>CM070786.1:30823268-33570768 GCA_036346955.1 Dipus sagitta
TGAGCTTCCTCCTGAGTGTTGTGAGTCTGTTCCCTAGAGACAGGCTTCAAAATTCAAGTCCTTTGGGCTGGAGAGATGGCATAGTGCTTAAGGTGCTTGCCTGTGAAGCCCAAAGACCCAGGTGTGACCCCCCAGTACCCACATAAGCCAGATGTGCAAGTTGGCACATTCTTTTGGAGTTTGTTTGCAGTGAGGTGCTCGGCCCTGACATGCCCACTATTTCTTTTTCTCTCTCCCTCTGTCTCTTTCCTCTATTTGCCTCTTTCTCTCCCTCACAAATAGATAAACATTAAAAATATATTAGGGCTGGAGAGATGGCTTAGCAGTTAAGGACCTACATTTGATTCCCCAGGACCCACGTAAACCTCATGGACATGGTGGCACATGTGTCTGGGGTTAGTTTGCATTGGCTCGAAGTCCCTGGTTTGCCCTTTCTTTCACTCTTACTCCATCTCTTTCTCTAGAAGAAAATACTTTAGAAATTCAAGTCTTTTCAAAATACTTTTATTGAAAACGTTCATACAACTAGAAAACTTCACGACTTTATTATAATTAAGCTGGACATACTTATAAGCTATGATTGAAGATTCAGTTCAGGATAAACCACACTGCGGAAGAGGATGGCGGCTATGATACTGCATTGTTCATGCAATACCACCCATGCAGCTGATTTGCACTGTACAAAATGGAACCATTGGAACTCATGCTATGATGGAAATCCTCTTCTAAGAGAAGAGGACCGGGGTCAAAGGACACGTGGTATCATCTGTAAGAAATAGCACTTGATAATGTGCTCATGAGCATGAAAGTCAGCAATCCTCATGTGAATGTCGGAGCACTGGGCAAGACTCCTGTGATGAAACAATAGCAGTTTCTCTCTTGCCCACCTCTACTAAAGATTGCTTTCACTAGTTTTTTTTTTATTATTTTTTTATTTTTTTTGTGTTTTTTTTTCTCCATTTTTATTAATATTTTCCATGATAACAAAAAAAATCCCATGGTATTACCCTCCCCCCTTCCCCCTTTGAAATTCCATTCTCCATCATATCCCCTCCCCATCTCAATCTTTCTACTTACATGTATACAATACCAACCTAATAAAAGCCCTCCTCCCTTTCTTTCTCTTCCCTTTCTATCTCCTTTTTTAACTTACTGGCCTCTGCTACTGAGTTTTTTCCTTCTCACACAGAAGCCCAATCATCTCTAGCTAAGATCCACATATGAGGGAGAACATGTGGCGCTTGGCTTTCTGGGCCTGGGTTACCTCACTTAGTATAATTCTTTCCAGATCCATCCACTTTTCTGCAAATTTCATAACTTCATTTCTCTTTACTGCTGAGTAAAACTCCATTGTATAAATGTGCCATATCTTCATTATCCACTCATCAGTTGAGGGACATCTAGGCTGGTTCCATTTCCCAGCTATTATAAATTGAGCAGCAATAAACATGGTTGAGCAAGTATCTCTAAGGTAATGAGATGAGTCCTTAGGATATATGCCTAGGAGAGCTATAGCTGGGTCATATGGTAGATCAATCTTCAGCTGTTTTAGGAACCTCCACACTGATTTCCACAATGGCTGGACCAGATTGCATTCCCACCAACAATGTAGAAGGGTTCCTCTTTTTCCACATCCCCGCCAACATTTATGATCATTTGTTTTCATGATGGTAGCCAGTCTGACAGGAGTGAGATGGAATCTCAATGTAGTCTTAATCTGCATTTCCCTGATGACTAGGGATGTAGAACATTTTTTTAGATGCGTATATGCCATTCGTATTTCTTCCTTTGAGAATTCTCTATTTAGCTCCATTTCCCATTTTTTGATTGGTTTGTTTGATTCCTTATTATTTAACTTCTTGAGTTCTTTGTATATCTTAGATATTAATCCTCTATCAGATATATAGCTGGTGAAGATTTTTTCCCATTCTGTAGGTTGCCTCTTTGCTTTCTTCACCGTGTCCTTTGCAGTGCAAAATCTTTGTATTTTCATGAGGTCCCAGTGGTTAATCTGTGGTTTTATTGCCTGAGCAATTGGGGTTGTATTCAGAAAGTCTTTGCCAAGAGCAATATGTTGAAGGGTTTCCCCTACTTTTTCCTCTAGCAGTTTCAGAGTTTCAGGTCTGATGTTAAGGTCCTTAATCCATTTGGACTTAATTCTTGTGCACGGAGAAAGAGAAGAATCTATTTTCATCCTTCTACAGAAATATATCCAGTTTTCCCAACACCATTTGCTGAAGAGGCTGTCTTTTCTCCAATGAGTATTTTTGGCATTTTTATCAAATATCAGGTGGCTATAACTACATGGGGTTACATTTGGGTCCTCTATTCTGTTCCATTGATCTACGAGTCTGCTTTTGTGCCAGTACCATGCTGTTTTTGTTACTATGGCTCTGTAGTATAGGTTAAAATCAGGTATGGTGATACCACCAGCCTTATTTTTGTTGCTCAGTATTATTTTAGATATTCGAGGTTTTTTGTGATTCCAAATGAATTTTTGGATTGTTTTTTCTATTTCCGTGAAGAATGCCTTTGGAATTTTGATGGGGATTGCATTAAATGTGTAGATTGCTTTTGGTAAGATTGCCATTTTCACAATATTGATTCTTCCAATCCAGGAACAAGGGATGTTTTTCCACTTCCTAGTGTCTTCTGCAATTTCTCGCTTGAGTGTTTTAAAGTTCTCATTGTATAGATTCTTTACTTCCTTAGTAAGGTTTATTCCAAGGTACTTTATTTTTTTGATGCAATTGTGAAAGGGAGTGATTCTCTGATCTCATCCTCTGTGTGTTTGTTGTTAGCATATATGAAGGCTACTGATTTCTGTGTATTTATTTTGTATCCTGCTACATGACTGTAGGTTTTTATCAGCTCTAACAGTTTGCTAGTAGAGTCTTTAGGGTCCTTTATATATAGAATCATGTCATCTGCAAATAATGATAACTTGACCTCTTCCTTTCCGATTTGTATCCCTTTTATGCATGTCTCTTGCCTTATTGCTATGGCTAAGACTTCCAGAACTATATTAAATAAAAGTGGGGACAGTGGACACCCTTGTCTTGTTCCTGATTTTAGTGGAAAAGCATCCAGTTTTTCCCCATTTAGTAATATGTTGGCTGTAGGCTTATCATAAATAGCCTTTATTATATTGAGATATGTTCCTTCTATTCCCAGTCTCTGTAGGACTTTTATCATGAAGGGATGTTGGATTTTGTCGAATGCTTTCTCTGTGTCTAATGAGATGATCATGTGATTTTTGTCCTTCAACCCATTTATATAATGTATAACATTTATAGATTTGCGTATGTTGAACCATCCCTGCATCTCTGGGATAAAGCCTACTTGGTCAGGGTGAATGATCTTTCTAATGTATTCTTGTATTCTGTTTGCCAATATTTTGTTGAGAATTTTTGCATCTATGTTCATGAGGGAGATTGGTCTGTAATTTTCCTTTTTTGTTCTATCTTTGCCTGGTTTTGGTATCAGAGTGATGCTGGCTTCATAGAAGGAGTTTGGTAGAAATCCTTCTTTTTCTATTTCATGGAAAAGCTTAAGAAGCAATGGTGTTAGCTCTTCCCTGAAGGTCTGGTAAAATTCAGCAGTGAATCCATCTGGGCCTGGGCTTTTTTTAGTTGGGAGATTTTTGATAACTGTTAGGATCTCCATGCTTGTTATAGGTCTATTTAAGTGATTAATCTCATCTTGATTTAATTTAGGTAGGTCATATAAATCAAGGAAATCATCCATTTCTTTCAGATTTTCATACTTTGTGGAGTATATGTTTTTATAATATGTCCCTATGATTTTTTGAATTTCTCTGGCATCTGTCGTGATGTTACCTTTTTCATCTCTAATTTTATTAATTTGTGTCTCTTCTCTCTTTCTTTTGGTCAGATTTGCTAGGGGTTTATCAATCTTGTTTATCCTTTCAAAGAACAAGCTCTTTGTTTCATTAATTCTTTGTATTGTTTTTTTGGTTTCTATTTCATTAATTTCTGCCCTAATCTTTATTATTTCTTCCCGTCTACTGATTTTTGGTTTGCCTTGTTCTTCTTTTTCCAAGGCTTTAAGGTGAAGCATTAGGTCATTTATTTGCGACCTTTCTAATTTCTTAATATAGGCACTTAAAGCTATAAATTTACCTCTTAGAACTGCCTTCATTGTGTCCCAGAGATTTTGGTATGTTGTGTTCTCATTATTGTTTGACTCTATAAATTTTTTGATTTCCTTCTTGATTTCTTCATTGACCCATTCATCATTTAGTAATGTATTGTTTAGTTTCCATGATTTTGTGTATGCTCTATATCCTTTCTTGCTATTGATTTGTAGTTTGATTCCATTGTGGTCAGATAGAATGCAAGGAATTATTTCAATTTTCCTGAATTTGTTAAGATTTGCTTTGTGTCCTAATATATGGTCTATTTTAGAGAATGATCCATGTGCTGCTGAAAAGAATGTATATTCTGCAGCATTTGGATGAAATGTCCTGTATATGTCTGTTAGGTCCATTCCTTCTATGACCTCGTTTAGTCCAGATGCCTCTCTGTTTATTTTTTCCCGGGATGACCTGTCAATTGATGAGAGTGGGGTGTTAAAGTCACCAACTACCACTGTGTTTGGTGTTATCTGTGACCTTAGTTCTAACAGTGTTTGTTTGATGAATTTGGGAGCCCCCATGTTAGGTGCATATATGTTTAGGATTGTAATGTCCTCCTGTTGGAGTGTGCCCTTAATCAATATAAAGTGACCTTCCTTATCTTTCTTGACTAATGTTGGAGTGAAGTCTGCCTTGTCAGCTATTAGGATAGCAACCCCTGCTTGCTTTCTGGGTCCATTTGCTTGAAACACCGTTTTCCAACCTTTCACCCTAAGATAATGTCCATCCTTTGTAGAAAGGTGAGTTTCTTGGAGACAACAAATTGTAGGGTCCTGCTTTTTAACCCAGTCTGCAAATCTATGTCTTTTGTTTGGAGCATTGAGGCCATTGATATTAAGAGATATTATTGAAAGATGTGTATTTATGCTTGCCATTTTTTTTTTTTTTTTGTGGTTCTGGTTCTACCTTTGCTCTCTTATATTAACTAGTATTTGAGTGTTGTTTGTTGTTTTCCAGGTTCCTTATATGTGTGTTTTTCTTTCTCTTCGGCATGGAGGATTCTTTCAAGTATTTTGTGTAGAGCTGGTTTTGTCTTCAAATACTCCTTTAGCCTGCTTTTGTCATGGAATGTCCTTATTTCTCCATCTATTTGAATGGCTAGTTTTGCAGGATAAAGTAGCCTTGGTTGACAGTTGTTATCTTTCAGAGTTTGGAATACATCACTCCAAGCCCTTCTGGCTTTGAAAGTTTGTGTTGAGTAATCTGCTGTGATCCTGATGGGCTTGCCTTTGTAGGTAACTTGATTTTTCTCTCTAACTGCTTTCAATATTTTTTCTTTGGATTGTGTGTTTGGTAGTTTGACTATAATATGGCGAGGAGAGGTTCTTTCCAGGTTTTGTCTGGCTGGTGTTCTAAATGCTTCCTGTATCTGCATTGGCACCTCTTTCCCAATTTGGGGGAAGTTTTCTTCTATGATTTTGTTGAAGATGCCTACTATACCTTTGGATTGAAATTCTTCTCCTTCTACTATACCCTGAATTCTTATATTTGATCTTTTCATAGTGTCCCGAATATCTTGAAATTCCCATTCATACTTTTCTATTAGTTTGTCTTTCTCTTTGTTGGATTGTATTAGATCTGCCACCTGGTCTTCTAGCTTAGATATTCTGTCCTCTCCTTCATCCATTCTACTGGTGAGATTTTCTACAGAGTTTTTTATTTCATTAACTGTGTTCTTCATTGCTAGTAATTCTGACTGGTTTTTCTTCATTATTTCTATTTCCTTATTTATGTCTTGTATTGATTTCTTTATTTCGTTAAATTGGTGTCCTGTATCTTCTCTGATTCCTTTGATTTCTTCTTTGAGTTCATTGAACATATTTACAATCATTCTTTTGAAATCTTTCTCAGGCATTTTCTCTAACTCGTTTTCACTAGAGGTCATTTCTGAAGCATTGATGCTTTTTGGTGGATTTATATTGCCTTGGTTTTTGGTGTTTCTTGTGTTATAATGTATATATTTTTGCATCTTGGATTAAGTTACTGCTTAGATTTTCCAGTTAGCTGGGTATCCTTTGCTGTATCTATTGATCTGATATTGTATATCTTCTATGTAGGAGATTAAGATGTTAGGTGTGGCTCTTACCACTCTCAGAGTATCTAGACACGTGGTCCTAGGGGTTAAGTTTGCCTGCTATGGGAGTATTCAAATAGGTTGAGTGGAATAAAATACAGGTATATTCTAAAATTTAACTAAACCCTATGCACATTCAGTCAAGAACAGCACCGAGCATTTATGCAAGATTAGGTATTATAAAAACCAGATCCTCTATCAACAAAGAAGTTAAGATTTCTGGTCTGTTGAGGGATCCAAGTCAGCTTGTGACCAGGTGAGACCCTTCCCTGGTTCAATCCCAGTTACCTCTTTGGATGCTTTTGGTCTCAGTCAAGTTGCTGGCTGGGATGTTGGGCCGCTGTTCTGCTTTCTGGAACTGGGTACTGGCTTTTCCTGTGGGGCAAACCAAGCCTGGCAACTGTGGCCCTGCATATTGGCACCCCTGATGCTGGATCCCCGCTGCTGCCGCTGGAGCTGCCGCTGCTGGGACCACTGCTGCTGGATCCGCCACTGGAGATGCCGCTGCTGGGTCTGCCCCCGCTGATCCGCTGGAGCTGCCGCTGCTGGGTCCTCCGCCTCTGCCGCTGAAGCCGCTGGAGCCTCCGCTGCTGGATTCGCTGCCCTGAAGCCGCTGTGGCCGGTACCGGAGCAGCTGATGGTGTTTTGGGGGCTGGAGTCACGGCTTCCACCGCCGCTTCCGGCTTCCACCGCCGCTTCCGCTGCCGGGGTCTGAGCCGCAGCTGTTGGATCCAGAGTCGCCACTGCCGGAGCCTGAGATGCAGATGCCGGTGCCCGTGCTGCCGCTGCCAGAGTCCGAATCGCCGCTACCGGGTCCCGAGGTGCCGCTGCCGGAGCTGCTTCGGCCTGCCCGTGTGGGCTCTGGATATCTCCTACTTCTCCGCTGCTGTTTTAATCTCTTATACACCTCCCTTGTGTATTTTGCTGGGTTTTCTTTGGCTTTTTCTCCCCTAGGCTGCTTAGGCGTGGTTCCTATGCCGCCATCTTGACCGGAAGTCTTTTTTTTTTTTTTTTTTTGACCGTAAGGTCTCACTCTAACCCTGGCCCACCTGGGATTCACTATGGAGTCTCAGGGTAGCCTCGAACTCATAGCGATCTTCCTACCTCTGCCTTCCGAGTGCTAGGCTTGAAGGCGTGTGCCACCACGCCCGGCTAGTTTTTATCCTAACTTGAAAAAAAACTCTCAAGAAGATCAAGTTGATTACATTTGTGTATCATTTGTTTATTGAATATATATTTATCCTGATTGACAAGGTGCAGGATAAGGTGTTAAGGAAAGCAAGGAGACACAAAAATTACACTGGCATTGGGGACATCATAAATTCATAATTACAAAACGAAGGTAATAACAGATCCTTCTTGGAAAGCACAGAGTGATGTATGGGGAAGTGATGAAAAATAGGATAAATGGGTGAGAGGCTCAAGGTCAGTTTTAAGCAAGAATCCAGGGCAAATCAGGAGACATTTGGTTGAAGGGGACACAGGCAGAAGGGACAGTTGGGGCTGCAGGGGAATGGAAACACACGTTTGTCTGGGTCAGGGTCTTTCCCAAAGGTGCTTGCCTAAAGCTGCTTTTCCTTCGGTATCTTCACCTGCTGCTGAAGATGAAGTCTTCGTCGTCGTCAAAAAGAGGATCAAAGGAGCCAACAAACTGAAGTCTCACTCCGAACCCAAGAGTCCTTGGCTGGGCGCTGTGTGGGAGAGCTGGATGTGGCAGCTCTGGGTGGAGCGAGTCCTCAGTGCGCAGTGGTGGGTCTCCAGTACCTCAGAGGGATGGAGGGATTGTGGGAGGAGCTCTTCCTTCCAGTCACTGCGCCAGCATCCTGTAAAACAGGAGGATGACAAACAAGCTGTGGTCAGTATCTACACTGCGGGCCCAGCACCTCACCCAGCGGCCTTGAGCAGCCTCTCACCTGCAGAGTGGAAGGAATCATGGCAAGTTCAGAACAGGCGCCTGCAGACCTTGGAGGGGGGACGCCGAGGCTTGTCCGCTTTCTGAGGACTCCGCTGGGGACTCGCAGGCGGGGAAGGAGGCAGAGGCTTCAGTGGTGAGCCAGAAAAGGGTCTCAGCATGTGGACCACGTCACCAGTGGGCTCAGCAGCGCGACTCTCTGGACTGGGCCAGAGCGCAGGAGGACAGGGCCCAGGGAAGGGGACGCCTCCCCAGCTGGCTGCAGCATCCATCCTGGGGATCCCTGGGTCGCCCCCCAACAAGCCTGGCTCTCCAGGGCGCATGTTGATGGTGCGCACAAGGCCCTCTGGGATGACGAAGACCTCCTGGTCTGGGAGCAACAGTTTCAGAACCGAGGTGGGTGGGGGCTCCAGCAGCAGGTCGATGCCATCCACTGTGACACCCGCCAGACACCCTGCGGGCAGGATCATCAGGGACGCAGAGGAGGGTGTGGGTCCTGCCTGGAGAGGCAGACCGAGGGGCTCCGGGTGGACAGGCTCCTTGAGGTGTTGGCGCATGGCAGGGCCGGGACCTGCACGCTGTGCTCTCCACTGGGGCTCAGGATCACAGGGCTCTTCCAGGTATGGGCGCATGGTATGGCGGCCAACCTCAGGCTGGGCTCCCCACCAGGGCTCAGGAGCAGCGGGCTCTTCCAGGTGTGGGCACATGGCATGGAGGCCAACCTGAGGCTGGGCTCCCCACCAGGGCGCAGGATCAGCGGGGTCTTCTAGGTGTGGGCGCATGGAACGGCCGCCAACCTCAGGCTGGGCTCCCCAGCAGGGCTCAGGATCACAGGGCTCTTCCCGGTGTGGGCACAAGGCAGGGCGGTCAGCTTCTGGCTGGACTCCCCACAAGGGCTCAGGTTTAGCGGGCTCTTGCAGGCGTTGGCGCATGGCAGGGCCGGGAGCTGCAGGCTGTGGTCTCCCCCAGGGCTCGGGGTCAGCGGGCTCTTCTAGGTGTTGGCGCATTGCAGGACCAGGAACTTCGCGCTGTGGTCTCCAGCAGGACTCAGGGTTGGCAGGCTCATGGAGGCGGTGGCGCTTGGCAGGGCCGGGTCCCATGGTGTCTGCTCTGCCCCAGATCTCGGGGTCACCACCGGGGCTGCGGGGTCGACTGCGCTGCATGTTGAAGGCGATGGGCAGGTGCGAGGCAGCGGGTAGCCTGGTGCGGAGCGCAGAGCTCTCCTCCAGAGCGGCAGGGCCTGATGGTGAGGTCAACCTTTCTCAGCTTTCCAGGAGAGGGACTCTGCGCGCCAGGGCTGGTTGACCTGTGAGTTGTGAGCAGATCTGAGTTGCTTATATACCCCAGGGAGCCAAGAGCGCTCCACCCAAGGTGTGGTCTAGAGAGGAAGGGGCACTATGTGGCAAAGGGGGAGGGGGACCTGAAGGGTGTGACGGAGAAAAGCCATTCGATGCCCCGTTGTTCTTGATTGCTTTTACTTTGGGTTACAAATTGTAAAGCACCAATCTGGATTGTCAATTTGGTAGGTTCATTGTTCACCTAGGAGACAAGTCCTTGGGCATGTCCGTGAGGAACTTTCTAGGTTAGGTTAAGTCAAATGGGGAGGTCCAGCCCGCTTGTGGGCGACACTACTCCTTGGGCCAGGCTCCGCACTGAATATAGAGGAGACCCCAGTTGAGCCCAAGAATTCGCGTCTGTGCTTCCCAAGCATGGAGTGAAGGCGGCAGCCTCCTTCTGCTCCTGAAGCTCTGCCTCCCCCGCCCCCATGCACTGTGCCCCTGACCTCAGCCAAAGCAAGTCCTTCCTCATGTTGTCCTTATCAGTCGTCTGTCAGAGGAACACGCAAAATAACCAGTGCGTGAGCAAAGCACGCACACTCAAAACCTCTCACAGGATTTCATCAAGCCTTTGTGTTTGTGTAATACTTTTCAGAAGATTTTGCAGGACACTATGTAAAAGAGTTAATGTCATCACTTCCCACCCCCACCTCTGAGGCTGTATACATTTTCTTTCTTTCATGCAAAGGAGATAAAATTTTGCCTTGTTGAAAGTGCCTCCTTCCTTTCCTTCCCTTCTTTCCTCCTTTCTTTCTCTCTTCTTTTCTCCTTTGGATCTGTAGTTTTTTGAGTTGTTTATTTTTTGAGGCACAGTGTTGGTCTAGACCAGGTTAATGTGGAACTCACTCTGTAGCCCATGCTGGTCTTGAACTCACAGTGATCTTCTTACCTCAGGTTCCTGAGTGTTTGTGTAATTCAAGGCTTGAACCGCTAATCCCTGCTGGAAAGGTTTTTTTTATTTTTTATTTTTTTTATTTTTTATGGCATGCGCCACCACACCCTGTTTGGAAATAACCTTTTAAAGACAGCACCATGGTCTGGAGTGGTGTCTCTGGGGTTAAAGGCTCTTGTTTAAAGCCTGCCTGCCTCGGTTTGATTCCCCAGTAACCACGGTAAAGCCAGATGTAAAAGTGTTTCCTCATAAACACGGTTGGAAAAGTGTTTTTCTAACATTTTTCTATAATAGGTTTAAATTTCCAGGTCTTATGTTTAGGCCTTTGCAAACTTCAGTTTTTGAAAATTTAATTTTACTTGTTTATTTGTGTGAGAGTGAGAAAGAGAGAAAGGGTCACACAGGGAAAGTCAGTAAAAGCAGATGCACAAGGCTGCCCCTGCAGCTGTAGTTCCTTTGAAGTGGCAAGAGGCCTCGTATGCCCATTCTCTCTCTGTCTGTCTGTCTCTCTCTCTTTCTCTAATTCAAAATAAGAAAGAACACTAAAATGGCAGATTAGGATTAAAAATAGGTAGAGATTACTCACTTTTGCAAGGGACAAAATCAAATTGGTGGAAAGGCACTCTTCTTTTTAAATTTAATTTAATTTTGCATATATTATAACAGACTATAGACTATAGTCATAGGAAGGTAGGTGGCCACAGAAAGTCACCAAGAAGCTGCTGACCTTCACTTTCCTGCTGGATAGATGAGGAGAAGTGAGAGTATTAATATGTGGTCCTGAGCATAACAATATCAGAGGGCACTGTAATGGGCATAATAAATTAATTTAGCCCAATAGTAGTAGCTTCCCTCCCTGAGGGCTTGTGAGTCTGCTCCCTAGAGAAAGGCTTCAAAATTCAAGTCCTTTGGGCGGGAGAGATGGCTAAATGGATTAGGGTGTTTGTCTTGGAATCCTAAGGACCCAGGTTTGACTCCCTAGTACCCATGTAAGCCAGATGCACAAAGTGGCACATATTTCTGCAGGGTATTTTGTTAGTTAGGTAGTTTGTTTGGTTTTTCTGAGGTAGGGTCTCACATTAGCTCAGGCTGACCTGGAATTCACTAGTGGCCTTGAACTCACAGTGAACCTCCTACCTCTTTCTCCCCAGTGCTGGGATTAAAGGCGTCCACCACTCGGCCTGATATTTCTGGAGGTTTTTCTTTTTTCTTTTTTTTTTGCTTTTAATATGGAATGCTTCACTAATTTGCGTGCTATCCTTGCACAGGGTCCCTGCTAATCTTCTCTGTATCATTCCAATTTTAGTATATGTGCTGCGGAAGCAAGTACTATCTTTGGATTTTGTTTGCAGTGGTTAGAGGCAGTGGCATGCCCACTCTTTGGTTGATTTAGAAATCACTCTGTAGCCCATGCTGGCCTTGAACTCACAGTGATCCTCCTACCTCAGCCTTCCAGTGCTGTGTAATTAAAGACTTGAACTGCTAAGCTCCACTGGAAAAAACATTTTCTTTTTTTTTAAAGGTAGTCTCTGTTTAGTTTAGGCTGACCTGGAATTCACTGTATTATCTCAGGTTGGCTTCAAACTCACAGCGATTCTCCTACCTCTGCCTCTCCAGTGTTGGGATGAAAGGTGTGCACCACCACACCTGGCTTCTGGAAAGAACTTTCTAAGGACAGCACTGTAGGCTGGAGAGGTGGCTCAGGGGTTAAAGTTCTTGTGTGCAAAGCCTACATGCCTGGGTTTGATTTCCCAGTAACCTTGTAAATCCAGATGCATAAAGTATTTTTTCATCTCATTTAAATATTTTCTATTTTTTCTTCCCAGGTAGCGTTTTACTGTACGTCCAGGCTGACCTAGAATTCACTGTGTATTCCCAGGGTGGCCTCGAACTCACGCCAATCCTCCTACCTCAGCTTTCTCAGTGCTGGGATTAAAGGCATTTGCTTTCATGTCCAGCTTTCTTTCTCCTTTTTGAGGTAGCATCTTGCTCTAGCCCAGATTGACCTTGAATGAGTATGTTGTCTCAGGCTGGCCTCAAGTCACATCAATCCTCCTATGTCTGACTCCTGAGTGCTGGGATTAAAGGCTTGCATCACCATGTCAGAAGTAAGCTTTTTTTTTTTGTTTTAAAGCCAACCCAACAGACTGATCTTTGTAAAAGTGTTTAAATATGTGTGTGTGTGTATGTGTGTTTGTGTGACAGAGAGAAAGAGAGAGAAAATTGGCATGTCAGGGCTTCCAGGCACTGCAATCAAACTCCAAATGCATGCACTGCCTTGTGTGTACGTGCAACCTTACGCACTTATGTCACCTTAAGCATCTGGCTTACATGGGACCTGGAAAGTAGAACATGGGTCCTTAGGCTTCACAAGCAAGCCACTTAACCAATAAGCCTTCTCTCCAGTCACATGGACTAATTTTTAAAAATTAGTTTACAATGTAGCCGGTTTTCTTATGGCTTTTTCCATAATACTTAGGTGACTGTCACCTCTGCTTTTTTTTTTTTTTTGTTTGTTTCTGTGTTTGTGTTTGTTTTTCAAGATAGGGTCTCACTGTAGCTCAGGCTGACCTGGCATTTACTATGTGGTCTTAGGGTGTCCTTGAACTCATGGTGATCCTCCTACCTCTGCCTCCTGAGTGCTGGGATTAAAGGAGTGTGCCACCATGCATGACTTTCCTCTGTTTTTTTCTTGATGTTAGCTATTTTGTGTTGGGTAAATTGAAAACATCTCAGTGGACTTTAGTTTGCATGAACTGGTCTATTTCTTCATGTACCTGCCATTTGTACTGCTTTTGAGGAGTATCTTCTCCATTCATTTGCCCATTACTAATTCAATTATTTGCTCCTTTGGTATTTATGTTGCTGACGTCTTTATATATTTTGGGTGCTAATCCCCAGCGGGATGGATAACTGGAAAAGATTTTCTATCATTTTGTAGGCTGATTCTTCATTCAGGTTATTGTTTTGTTTGGCATCCTGAACCTTTTAAACTTATTGCAACCCTATTTGTTGATTCTTGCTATTGGAGTCCTAGTCAGAAAGTTATGCCAATGTTTAGATCTGGAAGTGTTTCTTCAATATTTTTCTATACTAGGTTGACATTTTCAGGTCTTACATTTAGTCCTTTGGGATTGTCAATTTTTTTTACTGTATTTCTTTTGTGTGTTTGTTTTGCTTTTTTGAGGTTGGGTCTCACTCTAGCCCAGGCTGACCTGGAATTCACTGTGTAGTCTTAGGGTGGCCTTGAACTCACAGTGATCCTCCTACCTCTGCCTCTCTAGTGCTGGATTAAAGGCGTGCACCACCCCATCTGGCATGTAAGACTGTTTTGAAACAGGGTCTCTTTCTCCAAACCCATAATTGACCAATTTGGCTTTCTATCAAACCCTAGGTATTCCTGTCTACACCTCCCAGTGCTAAGATTACAGGTTCAAACCCTGTGTTCTTATGGATAATGGGCATCCAAACTTGTGTCCTATGCTTGTGTGGCAAACACGTTACCACTGAGCCATCTCCCCAGCCCCTGGCCTTGACCTCTTGCACCTCTTATCTCAGGATCCCGAGGGCTGGTGTTACAGCAAAGTCCTCCACAGCCAGAACATAATCTCTTTATCTGGATAGAATGGGCTGTTTTGAAACATTAGTTTCTTCCCATGTGCAAAACCAATTGCCCAGTCACTTTTTGTAGAAAAGTTTAATTTTTCCCTCTGGTGGCATCATTTCCTATTATACATGTTTGTGGATGAATTTCTTTGATTCTCCTATTTTGTGATATAAGTTTGTGTAGCCAGAGGCAACGTAACACAATTGATTTATTTTTTCAATATTTGTTTATTTGAGAGAGAAGGAGAGAAAGAGAGAATGAGCATGCCAGGGCCTCCAGCCTTGCAAATGAACTCCAGATGCATGGGCCCCTCTTGTGCATCTGGCTTACATAGGACCTGGAGAATCGAACTGGGATCCTTTGGCTTTGCAGGCAAATGCCTTAACCACTAAACTACCTCTCCAGCCCATAATTGATAATTTTTAAAGTTCCTCTTCTTTTTCTTTCTTCTTTCCTCTTACTTTTTGAGACATTATGTCATATATCCCAGGCTGGCCTCAAACAGCTATGTAGCAGAAGATGGTCTTTAATTTATAATCATCTTTCTTTCCTCTGTTGAATGCTGAAGTATGGGGGTGTGCACACCAGGCTTGAGTGGTGCTGGGATTGAACCTGGGGCTTTGTTTCTGCTAGGTCAGCACTCTACCAATGGAGCAATATTCCCAACTCACACAATTGACATTATTTGTAATGTAGTTTTTTCATACTTAGTGGAGTACATGTTCTTACAATATATCCGTATGATTCTTTGAATTTGTCTTGTATCTGTTGTGATAGTGCCTTTTTCATCTCTAATTTTATTAATTTGTGTCTCTTCTCTCTTTCTTTTAGTCAGATTTGCTAAAGGTTTATCAATCTTGTTTATCCCTGCAAAGAACTAACTCTTTGTTTCATTGATATCTTGGATTGTTTTTCTGTTTTCTATTTCATTAATTTCTGCCCTAATCTTAATTATTTCTTCCCATCTACTAATTTTTGGTTTGCCTTGCTCTTCTTTTCCAAGGCTTTATGGTGAATTGTTTACTTGCACCCTTTCTAATTTCTTAATATAGGCACTTAAAGCTATAAATTTCCCTCTTAGGACTGCCTTCATTGTGTCCTAAAGGTTTTGGTATGTTGTGTTTTTATTGTCATTTGAATCGATGAATTTTTTGATTTCCTTCTTGATTTCTTCATAGACCAATTCATCATTTAGTGGTGTATTGTTTAGTTTCCATGATTTTGTGTATGCTCTATAGCTTTTCTTAACATTGATTTGTCGTTTGATCCATTGTGATGAGATAGACTAGAATGAATTATTTCAATTTCCCTGTATTTGTTAAGATTTGTTTTGTGGGAACTGGGAAATGGTTAGTGTTTACAGCATTAGCCTCTGAAGCCAGTACCAGGCTTTGATTCCCCTGGGTGTCCTACAAGACAGATGCAGAAGGGGGCAGACATGTCTGCAGTTCCTATGCAGTGGCTAGAGGCTCTGCTGTGCCCTTCCCTGTATCTGTCACTTTCTCTTCTCTGTCTGTTTCTTTCTCTAAAAAAAAAATAATAAAAGATTTGTTTTGTGTCTTAATATATGGTCTATTTTAGAGACTATTCCATGTGCTGCTGAAAAGAATGTGTATTTTGCCGCATTTGGATGAAATGTCCTGTAGATATCTGTTAGGTCCATTTGTTCTATGATCTCATTTATTCCAGATGCATCTGTGTTTACTTTTTGCTTGGATGACCTGTGTCGTGATGTTTGGTGTTATATGTGACCTTAGTTCTAATAATGTTTGCTTGATGAAGTTCGGAGACCCCTTGTTTGGTGCATGTATGTTTAGGATTGTAATGTCCTCCTGTTGGAGGCTGCCTTTAATCAATATAAAGTGACCTTCCTTATCTTTCCTAACTAATGTTGGACTGAAGTCTACCTTGTCAGATATTAGGATAGCAACCTCTGTTTGTTTTCTAGGCTCATTTGCTTGAAACACCGTTTTCCAACATTTCACCCTAAGATAGTGTCCATCCTTTGTAGAAAGGTGAGTTTCTTGGAGGCAACAAATTCGAGGATCCTACTGTTTAACCCAGTCTGCGAACCTATGTCTTTTGGGTGGGTATTGAGGCCATTGATATTAAGAGTTATTATTGAAAGGTGTGTGTTTAGTTTTGCCATTTTTTTTGGTAGTTCTTCTGGTTTTACCTTTGCTCTCTTGAATTAACTAGTATTTGAGTATGGTTTGTTTTTTCCAGGTTCTTTATATGTGTGCTTTTCTTTTTCCTCAGCATGGAGGATCCTTTCGAGTATTTTCTGTAGAGCTGGTTTTGTCTTCCAATATTCCCTTAGCCTGCTTTTGTTGTGGAATGTCCTTATTTCTCCATCTATCTGAATGGATAGCTTTGCAGGATAAAGTAAACTTGGTTGACAGTTGTTAGCTTTCAGAACTTGGAATACATCACTCCAAGATCTTTTGGCTTTGAAAGTTTGTGTTGAGTCATCTGCTGTGATCCTGATGGTCTTGCCTTTGAATGTGACTTGATTTTCCTCTTTAACTGCTTTCAATATATTTTCTTTGGTTTGTATGTTTTGTCGTTTAATCATAGTATGACGAGGAGAGGTTCTTGTCAGGTTTTGTCTGGTTGGTGTCCTAAAGGCTTCCTGTATCTGCATTGGCATATCTTTCCCAATTTTGGGGAAGTTTTCTTGTATGATTTTTTTGAAAATGCCTACTATGACTTTGGGGTGAAATTCTTCTCCTTCTACTATACCCTGAATTCTTATATTTGACTTTTTCATAGTGTCCCGAATATCTTGAAATTCCCATTCATACTTTCCTATTAGTTTGTCTTTCTTTTTATTGTACTGTATTAGACCTACCACCTGGTCTTCTAGTTTAGATATTTTGTGCTCTTCTTCATCCATTGTACTGGTGAGATTTTCTATAGAGTTTTTTTTTTATTTATTTCATTAACTGTGTTTTTTGTGTTACTAGTAATTGTGACTGGTTGTTCTTTATTATTTCCATTTCTTTATTTATGTCTTGTATTGACCTTTTCATTTCATTAAATTTTTCCCTGTGTTTTCTTTGATTCCTTTGATTTCCTTGATCATTTAAAAAAATTTTTTTTTTCTGATTTATTTATTTATTTATTGGAGACAGAGAGAGGGCCTGTAGCCACTGCAAATGAACTCAAGAAACATGCACCACCATGTGCATCTGGTTTACGTGGGACCTGGAGAATCAAGCTAGGGTCCTTAAGCTTTGCAGGCAAGTGCCTTAAGTTCTAAGCCATCTCTGCAGCCCAGAACATATTTTTCAAAAGCATATTTTTTCCCTTACTTTGATTTATTTATTTGAGAGCAACAGAGAGAAAGATGGGGAGAGAGAGAGAATTGGCATGCCAGGGCCTCCAGCCACTGCAAAGGAACTCCAGATGCGTGTTCCCCCTTGTGCATCTCGCTAACGTAGGTCCTGGGTAATCGAACTTTGAACTGGGATCCTTAGGCTTCACAGGCAAGCGCTTAACTGCTAAGCCATCTCTCCGGCCTCCGTGAACATAGTTTTAATCATTCTTTTGAAGTCTTTCTCAGGCATTTCCTCTAAATCAGTCTCACTGGAGGTCATTCGTGATTCATTAGTAGTTTTTGGTGGATGTGTATTGTCTTGATTTTTTGTGATTCTTGTGTTATAATGTACATATTTTTGTATCTTGGGTTAATTTTATAATTGGTTTATGTAATTAGCTGCAAGTATTATTAGATATATCAATCAATCTGATGTTATGTATCTTCAGAGTAGGAGCTTAAGGTGCTAGGTGTGGCTCTTAAGACTCTCAGAGTATCTACAAAAGTGACCCTAGATGTTGTGTTTGTCTGCTATGAGAGTATTCAAGAAGACTGAGTAGAACAAAATACTGGCAGATTCTAAAATTTAACTAACTAATGTACACATTCAACAAAAAACAGCACAAAGTATTTATGCAAAAGTAGATGTTATGACTACCAGGTCCTCAAATAAAGTCCCAGTCCCTTTCTCTTAGGGTGTGTATTGCCCCACACCCTTAATCCTGTCAACTAGGAGGCTAGATCACTGCTCTGATTGCCAGGCAGGTTCTGTGTAGGTGTGCTCCCTTCTTCAGGTCTCTGGTGCTTGCTGGTGCTCATGCTGGTGGTGGGGGAGAGGAGGCTGTGGATGGTGGCTGACGTTTTCTTGCTGGTCCTCTTAATCGTCTTCCTATGAGCTGCTCCTCCGTTTTTCCTTGCTGTCCTCCCCTTACATTTCTTGAGTTTGCAGGAGCTCAAGTGTGAGTGGAGACTCTCCTCACCTGGCTGTTTCTGTGGCTCAGGCCAAGCTTTATGGCTGGAGTCATGCAGACCTGGTGCTGCTGCTGCTGCTGCTGGAACTGCTTCTGCCAGCTTATGTGGGCTCTAGACGCTCTGGATCTCTCCTACTTCTCTGCTGCAGTTGGTAATTTTTTATACACCTCACTTTTTAGTAGAAGAGTGTATTTTGCTCATTTATTTATTAATTTTTTGCTTTTTCTCCCCTAAGTTGCTTTGTCGTGGTTCCTATACCACCATCTTAACCAGAAGACTCCCTTATTTTATTTATTTACTTAGTTTTTCATGGACAACTTCCATAATTATAAACAATATCCCATGGTAATTTCCTTCCTCCCACGTTTTCCCCTTTGAAACTCTACCCTCCATCATATATCCTCCCCTTCTCAATCTGTCTCTCTTTTATTTTGATATTATCATCTTTTCCTGGTATTATGATGGTCTTGTATAGGTACTGTCAAGCACTGTGAGGTCATGGGAATCCAGGCCATTTTGTGTCTGGAGGAGCATGTTGTAAGGAGTCCTACCCTTGGAAGGTGTGGTAGAGATGTTTCAGTGTTGAGCACTCCTCTGTCACTTCGTGTTAGCCCATGGTGTCTTCTGACACATCCCAAGGTCACCAGCATTTGAGAAGAGAAGATTCTCTAACCATAGGTGAGAATAGCATTAATATATGGGTATGGATATTAACAGAAGGGCTTACTGGGCAGTTTGGTGGGCATAGTGTATTCATTTAGCCAGACAGCAGCAGACATTACACCCCTAGGGCTCATGACTACCCCTGTCGTAGGTTTTTCAGTATCAGAGTTATATTCCCTCCTATAGAGTAGGTCTCCAGTCAAATTATAGGGCAGTTGGTTTCCCCCATAACAGATGTGCCACTATTGCACCTGTTGGCTCATTTGGCCTGGCTGGCCAAATATAAGGCTTGCAGTGTTCACTGTTGAGTACAGTGCTTACTTCATAAAAATACTTTTAAAAATTATTTATTTATTTATTAGAAAAAGAGAAAGAAAAATAGAAAAGAGTGAGTAGAGGTGTGTAAGGACCTTCTTGCATGCCCATTCTTTCTCTTTTTCTCCTTCTCTCTTATGCCCTCTCTTTCAAATATATGTATTTTAGGATGCAGAGTAGGAAAAGTATCCATTCATAGAGGCACTTAATAATTAGATATGTTTGGAATAAATCAATGAATTTTTGTGTTTTTTTTTTTGAGGTGGGATCTTTCTTATGTATTCACTTCTAATGTAGCCAAGGATGATGTTAAACTCTTGATCCTCTTTCCTCCACCTCTCAAGTGGTGAGATGGTAAGCATGTACTACTATACCTGGCTTAGTAATCCTGGGCATTGAAGGAAGGGCTTCATGCATGCTAGGCAAGTACTCTACCAACTAAACCCCATGCTGAATGAGTCACTTCTTTGTCATCACACCTGAGAACCCTCCTTCTTCCTCCGTGTAACAATGCTGTCCCTCCATCACTGCTCCCCTCTCTTCTCCCCAGTGTGAGGTAGAACAGCTCTCATTCTCTCGTGTCTCTGATCTGCTACATATGGTGTGTTTCTTACTCATGTCCCCTTAGCTTTTGGGGCAGTTTCTCTAGTTTAGGACAATATTCTAGCTTCACTTTTCTGTCATTTTTGTTCAAATCATTCATTCTATTTCTTTTCTTTTTTTCCTTCTTTTTGTTTTGTCTTTTCTTTTCTTTTCTTTTTTTTTTGATTTTTTTTGAGGTAGGGTCTCACTCTAGCCCAGACTGACCTGGAATTCATTATGTACTTTCAGGGTGGCCTCGAACTTAAGGCAATCCTCCTACCTATGTCTCTTGAGTGCTGGGATTAAAATGTGCCCCACCATGCCTAGCTAATTCATTCATCCTATTTCTAATTTAGTTCTTATGTGTTAAATCCCTACATATTTCCTTTATTTTCCTGTTAAAAGCTTCCATTTGTTTTTATATTTTTTAAAGTTTATTTATTTATTTGTATGTGTGTTTGTGAGGGAGAGAG
This sequence comes from Dipus sagitta, assembly GCA_036346955.1. NCBI lineage: Eukaryota > Metazoa > Chordata > Mammalia > Rodentia > Dipodidae > Dipus > Dipus sagitta. The sequence continues at coordinate 30,843,571 of CM070786.1, forward strand.
CAACAGAGAGAAGGAGATATATATATATATATATATATATATATATATATATATATATATATATATAGAAGAGAGAGAGAGAGAGACAGAGAGGGAGGATGTGCAAGAAAGAGCAGAGAGGAGGGAGGGAAAGAATGTGCATCATAGACTTCAGCCTCTGCTAATGAACTCTACATGCTTATGTGGGTCCTGGGTGCTTTGGCTTTGCTTTGGGCTTAACTGCTAAGCCATCTCTCCAGTTCTGTTTCAATATTTTTTTAACAGGTATATTGTAGTTGTTCTTTTTTTGTATCCTTAAAGTATATTTATTTAAAATATTTATAACTGATAATGTGTGATTCCCGTTTGAGGGACCAAGTTGTTTCTTTCTTATTTTGTATCTCTTTCTTTATCCTCATCCCAATTTGCTTATTTTCCGTATATATATATTTTGCATTAAATGCTTAGAATTACTGGAATATCATCCCCAGTAGGAGACACAGTACAGGAGATAAGGTGTGTTCTCTGAGAAGATCTGTGACACCCCCCCCAACCATGTTGACTGTTATTTAGAGAATACTTTCATGTTTCAGCTCTTCCTGCTGAAATGTATCCTGATCCATTTCACCTGGAGTCAAGCCTTAGACAGATATATATTTTTTCCATTTCCTCTTCAACTCAGGTTATTTTCTCTACTTTCTTGTTAGCTCATTTACTTGGGTATCAGATTTTGGAAGCCTGGGCTTTATTTTAGTGTGGGTGAACACTGAATTTTACTTCTGTCTTATATAAATAGGTCATTATAACCAAAGCTGTAGGTCATCTTGGGTTTTTGTTTTTCCTAAACACCATTTGTTACTTTAGCACCAATTTTCTTTCTTGGACTCAGGATGTGCCAGCATTTTACGCTTTGTTGGAGAGTCATCATACATATGTGTGTATATATATATAAAGTTTTTTATATTTTTTGTTCATTTTTATTTATTTGCGAGCACTAGACAAAGATATATATGGAGAGAGAAAGAGAGAGAGAGAGAGAGAGAGAGAGAGGGAGAGACAGAGCATGAAGGAGAGAATGGGTATTCCAGGGCCTCCAGGGACTGCAAATGAACTCCAGATGCGTGCGGGTGCTGGGGAATCGAGCCTCAAACCAGGGTCCTTAGGCTTCACAGGCAAGTGCTTACCTGCTATCCCCTCTCTCCAGCCCTATTTTTTGTTTTTGACATAGGCTCTCCCTCTAGCCCAGGTTCACCTGGCATTCACTTTGTAGCCTCAGGCTGGCCTTGAGCTTTCAGTGATCCTCCTACCTCTGCCTCCCAAGTGCTGGGATTAAAGGCTTGTGCCACCCCGCCTGGCATCATCTTAAATTTTAATAAGCTGTATTATGTCTTTAAAATACATTAAAATATTTTTCCATCACGCTCCAGAGTATTTTGACAATTGGCTTCGAAAATTGCTGGAAAGGGATGTTCTTGATATTTACATGTTTTGCTGTTGCAAGGGAAGACAGAGCTTTGCAGACAGGACCACTGTCTCTCTTCAGACTAGATAATCGGGCAAAGATTTGGGACTCACTAGATGCTGTGCTGTGGGGGAAGGGAGAAGGACTGGTTGGGCTGTGGTGGGGACTGTGGTCACATTGGGAGCACTTTGGTATTCCATATACCTGAGGTAGAGCACTGATAGGAAACCTCAACAACCTTAGGATGGGGGAACTCCAGTTGGGCAGATTTGAACATGCCTACAATCTGAAGGTAAGAGCAATGCCATTAATTCCAGCTCAGCTTTCCAGTCCAGCCAGAACTACATGGTGACCCTGTTTTAAAAGAAAAAGTAAAGAAAAAAAGAAATAGAAACTAGCAAAAACAAAAAGAAAGGGAGGATTCCATAATGGCAGATTAGGGTTAGAAATACTTAGAGATTGCTAACTCCTCCAGGGGATAGATTCAAATCAGTGGAAGTGGAAGGCCACTAGTCTTTTTTTTTTTTTAAACAAATTCATTATATTTTATGTATATTATAACAGGTTATAGACTATTGTCATCGCAAGGCAGGTGGCTTCTGAAAGTCAACAAGGGAAATCCAAACTTTTATTTTCTTGGTGGACGGATGAGGTAAAGTGAGAGATTAATACATGGGCATGAACATAACAATATAAGAGGCCAATTTGGTGAGCATGATATAACCACTTAGGTCAACAACAGTAGTAGCTTCCTCCCAAGGTTTGGTCATTGAATCCCCAGTGATAGCCTTAAAAATTCACATCTTCATTGGTCCTAACCTTTAATTCCAGCACTCCAGATGCAGAGGAAGGAGAGTTGAAATGATTTTGCAGTCAGCCTGGAAACACAGAGTGGGATCCAGCTCAGCCTGGGCTGACCTTACCAGTACCCACATAAGCCAGATGTGCAAGGTGGCACATGCTTCTGGAGTTTGATTGCAGTGAGGTGCTCGGCCCTCACATGCCCAGTCTTTCTTTTTCTGTGTCCCTCTCTCTTTTTTCTCTATTTGCCTCTTTCTCTCCCTCGCAAATAGATAATATATTAGGGCTGGAGAGATGGCTTCGCAGTTAAGGACCTACGTTTGATTCCCCAGGACCCACGTAAAACACATGCACAAGGTGGCACATGTGTCTGGGGTTAGTTTACATTGGCTAGAAGTCTCTGGTTGGGCTGGAGAGATGGCTCAGCGGTTGAGTACTTGCCTGTGATGCCTAAGGACCCTGGTTCAAGGCTGGACTCCCCAGGACCCACGTTAGCCAGATGCACAAGGGGGCGCACGCGTCTGGAATTCGTCTGCAGTGGCTGGAGGCCCTGGGGCGCCCATTCTGTCTCCCTCTCTCTATGTGCCTCTTTCTCTGTCTGTCACTCTCAAATAAATAAATAAAAAAAAATTTATGGAAGTCTCTGTTTCCTATTGTCATAGGAAGGCAGGTGGCTGCTGAAAGTCACCAAGGAAAATCCAAACCTTTATTTTCTTGATGGACGGAAATGGTAAAGTGAGAGATTAATACATGGACATGAATTTAACAATATAAGAGGCCAATTTGGTGGGCATAATATAACCACTTAGGTCAACAACAATAGTAGCTTCCCCCTTGTGGTGATTTGATTCAGGTGTCCCCCATAAACTTAGGTGTTCTGAATGCTAGGTTCCCAGATGATGGAGATTTGGGAATTAACGCCTTCTCGAGAGAATGTATTGTTGTTGGCGGGCTTATGGGTGTTAAAGCCAGTTGCCCCTTGCCAGTGTTTAGCACACTCTCCTGTTGCTGTTGTCCACCTTATGTTGGCCAGGGGGTGATTTCCACCCTCTGCTCATACCATCATTTCCCCCTGCCATCAAGGAGCTTCCCCTTGAGCCTGTAAGCCAAAGTAAACCTCTTTTTCCCAGAAGCTTCTCTTGGTTGGGTGATTTCTACCAGCAATGAGAGCCAGACTGCAACACCCTCAAAGGCTTAGTAGTTTGAACCCCAGTGATAACCTTAAAAGTTCACATCTTCATTGGTCCTAACCTTTAATTACAGCACTCCAGAGTCAGAGGGCAGAGAATTGAAATGATTTTGCAGTCAGCCTGGAACTGCAGAGTGAGAAGCAGCTCAGCCTCGGTTGACCTTACTTCTAAACACCCCGTCCTCCAAAATTCAAGTATTTAAAAATATTTTTATTGAAAAACATATTTGGAAAAATTCAAGTGCTTATTATAAATAAATAATACATATTTATCATTTATGATTTAAATTCAGTTAAGGAAAAGCCAACTAAAGAAGATCGCCATCATGAAACTTAATTCTTCTTCACGAAGTACTATGAATGTCGTTTATTTTCACTATGCACAAAGGAATAATTGAAACGATGTCATGATGGTGATACTGTTGCAAGAGAAGACCCGTTTGACACCATCTGTAAGAAATAGCTCTTGCCAGTGGGTGATGGGCTCATGAGCAGGAAATTCAGGAATCCCATGTGAATCTTGGAGCATTGGACAAGACCCCTGTGAGCCAGCAATGTCAGTTTCATTGCTCTCAGACCTGACCTTCACTTTCCTGCTGGACAGATGAGGAGAAGTGAGAGGATTAGTACGTGGTCATGAGCATAGCCATATCAGAGGGCAATGTGGTGTACATAATAAATCCATTTAGCCAAAGAGTAGTAGCTTCCCTCCCTTAGGGCTTGTGAGTCTGCTCCCCAAAGAAAGGCTTAAAAAGTCAAGTCCTCTGAGCTGGCGAAATGGCATAGTGCTTAAGGTGCTTGCCTGTGAAGCCCAAGGACCCAGGTGTGACCCCCCAGTACCCACATAAGGCAGATGTGCAAGGTGGCACATTCTTTTGGAGTTTGTTTGCAGCGAGGTGCTCGGCCCTGACATGCTCACTCTTTCTTTTTCTCTCTCCCTCTCTCTCTTTCCTTTATTTGCCTCTTTCTCTCCCTCACAAATAGATAAACATTAAAAATATATTAGGGCTGGAGAGATGGCTCAGCAGTTAAGGACCTACATTTGATTCCCCAGGACCCACGTAAACCTCATGGACATGGTGGCCCATGTGTCTGGGGTTAGTTTGCATTGGCTCGAAGTCCCTGGTTTGCCCTTTCTTTCACTCTTTCTCCATCTCTTTCTCTAGAAGAAAATACCTTAGAAATTCAAGCCTTTTCAAAATACTTTTATTGCAAACGTTCATACAACTAGAAAACTTCACGACTTTATTATAATTAAGCTGGACATACTTATAAGCTATGATTGAAGATTCAGTTCAGGATAAACCACACTGCAGAAGAGGATGGCGGCTATGATACTGCATTGTTCACGCAATACCACCCATGCAGCTGATTTGCACTGTACAAAATGGAACCATTGGAACTCATGCTATGATGGAAATCCTCTTCTAAGACAGGAGGACCAGCGTCAAAGGAAATGTGGCATCATCTGTAAGAAATAGCACTTGATAATGGGCTCATGAGCATGAAAGTCAGGAATCCCCATGTGAATGTCTGAACACTGGGCAAGACTCCTGTGATGAAACAATAGCAGTTTCTCTCTTTCCCACCTCTACTAAAGATTGCTTTCACTAGTTTTTTTTTTTTTTTTTTTTGAGGCAAGGTCTCACTCTAGCCCAGGCTCAGCTGGGATTCACTATGGAGTCTCAGGGTAGGCTCGAACTCATAGCGATCCTCCTACCTCTGCCTCCTGAGTGCTGGGCTTAAAGGCGTGCGACACCACGCCTGGCTAGTTTTTATCCTAACTTGAAAAAAAACTCTCAAGAAGATCAAGTTGATTACATTTGTGTATCATTTGTTTATTGAATATATATTTATCCTGATTGACAAGGTGCAGGAAAAGGTGTTAAGGAAAGCAAGGAGACACAAAAATTACACTGGCATTGGGGACATCATAAATTCATAATTACAAAACAAAGGTAATACCAGATCCTTGTTGGAGAGCACAGAGTGATGTATGGGGAAGTGATGAGAAATAGGATAAATGGGTGAGAGTCTCAAGGTCAGTTTTAAGCAAGAATCCAGGGCAAATCAGGAGACATTTGGTTGAAGGGGACACAGGCGGGAGGGACAGTTGGGGCTGCAGGGGAATGGAAACCCACGTTTGTCTGGGTCAGGGTCTTTCCCAAAGGTGCTTGCCTAAAGCTGCTTTTCCTTCGGTATCTTCACCTGCTGCTGAAGATGAAGTCTTCGTCGTCGTCAAAAAGGGGAACAAAGGAGCCAAGAAACTGAAGTCTCACTCCGAACCCAAGAGTCCTTGGCTGGGCGCTGTGTGGGAGAGCAGATGTGGCAGCTCTGGGTGGAGCGAGTCCTCAGTGCGCAGTGGTGGGTCTCCAGTACCTCAGAGGGATGGAGGGATTGTGGAGGAGCTCTTCCTTCCAGTCACTGCGCCAGCATCCTGCAAAACAGGAGGATGACAAACAAGCTGTGGTCAGTATCTACACTGCGGGCCCAGCACCTCACCCAGCGGCCTTGAGCAGCCTCTCACCTGCAGAGTGGAAGGAATCATGGCAAGTTCAGAACAGGCGCCTGCAGACCTTGGAGGGGGGACGCCATGGCTTGTCTGCTTTCTGAGGACTCCGCTGGGGACTCGCAGGCGGGGAAGGAGGCAGAGGCTTCAGTGGTGAGCCAGGAAAGGGTCTCAGCATGTGGACCACGTCACCAGTGGGCTCAGCAGCGCGACTCTCTGGACTGGGCCAGAGCGCAGGAGGACAGGGCCCAGGGAAGAGGACGCCCCCCCAGCTGGCTGCAGCATCCATCCTGGGGATCCCTGGGTCGCCCCCCAACAAGCCTGGCTCTCCAGGGCGCATGTTGATGGTGCGCACAAGGCCCTCTGGGATGACGAAGAGCTCCTGGTCTGGGAGCAACAGTTTCAGAACTGAGGTGGTTGGGGGCTCCAGCAGCCGGTCGATGCCACCCACTGTGATACCTGCCAGGCAGTCTGCGGGCAGGATCATCAGGGACGCAGAGGAGGGTGTGGGTCCTGCCTGGAGAGGGAGACCGCGGGGCTCCGGGTGGACAGGCTCCTTGAGGTGTTGGCGCATGTCAGGGCCGGGACCTGCACGCTGTGCTCTCCACCAGGGTTCAGGATCACAGGGCTCTTCCCGGTGTGGGCGCATGGCATGGCGGCCAACCTCAGGCTGGGCTCCCCACAAGGGCTCAGGATCAGAGCGCTCTTCCAGGTGTGGGCGCATGGCATGGCGGCCAACCGCAGGGTGGGCTCCCCACCAGGGCTCAGGATCAGAGGGCTCTTCCAGATGTGGGCGGATGGCATGGCGGCCAACCTCAGGCTGGGCTTCCCACCAATGCTCAGGGTGAGCGGGCCCTTCCAGGTGTGGGCGCATGGAACGGCGGCCAACCTCAGGCTGGGCTCCCCACCAGGGCTCAGGATCACAGGGCTCTTCCAAGTGTGGGCGCAAGGCAGTGCGGTCAGCTTCTGGCTGGTCTCCCCACAAGGGCTCAGGTTTAGCGGGCTCTTGCAGGCGTTGGCGCATGGCAGGGCCGGGAGCTGCAGGCTGTGGTCTCCGCCAGGGCTCGGGGTCAGCGGGCTGTTCCAGGTGTTGGCGCATTGCAGGACCAGGAACTTCGCGGTGTGGTCTCCAGCAGGACTCAGGGTTGGCAGGCTCATGGAGGCGGTGGCGCTTGGCAGGGCCGGGTCCCATGGTGTCTGGTCTGCCCCAGATCTCGGGGTCACCACCGGGGCTGCGGGGTCGACTGCGCTGCATGTGGAAGGCGATGGGCAGGTGCGAGGCAGCGGGTAGCCTGGTGCGGACCGCAGAGCTCTCCTCCAGAGCACCAGGGCCTGATGGTGAGGTCAACCTTTCTCAGCTTTCCAGCGAGAGGGACCCAGTGCGCCAGGGCTGGTTGACCTGTGAGTTGTGAGCAGATCTGAGCTGCTTATATACCCCAGGGAGCCAAGAGCGCTCCACCCAAGGTGTGGTCTAGAGAGGAAAGGGCACTGTGTGGCAACGGGGGGGGGGGGGGGGACCTGAAGGGTGTGACGGAGAACAGTCATTCGATGCCCCGTTGTTCTTGATTGCTTTTACTTTCGGTTCCAAACTGTAAAGCACCAATCTGGATTGTCAATTTGATAGGTTCATTGTTCACCTGGGAGACAAGTACTTGGGCATGTCCGTGAGGAACTTTCTAGGTTAGGTTAAGTCAAATGGGGAGGTCCAGCCCGCTTGTGGGCGACACTACTCCTTGGGCCAGGCTCCGCACTGAATATAGAGGAGACCCCAGTTGAGCCCACGAATTCGCGTCTGTGCTTCCTGAGCAGGGAGTGATGGCAGCAGCCTCCTTCTGCTCCTGAAGCTCTGCCTCCCCCGCCCCCATGCACTGTGCCCCTGACCTCAGCCCAAGCAAGTCCTTCCTCATGTTGTCCTTATCAGGCGTCTGTCACAGGAACACGCAAAATAACCAGTGCGTGAGCAAAGCACGCACACTCAAAACCTCTCACCGGATTTCATCAAGCCTTTGTGTTTGTGTAATACTTTTCAGAAGATTTTGCCGGACACTATGTAAAAGAGTTAATGTCATCACTTCCCACCCCCACCTCTGAGGCGGTATACATTTTCTTTCTTTCATGCAAAGGAGATAACATTTTGCTTTGTTGAAAGTGCCCTCTTCCTTTCCTTCCCTTCCTTCCTTTCCTTTTCCTCCTTTCTTTCTCTCTTCTTTTCTCCTTTGGATCTGTAGTTTTTTGAGTTGTTTATTTTTGAGGCTCAGTGTTGGTCTAGACCAGGTTAATGTGGAACTCACTCTGTAGCCCATGCTGGCCTTGAACTCACAGTGATCTCCTTACCTCAGGTTCCTGAGTGTGTGTGTAATTCAAGGCTTGAACCGCTATTCCCTGATGGAAAGGTTTTTTCTTTTTTCTTTTTCTTTTTTTTTTTTTTAAGGTATGTGCCACCACACCCTGTTTGGAAATAACCTTTAAAGACAGCACCATGGTGTGGAGTGGTGTCTCGGGGTTAAAGGCTCTTGTTTAAAGCCTGCCTGCCTAGGTTTGATTCCCCAGTAACCTCATAAACCAGATGTAAAAGTGTTTCCTCATAAACACGGTTGGAAAAGTGTTTTTCCACATTTTTCTATAATTGGTTTAAATTTCCAGGTCGTATGTTTAGGCCTTTGGAAACTTCAATTTTTGAAAATTTAATTTTACTTGTTTATTTGTGTGAGAGTGAGAAAGAGAGAAAGGGTCACACAGGGAAAGTCAGTAAAAGCAGATGCACAAGGTGCCCCTGCAGCTGTAGTTCCTTTGAAGTGGGAAGAAGCCTCTTATGCCCATTCTCTCTCTGTCTGTCTGTCTCTCCCTCTTTCTCTAATTCAAAATAAGAAAGAACACTAAAATGGCAGATTAGGATTAAAAATAGGTAGAGATTACTTACTTTTGCAAGGGACAAAATCAAATTGGTGGACAGGCACTCTTCTTTTTAAATTTAATTTAATTTTGCATATATTATAACAGACTATAGACTATAGTCATAGGAAGGTAGGTGGCCACTGAAAGTCATGAAGAAGCTGCTGACCTTCACTTTCCTGCTGGATAGATGAGGAGAAGTGAGAGGATTAATATGTGGTTATGAGCATAACAGTATCAGAGGGCAATGTGATGGGCATAATAAATTCATTTAGCCAAATAGTAGTAGCTTCCCTCCGTGAGGGCTTGTGAGTCTGCTCCCCAAAGAAAGGCTTCAAAAGTCAAGTCCTCTGAGCTGGCGAAATGGCATAGTGCTTAAGGTGCTTGCCTGTGATGCCCAAGGACGCAGGTGTGACCCCCCAGTACCCACATAAGCCAGATTTGCAAGGTGGCACATTCTTTTGGAGTTTGTTTGCAGTGAGGTGCTCGGCCCTGACATGCCCACTCTTTCTTTTTCTCTCTCCCTCTGTCTCTTTCTATTTGCCTCTTTCTCTCACTCACAAATAGATAAACATTAAAAATATATTAGGGGTGGAGAGATGGCTTAGTAGTTAAGGACATACATTTGATTCCCCATGACCCACATAAAACTCATGGACATGGTGGCACATGTGTCTGGGGTTAGTTTGCATTGGCTCGAAGTCCCTGGTTTGCCCTTTCTTTCACTCTTTCTCCATCTCTTTCTCTAGAAGAAAATGCCTTAGAAATTCAAGTCTTTTCAAAATACTTTTATTGAAAATGTTCATACAAGTAGAAAACTTCACGACTTTATTATAAGTAAGCTGTACATACTTATAAGTTATGATTGAAGATTCAGTTCAGGATAAACCACAGTGCAGAAGAGGATGGCGGCTATGATACTGCATTGTTCACGCAATACCACCCATGCAGCTGATTTGCACTGTACAAAATGGAACCATTGGAACTCATGCTATGATGGAAATCCTCTTCTAAGACAAGAGGACCGGGGTCAAAGGACACGTGGCATCATGTGTAAGAAATAGCACTTGATAATGGGCTCATGAGCATGAAAGTCAGGAATCCCCATGTGAATGTCTGAGCTCTGGGCAAGACTCCTGTGATGAAACAATAGCAGTTTCTCTCTTTCCCACCTCTACTAAAGATTGCTTTCACTAGTTTTTTTTTTTTTTTTTTTTTTTTTTGAGGTAAGGTCTCACTCTAGCCCAGGCTCAGCTGGGATTCACTATGGAGTCTCAGGGTAGCCTCGAACTCATCGCGATCCTCCTACCTCTGCCTCCCGAGTGCTGGGCTTAAAGGCGTGCGCCACCACGCCCGGCTAGTTTTTATCCTAACTTGAAAAAAAACTCTCCAGAAGATCAAGTTGATTACATTTGTGTATCATTTTTTTATTGAATATATATTTATCCTGATTGACAAGGTGCAGGAAAAGGTGTTAAGGAAAGCAAGGAGACACAAAAATTACACTGGCATTGGGGACATCATAAATTCATAATTACAAAACAAAGGTAATACCAGATCCTTGTTGGAGAGCACAGAGTGATGTATGGGGAAGTGATGAAAAATAGGATAAATGGGTGAGAGGCTCAAGGTCAGTTTTAAGCAAGAATCCACGGCAAATCAGGAGACATTTGGTTGAAGGGGACACAGGCAGGAGGGACAGTTGGGGCTGCAGGGGAATGGAAACCCACGTTTGTTTGGGTCAGGGTCTTCCTCAAAGGTGCTTGCCTAAAGCTGCTTTTCCTTCGGTATCTTCACCTGCTGCTGAAGATGAAGTCTTCGTCGTCGTCAAAAAGAGGATCAAAGGAGCCAACAAACTGAAGTCTCACTCCGAACCCAAGAGTCCTTGGCTGGGCGCTGTGTGGGAGAGCGGATGTGGCAGCTGTGCGTGGAGCGAGTCCTCAGTGCGCAGTGGTGGGTCTCCAGTACCTCAGAGGGATGGAGGGATTGTGGGAGGAGCTCTTCCTTCCAGTCACTGCGCCAGCATCCTGCAAAACAGGAGGATGACAAACAAGCTGTGGTCAGTATCTACACTGCGGGCCCAGCACCTCACCCAGTGGCCTTGAGCAGCCTCTCACCTGCAGAGTGGAAGGAATCATGGCAAGTTCAGAACAGGCGCCTGCAGACCTTGGAGCGGGGACTCCGAGGCTTGTCTGCTTTCTGAGGACTCCGCTGGGGACTCGCAGGCGGGGAAGGAGGCAGAGGCTTCAGTGGTGAGCCAGGAAAGGGTCTCAGCATGTGGACCACGTCACCAGTGGGCTCAGCAGCGCGACTCTCTGGACTGGGCCAGAGCGCAGGAGGACAGGGCCCAGGGAAGAGGACGTCCCCCCAGCTGGCTGCAGCATCCATCCTGGGGATATCTGGGTCGCCCCCCAACAGGCCTGGCTCTCCAGGGCGCATGTTGATGGTGCGCACAAGGCCCTCTGGGATGACGAAGACCTCCTGGTCTGGTAGCAACAGTTTCAGAACTGAGGTGGGTGGGGGCTCCAGCAGCAGGTCGATGCCATCCACTGTGACTCCCGCCAGGCACCCTGCGGGCAGGATCATAAGGGACGCAGAGGAGGGTGTGGGTCCTGCCTGGAGAGGTCGACCGCGGGGCTCCGGGTGGACAGGCTCCTTGAGGTGTTGGTGCATGGCAGGGCCGGGACCTGTACGCTGTGCTCTCCACTGGGGCTCAGGATCACAGGGCTCTTCCAGGTGTGGGCGCCTGCCCTCAGCCTGGGCTCCCCACAAGGGCTCAACATCAGCGGGCTTTTCCAGGTGTGGGCGCATGGCATGGCGGCCAACCTCAGGCTGGGCTCCGCACAAGGGCTCAACATCAGCGGGCTCTTCCAGGTGTGGGCGCATGGCATGGCGGCCAACCTCAGGCTGGGCTCCCCACAAGGGCTCAACATCAGTGGGCTCTTCCAGGTGTGGGCGCATGGCATGGCGGTCAACCTCAGGCTGGGCTCCCCACCAGGGCTCAGGAGCAGCGGCCTCTTCCAGGTGTGGGCACATGGCATGGAGGCCAACCTGAGGCTGGGCTCCCCACCAGGGCGCAGGATCAGCGGGCTCTTCTAGCTGTGGGCGCATGGAATGGCGGCCAACCTCAGGCTGGGCTCCCCACCAGGGCTCCGGATCACAGGGCTCTTCCCGGTGTGGGCGCAAGGCAGGGCGTTCAGCTTCTGGCTGGGCTCCCCACAAGGGCTCAGGGTCAGCGGGCTCTTGCAGGCGTTGGCGCATGGCAGGGCCGGTAGTTGCAGGCTGTGGTCTCCGCCAGGGCTCGGGGTCAGCCGGCTGTTCTAGGTGTTGGCGCATTGCAGGACCAGGAACTTCGCGGTGTGGTCTCCAGCAGGACTCAGGGTTGGCAGGCTCATGGAGGCGGTGGCGCTTGGCAGGGCCGGGTACCATGGTGTCTGGTCTGCCCCAGATCTCGGGGTCACCACCGGGGCTGCGGGGTCGACTGCGCTGCATGTGGAAGGCGATGGGCAGGTGCGAGGCAGCGGGTAGCCTGGTGCGGACCGCAGAGCTCTCCTCCAGAGCACCAGGGCCTGATGGTGAGGTCAACCTTTCTCAGCTTTCCAGCGAGAGGGACCCAGTGCGCCAGGGATGGTTGACCTGTGAGTTGTGAGCAGATCTGAGCTGCTTATATACCCCAGGGAGCCAAGAGCGCTCCACCCAAGGTGTGGTCTAGAGAGGAAAGGGCACTGTGTGGCAAAGGGGGAGGGGGACCTGAAGGGTGTGACGGAGAATAGCCATTCGATGCCCCGTTGTTCTTGATTGCTTTTACTTTCGGTTACAAACTGTAAAGCACCAATCTGGATTGTCAATTTGATAGGTTCATTGTTCACCTGGGAGACAAGTCCTTGGGCATGTCTGTGAGGAACTTTCTAGGTTAGGTTAAGTCAAATGGGGAGGTCCAGCCCGCTTGTGGGCGACACTACTCCTTGGGCCAGGCTCCGCACTGAATATATAGGAGACCCCAGTTGAGCCCACGAATTCGTGTCTGTGCTTCCTGAGCAGGGAGTGATGGCAGCAGCCTCCTTCTGCTCCTGAATCTCTGCCTCCCCCGCCCCCATGCACTGCGCCCCTGACCTCAGCCCAAGCAAGTCCTTCCTCATGTTGTCCTTATCAGGCGTCTGTAACAGGAACACGCAAAATAACCAGTGCGTGAGCAAAGCACGCACACTCAAAACCTCTCACCGGATTTCATCAAGCCTTTGTGTTTGTGTAATACTTTTCAGAAGATTTTGCCGGACACTATGTAAAAGAGTTAATGTCATCACTTCCCACCCCCACCTCTGAGGCGGTATACATTTTCTTTCTTTCATGCAAAGGAGATAACATTTTGCTTTGTTGAAAGTGCCTCCTTCCTTTCCTTCCCTTCCTTCCTTTCCTTTTCCTCCTTTCTTTCTCTCTTCTTTTCTCCTTTGGATCTGTAGTTTTTTGAGTTGTTTATTTTTGAGGCTCAGTGTTGGTCTAGACCAGGTTAATGTGGAACTCACTCTGTAGCCCATGCTGGCCTTGAACTCACAGTGATCTCCTTACCTCAGGTTCCTGAGTGTGTGTGTAATTCAAGGCTTGAACCGCTATTCCCTGATGGAAAGGTTTTTTCTTTTTTCTTTTTCTTTTTTTTTTTTTTTTAAGGTATGTGCCACCACACCCTGTTTGGAAATAACCTTTAAAGACAGCACCATGGTGTGGAGTGGTGTCTCGGGGTTAATGGCTCTTGTTTAAAGCCTGCCTGCCTAGGTTTGATTCCCCAGTAACCTCATAAACCAGATGTAAAAGTGTTTCCTCATAAACACGGTTGGAAAAGTGTTTTTCCACATTTTTCTATAATTGGTTTAAATTTCCAGGTCGTATGTTTAGGCCTTTGGAAACTTCAATTTTTGAAAATTTAATTTTACTTGTTTATTTGTGTGAGAGTGAGAAAGAGAGAAAGGGTCACACAGGGAAAGTCAGTAAAAGCAGATGCACAAGGTGCCCCTGCAGCTGTAGTTCCTTTGAAGTGGGAAGAAGCCTCTTATGCCCATTCTCTCTCTGTCTGTCTGTCTCTCCCTCTTTCTCTAATTCAAAATAAGAAAGAACACTAAAATGGCAGATTAGGATTAAAAATAGGTAGAGATTACTTACTTTTGCAAGGGGCAAAATCAAATTGGTGGACAGGCACTCTTCTTTTTAAATTTAATTTAATTTTGCATATATTATAACAGACTATAGACTATAGTCATAGGAAGGTAGGTGGCCACTGAAAGTCATGAAGAAGCTGCTGACCTTCACTTTCCTGCTGGATAGATGAGGAGAAGTGAGAGGATTAATATGTGGTTATGAGCATAACAGTATCAGAGGGCAATGTGATGGGCATAATAAATTCATTTAGCCAAATAGTAGTAGCTTCCCTCCGTGAGGGCTTGTGAGTCTGCTCCCCAAAGAAAGGCTTCAAAAGTCAAGTCCTCTGAGCTGGCGAAATGGCATAGTGCTTAAGGTGCTTGCCTGTGATGCCCAAGGACACAGGTGTGACCCCCCAGTACCCACATAAGCCAGATTTGCAAGGTGGCACATTCTTTTGGAGTTTGTTTGCAGTGAGGTGCTCGGCCCTGACATGCCCACTCTTTCTTTTTCTCTCTCCCTCTGTCTCTTTCTATTTGCCTCTTTCATTCACTCACAAATAGATAAACATTAAAAATATATTAGGGCTGGAGAGATGGCTTAGTAGTTAAGGACATACATTTGATTCCCCATGACCCACATAAACCTCATGGACATGGTGGCACATGTGTCTGGGGTTAGTTTCATTGGCTCGAAGTCCCTGGTTTGCCCTTTCTTTCACTCTTTCTCCATCTCTTTCTCTAGAAGAAAATGCCTTAGAAATTCAAGTCTTTTCAAAATACTTTTATTGAAAATGTTCATACAAGTAGAAAACTTCACGACTTTATTATAAGTAAGCTGTACATACTTATAAGTTATGATTGAAGATTCAGTTCAGGATAAACCACACTGCAGAAGAGGATGGCGGCTATGATACTGCATTGTTCACGCAATACCACCCATGCAGCTGATTTGCACTGTACAAAATGGAACCATTGGAACTCATGCTATGATGGAAATCCTCTTCTAAGACAAGAGGACCGGGGTCAAAGGACACGTGGCATCATGTGTAAGAAATAGCACTTGATAATGGGCTCATGAGCATGAAAGTCAGGAATCCCCATGTGAATGTCTGAGCTCTGGGCAAGACTCCTGTGATGAAACAATAGCAGTTTCTCTCTTTCCCACCTCTACTAAAGATTGCTTTCACTAGTTTTTTTTTTTTTTTTTTTTTTTTTGAGGTAAGGTCTCACTCTAGCCCAGGCTCAGCTGGGATTCACTATGGAGTCTCAGGGTAGCCTCGAACTCATCGCGATCCTCCTACCTCTGCCTCCCGAGTGCTGGGCTTAAAGGCGTGCGCCACCACGCCCGGCTAGTTTTTATCCTAACTTGAAAAAAAACTCTCCAGAAGATCAAGTTGATTACATTTGTGTATCATTTTTTTATTGAATATATATTTATCCTGATTGACAAGGTGCAGGAAAAGGTGTTAAGGAAAGCAAGGAGACACAAAAATTACACTGGCATTGGGGACATCATAAATTCATAATTACAAAACAAAGGTAATACCAGATCCTTGTTGGAGAGCACAGAGTGATGTATGGGGAAGTGATGAAAAATAGGATAAATGGGTGAGAGGCTCAAGGTCAGTTTTAAGCAAGAATCCAGGGCAAATCAGGAGACATTTGGTTGAAGGGGACACAGGCAGGAGGGACAGTTGGGGCTGCAGGGGAATGGAAACCCACGTTTGTTTGGGTCAGGGTCTTCCTCAAAGGTGCTTGCCTAAAGCTGCTTTTCCTTCGGTATCTTCACCTGCTGCTGAAGATGAAGTCTTCGTCGTCGTCAAAAAGAGGATCAAAGGAGCCAACAAACTGAAGTCTCACTCCGAACCCAAGAGTCCTTGGCTGGGCGCTGTGTGGGAGAGCGGATGTGGCAGCTGTGCGTGGAGCGAGTCCTCAGTGCGCAGTGGTGGGTCTCCAGTATCTAAGAGGGATGGAGGGATCCTGGGAGGAGCTCTTCCTTCCAGTCACTGCGCCAGCATCCTGCAAAACAGGAGGATGACAAACAAGCTGTGGTCAGTATCTACACTGCGGGCCCAGCACCTCACCCAGTGGCCTTGAGCAGCCTCTCACCTGCAGAGTGGAAGGAATCATGGCAAGTTCAGAACAGGCGCCTGCAGACCTTGGAGCGGGGACTCCGAGGCTTGTCTGCTTTCTGAGGACTCCGCTGGGGACTCGCAGGCGGGGAAGGAGGCAGAGGCTTCAGTGGTGAGCCAGGAAAGGGTCTCAGCATGTGGACCACGTCACCAGTGGGCTCAGCAGCGCGACTCTCTGGACTGGGCCAGAGCGCAGGAGGACAGGGCCCAGGGAAGAGGACGCCTCCCAAGCTGGCTGCAGCATCCATCCTGGGGATCCCTGGGTCGCCCCCCAACAGGCCTGGCTCTCCAGGGCGCATGTTGATGGTGCGCACAAGGCCCTCTGGGATGACGAAGAGCTCCTGGTCTGGGAGCAACAGTTTCAGAACTGAGGTGGGTGGTGGCTCCAGCAGCAGGTCGATGCCATCCACTGTGACACCCGCCAGGCATCCTGCGGGCAGGATCATCAGGGACGCAGAGGAGGGTGTGGGTCCTGTCTGGAGTGGTAGACCGCGGGGCTCCGGGTGGACAGGCTCCTTGAGGAGTTGGTGCATGGCAGGGCCGGGACCCGCACGCTGTGCTCTCCACTGGGGCTCAGGATCACAGGGCTCTTCCAGGTGTGGGCGCATGGCATGGCGGCCAACCTCAGCCTGGGCTCCCCACAAGGGCTCAACATCAGCGGGCTTTTCCAGGTGTGGGCGCATGGCATGGCGGCCAACCTCAGGCTGGGCTCCGCACAAGGGCTCAACATCAGCGGGCTCTTCCAGGTGTGGGCGCATGGCATGGCGGCCAACCTCAGGCTGGGCTCCCCACAAGGGCTCAACATCAGTGGGCTCTTCCAGGTGTGGGCGCATGGCATGGCGGTCAACCTCAGGCTGGGCTCCCCACCAGGGCTCAGGAGCAGCGGCCTCTTCCAGGTGTGGGCACATGGCATGGAGGCCAACCTGAGGCTGGGCTCCCCACCAGGGCGCAGGTTCAGCGGGCTCTTCTAGCTGTGGGCGCATGGAATGGCGGCCAACCTCAGGCTGGGCTCCCCACCAGGGCTCCGGATAAAATGGCTCTTCCCGGTGTGGGCGCAAGGCAGGGCGTTCAGCTTCTGGCTGGGCTCCCCACAAGGGCTCAGGGTCAGCAGGCTCTTGCAGGCGTTGGCGCATGGCAGGGCCGGTAGTTGCAGGCTGTGGTCTCTGCCAGCGCTCAGGGTAAGCCGGCTGTTCTAGGTGTTGGCGCATTGCAGGACCAGGAACTTCGCGCTGTGGTCTCCAGGATGACTCATGGTTGGCAGGCTCATGGAAGCGGTGGCGCTTGGCAGGGCCGGGTCCCATGGTGTCTGGTCTGCCCCAGATCTCGGGGTCACCATCGGGGCTGCGGGGTCGACTGCGCTGCATGTGGAAGGCGATGGGCAGGTGCGAGGCAGCGGGTAGCCTGGTGCGGACCGCAGAGCTCTCCTCCAGAGCGGCTGGGCCTGATGGTGAGGTCAACCTTTCTCAGCTTTCCAGCGAGAGGGAACCAGTGCACCAGCGCTGGTTGACCTGTGAGTTGTGTGCAGATCTGAGTTGCTTATATACCCCAGGGAGCCAAGAGCGCTCCACCCAAGGTGTGGTCTAGAGAGGAAAGGGCACTGTGTGGCAAAGGGGGAGAGGGACCTGAAGGGTGTGACGGAGAATAGCCATTCGATGCCCGGTTGTTCTTGATTGCTTTTACTTTCGGTTACAAACTGTAAAGCACCAATCTGGATTGTCAATTTGATAGGTTCATTGTTCACCTGGGAGACAAGTCCTTGGGCATGTCTGTGAGGAACTTTCTAGGTTAGGTTAAGTCAAATGGGGAGGTCCAGCCCGCTTGTGGGCGACACTAGTCCTTGGGCCAGGCTCCGCACTGAATATAGAGGAGACCCCAGTTGATCCCAAGAATTCGCGTCTGTGCTTCCCAAGCAGGGAGTGAATGCTGCAGCCTCCTTCTGCTCCTGAAGCTCTGCCTCCCCCGCCCCCATGCACTGCGCCCCTGACCTCGGCCAAAGCAAGTCCTTCTTCATATTGTCCTTATCAGTCCTCTGTCATAGGAACACGCAAAATAACCAGTGCGTGAGCAAAGCACGCACACTCAAAACCTCTCACCGGATTTCATCAAGCCTTTGTGTTTGTGTAATACTTTTCAGAAGATTTTGCAGGACACTATGTAAAAGAGTTAATGTCATCACTTCCCACCCCCACCTCTGAGGCTGTATACATTTTCTTTCTTTCATGCAAAGGAGATAAAATTTTGCTTTGTTGAAAGTGCCTCCATCCTTTCCTTCCCTTCTTTCCTTTTCCACCTTTCTTTCTCTCTTCTTTTCTCCTTTGGATCTGTAGTTTTTTGAGTTGTTTATTTTTGAGGCACAGTGTTGGTCTAAACCAGGTTAATGTGGAACTCACTCTGTAGCCCATGCTGGCCTTGAACTCACAGTGATCCCCTTACCTCAGGTTCCTGAGTGTTTGTGTAATTCAAGGCTTGAACCGCTAATCCCTGCTGGAAAGATTTTTTTTTTTTCAGGCATGCGCCACCACACCCTGTTTGGAAATAACCTTTTAAAGACAGCACCGTGGTCTGGAATGCTGTCTCTGGGGTTAAAGGCTCTTGTTTAAAGCCTGCCTGCCTAGGTTTGAATCCCCAGTAACCACGTAAAGCCAGATGTAAAAGTGTTTTCCTCATAAATACAGATGGAAAAGTCTTTTTCCAACATTTTTCTATAGTAGTTTTATGTTTTCAGGTCTTATTTAGGCCTTTGAGAACTTCCATTTTTGAAAATTTAATTTTACTTGTGTAGTTGAGTGAGAGTGAGAAAGAGAAAAGGGTCACACAGGGAAAGTCAGTAAAAGCAGATGCACAAGGGTGCCCCTGCAACTGAGGTTCCTTTGAAGTGGCAAGAGGCCTCGTATGCCCATTCTCTCTCTGTCTGTCTGTCTCTCCCTCTTTCTCTAATTCAAAATAAGAAAGAACACTAAAATGGCAGATTAGGATTAAAAATAGGTAGAGATTACTCACTTTTGCAAGGGACAAAATCAAATTGGTGGACAGGCACTCTTCTTTTTAAATTTAATTTAATTTTGCATATATTATAACAGACTATAGACTATAGCCATAGGAAGGTAGGTGGCCACTGAAAGTCACAAAGAAGCTGCTGACCTTCACTTTCCTGCTGGATAGATGAGGAGAAGTGAGAGGATTAATATGTGGTCATGAGCATAACAATATCAGAGTGCAATGTGATGGGCATAATAAATTCATTTAGCCAAATAGTAGTAGCTTCCCTCCCTGAGGGCTTGTGAGTCTGCTCCCTAAAGAAAAGCTTCAAAATTCAAGTCCTTTGGGCTAGAGAGATGGCTAAGTGGATTAGGGTGTTTGTCTTGGAATCCTAAGGACCCAGGTTTGACTCCCTAGTACCCATGTAAGCCAGATGCACAAAGTGGCACATATTTCTGCAGGGTATTTTGTTAGTTAGGTAGTTTGTTTTGTTTTTCTGAGGTAGGGTCTCACATTATGTCAGGCTGACCTGGACTTCACTCGTGGCCTTGAACTCACAGTGATCCTCCTACCTCTGTCTCCCCAGTGCTGGGATTAAAGGCGTCCACCACTCGGCCTGATATTTCTGGAGGTTTTTCTGTTTTATTTATTTTTTTGCATTTATTATGGAATGCTTCACTAATTTGCGTGCTATCCTTGCACAGGGTCCCTGCTAATCTTCTCTGTATCATTCCAATTTTAGTATATGTGCGGCGGAAGCAAGTACTATCTTTGGATTTTGTTTGCAGTGGTTAGAGGCAGTTGCATGCCCACTCTTTCGTTGATTTAGAAATCACTCTGTAGCCCATGCAGGTCTTGAACTCACAGTGATCCTCCTACCTCAGCCTTCCAGTGCTCTGTAATTAAAGACTTGAACTGCTAAGCTCCACTGGAAAAAACATTTTCTTTTTTTTTTTTTAAAGGTAGTCTCTGTTTAGGTTATGCTGACCTGGAATTCACTATATTATCTCAGGTTGGCTTCAAACTCACAGCGATTCTCCTACCTCTGCCTCTCCAGTGTTGGGATGAAAGGTGTGCACCACCACACCTGGCTTCTGGAAAGAACTTTCTAAGGACAGCACTGTAGTCTGGAGAGGTGGCTCAGGGGTTAAAGTTCTTGTGTGCAAAGCCTACATGCCTGGGTTTGATTTCCCAGTAACATTGTAAATCCAGATACATAAAGTATTTTTTCATCTCATTTAAATATTTTCTATTTTTTCGTCCCAGGTAGGGTTTTACTCTCGTCCAGGCTGACCTGGAATTCACTGTGTATTCCCAGGTTGGCCTCAAACTCACGCCAATCCTCCTTCCTCAGCTTTCTCAGTGCTGGGATTAAAGGCATTTGCTTTCATGTCCAGCTTTCTTTCTCCTTTTTGAGGTAGCATCTTGCTCTATCACAGATTGACCTTGAATGAGTATGTTGTCTCAGGCTAGCCTCAAGTCACATCAATCCTCCTACCTCTGACTCCTGAGTGCTGGGATTAAAGGCTTGCATCACCATTCCAGAAGTAAGCTTTTCTTTCTTTCTTTTTTTTTTTTAAAGCTAACCCAACAGACTGATCTTTGTAAAAATGTTTAGATATGTGTGTGTGTGTATGTGTGTTTGTGTGACAGAGAGAAAGAGAGAGAAAATTGGCATGCCAGGGCTTCCAGGCACTGCAATCAAACTCCAAATGCATGCACTGCCTTGTGTATACGTGCAACCTGACGCACTTATGTCACCTTAAGCATCTGGCTTACATGGGACCTGGGAAAGTAGAACATGGGTCCTTAGGCTTCACAAGCAAGCCACTTAACCAATAAGCCATGTCTCCAGTCACATGGACTAATTTTTAAAAATTAGTTTACAATGTAGCAGGTTTTCTTATGGCTTTTTCCATAATACTTAGGTGACTGTCACCTCTGCTTTTTTTGTTTTTGTTTCTGTGTTTGTGTTTGTTTTCCAAGATAGGGTCTCATTGTAGCTCAGGCTGACCTGGCATTTACTATGTGGTCTTAGGGTGTCCTTGAACTCATGGTGATCCTCCTACCTCTGCCTCCTGAGTGCTGGGATTAGAGGAGTGTGTCACCATGCATGACTTTCCTCTGTTTTTTTCTTGATGTTAGCTATTTTGTGTTGGGTAAATTGAAAAAATTCTCAGTGGACTTTAGTTTGCATGAACTGGTCTATTTCTTCATGTACCTGCCATTTGTACTGCTTTTGAGGAGTATCTTCTCCATTCATTTGCCCATTTACTAATTCAATTATTTGCTCCTTTGGTATTTATGTTGCTGACGTCTTTATATATTTTGGGTGCTAATCCCCAGCGGGATGGATAACTGGAAAAGATTTTCTATCATTTTGTAGGCTGATTCTTTATTCAGGTTATTGTTTTGTTTGGCATCCTGAACCTTTTAAACTTATTGCAACCCTATTTGTTGATTCTTGCTATTGGAGTCCTAGTCAGAAAGTTATGCCAATGTTTAGATCTGGAAGTGTTTCTTCAATATTTTTCTATACTAGGTTGACATTTTCAGGTCTTACATTTAGTCCTTTGGGATTGCCATTTTTTTTTTACTATATTTCTTTTGTGTGTTTGTTTTGCTTTTTTGAGGTTGGGTCTCACTCTAGCCCAGGCTGACCTGGAATTCACTGTGTAGTCTTAGGGTGGCCTTGAACTCACAGTGATCCTCCTACTTCTGCCTCTCTAGTGATGGATTAAAGGCGTGCACCACCCCATCTGGAATGTAAGACTGTTATGAAACAGGGTCTGTTTCTCCAAACCCATAATTGACCAATTTGGCTTTCTATCAAACCCTAGGTATTCCTGTCTACACCTCCCAGTGCTAAGATTACAGGTTCAAACCCTGTGTTCTTATGGATAATGGGCATCCAAACTTGTGTCCTATGCTTGTGTGGCAAACACTTTACCACTGAGCCATCTCCCCAGCCCCTGGCCTTGACCTCTTGCACCTCTTATCTCAGGATCCCGAGGGCTGGTATTACAGCAAAGTCCTCCACAGCCAGAACATAATCTCTATCTGGATAGAATGGGCTGTTTTGAAACATTAGTTTCTTCCCATGTGCAAAACCAATTGCCCAGTCACTTTTTGTAGAAAAGTTTAATTTTTCCCTCTGGTGGCATCATTTCCTATTATACATGTTTGTTTTCTGTTTGTGGATGAATTTCTTTCATTCTCCTATTTTGTGATAAAAGTTTGTGTAGCCAGAGGCAACCTAACATAATTGATTTATTTTTTCAATATTTGTTTATTTGAGAGAGAAGGAGAGAGAGAGAGAGAGAGAGAATGAGCATGCCAGGGCCTCCAGCCACTGCAAATGAACTCCAGATGCATGGGCCCCTCTTGTGCATCTGGCTTACATAAGACCTGGAGAATCAAACTGGGATCCTTTGGCTTTGCAGGCAAATGCCTTAACCACAAAACAACCTCTCCAGCCCATAATTGATAATTTTTAAAGTTCCTCTTCTTTTTCTTTCTTCTTTCCTCTTACTTTTTGAGACATTATGTCATATATTGCAGGCAGGCCTCAAACAGCTATGTAGCAGAAGATGGTCTTTAATTTATAATCCTCTTGCTTTCCTCTGTTGAATGCTGAAGTATGGGGGTGTGCACACCAGGCTTGAGTGGTGCTGGAGATTGGACCTGGGGCTTTGTTCCTGCTAGGTCAGCACTCTACCAATGGAGCAATATTTCCAACTCACACAATTGACATTATTTATAATGTAGTTTTTTCATACTTAGTGGAGTACATGTTCTTATAATATGTCCCTATAATTCTTTGAATTTCTCTGGTATCTGTTGTGATAGTGCCTTTTTCATCTCTAATTTTATTAATTTGTGTCTCTTCTCTCTTTCTTTTAGTCAGATTTGCTAAAGGTTTAACAATCTTGTTTATCCCTGCAAAGAACTAACTCTTTGTTTCATTGATACCTTGGATTGTTTTCTGTTTTCTATTTCATTAATTTCTGCCCTAATCTTTATTATTTCTTCCCATCTACTAATTTTTGGTTTGCCTTGCTCTTCTTTTCCAAGGCTTTATGGTGAATTGTTTACTTGCACCCTTTCTAATTTCTTAATATAGGCACTTAAAGCTATAAATTTCCCTCTTAGGACTGCCTTCATTGTGTCCTAAAGGTTTTGGTATGTTGTGTTTTTATTGTCATTTGAATCAATGAATTTTTTGATTTCCTCCTTGATTTCTTCATAGACCAATTCATCATTTAGTAGTGTATTGTTTAGTTTCCATGATTTTGTGTATGCTCTATAGCTTTTCTTGACATTGATTTGTAGTTTGATCCATTGTGATGAGATAGACTGGAAGGAATTATTTCAATTTCCCTGTATTTTTTAAGATGTGTTTTGTGGGAACTGGAAATGGTTAGTGTTTACAGCATTTGCCTCTGAAGCCAGTACCAGGCTTTGATTCCCCTGAGTGCCTACAAGACAGATGCAGAAGGGGGCAGACATGTCTCCAGTTCCTATGCAGTGGCTAGAGGCTCTGGCGTGCCCTTCCCTGTATCTGTCACTTTCTCTTCTCTGTCTGTTTCTTTCTCTAAAAAAAAAATAAAAAAAGATTTGTTTTGTGTCTTAATATATGGTCTATTTTAGAGAATATTCGATGTGCTGCTGAAAAGAATGTGTATTTTGCCGCATTTGGATGAAATGTCCTGTAGATATCTGTTAGGTCCATTTCTTCTATGATCTCATTTATTCCAGATGCATCTGTGTTTACTTTTTGCTTGGATGACCTGTGTACTGATGTTTGGTGTTATATGTGACCTTAGTTCTAATAATGTTTGCTTGATGAAGTTGGGAGACCCCTTGTTTGGTGCATGTATATTTAGGATTGTAATGTCCTCCTGTTGGAGGCTGCCTTTAATCAATATAAAGTGACCTTCCTTATCTTTCCTAACTAATGTTGGACTGAAGTCTTCCTTGTCAAATATTAGGATAGCAACCTCTGTTTGTTTTCTAGGCTCATTTGCTTGAAACACCGTTTTCCAACATTTCACCCTAAGATAGTGTCCATTCTTTGTAGAAAGGTGAGTTTCTCGGAGGCAACAAATTCGAGGATCCTACTGTTTAACCCAGTCTGCGAACTTATGTCTTTTGGGTGGATATTGAGGCCATTGATATTAAGAGTTATTATTTAAAGGTGTGTGTTTAGCTTTGCCATTTTTTGGTAGTTCTTCTATTTTTACCTTTGCTCTCTTGAATTAACTAGTATTTGAGTATGGTTTGTTTTTTCCAGGTTCTTTATATGTGTGCTTTTCTTTTTCCTCAGCATGGAGGATCCTTTCGAGTATTTTCTGTAGAGCTGGTTTTGTCTTCCAATATTCCCTTAGCCTGCTTTTGTTGTGGAATGTCCTTATTTCTCCATCTATCTGAATGGATAGCTTTGCAGGGTAAAGTAAACTTGGTTGACAGTTGTTAGCTTTCAGAACTTGGCATACATCACTCCAAGATCTTTTGGCTTTGAAAGTTTGTGTTGAGTCATCTGCTGTGATCCTGATGGTCTTGCCTTTGAATGTGACTTGATTTTCCTCTTTAACTGCTTTCAATATATTGTCTTTGGTTTGTATGTTTTGTCATTTAATGAAAGTATGACGAGGAGAGTTTCTTGCCAGGTTTTGTCTGGTTGGTGTCCTAAAGGCTTCCTGTATCTGCATTGGCATATCTTTCCCAATTTTGTTGAAGTTTTCTTGTATGATTTTTTTGAAAATGCCTACTATGACTTTGGGGTGAAATTCTTCTCGTTCTACTATACCCTGAATTCTTATATTTGACTTTTTCATAGTGTCCCGAATATCTTGAAATTCCCATTCATACTTTCCTATTAGTTTGTCTTTCTTTTTATTGGACTGTATGAGACCTACCACCTGGTCTTCCAGTTTAGATATTTTGTGCTCTTCCTCATCCATTGTACTGGTGAGATTTCTACAGAGTTTTTTTTTTTTTTTAATTTCATCGACTGTGTTTTTTTTAGTACTAGTAATTGTGACTGGTTGTTCTTTATTATTTCCATTTCTTTATTTATGTCTTGTATTGACCTTTTCATTTCATTAAATTTTTCCCTGTGTTTTCTTTGATTCCTTTGATTTCCTTGATCATTTTTAAAAAAAATTTTTTTTCTGATTTATTTATTTATTTATTAGAGACAGAGAGAGGGCCTGTAGCCACTGCAAATGATCTCAAGACACATGCACCACCATGCGCATGTGGTTTATGTGGGACCTGGAGAATCAAGCTAGGGTCCTTAAGATTTGCAGGCAAGTGCCTTAACTGCTAAGCCATCTCTCCAGCCCAGAACATATTTTTTAAAAGCATATTTTTTCGCTTATTTTGATTTATTTATTTGAGAGCAACAGAGAGAAAGACAGGGAGAGAGAGAGAATTGGCATGCCAGGGCCTCCAGCCACTGCAAATGAACTCCCGACGCGTGCGGGTCCTGGGGAATCGAGCCTCAATCTAGGGTCCTTAGGCTTCACAGGCAAGTGCTTACCTGCTATCCCCTCTCTCCAGCCCTATTTTTTGTTTTTGACATAGGCTCTCCCTCTAGCCCAGGTTCACCTGGAATTCACTTTGTAGCCTCAGGCTGGCCTTGAACTTTCAGTGATCCTCTTCCCTCTGCCTCCCAAGTGCTGGGATTAAAGGCTTGTGCCACCCCGCCTGGCATCATCTTAAATTTTAATAAGCTGAATTATGTCTTTAAAATACATTAAAATATTTTTCCATCATGCTCCGGAGTATTTTGAAAATTGGCTTCGAAAATTACTGGAAAGGGATGTTCTTGACATTTACTTGTTTTGCTGTTGCAATGGAAGACAGAGCTTTGCAGACAGGACCACTGTCTCTCTTCAGACTAGATAATCTGGCAAAGATTTGGGACTTACTAGATGCTGTGCTGTGGGGGAAGGGAGAAGGACTGGTTGGGCTGTGGTGGGGACTGTGGTCACATTGGGAGCACTTTGGTATTCCATATACCTGAGGTAGAGCACTGATAGGAAACCTCAACAACCTTAGGATGGGGGAACTCCAGTTGGGCAGATTTGAACATGCCTACAATCTGAAGGTAAGAGCAATGCCATTAATTCCAGCTCAGCTTTCCAGTCCAGCCAGAACTACATGGTGACCCTGTTTTGAAAGAAAAAGTAAAGAAAAAAAGAAATAGAAACTAGCAAAAGGCAAAAGAAAGGGAGGATTCCATAATGGCAGATTAGGGTTAGAAATACTTAGAGATTGCTCACTCCTCCAGGGGATAGATTCAAATCAGTGGAAGTGGAAGGCCACTAGTCTTTTTTTGTTTTAAACAAATTCATTATATTTTATGTATATTATAACAGGTTATAGACTATTGTCATAGGATGGTAGGTGGCTTCTGAAAGTCAACAAGGAAAATCCAAACTTTTATTTTCTTGGTGGATGGATGAGGTAAAGTGAGAGATTAATACATGGGCATGAACATAACAACATAAGAGGCCAATTTGGTGAGCATGATATAACCACTTAGGTCAACAACAGTAGTAGCTTCCTCCCAAGGTTTGGTAGTTTAATCCCCAGTGATAGCCTTAAAAATTCACATCTTCATTGGTCCTAACCTTTAATTCCAGCACTGCAGATGCAGAGGAAGGAGAGTTGAAATGATTTTGCAGTCAGCCTGGAAACACACAGTGGGATCCAGCTCAGCCTGGGCTGACCTTACCAGTACCCACATAAGCCAGATGTGCAAGGTGGCACATGCTTCTGGAGTTTGATTGCAGTCAGGTGCTCGGCCCTCACATGCCCACTCTTCTTTCTCTGTGTCTCTCTCTCTTTTTCCTCTATTTGCCTCTTTCTCTCCCTCACAAATAGATAATATATTAGGGCTAGAGAGATGGCTTAGCAGTTAATGACCTACGTTTGATTCCCCAGGACCCACGTAAAACACATGCACCAGGTGGCATATGTGTCTGGGGTTAGTTTACATTGGCTAGAAGTCTCTGGTTTGGCTGGAGAGATTGCTCAGCGGTTGAGCACTTGCCTGTGATGCCTAAGGACCCTGGTTCAAGGCTTGACTCCCCAGGAACCAGGTTATCCAGATGCAAAAGGGGGCACACTCGTCTGGAGTTCGTTTGCAATAGCTGGAGGCCCTGGGGCGCCCATTCTGTCTCCCTCTCTCTATGTGCCTCTTTCAATCTCTGTCAGTCACTCTCAAATAAATAAAAAATAAAAATTTATAGAAGTCTCTGGTTCCTATTGTCATAGGAAGGCAGGAGGCTGCTGAAAGTCACCACGGAAAATCCAAACCTTTATTTTCTTGATGGATGGAAAAGGTAAAGTGAGAGATTAATACATGGACATGAATTTAACAATATAAGAGGCCAATTTGGTGGGCATAATATATCCACTTAGGTCAACAAGAATAGTAGCTTCCCCCTTGTGGTGATTTGATTCAGGTGTCCCCCCATACACTTAGGTGTTCTGAATGCTAGGTTCCCAGCTGATGGAGATTTGGGAATTTACGCCTTCTGGAGGCAGTGTATTGTTGTTGGCGGGCTTATGGGTGTTAAAGCCAGTTGCCCCTTGTCAGTGTTTGGCACACTCTCCTTTTGCTGTTGTCCACCTTATGTTGGCCAGGGGGTGATTTCCACCCTCTTCTCATAGCATCGTTTTCCCCTGCCATCGAGGAGCTTCCCCTTGAGCCTGTAAGCCAAAGTAAACCTCTTTTTCCCAGAAGCTTCTCTTGGTTGGGTGATTTCTACCAGCAATGAGAACCAGACTGCAACACCCCCAAAGGCTTAGTAGTTTGAACCCCATTGATAACCTTAAAAGTTCACATCTTCATTGGTCCTAACCTTTAATTACAGCACTCCAGAGTCAGAGGGCAGAGAATTGAAATAATTTTGCAGTCAGCCTGGAACTACAGAGTGAGAACCAGCTCAGCCTGGGTTGACCTTACTTCAAAACACCCCGTCCTCCAAAATTCAATTATTTCAAAATATTTTTATTGAAAAACATATTTGGAAAAGTTCAAGTGCTTATTATAAATAAATAATACATATTTATCAGTTATGATTTAAATTCAGTTAAGGCAAGGCCAACTAAAGAGGATGGCCGTCATGAAACTGAATTCTTCTTCATGAAGTACTATGAACGTCGTTTATTTTCACTATGCACAAAGGAATAATTGAAACGATGTCATGATGGTGATACTGTTCCAAGAGAAGACCCGTTTGACACCATGTGTAAGAAATAGCCCTTGCCAGTGGGTGATGGGCTCATGAGCAGGAAATTCAGGAATCCCATGTGAATCTTGGAGCATTGGACAAGACCCCTGTGAGCCAACAATGTCAGTTTCATTGCTCTCAGACCTGACCTTCACTTTCCTGCTGGATAGATGAGGAGAAGAGAGTGGAATAGTACGTGGTCATGAGCATAGCAATATCAGAGGGCAATGTGGTGTGTATAATAAGTCCATGTAGCCAAAGAGTAGTAGCTTCCCTCCCTTAGGGCTTGTGAGTCTGCTCCCCAAAGAAAGGCTTCAAAAGTCAAGTCCTCTGAGCTGGCGAAATGGCATAGTGCTTAAGGTGATTGCCTGTGAAGCCCAAGGACCCAGGTGTTACCCCCCAGTACCCACATAATCCAGATGTGCAAGGTGGCACATTCTTTTGGAGTTTGTTTGCAGTGAGGTGCTCGGCCCTGACATGCCTACTCTTTCTTTTTCTCTCTCCCTCTGTCTCTTTCTATTTGCCTCTTTCTCTCCCTCACAAATAGATAAACATTAAAAATATATTAGGGCTGGAGAGATGGCTCAGCAGTTAAGGACCTACATTTGATTCCCCAGGACCCACGTAAACCTCATGGACATGGTGGCACATGTGTCTGGGGTTAGTTTGCATTGGCTAGAAGTCCCTGGTTTTCCCATTCTTTCACTCTTTCTCCATCTCTTTCTCTAGAAGAAAATACTTTAGAAATTCAAGTCTTTTCAAAATACGTTTATTGAAAACGTTCATACAGCTAGAAAACTTCACGACTTTGTTATAAATAAGCTGTACATACCTATAAGTTAAGATTGAAGATTCAGTTCAGGACAAACCACATTGCAGAAGAGGATGGCGGCTATGATACTGCATTGTTCACTCAATACCACCCATGCAGCTGATTTGCACTGTACAAAATGGAACCATTGGAACTCATGCTATGATGGAAATCCTCTTCTAAGAGAAGAGGACCGGGGTCAAAGGACTCGTGGCATCATCTGTAAGAAATAGCACTTGATAATGTGCTCATGAGCAGGAAAGTCAGGAATTCCCATGTGAATGTCGGAGTGTAGAGAGCCGAGAGGTGACCGCCATTACTAGATGGCGCTGACATTCGGCCTCGGCCCTGGTGAACAAGTAGAATAGCGCATGTGCAAGTGGCAAAAGCGCGCCAAGTCACTGCCCAGCCCGGGCATATGAGCGTCATATGAGCGTCATATGAGCGCGCAGCCAATCAGCAGAGTACACGCCACCTAGGGGCTATATAAGCGGCGCCATTTCGGGGCTCTGGGTCTTCCTCTTTCATCTGTTCAATAAACGCTTGCTGCAGAAGGATCCTGGTGTCCGCGTGCGTTCTTGCTGGCGAGACGACTACGCGGGCTACAACTGGTGCCGAAAAACCCGGGACGCCGGGTGCCTGTCATCGCCGGCGCCGAGGAGACCCCCCATTCACGGGGAAGGATTCAGAACTGCAGGACTGAGGTAGGTTCTGAGAGGCATGTTTGGTCTTGACTTGTCTCATCTTTCATCCAAATTGGTAGGAGCAATTTTTGCTCTCCCTATTGTGATGGTGGCTCTCGTTCTCTTCTTTGTGAACATGGGAGCCTCACATTCGGAGCTACAAGACAGCATGTCAGAAACAGAACGGGATAAAAGGTTAGGGGCCCTTGAGGTAAAAGAAAAAGACGTCTCTAAGAAAAAAGGCCTTTCCGCGGACGCTAAGTCCACAGAAAGAAAAGACAAGGGAAAAGACGCCCTGGGAGAGAAACATGAGAGGGAAAAGAGAAGTCCAAAAAGGAGGCCTCTTTATCCGATAAAAGAATTGGAGGCTTTAGGAATTGATAGCTCAGAGTCTGAGGATCTTAGTCCCTCCGAGGAGGAAGAATTAGATAGAGAAGCGGCTCGCTATCTTGATGAGCTGCTACCGCAAAATCGAAAACAAAAGAAGATAGGAGATAAGAACCGCGCGGCTTTTCAATCTGCCGCCCCTGCCATTCCCAGTGCTCCTCTGCCTTATGCCGGCAAGCATTGTTCAGATTCCTTCCTTTCAGAGGGGGACAGAAGGAGGTGCTTACAAGCCTTCCCGGTGTTTGAGGCTGCGGATGGAGGCCGCGTCCATGCGCCGGTAGAGTATGCCCTCATTAAGGAACTTGCTGAATCAGTTAATAAGTATGGAGTAGATGCTAATTTTACAGTCATGCAGCTTGAGAGACTCGCCACTATGGCAATGAAGGAAAGACTGCAGAGGACTTTGTTGGAACTGGGCTATTGGAATAAGGGCTGGCTGCGTTCTGCTGCTGAGGCCCAGAGTGTTTGATCAAGGTTAAATTTATAATGGACTGATTTGCTTGGCTAGAGATATTGGACTGAGAGATTTAAGATTTTAAGCTGGAAAACCTCAAACAAGTTAAAATTACAGGCACAAAGACTGGCTTTAGATTAAAAATGTTTAACATGTTTGATTTTACAGGTCTCAATACCTTAAATTGGTCAAGACTGTGGGGACCTTTAAAATTGAACTTAGTACAATGTATAATATGTGATGGTTATAAATCTATTGGGAGCCAGGGGCGGAATGTGATAATTAAAAAAAAAAAAATAGATGGCCCCCCCTCCTGGCAGCTTGTGCCCGGCCCTCCTCTACTGGGAGTTGGCGGGCAATCCACCTCCTGGGAGACTGCCACATGGCTCCCTTGGACTGACCCAGGTGGGGACAGGGTAGAAGTCCGTCCTCTCATGGTGACTGGGCTCACTGATATTTTTCTTTCAGCCGATACCTTTTCACGTGCCTGCTGGGCATCGGCACATGCTGGGAAAAATCTAAACATGCCATTAGTCATATACTTCAATATTTTGCCACTCTTGGGCTGCCTGATCAAATTCAAACAGATAATGGCCCCTGCTTCATAAGCAAGGCTTTTGTAGATTTTCTCCAGACCTGGAAAATCTCACATTCCACAGGCATCCCATACAACCCTCGAGGGCAAGCTATTGTTGACCAAACACTTAAATCACAATTACAAAAACAAAAGGGGGAATCACTACCCCCACCCCATGATCAGCTAAAGAAAGCATTATTCACCTTAAATATTTTAAATTTTTTCTAGAAATGGCCCATTGACTGGGGCCTGGAGAGGACCAGACCCACTCCTCACAGCAGGGAGAGGGTTTAAATGTGTCTTCCCTCAAGATAAAATAAAAAAAAAGAAGAACCATTTGGCTTTAGGCTTGTACTTTTAATGTCTAACTATCTTTCATACACACAGCTATAAGTAGCTCCTGAGAAAGTTCAAACTGTGCCTCCCTTTAAGATCTTGGGCTTGATCCTTACTCTAGATACAGTTTCACCTGTTAGATGCTCTATATGATGTGGTTACATATTTGGGAGACTAGGGTTGAAAGTTAAAAGTCGTTTGGAGTGTCATGTAGATTTTCAATAGATTTGTGTTACTTCTAAAAAATATAATAACAGTCAACAGCGTTGGCAAAATACATTTAAGAGGTATTTGACATAATGATAATATTTCCTTGGATCTGATTCAGTTACATTCAGAGATTTTATCTTTGCAAAATAATCATCTTACTTTTGAAAACTACTGATGACTTAATATCTGCTTTTAAGTCTGCCTTGCCTGCTGAAATTCTCTCACTTCTTGGACAGCAAGCTTTGCTGCTACAGGTGTTTGTCTTTTGCTCATTCTGTGTCTGCTGCCCATACTCTTTAAATGCCTTTTGAGATCCTTTATGGATATCCCTACAGAAGTACATGGGATACAGCTACAGACCCGACCCTGGTTTCCTGAGACATTATCTTAAAGCCCCTGCAGAGGCTGGTAGTCAAAGACAGGTAAGATTCTCTCGAGTTAGGTCAACCTAAGACAGGGCATGGATGATGGAATTCATGTACCGACAACGGGTAAGGCCTAAATATCGTAGAGGACAACCTAAGACAGACACAGTCTTTCTGCACTGAGGCCCAGAAGGGCCCAGCTCATAAAAATTAAAAAAGGGGGAATTGTCAGATGCCATCTGGCTGGCCTTGTATCCATAGCTCTGGCCCTTTGGGAGCAAGACTTTAGCACCTACATGTAAGCAAGATTATGTATATTCAGTGTCGGAAGCCATTTGGCTGGCCTTGATAGTCTTTTGTACTGCGAAGTGATTAAAGTACAAAAACTCTTGTAACAAAAAGGAGTTTTTTGATAAAAACTTACGTCTAGGGAGTGTCCCACCCCTGAGGACTGTTCCTAAAATGGTCCTTCACCCTACTAAACTAAACAATTCCCTCCCTTGTGGAGGATTGCTGGCTTTTAATAAAACAAAAAGGGGGAGTCGAGGAGGCTCTGCCCTCAGTCCCACGAGTGACTATATCCATAGCACTCTTTACTCTTAATTTTTAAAATTTGGACAGTCAGGGCCATTCAGCGGCTGACCGTCATTGCTCAGAGCCTAACAGGCCACAGGAGATGGTTAAGTGGAAAGATGTTTTGACTGGTCAATGGAGAGGCCCGGATCCTATTTTAATAAGATCCAGGGGAGCTGTTTGTGTTTTTCCACAGGAAGAAGACAATCCATTCTGGCTACCAGAACGCCTAACACGTAGACTTGTGAGACCTGACGAATCATCGAGATCCTGTGCAGGAGCCGAAGAAGTGGACAAGATCCATTATGAAGACCCTACTCTACTAGAGTTGACCCCTCCCTAGCTGTGGGCCTGACATCCTGGATTTCTTCAGCCTTCTCTTTCTTTAAGGAATGGGTGGGAATGGCGCTGTTTGGTGCAGCCCTATGTTGTGGCTTAGTGTTCCTGCTTTGGTTGTTCTGCAAGCTCAGAGCTCAATAGCAATGTGACAAGGCCGTTATTGCGCAAGCACTTGTGGCTATGGAACAGGGATCATCTCCTGAAATTTGGTTAATTAATTAGACTGAGACCCTCAGTCGATGCACCTCAAGGGTTTAGCCCATTGCACTGAGTCGATGGGAGATCTAAGTCTAATCAGCCCTTGCCTAAGTGGCTGCAGCACCAAAATATGAGATTGACAGCCCTTGCACCCCCAGGAACAATATTCCATTGCACAGGGATGGGTGTTAACTCCCCTTTTTGTCTCTCCCTTGGCCTTTGCACTCAGAGGACTTGTCTCCATTGCACCTGATAAGGTGAGGGAGTGAGCTCTTGATCGCTTATTCCCCAAGGAAGGAATTTGCTTGATCGAGCATAGGGTTGTTTGGTGCTGCGCTGGCTGGGCTATGAGGCAGTTGTCATCTTATTAAAACAAACAGGGGGAGATGTAGAGAGCCGAGAGGTGACCGCCATTACTAGATGGCGCTGACATCCGGCCTCGGCCCTGGTGAACAAGTAGAATAGCGCATGTGCAAGTGGCAAAAGCGCGCCAAGTCACTGCCCAGCCCGGGCATATGAGCGTCATATGAGCGTCATATGAGCGCGCAGCCAATCAGCAGAGTACACGCCACCTAGGGGCTATATAAGCGGCGCCATTTCGGGGCTCTGGGTCTTCCTCTTTCATCTGTTCAATAAACGCTTGCTGCAGAAGGATCCTGGTGTCCGCGTGCGTTCTTGCTGGCGAGACGACTACGCGGGCTACATCGGAGCACTGGGCAAGACTCCTGTGATGAAACAATAGCAGCTTCTCTCTTTCCCACCTCTAGTAAAGATTGCTTTCACTAGTTTTTTTTTTTTTGAGGTAAGGTCTCACTCTAGCCCAGGCCTATCTGGGATTCACTATGGAGTCTCAGGGTAGCCTCGAACTTATCGCGATCCTCCTACCTCTGCGTCCGGAGTGCTGGGCTTAAAGGCGTGCGCCACCAAGCCCGGCTAGTTTTTATCCTAACTTGAAAAAAAACTCTCAAGAAGATCAAGTTGATTACATTTGTGTATCATTTGTTTATTGAATATATATTTATCCTGATTGACAAGGTGCAGGAAAAGGTGTTAAGGAAAGCAAGGACACACAAAAATTACACTGGCATTGGGGACATCATAAATTCATAATTACAAAACAAAGGTAATACCAGATCCTTCTTGGAAAGCACAGAGTGATGTATGGGGAAGTGATGAAAAATAGGATAAATGGGTGAGAGGCTCAAGGTCAGTTTTAAGCAAGAATCCAGGGCAAATCAGGAGACATTTGGTTGAAGGGGACACAGGCGGGAGGGACAGTTGGGGCTGCAGTGGAATGGAAACCCACGTTTGTCTGGGTCATGGTCTTTCCCAAAGGTGCTTGCCTAAAGCTGCTTTTCCTTCGGTATCTTCACCTGCTGCTGAAGATGAAGTCTTCGTCGTCGTCCAAAAGGGGAACAAAGGAGCCAAGAAACTGAAGTCTCACTCCGAACCCAAGAGTCCTTGGCTGGGCGCTGTGTGGGAGAGCAGATGTGGCAGCTCTGCTTGGAGCGAGTCCTCAGTGCGCAGTGGGGGGTCTCCAGTACCTCAGAGGGATGGAGGGATTGTGGAGGAGCTCTTCCTTCCAGTCACTGCGCCAGCATCCTGCAAAACAGGAGGATGACAAACAAGCTGTGGTCAGTATCTACACTGCGGGCCCAGCACCTCACCCAGTGGCCTTGAGCAGCCTCTCACCTGCAGAGTGGAAGGAATCATGGCAAGTTCAGAACAGGCGCCTGCAGACCTTGGAGGGGGGACGCCATGGCTTGTCTGCTTTCTGAGGACTCCGCTGGGGACTCGCAGGCGGGGAAGGAGGCAGAGGCTTCAGTGGTGAGCCAGGAAAGGGTCTCAGCATGTGGACCACGTCACCAGTGGGCTCAGCAGCGCGACTCTCTGGACTGGGCCAGAGCGCAGGAGGACAGGGCCCAGGGAAGAGGACGCCCCCCCAGGTGGCTGCAGCATCCATCCTGGGGATCCGTGGGTCGCCCCCCAACAAGCCTGGCTCTCCAGGGCGCATGTTGATGGTGCGCACAAGGCCCTCTGGGATGACGAAGACCTCCTGGTCTGGGAGCAACAGTTTCAGAACTGAGGTGGGTGGGGGCTCCAGCAGCAGGTCGATGCCATCCACTGTGACACCCGCCAGACAGCCTGCTGGCAGGATCATCACGGACGCAGAGGAGGGTGTGGGTCCTGCCTGGAGAGGCAGACCGAGGGGCTCCGGGTGGACAGGCTCCTTGAGGTGTTGGCGCATGGCAGGGCCGGGACCTGCACGCTGTGGTCTCCACCAGGGTTCAGGATCACAGGGCTCTTCCCGGTGTGGGCGCATGGCATGGCGGCCAACCTCAGGCTGGGCTCCCCACAAGGGCTCAGGATCAGAGCGCTCTTCCAGGTGTGGGCGCATGGCATGGCGGCCATCCGCAGGGTGGGCTCCCCACCAGGGCTCAGGATCAGAGGGCTCTTCCAGATGTGGGCGGATGGCATGGCGGCCAACCTCAGGCTGGGCTTCCCACCAATGCTCAGGGTGAGCGGGCCCTTCCAGGTGTGGGCGCATGGAAAGGCGGCCAACCTCAGGCTGGGCTCCCCACCAGGGCTCAGGATCACAGGGCTCTTCCAAGTGTGGGCGCAAGGCAGTGCGGCCAGCTTCTGGCTGGGCTCCCCACAAGGGCTCAGGTTTAGCGGGCTCTTGCAGGCGTTGGCGCATGGCAGGGCCGGGAGCTGCAGGCTGTGGTCTCCGCCAGGGCTCGGGGTCAGCGGGCTCTTCTAGGTGTTGGCGCATTGCAGGACCAGGAACTTCGCGCTGTGGTCTCCAGCAGGACTCAAGGTTGGCAGGCTCATGGAGGCGGTGGCGCTTGGAAGGGCCAGGTCTCATGGTGTCTGGTCTTCCCCAGATCTCGGGGTCACCATCGGGGCTGCGGGGTCGACTGCGCTGCATGTGGAAGGCGATGGGCAGGTGCGAGGCAGCGGGTAGCCTGGTGCGGAGCGCAGAGCTCTCCTCCAGAGCGGCTGGGCCTGATGGTGAGGTAAACCTTTCTCAGCTTTCCAGGAAAGGGACCCAGTGCGCCAGGGCTGGTTGACCTGTGAGTTGTGAGCAGATGTGAGCTGCTTATATACCCCAGGGAGCCAAGAGAGCTCCACCCAAGGTGTGGTCTAGAGAGGAAGGGGCACTATGTGGCAAAGGGGGAGGGGGACCTGAAGGGTGTGACGGAGAAAAGCCATTCGATGCCCCGTTGTTCTTGATTGCTTTTACTTTGGGTTACAAATTGTAAAGCACCAATCTGGATTGTCAATTTGGTAGGTTCATTGTTCACCTAGGAGACAAGTCCTTGGGCATGTCCGTGAGGAACTTTCTAGGTTAGGTTAAGTCAAATGGGGAGGTCCAGCCCGCTTGTGGGCGACACTACTCCTTGGGCCAGGCTCCGCACTGAATATAGAGGAGACCCCAGTTGAGCCCAAGAATTCGCCTCTGTGCTTCCCAAGCAGGGAGTGAAGGCAGCAGCCTCCTTCTGCTCCTGAAGCTCTGCCTCCCCCGCCCCCATGCACTGTGCCCCTGACCTCAGCCCAAGCAAGTCCTTCCTCATGTTGTCCTTATCAGTCGTCTGTCACAGGAACACGCAAAATAACCAGTGCGTGAACAAAGCACGCACACTCAAAACCTCTCACAGGATTTCATCAAGCCTTTGTGTTTGTGTAATACTTTTCAGAGGATTTTGCCGGACACTATGTAAAAGAGTTAATGTCATCACTACCCACCCCCACCTCTGAGGCTGTATACATTTTCTTTCTTTCATGCAAAGGAGATAAAATTTTGCCTTGTTGAAAGTGCCTCCTTCCTTTCCTTCCCTTCTTTCCTCCTTTCTTTCTCTCTTCTTTTCTCCTTTGGATCTGTAGTTTTTTGAGTTGTTTATTTTTTGAGGCACAGTGTTGGTCTAGACCAGGTTAATGTGGAACTCACTCTGTAGCCCATGCTGGTCTTGAACTCACAGTGATCTTCTTACCTCAGGTTCCTGAGTGTTTGTGTAATTCAAGGCTTGAACCGCTAATCCCTGCTGGAAAGGTTTTTTTTTTTTTTTTTTTTTTTAAGGCATGCGCCACCTCACCCTGTTTGGTAATAACCTTATACAGACAGCACCGTGGTCTGGAGTGGTGTCTCTGGGGTTAAAGGCTCTTGTTTAAAGCCTGCCTGCCTAGGTTTGATTCCCCAGTAACTACGTAAAGGCAGATGTAAAAGTGTTTCCTCATAAACACGGTTGGAAAAGTGTTTTTCCAACATTTTTCTATAATAGGTTTAAATTTCCAGGTCTTATGTTTAGGCCTTTGGAAACTTCAGTTTTTGAAAATTTAATTTTACTTGTTTATTTGTGTGAGAGCGAGAAAGAGAGAAAGGGTCACACAGGGAAAGTCAGTAAAAGCAGATGCACAAGGGTGCCCCTGCAGCTGTAGTTCCTTTGAAGTGGCAAGAGGCCTCGTATGCCCATTCTCTCTCTGTCTGTCTGTCTCTCTCTCTTTCTCTAATTCAAAATAAGAAAGAACACTAAAATGGCAGATTAGCATTAAAAATAGGTGGAGATTACTCACTTTTGCAAGGGACAAAATCAAATTGGTGGAAAGGCACTCTTCTTTTTAAATTTAATTTAATTTTGCGTATATTATAACAGACTATAGACTATAGTCATAGGAAGGTAGGTGGCCACTGAAAGTCACCAAGAAGCTGCTGACCTTCACTTTCCTGCTGGATAGATGAGGAGAAGTGAGAGGATTAATATGTGGTCATGAGCATAACAATATCAGAGTGCAATGTTGTGGGCGTAATAAATTCATTTAGCCAAATAGTAGTAGCTTCCCTCCCTGAGGGCTTGTGAGTCTGCTCCCTAGAGAAAGGCTTCAAAATTCAAGTCCTTTGGGCTGGAGAGATGGCTAAGTGGATTAGGGTGTTTGTCTTGGAATCCTAAGGACCCAGGTTTGACTCCCTAGTACCCATGTAAGCCAGATGCACAAAGTGGCACATATTTCTGCAGGGTATTTTGTTAGTTAGTTAGTTTGTTTTGTTTTTCTGAGGTAGGGTCTCACTTTAGCTCAGGCTCACCTGGAATTCACTAGTGGCCTTGAACTCACAGTGATCCTCCTACCTCTGTCTCCCCAGTGCTGGGATTAAAGGCGTCCACCACTAGGCCTGATATTTCTGGAGGTTTTTCTTTTTTCTTTTTTTTTTTTTTGCTTTTAATATGGAATGCTTCACTAATTTGCGTGCTATCCTTGCACAGGGTCCCTGCTAATCTTCTCTGTATCATTCCAATTTTAGTATATGTGCTGCGGAAGCAAGTACTATCTTTGGATTTTGTTTGCAGTGGTTAGAGGCAGTGGCATGCCCACTCTTTGGTTGATTTAGAAATCACTCTGTAGCCCATGCTGGCCTTGAACTCACAGTGATCCTCCTACGTCAGCCTTCCAGTGGTCTGTAATTAAAGAATTGAACTGCTAGGCTCCACTGGAAAAAACATTTTCTTTTTTTTTTTTTAAAGGTAGTCTCTGTTTAGTTTAGGCTGACCTGGAATTACTATATTATCTCAGGTTGGCTTCAAACTCACAGCGATTCTCCTACCTCTGCCTCTCCAGTGTTGGGATGAAAGGTGTGCACCACCACGCCTGGCTTCTGGAAAGAACTTTCTAAGGACAGCACTGTAGGCTGGAGAGGTGGCTCAGGGGTTAAAGTTCTTGTGTGCAAAGCCTACATGCCTGGGTTTGATTTCCCAGTAACATTGTAAATCCAGATACATAAAGTATTTTTTCATCTCATTTAAATATTTTCTATTTTTTCTTCCCTGGTAGGGTTTTGCTCTAGTCCAGGCTGTCCTGGAATTCACTGTGTATTCCCAGGGTGGCCTCGAACTCATGCCAATCCTCCTTCCTCAGCTTTCTCAGTGCTGGGATGAAAGGCATTTGCTTTCATGTCCAGCTTTCTTTCTCCTTTTTGAGGTAGCATCTTGCTCTAGCCCAGATTGACCTTGAATGAGTATGTTGTCTCAGGCTGGCCTCAAGTCACATCAATCCTCCTACCTCTGACTCCTGAGTGCTGGGATTAAAGGCTTGCATCACCATGCCAGAAGTAGGCTTTTTTTTTTTTTTTTAAAGCCAACCCAACAGACTGATCTTTGTAAAAATGTTTAAATGTGTGTGTGTGTGTGTGTGTGTGTGTTTGTGTGGAACACAGAAAGAGAGAGAAAATTGGCATGTCAGGGCTTCCAGGCACTGCAATCAAACTCCAAATGCATGCACTGCCTTGTGTGTACGTGCAACCTTACTCACTTATGTCACCTTAAGCATCTCGCTTACATGGGACCTGGAAAGTAGAACATGGGTCCTTAGGCTTCACAAGCAAGCCACTTAACCAATAAGCCATTTCTCCAGTCACATGGCTAATTTTTAAAAATTAGTTTACAATGTAGCAGGTTTTCTTATGGCTTTTTCCATAATACTTAGGTGACTGTCACCTCTGCTTTTTTTTTTTTTTTTTTTTTGTTTCTGTGTTTGTGTTTGTTTTTCAAGATAGGGTCTCACTGTAGCTGAGGCTGACCTGGCATTTACTATGTAGTCTTAAGGTGTCCTTGAACTCATGGTGATCCTCCTACCTCTGCCTCCTGAGTGCTGGGATTAAAGGAGTGTGCCACCATGCATGACTTTCCTCTGTTTTTTTCTTGATGTTAGCTATTTTGTGTTGGGTAAATTGAAAAAATCCTCAGTGGACTTTAGTTTGCATGAACTGGTCTATTTCTTCATGTACCTGCCATTTGTACTGCTTTTGAGGAGTATCTTCTCCATTCATTTGCCCAGTTACTAATTCAATTATTTGTTCCTTTGGTATTTATGTTGCTGATGTCTTTATATATTTTGGGTGCTAATCCCCAGCGGGATGGATAACTGGAAAAGATTTTCTATCATTTTGTAGGCTGATTCTTCATTCAGGTTATTGTTTTGTCTGGCATCCTGAACCTTTTAAACTTATTGCAACCCTATTTGTTGATTCTTGCTATTGGAGTCCTAGTCAGAAAGTTATGCCAATGTTTAGATCTGGAAGTGTTTCTTCAATATTTTTCTATACTAGGTTGACATTTTCAGGTCTTACATTTAGTCCTTTGGGATTGTCAATTTTTTTTTACTATATTTCTTTTGTGTGTTTGTTTTGCTTTTTTGAGGTTGGGTCTCACTCTAGCCCAGGCTGACCTG
The DNA here is from genome assembly GCA_036346955.1 of Dipus sagitta. Classification (NCBI taxonomy): domain Eukaryota; kingdom Metazoa; phylum Chordata; class Mammalia; order Rodentia; family Dipodidae; genus Dipus; species Dipus sagitta. The sequence goes on from CM070786.1 coordinate 30,884,045, forward strand.
GAATTCACTGTGTAGTCTTAGGGTGGCCTTGAACTCACAGTGATCCTCCTACCTCTGCCTCTCTAGTGGTGGATTAAAGGCATGCACCACCCGATCTGGCATGTAAGACTGTTTTGGAATAGGGTCTCTTTCTCCAAACCCATAATTGACCAATTTGGCTTTCTATCAAACCCTAGGTATTCCTGTCTACACCTCCCAGTGCTAAGATTACAGGTTCAAACCCTGTGTTCTTATGGATAATGGGCATCCAAACTTGCGTCCTATGCTTGTGTGGCAAACACTTTACCACTGAGCCATCTCCCCAGCCCCTGGCCTTGACCTCTTGCACCTCTTATCTCAGGATCCTGAGGGCTGGTGTTACAGCAACGTCCTCCACAGCCAGAACATAATCTCTTTATCTGGATAGAATGGGCTGTTTTGAAACATTAGTTTCTTCCCATGTGCAAAACCAATTACCCAGTCACTTTTTGGAGAAAAGTTTAATTTTTCCCTCTGGTGGCATCATTTCCTATTATACATGTTTGTGGATGAATTTCTTTGATTCTCCTATTTTGTGATATAAGTTTGTGTAGCCAGAGGCAACCTAACATAATTGATTTATTTTTTCAATATTCGTTTACTTGAGAGAGAAGGAGAGAGAGAGAGAATGAGCATGCCAGGGCCTCCAGCCACTGCAAATGAACTCCAGATGCATGGGCACCTCTTGTGCATCTGGCTTACATAGGACCTAGAGAATCGAACTGGGATCCTTTGGCTTTGCAGGCAAATGCCTTAACCACTAAACTCCCTCTCCAGCCCATAATTGATAATTTTTAAAGTTCCTCTTCTTTTCCTTTCTTCTTTCCTCTTACTTTTTGAGACATTATGTCATACATCGCAGGCTGGCCTCAAACAGCTATGTAGCAGAAGATGGTCTTTAATTTATAATCCTCTTGCTTTCCTCTGTTGAATGCTGAATTATGGGGGTGTGCACACCAGGCTTGAGTGGTGTTGGAGATTGAACCTGGGACTTTGTTCCTGCTAGGTCAGCACTCTGCCAATGGAGCAATATTCCCAACTCACACAATTGACATTATTTATAATGTAGTTTTTTCATACTTGGGGGGAGTACATCTTCTTATAATATGTCTCTATGATTCTTTGAATTTCTCTGGTATCTGTTGTGATAGTGCCTTTTTCATCTCTAATTTTATTAATTTGTGTCTCTTCTCTCTTTCTTTTAGTCAGATTTTCTAAAGGTTTATCAATCTTGTTTATCCTTGCAAAGAACTAACTCTTTGTTTCAGTGATTCCTTCGATTGTTTTTTTGTCTTCTATTTCATTAATTTCTGTCCTAATCTTTTTTATTTCTTCCCATCTACTAATTTTTGGTTTGCCTTGCTTTTCTTTTCCAAGGCTTTATGGTGAATTGTTTACTTGCACCATTTCTAAATTCTTAATATAGGCACTTAAAGCTATAAATTTCCCTCTTAGGACTGCCTTCATTATGTCCTAAAGGTTTTGGTATGTTGTGTTTTTATTGTCATTTGAATCAATGAATTTTTTGATTTCCTTCTTGATTTCTTCATAGACCAATTCATCATTTAGTAGTGTATTGTTTAGTTTCCATGATTTTGTGTATGCTCTATAGCTTTTCCTGACATTGATTTGTAGTTTGATCCATTGTGATCAGATAGACTAGAAGGAATTATTTCAATTTGCCTGTATTTGTTAAGATTTGTTTTGTGGGAACTGGGAAATGGTTAGTGTTTACAGCATTTGCCTCTGAAGCCAGTACCAGGCTTTGATTCCCCTGGGTGCCTAGAAGACAGATGCAGAAGGGGGCAGATATGTCTGCAGTTCCTATGCAGTGGCTAGAGGCTCTGGCGTGCCCTTCCCTGTATCTGTCACTTTCTCCTATCTGTCTGTTTCTTTCTCTAAAAAAAAATAAAAAAGATTTGTTTTGTGTCTTAATATATGGTCTATTTTAGAGACTCTTCCATGTGCTGCTGAAAAGAATGTGTATTTTGCCGCATTTGGATGAAATGTCCTGTAGATATCTGTTAGGTCCATTTATTCTATGATCTCATTTTTTCCAGATGCAACTGTGTTTACTTTTTGCTTGGATGACCTGTGTACTTATGTTTGGTGTTATATGTGACCTGAGTTCTAATAATGTTTGTTTGATGAAGTTGGGAGACCCCTTGTTTGGTGCATGTGTGTTTAGGATTGTAATGTCCTCCTGTTGGAGGCTGCCTTTAATCAATATAAAGTGACCTTCCTTATCTTTCCTAACTAATGTTGGACTGAAGTCTACCTTGTCAGATATTAGGATAGCAACCTCTGTTTGTTTTCTAGGCTCATTTGCTTGAAACACCGTTTTCCAACATTTCACCCTAAGATAGTGTCCATCCTTTGTAGAAAGGTGAGTTTCTTGGAGGCAACAAATTCGAGGATCCTACTGTTTAACCCAGTCTGCGAACCTATGTCTTTTGGGTGGGTATTGAGGCCATTGATATTAAGAGTTATTATTGAAAGGTGTGTGTTTAGCTTTGCCATTTTTTGGTAGTTCTTCTGGTTTTACCTTTGCTCTCTTGAATTAACTAGTATTTGAGTATGGTTTGTTTTTTCCAGGTTCTTTATATGTGTGCTTTTCTTTTTCCTCAGCATGGAGGATCCTTTCGAGTATTTTCTGTAGAGCTGGTTTTGTCTTCCAATATTCCCTTAGCCTGCTTTTGTTGTGGAATGTCCTTATTTCTCCATCTATCTGAATGGATAGCTTTGCAGGATAAAGTAAACTTGGTTGACAGTTGTTAGCTTTCAGAACTTGGAATACATCACTCCAAGATCTTTTGGCTTTGAAAGTTTGTGTTGAGTCATCTGCTGTGATCCTGATGGTCTTGCCTTTGAATGTGACTTGATTTTCCTCTTTAACTGCTTTCAATATATTTTCTTTGGTTTGTATGTTTTGTCATTTAATGAAAGTATGACGAGGAGAGGTTCTTGCCAGGTTTTGTCTGGTTGGTGTCCTAAAGGCTCCTGTATCTGCATTGGCATATCTTTCCCAATTTTGAGGAAGTTTTCTTGTATGATTTTTTTGAAAATGCCTACTATGACTGTGGGGTGAAATTCTTCTCCTTCTACTATACCCTGAATTCTTATATTTGACTTTTTCATAGTGTCCCGAATATCTTGAAATTCCCATTCATACTTTCCTATTAGTTTGTCTTTCTTTTTATTGGACTGTATGAGACCTACCACCTGGTCTTCTAGTTTAGATATTTTGTGCTCTTCTTCATCCATTCTACTGGTGAGATTTTCTACAGAGTTTTTTTTTTTTTTTTAATTTCATCGACTGTGTTTTTTTTTATTACTTGTAATTGTGACTGGTTGTTCTTTATTATTTCCATTTCTTTATTTATGTCTTGTATTGACCTTTTCATTTCATTAAATTTTTCCCTGTGTTTTCTTTGATTCCTTTGATTTCCTTGAACATTTTTTTAAAAGTTTTTTTTCTGATTTATTTATTTATTTATTAGAGACAGAGAGAGGGCCTGTAGCCACTGCAAATGAACTCAAGACACATGCACCACCATGTGCATGTGGTTTATGTGGGACCTGGAGAATCAAGCTAGGGTCCTTAAGCTTTGCAGGCAAGTGCCTTAACTGCTAAGCCATCTCTCCAGCCCAGAACATATTTTTTAAAAGCATATTTTTTCGCTTGTTTTGATTTATTTATTTGAGAGCAACAGAGAGAAAGACAGGGAGAGAGAGAGAATTGGCATGCCAGGGCCTCCAGCCACTGCAAATGAACTCCCGACGCGTGCGGGTCCTGGGCAATCGAGCCTCAAACTAGGGTCCTTAGGCTTCACAGGCAAGTGCTTACCTGCTATCCCCTCTCTCCAGCCCTATTTTTTGTTTTTGACATAGGCTCTCCCTCTAGCCCAGGTTCACCTGGAATTCACTTTGTAGCCTCAGGCTGGCCTTGAACTTTCAGTGATCCTCCTACCTCTGCCTCCCAAGTGCTGGGATTAAAGGCTTGTGCCACCCCGCCTGGCATCATCTTAAATTTTAATAAGCTGTATTATGTCTTTAAAATACATTAAAATATTTTTCCATCATGCTCCAGAGTATTTTGAAAATTGGCTTCGAAAATTGCTGGAAAGGGATGTTCTTGATATTTACATGTTTTGCTGTTGCAATGGAAGACAGAGCTTTGCAGACAGGACTACTGTCTCTCTTCAGACTAGATAATCGGGCAAAGATTTGGGACTTATTAGATGCTGTGCTTGGGGGAAGGGAGAAGAACTGGTTGGGATGTGGTGGGGACTGTGGTCACATTGGGAGCACTTTGATATTCCATATACCTGAGGTAGAGCACTGATAGGAAACCTCAACAACCTTAGGATGGGGGAACTCCAGTTGGGCAGATTTGAACATGCCTACAATCTGAAGGTAAGAGCAATGCCATTAATTCCAGCTCAGCTTTCCAGTCCAGCCAGAACTACATGGTGACCCTGTTTTGAAAGAAAAAGTAAAGAAAAAAAGAAATAGAAACTAGCAAAAGCAAAAAGAAAGGGAGGATTCCATAATGGCAGATTAGGGTTAGAAATACTTAGAGATTGCTAACTCCTCCAGGGGATAGATTGAAATCAGTGGAAGTGGAAGGCCACTAGTCTTTTTTTTTTTTAAACAAATTCATTATATTTTATGTATATTATAACAGGTTATAGACTATTGTCATAGGAAGGTAGGTGGCTTCTGAAAGTCAACAAGGAAAATCCAAACTTTTATTTTCTTGGTGGATGGATGAGGTAAAGTGAGAGATTAATACATGGGCATGAACATAACAATATAAGAGGCCAATTTGGTGAGCATGATATAACCACTTAGGTCAACAACAGTAGTAGCTTCCTCCCAAGGTTTGGTAGTTTAATCCCCAGTGATAGCCTTAAAAATTCACATCTTCATTGGTCCTAACTTTTAATTCCAGCACTCCAGATGCAGAGGAAGGAGAGTTGAAATGATTTTGCAGTCAGCCTGGAAACACAGAGTGGGATCCAGCTCAGCCTGGGCTGACCTTACCAGTACCCACATAAGCCAGATGTGCAAGGTGGCACATGCTTCTGGAGTTTGATTGCAGTGAGGTGCTCGGCCCTCACATGCCCACTCTTTCTTTCTCTGTGTCCCTCTCTCTTTTTCCTCTATTTGCCTCTTTCTCTCCCTCACAAATAGATAATATATTAGGGCTGGAGAGATGGCTTAGCAGTTAAGGACCTACGTTTGATTCCCCAGGACCCACGTAAACCACATGCACAAGGTGGCACATGTGTCTGGGGTTAGTTTACATTGGCTAGAAGTCTCTGGTTGGGCTGGAGAGATGGCTCAGCAATTGAGCCCTTGCCTGTGATGCCTAAGGATCCTGGTTCAAGGCTGGACTCCCCAGGACCCACGTTAGCCATATGCACAAGGGGGCACACTCGTCTGGAGTTCGTTTGCAGTGGCTGGAGGCTCTGGCCCGGTCATTCTCTCTCCCTCTCTCTATCTGCCTCTTTCTCTCTCTATCGCTCTCAAATAAATAAATCAAAAAAAATATAGAAGTCTCTGGTTCCTATTGTCATAGGAAGGCAGGAGGCTGCTGAAAGTCACCAAGGAAAATCCAAACCTTTATTTTCTTGGTGGATGGAAAAGGTACAGTGAGAGATTAATATATGGACATGAATTTAACAATATAGGAGGCCAATTTGGTGGGCATAATACAACCACTTAGGTCAACAACAATAGTAGCTTCCCCCTTGTGGTGATTTGATTCAGGTGTCCCCCCATACACTTAGGTCTTCTGAATGCTAGGTTCCCAGCTGATGGAGATTTGGGAATTAACGCCTTCTGGAGACAGTTTATTGTTGTTGGAGTGCTTATGGGTGTTAAAGCCGGTTGCCCCTTGCCAGTGTTTGGCACACTCTCCTGTTGCTGTTGTCCACCTTATGTTGGCCAGGGGGTGATTTCCACCCTCTGCTCATGCCATCGTTTCCCCCTGACATAGAGGAGCTTCCCCTTGAGCCTGTAAGCCAAAGTAAACCTCTTTTTCCCAGAAGCTTCTCTTGGTTGGGTGATTTCTACCAGCAATGAGAACCAGACTGCAACACCCCCAAAGGCTTAGTAGTTTGAACCCCAGTGATAACCTTAAAAGTTCACATCTTCATTGGTCCTAACCTTTAATTACAGCACTCCAGAGTCAGAGGGCAGAGAATTGAAATGATTTTGCAGTCAGCCTGGAACTACAGAGTGAGAACCAGCTCAGCCTGGGTTGACCTTGCTTCAAAACACCCCGTCCTCCAAAATTCAAGTATTTCAAAATATTTTTATTGAAAAACATATTTGGAAAAGTTCAAGTGCTTATTATAAATAAATAATACATATTTATCAGTTATGATTTAAATTCAGTTAAGGCAAGGCCAACTAAAGAGGATGGCCGTCATGAAACTGAATTCTTCTTCATGAAGTACTATGAATGTCGTTTATTTTCACTATGCACAAAGCAATAATTGAAACGATGTCATGATGGTGATACTGTTCCAAGAGAAGACCCGTTTGACACCATGTGTAAGAAATAGCCCTTGCCAGTGGGTGATGGGCTCATGAGCAGGAAATTCAGGAATCCCATGTGAATCTTGGAGCATTGGACAAGACCCCTGTGAGCCAGCAATGTCAGTTTCATTGCTCTCAGACCTGACCTTCACTTTCCTGCTGGATAGATGAGGAGAAGAGAGTGGAATAGTACGTGGTCATGAGCATAGCAATATCAGAGGGCAATGTGGTGTGTATAATAAGTCCATGTAGCCAAAGAGTAGTAGCTTCCCTCCCTTAGGGCTTGTGAGTCTGCTCCCCAAAGAAAGGCTTCAAAAGTCAAGTCCTCTGAGCTGGCGAAATGGCATAGTGCTTAAGGTGCTTGCCTGTGAAGCCCAAGGACCCAGGTGTTACCCCCCAGTACCCACATAAGCCAGATGTGCAAGGTGGCACATTCTTTTGGAGTTTGTTTGCAGTGAGGTGCTCGGCCCTGACATGCCTACTCTTTCTTTTTCTCTCTCCCTCTGTCTCTTTCTATTTGCCTCTTTCTCTCCCTCACAAATAGATAAACATTAAAAATATATTAGGGCTGGAGAGATGGCTCAGCAGTTAAGGACCTACATTTGATTCCCCAGGACCCACGTAAACCTCATGGACATGGTGGCACATGTGTCTGGGGTTAGTTTGCATTGGCTAGAAGTCCCTGGTTTTCCCATTCTTTCACTCTTTCTCCATCTCTTTCTCTAGAAGAAAATACTTTAGAAATTCAAGTCTTTTCAAAATACGTTTATTGAAAACGTTCATACAGCTAGAAAACTTCACGACTTTGTTATAAATAAGCTGTACATACCTGTAAGTTAAGATTGAAGATTCAGTTCAGGATAAACCACACTGCAGAAGAGGATGGCGGCTATGATACTGCATTGTTCACGCAATACCACCCATGCAGCTGATTTGCACTGTACAAAATGGAACCATTGGAACTCATGCTATGATGGAAATCCTCTTCTAAGAGAAGAGGACCGTGGTCAAAGGACTCGTGGCATCATCTGTAAGAAATAGCACTTGATAATGTGCTCATGAGCAGGAAAGTCAGGAATTCCCATGTGAATGTCGGAGCACTGGGCAAGACTCCTGTGATGAAACAATAGCAGCTTCTCTCTTTCCCACCTCTACTAAAGATTGTTTCACTAGTTTTTTTTTTTTTTTTTTTTTTGAGGTAAGGTCTCACTCTAGCCCAGGCCTATCTGGGATTCACTATGGAGTCTCAGGGTAGCCTCGAACTCATCACGATCCTCCTACCTCTGCCTCCCGAGTGCTGGGCTTAAAGGCGTGTGCCACCAAGCCCGGCTACTTTTTATCCTAACTTGAAAAAAAACCCTCAAGAAGATCAAGTTGATTACATTTGTGTATCATTTGTTTATTGAATATATATTTATCCTGATTGACAAGGTGCAGGAAAAGGTGTTAAGGAAAGCAAGGAGACACAAAAATTACACTGGCATTGGGGACGTCATAAATTCATAATTACAAAACAAAGGTAATACCAGATCCTTCTTGGAAAGCACAGAGTGATGTATGGGGAAGTGATGAAAAATAGGATAAATGGGTGAGAGGCTCAAGGTCAGTTTTAAGCAAGAATCCAGGGCAAATCAGGAGACATTTGGTTGAAGGGGACACAGGCGGGAGGGACAGTTGGGGCTGCAGTGGAATGGAAACCCACGTTTGTCTGGGTCATGGTCTTTCCCAAAGGTGCTTGCCTAAAGCTGCTTTTCCTTCGGTATCTTCACCTGCTGCTGAAGATGAAGTCTTCGTCGTCGTCCAAAAGGGGAACAAAGGAGCCAAGAAACTGAAGTCTCACTCCGAACCCAAGAGTCCTTGGCTGGGCGCTGTGTGGGAGAGCAGATGTGGCATCTCTGCCTGGAGCGAGTCCTCAGTGCGCAGTGGGGGGTCTCCAGTACCTCAGAGGGATGGAGGGATTGTGGAGGAGCTCTTCCTTCCAGTCACTGCCCCATCATCCTGCAAAACAGGAGGATGACAAACAAGCTGTGGTCAGTATCTACACTGCGGGCCCAGCACCTCACCCAGCGGCCTTGAGCAGCCTCTCACCTGCAGAGTGGAAGGAATCATGGCAAGTTCAGAACAGGCGCCTGCAGACCTTGGAGGGGGGACGCCGAGGCTTGTCTGCTTTCTGAGGACTCCGCTGGGGACTTGCAGGCGGGGAAGGAGGCAGAGGCTTCAGTGGTGAGCCAGGAAAGGGTCTCAGCATGTGGACCACGTCACCAGTGGGCTCAGCAGCACGCCTCTCTGGACTGGGCCAGAGCGCAGGAGGACAGGGCCCAGGGAAGAGGACGCCCCCCCAGCTGGCTGCAGCATCCATCCTGGGGATCCCTGGGTCGCCCCCCAACAAGCCTGGCTCTCCAGGGCGCACGCTGATGGTGCGCACAAGGCCCTCTGGGATGACGAAGACCTCCTGGTCTGGGAGCAACAGTTTCAGAACTGAGGTAGTTGGGGGCTCCAGCAGCAGGTCGATGCCATCCACTGTGACACCCGCCAGGCAGCCTGCGGGCAGGATCATCAAGGACGCAGAGGAGGGTGTGGGTCCTGCCTGGAGAGGCAGACCGCGGGGCTCCGGGTGGACAGGCTCCTTGAGGTGTTGGCGCATGGCAGGGCCGGGACCTGCACGCTGTGCTCTCCACTGGCGCTCAGGATCACAGGGCTCTTCCAGGTGTGGGCACATGGCATGGCGGCCAACCTCAAGCTGGGCTCCCCACACGGGCTCAGCATCAGCGGGCTCTTCCAGGTGTGGGCGCATGGCACCGCGGTCCACCTGAGGCTGGGCTCCCCACCAGGGCTCAGGAGCAGCGGGCTCTTCCAGGTGTGGGCACATGGCATGGAGGCCAACCTGAGGCTTGGCTCCCCACCAGGGCGCAGAATCGGCGGACTCTTCCAGGTGTGGGCGCATGGAACGGCGGCCAACCTCAGGCTGGGCTCCCCACCAGGGCTCAGGATCACAGGGGTCTTCCCGATGTGGGCGCAAAGCAGGGCGGTCAGCTTCTGGCTGGACTCCCCACAAGGGCTCAGGGTCAGCGGGCTCTTGCAGGCGTTGGCGCATGGCAGGGCCGGTAGTTGCAGGCTGTGGTCTCAGCCAGGGCTCGGGGTCAGCGGGCTGTTCTAGGTGTTGGCGCATTGCAGGACCAGGAACTTCGCGCTGTGGTCTCCAGGAGGACTCAGGGTTGGCAGGCTCATGGAGGCGGTGGCGCTTGGCAGGGCCGGGTCCCATGGTGTCTGGTCTGCCCCAGATCTCGGGGTCACCACCGGGGCTGCGGGGTCGACTGCGCTGCATGTGGAAGGCGATGGGCAGGTGCGAGGCAGCGGGTAGCCTGGTGCGGACCGCAGAGCTCTCCTCCAGAGCCCAGGGCCTGATGGTGAGGTCAACCTTTCTCAGCTTTCCAGCGAGAGGGACCCAGTGCCCAGGGCTGGTTGACCTGTGAGTTGTGAGCAGATCTGAGCTGCTTATATACCCCAGGGAGCCAAGAGAGCTCCACCCAAGGTGTGGTCTAGAGAGGAAGGGGCACTGTGTGGCAAAGGGGCGGGGGGACCTGAAGGGTGTGACGGAGAACAGCCATTCGATGCCCCGTTGTTCTTGATTGCTTTTACTTTCGGTTACAAACTGTAAAGCACCAATCTGGATTGTCAATTTGATAGGTTCACTGTTCACCTGGGAGACAAGTCCTTGGGCATGTCCGTGAGGAACTTTCTAGGTTAGGTTAAGTCAAATGGGGAGGTCCAGCCCGCTTGTGGGCGACACTAGTCCTTGGGCCAGGCTCCGCACTGAATATAGAGGAGACCCCAGTTGAGCCCAAGAATTCGCGTCTGTGCTTCCTGAGCAGGGAGTGAAGGCTGCAGCCTCCTTCTGCTCCTGAAGCTCTGCCTCCCCCGCCCCCATGCACTGTGCCCCTGACCTCAGCCCAAGCAAGTCCTTCCTCATGTTGTCCTTATCAGGCGTCTGTCACAGGAACAGGCAAAATAACCAGTGCGTGAGCAAAGCACGCACACTCAAAACCTCTCACCGGATTTCATCAAGCCTTTGTGTTTGTGTAATACTTTTCAGAAGATTTTGCGGGACACTATGTAAAAGAGTTAATGTCATCACTTCCCACCCCCACCTCTGAGGCTGTATACATTTTCTTTCTTTCATGCAAAGGAGATAAAATTTTGCTTTGGTGAAAGTGCCTCCATCCTTTCCTTCCCTTCTTTCCTTTCCTTTTCCTCCTTTCTTTCTCTCTTCTTTTCTCCTTTGGATCTGTAGTTTTTTGAGTTGTTTATTTTTGAGGCACAGTGTTGGTCTAGACCAGGTTAATGTGGAACTCACTCTGTAGCCCATGCTGGCCTTGAACTCACAGTGATCTCCTTACCTCAGGTTCCTGAGTGTTTGTGTAATTCAAGGCTTGAACCGCTAATCCCTGCTGGAAAGAACCATTTTTTTTTTTTTTAAGGCATGCACCACCACACCCTGTTTGGAAATAACCTTTTAAAGACAGCACCGTGGTCTGGAGTGGTGTCTCTGGGGTTAAAGGCTCTTGTTTAAAGCCTGCCTGCCTAGGTTTGAATCCCCAGTAACTACGTAAAGCCAGATGTAAAAGTGTTTTCCTCATAAATACAGATGGAAAAGTGTTTTTCCAACATTTTTCTATAGTAGTTTTAAATTTCAGGTCTTATGTTTAGGCCTTTGGAAACTTCAATTTTTGAAAATTTAATTTTACTTGTTTATTTGTGTGAGAGTGAGAAAGAGAGAAAGGGTCACATAGGGAAAGTCAGTAAAAGCAGATGCACAAGGTGCCCCTACAGCTGTAGTTCCTTTGAAGTGGCAAGAGGCCTCGTATGCCCATTCTCTCTCTGTCTGTCTGTCAAAATAAGAAAGAACACTAAAATGGCAGATTAGGATTAAAAATGGGTAGAGATTACTCACTTTTGCAAGGGACAAAATCAAATTGGTGCAAAGGCACTCTTCTTTTTAAATTTAATTTAATTTTGCATATATTATAACAGACTCTAGACTATAGTCATAGGAAGGTAGGTGGCCACTGAAAGTCACCAAGAAGCTCCCGACCTTCATTTTCCTGCTGGATAGATGAGGAGAAGTGAGAGGATTAATATGTGGTCATGAGCATAACAATATCAGAGGTTAATGTGATGGGCATAATAAATTCATTTAGCCAAATAGTAGTAGCTTCCTTCCCTGAGGGCTTGTGAGTCTGCTCCCTAGAGAAAGGCTTCAAAATTCAAGTCCTTTGGGCTGGAGAGATGGCTAAGTGGATGAGGGTGTTTGTCTTGGAATCCTAAGGACCCATGTTTGACTCCTTAGTACCCACGTAAGCCAGATGCACAAAGTGGCACATATTTCTGCAGGGTATTTTGTTAGTTAGTTTGTTTTGTTTTTCTGAGGTAGGGTCTCACTTTAGCTCAGGCTGACCTGGAATTTCCTTTGTAGTCTCATGGTGGCCTCGAACTCACCTTGATCCTCCTACCTCTGCCTCCCCAGTGCTGGGATTAAAGGCGTGCACTACCATGCCCGACTATTTCTGGAGGTTTTTTTTTTTTATGTGGAATGCTTCACGAATTTGTGTGTCATCCTTGCATAGGGTCCATGCTATTCTTCTTTGTATCATTCCAAGTTTAGTATATGTGCTGCGGAAGCAAGTACTATTTCTGGATTTTGTTTACAGTGGTTAGAGGCTGTGGCATGCCCACTGTTTGGTTGATTTGGAAATCATCCTTAGCCCATGCTGGCCTTGAACTCACAGTTATCCTCCTATCTGAGTGCTGTGTAATTAAAGACTTGAAGTGGTAAGCTCCACTGGAAAAAGTTTTTGTTGTTGTTGTTGTTATTAATTTTTTTAATGTAAGGTCTCACTTTAGCACAGGCTGACCTGGAATTCACTATGTATTCTCAGGGTACCCTCAAACTCACAGCGATCCTCCTACTGCTGCTTCCCCAGTGTTGGGATTAAAGGCATGCACCACCACAGCTGGCTTCTGGAAAGAACTTTTTAAAGACAGCACTGTAGGCTGGAGAGGTGGCTCAGGGGTTTAAGTTTTTATTTCCAAATTACCTGCCTGTGTTTGATTTCCCCAGTTACCTTGTAAATCTAGATGCACAAAGTAGTTTTTTCTTTTCTTTTCTTTTCTTTTCTTTCCTTTCCTTTCCTTTTCTTTTTCTTTCTTTCTTTATTTTATTTTATTTTATTTTATTTTTTGGCTTTTTGAGGCAGGGTTTCACTGTAGTCCAGGATGACCTGGAATTCACTCTGTATTCTCAGGGTGGCCTCGAACTCATGGCCATCCTGGTTTGAGCCCCAAAATTCCTGTCTGTGCTTTGTGACTAAGGAGTGAAGGTGACAGCGTCTTTCTGCTCCTGCAGCTCTGCCTCCCCCGCCCCCATGCACTGTGCCCGAGACCTCAGCCCAAGCAAGCCCTTCCTCATGTTGTCTATCAGGCGTCTGTCACAGGAACAAGGATAATAATTGAGGCATTATGTCATCAACTCTGTGGTTTTGCAATGTCTTTTAGAAGATTTTGCAGGAGACTTTGTGAACATATTAATTTCATCACTCATCCCAACCCTACCTGTGAGACTCTAGAAATTTTCTTTATTTATGAAAATGAAATAAAATTTTCCTTTGGTGAAAGTGCCTCCTTCCTTTCCCTTCTTTTTTCTCCTTTCTTTCTGTCTTCTCCTTTTTGATCTTTAGTTCTTTCATTTTATGTTTTTGAGACAAGGTCTTTGTATAGCCCAGGTTGATTTTCCAGTAGACTGTGTAAAACAGTTAATGTCCTCATTATTCCTACCCCCCAATTATGAGGCTTGAGAAATTTTCTTTATTCATGAGAGAAATTCAAAATAATATTTTGCTTCCCTTTCCTTCCCTTCCCTCTCTTTCCTTTCCTTTCCCTTTCATCTATCTATCTATCTATCTATCTATACATCTATCTTCTTCCTTCCTTTCTTTATCTCTTTTGATCTTTCATTCTTTCATTTTTTTTTCTATTTGAGGCAAGGTCTTACTTTAGCTGTGGTTGAATTGAAACTCACTGTGTAGCCCATTTTGAATTAAATCTGTGAAAGGGCAGCTACTATTTGAAAATTGTTTTATTTTATATATTTTTAACGAGTTACACTTTTTTTTACCCCCTCCCCTGCTCCCGTTACCCTGGGGGCCCTTTTCAGTGGAGTTATGCTGTTCACTGTGGGTGGGGGTGGGGCAGCTACTCTTTAAGGGAAGGGCACAATTTGAAGGAAATGACTTAACTCAGGTGAAAGTTTGGATGCAACTTTAAAATTTTTTTATTTGAGACAGAGAGAAGGGGGAGAGAGATAGATAGATAGATAGAGAGAGAGAGAGAGAGAGAGAGAGGAGAGAAAAGAGAGAGAGAGAGAATGGGCATGCCAGGACCTCTAGCCACTACACATGAACTTCAGACGCATGGGCCACCTTGAGCATCTGGATTATGTGGGACCTGGAGAATTGAACCTAGGTCATTAGGTTTCGCAGGCAAGCACCTTAATTGCTAAACCATCACTCCATCCCTGGACGCAAATTTTGAGTAGTACTGGATGAAGACCTTTTAAGTATGGAAATAAGCTTTAATTGACTATTGGACCTGCTTATAGTAGCACTCGCCTTTAATCCCAGCACTTGGGAGGCAGAGGATTAAAGTGAATTTGAGGTCAGCCTGGGACTACATAGTGAATTCCATGTCAGCCTCAGCTAGAGTGAGACTCTACCTTGAGAACACAAACAAACAAAAAATTGACTAATGGATTGAAAAGTTTCTTCACACACACACGCACACACAAAAACACAATCATGAGTGAAGACATAGCCTGCAGGAAGGGAGAAAATCTTTGTCATCAGAGTTTACTATCTAAAGTATATAAAGAACTGCAATAATTGATCCCAGAATCTCAAATCTTCCAATCAATAATCTGGCTGAGATGCGCGAAGTGGTTCATGCGTCTGGAATCGTTTGCTGTGGCTGGAGGACCTGGTTTGCCCATTGTCTCTCTCTCTCTGTACTGGGCATGGTGGCACACACATTTAAGCCCAGCACTGGGAAGGCAGAAGTAGGAGGATCGCTGTGAGTTTGAGTCCAACTGAGACTACATAGTGAATTCCAACTCAGTCTTGGCTAGCATGAGTCCCTACCTCAAAATCAAAAACAAGCAAACAAAAAAAATTGGCTAATAACTGACAGTTCTGAAAGGAAAAAAAAAAAAAAACAGAAATGTTTAAGCAATATATTTTTAAAGTTTTCAGCATTCTTAGTCATCAAGAAAATGCAAACTACGGCTGGAGAGATGGCTTAGTGGTTAAGGTATTTGCCTGCAAAGCCAGAGGATCTGGTTCGACTCTCTAGGACCCATGTAAGCCAGATGCATAAGGGTTGCATGCATCTGGAGTTCATTTACAGTGGCTGGAGGCCCTGGTGTGTCCATTCTCTCTCTCGCTCCTTCTGCTTCTTTCTCCCTCTCAAATAAATAAATAAATAAAATATAAAAAGCAAATGCAAATTAAGCTGGGCATCCATCAAGAAAATGAAAATTAAGCAGGGCATGGTGGTGTACACCTTTAATCCCAGCACTCAGGAGGCTGAGGTAGGAGGATTGCTGTGTGTTCCAGGCCAGCCTGAGACTAATTCCAGGTCATCCTGGGCTAGAGTACGACCCTACCTCAAAAAACAAAAACAAGGGCTGGAGAGATGGCTTAGTGGTTAAGTGCTTGGCTGTGAAGCCTAAGGACCCCGGTTCGAGGCTGGATTCCCCAGGACCCACATTAGTAAGATGCACAAGGGGGTGCACGCATCTGGAGTTCATTTGCAGTAGCTGGAGGCCTTGGTGTGCCAATTCTCTCTCTCTCTTTCTCTCTATCTGCCTCTTTCTCTCTCTGTCTGTTGCTCTCAAATAAAAATAAATAAATAAATATAAAAAAACTAAAACAACAACAACAACAAAAGAAAATACAAATTAAAATTACTTTGAGAGTATATCACACCCTAGTCATAATGAAAACAAAAATGATAACAAAATTTGACAGGGATTTGGGGAAAGGAATCATTATTTGTTGTCTGTGGGCATGAAAATAAAAGGGTATAGTTCCTATGGAGGTAACTATGGAGGTTTTACAAAACAACTAAAACTACATTTATCATATCACTCAGCTATATGGCCCACTAACTCTTGGGTATATACCCAATGGTCTTTCAGACAACATACCACCTGCATTCCTATGAGAGATACCTGCATATCCATGCTTACTGTTACATTATTCACCATAGCCAGGGAATGGGACCCACCTAGATGTTCATCAACTAATGAATGAGTAATGAATATGTGGAACATATACAAAATAGTTCGAAGACACATGAAATGACATTTGTAGGAAAATGGATGAAACTAGAAATGCTTAAGTGAAGTAAGACAGACTCAGAAAGACAAATGCTACATATCTCCTCCATATATATACTTCATGAAACTAGAAAGGGAATCATGAAAGAGGAAAGGAAAATTTTTATTTTTTTTATTAAGTAGAAACTTCGTGTGTATACATCATGTGTTGGTACCATTTCCCTGTCCCCATTCCACTGAGGCCCTCCTCAGTGGGATTGCTGGTATTCACCATGGGGTTCTGGGTTATGAGTTGTGACAGCAGCAGTCAGACACTGGGGGAGCGGAGCAATGCCTCTGGATATTCCCCCCATCCCCGATGCTGTGGCTCTTACAATCTTTCCACCCTCTCTTCTGCAAAATTTCCTGAGCCTTAGTGGGTATTTTTGTTGTTGTTGTTGTTTTTTGTTTTTCGAGGTTGGGTCTCACTCTATAGTCTCAGGTGGCCTTGAACTCACGGTGATTCTCCTACCTCTGCCTCTTGAGTGCTGGGATTAAAGGCGTGCGCCACCACGCCCGGCAAACCACCCATCATGTTTTGATGGTCAGCGGGCCCTCTCCAGAGCTGAGAAGATGGCTGTGCCATGTGACCCAAATAAACTCCTTTTATTTAGAGAATCAAAAAAAAAGAGGGCTGGAGAGATGGCTTAATAGTTAAGGCACTGACCTGTGAAGCCTAAGGACTCTGGGTTGATTGCTCAGAACCCATGTAATCCAGATGTACAAGGTGGCACATGCGTCTGGAGTTCATTTGCAGTGGCCAGAAGCCCTGGTGTAACCATTCTCTCTCTTTCTCTCTAATAAATAAATAAATAAATAAATAAATAAATAAATAAAAGGGCTGGAGGGATGGCTTAGCAGTTAAGGCATTTGCCTGCAAAGCCAAAGGACCCAGGTTCGATTCCCCAGGACCCACATTAGCCATATGCACAAGGGGGCACACGTGTCTGAGTTCGTTTGCAGTGGCTAGAGGCCCTGGCACACCCATTCTCTCTCTCTCTCTCCCTCTCTTTCTCTGTCAAATAAATAAATAAATAAATAAATAAATAAATAAAAATAAAATATTTAAAAAATAAATTAATTAAAAGAAGTCACAAAATATTATACACAACTTAAAAATATTTTTATTTAGTTACTTACAAGCAGAGAGAAATAGAAGAAAGACAGACAGAATGGTCACAGTAGGGCCTCCAGAAGCTGCAAAAGAACTCCAAATGCATGCATCACTTTGTGAATCTGGCTTTATGTGTGTACTGGAGAATGAAAACTGGGTCATTAGGCTTTGCAGGCAAGCACCTTAGCTGCTGAACCATCTCTCCAGCCCCACATACTCTATTTTTTAACCAAAAGATAGAAACTCTAGGGACCAGAAATGAAGTAGAAATTCCAATCACTGAGTAGACAGCTAACATATTAATGTATTCGTGGTACTGAGACTAACAAATATTGTGGTAATTAGGATTTTCACTGCTCTGCAGGACTGAAAGTCTCCTCACTGTCTATGGTCAAGAGACTGAATAGGCATAGTGTGCCTGTGTCTGATCTAGAAAAGACAGATGGAGCACGGTGAGTGTGGTGGCACACACCTTTAATCCCAGCAGTAGGGAAGTGGAGGAGGATCTCTGTGAGTTCGAGGCCAGCCTGAGACTACACAGTGAATTCCAGGCTAGCCTAGGCTATAGCAAGACTCTACTTTGAAAAGCCTCTCTCCCTCTCTCTCTCTCTCTCTCTATATATATATATATATATATATATATATATATATATATATATATATACAGTAAATAAACAAACAGCAGCAACAAAAAACAACAACAAAGTGGGATGTAAGGGCTGAGGTGATGGCTCAGCAGTAAATGGTGGCTGCTCATGTATGAGGACCTAAGTCCCCAGGCTAAGTTTGATTTCCCCCCAAGCCATGTAAACATCTGGATGTTTACACTAGGGTGAGGGGGGCTGGGGTGGGGCAGAGATTGGTGAAATGCTGGGTTCACTGACTTAGGTGCAACGCCCCCACACCCAGTACAGCTTTGGGTTGAGTCTGAGCAAGGAAATAGGCCAATGAGGGGAACGAGGACCATTGTTTTCTTCCTGCTTCTGTACATTTGGACACAGGGCATGTGCGTCTGCACACGTGCATACACTACATGCATAACACACATCACATGTAACACACAACCAAGGAAGGATGCAAAACATGAATGTCTACTCAAACCGTGTCCACCAATGAAAACTACTAAGGATATGAGGCAATGCAATGATCAAAATTAAGTAGGTTTTTATAAAGAAACTGAATGAACTTACATATTTTATAAAAAATTAGAATGCAAGTGATGGAATTGTATACCTGAAACAAACTTAGGACTTTGTTTCCAACTTGGGAAAGTTTAAAAGTAAGGAGATAAAAATCTTGAAATAATAATTTTTTGAAATAAGAATTAAAATTTTTTCTGTTTTTTAGGGCTGGAGAGATGGCTTAGAGATTAAAGTGTATGCCTGCAAAGCCAACAGGCCCAGGTTTGATTCCCCTAGGACCCAAGTAAGCCAGATGCAGAAGGTGCTGCATGCGTCTGGAGCTCGTTTGCAGTGGTTGCAGGCCTTGGGGAACCATTCTGTCTTTCTTTCTATTTGCCTCCTTCTCTCTTTAGCAAATAAATAAAAGTAAAATATTAAAAATATTTTTAATTTTTGAGAGAAACAGAGTAAACGGGCTCGCTAGGGCTTCTTGCCACTGCAAGTGAACTCCAGATGCATGTGCCAAGTTATGTACCTGGCTTTATGTACTTGGAAATTGAACCCAGGCTTGCAGGCTTTGCAAGCAAGCACTTTTAACTATGGATCCATTTTCTAAGCCCCTTGAAGTATGAATTTTCTTATGGAAGTATTATTAAGAGAATGCTGGAAACAAGAAGGTGTAGTTAATTATAAGACAATTAAGATGTTAAGATACTTCAAGTCATAGAAAATTGCACAGTGCCATTATATATTTGACTAAATTTTCAACATGGAGATAAATGAAATATTCTAAGATAGAACTTAAGATTTTGCAGGATTCAGGCAACAAATAATTTTTGGGACCAAGAAGAGATCATTTCTAACAGTGGCAGTTTACTACATTCCATTAAGCCAAAGAGAAAGTGTTTACTTCTAGTCATATCCCAGAAAAACTGTACAATATCAAAGGCAAGTACATATTTTAAACTATGTTAAAGGACTACAGAGATGGCTTAGTGGTTGAAGCATTTGTCTGCAAAGCCTAAGGTTTGATTCCCCAATACCCACGTAAAGCCAGATGCATAAGGTGGTGCATGTATCTGGAGTTCATTTGCAGTGGCTAGAAGCCCTGGTTCACCCATTCACGCTCACACACACACTCTGTCATAAATAAATAAATAAATAGCCAGGGGTGGTGGTACATGCCTTTAATCCCAGAAGTTGGGCTGAGGTAGGAGGAGGGCTGTGAGTTAGATGTTTGAGATTACAAAGTGAATTGCAAGACCATACCTCAAAAAACCAAATAAATAAAATAAAATAAATCATAAAATACACTAAAATAATTATAAATCCAGGAGTTGATAGGCTGAGGCAGGAGGATCTTGAATTTAAGGCCAGCCTGGGCTGCAAACAAAGACTCTGACTCAAAACAAAAACAAAACCCACTCCACCCCAAAACTAAAATAAATAAACAAATCACACCTAAGAGGAATAACAACTTAGTCGTAGGCTATCCATCTGACAAAAACTAATGGCAGGCTGCAGAGATGGCTTAGTGGTGAAGGAGCTTGTCCTCAAAGCCAAAGGACCCAGGTCCGATTCCCAGTACCCACATAAAGCTGGATGCACATGGTGATGCATGACTCTGGAGTTCATTTGCAGTGGCTAGAGACCCTGGTGCACCGATTCTATCTCTCGTCTCTCTCAAATAAGTAAATATCTAAAAATGGCAAAACAATAGGCTAATATATTTAAAGTAGTAAAATATCATGTTAAAATGAAGAGTGACCGTGTGGAGAATCCAGGTCTGGGGAAGGGATGGCAGGCACCATGTCCTGTCACGAAAGTGGCAAGAAGCTCTGGATACAGCCCAAGAAGCATGCTCAGGATGCGTGAGGAAGATAAGGCTTTCAAGCACAAATGAAAGGGGAAAAAGAAACTGTATCAGCTGGGTTGAGGATGGTCAGTGGTTAAAGATGCTTGCCTGCAAACATGCCGGGCTAAAGACAGATGCACAAAGTGGCACATGTGTCTGGAGCTCATTTGCAGCCAGAGGGCCTGGTGCACCTATTATCTCTCTCTCATAAGTAAATTAGACTATTGGGCAGAGGAAATGACTCAGCAGTTAAAAGTGCTTGCTTGCAACACCTATGGCCTGGGTTTGATTCCCCAATATCTAAGTAAAACCAGATACACAAAGTGGCACATGCATCTGGAGTTTGTTTGCAGTGGCAAGAGGAGCTGGCATGCCTAATACACACACACACACACTCTCTCTCTCTCTCTCCCTCCTCTCACTCTGCTTGAAAAATATAATAACGAAGAACACCCCAGGAGCTAGGGAAACAAGTGAAGGCTGCAGGTAAAGCACCTGGCCACATTTAGAATCCCTGCCTCCCTTTTGTTACCAATAGCTAGAATGAACTGCTGTCTTGGAATCCACTATACATATATTAATGAACTTTTGCACATAAAATGGCACTTGTTCACTGTCTATTTTTTTTTTCCCCGCCCAGCCATTCCTATGTCAGGTTTAATGTAAAGCCATCCTAGATTCCTGAAGAAAAGAATGAATATAAATTCACAATGTTTTCAGTCATACAATACTGAGAATTTATCACAAATTTTCTGACTTACAGACACGGGATATAATGAAATGAATATTAAAAGATATATTTTTGGGGGGCCGGGAGAGGCTGGAAAGATGACTCAATGATTAATTAAGGCACTTGCCTGCAAAAACTAAGGACCTGGGTTCTATTCCCCAATACCTACATAAAGTCAGATGCACGAAGTGGCACATGTGTCTGGAGTTAATATGTAGTGGCAGGAGCTCCTGACACACCTACTTACTCTTTCTGTCTGCTTCCTTCTCTCAAACAAATAAAAAATTTACAAGGTATTTTTCATCTGGGCTTGGTGGCACAGGCTTACACACACAGCTCCTTAGGAGACAGACAGATGGTGAAAATTCAAGGCTTTCCAGGGTTACAGAGTGAGTTGAAGCCTTGGCAACTTAGTGAGATTCTGTCTCAAAAGTAAAATGTAAAAGACGGCATGTAGCTCAGTGGTAAAGCACCTACCTAGCATATGTCAGGCTCTAGGTTGAATTTCCAGTACTGCAATATGTTTTCATTCAACAAGGAGAAAACTGAGGCCAGACTGAGGGAGGGCAAGAGCAAGAAGATAGGAAAGAATTGGCAAGTTATGGTGGTAAATCTGAACAATTATTGACATTATGAAATAATTGACAAACTTTAGAAGTCATTAATTTTAGGGGCTGGAGAGGTGGCTTAGCCGTTAAGCACTTGCTTGTGAAGCCTAACGACCCCCCTTCCGAGGCTCGTTTCCCCAGTACCCACATAAGCCAGATGCACAAGGTGACACATGCATCTGGAGTTCGTTTGCAGTGGCTGGATGCCCTGGTGCGTCCATTCTCTCTGCCTCTATCTCTCTTGGCCTGTAGCTCTCAAATAAATAAACAGAAATATTTTTAAAAAGTAATTATTTTTACTTTCATATAGAACAAGGTAAACATAGTAATAAATTAACATTTTAAACATTAAAAGTTTATGTAAGAAAAAGTACAAAATTTAAAACATATAATATGGAGTGATGATGCCAACATTTTACCATATGATCATATAAAAATGCACCTATCCCGATGTACACTGAAGTCATGATAAAATTCAGCATAAATTCTCATTTTTAATGAGGGGACTAGAAGACAAGTTCAGTTCGTTAAGAGATTGCTACAAACAACATACATTCATGTATGGTAACCAACACACCCCACCGCAGGATTTGGCAGTTTCTTAGTCTACAAGCTGGAAAGATCCAGGAGGAGGCAAGTCATGGTGTCCAGTTCATAAATTCATGGGGAAACGCAGCGTTAAAAAACCCAGTGAGTTCTTGCTTTGAGACGAAACAGGAACAGTCATACTATGCTGAATCAAGAGTGGATTTTGAGAGGAAACCACTAATGCAAAACGAGGGGCAATGGAAGCGCCTTGAGAATCAAGCCCAGAAATCTCAAAGCATATTTTCTGGTATTCTAGGGCTGAATTTTTAAGTCTAGCTTCTTTCTCTTCTTGAGGTGTTTGTTTCGTACCATCCATCCGTAGCTCACACGGAAAAAGCACCTGTCTGCACTCAGGAGGCTCAGTTTCTTTTCAGGTTGTTGGGTATTCATCATGGAGAGCTCTGGGATTCTCATCTGATGGTGCAATCATTCATCCCCTAGAAGAGACGTCTCCGGGCCTTGCACCAAGGGCGCGGAGGGCGCTGCACGCTCGCCTGGGGACTGGGAGGCGGCGACGGCGGCAGAGGCTTCAGCGCAGACCCAGGGAAGGCAGGGAAGGGGCTCAGCAGGTGCACCAGGTCGCCCGTGGGTCCCCCAGCGCGCTTCTCGGGACTAGGCGAGGGCGCCAGAGGACGCGGTCCAGCGACGCGGCCCGGCTCCCAGCCGGCTGCAGCGTCCACCCAGGTCACCAGGAACTCGGGGTCCGCGTCCTCGACGAGGCACACCTCCTGATGGCCGGCGCCCTCCGGGGTGGCCGCGCAGAAGCCGGCCTGCTCGATGACGACGACGTCGTCGCCCAGCTCTCCGGGGCGCGCTTCTGGCAAGCCCAGGAGGCCCTCGGGGACGAGGATGAGCGTGTGGCCCTGCAGCGACACTTGCAGCACCGACGCGGGCTCGGGCTCGAGCAGCACGTCCACGCCGTCCACGCTGACCTGCACCGCGCAGCCCGCGGCCACGACCAGCACCGACGCGGCGGCGGCGGCGGTGGCGGCGGCGGGGGACCCCGCGGGGTCCGGCGGGCCGGGCGGCGCCGGGGGCTCGGGATCGGCGGCGGGCTCGTCGAGGAGGCGGCGGCGCTTGGCGGGACCGGCTCCCTCGGGCTGCGGTCCCCACCAGGGCGCGGGACCGGCGCCGGGGCTGCGGGGCCGGACGCCCAGCATGGGGACGGCGCCGCGGGCCTGGCCTGGGGCGCGGGCTCGCCGCCGCGCTCGCGGGGACGGATGCACAGGTGCGAGGCGCGCGGGCGGGCGCGGGGGCGCGGAGCCCGCACCGCGGTCCCCGGCAGCAGCCGCGGGGCTCGGCCTCGAACTCGCTGGCCCGCCTGTGGCCCCGCGCGCACGCCCGCCCGCCCGCACGCACGCCGGGGCGCGGAGGACGCGGACGCGCCGTGGTCGCTGATGGAGCTTGAAATGACGTACCGGAACCTAATGCAGCCGAGAAGTGTCACGTCAGGCTCCGCCCGGGTGTGTCTCTGGCTGACCAATAGCCGCCCAGGTCGTTGGCACGTCGCTGCGGAGAAAACACTTTGGCGGCCTATAGGGGGCGGAATCACGTGCATCCTCCGTCCTGGAAGAACAATGTCATATCCGGACTGGAATTTCAAGATGGCTCATGTTCCGAACCCCGCGCCTTCCGATAGTTTCAGGGATTCTAAAAACACTGGGGGGAAAAGACGCCGCCGACATGTCCACGGGAACCCACCTCACTTACATGGCACATGAGATTGGTGCAGTGTTCGTCAAATTATTAATTAATAGTTAATAATAATTGACAAACATTAATAATTACTTTAAGCTTGCGTTTTCTGATCGATGGTCATGGTATTGCTCAAGCTGGCCTTGTGTTCCAGGTACGTCTCCCTCAGTCCATGCCTGCAGTTGGTGCTAAAAAAAGACTTGAATGTCGGCCTTGAGGATGTTGAACATGGATCTTCTCAGGGTTGAGGACATCCTGGTCTACAACTGAGAACATGTCTCAAAAATAAAGTTCAAATGAAAAACACTGACTTAGAGCCTGAGGGTGTGCAGGCTTAAGAGGGGTATCTTCCCGACATGAACCGAGTGGTGCGTTTTATGACCCTACTGTGGTTACTAAGACCCCCCACAAGATCAGTGTGGTTCTGAGCCGTAGACTTAAAAAAAATTATTTTCATTTATTTATTTGACAGAGAAAGGGGGAGAGAGAGAGAAATGGGTGCACCAGGGCCTCCAGCAACTGCAAAGGAACTCCAGACTCATGTGCCACCTTGTGCATCTGGCTTACGTGGGTCATGGGGAATCGAACCTGGGTCCTTTGGCTTTGCAGGCAAATGCCTTAAGGCTAAGCCATCCCTCCAGCCCTTTTGTAAATTAAAAATATATATTTTATTTTTATTTATCGTGGACATTTTGACATGGAAAATGGAAGAAAGAAGGAGACAGAAAAACAGGAAGGAAGGGTCCTCAGGATATGGGTAATGGGGGAGGAGGGACAATAAAGGCTAAAAGGCTAGGAACAGCATCAAATTTACATTATATTCATATACTTAAGTTCTCTATTAAAAATTACAGAAAAAAAAAAAAAGCCGGGCGTGGTGGCGCACGCCTTTAATCCCAGCACTCGGGAGGCAGAGGTAGGAGCGCCATGAGTTCAAGGCCACCCTGAGACTCCATAGTGAATTCCAGGTCAGCCTGGTCTAGAGTGAGACCCTACCTCGAAAAACCAAAAAAAGAAAATAATAATAAAATAAAAATTAAAAAAAAAATTACAGAACAACAACATCAAAAAAGAAATACCAACTTATTTTTCCAGTTCTAGGAAAAGTGTTTATTTATTTATTTATTTATGAGAGAGAAAGGCAGAGAAAGAGAGAGAATGGATGCACCAGGGCCTCCAGCCGCTGCAAATGAACTCTAGACGCATGCACCCCTTTGTGCATCTGGCTTTGCAGGCAAATGCCTTAACCGGTAAGTCATCTCTCCAGCCTCCTTCCCCGCCTTTTAAAATATTTATTTATTTGTGTGTATGGGCGGGTGCCCTAGGGCCTCTTGCCAGCAAAGAAACAGCAGATACTTTTGCCATATCTTTAATATTTTGTTTTTATTTATTTGACCGAGGAGAGAGAGAGAGAGAGAGAGAGAGAGAGAGAGAGGGAGAGAGAGGGAGAGGGAGGGAGGGGGCTGGGAGAATGGGTGCTCCAGGTCCTCCAGCCACGGCAAATGAACTTCAGATCCATGCGCCCCCTTGAATATCTGGCTAACATGGGTACTGGGGACTGGGTCCTTTGGCTTTGCAGGCAAACGCCTTAACTGCTAAGCCACCTCTTTTGCCATTTTTTGGGGTTGTGTTTTATGTGTGCAGCTTGAGAATTGAACCAAACCCTCCAGCTTTGCAAGCAAGCACCTTTAACTGCTGAGCCATCTTCCCAGCCACCCCAAAAGTTCTTTTAAATACTAAAGTAAAACATTTGTGGTAGAAGGTTAAGGGTTGTCATAGAATTGTTAACAACAGGCCAGGTTGGCTGTTTTGACCATAATCTCAGGACTTGGGAGATGGAAGCTATAATAGAGAGAGATCAGTCTGAACCGGCAGTATCTCAAAAACAAACAAAATGAAACAAAAATAAAATTATTATTGATAGTATCATAAATGGAAATAGTGTCAGTATAATTATGATTTTAGGGCTGGAGATATGGCTCAGCAGTTAAAGGCTCTTGCTTGCAAAGCCTAATGACCGAACTTCCATTCCTCAGTACCCGCCTAAAGCCAGATGCACAAAGATGGCACATGCATTTGGAGTTCATTTGCAGTGGCAAAAAGCCCTTGTGTGCCTATTCTCTCCCCCATCTCTCCATTCTCTGTCTGCTTGCAAATAAATAAATAAAATATTGAAAGATTTTAATTTAGAATATAATACATATCGATATATATCAATAGCTGCTATTTATCTTTGTTTATTTTTGTTTTTGAAACAGGGTCTCATGTATCCCAAGCTGGCCTTGAATTTTCTACATAGTGGGGGATGACCTTGAACTTTTGGTCCTGAGTGCCAGGATTAGAGGCATGTTCCAACATCCTCTGTTTATTTAGTGCAGAAGATAGAGATTTTTTGTGTGCAGGGCAACCATTCTACTAATTGAGCTACATCCTTAGCCCCAGATGAGTATATATATATGCATTGAGGTAAGGTCTCACTCTAGCCTAGGCTGACCTAGAGCTCACCATGATCCTCCTACCTCTTGTCTCCCGAGAACTGGGATTAAAAGCATGTGCCACCACACCCAGCCCAAATGAGTATTTAAAAAAATATATTTTAATCCTCACAACAGCTCAACATGATAAAGCTAATCCAAAATTATGTATCTAGTTTTAGTTCTATGGTGAACCAAATGCAAACATGTATTTTCTTCTAAAAACCAAAGACATTGTACATATTTATCATACACAGTGAGTAGCTGCTCTTGGGTTCTCTGTGTGCCTTTCAATTTAGCATGCAGTGCCTCCCTCCGTTCTCTTCTTTCTTCTTTCGAAGTGTTAAGGATCAAACCCAGGGCCTTTCACACATTAGGCAAATATTCTACCACTGAGCTACACCCTGGCCCTTTCCCACCTTTTTTCAAAATGGTTTCTCCCAGTTTACATTCTGATGGCCATGTGTGTTTCCATGTTAGGCAAGCTCTCTATCACTGAACTTATCTCCAGCTGAGTTGCTTCGGCTGCTGTCAAATTTACCCTATAGTCCAGCAGGCCTTGCACTTGCCATCCTCTTGCCTTACCCTCCTGAGTAGCTGCCATCACAGGCCTCCACCACCAGGCCTGGCTTCCCTTCCACATCTTTTTTCCTCCCTCCTACTTCACTGGCTTTTTTTTTTTTTTTTTTCCCCTGGGTGGAGGTTGAGATAAGGTCTCCCTCTAGCCCAGGCTGACCTGGAATTCATTATGTAGTCTCAGGCTGGCCTCAAACTTAGAGCAATCCTTCTACCTCAGCCTCCTCAATGCTAGGATCAAAGGCGTACCCCACCATGCCCGGCTTTCACTGGCTTTTGATGCACTTTGCTTCTTACCTGGAAGTCTCACTTCATGGGTGGTCGTTACGGTCGCTGCCATATGTATGTCTCCAGTCTTCTTTGCTTTTCCTAGCCTTGATAATTAAATCTCTCTGCCTACTTCGTGTCTGCAGGTGTGCAGCTGATGTCCTGGAGACCAACACTCCCTTCACTGACTGCTCTCACTTTCTTCTCATGACCACCAACCTCAGGTGGGCTCTGATGCTGCTCCGTGACTTTGTATTGCTCCGTTTCATCACTGCATCTCACTCCAGGTCAGTGTTGAGTGCTTTCTACTCTCTAAACATCCAATTCCTTCCATGTCATTTCACTTAAATAGAAGCATTCAGAAGATATTCTCCAGAATTTTCTCCATTGCGTCTGCCCACTACACTGCACCAGGACTATGTATTCCTCTATTTTTCCTGTCCCCATAGTTGAATTGTCCATGTTCCTAGTGAAGGTCACTCCTGCAATTAATCACATGACATCTTTTCTCCTCAAGAATCTCTAACAGTTCACTCCTCTCTGCTCTGATAACCAAAATTTAACTTCTTCACCAGATTTTAGCATTTGAATAAAAATCCTCCATATGGGGACTGGAGAGATGGCTTAGCAGTGAAGGTGTTTGCCTGCAAAGCCAAAGGACCCAGGTTCAAGTCCCCAGGATCCATGTAAACCAGATGCACAAGGGAGCTCATGCATCTGGAGTTTGTTTGCAGTGGCTGGAGGCCTTGGAATGCCCATTCTTTCTCTCTCTCTGCCTATTTCTCTCTCTCTCTCTCTCTCAAATAAATAAATAAAAATAAAAATATTTAAAAAATCCTTTATATGTAACATAGACGTCACCTCTCCCATCTTAGAATAAGACTTCTCTCTCTACTTAACCCCTTTCAGTTTCTGAATCAATTTTCTTCTTTAGATATTTAAATCTTATTTATTTAAAAATTTATTGGGGCTAGAGATTTGGCCCAGCAGTTAAGGTGCTTGCTTACAAAGCCTAATGACCTGGGTTCCATTCCTCAGTACCCACATAAAGCCCAATGCACAAAGTTGCGCATACACCTGGAGTTTGTCTGCAGTGGCTGGAGGCTCTGGCATGCACAGTCTTTCTCTTTCTGCTTGCAAATAAATAAATAAACATTAAAAAAGTCTTACAGGTATATATTATTTGTTGATCGTATTCACTAAGCCTTTTTCCTTCCTGCTTTTTCTTGCCCTTCTTGCCTTCCATTAGTCCCCTAGACATTTTGATTTTTACTTTCATTAATATGTATGCACATGATTTTTTAAAATAATTTTTAAAATTTTTTTTGTTATTTTTTATTTATTTGAGAGTGACAGACAGAGAGAGAAAGATAGAGAGAGGGAGAGAGAATGGGCACGCCAGGGCCTCCAGCCACTGCAAACGAACTCCAGATGCATGCGCCCCCTTGTGCATCTGGCTAACGTGGGTCCTGGGGAGTTGAGCCTCGAACCGGGGTCCTTAGGCTTCACAGGCAAGCGCTTAACTGCTAAGCCATCTCTCCAGTCCTATGCACATGATTTTTATGTGACTATATGAAATCTAGGAACCACAAAGGAAGGAAAACATGTGATCTTTGTCTAAGACTTGCTTAATTCACTTAATGTAATCACCTCTAGTTATATTCATCTTACCTCAAATGACCTAACTTAATTCTTCTTTATGGTTGAAAATTTCCATTTTGTATATATGCCACATTTTCCTTATTCATTCCTTTGTTGTTGGACATCTAGGTTGTTCCATAATTTAGCTATTATTGAATAGTGCTGCAATAGACATTGATGTACAAGGATGTCTGTGATATGTTGACTTGGAGTAAATACCCAGGAATGGTATACGTGGGTCATATGGTAGATCTATTTCTAGTATTTTGACAAACCTCAAAACTTTAGGTCAGTATCTGAGTTCTTTGTGTTTTCCCCAATCTGATTCTCTAAAAGTGTTAGTGGAAATTAATCATTTGAATTTTGCTCTTGTCCTAGGCTAGTGAAATGTATACAGTGTGATCCTTTCTCATGAGGCTGGGCAACCGCAGACTGCTGTAGCTTCCAGCCAGCCACATGGTGGTAAGAGTAAACAACCAATGCTCTACAGTGTACTGTGTTCCTGGTATTTATTGGAGATTGTGCTTTGTGTTTTTTTTCCAGCCAATTATCTCTACAAAAGCACACTGATGTGCATACATGAGATACATTCACACTTCACTCAGTGATTTGTTTGGCTGTAGGTCAGTGTAGGTATTCTGAGCATGTTTAAAGTAGGGCACGTGTATTAGTTACTTTCCTTTTTGCTGTGACAAAATACTAGACAAGAAGCAATTTAAGGGAGAAAGGGCTTATTGTGGCTTACAGTTCAGAGAGATAAAGCCCATCATGGAGGGGAAGGCATGGTGTCAGGAGCATGAAGCAGTTGGTCACATCCAATTTGCCATTTAGGAAGTAGAAAGTAATGCATGCTGGCGTTCAGCTTGCTTTCTCCTCTTAATTGAGCCCAGGACCCCAGCCCGTGGAATCATGCCACTCACAATTAGGACCTTCCCACTTCAGTTAACTTAACCTAGAATCCTCCTCACAAACATGCTCAGAGATTTGTCTCCTAGGTGACTGTCAAGTTAACAATCAATATTAACTAGGACAGTAGGCTAGGCTGTGATGCTCTCTAAGTTGAAGGGAATGAAATGCAATTTTGACTTAGATATTTTCAGTTTAACAGGGAGTTTATTGGCATATAATTCCATTGTAAAATGAGGACCATCTGTATTAAATATGCTGTGCATTTTATTTATTTTTCTTTCAGTCTATTTTCTTTTTTACCAGAGCATAAGCTCATAATGGCAATGATTTTTAAAAATAATTTAAATGTTTTTATTTATTTGTGCATACACACACACACACACACAGACAATGGGTTTACCAGGGCTTCCAACTGCTGCAAATTAACTCCAGGTGTATGCGACACTGTGCATCTGGTTTTATGTGGGTACTGGGGAATTGAACCCAGGTCATTAGGCTTTGCATGCAAGTGCCTTAACCACTGAGCAATCTCTCTAGCCCAGCAATGACCTTTTAAACTATTTTGCTATACTCCTAATTTTGTAACACTGCTGTACAATGGCCACTCAGAAATCCATGTTGATTAAACAAATGTTTTCTTACCAACCATGAGCAGTTTTGATTCATTATGTCTTTTCAAATATTGTCTTCCATTCCATTTTCTCTATTTATTCCTCTGGAAGTCAATGTACATATAAGTTAGGCAACTTCTTCTCCTATAAAAACTCTTATTTACCATTTGGTATTTTTTCATGTCCTTTCTTCTATGATAATTTGCAATTTGCTTCTATAGATCTCTAATTGTTTTTTCAGCTATCTGTACCCTGTTTTAATAAATAAATTGTATTTTAATCTGAATGTTTATATAGTGTATCTTTGGTGATTTATTTTATTCAATTGAAGAAAACAGTGATGTCACATTTGGTACTTTCTTGTTCCTAAGGCTCATTTTTCCCTTATTTGATTTTGTTAAAAATCCTTATAAAAATTTCAATATTATGCATCTGATTTTGCCAGTGCCACTTTTGACTCTTTCTCGTTTCTGTTGGGTTACTTCCTACACCTCTACTTTGGACTGTAAGAATATTCTCACTGAAACTATATTTGAGAAGATTTTGAGATCTAAGGATAAAGAGTGTTTTGTCAGAGAGGACTTAGATTTTCTTTTTTAAAAAAAAAATTGTGGTGATGGACATCTGGGTTGATTCCAGCACTTAGCTATTACAAATTGAGCCACTATAAACATGGTTGAGCAAATCTTTCTAGCCTATGGTTTGAAGGTTTTAGGGTAGATGCCCAGTAAGGGAATAACTGGGTCTGTTGGTATCTCTATACTCAGCTTTTTCAGAAGTCTCCATATTGCTTTCCAAAGTGGTTGTACCATCCTACATTCCCACCAACAGTGGATGAGTGTTCCTACTTCTCCACATCCTCGCCAGCATTTATTTTTATTTGATTTTTTGATGTTTGCTATCCTTATTGGGGTAAGGTGGAATCTCATAGTTGTTTTAATTTGCATTTCTCTGATGATTAGGGATGATGAACACTTTCTTAAGTGTATGTTTGCCATTTCTATTTCTTCCTCTGTAAACTGCCTGTTCAGCTCTTTGCCCCATTTTGTGAGTGGGGTGTTTGACTTCTTACTGTTCAGATTTTTGAGTTCTTTGTAGATTCCAGAGATTAGGCCTCTATCAGTTGGATAACCCGCAAATATTCTCTCCCATTCTGTGGGTGATCTATTGGCTTTGCTTATTGTTTGCTTGTCTGTAAAGAAACTCTCGAAGCAACGCATGGTCTAACCTACTTAGCAGCAAATAACTTGTTGTGATGCCCACACAAGTGCAGTGGTGGCACACAGCCATGGTGGGGAACCAACTGCTCTCAATTCGGCTAACTGATCCCCTCACTGGTATGGAACCCATAGCTGGAGCTGGGAAACAAGTCAGAACCATATCCAAACATAAGCCCACTCTCCAATATCAAGCTACCATCATTTGTGGGCTATAAGAGGGCCTACACCTATTAAATTCTCTATAAAAAAAAGGGTTATCTCATTTGTCCTGATGCTAACTTACTCTCCGTTGGAGAATCTGCTTCTCTTTTTCAGATAGATGTAGATCCTAAGGAGAGAGCCACCCCATCATACCTCAAAAGGGCTCTGGCTGAAACTAAGAAAAATTGGAGAAACAAGCAAGGGGGCTGTTTTCCTGATGAACCAGATACCAGCACAAGGGGGAAGGAGATCAGCACAGAGAAAAATCAACTCCTACCAAATCAGAGAGCCAGAGCCTCAGAGGTCCCCAACACCTCATCACTGAAGCAGAGCAAAAATGAACCCAACATGGCTCAGGGAAATTTTGCGGAACAGGGGCTGGAAAGAATGTCAGAGCCACATGTTGGGTCATGATATGCAGAGACATTTAGCTTACTCATAACTGTGGGCTAACTCCACAATGCATGACCCGTATACCTCAACAAGGAGGGGCCAAGGGGAGGGGTAGGTCACGGATGAGCCTAATAATGGTACCAAACTGACTGTAAAAAATAAAAATAAAAAATAAAAAATAAATCATTCATCTTTAAAAAAAATTTTTTTTTTTGTGGTGATGGGAATCAAAGTCAAGGCCTCATGCATGCTAGACCAGTGTTCCACCACTAAGCTATATCCCCAGCCTTTGAGTTGTTTTGGAAAATTCCTGGAGCATTATTAATGAGCAAAGCTTTTTAAGTAGTGCCCCTTCTTTCTCATTTTCTCTTTCATTCTTTCCCCTTCCTCTCTTTCTTTCCCATCTGTTATCTTTCTTTACTTCGGCTTCCCCTCCCTTCCCTTTTTCTTCTGTTCTTTCTTCTCCCATTCATTTCCTTGTTTCTTCCCCCCCCCCCTTTTTCTATAAATACAGTGAAACTCTACAGCAAAGTCACATAAAAACCACCTTTGGCTTACAGCTCTGTTGGTCTAAGTGGCTTAACTGCTGGGCTGACCAAGACCCTTATCTCCGAGAGAAATGACCCCCTTCCCCAGTAACCAGTGAGTATCTAGGTGCCAAACATATTCTCTGCCTTCACTGTGAAATTTGCAGAGGAACCTTTATTTTCGCCTCCATTCAGAACAAAGGTTCAGGTATCCAACACTTCCTACCACCTCTGCTTGCATATTGGGGGCTTTAATGTGGATCCATGTAGCCCAGTTGAAAGGACTGAATTCTACACAGGGATACTTCAATACAATTCATATCTTGTGTGAGCACTTGGGTTGGCTTCCTGGCCTCTATATTTGGGCCAAAGTTCTAGACTACAACAGATTTACAATATTAGACTTCATCTCTCAGTCTTTACTTGACATATAGTTGGTTAGTTTTAAGACTTATAAAAATTGTAGCAGTTACTTTCTTTTTGCTGAGACAAAAACATACAACCAGAAGTAGCTTAGGTAAGGAAAATATTTATTTCAGCCTACATTCTTGAGGAGAAGTTTCATCATGACAGGGAGTGCATGACAGAGCAGGAAGCTGGCTCACCTTGTCACATATCACTGGGAGGAGCAGGCAAGAGAGAGAGCTAGCTCTGGCAAGGGGCTTGGACTACTACCCCTCAAGGCTTACCCCAAGTGACAGATCACCTCCAGCAAGGCTCTGCCTCCCAAAGGCTCCACAATTCTCCAAAATTGCCACCATCTGGGGACCAAATAATTAAAACACATGAGCTTATGGGAGACATCTCATTCCAACCACCACAAAAATGCATCCAGCACTTTTGTACATTCTGTTCAAGTGAATTTTTCTGGCCATTGTTGTGCAAAATGGGTGTGTTCAGTTATCTCCTTATGTGCAGAGTGTTGTAGTCTGGAGAAATAGAAGTAACTATTTATTGAAACACAATCATCATTAAAAAAAAAAAAATATATATATATATATATATATACAGAGAGAGAGAATGGGCATGCCAAGGCCTCTAGCCACTGTGAACAAACTCTAGACTGTCATGAGCCACCTTGTACAGCTGGCTTACGTGGGTCCTGGAGAATTGAAACTGGGTACTTTGGCTTTGTAGGCAAGCACCTTAGCCTCTAACCATCTCTCCTGCCGAGAATCACCATTTTTGACTGAGGCTTACAACTGGTTAACTGCTGACTCCTTATTCTGTACTGTACAGAGGTATGATATTGCACGAATATGTATGCATGCATGTGTATGAATGCTCGTCAAGATATTAGTCAATATTGGGAGGGCTGTTCTCTTCCCCTGGAAGACCATTAATACTGATAGAAAAACTACAGAGCAGAAACAGCATTTATCAAATAATTAAACAACTTTAGAGGGCCCAGAAGTGGAATGAAGTTCAAACTTTAATTGCACAGAGTTTCTCATTTCCAAGCACAAATAAAATGGAAAAGAATTCCATTTAAAATCTAAAACTGTTGCCTGGAACTGGGTAACTGCACTTGGCATTCAATAGATGTCCACTTTATTTGTATTATTACGTACCTTTTCTGTTACATTTATCACAGTATTTTTCTGGTAAATGAATAGAGAGGAAAAGAGCAACCAGAAATTGGGATTGTTTAAGTCACTGGTGGAAGAGTTTCAAGAAGGTGGAAGTGGTTGGTTACTTTGAATAACAAATCAAGGACTGCAGAAAGGCTCAGATTTGGCAATCACATGAAGTGTACTCATCGAGGACCAGTGTGTGTGTGTGTGTGTGTGTGTGTGTGTGTGTGTGAAGTAGTGAGGATGGAAGCTAGACTGGTATATATTCTCCCCCCCCCCAGGGAATATATTTCTGGCAGGGACCAGAAATAAGGAAGATGAGATGAAAAGTGAAATGTACATAGCTTTATGATAGCATTTAACGAGGCTCTTCATTAGCTGATTAATACTCCAAACACCTCCTTAATTAGGAGACGTTTCTATGTCAGCATCACTTCATAGTCGCCACTCCGTGTGCATGGAGCTGGGGCCAAACTCAAGCTGAGGTCGGCATCCTACAATGAATGCAATGGGGTTAAAATGCTCACATAAAGAGAGAGCGGGCTTCAAGGCAGTGGAGCAATGCAATCCATAGCTCATTTCCCTTTATGGCTGAATAATATTCTATTTAGATGTATCATTTTTATTATCCATTGAAGGGCATCTTGACTGCATCTAGGTTTTGGTCCAAATGTTTTTTGGTGGTTTGTTTCAAGTGGAATTAAAAGTACACAGGTATGTCCAGATGGGCTATGCACAAAAGAGCTCATTCTACATACGGATGCACTTAAGAGAGAGGCTAGCAGCCATCTTCAGGTTATAAAGGACCTTGTTTCATTTGGTTTCCTCCTGAGGAGGGGTCTCCTAGGAAGGATTTAGTTCACAAGAAGTCATTTAAATCTCAGGAAAAACATTGGCACCTGAACTGGGCGTGGTAGTCCACGCCTTTAATCCCAGCACTCAGGAGGCAGAGGTAGGAGGTTTGCTGTGAATTTGAGGCCACCCTGAGACTACATAGTGAATTCCAGGTCAGCCTGGGCTAGAGTGAGACTCTATCCCGAAAAACCAAACCAAAACAAAAATATTATTGTCTCTTCTTCTTGATGCTGGGAGCAAGTAAAATAAATGAAACCCTTTCCAAAGGATTTCTTGTTCTTCGAACATGGTAGGCCATTTATATAGCTTGTCAGAACCTAATCACAGGGGGGAATTTCTAATCTTTTAACTCTTGTTTAGGAACTGGGAAAATTGGAGAGGGGCACCAATTCCTCTGTGATACTGTTGTCCTCCATGGTAAATGCCAAAAGCCACTGACTCTTTTGGTCTAGAAGTACATTGAGAAAAGCAGAGGAAATATTCATTATAGTGAAGCAAGTTGTTTCAAGTGGAATGGATGGCAGGATGGCATTTGGGTCAAGTTCTAGAAGGAATTAACTTTAAGGTCTTTAAAAATTGATATTGTCCACTTCACTTCCTTCTCCCCTCCTCCTCCTACCCTTTCACACAGGTTTGAACCTTTTATTTGGATTTAAGGGACAATGTGGGTAGGGGGAGGACTTCGGGTATTGGCTTGGTAGGCTCGGTCTGAACTTTAATAGGTTCTACTACAATTGTTTATCCTCTATCAATGGAATTTCTAGCCCATAGAAGGTCAGATACAGTGTCAGGATTTTTATTAATGTCATGCCTCATATATAACAGTGCATGCAGAGAGATAAACAGGAAAGACACAAATTGACCAGGAGTAAAGGAATCCTCTGAAAATTCAGAGGGCTATTTTATTTTATTCTTTTTTTAAATTTGGACACATGATCTCCCTATATTGCCTATGTTGGCCTCAAACTTGTGATCTTGAGTGCTGGGATTACCAGCGTGGGCCATTATGTTCAGCTCAGTATACATTTAATAATACAAGTCCATGGGCTAAGTAGCTCTTTCCCTATTAAAATTTCAGAAATGTATCAGAACTAGAAGGAATATTTTTCATCCAAGAGCCCATAGATTATAATAAAAAGCCTCAAGATAGGGAAAAATCTGCATATTATCTGAAATGCCTTGCACCTATTTAGTTGATTTTCTCCACTGAAGAAGTGTACTAATATTATAGCATTGAATATAGAAATAATGTCATTTGTATTGATTTTTATTGGAAATGTTTTGGGTATAGTGTTAAGGAGTACTTTCTTGAATTTTTGGCCTTTTCAAAAACATTGTATTTACTCATTTGCAAGAAGAAAGAAATGACGAGAATATTAGAATGAGAATGTGATGTGCCTTGGCCTCTTGCCCTTGCAAACAAACTCCAGTGCTTGCATCACTTTGTGCATATGGCTCTACATGGGTATTGGGGAATCAAATCTAGGCTGTCAGGCTTTCAAGTAAGCACCTTTAACCATTGAGCAACCTCTCCAGCCCCCCTTTTTGGACCCTCAATTTCATAATGGAGAGATCTGTAGGTCCCTTTCTGGGCAAATACAATTAGCTTTTGCTATCCAGTTTTTTTTTTCCCCCTGTGGTTCTAACCAATATGTTTATGAACCAGTATAAATCAGGTAATTGTGGAACCTGTGTACTCAAAAGAAATCTGAACTCCTGCTAAGGAGATAGCTCAGTCAGGAGAGTGTTTGCCATGCAAGCACGAGGACCTTAGTTCACATCAGTGAGCTCCAGCTTCAGTGAGATACTCTGTCTCAAAAAATAAGGTGTATAGTGATTCAGGAAGACACCCAGCATCAACCTCTGGGCTCCACACACACAGAGCACATGCACATACATATGTGCCCATGCACACATGATACATACAAAACACACACACACACACACACACACAGGAAGAAAATAAGTTGAAATTCTTACCTGGATGTGGTATCTGTGTCTGAAATCCCAGTGCTTGGGAGGTGATTAGAGATGTCAAGTTGAAGGCCAGCCTAGGCTAAAATAATTCTATAAACAGTTGCTGGTATTGTTTGTGTTTAGGGAAATCTTAGCTTTTAATTTAGTCCAGGTCCAACATTTAAAATTTACAATTGCCTGGATATCTGACTTATGGGATTGAGGAGTCTTAAAAGGAAACTGACATTTTAGGTTCCCAGGAGAGTTATTGGAAAAGGGCAGGAGTCCTGGGCAGGAGAACTGGAAGGAGAGCCTATGGAGGTGTGCAGGATAGTGACTGTAAGGACAAGGGGCAAAGGGGCAAAGGGGCATGTATGTGAGGAAGGACAAAGATGGAGCCTCATTGAAGAGTTGAACCTAGTTTGTTATTATTTGCCAGATTTCTCATTAATTTTGACCATATTCCCCGAGGTAGGCTCTCACTCTAGCCTAGGCTGACCTAGAATTCACTATGCAATCTCAGGTTGGCCTTGAACTCACAGCAATACTCCCACCTTTGCCTCCTGAGTGTTGGGATTAAAGACATGTGTTACCATGCCCGGGAGAGAGAGAGAGAGAGAGAGAGAGAGAGAGAGAGAGAATGAATGGGTGCACCAGGACCTCCAGCCACTGCAAATGGACTCCAGATGTGTGCACCACTTTGTGCACCTGGCTCTATGTGGGTACTGGGGACTCTTAACTCTTAACTCAGGTTGTCAGGCCTTGCAGGCAAGTGCCTTAACCACTGAGGCATCTCTCTAGCCCTCCAAAAATCTTTGAGTAAAGAAAATTTTGATTCAGAGTTTTGTATGGAGGCCTCTGTGTATTCAAAAAATGCTACCCATTGAACCTGAGAAATCCTATTCCCTTCATTTTCTAAGGTGCCTTTCAAAGTTTTCAAAGTTAAATGTTCTCTCCATTAACCACTGAAAGCCTATATAACCCTTGATGAAATTGTGCCAGTTAGAGAGACACACAAGAATTAGGACTGAAATGAGAATACATATATGAAACAGTCATTTTTCCTGGAATAGTAGAGAGTTTAGATTTTGGTGACTCTGAAAGAACTGGCAGTAGTCAGTAAAATATCATGTGTCTGGTGCCTCTAAGTGGTGTGTGGTGGCCTTCCATGAAGATCTGACCATTTAGACTCTCTGAATCCAAGCCAAACTCTCAGGACAAAAATGCAAATAGAAACTCATCTGTTTTTATTGTCCAGATGGACGTGGTTCTGGTGAGAACTGCAAAATCATCAGACCGAGGGTGGAGCACAAAAGCAGATGAAGAGGGCCTGCAACTGCTTGACTTTGCGATGTGATTTTCTTTCCTTTGACTCACTTTCAGATAAGTACAACACAAAAGAGAAACAGAGCTAGGAAGATAAAGTGGATAAAGTGCTTACTGATCTAGTCAGAGAACCCAAATTTGACTACCACGTCCCATGTAAAAAAGCTTGAGGCAGGGCTGGAGAGATGGCATAGTGGTTAAGGTCCTTGCCTGCAAAGCCGTAGTCCCCAGTACCCAAGTAAAGCCAGGTCACAAGGTGACACATGTGTCTGGAGTTTGTTTGCAGTGGCTAGAGGTCCAGGTGTGCCCATTCTCTCTCCCTATCTGCCTCTCTCAAATACATAAATAAAACAAAATATGCTGGAGGCCATGGTGGGGATTCTGTAATCCCAGCTCACTGGCTGGCAGCAAGATGGAAGGCAGAGAAGGGACAGTTTCCCAAAAAGCTAGCGCTGAGTGTAGCAAAGAATAGCAGAGAGAGAATTCAGAGACAGATACTCTGCCTCAAACAAGGTAGAAAGGTGAGGACAGACCTAAAAGTGGTCCTCTGAGCTCCCCATGTGGGCCATGGTACCCGTGCGCTTGCACTTACACACACACACACACACACACACAAGCATGCATACACTACACGAATGAACACATGCATACACACAATAAATAATAAAAAAAATGGAAACATAAAAGAGCAGAAGGGGATGAAAAGCAATAGTTTGAGCTCATGAAGGATGCCTAACAAGTGAAAACAGATGACAAAAACTTGGTTTTTGAACTTAGTATAAATAAAGGTGCTCAACTCAAAAGCAAGCCAGAGCTGGAAAGATGGCTCAGCAGTTAAAGATGCTTGCTTGCAAAGCCTGCCATCTGGAGTTCAATTCCCCAATACCTATATAAAGCCAGATGCATACAGTGATACATGTATTGGAATTTGTTTGCAAGAGACCCTGCAAGCTTATTTTCTCTCTCTCTCTCTCTCTGCTTGCAAATAAATAAATAAATAATTTTTTTTTTCAAAAACGAACTCCCCCCACTACCCCATAGGTACTGACTGAGACCTTTATGACCCCACAGTGAATCCCATAACTCCACTGAGGAAGACCCCAGGGAAATGGGACCAGGGGCAAGGGGATAAAAGAGTATAATCTAATATATCTATTAACCTTAAAAAAAAAAAAAAGGAGAGCTCAGAACAAGTGCTGATGTGTGTCACAAGAAGGTGTGTAGACTTTCAGGAAATCTAAAAGCAAAGTCCATCTAGATAACAACAAGCAGGTTATTTAGGTTATTTATTCAGATCTTGCGATAGGAGAGGTGTCAGCTCGTCATTTGCATCTGATGGCAAAGGGAGTGGGGAAGGTTTATAGTGAGAAAAGCCTTAAGGCTTAGGTGTGTTTGGAAGTTGTTAGCATGGGGAAGTTGGAGATGGCCTAATTAGAGATGAGGGATTCTCGGTAATTGGTTCCACATGTGCACCTCTTAGGCATATTTGCTTCTGGTTGGTTCTATGTTGTAAGTGGGGGTAGAAAAATGCGAGAATCTGCCCTTAATGACCAAATTCTGATCATTTTGAAGTCAGTTATTCTAGAAGTGAAGGTTTAGCTCTGGAATTGTTGCTGGGGAGGTTGTGGGATTGAGTCCTATTGTCATAGATGGTCTCCACTGCTCGTTTGTGTTTTCAGCCTCACATCCTTTCTCCCTTTCGCTCGCAGGGGGTCGGTCCACCTCTCCAGTGGCATGTGCTGCCGTCACCCTTGCCTGCTGAGCGTCTTAGCGATCCTGGTGTCTCCAGTACAGTCCTTGTTTTTTGTTCTGCAGTCTTTCTAGACCCTCTCATGTCATAGTCTCTGGTGTACTTTATCGCCATGGTAGTACATCCTTTCCTCTCATTCTTTTTTTTTTTGGTTTTTCGAGGTAGGGTCTCACTCTAGCCAAGGCTGACCTGGAATTCACTCTGTGTTCTCAGGGTGGCCTCGAACTCATGGCAATCCTCCTACCTCTGCCTCCCGAGTACTGGGATTAAAGGTGTGTGCCACCACGCCCGGCCTTTCCTCTCATTCTATTGGTCCCTTCTACTGTCTGCTTTTTCAGTCATGGGCCTTTCACTTGATGTGGGATATCATTTTTTCCCCCAAGCTTCCAAGACCCACCTTTAAGAATATTAACGTTGTCTGGCTGAAAAGATGACCCAGTAGTTAAGGTGTTTGCCTGCAAAGCCTAATGACCTGAGTTCGATTCCCCAATACCCACATAAAGCCAGATGCACAAAGTGGTGCATGCATCTGGAGTTTGTTTGCAGTAGCTGGGGATCCTGGTGCACCCATTCTCTCTCTCTGTCTCTCTTCTATCTCTCTCTCTGATGGCAAATAAATAAGTATTTAAAAAAAGAATGTTAACATTTTCTTATAGGGTCCTTGCTAAAGTGTCACATCTTGTATCATGGGAGAGTACTTCTACATTGATAAATTCTCTTTTCTAAGCAACATCCATTACCAGCCAACTGTCAGTACTGTGCCTACCTCCTACTGGTTACTGTTGATGTTGGGTAAATCCTACAGCTCTTCTTGGTTATATACAGTCCTTTACATCATTTATAGGCTCAGCACTTCCCTGGGTGGGTCATATTATGTTACATATGGTTACTGGCCTTGTCACTGAGAGGTGAGAGTAAATCTTGAGGTAGGTGCATGCTGTACGTTGTCTTGCCAGCTAGATTTGACAGAAAGGATCATGATCCTTTCACAGGCCAAGCATTTCATTGGGAATTCAAGGTATTTAATTTATCTGCCTCACCAATCCAGTCTACTTGGAGCAGGCAGATCACCCTACAATGAATCCTGGGCCATGTCCAGGTTCTATATACCCTTTAGCTCTAGACGAATGACTATGGGTATGCTGCCAAAGAGCTTGTTTGGATCTCACACTTAGATTTTTTTTGAGGCAAGCCAACACATTGCCTTTTTTTAAAAAAGAAAATAATGCGCACATATGAGAATTGGAATGCCAGGGCCGCCGGCCACTGCAATTAAACTCCGGATGCATTTGCCCTTTTGTGTGCTTGTGTAACCTTGTGTGCTTGGGTCCTGGAGAGTCGAACATGAGTCCTTAGGCTTCGCAGGTAAGTACCTTTACTGCTAAGCCATCTCTCCAGCCCTCACATTTAGATTTTATTGGCAATCAACCACCCTCCTCTATCTCAAATGTATCAACTACCCCAGAAATGACTATCCAGATCCACAGTTTATAAATATTACTCTTATTTTATTTTAGATATTTATTTATTTGCAAGCAGAGAGGGAGGGAGGGGGGAGGCCCAGGATGAATGCTAGATGCAGGTACATCTTTATGCATCTCCTTTTACATGGATACTGTGGAATCAAACTCAAAGCATCAAACTTTGCATGCAAGTGCCATTAACCACTGGTCTGTCTCCAGTTCACTATTACTTCTATTTTTGAGACAAGGTCTCATTTAGCATAGGCTGCCCTTCACTTTACTATGTAGCGAGGGTGGCCTTGAATTCCTAATCCTCCTGCCTCAGCTCCTGAGTGCTGAGATTACAGGTGATAGTCACAGCACCTGACAAATATTACTCCTTACTCTAGGCCCTAAATTTCTCAAATCCCTGGGATATTGCCAGTGCCAATGTGTTTCCTTCTTTTAATGTTCCAATAAATCTACCATTAGATTAAGATCTTACCTGTTTTGCTATAGCATGCCATAGGCTACTCATACTCCATGATTTAATACTAAAATCTGTTTGTTTATTTTTATTTATTATTACTTATTTGAGAACAACAGAGAGAAAGAGGGAGAGAGAGAGAAAGAGAGAGAGAGAGAGAGAACACATCAGGGCCTCCAGCCACTACAAATGAACTCCAGATGCATGCGCCACCTTGTGCATCTGACTTAAGTGGGTACTGGGGAATCGAGCCTCTAACCAGGGTCCTTAGGCTTCACAGGCAAGCACTTAACCACTAAGCCATCTCTCCAGCCCTAATACTAAAATCTGTTTTAATGACAGGTCTCCATTGTCATGGAGCTCTGGTACCAGATGTCTGCAGTCAACTGTGAAGTCTTTTGAGATGGAGATTTACATACAAAATTTGGAGAGATAAAGAAACTATGACTGGGTAGATGAAGTTGTATTAGGATGCAACTGGAATAAAAGCCTCTAATTCACTGCAGGCTCTAGAGTTAGGCTTATCCTTCAGAGCTGTCTTATGAGGAGAACACGAGCTGGGCCTATATATGTCAGTTAATTGGTGTAGATCGCTCATGGAACCTGAGAATAATTCCTAAAGAGCAGTTAAGCTGATGGGGACATGAGCATTCCACCCCACATTCAAAAGTGTTTTAAAAATATTTTTGCTGACCTGGAATTTATTCTGTACTGCCAGGCTGTCCTCAAACTCACAGGTGATCCTCCTACTTCTGCTTCCTGAGTGTTGGGATTAAAGGTATGCACCACCACACTTGACTCTAAATTGAGATTTTTTGTTTTGTTTTGTTTTTCGAGGTCAGGTTTCACTCTAGCCCACGCTGACCTGGAATTCACTATGTAGTCTCAGGGTGGCCTCGTACTCATGGCGAACTCTTACCTCTGCCTCCCAAGTGCTGGGATTAAAGGCATGCGCCAAGCCCGGCTAAATTGAGATTTCAATGAAAGAATCTGAAGATTTAAAAAGTTCTCTGAGTTGCAGCAAGAGTTCTATGGCTAAGGACAACTCAAAACTGTAGAACATCAAAGACAAAACAATACTAAAGCAAGTAGCCTAATTCCATACAAAGGACTGATAATACAAATAGAGGGGAAACTCACCTGTAACAATAAACAACCAGAAAAACACTATCTTTAAAGCAGTAAGAGAATACAGATGTTATATTTGAATTCCAAAGCAATCTATAGTAACACACAAGTTTGAAGGTGTAATTGCACATTTTCAAACACAAAAGGTTTACTACACAGGTTATGGGGGAAAGAATTTTTTAAAAAGTGTACTGTGGGGGCTGGAGAGATGGCTTAGAGGTTAAGGCGCTTGTCGGCAAAGCCAAAGGACCCAGGTTAGATTCCCCAGTATGCACATAAAGCCAGATGCACAAGGTGGTGCATGCATCTGGAGTTTGTTTGCAGTGGCTAGAGGTCCTGATGTGCCCATTGTCTATATGCCTGTTTCTATTTTTCTAAGTGTACTGTGAGTTGAGTATACTGTTATAGGTCTATACTCCCAGAACTTGTGGAGGCTGACACAGGATTGCATGTTTAAGGCAAGCCTGAGCTAAATAGGGAAACTGTCTAAAAAGAAAGTACAGGGCTGAAGAGATGGTTTAATGGTTAAGGTGTCTGCCTATGAAGCCTAAAGACCCAGTTTCAATTCCCCAGTACTCATGTAAACCAGATGCACAAGGTGGTACATGTCTGGAGTTCCTTTGCAGTGGCTAGAAGCCCTGGTGAGTCCATTCTCTCTTTATACCTGCCTCGGTCTCTATAATAAATGAAATAAAATATTAAAAAAGAAAGTATGAACAGTAAGAAGACAAAAGAGGACAGAATGAAGGAGTGGAATGCAAGGATAATGAGCAACAAAAACAAGTAAAATGGTTGGTAAATCTATTATTATTGTTAAGCAGGAAAACACTAGCATCTTATTGATTTCAGCGTTATCAGTAATGATTTATTTCATTATAAAATATGGGGCAAACTTGACAAAAATGGGTATTTCAATACCCAGAATGATGTACATAAAAGTCAAACATTAAATACATGAACAACAATAAAAAAGCCAGAGTGGAAAGAATTTTATAAAAATCACAAGTAATACTAGAATCGCAAAGATACTTCATTGTAATAAATTCTATCATTGCAAGTCACCATATGAAACAGACTTCAGAAAGTCATGCATAAAGAAAAAAGTTCTTAAAATTTAACATTTAAATGACTGTCCAATCATTTTCTCTTTTACTTCTCTCTCAAGGCCTTGTAACCCCAACTATGGTCCATTTCTTCTCTTGACAAGTTGCTGTGTGTACTTCAATGGCTCAAAGTTCCATGTAGCTCTTACATGTAGATGCACAAATAATTAATTTTTGATAATTTAATTCAATTATTAAATCCAATACTTTAATTAATTTGACAAAACTTTTGTAGCCAAACCAAAACAGAAAGATTTTTTTTATAAGACACACAAGTGT
This sequence comes from Dipus sagitta, assembly GCA_036346955.1. Classification (NCBI taxonomy): domain Eukaryota; kingdom Metazoa; phylum Chordata; class Mammalia; order Rodentia; family Dipodidae; genus Dipus; species Dipus sagitta. Next base: position 30,928,469 of record CM070786.1, read on the forward strand.
CCTATCTAGGACAAGGACTACCTACCAACCTCTATTATCAAGTGTAAGGTCACACTGTATGACAAATTTAAAAACCAACATATCACATAAGATAGGCATGCCCTACCAGTCATATTGCCAACCTGGACTTAAATACACAGCAAAAATAAGATGCAAGAGGCTTGTTAAAAGTGCAAATTTTCTCATTAGAGATACTATTTTCCTTATCAATCAACCAAAATAATTTGCATATAAACTATTAAAGAAATCAGTAAGCAATTTGTTGGACATCAGATCAACAGAAGCATTATTTCTATAATCTAGTAATGACAAATAAACTTGGGATCTTATAATTATGATAACCTTAGAATTATAAAAAGGACAAAAACGAAGGTGCATTATCTTTGCTGCTAGTTCTGTTTTATAAACAAACATTTGTCCCTTATGAGTATTTTGCTAGATTCCCCCAAAGGTAGTTAGACTTTCCATAAGGAAAAGGTCCATGGTAGGGTCACTGTGACTTTGAGGTCACCCTGGGCTAGAATGAGACCCCACCTCTAGGGGGATAAAAGGTAATCGCGAACTAGGCAGAGATTCGGATCAAAGCTTATGAAACAAAAGATTTACACTAGTAATTACTAATGACTAATTAATTACAGTCATCACTCTAATTTCGCGGGGATGGATGGGCAGCGCGAGGCACGCGGGTGGGCGCCTAATTTGAGAGAAAGGGGCACAGAGGTAAGGGGTCGACTTGTTTTTTTAAGTGCCGAAGAGTCGAAGTCTGAAGCAACACCAGGCAGATGGGAACTACCTGAAGGTGACTTCCATTCAGAAAAGGATGCAAGCACCAAACTCAGGGGGGCGAAACAAAATGTATTTTAAGCAGCTCATTTTTCGTTTTTGGCCGAGGTAATCTTCTGTTCAGACTTCTAGTCAGTCATTGATCCAACACTGTGCAACGCTGCCTCCACGAAAAATAAGAATTGGTCCGTTATCAAACCTTGCAGTTGCGCAATGCACGCACAGTGGCTATGGGAAGCTCCTCGCATCGCAGAGTGCCAAGGAATGGTGGGCAGTTCAGAACAGACGTCTCCGGGCCTTGCACCAAGGGCGCGGAGGGCGCTGCACGCTCGCCTGGGGACTGGGAGGCGGCGACGGCGGCAGAGGCTTCAGCGCAGACCCAGGGAAGGCAGGGAAGGGGCTCAGCAGGTGCACCAGGTCGCCCGTGGGTCCCGCAGCGCGCCTCTCGGGACTAGGCGAGGGCGCCAGAGGACGCGGTCCGGCGACGCGGCCCGGCTCCCAGCCGGCTGCAGCGTCCACCCAGGTCACCAGGAACTCGGGGTCCGCGTCCTCGACGAGGCACACCTCCTGATGGCCGGCGCCCTCCGGGGTGGCCGCGCAGAAGCCGGCCTGCTCGATGACGACGACGTCGTCGCCCAGCTCTCCGGGGCGCGCTTCTGGCAAGCCCAGGAGGCCCTCGGGGACGAGGATGAGCGTGTGGCCCTGCAGCGACACTTGCAGCACCGACGCGGGCTCGGGCTCGAGCAGCACGTCCACGCCGTCCACGCTGACCTGCACCGCGCAGCCCGCGGCCACGACCAGCACCGACGCGGCGGCGGCGGCGGTGGCGGCGGCGGGGGATCCCGCGGGGTCCGGCGGGCCGGGCGGCGCCGGGGGCTCGGGATCGGCGGCGGGCTCGTCGAGGAGGCGGCGGCGCTTGGCGGGACCGGCTCCCTCGGGTTGCGGTCCCCACCAGGGCGCGGGACCGGCGCCGGGGCTGCGGGGCCGGACGCCCAGCATGGGGACGGCGCCGCGGGCCTGGCCTGGGGCGCGGGCTCGCCGCCGCGCTCGCGGGGACGGATGCAGAGGTGCGAGGCGCGCGGGCGGGCGCGGGGGCGCGGAGCCCGCACCGCGGTCCCCGGCAGCAGCCGCGGGGCTCGGCCTCGAACTCGCTGGCCCGGCTGTGGCCCCGCGCGCACGCCCGCCCGCCCGCACGCACGCCGGGGCGCGGAGGACGCGGACGCGCCGTGGTCGCTGATGGAGCTTGAAATGACGTACCGGAACCTAATGCAGCCGAGAAGTGTCACGTCAGGCTCCGCCCGGGTGTGTCTCTGGCTGACCAATAGCCGCCCAGGTCGTTGGCACGTCGCTGCGGAGAAACACTTCCTTACGCCTCTAGGGGGGTAAAGCAAGTCTGTTGGTTAGGGGTTCTGCTTCCGGTGAGGCATCTTGACCTTCCTCGCCTTTACCTCGGATACATAGTGCAGAACGATTAGGGTTCAAATCTCGCGAGTGGAATACCAAACCGGACTCTAAGGTGGAAGACCCAGTTCCCGCCTTCAGTTCAATGCGGAAGTGCCCTAGTACTCTTGGTCCAAGGATGGCATTAGTATTCACGTGACAACCTTAAGCTTTTGCTTACATAACCACTCTATCCATAAGGGGTTGCGATTATAATATCTGCTGTGATACCTTTATTATGGAATCAGGACTGTTGTAATTATATTTTTAAAAATTTTTGTATTTGCAAGGAGAGAGAGCGAGAGAATGAATGGGTGCACCAGGGCCTCCAGCCACTGCAAATCTCCATATGCATGCGCCATGTCATCTGGCTTTTCGTGGGTTCTGGGGAATTGAACATGGGTCATTAGGCTTTTTAGGCAATAGCCTTAACTGCTGAGCTGTGTCTCCAGCCCATGTTATAATTAGTATACTGTCAGGGGCTGGAGAACATGGCTTAGCGTTTAAGGAGTTTGCCTGCAAAGCCAAAGGACCCTGGTTTGATTCCCCGAGACCCAACCGTAAGCCAGATGTACAAGGAGGCACGTTTTGCAGTGGCTGGAGGCCCTAGTGTGTCCGTTCTTTCTCTATTTCCCTTGTTCTGATAAATAAATAAATAAATAAATATTATACTATCAGGTTAACTGCAAGTTTATTTACTTGGACCTCAACTGCAACTCTGAGGTTTATCGGTTTTTCATCTAATTTATAGACAAATTTTTACACGGAAGGTAAGTTCCTCCAGGAGTTGGGACCTAGCTGAAGGAGGTCTAGCATTTTGGGGTCCACTTATGACAATAATTACAACACCTTTGATCCAGTGGCTGGAGGTGGCAAAATGGCAGGACAAGCCGGTCGTGGGCACGTCTTTAAATTCCAGGACTCCAGATGCAGAGGTAGGAGGATCTCTATATGAGTTTGAGGCCACCCTGAGACATAGTTCCAGGTCAGCCTGGGCTAGAGCAAGACCCTACTTTGAAATACAAAACAACAATAACAACAAAAAGGCAAAACACTCAATACTGATTTTGTAGTAGGTGATATATTTTCATATTAATAGAAGACAAAAAAAATAGTTCCCTCACTTCCTGCCCCTTAGCCATTGGAGGTAACTATTATTATACTACAATATTTATTCATTTAAAAGCAAATTGTATAGTAGTTATCCTCCTCCCCTCCTTATTTATTTTTCAAAATTTGCCTTTGTTCCATTCTTTCCTATAGTCCTCGCCCTCACTTTCTCTCATGTTTTTTGACAGCGTCTTACTATGAGCTCAGGTTTGGCTTGACCTGGAGAGTCTCCTGCCCCTATGAATGGACATTTAAGCTAGTAGCCTGCCATTTGATGGCGCTGGAATACTCTTGCAGGTTCACGAAGAAAAAAAAAAGTGGTTTATTTGCTCCATTCCAGAGCCACTGAAGTTGAACTGCTAGACCACGAGGCCTAGAAATTCTCTGATAGCATCTCCCCTAAATTCTGTGTAAACCTCAAGCTTTGTATGACTGTTCAGGCAGAGGACGATTCATACTTGTGATCATGGCCCTGTTGCTCATTGGTGGTATTAGAGAGGGAATTCAAAGGCCTGCACAGGGCTTCCCCAAACCCCCCGCACAGCTGACATGTACTCTATTGGATTTGCAGGGCCATTGTCCCAGGACGAGATGTAGAAGGCCCTGCCCAGAACCTGGCGTCCCTAGGTTCCTCCCTGGGGCGGTTGCTGCAAGCTTCTCCCTGGCTCCCAAGTGACCTGGCAGATGCTGGGCTCCGGTAAGAGGCGAGTAAGAAGCAGTGAAGCTTGTAGGCAGCAAGCAACCTGCTGTCTGGAGAGGTTTGTTTGTGACTCTGGAACGTTGAACGTTCCAGAACGTGGTGCTGATGAGATGGTCGTTCAGGGCAAGGGCAGCTGGGCACTGAGCCGCGTGGCGCCCTCGGAGGCCTCCTGCTGAGACCGCTCCAAGGCCGCATCAGCATAGGGGGACCTGTGATTGAATCCCGCCCTCCGCGGATCCAGAATCCTCTCCGTCATCTCCTCTGCCAATGACACGTGCTCTTCTCAAGGAGCGGGTAGAAGCAAGTTAGAAGCGTTTGGTTTCCTCTCCTGCTCTGCCACTTATTTATTTATTTTTGGTTTTTCAGTAGGGTCTCACTCTAGCCCAGGCTGACCTGGAATTCACTATGTAGTCTCAGGGTGGCCTTGAACTCATGGCAATCCTCCTACCTCTGCCTCTCGAGTGCTGGGATTAAAGGCGTGCGCCATCACGCCGGGCTATTTATTTTTATTTTTTATTTTTTTGATTTTTGAGGTAAGGTCTCACTCTAGCCCAGGCTGACCTGGAATTCACTATGTAGTCTCAGGGTGGCCTCGAACTCATCGTGATCCTCCTACCTCTGCCTCCCGTGTGCTGGGATTAAAGGCATGCTTCACTATGCCTGGTCCCGCTCTGCCATTTTTTTTTAAAATATTTATTTGCAAGCAGACAGAGAAAGAAGAGGAGAGGGAGAGGAAGGAGAAGAAGAGCGAGACGGATGGGGAGAGGAAGAGTGTGAGAGGAGGGACAGGGAGAAAGAGAAGGAAGAATGGGCACGCCCGGGCCTCCAATCTGTTGCAAATGAACTCCAGATGCATGTGCCGCTTTGTGCATCTGGCTTTACTTGGGTATTGGGGAACTGAACCCAAGTCATTAGGGTTTGCAGACAAGTGCCTTAACTGCATCTCTTCTGTCCTGCGCTGACACTTTCTAATAGTGGGCATGTCACCTCACCTCCGCTAAACCTCAGTCTCGGCACATGTAAAATGGGGAGAATGTCATCTCTCCATGCAGGAGGCTGTGAAGAAGTACGTGCAAGGTTTTCGGAACATACCGAGTGCCTACTAAGTATCAGCTCTTTACACTTAGGCTTATAATAGATCTCTTACTTGTCCGCCTTGTTCCTGGGCATCCTATAGCAAACAAATGATGGGGAAAACAATCGTAGCGATCCAAAGAAGGGGTCTGGTGTGATACAAAGTCCTTCTAAGTGTTTTCATGGCACTGTATCAGAATGGCCGCGCTGGGATTCCAATCAAATATCTTTCTGGTTTTATCCTCCTCTTAATACTGTGGAATGGCTGTTAGGAGGGATTATCAGGCCTGCTCATTACGTTGCCTTTGTATCAGTTAATGGTATCCAACCAATCAGTGTGAACTTCAGTGTGGACTAAGTTGGCAAAAATCATTACAGGGTCTGGGCCTGCAACTAGGTAGCCATAGGGGGGTCCCCCTTTGGGAGAATAAAAGCTCTGTGAATGTGGAAACAGAAAGCTGGGTGACAGGTGACCTGCTAAATGGAACTCAGAGAGTTTCCTGAGCCTTGTGTGTCTGGGTGCTGGAGCCACTGGGCTTAGAACTCTTGGTGCTCTTGACATTGGCTGTAGGGAGGGGCCACCTCTACCCCTTTAACAAAGAATTAACTGTCTAAAACCTTTCTATTTATTTTTATTCACACAAGTAATAATATTTAAATAGATTTTCAAAAATGATACAAATTGTAAGGTTGTAGCCTCTGGTCAGCACTCTATCCAAGTCCTGTTTGTTTGTTTATTTTTTCTTACTTACTTGAGGGGGGGGGATGAGAGAGAGAGAAAGAGAATGGGCACACCAGGGCCTCCTGCCAATGCCAACAAAGTTCAGATGCATGCACCACCTTGTGCATCTGGCTTATGTGGGTCCTGGAGAATCGAATCAGGATCCTTTGGCTTTGCAGGCAAGCGTCTTACCCACTAAGCCATTTCTACAGCCCACAAGTCCTTTTTTCTTTTGGTTTTTCGAAGTAGGGTCTCACGTCTCACTCTAGTCCAGGCTGATCTGGAATTCACTATGGAGTCTCAGGGTGGCCTCGAACTCACAGGCGATCCTCCTACCTCTGCCTCCCGAGTGCTGAGATTAAAGACATGTGCCACCATGCCCGGTTTAAGTCCTGTTTTTTAAAGCGATTTAAAAATCCCTTGTACAACAACTTCTTTGTCTTTAAAATTATAGTGAAAACAGTCCATTCTCTTTTTTTTTCTTGCCTTACAGTAATTCTAGTCATAGTGATACATTATGATGTGCCATCTTTATTTTCTGAAAACATCACTGTTGGAAAAATGGCCTTGTATTACTGATGCCATTACAAAGATTAGTGGTGATGACGGCCTATGTGATCACAACACCCTTTATTGTCTTAAGAATGTCACAGTGTGATGAGAAGAAAAAATGAAATTATGCATTTTGCAGGAAAATGGATGGATCTGGAAAGGATTATACTTAGTGAGGTAAATGAGGCCCAGAAAGCCAAGCGCTGCTTGTTCTCTCTCATATGTGGATCCCAGCTACAAATGTTTGGACTTTTATGTGAGTTGGAATAAAATCAGTAGCAGAGGCCAGTAAGCTAGAAAGGGGATACAAGGAAGGGAGGAGGGGGGAACTTAAGGGAAAGGAATTGTATATATGTAAGTAGAAGAGATTACTGGGGATGGAAAGGCCTAAGTGAGGTCAGGGGAAGAGATTGAGTAAAGGGAAGGTGGAGGGAGGTTTAATCAGAATCTAAGAGGATATGAATAAGTCATATGGAAACACATATTTTTGGACACTGGAACACCCATAAGCCATAGATTATTACTACAAAATTTTCAGTTCTAGGGATGGAATACCTTCCAGTGAGTTGTTGGCCAAGGAGGTCCCTGATGCCTCCAAAACATTATAGGCCATTCCTGAGGCTCTTGGTTTCCCACCATGAATAGATGGTAAAACTCTATTGCTGAAGACTCCATATACTTGGGCTGCAAGGTCACTGAGAAATCCTGCTGGAGCTGAGCTGAAAACCTCCTCCATGTAGACCAACTGATAGAAAGCTAGAAAAAGCTATGCTGCATGTAGTTCCATGGGAGAGAGAGAATGGAGATAAACAACAGTGGACACTGCAAACCTTAAATTTGGTCAGCCAGGCCAAATGAGCCAGTGGGTGCAATAGTGGCATGTCTGCTATGGGGGAAACCAGTTGCTCTCTAATTGGACTGGAGATCCACTCCATGGGAGGGAATACATGCCTGATACTGAAAACCTATGATGCGGGAAGTCATGAGCCTTAGGGATGTAACATCTGCTGCTGTCTGGCTAAATGTATGTACTATGCTCACCAAAGTGCCTGGTAAGCGCTTCTCTTAATGTTCATACCCATATATTAATGCTACTCTCACTTTTGGTTAGAGAAGATTATCTTTTTAGATGGCAATGACCTCTGGGATGACTCAGAAGGGGCCACAGTGCTGAGAAGAAGTGACAGAGGAGTGCCCAGCACTGAAACATCTCTATCACACCTTCTAAGGCTCAGGGTCCATTGCAGAAGAGGTGGTGGAAAGAATGTAAGAGCCAAAAGAAGGGCAGGACTCCTTATAATGCAATCTTCCAGTCACAAAACGACCTGGATATCCATGACCTCATAGTGCCTAACACTACCGACACATGACCATCATGAGAGGAGGAAAAAGATGATGACATCAAAATAAAAGAGAGACTGATGGGGGGGGGGAATATGATGGAGAGTGGAATTGCAAAGGGGAAAGTGAGGTGGGGGAGGGAATTTACCATGGTTTATTGTCTATAATTAAGGAAGTTGTCAACAAAATAATAATAAATTTAAAAAAGAATGTCACAGTGACATTAAAAACTGAGGCTGAAATCAAATGCCAAAGCTTTCCTGTTCCAACTAAAATTCAATGATTTGTGTATGTTGCTGTTGTCCTCAGTGTTGTATGGGATTCTCTTGGGTTGCTAGTTGCTTCCTAGGTTTGATAGTTGTATGCTTTGCCATGGTGGTGTTTCCCTTTTTCCCAGAGTTTCTACCGTCAGTTCCTTCCTCTTGACTATTCTGTTCTCATTTCTCTTGTCTAATTCTAGTACCTCTAGCACACAAGCTAAATTATAATGGAAAATGGGTGTCTTTTTCTTGTCTAGTCTTTGATAAGAGTGCTATTCACCTTTGCCAATTACTTAAAAATAGATGTTAAAGATATATATATGACTGTTGTAGTGATTTTTTTTTTTTTTTTTGAAGTCGGGTCTTGCTCTAGCTCAGGCTGACCTGGAATTCACTATGTAGTCTGAAGGTGGCCTCAACTCACAGAGATCCTCCTTCATCAGACTCCCAAGTGCTGGGATTAAAGGTGTGTGCCACCATGCCTGGCTGTACTGAATTTTTTTTTTAATTTGTTTTTTTGAGATAGGGTCTCACTCTAGCCCAGGTTGACCTGGAATTTGCTATGTAATCTCAGGGTGGCCTTGACATAATGGTGATCCTTCTACCTCTGCCTCTGGACTGCTGGGATGAAAGGCATGCCCCACCACACCCAGTTTGTACTGGATTTTTAATTAAGTAATTTCAAATTTATAGTAACTTTTCAATAAAAAGAATGAATTCCCACTCATCCTTTAACAAAAATCAATATTTTGTTGTTTATCATTCTTTCAGGGAGACCTCATGATATCTGTCTATCGATCTCTTATTTATCTTCAATCTGGGAACCAATTTGAAGATATCTGGTACACTTGGTGTGATATAGCTGTAGATTCCTGAACCATTTGAGAGTATGCTGTGAACATCAGATCTCCTTTATATCACATTTTAGTACATCTGTCCTAGGAACAAGAATATTCTCCTATGTCTTCAGTACAGTTATCAATTCAGAAACAAAGTAACATTGATGGCATATTTTAATTCAATCCATTTTCCATTTTATTCAGTTTTCCCAACAGTGCCTTTAAAACTGTCCCTCCCCTCCCCCTGCTGCAAGATGAAAGTCAGTATTATCTATTACTTTCTTTTTTTTTTTTGGTTTTTTCGAGGTAGGGTCTCACTCTAGTCCAGGCTGACCTGGAATTCACTATGGAGTTTCAGGGTGGCCTCGAACTCACGGCGATCCTCCTACCTCTGCCTTCCGAGTGCTGGGATTAAAGGCGTGCGCCACCACGCCCGGCTCTATTACTTTTTTTTAGGTAGGGTCTCACTCTAGCCTGGATTGACCTGGAACTCACTTTGTAGCCTCACATTCACAGTGATCCTCCTACCTCAGCTTCCTGACAGCTGGGATTAAAGGTGTGTGCCACCACACCCAGCTTCATCTATACCTTTAGATCTATGTTTCTAGTCATCCTTTATCTGAAAGTTTCATAAGTTTTTGGCGTCTTTTGTTCCATTCAGCTTTTTGAAAAAACATAGGTAGTTATTTTATAGAGTACTCCTTAATATGGGATTCTATGATGTTTCATGATAAGAATTATTTTTTGATTAACTATTAATAGATGGGGCTATTGAACCAAAGTCTTTACATATTACAGAAATTAAGTTCCAGGCTAACCTAGGCAATAGGCAAGACCCTTTCTTTCTTTTTAAAAAAAAATTTTTTTTGTTTATTTATTTATTTGAGAGTGACGGAGAGAAGGAGGGAGGGGGGGGGAAGAGAATGGGCGCGCCAGAGCCTCCAGCCTCTGTAAACGAACTCCAGATGCGTGCGCCCCCTTATGCATCTGGCTAACGTGGGTCCTGGGGAATTGAGCCTTGAACCGGGGTCCTTAGGCTTCATAGGCAAGCGCTTAACCGCTAAGCCATCTCTCCACACAAGACCCTTTCTAAAAGAAAATCACATAGGATCTCTATTCTACTCTATTGGTCTGTTTTTATGCTAGCACCACGTTGTTTTTGTTGCCATGGTTGTGTGGTATGTCTTGAAGTAAGGTTATCACAGTGTTTCCTGCTTTGTCCCAATGCCCCCCTCCCCAGGCTGCTTTGGGTATCTGGGGTCCTTCTGGCTTCCATATAAATGTTTGTACTGGGCTGGAGAGATAGTTTAGTTGTTAAGGTACTTGCCTGCCAAGCTAAAGGACCCAGGTTTGATTCCTCAGGACCCACATAAAGCCAGATGCACATGCATCTAGAGTTCGTTTGCAGCAGCTGTAGGCCCTGGTATGCCCATTCTCTCTCTCTCTCTCAAATAAATAAATTAGAATTAAAAAGAACTTTTATGGAGAGATGACTTAACAGTTAAGCATTTTCCTGCAAAGCCAAAGGATCCTGATTCGATTCTCCAGGACCCACGTTAGCCAGATGCACAACAGGGCACATGCATCTGCAGTTCGTTTGCAGTGGCTGGAGGCCCTGGTGTGCCCATTCTCTCCTTCTCTCTCTCTCTCTCTCTCTGTCTCTTTCTCTCTCTTAAATAAATAAATAAATAAAATATATTTAAAAAAGAGCTTTTAAATGATAGCATTGTCTTTTCTAGTTCTGTGAAGAGCATCATTGGTATTTTGAAGGGGTATTACTTTAAATTTATAGATAGCTTCCAGTAATACAGACATTTCAATGATGTTCTTCCAATTCATGATCTTAGAAGTTCTTTCTGTTTTTTTTTTTTTTTTTTGCATCCTTTTCAGTTTTTTTTTTTTTTTAATTTTATCGGTGCTTTATAATTTTCTTTCTTTTTGAGGTAGGGTCTTGCTTTAGCCTAGGCTGACCTGAAATTAGTCTCAGGTTGGCCTTGAAGTCACAGTGATCCTCCTACCTCAGCCTCCCCAGTGCTGGGATTTAAGGTGTATGCCACCACACTGGGGGGAGGGGGGAATTGGCTTCCAGCCATTACAAACAAACTCCAGACACATGTGCCACTGTGCATCTGGCTTTATGTGGGTACTGGAGAATCAAACTCTGGTCCTTAGGCTTTATGGGCAAGTGTCTTAACTGCTGAGCCATCTCTCCAGCCTGTAAGTTTCTTTTCTTAATTAATTAATTAATTGATTAATTAATTGTATTTTTTATTTTTATTTTTATTTTTTTTTTGGCTTTTTTTAAGGTAGGGTTTCACTCTAGCTCAGGCTTTCCTGGAATTCATTATGTAGTCTCAGGGTGGCCTTGAACTCACGGTGATCCTCCTACCTCTGCCTCCCAAGTGCTGGGATTAAAGGTGTGTGCCACCACACCTGCTAATTTCATTTTTTTAAGGCGTGTGCCACCATGCCCGGTAAGATTTTTAAAAAATGTTTTTATTTTATTTTAATTAATTAATTTGACAGAAAGAGAGGGAGAAAGAGAGAAAATGGGTGTACCAGGGCTTCCAGCCACAGCAAACGAATTCCAGATACGTGTACCCCCTCGTGCATCTGGCTAATGTGGGTCCTGGGGAATCAAACCTGGGTCCTTTGGCTTTGCAGGCAAATGCTTTAATCGCTAAGCCATCCCTCCAGCCCATCTTTTCTTAATTTTTATTTATTTATTTGAGACAGAGGTAGAAAGAAAGAGGCAGATAGAAAGAGAGTGAGGAATATGGGTATGCCAGGGCTTCCTGCCACTGTAAAGGAACTCTAGACCAATAGTCCACTTTGTGAATCTGGATTTATGTAAGTATTGGGGTTTTGAACTCAGGTCATCAGGCTTTACAAGCAAGTGCCTTTAACCACTGAGCAGTCTCTAGCCTTGTCATTTTCATTGTAGAAGTCTTTTATTTCCTTGGTTAAATGTATTCCTAGATATTTTATTTTTTAATATATTAAACATATTTTATATTTGTTTATTATTTAGAGAGAGAGGCAAATATATAGAGAGAATGGGCATGCCAAGGTCTCTAGCTGCTGCAAACAAACTCCAGATGCATGTGTCACTTTGTGCATCTGGCTTTACATAGGTTCTAGGGAATTGAACCAGGGTTCTTAGACTTTGCAGGCAAGTGCGTTGAATGCTGAGCCATCTCTCAGCCTTCTCTATGGAATTTTTATCCTCTTAATTCTTTTTTTCTGTCTCATGTGGAACAGCTGGAATACACAACAACTAGAAAGCAAAAGATAGAAACATCTTTGGAAAATAATGCAGTCATAACACAAAAATTTAGTTAAAATGTTGCAGCATTATTGACATTTTATTTGTGTCTGCACTTAATGAGACTGTAACTGCATTTAACTGCATTGGTATCTAGATCAAAAGACAGGCAGTGGAAGACACAGAAACAATGTGATATGGAATTTCATAATTACAGATTATGCCAATACACTTTATTGTGTTGTTTCAAGGCAAACCCTTAACTTGGCAAATTGTGTCTTTTAAAAAACCGGGCTGGAGAGATGGCTTAGCAGTTAAGCGCTTGCCTGTGAAGCCTAAGGAGCCCAGTTCGAGGCTCAATTCCCCAGGACCCACGTTAGCCAGATGCACAAGGGGGCGCATGTGTCTGGAGTTCGTTTGCAGTGGCTGGAGGCCCTGGCGTGCCCATTCTCTCTCTTCTCTCCCTATCTGCCTTTCTCTCTCTGTCTGTCACTATCAAATAAATAAATAAAAATTAAAAAAAAACATATATAACTCTATGTCAACTCCATGTTAAGTTTCCTTCAAAGACGAAGAAAATGATCTGTTAATTTTTTGATTTTAAAGCTTAAGTTGAAAGTGTGAGGATATAGCTCAGTGGCAGAGCACTTAACCTAGTGTGCATGAGGCTTTGGGTTCAATCCCCAGCTCTGCATAAACAAGAACCAACGCAAACCAAAAAGTCCCCTAAAGTCCTACCAAATCTGAAGAAACTTAAGTCATTAACACAAAGTCTTTTGTACCAGTGAAAATGATTACTAAGTAATCCAGATAAAATAAAACACCATGGCCACATGTCAGTAGAGCTACATCAGAATGGTGCTATTGTGTTCCCATTTCCGAAGTGGAGAAGCGCTTTATAACATAGTTTCAACTAAAAAATAAACAGAAACACACTCCACCTTCCCAAGACTATCTTATCACTTATGTGAAACTCAATAATATTAACAATTGTATTTTACAAAATACAATGTCTGCTTTTAGAAACAAATGAATCAAGCTACATTTCTAATGAATGAATGAAGGAAGCAAGCATGAAGGATGTGATTTATGAGTCTTTTCCCCGCTCCTCCACCCTTCCTTATTATTATATTATCCATTATTAATACAGACATATATTCTTACTGAGTTCTGTCTTGTTACTGTTTTTACTATTTTGGGCTTGTCCCCCCATTTGTCCAGTGGGGTCTTCTTCAAGCTGATTCTTTGTGTCTTTTAAAAAATATTCATTTATTTGAGAGAGGGAGGGAAGGAGAGAAAAAGGGAGAGAGAGAGAGAGAGAGAGAGAGAGAGAGAGAAGAAGAGGAAGAGGCAGATATAGAGAATGGGGGCGCCAGGGCCTCCAGCCACTGCACATGAACTCTGGTTGCATGTAGCTTATGTGGGTACTGGGGAATCAAACCTGGGTCCTTAGGTCTTAACCACCAGGCAATATCTCCAGCCCCTCTTGTGTCTTTTTCATATGCCCCCATCATTTTCAGTCCTCTGGAACCCTTCCCTGCTTTCTAACACAAGGATCCCAAACCAATGTTTGTTTGTTTTTTTTTCCAGGTAGGGTCTTGCTCTAGTTCAGGCTGACCTGGAATTCACTATGTAGTCTCAGGGTGACCATGAACTCACTGGGATCCTCCTTCCTCTGCCTCCTGAGTGCTGGGATTAAAGGCGTGCACCACCATGCCCGGCCCCTAGATGGATCTTGTATCTTACTTGCCCAGTTCTAGAGTTAGTCATTTATCCATGGAGTCCTTTCAGTGGCGGCACTTTGGAAGGAAGGCCTGCTACCTTCAGTTCTCGTAAATATCATCTCCCTTTGTTTATCTTCTCTCATTTTGTACTTCTTTCCAATTTCTTTCACAAGGAGGACCCTGGCTTCTAACCGCTATTATATTTACCAATTGGTTCATTCATACAATACATACAAAGTAACTTTGGAGGCAAGTGCCTAACCTCTGAGCCATCTCTCTAGCTCCCAAAGTAATTGTGGAATTGATATGTTCTTATCATTGCAGAAAACTTGCTAAGAAGTTTCAGAATTTATTGACATTTTTTTCCTGCTGATGACTGAAGGTCAGTAGTACATATACTCTCTTCAAAATTTACTTGGCGGCCTGGGAAGATGGTTCGGTAGATAAAGGTACTTGCTTGCAAAACCTGCTGGTCTGGGTTCAGTTCCCCACTCACCCATGTAAAGCTGGACAGGCATTCAGTAAAGTTGGATGGGCATTTGTTTGCTGTGGCAAGAGACCCTGTTGCTCTCATATATGCACAAAATAAATAAAATTAAAATTGGCATAGCTATTAAAGGTGCTTCTTTGCAATACTTGATGGTCTGGGTTCAATTCCCCACTATCCATGTTAAGCCAGATGCACAAAGTGGCACATGTGTCTGGAGTTATTTTGTAGTGGTGGAAGGCCCTGGCACACCCACACTTACTCTCTCATGTTAAAAAAAAATAGTTTCTTGGATTAGAACTTCTCATCTCTTCAGTAAGGTAATATTCAGTTTTATTGCTCTATCCTTGGATTCTTTTTTTTTTTTTTTCCAAGGTAGGGTCTCATTCTAGCTCAGGCTGATCTGGAATTCACTGTGTAGTCTCAGGGTGGCCTCGAACTCATGGTGATCATCCCACCTTTGCATCCCGAGTGCTGGGATTAAAGGCGTGTGCCACCACACCCGGCTTTATCCTTGGATTTTTATTGACTATATTTTCTTGAATTTTAAGCATCAAGAATACAGATAGACTTTTGACAAACACTGTTCTTGTGTCTTGTGAGGGGTAGTCATGTAACTTTTTCATTAGCATAATTAATATGATTAGAAGTAGATTTTATAAAATTGAGTTCACCTCCTTTTCACCCTGTTAAGTAATGGTGTATTTTTTAAAAATGGGCCACTGGCTTCTGTTTGCCAATATATTTAGAATTTGAGTTACTTGTGAGATTTTAGTCTGCAGCATCTTTTTGAAAATTTTGTAAAGTTTGATATCAATATTATATTTGATTTATAAAAATAATTTGAAATTTTCAAGGAGAGAGAGTGAGAAAGAGAGGGAAAGAGAGAAAGAGAGAGAGAGAGAGAGACTTGGCATGCCAGGATCTCTAGCTGCTGCAAACAAACTCCAGATGCATGTGCCACTTTGTGCACCTGGCTTTACACAGGTGCTAGGGAATTGAACCCTGGTTATTAGGCTTTTGCAGACAAGTGCCTTAACCACTGCGATATCTCTCCTGCTCCAGAAGCTTTTAAATCTATGCACATGAGCAGTTTAAGTTGAGTATTTGAATAATATTGCATTGGACTAGTACTTTTAGCCTGACATTTTTTTCTGTTTCTTCTTTGATAGTTACTGCATTCCAATTCTATTTTTCTTCAGTCATTTGAATCAATTATATATTTCTAGAAAATAACTCTTTTTTTTTGTTTGTTTTTTGTTTTTCAAGGTAGGGTTTCACTCTAGCCCAGGGTGACCTGGAATTCACTATGGAGTCTCAGGGTGGCCTTGAACTCACAGCGATCCTCCTACCTCTACCTCTGAGTGCTGGGATTAAAGGCGTGTGCCACCATGCCTGGCTAGAAAATAACTCTTTTAATAGATCTTTTAAAATTTATTTTTTTCATGTAAAGGTTTTCTTGTGGTTGTAGTTATTTCTTCTGTATCTTGAATTATTATTCCTTAATCATTTCTTTTTTTTATGAGATAGAGAGAGAGGGGGATTTTAGGGCTTCCAGCCACAGCAGTAGAACTCCAGACACATGTACCACCTTGTGTGCATACGCGATCTTGCATGCTTGCATTACCTTGTGCATCTGGCTTACGTGGGACCTGGAGAGTAGAACATAGGTCCTTAGGCTTCGCAGGCAACTTAACTGCTAAGCCATCTCTCCAGCCCCCTTTATCATTTCTTAATGTCTTTATCTGTTTGTCCCCTTTATTATGTGTATGTTTGTTCATGTGTGTGTGTGCATGTGTGTATGTGTTGGTGCGTATGCACATGTGTGTGCATGTGTGTGAAGGCCAGAGATTGATGTTGAATGCCTCCCTCAATTACTCTCTGCCTTATTTTTTGAGACAGGGTCTTTCACTGAACCTGGATCTCACTGAGTGGTCCAGATGAGTGAGCCAGCAAGCCCTAGAGACCCTCCCTCTTCCTCCCCATGCTGACATGCCTGGCTTTTACATGGGTGCTGGGCTTCCAAACTCAGGTCATCATGCTGAGTGGAAAATGCTTTGCCAACTGAGCCATGTTCCCAGCCCCTGTTCCTTTTTTTTTTTCTTGATTAACTTTTTGACTAGATTCTAACTGCCCAAGTTTAAATCTCAGCTTTTCCATTTGCTAGTTATATTCTTGGCTATAGTATTTACCTTCTTGCTGTTGGGACAAAACACCTGACCAGAGCAGATTATGAAAAGAAAGCTTATTTATAGCTTATGGTTTTGAGGAGAAATTTACACATAGTGGGAAGAGCATGGCAGGAGCAGACAGCTGGGTGTCCCACCTTCACATCAGCAGGGAGGAAGTAGAGAGAATGAGTGTGGCAAGTGGGGCTGGACTATAAACCTCTAAGGCCCACTCCACACGCTCCACTTCCTTCAGCAAGGCCCCACTTTTCGAAGGGTTCCTAACCTTCTGAAAACAGATGAGTAATAAGCATTCCAATATGTAAGGGTAGAGGGGACATTTTACATACAAACCGCCACACTGGCCTATGTCCAGATTTTTTTTTTTTTGGCATGTTGATGTCTGGCTATATCATCATAATTTGTTGAAAAGACTATGCTTTCTCAATTGAATTCCTTTTGCTCCTTGTGAAAAATTAGTAGTGTGTACTTGTGTGGTTCCATGTCTGGCTGTCCTTTCTGTTCTATTGATTTGTTAGTCTGTTGTTTCACTAATATAACCATGTTTCCATTAATGTGACTGTATAGTAAGTCCTGAAGTCAGAGAGCATCAGCCCTTCAGGTTTGCTCTTCTTCCATGTTGTGTTGGCTCTTCTAGGTTTTTTGCCTCTCTATATAAATCTTTAAAAACTATATGCATGCATGTGTATATGCATGTGTGCATACGTGCATGTGCACATGCATTCATGTGTGCATATACCAGGATCTCTTGCTGCTGCAAATGAATGCCCTTCTGGTTTTATGTGGGCAGCGGGGGGTGGGGGAGGCTGGGGAATTAAATCCAGGCTGGCTGGCTTTGCAAGTGTGTGCCTTTGACTGCTGAGCACTTCTGGTTATTCTTAACTCTGTGTGCAGCCCTGCACCTCTCTTTCATGATATTGTTTTCTTCAAAGGTTTGTAAAGTATTTGTTGGGCTCTACTTTGCATCTGAGAGTTAAGTTAGCTTGTGGTTGCTGAACTAGATATGAGTATATCATAGTATATATCATACATCATAGTTATGCAGTGTGTGTCATTAAATATTCTTCTAGATGTGGGAGCCTTCTCCTCTCTTGTATGTCCAAACACACTGTTCTCCCTTGAACTCTCTCTTAGTGACCACACCTGGGCAGATATATCTGTCTGGTTGTAGCAAATAAGGGATAAAGGAATGGATGGAACCAGATGGCTGCTGTGCCTCTGGTTTCCCTACCAGTTCTGTATCTGGTTGCTTCAAGTTCTCATTATTAAAATGTGAGATTTTACCCATCTACTAAGCTATTAAATTAGCACATTAGCCTGTTACAGTGCATGAATGTTGGGTCAGAGATTTTGTTACTCATGGTTCATCAAGCATTATGAACTTCATTGTCATGCCCATTCCTCTCCCTCTTATATCTTAGGGGGTGACACAGAGTTGGCCTAGGTGGATGTTGCACATGTAGTAACTTGCTAAAGCTGAAGAATCCTCTGCTTAAGAAACCCCAGTGATTTATAATGGGCTGTAAGCAAACTTGGCCAACATATGTTGATGAAGGGGATATTACATTTACTGTACTGGACAGCAACTACTCTTGCCTTATGCTCCTGAAGGGAGACATTGTCTGTATCTCTAAGGCTATTCACAGTCAGACATCTTCAGAGGGCAGTCTAGAACAAAAGCTTTCAGTGCCTCTTATGTAGAAGGCATAAAGAAACAAGTGAGATCCATGGAGGATTTTGTCCCAGCAGTCCTGGACACTACAAATTCTGAGCACTGAGTAGCCTTGAGGTCTTGCCTACTTTAACAATATTTTATTGGGCTGGGGAAATGGCTTAGCAGTTAAGGCATTTGCCTGCCAAGTCAAAGGACCATGATTTGATTTCCCAGGACCCACATAAGCCAGATGCACAAGGGGAGACATGTGCTGGAGTTTGTTTACAGTGGCTGGAGGCTCTGGAATACCTGCTGTCTCTTTATCTGCCTCTTCCTCTCTTTCTCTCAAATAAGTAAATAAAATATTTAAAAATATTTATTTATTTGAGAGAGAGAGAGAGAAAGAGGGAGGTAGAGAGAGAGAGAGAGAGAGAGAGAGAGAGAGAAATAGAGAGAAAAGGTGTGGGCATTACGGGGCTTCCTGCCACTGCAAACAAACTCCAGATGCATGCACCACTTTGTGCATTTGGCTTTATGAGGGTACTGGGGAATTGAACCTGGGCTATCAGGCTTTGCAATCAAGTGCCTTTAACCACTGAGCCACCTCTATAGCCCAGTCTTGCCTACTTTTATGCACCAAGTCCTTTTGCTTAAGGGATTGAGAGCTTTTAGAATTTTTTGGATTATACAGGCCCATTTGTCTAATTTTCTAGTGTTTGTTAAATGGGGAACAGTGTAAGAACTTTTATAGTTACCAGAGGAGTGTAACATCGCATCCCTTTCCTAATTCTCCTTGGTCAGTTGGTTGTTGTTAGAGAGCTTCCCTTGAGTCTATTCCATGTCTTTCCCATTCCCTTAACTTACTAAGACCAGTTACTTCTTGGGAGGACTATTCCCTAGGATATCATTTTTATAAAAACACAGTTAGTGCTGGTCTTGTTTCACCACTGCCTGGGGTGAGCAGTGCCTGGGGACTTGCACAGTAGATGCTTCATAGTTTTAGATAGAAACTCATTGTGATATAATTTATATACCATAAATTTCACTTTTTCCTCCCCATTTTTGCCATCCTAGGGATCAAACCTGGTGCCTTGTATATGATCAGCAAATGCTTTACCATTATGCTATATTCCTAGCCCTTTTATCATGTTTTGTTTTGAGATAGGATCTCAGTTGCCCAGAATGGCCTCAACTTCTGTCTGTAGCCTAGGCAGGCTTTGAAATTGTGATCCTATTTTAGTCTCCTGAGTAGTAAAGATTACAGGACTATGTCACCAGGCACAGCTAAGCATTTCCTTGTTAAGTAATAGTGTTGAGCATTTTTAAGTGCCTACTGATGACCTATTTATCTTTTTAATAATATGTCTCTTCAAAACCTTAGTCCAATTTTAATTGGGTTGTCTTTTTAATGTTGAATTGAAAGACTTCTCCCCCCCCCCCCCCGCCCATGGTAGGGTCTCATTCTAGCCCAGGCTGACCTGGAACTCACTCTGTAGACCCAGGATGGCTTTGAACTCATGGTGATCCACTTACCTCTGTCTCCTGGGTGTTGGAAAAATTTTAAAAGATATTTATTTATGGCAGACTGTGTGTGTGGGGGTGCATTGGTATGGAGTGAGTAGGGCAGACCCTTGTTTCCTGGTTCCTCTCAGCACCCTAGTTTGGGTTCCATGTGCTGACTGTGTGGGTGGGTACTGTGGTATGGGGTGAATAGGCCAGACCTCTGTCTCCAGTCTTCTCCCAACTCCTCGCAGTCTCCTGGTCCCAATATGTCCCATTGTTCCTTGCTTGGGGAGACCTGCTCCCTGAGTGAGCTGTCAGGCCTTTTGCTTTGCTATGCTGACTGGCCACTGGGTACCAACACTCCTGTTTACTTGAGTCACAGAATACACAGAGCCCAAGGGCAAAAACTTGCTTCCTCCTCAATAAAATAAAGGGTCTCCCTAAAATGGGTAGACAACAATGCAAAAAAGCCAATGAAAGTCAGAAAACTGAGGGATCTCTACCAAAGATGCCTAGTCCTACAATGGAAGCCTCCAATGAAATCATAGAGAAATCAGCAGAAATTCATTCCCCAAATGAAAACACAACAACCAATTAGACCCTGATTAAAAAAAAAAAATCACTGAACTGGAAGCAAACCATCAAAGAACCAACAATCGTATTAATGAAATTGAACATAATTGTCTCCTAGAGCATTCAGCTTTTGAGAATAGGCTTAACTTGATGGAAGAAAATGTTAGAACCCTCCAAAGAGATATGAATAAATTGAAGGTGAGTCAAGAAATGGAAGATTTCAACAACTGGTTGATTAAGCTTAATAAAGACTTGATCAAATGCAAGAATGAACTCTAGGAAGCATCAAGAAAATAAGAACTTGAATTGAAATTGTACCTCAAAAAAGAGATGGACACGATGCAAAATAACAGAACAGAAAACAAAAATCAAGTAGAAATTATATTAAAAAAAAAAACTCTCTACAACCACTCACAAACAGAGTTACTCATGTGGAAGACAGAACCTCTGATCTGGAAGATAAGACAGAAGAAATTTATCAGGAGGCCAAAAACTTTGCTAAGTTCAAAATAATCAAGTGTACAGAATACAAGGGAACTGTGGGATACCCTAAAACCACCAAACATCTGGATCATGGGTATACCAGAAGGAGAGGAAATCCAGGACAGAAGCATAGAGAGCATATTCAAAAAAATTATTGAAGAAAAATTTCCAAATCTCTTAAAAGAGAGGCCCATCCAGATACAAGAAGCCCACAGAACACCAAACAGACAGGACCAAAGAAGAAGCTCTCCAAGATATATCATAGTTAAAACTCTCAACAATGAAAACAAAGAGAGTGTTAAAAGCAGCAAGAGAGAAACAACTTACAACATACAATGACAATCCCATCAGAATTACATCAGATTTCTCAATGGAAACCCTGGAAGCCAGAGGGGTCTGGAATGGAACACATCAAAGTGTAAAATACTATAGCTTCCAACCCAAGCTACTCTACCCAGCAAAAGTATCCCTCATAATAGATGGTGAAAGAAATACTTTCCATGAAAAAAGTCAACTCTATGATTATATGAACACAAAGCCAAACCTGCAGGAAATTGAGGGAATACTTCACACAGAACAAACAACCAATCTCATGAGCCAACAAGAAGATCACAGTAACCAAAATAGACCAGGCTCAAAATAGCATAAAACACAAGAAAGCACCAAACCCCATAAAACACCTCATTATGGCAGGGATTAATTCAAACCTCAAGTAATAACCTTAAATGCTAATGGACTTAATTCACCCATCAAAAGACATAGGTTATCAGGGTGGGTCAAAAAACTGGACCCTTCTATCTGCTGTCTTCAAGAAATCTCACCACTAAAGACAGATACCTCTTCAGGGTGAAAGGTTGGAAAACGATATTCCAAGCAAATAGAAATAAAAAACAAGTGAGTGTTGCTATATTAATATCTGATAAAATAGGCTTCAAACCAAAAGTAATCAAAAAGGACAAAGAAGGCCACTTCTTTTTTTCTATTTTTTTAAATTTTTTTTTGGTTCACTTTTTATTTATTTATTTGAGAGTGATAGAGAGAGAGAGAGAGAAAGAGGCAGATAGATAGAGAGAGAATGGACACGCCAGGGCTTCCAGCCACTGCAAATGAACTCCAGATGCATGCGCCCCCTTGTGCATCTGGCTAATGTGGGTCCTGGGGAATTGAGCCTCGAACCAGAGTCCTTAGCCTTCACAGGCAAGCGCTTAACCGCTAAGCCATCTCTCCAGCCCAGAAGGCCACTTCTTACTCATCAAGGGAATAGTCCAACATGAGCACATCACAACCATAAATACATATGTGCCAAACATGGGTGCACCACAGTTTATAAAACAAAATCTACTTGACAATAGAATAGAAATAAACACCAACACCATCATAGTCAGAGACTTCAATACTTCAGTATCATCAATAGACAGATCATCCAAGCAGAAAATCAACAAGGAAATTATAGAGCTGAACAACATCATAGATCAACTAGACCTAACGAATACCTACTTAACTTTCCACCCCAACTCTGCAGAATACACATTTTTCTTAGCAGCCCATGGAACCTTCTCCGAAACTGACCATATATTAGGCCATAAAATGTGCCTCCATAAACTCAGGAAGTAACTCCCTGCATCATGTCAGATCACAATGCTTTATAGCTAAAAATTAACAAGAGACACATCAAGAACTCCACCAGCTCCTGGAGACTAAACAACACACTTTTAAACAATGAATTAGGCATGGAATAAATCAAAAAAGAAATTGTAAAATTCCTAGAATTGAATGATAATGAAAACACAACCTACCAAAACTTTTGGGACATAATGAAGGCAGTCCTACAGGGAAAATTCATAGTCCTAAATGCCTTTATTATTAAGACAGAGAGATCCCAAATTAATAACCTGACTGTCCACCTAAAGGCACTCGAAAAACAAGAAGAATCCAATTCAAAGAGATCCAGATGGAAAGAAATAATCAAGATTAGAGCAGAAATTAACAAATTGGAAACTATGAAAATAATTAAAAATCAATGAAATGAAGAGCTGATTATTAGAAGAAATAAACAAAATTGATAAACCCCTTGCCAATTTGATCAATCAAAAAAAAAAAAAAAAGAAAGAAAGAGAGACAAGTCTCAAATTAACAAGATCAGAGATCAGAAACGAAAAAGGAGAGATCACATCAGACATCAATGAAATTGGAAGAATCATCAGGGTATACTTTCAAAACCTCTACTCCACAAAATTGAACAATCTAGAAGAAATAGATGAATTCCTAGACACATACCACCTACCAAAACTAAACTCAGAGCAGGTTAATTCCTAAGCAAATCTACCACATCCATGGAGATTGGAAAGGTAATAAAAAGCCTCCCCAAAAGAAAAGTCCAGGACTGGATGGCTTCTCAGCTGAATTCTATCAGACCTTCATTGAAGAAATGAAATCATTTTTCTCAAACTGTTTCACATAACCAGAGACCAGGGAATCCTCCCTGACTCCTTTTATAAAGTGAGCATCACCCTAATACCAAAACCAGACAGAGATGCAACAAAGGAAGAAAACTATATGCCTATATCCCTAATGGACTTTGATACAAAGATCCTGAACAAAGCCAGGCATGGTGGTGCATGCCTTTTTAATCCCAGCACTTGGGAAGCAGAGGTAGGAGGACCACAGAGAGTTTGAGGCCACCCTGAGACTACATAGTGAATTCCATGTCAGCTTGGGCTAGAGTGAAACCCTACCTCAAAATAAATAAATAAAGAAATAAAAGATCCTGAACAAAATACTTATAACCAAATTCAACAGCACATCAAAACCATTATCCACCTTAATAAAGTAGGCTTCATTCCAGAGATGCAGGGATGGTTTAACATATGGAAATAAGTCAATGTAATACACCTCATAAATAAACTTAGCCATAAGAACCACATGATCATGTCAATTGATGTAGAGAATGCCTTTGGCAAAATATGACACCACTTCATGATCAAAAAACTAGAAAGAATAGTCATGGAGGGTTTATATCACAACACAATAAAAGCTATATATAAAGCTCCTAAAGCCCAAATAATTCTTAATGGGGAAAAATACAAGGAGTTCCCACTGAGATTGGGAACAAGACAGGGTTGCCCACTCTTACCACTGCTCTTCAACATAGTACTAGAAGTACTAGCCCAAGCAATAAGACAGGAGAAAGAAATAAAAGAGATTCAAATTGGAAAGGAAGAAGTCAAGTTAGCTCTATTTGCAGATGACATGATCCCATGTATAAGTGACCCAAAAGCCTCCATCTCAAAACTTCTAAAGGTGATAAATTCCTTCATCAAAGTGGAAGGATACAAAATAAATACACAAAAATCAGTAGCTTTTCTACTTACAAAGGACAAATACGCAGAGAAAGAAATCAGTGAAGCTGTCCCATTTTCAATAGCAACAACAACAACAAAATACCTTAGAATCACACTAGTCAAGGATGTGAAAGACCTGTATAATTAAAACATAAAAAAAAACTCAAGAAAGAAATTGAGGAGGAGTTGAGAAAATGGAAAGACCTCCCATGCTCCTGGATAAGTAGAATTAATATTGTTAAAATGGCAATTCTACCAAAAGCAATGTGCAGATACCAATATTTTATGCAATACCAATAAAAATATCAGCATTGTTCTTCACAGCTATGGAAAAAATGATCTCAAAATTCATATTGAATGGCAGAAGGCCTTGGATATCCAAACATATCCTCAGCCAAAAAACAAAACAAACAAAAACCAGCACCTCTGGAGGTATCACCCTACCTGATCTAAAGCTATATTACAAAGCCATAGTGACAAAAACAGCTTGGTACTAGAATAAAAACAGAAACATAGACCAATGGAACAGGATTGAAGACCCAGACTTTAGGTCAAATAAGTACAGCTACTTGATGTTTGACAAAGGTGCCAATAATGTAGACTGGAGAAAAGACAGCATCTTCAACATATGACCACATGTATAAAAATGAAATTAGACCTGCTCATTTAGCCATTCACAAAAATCAAGTCCAAATGGATTAAAGATCTCAATATAAGATCAGAAGTTCTTCAACTACTGGAATTAAAAGTAGGAGGCACTCTCCATGATATAGGACTGGGAAAAGACTTCCTGAACAAAACCCCAGTAGCCCAGGAAATTAAACAAGCACTCAACCAGTGAGATCTCATGAAGCTAAAAAGCTTTTACACAGACAAACATACCATAAGCAGAGCCAATAGATTACCCACTGAATTGGAGAAAATCTTTGCCAGCTATAACACTGACAAAAGCCCACTATCTAGAATCTACAAAGAACTAAAATAACTAAACAGTTAAAAATCAAACAACCCACTCCAAAAATGAGGCAAGAACTGAGTAGGGAGTTCTCTGAGAAAGAATTACAAATGGCTAACACAGGCAAGAAAATGTTTAACATCCCTAACCATCAGGTAAATGCACATTAAAACAACTATGAGATTCCTCCTTATCCCAGTAAGGATAGCAAACATTAAAAAAATCAAATGAAAGCAAATGTTGGTGAGGATGTGGAGAAATAGGAAACCTCATTCACTGTTGGTGGGAATGTAAGGTGGTACACCACTATGGAAATTAATATGGAGACTCCTGTAAAGGGTGAATATAGAGCTACCAACAGTCCCTGTCATTCCCTTACTGGGCATTTATCCTAAAAGCTCCACATCTCAGTTCAGAGATATTTGCTCAACCATGTTTATAGCTGCTCAATTAATAATAGGTAAGAACTGGAATCAACCCAGATGCTGATTATTGGATGAATGGATAACCAAGATGTGTTATGCCTACACAATGGAACTCTACTCAGCAGTAAGAAAAAAAATGACACAATGAAATTTGTAGATAAATGGTCAAACTTGGAACAGATCTTTTTAAGCAAACTCACACAATCACAGAAAGATAATCATTGCATGGTCTCACTCATCTGTGGTTCCTAACCTGGATTTGCCCAAGTTGCTGACATACCTGAATGGCATCTCAAGGCTTGGACAATAGGGAGGGTAGGGCTTGGGGGAAGTGGAAGGGTGTGTGTGGAGGAACACAAAACTGAACCCAAATTGACCTGGTACCATAGAATCCTATATCATAGAAGTTACACTAAAAGCTGGGCCCCTCAAGAGGACTTTAGGGGGAGCACCTGAATCTAAGGGCCCTGGAGAGGGTGAGATGAAGCCCAACCTTAAATTTGTTCTGTTTATCTTTCTTCTCTGTCTTTTTATTTTTTTTTCTTTTCCTTTGGCTCTGGCCTGTAACTCCCTGTACCAGGATGTGGTTTACATCCACAATGAGCTGTTGATTGGAAAGACCTACTAGATCTCATCCCCCCCCCCCCCAAAAATAACACAGACTTCTGTCAGAGCACTTGATTACCCACCAGAGGTTAATGGTAAGACCCTACTGCTGAAGACACCATACACTGTCAGAATGGACCATGGAGAGACCTGGTTGGAATCCAGAAGAGAGCTAGTCCCCAGACAATTAGCATGTCTAGTGCTGGAAGGTGCTACATGATCTACTGGGGGAAGGTGGTCAACTTCAGTCTGAGCAACTCAAAGTCTAAGCAAACAACCTGATGTGGTGCTCACACAATTGCAATAGTGGCACACAGCCATGGCCAGTAACCAACTGCTCTTGGATTGGCTAACAGATGATCTCAGTGGAAAGGAAAGTATCTGGAGCTAGGAAACAAGTCAGAATCATATTCAAATAATGATTCTGCCTTCCATTGTCAAGCTCCCACTAATCTTGAGCTATAAGAGGATCTACATCCTTTTAATTCTCTTTAAATTAATAATGGTTAACCCATTTAACCGGTGCTGACTTCATTCTCCATTGGAGAATCTGCTTCTCTTTTTCAGATGGGAGCTGGACCTGAGGAGATAGACAACCTGGCACACTCCACCCCAGTCCCAGCTGAGACCACAGAGGAGTTGGGAAAATGAGCAAGAGCGCTGCTTTTTTAGTGAACCTGGTATCAGCACAGTGGTGTAGGAGATAGACACTGAGGGCACTTAACACCTAACAAACTGAGTTCCAGAGGCTCCTAAATGCCCATCACTGAAATAGACTTAAAATGTACCCAACATGGCTCAGGGAATTTTGCAGAAGAGGAGGCAGAAAGACTGTTAAAGCCACAAGTTGGAACATTTTTCACAGAGACATTGCCTCTCCCCCATAACTGACTGCTGCCCACATAATGCATGACCCACAATCCCCATGGGGTTGACTTGCATCCCCAATGAGGAAGGCCTCCTCAGAAAAGGGGCAGGGAGGAGGGAAAGGATGGTACTAACTTGTGTTGTTTACACATTAAAAATGTCCATATGTAATGAAAATAAATTAAAAAATTAAAATAAACAAAACAAGGAAGAATAAAAAATGCTTATTTATTTGAGATAGAGAAAGAGAGATGGGGGGGAGGGAGAGAATGAATTGGCTGACTAGGGCCTCCTCACACTGTAAATGAACTCCAGATGTATGCACCACTTTATGAATCTGGTTTCATGTGGGTACTGGGCAATCAAACCCAGGCCATCAGCTTTGCAAACAAGCACCTTGAACCATTAAGCCATTGCTCCAGCTTTTTTTTTGGTATCTCTTCAATATGTGTTTATTACCAGATATATGATTTGTGTTTTGCATTTTCTCTTTTTTCAGTATTGCCTTTTGAAATACAAAAGGTTTCACTTCTGATGTTCAACTTACCTATTTATTTTATTAACTACTTTTTTTTTTTTTTGGTGGGGCATCATGTTGAAATTCAATGAACATTCAATCTGTTTCTTATCTGGTAATTTTTTTGTTGTTGTTGTTGTTTTCAATGCAGGGTCTTACTATAGCACAGGTGGCCTGGAACTCTTTCTGTAGCCCAGCTGGCTTCGAGCTCATGGTGGTCCTTTGTCCACAACCTTCCAATGCTGGGACTAAAGGTGTGCACCACCATACATGGCTTAAACTGTTTCCTAACTACTTTATACCTTCTGCATATGTCTTTTCCATTTTAACCAAGGGTATTATTCTAAAAAGAAAATGTTATTAGTCACTTTCAATGCTCAAATCTCATTTCTGGAGAAGGATAGATACAGTTTTATGGTCACAGCTCTCAGTGGTGTGGGCTTGTCTCTCTTGTGTGCTAATTCCCTGCTCTTGCCTCAGTTGGAACAATGCCTCTTGTTCACACCCTCTTTCCCTTTCTTTTCAGGGCTATTGGCTCTGTATATATGAAAGAGAGTACCATTGTGGAGAGATGAAATTACATAGAACCCTGACAGCATGAAAAAAAAATTAAAATGAGTTTGGGGTCATAGGAATAATATTCAATCCTGGGAATCCCAAGTGTGTGCTATTAAGGAATGAGTTTATTTCAAAGGCAAAGCTGCCTTAGATGGTGATCTGAATGACTTCTTATCAACTTGAATGCCTTTTCCTGTGTGTGTGCAGTTACTCTAAGGGCAAACACTTCTGAACTCCCCGGGAGAGCCAAAGGCTTCTCTGGTTTCAGTGTAATTCAATTTAAGCAGTGCTGTCAGAGCATCTGCAGCCTGAAGCTGTTTCCCACCCAGACATCACAGTTCAGAATGGACACGATGGAGGCAGAGGCAGGAAGACAGTTGTTCTCCTTGGGAGGTGGAGGAATGGGCAAAGGGAATTAGGAGCACCTGTATGTTGGAGGGGTATCTCTTGGGTATACTATAGCATTTAACTCTCAGGTCATTCTATAGGAGCAGTTATTCATATCCCCATTTACTTAGGAGTGCATATACCTTTGGCTGTACAATTTCCACTCTCATTGACCACCAGTTCCATTGGTAGTACATCTTGGTAACATACTGCTCAGTTCTAAGGTGCTATCATAAGTATGGGCTTGGAAGTTTGGGAAAGACAAGGTCAAAGGTTTGGTCTTGGAGATGACTTCTGGGGCTTTTCTATACCCTTCTAGACTATTTTCCATTCCAGCCCTTGGTTCTTATTCCCACTGTGTGACATTGGTCACTTTGGAATTCTGGGGCTCTGTGATAAGTCTAGCCCCATAGGTTTTTCTGGAAGGGCATAGGAGCATAGCTGTCCTTATTCCATCAGGGCCAAATGCTTCCCGAGCACCTTCTGTGTGGGAGGCATTGTCAGTACTGGGATGTTGGTGGTGAAGATGAGAACACAGTTCCTGCTCTCATGAAATGTACCTTCCTTAAAGAAACCCAGGAATGACACATAAATAGACATAAACAGCACCTGCACAGATTTTGATAAGAACTGTGAATAAAACAGGCGGGGATGCATTTTAAGCTGAGTGCTTAGGGACAGATTGTCCAGCTCAAGTGAAGAGGACAAGTAAGATTGAATTGTTTCATCATGGCCTAGAACAGTGCTTGGAGAATTGACTGAGTATTCACTTTTTACTTTTTTATTGTTTATTATTATTATTATTATTTTAGGTAGGGTCTTACTTTTTGATTGCTCAGGTAGGAGTGGCACAAAGGTGTCAAAGACAGGAGCTTGATGTGTTAGAAGAACTTACAGGAGGCATGGAAATGCAGCTGCAAGAGGAGTGTGCAGTGATGGGCCTGTTGAAATAGACTTTTTCAGGGTATGTGGAAAGCTATGGGAGTGTTTCAAGCTGGGCAGTGTGTGACTAAAGCTGTGCTTCATGTCTCCCAGCTTCTCTATTTTGATGTGATGTAAATTATGTGGAGACTCAACTTATTGGTACCTTCATGACTTATGAGATTGTGAGTTTAATTACAATGCCAGCTTTCTTTCTTATTATCTTTGAGAGAGAGAATTGGTGTGCCAAGGCCTTTTAGCCACTGTGAAGGAACTCCAGATGCATGCATCCCCTTGCTCACACATGTGACATTGCATTCTTGCATCACTTTGTGTCTGGCTATGTGGGACCTGGAGATTTGAACATGCATTCTTAGGCTTTGCAGGCAAGCACCTTAACCACTAAGCCATGTCGCCAGCCCCCACCTTTATATAAACAAAAATATTACAGAGTCTAGGGTTGAGGAGTAGTCATGGATCACCTGTGTAGCATGCATAAGGTACTTAATTTAATTTTATCTAAAAATTAAAAATGTAAAAGAATTGCCCTATTATAGGAAATGTGATAAAAGCCAAACTTCCCTTTATTATTCATATATTTTTGTTTACTTATTTATTTATGAGAAATAGAGAAAGAGAGAGCAAGAAAGAGAAAGAGAGAAAGAGAGAGAGAGAGGAAGGAATGGACATGTCATTGCCACTTGCTGCTGGATATATATCAATTTTGGGAAACTTGTTATCTTAATAATATTTATTTTTTAAATCCATGAACATGGAACATTCTTCACTTATTTTAAATACACACACACACACACACATATGTATATATATTCAAATGTAGCTCAGGCTGGCCTCAAACTCTATGTAGTTGAGGATGACTTTTAACAAGTTCTGATTACTGATGTGTGCCACCACACTTGGCTTCAATCTGTTTTTGTTATGAGCATTGCCTAAAAATTAAAAGTTTTTTAAAAATAATATTTTATTTCTTTGAGAGAGAGAAAGAGGCAGAGAGAGAGTGAGAGAGTGAGAGCATATCAGGGCCTCCAGCCACTGAAAACTCCAGATGCATGCACCCCCTTGTGCATCTGGCTTACGTGGATCCTGGAGAATTGAACTGGGATACTTTGGCTTTGCAGGCAAATGCCTTAACCGCTAATCCATCTCTCTGGCCCTAAATTTTTGTTCTTTAAATAAGTTACACTGCTTTTTTTTTAAACTACAATTAATTGTACAATGTAAGGCATTTTATTGTGATATCTTCAAATATATATATATATAATGTACTTGGATCATATCTGCCATTTTTATTGTCCTCTTTTATCCCACTTCTCATTCGCCTTATTCCTGCTCACATACCTTTTACCTTTGTCATTTTTATTTCTTCTAGATTCCCCATGGGAGGGAGAATATGTGATATTTGTCTGTTGGAGGCGATTTATTTTATTTAACTTGATATCTTGTTCCACCCACTTTCTTGAAAATGGTATAACTTCTTTCTGGTTGAATGCTATTCCATCATAAACATATGCACACATTTTCTTGAAAACAATATAATATCATTCTTCTTTCTGGCTGAATACTATTCCACCATATGTATAGACACCATATTTTCTATTTGTCTGATAATGGGTCACTTAGACTATTTGTAACTTGGCTACAGTGCCACAATAAACGCCAGTGTGCAGAAATCTCTGTAAGAAGTGGACTATGATTCCTTTGGGTATATACTTAGGAATGGGATAACTGGATCATCTGGTAATTCTATAGTATTTTAAAAATTTTTTTGTTTATTTTTATTTATTTATTTGAGAGTGACAGAGAGAGAGTCAGAGAGAGAGAGAAAGAGAGAGAGAGAATGGGTGCACCAGGGCTTCCAGCCACTGCAAACAAACTCCAGACACGTGCGCACCCTTGTTCATCTGGCTAACGTGGGTCCTGGGGAATCGAGCCTCGAACCGGGGTCCTTAGGCTTCACAGGCAAGAGCTGAACCACTAAGCCATCGCTCCAGCCCATCTATAGTATTTTTTTTAAGGAACCTCCATAATGATTTCAATAGAAGCTATGTTAATTATTTCCCCCCAATCATATATATATATTCCCTTCATCCTTCGTCCTTCATCCTTGCCCATATTTGTGGTGTTTTTTTCTTGATAGCCATTCTGTCTGTAATGCGACAGAATCACATTCCAGTTTCAATATGCATTTACCTGATGGCTAAAGATGGTGAACATTTTTATATAGCTATTAGCTATTTTCATGTCTTCATTGAAAAGTGTCTGCTCAGCTCATTTACCCATTTACTGATTGGATTATTTGCTCTTTTAGTGTTTAATTTTTTCTATTTTCTTTTCTTTTTTCCAAGGTAGGCTCTCACTGTAGCTCCGGTTGACCTGGAATTCACTATGTAGTCTCAGGGTGGCCTGGAGCTTACAGCGATCCTTCTACCTCTGCCTCCCAAGTGCTGGGATTAAAGGTGTGCACCACCATGCTGGGCTAGTGTTTAATGTTTTTAGTTATTTATGTTTATATATATATATATATATATATATATATTTATGTTTATATATTTATATATATATATATTTATTGATTATTAATCCCCTGCCAGAGAAATAGATGACAATGAGTTTCTTCTGCTGTAGGCTCTCTCTTAGTTTGTTGACTGTTTTCTGTTGTTGTATAGAAGGCTGTTAATTGGACGTAACGTCAGTTGTCAATTCTTTTTTATTTTTTATTTTTTTTGGTGTTTTGAGGTAGGGTTTCAGTCTAGCTCAGGCTGACCTGGAATTCACTATGTAGTCTCAGGGTAGCCTTGAACTCATGGCAATCCTCCTACCTCTGCCTCCCGAGTGCTGGGATTAAAGGCGTGCACCACCACGACTGGCCATTTGTCAATTCTTGTTGTTATTTCCTTGGGTATCTGAGTCCTATTCAGAATATATATTAAATATGTATTATATAAAAGTCTTTTCTGTTATGTCTTCCTCAAGGATTTTATAAGTTTAAAGTCTTACATCAAGGCTTTGGATTCCGAGTTGACTTTTTGTACAAGGTTAGAGATAGGGGTCTAGTTTCAGTCTTCTACATGTGTGTTTCCAGTTTTTCCAGCACCATTTGCTATAGACTTAATTTTTTTTTAACAATACTATGTGTTTGACACATATGAAATGAATTACCTGGTGGTAGCTATGTGAGTGCTTACTTCTGGGTCCTCTATCTGTTCCATTTGGTTTACATGTATGTTTTTGTGCTGGTACCATGCAATTTTTATTACTGTGATTCTGAGGTATAGTTTGAAGTGAGGTATTGAAAAACCTCCCAGCACTTTCTCCTTTTTCTTAGGATTGCTTTGACTCTTCAGAGTCTACTGTGTTCCAATGTTTCTTTGCCTTTTTTTTTTTTTTTTTTCTGAGAAGAATGCCATTGGAATTTTGATGGGGTTTGTCTTGAATGTGTGGCTCACTTTCGGTAACATGGCAATAGTTACAATATAAGTTTTGTCAGTCAGTGAAATGGAAGCTCTTTGCTACCTCTAGTGTCTCCTGTAGCAGTTCTCTTCTTTTTGAGCTCTTGTTGATTGAGACACCTGATCAGAAGCAGCTGGTGGGAGGAAAGGGTTTATTTTGGCTTACAGTCTTGAAGGGAAGCTTCATTGTGGTGGGGAAAGCATCACAAGAGCAGACAGCTGGGGAGTGTCACATCTCCACAGCAGCAGGAAGGGAGTAATCTGAGTGCTGGGCTTGAAGCTGGGCTATGTGACCCCAAGGCTAGCCTCTAGTGACACACTTCCTCCTACAAGTCCCAAAGGCACAATAACTACCCCGGATTGTCACCGCCTGGAAACTGATTATTCAAAACACATGAGCCTAGGGGGGAAATTTCATCCAAACCCCAACATCTTCTTCATTTTTTACTTCTGCATGTTATGCTTCTCATTACACAGACTAAACTCATTTCTTAGGCTATGCCTATCTATTGCATGCGTCTTTATATGGGTACTGGGGAATCGAACCCAGGCTTTGCACAAGCAAACACCTCTAACCACTGAGCAATCTCTCCAGCCCATACTGAGGTCATTTAGAGCTTAAGAGAAGGAAATAATAGAGTTTCCAGAAATGGGAAAGCCCCCTGATTTTTAAAAGAACTCCATTATTTTCATATTGAAAAGGCAAAAATTTTTCTTTTCGGGTTTTCAAGGTAGGGTTTCACTCTAGCCCAGGCTGACCTGGAATGCACTATATAGTCTCAGGGTGGCCTCGAATTCATGGCAATCCCTCCTACCTCTGCCTCCCAAGTGCTGGGATTAAGGGTGTGCAGCACCATGCCTGGCATAAGGTAATGATTTTTTATTTCAAGGCACGGTCTCACTCTAGCCTAGGCTGACCTGGAACCCATTCTGTAGCCCCAGACTGGCCTCTAACTCATCACAATCCTTCTTCTTCAGCTTCCTGAGTGCTAGGGTTAGCGTGTGCCACCATGCCCAACACATGTTGATGTTTGTATGCTGCTACTTTGCTGAAAGAGTTTTCTGGAGGAGTCTTTAAAATGTAGGATCATATAATCTGTGAACAGGGATAATACGATTTCTTTTCTGCCCTGTTGGTATTTCTTTCATTTCACTCTCTTGTATAATCATATACATGCTCTAGCTAACATTACAAACACTATATTGAGTAAGAGTGGTTATAGTAGATATCTTTATTTCAGTCCCAGGTTTAGAAGGACTAATTTCACTTTCCCTCATTCATAATAATTTTTGCTGTTGGTTTGTTGTATAGCCTTTATTATATTACTGTATGACCCCTTTCTATTTTTTGAAGGATTTTGTTATGAAGGGATATTGAATTTTGTTAAAGGCCCTTTTTGTGTCTATTGACATGACCATTTGTTTTTTTCCTTGATCTTGTTTATGTGCTATAATACACTTACTGATTTGCATGTGTGGAGCTACCCAAGCCCTTTGGAGCCCAGACGATTTCATCAAGAACCACAGATACTTTAAACGGAGCTGCAGGATTTCTCATTTGCTCTGCTGGGTTTTGGTATTGCTTGGCCTGATATTTCTTTGCTATGTTCTTATTCCTCACTTTTGGAATGGAAACAATTGCTTTGTGCCATTGTATGTGGAAAGTATGTTACTTGTCTCTTTGACTTTATAGGAGCTCATAGATAAGAGATTTCCTGAATTCCTTTTCCTGAATCCCTTTTATTTTTATTTATTTATTTTGAGAGAGAGAAAGAATTGGTATCCCAGGGCCTCAGCCACTGAAATTGAATTCCAGATGTTTGTGCCACGTAGTGGGCATGTGCAACCTTGTGCTTGCCTCACTGTGTGTCTGGCTTATGAGGGATCTGGAGAGTCAAATATGGGTTCTTAGGCTTTGCAGGCAAACACCTTAACCACTAAGCCATCTGTCCATCCCTGTACTTACATTTTTGAACAGTGTTGGGACTGTTAAAGACCAGGGAGACATTGGGACTTTTGATATTTGTTGAAGTCAGGTTTGCATTGCTGGCAGAAATTACCCAACCAAGAGCAGCTTTTGGGGAAAAGGGTTAATTTTGGTTTACAGACTCAAGGGGAAGCTCCATGATGGCAGGGGAAAATGATGGCATGAGCAGAGGCTGGACATCACCCCTTGGCCAACATAAGGTGGACAATAGCAACAGGAGAGTATGCCAAACACTGGAAGAGGAAACTGGCTATAACACCCATAAGCCCGCCCCCAACAATACACTGCCTCCAGGAGATGTTATTTCCCAAATCTCTATCAGCTGGGAACCTAGCATTCAGAACACCTAAGTTTATAGGGGATACTTGAATCAAGCCACCACATTCTGCCCCTGGCCCCTATAAACTGATAACCATCCATGGTATAAAATGCAATGCATTCAGTCCAACTTTCAAAGTCCCCGTAGTTTTTTATCAATCCTAATGATGTTCAAACTTTCCCACAATCAAAGGTCTTTTAGCTGAGCCATAATACCAAAAACTTCTCCTCTCAAACCACAATGACATAGAATAAACACTAACACTGCAAAAGATGGCATTGGGCATAGCAAAGAAATGTTCAACCAATCCAAAATTTAAACAGGGCAAACATCAAACTCTGTAGCTCCAAGTCCAACAACTCTAGGCAGTGTCAAATCATCAAGTCCAATAATTCTCACCAGCAACAAGTCTCTGGAGTTCTAATTCTGCCCCTCCAGCTAGGCTACTCACAGTCCTGGAAAACTTCATCTGGTCTAGCAGCTTTCCTTAGTAAGCCATCTTGTGGTCCCAGCATCTCCACTGGGTCTCCACGGCAACCCGTGGTTCATCCTCATGGCTCCATCCAGTGCCCATGCAGGAGTCCAGCAAACCTGCTTCACACTGCCCATGGCCATTTCCAAAACACAACACTGCATTGCAAACTCAATGACCCTCTCTTTCCTGCATTTCTTATACTCCACAATACCAGGTAGGGTGCCAATTTGTTAATCCAGGCGGGGAACAAAGCAGATTTTGAGAACAGGACACTCCTTGAGCACTCAGACCCCTTCAAAAGAGTCTACATTCTTCCTGTTGCTTGAGTGCAGGTCAGCTGGCCCAATCTCAAAGGATGTAATCTTTCATATAATTGTTGCTGAATGGGTAGAAGTTTTAGCCCAGAGATTTCATTTCTGTGCCATATCCATCTGCACACACAAGTCCATTTCTATGCAAAGCAATCCTGCTCAAATTCTCAGGACATGGGCATAACAGCAAGCCTCTCACACAAACTGCTAGTAGCCCAGTCCAGACCAAGTTCTTTCTCACCCTCATAAGCCAAAGCTCACAGGTCCATAGTTCTTACTGTGTTCAGATCTTTCAACGATAGCCAGAATAGTCCATCAAGCTGTATTTACAGCACTGCAAAGTGTCTCTTAGGCCAAGGTTTCAAATCCCTCACATTCCTCTTGAAAATCAGTCAGGTGTCTAGCAGTAATCCCACTCCTCTGTACCAAATATGTTGTTGCAGTCAGGTTAGCAGTGCTGGCAGAAATCACCCGACCAAGAGTAGCTTTTAGGAAAAAAAAAGGTTTATTTTGGCTTATAGACTCAAGAGGATTGTTATGAGTTCAAGGCCAGCCTGGGACCTCATAGTGAGTTCCAGGTCAGTCTGGGCTACAGCGAGACCCTACCTTGAGGGGAAGAAAAGCAAGCAAGCAATTTGAAGCCAGGAATCTGCTCATGGCTGCCTGAGCAGAGGGGAGCAAGGGTGAGATTGTGTCAAAGAAAATGCCCACACATTATGCTTGGTGTGGGGAGGAGTCGAGCTGACAGGAGCAGGTAGGAAGAGGGTGCAATGGGTGCTGTGAGGTCTTGATTATGGGTTGGAGGGAGTTTGGTTGATCTCACTACTGCTCATAGGGCTGAGCAAATGAATACTGAGTTCCCTTGACTGGGACTGTGGTTAGTGACTTGGGGCCTGACTACATTGGCTGTGACCTTGAGATGGTCAGTATGGCTACTGTGGTCCAGTTTTCCAAGAGGACAGTGAAGAAGGTTCTGTGGCTAGAGCGCAGCTTGGGCAGCCCCACTTCACAGGCTGCAGAACCAAGGCCCTGGGAGCCCTCCCTTACCCTGCTGGCCTCTGGGCCTGCTTTTGCTGTTTTCCCATCCTCCACGAGGACCCACAGTCCGTGCTGGCCTGGCGGCCTTGTGATGGCTGCTCTCAGCCCCTATCAGCTGTTGACATACAAGTGCGCTGGTAAGGAAAATATTTTCATTCTTTCACAATATCATTCTCAGGCCTGCTTCATCATATTTTTTTCCCTTGCCTTTCAAAACAAGCTCCTGTGTGGTTTTCTGGAGTTTTGCTATTGATGCTTTAGAGCCAGGCCATATTCCTCAATTCTTAGGGTTTTTCCTCATGTTACTGTTTTCTCTGACTACTTTAGATGGGGTTAAGGTGGGCAACTGCGGAGCCCTCCATATTCTTCATACCGTAGTTAACGCTTTATAGACAGGGATCTCTTATTAACCTCACTCTTTAAAAAATATTTATTTATTTATTATTATTATTTCTTTTATTTTAATTTGACAGAGAGGCAGACAGACAGGATAGACAGACAGACACAGATATCTATCTATCTATCTATCATCTATCTATCTATCTATCGAGAGACATTGAGGCTGAGCACACCAGGGCTTCCAGCCACTGCAGAAGAACTCCAGATACATGTGCCACCTTGTGCATCTGGCTTATGTGGGTCCTGAGGAATTGAACCTGGGTTCTTAGGCTTCTCAGGCAAGAAGCGTAACTGCTAAGCCATCTCTTCAACCCTTAACCTCACTCTTATTCAGGGGCAAAGGGATAACTTCATTTTGCAGAAGAAACTGGGGTTCGGAGAAATACTGTGCCCAAGGCCACTCAGCCTTGAGAAGCTAGCTCTGGAAATGGAAATCCGAGCCAGCTTGATCCCCAAGATAGGGGATAGTCTTTCAATTTTTTAAAATTTTATTTGCAAAGGGAGAGAGAGAAAAAGTGAGAGAGAATGAACAGGTATGTTAGGGGCTCTTACCCTGCAGACAAACTTCAGATTTGTGTGTGACTTTGTGCATCTGGCTTTATATGGGTGCTGGGGAATTAAGCCCAGGCTGATGGGCTTTGCAAGCAAGTACCTTTAACCACTGGGCAATCTCTCAGCTCTGGTCTAGTCTTTTTAATTAATTTTATTTTCTTTTAAAATTTATTTTATTTAGCCGGGCGTGGTGGTGCACACCTTTAATCCCAGCACTTTGGAGGCAGAGGTAGGAGGATCGCTGTGAGTTCAAGGCCACCCTGAGACTACATAGTGAATGCCAGGTCAGCCTGAGCTAGAGTGAGACCCTGCCTGGAAAAACCAAAAAAAAAAAAATTTTATTTATATGAGGAAGAAAGAGAGAGAGAAAGAGGCAGACAGAGAGGGAGAAGGGCATGCCAGGGCCTTCAGCTACTGTAAACAAACTCCAGATGCATGTGCCACCTTGCGTATTTGGCTTACATGGGTACGGGGAATTGAAGCTGGGTCCTTTGGCTTTGCAGGCAAGTGCCTTAACCACTAAGCTATCCCTCCAGCCCTGGTCTAGTCTTTTTTGTTATTGTTGTTGTTTATTTATTTATTTTTTTGAGGTAGGGTCTTATTCTAGCCCAGGCTGACCTGGAATTCACTATGAAGTCTCAGGGTGGTCTTGAACTCATGGTAATCCTCCTACCTCTGCCTCCCGAGTGCTGGGATTAAAGGTGTGTGCCAACACACCTGGCTCTGGTCTAGTCTTTTAATAAAACTTATCTGCTCATACCCTGCCTGTCTGATACCAGCATGAAGCAGTGATGTTAACAAGTCTCTTTACATCTCTGTGGTCATTACAGCCTGTTGTGGACAAATGAGGATTGAGGATCACATTGATTCCTGTCTGACAAGCCATCAGTCAGTTCTTTGAGGGGTATGCTATGTGCCTACTGATGCTGTTGTCTCCCCAACCAGAATATTAGTGTCCTCACTGACGTGGTGTGGAGGGGCTCAGCAGAGACATGATTGTTGCTGGGTCTTGAGTCTATGTGGTATAGCTAACAGAGGAGAATCTGGAAAGGGGTTTGCTGGAAGCCCTGGAGATTGCGTGGGTGGGTGAGAAGAGGAGATTCTTCATGGAGAAGAAGAGGAGGCGCATGCTGTGTGTTTCATGCATTGCCCAGTGAATTCTTCCATCATCCTTTGAAGCAGGTGCTATTGTTGGTCGTGCTTGAGCCACGAAGAATCAGCCAAGATGTCTGAAGGGCAGAGACCCTAAACATAAACACAGGCTTGCATACCACAAGAGCTGAGCCTCTCTTACCCTTCCTATGGCCTCTCTTTCTTCTTAGTCAGTGCCTAAGAAGTGCCACATGGGACGTTGAGGACTCCATGGAAGTCAGCTTCTGCATCTGGTCCATGACCACGTGCATGGAAGAAAGAGGGGGCGACTTTATAGGCAGTTGGGTGGATGGAGGTGCTTGGTGGGGATGCTCAAGCCACCATAGCCCAAAAGTAGCTTCTTTGACTTAGTTCTACCCAGTGGCCTTGGGGACCATGGACTTGGGATGCCACCAGACAGAGAGAAATATGATCAGGGGGCTGTGGAGAAGACAGGCTGGGAGTCAGCTGCCCTCCCATACTGTGTAGCCTGGAGCAGAGTCCTTCCTTGTCTGGCCTTGGTTTCCCCAGTGGTAAAATGTGGGACCTCATTGTGCTGCCCTAGTCCTTGGGTTGATTTCTCTGACCTCCACATTTTTCTCTTGGCATCTGCTTTCTGTCCCCACATCCTGACAGCCCCTCTGGAGCCAGGGCCTGGTTGTTCTCTGTATGGATCCCCGTGGGCCTCTGCTATCTGGAGATCAGGACAGCACAGTGGGGTCACCTTATCCTGCTGCTGCCCCTGGGCCTGAGCCCCATCCATGAGACCATCCTGTGGTGAGAGGGGAGGGAAGTGGCTATATTTTCCTGTCTGAAGTTCCTCCCAGCAACCTTCCTTCTCCAGCTAGTGGAGCCGCCAGGCTCTTCCCTGCACGTTGGTGTCTCCTGCAGCCTCTCTCAGCCTTTGGTTTTAACATGGCTAAGTGCCAGTGCTGACTGCCTTCCTCAGCCAGGAAGAGTGGTAAGAAGTATGTGGACTCTCTTCTTCCCTCACCCCCTTCCCTGTGTTCTCAAGGTCTTTTGATTGTGAAGCAAGGCCCAGGACCTTGACTGGCAAGATTAGCCCAGGAGGTGGTGGCTCCCTCCCACTCTGTGGTAAAGGCAGGCACACTTTACTTTAGCCCGTGTCAGAAGCTGCACGGCAGCCCTGTAGTTTCTGATGAAATCCCCTCAATAGAATCTGGACAGAGCCTATCATGGAAACAGCCCAATGGCCTGATGAATTTCTGTCGACAGAAGTGACAGGTAGTATTCTAGAGTGTGAGCTCTCTTTAAAATATATTTTTTTAATTGACAACTTCTATACTTACAGACAATAAACCATGATAATTCCCTCCCCTTCCCCACTTTCCCCTTCACAACTCCACTCCCCATCATATTCCCTCTCTCAGTCTCTCTCTCTCCATTAGTCTCTCTTTTATTTTGATGTTATCATCTTTTTCTCCTATTATGAGGGTCTTGTGTAGGTATTGTTAGGCACTGTGAGGTCATGGATATCAAGGCCAGTTTCTGTCTGGACAGTTGCATTGTAAGGAGTGGTACCCTTCCTTTGGCTCTTACATTCTTTCCTCCATCTCTTCTGCAATGGACCCTAAGCCTTGGAGGGTATGATAGAGATGTTTCAGTGCTGGACAATCCTCTCTCGTTTCTTCTCAGCACTATGTTGCCTTTTGGGTCATCCCAGTAGTCACTGCCATCTGAAAAGAGAAGTTTCTCTAATCAGAAGTGAGAGTAGCATTAATATATGAATATGAACATTAAGTGTAGTGCTTTCAGGGCAGTTTGGTGAGAATAATATATGCATTTATCCAGACAAAAGCAGGCTGTATACCCCTAAGGCTTATGAGCTCCCCTGCCATAGGCTTTTGATTAGGTTTTCAGTACCAGACATGTATTCCCTCCCATAGAGCAGGCTGCCAGCCCAGAGAGCAGTTGGTTTCCCCCAGAGTAGACATGCCACTATTGCACCTGTTTGGTCATTTGGCCTGTCTAGCCAAACTTGAGGCTTTCAGTGTCCACTGTTTTCACCTTGATGACTTTCTCCCGTGGGCTGAATGCAATGCAGCTTTTTTCCACATTTCAGTTGGCTGGTCTACCGGGAGAAGGTTTTCAGCTCAGCACCAGCTTGATTTCTCAGTGACCTTGCCTTCCAGGCATGTGAACTCTTCAGCAATAGGGTCTTACCATTTGTTACTTGTAGGAAACCAGGGGCCTTGGCAATAGCCTGTAATGTTTTGGATGCAACAGCGACCTCCCTTGTCAACAACTCTAGAGTGTGAGCTCTCTCGTTGGGACTGGTATCCTACAACGCATAAACCACAACCCCATTGGGAATACCTGCAGCCCCACTGAGGAGGAGGGCCCCCAGCAGAATGGGGAGAGGGATAAGGGAAAAGAGTTTACCAACACATGATGTATCCATAAGAAATATGTTGCTAATAAAAATAAAAATAATAAAAAGAAATAATTAAACTAAAAAAAACCCTCACTTCCCCCAATTTTCAGTCTAGCATATAGTAAATGCTTGATAAAATTGTTTGAGTGAATGCGTGAAAAGACCTGGCTGGACTCCAGTCATATATTCCCACATTCAGCCTCTATAGGCATTCATGTGTGTTAGACGTCAGTGGTTACAATAACCTCAGTGCTTGTCCAGGGAACAGGGGACAAGCAGGCAATAAGCAAACACACTTCTGTTCAGTGACTGAGAGTGTCACAGATCCTAGGATAGCGCACAACAAAGGAACCTTATTAAACTTAGAGGACCCTGATTCCGTTTAGGGGTAGAATGTTGGAAGGACTCTCAGTGCAGAGAAACTAAGATACAAGGGAATAAGAGCTGGGCAGGGAAGATGCCCTGGCTTTGGGCCCTTCTTGGGTTCAGCGACACATCTTCTATGGCCAGGGTGTCCAGCAGGAGCCCTGGGCCCTGACCACAGTTGCCTTACCCCGAGGGCCCTCACACTTGATACCTTGACCTACGTCCACAAGGTCCAAGGATTAATGTCCAGATTCCTGGAGCCACCTTTGACTGGTCCTTCG
Organism: Dipus sagitta; assembly: GCA_036346955.1. NCBI lineage: Eukaryota > Metazoa > Chordata > Mammalia > Rodentia > Dipodidae > Dipus > Dipus sagitta. The sequence continues at coordinate 30,970,468 of CM070786.1, forward strand.
TATGTCACCGCGGCACCCCTGCTACAGGCTTCCCTAAGTCTCCAGGCAGTGCTTTCAGCCTGGTCTGTCTGTGATCTGCCCAGCCGACATCTGGGGTGCTGCCAAGGAGGGACAGGTCATCCTTCTCCAACCCAGGGGCTTGCTGAGTACTCACAGCTTCTGGTTTTGGTTGTTGTCCTAAATATCTAATGACCACTCAGAGGTCAAACCTCTTCATCTGAGCCCAAGGACAAATCTTTTAGAGGTAACAGGCCATTGTTTAAAAGTACCTCTCCTTTGCAGCCACCTCGGCATTTAACTAGGGGAAACTGGCAGTGTCAAAGCACTTCTCCAGCTGTACTCACTGTCTTTTGTCTTCAGCCCCCTTTTTCGGCCCAATAGAGCATAGCCTGTGGCCACATCTCCTCCAGGATCTTCCAGAAGCTTCTTGTGCTCCTGTAGGCTCCTCTTGATGGAGGCACCACCCAGACTGGTTATCATGTCTCCCCAAGACATTGTTTATTATTCCATCTGAGTGGGTATGAATGGGATGTGAAGCCAGATCTCACTAGCCTTATAGGTGGCAAACCAGGTGGTGTTAGTCACCTTTCCACTAGTGCATCACATACTTGAGGTAATTAACTTATCAAGAGACAAAGGGCGATTTTAGGTCACAGTTTCAAAGGTTGTAGCTTATGGCTGTGTGGGCTCATTGCTGTGAGACCTCTGGTGGGTGGGGGCAGCACACTACAGTGGCAGCAGAGCAGAGCCACTCACCTCATGATGAGACTGTTAAAGACAAGCAGGAAGCTGGAAACGTTCCAGTATCCCTTTCAAGGTCACCTCAAGTGGAGCCTTTAAAATTAATTAATTAGCTAATTAATTAATTTGGGTTTTCTTTCTTTCTTTTTTCTCAATTTTTTATTAACATCTTCCATGATTATAAAAAATATCCCATGGTAATACTCTCCCCCCCCCCTTTCCCCTTTGAAATTCCATTCTCCATCATATCCCCTCCCATTTGATGTCATGATCTTTTGTCTGGATAAATGTATATACTATGCTTATCAAACTGCCCAGTAAGCACTTCTCTTAATATTCATACCCTTATATTAATGCTACTCTCACTTTGGGTAGAGAATATTCTCTTTTCAGATGGCAGTGACCTTGGGATGACTCAGAAGGTATCATGGTGCTGGAAAGAAGTGACTGGAGTACTGAGTAACATCTCGATCACACCTTCCAAGGCTCAGGCTCTAATGTGGAAGAGGTGGCGGAAAGAATGTAAGAGCCAAAGGAAGGGTAGGACTCCTTATAACGTGCTCCCTCCAGACATAAAATAGCCTCGATTTCTTTTTTTTTTTCAAGGTAAGGTCTCACTCTAGCTCAGATTGAGCTGGAATTCACTATGTAGTCTCAGGGTGGCCTTGAACACAAGGCAATCCTCCTACCTCTTCCTCTTGAGTGCTGGGATTAAAGGCGTGTACCACCACACCTGGATAATTTGGTTTATCAAGGTAGGGTATCACTCTCTAGCCCAGGTTGACCTGGAATTCACTATGTAGTCCCAGGCTGGCCTTGAACTCACAGTGTTCCTCCTACCTCTGCCTCCTGAGTGCTGGGATTAAAGGCATGTTCCATACACCTGGCTAAATGGTGTGAGTGATTAAAGCTGGGATAGCAGGCTGAGAAAGGGCTGTTTGGGACAGTGAAACTTGTCCATCCTTCATTATGTACACGAAGGGGCAGAAGCTTTGAAGAGGGTTTTTGTTCCCAGTGCCCTGTGCAGATCTGTGTGTGTGTGTGGGGGGGGGGCTGTTCTTGTCCTTCACCCTGTGCAATGGGGTCTGGCAATGCTCACCTGGCCCTGGCAGAAGAGCTGGACTTCTGTGAAGTAACATGGGACGTGGGCTGGATGTGTCCTGAGAGCATTTTTCTGCTGAAGGACAGGAGGGAGGAGACAGTGAAGGCAGGGCACAGCTGCGTTCCTAGAGGTGCCAGTTGAACCTGGTTGAGGGAGACTGTGACACTGCACAAGAAATCTGGAGGACTGGCCAGCTCCAGAAACTTGGGATGGGGGTGCCTGTGGAGGTCTCTGCAGACAAGAAGAGCTTTTGACCTTTCCATCTCCGAGGGTCAGAGGAAAGCTTGGCCAGCACCAGTCCCTGATTCCAGAAGGTCTGAAGCCACCACATCTGCCACTCTCAAGTGCAGCGATGCCCCTTGGCTTTCTAGTCCAGTGCCAACGCTGAACAGGGGGCTGGACTCCAGTCTGGGCTTCAACCTGCCCAGGATCTGGAGTCTCTGCCCAAGGCCCCAGGGCTCACTCTGACCCCCGTGTTCTAAGGCAGGGCAGACTGAGCCTGATCTTGGGCACTTATCAATGAGAGAAGCTGCAACCCAAGATTGTGGGAACCAGAAGTGGGGGAGAGGGCAGCGGGAGCAGCCAGCATCCCCCACATCTTCAGGCACTCTGAAAGCCTCAGCCTAGGGCTGGGGAGGGGAGGCTCAGCACTCCTCTAGGGAGCCCTGCCTGCTGGCTTTGCCTGGTGGCATTTGGGTGTGAAGGTTTGTCCCAGAGGACTCTCAGAGATGACCAGGACACACCCAGGAAATGAAGCTGAGAGGCTGCAACTTTGTGTTTTGCCTCTGCCCGTAGGCAAGCCCTTTGCCCCACACTGGCTGTCCCTGAACACAGGGCTCATTCACTGTGCATGCCCCACTGCTTCTGGAAACACCTGACTTAAGTGCTCTCCATTTTCTGTCCCCCCTTCGAGGGTCAACTCCAAACCTGCTTCCTGGGGTGCCCTTTAGCCATTTCCAGTCCACAGAGGCCTTCCTCACTCTGATTCCCCTCTAACGTGTGACAAGTGACACATCTTTATGACTTAGGCCCAGGCTCCACAAGAAGGCAGGAATATTCTGGAGCACCGTGACCAGTGGCCACAGCAGGGAGACCCAGCACTGGGTGCAGGCACGCAGGAAGCTCCGAGGCAGAGCTGTGGCCGGTGGCAGCTCACTTGGAGGTGCTAGGTGGCTTTTGCTCTACCTGGAGTTTGTCGCTCAACCAGTTTGCACTGGTGGGTGGGTAGTAAGCATAAGCCCAGTTTACTTAGTGCTGTGAGAAATGAACCCTCTTTCCCAGTTCTCTACAGGAGTCATTTGTTCCCTGGCTCTGTGGTTGCCCTGCCCCCATTGTGGCATCAGTGGCATCAAGCTGGCCAGTTGTTCTGTCCTTGAGATGCCAGTCAGCTCTCAAGGACAGAGAGCAGCCTTGGAGAGTGATGCTCTGGCTTTCAGAGTTCAGGGCTCTTGGTACAATACAAGCAAATGAGAATGCCCAATATGTGACAAACACATATTCTTTTTAAAAACATGGGTTTTTTCAAATGTCCTCCTTTTTAAATTTTTTAATTTTTTTAACTTTAGAGAGCTCAAGAGAAAGAGAGAGGGGGAGAGAGAGAGAGAGACAGAGAGAGAGACAGAGAGAGACAGAGAGACAGAGAGAGAATTGGCACGCCAGGGCCTCAGCCACTACAATCCAACTCCAGATGCTTGCACCATCTAGTGGGCAGGTGCGACCTTGGGCTTGCCTCACCTTTGTGCATCTGGAGAGTTGAATATATGCATCCTTAGGCTTCACAGCCAGACGCCTTAACCACTAAGCCATCTGTCTAGCCCTAAAAACACATTTTTATTTATTTTCAAGGAGGAAAGAGTGAGACAGACAGGGAGAGAGAGAGGGGGAGAGAGAGAGAGACAGAGACAGAAAGAATGAGAGAGAGAATGGTTAAGGTAGGTCCTTGTGCCACTGCAAACAAACTCCAGATGCATGTGCCATTTTGTGCACATGGCTGTATGTGGGTACTGGGGAACTGAAGCTGGGCTGTCAGGCTTTAAGTAAGTGTAAGTGCCTTTAACTACTGAGCTTCTCTCTTCAACCCAAAGACAAATTCTTAGGATTTTTTTTTTTTTTTGGCATCTATCAGCTGCCTTTTATTCATTACCTTCATTTCTTTCCAAAATACAATTATAGTGACTCTAAAATTCCATTTTGGGCCCCAAATATTAAAGTGTATTCTGCCTGTGCTAGGCCATAACCCTGAGCCTGAGAAGCTGCCGTCTATGATGTCCAGCAGGTGGACACCAGGACGCTATTAGCTCCCGGAACTGCTCCTCTAGAGCATGGCATGTGCCCTGCCTGCGGGCGCTCAGCACAGGAGCTTCTCTAGCAGGTAGCAGAGCATTTCTCAGCAGAAGCATGGCTGAGTACCCAGAGTTAAACGTCTTCTGTCTTGATCTCTAGCCTCTTCCCCACCAGGGCCAGGGCTTTTCCTAACACTTGCCTCAAGTACCTAAATGTGCTAATGTGCCAAGACCTGGGCCACGTGGAACACAGTCTTCTCTCAGGCCTCACCGGAGCATCACCAACAGGATGGATGATGAACGACCAGCCAGGGATGCCTCACTTAGTGATGTCTTCCAAGCACAAAATGGCCTTGATATTCATGACCTCAAAGTGTCTGACACTACCTACACAAGACCTTCATAATAGGAGGAAAAAATGATGACATTAAAATAGAAGAGAGACTAATTGGAAAAAAGAGATCCAATGGAGGGTGGGTTTGGGAGGAGTTATCATGGCTTATTGTCTATACTTATGGAAGTTGTCAACAAAAGTTAATAAAAAGGAGGGATCTGGGTGTGGTGGCACACACCTTTAATCACAGCACTCGGGAGGCAGAGGGTCTCTGTAAGTTCAAGGCCAGTCTGAGACTACAGAGTGAGCTCTAGGTCAGCCTGGGCTAGAATGAGACCCTACCTCAAACAAAACAAAACAAAACAAAACAAAACAAAACAAAACAAAACAAAACAAAACAAAACGAACAAAACAACAACAAATAACGGCCAGCCAGAGTGGTGACTATTTTGTCCTTTCTAGGAATGCCCCCAAGGTATTCTGGCTTTCACTACTCACCCTAAATTAGTTAGAGGAATACTGTCAATTGTTTTTGGAAAGTAGGGAGAAAATCACATTTCAGGCGACACATGCGTCTCTTGATGTCAGTTTCCCCAGTGGAAGGTTACCTTGGTGAAATTTCAGTTGCAGAATTGAAGACATTTCACTCTACAAAGTTGTAAAAGGCTTTAAAAAAAATCCTCCTGTGGTATGTTTCTAATTTAAGATTGAAAAAATATTTCTATTGTGCCATATATAGAGTAACCTAAAACCCAATAAAAGCCCCGAATGAGGGTTAGACAGAATGGTTTGAATTAAGTTCAGGTAGAGGTGAGGACACCGTATCTGTGAGCTGGGGTTGCCAGCTCACAGGCCAAAAGGCAGGTTCTAACTGAGGGACTGGACCTGCTGAGTCTGGACAGGAGCCATCTTTTCTGTGGATTGCATGGCCCTTGGCCATGGGCCACAGGCCCCTGATACTGTTGGCACCTGGCCCCAGCCTTGGACAGATCTAACTCTTGCTGTTCATGTCATCTCTGGTGCTGTGTGGGTTCCTCGTTGAAGCTGAGCTCATTTGATCTGCTGATTTTTACTTTTCTGGGGGGCTTGCTGGCCTTTGCCTATATTCTGTGGAGCTCAGTGAGAAGCTGCCAGGGCCCGGGCCTCCACCCATGCAGTGACCCAAGGAGCCTTTGAGCTGAGGTTCAGCTTACTTGACTCAGCGTCCAGTATTTGTTCTGAGATGGGGAAGCAGTGTATTCTCAGAGAATGAATAGAGGATTTACAGATTTGCAGCTTTGAACTAGGCCGTGAGAGACATGGTTTTCTTGTTATGAAAAGTGCTTCATGGAACATCCACATTCATCTCTCTCTCTTTTTCTCTCTCTCTCCCTGCCTCCCTCTCTCTCTGTCTTTCTCTGTATAACATAATAATCCTTCCTCCACCCTTCTCTTATCCACACATTCTGGTTTCCCTCCCCTGTTTGTGTCACACACAACTCAACCCTAACTACCTTTCCACCTTCCCCAGAACTGATTAGACGAGGAAGATCATCTGACTCCAGAGGCCCCAAACCATAGGCCAAGTTAAACCAACCAGATCTGCTCTTGAGATTTGAAGTAACTGAGGAAGGTTGTGGCGGCTTGTTAATTGGCAGAACCCTGGAGTCAGTAGCTTTGATTCTAGTTGGGTAGAATGGGGAGGGAGTGAGGGAAGCAGGGAAGGAAGAAAAGAAGGGCTCCTTCGTGGAACTGCAGCAGATCTGACCTTAGTCCCTGTAAGGTCTGTTTACACTTTGTACCCCCCGGATGCCATGAAGACACCCCTCTATCCTTCCACAAAACAAAACAGTCCCTTCTTCTTGGACCCGACTGGTCATGATGCAAGTTTTCTTCCTAGTGTGCAGCTTTGCAGAGGGCTGGTTGATGTCGAGAGTCCTGACTTTCTCAGAGACCCTGAGGTGGTCCAATATGTGCTGGGGGGAGGAGGATCTTGGAGATAATGGTTCCCCTGTCCTTCTCCCAGCCTAAGAGGTCAGCAGGGGCATCACTGTTTATCCTTATACTCATTTTGTGCTGAGGAACATTCCCATTCCGTGTGCCCAGCTCCATGCAAGCTCCACTTTCAGGCACCTTACTGCCATGACCACAACTTCCAGCCCCAGACCATTCCCAAAACTGGTCTGATGTTGGAGGCAGTTCAAGGTCAGTTACTTGGGTCGCAGGCCAGATTTTTCTGCCACCTGTGTGGCTTCTGGTCAGCACCCTGCTGTCTGTGATTTGAGGGTTCTCTGGGTGTGTAGACAGCTATAGCTCATGCCATTTGAAAGAGATAATATATACATATAGGTAGAGATTAGCCCCTCACAAGCCCCGTTGCCCACTTCCCTGCTGCCCACTCTGAGGGACACTCCTGTGAGGCTGCTCGCTGTTTGCCTCGGGGCCTCCTGCCATTTGCCCCTTTCCATCTCACTTAGTGCTGGGCTGGTGACCGCCCACCAGAGCTTCTGGTATGGTCTTGGCCTTCCTCTGGCTGGAGTCATTGTCCAGGTACTAATAATGGTGGGGAGGCTGGTGAGGGGAAATAGAGAAGCAGTTTGGATGAGCCCTGGAGGAGGCCCCCAAGGAGCTGCTGCCCTGCGGGCTGCTCACTGCTGGATGATGGAGGACACTTAGAAGGGAGCTTCCATTTTAGCAAAGTGCAGGAGTGGGAGGGGAATGAGTTTGGATGCAGCTTTGGGCCTGGGGAGAGGCTCTGACGGCAGCACGTGTATAAGCCAGGGCCAGGGTTGTGGGTGGGGAGCAAGTGTCCCACAGGGGTTGGTAGTCATTTGTGCGTGAAATTTCAGGGCTGGAAATGGGCTTGAGGCTTCTTCGGACCTCATCTCCAAGCCCTCCTGACCCACCCCACATTCCTATTCCCATGGACATAGAGAGAGAGAAAGGCCATTTCTTGCACGCATGTTATCCCCCACCCTCCGGCCAGGGGTGGAGAGTGACCAGGGTTTCATTTCCTTTTCCACTGGGCTCAGTGGCCAGTAGTCTGCTCTGGAGTCTAGAATGTCATCCTCCTCATGGTGCCCCAAGACAGGCTCCCTTTTCTTCCTGTCCAGCCTCACAGCTTCCTGGGTTCAGGGCCTTCTTATCCCTCAGTTTCCTTACAGAGACCCTCCACACATACATAGCTCATTGCCCAACCTGGGGAATCTCCCATGCCGACAAAGCAATGGTAATGTCCTTGTTTCCCTCGGGGTCCCCCGGCAGGCCCAGTGACAGTCGTTATGCCGAGTTACACTGGCTGGAGCAGCCTGGCGTTAGTAAGCTACACCCGGCTTCCTCTGACGCATGAAAGGAAAGGTGGGGTTCTTCTGGCCAGGAGCCCACGTCATGGTTAACTATTGAAAATGGAGGTGGCATGGCCCCCATGACCTCTGCTATACATCTCTTTAAAATGGCACAAGGAGGGAGAGGACAGAGTTCTCAGGGTGGGGAGAGGGATTTTCAAGGATTTTCAGCTCTCATAAAGGGATCACCTACTCAGATCCCTATCAAATGGCGTTCCTAAACATCTCAAGGCCATGACCTTCCTAGATGCTGTTCATGGGTAAAGACTGAAAGAGACTGTTAAATGGTTAAATTCTCACAGTAACCCTGTCACAAAGCTTCTCCCACTAAACAGAAGAGTAAATAGGTTCAGAAGTAGGAGGCTGGCAAAATGGAAATAGCTCAGCTGGAATCTGACTACAGCCTTGACCCCTTTCTTTCTTCTATGTATGATGTATGTATGTATATGTATGTATATGTGCATGTATTTGGACATATGTGCATGCATATGCACGTGTGTGTGTGTGTGTGTGTGTGTGTGTGTGTAGGCCAGGGGTCAATGTTGGGTGTGTTTTTCAGTAAGTTACCACACCAGCTTTTACATGGGTACTGGGGACCCAAACTCAGGGTCCTCATGCTTGACCAGCAAGCACTTTATCCAGTGATCCAACTCACCAGATTATCTGCCCTTCTTGGACATGTGCACCTGAGTTAGAGACTGTGCTGTATAGAAAGGACCACAGCAGGACCCTAGGGGACAGGAGGTAGCATTGGCTGAAGGCAGAGAGCAGGCGTGCTGGCCAGCTTAGCAAGCACCCTGCGCTTGTGGGAACCGAATGGGGAGGTGAGCTGCAGACTCACACCATCTCTATTCTATCTTTCTGATGAGAAACAGACACACCTCCCTGAATCTTTAATATTATCCCTGGGGTTCAGAGGGGAAACCAGAGGCTAGGACAGCCCCGGTCCCCACTAGATGGCACTGTTGTAGGTCATTTTCAACCAGGAGTACTTTACCAATCTCTCTCTCTCTCTCTTAGTCTCTCTCTTAGTCTCTCTCTTAGTCTCTCTCTTAGTCTCTCTCTCTCTCTCCCCCTCTCCCTCTCTGTGTGTGTACACAAATATCTGAGCTGGTTGTGAAGTGTGGATGTAAGTGTGGTTGTGAGTGTGTATGTATGTCTGTTGGTTTAGCCCTGGCTTGAGTCTTGCAAAACCTCAGCCCATCTTTTACGTTTCTCCTGCTTTGGAACTGCTCCTTCCTAGAATGGAAGTCACTGCTTCTGTGGGCTCTGCGGGTGGGCATCGGGCGCTAGAGTATTGTGGAGTAACCAGGATAGATCCTGTGATCTGGACAGCCCAGCCGCCTTAGGAGGCTGCTGAGTCCTGTAAGGTAGTCCTGTGTCAGTAGAGCTCCACTTTCCAGAATCTGCATGGGCAGTACTGGGGGATTCTGGCTGAAGCAAGTCTCAAGGGCTTAAATGTCTCCAATGCCAATAAATTCAATCTTGGGAGCCCACTCTGGTTGGCTGTAGGAGCTACACTAGGAGATGGACTCCTGCTGAGTCTCCTGAGGCTGGGCCCTGTCTCAGAGGAAACTGCTGTTGTCAGTCTAGCAGAAGCCTGGGGTTATCTCATTTGTCCTGGTGCTAACTTACTTTCTGTTGGAGAATCTGCTTCTCTTTTTCAGATAGATGTAGATCCTAAGGAGAGAGCCACCCCATCATACCTCAAAAGGGCCCCGGCTGAAACTAAGAAAAATTGGCGAAACAAGCAAGGGTGCTGTTTTCTTGGTGACCGGGTACCAGCATAAGGGGGAAGGAGATCAACACAGAGAAAAATCAACTCCTACCAAATCAGAGAGCCAGAGCCTCAGGGGCCACCAACACTTCATCACTGAAGCAGAGCAAAAATGAACCCAACATGGCTCAGGGAAATTTTGCGGAAGAGGGGGTGGAAAGAATGTCAGAGCCACATGTTGGGTCATGATATGCAGAGACATTTATCTTACACATAGCTGTGGACTAACTCCACAATGCATGATCCATATACCTCAATAAGGAGGGGCCAAGGGGTGGGGGTAGGTCACGGATGAGCCTAATAATGGTACCAAACTGACTGTATTTGCTGAATACAAAACTAATTAATAAAAAAATAAAAACTTAAAAAAGAAAGAAGCCTGGGGTGGGAGGGGCACCAGTGACGCATTCACTTTTCTGATTTGAATGGCCACTTATATATGAGGATAGGACTCGGTGTCGCTTAATACCCGTTATTCAGTATTTATTTCATAGATAAATAGAGGCAAAATGAGTTGCTAGTGTCTTTCTAGACAAACCTTGCTCTCCAATTGACTCAGTTCTACCTTCAGACAAGGGTCTAAACATCAGACTAACTTTTTTTGACTTCTTATTTTATTTTAACCTTTTATTGGTGATTTTCATACATATAAATAATGTATTTTGATCATAATCCCCTCCCATTGCTTTCTTTTGTCCCCTCTCTCCCATTCTGTTTCTACAGAACTCTTTATTTTTATTTTTATTTTTTGGTTTTCCGAGGTAGGGTCTCACTCTAGCTCAGGCTGACCTGGAATTCACTATGGAGTCTCAGGGTGGCCTCGAACTCACGGCGATCCTCCTACCTCTGCCTCCCGAGTGCTGGGATTAAAGGCATGCGCCACCATGCCCGGCTTTTCTACAGAACTCTTTCTTTCCTATTAGTACCCTTTCTATTTTGATGTCATTTTATTTTTTTCCCTGTTCTCTCATCCATGACAGCATGTCTGACTTTTTGTCTGATGTTTTGGGGTCTTTCCATGTGGCTACCAAGAGGAAATGACAGTCAAAGCTCCTCTTTGTGTTCCTATTGCATTCCAGGAAAGTTCTGATAAGGAGAGATTACAAGGCTGAGGATACAGCCTTAAGAGAGAAGACGGGAAAAACCAAGGCTGTTTACATGCACAAGGACAAGGGCTGCTGTCGCTCATGAGTAGAGTGCTTGCCTGGCATGCACAAGACCTGTCTGGAAGAGGACACAGGACATAGGGCGGTGTTTAACTTAAGGGTGGTTGACTTTTGTGGAGCCTGTAAAAGCAGGCTTAGCCAGAGCAGAAAGGTTCCAGGGTAGATGCAAGAAAGGCTTTCCTGATGGTGTGAGGAACTGCCCAGACCATTGCCTCAGGCTGGGTCTGCATGGGTCTCACCCTTCATGCCTGGCTGCACGAGTGCAGCCTATAGGAGCCAGAACAGCCCTGTGGAGTAGGAATAGAGTGAGTCCCCCGAAAGTGGAGCCTGAAGCCGCGAGCTCCATCCCCAGCCAAGCGGGTCAGGTGCTCTCTTGCTAGGTTTTCCTCACCTTGCAATCCATGGTGGATGAGAATCAAAGGAGACAATGGTTGACAGCCTGTGTGGGACAGAGTTGAGTCAAAAGCAATAACTATCCCATAGTGTCAATAAAAGTAAAACAAAGGTTGATTCTTTTGAGGCCTCCATGAAGAGAACCATTGGCCTGCCTTAACAGTCCCACATGCATAACTGAGGGTGTGAATACGGGTGTATTCTGTTAATAAAAAAGAGTACAATTAGGGCTGGAGAGATGGCTTAGCAGTTAAGCGCTTCCCTATGAGGCCTAAGGACCCTGGTTCGAGGCTCGATTCCCCAGGACCCACATTAGCCAGATGCACAAACATCTGGAGTTTGTATGCAGTGGCTGGAGGCCCTGGCGCGCCCATTCTCTCTCTTTCTCTATCTGTCTCTTTCTCTCTCTGTCTGTTGCTCTCAAATAAATAAATAAATAAAATGAAAAAAAAGAGTACAATTAAATTATTAGGTTTTTGCTGCTATGAGTGAGTAACCAGAAGGTGTGCTAGGCACTCCATCATCTTATTTCATTTTCTCAGTAATCCTATGGGAGATACAATTATTATTCCTATTTTCCAGAAGAAAACGCTGAGGCTCAGTGTGGTCAAGGGGAATTTGATGGCATAGTCCTTTTGGATCAGCAGAGCAACAACAAGTGTGCGAAGCCCAGAGGAGACTTCTGGGTGTTGGCATGAGCATAATGCTAGACTCCTTAGGTCTGCTGGGACACCATAGGGCCAGGATCTGGCGTCCCTTCCCAGAGGCACAGTCCACTTCCTGACCCCGGTTCTGACACTCTAAGGCCTGTTCTCAGAGATCATTTTTTTTTTTTTTTTTTTTTTTTTGGTTTTTCGAGGTAGGGTCTCACTGTAGCCCAGGCTGACCTGGAATTCACTATGTAGTCTCAGGGTGGACTTGAACTCATGGCGATCCTCCTACCTCTGCCTCCCGAGTGCTGGGATTAAAGGCGTGTGCCACCACGCCCGGCTCAGAGATCATTCTTAATTGGTACCTGGTAGCCAGAGAGTCCTAGGTCAGAAGTTGCGTTAAGAAAATCTCTCTTGCATGCATGTAGCCTTGGGTGCTGTTGCCTTCTTATTGTTGGGATAAAGCACCTGATCAGAAGCAGCTGATGGGAGGAAAGCATTTATTTTGACCTTCAGTCTCGAGGGGAACTTCTATGATGGCAGGGGAAAGCAGGGTATGAGCAGAGGCTGGGCGTCACCTCTGCCACAGCAGGTGGACAACAGTAGCAGCAGAGTGAACCTACAACATGACAAGCTAATAAACCTCAGTGTCCACCCCGGGCAGCAAACCTCCTCCAGCAAGGCTCCGCCTCCCAACTTGCCACCTGCTGGGAATCAGGCATTCAGAGAAGTCCCTGTACTTGGCAGCAGAGGTGGCAGGATTGCTGTGAGTTCAAAGCCAGCCTGGGACTAAAGAGTGAGTTCCAGGTCAGCCTGGGCTATAGAGTGAGACCCTTCCTTGAAAAATAACAACATCACCTCCCAAATTCAAAGCACATGAGTTTATGGGGGTTACCTAATTCAAACCATCACACATGCCTATGATGTACCTGGCCCGGTATTGGGTTCTGATGCGGATGGGGTCAGGCTGCAAGTCTGTCATAAGCAGATGCTCATGGAGACCAGCTGTCAGGCAGGATGCACTAGGACACCAGCAGCTGTCACCCAGTGATCAGAAACAGTTTGGTTGGTGGTTTAGGGAAGGGAGAGGGCAGTGTAGACCAGAAGACTGGGGAGGCCTCAGGCAGGAGGGATGGATTGAGTCTTGTCTAATGCGCATATCAAGGAAGGAAATGGTGATATTGTCCAGGACGGGAAGAGCAAGGGCAAGCCAGGGGTCAGGAGGGAGCAGCAAAGACTTTTGGGGTGAGTGAATGTGTGTATGTTTGAGTGTTGTTCTGTTTCAAATGCAAAATGTCAGCCATTAAACTCATGTGTTTGAACACTTGCCCCCTCCCCTCAGTTGGTGGCTATGTGGGAAGGTTGCCTTGCTGGAGGAGGTGGCATTGGCGGTGGGTAATGAGATTTTATAGCCTGGCCTCACTTCTCAGTCTCCCTGACTCTGGGTGTAATGTGACCAGCTGGCCTCCCGCTCCTGCCTCCACGCCATCCCCGCCACGATGCACTGCACCCCTCAGACTGTGAGCTGAAATGAATTTGGTGCTATATTTTCATGCTGGAAGTTAGTTTAATATCTACATAATTGGATACATGCCATTAACAATTAGAATAGTGGACAAATGACCCCCCCCAAGTGTCCTATTTGTTTTTAAAGGAACAGATGCTGACATTTTTTTTTCCCATAAAAGTTCAGCAAGTTAGGGCTAGAGAGATGGCTTAGCAGTTAAGGCATTTGTCTGCAAAGCCTGAAGACCTGCGTTCAATTCCCCAGGACCCATGTAAGCCAGATGTACAAGGTGGCACATGCGTCTGGAGGTCGTTTACAGTGGCTAGGGACCCTGGTGTGCCCAGTCTCTCTCTGTCTACTATCTTCCCCTCTCTCTCAAATAAATAAATAAGTAAATAAATAAATATTTTTTTAAAAAAATACAGCAAGGTAGAGGATAAAATGACCTCTAGCAGGATTACCCCTTCAATGTGTCATTGTTGCAGTGCTGGGACAGCCTTGATTTAAGAGCTTCTTTTTCAACTTGAAGTCTAGAGTGATCATTGACTATGACTTTGTTTCTATTATGAGATGAATGTGATTGATTAAATGGCCTTGATTAGATAGCTTACCTTGGCCTTAAAGTTTGTTATCTGCTTTCTTCATTGTATGTGTTTTTGTTAATAACAGTGAAAATGGATTATCACACATCTTCCATAAAACTATTGTGATGGAAATGTCACTGAGAGTGTATGATGACAGCGCAGCAGACATCTTGGGGTATAATATTATATCATTCTAAGTGCAGTACAGGGCGGCTGAGTTCAGGTCTACCTCAGTTGATGTGGGCTCCCATCAGAGCTGTTACCAGTGAAGGTGAAAATAAAAAAGAATTTGCTCTACCCATCCTCAGTTGAGGACGCACAAGGAGCTGAGCGGTTGCTAAATCCAAGAGCTGAAAACGCTGCTGTGGAAGCTGGACTTCACGCCTTCAGTGGTTCACACGCAAGACAGGTCCTTCATGGCTGCCTGGTGCTTGAGTGAGGAGGCTGCCTCTGTGGCCTTGAAAGAGCTTGTTCTGGCCATTTTGTCAGTGATTCTCATTCTCTCTCTCTCTTATGCATGAAGGCCCGGGTTCAATCCCCAGCATCTCAGGAAGGAGGCGGAAGCAGAGGGAGCAAAAGCTCAAGGTTATCCTCAGCTACACAGGGAATTAGAGAATACCTTGGGCTATATGAGATCCTGTCAAAAGGACAGAATGAGGAAGGGAGGAATGAAGGAAAAAGGAAGGAAGGGAGGGAGGGAGACTGGTCTTATGTTTTTATTGATTTATTCATTTTGTTTTTTGAAACAAAGTCTTGCTATATAGTCTAGACTGGCCTCGAACTCAACCTCCTTCTGTCTCAGCCTCCTGAACGCTGGGATTGTAGGCATGAGTTACCACTCTCATCTCGGTATTGTGTGTTCATATGTTCTCTCCAGTCCACAATGCATAAATTATGCATTTCTGGTTCTAAGGGACAACTGAGCATGTTTCCGCCCTTGCATCATACATGAGGCAGACAGCGTTGGTTTCACGGGTCTTGCATTAGCTCTTCTCGCCATGCTGCAAGTGAGAGCAAAGATGGAGAGGGTGTGATGGACTCCTTGGCCCAGCTGATGGGACCTGTCCACCTCTTCCACCCTGAACTCCACCTCCACCAGGGCTCTGTCACCTGACATTTTCCCCAAGACTTCTCAGCCTAGGCCAGGTCTGTAGTACTCCCTTGCCATCATGGTGGCCTCTGGGTGCTAGGGTCACAGAAGAACCTCAGTAGGCTGATGCTAGTCCATTTTAGATGCCTTGTCATGAAGAAGGACACCAGGGATCTGTCTTTCAGTGCAGAGTTTTTATGTGAGGCACACTTTATAGCTGAGGACAGTCACTCTGTAACTAAGCAGGACTGAGGCTGACCCCTGACAGGCTGGAGTCTCTCTGAACCTCTAAGGAGTGGCCGGCGGGGCACATTAGTTACTTAACTTGTTGCTGCAACAAAACCCCTGACCAGTGCAACCTCAGGAAGGAAGGATTTATTTTGGCTCGCAGGGAAGGGTAGCTGGAGGCAGCTGGTCACACTGCATTTGCTTTCTGGGAGCAAGGAGAGATGAATGCTGTTATTCAACTCGCTTTCTCCTTTTTCTGCACACTAGGACCCCGGCCCATGGAATGGTGCCGCCTAGAGTTAGAATGGATCTTCCCTCCACAATTGACCTAATCTAGAAAATTCCTCACAAATACACCCATAGATTTGTTTCCACTGGGGTTCTAAATCCTGTTAACACAACAACTGAGACTAACCATCACACAGGGCTGGTAATTTCTGAGATGGGCGAAGGTCTGGCCTGGACCCAGCAGGGTGGATGGCCTGGACTTCTGGGAGACTGTGCTAGGTCAGATGCTTCTCATTTCATGGTGTTTTCTGAGGTCCACATTGAGCTCTTCACTCAGCAAAAAGCCTAAAGCCTGCAATTGTGGGGTTAGGCCAGCCTAGGGTTAGACCCATAGAATCTGAGAGAACCTCACCTCAGGAGAGATGCCAGGGGAGGCCTGTGGCAGCTCCAACTTGCCTCACAGGTAACTTGATTCCTGAACAGGAGAGGTTTTCTTTTTCGTTTTTTTACTTAATTTTTTTTTTTATAATTAACAACTTCCATGATTGTAAACAATATCCCATGGTAATTCCCTCCCTCCTCCCACTTTCCCCTTTGAAACTCCACTCTCCATCATATCCCCTGTCAATCAGTGTCTCTTTTGTTTTGATGTCATCATCTTTTCCTCCTATTATGATGGTCTTGTGTAGGTAGTGTCAGGCACTGTGAGGTCATGGATATCCAGGCCATTTTGTATTTGGAGGAGTATGTTGTAAGGAATCCTACCTTTCCTTTGACTCTTATATTCTTTCTGCCACCTCTTCCACAATGGACCCTGGGCCTTGGAAGGTGTGATAGAAATATTTCAGTACTGAGCACTCCTCTGTCACTTCTTCTCAGCACTGTGATGCCTTCTGAGTCATCCCAAGGTCACTTCCATCTGAAAAGAGAAAGTTCTCTAATGAGAAAAGTGAGAATAGTATTAATATATGGATATGAACATTAAGAGAAGTGCTTACTGGGCAGTTTGATGAGCATAGTATATACATTTATCCAGACAGCAGCAGACGTTACACCCCTAGGGCTCATGACTACCCCTGTTATAGGTTTTCAGTATCAGGGGTGTACTCCCTCCCATGGAGTGGGCCTCTGGTCAAATTAGAGGGCAGTTGGTTTCCCCCATAACAGATGTGCCACTGTTGCACCCATTGGCTCATTTGGCCTGGTTGGCCAAATATAAGGCTTGCAGTGTCCACTGTTGAGTATCTTCACTGGTGATTTCTCTCTCTCCCATTGAGCTGCATGCAGTGTGGCTTTTTCTAGCTTTCTGTCAGCTGGTCTACATGGAGGAGGTTTTAAGCTCAGCTCCAGCAGAATTTCTCAGTGACCTTGCAGCCCAAGTATGTGGAGTCTTCAGCAATAGGGTCTTACCATCTATTCCTGGTGGGAAACCAAGGGCCTTGGCAATGGTCTGTAATGTTTTGGACGCATCAGGGACCTCCCTGGCCAACAACTCACTGGAAGGTATCCCATCCCCGGCACTGAAAATTTTCTAGTAACAATTTATGGCTTCTTTTTTTTTTTTTTTCTTCTTCTTCTTCATTTGTCAGATTGGTTTTCCTTCTGGCTCCAGAGTAAAGATAAGCCAGGAAGCCATCAGCAGGCCACATGGCTGTCCCTTTTCTTGGTTGGCTGCTCTGCTGTCCCTGGAACCTCCCCTGTCCAGACCATTTTCCTCAGGTTGGAATCATCTTCCTCAGCTCCCATCTATAGTGTGAGCTCCTTTAACACCATAGCCCGGAGCCTGTTTTCTCCCATGCCTCCTCCTCATCACCTTGAGTGTCTAACCTGCCTGAAGACTTCCAGCCTTGTCCTACAGGAAGCTGCCCATGACCTCTCCTTGGTGCTCCCCAAACATCATGCACACATCTCTCATCGTCCTGCTCACAAGGATCTGCACTTATGTTTTCCTGACAGTCATGTCCCTTCAGAGCAAGGTCCTTGCAAGGAGTGGCTTAGGAAGAGTTTTGTGAATCAAACTTGTCACAGAAGGGACCACAGAAGAGGGCAACCCTCTGGTGAGTGGATGGGGAGAGCCATGCTCTACAGCTCAGCCTGTTGTTCCTCCTGAGACTCATGTAGAAACATGTCACTGAGGGTTAATAGACTCCAAAATCACTCTGAGACTGGAGGGCACGGTAAGCTTCCACACAGCACCTACGGGGGGGGGGGGGGGGGGGGGGGAGGGGAGTCTGCACTGGTTTCCAGTATTTGTGCATGGTATCTCTCACCCTCACCAAGCCCTGTTAGCTAACAGGTAGCATGAAAACATCCTTCCAGTGAAGAAACTGAGGTTTGAGGAGGTGATGGCACCTTGCCCATGATCCCACAGCTAGAAGGGTTAGAGCAGGGTTTAGAATCCACATTGATCTTCTCTTGAAATTCGTTTCTTTCCACGACTCCACCCTGGTGCCCTGTAAGCCTGGCCTGTGGGAGTAAACCCTCTTCAGAAGGGCCCATCCAGCCTGAAGAGAATGTGCTGTTTGTCTCTTGCCGGCATTCTGTCAGGGTCCCTGGCACAAGCATCTGACAACTTATGTAAACTCTTAGGGCGTGAGCCCTGACGTCAGGGCCCAGCTCCTCCTCTGTTAGTGTTTTCAAATTGGTATTGTCCCAGCAGTTGCTTTAGAAATAGACTCTGATGAGAAAACTTTTAATTACACAATGAATTATTCTGTGAACAGGTCATTGTGTTATGACTCAGCCATGTGTGGGGCAGGGAGCCGGCTGAAAAGGAGTGTTTGGGATGAGTTGACATGCTTTCCCCCATAGTGTGCCTCTGCATTTTTCCATGGTGACTATAAGATGGATGTTGGGGACTTGAATGGCCTGCGGGGATAGCACAGGGATACGTGTGCCACAGGGAAGCAGCTGCGCCATTTTGCTCCTAGTGGAACAGAGAAAGCGGAGTGTGCAAGAAGCTTTGTTTTGAAATGTGTTTTCAAAATAAAGGGTTTCATAATAACCACGATTGCAGAAACAACTGCTGATGGGAATAACTTCCTGGAAAGCAGAGCCCTCGTCACCGCCGGGATTTCAGAGGGCCACAGTAACTTACAAAACAGGTTTAACCTAATCAGAGCTCAGTATCACTACAAATGAGTGTGAGTGCATACCTCCCTCGGACCCGAGGCTTCACTTTTAGCCTCTGATGCTCTGTCCTCAAACCTGGAGGCCCTTCTGTGTCAGGTCTGGGATAACATGGTGTATGTGTGGTGATGGTGGGGGGCACTTGGTGGACTGCCATTTCTCTCCTGCCCTCAAGTCTGTGGTCTAAGCAGGGTGGCTGGAGCTCAGTCCTTTTACATTGCTGCCTTGGGATGACCTGTGCTCCTCTGTGTCCTTGCCCGCTGGCCACAGCTGACTGGACCAGTGATTGAGACTCAGTCTGCTGAAGCCGAGACTTGAGATTTTGCTACGCAGTCAGATCGCCTCCCAGGGCAGATAGAAGCCAGCAGGCAGCAGGGGCAATCGGCATTAGAAGCCACGGGTGAGAAGAGGACAGATGACACCAACAGGAGAGAGAGGAAGACAAGATCATGAGAATGTCAGGTCAAAGACCTTGTGAAGGCCGCTCCTGTTCTTGTTCTAGTTGAGCACCTAAATGCAGCCTGGAAGGCCTCAGAACCCTTTGAGTTTCTCATCTTCTCCTGAAACCTCCCCAGTCTAGTGCCTACCCACACTCTTGCCCACAGGGGTGGTTCTATAGGGCACTTGAGACAAGTGAAGAGAAGATTCTGCCAGAGGGAGTCGCTAGCCTTGACCTGGTCTCCCCTGTAGGTCTGAGACAGTGGCAGCAGTGGCATGGGCTTCCCATCAGAAGGGAGAAGGCAGGGGTGGGGGCCGAGGCTCTGCTGAGCCTGGGACTCTTGGCAGCCCCAGGAGACTGAGTTTCCAAACCCGAGTTTCCCACCGAGGTGGAAGGACACGGTTCTGCTTTGGATTTGGAAAGGGTCTTGCTGCATTTTTCCAATGTTGGTTCAACGAAACTCAAAACTGTTTTTCCTAACTATTTCTCCCCTTCATTTCTAAGTCATTGTACGCTCAGAGGAAGGCAGTACATGTGCTTTTCATTCCTTTACCCTGAAATCATCACCCTTTCTCCCTGGAGAAGTCCTGTGTCTCAGAAACCTTTGGAGACATTTAAACCCTTTCACCGCTCTTTAAAACCAGCACCCCGCATACTGCTGAAAGCAAATGAATGTGGAGGGCTTCAATCAAGACGAAAAGCGTTCCTTCCCACCGGCTCCCCGTGCGGCCAAGGGCAGCCCATGGCAGCAGCCATGTTCTCAAGGAGCAAAGCCTTGGAGAAATCAGCGCCTATGTGAGGACAGAGTGGGTGCAGAGAAGATCAGAGAGTGTCACGTTGTAAGTGACTGTCGAAAGTTCACTCGCAGGGGCTGGGGAGATGGCTCAGGGTCGAAGGCACTTGCTTGCAAAGCCTGCCTGCTCTGCAGGTTCAATTCTGGTACCCATGCAGAGCTGCTTATGGGAC
Organism: Dipus sagitta; assembly: GCA_036346955.1. Classification (NCBI taxonomy): domain Eukaryota; kingdom Metazoa; phylum Chordata; class Mammalia; order Rodentia; family Dipodidae; genus Dipus; species Dipus sagitta. The sequence continues at coordinate 30,990,407 of CM070786.1, forward strand.
AGACTTGTGTGTTGCAGCAGAGACTCTATATCAAAGAAGACAACTTCTCTGACCTCCACAGGCACACCGCGGTGCAGATGCACACACACACAACACACACACACACGTACATTTCAAAAAGTTTACTTGTGTTTCTTTGTCCTTTAACTACAACACACTGACCTTGGTCTGCTTAGCCCTGGGAGTGGAGGCTGATAACTTGAACGTGGTCCCACGTACTCCCTCAGCAGAGAGGCTGCAGGGGGGCCTCAATGTTCACCCTTGTTGTCTTGTGTCTGGAGGCAGCAGCTTCTCTCAGGCAACCTGATGTGATGGTGAAGTGGCTTGGCTGCAGAGCAGGACAGCAAAGTCATGAGCTCTGCACATAACCTATGGGAAGCTCATTCAGGACCAGCTCCGTGACATGTAGGAGGACAGTATCTTATAAGAAACAAGACTGGCCGGGCTTGGCGGTGCACACCTTTAATCCCAGTACTCGGGAGGCAGAGGTAGGAGGATTGCTGTGAGTTTGAGGCCACCCTGAGACTACAGAATGAATTCCAGGTCAGCCTGGGCCAGAGTGAAACCCTACCTCAAAGAAAAAAAAAAAAAAAGCCAGGGTGGAAAAACAAGACTGCACCCCCTAGTTCAGTATAGGTAAAGAGCTTGAGCTACCTGAGTTCAAGTCCCAGATCTGTCATTTATGGGCAGGTTCTTTTTGTTTCTTGCCTCCACTTCACCACTTGTAAGATGGGGACAACCAGCCAGCACTGTGGTGGCTGATGTGTGTGTTTGCTGTGGTCTACCTGCAGGCATCTAGTGATCATTCTTCAACTCTTTCCTGATACTCAGAATGTTGTGTAAGTGAATGAAGCCCTATGACACCATAGATTTCCTTTAAAATAGGAGAGTTAAGGAAGTGGATTGGTATGCAGAGGAAACAGGTTTAGCCATGACTTGGCAATTGTTGAAGTCGAGTGGTGGGTACACAGGGCTTTATTGAACAATCATTTCTATTTTTTTTTGTTTTTGAAATTTCTCATGAAAAAAATATCTTCCATAATAAAAGTTCTATATGTATTCATACATAAATGCAAATATACACATATATAACAAAATGAGCCGACAGCAGAGCTTCATTACATATGGTATGTACAATGTAGGATACAATGTGATACATAGGTTGATTTAATTACATAATGAAAACTTAGTTGTAGCAAGTGATATGAGCTATGATAGTGTCCAAGGCTTTCTTCTAAAATAAGGGTGAAGAGGAAAAGTGAGTTAATTTGATGAGAAGAATTAAAGGGTAGCATGAGTGGAAGGGCTATGTGGCTGAGGCAAATGCTGTGTGGGGAGCAAGGGGATTGCTGCAATCTTGGAAGCATCACTAATTGTACTGAGGAGAATGAACTCATGTCCCTCCCTCTGAGTGCTCACTGAGTCAGCCTTATGGGGTCATGTATCTAGATAGTTCATCGTGGAGGTCACAACAGCAAGAAGCAGCAGTGGAACCACGGGCTTTGAGAACACAACGACCGTGATTTAACTTTATTTATTTGAGAGGAAGAGGCAGACAGGAGAGAGTGAGAGAGAGAGAATGGGTGCACCAGGACCTCCAGCCACTGCAAATGAACTCCAGTTGCATGTGCCACCTGTGCATCTGGCTTTATGTGGGTACTGGGGAATTGAACTTGGGTACTTTGGATTTGCAGGTTAAGTGCCTTAACTGCTAAGCCATCTCTCCAGCATTTGGTTCAACTTTTAATCCTGCCACATAATGGCTGTGGGACATCTGTCTAATGATTTGATTGCTCTGCCTCATTTCCTCATCAGCCAGTTTGGGATATCATTATATACCTTAAAATGTCCTTGTGAAAATTAAATGAGATAATGCCTGTTGTGCACCTGGCATAGTGCTTAGTATGTGGCAGGTGTACTTGAGAAAGTAATAAAATGACATGGAGCCATAGAGTCTGGCCGTAGTCTTCAAAGGTTCAGACCTTCCCTCAGTACAGTTTCCTTCAACTTTAAGCACAATCTGTTAAGTATATTTTGTGCTTTCGTTGTTGTTGTTTTTCAAGTATGCAGTTCCTGGAAATGGACAAGAGGGATATGTTAAGCAGACAGAAGGGGGAACTTGTCAGTTAATACAATCAGCATGTTATTAGCTATGGGCTATACTCATGGCTTTTGGGCTTTCCCCAGTAACATCACTGGTTTAATAATTCTGTTACTTAAATATTTCTCATCCTGGTCAAACCAAAATCTTCAGTCTATAATTCACTGATAACATTTTGTTGTTGTTGTTGTTGAGTTTTCTGTGTGGCAGGGACCATGCTAACTTTTCCATATTCACTTCGTGATCCAGTTACCATGATGGCTCTGCATGGAAGGAGTCACTGTTCCAACATCACAGCTTGGGAAGGGGACATTGAAAGGATGCAGTTACTTACCAAGGGCTCCAGAGCAAGCAGGTGGCATTGCCAAGGTAGACCATGCATGATTTCAAAGCCCATGCATTTGGTGCCAGGGTTCAATCAGCCCACTATCCAGTGGTCCTGTACACTTCTTTTTTTATCTGTGGTGCTGGGGATTGAACCTAGGGCCTCATGTATGCCAGGCAAGTGATGTACCATTGAGCCACATCTCCAGTGGCTTATATATTTCTTAAGGATCCCCTGTGTTCCTTGGGGCCAGCACATCCCCTTTTCCAGAGTGTGGATCTGGACCACAAGGCTCTTGTCAAGCCATATGTATTTTGTTTGATTTTTTTAAAAAAATTGTTTATTTTTATTTATTTATTTAAGAGAGAGAGAGAGAAAGAAAGAGAGAGAGAAAGAGAGAGAGAAAGAGAGAGAGAAAGAGAGAGAGAAAGAGAGAGAGAAAGAGAGAGAATGGACGCACCAGGGCCTCCAGCCACTGCAAACAAACTCCAGATGCATGCGCCACCTTGTGCATCTGGCTTTCTTGGGTCCTGGGGAATTGAGCCTTGAACCAGAGTCCTTAGGCTTCACAGGCAAGTGCTTAGCCACTAAGCCATCTCTCTAACCCATTTTGTTTGATTATTTTATTTTTTTTGTATAGTGTCTCACTATGTGGTCTAGGCTGAGTTTGAACTCACAGTAATCCTCCTGCCTCACTCTCTCTAGTGCTGAGATTACAGGCTTGAGCCGCTACACCTGGCTCCCACCCCGTAGACACAGTGAGTGAGTACGCTGAACTAGTGGAGAGTACACCGAGTGCAGTGTGCTGCGGCCTGGCCGAGCCGAGGCTCTTCCCAGTCTGGAGACCCTTTAGACATTTGCACTTAAAAGTGTAATCTCTGCACATCTTCAGAGGAGGAGTAATGACAAGGAGTCTTTGAACATTTGCAAATTATATTTTTAGGTCGAAAGGACCTTCCTTTTGTGTGTGTGTGTGTGTGTGTGTTGGGGTGTAGGGATGGAAAACATATGCCTTGGTTTCTGTCACTGGTGCCTGGAATCCTGAAGATAATGGTTGAGTTTCATGGTAGTCTGTTAACAGATTCTCAAATAATTTTCCACTAATCCAGCAGTTCTCACAGATACTCACAGGCATCTGGCATTTCAGGGAGGAAAATCGTTCGTGGTTTAGATATGGTAATGTCCATTAGTCGAGTTAGTGTAACTTGTGCATGGAACCTCTCCTGTACAGAAATGAAAGTTGATGAATCTAGCAACTACATTAGGGATCCTGAGAGGATATGAAGTATTATCAGAGGGGCAAATATGCCAGAACTTACATGTTGCTCCTTCTCAAGACTTCTCCTGAGGTTTCGCACTTATTCTAGGAACATTATCATTTGTTGTCTGCTTTAGGGAGGCAGTTTTAACTAAATGATTGCCTTTAGATTCTATTATATGTCCACCTCAGTGCCCTTAATAATTCTTTTTTTTTTTTTTTAGTGGCAGAGTTGGCCTTTTAGGAAGCCCTGATGCTCAGATCAATGAAGTATATATGTGGGTAATTGAATCAGCTATCAATTGCTATAGTATTGTTGCAAAAGAAGCAACCACAAAAATCTCAGGGACATAAAATATCAGTGCATCGTTCATGAATCTGGGGTCAGCTGATCTGGGCTGAGCTTACTTCCACACCTGCTTATAGACCTTGGCTGAGCTTGCTTAGATGCCTAGGGTGCAGGTGAGTGATGCCAACCTAGGATGGCCTCAGTTGGGGATGCGAGGGGCTTGATTTTGGCTTGTCTTCCACATCTAGCAGGCTAGAAGGACATGGTCTCAGGACAGTGGAAGAGGCATAAAGAGAAACACCCTCCTACCCCTGTGCAAGTTTACTTCTAGTCTGTACATTATTTCTGCTAATATTCCATTGGTTACAAAAGGTCACTTGGTAAATGATACCACAAGTGATTAAATTATGGGTCACTTTTTGTTTCAAAGGATATTTGGGCTCAAAATCCTGATAGTGATCTCATGAGTGATCAGTGAGCTGCCCCAGACAGGCATTCCAGACTGTTCCACAGGGGGGCAATTCCAAATGATCACAGACCAAGATCTTTCGAAAGAAGAATGTGGCCTCTCAGGTGACATCCAGAGAGGATAGTCTACTTTTGCCATATGTTGCCTTACACCCCAAACCCTGACACACACATACACCCTAGGCAGGTGCTTTACCACTGAGCTACATTCCCCAGCCCTCTCTTTTGGTTAAAGTATTGAGAAATCCATATTGGGCTTGTTGGATTGAACAAAATTTATGTTGAAAGTCTTGCCTTATTTTCCAAATGATAAACTGACCTCCAATGTGCAAATTGTTTTGTATTTCTCTGGTAGAAGCCAGGCCCTCAAATGGTGAAAACAGATCAATTTTCTTTGGCTTCAGTGGCTGGCTGGGAGTCTGAATGGGGTAGGATTAGGCAGGAATGCATGAGTGATTTATCACCCACCTGATGTATCAAACTATGTTTTCTGAGCACCTTTCTGTGCTCTGTGTCAGGCAGTGGACATGCAGAGACAAGAAGGAGGAGAAAGGAAAGAGAAGTTTGAATAGGGATATGAGGAAAAGAGGCCTTCATGGGCTATATTGATGGAATTCCATGAACGCAAAATGTAGGTTTAACATACCTTTCTTTCTGCACTTGAAGACAGACAGACACACAGACACACAGACACACACACACACAGCCTTAAATTTCAGGAACAAATACAAGGTAGTCCCTACTTCCAAGAAGCTTATAAAGAACACATACACATGATTACACTAGTGATTACACACGTAAGTGCCAAAGGCCATGACAGAAGGCCAAGCACGGGCACCATAAGAGGTCATGGGATGAACACTTATCCCCTCCTGGGCAGAGCATGGGACCATACTATTGGCAGACACACAGCTGAAAGACTGTAGACATGCTTAGGAGAAGACGGGCTAGCAGACAGAAAACCAAGCTCTGGGATTGTGAGGAGAGGCATGAAGACAGAGCAGAACTAGGAGGGTGGGGGAAGGCAGGTTGTGTTGGGAACCCAGTGAGATCTGGCAAGGACTTTTCTGGACAAGGGCCTCTGCACGGAGAAAAGAGGACAGTTGGCAGAGGAGCCAGAGAGGTGGCTGGAAGAGACTGCACGGATGGTGAAAGTGAAGGGGTGCTCACCGCGAAGGTGCTCTCTGGCTCTGGATACCAAGCGATAGTAGAGAGGTGTGTATGCACAAAGGCCATGGTGGCCAGTGTGTGTTTAAATGAAATTACAGCAGTTCCCAGAAGGAGCAGAGGTTGGGATCAGAAGGGCCTGGGTTGGCATCTATTTTCCCAACTACATGCCTTTGGGCAAGTCACTTCACCGAGACTTACCTTTTTCTTTTATCTTTTTTTTTTTTCTTTTTTTTTGGTTTTTCGAGGTAGGGTCTCACTCTAGCCCAGGCTGACCTGGAATTCACTATGGAGTCTCAGGGTGGCCTCGAACTCACGGCAATCCTCCTACCTCTGCCTCCCAAGTGCTGGGATTAAAGGCGTGCGCCACCACGCCCGGCGAGACTTACCTTTTGCAATCTAACGATGGCACAACTGCACACAGAGTACTGTATGATCACTGACTTCTATAGCATTGATTTTTAAAAACTTTTATTTTTATTTATTTCTTTGAGAGAGAAAGAGGCAGAGAGAGGGAGAGAGAGAATAGGCATGCCAGGGCCTCCAGCCACTGCAAATGAACTCCAGATGCATGTGCCAGCCTTGTGTGGCATGGAATTTTGAGTAAGAAATTAAAAGGCTATAGTGCTGGGCCCATTTCGGGTGCTTGAATTAATGAGATAGGTGAGGGGGGAGAAAATCAGGGAGATAAGGGATGGCTTCTGGGGGTGATGATCAAAACCTGGCACAACCTCCTGTGAATAGCTCAAGCTTGGGCTGAGTAGCTGTGCACATCTGGTGAAAGCCCAAAATTATCTGTGGATAGAAGACAGGACAGAGAAGTTGGAAGGTGTGTGTGTGTGTGTTCTCTGTAAAGCAAACCGTGAAAATAGGGAGGGTTGAGGGTTGCTACTTTTTTTTTGCTTGTGTGTTTTTGTGTGTATGTACTGTCGTGTGTGTGTGTGTGTGTGTGTGTGTGTGTGTGTGCCCGAGCAGAGCACCATACACTCACCTGTGTGGCTAGTGCAGGTCATTGGGTGTCCTGCTCTATCGCTCTTCCACATGTTCTTGAGTTGAAGTCTCTTACTGACACTGGATCTTGCTGTTTTTCATAAGCCTAAGTGACTCTCTGGTTTCTGTTTCCCTTTGCGGGACTGGAGTTGCAGGTGCATATAGCCATGCCCAGCTGTTTACATGGGTTCTAGGCCCTCATGCACACTTAACCGCTGAGCTCCATCTCCTGCTCATGGACAACTTCTGATGCTTCAACTGGGTTCCTAACTCTATGCTCATTTCCTAGTCTAAAACCAGAGAAAGGCCTGGGGGAGGAATAGGAAGCCAGGAGGACTATAGACACCTCTGAGTGCAGTGGAGCATGCTCATGGGTTGTCATTTTTCCCCTTAGTAGACGAGACCCCAAGGTCCAGAACAAGCTCTCCCCTGGCCTCATGTTTGATACTTACCTCTGACACTTACAAAGGACAGAGAGGTGTATGGGTGTGTGTGTGTTGGGGGGGATAGACCAAAGGACTGGAGATACCCTAAGACAGAGAAGTGAAAGATATCCTAGATTCTGATTCCAAGATCCCGAGGCCATTTAGAGAGGAGTGGCACAAACAGGTGCTGGCATCTCCTCGTACAGGCTCGCTCCCTCTTGGTCAGGGTCAGTGCTGCAGGCATGAGTCCAGGTCTGGCCAATGCACTTGCCTTAGTGCTTCTATCACATACAGACTTACTTACAGAGAAGCAGCCGGGTTGGCTGCCTGGGCTCAAAGGTGTCTGCTTATTCAAAATCCAGAGTCTGAAAACTGTCATATATATGAAGCCAGCAAGGGCTGAGGAGATCGCTCAGTGGCTAATGGTGCTTGCTTTGAAAGCCTGCCAGCTCTGGGGTCAGCTCTGAAGCACCCATGTAAAACCAGCTGCAGAAAGTGGAGCATATGTCCAGCATTCATTTGCAGGCAAGAGAGTCTGCTGTGCCCGCAACCACCACATATGCAAATAAATAAAATAGTTAAAAGCAGCTAGATCTGTGCCCTGGGGAACCACAGAACATTTACTGTGGGCAGCAAGTGCCCATCCCTTTTCATGCAGAGGTTTTCCTGGGCACCTACTCAGTCTTCGGGGCCAGTGCTTAATGTTCTGGGAACATCTGAAGAAAGGACTGGCCTCAGGGGGAGGGGAGGTGCTGGGTTGTATAAGAAGAAGAGGCACGACATGCTGATGGAGTGGAAGGATTTGGGCAATTAAAAAAATTAGACACATAGGCTGGGTGTGGTGGTGCACGCTTTTAATGCAGAGGTAGGAGGATTGCTGTGAATTTGAAGCCACCCTGAGACTACATAGTGAATTCCAGGTCAGCCTGGGCTAGAGTGAGACCCTTCCTCAAAAAAAACCACCACCAACAAAAAATTAGACACATAACTGTTTTACCTGTTTATGGGTTAACACTTGATGATTCATTACACATATGCATTGTATAATGTCTAAATGGGTTAAATATAGCTATAGCCTCAAACATTTATTATTTATGGTGAATACATTCAAAAGCTCTTCTGTTAGCTGTTTGAAAATACAGTATATTGTTATCTGTAGTTACCCAACTGTGCAGTACTAGAACTGTCTACTTGTCTCTGTAACTTAGTACCCATTGATCAACCTTTCCTTGTCTCTTCCTCCCTCTCCTGCGGTAACCACCATTCTACTCTCCATTTATATAATATCAAGTTTTGTTTTTAGACTCCACCTATGAGTGAGATTATGTGATACTTCTCTTCCTGTGCCTGGCTTATTTCATACAATGCAAAACCCAGTTCCATCCATGTTGTCATGAATAACATCCATTTTTTATGGTTGAATAGTATTGTCTTGTGTCATCAATGTTTTGGTAGGAGTTGCATTGTATCTGTTGGCTAATATGTTACTTGTGGAAGGCATTGGGAGAATGTACAGTGGATTGGATCAAGATGCTTTGTCAAGGGGAGGTAGAATATAAAGCTCCATGGTGAGATTTAATACCCTGACAAGAACCCCAGGGGGTGGTGCTAATGTGCTACAAGGATGGCAAAAGTGACAACACACACTGAATGAAGCAGACATGGCAAACGGCTGGGCTCAGAGAACAGAGTGGATGCACTCTGTAAGGTTGGACGAGTGACTGTGTGCCTTGGTGGGGCCAAGAAGACATTCTATTTATCAAAATGATAGGAATGCATTCAGAAGGGATACTGGCATCATCGAGAAGCCCAGTGGATTGGAACTGACACTGAGATGCTGTTTCAGCTCTGGACTCCTTTACAGGGAAATGAGCAAACGCCAGAGCCCAGATAGAACTGCTTAGCTATCAGGAGCGAGGTGGTGTCCAGTTGTGGTTGTGTGTGACTATAATCCCAGTGCTCAGGAGGCTGAGTGGGGAGCATCACAAGTTTCAGCCTGGATTACATTGTGAGAATTTTATCTCACAAAAAGGAAAAAAAAAAGAGGCAAAAAAAACCACCACCACAAACAACCCTCCAAAACTGGAAACAGATATGACTATGGCAATGACTGTTAGTCTAAGTGGCAAGCAGTCCCTACCTGCCCAGTACTATAGAGACAATGAAAGGACTACCTTACAAGACAGGTAGGTAGCTAACACAGCATCAGTTAATGAACATATAATCAAAATAAATCAAGAATGCTTGATTGATTGGCTGAGGGTATCTGGTCCAATTAAAACTGTTGATCTTTAGTGACAAAGGAGTTCTCAGCACTGAAATATCTCTATCACATCTTCCAAGGCTCAGGGTCCATTGCGGAAGAGGTGGCGGAAAGAATGTAAGAGCCAAAGGAAGGGTAGGACTCCTTACAATGTGTTCCTCCAGACACAGAATGGTCTGGATATCCATGACCTCACAGTGCCTGACACTACCTACACAAGACCATCATAATAGGAGCAAAAGATGATGACATCAAAATAAAAGAGAGACTGATTGAGAGGGGGAGGGAATGTCTGTCAGGACAGAGGAGTTTCAAAGGGGAAAGTGGAGGGAGGGAATTACCATGGATTATTGTCTATGGAAGTTGTCAATAAAATAATAATAATAAAGCATTGATCTTTGCCAGACTTAAGGCTATTTCTCAGATCTAAACCCCACCAACCAAGGGAAGGTAGTCCCCATTAGGATGGGCTCAGCAACTCTGAAGTAACTGTACTCAGTAGTCATTACCTCAGAACTTTCCAAAAGTGCCTTATGGTCATTTAGGTAACTATGTTCTGGGAAGAATAGACTTTTCAAAAAATATCTGAAAGAAATCAGATATTTTACAATGTCTGAACTGACATTGTTATCTAGAGACCCCCAGTGCCATAGCAGCTAGCTCTCGACCATTGTGGGGATTAGAAGTTCTCATGCTCACTAGTGGAGTCCTGGCCCTAACCTAGCTCATGCCAGATCCACTGCACCCATGGGTCCAACCCATGGTCACCTCCCCAAACCCCAGCTGAGTAGTTGGAGTGGACTTGCTTGGTGGCCTGCAGGACCCTCATGTTGGATTCTTGACCCGTTAGGTCATCAGTGATGAAGCAACCTCCATTGCTTGGCCCAGGCAGCACATAAAAAACCACAACCCTTCATTCTGGGAGGATTTAAGCTAACACCAAACACCAAAGGCCATATTCCTGTTTTGTCCACCAGTCTGGCCATGGCTTCTTGAATTTATTTTTATTTATTTTCAAGCAGAGAGAGAAGAGAGAGAAAAACCCTCTAGCTACTGCAAAGAACTCCAGATGCGTGTGCCATTGTGCATCTGGCTTTACGGGGATACCGGGGAATCGAACCTAGGTTGTTAGGCTTTGCAGGCAAGCGCCTTAACAGCTAATCAATCTCTGCAGCCCCACCCCAGTATCTTCTTGAATTCTAATGGACCATGGTGGGTAGAATGCCACATATTTAACCAGAGACATATCCTGGCCTGGCTCCTTCACCTGTTGTATTATTTTACGTAGCCATGTCCAAAATATCCACAAGGACAAGAGAGGAGGAAAGGTTTATTTTGCTCCTGGTTTCCCAGGCTTCCGTTCATGGTTGCTTGATGCTATGTGAATGGGCAGAACTTCATGGTGGTAGAGAAGGGATGCTTACCTCATGGCAGACAGGAACCAGTGAAACAGGAAGGGGCCAGGGATAAGATACCCCCAAGGGCCTGTCCCCACCGACCTATGTTTTGCAGCTGTGCCTTGCTTCCTAAAGTCTCCAGTACCTCCCAAAATAGCACCATCAGCTGGGCATCTAGCTGGACGTGGTGCCCTTACATATTCAAACCATAGCGCCTGTTGGAACCAATTTAACTCTGATTGGATAACATAGTCCTGACTCAGGCAGGTCAAGAGCCCCTGGATGTCATAATCCCAGGCAGGTCCTCCGCAGAAGCATCTGGCTAGAATTGCCCTGAAGTATGCACCACGCGTTCACAGAGGACCATTTCCAAAGCTTGAACAACAGGAAAACTTAACATCGCCAGTCAATCACCATCACTCAGTTTGTTCACCTAATAGGGGACCGAGACAGCGCTTTCTGTTGGTGTTGACAGATCTTCCCTCTCTGTCTTGTGCATTTTATCCTTAAGCGTTCACCTAGAATTTGTGCTGGATCGGCTTCCTTGTTTGGCAGTAAAACATTTTGACTCAGCCATCAACTTCTGGCCTCAACGAGGCTTATTTTTATTTCAACACCAAGTGTATCTGTACTGTTGCTGCAGAGCCAGATGTACTGTCCTTGCTGGCAGGGAGAGAGAGCTGACAGCAGTCTCCAGCAGGTGATAGAAGAACATCGTTCTGAAAATTTGTGAAACAGGAGCAGAGTCAGTTCGAATTCTCGTGGGACAGGCAACAGTGTATGTTCATGGTTGTGCTTTAGGTGATGTTATTTCTCTTACTTTATGTTTTGCTGTAGTCCTAAGTACTCAGGCATTTGGAAGAGCATCACATAAGTTTGTTGTTTGTTATGGTCTGATCTTGAAGTGTTCCCTGTGGGCTCATGTGTTGAGTTCTTGTTCCCAAGATTGTGGTGTGGTTTTGAAAGCTGTGGAGCCTTTTGGAGGTGGGACCTGGTTATTAGGAAATAGGTCACTAGGGATAGGCCTTTGAAGATTACAGCCATCCCAATTCTAGTACCTCCTCAGCTTCCAATCTGCTGCCATGTGAGCAAGCTTCTGCCACATGTTCTCATCACCATGGGCCGAACCACTCCACCATTCCTTCCTCATGATGGTAGGCTGAAATCCCTCTGAAATTGCGAGCCCAACACAAACCTTTTCTTAAAATATTTTTAGTTATTTACTTGCAAGGAGAGAGAGAGAGAGAGAGAGAGAGAGAGAGAGAGAGAGAGAGAGAGGAAATAGGCATGCCAAGACCTCTTGCCACTGCAAACAAACTCCAGATACTTGCTGCACTTTGTGCATTTGGCAGAGCCTGTCTAGGTTAGCCTCTGGGAATGTGTGTAAGGCATTGTCTTGATGAGGTTAATTGGTGGAAAGACCTATCTTAACTGTGAGCAGAGCCATTTCAAGGGCTGCGGGTGCTGGGCTGGATAAAAAGGAGAAAGCTCGCTGAGTGTGAGCATGCATAGCTCTCTGCTTCCTGACTGTGGGTGCAACAGGATGAGCTGCTTGTAGCTCCTGCTGCCAGACATGCCTTCCCTACCATGGTGGACTGACACCTCAAACTGCTAGCCAAGGTAAATCTGTTCCTTCTTTAAGTTGCTTCTGGTCAGGTATTTGGTCACAGGAATGAGTAAAGGAACTGATACAGACAAGTATACTAAGGGAGTTGGTATGTCACACATGCTCCAGAGGGTTGCAGGTAAAGCCTATGAAGAACTGAGGGTCTCCTATATATATGGAAGATTTAGGGGTTCCGTGGTCTGAGTCATGCTGGCATGTGCCTTTTATAGATCGATCATAGCCTCTTGCACCTCCCAGCAGAGCAGCGTGATGCATGGTGGGCTTCTGTTGGTTCTAGAGTGAAGACATGCCACCTTTGGGAATGCTTGCTTGACCCGGGTGTGGAGAATAAGGAGAGTTAATGGTTTTTAGTGGGGTCCACAGCATCAAAGGGCTTTGAAGCAGTTCCAAGCTATAGTGCAAGCAGCCTGCTAAGCGGGATCATTTATCTGGTAGATCCTGTGCAGCTGGCAATTGGCAGCCAATGACAGCATGCGGCTGATGCAAAATGGCCAAGTTATTCTGCCACATGGCTGCGTCATGACTCTTTAGTGCCTGGCACCACCATGAGCTAGGGCACAAGGCTTGATAGGCAAAGTTCCCACCTGACCCCAGATTTCTCCTACAGTTTTGTTCCGCTGTCCTTGGGAAATATACCACCTGTGCAATTGTGTCCTTTGAAAACAAGCTGTTCACAGGCATGTCGTGGCTGGAAATGCCCTACAAGGAAGTTCAGGCAGGGATCTGCTTTCCCAGATAAGAAAATTCAGGCATGGCAGACTCAGAAAAATGTGATGTCTTACTGAGGCTTATCCAGGCAGGCATTCATTTCTGCACTCACCAGTGGTTTCTTGAGAACTGTTTTTGGAAGAAACACTCCTCTGGCACCCAAGTATCCTTACAATGGTCCCTGTTCTCAAAGAACTACTGGTTGTAAGAGGAAGGGCAAGAGCCACCAGTTAATTCCAGCGCTGTGGAGGAAATGTTCGCGGCAGTGTACGTGTGGAGTGCTGTGTGAACTTGGAGGAGACTCACCAGGAGAAAGAGGAGGAGGGTCAGGGGGAAGAGAGACAAAACACAAGGCAGAGCAGGGGACATGGACGGGGGATGGTTAGGAGGACAGTCCTGCAGGGCAGCTGTCCCCTGTGCTACAGCAGTGGGTGAAGCCTTGGCCCATTTCATTAGGATGGCTTCTTTTCAGATACATGTCCTAAGCCCTAGTAAGTCTCTTACTTAGTGGGGAAGCAGCAAATCAAGATGACATTTCAAAAGCGGTGGCCCAGCCCGTTCCTAGAGGAACAGCTAAATCCTCACCCATATTAAATACCTTCTCCACAGCAGCGGATGGGCCATTTAGGAAAATTAAAAGGAAAGAGAGGAACGGAGAGTGGGGAGATTAAAAACAAGTGTGATAGTGTTTCCAGTCCTGTGGCAATTAAGAGACCTCACATATGGCCTTTTCACTTTATCCTTCTCTTGGCTTATCCTGCATCTGCACCCGTTCAGAGCGCTGATCATTATGAAAGTGGTTTTGCAAAGAGGTACTCGGGTTTCCAGCTCTGTCATTAGGCCAGCCAGGTACTTGGGTGACGGCTGGCCCAAGACTGCCTGTCTCCCAGTACACATGCTCTGGAGCCTCTGCACCAGAAAAAAAAAAAAAAAAAAAATGGCACAGAGAGATTTCTAGAAGGCAGCAGATTGCAAGGTCTGTCTTTACTCAAAGCCCAGCAAAGAACCCAGCTGTCAAACACGGGGAAGACTGTTACCTTTGTTGTTGTTCAAATAGTTCTAGCCTGAAAGAACACCACCATGCCATTTTTAATTGATTGGATTAACAGGGTAAGAAAAGAGAACACTTCAGCTCTGCTAAGGAGGTAGGAAGGAGTATGTATGTGCACTACAGGAAGCCTACAGTGATGCTGTCTAGGGCTAGGTGTGTGTGTGCATGTGTGTGTGTGTGTGTGTGTGTGTGTTCATTGCATTCATTGCAGGAAGGCTAAAATGATGTCTTCTTTCTGGAGAGCACTTAGGCTGAGTGCACCAAAGTTTGTAATGCTTATTAAGAATTAAAAAAATATATATTGTGACAGTTGGAACAACAATTCTGTTTCTAAAATTAGATCCCAGGGCTAGAGATATGCTCAGTAGGTTAAGTACTTTCCTTCGAAGCCTAAGAACCCAGGCTTGATTCCTTAATACCCACATAAGCCACATATACATGGTGGTGCATGTGTCTGGAGTATGTTTGCAGTGGCTGGAGGCCATAGTGTGCCAATTCTCTCTCTCTCTCTCTCTCATAAATAAGTATTTCTTAAACAAAGCCAGACATAGTGGCCACATGCCTTTAATCCCAACACTCAGGAGGCAGATGTAGGAGGATCACTGTGAGTTTGAGGTCAGCCTGAGACTACATAGTAAACTCAGGTCAGCCTGGGCTAGAGTGAGACCCTAGCTCAAGAAAACTAAAATTAGGGCCTGGAGAGATGGCTTAGTGGTTGAGGTGCATGCCTACAAAGCCTAAGGACCCAGGTTTGATTCTCCAGGTCCCACGTAAGCCAGATGCATATAGTGGCACATGCATCTGGAGTTTGTCTGCAGTGGCTAGAGGCCTTGGCATGCCCATTCTCCCCTTCTCTTTCTCTCTCTCTCTCTCTCTCCTTCTCTCTGTCTTAAATAAATAAATAAATAAAAAATCTAAAAAAAGCAAAGAGATTTTTTAAAACCCTAAAATTAGATCCCAAGAAAATATCAGAAATATGGACAAAGAATTGGATAGGAATATGTTCATGGTCATGTAATTGCTAGGAAAAGAGAAGCACCCCTCGTGGTGTAGCTCACTGAGGTGCTTGCCTGTCATGGTTCAATCCACAGCACTGAGGAGAGGGAGAAGCAACCCTCATGCCTGATATTCAAGGATTAGTGTCTCAAAAGTGGTAAGTGGTATATCCAGAAGAAGAAATGGTGCTTCAAATGATCTTCATGAATGATTTTTTTTTAAAGGTGAAAATATTGAGTTAAAAAGGGCACAAAAGAGTAGCTGTCAGGATGATGGAAAGAGCTGTGCAGCCTGTTGGGGAAGAAAAGTTATCAATGGTCTTAGCCAGCAGTGGACCCTGCAAGTTCTATGGCCAGACAGGCCAAATATACCAACTGGTGGCATGTCTGTTATGGGGCAACCAGCTGTCCTCTTATTGGACACAAGGCCAGTTCCACAGGAGGAAATTCCTGCCTGGTACTGAAAACCTACTACTGTTGTCTGGCTAAATGAATACATTATACTCACCAAACTGCCTTCTAAATACTTACACTTATGCCCATATATTAATACTACTCTCAGTTTTGGTTAGAGAAGCTTCTCTTTTCATATGGTGGTGACCAGTAGGGAGACTCAAACTCATTTAAACGCTATGGAGAAGTGACAGTGGAGTGTTCAGCACTGAAGCATCTCTGTCACACCCTTCAAGGCTCAGGGACTACTGTAGAAGAGGTGGTGGAAAGAATGTAAAATCAAAGGAAGGGGAGAAGTGCTTTGTAATCTGTCTTCCAGTCACAAAGTGGCCTTGCTATTCATGACCTCACAGTGGCTGATGCTACCTCCACAAGACCTGCATAATAGGAAGGAAAAATACGACATCAAAATAGAAGAGAGGCTAGTTGGAAAGAAGGGATTCAGTGAAGGGGGATTTGGGAGGGGGAAAAGGGAGAGTGGTAGGAGGGGATTATGATTATGGTATGTATGTATGTAGGCTATCAATAAAAACTTTAAAAAGGGTACAAAATACTTAATACCACATGACTTTTTACAACTCTCTGCCTCTCTCCATCTGCCCCACTCCCCATACACTTACCCACAAGCCTGTTTTAACAGACCTCCACTTAACTAACCTCAGTTGAGCTGACTGGTTGGGTTAGCTGACACTGTTTCCTCTGTACACAGGGTGGCTACTGCCCAGGGCGCTGGGGAGCTTCATAGTGAATGAGTGTATCACTGCTGCTTCCTCTAGCTCAGCTGTCTGCTGACTTGATTCTCTTAAAACCCTGTCAACAAACACTCCCCTGGCACTTCAAACGAACTCCAGAAGCATGCACCACCTTGTGCTTATGTGGGTACTGGAGAATCAAACCTGGGTCCTTAGACGTTGCAGGGAAGTGCCGTGACCACTAAGCCATCTCTCCATCCCCTCATCTACCAGTTTTGAGCATGGTCTCATGACCTAATCTTTCCAAGGTCTCACATTTTAATAATTAACTTTCAACATGAGTTTTTGAGGGACATTCAAACCATAGCAGTATATTTACGGAATGGCTAAATTACCTCACATACTTTCAATTTTGGGGGGCAAGAATATGGACAATCTTGTATTTAGTGATCTTCAAGTATTAAGTACATTGTTATTAGCTGCAGTCAGCGCATAGTACAGTAATCTCTTAAATTTACTCCTAGCTACCTAAAATTTTGTATCTCTCGACCAACATCTCTCCAGATCCTGACAACTACCATTCTCCTCTGTGCTTCTGAGTTTGATTTTTAAGAATTCTTTGTATAATTCTTAGTTTTTTAAAGTTGAGGACATAATTTAATCATTTCCCTTTTTAAAGAGGTGTGATTTCACTATGTTGCCTTGGACTCCAGGACTTTGAAGACTCTCCCACCTCTGCCTTTAGAATAGCTATAACTACAGGTGTGCATCACCCCAGGATTAGTTCTGATTTCTTTTTGTTTTTTCAAGGTAGGGTCTCACTTTACCTCAGGCTGACCTGGAATTCTCTATGTAGTCTCAGGGTGGCCTCAAACTCACGGTGATCCTCCTACCTCTGCCTCCTGAGTGCTGGGATTAAAGGCGTGCGCCACCACACCCGGCTTTAGTTCTGATTTTTTTTTTTACTAATTGAAATTTCATTTAAGATGCTTGTAGATTTACACGTAGTTGTAAGAAATCACAACGAGGTATTTACTGTATACTTTGCTTAGTTTCACGCAGTGACAACATTTTACAAAATGATAATATAATATCAGCAGGATAATGACATGTATATAATCCATCAATGTCACTCAAATTCCCTTGGTATTACTTGCTTTGTTTGTGTGTGCATGTGTGTACAAGTTTCTTGCCTGAATATTTCCAATATCACAAATCTCTCTTACATTGCCTGTTTATAACCACAGCACATTGCCTTTCTTCCCCCATGGCTTTTAACTACAAAAACACAAAAGTTCATGTTTATGGGGTCAAATGATTAACAGGATTATGCATTAATATGATTGTCAGGGCTGAATCCTGAATCAGTGATTTTGGAAATTAAATAATATTATTAAAAGAAAATGAGGCCTATAATAGAAATTAAACAGAATATTTATTTTGAATTAGAAAAAATATTTCATTCAAAACTTTTGGGAGGCAGTTTAACTTGCATTTTGAGACATTTATATAATTAGAAACACATAAAGATGGAAATTTGGGAACTTAGCACCTACCTTACAAAGTAGGAAAGCATACAACACGTCATGCACACAGACACACATATATGTACTCATACATACACCTGCGGGAGGCAGCACAGGATCACATAACATGTATCTCACTTAAGCCCAGTAGTGGTCATAGAAAAGAAAACACTCCAGTGTCAAATAACTTTAGGAAATGCCACTCTACTTCTGAGAGACGTACAAGAAATGGCACTCTATTTGCCTTGAAATCTCCTGTCTCTGCTTTCTCATTGTTGGGATTGCAGGCACACAGTGCTGTACCTGGCTTTTATGTGGGTGCTGGGAATCTGAACCCAGGTCTTCATGCTTGTGTGGCAAGCACTTTACTCACTGAGACATCTGCCCAGTCCTGATACTAAAATTTATATGGAGATGCTATGAGACCCAAGCAGCAAAGACAGTCTTGGAGAAAAAAGAACATAGTGCCCCCTCAAGGTTCATGACAACCCTCTAGTTGCTAAGACCATGTGGCCCTGACATGGGAGAGAGAGAGACGACAGAAGAGCTGTGAGCATCTGTAAAGGGGCTGTGCAGATGTAGACACTGATTAATGACAAAGGTGTCTCTGTCTAGAATGGAGAGGAGTGTCATAAATAAATGGCACTGGGAAAATTGGGTATCTACTTCCTACCTTATGTCATATACAGAAATCAAATCCAGATGTCCCTTGTATATATGAGAATGTGAAACAATGGACTTTGAGAAGATAAGCTAGGACACATCTTTATGACTAGGGGATAGATACAAGTTTCACAAACCCACTGAAACCAGAAATGAACAAGACAACACTGAAATTTAGTTCATTAAAGATCCTACAAAGAATGCCAAATGTGGTGGTGCACACCTTTAATCCCAGCACTCGGGAGGCAGAGGTAAGAGGATTGCCGTGAGTTCAAGGCCACCCTGAGATGACATAGTGAATTCCAGGTCAACCTGGGCTAGAGCGAGACGCTACCTTTAAAAAACCAAAAAAAAAAAAAAAAAAAAAAAAATTCTACAAAGAAAGAAGGAACTAGGGGATGGAGAGATGGCTTAGCCATTAAGCGCTTGCCTGTGAAGCCTAAGGACCGGGGTTCGAGGCTTGATTCTCCAGGACCCACGTTAGCACAAGGGAGCGCACATGTCTGGAGTTCGTTTGCAGTGGCTGGAGGCCCTGGAGCGCCCATTCTCTGTCTCTCTCTCTGCCTCTTTCTCCCTCTGTCTGTCGCTCTCAAATAAATAAATAAATAAATAAACAAAATTAAAAAAAAAAAAAGAAAGAAGGAACCAGCTGGGCGTGGTGGCGCATGCCTTTAATCCCAGCACTTGGAAGGCAGAGGTAGGAGGATCGTCATGAGTTCAAGGCTACCCTGAGATGACATAGTGAATTCCAGGTCAGCCTGGGCTAGAGTAAAACCCTAACTTGGGAGAAAAAAGAAAGAAAAGAGAAAGAAAGAGGGAACCATGAAGTGACAGAATGGAAGAATATGCTTGATAAATGTCCCTGGCCAACATCAGGGAAGGATTCACAGATGAATACGAAGTCAAGCAACACAATAGCCAATCCTGCAAGGGACTTAATGATGATTCCTTATGTCTAGTAAGTGTATTAAAAGGTAACTGGTCTCACTAATCAGAAAAGAAATGGGGCTGGAGAGATGGCTTAGCAGGTAAGGCATTTGCTTGCAAAGCCTAAGACTCATGTTCGACTCTCCAGGTCCCACATGAGCCAGATGCACAGTGACACAAATGTGCAATGTTGCACATGCACACAGTGGGGTGCTCGCATCTGGAGGTTGGCTGTAGTGGCTGAAGGCCCTGGTGCATCAATTCTCTCTCTCTCTCTCATGCATAAAAACAGGCTGGTCTGTTGGGTTTGCCTCAAAAAAAAAAAAAAAAAAAAAAAATAAAACAGAGAGAAATGAAGGCAGGCATGGTGGCCCATGCCTTTAATCCCAGCACTCATGAGGCAGAGGTAAGAGGATTTCTGTTAGTTTGAGGCCAGCCTGGGACTATGGAGTGAGTACCAGGTCAGCCTGGGATAGAGGAGAACCTACCTCGAAAAGAAAAAAAAAAAAAAGAGTGAGAAATGAAGATTCAAATCACAGTAAGATGCCATTTTACCTATCAGAATAACTGAAGTTAAGAAATTAGCAATATAACTTGTCAACATTCTAAAAAACTAAGTGACTGTTGAGTACTCAGTAGTAAATGAGACATCTATATCCTCTCTTCCAAGGCTCAGGGAGCATCACAGAAGAGGGGAAGAAAGAATGTAATAGCCAGATGATGGGAAGAGTGCTTTGGACCATGAAGTGACCATTGTATATATGACCTCACAAGGAATGTCATTACCTACTTACACAATATTGGGCCCGTCAATATTGCATCATGGATGGTTAGGGAGGGCAAAATATTAAAGTAGAGTAGAGGACGGACTAGTTGGCAAAAAGAAGGGTTCAGTGGAAGCGGGGACTGGGGAGAAGGGACAAGAGAAGGCAATGCGAGGAGATTGTGATAAGATATGTCATATACATGAATGAAAATATCAATAAAACTTTAAAAAAATACTTTAAATTTCTTTATGAGTGTGAGAAAGTGATCGAGCAAGAGAGAGAGAGAAGAGAGAGAGAGGGAGAGAGAATTGGTTTGCTAGGGCCTCTATTCATTGCAATTGAACTCCAGACGTGCACCACCTTGTGTGCATGTGTGACCTTGTGTACACGCGCCA
Source organism: Dipus sagitta (assembly GCA_036346955.1). Classification (NCBI taxonomy): domain Eukaryota; kingdom Metazoa; phylum Chordata; class Mammalia; order Rodentia; family Dipodidae; genus Dipus; species Dipus sagitta. The sequence continues at coordinate 31,010,894 of CM070786.1, forward strand.
CCTTGTGTGTCTAGTTTATGTGGATTCTGGGGAGTTGAATCTAGGTCTTTAGGCTTAACAGGCAAGCACCTTAACTGCTAAGCCATCTCTCCAGCCCTAAAATGTTTTTAAAATTAGAAATATCAAATATTGATGAGACTATAGAGCAATGGGAACTGTTAAACATTGGTGGGAGTGCTATACTGATATAACCATGATGGAAAGAAATAGGGAATTACTGGTGAAATTACTACATGTATGACCATGATGGAAAGCAATAGGGCACTATCTAGTAAAGTTGAAGATACTCTTAGCCTAAGACTCAGCAATGCATTTCCTCAATATGTACCCCAAATAAGTGTATGCCTATATTCCAGAGATAGGAAGGGCTAATGAGCTGGAGAGATGGCTTAGCCCTTGGGGCCTGAGATCACCTCAGCTTGAATCTCCAGAACCCATGTTAAACAGCTGGGTGTGGCCTCAGGCATACGTGCACCTCCAGTCCTCAGGGGATAAGAGATCTGGGAATCACTGGAGCTCACAGAGAAGTGAAAACAGCAAGATCTGGAATTAGTAAGAGACTCTGGTTAGAACGAGAGTGGGCAGAAGAGCTATGGAGCAGGACACTCACCTCTGGCCACTGCAGGTGAACTCACTCACCTCTCTTCAGGTGAGCCCGTGGGGTGTGACAGTGCCACATTTATGTGCATACATCACACACACACAAGCAAAAGAAGGCTTATTAAGGGCTGGAGAGATTGCTTAGCCACTAAGGAGCTTGCCTGTGAAGCCTAAGGATCCAGGTTCGATTCCCCATACCCACATAGGCTAGAGGTGCAAGATGGTGCATGCATCTGGAATTCATTTGCAGTGGCTTGAGGCCCTGGTGTGCCCATTCTCTATCTGCCCCCATTCTCTCAAATAAATAAATAAAAATATGTTAAAAATAAAAAGACTTATTAACACCTTATAATAACATGGTATATTTGTATGCTAGGATATTATATAACAATAGAAATGAATGAAATAAGTTATACCAAACAGCTAGGATCAAAAATGTATAAAGTGAACTTTAGAGGCCATATATTATGTATAAATCCATACATTTATGCCATTAGAGTGCTAGAGAGGGCTGTGTTTGAAAGTGACCTATGGTGGCTTATGGAGCACAAACATTGTCCAATTGTTTTCTTGGGTGGTGATCCCATAGATATTATTTTTTTCAGTACGCCTTATTTTACAATATAAATTGAAAACGCTTTAAAATCCAAAAGTTTTTGAGTGTCAATATGATGCCATAAATGGAAAATTTCACATCTGCTATCATGTGACAAGACACAATCCAAATGCAAGGGGAAAAATTTGTCTAAAATTACCTTCAAGCTATGTGTGTAAGGTGTGTGTTGAAATATAAACAAATTTCATCTGGGTGTGGCGGCACACACCTTTAATACCAACACTCAGTAGGCAGAGGTAGGAGGATCACCACAAGTTCAAAGCTAGTCTGAGACTACATAGTAAAATCCATGTCAGTTTGGTCTAGAGTGAGACCCTAGCTTGAAAAAAAAAGACAAAAAAAAAATATAAACAAATTTCATGTTCATTTATTTTTTCTCCCTGTTTTGCATGAGCACATGTGGGGACACATGCATGTGTACGTGCATGTGGAGGGTGAGATGTCAACATTTGACGGCTTCCTCCATTGCTCTCCACCTTATGTTTTGAAGCAAGGTCTCTCACTGAACTCAGAGAGCACCAGTTTGGCTAGACTAGCTGGCCCGCATGCCCCAAGCACCTCCCCGTCTCTAACTTCTCAGTGTGAAGATCACAGGCGCTGTCCAACATGCCCAGCTTTCGTGTTACTGCTCTGGATCCACGGGCTTGCACAGCAAGGACTCTACACACTGAACCGCTTCCCCAGCCAGAAGTTTGTGATAAGACAGACACAGGACCCACCCTAAGCTATCTCAATATGTATATGCAAATTTTATAAAATTCAACCAAACAAATAAAACCCTAAATCAGAAATACTTCTAGTCCCAAGGGTATCAGGTAGGGATACTCAACCTGTAATGCATTATCATATATTAATGCTACATATATTTTTTGAATGTGAGTTATACTTAACAATGAAATATTTAGAAATATTTAGAATATCTAGTATTTTAGAAGCACCTACTTGTTTTGCTGTTCTAGGTAGATGTATGACGTGAAGGCTGATGGTGAGGTAAGGGCATGTGTACGTGCATGATCTCTACAGCAGCCCTTCCTATTGGATCTTGGCATGCCTGACACACAAGAGAATTACACGAGACTCCAAGAGGTCAAGTCACTCAGGTGAGATTCCAACCTTGAGACGGAGCCAGCATTAGAGTTTAGACCTAGGTCTATCCTGACCTGCTGAATAAGATGAGCTCCACCAAAGCCTCTATTCAGAAACACTGTTCTTTGTCGGAAGCACAATGACAGTTGCCCATGTTGTTTTGACTTCAGGTGACTCATCCCTTGTGAGTGCAGGTGGTCTGACCATGAGAGAGTTAGCCACAGCTCCTGGGCTCTGTGGAGGCTCTGCAAGCTCTCTCCTCTCAGCCTTGTGTCTAGCTGCGGCTCAGGCCTGTGGTAAGGTGATGACTTGTGCCTCTCCTCCCGCCAGAGAAAAGCAAGATACAGCTTTCCGATGTTGAGGCATCTTCTAGTTCCTGCTGAGCCCCTGACTTCCAGACCCTATTGTTTTGGAGCTCCAATCCAGGCCACACAGTGTTTACAGACCATCTCATGACAGGTGGGGCCGTGCCGGCCGGCTGGACCTGCCTGGTGAGGATTACATCTGTACTTCAAACAATGGCTTCCCTGCCCTGCAAAGCCTTCCACACAGACCCTGCCCCTTGGCCCTTCTGTTTGTTTTGCTTTGCACCGACCTGAAATGGATACCTTCACGGGTTTCTGCAACGGGGCAGACAGTGGTTGGGACATGCAGGGACAATGGTTGTGCCCACCTGAAGGTCAGGGGTCAGGCTCAGTGGGGGCAGCTTTGTCAGTGCTTCAAAAGCCGAGACCTCAGTCGTGCTGGGCTCTGCCCACGGATCAGTGACCACCGGCCCACAGGTGCGCCTGGCTATTGATGTTGCTGTGACCAGGGTGGGGGGAGGTGCAGGGCTGTGTGCAGGCGGCTTAGCTGGGATTAAAGCATGGACACAGGTGTCCACTCAATGCTAAGGAAGAGAGGCTGGTCTGAGCCTCACATCAAGTCTGAGTGGAGCAAGTGGGGCGCCTAGGGTCTCCCCAGGAAGAATATCTGCTCATGGACTGTCCTTACATTGCCAGTCCATGAGATCACTTGCTAATTATTGGCTGGTGTTCTTCAGAAGAACTTCTAGAAATATAACAAATTTCAATGCATTCTTTATTTTCTTTTTCTTTCTCTCCTGTTTCCTTCCTTCCCTTCCATCTTCCTTTCTTCCCATCATTCATCTTACTATGTAGCCCAGACTGGCCCTGGAACTTGCAATTCTGCCCCAGTCTCCTAGGCACTGGAATTATGTCATAGTTTATTAATCAGCACTTACTAAATGACTTGTTTAGAAAATGTGGAAGATATAAGTTAGAAGAGAGAAAGGGAGAGAAAGCGAAAGAGAGAGAGTATGTTTGTACATGTGTGACTAGGTGGGGCTGGTACTGAAAAAAACATCAAATATCAAAGACATTTACATTTGCACAAAAAATGTCCACTCAGCCACTACTATGTGCTAGGGCCCTAGGGGCATAGAGATCTTATCATCCATCCATCCATCTTGCTAATGGTGTAACCAACCAACCATGATTATGGGCCAGATCCAGCCTGGACAGTAGGCATACATAAAACCAGATAGTTCTAGCCCTCAAGGCTTCTCAGGCCTCTGATAGAGTAAAAAAAAATGCCAATAATAATAAGTGGCTATAAACCATATTTGCGAGGCCATAGCAGGGTGTCTGGGAAGGCATGCCCTAGAAGACATAATTGATGCAGATCTTACAGGATTCAGAGCTGCTTTCTGGAGGCACAAAAGAAGGAAGGCTCCTGAGACGGAAGTGCAAGGCTGAGGCTTTGGGGAGCCGTAGGCTGGCTAGTAAGACGGGGCATGGTGAGCGGTGATGAAGCAGCTGGGAGGCAAGGGTAGGGACTTGGGCCAGGGGCTCATACATGGGGCCTGGTGAGCAGCTGTGCTGACGGCTCCACACTAGATCTGAGGACACTGAGAGCTCGGCTGGGTTTGAAGCACAGATGTACCCTGAGGGATTCAAATGCGAGCAGTGTATTTGGACAGGAGATGAGAGGGTCGACTGGAAGGCTATTATTGTAAGAGAATAAGATCTGGCTGGTCTGAATTCCAGACATTCCGTGGGAATGACACAGTAATAGACCCCTGGCTGAGGGTGTGATGACAACAGAGTGGCCGTTCCAGGTGGTGAGGGTAGACTTCCCGCGCTCACATGAAGGTGGTGTCTCAGGTCAGGCCCTGCTGAGGATCAGTGTGTCTGCGGCTGAGAAAGCCTCTGGCAGATGAGCAAGTGCAGTGGTTTAAATGTGTGCCCCCATAGACTCAGGATTGAATCCCGAGTCTCCAGTGCGTGGAGGCTTACTGGGGAAGAGGTATGTCACTGGGGGTGAATCTTCAAGTCCAGCCTTAAGGTGTGTGGAGAGCAGTTGGAGCTCTGGTGGTTGTGTGGTGCTGGCTGTTGGTGGTGTCTCTCTGCTTGGCTCTATGAAAGGAAGCCAGACTCTTCCACCACTCATGGTGCTTCCCCTGGACCCTGTGAGCCTGAAATAAACCCCTTTTCTCCCACAAGCTGCTTCTGGTTGGATGTTTGTCTCAGCAATGAGAAGCTGACTGCAACAGCAGGTGATCCTGGAGCCAGGAGCAAACCCTACAGGGCCTGTTCCCTCATCTCCAGATGAACGGTAGGTCACCACCTTTGGGCTTCCTAGGGCTTGGGGTGCTGTACCCCAAGAGAAGTGGCACATCCAGCTTGTCAGTCATTTCATTCGTCAGTGGCACATCCGGCTTGTCAATCATTTCCTTTGTCAGACATTCATTGCCTACTGCTTGCCAGAAACTTGAATTGTGGGATAAGGAAGAGGAAAAGGTTTCCTGTCCTCAGTCTGGGGTCCAGTAGAAAATATATGTAATTAGAGGGATGGCAATGTCCATGCCAATACTAACACTTGAGAGATAGCTCTGCCAGACAGAATAATAATACTATTAACAAGTAAGTCATGTTGGCTGGGTGTGGAGGCACATAAATCTAACCATAGAATTCAGGCAGCTGAGTGAAGAGGATGGAGAAATGAAGGCCAGTCTGAGCTATATAGAGAGAAATTACCTCAAGAAAACTTCAAATAATTATTTTGCATATGAAAATGAGTGGATCATTATATTAACCTAAATAAACCAGCCTCAGACAGACAAATACCACATGTTTTCTCTAATATATGGAACTTAAAGCAAAAATAAAAAAGAAGGACATGAAACTAAATGAGGAAATATTAGGGATATAGTAGGTACTGGGACAAAGATGAGGAAGGGGAAATAGAGCAATAAAGGTTAAGTATGACCAAAGTCATTAAATGCATGGGTAGAAATGTTATAATGAGCCAGGCATGGTGGCTCACACCTTTAATCCCAGCTCTCGGGAGGTAGAGGTAGGAGGATCGTCATGAGTTTGAGACCACCCTGGAGCTATAGAGTGAGTTCCAAGTCAGCCTAGGCTAGAGTGAGACCCTACCTCAAAAACAAACAAACAAACAAACAAACCAAGAAAGAAAGAGACCTGGAGAGATGGCTTAGTGGTTAAGGCACTTGCCTGTGAAGCCTAAGGACTCATGTTCATCTCTCCATGTCCCATGTAAGCCAGACATACAGTGATGCATGCATGCAAGGTCACACATGCACACAAGGAGGCACACATGTCTGGAGTTTGATTGCAGTGGCTGGAAGCCCTGGTATACCAATTCTCTTTCTTTCTTTCTTTCTTTCTTTCTTTCTTTCTTTCTTTCTTTCTTTCTTTCTTCTCTCTCTCTCTTTCTCATAAAAAAGAGGGCTGGAGAGATTTCTCAGTGGTTAAGACACTTGCCTACAAAACCTAAAGACCCTGGTTATATTCCCCAGTAGCCAAGTAAAGCCAGATGCACAAAGTGTCACATGCATCTGGAGTTTATTTGCAGTGGCAGAAGGCCCTGGCTCACCCATTCTCATCTGTTTTTTCTCTCCCTGTCTCTCTCTCTCTCTCTCTCTCTCTCTCTCTCTATATATATATATATATATATATATATATATCCAAATATATATGTATATTTAAAAAGGAGACTGCAAGTAAAGTACCAGCATCCATGCCTCTCTTCCTCCTGAGTACAGATGGAGGCAATGTGGCCAACTGGTTTACATACCTTCCTCTCTGTCTTCTTTGCTATGATCCTCTCAAACTGTAAGCCCAAAGAAACCCTTCCTTATGTTGCTTCTTAAAAAAAATTCAATGCTTTTATTTGCATGTGTGTGTGCATGTGGGTGCACCAGAGTCTCTAGTCACTGCAAATGAATGCCTTTCTGGTTTTATGTGGGCAGGGGGGATCCAATCTGGGTTGGCAGGTTATACAAACTAGCACCGTTAATCACCGAGCCATTTCCCCAACTCCCCTTATATTGCTTCTTGCTGAGCTTTTGATCACAGCGATAAGAAAAATAACCTACACAACAGATACCAAAAACTTAAGTAACTTTTTCATGTTCAAAAAGCTCATCTTTATAGTTTTGAAATATTTCTTGGTTTGTAGGTAGACAGCAGTTATATGGCAGGTTAGAGGCACTCAAAAACAAACAAAACACATGACAACAACCCCAAACACCAGAAGTTGAGGGATTTTATAGATTCTTTGGATTAAAAATCATGGATCTTAGATGAGTTTATTCGAAAAGATTATTTAACTATTGTAATCTCACTTTGGCAAGTGGGTGGGGCCACAAATTACATAGATTGGGAATTGGTTGGGTTGTTTGAATGACATAACAGAGAAACAAAGGTTTTCAGGACAAAAGCGAGGGTGATACTTGGAAGGATTGAAGTGGTCATGGAGGACTTCTTGGGAAGTTCTTTAGGTGGCCTTTGATGTTAGGTAGAATGAAAAGAGGTAGGGAGGATGCTCAAAGCCTTCCAACCCCAGCTGGCTATCTGCTCACCTGGGTTCTCTTTCTCCTGTTACCGTTACTGAGGGCAGCAGACATAGTTTGTGCCACACCCAGGTCTCCTGCCTCTATTCCCATCTCAGTGTGTTTTAGCTGACTGTCAGGTGCAAGACCCAAGTTAGGAGAGTAACAGACAGATACATTCTAGGAGGACACAGGAGATGACATGGAAACAGATGACATTAAGAGCTGGCAGGGACCAGGGTCTTGTGGATCACAGGAGAACTTTTGGGTGTTACTTTGGGATGAAAACACTGTGGTGGGGGTATGAGTGGTGATTTGTTGGCACTGGGTGTTGCTGTGTGGATGCACACTGCCAGATTCCTGGTTAGACCCAGGGCATCTGGTCAGAGTCATTGCAGTGATCTAAGTGACAGGGTGTGTGGCTTAGACCAAACTGGTGGTGATGGGGACGTGAGGAAAGTGGTAGTATCTGGATATTTAGAAGACAGAGATTTAGTGATTCCAAGGGTTTGGGCCTCGGCAAGTGGAAGACTAGAGAAGCCATTAGTTAAGATGACGAGACAATGAAGACTTCAGGTTTGGGAGCTACTCTGGGAATATCAGAATTGAGATACCAGTCTATTTTTTTTCCTGCTGTACGAGACTGAACCTAGAGATTTTGTGCATGCTAGGCAAGTGTTCTACCTCTAAGCTATGCCTCAAGCCTTTTAAAATATTTTATTTATTTATTAGAGAGCTAGAGAGAGAGAGAGAGAGAGAGAGAGAGAGAGAAGAGAAAGAGGCAGAGAGAGACTAGGCACCCCAGGGCCTCTAGCCACTGCAAATGAACTCCAGACGCATGTCATGTGCCACTTTGTGCATCTGGCTTACATTGGGTACTGGGGAATCAAACCTGGGTCCTTAGGCTTCAAAGGCAAACACCTTAACCTCTAAGCCAGCACTCAAGCCTTTGAAAAAAATAATTTTTAAACCTTGAAACATGGTCTCACTAAGTTGCCCAGGCTGGCCTTAAACTCACACTGTAGCCCAGGGAGACCCTGAAATTCATGAAACTTCTATTTCAGCCTCTTGAGTACTTGGGATTACAGGCCTGTGCCACAGACCTTGGTCAGTCTTCTCATCAAATCCCCATAGCTTCCTTCGAGGTATGACACTCCATTTTACCATAAGCAACCTGGAGTTCTAGGAGGAACAGGAACTGGTTTGGCGTCCACAGCTAGAAGTGGTAAGGACAGGGCATCTAGGTTTGCTTCATACCAAAACCTACAGTAGCCACCATTTTCACCCTGTGTTGGGGGAAACTGACTTTCCTATTACTGGTCCTCCAGGTTATTCTTTCAAGCTTCCTCTCCTGCCCCAAAGACTTCTTATATCTGTTTCTTAGTGGCTTTGCCCAGATGGTGACTGGACTGTGGGTGAGGCTTCACGAATGGAGTATGATTTCCATAATCTCTGTGCCTATGGCGGGTCTCTCTACTTTTCCCACCTTATGGCTGGTTGTAGGTATTTTTGTTTTAGGCTCCTGTTCTAGCCAAGGAACCCACCCCAATTTTAAGTCGCTCCTGGGGGAAATGACATTTCCATTGCAATCACCTGTGTTTCTGTTTTGGGTGGTGTGCTTTGGGTGGCATATGCGTATGCGTGTGCTAATGCAGTGCCCATGTCGGTCCCCCTTCATCAATTGCCTACCTGCTTTTGCCTTGCTACAGAGACTCTCACCAAGTCCAGAGATCGCCATCTGTGAGCCTCAGTGATTCTCCTAATTCTGCTCCCCACAGAACTGGGAGGCCTCCCTCATGTCCTCATGCTAATACAGGAAGTGCACATAATGCTCAGCCTTCTCGCCAGCCCCTCACCTGCATTTCTATAATGTGCTCGTTAGATATAGGCTAACTGGGAAGGGGGCATGGCAAAGAGGGCCAAGCAATATGATGGTGATGGGAGTGGAGGCTATTGACTATTTACTCTTTGTTGGTATGTAAATGTATATGTGCCCACAATACAATTATGGTGCATTTAACATTGTAAAACTTTATACATATACACTTAAAATTTATTTAAATCAGGATCCAAATAAGACTTATACATTGTAGTTGATAGCTATATCTCTTCAGTACATTTCAGATAGCTCCTGCAGATCTTTTCCTCCCTTGCAATTTGTTTATTTAGTTATCTTTAAAAAATTTTTATTTTAATTTTTTAGTTGGAGTACAGATATAGGTATCATTCATTCCAGCATTTCATTTGTTTTAGTTGAGTTTTGTCCTCCTTCCCCTGTCCAACTCCCCTCTCTACCCATCTCCTCTTTCCCCCAAACCCTCCCACTTCTGTTTACATGTCAAATGTATCTTTTTACCCTTCCTTCATCCATCTTCCTACTCATCTCAGAAAGAACGAAGCTTCATATGTGGATCCTAGCTTGTAATATCTGTAAGTATGCTATTTATTTTTTTTTACAAGTATGCTATTTGTATTTTTGGTGAACAATGTAATTTGTTCTATAGTGATATAAACAGTCTGGGTATTGCTGTTCACACATCAATGGTGGTGTTTAAAATGCATGCTTGTCTCCAGTATCTCCTGTAATTTTGGCAGTAAACAGCTAAAGGCTTGATTCAATTCAAGCTCAGGGTTTTGGAATTGTTACTCATAGGCAAGACTGTGTTACTCCATCATGGTGGTATCTCTCTTTCTTTGTGTTGTTATAGCCATTATCCATAAACTAGATCTACAATCTCTTTTTTAATTTTAAATTTAAATTTTATTTTTATTATTACTATGGACAACTTCAATAATTATAGGCAATAAGCCATGATAATTCCTTCCCCTTCACAGCTCCATTCTCCATCATATGTCCCTCCCCCTCTCAATCAGTCTCTCTTTTATTTTGATGTCATCATCTTTTCCTCCTATTTTGATGGCTTTGTGTAGGTAATGCCAGGCACTGAGAGGTCATGATTTCTTTAAGGGTTGTAAATACTGATTTTCAAATTTCATCATCCCTCCAAAATTTATGAGAAACTTACCTATCAACTGTGTGGCAACTGTGAATTAGAGTCCTACATACGTGCTGGAGAGATGGCTTAGCAGTTAAGGCACTTGCCCGTGAAGCCTAAGGACTCATGTTTGACTCTCTAGGTCCCACACAAGCCAGACACACAATGTGACACAAGTGCATAAGCTCGCACATGTGCATAAGATGATGCATGTTTCTGGAGTTGGATTACAGTGGCTAGAGGCTCTGGGCTGCCAGTTCTCTCTCTCTCTCTGTCTTGCTCTCTCTGTGATAAGATAAATAAATAAATAGAGTCCTACATAGGTGTACCAAGATAAAGATTTGGTTTAGCTACTGGTTTTCTTTCTGTTTCTTTCTTTTTTTTTTTTTAATTTGGCATATGTATGTGTGTCTCATGTATACCCATGTGCGTGTGTAAGGCAGAGGTTGACTTTGGCTGCACTGATGGCATTCCACCTTATTTACTGAGGCAGAGTCTTTCACTTGAACCTCAGAGCTTTCTAATTCAGCTAGTCTAACTAGCTAGCCTGCCCAAGGGATCCTGTCTGTACCTTCTAGGTGCTGGGACTATAGACAGGTCACCAGGCCCACACAGCATTTATGTGGGTGCTAGCAATCCAAACTCAAGTCCTCACTCTTATGTGGAAATCCATGGAGCCATCTCCCCAGCCCACTTGCCAGTTTTCAAAATAATAGCCTGACCCCTTGCATCTTCTAAAGATGATCAATAAACACTTCTGGCATCTTTATGGATTCAATACTCTTATTCTACTGCCATTGTTTTGCTTCCTGATAGTCAACTTGTCACATTTAGCCATTAGGGACTTTGTGTACTTGGCATAGACACACAGAAAGGAGCTGTTTTCAGTGACTGGAAAATAGAAATTTGACTATATGGCCCAAACTTTAAAAGCCAGAAGGGCTTGGAATGATGTATTCCAAGTTCTGAAAGATAACAACTGTCAACCAAGATTATTTTATCCTGAAAAACTATCTATCCAAATTAATGGAGAAATGAGGGCATTCCACAACAAAAACAGACTAAAGGAATTATGACAACTAAGCCAGCTTTATAGAAAATACTTGAAGGAATCTTTCATGCTGAAGAGAAAGCAAAGTACACACACGAGGAAACAAGGAAAAAAATAAACCATACTCAAGTAACAGTTAAGACAAGCGAGTTAAGGAAAAATAGGAAGCTCTACAAAACAAGAACGGAGAGAATAAATACATATCTTTCAATAATGCCTCTTAATATCAATAGCCTCAACGCCCCAACCAAAAGACACAGGCTTTCAGACTGGATTAAAAGGCAGGATCCTGCTGTTTGTTGCCACCAGGAAACTCATCTATCAATAAAATATAGATACTGTGTTAGGGTGAAAGGATGGAAAATTGTATTTTAAGAAAATGGGCCTAGGAAACAAGCAGGGGTTACTAACCTAACATCTGACAGGATAGACTTCAAGCCAATATTAAAGATAAAGAAGGTCACTTTATACTGATTAAAGGAACACTCCAACAGGAGGACATTACAATCCTAAACATATATGCACCTAATACGGGGGCTACCAATTTCATTAAACAAACACTATTAGACTTAAGGTCACAGATAATACTAAACACAATTGTAGTGGGTGACTTCAATACCACACTCTCATCAATTGACAGGTCATCCTAGCAAAAAATAAACAGAGAGACATCTGGACTAAATGATGTCATGGAACAAATGGACCTAACAGATATCTACAGAACATTCCATCCAAATGCTGCAGAATATACACTTTTCTCAGCAGCACATGGAACATTCTCTAAAATAGACCATATATTAGGACCAAAGAAAATCACAAATAAAGGAAAATTGAAACAATCCCTTATACTCTATCTGACCACAATGCGATTAAACTACAAATCAGTAACAAGAAAAGCTACAGAGCATACAGAAATTCATGAAGACTAAACAGTACACTATTGAATGATGAATGGGTCATAGAAGAAATCAAACAGGAAATCAATAATTTCATAGAATCAAATGATGATGAGCATACAACATACCAAAACCTTTGGGACACAATGAAGGCAGTCCTAAGGGGAAATTTATAACTCTAAGTGCCTATATTAAGCAATTAGAGAGTTCTCAAGTAAACAATTTAGTGCTTCACCTTAAGGCCTTGGAAAAAGAAGCACAAAAATCAGTAGATGGGAAGAAATAACAAAGATTAGGGAAGAAATGAATGAAATAGAAACAAACAACAAAAACAACAACAAAATCCAAAGAATCAATGAAACAAAAAGTTGGTTCTTTGAAAGGATAAACAAGATTAATAAACTCTTAGCAAATCTGACCAAAAGAAAGAGAGAAGAGACAAAAATTAATAAAATTAGAGATGAAAAAGGCACCATTAAAACAGATACAAAAAAAATTCAGAAAATCATAAGGACCTACTTTAAGAATATATATGCCACTAAGTGTGAAAATCTGAAAGAAATGGGTGATTTCCTTGATTTATATGACCTACCAAAATTAACTCAAGATGAGATAAACTATTTAAACAGAGCTGTAACAAGTACAGAGATCCAAGCAGTTATAAAAAGTCTCCCAACCAAAAAAAGTCCAGGCCCTGATGGGTTCACTGGTGAATTTTACCAGACCTTCATGGAAGAACTAATACCATTGCTTCTCAAACCTTTTCATAAAATAGAAAAGGAAGGCATTCTAATGAACTCCTTCTATGAAGCCACCATCACCATGATACCAAAACAAGACAAAGATAGAACAACAAAAGAAAATTACAGACCATTCTCCCTCATGAACATAGGTACAAACATTCTCAAGAAAACATTGGTAAAGAGAATACAAGAATATATCAAAAGGATCATTCACCCAGACCAAGTAGGCTTCACCCCAGAGATGTAGGGATGGTTCAACATTTGCAAATCGATAAATGTGATATACTACATAAATGGGCTGAAGGACAAAAAGTCACATAATCATCTCACTAGATGCAGAAAAGGCATTTGACAAAATCCAATATACTTTCATGATAAAAGTACTACTGAAACTGAGAAAAGAAGGAACATATCTCAACTTAATAAAGGCTATTTATGACAAGCCTACAGCCAGCATAATACTAAATAGGGAAAAACTTGAAGCTTTTCCACTAAAATCAGGAACCAGACAAGAGTGTCTATTGTCCCCTACTCTTATTTTATATAGTACTGGAAGTCTTAGCTATAGCAATAAGACAAGAGACCCCCATAAAACATATACAAATTGGAAAGGAGGAGATCAAATTATCATTATTTGCAGATGATACAATTCTATACATAAAGGACCCTAGTGACTCTACCAGAAAACTGTTAGAACTGATAAAAAGTTTTGACAATGTAGCAAGATACAAAATATATACACGGAAATCAGTAGCTTTTCTTTATACTGCAACAAAAGTGAGGGGGGTGATATCCAGGAATCATTCCTATTCATAATTGCCTCAAAAACATAAATTACCTTGGAATAAATCTGACCAAGAAAGTGAAAGACCTCTACAATGAAAACTTTAAAACTCTCAACCAAGAAATTGTAGAAGACACTAGGAAATAGAAAGACATCTCATGTTCTTGGATTGGAAGAATCAATACTGTGAAAATGGCAATCTTACCAAAAGCAATCTACACATTTAATGTAATCCCCATTAAAATTCCAATGGCATTCTTTGCAGAATTAGAAAAAACAACCCTAAAATTCATTTGGAAGTACAAAAAACCAAGAGTAACCAAAGCAATTTTGAGCAACAAAAATAAGGCTGGTGGTATCACCATACCTGATTTTAAGCTATATTATAAAATCATAGGAACAAAAACAGCATGGTACTGTCACAAAGACACATAGATCAATGTAACAGAATAGAGGACCCAGATGTTAATCGAGGTAACTACAGCCATCTGATTTTTGACAAAAACACCAAAAAATTTCATTGGAGAAAAGGCAGCCTCTTCAACAAGTGGTGCTGGGGAAACTGGATATCTATATTAAAAGGATGAAAATAGATCCTTGTCTCTCTCCATATACAAGAATCAAGTCTAAGTGGATCAGGGATCTGAATATCATACCTGAAACTCTGAAACTGACAGAGGAAAATGTAGGGGAAACCCTTCAACATATTGGGATAGGCAATGACTTTCTGAATATAAATCCAATTGCTGAGGAAATAAAACCACTAATCAACCACTATGATCTCATGAAATTACAAAGATTTTGTACGGCAAAAGACAGTGTGAATAGAGCAAAGAGACAACCTACAGAATGGACAAAAATCTTTGCCAGCTATAAATCTGACAGGGGGTTAATATACAGAATATACAAAGAACTCAAAAAACTAAACAATAAGAAATCAAACAATCCATTTAAAAATGGGCTATGGAACTAAATAGAGAATTCTAAGAAGAAGAAATACAGATGTCATATAAACATCTAAAAAAGTGTACTACATTCTTAGCCATCAGGGAAATGCAAATTAAAACTTCTTTGAGATTCCATCTCACTCCTGTCAGAATGGCTATCATCAAGAAAACAAATGGTAATAAATGTTGGTGAGGATGCAGAAAAAGGGGAACCCTTCAACACTGTTGGTGGGAATCTAGTCTGGTATAGCCATTGTGGAAATAAGTATGGAGGTTCCTGAGACAGCTAAAAATAGATTTACTATACAACCTAGCTATAGCACTCCTAGGCATATATCCTAAGGACTCTTCTCACTACCTTAGAGATATTTGCACAACAGTGTTTATTGCTGCACTATTCACAATAGCTAGGAAATGGAACCAGCCTAGATGTCCTTCAATAGATGAATGAATAATAAAGATGTGGTACGTTGGGCTACAGAGATGGCTTAGCAGTTAAGGCATTTGCCTGCAAAGCCAAAGGATCCTGGCTTGATTCTCCAGGACCCACTTAAGCCAGATGCACAAGGGGGTACATGCTTCTGGAGTTTGTTTGCAGTAGGGGGAGGCCCTGGCATGTCCATTCTCTCTCTCTCTCCCCCTCTTTCACTCTCTCAAATAAATAAATAAATAAATGAAGTATATTTTAAAAAAGATGTGGTATGTTTACACAATAGAGCTCTATTCAGTGTGGTAAAAAAAATTAAATTATGAAATTTGAAGGGAAATGGATGGATCTGGAAAGGATTATACTAAGTGAGGTAACCCAGGCCAAGAAAGCCAAATGTCACATGTTTTCTCTCATATGTGGATCTTAGTTACAAATGTTCAGACTTGTGTGTAAGTTGGAGTAAAACTTGGTAGCAGAGTTCTGTTAGCTAGAAAGGGGCTATAAGGGAGGGAGGAGAAAGGTGGACTTAAGGGGATGGCACTGTATATATGTAAGTAGATGGACATATTACTGTGGTATGGCCTAATATGGCCTAAGTGAGGTCAGGGGAAGAGATTGAGTAAAAGGAATATGGGGGGATGGGTAACCAAAATCCAGGATATTGTGAATAAGCTATATGATAATCTACTTTTTTGGATAATGGCACACCCAGAAGCCATAGACTGTTAATAGCAAAATTTCAGTGCCAGGGATGGGATACTTTCTGTTGAGTTGTTGGCCAGGGAAGTCCTTGATGCCCCAAAATATTACAGGCTATTGCCAAGGCTCTTGTTTTCCCACCAGCAATAAATGATAAGACTCTATTACTGAAGACTCCGCATGCCTGGGCTGCAAGGTCAACGAGAAATCAAACTGGGGCTGAGCTGAACACCTTCTCCTGGTAGACCAGTTGACAGAAAGCTGGAAAAAGCTGTACTGCATGCAGCCTTATGGGAGACAGAAGCCATCAGTGGTGAAAACAGTGGACACTGTAAGCCTCAAGTTCGGTCAGCTAGGCCAAACAAGCCCACAGGTGCAATAGTGGCATGTCTTTTATGGGGGAAACCAACTACTCTCTAATTGGACTGGAGACCTGCTCTATGGGAGGGAAAACATGCCGGGCACTGAAAACCTCATCAAAAGCCTATGAGGGGGGAGGTCATGAGCATTAGGAGTGTAATGCCTGCTCTTGTCTGGCTAAATGCATATATTTTTCTCACCAAACTGCCCTGTAAGCACTTTACTTAATACTCATACCCATATATTAATGTTACTCTCACTTTTGATTAGAGATGCTTCTCTTTTCAGATGGCGGTGACCACTGTGATGATCCAAAAGGCAACATAGTGCTGAGAGGTCCTGATGGAGGAGTGTTCAGCACTGAAACATCTCTATTACATGTTCCAGGGCTCAGGGTCCATTGCGGAAGAGGTGGTGGAAATATTGTAAGAGCAGAAGGAAGGGTAGTAGTGCTTACAATGCAATTGACCAGACAGAAATTGGCCTTGATATCCATGACCTTGCAGTGCCTAGCACTACCTTCAAAGGACCCTCATGATAGGAGGACAATATGATGACATCAAAATAAAAGAGAGATTAATGGTGTGAGGGAGGGGGTATGATTGAGTGTAGATCTGTGAAGGGGAAAGTGGGGAAAGGGATAGAATTATCATGGTTTATTTTCTGTAAGTATGGAAGCTATCAATAAAAAGAAAAAATACACATTAAAAACTATAAATCAGTATTTTAAGTTGTTGCCATCAGAAAAGACAAAACAATTGACTAATGTTGTAAATGCTAGTGCAAAACAAACAAACCCCCAAATCTTTTTTTTTTTTTTTTTTTTTTTTTTTTTGAGCCAGAGTGTTACTCTAGCTCAGGCTGACCTGGAATTCATATGTAATCTCAGGGCAGCCTCGACCTCATGGTGATCCTCCTACCTCTGCCTCCCAAGTGCTGGGATTAAAGGCGTGTGCCACCACGCCTGACCCAAAATCTTTTTAAAAAGACTTTTTGTTGGTCGGTTGTGGTGGCACACGCCTTTAATCCCAGCACTCAGGAGGCAGAGGTAGGAGGATTGCCTGTGAGTTTGAGGCCACCCTGATACTACATAGTTAATTCCAGGTCAGTCTGGACCATAGTGAGATCTTACCTCAAAAAATTAACGAAAAAGACGCTTCATTGACAACCTCCGTACATATAAACAATATACTATGATCATAATCCTGTTTCATCACCCTCCTTTTTTCACCCATCCCTATCCCCCCTCCACTGAATCCCTTCTTTTTCCATGTAGTCCCTGCTCTATTTTGATGTCATCATTTCCCCTTGCTATTATGCAGGTTGTGTCAGCCACTGTAAGTTCATGAATGCCATGGCCACTTTGTGTCTGGAAGACAGTATTGCAAGGAATTCCTTCCCTTTATTTGGCTCTTAGAATCTTTTCTCTACCTCTTCCAAAATAGTCTCAGAGCTGAACTCTCCACTGTCACTTTGTCTCAGCATTTTGATGAGTCTTCAGTCATCCCAGTGGTCAGTGACATCTGAAAAGAGACGCTTCTCTAACCAAAACAGAAGGTGGCGTTAATATATGGGCATAAATGTAAGCATTTAGGGGGAAGTTTGGTGGCCAGACAACAGTGATACTTTCTTCACTAGGGTTTATGACGCCTCTCATACCAGCTATAGGCTTTTGGTATTTTCAGTAGTAGACATGACTCTTCTCCCACTAAGCGGGCTTTAAATTCAATCAGAAAGCAGTTAGTTTCCCCCATAACAGATGTGCCTCCATTGTACCAGCTGGCACATTTGGCCTGGTTGGCCAGCTGTGAATCTTGGAAGATCCACTGTCCAAACCCCCAAATCTTAGCAGGTTTCTTTGTTTGAGGCTGGATCTCATATAGCCCAAGTTGGCCTGGAGCCAGTACAGGCGTGTAGTACCATACCTAGTCTCTTAACAGTTTTGAAAACATCAGCTGAATTGAAGAGAACGGACACATGCAAACGAACCAAGCTTTAATGATACCTAGATTCTTCTGAGCATCTCTTCATCTAACTCTCTTAATTAATAAATTCTCTTAATTATTAATTCTGCTTCTCTTAACTGTAAAATCGTGTCTCAGTTCTGCCTTTCCATTGATTAAGCGTAGCAAGTTTTGCAAATGTTCTAAATATAACATCTCTGAGAGCCACTGGTTGTCATTTTGTGAGAAAAACATTATTTGCCTGCATTCACTACTTCTCTTGGTGCTGTGACAAATATCTGCCCAAAAGCAACTTAGTCGAGGCAGTGTGTCTTTTGGTTTATATTTCCAGGGTAAGAGCCATCCTGATGAGGAAGGCATGGTGGCGGGAGCATGAGGCAATTGGTCACGTTGCATCCACAGTCACGAGGCAGAGAGACACAAAAGCTTATGCTTACCTATCTCGCTCTTTTTATTCAGTGCAGGACCCCAGCCCGTGGAATGGTGCTGCCTACAGTTAGGGTAGGTTTTCCCACCTTTGTTAACCTGATATAGAAATATTTTCAGAGATGCCCAGAGATCTGTCTTTTTAGATGCTATCAAACTGACAACTGAGATTAACCATCAATGACATCACATAAGAACTTTTCCCGTTGGACATGAGGTGCAGTCAGGTTTGCATTGCTGGCAGAAATCACCTGACCAAGAGCAGCTTGTGGACAAAAAGGGTTGATTTTGGCTTATAGACTCAAGGGGAAGCTCCATGATGGCAGGGGTGGACATCACCCCCTGGACAACATAAGGTGGACAATAGCAACAGGAGAGTGTGCCAAACACTGGCAAAGGGGAAACTGGCTACAGACACCCATAAGCCCGCCCACAACAATACACTGCCTCCAGGAGGCGTTAATTCCCAAATCTCCATCAGCTGGGAACCTAGCATTCAGAACACCAAGTTTATGGTGGACACTTGAATCAATCTACCACGCCATGGCACTACTAATATTTTTCCTTGAAGACATAAATCTCAAATTTGAAAATCTAGAGCCATGTCTTCTTATTTATTTGTTTTACTGCAGATTAAACCCAGTGCTTCACACATGCTAAGGCAAATGCTCTACCACTGAGCTTATACCCCAGCCCTATTCTTTTTTTAAAAATGTTTATTTATTTATTTAGAAGCAGAGAGAGATATATAAGAGAGACAGAGAGTGGGCATGCCAGGACCACCAGCCACTGCAAACAGATTCCAGATGCCTTGTGTCGCTTTGTGCATCTGGCTTTACATGGGTATTGGGAAATTGAACCTGGGCCATCAGGTTTTGACAGCAAGTGCCTTTAACAGGTGAGCCATTGCTCTAGCCCACAGCAATCATTGTTCAAATAGTTGTCTTCATAGATGCTCATTGGAGTTATGTGAGCAATCACTAGTAGAAGCGTCAGATCATTATTATCTCTGTTTTAATAATCACCAGCTCTCCTCAGTCATCCATGGCCTGTCTGCTTTGAACCCGTTAGGGTCCTGGTAGACAGTGTGGCTCAGGGAGGACACCTTTTGTAAGAGTAGCTGCTTCATTTGAATACATGTTGGGATGTGCTCTGTCTATACTGAAGCCCCCTTCACCAACCTTGTTTCTCCAACTCAAACTTCAACCTCTGGGACATTTATGAAACAGACTCAAAGAAACCTTTTCACTTACTTGGTCGATTTTATTTCATCTTATTGCTTTAGTTAAGTCTCTATTGTGTTTTTCAAATTATTTTATGATTATTTTCTTGGATATTGCATACTTTACTTTTCAATATGGCTGCAGTAGAGATGACATTAACCTTTATTTCATATGCTCATCTGTAATTCCACTGAGATAAACCCACCTTGGCTCACTCTGGCATTTGTGGTGAGGGGGGTGGGTAGGAGAGTTTTTTGCTACCAGTTCACTGGGTATGGATAGGGTAGAGCTCTGGCTCTTACAGCTGTTGTTGTCATAAGCAAGGGGCCTCAGGCAATACATCTGTCATGACTCTTTTGTCTCATTGCTATTCTGTATATATGAAGTTATTTTATTATTATTATTATTATTATTGGCACTAGATAAGTTCAGACACAACTTTTTATTTTATTTTATTTTATTCCAGTACTGTGGATTGAACCTAGGGCCTTACCATACTAGGGAAGCACTCTACGGCTTGAGCCACACCCCCAGCTAAGCCTCCAGCGCCTCATTGCTATTCTGAATTTGCCTTAATAGGTTCATACAGTCATCAGTTACAAGCTGATGCTTCAGACCTATTTTAAACCATTGATCCATGTTCCAAGTTGAAAACATAATTTAAAAATTACAATACTGTAAAAAAGGGAAATTAAAAATAGCTCCCAACCTCAAACTTCTGGTGCCTTTGTGTTTGAGGACAATGCGCTGCGGTGGGAAGTGGGGAGGTGCCCAGCGAGTCATAAACGGAACACGTGACTGCGAAGCAGCGGCAGCTGCTCGGGACGGGAGGCCTCTGCCTTTCTTACGCAGTAAAAGGGAAGTTGGCAAACTACTTTCTCAGACCATTTAGAGAACTTCCAAGAAAACACATGCGCTGCCCAGCACATGTCTCTGGCCTGCGGCTGAGACTTGGGCTAAATCTGTTTCTGCTGCAGTCATACCCTCACATCACGCCAACTGGAAGGCAGACGCTTCCTGTAAGGCTGAAGAACTGAATTGTTCCATGTGTCGCTGTGCATACCACTTTCCATTATCTGGTCCTTAGGAAAAAAAGAAATGACAGGGATCAACAGAGGTCAGTGGGATTTTGCTCATTGTATTTGTGCATGTATATAACACGAGCCCTTTCTATTTTGAAATTTGCTTGAAACACATTTTTTAAATTGTAAGAACAATACACGCTCATTGTAAAAATTTACACAGCACAGAAGTCCATAAAGAAAAACAAAACAAGGGCTAGAGAGTTTGCTCAGTGGTTAAGGCACTTGCTTGCGAAGACCAAGGACCCAGGTTTGATTCCCCAGCATCCACGTAAAACCAGATGCACTAGGTGGCACATCCATCTGGAGTCTGTTTGCAGTGGCTGGAGGCCCTGGTGTACCCGTTTTCTCTCTCTCTCCCTCTCAAATGAATAAATAAATATAATTAAAAATATTAAGAAAATAAAAAACAAGACAGATAGTTCTTTCTTCTTCATACGCATTACCCTCACCCCAACCCCATTCCACTCCAACGATTAACCACTATTAATAGTTTGCACTTTATTTTCCCAGATCTTTGTGTCTTTTTAATGGCATGTGCATTTATAAGTATATTATTTTAAGTTTAAAACTAAACATAGGGTCATATTATTTTGTGACTTGCTTTCGCTGAGCAATATATCTTGGGGCAACTCTATTGTCTGATTTATAGGAATATGTCACAATTTAACTATGCCTCTACTTATTTGCACTTGTTTCCAAGTTTTCACTATTTTCATGAACATTCTTTGCTTGTATATCTTTTCTCTCTTTTGTGCATTGTTCTGTGGGGGTAGAAGGGAATTGCTGGGTCAGTGGGAAGGCACATTTGAAAAGACAACAGACGAAGGCTAAAGAGATTACTCAGTGGTTAAGGCACTTGCCTGCAAAGCCTAATGACACAAATTTGAATTCAGAGTACCCAGGTAAAGCCAGATGCACAAAGTGATGCATGCATTTGGAGTTTGTTTGCATCAGCTGGAGGCCCTGGCATGTCCATTCTTGGTCTCTCTTCTCTCTCTGCTTGTAAATAAACAAATACATTATAAAAAAAAACAACAACAAAGTGTTCTAGATTGTCCTCTGAAGTTATGTGTTTGTGTTTCCATGAACAGAAACTGAAAACACTTTTCTACTCAAACCCCTATCACCCATAGTCATCATCCACCTTTAAAATGTTCCTAATCTGAGAGAAAGTGCTGTTTAGTTATCTTTTAAATTTTTATTTATTTATTTATGAGAGAAAGAGAAAGAGGCAGATAGAGGGAGAAAGAATGGGCATGCAGTCTGGAGAGATGGCTTAGAAGTTAAGGCACTTGCCTGGGTAGCGTAGGAACCTAGGTTAAATTCCCCAGTATCCACATAATCCAGATGTGCAAGGTAGCACATGCATCTGGAATTTATTTGCAGTGGCCAGAGGCCCTGGATGCATTCTCTCCTTCTTTCTCTCTGTAATAAATACATTAAAATAAAATATTTTTAAAAAGAAGAATGGACATGCCAGGGCCTTCAGCCGCTGCAAACGAACTCCAGTTGCACATGCCTCTTTGTGCATCTGGATTTATGTGGGTCCTGGGGAGTCAAACCTGGGTCCTTTGGCTTTGTAGGCAAGCACCTTAACTGCTAATCCATCTCTCCAGCCCAATTGTCTTTATTTGCATATTTTTATATGTTTATTTGAAGAAGTTCTAAACTATGGGTGATTTTGCCCTGAGATACATTTGGCAATGTCTGGAGGCATTAAAATTAGTTACTGCAGGGCATTGTGGTGCACGCCTTTAATCCCAGCACTTGGGAGGCAGAGGTAGGAGAATCCCTGTGAAGTTGAGGCCAGCCAGAGACTACATAGTGAATTCCAGGTCAGCCTGGGCTAGAGTAAGACCCCACTTCAAAAAAAAAAAAACAACCAAAAAAAAGTTACTTATTTATGTGAATGTTCATGGAGGGAAGGGATTTCCAGGGTCTCTTGCTTTTGAAAACAAGCACTAGACACATATACGACTTTATATCTGGCTTTATGTGGGGGCTGGGGATTAAATCTGGATTAACAGGCTTTGCAAGTGTTTTTATCTGCTGATCCACCTCCGCAGTCCCCCAGAGCATTGTTAACTTGTACAGTCAGTGGTGGTGATGATGTGTAGGTAGTGGCAGGTACTATGAGAGTACTGGATATCCAGGCCATTTGGTATCTGGAGGGGGCATGTTGTAAGGAGTCCTACCCTTCCTTTGGCTCTTACATTCTTTCTACCACCTCTTCTGCAATGGACTCTGAACCTTGGAAGGTGTGATAGAGATATTTCAGTGCTGAGCACTCTTCTGTCACTTCTTCTCAGCACTATGGTGCCTTCTGAGTCATCCCAAGGTCACCATCATCTGAAAAGAGAAGCTTCTCTAACCAAAAGTGAGAGTAGCATTAATATATGAATACGAACATTATTAGAAGTGCTTACCAGGCAGTTTGGTGAGCATAGTATATACATTTAGCCAGACACCAATAGACATTACCCCCTAGGGTTCATGACAACCCTATCCACAGGTTTTCATTATCAGGCATGTATTCCCTCCCACGGAGCAGGCCTCCAGTCCAATGAGAGAATGTTTGGTTTCCCCCATAATAGACATGCCACTATTGCACCCTTTGGCTCATTTGGCCTGGCTGGCCAAGTTTAAGGCTTGCAGTGTCCACTGATGAGTATCTCCATTGGTCATTTCTCTCTCTCCCATTGAACTCCATGCAGTATAGCTTTTTCTAGCTTTCTGTCAGCTGGTCTATACGGAGGTGGTTTTCAGCTCAGCTCCAGCAGGATTTCTCAGTGACCTTGCAGCCCAAGTATGTGGAATCTTTAGCAATAGAGTCTTACCATCTATTCCTGGTGCGAAACTAAGAGCCTCGGCAATGGCCTGTACTGTTTTGGGGGCATCAGGGATCTCCCTGGCCAACAACTCACTGGAAGGTATCCCATCCCTGGCACTGAAAATTTTCTAGTAACAATCTATGGCTTCTGGGCATTCTGTATGATTTAGTCATACACAAAATCATGGAAGCTAAACAATACACTAAGAAATGATGAATGGGTCAATGATGAAACCAAGAAGGAAATAAAAAAAAATTCATAGAATCAAATAATAATGGGAACACAACATATCAAAACCTTTGGGGCACAATGAAGGCAGTCCTAAGAGGGAAATTTATAGCTTCTTTGTCTCTTATGACAAATGGGTTTGGAGTGCTTGTGGAACATGAATGTAGCCACTCCTGCTTGCTTTGATTTCCATATTCTTGAAACATCTCTTTCCTTCCTTTCACTTTCTGTCTATATGCCTTTTACAGTGAGGTGTATTCCTTGCAGGTAGCATATAGTTGGGTCTTACTTTTAAATCCAGTACTAGTCTGTGTCTTTTAATTGGACAACTGAGACCATTATTATTCAGAGCTCTTACTGAAAGAAATATGCTAATTCCTGTAGTTTTCTGTCTTTGTCATGTTTGACTCTTTTCTAATTCTCCTTTGCTTGTCTACTCTACTGGCAAAATTTATTCTTTCTCATAGTTTTGGTGGTTTCTTAATCTTCCTGTTCTATGTGTAGAATTTCTTTAAGCAGCTTCTGTATTTTTGACTTAATAGGCATGAATTTCTTTAGTTCGTACTTATCATGGAAGGTCTTGATTTCTCCTTTGATTTTAATGGCTAACTTGATGGATACAGTAATATTGGTTATTAGTTTTTTCCTTCAGTGCTTAAAGTACATTATTCCATGCCCTCTTAGCTTTAAGATTTGCTGCTGAGAAATCTGGTGAGTTTGCCTTTATATGGGACTTGCTGTTTTTCAAAATCTTAAATATTTTTCTTTGGTCTGTACATTTGGTGTTTTTTCTAAAAGTATTTTATTTATTTATTTGTCAGAGAAAGAGAGAGAGAGAGAGAGAATGGGCATGCCAGGGCCTCCAGCCACTGCAGATGAACTCCAGATGTGTCCGCCCCCTTCTGGCTCTGGCTTATGTGGGTCCTAGGGAATTGAACCTGGGTCCTTAGACAAATGCCACTAAGCCATCCCTCCATCCCTGGTGTTTTAACTATAATATATTGGGAAATTTGTTTCTGGTCAGAACTGATTGGGATTCTAAATACCTCTGTACCTGGATGCCCATATTTTCCAAACGTTTGGAAACTTTTGGCTGTTATTTCACTGATTGCATTGTCTATATCTTTATAATTTATACCTTTCCTTCTATGCCAATGATTTATAAATTTGGTGTTTAATAGTGTCCTAGAGATTTTGCACATCCTGTTTACTCTCACTTGATTCATTACTATCTCTTTTAATTTGTCTACCTTTTCCTCAAGCCCTGATACTTTCTCTTCCTGTTGTTCCAACATACTCATGAGGCTTTCAACTGAGATTTTATTTGACCTATTGAGCTTTACACTTCCAGTATTTCAACTTGGTTATTTCAGAATCTATATCTCCTTACTGAATCACTTTTCCATCTCCTGAGTTTCATTATTTTCATCATTTAGCCAGCTGCTTATTCATATTGATTTCATTCAGATGTTTACTCCTGTTCTCTTTGAATCCATTCATCATCCTTATTGCCATTCTTTTGAATTACTTGTCTGGAATTTAACCTACTTTATATTTACACTTTTTATTGTATCCAGTTACTATGGGATTATTAGCTTTTTGGGAGTCATGTTGCCTTATGTTTCAAATATTTCTTGTGTTTTGGTGTTGTGTTGTGATTTGTGCATCTGGGGTGGAGTCATTAGCTAGAAGTTTTAATTTCACATGGTCTTTCAGTGACATGTGCCAAACAGCTTGTCCTTATGGAGAGAGACCATCTTAAAAAGAACAAAAAACAGGGCTAAGAAATCAGGTATCAAAAAGAGAATAAATGAGAGGAAAACATAAATGCAAAGAGAAAAAAAAGAAATTATTTTAAAAATTACATGTAAATATATTTTTTTAACTTAATTTCTTCTTTTTTTTATTAATTAGTTTTGTACTCAGCGAATACAGTCAATTTGGTACCATTGTTAGGCTCATCCATGACCTACCCCCTCCCCCTGACCCCTCCTTGTTGAGGTATATGGGTCATGCATTCTGGAGTTAGCCCACAGTTATGGGTAGGAGAAATGTCTCTGCATACCATGACCCAACATGTGGCTCTGACATTCTTTCCGCCCCCTCTTCCGCAAAATTTCCCTGAGCCATGTTGGGTTCAGTTTTGGTCTGCTTCAGTGATGAGGTGTTGGGGGCCTCTGGGTCTCTGGATATCAGATTTGGTAGGAGTTGATTTTTCTCTGTGTTGATCTCCTTTACCCTTGTGCTGGTACCCGGTTCACCAAGAAAACAGCCCCCTTGCTTGTTTTGCCAATTGTTCTTAGCTTCAGCTGGGGCCTTTCTGAGGTATGATGGGGTGGCTCTCTCCTTAGGATCTACATCTATCTGAAAAAGGGAAGCAGACCGGGCGTGGTGGCGCACGCCTTTAATCCCAGCATTCAGGAGGCAGAGGTAGGAGGATCACTGAGAGTTCGAGGCCACCCTGAGACTACATAGTGAATTCCAGGTCAGCCTGGACCAGCGTGAGACCCTACCTTGAAAAAACAAAAAAAATAAAAATAAAAAATAAAAAAAATAAAGGGAAGCAGATTCTCCAACGGACAGTAAATTAGCACCAGACAAATGAGATAACCTTACTTTTTTATAGAGAATTTAATAGGTGTAGGCCCTCTACATGTAAATATTTAAACCAATTGTTCCTAATTTTAAAAGGCTTGTGTGTTGGAGAGATGACTTAGTAGTTAGGACATTTGCCTGCAAAGCCAAAGGTCCCATGTTTGATTCCCCAGTAGCCACATAGGCCAGTTGCATAAGGAGGTAGCACATGCATCTGGAGTTCGCTTGCAGTAGGTAGAGGCCATGGTGTGCCCATTCTTTCTGTACCTGCCTTTCTCTCTTTCTCTCTCTCTCTCTCAAATAAATAAATAAATATGTGTAGGGCTGGAGAGGTTGCTTAGTGGTTAGGGCACTTGCTTAAGAATCTTAAGAACCCAGGTTTGATTCCCTAGTACCCTGTAAGTAAGCCAGATGCACACTGTGGCACATGTGTCTGGAGTTAGTTTGCAGTAGCTAGATACCCCGGTGTGCCCATTCTCTCTCTCTCTCTGTATATGTATGTAATTTGCCCTTTTCTGTCTCCCCCTCTCTCTCAAATAAATAAGTAAATAAAAATTTTTAAAAGTTTGTGTAGAAATAGTCTGGCGTGGTGGTGCATGTCTTTAATCCCAGCACTTGGGAGGCAGAGGTAGGAGGATCACAGTGAGTTCGAGGCCACCCTAAGACTACAAAGTGAATTCCAGGTCAGCCTGGGCTAGAGTAAGACCCTACCTCAAAAAATCATTAGTAATAATAAATAAATAAATAAATAAACAAATAATAAAAAAGGTTCTGGTTTGTGTAGAAACCAAGCCAGCAAACAAAAATTAGAAAGCGCACATGCACACAGCAAAAATTAAGAGGAAGGACTAGAGAGATGGCCTAGCAGTTAAGGCACTTGCCTATGAAGCCCAAGGACCCAGGTTTGATGCTCCAGAACCCATGTATGGCAGATGCACTGGGTGGTGTATGCATCTGGAGCTCATTTGCAATGGCTAGAGGCCCTGGTGTGCCATTTCCCTCTCTCCTTCAAATAATAAATAAACGAATTTTAAAATGAGGAGGAAACAAAGAAGGCTTCCTATCTTCCCAGGTGGTCAATTGTAGGGGAAGAAGTGAAAGATCTCAACCTACATCATGGAGCTCTTTTTTTCTGTGACCACGTTGCCTACGTGCCATCTGGTGAGAGCAGAAGCTTGTGCTACTTTTTGGTTTCTTCTGTGTTCACCTAGCAACCTGGAGGACATAGTTTGTGGCACTAGTTAGCTGTAATTACCCTCAGCTTCCCTGCTCCTCAGGTTGGGATGTGGTGTGGATGCAAGCGTTCCCCTAGCTGGCCTTCATCTCCATTGACTGCTGGTGTCTGGGTGTTGAGCAGGGAGTGCGATGGGTCTGCAAAGGTCTGCTCCAAAGGGTGGCAGCAGCAGAACACTCGTGTGCACCACGCTCCAGCTCTTCTATCCACAGCCTAGCTCTTCTACTTTATGGCTGCAAACGCTTCATAGCTAGCTTGCCGAAGTTTTGGATTCCAGCGGAATCTCTGCCTTTCTCTGTGTCTCTGTGGGGTTTCCCCACTGCATGGAGCTCTCAGTCAGTGTCTTCAGCTTTTCCATATCACTATGTCAGCTTTTCAGGCCATCACTCGCTGGGTCGCTGTACAAGGCCTGCTGTGCGTTCCCACAGACAGGACAGTGGAGGAGCTTTTGGGTCCCAAAGCTCTGTATACTCAGATCAGGCCCATTAGCTATGACTTCTGGCCATGGCACTATTACCCAATGCTGGCCAAGTGCCAGTATGCCATCAGGTTCCAGGTCTCCTGTCTGGTTAGACTGTGCATGACTAAGACCAATCTAAATTATGTTTTCTGAGTCTCTTTCTTGTGTAGCAGCCCCCATACTCTCCACGGTGTCCCACTCTATGTCCATGTGCTGGGGTGCTCATTGTCTCCTTCTGTTCTCTCCAAACTCCATTTTTCTTTATTTTCAAAAAAGATTCTGTTCATTTGCACGGGAATGTCATTGCCTTACGTCCATCACCCATCTCAAAGAGAAGCTGCTATCTAGATGTTCCAGCTCTATCCCTCAAGATGCTTGCCACTATTTGGGGTCACTAATCTGCTAATCTGCCAGCTTTATCTCTGCTTCAACATGGTGTGTGTGTGTGTGTGTGTGTGTGTGTGTAAGCATGTATGATATATATATATATATATATATATCAAACTATATAAAATATACTATATACATACAATATACTATATACATATATATGTGTGTAAGAATGTATGGTTGATATATATATATCAAACTATATACAATTATTTATTTGACCCCAGGGACCCACTTGTATCCATCTGCCCAGTGCTGGGGTTACAAGCTTACCCCACCATGTCTAGAACTATGTGTGTGTGCATGTGTGGTTTGTGTGTATGGGTGAATGCATGCCATGGCATTTGCATGGGAGTCAAAGGACAACTTGGGGTGTTGATCTTTGCTTCTTACCTTGTTCGAGACAGGGTCTCTCTTGTTTGCCACTGACGATTGATGGCCCATGAACTTCAGGATTCTTATGCCTCCATTTCTTATGGCCATAGGTGTGTAGGGAGTATAGGCACATGTACTACTTGCATATGATTTTATGTGGGTCCTGGGGCTTCAAGTTCTGATCATCAGGCTTGTGCAGCAAACACTTTTAACCACTTTAACCTTTCCCCCAGCCCATAACCAGCATGTTTTTATGAGGTAGGTTCTCAATGTAGCCCAGGCTGACCTGGAACTCACTCTGTAGTCCCAGGCTGGCCTCAAACTCATGTTGATCTTCCTATCTATGTCTTCCAACTATTGGGGTTGAAGGTGTGTCACCACACCCAGCATGGTTTTTTACGTGGGTTCTGGAGATTGTATTCAGGTTCTCGTGTTTTTGAGGCAAGCACTTTACCAATTGAACTTTCTCTCCAGGCCCAGAGTTTTGTTCTTTTAAGAGATTGAATAACATCCCATTGTACACACACACACACACACACACACACACACACACACACACTCACATCTGCTTTATCCATTCATCCATGAATGAACACTTGGGTTGCTTCCATATTTTGACCATTGTGAATAGTACTGCAATAAATATAAGAATTAAAATAGCTACAAAGACTTACTTTTATTTTCTTGGAATGTATAACCTGAGTAGGTTGATAGATTTTATGGTAGTTATATTTTAATATTTTTGAGCTGCTCCATGATATTTTCCATAACTATCAGGACAAATTGGCATTCTCACTAACAATGTACAAGGGTTCCTCTTTCTCTATACCCTATCCAACCTTTGTCTTTCTCAAAATAGCCATTCTGAATGATGTGAGGTGATACCTCATTGTGGTTTTGATTTTATTTCTTTAATGATTAGTGATGCAGAGAATTTTTTATATGCGTGTTACTATTTGTATGCCTTTTGAATTGTTTATTCAGGTCCTTGTTCCATTTTTAAATTTTATTTTATCTTTTTTTTTTTTTTTGAAACAGGGTCTTTCTATGTAGCCTTTGCTAGCCTTAAAACTCACTATGTAGCCCAGGATGTGATTGAACTTATGGCACTACTGCTGCCTCAGCATCTCAGGTGATGCACTTGCAGACAATGATAACCAAGTTCATCTCATTATTTTATTTAATTTTTATATACTTCATTTATTTATTGATTTTCATGGAGAGAAAGACAGAGAGAGAGAAAGAGAGAGAGAGAGAGAGAGGGAATGAGCATACCAGGGCCTCTTGGTCACTGCAAACAAACTCCAGACACATGTGCCACCTTGTGCATCTGGCTCTGTGTTGGTACTGTGGAATCGAACTTGGGTCATTAGGCTTTGCAGACAAATACCTAAACCACTGAGCCATCTCTCCAGCCCTCACTTGATTTTCTTATTTTTTGTGTATATGTGTTCTTGTGTGTAGGTGCTTGTGTGTGCTTGTGTGTGAAGGCAGAGGACACTCCCAGTGTTGTTTCTCAGGTGCTATCTTCTTTTCTTAGAGACAGGGTTTATCACTGGCCTGGAAGTCTGCAAGTAGGGCTAGACTGGCTGACCTGTAAACCACAGGGGTCCACCTGTTTCTGCCTCCCCAGCACTGAAATTACAAGTGTGTGTCACCATACTTGGCTAATTTTGCATGTGTTCTGGGGTTCAAACTCAGGCCCTCATGCTTGCAAGATAAGCACTTTATCAGCTGTGTTATCTCCCCAGCCCTATATCATTCCATCTTTACATTTGGTCTCAGCCAAGAGGCCAAGATCAATTTTAAACTCAGGATATTTGCTGTTTAGCTATTGTGGCATAGGAGTTTTTTTTTCAATATTTTGAATGTTAGCCCCTTACCAGACATATGGTGCATAAAGTCTAGAAGATGTCCTCTCACTAACTCCTCTCCTCCCTTCCAAAGGTCTCTCATCTGCTTTCATATCATACAAAAATCTAGATCTCACATATGAGAGAAACCATACTAATATTTGTCCTCCTGGTAGACTTTTTATTTCTGCTTCAGTCTCATTGCTTTTTATTTATCTGTTAGGTTTCCTTTACACACACACACACACACACACACACACACACACACACACGAGAAATTCTGGTTCAATTTGCATGGGTCTTTAGTGTCTAGAAATGTATCCATTTCTTATAGACTTTGCAGATTTATTGGAATGTATTTCAAAATATCCCCCAATGATCTGCTGGATTTCAATATCATTTGTTGTAATATCCACTGTTCGTTTGACAATTTTATACATGTGTAAAATATATTTAGATCATTTTTATCATTCCTTCCCTTCCCTTGTCCTTCTCCCACTCCAGCTGAACCCCTTCTTCTTTACTATTCCCCCTTCAACTTTAGTTGTTTTTCCATTGAGTTTAATCAAGGTTGCCTATGTGACCATGTGTTGGGGGTTATTTACCAGAGCATAGAGCATGAGCAACTTAGCATGCTCTTCTTATCTGAAGGAGAAAATGTGAGTGGTATTTTTTTTTTTTTGAGGTGGGGTCTCACTCTAGCCCAGGCTGACCTGGAACTAACTCTGTAGTTCCAGGCCGGCCTTGAACTCATGGCAATCCTCCTACCTTTGCCTCCCTAGTGCTGGGATTAAAGGTGTACACCACCATGCCCGGCTGTGAGTGGTCTTTTTAATATGCTGCTAAATTTGGCTGGCTAGTGTATTTTTGATTTTTTTTTTCAAGGTAGGGTCTCACTTTAGCCCAGGCTGACCTGGAATTCACTATGGAGTCTCAGGGTGGCCTTGAACTCACGGCGATCCTCCTACCTCTGTCTCCCGTCTCCCGAGTGCTGGGATTAAAGGCGTGTGCCACCACAGCCCGACAAGCTAGTGTAGTTTTGAAAGTTTTTTTATTCATCAGGAATATTGGCCAATACTTTTCTCTTCTTGCAGTGTTCTTACTGACTTTAGTAGCAGGGTAATGCTGACCTACAATGATTTTGGAAGTCTTCCTTTCTTTCCACTAAAAAAAAAAATGTAGGATGAATGTATGCACAAACAAATCAATGCATCAACAAATGGGTCTCTGTGCCTTCAGGCCCTGCCATGCCTCTGATGAGCATTACTAATTAGTTTGGTTCTTAAAATTTCCCTTCAGTCCAGAGATGGCTTTTTCTTAATATAGCCACAGCAGACACTGGCAATCACTTTGTATTGATGCCAGAGAGGAAACCTGTTGGCCAGCTCTGAGGCAGGACGTCTGAGTTCCCCGGGTGACCCCTGAAAGAGCCTATTTTGTGAGTTCTGGTTACAGAGGAGGCACAGAGCGAGCATTCCCGAGGACAGAGGTGCGGGCTGGCCACACCCTCTCCTAAGCTCCCCTGTAGGGGGATTCAGCTTACTCCACCAGGGTTCTGCTTTCCTTCATGGTCTTAAGTTTATCATAAAATCGACTTGCTGTGAGGGGCCCCTGAGCCTGGGCTTTTTGTAAGGAAATGGGAACAATTAATGGACTTATCTGATGAAAAGTAATGCCGCTAATGATTTATTAATTATCATGTGGCTTATCTTTCTGCTTCCTATTAATCAAAGATGTCCTGGAACACTGGAGCTTCACATGAGGGGAACAGACCTAAAGGCAGTCTTCTGTGAGGTGATGTGGGTGGGAGCCAGGTGCCCCTGGCTTCCCTTGACCCTGCTCTAGTTTCCTTCCATCTTCAGGGGTAAGCCCTGTTGGGCTGTGGACAAGGGGGTGAGAGGGGCAAGGGAGGCTCCACACTGGGTGGAATGCCCATTCTATGTGAGGAGTTATGCAAGGTAATTTATAGCTTCATTTCAGACCTATAAAACAGATATTGCTACTTTAAAATTTTCACATGGGGAAACTGAGGACTGGCGATCTTAGGGGAGGTTGCCTAAATTTTGCAATTAAAAATAGGCTGGATTTTTTAATCTGAGTATGTCTGATCCAAGAGTGGACGGAGTGCCTTTCAACTGGAAAAACTTAAATGAGAATGTAATGTGGATGGAGCAGCACGCATGAACAGAGCTGAGCGGACGGCCCAGTATGTGTCTTGTGGCCTCAACAGGATCACAGTTCTATCTTTGGTCCTCAAGACCTTTGATAGCACATAATACAAATTTAATATCCAGGAAACAGGTAGTGTCCCAGATCAGTGTCTCTCAATGCCGGTGGCTACTTCATTGGTCACAGCGACTTATCAGGGTCTTGCAGATTTGGTAGTGGATATCAACCGAGGCAAAGGCTGAATGAGGTGAGGAAGGTCAGAAATGGCCATGGTTTACTAATCCAAGTAGCAAAGGAGAGTCCAGACTATTTACCTTTCAGGGAATTCTGGGGAGACAGCTGTGTCAGGGTGTGAGGAGGGCTCTTAAGGAACTGGATCTGGGAGCTACTGATTCTTGACCTCCATGACCTTTCTGATAACACTGAAGCCTTTGAAGCTGATCAAATGCTAATATATGAGGATGTACTTGCAAGAGTGCTGCGTGAATGTAGGAGTGAATGTTTGTGTGTGAATTTGTTCACTCGTGGATAGCTTGGGTACAGATGTGAGATTCTATGTAAACATTTGAACATCTGGGATGGGAATGTTTTATGCATAAGCATGGAGTATACGATATCTGTGTGTGTTTTCATGAATGTGCCATTAATGAGTATGCCTGAGCAAGTTTCAGCTCTGTGAATGTATGTGAGGGAGTGTATGTGGCTGTGGTCGTGGCTGTTGGTCTTTTCTTTGTGTGAGCTGTGTCTGTATGTATACTGTGGAGCTCGGGGCAACGTGAGATCACATACAGTGGGGCAGAAGGAGCATGAAGAGTTGTAGGTGGGCAGAGAGAAGGATGAGGGACCTCTGTTGAGATCTGGGGAGAGGAGCTGAGAGGCCTGCCCTTTCTTCCACTTAGCCAAGTTCTATCCTTGTAGATATATTCAGACATGGAGATCAGTCTTGGGTGGAGCCCTGCAGCCTGGGTCTGTTTTGGTGACACTTGAGATACTCCAGGAAAGGGACACAAGCTAACCATCTCTGGGCCGAGGGTCCATCTAGTGTCGTCACTCACTCTGACCCCCCATGGCTGAGCCCTCTCTGCCTCTGGTTTATCTGTGAGTGACAGTGTGGCAGAAGGAAGTGCGTAAGGTTGATGGGCCTCCGATACCACAGTTCCTGGACAGGAGGCATCATGCAGGGGTCTGTCAGGTCGTATCCACTATAGCCCTCCTCAGTCCATTTGGGCTGGGGAACAGTCCTCACTTCTGTCATCAAATCTCTGTCCCATATGGAGGCCACTCGGGTCAAAGACCTGCATGGCTTTTAGCTACCCAAAATGTCTCCTAAGACAGCAATCCCCTTTTCCCTCAGCAGAGTGCTTGAAAGCTCAGTGAGAGGCCATCTTGTGGAGAATTGGGGTGGGATGAGTGGTGCCCTGCTGTGGAGGAGGAGGGAAGGCCCTCCAGGTGGTTCCTAGTCCTCATGTCCTCCCTGCTGTCTTCGAGGTTGTCTCCCACACTTCCTTTATCCTGCCAGACTTACTGAACCAGGATCTGTGGCTTCTCGACTGGTTTTTCTTCCATGGGGTGTCCCTTGAGGGGCAGTCGTGGCTTGCTGTAGGTCCAACCCAAGCCAGGACCCCCCTCCCTGAGACATCAGTTCTGCAGGGCTTTGCACACCACTGGGCCCAGGGGTGGGAGTGGGAAACACTGCCTCCCGCCTGCATCCGGGTGGGCCTGGCTCTCTTCAAGCACTTGGGCTCCAGCTGCAAACTCCCAAACACATACTTTGGGAGGTCAGCCTGGCCTGAGGCTAGGGCACTCCATTATTCCCATGACATATCTTTGAACGTGCTGCAATCCTCGCACACCCGGCTCAGCCGCAGCGCCGGGTCTGCCTTACCTCCACTCTTGGCTTCCTCACCCCGCCTGAAGGAGTGCTCAGCCCAACTGGCTCCTGACTAGGAACAGCAGTACTGACCCAGGGACATAGTTGAGGCCTTCTTTGCGGCCTATAGGTGAAAGGTACTTTGTTCTTCCTTTCAAATACAGATTCCTTCTAAGAGTCACATACAAACACGGGAGACTTTTTTCTATATCTCCAGCATTGGGACTCTCCAGGAAATGAAGGAGTTCAGGAAAGGGGGAAATGAATGCTCTGCTTTATGTATCATTGTCTTTCCTTTTCCATGATCTAGCCCTGTCTTCCCTACTTCAGATTTCAACAGTCCTGTCTACAAAAAGTCATTGCCAATGGTTAACTCTGAAGTATTGAAAAGGTTCCCCTTCCACACACAAGGGGGCCTTGGGGAAGAATCCTAGGTAACAATAGGTAGGTCAACTTTGTAACCTCAACCTTGCTATCTTTTGTTGCGTGACAATCAGCAAGTCCCTGGACCTTTCTGAGCCCTAGTTCCTCAAACTATCCATCACCTTTGTGAAACCCCAGTGGGACCCTTGCATGCCATCAGCTTGTTCTTCTACTCACAGTGCACTCAGCTGTTCATTTGTAGTCTGGCAGTTCATTGCAGTGGCAAGAGACCAGGTGGACCACAGACACCTCTAGGCTGTCTTCTTACCTCCTCCACACATAGATCAACACACACACACACACACACACTTACACACATAAATAAATACTTTTTTAAGAACAAAAAAAGTACAAGGAAAAGCTAAAAATAAAAACTTCAAATGTGATTATGTGAAGAACCAGTTCCTTGTTTGAGTCCTGAAGGCCTTGGGCAGCACTTGTCTTCACTCTGGTTTGGGTATTTTCCTATGTGGAAATGTAGGTTGGACCATTCAGGCCTCTGGTTGGTAGGTGAGCATAGTCCAACCACATTGGCTAGGTAAAGAAGATAACTGGATTGGCTCATGCACGTATGTGTCCAGATACTTCCACCCTCATGTGATCAGAAGTAAGTCTCTGTTCCGGTTTCCTCCTGTCTGTTCTCTTAGAAGGCTTAACAGAAAAGAGAGAACACTTTCCTGTCTGTCACCCAGGCAGGCCTTGAGAGCAGCTCTCCTCTGAGTCAGTCACCCTGGCTGGAGATGGGATGAGTTTACTGGCCAGGATTAGCTCATGCAACCTCTGTTGACTGAGGTAGGACATATGAAGTGTTCCTTCACTCAAATGTAGCCTGAACAGGAGGGAGGGATGTCAGCAGAAAAGGAGAGTATAGATGATGGCCAAACTGTTAGGGAATTTTAATCTCAGCTCTGGGGATCCCAGGTCTTTGAGGAGGAACTTCAGGAATATCTGTTAATAGTGAAGATTTTCCAAAAATCAACAAGGTTAAATAGTCTGAGGAGTGGGTTTATCACTTGGCTGCCTTTCTATTAGGATTTCACCTAAGCTTTTACTTAGATAAGCCTTTTGGTTTTGCTGATTTAAAGGGCCTGGAAATCATTGCAATAGATGGTATCCAAGGCTTCCATTTAGAGTGCTCTTGTGGGTTCTATGCCAAGGTGAATAATAGTCTTCAATTAGGGGCACATGTTAAATAGTAAATCTTAATTTCTACCCTGCCCCCTCTCTGCTGTGTCTCTTTTTTTCCAAATCACCCCGAAGGCTTTATTAACATCTCTGTAAGCTCCAGCCAAGTCTGCCAGCCCCCAGCTCCCAAACCCATCTCCTTCATGCTCCATAAATACTCTTATAAATGGAAACTAGTTTTGTGCAGAAAGAAAGCACTTTTAGTGCAACCATGTGCTGATCTTGCCTTCTACAGCCAATTGCTTAGTTACATAGACAGGGAGTTACTTCATAAATGCCACCTTGTGGTCTAATAACATGGAGCAAGAGAAAGCAGATCTCAGAGATGGTCTGATCCTCACATTTGAGAGTCCAAATGAGAATAAACATGGAGGTCCTCAAAATAGGTTTCATATATGC
Organism: Dipus sagitta; assembly: GCA_036346955.1. Taxonomy (NCBI): domain Eukaryota; kingdom Metazoa; phylum Chordata; class Mammalia; order Rodentia; family Dipodidae; genus Dipus; species Dipus sagitta. The sequence continues at coordinate 31,047,670 of CM070786.1, forward strand.
GTTATGAATCAAGATGACAAAATAAAATGTACTTCCACCCTCCTATCTCAAGAAAATCATCTTGCAATGACCTAGAACAGTGAGCTTAGTCAGGATTCTCAGACTTGACAGAAGTCCCCCTTACAATGTGGTAGCACAGAATGAGCTGGCCCTCGAAGCAAGACCCACTTCTCTTCTCTCCCTACACTGCTCTATGAGGGTGTGTGTGTGTGTGTGTGTGTGTGTGTGTGTGTGTTGCAATCAGGCATGTGGACACTCTAGTCACTGTCCAAGCTCTGCAGGTAGATATCATTGGCCAGCTTACAGGTCTAGAGGTATACACACGCGTGGGTCCTTTTGCCATCAGGGGCAGAACCAGGAAAGAAGCTCCCCCAGGCCTAGAAGGAGACCCAGAAAATCCAGTCCCAGGGTTGTGGTTTGAATGTAAAGTGTCCCCCATAAGTCATGTGTTTAAACATTTGGTTCCCAACAGGTGGTGCTATTTGGAACAGCTGTGGAGTCTTTAGGAGGTCAAGCCTCCTGGGTCAATGGGGGTGGACCTTGAGGTTTTATAGCCTGGCTCTATTTCTAGTTCATTCTCTGCTTCCTGACTCTGGCTGCAATGTGACCAGTTTGGCCTCCTGCTCTTGTAGTCATAGTTTCCCTGCCATAATGGAAATGTGACCCCTAAAATTATAAGCCAGCATCAACCCTTTCCTTCTTTCAGTTGCTTTTGATCAGGTATTTGTCACAGCAATGAGAAAATAACTAATACACTTAGATACCTAGAACACGTTCTAGAAGGGGCCATGTGTGGTGGGCCATGTCTTGCTGGGGCTGTGAAAAGACCATTTGTAAGCAGTGGGGTGGTTGGTGAAGGCTTGGAGCAGAGCCATCTAAAGTATGAGGCTCGGGTAGGAACGCCACTGGTCTGGGTCCACCAGCAAGACTGCTTAGGTGAGTAGGAATGGCCTTGGAGTTTATAGTGGTTTCAGTATAAAATGTCCTCCACATGTATTTGTGATTAACTTCATACTTGATCCCTAACTGGAGGGCCTTCCTGGAGGAGGTGTGACACTGTGGGTAGGCCTTGAGGCTTGTTAGTTCAGCCCATTGAGTGTTCGTAGCTCACTCTTACTGCTTACGCCCAGGTGATATGACAAGTTGTGATGTCCAGCTGTCTGTTCCTGCCATGCTTTCCCTGCCACGATGAAACTCCTCCTTAAAACTGTAAACAGGAAGGTTGAGGGAATGTCTAAATGGTTAACGGTGCTTGCTTACAAAACCTGTTGGCCTGTGCTTGATTCCCCTGTGCCCACGTGAAAGTCAGATGCACAAAGTGGCTCATGTGTCTGGAGTTTGTTTGCAATGGCAAGAAGCCCTGGTGTATAGTCTCTCTCTCTCTCTCTCTCTCTCTCTGCAAATAAATAAATAATTTTTGAAAAAACAAATAAAACTATAAATGGGGAATAAACCCTTCCCTTCCATAAATTGCTTCTGGTTGGGGGTTTTGTCCCAGCAACTAGATAGTAATTGCTATAGGGTTCTTGAAGGTAGGCCCATCAGAAGAACTTCTGAAGTGAGATCCAAGAACAGTGATGACTGTCAGTTAGGGTCGTTTACCCCCATTTGGTTATCTAGAACCATCTGATGTTACCAGTTGCATATAGTGCCTGGATCATGTATTTTGCAATTGTCCATAGTAGATGGCTTTCACCCAGCTATCAGCAATAATTGAGAAACAGGACAATCAATTGGAGATCGTAACTGAACTGCCAAGATAAAATGGAGATTAAATACTAAAATGGCCAGTGAGGCAATCCAGGGTGTGTACTTTACAAAGGGACTCCTAGCGATCCACATCAGTCACTTTAAGAACCCTTTTTCGGGCTGGAGAGATGGCTTAGCGGTTAAGCACTTGCCTGTGAAGCCTATGGACCCCGGTTCGAGGCTTGATTCCCCAGGACCCACGTTAGCCAGATGCACAAGGGGGCACACGCATCTGAAGTTCCGTTTGCAGTGGCTGGAAGCCCTGGCGCGCCCATTCTCTCTCTCGCTCTCTATCTGCCTCTTTCTCTCTGTCTGTCGCTCTCAAATAAATAAATAAAAATGAGCAAAAAAAAAAAAAAAAAAAGAACCCTTTTTCCTGGAGGAGTCTGGAGAAGAAGGGATGATTTTGGAAAATGCTTCTGGAGTGTGGAGTTAGAGTGTGCCACTGCATTTGTGAGTACTTCCCACAGACTAAATTGGGCTGAGTACGTGGGAACCTGCTTGGAGTGATCTACACTGCTGCCCAAGATCTGCATGGAAGGGTCCTCTACAATTTACTGAGTGTTGGATCCAGAACCCCTCTCCTATTTGGCCTTAAAGAATGATCTATTCCTTCTCAAACATCTCTTTCCTGTACTCTTCCAGGACCTGAGACATCATCCTCCCAACGAGTCTTAGCTTAGAGCTTTCTGGTTGCCTCTAGGATCTACTCCATCCTCAGTTTCGCAGTAAGCTTGGAGCCTGAGAACAGCATTTCTTAGCTATAGAATGACCTTGTAGGTAAGACCTCATCTGTGGATGCTGGGCAGAGGAGTCATATGAAGGATGTGCTGGTAATTGTTTCACAACAAGGATTGGTGGTTTGTTTGTTTTTGTTGTTGCTCGGCCACCTTCCATGGTGTAAATACTCTCACCACGGCTCATTTTCAGCTACAGCTGTGTGTTGGAAAGAGACATTCGCAGTTGTGTCTTACAGTCAGCAGGATGCAAAGGTCCTTGGCTCATGCTCCTAAGGGACCCAGGCATGCTTTCCCTTCACCCCTGGCTGTCACACAGACTGGTGGCGAGATACGTGCACCAGCCAGAGCAGAGTGACACTTACGCCAGAGAAAAGGAGATTGGGCCCCATGGGCCCATTCCACTTCCCACATTTACACGAGGGAAAGATAAATGTCTATTTTATTTAAGTCATTTTGACTTTGGAGTTTGTCACAGCTTGAATTTGAAACATCCCCAATAGACTCATATGTTGAAGTCCTGATGGCATCCACTCTTCCGGAGGTGGAGCCTAGCTGAAGGAAATAGGTCACCGGGCTTTGGCCTGTAAAGGGTGGATGTGGTTTGACTTGGCCCCTTCCTTTCTCCTTGCTTTGCTTCTTGGCCTCCGTGAGCTAAGCAGACTCTGAACAGTCCCGTAGCCGTGATGTTCTGCCTTGTGCCAGGCCCAGAGCAATGGATCGAGCCTCCCTTGGGCTTGAACTATGAGCCCAAATAAATCCTTTCACTCCTAAATTGTTTACATAAAGTATTTTGTCACAGCAAAAAAAAAAAAAAAAAAATGCTGATACAGGATTTTTGCCATCCATAAATGAAATCTGTGAAATTTAATTCACCCAGAATCCCATAAAATATAAAGAAACGTTGGCTGGAGAGATGGCTTAGTGGTGAAGGCACTTACCTGTGAAGCCTAAGGACCCAGGTTCAATTCTTCAGTACCCACATAAGCACAAGGTGGTTGTACATGTTTGGGGTTTGTTTATGGTGGATAGAGGCCCTGGTGTGCCTATTCTCTTCCCCCCTTCTCTCTCTCTCTCTCACACACACACACAAATAAATAAATAAATAAAATATTTTTTAAAAGAAAAGTGGGCTAGAGAGATGGCTTAGCAATTAAGGCATGTGCCTGCAAAGCCTAAGGACCCATGTTCGACTCTCCAAGTCCCGCATAAGCCAGACACACAAAGTGATGCAAGCCTGCAAGGCTGCACATGTGCACAAGATGCTACATTCATCTGGAGTTAATTTGCAGTGGCTGGAGGCCCTGACATGCCAATTCTCTCTCTCTCTCTTGCATGTATTCTTGCTCTCTCACATAAAAAAGGCCAGTCTGTTGGGCTTGCCTAAAAAAGAAAAGAAAGAAAAGCTATCTTTTATGATGTTCCTCAAACATTACAGGATATTGCCAATACTCCTGGTTGCCCACCTATTACTAAAGATTCCACGTACTTCTTGGGCTGAAGGTCTCTGAGAAACAAAGCTGGGGTTCAGATGGAAGCCTCCTCCCTATTGACTAGCTGTCAGAAGGCTAGAAAGAGCTTTGCAGCATGTAGCCTTTTGGGAGAGAGAAGTCACCAACAATGTTAACCAGCAGTGGACTGTGAATGTTTTGAGGCTGGCCAGCCAGGCCAAGTGTACCAACTGGTACAACGGTGAAATGTCTGTTGTGGGGAAACCAACTGCTCTCTGATTTGGACTTGCAGCTCACTCCTTGGGAGGGAATACGTGCCTGGTACTGAAAACCTAGTCAAAAGCCTATGGCTGGGGAGGTCATAAGCCCTAGGGGGGAAACTACTACTGGTGTCTGGTTAAGCGAATATTATGCCCACCAAACTGCATTCTAAACACTTATGTTTTTGCCAATATATATGTATATTTTTTAACTATTTGTATTTTGAGAGAGAGAGAGAGGTGGCGGGAGGGAGAGAATGGGCACATCAGGGCCTCCAGTTGCTGCAAATGAACTCCAGACACACATGCCACTTTGTGCATCTGTTTTGTCAATATATTAATGCTACTTTTACTCTTGGTTACAGAAACTTCTCTTTTCAGATGGTGGCAACCACTGGGAGATTCAAAACTCACTTTAGTGCCGAGAAGAAGTGACAGTGAGTATTCAGCACTAAGTGAGACATCAATATCACACTTTCCATGGCCCAGGGACCATTGTATGAGAAGTTATGGAAAGAATGTAAGAGCCGAAGGAAAGGGAGGACTGCTTACAATACTGTCCTCCAGACACAAAGTACCCTTGATATTCATGACCTCACAGTGCATGACATTACCTAGACCAGACCTTCATAATAGGAGGGGAAAAAAAATGAAGATATCAAAATAGAAGAGACACTGCTTGGCAAGAAGAAGGGATTCAGTGGAGGGGGTAGATTTGGAGGAGGAAGTGGGGAGGTTGTATGAGGAGATTACGATCATGACATATTGTCTATATTTATGGAAGTTGCCAATGAAAAGTTTAAAAAAGTTATCTCTCAGTAGATTCTTCTTCCTGTAATAGCAACATACGCCTCTGCGGAGGGCAGGAGGGGACAGCAGGTTAAGGGTTAAGGGTGCAGCATGGGGGAGGAAGAGGGAAATATGGACTTTGCGTGTTCATGAGTCATGTTGTCCCAGTCGCCTATAGACCTTTTCATCCACTGGGCTGCTTTTCTAGAGGGACCTCAGATGGTGCGCCTGGTCATAACCCAGGTGTCAGAAGTCAGTGGTGCATCATGGATTGGCTGGATTTTGCTTCATGGGCAGAATGGACCTGACCTTTCCTTTGTGCTAACGGGGTTCAGTTTGCTTTTCCCCTTTCTGCTTTGTCTCTGTCTCAGTGTGACTTATCTTCAGGGCATGATCTCCCACAGACATTATTCATGATCCCGTTATAGTCCTGGAGGGTGGATGACTGAGAACTGCTCCTGCCATGTGACAGGGGAGTAAACCAAAGCCCAGATAATGCACCCAGGTCTCTTGCTTAATAGTCTGATTTCCTCAGCGCACTTCGGGAGGTGAAGATTTTATGTGGTGTGCTTGTCACAGCCTCAGCACCCAGCCTGTTGCTTGCTGTGGGGCTGCACTTAATGAATGTTTACTAATTCTCTTAATTTAACATATCCTCAGTACAGAAGCGGTATGTGGAACTGATGCACAACTGTGGTTATTTTAAAGAAAATATTTATTTATTTGAGAGAAAGAGAGAGAGAGAGAGACACAGAGAGAGAGAGACATAGAGAGAGAGAGATATTGGAGAGCGAGTGCCAGAGCCTCCTCCGATGAACTCCACTTTGTGCGTCTGGCTGTACGTGGGTACTGCAGAATCAAACCTGGGACACCAGGCTTTTCAATTGGCACCTTTAACCACCGAGAAATCTCTCTAGCCCAAGGGTTCTTCTTTTTCTTTCTTCTTTTGAGGTAGGGTCTCACTCTAGACCAACGTGACCTGGAACTCACTCTGTAGTTCCAGGCTGGCCTCAAACTCACAGAGACCCTCCTACCTTTGTCTCCTGAGTGCTGGGATTAAAAGTGTGTGCTATTACGCCTGGCTTTAGACACATTTTTGATTTACATAATTGAGGAGCAGGTTCTATTGGCATATGGCAGGTAGGGCCCAGAGGTTTGCTAAACAACTAGAGTTGACAGGATAGCTCTTACAGTATCTTTACTTTATCCAGTTCAGTCCAAATGTCAATGTGTGGAGGTGAACAACCTTAGAGTTTGTAGACTGAAGGGACAGGGAGCCCAGCACAAGCTGCAGGGACCGCAGCAGGCCCCTCTGGGTTCAGCCTCTTTCCTCCTCAGGATTTCTGCAATGCTCAGATCACAAACAAGTCTCCTCATGGGGCAATCCTGGACTTAACCATACTTAGTGGTCAGTGGCAGACTTACCTCTTGCTTCAGGAAGTGGTCTATAAGTTAACTTAGCTCACCTGTGCTGTGGCATGTCTGCATGCCATTTGAATGACACATGAAGAGATAAAACACAAACAAAAAAAATTCCTGAAGCCACTTGTCCTTTGACTAATAATTTCTAGGACCAAAGCCAAAGTAAATAATTGGAGAAACACTTACAAATTTATCATCAGGGATATTTATAGCAATACTGTGGTTTTTTTGTTTATTTGTTTTGGAGGTAGGGTTTTACTCTAAGCCAGGCTAACCTGGAACTCATTCTGTAGTTCCAGGCTGGCCTCAAACTCACAACTATCTTATCTGTGCCTCCAGAGTGCTGGGACCAAAGGCATGTGCCACCGCGCCCCGCTCAATATTGTTTTAAGTAACAATAAGTTAGTAGAAATATTGCATTGTGATACATTCATGTGATACTTATATATTCAGGGTTTCATTCAGCAAGGAACCACAAATATGACCACAGTAGCCGCAACAGACAGGGGTTAATTTATCACCAGGAACAGAAAGTCCGGACTAGGCAGGTCCAGGCTGATGCAGTGACCCAAGAAGATCCTTGAGAGCCCAGACTCTAATTTCTACTTTCTTCTTTCAGATCCCAAGATGGCCGCTGCCTCTCCATGTGTGACTTCAGCATTCCAGAGAGGAAGGAGGAGGAAAAGACATGAGCAAGACTATCCATTTTTAATCCTTTACTGGAAGACCCACTTTGTGATTTATCTATGTCACATGACCCCCTAGCTGCAAAGGAGTCTTGGGAGGTCAGGATGTGTATTGCTTGGCTTCTTTAATAAAGATATTAGGAGAGTGAAGGTCACAAAACCAAAGAGCTGTTTCCAATCTGTTGTGTCATCCACAACACGGTTGACCTTAGAAATTGTTTGGTAACATGAAAACCCAATAATGTAAAGTTTAGTAATAGAATGGTAGGAAAGTATAGGTATAACATTATTTCAAGATTTTTTCTTTTTTTAAAAAATTTTATAACATATAATTAGAATATGCTTGAGTGATGAAGCCAAAACAAATCTACCTTTATATTTGCCAGAAAAATGTGGAGTTTGCACATAAAATATAAAAATGATCATGCATGTGTAACTTTGTGCATCTGGCTTTATGTGGGTTCTGGAGAATTGAACCTGGCTTCGCAAGCTGGGCAATCATGCACCTCTAACTGCTGAGCCATTTCGCTAGCCCTTTAAAGACCTTTGAAAACAAAGGAACTTTTTTGTTTTTGAATCCCCAACTTAAAAATCCCAGAAAGCTTGAGGCCAGACCCCTTTCCCAGATAGCTGTGACTTTGAGGTGGCACCTGGGGCCCCTTCATTCCTGGAGCTGGAGCTGGAGCTGGAGCTGGGCTGAGGTGTGCTGATGGGATCCCAGGAGCCTCTTCACTGCCTCAGGAACTGGGCTGAGGTGTGCTGATGGGATCCCAGGAGCCTCTTCACTGCCTCAGGAACTGGGCTGAGGTGTGCTGATGGGATCCCAGGAGCCTCTTCACTGCCTCAGGAACTGGGCTGAGGTGTGCTGATGGGATCCCAGGAGCCTCTTCACTGCCTCAGGAGCTGGAGCTGGACTGAGGTGTGCTGATGGGATCCCAGGAGCCTCTTCACTGCCTCAGGCTGCTGCATTCCACCCACCGAACCTGTGTCGGCAGGACAGATTCCCTCCTCCACCCTGCCCTGAGAGATCCACCTGGAGCTATGCCAGCCACTCAGCTGAGAGAGAGAGAGAACTGGGATTCTCTTGTCTTTCTGAGAGGTAGAGACCCTAGAGAGAGGGAGTGAATTTGACGAGGGGTCTCCAAGGTGAATGTGGAGAAATTTGAAGAGTGGAAGAAAGGAAAACAGGTAGATAACAGGCTATCCTGACCTTGGCTGGGGCTACCTCAGCTAAGCTAATGGAAGGAACAGTGGGAAAGAGAGATGAGTGGGCATTACTGCCAGGATTGGGAGATCTGCTGTACCCCTCCCCTCCATGAGTTCCATTTAATAATCATGTGACAAGAAGTCCCACTCAGTGAGCACTCATTTGGTGCTCCCCACAGCTTGAGATGAGAGTGCTCTAAACACAGCACCGAGAGTTGCATGAGGCTCTGCTTGCTCTGAGTGGTGCCCTCTGGACTCTGTGCTTTCACTCATTAGCACCATAGCTTGGAAAGTCATGGAAGGATTCTGAGCCTCAGCTGCCCCTCTATAAAATGGACAACATAAGAGGGTCTGCATAATGGATCATTGTGAGGAGTAGGTGACTTCATGTATGTACAGACCCCAACCCAGGTTCTGGCAAAGAGCAAACCCCCAATATATTGTCAAGTTCTATTAATATTGTATTTTTGAGCACACGGAAAGAAATAAAGTACATAGGTACATAGAATGTGGATGTAAGTATGCTAATCTTGATGAGAACATTACCTCCTCTATTGGATACATAAGAAAATAAGGCCCAGAGAATGAAAAGGAAATTTCCAAGGGCCACACAGTGAGAGTGGGGCAAATGTAGGTCCTATGTAAGGTTTTCTGCCTTCTAGAAATTACTCGGGGGTCTGGGCTTGTAATCCCAACTACTTAGGAGGCTAAGGCAGGAAAATCACAAGTTCAAGGCCTGCCTGGATTTCATAATGAGTTTAAAGCCAGCATGTACAACTTAGGGCCTATCTCAAAATAAAAAGTAAAAAGGGGGCTTGGGATATAGCCTAATGTTACAGCCCTTGTTTAGCATATGTGAGACCCTAAATTCAATCCTCAATGTCACAAAACCAAAAAACCAACCAACCAAACAAATGTGTAAGAGCCAACCTGGCCTCCCCCGCCCCACAAGAAATTCTCTGGAAAACTTAAATCAGGTTGTACTAGTCAGACTGTGTCTCTGTGACAAAAATATCTGCATGAACAGCTTACAGGAGGAAATATTTGTTGTAGCCCAATGCTTCAGTCCGAGGTCCTTGGCTCCTCTGAGTCTAGTCTGGTACTGATGGAGAATATCACGGGGCTGAGTTGTGGAGGAAGCTGGACAGGAAGCAGAGAGTGAGAATGGGGCTGGGGATTGAGTCTAACCATTAAAGGGACACATTCTGTGATCTACTCCCTCCAGCTAAGCACCACTTCCTAAAATCATGGGAGCAACTGGGGACCAAGTTTTCAACACATAACAGCCTTAGAAAGAAGACAGCAAGACACTGGGGGACAGGGCCCCCATAGTGTGTGCTCGTCGCCACATGGCTTCTTCCTGATCCCTTCCCCAGTTACTGTCTCCAGAGAAAGGCCACACGATGTGTTACAGTTACATTGTCATTGCTGGGACAAAACACTTGTCCCAAAGCAGCTGATGGAAGGAAAGATTTTTATTTTGGCTTACAGTCTTGAGGGGAAAGCATGGCATAAGCAGAGGCTGGACATCACCTCTGCCACGGAGGCTGAAATAGCAGTGAGAGAGTGAGCTAACAAACAGTGGCAAGCTAGGGGTTAATAAACCTCAAGGTCCACCCACAGCAAGGATCTGCACCCCAAATCGCCACTAGCTGGGGAGCAAGCATTTAGAACACTTAAGTGTGCAGGGGGGGCACCTGATTCAAACCACCACCTGACGCCTTTCCTCTGTACCTTTCTCTGCCTCAGGCAGCCCTCTCCTAGGAACAGACAGGTGTGTTTGAGCCATCTCAGACTTCCCTCCTTCCTTGCCCACATCCTGCTCTTTGGGGCTTAGCTTAGGCCAGTGACCATGCATAGCCTTAGGTGACAGAGAGTTCCGGAACCCTCCCACCTGGACCTTGTCAGTGGCCTGGCCAGAAAGGCGTACAGAAAATGGATCTGAGCAGCCGTTGTTATCAAAGGCATCAATCCGATGCCACAGCTCCCAGGCCGCTTGGGATTATTTGTTGACAGGGAAATTTTATGGGGAGAGAGATTTAAGGAAGCCTGAGTCTGGCTGGACCCCCGGGCCCTACCCATAGCTGATGGCTGCAAGCCCACCATGCTTTTAGTGGGCATGCAGCCACATGGTATGGGAGACTGTGGGACACTGCTCCAGAGTTTCAGGACAATCCTTGGGATTGGTTAGGCCTTACCCAAGATGCTCTGGTGTTGCTGAGTGGAAATAAATGTGATGTGAATCTGCTGTGACCATTTTAAAAAGCAGACAAGGAAGTCAATGTTTGAGCAGAGTGAGGAATACCAGGTTGCATCAGGCAGTTTGGCAGCTGGCTGAGACTGCTTCAATTCTGCATGGTCCTAGAGGTCAGCCCATCCTAGTACCTAGTGACCCTTGGGCTTTGGAGGCATCGTCAGAATTCTTTTTTTTTTTTCTTCTAATTTAACACAAAAGTTCTTGCAGAGATTTCAGCAACTGTAACAAGTCAACAGCTAGAGCCATGTCTTTGTGAAGAAGAAAGCATGTTGTAATCTCAAATTGTAATTCTGGCTTCTGTAGGCTCATGAGGATGGCCCTCTTTGTATCCTGCATAAGGGACTAGAATGTGTGTTCATTTCTGTTTGCCTTTTGATCTTTATAGTCATTTATGCTGTCCTCAAACTTATCAAGGACATGCTGGCAGACATTCACGAGCTTGTTTAGGCCTTTCTGAATGGCTCAATAGCTGGAGGTGCACCTCGGGTCTGCATGCACAAATTAATTTTTCTCTCTGAAGGATGGGTCCTAGTGTAACCACAAAATTCCACTTCTGGGTTCTTCATGATCATGTACCGCAGATAATTTCCTAGGGTATGGTCCTCCTCATGCAATACAAATGTCACGCAGTGTCTATCTGTTCCAGCTGCCTGGAGCATTTCCAGGGCTGTCTTCATCTTGCCTTCAGCCATTGAGGTCTTCAATCCTGATATTTTTTTTCTCCTGGCCCTGGTTCTCTTCCATCATGGGCAGCGGCTTCTGGAAGGCTCAGGTAGTGCTGGCTGAAAGGAAGCTCTGCCCCATAGCCCGGAAGAAGTGGGCAAAGCAGGAAGGAACTCATCAGAATTCTCAAAGCATTGGGAGGGTCTGGTAGTTTGAAATGATGTCTCCCCCGCCCCCAGAGTTTATTAAAGCTTTAGAACTTCAGCTACCTGTCTGGAATAGGTGTTACTGTGGGCGGACAGAGGGTCTAGCTCTAAGGTGTATTTGGGGGCAGATCTGGAATTCTAGCCTAAGATATGCAGAGTGCTGGAGCTCTGCCTACGGATCCTGGAGTGAGCTTGCTTATGGGGCTGCTGGTAGTTTTTTCTCTATGTGGACCTGTGAAAGGGGGCCAGCTTCTTCTTCCATGATGGAACTTCCCCTGGATCTGTAAGCTTCCGTGAATCCCTTCCTCCCAGAAACTGTGCCTGGTTCATCCCAGCAGTGTGAAGCTGACTGTGACAGAGGGTGAGCACTGAGAGGTATTTAGTGGGGAGAAGGTGGTCATCTACCAGTGAGGTGACATCACCAAGATTCACCTGAGAATTTTCTGCTTAACATTCCAGTATTAAAACTGGTCCTGGGGCTGAGCATGTAACTTAGTTGGTACAGTGCTTGTCTAGCATACATAAGACACTGGGCTCAATTTCCAGCATTGCATAAACCAGGTGTGGTGGCAAAGGCCTATAATCTCAACACTTAGGAGATGGAGACAGGAGGACCAAGAGTTCAAGATCATCTTTGGATATATACAGTTTGAGGCCAGCCTGGGTTACATGAGACCCTATCTCAATGCATTACTTACTTGCACGTTTCTGTGACAAAATACCCTATGAGAAGCAGCTTCAAGAAAGAAAGGGTTTTTTTTTTTTGCCTAATAATTTCTAGGGGAAGGTTTTATCATGGGGGGCAGGGAGGCATGGCAGGAGCAGGAAGCTGGTGTTACATCATCACATCAACCGGGAGGAAGTAGAGCATGAAGGCACAGCAAGTGGGGCTGGGATATAACACCCCAAGGCCCACCCCCAGTGACCCACTTCCTCCAGCAAGGTTCCATCTCCTAAAGCTTCTGCAACCTTCAAGAATGGTAACACCAACTGGGGGTTAAGTGTTCAAACACACAAGTTTCAGGTGGGCATTTACCATTCAACAAAAAAGAAAAGAAAAGAAAACAACACCTAAAGCCAGTCCCGAGTGCTGGCTGCTCAGCCTGAAGCATGCGGGCCTGCTGGAAGCCAGAGGTTAACATGACTCATCTGCCTGCACTGCCTTCCAGGTTGAAGGAGAATTGACCCTTCTGCCTGAAGAAGAGGTTGAATGACTGTTGTTTTCCAGATGGCTCCTGGGAGTGCTGGATGTTTTCTGACCAAATGGGCTCTGAGGCTTCATCCTCTTCTCTCTTTGTGGGTGGTGAACTCCATTTTTTTCCTAAGGAAATTTTGGGGCCTGCAAGGGGCTCCAGGCTCGAGTCCGGCTAGGCTAGGTCATCAGCAAATGGCCAGGAGAATCTCTGTTCTCGCCTTGGGCCTGTATCTTATCTCTCAGTCCTACAGGGAGAGGAGGGAGAGGGCAGCAAGTAGAAAAGAATGCCCATCCCTAGGCTTAGAATTGAGTGGAGTCCTGCCAGCCTGGTGGAGTACCCTGGAGGTGTTGGATACCAAATCCCTTCAGCCCTAGCAAGGGCCTGGAAGCTTGGGAAATGGTAGGCCTAAGGAATGGGCTGTTTCTTCTCTTACTCCCAAGGCACCCTCCCACCCTTGCCCCTTCCAAAGGGCCTCGGCGCTGAGGTGTGTCTCAGCCTCCTATGCGCCCCTGGCCATAGCTGATGGGAGCTGACAGGAGGCCTAAAAACACACACCAGTCTGACGCCCCACTAATCTCCACGTCATCTGTGGGCGAACGTTTCCAGTAGAGGTGAAGGAGATGATAAAAGGAGCAGTGTTTCTGCACGCAGCGCTTCCAGCAAAGTGTGTTTGCATGGTGATTCACATCAGCACATTTTTAATATCCATAAACCCATGGCGGCAAGGATGGGAGCAGCGGCGAGCCAAGCCTCCTGGCTTTGCAAACGCTCTGGACTTAGGAGAGAGCCCTTGGTGAGCAGGCAGGCGGCTGTCTTGCTGGCTGGATTCCCCCGGTTTTCTGTGTGTGTCAAATGTGATGTCCACACCACATGCCTCCGCAGGGCTTCTTGAAGCCTCTGATCCACATTTTCAGGGTCCCCACATCTAGGTAAAGCCTTGCCCAAACAGTTGCTTTTAAAGTCTGATGCCAGAAAACATGTTTTTGTAGAGAATTGCCTGCTGCTTATAGTTGAACTTTTTTTTGAAGCTTTGTGACAGGGCTGCCAGTCAAAGGACCCTGGTGCTGGCAGGTCTCTAGTCCACCGGAAATCCCAGGATGTGTGCTGAGGGGCCTCAGAATTATTTAGCCGGTCAATCTGCCCATCATGTTCCCAGAAAGTTTCTACCAAGAATGGAAATCTTAATAACTGACTTCAAGGAGCCGGTTAGGAAAAGAAAAGGCAACAGACATCCAGGTTGCCCACAGAACAGGAAGTGGTGTGTGATGAAAACAGCATTTTCCCAGAACTCTGGGAATGGAATGGTCATCGCCCCACTCCCCGAGGTTATCAGAGAAGGCCTGGGAACATGTAGGGGCTTTTGAAGGGTGCACCACTTTCCAGGGTCAAGGTGGAGATGTGAGGCTCAGCTGCTGAGGAAACTTGGCTAGGTACGGGTAGGGAGTCTGGATCCGAGAGAAAGAATGGTGATAATAAGAGAGGATTCCCAGCCCAAGGCCCTTCGTGGAGACATGCAGAACGCATCCAGGAGTTAGCTCCAAACAAGCTCCAGCTGTTTGTCTGGTTTGCTGTAGTCTGGACACCTGACTGTTTTCTGTATCACCCAGGTAGGAGCCAACTGGGCCAGGCACTGTGTTTATTTATTGTGTTTGGAGGGAGACGCTCTTTCAGTAAAGACTTTATAGAGACCACAAATGGGGGTAAGTTGGGAATTACTAAATACTGTGCTTATGCCAAACAGCTATATCTTCCTCATGAAGGACTGGTGATGGCTTGTGGTAGTTTGATTCAGGTGTTCCCCATAAACTTGGGTGTTCTGGATACTAGGTTCCCAGCTATTGGAGAGTTGGGAATTAACACCTCCTGGAGGCAGTGTATTTTAGGAGGCGGGCTTAACGGGTATTATAGCCAGTTTCCCCTTGCCAGTGTTTGGCACACTCTTCTGCTGCTATTGTCCAGCTGATGTTGGTGAGGAGGTGATGTCCACCCTTTTTCATGTCATTGTTTTCCCCTTCCATCATGGAGCTTCCCCTCAAGTCTGTAAACCAAAATAAACCCTTTTCCCCCACAAACTGCTCTTGGTCGGCTGATTTCTGCTAGCAATGTGAACCTGACTGAACATGGCCTTTAGCTAGAAAGGTCTAGAAAACAAAATGCTCAGCTCTTATGTGAATAGGAAGATTTGTCTTTCAAGTTCTGCTGACCCTGTTTGGTCTGTCCTGTGACAATCTGGGCCTAGATTATAGGCTTTTAAGGTATCAGGATGCACACTAGTTTTTGTGGACAATTCTCAAGTCTGCCAGTAAGGTTATTTGGGGTTCTCTCACTTATGGAATCACCCCAAGGGAGAAGATATAGATTTTTGGAATTGGCCTGGGAGGTCTGCTCTATGTGATGGGTCCACCTGGGCCTCCAGAAATCCCAGAAACACTCCCCTTCCCATCTTACTCTCATCTCTACCTCACATACATGAGGCCCATCTCCTCTTTAGTACTCTGGGTGTGGTGGATGTGATATAATAGGTGGGTGGGACTTATAAAATCAAACTTGAATGCTGAGGTGGTACCTGAAGTTCCCAGGACTCTGCTGTGAGGAATAAGAGAGAAATCTCTTTTCCTCATACAGTTCAGTACCTCAGGGGAGGGAGGCTGGTGATGGGAGGAGAATTTGCCCTAGAAGACCTAGCAGCTTTTTTCCTCCAAGGGCAGGGAGGCTGTGAACATGGGTGTGCATCCCAATAGCTGAGGAGAATCAACATAAGCCAAAAGGATGCAGCCCAAGATTATAAAGTGAATTCCAGGTCACCTTGGGCTAGAGTGAGACTCTACCTGAAAAAAGAAAGAAAGGAAAAAAAAACCAAGGTGGAAGAATGATTGAAGAAGACACTTGACATTGACCTCTGGCTTTCATGTGCACCTGCACAGACATATGACAGACATGCATAGACTATACACATACACATATAAAAAAAAAAACAGGGCTGGAGAGATGGCTTAGCAGTTAAGCGCTTGCTTGTGAAGCCTAAGGACCTGGGTTCGAGGCTCAATTCCCCAGGACTCACGTTAGCCAGATGCACAAGGGGGCGCACGCGCCTGGAGTTCATTTGCAGTGGCTGGAGGCCCTGGCGTGCCCATTCTCCCTGTCTATCTGTCTCTTTCTCTCTCTGTATCTGTTGCTCTCAAATAAAAAAATAAAGTTAAAAATTAAAAAAAAAAAAACAGGCAATGGCTATGATGATAGGAGTCCACAGGCAAAGGAGCCTCTGCCACAGCCCTTGGGTAGAGGAAGGTCCAGACAGGCACTTGTGGACAGTAGGAGGGCCAGACATGGATAAGCCGAAGGGTGCTTGTGGAAGAAAGCTGATGCAGGCTAAGAAGTAAATAAGGAGGGAGAGCCTCAACTCCAGTGACTGGGGATAGATCTTATCCACTAGGAATTACCCTGGAGGTTCATAGCTCTGAGCTTGAGGCCAGCAGGTGAATCAAATTCCAGAGCTGCCTATTTGTTATCCACTGCTATAGAATCCAAGAACTCTGAAGTTCAAGGGGTGTACATGATACATACAGCAACACCCCTCTGTCAACAGGCCTTGTAAGTATGAAGGCAGGTCCTCTGTCCATGCTGATCTCAGGGCTTGTGGGTGCGCTTTCCACACACTTGGGGGATGTGCCCAGCTCAAATAGCCACCCCAGGGGCTATGATGTGGGAATCCCAGGAGGCACGGAGTACCGTGTAAGGCCAGTAGAAGCCCTGCTAGACAATGAAAGAAAATGGCTGCTGTGAAGACAGCTCTGAAGGACACTAGACACTTGTCCAGTACAGACCCAGCAACACCGTAAACCGAAAAGGAGTCCAGAAGTTCACCTGACCCCCACCTCACCTATAATTAGAGTTTCCAATTATTTGACTATTCACCTAGTGATTTTTGGTATGTTTATATGTATGTATATATTTGTGTGTTTGTGTGTATATGGCTCTGTGTGTGTGTGTGTGTGTGTGTGTGTGTGTATTGGAGGTCATTGGTGTTTTTATCATTCTCAGCCTTAATCTTTGAGACAGAGTCTTTTGCTGGATCTAGAACTCATTGATTTTGACTAGAGTAGCCAGCCAGTGAGCTCTAGGGATTCACCTTTTCTGTCTCCCTATCAGTGGGATTACAGCCATGCCACTATGCCTATATTTATATGTGGAACTAGGGATTCAAACTCAAGTCCTTCATGCTCGTGTGGTAAACACCCTACTCACTGAGCCATGTCCAGTTTCTAACTTCTTAGGATTCAGAAAATGGCTGCAATTATTTCCATAAATGTTTTTTTTTTATTTTTTGAGGCAAGCCCAACAGACTGCCTTTTTGAATGTGAAAGTGAGAGGGTATATGTGTGTGTGTGTGTGTGTGAGAGAGAGAGAGAGAGAGAGAGAGAGAGAGAGAGAGAGAGAGAATTGGTGCACCAGGGCCTCCAGTCACTCTAATCAAACTCCAGATGTGTGCACCCCCTTGTGCACATGTGCAGCCTGTGAACTTGCATCACTGTGCATCTGGCTTATGTGGGACCTGGAGAGTTGAACATGAGTCCTTAGACTTTGCAGGCAAGTGCCTTAACTGCTAAACCATCTCTCCAGCTCCACAAATGTTTTTGATGTTACTAATCTGTATATAATATGCTAATTTTTTTATTACCATCTGAATACTCTAATTCATCAACCTTGCTTTCTGGCCCTGACATTCTCTTACACTTGTTCTAGTTTATTGGTGAGGTTTTCCACTGAATTTTTAAATTTTAGTTACTGAACTATTAATTTAATAATTCCTCTTTGAATAAAAAATCTTTATGTCTTTGTTGAATTTCTGGTTCATGGTCTTCATTGTCTTATATAAATTGTTCAAGGGTCTTCTGCACATTCTTGTAATTCAATAACCATTTAAAAATTCTTTTGAGTTCCCTATTCAGCATTTCATCCATTTCCATATCACTGGAGTCTATTCCATCAATCATCCATGTTCTTCTCTGAGATAAGAGTCACTCTTTCAACCTGGAACTGCCGCTGTTTTTCTTGTCAGCAAACCCAAGCATTAGCTGCTGAGCCATCTCTCCAGCCCTGATTCAACCACCTTTTGAGATGGATATCTCTTCCACTTTTATGAGAGCCTTTTAAGGAGCAGCCTTCTCTCAGTGTGTTTTGGGATATTGGGATGCTGTGAAGTGTTAAAGATATTTATATTTAGATTTTGTAGTGTTTTTTTCCTGTCATGTTTTTGAGTAGGGATTGGTGCATATTGATATAGCACATGCTGTATTGGAGTCCCGGGTTCTGCTTTCAACATAGGTCTCACAAGAGTTGGGATAATTCTCGTAGAGCAAGCAGATGTGTTGTAGACAGTGGAATATATGAGGTATACCTTTTAAAATTACTGCTCCTGTCAATAGTATTTGACAGGAAGAGTTATGGAAGTAACCTGTGTTTTGTCCTCCCATAGGTGTGGTAGCCACAGTTCTTTGTGCTTTCTCTCTTGGGATGCTGTTATTGTGGGTGATACTGAGAGGTCTTTAGCCCCACCCTCACCTGTGCCTACTGAGGAGCCTTGTTTTTGGTGTGGGCTTTTCTTTTGTTGTTTTTCGAGGTAGGGTCTCACTCTAGCCCAGGCTAACCTAGAATTCACCATGGAGTCTCAGGGTGGCCTCAGACTTCCAGCAATCCTCCTACCTTTGCCTCCCAAGTGCTGGGATTAAAGGAGTGCACCACCACGCCTGGCAGGCTTTTTAAAAAAATTATTAATGACATTTTTGTGGGTGTGTTTTTTTTTTTTTTTTTGCTATGAGAGAGAGAGAGAATTGGCATGCCAGGGTCCACAGCCATTGCGATTGAACTCCATATGTGTGCACCGTTTGTGCGCATGTGTGAGCTTGCACACTTGCATCACCGTGTGCTTAGGTGGGATCTGGTGAGTTTACCATGAGTCCTTAGGCTTCATAGGCAAGTGTCTTAACCATTAAGCAATCTCTCCAGCTCTGACTTAGGGGTTTTACTTCCTCTGTTCTTTGGGTTAGGCTGTTTTCTGAAGTTTGATCAGGGGTCCATTGTGTGTAGATCAAGATGTGATGACTCTTAGCTGGCCTGGGAGTGTGGTTTAATGATAGAACATCTTCATAAGTCCCTCAAAGTGTTGCACTTGACCCCAGCACCACAAAGATAGCAGTAGACCAAGTACAGAAATGAAAGCAAACACTGTGTACCATATATGATACCCACAACTCTAACAACAGCAACAATAGAAAGGCTGGGGACAGAAATAACATCAACCAGAACAGTTTGAAAGATGATGCAGAAAGAGAGGAAAGATAATTAAGAAAATAGGAAATGGAAAGAAAAAGGAAGGCTAGGATATTCAAAAATGAAAAGGGATAGATCAAGTTAAAGGCAGAAAGTGGCAACATTACAAAATAGAAAAAGGAGACACTAACAATTTTATTGTTAGAAGGAGAAGAGAGTAACAAAAACACAAGAGAACAATAAAAAGTAAAAAAAAAAAATCAAGAAGGGAGAGAGAGAGAGAGAGAGAGAGAGAACCAATGAACCACCAAATACATAAAGGAGAAAATAAGATCAATAAAAATATTGTCACACTGGTCATGTAGGCAAGAGAGGGAATTCATTACTTTTGTTAATCTACACTTCTTTCTGTGTGTCTGGGTTATGTGTCCCTTAGAGGGCAAAAGCATGGGTGTAGTACTCACGTGTTTGTAACTAAGCCTCATACCCGATCCCTGGCCAGTGCCTTTGGTAGGTGGAACCTTGTGGGAGGAGGTGTGTCCCTGAGGTTTACTGGTCTTCCCTCCTGGGTGTTCACTAGCTCGTTCACTCTCTTGCTTTTTCCTGGAGGGCCAAAACAAAGCTTCCCTCGAAACTGTAAGCCACAATGACCATGTCCTTCCTTCAGATCTTTTTTTTTTTTTTTTTTTGGCTCATGAATTTCATAAGTTTAATAATGTAGACTAATACTAAATAAACAAAACATCACTTACAATGCTTAAAGCAGCCAATAGTAACGTAGTTTTTTCAATCAATATATCACTTCTTAAATGCTAGTTTTTTAAAAATTAGTTTTTATTAGATATGTACATACATAGTATGTAAACAACACAATACATACTAGATATGGACATACATAGTATGTAAACAACATTTTTTCCCTAATTGCTGCCCCTTTTCCAAGGAGGCTCTCCTTGTTGGGGATGTAGGTCAACACCGTGGGGATTGTGGGTCATGCATTAGGTGGGCAGCAGTCAGTTATGGGGGAGAGGCAATGTCTCTGTGCATAATGTCCCAACTTGTGGCTCTGACAATCTTTCTGTCCCCTCTTCTACAAAATTCCCTGAGCCATGTTGGGTACATTTTAAGTCTACTTCAGTGATGAGCTCTTAGGAATCTCTGGATCTCTTGTTTGGTAGGTATTGAGTGTCTTCAGTGTCTATCTCCTTCACCCTTATGCTGATATCAAGTTCATTGAGAAAGCAGCACTCTTGTTCAATTCCTCTGTGTTTGCAGCTGGGGCCAGATTGAAGTACACTGGGTCATTTATCACCTCAGGTCCTGCTCCCATCTGAAAAAGAGAAGCAGAATCTCCAATGGAGAATGAAGTCAGAACTGGTTAAATGGAGTCAACCATTATTAATTTAGAGAGAATTTAACGGGTGTAGACCCTCTTATAGCCCAAGATTAGTGGGAGCTTGACTGTAGAAAGCAAAATCATTATCTGGATATGATTCTGGCTTATTTTCCAGTTCCAGATATGGTTTCCTTTCCAATGAGTGGATCTGTTAGCCAATCCAAGAGCAGTTGGTTACCCACCATGGCTGTGTGCCACTATTGCACTTGTGTGAGCATCGTGTCAGGTTGTTTGATTCTGAGTTGCTTAGACCTTGAGTTGCTCAGATAGATGTTGGCCACCTTCCTGCAGTAGATCATATAGCACCTTCTAGCACTAGATGGGCTGACTGTTTGGGGACTGGCTGTCTTCTGGATTCCAACCAGGAATCTCCGTGGTCCATGCAGACAGTGTATGGTGTCTTCAGCAGTAGGGTCTTACCATAATCTCTGGTGGGTAATCAAGTACTCTGACAGAAGTCTGTTTTGTTTAGTTTGGGAGACCTTAAAGTTGTCTCTGATCAACAACTCATTGTGGATATTAACCAAATCCTTGTATAGGGAATTACAGGCCAGCACAAAGGGAAAAGAAAAAAGAAAAAAAAAACATAAAAAAAAGGAGAAGCAGGAGAAATTTAAGGTTAGGCTTCATCTCTCGCTCTCTCCATGGCACTTTGATTCAGGTGCTCCCCCTAAGGTCCTGTTGAGGGTTCAACCTTTTAGTCTAAAATCCAGGATGTAGAATTCTATGGCACCAGTTCAATTTGGGTTCAGTTTTGTGTCCCACCCACTCTTCCCCTTCCCCTCAGCCTAGGCCAATTCATTTCTCCATACACAGAAATCAAGTCAAAATGGACTAAAGACTTCAATATAAGACCTGAAACTCTTCAACTACTGGAAGAAAAAAAAAATAGGAGGCATGCTCCTTGATATAGGACTGGGAAAAGACTTCCTGAACAAAACCCCAGTAGCCCAGGAAATTAAGCAATCACTCAACCAATGGGATTTTGTGAAGCTAAAAACCTTTTGCACAGACAAACATACCATAAGCAGAGCCAATAGTTTACCCACTGAATGGGAGAATATCTTCACCAGCTATACCACTGACAGAAGCATAATATCTAGTATCTATAAAACTCAACAAACTAAACAATTAAAAATCATTCCAAAAGTGAGGCAGAGAACTGAATAGGGAGTTCTCAAAAGAAGAATTAGAAATGGCTAACACACATTTAAGAAAATGTTCAACATCCCTAACCATTAGGGAAATGCAAATTAGAACAACTATGAGATTCCACCTTACCCCAGTAAGCATAGCAAACATTAAAAAAATCAAATGAGCCAGGTGTGGCGGTGCATGCCTTTAATCCCAGCACTCAGGAGGCAGAGGCAGTGGCAGGAGGATTACTGTGAGTTCGAGGCCACCCTGAGACTACATAGTGAATTCCAGGTCAGCCTGGACTAGAGTGCAACCCTACCTTGAAAAACCAAAAAAAAAAAAAAAAAAAAAAAAAAAAAAAAGAAAGAAAGAAAGAAAATAAGTGTTGGTGAGGATGTGGATAAATAGGAACATTCATTCAATATTGGTGGGAATGTAAGCTGGTGAAACCACTATGGAAAACAATATGGAGACTCCTGAAAAGGATGAACATAGAGTTACCAACAGACCCTGTTATTCCCTTACTGGGCATTTACCCTAAAAGCTCCACATCTCAGTTTAGAGATATTTGCTTAACCATGTTTATAGCTGCTCAATTCATAATAGGTAAGAACTGGAATCAACCCAGGTGCCCATTATTGTATGAATGGATAACCAAGATGTGGTACATCTACACAATGGAATTCTACTCAGCAGTAAGAAAAAAACGACACAATGAAATTTGTAGAAAAGCGGTTGAACTTGGAAAAGATCATACTAAGTGAACTCACACAATCACAGAAAGACAATTGTCACATGGTATCACTCATCTGTGCTTCCTAACTTGGAACAGCCTGAGTTGCTGACATATCTTCGGCTCTTTTTAAATTTTTATTTCTTAATTATTTTAATTTTTATTTTTTATTGACAACCTCTATGATTGTAAACAATATCCCATGGTAACTCTTTCCCTCCCCCCACTTTACCCTTTGAAACTCCATTCTCCATCATATCCCCTCCCCCTCTCAATCAGTCTCTCTTTTATTTTGATGTCATCATCTTTTCCTCCTATTATGATAGCCTTGTGTAGGTAGAGTCAGGCATGTGAGGTCATGGATATCCAGGCCGTTTTGTTTATGGAGGAGCACATTATAAGGAGTCCTACCCTTCCTTTGGCTCTTACATTCCTTCTGCCACCTCTTCTGCAATGGACCCTGAGCTTTGGAAGGTGTGATAGAAGTATTTAAGCGCTGAGCACTCCTCTGTCACTTCTTCTCAGCACCATGGTGCCTCCTGAGTCATCCCAAGGTCACTGCCATCATAAAAGAGAAGGTTCTCCAACCAAAAGTGAGAGTAGCATTAATATATGAATATGAACATTAAGAGAAGTGCTTACTGGGCAGTTTGGTGAGCATCGTATATACATTTAGCCAGACAGCAGCAGATGTTACACCCCTAGGGCTCATGACTACCCCTGTTGTAGGATTTCAGTATCAGGGCTGTATTCCCTCCCATGGAGTTGGACTCAGTCAAATTAGAGGGCGGTTGGTTTCCTCCATAACATATGTGCCACTATTGCACCTGTTGGCTCATTTGGCCTGTCTGGTCAAATATAAGGCTTGCAGTGTCCACTGTTGAGTATCTTCACTGTTAATTTCTCTCTCTCTCCTATTGAGCTGCATGCAACATAGCTTTTTCCTATTTCCTCCTGTGTGTGTCTTGCTTTCTCTTCAGCATTAAGAATTACTTCATAAATTCCTCTATCCTGTTTTTATTTTTTTTTTTTTTTGTGGAATGCCCTTATTTCTCCATCAATTTGGATAGGTAGTTTTGCAGGATAAAGTAATCTTGGTTGACAGTTGTTATCTTTCAGAACTTGGAATACATCATTTCAAGCCCATCTGGCTTTTAAAGTTTGTGTTGAGTAATCTACAGTTATTCTGGTGAGCTTGCCTTTGTAGGTGACTTGCTTTTTCTCTCTAACTGCCTTCAATATGTTTTCTTTGGTTTGTGTGGTTAGTAGTTTAATTATAACATGGCAAGGAGAGGTTCTTTCCAGGTTTGTCTGTTTGGTGTTCTAAAAGCTTCTTGTATCTGCATTGGCATCTCTTTCCCAATTTGGGGAAATTTTTCTTCTATGATTTTGTTGAAAACACCTACTAAGCCTCTGGATTGAAATTATTCTCCTTCTGTTATACCCTGAATTCTTATGTTTGATCTTTTCATAGTGTCCCAGATATCTTGAAATTCCCATTTATACCTTGCTATTAGCTTGTCTTTCTCTTTGTTGGACTGTATTAGACCTGCCACCTGGTCTTCTAGTTTAGATATTCTGCTCTCTCTTTCATCCATTCTACTGGTGAGACTTTCCAGAGTTTTTTGTTTCATTGACTGTATTATTCAGAGCAAGGATTTCAGCCTGGTTTTTCTTCAGTATTTCTATTTCTTTACTCATGTCTTGTAATGACCTCTTTATTTCATTAAGCTGGCTTCCTGTGTTCTCTTTCAGAAGTTTGTTTTCTTCTTTAATTCCTTTGTTTTCTTCTTTGATTCCCTTCATTTGTCCTCTGATTTCTTAGAGCATAGATACCATCATTTTCTTGAAATCTTTGTCAGGCATTTCATCTAAAACAGTCTCATTGTTGATCATTTCTGATGGATTTATAGTTTTTGGTGGGACCATATTGTCTTGATTCTTTGAGTTTCTTGTATTATATTGTAGCAACTTTTGCATTCTGAATTGATTTGATGCTTGGATTTTCTACTTAATCTGCAGTGTTCCCAGATGTGGCAATCCACCTCTATATACCTTCAGGATATGAGTTCAAGATGCCAGGTGTAGCTCTTATCCCCCAACCAAGCCACAGAAGTAATCCTAGGTGTTGAGTTTGCTTGCTAAGCAAGTATTCTAGAGGACTGAGTGGAATAATTTACTGGCAAATTCTAAACTTCAACCGAGTAACATACACAATCAATAAAAACCAGCACAAAATATGCAATTGTGGGGATTACAATAAACAGATAGTCATATAAAGCCAAATTCCCTAAGGGTGTGTGTTGTTCTATACCCTTAATCTTGTCAGCTGGGACATAGAGATTTCTGTTCTGAATTAGGCTCCAGGTCAGCCTGGATCTGGATCAGGCTCTGCCCCCAATAATGACAGAAGCAAAAAACAAAGGCCCTATATATATGAAAGCATCAAAGGCAACAATATTCAACCCCAAATACAGGTTATTTGAAAATGGTAAAGCCAACCAAGAATACATACCCTATAACCTGCCCTGAAAAGGAAAGAGAGATTAGCTCTTGCAGTGCAGGTCTGTGTACCTGTCTTTTTTTTTTTTGTCAGCCTCATTACCTTTTGGGGTGGCTTCCAACCTCGCCAATGCTGAGTACCCACCTCGATCCCTCCGTGTTGTGCTGCGCAGCTGTACCTCTGATCTGCTCTGCTGGCTGCGCTGCCATTGGGGACAGAATGCTGGAGGTTCACGGTTCTGATAGTGGGGGATGGGAGAGTTCAGACTTCTGGAGTTGCTTGCACTTTCAGTAGCTCTTTAGTTGATCTCAGCTGTCTTTCCTTCAGATTTCTTAACTTGGCAAGAAGGCTGTTGTAGTTGAAAAATCTGTTGCTTGGTCTCTGCTGCTGCTGCCACCTGGTGTGCCTGGCAGGGTAGCATGCCTGGAAGGGTGGCATGCCTGGCAGGTGTGGAGCATGGATCTCAGGTCAAGAGGGCCACAGGGGGACTCTGGCCATTTTCCTCCTTTCTGGTGGATCTTGGTCTCTTCAGCTTCTCTGCTGTGTCTAAGAATCACCTATACTCCTTCACTTTTCAGAAGAAGAGTGTATTTTGCTGGGGTTTTGCCTAAATCCTTCCCTAGGCTGGTTTGGTGTGGCTCCTATGCCACCGTCTTACCTGAAAGTCCTAGACTTTAATTTTCTGGAATGATAGTGCTTACTCTGTACACTGCATGTGTGAGGAGTAGATAACTTATTTATGGGTTTCATGAGCTTGACTTGAGTCTTGGAAGACTTTGGACGTTGGACTCTTGAACAGTGTTGCAACTCTAAAACACCAAGAACTTCTCAAACTGGATTCAGTGCATTTTACATTATCAGATGACCATAAACCCATGGAGGTTTGGGGTAAAATGTTATGTTTTGAATGTCAAATGTTCTATAGTCTCATGCTTTTATTTTCTGTTTTTTTTTTTTTTTTTTTTTTTTTTTTTTTTGTAGCTCAGGCTTGCCTGGAATTCACTATGTAGTCTCAGACTGGCCTAGAACTCACAGCAATCCTCCTTCCTCAGCCTCCTGAGTGCTGGGATTAAAGGTGTGTGCCAACATGCCTGGCCAGCCTCATGTTTTAACCCTGGGTCTTTAGTGCCTCAGCCGGTATATTAGAAAATTGTTGAATTTGAGGACACGGGACCTTGCTGGAGGAAATGAGTTGTTGCAGTGTGGACCTTGAAGATGGTAGCATGACCCCATCGCCAACTTCATATCTCTGTGCTTCATGATCAATTGCAATGTGACTGAGTAGCAGCCTCCTGCTCCCACCACCACTGACAGGAGTTGGTTCTAACACCATGCCTCCCTTGCCACTATAGACTGAATTCTCTGAAACGATGATTGAAAATAAATCATTTCTCTCTTAAGTTATCTTTGTCATGTATTCTATACTGTAATGAAAATGAAAAAAAAAAAACTAGTATAGACTCCCACTATTATCACATCAATATTTTATCTATAAGAGGAGGGTTATATGGTATGACAGTTTAAATGTGATAGTTTGAATGTGTGGCCCTATAGATTCAATCATGTTTTATTAAACTTCCTACCTATGTGCCTAGCAGGCAGATCTCTGCTACAGGCAGCGTGTCTCTGGAGGCGGATCTGAGTCCAGCCTTACTAGCTGTATTCAGAGCAGTTTAAGCTCTGTTAGTTCATGTTTCCTGGTGTTGGCCTTTCTCTTTCTCTCTGCTAGGATGCTGGAGCGAGCCAGCTTCTTCTGCCATTGGCAGTGTTACCCTGGTAAAACAGATAGCCTTATGCTTCTGGGATGAACCTTCAGACCAGACACAGTTTACAGGAGGAAGAAGAGATTTGTTTGAAGCTTTGTCGATCCAGGTGAAGTTCCATAATGTCAAATGTTGACCGCCTTTCATAGGACCAAGCAAAGAGATAAGCCACTGCCAAAAAAGCAAGCAAGCACACTTCAGGAACTCCAGGCTGAACTATAGCACTTTGCATATCTCAGGCTGGAACTCCTCAAACACACCTTAGGGCTAGACCCTAGAGTTCATCCACAGTGATACCTCCTCCAGCCATATGGCTGGAGATCCAAACTACAAGCTTTTAATAAACTCCTGAATCAATTTGGGCAACGTACATTCAAACCACCACATTCCTTCCCTGGCCCTCAACAGATTCACAACCATCTCACATTGTAAATTGTATTCAGTCCAATTTCAAAGTTTCCCATAGTCTTTTCCATCTTAAGATAGTTCTAAAGTCCCAAGTCTCATCTGAAATTTAAGATTGTCTATTAGCTGTGAGTCCTGTAGAATCAAAACAAGTTCAGATTAGCTCCCAAACACACCTTTGAACTGGACCCCAGACCTGCCTCCAGTGATACCTATTCTAGCCAAGTGCTGGAAACCAAAGTTACAAGCTTTAGTAAAACACCTGAGTCCATGGGGGACATTCATTCAAACTACCACATTCCACCCCTGGCCCCCAGTAGACTCATGACAATCCCACATTGCAAATTGTATTTAGTCTAACTTCAAAAGTTCCTGTAGTTTCTTTTTTTAACCAACTTTAAGACTTTCAAAGTCCAAAGTCTTATCTGAGATTCAAGACTTTAAGTCTTGTAAAATCAAAACAAGTCAATACTTCCAACATATAACAGCACAGAATAAACATTTCCATTGCTCTAAGGTATACTAAGGGGAGACAAGACCAATGCAAAAATCAATAAACATCAGGTAAACATTAAAATCTGGGATCAAGTCCATAACCAGTGATGACAGTCTCTGGATTTCCAATTTATATCCCCCCAGCTGGGCTGATTAGCCAGGGAAAACTTCCATTCCAAGCCAACAGTGCTCCATGGTAGCCTTTGCACAGTCCTGGTATATCTAAAACATCTTTGGGTCTCCACTGCAAACCACAGTTCATCTTACAATGGCTTCATTGGCCTATCAAGAACATCATGCCCTACTTCATATACTGCATCTCAGCAGTGTCTACCGGAACTGTGTGCACTTAATGGTCCACTTCCACTCATTTTTTCATGCCTCCAAAACCTGTGCAATGCCACAGCCATATGTTAATCCAGGGAGGAAGTAAACCCTGACCATGAACAGCAGATTACCTTCTTTAAGTCATCTGTCAAATGAGTTTGCATTTCTACCATTCTGTCCTCCCTGGGTGGACAACACCTGAGGCATCTTTCTATTATTTTGATGTAAAGCAGTTAATGGCAGTAATATGCCTGACAATAGCAACTTCAGTAACCGAAAATCTGTCACTGTGCCTGTAATTTAAATTTGCTTGAATTTTTTCCAACTTTAAATCTTTTATCTTTCAGTTCTATACCTTCTGCCAAGCACACCAGTCCATTACTGTCAAATTCAACCTTGATCAAACTCTCTGGGTATGGGCAGCAGAACATAGCCCACCCCTTATTCCAGTAGCCCAGTTACAACAAAGTTCTCAGTAGTATCTCCTTCCCCTTTGAAAGTTCATAAGAAAAACTTCCAAATACAATTCTCTCTGTATTTAGTATTTTCAAACTCTCACCAGAATAACCATTAAAACTTGACTCACTGCACTGTGAAGCTTTTTCAGTCACAAGTACCAAGTTCATACATATTCCTCCTCCAGCACACAAGTTCCAAAAGACTAAAATCCACATGGTCAGATTCATATCAGTAAGACCCCACTCTTCTGGTACCAGATTTCTACAGTAGACAATTTCTCATTACTGGAATGAACAACCTAACCAGGTACAGTTTCATGGAGAAATGGATTTATTTCAAGCTTACAGATCCAGGAAGTTCCATCAATGGTGGAAGAAGCTGGTTCCTGTTCATGAATCCAGGCAGGAAAAGAAACCACCACTGCCCAGCAACACCAAAAAGCAGCAAGTACAAACTGGCAGCAAGCAGCAAGGACCCTGCCAGAGCTGAAACCTCGCTGCATACCTTTGGGCTGGAATTCAGATCTGCCCCCAAACACACCGTTGACCTGGACCCCAGGATCTGCTTCCAGTGACAGCTCCTCCAGCCAGGTGTATGGAGACCTAGTTATAAGCTTTAATGAAACACCCAAGTATATGGAGGACATAAATTCAAACTATCACAATTGAGGCCCTTCTTTTTACATCATAACATTACAGAAGCCCTCACATGACATGACAGAGAAAGTTTCTTGCTTGGACCTCTCTTCCTCTTCTTATACTTATTTCAGGGGTCCCAACTTATCTCCTCCTCTAATCCTCACTTTCTGTTCAAGACTTCACCTACAAATGCTATTCATATATTGTAATCAAGCACAATGGCCTCACCTTTTGGTGAGCACAAAACCAAAACAGGCACAGTCAAGGAATAAAAGAGGAGAGATAGATTTATTGCCTGTAGCAGGTAAGGAACACATGAGAGTTATTTCCAGTGCAATGTGATCTTTAAACCACCACCACCACCACCACCACCACCACCACCACCACAACAACAACAACAAAAAAAACATGGGGATTTTGTTCAGGGAACATATATGTATCCATATAGGAAAGCACTTTGAGGTGAACATATGCCTGAGCATGCTCACTTAAGGAATATGTTCATGAGCATGTTCAGTTTAGGTCATAGTTCAAGAAGGAAAGGTGGTGGGTAGATTTTTGGGCATGCATAGCTAAGTGTCATGGAGTACATATTTGAAAGGGTAAAATAACCAGGAACACTTCTGAGCATGCACAGCTTTCTACATGAAATTTTAGCTGAAAAAAAGGGAAGAGGTCTAGAGAGATTGCTTACTGGTTAGGGTGCTTGTCTGCAAAGCCTAAGGACCCAGGTTTGATTCTCCAGTACCCACATAAACCATATGCACAAGGTGGTGCATGCATCTGGAGTTTGTTTGCAGTGGCTAGAGGCCCTGATGTGTCCTTTCTCTTCCTCTCTCTCTCTCTCTCATAAAATAAAATAATATGAAAAAGGAAAGACTATTTTGAAGGCACATTAAAATTAGGAGTTTGCTGCTAAAGGCCTACTTGCCTCACTTAGGTGGTAACAACATCACTGGGGATTAAGCTTTCAATGCATGAAATTTGTGGGATACTTTCAAACCATATCATATGGAATACTTAGAGCAATCAAAAACATAAAGATTAAAGCCACATAAAGTACCATAGTGCTTTCCTAGAAGGTAAGGGGAAGGGAATTGAGAATTATTCATCAATGAGCATAAAGTTTCAGTTAAGCAAGCTGAATAAATTCTAAAAATCTACTGTAGAACACACACACACATTCAACTATAATGTATTATGCATTTAAAATTTTTATTGAAATGAATCTTATGTTAAATGTTCAAACTACCATAAAATAAAGTCTAGAATAATGTTTGTAAAAATTTGTTGTAAGGGAACTCCAGGGGAAAACAGCCTACTTCCCTTGTCTAAGGCCTCTAGGAGATCTTGAACTGATGACATCTGATTTTAAACGTCCAGTTTGTGAGGGAAGGAGAGGATTCCCTGTCACTGCCCCAGCCATCCTCCCACCTACTGAGGGAAAATAAGATCCAGAAGCCCCAGGCACTCCAGGGAGGTCTATTCTGACAGCTTCCTTCTCCAACAATGAGCTGACACTGGATAGTCTGCAATCATCAGCCCGTTACTCTTCCTGTAGGGGCTCAATTGGCTTGTCAGAGCCCGGCAATGAGCTAGGGTCTCTGGATATGCAGGTTCTGGTTGGACAACCTCAGAGACCCTAAATGCATTCCAGCTCCCCAGGTTCTGAACCAGATTGCTTTGCCTGCCTGTCTTCAGAGGGCTGTTAAGAGAGAGAGAGAGTAAAAAGTTGCCAACCAACATAATTGGTTTCAATTTCCTTTGCTTAAAGATATCATGGATTGCGTTATGCTGGTGGTCTTCCCCGGGCCACTGCTGTGGCCCTGGGCTTATGGGGAGAGAAGAGGTGACCAGTGGAAAGCGTTTTCCTTACACTGTAATTGAATCCTGTCTTCCCAAAGTTAATTTAAGTCTTTATATCATGCTGTTGGCTGCTAGAGACACAGTCCCTGCCCTCTAAGAGCACATAGCTGATGAAAATGGACACGCCTAAATCACAGCAACTGTAAGGGTATGGGATAGTGGGGTGGTGTAGTAGCTTGAATGTATGCCCCCCCCCATTGACTCAGGTATTAAAATTAAACTTGTGGGCTGGAGATATGGCTTAGTGCTTGCCTACAAAGCCAAAGGACCTCAGTTCAGTTCCCCAGGACCCACAAGGTGGCACATATGTCTGGAGTTCGTTTGCAGTGGCTGGAGGCCCCAGCATGCCTATCCTCTCTCTCTCTCAAATAAATAAATAATAAATAATAAAATATTTAAGAATTTATTAAAAAAATTAAACTTGTAACTTGTATCTCCAGCTACCTGGCTGGAGGAGGTGTCACTGGTGGTGGATCCTGGAGTCCAGCACTAAGTTTTCTTTGGGGGAAGATCTAAATTCCAGCCTAAAGGTGTTAAGAGAGCAGTTTGAGGTCTGGGGGTCCCACTTACTGCAGATTTGTGCTTGCTGCTTTTGATGTTGCTGGCTTCTTATGGTTTCTCTCTCTGCTTGGTTTTATGAATGGGAGTCAGCTTCTTCTGCCATTAAAAGAACTTACCCTGGATCTCTAAGCTTGAAATAAACCCCACTCCTCCCATGAACTCTGTCTGGTTTGGATGTTCATCCAGCATTGTGAAGCTGTCTACTACAGAGCTGCCTGATTAGTGGAAAAGAGCTTTAGGTTTTGTCTCATGGGGCAAACACTGCAGACATTTCCCTCTTCAGGGAGTTCAGGGCAGAGGTAAAGATGTGGGCTTGGTGGTCACCGTGGCCCCCTGAGAGATCCAGGCTCCTGTCCCCATAACTCTTCCCAAAGATAGGAACTTTCAAAAACATGCTTGACAAGTTTGGTCAAACAGGAAATGGAGAGCTGATACGGTGGGTAGGAGGCAAGGGCTCCTTGCCAGGGGCTTCTTCGTCTTCCTTCTCTTCCTTGCTGCATGCCAACCCTGGTCTGGTTCAGAATCCCCAGGCTCCCTGGTATGCAGACACTGTCCCATGTGCCCAGGACTAGGCCGTGGGCTGTCTCACTGATACCACCCCTTTGTATGTGGATGACACACCTCCCCAGGGTCAGCTGCTAGGTTTCTTCCGTTAGCTTCCTTTCTTTTGAGTAAAAGTATCTTCTGGCTCACTACTTATTATAGATCTGTTTCTTTTCTGATGTGCCTTTAAGTTACTCAGTCCAGTCCAGTGTGCGTGGAGTGTTCACTTTTGAGGGGTTGGTACCCTGTGTAAGGCCTGGGAGAGAGAAAGGGGGCAGGGAGAGATAATGTGGCAGATTTGCTGTCTCCTCCTTTATATGGTAGAGAGACATTCACCCTTTCAGCCATTTCTCTGTCAAGGGGCACATAGACTGCTAGTGGCAAGGCAGTCTCTGCAGCGGCTGAAGTGACTATGACAACCCACCTCCCACGGTTCCCATGGAAACTTCACCTTCTTGTATTGTGTATTTTTTTCTTTATTTAGATAGTTCATACTTTTATTCCTAATATTTTAACATGTGCTTTTATTTATTAATTTATTTACTTATTTAACAGAGAAAGAGGAGGAGGAGGAGAGAGAGAGAGAGAGAAAGAGAGAGAGAATGTGCACACCAGGGCCTCCAGCCACTGCAAATGAACTCCAAACGCATGCACCCCCTTGACCATCTGGCTAATGTGGGTCCTGGGGAGTCGAACCTGGGTCCTTTGCTTTTGTAGGCAAACGCTTTAGCTACTAAGCCTTCCCTCCAGCCCTAACATGTGCTTTTAAAGATACTTATTTGAGAGAGAGAGAAAAATATGGGCATATCAGGGCTTCATGCCACTGCAAACAAATTCCAGACACATGTGCCACTTTGTGCTGTGCATAAAAAAAATTGAAAATTGAACCCAGTCTGTGAGGCTTTACAAGCAAGCACCTTTAACCACTTAGCCATATCTCTATCCCTTAACATGTGTTTTTCATGCATGAAGGTATGTTCTCTCCCCTCCAAAGTTTTTCTTGTTTTCATTGGCCATTAATTTAATCCCAAATTAATTTTTATTTCAATATGAGCCATTATGGTCATCATTGTCTGCCCATTTCTTTGCTCTCAATTCCCTCTTCTAAGTTAGGCATAGTGATACATACTTATGAGCCCATAACTCGTGAGGCTGAGGCAGGAGGATTGCAAGTTCAAGGCCAATCTAGGCTACATGAGAAGACCTGTCGCAAATTATATATATTTTCAATTCCCCCTTGTATCAAAGGTCTTCTTTCTGGAATCACTTGCCTTCTTTGGTCCTTTAGTAAAAGCATATGTTGTAAGTGGAATGCTTTGTCTGAAATGCCTCTTGGTCTCATGTTCCTGGGTGAGGTGAACTGGGTTTAGAATTCTAGGCGGGCAGCCATTTCCCCTCAGTATGATGACGATGCTCCTTACCGCACTGCCCCTGGCTTCCATTGTCAGTGAAAAGGTTGCTGTTGGCTTGCTTGTCACTACCTAAATAGTTATTCTTTCTCCTGTAGCATTCTTTTTTTTGTTTATTTTTATTTATTTATTTGAGAGCGACAGACAGAGAGGGAGAGAGAGAGAGAGAGAGAGAGAGAGAGAATGGGCACGCCAGGGCCTCCAGCCACTGCAAATGAACTCCAGACGCATGTGCCTCCTTGTGCATCTGGCTAATGTGGGTCCTGGGGAGTCGAGCCTCGAACCTGGGTCCTTAGGCTTCACAGGCAAGTGCTTAACCACTAAGCCATCTCTCCAGCCCTCGTGTGTGTGTGTGTGTGTGTGTGTGTGTGTGTGTGTGTGTGTGTGTCTTCTGCAGTTTCACCGCTATGGGTCTGCACGTGAGTTCATTTTTATGTATCCTGCTCAGATTTTGGAATGTGATGATTCAAGTCTCTCATCAGTAGTGAAAACCGCTTAACCATTATTGCTTTATTTCTGCCTCAGGTACTTCCTTGCTGAGAGTGCCCCATGCTGTCCCCTGTGCCTCTCGGACTCTGGCCCTTGCCATCTCGCCACCTCCTTGCTGTACTGGAAGTGCTTTTTCTTCGATCTGGCTTCCCACTCATTAATTCTCTACTCAGCTGCTGAGCCAGTTTCCTTAGATTTGTAGTCCAGTGATTTAAGTTTCCATTTTAAGAGGTTTTATTTATTTTCCAAATGGTTATTTTAAGGGTCTTTGTTCCTTGGTTGAGGTTTCAATCGCTCACTCTGTGTTAAACGCACAAGTTTATATGCTGTATCTGATCATTCTGGGGTCTGAGTCCTGGGATGCCTCTCCTGTTGCCCCTCATTGTTTGCATGAGTTTTGTGCCTTTGTTTACCGTGGGGTCTGTTTGCCAGGGCTCTAACCCTTCAGGGAGTCTGAAGGACCTGTGGGGCCGAGAGAGCTCGTTCGTGCCTTTGTGGGGTGTAGAATAAGCTGTCTTAATTTCCCGATGGGAAGTTTCCTAGATGAGCAGATACTGTGTGAACCCCAGACAGCAGGAGACAAGGCTTTGGTGAGGGATTGTCGGTGGGCTCCTTATTCTTTTCCTACTTGGATCCGAGCCCAAGAGGGTTAAGTTATATATCTCCCTTTGTTGCTGGCGGGCTGTTTTTCTGGTCTATCATTTTGCTGATGGTGTATTCCTCAAAGACTCCGGCTTTGATGTTGAGAGCAGAGAGGGGTGGGGGACCCAATCATCACATGTCCAAAGGCCTGTTTGCCCTGTTGCTGCTGAGCTCTGAGACACCACTGTGCCCAGAAGCTGCCCTGGTATAGTTTCGGCTCTCCAGGCTAGAATTTCTGTCTTCTTATCACCTCTGATAAGTCTTAGTTTACTTCAAGTCATATTTACTCCATGCTCAGCTCTGCATATAAAAATATATTCGATGTATTTCATCCAGTACTTTAATTTTTTTTTCCAAAAAAGAATATCAAATCCACAGTTCTGTCAGGGACAGAAGTCTCCATTGGGATTTTGAAATAGGTGTTCAGTGCTGACTCTCCCAGTGTGAAACACCACAGCGTCTAATTGTTTTGTGTTTCTGACATTTTACTCAGCTGAGTTTAGCTCTCTGAAATCTTTAGACTTGGTGCCTGGTTCTAGGACAAGTGTAGCTTCCTGTTCCCCTGTCCCGGTCTGCTGCAGCATCTCTACGTCTGTCCCGGGGTGTACGAAGCAGTCTACACCTTTCTCAAGGTGTCAGTGTGACACACTCCCTCTGCACAGACGTGTCCACCATGTGCTTGTCATCAAGCTCCTGCCACGTCTTGGTGCTGCATCACCTCTTTGGAATGTAGCCTTGACCTCCGGCCCCTGTCCTTCCTACTGGGAAGGCTCTGCTACTTCCTCCCCATGCCTCCACCCAGGCAAGAACCTCGTGGAGCCTGGGGATGCTGTGGTTAGATGTCTGTTCTCTGCCACTGTCTCTTCTTGGAACCCTTCTAGGAAAGAGACCTGTGCCATTTCTGTTCATAATTTTTTTTCTTTATTTATTAGTTTTGTATTCAGCAAATACAGTCAGTTTGGTACCATTATTAGGCTCATCCGTGTCCTACCCCCTCCCCTTGGCCCCTCCTTGTTGAGGTATACGGGTCATGCATTGTGGAGGTAGCCCACAGTTATGGGTAAGCTAAATGTCTCTGCAGATCATGACCCAACATGTGGCTCTGACATTCTTTCCACCCCCTCTTCCACAAAATTTCCCTGAGCCATGTTGGGTTCATTTTTGGTCTGCTTCAGTGATGAGGTGTTGGGGACCTCTGAGGCTCTGGCTCTCTGATTTAGTAGGAGTTGATTTTTCTCTGTGTTGATCTCCTTCCCCCTTGTGCTGGTATCCGGTTCATCAGGAAAACAGCCCCCTTGCTTGTTTCTCCGATTTTTCTTAGTTTCAGCCGGGGCCCTCTTGAGGTATGATGGGGTGGCTCTCTCCTTAGGATCTATGTCTATGTTTCTTTCCCCTGGATTTGCAGCGCAGCTAGGCAGTCGCCATCTTGGCTGGAAGTCCCCATTTCTGTTCATTCTTAAGCCCTTGGCATGGATGAGGGTACATGACAGCGTGGTGACCTGACAGTGTGGTGGTGATGGCATCTCTCGAGCGCTTGAGTTACTTTGGTGCACTGAGTGATTTCCACCGAGACCTTCGACTCCCAGCAGGGACAGGAGATGATGAATCAATAGATCAATAGAGGGCACTCTGATGGGTCCCAGGTGCCCCAGGAGCTTATCAGGGAGGCAGTTACTTGTAAAGGACCTTCACCAGCGTTCAGCCCCCACACTCCCTGAGCATTCTGCAGCACCAGGCGTTTGAGCTGCAGTGGGCACAGATGAGAATGAGGTCTGGCTGTTGTTCTCAGAGCTTAGAGGAGTCTGGCCTAAGGCAAACTCCTGCATGCTACCCAGGACCACCTGCCCTAGTCCCTTACTGTGTAAGTGAAGTGACTAAGGCCCAGAGAGGACAAGGAACTGGCTCAAGGCAGCACAGCAGGCAGTGACATGACAAAGGGAGTGAGGCTGGCCTTGAGGGATGAGGGGAGCCTTGCATCATTCTCCCCTGGAAGCTACCTGCATGTCAGGTGACCTGGACTGCCATGTCCAGACTTGGGGTCAGTAGTAGTAGACTGCTCCCCTAGAGTCTGGTAGTAGACACCTCTATGGCTGTTAGATGCCTCTGGAGCTGGCTGCTGCTGGTGGTGGTGGAGAACAGCTTGTTGCAGAAGCTCTCCTGTAGCCTGGGCTGGGCTCGGGCAGCCTTCCTCTCCCATCCCATCAGAACCTATGGGGCAGAGAGACTGCTTCAGCTCTGCCCGGGGGTGCTGGGCCCAGAGCACAGTTCAGGACGAGCTGACACAGCCACAGAGGGGCTATGCGCCTCCAGACGCACGGTGAAATGTAAACAACCTCCTGGGCCAGCTCTGTGGGCCATGGCTTCCTGCTGGCCCTCTGCTGACAGAGCACACAGTGCGGGCTGGGCTGGCTGGGCCATGACCTACCTGGTCCTGCCCAGGCATGGGAGGCAGCAGATACATTGGCAGCTGATGTCCCCGCAGGCCACTTCAGCAAACTTGAGTGAGCTGGGCTTGGCCAGTAGGGGGAAGCGTGTTGGGGGGAGGACCACAGCATGCCAGGTAGAGAGTGCCAGTCAATCACTTTCTGCTTCACAATGGGCTGTGGGGCATTAATCAGGGGTCACTTGATTGTACCATGCCTCAGTTTCCTTCTCTGGGAGATGGGGACCGGGTTAGCTAGCCCCACCTTTACCGTGGTGTTTGAGCTCCATTTGTCCCATTGTCATTGCCTACTTGTAGGCTCTAGGCCTCGCGGATCAGCCATGAACAGGACTCACAGCAACCTCCCCCCCCCCCACACACACACTCTTAGGAAACTGACATAATACAGGCATAGAGAAAGTGCTCAGGAAGTGGAAGTCAGTGGTTGGCACAGTGAATTAATTTGAGCCAGTGTAGTTTGGTCCTTGTCCTAGCCTCCTTGTCTTTTGACATAGAACTTAACATTGACTCTTCAGACACTCTCTCCAACAAGGAACCGTCCCTGGTTTCCTGAGGCTGAATTATCTCCCTCTCCCCCACCACACACCCTGCCCAGTTTACTATGGCACTTGCTACAGACCATTACCAGCGGAAGAACTGTTTTTTTTTTTTTCCTATCCTGGCTCCCCAGGGCCTGGAACTTTGTAGAAACTCAATTCATGTGTGTGGTATGATGAGGCCTACCCATCACCCTTACTTTCATTGCCTGTGCTGTTAGGAGACTCACAGAGAGAGACGTGTAGCCATGATGCAGAATCACTTTCAGGAAAATCACAGGACCGGAGTGTGGGGTTTTGTAAGTGTGGGCACAGTCATGATTACTGGCATGCATTAGAAT
This sequence comes from Dipus sagitta, assembly GCA_036346955.1. NCBI lineage: Eukaryota > Metazoa > Chordata > Mammalia > Rodentia > Dipodidae > Dipus > Dipus sagitta. The sequence goes on from CM070786.1 coordinate 31,085,248, forward strand.
ACTCACAGGAGCTAGACACCATTAGAAGTTCTTTAGGTAGCTTTAATCTTTAGTCCACTCCTGTGTGGATAGAGGTTTATTTTTTTTCTCCATTTCTCAGCTGGGGTGGTTAAATATCTTACCTAAGAACTCAAATCCAAGTAGAACACCTTCAGAGCTGTTGTGTTTCCCTCACTGTACAACCTCCAAATGTGTGTGTGTGTGTGTGTGTGTGTGTGTGTATGCGTGCATGCGTGTGTGCATGCCACCTTGTGGGCAAATGAACACACCTGTGTGCTGCTGCTTAAAGTTGGTATATTCTGGGCAGCTCCTGTTACTGTAGGCAATCTCTGGATTTGGACAGATCCTAGACCTGGGGATCACAGAAAGGAGCCAGCTATTGCTCTGGGTCACAATACTGAGTCATAAGCTCTGGGTGGACCTGGTGAGAAGTAGGTTGGTGGTTGGGGACTGCTGTGGGTCTGGGAGCTCACTGACGCCGTGTCTGGCCTGCTACACTTGTTTGCTGACTGGTTTAACATCTTCCAGCTCATGAAGCTCCAGGAACTCTTACGTCATGCTGCGAGGCACAGGGTCTCTTGCAAGTCTTCTGACTCTTGATCCTAGTTGCTCCCTCATAACCAACAGCTACAAAATGAGTCCTAGGAAACTGGTGAGACTCTGGGGAGGCTCCTGTTGGAGTGCATAGCTCTGTCAACACTCGGACCCTCCTCCATATTGTCTGGCTCCCCTTGCTCCTGGAATGGGGTTCTGACCTTGTTACTCAGCAGGAAAACAGTTTCCTTGAGGCAGACGGTCACTCCAGACCTTACCCTGGAGGAGTTGTCAGGCCAAGGGCGTCAGACTAGAAAGTGATAGCGCTCAGCAGGGTGAGGGTTCCTTTGGAGGCGCGTGTGCAGGGTGGCTTCCAGGGCAGGCCATAAAACTTGGAGGAAGTAATAGGTGGACTGAATTTTGGTTATGTAAAGAAATAAGTTAAGTAGGGTCATACTTCAATGAGCAGAGATGCCTGGCAAGAAGAGAGGGGCCAAAACAGCAACAACAACAACAACAACAACAACAAAAAACTCAAGACATACGAAGTCGTTTGGTTTGGATGCAGAGCCTTATCTATATTTGCATTTGTATATTTTAGAAGGCGATGCCTGAAAGTTTATATTGAAAATTTCGTGAGTACATGCTTCCTGTGAGAAACCTCTATGAAGTATAATGCATTGGAGACATTTAGTCGTTTCAATATGAATGAGCTTGTACTGGTTGTTCTTAAAGAGCCTTAGATCTTTGCATGGGAATAAATGCTGAAAGATGGGTCAGGTCACCCTGTTCAAAACTTGTCATGTTTCTCACTCTGATACATCCATGGAACTCTTGAGCCCCTTCTGGAACTTGTTGGCACTTTCAGCCTGTATCCCCTCTGAGGTCCAACAGTCTGGTTATTTGCCCTGCCCTGCAGGAAGCTGAGAAACCTGACCTTTGCCCCATGGTCACCTCTGGCTAGCCCTTTGGGAGGAAGAGGCCCTTTTGGTACAGGAGCATGGCTTGGCCCAGTCCTCAGACTCCAGCACCTGGCTCTAAGGGCAGTAACTGGGTGGCCTTGGTTCACTGTTCCTGTGGCCAGACTTTGCCCTGCTCGCAGCCTCTCTGTGGCAGATGAAAGCAATAGGCCATAAGAACTCCAACAACCCAAGTCCTTGGGGCTTCATGGGGGTGGGGGGTGAGAGGCAAACTTTAAGGGGCAAGAGGAAGGTTCAAGGTCGAGTCTTGTCTCAGATGGATGCGTCCTTTGCAGAGACCCTTGGAGTGAATGCGCAGGATTTTCCAGGTGCTGTAAAGGAACTCCAGGCTGACCACTTGATTGGCTAACTGTCTGAGGGACCTGGCTACTGAACAATCTTAGGAGATGGGCACAGGCATCACTTCAGAATGGAGACCTAGCAGTGTCTATCTCTCTGAAAGGAACAGACATAAACCTTTTCTCAGGCCACATCATCTTGTCCAGGAATGTCCCTCTCAGAGCTCAGCTGAGCTTCTCTCAGGCCAAGCCTGAGTTACTGAGGATAAGACTGGAGAATCAACCTCATCCGCTTGCTGGGATCCACAGTAGATTCACTGTTGTATAGGACTGTAGCAATGGATCCACTAAGAAACTGATCTTGGGCTGGAGAGATGGCTTAGTGGCTAAGGTGCTTTCCTGCAGTGCCAAAGGACCCATGTAAGACTCTCTAGATCTCATGTAAGCCAGACACACAAGGTGAAGCAAGCATACAAGGTCACACATGTGAACAAGGTGGTGGACGTGTCTGGAGTTCAATTGCTGTGGCTGGAAGCCCTCGTGTGCTAACTCTCTCTCTCTCTCTCATACACACACACATAAAAATAAAATTACAAAAAAAGAAAGAAAATGGTCTTGAAGTCCCTTCTAGGATACATGTGAACACATTGTCTCTTGATTCTAGAATCAGCCCATGTCAGACACTAGGACTTAAGTCATTAAAAAAAAAATACTCAGGCTGGAGAGGCGGCTTAGTGGTTAAGGGCTTGCCTGTGAAGCCTAAGGACCCTGATTCGAGGCTCGATTCCCCAGGACCCACATAAGCCAGATGCACAAAGTGGCACATGCATCTGGAGTCCGTTTGCAGTGGCTGGAGGCCCTGGCACACCCATTCTACACCCATTCTATATCTCCCTCTATATCTGCCTCTTTCTCTGTCTGTCTGTCACTCTCAAAAGTTAAAAAAAAAAAAAAAAAAAAAAAAAACAAGAGTTCTTGTTCTACATTAAAAAAAAAAAAAAAAAAACAACTCCCAAGATTGCAATGAAGAATGGGTGAAGCGGGCTCTGAATGGAGGCACAGGCCCATTCCCACCCCCATTTTAAGTCTTTGCTTCTGTGAGCTATCTTCAGACTGCTGGGTTCAAGGGCTGGTTGGTCTGCTTCAGTGAAAAGTAGACTTGGGCAGGTGAGTGAACTTCTCTGGTCTCCGTTTCCTTATCTCCATGTTAATGATTGTACTTCCCTGTGGGATCCTGGTGAGGCCCAAGTGACATACATGAGGTGAGATCCTGAGCAAGGACCGGGAGCTCTGTTATACTGTCATTGCCATCAGGAGAGTAGCTGCAGGTGCAGTGATTGTGGATGAACATTTGTGAAGGGTGTGTGAGGTCCTGGGCTCCTGGACCTCCCCAGGATTCTTCCTCTTTAAGTCCTAAGAGATGGTTTAGCACTGGGCTTGATTCAATTACTTTCTCTTGCTATAACAAAATACCAGACTATCACCAGCAGCTCATGGGTGGAAAGAGTTTATCTGAGCTTATGGCTTCAATGGGAAATCTGTCATGTCAGAGAAAGCATGGCAGGAGTGGAGAGCCAGCATCATATCTTCACATCAGCAGGGAGGAAGCAGGAAGCACAAGAGCACTAAGTGGGGCTGGACAAAGCACTAAGTGGGGCTGGACAATAACACCTCAATGTCTGCGCCAGTGACACACACTTCCTCCAGCAAGGCTCCACTTCCTAAAGGTTCCACAAACTAGGCAAACAGCACCACCAACTGGGGATCAAACATTCAAACACATGAGTCCATGGGAGACATTCCACACCCAAACCACCACAGAGCCCCACAGGCCACTCACCCATGGGATCAGTGAAGGGAAGTAGAAAACACTGTGTAATCAGTACATGGTTTGGAAGCTGAGGGTGGTTATTCAGGGACTTTCAAGATCCCTCTAGCCTGGAGAGATCAAAAGTCATCAAGAAAGGTTATGTTGAAGAGGAGGACTTGGTTTGTGTAGTTCATGTTAATGGAATATTCTCTTACATTTCTGTGGTTTGTAAGCATAGCCTCAGACCCGTAGTGATCAGAGAATGGGGACCATACATTGTAGATGCTGGGACAGTTCTGACCGTGCATGTTGGTCCACTGTAATTATGAGTAGTGGCTCCTTTTACTGTTCCATAAGTGTCCTTGATTGGGTGATAAATTATATGATATCATTGGTCTAAGCTACAGGCTGGGCTTCATCTGTCAGAGCTGGCTTCCCTGAGTATGATGGTGTTCGGGCAAACACCACTCCACCTATGGTGGGCATGCTACCAAAGGCTACCAGGGTGAGTGGAGCTGATTTAGGAGACACCCAGGAATGACCACATAGCACCTGGGAGCCTGGGAAGCAAAACTCTTAACTCTGGGATCTTGGGGGTGAGGTGGAGGTGGCGAGTGTGCTCTTGAGCCCAGTCTAGCTGGTGGCATGGAGACCTGTGCCTGCAGCTAGAATCCAAACATGGCTGTGTCACCTGTGTCAGAGTTGGGGAGATTTTTGCTCAAAGCTCCAAGAAATATAAGCTATTGTTCTGGCTTAATGTTTGTTTGCCTGATAATAAAATAATCATGACTACCTTTAATTAAGCCCAATATGCATTTTATACCTATAGCATTACATATAAAATACAGAGGAGGAAAGAGATAGGGAAGAAGGGGAGGTATATTATACATATTGTATATAATGTACATTGTACACATACATGCATATATGCATACACACACTTCTTAAATTAGTCCCGAGTTTCTGGGTGAGGCACAAAGATGTGACACTCTTCATGTCACCTCATGAGTAAGTGCAAACCAGGATCAGATCTAGCTGTGTGTGACCTTGGAGCCCATACCCTGTGGTCCCTCCTCACACAGGATCCAGGACACTGCTCATGTAATCCTGCTGCCCAGGCTGGGCTTGGAAGATTAGGAGGCTGGAACGGGAGGGCTTGCCTGAGACCTTTCTGTCCCTGTTTGTCCCTTGCCCTCCCTGGCCTAAGCGTGCCAGGGAGAGGCCACGCTCGAGGCCGCATGAGGAGTTGCTAAGCTGTCTTTCATCCGGTCCCGTGGTTATTTGTTCAGCATGCAGTGCAAATTTCCCTGTCTCAAGACATGGAATCTGGTACAGCTTTGCCTGGATCAATGTCCAACCCCTTTCAAGTTCTGGAGAAAGTTACTCCTCTCCAAAGTTCAGACCTGCCAGACTCAATAACTCTACAAAAATGCTTGGATGAAAATTGCTCCAAGCAATCCCAGCGGAAAGCCAGCACCTCACCCCTCGTTTAAAGTTATGATCCTTATCATAATTAATTCAATAAAGAAGTAATGTGCTTCAACCTAGGCAGAGAGAATAATTTTCTGTCCTGACTGGTATAAACTTTCAACTAGGGACATTTAAACTCTGGGTCTGAGCTCTCACGGCAAGTAATAAATTGCAGACCCCGGCCGGGCTGCAGAACCCTGCTTTAAACTATAGTAAATAGGCTGCTATTGAAGAGAGGAAGATTTGGATTCGGGTGGGCAGCTCCAATAAATAGCAGAGCGTTGTTTATAAACCCTGCAGTCCCCACTGGCCCCCGCCTTGAGACAGGCAGTAGCATTTGCTTGTTGAAAGCACCAGGGCGTTTGATCCTCGCACTTGGAAGACCCACCTTGGGTCTTTAATTTAAAATCCGTTTCCTTCTGTAATTGAAAGGTAGGATTAGCCTGGCTTCCAAACAGACTAGCACATTCTCAGGAGATAGTCAGAGACCAAGGCAGCCCATCCCCAAGCAGTCTTTTCTCTTCTGCCTTGGAGGTTGTAGCGATTCAAGTTCATTTGGGATTTGTTTCGAACACATTTGGAATAATGAGGCTCCTTTGTTATCCCAGAAGTCTATTAGGTTTGTAGAAATTACAAATTTACCGATCAAAGTCTTGGGAAACAAGTTAAAATAAAAGGAAAGTCAGTTTCAATCAAAACAACGTTCAGATTACATATTATAGGAAGAGATGAATTCAACATCCATTGTTTTCTGAAAATAATTCAGGGGTCGAAGAGGTAGAATTCCTTAAAGTGATTCAATTTGGGAACATCGGGGCAGTTGTCAGATTCGTATTCTACGTTCCTGGCTTAAGGTTTTGGATACCTTCTTTGTGGGCTGACAGTGAGCGTGCATTCCAAAACTCACGAGGGCTTTGCCCTTCCATTTCATGGGGGTGAAAACGGTTGTATTATCTATTGGCCTACATTCCACTTCGTGGCCTGGAGTTCACACAGAGAGGCACTGTGACAAGGCTTCTTGCTGCCCTACCAAAACCGTGGGCACGCCAGGCTTGCGCAGCGCCCATATCCAAGACAAATAGCCAGCTCTGGAGAACTGATTGAGAATGCTCATGGATGTTATTTATCCAAACACACAAACTACACACATGAGGCAGCTCAGATTCTTTCTGTAGCATGAAAAATGTGAAGGGCTGCCCTGGGGAGGAGAAGGAGTCCTTTGAAAGAGAGAATCCGGGAGAATGGTCAGTATGCCAGGTCTGGTGCCACCCCACATGTCCTTTTGAGCATAGAGAAGTATATATATATATATATATATATATATATATATATATATATATATATACACACACACACACACACACATAATATGTGGATAAATAATTGTGTACCATGTATAGCAACCCTTTTCTGTGAAGGATATATAATTTTCCATTTGGGTCTTGCCTGAATTTGCATCCCCCCATTCGAGGTAACTTTAGATTTTGGCATGATCAAATGTTTCCAGTGATGGCACATCTAAGCCTCTGCTTTCTAGTTGTCTTTTTTTTTTTTTAAGTGAGAAAAACATCCACTTTATGATTTGTTATGCTGGAGACCCAATTAAAAAGAAAAGAAAAGAAAAGAAAAACTCCATGATAAATAAATACTCCAGGCTGTTGCTCGTGGCTGGGATCTGTTTCTAAGCATCTTGCTCGTCCAGCCTGTCTGGGGTGAGAGGGCTGGAGGGGCTGTTTCCCTGGGTGTCCTAGTGGCTCAGGTGTTAGCAGTATCTGTGAGGTCTGCTTTCCTGAGACCATCTCCACAGGGAACGTGACCTTCAAGACTTTCTGAGGCTTCATTTTTCAAACCAAGGCCAGTACCATTCAGTAATTTCAAATAAACCCAATAATAGAGCTGAAGCCCGTGTGACATAGGAAACCCAGGGATGAAAGTACATGTTAGAACAGCAACTGAAATCCAGAAAGCTGGGGCTCCATATCTTTCATGACACAAGCATTTGAGCCAGCACGTTTGACCAACACTCGCAACCCCTGCCTGCTCCCCCTTCTACCCCCAATCCCTCTTGGATTGATTAAATTGGCTCAAGATGACACCAATAATTGGCTCAAGATGGGGCTTCGACAGGCCCAATGATCCATATCTTCACATTCCCTAAAATCAGTCCTTTCAGCTCTGTGTTGGATTTAGGATGGTTTACATTGGCTCCGTCACAAACATTTTAATAAAGTCCCAGAGAAACCGCAAACGGGTGACATCATTGGATGGTGTTAAAAAAAAAAAAAAAAAGAAAAGAAAAAGAGTCCCATTTTGTAAGAGAGGCAGAGTTTCCTGAGTGTGATGGGGTCTGCCCTCCCTATTTGGTCATTCAATAATAATCTGCTGTAATTAGGTCCGAAATATGTTTCTAAAGGTGCCTCAGGGAGCGGCCAGCAACGGACATTAGCTAATAAGTCAAAAACAAATATGAATATTTTGACATAAGGTAGCCAAGAAGAAGAATGAGTACAGGGTGGGTATGCTGCCCCAGGGTCGGGGGCTCGCATCCTGGACTTGGGCGGAAGCATTTGTAGCACTGATGGAGGACACTCCCTTATCCCCTGTCACAGGACACTGAGTCGGGACAGCAGGGTTCTGGAGCTGAGGACCTGACCTGACGCTGGAGAGGGGAGCCAGCCCAAACCCTGGAATCCCTACTCAGAGGGTTTCTTGCTGAGGGGTAGGCTATCGGGAATTTTCATATTTTTTTCTCTGTACTATTCTGTTTGTTTTTCCTGAACTTTCTATAAGGGTTTATACTGGCTTCATATAATCAGAAAAAAAAACTTCATTTTCAAAAATTAGCACGGCAATTTTGATTTTGTCCCGTGATTATAATTATATATTAGACCGACAACATCAGAAATAAAATGCACTGTTAATGTTAGCGGCGGCTCTGCCTGGGTGGGAGGACTGGGAAAGTGCTTGTCTTATCTGCTATGAATTATTTGTATCGTGGATAAAAACTTTCCAAGGAAGCAATTAAATCTTAAGGAAATTAATTCAATTCGTTCAGACATAGACTTACTGATAGACATATGGGTCCTCCTTCTCCTTGCAAAAGTTACAGGTTGCTGTTTTAATTTCACTGTTGTACTTTGGAACTGCACTTCACTTGTGGGATATGAATTTACCAGAAGGAAGATATTTTGAAATGATGGAATGCGGCTTCCCAGATGGCCTTGTCTCCTCTATGGGGGGCGGCCATGGGGTTCAGGTGTGCTGCTGTGCGGGTGGGGCCCCGTGCTCCTGTCACGCCTTCAGAAAGGGCTGGCGCATTTGACGTGTGTCCGCTTGTCAGACTGCAGGGTTAAAGTCACGTTGTAGATTTCCCAGAATAATCGATCCATGCTGGCCATCACAATGAATTGACTTCTCTGTGACTCGGGGTCAATCCGATGCCGAACTCTTTCTTTTCTTTTTTGTATCACTTTTTCCGGTGGGAGATTTCGGGGCTGTTTTGTTTGATTTCCTTTATAAACATGTCTTTTGTCTTATGGTCACTGAAAGAGGTACTGGGGGGACCTCACAGTCCACATGGAAAAAGAGAAAAGAGAGACATAGAGCACATGGGCGGGTGTGAGCGCCGTGCACACACTGGCGTGTGTGAGAGGGTGTATTCTAAACAGTGCTGGATCTGGCTGGTACTGCTTCCTGCTGCTCGCTGCTGGAGATCCGGCACATGGACAAGTACCTGTTGGCTTAATTGAATACACCTAATCATGGAAATTGGATCCTGTTCCTCCCCAAACAAATGTATTAACAAATTTGTACAATGTAAATTCATTATTTTAACTCCTATTTGACTCTCAAATAATGTTGAGGTTAGTCTTTCCCTCTCTCCTCCAAGCCTTATTTTTTTCTTGGGGAGAAAGGGCTCTGGCAGTAGATAGATGGAAGATTAAGTCTGCCACATTTTTCTCTTTGCCCATGACCATGAGCATGCTTCTTCAACGCTCCACGATCAGAGAATCAGTGGTGTGTAACATGGACATCACAGCCATTGCTACAGGTTGTTGAAAACTGTAAGCTGTGATGAGTGTAAAGCCTAGCATAGACACTCTTAGCCAGGCTGACTGAGGACTAAGGGCAGACAGAGCTGCTTCTCTTTGAGTATCAGAGCTCTCTGGAACTATTACCTCACCACATGTGAGTGGCCAGCGTGTGGAGTGGTCAAAAGCTCACATGCCCAGGTTCAAATCCTAGCCTATGACTTGCCACTTCATGCTATCAGGCATTTCCTTTTCTGTCACAGTTAGACCTTGTGAGGGTCATTTTGAGATCTTGCAGCAATGTTTCAAGTGTGATAAAAAGCATGTATATGTCATTATTCTTACAATGATCTCTGGCTCTTTTTTTTTTTTAATTATTTCTATGTCCTCTGTCTTCACATTTTCAGGGAAAGGCTGATGTTTATTTTGTTCCTCAACATTAAGGAAACTACAAACATATTGTTGAAGCAAAATAAAAAAATAAAAGCAAAAAAAAAAAATACATTGCAAATTTCGGTCTGCAAAAACTTAAAGAAAAGGACCCAGAAAAAAACATATCAAGGACCCAGCACTGTCTTGATTCTGTACAAATGTTTGCCTCCTTCAAAGAGTCAAGAAGGCAAGTCCTGCCAGATCTGATTGTGTAGACCTGAAGGATCTGATCGCCCGTCACTAAGGCTACTAATCAAATTTCCATCCAATATGCTCACGCAGGATTTCCTGATCAAACACTTAAGCCTGCCCCTCCGCACCCCCATTAGCTAACATGTTTTATATGCAGAGGGGTCATCAAAAGTGTAATTGCCCTAAAGAAACTTAATCCCGCATTCTTGTCAACTGGAAGATAGCTAATAATACTGGCTAGCTGAGATTTTTGCAACATCGACAGCACACCAGAAATTGGGGTCTCGCTCTTCCTCTTTTTCACAGCAGATGTTGAAACCTAGGTACACCGACATCTCTCATGAGCCAGGTAAAAGATGAGTTTTCTTTAAAATGAACTCACTTTCCTGAGAAAGCAATATCATTTCCACACAACGTTGAAAGCCCGGAATAGGCCATGCAGATCCAAGTCCACTGGTTTTTTTCCTAGTCAGTGTAACGTTCCTTTGGTCTCCACGCTCAACCCTTACATGGGAATGCTTTTGTGAACACTGCGTCCATGTTATATTCAGGTCCATCTATTTGGCTGACATTTTGTAGTGCCTTCCAAAGAGGTTTGCTAGAAGTACAATAAGAAATCGCCTCACAAAGTGAAAGTGCCACACAGGAAAGGAATTATGTGATTATTGATTTTAATGTTAGTTATTGTGTTAGATAAGGTATTGCATGCTTGATATTTGCATAGTATATGGACATATCCTAAACATATGCTTGACATTTCAGTATTTTGTCATGTTTTGGGGCTTTTAATATTCCAGTTTGGTCAGTTTATGAGGGGAATTTTTTTAACTGAGTTGCTTTTTTCCTTTTAGCTCTTATTTCATAAAACTGTTTCTCACTTTTGAAGCAAGGTTTCTCTTCAAAGAATCACTATGTACAAATGTGTTTCACGTTTTCTTTGCTATGTCCCTATCCCTTCCCTTTTTAAAGACAGGTTGAAACTAACTTTAGCCTGGGAAGCTGTTGTTTTGCCACATTTACTGGCACATATGTATGTGTGGTGTGTGTGTCTGCACACATGCTCACATATATATATACATATACCTGCCCAGACATGACTTCTCAGTGAGACTTGTGGTTTGAATGAGAAATGTTCCCAGTCAGGCCACGACAAGTAGGTCAGGAAATTCAAACTGACTCTCTCAACCCCCGTCATCATCGGCAAGGTCTGGAAAGGCCAGGTTTGTCAAGCCTCGAGGATCCTTGGTGTCTGAGTGGCAAAACTGATTTAAGGTCCTGTCTATTCTGTCCTAACATTTGCCCCAGACTTCTCCAACTGCACCGACTCTCCCTGCCTCTGTGTGTGTGCGGAGCCTCCGTGTGTGATGACCCCCCGACTCCACTCCTGGGGAAGGTCAGGGGTCATCTGTATGGACTTGTTCAACTGCTTCGGGCTGACAAAGAAAATATGTTCCTTGTGTTTGTAAGGGGCGAACTCAGCCTGCCAAGAAAGCCAAGAGAGGCCAACTTAAAATCGGTTGGAATAACACAGAGGTGAATGGATTGTACAAGCTGCAGCCATTTATGGAGATCTTGCCACAGTCACACGCAAAGTGAGCAAGGGAGGGCTGTCCCTCTTGATGAGAGATCAAATGTCACAGGGCCCTCAGTGTCTTCCCTCATCCCCAGGATAAGAACGCAGCCTCGCTCAGTCCAAAGCTTACGTTGCCCACCCTAATCCCCACCAAGGAAAAAAGTGTGCGTTGGTAGTCTTGTGCCAGGAGCACACACATAATTATACCCAGGGCATGGTGCCTCCTACCCCTGTGATGACTGCGTGACTTGACCTGTGAGAAATAATAGTTCCCCTCTGTACTGGACACTTCAGATGGGAAGTCCCCAGGCATCACGGCATCGGTCACCCTTGGTGTCCACCGCATCTGGAGGTGTTTGGGGAAGACGGCTTCCTGCCTAAAGCATTTCCTTCCCAATTTACCCTAAAGTAGAGTCCAAATGAACAAATTGAGTAATAAGTAAAGTATGGCCTTGTTAAATGTTACATCCTTGCTGAACCACCATATCTTCTAGACAAATAGCCCCCTCTGCATCATCAGCACAGACCTCTGAGTGAACGTGAAGGAACCCCTGGGATCTATTTCTTCCATCTCATTTATTCAGTACAGTTACTCTGCATTTCCTCGGGGCCTGACATACAGCTGGTGAGTAAGGTATGGTCCCAGATCTGAAGGCTTTCAGAGGAACCCCCGTCCATGTTGAAAGGGGAGCCACAGCGCTCCCTCGATTTTCAGCAAACACATGCTGCGGACAGAGATTCTCAGCTTGTTTTCACACTATAGGGGCAAATCTTTATTTTTCTACATTATTGGCTCTTTGAATTGGGTTCGTCCAGACTGGGTGGGACAGGCAGAAAAGCAGTTGATTTTAGATCATTTTGAGTTGCTGCTCATGGAACATGGGTTGTTGTTTGATTACACTGGATAATTTGTGGAGTTACCCAGCAATCTGATATTTTGCTAGCTGGAATATATTTTCCTTAACAGCTCAATGTAAAACCTGTTTAATATGCTGGTGAGCCATATATTCAGAGACTATTCATGCTTCAAGAACCCACGTAGGTCATGGAGGCCAGCTTCTGAACTTAGGAGACAGAGATCCTGAAGTCCAAGGAGAAGGCACTTGCCCAAAGTTGAAGTGGGAGTCACCAGGCAGCAGATGAGCTGGTTGCTCTTGCCGAAGCATTTTCCAACAAGCTCATTGCCACATATAGAATGGTCTCAGTTACTCCAGGGAGCCGCAAAGCCCGACAGCCCAGGAAGCAGCTCCAATGTCAAGAGTTGCACACATTTTCCAACTTTTGTTTTTACCAAAACGCATCTGCTGTTCAGAAACATCCTCACGTCTTCTGGAAGAAACATCTCGAAAGGACAATGGGAATATTTTCTATTTTTATAATGATGTCTGATCTTTCACCTTTGGGAGATTTGTGTTTAAACCAAGCCAGCTTGCCAACTTCCCTTAAAGAAAAAGTCATTAGATTTCTAATCGGAAATCTGAGCATAAATGAGAGATTTCAAATGAAAACAGTGAGGAATTTGCAAAGGCATCTGATCCCATACCATATTCCCAAATCTTCTTTAAATTAACTTGATGTCAAAGGCTACATGGAAAGACCTTTTCTTTTGTCTGATAAAGGAAAAATTGGAACAATATCACTTCACTTAGGATCCAGGCGATCATTTGGTTTCATTCCAAAGCAAGACTTTTTTTTTTTTTTTGTACGTTAGTCTGTAACTGCACATGTGTATGACTTTAATTGTTTTCTCCTGTAACTTTATTGCCATTCAAGCTGTTCTCTACTTACCATCTCTTATATTAGATGGGTGAGTCTTGTTCATGATAAGGCATTTAGCTGTATCCAAAGGGAACTATCTTGTGTGTGATGTTGCTTTACTAGCAGAAAATAACAATTCTTCTGAAAGGCAGCTGGAGAGAAAGGTGAGTTCACTGCCCCAGTGCCTCCTGGGGCTGTTCCTTATCAAAGCATGGGATTCCTTATCAAAAACACGTGACCATGGAGAAACACTTAAAGACCCACGTCTCCATCCAACTCTCCCACGACCCTCCTCAGTTTCTCCCATTACTTCCTTCTGAGATCTCAGTGTGTCCTCTCCAGAAGTCCTTCCAGAGCCGCTCTGGCTAGGGCTCCTGGGGGAGTCTAATGTCAGCTCTCACCCAGCATGGGCTTGAACTTGACGTCAGCTTGCTGCAGGCTTCCAGGAAACTGAGGCAGTCTAGGTTGTAGCCATATCCTCAGACCACTGTCAGAGAGGGTTGTTTCCTGAGCCCTTGTCCTTTGTCCCTTTTGTTATATCCGCAAACACCATGAGTACCTGTTCAGCCCCAGGTCCATGGTGAGGAGCCAGGCACCTGGCATGGGCTCTGGAGGTTGGACAGAAAACTCACATATGGAAGGGGGCCCGAAGAAATGGGGGGAGGGGTGGGTGGGCTACTTTCTTTAATGCTGAAAACTAATTCCCATACTGGAGCCACAAAGCCTTGCTTGCTCTTCCCATAGTATCAGCCTCAGAATCAGGCAATACAGCAAAAGCTTTGGGATTCACAACTAGTTAAATATAAAATATTTGCTGGGTGGAGGGGGCGTAGCAAATGCCTTTAATCCCAGCTCTCAGAAGGCAGAGGTAGGATAATCCTTAAGGTCATGTTCCAGGCTAGTCTGAGACTACAGAGTGAATTCCAGGTCAGCCTGAGCTAGAGTGAGACCCTACCTCGAAAGAGAGAGAGAGAGAATATTTTACACACTGAGGACATTTCAGAAGAGAACCAAAATTGTTAGCTAATTACATACAGGTACCCCCCCCCCTCAGTAAATTCTCTCTAACAAAAAGATTCAACAGGAAGTAGGAGGTAGGTGTAACCCAATCCAAAGCCATATTTGTATCATCTTGCTAGTATCAGTAGATCTGTTCCTCTCCTCCCTCTCTGCTCCCTCTCCTCCCCTCCCCTTCTCTCCTTTTCCCTCTTCTGTTCCCTCCTCCCTCCCTTTCCGTTCCCTCCTCTTTCCCTTTCCCCTTTCCTACTCTTCTGTCTCCTTCAAAACAAAATGGAAGGAGTTTAAATATTTCAGAAATTAAAATAATATATCAAAATTTCCTTGTGAAAGTTAAGGAAGAAGTCTCAAATTGGGTTTTTTTTTTAAAGATATCTAAGGAATGTAAAAATCCCTATTCTCCACTATTCAACATACCCTGTCCCAGAGGAAGAAAGTTTCAAATTAAGAAACAAATTCAATGTCATAGAAATGCAGATCCAATCCACAAACAATATTTCACTGTCACCTGTCAGATGGGCTAGTATTTCAAAGTGTTGACAAGTTAGGTACTAGTGAGGAAGAAGAGAGTCCTCTTGTGTTGCCAGGAGCAGTGTGTAAGTGGTACACCACACCAGACAGACATTGGCAAAATCCAGCAAGAGTGCAAGTCCTCCCAATTCAGAACCTCCATTTACTTGTAACCCAAGAGAAAAATCTCCTAAATATGACCAGAAATGTGGAGTGGTATAAGCAGTCCAGAGAAATGTCTAGTAATACTTAGACTTGTATAAGGATACGCTTTCCAACATTGTAATAGTTAGAAAGGGAGACTAGGTAAATATCCAAGGATGCAGGTCTAAGATATGTGGGAAACTTGCATCTGTCCCAAGCCTGCACAGGCTTTCTTTCTTGTAATTACTCCAAAGATGATACATTGTAACAAGAGGAAAAAGGAAGGTGGAGGCAGAAGAGAGTCTAGAAAGAACTGGGTGGGATGCTGAAAACTGATGTCACTGGAACCTTGTAAGTTTTCATTTATGGATTATTTCTTTCTAATGTTTCCGTCTTTCTTCTTGTTATATTGATAGTTTACTTAGTTCTATTTTTATTCTTTATTGCCTATAAATTTTTATCACCAATACTTAAATATATTATCTTATTCATGTCTAGTTTTAGCAACATGTTTCTGGGTTGATTTTTCCTTTGATGTGGAGTCCATCCTTGGGTCATTATTTAGAGGTTTGTAGATAGAAAGCTTTCTGAATTATAGAATATCTAAAACTGCCTGCAGCCTGTATTCAGATCTGAGTGATTGTTTGGCTGGTTATAGAGTTTCAGGCTGAAAAATACTTTGACTTCTTTCCTTCTCCTCCTCTTTCTTTGCAGTGCTGAGGAGAGAAGCCAGGGCCTTGTGCATGTTAGGCAAGTACTCTAGAACTGAACTACATCCCCAGCCCTGGCTTTTTTTTTTTTTTTTACCTCTTAATAAGTAACATTAACCTGCATAAATGACCTTTACTAAATAACGTTCCTCCATTATTTTCTTGAATTCAATGGTGCTCATATGGAGTATCCTATTAAGATAATTTTATTTCTGTCCACATTACCTACTTTGTCCTCTTTGAGTGCAATAGAATTAAAAGAATTCTTAAGATTATGAAGCATAGATTATTTTCCATTTATTGGTTATTTTGTTTACTGATGCCCAAAAGTCAATTTTGAACTTGGTTTGGATGACCTTAGGGTCTTCTACTTTGGGAAATTATTTTCTCTTAATTTATTTATTTTTTTATTTTTGTCTTCTTTGAACTTTTGGCAATGATTTGAGTGTCACTGCCCACAATTCAAATCCTTCTTGCCATTGTTCTGTGCATAACTTCTTTCACATCATCGTTATTTTATTTTCCTTTCATACCAATAATCTTCACTTCTGTTCCTCCTCTCTCCAAGAGTACCCTCCCTAATGATTTGGCATATATCCTTGTCTCTATACAGTATTTTTTGTTTATCTATGTGTTTTCCTTCGTTTCTTTTTTAAATTATTAAAAATTTACTTGCAAGGACAGAGTGTGGGGAGAAGAGAAAATGGGCACACTAGGGCCTCCTGCTACTGCAGATGAACTCCAGACATATGTGCCACTTTGTGCATCTGGCTTTATGTGGGATTTAGGGAATTGAACCCAGGTTGTCAGACTTAACAGGCAAGTGTATTAACTGCTGAGCCATTTCTCCAGCCCTGCTTTCTTTTTGCTTAATTGATGGCACAGGTGCACAACGTTGAGTTTGTCAAGCTCCTCAGTTCACAAACACTGTCTTTTTTTATTTTCAATTCAATGATCTTTCTCTTATTTATTCAATTTTATTTCCTCAGTGACTCTGCCTCTTCTCTCCATTTCCATATGCTTTTATAAATGGACATTTCTGTATGCTCTTATAAAATGTGTGGCACTGTTTATCTGTGTAGCTGCTTTCAATTTATATTTTGCTACAAAGCTTGTTGCTTCCACTGCTCACTGAGCTATGGTTTTTAAAGGCCTGTCTCTTATGCTCTATGTGAGCAATAAGAAGCCATTGCTTTACTAGCTACATGACACTCCACCCCGCACTGAAGGACCCCAGCTTGCCTCCATTCCTGCTCAAACAATGGGATGGTGAGCAGGCTCACACCTGTGGACCAAATGGGAGTTTGCTTTGAAATATATACTCAGGAGTGAAAAAATTCTCTGGATCATTGGGCAGAGGTTTTCTTAATTAACTGCTGCCAGATTTAACCCCCGGAGTCTATATCATGACCATCAGCAGCAAGTGGAAGGCTCAATATTCTGAAGTTCCATCGACCTGTCATTGCTCAGTTCTCTAGTTTTTCCCTGATCTTGTAAGAATGCTTGTTATTTAATTTATTAAATTTATTATTTAATTTAATATTAAATTTATTAAATTATAATGTTATTTAATCTCTTGTCATTTTAATTTGCATTTCTGTAATCACTAAGCATTGTAGTTATATAAGTTTTCTTGTTGTGATTTCCTATTCATATAATTTTTACTTATTTTTTCTGTTGGATATCTAGGGTTTTGTGGGTATTGTTGATTTCTTAGGGGTTCTTGTAGAAACTTATACTCTTTTCAGGTTAATGCATTACAAATATTTCCTTTCAGTTTTATGCCTCTAATTTTGTCTATGATGTTTGTCAGTGAAGAAAATCTTCAAATTTCATTTAATTAAATCCATCTTTATTGCTTGTGATTTTAATGTTTTATTTAAAAAACTTTTACATTTGTAGGATACAGAGATTTGTTATCTATTAGGAACTTTACAGTTTGTATTTTACTCTTAAGGTTTTAATCCACCTGGATCCTATCACCATGCATTATACTAGATAAGGATCTCGTTTCAGTCTTTCTGTGAACTAAGCTATTTCCAAGACAGTTTTCTAAAAATGCTGTCTTATCCACAGTAACCTGTGAGGCCACCTTTATGTATATCAGATTCTCATATCTGCAAGGTTAGGTAGCTGAGCTAAGTCCTCAGGAATAATGTCCATTTGTCTGTCCTAACACCAGCTATAAACCCCTTTTATTGTTGTGGCTTTGCTAGATGTCTGAGTAGCTACTTGGGCAAATTCAAAAGTTTTTTTTTATGATCCTTTATTTTCTTATCCATTTCCATATAAATTTGTTGAACATTTTATAATCCTTATTTAGACTTTTAATTGTGATTTTTTGTGGGCAGCATTAATATCTTGATTCTACTACATATTCCTACAAAAGATTATGGGATGTCTATTCATGACAATCATCTTTTGTGCCATTCAGTAGGGAAGAACTATTAGACCATACATACAAACACACACACACACATTTGGTGCGTGTGCATGTGGTGTATGCAGATGTGTGCAGCCTGTATGGAGGCCGAAGGAGAATGTTGGGAATTCTTTCTTCACTCATCCACTTGCTTCCTTGAGACGGAGTCCCTCACTGATCCCAAAGCTGACATATTCAGTCATACTCTCTGGTCAATGAGTCCCAGAGATTCTCCAGTCTTGGCTCCTTGCAGGACTGGGTTACAGGCATATATAGCCACTCCTAGCTGTTTATGTGGGTGCTGGAGAATAGAACCCAGGGCAAGTCAGGACTTCTCAGGCCCCATACTTACCCTGAAAATGCTTTTAGCCACTGAGACATCTTCCTCTCCCACTATTAGACATTCTTTAAGATAATTCATTTAAATTTTTATTTATGAAAGAGAGAGAGAGAGATAGACAGGAAGAAAGTGAGCCTGGGCACACCAGGACCTTCTACCACTGCAAACAAACTCCAGACATGCACACCACTTTGTGTATCGGGTTTAATGTGGATATTGGAAAATCAAACCCTGGCTGTCAGGCTTTCAGGCTTTGTAAGCAAGTGCCTTTAACTGCTGAGCCATCTCTAGAGCCTAAGAGAATACTTAAATGATACTTTTGTTGCAATCCTGAATGGTATCTTATTTTTTGTTTCATATTCTTGTTGATTATGGTTTAGAGAATGGTATTCTATTTTATAGCTTGATATAATTCTTAGCTCAACCTGCTATGTACAAAATGCCATGGGATTAGTGGCTCATAACAAACTTTCATTTCTCAGTTTTGCCAGCTGAGCAATCTAAGATCAAGGTCCCAATAGATTTGATATCTTTTTTGTTTGTTTGTTTGTTTTTTGAGGTAGGGTCTCACTCTAGCCCAGGGTGGCCTGGAATTCACTATAGAGTCTCAGGGTGGCCTCGAACTCATGGCAGTCCTCCTACCTCTGCCTCCCAAGTACTGGGATTAAAGGCATGCGCCACACCATGCCTGGCCAGATTTGATCTTTAGAGAAGGACATGATTGCCTGGTCCACGTATGACATTTATCATATAAATTTGGGTGAGAGGCATATTCAGACCATAGCATTATATCGGAAAACTTGCAAAAGTCTCTTTTAGTGTGCGGTTTGTTTACTGGTGCTGTTGGGTTTTCTTGCCTGGGGCTTTTGAAGGGAAGATCTTTGGAATGTTTAGTGGTTGCTTGTGTTTGCATGTGTGTGTTTTAGATTTACGTAAATGATATCGTACAGACTCATTCCGTTCCTGTCTTCTTTGTCACTCAACACAGTGTTTCTAAACATCCATGTTTTATGTGTTCCAGCATGTGATTCCTCTTGTTATCTGCAACAATGCTTTGTTTATCCATTTCCTTAATGATTAAGGCCTAGGTTGCCCCCACTCCCTGCTGAGAAGCAATGCTGTGATATGCAGCCCCATGTATGTAGATATATGTTCCTTAACGAAGCGCCAGTTTCCCCAGAGCAGCATCATCAGGAATGGAGCGGGTGGGTCATAGGATATATGCATCCTGAATTTCACTAATAGCTTCCAGATTGTTCCCCAGAGTTACTATACCAGTCCGCAAAACCACTGATGTTGAAGCGTTCCTTCTCATGTTTATACCATCACCATTTGATATTCAATTTTATAATTTTTATACTCTAACAGCTGCAAAGTTGTATCTTGTTAGACTGATGTTTCCCTAATTACTAATACAGCAGAACGTTTCTTCATAAAATTGTCAGTCATTCAGATTTGTACTATCTGATCTGCCCTTTTTGATTTTTTAAGAGTCCCTTTAACATTCTGCTATTAGCTATTGCAAATATCTTCTCCCAATCTATCACTGGTCTATCAGCTTGTCCCAGGTATTCTGTTTTGTGATGCATTGTCAAATAATTCCCAGCCACTTCCTTGTGGTTGTTCATTTGTTTTTGTTGGTTTTCTTGCAACAACTAAGAATTTTTCCATTTTAAGTGGCTGTTACTGCTATAAAGAAAAATATTAAAAATATTAAAAATATTAAAATTGATATGATGCTCATCTTGCTAAGTCTCTTATTACCTTTCTTTTCTTTTCTTTTTTTTTTTTTTTTTTTTTTGAGGTAGGGTCTCATCCTAGCCCAGGCTGACCTGGAATTCACTATTTAGTCTCAGGGTGGTCTTGAACTCACAGCAATCCTCCTACCTCTGCCTCCCCAGTGCTGGGATTAAAGGCATGCACCACCATGCCCGGCTATCTCTTACTATTTCTATTGTTTATCCAATCTTGTACTTTTTATGTAGATAATAGAATTATTCACAAATAAGGACAGTTTTGGTTGTTTCCTTTCTATCCCTTTTCTTTAATTTTGTTTTGTTTTCGAGGTAGGGTCTTGCTTAGACTAGGCTGACCTAGAATTCACTGTGTAGTCTCAGGTTGGCCTCAAACTCATGATGATCCTCCTACTTCTGTCTCCTAGTGCTGGGATTCAAGGAGTGGGCCACCAGGCCTGGCTTCTATTATTTTCTTTTTTCTTTTTTTTCTTGTTTGTCTTGAGGTAGGGTCTCATTCTAGCCCAGGCTGACCTGGAATTCAAACTCACTGCGATCCCCCTACTTCTGCCTCCTGAATGCTGGGATTCAAGGAATGCACCACCACACCTGGCAGCTTTCTATCTTTTATCTCTTCTCTCTTTCTTGTTTTATTTACTGGGATGGAGCTGTACTGGGTCAATCTTAGTAGAAGCAGGAAGAGAGGCACCTTTGGCTATCCTAAAGAGTCTACATGTCTAGGTTTCCCATGGAGCATGATGCATTAATCATCATGTTTTAATCTTCAACCATGTCAAGATAAGGAGGGCCTATCTCTTTTAAATTTCCTAAAGGCTTTTTATCAAAGTTAGATTTTTATCTTCACTAATTAGGCTCTGTTTTTTGCTCCTAATAACATAATCATATAATTTTTCCCTTAGGCCATTAATACATGGGATATACTCACTTTTTAAAATTTCATTTTGACATAATGTATTCTTTTTCATGCATTTTAAATACATTTTGGATTCAATAAAGTTTTTAAAGGATGTATTTTGTTTTCTTAATAAGATCTTTATCTAGCCCTAGAATCACAGATACATGAGCCTCGTTAAGAGCTTTGGCCAGACTGTACTGTTTTGAAGAACATCTTATACAATACAGAATCCGTTTCTGATTGTGTTGGCCTTACTTAAAGCCACCTGAGCTGGAGGTTTTTAATAGTGGTTGAATTGAGTGATAGGAATAGGGCATGCTTTAATTATATAATTTATATGCCTTTAGTGGGTACTTTACTTCTAGCTTGACTATTCCTACATTTCGTATTATATATTCTCTTCAAAAGCTTACTCCAGATTTTTTCATCTCTATTATAATCATCCTCCTTTCATACTGTATTTTGCTGATAGTTTTGTCTTTTTTCCCTTTATCAATCTTGGTTGATTTTCAATTTTATTAAAGTTTCTAAGTAACCAATTTAATATTTTCTTAAATGTTATTGAAATGTTTTTTATTTGATTGTTTTTTTTTCATTTATAATATTTTGTGTTTTGTATCTTTGGGTTTATTTTGCTTTTCTTTAAGGTTTTCAATATAAATGTATAATTTATTCTATGGTTTAACCAATGTATTTAAAGTGAAAAAGAATTACCACTTTATAAATTCAAAGAATTAAGTGTAAAGACAGGGAAGAGTGTACAAATAAGGAGTTTATTTGTATAAGAACGCATGTGTATGGAAAATGAACTGTCAGCAGTAGCCAGAAGCTGACCCAAAGAGCACAAAGGTGACGGGTCTGAACTCTAAAACACTTTCGGTGGTGGCAGGAGACAGTGGAAGGGGTGTTCATTGGGTGTTGTGGCTCTTAACCCTTGGTAGACCTTGGGATACCAGTCCTTGGGGCACTGGCCAAGTGGAGTCCCAACAAATCAGGAACCAGGAACTACCGATTTGAACAACGGGTGCCATTGGAGCAGGATCGTCCTGAGGCCACCCAGGCTTGTGATGGAACTTGGGGCTGCGGGTCTCTGTCCAAGCAAGAGAGAGTCCAGGCACCAAGACCAAAGGTCTAAGCACATGAGCAGATCTGACGGCAAGGCTGGAGACAGGCTGGGGACAAGAGCAGCTCTGGCCTTGCTGGGGAAGGACCAAGCCCAGCACCCCAAGCACAGGCAGCTCCAGGGCTTTCAGAGGCAGGAGTGGGTCCCACAGCCCCAGCAACACATCTTGCCCCTGCCAGTGGGTACTTAACTGCAGGTTTCTTCAGCTGACTGAGGAGCTGTGGGTAGACTGGGTTTATGCACACCTGGGTGGGCCCTTATTGCTTGAACATATGTAAATAAGGTGAAAATCGTGGTGGCCAATCAGGAGAGGCAGCCAACCTGGGAAGAGAATGTGCATGCAGCCAGTCAAAAGATGGCTTCATTTCCCTTGCTGCCACAGCGACGGTGAAGAAACAGCAACGATGTTCAAAAGATATGATTTCCTTTCCACTGAGCGGATCTGTTAGCCAATCCAAGAGCAGTTGGTTACCCACCATGGCTGTGTGCCACTATTGCACTTGTGTGAGCATCACGTCAGGTTGTTTGCTTCTGAGTAGCTTAGACTTTGAGTTGCTCAGATAGATGTTGGCCACTCTCCCCCACCCATAGCTCATGTAGTGCCTTCCAGCGCTAGATGGGATAATTGGGGACTGGCTCTCTTCTGGATTCCAACCAGGTCTGTCCATGGTCCATGCTGACAGCGTATGGTGCCTTCAGTAGTAGGGTCTTACCATTAACCTCTGGTGGGTAATCAAGTACTCTGTCAGAAGTCTGTCTTGCTTGTTTTCAGAGATCTAGTAGGTCTCTCTGATCAACAGCTCATTGTGGATGTAGACCACATCCTGGTACAGGGAATTACAGGCCAGTGCCAAAGAGAAAAGAAAAAAGAAAAAGACAGAGAAGAAAGAGAAACAGGAGAAACTTGAGGTTAGGTCTTGTCTCACTCTCTCCAGGGCCCTTTGATTCAGGTGCTCCCCCTGAGGGTTCCACCATTTAGTCTGACTTCCAGAATATAGGATTCTATGGTACCAGTTCAATTTGTGTTCAGTTTTGTGTCCCCCTGCCCTTTCCCTTCCCCCAAGCCCTACCCTCCCTATTGTCCAAGCCTTGAGATGCTATTCAGGTATGTCAGCAACTCGGGCTGATCCAGGTTAGTAACTGCAGATGAGTGAGATCATGTGATGACTGTCTTTCTATGATTATGTGAGTTCACTTAGAATGATCTGTTCCAAGTTTGACCATTTTTCTACAAATTTCATTGTATCATTTTTTCTTACTGCTGAGTAGAATTCCATCATGTAGATATACCGCATCTTGGTTATCCATTCATCCAATGATGAGCACCTGGGTTGATTCCAGTTTTTAGCTATTATGAATTAAGAAGCTATAAACATGGTTGAGCAAATATCTCTGAACTGAGATGTTTAAAGCTCTATCTTTAGCACATGTATCATCTTTTTTATTTTTATTTTAGAGAGAGAGAAACAGAAAGAGTGAGACAGAGAGAGAGAGAGAGAGAGAGAAGAGAGAGAGAGAGAATTGGCACACCAGGGCCTCAGCCACTGCAATCAAACTCCAGATGCTTGTGCCACCTAGTGGGCATGTGCAACTTTGCGCTTGCCTCACCTTTGTGTGTCTGGCTAAGGTGGTACCTGGAGAGTCGAACATGGGTCCTTAGGCTTCACAGGCAAGCACCTTAACTGCTAAGCCATCTCTCCAGCCCATGTGTATCATCTTTGTGTATTATAGATACATTATTCATTTTACTAGGATACAGATTTTTTTAACCCTATGAATAACCCTAAAATATATTTCTATTGTGTGATTTTTTTTTCCCCTGGGAAGACATGAATAAAGTGTGTATTCCCTCCAGATAGTGCACCAAAACATTTTCACTCAAGTGTATCTTGGTGAGCCAGTGAGTTTATTGGGATTACTTACAGGAACATTTACTTACATGGGCAGCTGCATTGCTAAAAGGCCAAGCCTGGCAAGGGTGATGACTTATACAAGTGGCATCCCTGAAGGTCCCTGCACAGCTTGTAGGCAGCTCCAAGGAAGACTGTCCCCAGTAATTCTTTATTCACCTTGGAGAGAGACCTTGTGAATTTGTAATTTGCTGCATTTCCTGAGCCTTGTCAGCTTTGTGAGTTTACTGGGTTTTATCTCTATTCTCCCTCTGGGGGGGGGGGGTTCAGTTTGGAGGAAATATAAATTGCCACTTTTTTTTTTTTTTGAGGTAGGGTTTCACTCTAGCCCAGGCTGACCTGGAATTAACTATGTAGTCTCAGGGTGGCCTCGAACTCATGGCGATCCTCCTACCTCTGCCTCCCGAGTGCTGGGATTAAAGGTGTGCGCCACCACACCTGGTGAAATTGCCACTTTCATTAAAGGTTTTATCTGCCGTTATCTTCATCAATCCCTTTCTAATGAGGAGTGGCTGGGTGGGCCCTTCTCTCTCCTGGGCTCTGTGCTTTCCATCCAGACTCTAGTGAAGAAGCAAGAGTGCTGTAAAGGGGGAAGGGAAGAACAGAAAAGAAGGGCCAGTTTGTGAGGCAGGGTCCAGCTTGGGGATGCCCCTGGATCATAGGGTTTCGGGGGCCTTCCTTCTAGGACGGACAGATGGACATGCCAGCACTGCAGATGCCAGACACATGAGGAAGACCTCTGTGGCAGAGGAGGTAGGTTCTTGTAGGTACAGCTTAGGGGCTGACAGAGATACAGTCCTGAGGTTTCCAGTGACCAGGCATTATGGGGTCAGCAGAGGTGACAAGAGCCAGAGGCAAGTTCTACACATCAAGCTGAGTCTTTTCAGACCCCAGATGACTGGGCATCTGGGCCAGCAGTGGTCCCCAAACATCCACGTGCATGAATAGTCTGCCACTGACCTGGGCGCTCTTCTGTTCGAGGCCTGCCTTGTGCTCCTCTGACCATCTCCTGAGCCTCAGCACAAGCCACACCCCGGGACCCACAGGGACTCCTGAGAGGATGCAAAGGCCAGGACTTGCCCTCCTTGTTTCTCGTCCCCAGTCCTGATGCAGACATTGACAGGTGTTGGTGGCTAAGGGCAGCGGTGGGGGACAGGGGGTGGGCGAGTCCAGCTTTCAGTAAGTGTTTGCTGAGCCCAGCTGTGCTCTGAGCCCTGGGCCGTGGGAAACAGCAAAAACCCAAAGTATGCTCCTTGAGCCAGGACAGGGACCCGAGGGTGCCTCTCACAGGTGTGGCCTCTGCAGATCCTTGGCCCCTTCCTACCCATGGCTGTCCAGCCTCTCTCCTGGGGGACGGCCTGGCCAGTCCATGGGAACGCGAGGCCCGGGCTCATGTTTGCCTCCGCTAATCTCAAGAATGCGCTTGTTTTCCCTTTTGGTTTGGGAAGCCTTCAGCAGCTCCCCTTCATGGTGATAGGGCAGCGGGGGCCGTGGGAGCCAGGGGGTAGTGATCCCAGCCTGGCCTCTTGCTGGCTGGCTTGCTCTCCCTCCAGTGTTTCCACTTCCTCTGGCCTTCATGTCAGCAGTGACCATGGAAATAAGTGTTGTGAATCTGGTCACTTCAGCCTCCTCCCCTTCCTATGACTGCCCCCCCACCCCCACTCCGTGGCAGTTGCCAGTATCGCCATTTTACAGAACAGCCCCGAGCTTGAGAGGCTAAGCTGGTGTTTATAGCCACGTAGCCAGTGAGAGCCCATGAACGCCCAAAACACTCTCTCCCCATTCCAGCTCCACCGGACAACCCTGCCCGTCGCTTGCCACTTCCTTCACTCCGCTGTGAGTTCCCTGAACGGAAGAATCCTACATCGTTCATCTTGTGTTCCCGGGCCTGACTTTATGTCCAGAAATGTATATATTTGTTTCAAGAGTAAACGGTGCATATGAAGACCCTACTATGTTCCAGTGCCTTTCATACACATAATCCTTGACTTTCCCAACAACCCTGAGAGATGGCTGTTCTCTTCTCTCATCAGGGACCATCAGGGCTCAGAGAACTTAAGTACATTGTCAAAGGTCACAGAGTTTACAAGGGGTTGTGATGAGATTAGGCCCATAGAGTCTGATTCCAAGACCTATGCTGGCTGCCCCCAGCACAGATGGGATTAACATTCTGAAAAGGAAGGTCAGGGGGAGGACCAACTGCAGGGTCTCCTTTCTTCCTTCCTTTGTAGTATCTTTGACCAGCAGGCTGCAGAGGCCACCTGAGCTTAAGTGGGGAAACCATTCTTGGCCCCTTTCTGCAAGCAAGAGCTCCCAAACACATGCTTCTAGAATGACACTCCAAAGCTGGTGTTTCTGACTCCTCTGTCTTTATCAATATTGGGGCCTGTCCTTCTCTGGCCAGCCTCAAATGCTGGGATTCCCTGGGGTGCTCCTAAACCCTGCTCTCTTTTCTCCGCCCTTTCTGAGAGAAGTCATCTCTAGTCATGGTTTCAGTGTCTATGTGTAGGTGGCTTTCGTCTGCTATTTCAGGCTCAGGTCTTCCCTCTCAGCTTGTGCATCACAAGTGTCCCCTCCACTCTGAACTCATGCGTCACCTGTGTCCACAGACATCTCGCCTTCTGAAAATGTCTGCATTGTATCACACTCAACACAGGCCCTGGGTTGCCACACGTTCAGCAGCACAAGCATAAAGGTGAGGCTCCCTTTTGACCAATCACCACCTTCACTTTCCCCCATCTGATTTCCCTGTGGCAGATAACCAAGTGCCCAGCCCACACCATCCAGGCCACTCTTCAGCCCTGGTCTGGTCCACCTACTCTCCACAAAACACTGATAAGATTCCTCACAGCCTTGCTCACAAGCAGTCTACACTCAAGAAGAGCCCAGATGTTCATGTGATAGCCAGGCTCCCAGAACCCAGCCCTCAACCTCTTCAGCCTCCATGGTATCCTATCCCAGCATGGTGAACTCATAGCCAAGGATTAGTCACCACTTAGGAAGTGCTCCTGGGGCCTCTGGACATGTGAACCCTGGGTAGAATTCTGTTCTGTCACTTCTGCATCTAATCACCCTGACACTTTCAGAATCTAGCCTGGACCTGTTCTCTGTTAGAAACTATCCTGGATTCTATAGGGTGAGCAAGGGGCTCCTTCTCTGGACTCCCTAACTCCCCACAAGCCCCTTTTTGGTACAGGATGGAGGCAGCATCCAATACATCAGTGTCCCAAGTGCTTTGCCAGGTGCTGGGCACAGGGAAGTCTGTGGTATCTGTCAACTAAGTCCTGGGTCCTCCAAAGGAAAACATGGTTTCCTTCCTTTAACTGTTAGGGTTAGGCAACTGGGTTCATGTCCACAAGCCCCATCTCACCCAATTTGTTCCAGAATAGGGAACTGTCCTTGACTTGGAAGCATCTCCTCCAGCACACTGTTATCACCTCTTTTGGCCCCCAGAACCACATCTGCAGGTAGAGCGAATCAATCCCATTTCAGGACCCCAGGACAACTCTCCACCCACCACTTTCCCAGCCACACTTAAAGCAACCCATTCATTTCTGAGGACACAAGAAATTTCACTGCAAAGTTAGAAATGCATATTGGACGTCAGATCCCTTAAAGAGAAAGAATCGCAGGGTAACTATACCTTGGATATAAATTGTTTACTTGCTGAGCACACATGTGGACTGGTGAGTCAGGGCCAGGGGCAGGGATTCTTTAGCTGTTGAGATGGGGGTAAGAACCTATGAGAATTGGAAGGCACAGCATCAGGCTGCTTGCCCTACACCACTTTCTCACTTACCCCACGCCCGGAGTGTGCAGCGGTGTGCATGTGTGCGGCGGGGGCGGGAGGGGACGGGGGGACTTGTTTTCTCCTGGATGAAGAATGAGTTGATTCTCTTGCTATAACGAGCAAGGAGCTGGACACACAGTAGGTGCCCAGTGAGTCCTTATAATTGACTTGCTGCTGCAGAACTTGGCCTACCAAGGTGCTCCTGCTGGGAACACCTCATCAGCCCCGTTGCCCAGGAGGTGGGGCATGTTGGCAGCAGGAGGGGGACGCTTCCTGATTTCCCTGGGTTTGGGGAGCCAGGTCCTTTCCCATGAACCCCCTGCCCTTCCGGAGGCCAAACTCCTGAAGAAAAAGAGCAGCTCCCAGGCAGCAGCGGCAGCTGAGTGGAGTGCCTCGAGGTCCCAGCTCTGCTCTGGGGTCAGCGCTCCTCTCCAGAGCTGTAAGTTCCCTAGAAGTGACAAGCAGCTTCTTGACCCCTCTTACTCCCTGGCTCCCTATCAGTCAATACACGTGTAATTCGCGCCAGCCTGGAGATGTGCCGCAAGCAGACAAAATCCTCTGCCCTTATCGAAATTATAGTCTAGAAGTTTTGCGTGGTTATGGAGAGGCAGCAATGAATTGAAATAAACAACATAAAATCCAATAATGTGGGAGATAGTTGTAAGGGAGTTACTAAGAAAAGATAAGGCAAGAAAAAGGGACAAGGAATTATCTTATTTTGGGTGTCAAGGAAAGGTCTCATTGAGAAGGACATTTTTAAAATTTATTCATTTCTATTGTGACAAAGTATAAAATCTACTATTTTAAGCTGCACAGTTGTGTGGTGTTAAGTGTGTTCACGCTGTTGTATCCTCCACATCCATCGCCACCACCCGCCTCCAGAGCCTTTTCATCATCCGATACTGATGTTCCATAGGCACCAAGCAGTAACCCGGAATTCTCCCCACCAACACCTGCTAACCACTGTTCTTTTTTCTGTCTATGAGTTTGATTACACTTCTCACAAGTGCCATGAGGTGTCTCACACACACACATCTCACATGAGATGACTCCACATACCTGATTTAAGTGGAGTCATCCAACATTTGCCCTTTTTGTTTTTTTTGGCTCCACTCAAAACAGAACATTATCCAGGGTCATCCATGTAGCATACATTTCATTTCTTTTGAAGCCTGAAGAACATTCCATTGTACCTAAGTATCACACTTCTAAATCCATGGTGGCGTGTAGTTGGGTCTCTTGCCCTTTCAGCTATCATGAATAATACTATAATAATATAATATTTCTTCATTTCTATAATAACATCTACTTTTTTTTTTCTTTTTTTGGTTTTTTGAGGTAGGGTTTCACTCTAGCCCAGGCTGACCTGGAATTCACGATGGAGTCTCAGGGTGGCCTCGAACTCGTGGTGATCCTCCTACCTCTGCCTCCCGAGTGCAGGGATTAAAGGCGTGTGCCACCACGCCCGGTACATCTACTTCTTGTATTTAACTCTGTGAGAGTTTCTGCTGTAGTGACATTTCTAGATCATATAATTCAACTATTTGAAGAACTGCTATACAGTTCTCCAGAGCAGTGGTACCATTTCACATTCCCATCAGCAATGTCCAGGGTTCTGGTTTCTCCACATACTTGCCAACACTTGTTTTCTATTCTTTTTAATCATACTCATCCTGATCGGTGTAAACTAGTTCATTGCTTTTCCTATTTTTTCATATTATCAATGGGATTTTATTTCATATTGGTTTTGACTTGCATTTTCCTAATGGTTAGTGTTACTATCTTCATATGCTTATTTCATATGCACATGTCATTTGAATATCTTGGAGAAACAGCGATTTAAGTCCTTTGCCCTTTAGTCATTTTTAAAATAGGGTTGCTTACTTTTTGCTGTTGAGTTTTCAGAGTTCTCAAGCATATGATTTTACAAATATTTTCCCCTATTCCATAAGTTGCCTGTTCATCCTGTTGACAGTGTCCTTTGATGCACAAAAACTTTACATTTTGATGAATTCCAGTTCATCTGCTTTCTCGTTGGTTGTCTGTGCTTTGGGTGTCATATATCTCAGATATCTTTGCCAAGTCCCATGTCATAGGGCTCCATGTTTTCTTCTTGGAGCATCAAGTTAATGTGTGTGTGCATATGCATGTAGATGTGCTGTGTGCGTGTGTGGAGGTCAAAGGACAGCCTCGAGGTGTTGATTCTCTCCTTCCCTCTTGTTTAAGACAAAGCCCTAAACCCAAAACAAAACAAAAGAAGAAAATTGGAGCTAAGGTGAAAATAAAGGTAGGAATAGAAAACAAGCTCCGCTGAGAGTAAGAGGAAGTCCAATTCTGAGATTCCTGGTAACCGAGGCACATGGGTATGTGATCAAATATCCGTTATATGACATCTACAGTGCTTGACGCTGTTCCTGGGTTGAGACAGAGAGGACCACAGGGAGGCATTGGTGTCATGAGGATAAGAGGTGATGTGATAGATATTGGTCCCCAACAGCATCGCCCAACAGTGACAACAGACCTGTCATTAGGAGGCATCTCAGCCCGGTGGCCCAGGCCAGAGCTCATGAAGTAGAAGCATTACAGCGATGCTGTATGGGGCAGGGCTGCCCATGTCGTTCAGTGGTAAAGCATTTGCCTAGCGTGCACAAGGCCCTAAGTTCCATCCCCAGCACTGCACAAAAGAAAGTGCGCAAAAAGAAAGAAATGGAGAGGACGGACAGAGTCAGATGCCTGGGTGCAGGCTGCCTGTGCTGTAAGAAGACCATCTCACTAGCTCAGGCACACAGAGGGGTCCCTGAAGGACTGCCAGTTACCCAAGTGCTGCCAGGACAGGCCTGAAGATGGTCCTTATGGCTGGTCACAATTCCCTGAGGACCCCCCCCAAGACCAGATCAACTCACATCCAGCACAGGGCAGGTATCATCCTCCAGCCTGGAAGATTTTAAAGGCAAATGGTTTAAATGACTGAAGAGAAGCCGGAGTTGGGAGGTGAACTACCCTCTTCTCTGGACCTTATTTCCTCTTTTATAAATAAGGACCACACTGCCTACTTTGTAGGGAGCTGTTGCAGGAATTAAATGAGGCACAACCCCTGATGAAGTTCAATCAAGTTGTTTTTTTTTTTTAAGTGGGAAATATTTTAAAAATTCTGGCTCTGGTTTGAGAAAGCATGTGACCTTAAGACATCATTTTACCTCTCTGAGTCTTATTTTCTTCGCCTATGAAATGGGGATCATGATGTTTACCTTGTATAATTATTGAAAGAAATAACATGTATATCTCTTCCATAGTGCATGGTGTATAGTTGGCACTCAGTAAAGGCTGGCCAATTGTTATTGCCATTATCAGGGACTAAAGAGTATCCTGCAGGGGCTATCTGAGAAGAGGCAGATGACCAACCGAGGAAACTTCTTCCAGAGGAAACGGTCCTGGTGCCCAGGCAGGAGTTCTGTTAGAGACCTATGACTTCAGGGCACCTATGACTTCAGGGCAGGTCCCTGGGTGAACCAGGGGAGAGAGGCAGCTGCTGAGTGGAAAGTGCAGGGAGGAAGGGGTGGGAGGAGGGGAGAGGAACAGCCAGAACAAGTCTTCTGGGGCAGCTGTGGAAGATTCTAAAAAGGCTGTGGTAAGCTGGGCGTGGTGGCGCACGCCTTTAATCCCAGCACTCGGGAGGCAGAGGTAGGAGGATCGCCGTGAGTTCAAGGCCACCCTGAGACTCCATAGTGAATTCCAGGTCAGCCTGGGCTAGAGTGAGACCCTACCTCGAAAAACCAAAAAAAAATAAAAAAATAAAAAAATAAAAATAAAAAGGCTGTGGTAAGGCAAGAATGTTCCTCCTTTCTACTGATGTCAGACCCAAAACCCAGGCTCAAGGAAGGCAGGTGGAGCACCCTGCTCTCAATGGGTGCAGCCGTGGGCCCTGACAAATAGGACTATGTGGGGCCCTCAGGGTGAAGCCTTCCTGGGTGCTTAGGAGGACCTGTGGAGCTCAGAGCTCCCCTGCGCTGTTTGGAGAAGACAGGGACGGGGCTGCTCTTGGACTGTTTGGGAGATTAATGGCCACAGACAAGCGCCCTGGTGCACCACTGGGGAGAAGATTTCTAAAACCCTTGAAGCTCATCAGGAAACATTTTAGAAGGAAATTGCTCGCAAAGCAGCCAGAGACCCGACAAATGTGCTGGCGGATAGCTCACCAGGCGATGCTTGTAATCTAATTGCCCATGAGCAAGGGTTTAAAACAATATTTACGATGTGGAAAAATAGCTCGTGATTTGATTTGTACAGAAGAAACACGCCTAATGAGTAAATTAGATTTTGATCTTGTTGGCTTGGGTCCTGTGGGCGGAGCCTGGCCCTTTGGAGGGGCGAGGCTTTTTTGCCCCCTTCCGTTCCCAGTGCCTCTTGGTGGCAACTGGTGGAGGGCGGAGTGGCGTGCCCTGGAAATATGATGGCAACTGACAGAACCATCGTCCTTTCTCCAGGGCCTGCTGGGTAAGTCCCATGGCCCCTTCCAAGAGTCCTTCACAATGGCCCAAGTCCACTCTTCATCTCCAACAACCTTTGACAGTGACGTTCACTGGGGCTTCATGAGATGGCGCTGGCTGTTAGTGGCCGGCCAGGATTGGCTTAGTTGGTGTGTTGTCTCCCAAAAGCGCCTGACGCCCCTTCCAAGCTGAGCTTTGCATTTCTCTTGCCTTATTTAATGGAGGTGCTTAGGTTTCATGGCTTCAGGCATGTCTTCTGCCTCCCCAAAGGAGATGTCCTTTAGGAAAACAACTCACCCCCTAACTTTAGTCCTCGAGGTCTGTGCAAGGAGAACTCACTCTCTTCCCAGCCCTTTGTGCTAGGTGACCACGTGACTCAGACCAGGCCAATCAGAGAAGCAC
The DNA here is from genome assembly GCA_036346955.1 of Dipus sagitta. NCBI lineage: Eukaryota > Metazoa > Chordata > Mammalia > Rodentia > Dipodidae > Dipus > Dipus sagitta. The sequence continues at coordinate 31,117,810 of CM070786.1, forward strand.
TAGCACAGTGATTGCCTCAGGGATCAGCACACCCACCAGGCCCATGGAGGCCTCCTTGGGGCCCTATCAGTAGAGACGTAAGTTCCTTCCTCTGGAATTGCTGACCTGGGAGCTTCTGGTGGTCATCTGGTCACTTTGTGGGGACAGTTTTCTTAAAAGCAAAATCAATACCTGGGGCAGGGAACTGAAAAACTGTTCTGGGACTGTAGAAAAGCACCAGAGACCAGTAATAGGCGAACTTGGATCAGTGCCTTTACCCCCTTAACCAGGGCATAATTTGGGCATTGCCTCCTCGGGGTGGTGCCTCTACTAGGTGCTGGGGACATAGAAAAGAATGTGGGCTGACCCAGCCTGAGGAGCTCAGGGTCTGGCAGAGGAGAGAAGTGGAGTAGCCTCTGGCTGTGGCAGGGGGTGAGAAGAAATAGTGAGAGAGAATAGAGAGCAGAGATTGGGAGGGTATGCAGGGACTCATGAGTGGGAGATGGATCCCCCAGGGTTGGGATGAGATTCACTGAGACCCCTTATCCCTGCCCTCTGGAAAAGAGGCCCCAGCATTGCTGCTGGGTGCCTGAGAGAGACCGCCAGTCTCTCTCCCACTGTCCACTGCACAGCATGGCTGTCGCAGGGAGAGGAACTGGAATAGCCCAATGATTGGGGCATGTGTGGGTTTCTGGGTCTGTGGGGAGGTGCTGGGAGGATCCAGCCTCACAAAGAGGCAGGGATGCAGCTTGCAGATGGTGTTCGTTACCCAAGACCTGCCCGGCACCAGCTACAAGTTGATGACATCTTTCTGGGCATTTCTGTGTGGCGGGCACTGTGCTGGGGCTTTGCACTTAACCTTTCGGCTGCCTCTGCTTCCCCCCCCCCCAGCCCCCCACCCCCTTCACCCCCAAGTGCGCTCAGCACGGCTGAAAGCCCTGAGCTGAGGACAAGGCATCTTGCTCAGGTGAGAATGTGCTTGGCAGCTACGGGGCGGCTCAGTATAAAGTAAATCTAGTTGAAATCTCTTGGTTCAGTCATCACGTGCTTACTACTCACTGAGCCTGTCTTCTCCTCCACTTGTCTGGTGAAGAGAATAAGAAGCAGACCTGGGCAGAAATGCAGACAGGCCCAGCATTGATTCAGTAGCGTGGGGTGCGTGCAGTGGTGTAGGGTGGCATCTACCCAGGACAGGGGTGCAGACAGGCACGGACAGGATTCCAGTCGGCTCTGCCTGTGTGATCAGAAGAAGCGCGAGAGCAGCTCGTGGGCTAGGCGGGGATGGAGGCTGGCGGTAAGAAGCACCTTTACTGAGCCAGCCCGTTGTCCAGTGTTGCTCCTCCTAATGATGGGCTGGCCTTGCAGATGACTCCCACATGCCGCCTCCTGGGAGCTAGATACCGTTGACCCATTTTACAGAGAAGACAGTTTGAGGCTCATGGACTGATGGCTGAGGAAGTATAGTAGAGTGTGGATTCGCACCCAGGCTGAGCAACACCCAAGTCTGGCTGTTTTCCCCAGTGTCATAGTGGCTTTGGGGGTATCTGAGGCTTGTTATCCCCCAGTGAGTCTGCAGGATGGGCCCTCCTGCCTGCTGTGCTTGGCTGACCTTCCAGCCCTCAGTCAGGGCCTGGTGTGCTGAGGTGGGGGTGGGCAAAGCCGACGGCCTCGTCCCCTTACAGGTAGGGAGGCTTGCTGGGGCCCGAGCCAGGCTGGTCTCTGGCTGGGCTGTCCACACCGTCCCACATCCCCGATTGTGGGGATGGATGTCAAGACTTCAAAGGCGGCAGCAGTCTCTCCCATCCCCAGCCATGAGAAAGCTCCCAAATCCCAGAACAAAGGCCAGTCCAGACCAACATCACCTGCTCCGCACTTAGCACGGGGCTTAATTAAAGGAAACAGAGCTTCTTGGAGTGAGAGCGAGGAGTGAGTGAGAAAGTCGGTAACACTAAAGACGTTGCCATTAATAAAGCCAGACCCACAGCTAATATCCCACTTGAATTCAAAACAGGACAAATAATTGGAAATACGAGTCGTGTGAGTGGTGGGGCTAGTAGGGTGGATGACAGAGGCCTGGCAGCTGGGGAGACCTGGTGTCTGGGGTGACGGACTTGGCCCAGTGCCGGGCTGGGACTCGCATCCACCTCCAGGCTGACAGCCACAGACTGAAGCCTGGATCATGACCAGAGCTGACCCTGCATAGTGTTTGAAATGTGCCAAGCGTTTCTGTCAGTTCCATACAAGTACAGTTTTATTTAACTTCAAAATAAGCAAGCAACTAAATCAACCTCTACCTGATGTAATTAGCCACTATGACGCTGGGGGAAACAGCCTGACTTGGGTATTGCTCAGCCTGGGTGCGAGTCCACACTCCACTATTCTGATCGTCCCCATTTTACAGATAAGGAAATTGAAACACTGTGGAGTTATGTAATTTATCTGGGATCAGGAGCCAACGTACTATGACCTCAAAGTGTTTGTACCTACCCACGCTCCTCCCCGAGGACTGCTGTGGTGGACATGGCAGGGCGAGGACTCAAGCCCTCCCTGCAAGCTCTCTGTGCTCTCAAGGCCTTTCCTCCCCTCTTCTTCTCTCTGGCCTCTCATCCTCAGCTGGGATAACTTTGGCAAGAACTGCCATTTATTCAGTGTGAGCATTTGCCAGGCACAGAGGGATGGCATGAATACCATGTATGTATGGTCTCTGTGTGCCAGGTGCAAGCACTAGGCCTGTGTTCCCCTCCTCCCCTATTAAATTTTTTTTGTTTATTTTTATTTATTTATTTGAGAGCAACAGACAGAGAGAGAGAGAGAGAGAATGGGCACGCCAGGGCCTCCAGCCACTGCAAACGAACTCCAGACGCATGCGCCCCCTTGTGCATCTGGCTAATGTGGGTCCTGGGAAATCCAGCCTCGAACCGGGGTCCTTAGGCTTCACAGGCAAGCGCTTAACCGCTAAGCCATCTCTCCAGCCCCCTTATTAAATTTTTAAAAATTTTATTTGAGAGTGAGGGACAGAGAGAAAGAAGTAGAAAGAGAGGTGGGGGGAGTGGATGGATGCACCAGAGCCTCCTTCCACTGCAGACAAACTCCAGATGCATGTGCCACTTTGTGAAGTTGGCTTTATGTGGGTACTGGGGAATCGAACCTAGGCTGCCAGGCTTTGCAAGTAAACACATTTAACTGCGGAGCCATCTCTTCAGCCCCACTTCCTCCTTTCAGTCCCCTTGATAAGCAATAACATGGATACCCTTACTATCTCCGTTTTCGAGGGAGAGAAGACAAGCCTCAGAAAAGCTGGGTGAGTTCTCTTTGGTCCTGTGGCTAGTTTGCATTGGAGCTGGGATTGGAAAATGCAATCCTGAAGTGCTGTTGGTGTCCAGCGCTTGTGCTCACGGGGCTGTCCAGTAGACCCCAGGAAGGTGAGCTCTCAGGTAGTGATAGCCCCAGCTGACCTGTGCTCACATACTGACTTGCTCTAGACATGGGCATGACCCGGGTTTAGTGCAGTGAGAATCATTCATTATGTCCTCACAGCCATCACCCGGTGCACTTCTCTGCTCCTCCCAGTGTTTCTACTTTATTATTATTATTTTTTTAATCTTGCCTGCTCTCCATTTGTTCTTTCCCATAGGCCCGAGGTAGAGGAATAGGTACCCTGGACACTCTGTGAGGCAGAGAATGAGGAGGCACAGACATGGGAATCAGAGGGCCTCAGTGTGACTCGTGATGTCTGAGCCAAGTTCTCCTATCTGTGAAATGGTCTATGGATCTAAAGAAAGGGTAGAGAAGCCCAGTAGTATGGGGACCTCCTAAAGTCTGGGGACATGCCTCTGGAGAGAGAGAGAAGATGTGGACTCCTCTCTGAGGCTGGCAGCGGGTGGGCCGGTACAGTACCAATGAAAGGAAGTAAGTGCATGGGGAGGTCCTTGAAGCCTCACTGCTCTGTGAAGGTAGAAGGCTGGACACGTGAGCTGACAGGTGACCATCGCTTCAGGAACAGGGCCGATAGTGGTGGGATGGGGCAGGTCACAATTTCATCTTCAGGGTTACTAGCCTGGAGGACTCCAAAGCCAGCTGCCCCCATGGAAGTCGTTGCCTCCCTCATTATGATCCTGGCTCCTCCTAGACCTGGAAAAACCCCTCTGTCAGACATTCATCTGGGTCTGAAGTATCCCCAAACCATCTACTCAGAGATGGCGGCCAGGCTGCTTGGGCGCCTTTGCGCAGGAGGGAGGCCGAGAAGGAGCGAGACTGGGGAACGGTGGTAAGAATGCCGTGTCCAGGTGGGAGGCTCCACGATCCCAGCTCCTGGTCTGATGTTGAGTCTGATCACTTTGACCTTTGAATAGTCCAGTGATGACGGCCAATGTCCAGGGATGGGCAAAGCCCGGATTTGGGATATTTGACAATTTCTATAGTATAAATCCTCCCAGGGTGGCTAATTCCAAACTGTCAACATGTGAGTGAATGAAAGCTCAACAGAAGTTCAGGCAGCTGGATCTCATGAACCTGAGTACATGGGCTGCAGCAACCACAGAGCAGAGTTCCTGTGAGATTGTGTTGAGGAGACTCCCAAGTCCAAGGGATCTTTTCAATGCCTGTGCACGGGGCTCACGTGTGCATATGTCTTGAATAAGTTGACAAAACTCAGTTTGGTTAGGTTCCTGCCTCTTTCTACTCTAAAGCACCCTTCATCCATTGGCTCTTGTCATTCTAGTAGCGATGAGCATGTTCTCATATCTTATCTCATACTAAATCCATATCCATTTTTTTCTCTAATTTCAATTTTCCTTTCCTTTTTAAAAATTTTTTTTGGATATTTTTATTTATTTGAGAGTGACAGACAGCGAGAAAAAGAGGCAGAGAGAGAGAGAGAGAGAGAGAGAGAGAATGGGCATGCCAGGGCCTCCAGCCACTGCAAACGAACTCCAGAAGCGTGCGCCCCCTTGTGCATCTGGCTAACATGGGTCCTGGGGAGTCGAGCCTTGAACCGGGGTCCTTAGGCTTCACAGGCAAGTGCTTAACTGCTAAGCCATCTCTCAAGCCCTATTTTCCTTTTCTTAAAGAGAACCTCTCACACTGTATATATTTCCATCTGCAAAACCTGGATCCACCCCAGAAGTAAATTAGATTGCAATTTATCATCCAGGAAGTCTTGGCGATGCTGCCCTATGTCTTGGAGTCACATTGGTGTATACAAATGGATCACTGGGTAATTTAGTACAGATCGGCTTCCTAATGGGCTGCTTTCATGTCGGCTCTGCAGAGTTCTCATGGCCCTGGCTTTGATCCCCACACTGCTGTTCAAGTCTCCATAGACTGACCTCTATCTCATTTTCAAAAAGTAATATCTTCTTTACCCTGTGCACATCCCTAACCAAAGCCTGTCCCCTGGGCCTTGCTTAGACTGCTTCCCCTGCCTAGTGCATCTCTGCTCTCTCATCTCCCTTTTGGACTTTGCCAAATGCTTTTTTATTTTTTGAACATCTACTGAGATGACTGTAGCACTTGACCTTCAATCTACTACTACAGCATATTTCATTAGTTGGTTTTCAGATGCTAAGCAAATCTTGCATCCCTGGGGTACACCTTGCTTGGTTGTGGTGTATATCTCTTTTTGTATGTTTCTGATTTAAGTTTGCTAGTACTTGTTGAGGACTTTTTTAAAAAACATATTTAATTTATTTATTAATATGAGAGAGAGAAAGAGGGAGAGAGAGACAGAGAGAGAATGGGCGTGCCAGGGCCTCCAGCCACTGCAAAGGAACTCCAGATACATGTGCCCCCTTGTGCATCTGGTTTGTGTGGGTCCTGGAGAGTCGAACCGGGATCCTTCGACTTTACAGGCAAACACCTTAACCACTAAGCCATCTCTCCAGCCCTTGTTGAGGACCTTTACAAGAGATATCAATCTGTACTTTTCTTTGATTGTGATATCTTTGCCTGGTTTTGTTTTCGTGGTAACCCTAGCCTGACAGAACGAGCTGTGAATACCCCTGCAGCTTTCCATTTTCATTGCTGGGACAAAAACGCCCAACCAGAAGCAGCTTGTGGGAGGAAAGGGTTTATTTCAGCTTACAGTTTCCAGGAGAAGTTTAGTCATGGCAGAGAAAGCATGGCAAGACCAACAGCTTGGGGGTGGGGGGCGGTTAATGATGAGTGTTATATCTCTGCAGCAACAAGAAGGAAGCAGACTGAATGAGCTAGCTCTGAACACCCAGTGGGTTGGACTAATAAACCTGAAGGCCCCCCACCCCCAGTGACACACCTCTTCCAGCAAGTCTCCAACTCCCAAAGACCCCACAAATTTCCAAAATTGCTACCAGCTGAGGATCAAGCATTCAAAACACATGAGCCTGTGGAGGGACATTTCACTCAAACTACCACAACTCCCATTTTTTGGAAGAGTTTCAGAAGTATTGGTATTAATGATTATTTAGTGGAAGGAGTATAAAAAGGGGTAATGGGGAAGGGATGTAATACTGATCGTTTAAATGTTTGGAAGAATTCATCAGAGGAACAGTCTGGATCTGGGCGTGTATGTGTGTGTTTATGTGTAGTGGGGGTACAATTATGAATTCTATTTTCTTGCTGTAGGCCTTCTCAAATTTTCTACTGTTTCTTGGGTCGGCTTTGGTAATTGGTAGCTTTCTAGGAACTGGCCCATTTCCCTGTGTGAACTGACTTGTTAGCACAGGGCTGGTGGTGGACTTCTCTTGTCACTCTTTCTGTTTCCATAAGATCAGTAATGATGTAGCATCACTCATTTATTTATTTACTATTTTCCCTTTACATTGTCAGTCTAGTTAAAAGTTTGTTAATTTTCACAATCTTTGCAAAGAAACCCTTTTGGCTTTGTTCCATTTCACTCCATTGTTTCCTGTCCTCTGTTTCATTCATGTCCGTTCTTGTCTTTGTTTCCTTCCTTCTGCGTTAGATTCCGTTTCCCTTCCTTTTCTAGAAGGAAGCGCTTGAGGAACCCCTGAAAGTTACTTGTCACAGTACTGATGATGTTTGAGGAGCTTGCTTGAAACCTCAAAGGTGAAAATATATTACAAAGAGGCCAGCCACATCCATGCAAATTACTAAAGAGTAGCAAGTGATCCAACCACTGTCTACACCCACTCACCACTTCCAGCCTCTATAAAAGAAAATAATAGATGAAAGGAATTCAAGAGTTTTGGGGTCCTTCATCTCTTCTATCTCACAAGGGAAAGGGGTGCTCTCCCCTAGCAGGTTAACAGGACTTCAGAAGTACTTGCAGGGTTTGAGAGGTCTGCCAGGTCCTATGCCATGGGTAGACCCCTGTAAAAGCCAACAGATGCATGCCCAGTGCATGAGAAGTGGCTGGGTCTGAGATAACTGATATTATAGGGGACAAAGAGCCAGCCACAGGTGTCCTTGAAAGACCCACAAACAGGACATTATGCCTCCCTTTTCTGGCTTCCTCTTTTCACTCTTTCTCTCTGTCCTCCTACACCTCTCTCTCCCCCAAGCCACAGAATGCCCTGGAGCTGGGGAGAAGAGCATGAAAGAGATCATGTCCTGTCCCCCACTACAAGTACCTGAGTGAGAATGGCAGAGGGCAAAGAATATGGGATCAGATGAGCAATTGAGTTGTTAATGAGATGAGGCTGCCTTTATCAATACTGGAAAGTGGGATTCGCTTCCTGGCTGTGGGAGCCACTGAAACTTTGTTAATGGATGAATGTGAGAGGAACTTTGGAAGATCTCAGGTAGGGAAAAACCGAAGCTGTCCCACATGTGTGCCCTAGTTCTCTTCCATCCCTTCAGGATCCAGGTAGGCCATAGACACAAGCCGCAAGGGCCTGTGTGAGCTCCGTGTGACCAAGGGCGGCACACGCGTAGAGGAGGCTGACTCCAGCAGTGTCACATGCCCAACTCCTGCTGGGCTGACTTGAATGGTAAGCAGACATCCTTTTCATTTTCCAGATGGACAAGCAAAGCCCAAAGAGGGAACAGGGCTGGTCAGGCTGTGTGAGAGGCTCCAGATTCCCGAGACTCCTGAAAAGTAGGAAATTGGAGCCAGTCCCTCTTCATTCATCCTGGAGAGCTCTAATTATAAAAGGGCTGAACTTGGGAGAAAATCAGTGATAGGATGAAGTATAGATACTCTGCATTTTCTTTCCATCATCACATGTCTCATGAAAGCAATTGTTTGAGCCCAGACCTGGAAGTGGAAATAGCCTACACAAATGTCTGGAAGTTGTAGAAAGTGCCCTGTTTCAACCCTACACTTCTAGAAGTCCCACTCATCCATCTGAGACTGCCAATCAACTTTCCAGCAGAGGACTACACACACACACACACACACACACACACACACACGCACACACACGCACACCTCTGCACAAATGGCTTTGATTAGGCTTAGCTGTAGGTTTAAGAAAATTTAATCATCTTAACCTGTTTAGTCTTTTTCCCTGATGAAAATCATCAGTCAGATTCCAGCACGAGCCCATGAGCTCTGAGCTGCTGTCAGCACCGTTGTTTATGTTAATACATTATAGGCATGAAATGAAGAGAAGCAGAATTAGGAGGAGTCCCGAGTGAATTAGGAGAGTAGGGCTCCATGGCTGGCCCCTCAGACCAACACACAGGGACTCCAAGTGGAGTGTTTATTTATGAGTCTCAAGAAAGAACCTCCTAGAAAGCCTGATGGGAAACTCTAATGTGCATTGCTCACAGTGGTCAGAACTTGCCTTCTGTAGAACCAAAGGTCTGGAGCTCAGGGGACACCATTTGCCAGCTGCCTGACCTCTGTAGAGATCAGCTTCCATATGTGAACCAGCTTGTTGAGCAAAGGGATGGGCCTAGGGCCTGGTACACTGCAGGCACTCAGGTGAGTGCTCAGCTGAACTCTCTGTGGCATCCATTCTCTCTCCTGCCCAATGCCACCCAGCTTCTGCACAGGGTTGTGCCCCAGTGCCCACACATTGAGAGTGGATAATTGTACCCATTTGTGAAATGGTCTGTTGGAGACAGATTTAAAAGCGTCTGGACAAATTTGGTCCTAGCTCTATGACAAGGACCTGAGTAACTGAGAAAATCTGACCTCCTCTGGATCTTGGTTTCTCAATTGCCTTCAACATCTACTGTCTCCTTTTTGGACAAATAGTCAAACTGCTGCCCAACTAGGAAGCCACATTTCTTAACAACTGTGTGGCTAGGTATGTCATGTGACTGTATATGGTCATGAAATCCAGGAGGAAGTGTTCTGTAGAACTTCAGGTTACCTGGTCATTGCTGGGACAAAATACCTGACCAAAAGCAGCCTAAGGAAGAAGAGGGTTTATTTCAGCTTCTAGTTTATAGGAAAAGCCCATCATGGTGGAGAAAGCATGGCAGGAACAGTTAGCTAGCATCACGTGGTCAGATCAGCAGGGAGGAAGTAAAGAGAGAATACCAATTGGGGTTGGACTATAACAGCTCCAGGCCTGTCCCTGTTATGCCCAGTTCTCGGCACCCCCAGTGACCACCAAGGAGAACCAAACACGTATGCAAGGGCAAGGAGCTTTATTTTGGGCTTAAGCTCAGTCTCTTGACTTCACCAACGCAGTGGATCCGTACAAGAGCCCTGAGTAGTGGGAGGGTAAGGTTTTTATAGGGATTTGAACATAGAAGAAGTGGATGGGTACATGATTGGTTGATTTAAACAGTGAATACACTTGTATTCTTCTGATTGGCTTGGGATTTCGGTGGGCAAAATTGGGGGCAGGTCAGAGGCAGGAAGATTTTGGCAGGCGGGAGTTAGGTAATTAAGCAACCTCTGTTGTGATTGGCTAAACAAACAGCAATAACATTTGCATGTATTTCCATTGGCCGAGACAGGGAGGTAGGAGGGACAAGTCTCAGGTGTCCTGGACAGGGGGCAGGGCAGCTGCCCCTTTAAGCTGAAACTTGTAACTTAGGCCTAACCAGGGCAGCACTCTACTGAAGCCTGTCATGGCATCATTCAGTTTCTGGGTCCTTCATCCCCAGTGACACAGTTCATCCAGCAAGCCTCTACCTCCTAAAGGTTCTATAATCTTCCCAAACAGTGCCACCAACTGGGGAACAAATATTCAAACACTTGAGCCTCTGGGGGACATTTTACATTCAAACCAGCACACTCTGAAAGGGAGAAGAGGAAAGTGTGTGTGTGTCAGCATGTGCCTGGATAAACATGGACTGTCCAGACCATGGAGTGTTACTCAACAGCAAGGAAGAAGCCACTGACCACAGAACAATGCCTTGGATTATCTCAAGAGCATTTGGCTGGGAGAGAGAATCCAGACACAGGAGAGAGCATAGAAAATGGCTACATTTATACCAATTCTATTTCTTTTTTTTTTATAATTTTTTTCTAGGAAGGGTTTTACTCTATCTCAAGATGACCTGGAACTCACTCTGTAGCCCCAGGCTGTCCTCATACTCTTGGCTGTTCTCCTACCTCATCCTTCCGAGTGTTGGGATTAAAGACATGCACTACCAAATTCTAAAACAAGAGACTAGACTGCAGGAATCGGAGTATTGACTACAGAGGGCAAGACAGAAGCTTGCTAGGGAGTTAGGAAAAGTCTGCATTTCAACAAAGTGGTGGTTACAAGGGCATTTTAATTTGCCCAAACTCATCAAACTATACTCAGAATTTATATATATTTTACACAAGTGATATTTCAATAAATGTTTTTAATATAAGGAAATGAACTGCTTTGTCCACAGTGGAGTTCCGGCGACCATCCTGGACATGGAGATGAGGACTGAGTGCCAGAAACTGCAGAACAGCGTACTGGAGGTAGCCTGGGTCCCTGCTGACTGTGGAGCTACCATGCGCCCAGGAGACTGCCAGCTCTGGACTCTTATGCAAGAAACATGGTCTTACTAAGGTCAGTGCTGGCTTCTTCTCTTGCTTGTCTTATGTACAGTTAAGCCAAGTGTCATCCGAAGGGAAATGTCCAGAAGACAACAGGAGGCCCAAAGGGAATGGTTTTCCTCCAGCCTTCTAGCGATGGCTGCTCCTTGCACAGTTACCTTCCTCAGTCCTCTTCCTCGCTTTGCTATGCTGTCAAGAAGCTAATGATGGCAAGGTGGAGATACGGGGCAAGGTCTCTTTTCCCTCTGGTGACCTGATGGATGTGTTGAAGCAGGAAATACCCAGCTTTGTTTTGTCCATCTTACCTACTCTGCCCATGTCTTTCAACCAGGAGCCTCACAGATGGGGAGAAATGAACTCTCATCTCAAAAGCAGAGCTCTGACACGTGTCTTTGAGATGCACTTACCTAGCTCAGGAAGGCAAGGTGGGTGCCACCCTTATCACCACCCAGGATGCAGAAGCCCAGAGGCAGGTAAGGACTGGTGTAGGTTGCAGTGGGCAGTGCAAGACAGTCATTGTCAGGGCCCCTCCCAATGCCCTTGCCTCTGTGTCACCTAGTGCTCAGGACCTTTATAGCTCCAACAGGAGGTGGAAGGTCCCAAGGATGTCCAACCAGCAGAGAAGGTGGACAGGCTTCCCCACGGTTGGGCCTGAGCTTGCCACCCCGCCTCTGTGTTGTACCCAGACCAGTGTGTAGAAAAGGGTGGGCTCTGGGTATCTGTTGTTGTTTGACTGTGAAATATGCTCCATTGGCTCAGTGTTTGAAAATTTAGGGCTGGAGAGATGGCTTAGCAGTTAACGCCCTTGCCTGCAAACCCAAAGGACCCAGGTTCCATTCCCCAGGACCCACGTAAGCCAGATGCACAAGGTGGTGCATGCATCTGGAGTTCGGTTGCAGTGGCTGAAGACCCTGGGACACTCTCTTTCTCTCTGCCCCACCTCTTTTTCTCAAAATAAATAGATTAAAAGAAAATTTGGTCCCCAGCTGGTGGTCTTACAGTGGCACCTTGCCAGGAAGTGAGTCACTGGGGGGTGGGGCCTGATATTTGATAGTCCCACCTCACTTCCTGTCGACTTTCTGCTTCCTGGCTGCTTATGAGCCTGCCTTCCTGGCCACACGGTCTGGACTATATTCACTTTAACTGTAAGCCAAAGTGCCTTCCTCCTTTAAGCTGCTTCTTGTCAGGTATTGGTCACAGCAATGTGAAGATATGTGGCAGCAGGACAGAAGGGGACAGTACCCTGGACCTCTACTGAAGAGCAGGGTACTGCATCCCTAAGACCAGGTGTACAGAACTGTGTCTGCACCACACACAAACACCTCTGATGCAGTGACACATATTCAATCTGTTGTACATACATGCAGACCACTCATGCTTCCTGCACATACCCACATGTACACACCTATGCATGTAGCCATGCATATGCACACTCCTGTGTCTACAGAGAGACCCATGTATACCTCCAGTGTGTTGACTCATGGATATAGTCTTAATCACACATTTGTTAACCAGGTATGCAAATGCACACATGTGCACACAGATCCATCTGCTTTTCCTGCATGTACACACATGCACAAGTGTGCATATACAGTGTTGTATGGCAAAATTTCTCCACATTGCAAGCAGAGAACAATATTGTCACCTTTATCAAAGGCAGCTGGGACAACTCAAGAGAGAAGGCATGGAAAGGGTTGTCAGACCCCCACCTGAGATCTCAGGTGTCCCCTGTGCCAGTTGTATATAATAACTCACAAAATCTCCTTTCGCCCTTAGGTTGCTTCTTGTTAGGTATCAGTCGCAGCAATGATGGCCTCATGGGGAGAGAGAGCTTATAGAGGGTAAAAGATCAACACGCAATGAGCTCCATGGAGATGGTTTCTTTGGGGTCTCATGCTGTGTAAGTAAGCCCTCACCCCAAGGCTGAGGGAGGAGCATCCATAGGGGTAATCCCAATATAGTGAACCCCATTAAAGTGCTGCTTTGTGGTCCCATACTCCTGGACAGGGATGAGGAGCTTCTGGAAGCAGCCATGGGGAAGTCCTAATTCAGGGTGAACAATTCAGGATGAGACTTCTGTGTGGTGTGGCTACTCTGGGGTCCCGATGCTCTGTAAGTGAGCCTTCACTCTGGCTCTGATATGAGTAATCTTGACACAGAAAGCCCCATCAGGGCTGGAGAGATGGCTTAGCAGTTAAGCACTTGCCTGTGAAGCCTAACGACCCTGGTTCAAGGCTTGACTCCCCAGGACCCACGTTAGCCAGATGCACAAGGGGGCGTACACGTCTGGAGTTCGTTTGCAGTGGCTAGAGGCCCTGGTGCACCCATTCTCTGTCCCTCTCTCTATCTGCCTCTTTCTCTCTCTGTCTGTTGCTCTCAAATAAATAAATAAAAATAACAAAAAAAATTTTAAAAAAAGAAAGCTCCATCAAAGTGGCTGCTTTGGGGACTCCATGTTCCTATAAATAACCCCTCTCCATGCTCTGTACGTGACCCCAATAAACTCATTGGTTCACTGAACTGCAAGTATTGGTGTAATCATTCTTTGGTCTGCCATCTGAGCCCTATTTAGGGTGCTATAAAGAAGCGGCCTGCACTGAGTTCCTGGCCAGTGGCTCCCCCAGCTGTCCAGCTGTGGCGAGTATCTAGGAAGTGAAGTGGGAGCTGCCCAGCTAAGGAGGCAGGATGAGCCTCCCCACTAAGCGCTACCCATGTTGCACATTCATAAGCAAAATCAGTGATGGTTGTTGTGTTAAGCTGATATGTTTGGAGTGGTCCATTATGTGGCAACCCACAGCTAGGACACTCTCTAATCCTTTGGGGTCCTCAAGATCCCCTCAGGGGCTTCTTAGGTCCCTTCCCTGGCAGCCTCAGTGCTGCCAAAGCAGCTGTCCTGGCCTGAGTCACCTGGTAGAATTGGCCACCATGGAAGAAGGGGCAGCACCCTACAAGAGTGGTCAGAAGGGTAGCCGTGGCATGTGCTCAGCCTGGGCCAGGGTCGGTGGGGCTGTGTGCAGTCTTCCAGGGTCTCCTCCACACTTGTCGCTTCGGCACCGCTCAGAGGCCAAGCTTAGACGTTCCCGGTGCTTAAAGTGCCGAGATCCATGTTCACCTGCTGCACCATCAGCGACCCACTGGTCAAATCAGAGGAAGATGGAAGCTCTGGCAAGGCAGGTGAGAGGAGCAAGTGGACAGGTTTGCATGGAGCCTTCTGGTCCATGCTCAGCATCGGCCACACTGGCAGCTGGGAGGATCTGGTGTGCTGAGGTGCAAGCTGGACCTGGAGGCATACCTGATGCCCAGAGCCAGCTCCTCACGCCTACCATCTCCTTGGCCATTGTTAGGCATCGTGAGCTCTAGGTACCAAAGGAGTGATAGCTATGGCCCTGCCCAGAGGCAGTTTGGAAGAAGCTCCAACTATGTTGAAAGAGCATCCTAGAATTTAAAAGAATTTAAAACCAGAGAGTAACCCCATTCAGTTAAGTTCTATTATCCACCCTAGGAAGAATTTCCAATATGTAAGTCCTAAAGCAAAAGAAAAGAAGTTTCCTGGCATGGAATTTACTAAGAAGTGAAGATGGACTGCTTCCAGTCATTGACACCTTCCCACAACTAGTTTATGCACGTCTTTCTAGAAAGAGGCAGGAAAGAGCAAGAGTGAGAACCAAAGTTCCTCACAATGTGGCAGAATCACCCAAAGGACAGAAGAGGGAGAGAAAAGCAGCCCCAGTCTTCTTGGGTCTAACTTAAAGGCAGTAAGACGAACATTATATCTCTTCCCTAAAATATCCATGAGATGACTTCCATTTCTGGAACAATTGGGTCTCCAACAGCTTTCCAAAGGAAAACAATGATATGTCAGACAAAATATTTTAAACATTCTCATAGACTGCTGAGTTGACAGGAAAGCAGGGAACCGTGGAGACTCTGCCACTGGGCAGAGTGGACATGGGGTGACAGACTGAGAGCTGGATCTTGTTCCCTGATCTGCCACCCCTCGTAACCTTTACCTCCCTGTTGATGCTGGGCTGGAAATAGAAAACTGGTAACACCTGGGGCCCACCCATACAGGCAGTGTAGTGAAGACTTTGCAGGAAGCTTTGGGGCCCCTTTCAGTGTAAGTTAGACAAGGAGTGAGCCCCATTGCTCAGCAGAGAGTGGGCAGTTCAACCCCATGTAAGTAGAAGAGAACATCTTTTCAGAGAGGTGAGACCCAAAGTTCTCACTGGGTACATGGTTCAAATTCACATGTCACCAAACAGAAAATCTAAAGTGCGTGTGTGTGTGTGTGTGTGTGTGTGTGTTTTAAGAGAGTGAGAGAAAGAGTAATGGTAGGCCAGAGCTTCTAGCTGCTCCAAATGAACACCAGATGCATGTGCTTCTTTGTGCATCTGGCTTTACGTGAGTACTGGGGAATTGAATCCTAGCTGATAGGCTTTGCAAGCAAGTGCCTTTAACTGCTGAGCCATCTCCCCAGCCCCTAAGTAGAGAATCAGATGTGAAAAAGTCTTAAGTTGATGCTTCCCTTGGGTGACAGGCAGAAACAATAATGAGTTACCTGTTCAGGAAGCCAAGGACAGCCGGGGTCTCACAGATTTGCTGCAAATGTAAAGTTCTGAAGACATTATGGGTTCATTTCATTCCTTTCCACTGCAGGAAGAGAGAGAGAGAGAGAGAGAGAGAGAGAGAGAGAGAGAGAAGATCATGGAACAGAGAGGTGAAGCTGTCCAGTGAATAGTGAGTTAGAGTTCAATCTTGCTGTCTGCATCCAGGACTCCATTCTGCCTCTGCTTGCAGGACTCCCACAGAATTGCAGGCTCAGGATGTGCACTGGGACACTTTGGCCCTCAGTCACAGGCCAGCTTGAACACACCTCCCATGTGCACTAAGATATCTGAGAATCAAAGCCCTCCTCCTCAGCATGCTTTAGCACTCAGGGGCTTAGAGCCTGGCTCATCCTAAAGGAGACTCCAGTCTCTTCTCAGCCCAGGGACACCAGCCAGCCACTGCTCCTTGCTGTGGTTAGGGCCAAGTCATCCCAGCAGGAGCTTTGGAGTCAGCCACATGAGGGTCAGAATCCAGGCTTTGGCTCTTTCAGAGCGTATGGCCCCAGGAAGGCTCTTTTTCCCTTCCTGTGCCTTAGTTTCTGGTCTATACATGGGGAGAGGGCGGGGAAGCGCTCCAGGCCAGAGCCTGCATGCAGTATCTGCTCTGCAAGTGGGAACTATGATGGCTGAAGATTAGGAAAACCCAGAGGTGAGCAAAGATAGATATAGGCCAGACTGTCAGTCCTGCACTGCCTGCCACCTTCCTGCAGATCCCAACTACCACAGGGACAGGATTCAAGCAGGGACACCCCTGGAGGCTCAGGTTTCCCCTGGTTACCCTAGTAGGTTGAGAGCTAAGAAGACAGGCTAATTGGTCCCATCCAGCAGAGGAGGAACTCAAAGAAGTTAGCTGGCTTGCCAAAGGCACACAGCATATCTTTATATCTAGGGACTATGGAGCTCATAGGGAAGTCCTGCTTCTCTTCCAGATAGCCACATCTGCCCTTAGCAAATTCTGTTTCCTCAGTGGCCTGCCCTCGAAGCTATTCCTCTTGGGTGTTCCTGGTGAACTCAGTTATACTCAGTTATATATACAGCATGGTCATCGAGGCCACTGGGGAGGTGTTGGCTATGGGAGGGAGCACCAGGGTGGAGAGTAAAAAGGAAGGACATGTTGGGTGTGGACAGCCAGACCTTTCTGGGGTGGCCAGGAGTAGCTGTGGCTGACTCGTCCATGGAGTGAGGAGGGGGCTTGGAGTAAGTACAGGCTGATCTGGAGCTCTCCTGCATGGGGACACAAAAGACCTGAGTGACCTGTGGATTTGGTGAACAGAGAATGGGACATAGATCAACAGCAGCCAGAAGCCAATGGACAAAAGCTAGGTGGGTGCAGCTGGAGGGAGAGACAGGGCCCTTCCCTACAATACCTGGGATGTCAATCTCCTGGGATGAATCCATCTAACCCAGCTATCCATCTTGGAGGATAACAAAGGGAGGGAGTGGAAAGGAGTGTTAGGTGGATCTGTGGTTACAGGAAGTTGACTGAGAAAGTCCCATAGAGATGTTCTCCTGTGGTGTGATCTAAGGGTTGGTAATTGTTGGGGACCACTAGGGTCAAGAGCACTGGCCTCTAAGCATGCACTTCACGCTCTTCTCTGTAGCGTGGCTGGTCCCGCTCCTCCCAGGGAGACCTCCTCCCCTTCTGCAGCTGGGGAGCTTATGCGGAGGGTAGGAAATAGCTCACATGAGGCCACAGCAGCTGGGCTGGGGTTTGAGTTCCCATTCATTTGACTCCAAAGTCCATGTCTGCCCCTTTAGTCTATCTGTAGTCTGGGACAGTGTGTCGACTCCTAGCAGAGTCACGTAACCAGAACAGTGTCCCAGCTTTGCCTCAGACCTAGTGTGGGTTGCTCAGTTCCCGCTCTGTAGCCTGGGCTGCAGGAAGCCAGACTATGCAAATGCATAGTGCCCCAAGTGTGCCAGTTAGGGGCACGTCTGAAGAAGCTCTGGGGCCAGGCCCTGTGCACACAGACACCAGAATGATTTGTCATCTGAAAGGCGGAAACCAGGATGGAGACATGTTGACGAGTTGATCACGGAAGATGAGGCAAGTCCCAAGCTCTTGGTGCAGACATCTCCAGACGAGAGATCCCGCCTCCAGATGTGGTGCCCTCTAAAAATAGCAGGTGGAGTCATCTCCCCTGGCTAATTGTTCTATGTGGTCCCGCTGTGCCATCTGGAAGTGGGTCTTGTCAGTGTAGCAGGACGTCGCCCAATTATCTGTGCAACGGCTCTTCAACATGGCCCCGCAACAGAGGGCCGGCAGCTGTCTCTGCTAACCCTTGCTCCTGGAGGGGCTCTGCCCAGGGTCACGCACTGTGCGTGTGCACCAGGCCCTGCCCATGGGAAGCCATTCTATGGAGCAGGACCCTGGGAATGAGAATGATGAGAGCAGGTGAGCCTGCTGGAGACCTAGGAGCTGGAGACCTACCAGATCCTCTGAGTAGGTCAGCACCTGCTCTGGGAGGAGCCCTGGAGATCAGGACAAGAGTCCACCCCCATCTCTTGCTTGTACCACAGGCACCACAGGGGCAGCATGCTGGCTTAGTAAGGGTGGCAGGCTGTGTGGTCATGGCCCCTGACTTCTTGGCCTCTGAGCCAGTCAGGTGGTCTTCCTTACTACTCTGGGCAGCGCCTAGTTCTGAGGAGTTCCAGGTGGCAGTCTCAGAGGTCACCTGGCTCATACTGAGCAGGAGAAGTGCAAGAGCAGCAGGGAAAGAAGAGAAGAGGCTTCTGGCCTGAGACCCCCGCCACTGTGTGTCTGAGCATGTGCTGTGTGAGGAAGGACACAGACTGCCTCTAGGGAGCAGGGCTATAGATGGCTAAGATGGGCCCCCAAACTAGAATGGCACACCCCTGGAGCCAGAAGCCTCCTTGATATACCAGGCTGTTGTCCCGATTGTACCAGTGAGGATGGTGGGTTACAAAGGACTTTGTTGTAATCCGGGAGCTCAGGCTCAGAGAAGGAAAGTGATGTGCACACTGCCAGCCAGCAAGCTAAAGGAGGAGCTGAGCCTGGGATCATGGCCGCTCCCACTGCCCCCTAACTTCTGCTGCTCTGCCCTGGAGGCCAGAGTCTCCCACTGGAGCCTGATAGTGGATACCTTGTCAAGGTGACCCTGGAGAAGAGCTGCCCTGGGCACTGGGAGGCCACATTTAGAATTAGAAGGCCTCGGGATGTGAGAGAGCTTTGGGAAGCACCATCCCAGCCCCCTGCCTTTCAGAAGCCTTGCCATGACAAGAGAAGAGTTGGGACCTCTTGGTTCAGCCAAGTGCTGTGCACAGTCCTGCTTGGAGCTGGCACTGTGGTTCTCTGTCCTCAGGAAGAGGGGACACAGTCACAGGTGACATGGGTGGTGCTGTGACAGATGAGTCTCCCCTTACAGTTCCACTCCTCTCTGCCTCTGTGACTTTGCATGTGCTATTCTTTTGCCTACATCCCTTCGCTCTCTAGAAACTTTCTATTCAGCCTGAAAACAAACTCAGACTACACCTCCTCTGAGACATCTTTCTCCACTCTTTTGTGCTGTGCCCTGAGGCACCACCTCCACACACACACACACACACACACACACACACCTTCCCTTTATCAGGACTACCTGTCCCCCTACAGGACTATGAGCCAGTGAGTGATTGACCACCATGACTGACACATAGTAATGACTCTGTCAATGCTTGCTGGATGAATATTTGGGAGCCAAAGCGGGAATCCACAGTGAGCAGCTACGATGAATGTCCTTTCCCCGAGTGACCAGTTCAGTCTTGAACAGCAGCCTAAGCCTTCCTTGTGTGTCAAGGAAGAGCTTCTGTTTACGATGGAGTCAGGAGAGCCTGGGCCACCTGATCAAACGGCAAAACCTGACACTTTGCCCAGTTCCAGGCCTTGCCAGTGCTCCAGGGTGGGAAGCGAGCACGGGGAAGGCTCTGTCCTCAGAGAACATGTCATCGGTCAGAGTACACAGCAGCAGAGCTGGTCCAAGAGCAACCAAGCTCTCGGGAGAGGACTGTGCATGGAGAGAGCTGGTGGTGGCCGCTGGACTGTTCTCTAGAAGAGAGGGCACAGGAAGTTTCCGTGGTGTTAATGAAGAGGAGGAGGATTCCAAGTGGAAGAGTGGGGACAACGGCAGTGTGACAGGCAGCGAAGGGGCATCTTCAGGTCAAGGGGGTTGTAAGGGAGAAGGTTGCATCATTCCGAAGCAAAGTGAGAGCTAGGGTGGAGGGAGCCAGCGAGGCCGGGACACCTCTGAGAGAATGGGCCAGGGCAGTGGAGGGCTCCATGTACCCAAACAAGGAACCACTACCAGTGGGCACCAGTGTGGGTTGGATGGCAAGACAGTGGGAAGCTGGTTCTACTGAAATGACTCTGTGCCCTGCCCACCTCCCTTGACCTCCCACTGGGGCATCACTCTCTCAGGCAAAGGCACTCCCCTTACAATGCCAGTGCACACAGGAAGGGCCGCACCCAAGGTCTTAGCACCCTGGCATGGGCCAAAGGAACTGAACCTGAGAGACTTGAGCCAGCACCTGTGTCCTTGGAGGCCTGGGAAGAGGAGGGTGTGAGCACCCTTGGGTGAAGGAAAGCCTGGGTCTCTGGTCTGGCCTGAGGCATGGAATAGCCTGCCTTGCTGCCCGGCCATCAGTCCACACGTTGATGAGACCTGAGTGTGGCCTGGTGCTGGCCTCTGTAAACTGATCATCTGACTCCTGTTCCCAAAGCCCTGGAGCAGGCGAGAGCTTCGCACACCGTTCATGAAGCAGCAAGAGATAAGCAAGCCACAGAGCCACACCGGCAGTTCTGCAGAGCAACCCAGTGCAGAGGCCTGTGGGTATTTGTTAGTACAGAAGAAAGTTCTAGAAGTCGCTGTGACCTCATAACAGTTACTTCCTCCGGGAGGGAGCTAGGGCTCTCTCTGCACTGTGAAGTGCACAGTTCACGAACACCCTGAGGGCAAAGACAGGTCCCACTCCAACCCCACCCCCAACTCCCATCTCATCACTTGCAAACCCAGGGTGCCTGCATCCCAGATGAGTGCCAGCTCCCATTTCCTTGCCTAGCCACAGGCACACCTAAACCAGACACCTCCCTGAGCTCTACTCTCCTGCCTGAAAATGCGAGGCATGGTGGTAATCCCTCACCCACGCATCCTGAACACCGTCGCATACGGGCTTTATGGATGGCCAAAGATCCAAGTGTTTCTATGGTGCCAAGTCAATGCAGACACCGAGTCCTCCCCATGCCCAGGATGCAGTAGAGCAGGTGGCCCTCAGGAGTCACCAAACTGCCACCTACCAATGCTGATCTACCATTACCTGACCACGGCAGCCCCTGAGGCTTTGTGTCACCCGGCTCTGATCTTGCATTGGCCACTTTCAACAGTGACACATCAGCCCCAGTAACCTCACTTTCCTCTTTGTGACAGGGAGTGTTTAACCCCTACTCCCCAGATCCTCTGAGAGTGAAATGAAGAAACTTGCTGGGACAGACTTTATACTCAGTGGCCTCTATAAGGCCTGTCCACGCCCCTCCCGCTGATGCTCGGGAGACAGACCCTGACAAGTCCGGCATTCAAGGCACTCCTTCCCTGCGCCAAGGATGCCCACCAGCTATCATCACCTCCGCTTGGATTTGGGTCCCCCCTACACTTCCTGTGTGATCCTCTATCCCACCGCTCTGGAGACTTCCCTGTGCTTCATGTGTTCTTGGGAGCCTTCCTACAGCATTCCTGGGAAGGGGAACCAGGATATAGATGTGGCCATAGTCACGCAGAGACTGTGGGCCCTGCTCTGGAAGGGCAGCGCAGATAGCAGTTTCCGTGCCCACCTCATGCTTCTACCTGCCGCAGTACCTAGATCCAGTAGCCAGGCACTGTGACCAGACTCTGATCGCATGCTCCCATTAAGAGACAAGGCAGGGACTCAGGGCCGAAGCAACGCAGTCGAAGCTTCTTGCAGGTGTGCATATGTTCAGGTGTGCGGGTGCCGGTATGTGTGTGCCTCACTGTGCATGTGGAGGTCAGAGGACAACATTCAGGTGTCTGTCCTCGCCTCTGGCAAGGCCTCATGGGTTTACCACCATGTTCCCAAGCTAGCTAGCTTCCACGGCCCCCCCAAACTTCTGATGGATTCTTCTGGTTCTCCTCCCTTCTTTCCCATAGGTGTGGCTGGGATTATAACGGCCTGCCACTGCATCCTGCTTGTAGTGGAAACTTCTACAAAGTGACAGAGTGGACTGGGACTCAGCTGGGTCTACTGGGCCCGCCTGGGGGTGCCTGGTTGCCGGCTTCTGGGAGGCTCTTCACACTTTCCGTGGAAGCAAGCTGCAGTTGCCTTTCCTTCCGGGCGCGCTGCAGCAGCCTCCCCTCCCCACTCCTGCTTTCTGGCTGGCCTGTTCCCTGGTTTATCTTTGACCTCCACTGCAAACCAGCCTCACTCTGACAAGGCTTTGAAGCCAAGTGCCTGAGTCTCCCACTCAGGCTGGGCTGGGCCAAGCCCAGCTGGGCTGGGACTGAGCACAGGGCAGAGTTTGGGGTGCATGTGGTGGGAAGCAGGGGCAGGAAAGCCCCAAGCTGCGGTGAAAGGGAAGGTCTGGGGAAGGCAGCAGCACCAAGAGAGCGTCAGAGAGTAGCGGGTTGTGCAGCCCAGAGCTGGGCCTCAGGACTCACTCAGGCTTGGGAGCTGTTTCTGAACAATAAACATACAAGGCCCTGAGTGAGGCCTATGTGAAGTAAGTGTGGCATCTACTGCCTATGTGCACGATGGACCTTCTCATATGAGTGTGCAGCATAGTCCCCTGAGGGTCTCAGTGCTGAGCCCTGGTCAGTGACCCGTCTGCACTTCTGAACAATTCCCAGAGGGTGGTGGTGATGTTGGTCTGGAGGGAGGAGGGTCACACTCTAGTGCTACTTCTTGAGCCGTTGCCCCTCTGTAGGAAGAGGCAGGCTGGATAAGTGAAGGAAGCCAGGCTAGAGTACAGTCCATTACATCCAAGTTCATCACTGGGGTCACTGCACGGGCTGAGCCTTCGCAGTAGCTCAGCCGCTTTGCCTTCTTTATGTCAAGGAGTCCTTACCAGAATGGCAACGTGGGATTATCATACCCTTCGCAGAGAGAGAAGTTGAGACCCACCCGGTAGAGTCACCCAGTTACCTGCTGGCCAGTAGCACAATAAAGAATTTAAAAATATATTTTATTTGTATTTGTTTATTTATTAGGGGGGAGGGAGAATGGGTGCGCCAGGGCCTCTAGTCAATGCAAACGAACTCCAGATGCATGCTCCACCATGTACAACTGGGGAATCAAACCTGGGTCCTTAGACTTCACAAGCGAGTGCCTTAACCTCTAAGCCATCTTGCCAGCCCAGGAATTTTTGTGTTTTTAATGGTACTGGGGATTGAACCTAGGGCCTCTTTCTGTCACTGAGCTGTATTTCCAGCCCATTTAAAAGTAAATACATAAATAAAACATTTTCATTTTGAAGCATGATCTTGCTAAGTTTCCAGCCTGGCCTTGAGCCCACTCTGTAACCCAGGCAGGTCTTGAACTTGCACTCATGCTTCAGCTGATTTTACAGGCTTGGCTCAGAATCCAAATTTGAACTCAAGAAGCCTGGCCCTGGAGTCTGTGTGTAAGACACATGGTCTCTCAGAACAGACAGGCAAGGGCTGGTAAGATGGCTTAGCAGTGAAGGTGCTTGCCTGAGAAGCCTAAGGTCCCAGGTTTGATTCCCCAGTATCCATGTGCAGCCAGATGCACAAAGTGGTGCATGTGTCTGGAGTTGGATTGCACGGGCTTGAGGCCCTGACATACCTATTCTTCTCTCTCTCCCCCCCCCCTCTCTCCCCCTCTCTTTCCCTCTCTCTCTCTCACACTCACACACACACACACACATAAAAGTAAATAAATAAAATTTAAAAAGGAAAGGACAGGCAAGCAGTAGCCAGTATGGCTTGCTGTTGGATCAGTTCAGAGCTAGAATAAGCCTGTGTATGGAAAGGCCAGGGGGGACCTAGCACACCCCCAGGCCCCAGCCAGCTGCCTTCATCCCTGGCTCGGTGTGCTCCCAGAGGGGAGTCATTTCTTGGGAACAGGGCTGAGCCCATGTGTCCGCTGAGCCCTATCCGATAGCATCAGGAGTACTCACATGTTGCCCCTCTCTTTCCATTTGCTCTTTTTTTCTTTTAAAGCTGTTTCAGGAGCTCCTTGGCCCATATTTCATTTTGCAGCTGAAAGCTCCCCCTGTCCCCTTCCAATCCACTTGGCCCTATCATTCCTAGAGAGAACACATTCTCAATGATGGGAGGTGTGTGCAAGGGCCTTTGGACACATGTGGGTAACCATGTCTGTGTGGGCATGCAGTGTGGGGGTTGGACAGACCTGGGAGTGCACATGTTGGGGGGGGGGCTGAGTACACTCTGCTTTACCCACGACTCTTCCTGGATAGGCACTGACCCCTGACTGTGAACAGATGTGCCTTGCAGGACAGGCGGAGCTTGCAGATGTGGGGCTGCCAGAAGGCAGTCAGTCCTGGGGCCCAGAAAGGAGCCCGGAGCACCTTGACCCAGCAGAGGAGCACCTTCCCCTGGGCGCCTCTCCCAGCCCGTGCGCTGTGCTTCCAGGTGTGGGGGAGACAAACTGCCAAGCTGCTTACCAAGCTCTCTGAAAAGGCCGGGGACGGCTGACCAGGCCGGTTGGGGGACGTAGAGCTTTATGGGCCTGACTCAGTGGTGACCTCCCTTTGCTCTTTTTCTCTGCCTCTCTGGCTTTGCTGCGTCGTCCCCAGGCTGGAGTTGCTGAGGAAGGAGGCTCTCTCCTCCCCAGTCTCTGTCACCATATGGAGGAGAGGTGAGGGCAAGAGAGTGGGAGGGAGAGAGAAGGAAATTCCAGATTTGTCCCCTCTGTGGTTTTAGGGCAACCCTTATCTCCCTCCTAGCCCGAGAGTGACTCCTCCTTCCAAGGGGAGATAGAAAATGCTGGAAGGTGGGAGAACATCACCAGATTACCCCAGATGCTGGCCTACCTATACTGAGTGTATTGCACAGTCCTTGGCACACAGCAGGCACTTAAAAATGTGTATTGGCCATTTTTTAAAAATTGCTAAATAAGGGGGGAAGAGCTAGAGGGTAAGGAGTAGGGAGTGATGGAGGAAAAAAACGATGAAAAGAAAGAAATGTCTCAGCAGAGAAACAAGGGCCCTGTCTTTTTTTTTTTTTTTTTTTTTTTTTTTTTTTTTGAGAGAGCGACAGAGAGAGAAAGAGGCAGAGAGAGAGAGAGAGAGGGAGAGGGAGAGAATGGGTGTGCCAGGGCCTCTGGCCACTGCAAAAAACGCCAGACTCATGCACCCACTTGTGCATCTGGCTTACGTGGGTTCTGGGGAATCGAGCCTCGAACCAGGCTCCTTAGGCTTCACAGGCAAGCTCTTAACTGCTAAGCCATCTGTCCAACCCAAGAGGCCCTGTCTTAAAAGGTCAATCATGAGAGAGAGAGAGAGAGAGAGAGGAAACAGCAGGGCCAAGAACTGGAGAGTAGGGTGCAGAAGGGGCGCTTTGCCCTCATTCCTCAGCCACAAATGCCTTAGATGCCAAGTCCAACCCATCCTGCTCCCTCATGACGCTGGATGCCAGCCTGTGCACGCTCAGTGTCACCTGAATCTTGATCCCCGCTTTACCTGCGTAGCAAGTGACCTGGGAAGGGAAGATGGGGACTCTGAGGCTGGCCTGGAGATCTGGATTCTTGATATGGGGTGGTCAAAGGACAGCAGCAGGCTCTTTCCTGCCCCCTGGCTTCAGAGAAGTGCTGACCTCAGGCCTGGCAGAGTGAGGTGGGAATGAGCAGTGGCACCACCAGATCTGAAGGCCACGCTTGCAGGGGCGATGCAGTGCTCGCTGCCACATCACCACGCTGTCCGTTGTTGTCACCACATACCTGTGGTGGAGATCCTGCCTGTCTAGTCTGCAGCCAAAGAAACTGAAGGTCAAAGAGACCAGGAGTCTTGCAGTGGCCAGGGAGATGGCAGAGAGGGGACAGAAGGGACCAGGTGTGCCTGACATGAGACCCACATGTTAAGAAGGGCAGGAAGGCTTCAGGGAGGAGGTGGAACTTGATTTAGGCCGGGATTTGGGCCACAGTGACTCTCACTTGTTTTGTGAGCCTGTTAGAGCGCAGGGAGAGACAGCCTATCTCTGCGGCCACGGCTGCCAGCCTGCATTAGGCGGTCCTTGGGCCCCCTGCGTGCAGCAGGGGAAATTAGAGCCAATCAAGGCGATTTCAAGGCCACAGCTCCTTCCCAGCAGCCCGTGGCCATGCCTGTTAACCAGCCCGCAGCCCCGATGGCCTGATACCACAAGCAAATGGTCCCTAATAGGGACCAGACTTCCTCCCGCCCTCCCACCTGCCTTTGTGCCTATGTGCTGAGCTGAGCACATTGCCCCAGGGACCCTTGCCCTGCCCAGTGGCCAACACCTAGCGGGGTCAGACCAGGGGTCAGGATGGTGAGCTGAGGCGGTGAGAGCCCTGCAGGCAGCCCCTACTCTTCAAGAAGCTAAGCAACTCCAGCTTTGATGTGGCCCTGGAAGGGCTCAGCTTGTCCCAAGCAGCTGCTACTAGGTCAGCTGACCTCTTCCTCTGCCCACCTTTTACAGGGGAAGGCAGGGAGGCTGAGTGTTGGAGACCCGGGGAGTCTACAGCATGCTGCACTTGACAGCGGCTCACGTAATGATGGGTAACAACGAGTGCCCTGTCGTGTGCAGCCCTTCTTTTCTCAGAGCGAAGTGTGCTGACTCCCGGCTGCCGCCCCCTTTTCCTGGCTCTCACCAGCCTCACCTCGGGTTTGGCTTCCAGCCGCTCGGCCTCCCAGCCCTCTACCTGCTCCTACTGGGAGGTTTGTCTGAACACCCGGTTACTTCTTGCTTGACCATTCGTGGTGGCTCGTATGGGCTTCAGGCCATAAGATTTCGCCCCAGAGCTGAGAGGGTGGCCTGGATCTTTCCTATGCACTTCCCAGCCCTCCTCTCCTCCATGAGCAAGGATGAAGGTGCGTTCACGGCCCTCCAGGCAGAGGTCAAGGGAACATGAAAAAAAGTCTCAGCAACCAAAATAAATGCTGTGCAGTAGCATCCTAAGAATATTAAAATTGGGCGCCAAAGAGATGGTTCAGTGATTAAAGGCACTTGCTTACAAAGCTTGAGGGTCCCCGGTTCGATTCCCCAGTTCCCACGTAAAGCCAGATGCACAAAGCGGCAAGAGGCCCTGGAGCACCCATCCATTCTCTATCTTTCTAATTAATTAATTAAAATAAAATGGTCAATTAAAAAGACATTAAAATTAATGCAAAAAGGGCTAAAGATGCAGCTACGGTAAAGCACTTCCCTAACATGTGCGAGGCTCTGAGTTCTGTTTCTAGCACTGGGAAAAGAAAAAGAAAAATCCATGATGGACAAAATATCAAAATTTTAATAAAGACATGAACTGATAAGCGGTATTAGACGGAGGTGAGGGGAGTGTTAGGAGTGTGGGGCACAACTGCCTTTATTTAGGCTCAGGCACCTCACCCTAGTGCTGGCTCTGCTTGTCTGCCACCTCCAGAGGAGCCTATGGCACTGCTTAGGATCCAGAGCACCCCAAGGCCTCTGCACCTGCCATCCCCTCCTGCTGGATTTCTCTCTTCATTCTTCTGTTATTCACCTCCAGCCTTTAAGGTTCCTTTATAATCAGTTTAACAGCCCCTCCCCTTTTCCACAAGTCAGGTCAGGAGTCCTTTGGGGCCTCTCCCCTCACCTGCTAAAGCTGTGACTGCCAGGCCCCGGGCACCATGAGCCTCTGAAGTGCATGATGAGATGAGATCCACGGGGAAGAGGTCACTTCTGCACCGTGGGGTCTGACACAGCGGGTCGGCGGTCATCTCTGACAGACTGGATGAATAAATGGACAAATGGAAGAAAGACCCAGCAAGCCACACCTCACTTTAACTATTAAAATGAAATAAAAACCATGCGAGTCCTCAGATCCGCCCTGCTACTGGTGTTATAGAATACATGCTGCTATATGGTGGTCCACCAAAGAGACTCTAACAGTCTGAAAGTCTTGGCAATGAATTTGGTCTATACATTAAGAAAAAAAAAATACACTTTTGTTTCTCATGATGAGAGTCCTGCAATTTACTTGGAAAGATAACATAGCAAGGGGGAGACAGTGTAGGCCAGGGCTCTCCAAATAAGGCAAAATCCAACTTTCCTTTATTTTTAGCAGAGATTTCCCAACTGCGAGAAGGCACAATTCCACAAACCAGCCTTACAGAAACCCACCAACTTCCAGAAAAGTGTTAGCAAGTCGTAAAGATTCACATGTGTCTGAAGAGGCAAGATGTCCCTGAAGCCTGAGTCCTTGTCTCCATGGCAACCTTCCAACCAGTCTGGACACGATGACCCTTCCAGCCAGCTCAGCTTCGCCCTAGTGAGGCAAACCCTCGCCCCGTGTGCTCCTGGGGAGCTCACTCTCCTGCTTTTCTGATGTTTAGTCCACTTGATGTGACAGCGTCTTTGAAAAGTCAGTTCTCTGGAAAGTCCACAAACCTTGAGAAGTGACTATGAGCCAGGCGAGTGCACGTGGAAATGCCTTGACAGCCAAGCCCTCCACAGAGGCCCAGATGGAGGAGCACATTGAAAATCCTTCTCCACTATGCCCACGCCTTCACAAATGTCTCTGTGAGCTGGTGTGACTCACTGTAGCCCTGCACAGGAGCAGGGGACAGGCCAGTGGGAATCAAAGGCTGGGCTCTCAGGGCAAGGCAGAAGCACCCAGAGTTGGCTTTTGCATCTGCAAAATGGGATAGCATCAGGATGAGCTAATCCACTCCCAAGCCAGCCAGCCTGCTGCCTTTGCCATCTCTCTGTTTCCAATAGGACTTTTATGGTTTCCAAGATGGTGTCTCCTTGTAATCTTTGTCGGCAACAGGCTCATTTTTCTCCTCAAATTCCTTCAGGTTTGGCTAAGGGCAATCTGTTTTTCCTACATTTGTCAAGTTACTTGAAATCCCTAATGCCCATTCATGTTCTTTCCAAAGGTTAGTGGAGTGCCCCCTGTTGCCTTTCATCACGCCCCCCTCCGCAGGCGGGGTAAAAGTTACATTTGAGTAGAAGCCTGGCTATTGATGCCCATAAAATGGAGACTTTGGCGAGACTCACTTGCTAGGGTCAGAGTGGGAACGAGGCCCAAAAGCAGGCCTGAGCATCTTTAATGATGTGTAGAAAGAGAGGGGCCTCTGCCCGCCTGGGCAGATGGACACAGCTGTTAACAGAGAAGCCCCTAATACTGCGACTAGTGCCGAGAAATGATCCCCTCCAATGGTTCCTAGTTAGCGGAGTTAAGAAATTTTTTTGTTGATCGTGCCTTTGAACTAAGGTCATTTAAGTATACAACAGATGTTCCTCTGAGGGAAACAGACTTATAAAGTCAAGAACACAGAAGAGACCTAATGGTTTACTGGGGGTGGCGCATTAAGTTCATAGCAGTTTAACTCCTCTCCATGTTAAACAAAACAATGACGCAATGTTATGCACAATAAAAACCTGTCAAAACAATCATCCCTGGCACTGGAGGTCCTGTCAGTCATTCTTCTCCTGAAGATAAACCAGGGGCACAACTGATGGACACTCTGGCTCCTCTGCATGGTTGAAGCAACTCGGCCCAAATCACCGAGGATGGTAGAAGATACAGGCATGGGGACACAGGGAAGGCCAAGCATGGACTACAAAGGCAGGAAAAGACACATTGTGAGTGGCTCCCTGGCTGGGCTGGCCTGCCATGGGTGGGCGTGGGAGGTAAGATTGGCAAAAGACTGTGCAGACCCCATGGCTTCATAAGGCTCACCTGCCCGTTTTCACACATCATACTCACACACAGATACTGTCTCCCATTTGTCAAGACCCCACCACTGGGGATCAGCACTGTCCTCTTGAGGGCCTTCTATGTAACTCTGGCTCCTGGAGCCAAAGAAGAGTGGATTTGGCTTCAGGGAGATGAGGTCTGTGTCCTCAGCCTGGTGTTTCTCAGCTGTGTGACCTTGGACGAGTCATTTACTAGATCTGAGTCTTGTCTTCCCATTTATAAAATGCAGGTGACAGTATGTCACAGGGCTGTTACTTGGCTCTGGAGAGTAAAAGGATGAAGGAAAACCCCGGGTGTAGTGCCTTGCACAGTGTACATGTTTGCTTCCCTTCTCAAAAGAACAACAACACATGGTCCCTGCCTTCTGGGCATGTGCAATCTAGATTGGAAGCTGTGAGCATATAAAAGTCAAGGACTTCTTCCAGGGCTTGGGAAGGCTGTGGTTATGAAAGGCACAAGCATTTCAATACAAAGTGGAAGGTGGCCACTAGGACTGGGTGATAAGGGATAGGGTTCAGGAAGTCTAGACCTTCACTGGGGCTGGTAAACTTTGGAAAGAGGGAAAAGAGGGCCTTCCTTTGAGACAAAAGACGGAGGTCCGTAGTGAGGTGAACATTCTGGTGGAAACATGGGGTTCATCAGGTTAACAGGTGGGGGCTAAGACTGACTAAGGAAATGAGGTATAGTTGTGAAGGGCCTTGGATACCAAGCTTAACTTTTTTGGGAGGCAGCAACAACTACTGTAGTTCTTTGAACTAATGAACAATAATCAAATTCACATTCCAAGATTTGCCCAGCCAACGGACGAGACACACCTGACGCAATCCCAAGCCCTGTGCTCATGATAGACATTACTAGTCAATCTCAACCTGGAGGCCAGGACACAGATGCAGAGCCCTGACAGCATTCTGTTCATGGGGTGAAGAAAGTGTGCTCTGGTTACAGACATTACTAGTCAATCTCAACCTGGAGGCCAGGAGAAGCGTGCGGAGCTATTATAGCATTCTGCTCATGGGGTGAAGAAAGTGTACTCTGGTTATTTAAGAGCAAGTACTGCTCTACTTTTTGTCCTAAGGCTAATAGGGACAAAAAGCTCATTGTGAAAGTACTGTGGCCTGCCCTACTTGCAGAATTAGGGGATCTAGAACCTTCTCAGCAGTTCGCTGGCTGCTCTGTGTTCAGTCCCAAGCAGTCTCTGGTGCCCCCTGTTGGATCCCAGAGAGCCTGACTGCTGGAAGCTGGAGAGAGGCCTGGGCTGCAGGGAGACGGGGCCTGGCTGGCTCCTGAGTCTGAGGTTCAGCAGAGAGCCGGGAGTCGTGGTTTCCAATCTGCACCCTCGTTGGCAGCTACGCACAGCTGAGATGTCAGACTGTTTGGGCAGGAGCTTGGCAAGCTTGGCGTGACCCTGAAGCAGGCTGGAATTTTCCTAAAATGACAAACTGTTTGGATCTTTCAAGACTTTCTAAAGTTACCAAAGTGTCAAAAATAGAAGGCAAGTCTCTTCCCATTGGTGTAATTTCCTTGTGTGCTTGCATTTAAGGCCAGCTGTCATCCACAGAGGTGGCAGCTCCTTGTGAGCATAACTTCTCTGCAGGAAGAAAAGATACGTGGAGGTCCCTGTAGCACAAAGGCTGTTTCAGCTGGCCAGGGCTCCCAGGCCTCTGGGAGAGCTTGTTTCCATGCCTGCATGGCCTTCCAGCAGGTTCCAGGGTGGAAGTTCCATGGTATCTGCCTGGGGAAGCCTGCACAACAGTCTGGGGAGAGCCAATGCCAGTTTTCGCTACTCCTGAAGGTGTCTGCAGCCAGGCCTCGGCCATGCTCATCACACCCCTTCCGTAATCTAAGCCTCTGGCTTTTTCTGGGGCCCAGTCACCTCCCTGCTCCACAATCTCCATCCTCTGTCACCAGGAAGACAGCAGCAACCCCCTCCACAGCCACCTTTCTGCCCAATACCAAGTGATCTGCCCAATCCCAGATACAGCTAGAGACTGGCAGGGGCTGGTTCTGGTAGATGCACACAACAGCCTTGGGTAGATTGCCACCTTAGTGCCCATTTTATAAATGGATGCAGACCATCGAGGCTGGCCAGCTCACTTACTATTCACGGCAGAACCCACGTAGAAAGCCAACTTGTATAAGCCAGAACCCAAGCAGCTAACTTAACTCCATGCCATGCTGGCTCCATGGATGCCTTCTCACTGTGTGCCAAGTCTGTGCTTGTGGATTATGATGGTGGGGTGTCACTGGCTCTTGCCAGGCCCCATGGGATCTGTCCTGACCAACCTTTGTCCTCTCAGCTCCCTTTCCCACTCGCTCACTCTGCTCTGGTCATCCAGGGCCGGGGACGCTAGATGTATCACAGGACGCATGCTTCAATTCGAACTGCAGATTAACAACACATGCTTTTTTTTTTTTTTTTTTTTTTTTTTTTTTTTTTTTTGAGGTAGGGCCTCACTCTAGTCCAGGCTGACCTGGAATACACTATGTAATCTCAGGGTGGCCTTGAACTCTCAGCGATCCTCCTACCTCTGCCTCCCAAGTGCTAGGATTAAAGGTGTGTGCCACCATGCCCAGCTGATACTTTTTTAATACACAGACACACACATCCTATGTAACATTTGGGATATAGTTATACCAAAAAAAATCATTTCCTATATGAAATTCAATTTTTAAAAATATGTTTTTTATTATTATGTGAGAGTATGGGTGTGCCAGGGCTTCCTGCCACTGCAAATGAACTCCAGATGCATGTGCCACTATGTGCATCTGGCTTTACATGGGTACTGGGGAATTGGACCCTAGTCATTAGGCTGTGCCTTAACCTTTTGAGCCATCTCTCCAGCCCCAATTTTTTTTTTTTTTTTTTTGTTCTTTCAAGGTAGGGTCTCACTCTGGCCCAGGATGACCTGGAATTCATTATGTAGTCTCAGGGTGGCCTCGAACTCATGGTGATCCTCCTACGTCTGCCTCCTGAGTGCTGGAATTAAATGTATGTGCTACCATGCCCGGCTCCAGCCCCAATTTTGATTTGATTATCATTTCTGTGTGTACATGCATGTGTGTGTGTGTGTGTGTGTGCACAGTGTGAGAAAGAGAGAGAGCTCGGGTTGAGGCTCTGCCCCATCTCCTGGTGGCTTATTCCACCCGGGACCCTTGGATGCACGTTCCCTCTATGGCTCTCCACTGTGCTGGGGCAGCTTCCTCTGATCCCTCACGATCAGCTCAGGTGTCCCCTCCTCAGGGAGGCCTTCCTTAGCCCCCAAGCTAAACTAGGTTCCCTGTTACTCTTCCCTAGAGCCTCATTTACTTCCTGTCATTTGTAGTCATGTGTCCCTGCCTCCTCCGTTTGTCACTGAGCTTCCCTGAGGAAGGAGCCTGTGTGCTTTGTGCATCACTGATGCCCAGGGGTCATAATGTGCAGGCCCGTCCTATTTGCTATGTCAGTAAATATCCCTGTTCTTGCCCTTGCTGGGCCCTCCCTGAGGACGCTGTCCATGCGCTGCACCTCATGCTACCTGCTATTTATTATTCTCCTTTTAAAAAAATTATTTATTAGAGAAAGAAGAGAGAGAATAGGCACACCAGAGCCTCTAGCCACTGCAAACAAAGTGCAGACACATGTACCACCTTGGGCATCTGGCTTACATGAGTACTGGGGAATTGAACCTGAGTCCTTAGGCTTTGCAAGCAAGTGCCTTAACCACTAAGCCATCTCTCCAGCCCTGATTCTCCTTTCATTTGGTAGATTGACCATGGTGGATGACACCAGCTATCTGATACCTGCTAGGTAGATGTCCTCTGGAAGCCCATGGTGAAGGAAGGTGGCACATAGCACAGCAAACACTGGTTCAGTGGGTCTAAGGTGTCAGGAAGATGGGCAAGGCACCATGTTGTGGGACAGGCACCTCCTAGAAGACCCATGTGTGGACTGCCCTCATGCTCAGCCCCAGAAGAACCAGGTTTCTGCACCTGGCCGCAGAGAGCTGTGAATGTACAGACCTGAGCCATGGGAAATCGCAGGGATTCCCGGCCTCGGGCACTGCAGGAGTCAGGCTCTGCCCACCCTTCCCTGTCTTTTCACACCCCAGCTCCCCTCCCCCGACATGAGTTCATCTCACTACATCGATTTATCCCCCGCAGTGCTTTGGGCTGAAAGTAACAGAATCCGTGCTGCAGGAAGCCGAGGCAGCGAGGGAGGCAGCTCAGTGACAGCAGCAAGGAGCCGGGTCTCCTTGTCTATGTGCACAGGTACCAGGTTAAGGACCATCCCTCTGTGGTCACAAGGCTGCCAGAGGCACTCACACCCGTGGGCCGCCTTATGCCTGTCTGTTCTCACCTAGCACGAGAGTGTGTGAGAACCAGTTTCTCTACCGTAGCATCTAAGTTTCACTGTCACACCGACGGGGGACAAGGTCCACTGCGCACAGTGGACAAGCTCCAGAGGAATTCCACGTTCTGATTGACTTAAGGGTAGAGGCTGGCAAGCGCTCTCACATACGGAACCCTTAGAACCCCACTTCTTCACAGCATCTAGACCAGTAGAAATACCTGTCAGTTATGTTCATTAAGTAGTTCAGTATCAGCAAGTTAATAAGTATGTCCTAATAACTCAGTATGTGAAAAAAAAAATCCATATGTGGTGGCTTGAGTGTGAAATGTCCCCTATAGTCTTCTGTATCTGTGATTAAGTCTCACACCTAATCGTCAGCTGGTGGAGCCTTTGGAAGGTAGAGCCTTGCTGGAGGAGGTGTGTGGCTGTGGGGCAAGACTTGGATATTACAGCCCAGCCTTGCTTGCTAGTTCTAGTGAGCTCATTCTCGCTACCTCTTCCCTGCTGCTGTAGAGACATGACACCCAGCTGTCTGCTTTGCCCACCATGAAGAAGCTTCCCCTTGAAACCATAAACAAGAAGCACACCCTTTCCTTCCACAAAGTGCTTCTGGCCAGGTGTTTTGCCCCAGCAACAAGAGAAATGAGAAAGTAACTGCTACAGCATACAAACTGAAAGAAAACAATCTTTTCCTATCGTTGTTAGCTACCCGCAATCACCAATGGCGTGTGTGCACTAGTGGGGACCGAGAAACTTCTCCAACCTGGAAGTCAAGCCAGACACCCCATCACTTGTTCTTACTTAAATGTGTCCTTGTGTGGTACTCGGTACTTGCTTTGTATAATAGCAATCACTAACCCAGGTTTCCCAAAGCCAAATGGTCATAACCATCGAGGCTGGGGGGCACTTTGAGCTGGTGGCCCTTGTGATGCCAACACAAGCCACTGTGTTTCCTTGAAAGTGGAAAATGCCATCTGGTGCTGCTGAGAATCTACTGTGGCACTTGGGGGTGTCTTGGTGCATCATCTGAGAGCCATAGTGTGGTACTTTCCCCCAAAAGAGTTGTATTAAAGCTTTGAAGTTGGATTTCTAGCCGCCTGGCTAGAAGAGGGAGGGTGGACCCTGGGGTCCAGCCCAAAGGTGTGTTTAGGAGCAGGTCTGATTTTCAGCCTAAGGGCATGCAGTGTTTGAGCTCTGCCTGGGTTCCTGGCTGTCTTGGCTGCTGGTTTTGCTCTGGCTTGTGGTGCTGGTGTGTGGCTGTGTCTCTCTGCTTGGATCCCCTGGAAGTCCCTTCTCCCCATCAGCTGTGTCTGTTTGGAAGTTCATCCCAGCCGCGTGGGGCTGACTACAACACGTAGGTTTGGATAACTATTGTTTCTCATGGAGCTGGGCGCAGGGGAGAGCAAGCCCAGACAAAACTAACGCCCTGCCTGGAGAGCGAGAGAAATGCATGCTGGGTAGGGAGCAGTATCCACTGAAGTAGACATTAACGATTGTTGACTGGATGTTGAATTCCAAGGACAGCAAGAAAGGAAAAGCACCTTCTGACACCTGCTTCCCAGGGCTTCCATGAAGAACAGAAGTGTTGGCTGCAGAAGCTGAGCTACGACCATGCAGCCTCACCTCACCAGTTCTGTCCAGCCCGTCCCCTCTCTTGTGCAAGCAGGGGCCTCCGTCCACATGTCTGTGTCCTGCTTCGCTTTGTTGTCTGAGGCTTGTTTTCCAGTTGTTCTCATCCTCTGTGTCTGGACGAGATGTGTGCAATCACATCCAGTGCCCCTGATCAGGGCATCCTGGCCTGGAACCAGTGGTTCCTGTAGCTGCTGGGCACAACTGACTGGGGCACTGTGACCCTACTGCACAGCCCCCACCCCAACCTCAAACCCCTTGCCCTGAGAGGTTCTGGCTTAGCTAGAGCCTGGATAGCGGGCTTAGGGCTGAGTAAACCCTGGGGTCTGGATCTCACCATGACTGTTCCTCTCCATTCTCCCCCAGACAGAGGGCTCCCTCCTGACTGCCCCCAGTGCAGTGGGAACCGGAGCCTGGTCTCCTAGGAAGTTCCTGCAGGATGAGTCACTGAAGTTGTCCCCAGACCCCAGACCAAGTCCTTCTTGGCTACTGCTCAGGCTTATCAGAGCCGCTGTCCTTGCTCCCTAGCCAGCTGAGTTCAGACAATCTCTTTCTGCAGATTATGTTTCCAAGCCTCTGTGGCAGCCAGGGCTTTGATAACCACCTGGCGGAGCGGCCTTCAACTCTCCTCCCGCAGGAGTATCTTGTTGCAGAGCCGCTGGCCTGAGGGCTGTATGCAGCCAAACCTTTGGTCAGATGAAAAGCAAGGCCGGGGCCCCCTCCAGCCAGACAGAGGCTGGCCCAGGGTGTCTGCTAGAGAGCATGAACGTCTTCTCTCTCCTTAACTCTGCTTCCCCCACCGTAGAGACCCCCATCAGCTGTGCTGATGAGGGATCCACAGCAAGCCAGTGCTATATGCTAGAACTCGAAACCCTCTGGGCTGTATTTACTTTGTGCCAAGCATTGGCTTAGAATTGTTTGAGATATAATTACATTTTACCCACGTGGTCACTTACTTGTTAATTTACTTGCCTGTATTCCCATTTTACAGATTGTAAGATTAATGCTAAGGCCAGTCAAATAACCTGCCTAAGATCTTGTTGCCAGCAAGTGGTAAGGCTGGGACTTGATCTAAAGCAACTTGACATCACAGCTGGGGACCCTAATGCCTATGCTAGCAGACCGTCACAGGCCAGGCTACATGGGGACCTTCCAGTTCAAGTCTCCCTTGGAAGCCATGAAGAGGCCAATGCCTGTATTCACCTGACTCCCAGGAGTCAGTAGGGTCAAGAATTTAGTTCTCCTACCTGCTACCACAGCCATTCACAAAGATGCAGAAACTTTTCATTTTGTGGGGAAGGTGGCTATTAGGAGTTTTGAGACAGGAGGTTGTCGGTGCTAAGAAATCCCTGACTGGGTTTGTGGGGTCAAGATAATTGGAAGCAAGGTTTTCAGTCGAAAGATTCTCTGTCAGAGGTGCTGGGTGCAATGTGCCAAGTTCTCTGTTGATAAAGTGAAATGGGTTCAGTCCTCCAGAGGCAGTTGAGCAACAGAAACCAGAAACCTTAAAACATTCCTACATTGTACCCAATAATGTCACTTCTAAGAATCTATCCCAAAGCATTACTTTGAAATGTAAGCAAAGGCTTTCATATCATGGCTTTGGAATACCACAAAACAAGCAAACACAATGAGCCTTCACTGTGAGGGTGCTGGTGTGCACCTGCCTCTTCCCAGTGTGGGAAGACTGTCACCTTTAACGTGGTGTTTGCAAAGAGAGCCTGATATCGTCACAAAGAATTTGCTTGTATGGTTCAGTTACATTTGCAGTGGGGAGTGCAAAGGGACTGTTCAAAGAATTGTAGAAGTATAAATATGTTAGGATCACAATTATGTAAGGAGCGCGAACTGAGAAGAGAGCAGGAGAGGCTGAAAGACCATTGTGTGGATGGCTTCCCTCTGCAATTTTTGGTATCTGTGAACTTCTCTACAGATCTTGCTCTACTGTGTACTTGAAGAAAACAACCAGCCAGCCAAAACAATAAGTGATGGGATACGTTTCTGGGTTGGTGCCTCTCCAGATGGGGAAGGCGGGCAGGGGCAGCTCCTACAGGGCTGAGAGCAGAGGACTCTGGGAATGTCAGGTACCCATTATTTGCCTTGAGGGCTGGAGCGCTGTGTGGGGGCCGTGTTCTAGCGCGATCCTCGAGGAGTGGTGTGTGTGCAGAGGTGGGGGTAACTTATCTGGCTGGGGTGCTTCTGTGCCCAACCAGTGGAACCACCCTTGCCCATGGCTTTGGAGAATACAGCCCTTGAAGCCCTCTTTGTTGAACGCTGGAGGGAAATGCAGCCTCACCAAGAGGGTGATTCAGATGGCTAAGAGTTGGTACTTACTCGGGATTCCCCTCTTGTCCTCTATAAGCAGAAGAGTCTGCATTGATTGGAAAAGTGCTGGAGCTTTGAAAATGCAGAAGAGGGTCATCACAGTAGAGCAGACCTGCTCTCAACTCACGTCCAGAAAGATGCCTGGAGTGTCAAGCAGAACCTTGAAGGCCAGGATGCTTGACAGGGTCCAGATGCCGGGCACGGGGGAGGGTTTACCCCTGCTTTCTGTAGATGCTGCAGGTACCGTCTCATTGCTGGGACAAAATAACCAGAAGCAGCTCATAGGAGGAAAGGGCTGATTTCAGGACTGCAGTTTTGAGGGGGAAGTTACATCATGGTGGGGAAAGTCTGGCAGAGCAGGAAGCAAGCTCGCATCTAGTCACATATGTATCTGGGTAGATAAAGTCTAAGTGCTGGGTTTGGAGCTGGGCTAATAAATCTTAAGGCCCACCCCCAGTGACACATCTCCTTCAGGAAGACTCCACCTCCTAAAGGCTCTGCCAGCTGGGAATTGGTTTAATCACAAACACATGAGACTATGGGGGAGGAGCCACACTTCACATTCAAACCCATAGAAGGTCCAGATGGCTTGTGCCCCAGGCAGGCCATGACTGGCTTAGGAAGCAAGTAGACTAAGTTTGCATGCAGGGAATGGGGACCTCCCAGCTGCACCAACAATAAAAGTGCTTATCCTAATGTGCTGAGCCCTGTCCTAAGAGCTGCTCAGATGTCTGCAGGTCAACAGGATGACTTTTATTAAAGATGACCTCACTCCGAGCAGCTAGGGACCCACCCCACCTAGGCCTGCCATCTTGGGCAGTCAGTTCACATGTGGCGGGACTGTGGGACAGTCCAGGGAAAGAGGTCTTTCCTGGCCTTCCTCTGTTCCTTTGATCACCTGTGTTCTGACTCACTCCCGAGCCACTCAGTCCTCAGCCTCAGGGACCAAGCTATGCTCAGTAGCCTAAGTGTTCTGCAAGCTGTGTGCACTCAGACATACCCTACAGGCCATCCTGTGGCCATACCTAGCAATCGCCATGCCCTGCCCACTTGGCTGTTCTGGTCTCCACTCTGACTCACCCTAAGGTCTGCTCCGCTGTGTATCAGTGGCACATGGCCCTCCCTCTGTGGCAGCTGTGCTGGCCTGGCTAAGCTATGCTTGGAATCAGTGTGGTCACAAGGAACGGTTATGGGGTCACTTGTTGCAGATTGTTTTTTATTTCATTATTTGTTTGTTACTGTTTTTTTAATATATTTTATTATTTATTTATTTATTTAGAGAAAGAGAGAAAGGGAGAGAGAGAGAGTAAGAGAGTGAGAGAGAAAGAGAGAAACACATAGAATTGGAGTGCCAGGGCCACCCACCACTGCAAACGAACTCCAGATGCACGATCCACCTTGTGCATCTGGCTTATCTGAGTCCTGGGGAATTGACCCTGGATCCTTTGGCTTTGCAGACAACTGCCTTAACTGCTAAGCCATCTCTCCAGCCCTGTCATCATCTTTTTAAATGATGCTTAGATAAGATGGAGATATGGTCATGGGAAAAGGGTAGGAAAATTTGTCTGTGAATGGCAAAAAAAAAAAAAGAAGAAAAAAAACCTCATGGTGCAATTTTTCAGTCTTTCCACCTATTTTTAAGCTATTAGTTATTGAGCACTTGCCGTGTGTGCTGGTCCTTCCTCACCAGTAGTACCATTTGACCATTCAAGCATACACACCCCTTTAAAGAATTGTTTCTGTACGCCAGACATCCACGTCATCCTGTTCTAAGTTACAGTGGCCGTGGCTTAGAGAAGTTAGGTAATGTCCTCAGGGATTCAAGACAGGGAGTGACCACAGGTGTGTGGTGGCTTGTTGAGAAGAGACCTGGGGCTGGAAGAGGGTATAAGCACTGACTGATGAGTTCAGAGTCTGCTGGAGATGACCCAGTCCATTGTGAGGCTCTCCAGACTCGTTCTGCAGACGACATGCTAAAGGAAGCACTAGGGATACAG
Organism: Dipus sagitta; assembly: GCA_036346955.1. Lineage (NCBI taxonomy): Eukaryota > Metazoa > Chordata > Mammalia > Rodentia > Dipodidae > Dipus > Dipus sagitta. The sequence continues at coordinate 31,157,437 of CM070786.1, forward strand.
AACCGATTGAGACTCTGCATTTGGAATCATCACATTGGTCTTATTGGTTTCATCTTTCCAAAAGGACACTCCTGGCCAGACTCCCTGCAAGTGGCCATGCAGGCTACCATAACAAAGTAATGTACATGGTGTGGCTTATGAAAAGTCAACCCTTATCACCTTTGTCACAGATCATGGTGCCAGCAAGACCAACGCGTCCACCAAGAACACTTTGGAAGGCCTTCTTTCAGACCACATACTGCTGGCTTTTCATTGCATCTCCATGTGGGGAAAACAAACGAGCAAACCTCTGGCCTCTTTGTTTAGGGCATTAATCCCATTCACGAGGGCTCACCCACGTGGTCTAATGACCTCCAAATACCATTACCTTGGGATTAGATTTAATGTATGGTTTTGAGGGGAGCACAAACATTCAGTATACTCAGGTTACATTCAACACTCAGATTGGTTTTTCCCTCTGTTTAATCCAAAGTGTTCTTGGTGGGCACTTACCATGTGCTTAGACCCAAGCTAGCAGCTCCAGGAAAGAATGCAGGGAGAAACGGGGAAGGGAAGGAACAGGAGTGAGTATGAATTCTACACACCAGGCAGGAGTCACGACCCGGGGCTGGAGGTGGGGAGGAGCAATGAGACCAATGCCCATCTCCTTACACCGTGGCTCCAGTGCCCCTGGATGATCGTGGAGGAGGTGGCATCTGTGCTGCATCTTAAGGATACAGGCTGGACTGGGGGAGAGACGAGGTCAAGGCCATCCCAGGAAGAAGGCCCAGTAGGCTAGGGACAGTGATAGCTGTTATTGTTAAGGATTGAGCCCTGGCTGGAACCTACTGCAAGAAGCTGTGAGTCTTTGAACACTCTAACTTACCCACGCTATTCCTGCAGCATCCCACATCCTATCTGGAATAAAACTACTTACCTCTGGTTTTTTTTTTTTTTCCCCTCCTCACTCACTCAGAGGGAGATTAACTTGAATGCCTGTGTGCTTCTTTTCTAGTTGTGTACAGAGCTTACAGCAAGAGCTGGCAGGCCATGGTGGATCAAAGACCAGCCAGCCTCTGGAGGTGTGAGGGCCTTGAGTTCTGGTCCCGAGTCAAACACCTCTCAGCACTGTGGCATTAAGCACACTGTTCCCTCTGCATTTTCCTCTTTGCAACTGTTGAAAAGAGGTTGTTAATGTTGTGATCTGGAATGCCACCAAAGGCTTGTGCATTAAAAGACTTGTCTCCAGCTGATGACACTATTGGAAGACGGTGGAAACTGGTTACAGGAAGTAAGTCACTGGGGGCATGTTGTCAGAGGTCATAGCTGGTCTCCAGACACCTGGCTACCATGAGGGAAACATTTCTGTTCCACCGTATACTTCCTGCCATGACGTTCTATCTCAGCACAGGCCTGGAAACACTGGTGACCATGGGACTAAAACCACTGAAACCTTGAGCCAAAGTAAACCTTTCCTCTCTTAAACTGTTCTCTCAGGGACTTTGTCCCAGCAACAAAGAACTTACACCGCTGCCATCTCATGTCACTGTGGTGAGGAGCAAGGGAGATGGAACTCCTAACACACCGTCCCATTGACTCAGATGACACAGAGCCACATTCAAAGCTCGAAGCAAGAGCCAAAGTAACTAAGGTCTTTGTCGCATGACTTCCCGGGAGAAGCTGCCCATCGTGATCAAGGTTGCTGTGCTGTGCTCAGCACTTCAGAGCTTCCCGACCCTGCCACTGCTCCCAAGTTCCCACTCACTCAAGGCTTTTCTGCTGTCGCCCGCCGGACCACCTGACTCTCAGTATGGAGGATAAAGGAAGCCTCCATATGCAAGTGCATTAGACAGTTGTTTTTTCTTTTTTAGTTATTTATTTTTATTGACAACTTCCATGATTGTAAAAAATATCCCACAGTAATTCCCTCCCTCCCCCCACTTTCCCCTTTGAAACTCCATTCTTTGTCATATTCCCTCCCCCTCTCAATCAATCTCTCTTTTATCTTGATGTCATGATCTTTTCCTCCTATTATGTTGGTCTTATGTAGGTAGTGTCAGGCACTGTGAGGTCATGGATATCCAGGCCATTTTGTGTCTGGAGGAGCATGTTGTAAGGAGTCCTACCCTTCCTTTAGCTCTTACATTCTTTCTGCCACCTCTTCCGCAATGGACCCTGGCCCTTGGAAGATGTGATAGAGATATTGCAGTGCTGAGCACTCCTGTCACTTCTCAGCACCATGGTGCCTTCTGAGTCATCCCAAGGTCACTGCCATCTGAATAGGGAAGCTTCTCTAACCAAAAGTGAGAGTAGCATTAATATATGGGTATGAACATTAAGAGAAGTGCTTACTGGGCAGTTTGGTGAGCATAGTGTATACATTTAGCCAAACAGCAGCAGACGTTACACCCCTAGGGATCATGACTACCCCTGTTGTAGGATTTCAGTATCAGGGATGTATTCCCTCCCATGGAGTGGGCCTCCAATCAAATTAGAGGGTGGTTGGTTTCCCCCATAACAGATGTGCCACTATTGCACCTGTTGACTCGTTTGGACTGGCTGGCCAAATTTAAGGCATGCAGTGTCCACTGTTGAGTATCTTCACTGCTGATTTCTCTCTCTCCCATTAAACTACATGCAGTGTGGCTTTTTCCAGTTTTCTGTCAGCTGGTCTACATGAAGGAGGTTTTCAGCTCAGCTCCAGCAGGATTTCTCAGTGACCTTGCAGCCCATGTATGTGGAGTCTTCAGCAATAGGGTCTTACCATCTATGCCTGGTGGGAAACCAAGGGCCTCAGCAATGGCCTGTAATGTTTGGGGGGCATTAGGGACCTCCCTGACCAACAACTCACTGGAAGGTATCCCATTCCTGGAACTGAAAATTTTCTAGTAACAATCTATGGCTTGTGAGTGTTCCATTTTCCCAAAAAGTAGGTTTCCATATGACTTATTTATATCATCTTAGATTTTGATTTGCCCTCCCTCCACCTTTCCTTTACTCAATCTCTTCCCCTGACCTCACTTAGGCCTTTCACCTCCATTAATCTGTTCTACTTACATATATACAATACCATCCTATTAAGTCCCCCTCCCTCCCTTTCTAGACAGTTTTTTTCTAGCATATTTTAAAATTTTTATTTATTTATTTATGAGAGAGAGAGAGAGAGAGGAAGAGACAGATAGAAAGAGAGAATCAGTATTCCAGGGCCTCCAGCCACTACAAACAAACTCCAGATGCATGCACCGCTTTGTGAATCTGGCTTACATGGGTACTAAGGAATCTAACCTAGATCCTTAGGCTTTAGAACCAAGCACCTTAATTGCTAAGCCAGCAAAGCCAAAAGACCTAGGTTCGATTCCTTAGTACCTACACAAAGCCAGATGCACAAGGTGACACATGCATCTGGAGTTCATTTGCAGTGGCTAGGAGGCCCTGGCATGCCCATTCTTTCCCTCTCATAAATAAATAAGATATTAAAAGAATCTTCCCTCCCTCGGTGTTTTGTCTCAGATGGGCTTCCCAAAGTGCAGCTGTGGTTTGCATGGAGAGGGCCACCTGGCTCTGCTCTGGAAGCCCTCTCATAGCATTTGTTCTCTGAAACCACAGTGAGCATCACCCATCCTCTGGGGAGGTTCTGACACCTGACACCTGTGACTCTGAGGGACCTCCAGAGCAGACAGAGGGGCTATGACTTGCCTCCGTGCTTTTTGAGGCTAGCTGAAGTCCTAACTTAGAAGAGAAGCCTGAGCTCTGAGAAGAGATGGGCAGGGCAGAACAGGAGACCCACTCTCCAGCCCCTCATGGAGTGTATGCTGATAACAGACTATGGCAAATTATATTTTCCGAAGGTAACTGCCACCTCCATATTTATACCACACTGTGTCATTTCCTTGCAGTGTGGCTGTGTCTCCTTTCACTTAGAAATGTTCACTCTCCCGTGAAGCTCGATTGTGTGTGTGTGTGGGGGGGTGCACATGTACACATGCAGTCACGCGTACATCTGTGCAGCAGCGTATGACAGGAGTTACATAACTTTTGATTTTAGGTACTTAAAAAAAAAACAGACATGGCATCCCTCCCTACCTTCTTCTCTCCCTCTTGTTATGCACTATACTGGAGGAGGCCCACATGGAGAGACCCAGCTAGACTCTGAACGGTGGACAGCATGACTCACCAAGCAGTGTGAATGACCCTTCAGATGCTTCTGGACTCCCACTGGGCCTAGACACTGTGGCCACGATGTCCCTGCTATGCTGACTGCTGGACTTTGGAAACTTTGCAGGTTAAAAATGACCATTGTTTTAAGTCACTGAGTTTTAGGCGAATTTGTTATGCAGCACTCAGTAGCTAATGTGTGAGTCCTGTGAGGAGCTGGGCCCAGGGAGGAGGAGCTGCCTGGGAAGATCTCTAAATAAAGACAGTGACTGGATTGAGTCGCAGGGCTGCTACACAGGGGCACACTGAGGAAGTGTGTCTGACTCCCCAGGGAGGTTTCTGTGGGGGCTCAGAGACGTTGAATGCAAGATGAGACACTCAGCTGGGTCTAGAAGGATAAGAACAGGTTATGGTTTGTAGATCAATGATAAAGTGTCTGCCTAGCATACGGGAAGCCCTGAATTCGACTCCCAGTACTGCAAAAAGGAGGGACCTGGGGAGATGGCTTAGTGGGTGAAGTACTTGCTATATAAGCACAGGGCCTGAGTCCAGATCCCCAGCATCCATCTCAAAGCTGGGCATGGCAGCGCATGCCTGTAATCCCAACACTGGACGGGCGCAACAGGAGTCCTAAGTCTTGCTAGCTAGATAGTCAAGCTGAATAGGTTTAGTGTGATACCTTGTTTCAAAGGACAAGGTGGAGAGCAACTAAAGAAGACATCCAACCTTCACTTCTGGCCTCTGCACACACAGGCACACATGTACACAGTGGCAGACAGATTCACACGGGCACACATGTACACATAGGTACACATGGGCACACAGATGCACACAGGCATGCAGGTGTACATGGACACACAGGTACAAAGGCACACATGTGCCCACAGGCACACGGGTACATACAGGCCCACAGGTGCACATGAGCTCAAAGGTACACATGGACACACAGATGCACACAGGCACACAGGGCACTCGGGCATATGGGCACACACAGGTACACATGGGCATATATGTGCTCCATCACATGCCTCAGCAGCTGCACCCATACTGACATACATAGTACCCACACACATAGAAACATGCGTGCACACGAACATCATACACATACACAAAATGAAAAGAGGAAAAGGAATTGAGAGATAAGAAGAGTTAGGAGGGAAAGCCAGTGGTTGGCAGCACTGGAGATCCCAGAGTGGCTGCCTCCCCGAGGGGAAGGAGGACTGAACACGTGTCACAGCAGTGGTGATGTGACTTGCTAGATCAGCACACTCAGCTCTGACTCCCTCCAGATGTTCCCCCCAGCTGCTGCTGTGTGAACTGCCCTTATCTGGACACAGCTTCTCCCTGCTGGCCAGACTCCTTCTCATATGAGCGCTTGCTTGCCATTTTCACAAATCCCTCTTTTAGGAAGCCCTCGAGAACCTTGGGGTCCTCACAACTTCGTACCCCTCCATCACAGCCCCTGGGATGTGGTGGGCAGTGGCTTGTTTACCTGTGTAAGTCACTGGCTAGGTGGGGGGGGGGGTCCCCAGAGAGCATGGGATGTGTCCTCCTGGGCCCAACAAAGAGCAAGCCTTCCTTAAGATCTGGCTTCTAAGTAGAATAACCAAGATGGGGGCTCCTTTATCTCTGTCATTAGAGCTGTGAGGACAGGTTCTGAATTTCACACACCCTCACATGCCCTCCAGTGCCCACAGCAGATCTTCCACACTGAGCAGCCATTGACCACCAACTGAATACCTGGATGCTACTGTGTCCCTTGGTCCTGAGCCATGGGTATCTCAAGGGTGGACACCAAGAACTTGTCAACCAGTATTCCAGGTGTCCTTGTTAGTTTGAGCTCAACTGGACTCTGGGCTGAGATCTTGGAATATTAATGGGCCTGGTGTGCTTGAGTCTATCTATCAGTCCTCTGTGGTTTTAGCCTATGGGTCAAATCCAGGCATGAGTGTGTGTGTTAACTATGCATGTCTGTGAATGTCCAAATGTGTCACATCCTGGATGTGTCCATGTGACTGCGCATGCCATGTGGAGATGTTTCCTCTGGGCAGAGAGCAGGGCAGACACAGCCACCACATCTTTTCGGGGCCTCTCTCCTGCCATACCCAAGGCCAGCCAGCTGGGCCCAGTGGGACTCTCCATGACCCTTCCTGCCATCCCTGAGTTGTACGATAGCATGGCCCTCTGCACTGCCCACCCCGCAGCCCCCTGCCTGTGTGATATGCGTGTGAACGTTGCCCGCACCTCCCTGGTTACTTGCTACTAAGTAAGGAACAGATTATAATTCCTGTGTGAGCTGCATCTGCAACCAGCTTGAGGGAAATAATTGTTGAGCGAGTTGAAAGAATAAAAATAACTTGTAGCAAGGAACTTCAATCCAGCCAGCCACCCGTGTCATTAAATTAGGCTAATCTAAATCCTCAGCCTAATTAAGCAGCCACTGGGCTACCCCCCTATGGCACTCTGAAATTCCCATTGCAGCATTCTCAGCAGAGGTTTTCTTCAAGGGACAGAAGGCAAGAGTGGCTGGCACACTGAGGACACACGGGGCCTGTGAGGGATGCCTGCTACTCCTCGGGGACCCGGCTGTGTTGGAGAAAGGCTGAGCTAGGTGCCAGGGCCCATTCTCTGCATGAACTGTACCACCATGCCAGGCCCCTCTGCCTCACCCAGCCCTCGAGGCCTTGCAGTGGCTGCGTGGGCCAAAGCTGAGGGAAAGGGTCCTTCAGAGGGAGGAGCTTACGAAGAGGTGAGGCCTGATCTTCTCTCTAAAGTTGCATCACGTGACTTCACTGAAGTTGAATGGGTTGCTCCCATGGACCCCAAGCCGTGGTCAGCTGGAAGGAGGATTGAGGTAAGCTTGTGCCGTAGGACGTGACTTGGCTCACGCCTGTTTTGGTCATTACCTCATTAGCCCATTGAGACACGTCCCAACTCACTGACTCAGTCATCCTCCCACACCTTGACTCATTCTTTCTTTGATTCCCTCCCTCATTCTGTCCATCCCTCCATCTTCCTTTCCTCCTTTCTGCTCCAGACTTTGGAAGTAGTTCCTGGTAGAAAGCTACTCAGGATGAAGAGAACCTGGGGTACACTGCTCTGAGGACCCATGCCTAGACGGGGCCCCTCACTTGCTCCTGGGGTACACTACTCTGAGGACCATGCCCAGATGAGGTCCCTCACTTGCTCCTGGGGTACACTGCTCCTAAGACCCATGCCTGGACAAGGCCTCTCACTTGCTCCCCTTCCTGTCCTGGCCTCTGGCTCCTCACTGCCCCTTCTGAGGGCACCCATCTCCTCTCTGCTCTCCTCCTCTGTAGGCTAATGGTGGGCTCGTAGGGAGGCCTTTGTTGGGGGCATTCAGGAGGGGGAAAGGTGCCAAACTGACCTGATAAATGAAATAGCAGGGATGTGTGGCCTGGCTCCCCCACCCCTTTGATCAAAAGCCTCTGAACCCCTGATGACATCCCATGGCGTATTCCTCTATTAATCAGAAAAGCCTTGACAGATGTAAGCAATTTGTCTTTGGAGAGAACTGGAGGGGGTTGCGAAGGAGCCCGGCTCAACTCAGTGTGGAGAAGATGCGGAGGGAAAGTCTTGCATTGGGGGCTGAATACATGCATACTAAGAAGGCAGGAGCAAGGGGTTCCAGGCAGATCAGAAAGGGAAGCGTTTTCATTTCAAAGCATATTTCTTCCTTGATTGAATAGCCCCCCCACTACCACCACCAAACCAAGATGCTGGAATGAGGCTGGGATCCAGGGGTTAATCCTCCCCAGCTCCTTTGGGGTCTCAGATGCATGAAGTAATGGGCCCCGTGGTAGGGTTCAGGTGTGGCATTCTTGTTCTCAGCATCCTCATTATGTTGCATGCTGCTTCTGCCCTCGCCTGCTGATGGTGGTGATACACTGCTTACAGACACCACACACCTCTGAGGAACCTGCCATGTGTGGGCCAGGAGCCAGGCACTGGAGATGCAGGAGAGAAGCAACATTAGTTCTTCAAGCTCCTCGTCTAGGGGCTGGGGAGCTAGCTCAGTTGGTGCTTACCTTGCCAGTATGAGGAGCTGAGTTCAATCCCCAGAATCTGCCTTGGTGTGGAGGGACACACCAGTAACCTCAGAGCTAGGGAGGCAGAGAAGGAGGAACCCTGGGCCTCACTGGCCACAGCCAGTCTAGCCTGATCTGTGAGCTCTGGGCCAGTGAGAGACCTTGTGTCAAAGGAGGTGGATGGCATCCTTGAGGTTGTCATCCAAGGTGGTCCTCTGACTTCCACATGCATGTGTACACACTTTCACCCACATGTATATGAACACACACACACACGTAAAATAATAATCTATGGGTCTGGAAAGATGGCTCAGCAATTAAGGTGCTTGCCTGCAAAGACAAAGGGCTCAGGTTCGACTCCCCAATATCCACATAAAGCCAAATGCACAAGGTGACGCATGCATCTGGAGTTTGCAGTGGCTGGAAGCTCTGGCATGCTCATTCTTTCTCTCCCTCTCTCAAGTAAATTAATTAATTAATTAATTAATTAATCAAGACTCCACCTTCTTACACTTGTAAATGAATGTGGGGTGGTCATAAAAAATTTGTCAACAGTAAAAGATTTCTGGATGCACAACAGCCACACATGAATTCAGAACCGAATGCATCTTGAATCTGAAGCGTTTCCGGCAGGGCTCCCGTGTGGCACTATGCAAGATGTCAAGCACACAACGTGCACACCTTGCACTGTGCGTGCTGTTACACCACACAGTGCCAACCAGCGCTGCCGTGAAACACCTCCGTCCAGACTCAAGACTATCGTAGGTTATGAACGGCAGTGGTTTCACTGCGCCTGCAACATTTGCTGTTCTTCAACATGATGTTTGTATTGAGGAAAGCAAAAACTCTTAATGTTTTACTTCCACCATCCCTCAAATATCAAATCAATGTATCTTTAGACTGTATGGCATTTGATTTGAAAAATCCCTGTTTCAGTTGCTGACTTGAGTTTTATAAAAAGTCACACAGTGAATTTTGGCTTGGGGTTCAGACAGAATTTCCAACAATTTCTGAAGTGGACCTAAACATCTGCAGTTTTTTAAAATTATTTTAATTTTTTTTTATTCATTTGACAGAGAAAGAGAGAGAGAGGGAGAGACAGAGAGAGAGAGAGAGAGAGAGAGAGAGAGAATGGGTGCCCCAGGGCTTCTAACCACTGCTAACGTGGGTCCTGGGGAACTGAACCTGGTTCCTTTGGCTTTGCAGGCAAACGCCTTAACTGCTAAGCCATCCCTCCAGCCCAACATCTGCAATTTTGTACTGCATATTCATGCAAAGTGACAGTCTTGGCATTGATGATTATAAAATCTAAGTATTGATCAACTCTAAAAAAACACTGAGAATGCTCTACATTCTGCAGTACCAGACATTGGGCCAAGATTTAATCCTTTATGTAAAAACAAACAAGCATATCTATCTCATTAGCATGGAAACTTTCATTGTCCCAAATTAATGGTAAACATACAATTACATATATATTTCAAATAATTATTTCAGAATAAATTTCTTTATGATGTATTGTCAGTAAATGCTTGATTAGTGTGTAGGATTTTCCACACAAATAAAGCCGGGATCCTGTAAAACTTTCTCAGATGAAAAGGGGTTGCAAGCAGGAAACGATGAAGAGATGCTGGTGTGGGTCAGCAGACAGGTAAATGACAACGACGCGGAGATGGCTTAGCTGTGGGAGTAGGTGAGGGAGGGAGAGAGTGTCCAAGGCATGGGATGGCACAGAGAGTGCCCCCCTCAACCAGGGGACATTTCCCAGAGGAGGGGATGGTAGATGGTTCTTGATGGACAAGCAGACCTTCCCTCCCTGTCTGCTGGAAGAAACACTCATCATCTGGAACCTGACTGCGTCTCTTCCTTCATTCCCCTCTCCCTCGCAAAGTCTTGGGATCAGGAGATTTGTCTGACTTGTCGCTTTGACCCCAGCGTCCAGGCCAGAGCCTGACACAGAATGGGAACACGTGCTTCCTGCTGTCCGAGTGGAGTGGAGGTGCAGGAGGAGGAAGGGCATGTGCCGAGGGACGGAGGCCGGCAGGAAACGGCACGGGTGACAGACAGAGCCCTCGCAGCCTTAATGTCTGTCTGTCGGCGAGAAAAGCATGTGAACATCAGAGAAGCTGAAAATGGAATTGCATTTCTTAGGTTTCATTTAGGCTCTGGCCCCATAGAAAGGCAGCCGGAGAGCTTTCTGCAACTGAAGAGTTACGGAATCTTATTCGCATTGTGGCTTGGTGGGGGGGGGGGGGGGGGGGCGGCGCTCCATGAATGTGTTTACATGCTTCAAACGTAGTCCTTAAAATCTGCTCTTGCAAGTCTCTGAGACTAGACGCAGCCAATGTTTTGATCATTTGCCTTCTTCCCCTTCCAATAAACACCTAGCACACTTTGCCAAGCTTTCTGCACTCGGGATTTACAGATCTGTGACTCACCCAAGTGAGCCAGGGAACATGAAAAGATGTCGCTGGGGAGAAATATGCAGGGAAGGATGGGAGAGGTCAGCACCTCCACCAAGCAGGACAGACTCCCACAGCTTTTCCTAATAAACAAGTTTTCCAGGGCCCTTTGAATTCTCCTGGAGAGGAGAGGAGAGGAGAGGAGGAGAGTTAGCATCCACATTGCGGGAGGAAGATCACCCATGTAACCACGTGGTCCAAGCCTTCAGAAGGGAGTGAAGGGCTTAGGCAGGACACAAATCCGGGATCAGGGTCATGGCTGCTAACAGCCTGTTTGCTAGACCCTGGGATAGCCTGTTCCATAAAGAAGGCTCAGAGAAGCCAATGACCATGTCTAACTAAGGTTATGTGTCCAGAAGGAGGGAGTAGGGATTGAAGCTGGGGCTGTTGGTTCCAAAGCTCCTTTTGTCCAGACTCTGCTGTGATCTGGGTTGATCCTAAGTCTTTCAACAGGGTTCTGACCTGGCATCTCGGCCTGAACTTCCTCGTTGTGAAGATATAATGGGGTGCTATGGCAATATACCCAAAGCTGTTGAGACTCAGGAACTCTGGCTAGTTCCAGGTGATCCTGGGATGTGCAGAGTTTTCATAGGATTTGCCTGACTCCTCTTTCAACGTTGCAAGCTGCAGGAGAGACTGCTTCTGACCACGAACATGCATGGGCAAATCCCACTTCAGGAGCCCATGTGGTTTCTACCAACCCCCCCCAACCCAGATCAGCATCCCCCACACACTCCTAACACACACACAACTCTCTGCGGCTTCCCACGTTTCCCAGTCGCCAAGCGCCTGATACTATCATTAAATGCTGCTTACTGGGTGTCTATCATGTGCCCAGCATTTTGTATCTGGATTAACTCTCTCTGGGTTATGTTGCTTAACTTTTCAGATGACACCTCGGAGACTCGAGGAGAATAAGGAACTTGCTGGGGCCATACGCCTAGCGAATGGCAGAAGCAGCGAGGGCAGCCTTTAGCTGCCTGTCCCAGGAGCAGGTGATCACAACTTTAGTTCTCTTCTGTCTGCTGGTCATATCACACATACATAACCACACATACCCAGCCAGCTCTTCTCCCTCCTGTCTGTGATAGTCTGTTGTAGCAACGCTGAACTTCCCACGTGGGAAGGGCTGGCCTCTTGGTTCCTGGTGCCACCTAACGCTATTTCCCCATGTCCTTAGCGTGCTCTGCTAGGCTCAAGGCTTGGTTTGTGGTTTCTGGAGGCCATTTGGTGCTTGCGTGAGCATGTAGCTGCGCACCTGTACGAGGTCACGTGGGAGAGGAGGTGGGGATGCTAGCAGGAAGTGAGCAAGGACTACTTAGAGGGAGAGATTATATTCCTGCTCTCTGCTGTAACCCAGAAGGGCCAAGAAAAAGGCAGGCAGCAGAGTCCTAGCCAGGTGTCAGAGAAACTAGAGGGCCTGGGGTGCTTGAGCCCTCTGCAGGGCAAATACCATGATGTGCTCCATGATGCATGTGGTAGTGGCTGCCACGAGAGAGAGAGAGAGAGAGAGAGAGAGAGAGAATGGGCACGTCAGGGCCTCCAGCCACTGCAAACGAACTCCAGACGCGTGCGCCCCCTTGTGCATCTGGCGTACGTGGGTCCTGGGGAATTGAACCTGGGTCCTTTGGCTTTGTAGGCAAATGCCTTAATCGCTAAGCCATCCCTCCGGCCCGGAAGCTGATATCTTTTTGAGGTGTACAGCCAACCGCCTTGAAGCCCAGAAGATGAATCTTAAAGGACAGCAAGGGTGTCATCACTCAGGACTAGGGGTGGATCTACACGCTAGACATTAGGGAAATGGCACAATGGATCCAGGGGTTGTCAAGGCCCCTGCTGGCAGGGGTGTCCATGACTGGGTCTTTGCTATTGGCAGAGTATGCCAAGCAATGCCCACAAAACTAGTGACGTTTGCAGCTGGGCTCTGAAGGCCAAGGGAGTGATTAGGGAAGTTCTCACCCAATTCATTTCCGTGGCAGAGTCACTGAGAGAGCCCTTTGGTCCTCTCTCCAGGCTGGTCCTGAGGGCTGAGTTTCAAGCCCACCTTCTCCAGGAAGCCTTTCCATCTGGCCCAACCACATGGATCAAAGGGGGTAGAGGGTCTGGGTGGGGGTGGTCTTCGTCGTCTGTGTGCAGGATGCTTGTGAGCCCAGCAGGACTGCTTTGCTTCACCCTCACAGCCTGTGGGGAGACCCAGCCAGAAATCAGGTGCGGGGAAAGCGAGGCGGGAGTGGGGGGTGGGGAGGTGGGGGCACTGTTATATGCAGACAAGCCAGCAGGGGGCGCTACCCATAGCTTCTCACGGTGTGTCCTCTAGCAGGAGCTGGAAGACCAAGCCCTGGCAATCAGCAGGCAGATCTCTGCAGCAGCTGAGCCTTGCAGGGGCCAATCTAACCCAGAGGCCATTTGTTCTTGTCTCGCAAGTTCTAGCCCAATCTCTGTGAAAGCAGTGGAGACAGATCTATAAAGTTGCTGCTCCAGGGAGAAGAGGAGATAGAATCCAGAAGACTGATGGCCCAAGGGCAGGAAAGAAAGCATGCCCCCTAGGGTTCCCATCAGGGGAAGAAAGCTTTTCCCAGGGTTGGGAAATAGGGGCAAATAGGAAGGGAGAGGTCAGGCCAAGTCACACAAGTTCCGCTCAGTCCCTCCTCCCAAGAAGCTCAAGAGACAGGAAAAATAAGCCAGGCATAGTGGCTCACACTTTTAATCCCAGCACTCTGGATGCTGAAGTAGGAGGATCTCTGTGAGTTCAAGGCCACCCTGAGACTACAGAGTGAATTCCAGGTCAGCCTGGGCTAGAGCGAGACCCTACCTTGAAAAACAAAACAACAACAAAAGAAAAAGAAAAAAGAAAAAGAAAAATTGTTCTTTCATAGACCTATGGTAAATACTTATTAATGTTAAAGTGGGTAAGGACACCCAGGTGAGCTGGAGGGTAGGCCTCCAGCTTACTCACAGTTCCATGGAGGGCCACGGGCTTTCTTAAAGAAGCCCAGCCTCCAACATGATGCCTTTGCTGGCAAGACAGCCCTGGGTCTGGATAAGCAGACCACCCAGCCCGTGGAGGCTCTCCAGGGACTCCCCTGAAGGAGTCCAGAACCATCCACAGGCTCTCTGGAGTGGGAGGTGAAGTAGGAGGGACTGCCATGGTGACAGCAGAGATGACCCCATGGGAAAGACCAGAATTGGGAAGAGTGGGCAGGGGCCACATGGTTCGTGTGATGGAGATCCAGGGTCCACAGCATCACCAAGGAGGGGCAGGACCAAGTCAGCCAGGATGCCAGCAGGTTCGCAGTTCCCAAAGGTCCCCTGGGCTCCTGTGAAGAACGGGCAGAAGGACCAAGACACCAGTTCCGGGCCTTCTCTCTCACTTTCCTAAGGTTCCTTCTTCAGCCAAAGGAGACCTATCACCTTCCTTCACATCAAATCATCCTGGGGGAAGACAGAGGGGGAGAGAGAGCCCCTGGGGTGCTGGCACTTGCTTGACTGCTATGCTCAGTGGCTGTAGCTTCCCACGACCATCACAATAAAGGTGCATTGTAGGAAATACAAGAGACCCACTTAGGGGTGCTGTGCAGCATATGACACGTTAAGTTGTGCCATGAAACAAAATGGATCTCAGTTCTACTGTGAACCTGTGTAGTGTCTCCCGTGTGAAGTCTCCCTACTTCCTGTCTCTAGGGGCCATTGCTTTGAATATTCCAGACAGGAGGCCTTTAAAAGACACTCTACCCAACTTTTCCTTCCAAACGGGGGTGGTCTGGCTATGCCACTTATCCTTTTGTCTCAACCCCCCCCCCACACTCCTTAGGATCACCCCAGTGTGCTTCTCAGATGGGAAGCGGAGAGAGAGAGTGGGATGGGTTCTGTAGCAAGCCTGGCTTAGCTGTTGTCTTACAGGTTCCTGTGTTGCATGGCTGGCAAGAGATTTCTGCAAGGATTGCAGGTCAGAGCCATGTAGACAGTCTGAAACCAAGCTTGTTGTCTTGGCTTTTGGCTACAAGCAAGGGTAATTTTGAAAACCTAGCTATTTAGGAGGACAACAAATCCAAAGGCAGTTTAGTGGCTCTAGGATGCCATCAAGAACCAAAGTTCTCTCCAGCTACCTATTCTTTTGTTTGTTTGTTTGTTTTGTTTTTCAAGGTAGGATCTCACTCTAGCCCAGGCTAACCTGGAATTCACTATGTAGCCTTGAACTCACGGCGATCCTTCTACCTCTGCCTTCCAAGGGCTGGGATTAAAGGCGTGCGCCACCACGCCCAGCCAGCTACCTATTTCTCATCCTCACCATGGTAGCATTATTGGTCCTGTGCATGTTGCCTCACAGTCACAGAATGGCAGCCACAATTCTAGACGTCACATTTCTCATCCAACTCTATTCCAGTTCACGCTAGAGCTGATTCATGTGCCCACTTCCTGGACCGAGCTCTGGGACCATCTTTCCTAAAATCAAGACATCAGTAATCACATCATCAAGGCCGTGTTATCAGGGAGAAGGTTAGGTTGGCTTTGGATCAGAAACCCAACAGTACTTTTGAATGGCTCAAGGGAGGCAAGGTCGGGAAAGGAAGCCAGAGCAGGAAGTCTCACGTGGCAACATGCATGAGGAGACGAGAACGCATGCTTAAAGTAAACCACAGCTGAGCTGGTGCAGAGGGTGATGTCAGTGCTGGAAACAGCTGTGATGTGACGACGATGATGATGATGGTGACTGAGGTCATTGTATTAGTCACTTTTCTCGTTGCTGTCACAAAATATGTGACCCAATCCACAGGAGAGGATACATGACTGATACTGAAAATCTATGATGGGGGAGGTCATGATCCCTAGGGGTGTAACGCCTGCTGGTGTCTGGCTAAATACATATAGTATGCCCACCAAACTGCCCAGTAAGCACATCTCTTAATGTTCATACCCATATATCAATGCTACTCTCACCTTCGGTTAGAGAAGCTTCTCTTTTCAGATGGCGGTGACCTTGGGATGACTCAGAAGGCACCATGGTGCTGAGAAGAAGTGACAGAGGTGAGCTCAGCACTGAATCATTTCTATCACACCTTCCAAAGCTCAGGGTCCATTGCAGAAGAGGTGGCAGAAAGAATGTAAGAGCCAAAGGAAGGGTAGGACTCCTTACAATGCACTCTTCCAGATACAAAATGGCCTGGATATCCATGACCTCGCAGTGCCTGACACTACCTACACAAGACCAGTGTAGTTGGAGCAAACGAAGATGATATCAAAATAAAAGAGAGAATGATTGAGAGGGGGAGGGGATATGATGAAGAGTGGAGTTGTGAAGGGGAAAGTGGGGGAAGGGAATTATCATGGTTTATTGTCTATAATTATGGAAGTCGTCAATAATAAAAAATAAATTTAAAATATGTGACAAGGGCTGGAGGGATGGCTTAGCGGTTAAGACATTTGCCTGAGAAGCCAAAGGAACCAGATTCGATTCCCAAGGACCCACGTTAGCCAGATGCACAAGGTGGAACATGTGTCTGGAGTTCATTTGCAGTGGCTGGAGGCCCTGGCGCACCCATTCTCTCTCCCTCCCTCTCTCTCTCTCTGTCAAATAAATAAATAAAATATTTAAAACAAAATAAAATAAAATAAAAATATGTGACAAAACAACTTCATGGTAGAGGGGTTTCTTTTGGCTCGTGGTTTGAGGGTACAGTCTGTCCTTCTGGGCTCAGCATGGCGGCAGGAGCGTGAGGCAGCTGCTCACATTGCATCCACAGTCATGAAGCAGAGTGAGGTGAACGCTGCTGCTCCGCTCATTTTCACCTTTTTGTTCAGTCTGGGACCCCCAAGCCCATAGCATGCATGGGGTTACCCACAGTCAGCTGGGTCTTCTCCTTTCTGGGAACAACTTTAATGATACACCTAGAGGTTTGTTCCCATGGTGACTCTAAATCCTGTCAAGTTGATAATCAAGGTTAACCATCACAGTGATAACGATGGCAGTGGTGACGTTAAGGGAAGCAATAGAGGCAAAAGCTACAAGGTATGGGAAACTCACCTGATCCTCCTGATAACTTATTACTGTCCTTAAAAGGGGACTGGGCCTTGCTCTCAAGGGCTGGCAGGTAGCTGGAGGTGGGGTCATTACTATTCTCTCTGGCTGCTGATGTGGCCTTCTGGGAACACCAGAGCAGAGGCCATCAAAAAGTGCCTTCTTGGTGGTACATGAGCTACTGGGAGAAAGTGGCCAACATCTGTCTGAGCAACTCATGGTCTAAGCTACTCAGTAGCAAGCAACCTGACGTGATGCTCACACAAGTGCACACAGCCAGGGTGGGTAACCAGCTGCCCTTGGATTGGCTGACAGCTCTGCTCAGTGGAAATGAACCCATATCTAGAATGGGGAAACAAGTCAGAATCATATCCAGATAATGAGTTTACTCTCAGATATCAAGCTCTCACCAATCTTGGGCTACAAGAGGACCCATTAAATTCTCTCTAAATTAATAATGGTTGTCCCATTTAACCTGTGCTGATCTCACTCTCCATTGGAGAATCCACTTCTCTTTTTCAGATGGAATCAGGACCTGAGGAGAGAAACGACCCATCACACCTCACCAGGGCCCCAGCTGAAACCATAGAGGAGTTGGGAAAATAAGCAAGAGTGCTGATTTCTCAGTGAACCTGACTATCAGCACAAAGGCAAAGGAGATAGACACTGAGGACACTCAACACCTACCAAACCAGAAAACCAGAGGCTCCGAAGAGCCCATCACTGAAGTAGACCTAAAACAAACCCAATGTGGCTCAGGAAATTTCATGGAAGAAGGGGGCAGAAATATTGTCAGAGCCACACGCTGGGACACTGCACAGAGACATTGCCTCTTCCCCATGACTGATATCTATCCCCACAATGCACGACCCACAATCCCCATGGGGATAACCGACATCCCCAAAGAGGAGAGGGGGGCAGGGATGAGGGTAAAGATGGTACTAAAATGTGCTGTTCACACACTGAGTATGTCTATAACTGATCAAAAAAAAAAAAAAGGTGCCTTATTTCTACCACAGATTTAACCAATACTCCAGGCCTTCTCTGTGAGGCTAATCAAGTACACCTATGCCAGCATTTCAGGACATAGTAGTCTCTGCAAACAAGGATCCTGCTCTTGTGGAGGTACCATCAGGCAGGAAGCATGCATAACAGTGAGTAGGTCATCAATAATTGGGAATCAGATTGTAGTAAGGGCAGTGAGGGACACTGACCAGTTGGTGGCATCAGGAGAGCCTGGGGAGATGGCCTTGTTTATACTACGTGGTCTGGGAAAGGCTCTCTAAAGAGATGGTCTGGGTGGGAGCTTCATGGTCAGATGGCTAGACATGGGTAGGCCTGGAAGGAAGGAAATTCTGGGCCAAGGATTAGCAAAGGCACAGAGGTGAGGGAGGCAGAAAAGAAACCACACTGGTGGGAGCCCAAAGCAAATCAAGGACCCGAGTGTGCTGGCGAGGGCTTTGTTTCTAGTGATGGAAGCCTCTTGGATAGCATAATGGATAATCTGGTTTATACTTCTAGAAAGGTTTCCCTTTGCATGCCCCTTTGCATGGTGTACACCAATGCTCCTTGTCCTGTGACATATGCTCTGCCATCCCAGAAGACTGCAAATTCTCAGGGGGAGGGCCGATCTTGCCCCTCACCTTGTGCCTGCTGGAGGCCATCAGCAATGGCCCTGCGGGGAGCTTGCAGGCCCATGGACCAACCAAGAATCACGCCCCACCCTGATAAAATTAAAGGAAGAAGTGTCCTCCTGCCCACCAGGGCTGAACAGACCATGGAAGAAAACCGATGGGGCCTTGAAGCCCCTGTCTTTCCCTGGATGGACCTGAGAACGATGACCCTGGGTGAAAGGTTGAGTTTCAAGGCCTCTGCTTCTCAGAAGTGGCCAGGGTTCACCAAAGCAGCAAATCTTCCTGGGAGTTGCTGCATCAGGTTGTGGGGTCCCTTCTCCAACCTGTCTTCCGCACCAGCCAGGAGCAGCCCTGGGTCTCATTAGGAGGGGGGCTGCCAGTGGGGGGGAAGTTCAGTGTCCGTTGGGTCATTCCTCCAATGAGACCTGATAGGTAGCAGACGTGCATGCTGGGGGTGACCTGGGAACCAGTCTTCCCGCAGCCCCCACCCACCAGCCAGAGGCTCCCCTGCCCCCGCAAGGTGCTCTCCAGAACTTGGCTCTGAATACATGAAACATGAGGCCATCCCCATAATCAGAGCTGACTTGTGGGAAAATTAAACACAGAAGGACACGTCAGTCCCAAGCAGCCTTCCTTTCTACCTTCCTGGAGACTCCGTCTAGCACTGGGCACCTTCGGAGAGAGAGGCTGACCTGCTGTCAAGCAAAAAAGCTGTGACCCCGGTGGCAGTTGCATCTAGATGACATGTTTGTATCAACTGGAACAGGGAGACTAATAACAAAAGGAGAATAAAAGGGTAAGATCTTTTTTGTTGTTGTTGTTTGGAATGCCCGTCTACTCTAAGTCCTTGTGGCTGGATATCATTTATTTTTCATATGTCCTGAGTTGAAATTCCATTAAGTTTTTCCAGGTGAGTCAGTTACAAATTACCTAGCTCCTTCTAAAGCCATTGGAAGGAATGCAGGGTCTGCAGAAGGCAGTTACCATGAGAGACACAGTGGACCAGTGCAGAGCCTGAGAGAGAGAGAGAGAGAGCGCACAAGGGGAGTCCAGGCACAAGACCCACTGGGCAAAGATTTCAGTGGATGGAGCAGGGTGGAGTTGAGACCAAGCTGGCCCATGATTCAACCCCAAGGGCACTGTGTGGATTGGTAAATAGCCCAGGAATCCTCTTTGGAATGGTATTGAACTTGTACCCAGGGCTACAGGATGACACTGAGCCCGAGGTCTTTCCATGCCCTTGTTGGTCCTGAGAGCCCTTTGAAGGCGGCTGTGGGCTCCTTTTCTATTTACAAAGCCCCTTTCTCATTAGGATTTAAAGCATATGCTTAGCTGAGGCTGTCACAATGCATCACAGAGATGGTCCCAAACCAACCACGAAGAACCCCCCTGTCCTGATCAAAGAGGAGGCAGGCATCCTCCTGCCCACAGGGGCCGGAGAAGAGCGTGTGGGGAACTGACAGGACTTGAAGTTGACAGGCCTACCAGCCGCAGGCCAAGGGAGCTGTTCCCAAGCTGCACACCACTTGGGCACCTGGATAGGCCTAATGCGAAAGGTGACCTTGACAGGGACACTGACCTCTTCCCCAAGCCTGGGCTGGAGATCAGCCAGGTGCCTGCTGCAAGGGTAAAATGAGCCAGGTCACAGTCCCTGCAGGGCTGGAAAGGGAGACGGAGAGCACCCATGCTTATGTCCAGGAGGTGCAGGGGGGAGGGACAAATGAACCCCTAGAAGATGAAGTGTAATAACGAGATAGCATCATAGCTTGAGTGCTGGCTACATGCCTGACACCATGGCCTTACGCCTTCCTGGCCTTGCCCAATCCTCCCAACTAGTGTCTACAGGTGGAAGTACCGGTGTGGTCACCTGGTTTGACAACCACAACTGTACACAGAGACCAAGCACTGTGGCCAGCTTCGTACAGCTTGTAGCAGTGCTGGGACTTGAGCCGCAGCTGCCTGAGCCGAGAGCCAGTGTTCCTGATTGCTGGGCAGACTGTGGCTCAGAGAGGTGGGGTGGTGGCCAGGGGGTCTGGGGGGCTCAGGATACAGGGCTTCTCAGAGGGAGGCTGGCTCAGAGGATTGGCACATGCAGACACTGGTCTAGGAACGGCGCTCAGGGTTGTATGCCCAGAGAAATGTAGGTAGGAGATTGGGCAGAGCAAACAGGTGGGGGCCTCCTGCTGCTGACCACACAGGCCTCCATATAACTGCTCTGCATGGCTTCCCTGGAAGTCCCGACTGCGTGTTTTAGGACTCCGTGGCTCCTCAGTACCTGCTCTGGTGCTGCGTGCTCTGACTTCTTCGCTGATCAGTGTCCCTCACCCCCTCATATTTCTTGGGCTCTGACTGATCTCTGGGGTTGGCCCAAGCCAAGCATTTTCTCTCAGCCTCCATCTGGGTACTGGCCTCAGAGCCCTGTGCACCCAGATGGAAACCCCACCACGCACTAGCTATAGCGTCAGGCAAACAGTGTTGGATGTGGTGCTGGTAGTTAAGGTGCTTTCTTTTCACTCCAAATCTATGCCATACTGCGAGGCCCTGGGATGCTGCAAATCATATTTTCACCCTCATAGGGCAAATCACACCAGCCTGCCAGGCTCTGCCAAGAGGAGGCACAGATAGAGCCTCCAAGGCTGGAAGAGGACAGAGCCTGCTCCCACCCCCTTGCTTTCTGCTTCCGTCCACTCCTCCCAGCAATGGCCCTGTGCCCTCCAACCCGTGGGGCAGCAGCTTTGAGCCAGCCCACCTCTCCCTCTCTGAGGCCCCTCAGAAGTCTTGTGGATCCTTCATCCAAGCAGGTACATCTTTATAAGCCCTGACTCTTACCTTTGCTGCCCCAGCCTACCTGTTATTGCTGGTGCCCTGCCTCTGGTCATATGCTCCTTTGCCAAGCCTATACATTCTTTGAAGCATCTGTTCAATCATTTCCCTGTTTTAGAAACCCTGACTGCTTTCTTATTATGGAGTTTTGAGGATCTTTAGGTATCTCTGCTCCTATGACTATGGCAAAACCTCAGTGTTGCCTCTTTAGGTCCTCAGCTCCTGGGTCATGTCCCTACTGTGAAAGTTGCTATCTCCTGATGGACACCAGTCCATGCCTCAGGTTCTTTATTCACCAAATGGGAAGTGGGATCCCAGTCTATGAGGACTCGGCCTGGAGATGCCCGTGGAGGACATTGCAGCCTGAACCCCAGACCTGGTGGTGATGGAGGACTTGATTGGGGTGGAGAGGTTTTACTCAGGATCCTCCAGAGAACAGCAGGCCCTAGTGTTGGCTTCAGGTCAAGGAAAAAGGTCAAGTGTGCTTTCCAGACTCCTCTCCTCTGATGAAGAGATGATGTGACTCTTCCCAGGGAACCTATTTCTAGTCATCCCAGGTCTAAGGCAGTGACTGACCAAAGAAATGAATACAATCCAAGTCTGTCTTGGTAAACCAATAAGTATATTTGGTTTACTTGCAGGAGCACAGGTAACTTGGGCACCTCAAAGCCCCTCTCAGCATGAGTGACAACCCAGGCAAGGGGCGTCATTGGAGTTCTCTACACAGGGGAGTCTCCTCTCCTCTACCAGTTGTTTACTGTTTACCTAACTTTGGGGAGGTGCCTGGGAGCCATGTGACTTTCTTGGGAGTTTCATGAACCTCCCTACTTTTTCTAGAAAGGAATTTCACTGATTTCATTGATATTTAATTCACAATAGCAAAAACCTAAAAACAACCCACATGTCCCTCCACAGGCTAGGGAATAAACACATTGTGACACGTTTGCCCAGTGAAATACTAACTCAGCAATGGGATCAGCGAGCAGCCAGCACACACTGTAACACAAATGAATCTCAGGATGGAGCTGAGCAAAAGACACCAGAGGCAAGAGGACATGAGGCATTGTTTGCTTTATGCAACTCTCTAGAACTCACGAATGGAATCTACAATGATAGCGAGTAAGCCAGTGGCTCTCAGAGCCAGGGATGGAGTGCGTCTGACTGGGCTTGCTTATGTGGGTATGTATATACACTTGCCAAGACACCAAAAGGTACAACTAACACATGGATTTTATTATGTGTCAGTTGAACCTCAATAACGCTGGTTTTAAAAAACATCACTTTGGCATGAAGCAGAGTTTTCACAAGGCTGACACATGTGACAGGGACCCATTACCAGAAAGAGGTTCCAAATGGATGTTGCTAGAATGAACCCCCCCCTTCATGTACTCCCACCACGACACTCTGCAGCCCGCCCTCCACCTGCCCTGCTACGTTCAGGAGTCTGGGCAGATGAATGACATGAACAGCCCTTGCCCAAGTCTTCCTGTTAGATTGGACTCATGCCACACACCAGCAGGAGCTCTGAGAGCAGGAGGAGGGTGAGAGGAATACCTCTAGCTGTTCCTTACAGGGATGATCCAGGCTTCCCATGCCTCTGGACTGAAGGACCCAGCAAGTCCTGTCTGAATCACTTTGTCACTCCAGGGTCTGATACCTCCCAGCATTCAGTCTGGACTGTCTCTGATGTGTCCCTAGTGACACTGCTTGACTTTGGACTAATCTCTTCATTAAACCACCATCAAATGACCCTGGTTGGAGTCTATTGCCTCTTGGGACATGCTTGACACAGCATATGGTCTTGGTTGAACAAAACTGAAGCTTGGATGATGACGAAAGGATCAGGGCATAGGACTAAATGGTAAGACCTTGTTGCTAAAGACGCTATATACTTTGTTTTCAGGACACTGGGAAATCAAGCTGGGACCGAGCTGGGAGCCTCCTCCCTGAAGACTAGCTGATAAGATGCTGGACAGTGCTGTGCAGCTTGCTGAGGAAGAAGTCGTCTACAGTCTTAACCAGCAGTGGACCTTACAAGTTACACAACGGGCCAGCCAGGCAAGATGTGCCCAGTGGTGCAAAATTAGCATGTCGGTGATGAGGGAAACCAACTGCTATCTGATTGAATTTGCAGCTCACTCCCTGGGGGGAAATCATGCGATGCTGAAAATCTAGTCAAAAGCCTATGGCTGGGAAGCCCTGAGGTAAACAGGGCCGGGCAGGTGGGGGATGCAACTACTGTTGTTTGACTAAATGGGTAATTCTGTCCACTAGATTGCCCTCTAAGTAGTTAGGTTTATGCCCACAGATTAACACTGCTTTCACTATTGGTTAGAAAACCTTCGCTTTTCAGATGGTAGTGACTACCAGGGAAACTCAAAACTCATCAACGTGCTGAAAAGAAGAGACAGCGGAGTGCTCAGCACTGAGACATCTCTATCACACGCTCCAAGGATCAGGGACCATTGCAGGAAAGGTGGTGGTAAGAACGTAGGAGACAAAAGATGGGGAAGAACGCTCTGGAACATTATTTTTCGGATACCGGGTGGTTGTTACCTTTATGGCCTCATGGCAGCTATTGTTACCTGCAGAAGATCTGCCTAATATTGGGCCTGTCAACATGTTATGATGATGGAGGAGGGCAAAAATAAAAGGCATCAAAACAAAAGAGGAAACAGTTGAAAAGAAGAGGGTTTCTGTGGAGGGTTGAAAAAGAAAAAGATAAAGAAAGAATCAGGGTACAGGTAGAGAGGATGGGGCCCCACATTTCCTGTTAATGCAGGAATTCTCACCCCAGTGCCTATGCTCAAGGAAGCCCTGGGCCTTGTCCCAGGCCTAGACCCAAATTCCTTCCCTTGGATTCATAAAGGGGTTGATAGTCAATATCAAGACACATTAACAGGGATATAGATGAAGAGAAGGCCAGAGACCTAAAGCATTGTGATACCAGGCAGGACTGCGAGCCCACAGAAACCACTGCTGCACACTGGCAAGCGGTGACTCCCACAGCTGAGGCTACTAACTAGTGACTTCTACTTTGCTCAGACTGCTGGGATGGCCTTTCTGCGTGCACACTTCATCTTGCCTCATGCTGGCAATGTCGATTAAGGCTCAACAAGTCACGTAACTTGTCTAAGGTCACACTGCTTACAAGTCACAATTTAAGGCTCAAACACAAGCCACAGCACTTTCCCTGTCAGTCTTGGGGTGCAAGTGAAACTGTTAGGGTGAAGCACCCATAAGTAGGATGCAAGGAGTACTGAAAAGACCTATGGCTGGGGAACCAAAATCCCTCAATGAAAGCCTGGAGTCTCGGATCCTCTGGAGCTGAAGGAGTTAGCTTCCATGTCCCCACCTGGCTTCCCGTGGCTTCTGCTGTGACCTGCAGTGGAACAGAGACTAGAGAACACGTGTCACGGGACAGAACACACATCCTTGGTGTTGCAGTCAGGTTCTCATTGCTGGAAGAAATCATCTGACCAAGAGCAGCTTGTGGGAAAAAGGTTTATTTTGGCTTACAGACTCAAGGGGAAGCTCCATGATGGCAGGAGGAAATGATGGCATGAGCAGAGGGTGGATATCACCGCCTCACCAACATCAGGTGGACAACAGGAACAGGAGAATGTGCCAAACACTGGCAAGGGGAAACTGGCTATAACACCCATAGGCCCAATTCCAACGATACACTGCCTCTAGGAGGCATTAATTTCCAAATCTCCATCAGCTGGGAACTTAGCATTCAGAACACTTAAGTTTATGGGGGACACCTGAATCAAACCACCACATTCTGCCCCTGGTCCCCATAAACTGATAACCACACATGATATAAAATACAATGTATTCAGTCCAACTTTAAAAGTCCCCATAGTTTTTAATCAGTCCTAGTGATATTCAAACATTTCCATAGTCCAAGATCTTTTAACTGAGCCATAATACCAAAAATCAAAAATTTAAAAAAAAAACACATAATGGCATTGATCACAGCAAAGGAATAGTCAACCAATACAAGATTTAAACAGGGCAAACATCAAACTCTATAGCTCCAAGTCCAACAACTCTAGTCAGTGACAAATCTCTAAGTCCGATAATTCTACCCAGTAACAAGTCTCTGGATTTCCAATTCCTCCCTTCCAGCTAGGCTACTCACAGTCCTGGAAAACTTCATCTGGGGCAGGCAATTCTCCTTAGCAGCCATCTCGTGGTTCAGGCATCTCCACTGGGTCTCCACTGCAATCCACAGTTCATCCTCATGGCTCCTCTGGGTCTCCATGCAGGCATCCAGCAAACCTGCTTCACACTACCCATGACCATTTCCAAAATACAAGACTGTGTTGCAAACTCAATGACCCTCTCTTGCCTGCATTTCTTATACTCCAAAATGCCAGGTAGGGTGCCAATTTGTTAATCCAGGGGGGAATAAAGCAGACTTTGAAGAATGGGACACTCCTTCAGCACTCAGGCCCCTCCAAAAGAGTCTACATTCTTCCTGTTGCCCCAGTGCAGGCCAGCTGGCTCAGTCTCAATGGTTGTAATCTCTCATATAATTACAGCTGAACAGGCAAAAGTTTCAGCCTAAACATTTCATTTCTGTGCCATATCCCTCTGTTCATACCAGTCCATTTCTATACAAAGCAACCCTGCACAAGTTCTCAGGACAGGGGCTTAACATCAAGCTTCTCACACAAACTGCTAGCCCAGTCCAGGCAAAGCTCACCCTCATAAGCCAAACATCACAGTCCATAGTTCTTACTGCATTCAGGTCTTTCAGCTCTGATCAGAATAGTCCATCAAGCTGTACTTATAGCACTGCAAGGCTTCTCTTAGGCCAAGGTTTCAAATCCTTCCACATTCTTCTTGAAAATCAGCTCTGAAAGGCCAAAGTCACACAGTCAGGTGTCTAGCAGCAACCCCACTCGGTACCACTTTACTCGAGGGGAAGCTCCACGATGGCAGGGGAAAATGGCATGAGCAGAAGGTGGCATAACCTCCTCACCAACAGCACATGGACAATAGGAACTGGCAAGGGGAAGCTGGCTCTAACACCCATAAGCCCACCCCCAACAATACACTGCCTTCAGGAAGTGTGAGTTCCCAAATCTCCATCAGTTGGGAACCTAGCATTCAGAACACCTAAGTTTATGGGGGACGCCTGAGTCAAACCACCACACTTGGCAAAGGAAGCTATCCATGTTCTTATTTCATGAAGGTTGAAAGGGCAGGTCACCAGCTGCCCAGACGTCTGGCATGCTTTTGAGGGGTGACCCAGGGTTGGTCCTATGATGCTCCCCTTGAAAACTGATGCCAACGCTGGCTTCACCTCATGGGCCTCTTGTTGATCTTCACAAATGCCCAAATGCATTCTCCATAATTAGTTGTGGAGTGTGTAAAATATTTATAAAAAGTTTAAAAGAGCATTCCTATTTTAAACTAAAAACACTGATAATTCAACAGTGTTTTCTCTTTAAAAACAGATTTGTAAAGGGTTGTATTAAAACTCATCTGTTTTAGTTCAACAACAACAAAAAAAAATAGGTATAGATAAATATCACATTTGGAGATTGTCAAGATCTTGGAAGCCCCATATGAGATGAGCATCTCCATTTTGGGAAGAGTATCTTTTTGGTTCGTGCGCTCTGACCTGTGCCCCTAGGGTGTTTAGCAGCTCCCTGATCACAGACTCCATTAGCTGTCCGTGGTTTTCTTCTGTCCCCACCCTGCCCAGCATGTCCCAATCAAATGTAGCTACTGATGTTGTCAAATATCCCATATGTGTTAGTTAGCTGTTTATCACGGCGAGAAAATGCCTGAGAAAACCAACCTGTAGAGAGGAGTGGTTTATTCTGGCTCACAGGTTTAGTCCTAGGTCATCTGGTCAGGTTGCTTTCAGCACATGGTACAAGTACATGGTGGTAGAGATTTCTCACTTTATAGTGGTCAGGAAGAAACAGAGTAGAAAAGAGGAAAGGGGTGGTGCCCCCACATCCCCTCTGCTTTCCTAACTTCCTTCGATTGGGCCCCATCTCCTAAAGGTCCCGGCTTCTGCACAGCACCACAGGCTGGTGCAGAGTCTTTGCCCCATGGGCCTCTGAGGTCACCAGAGTGGGGGGGGGCTCAGAATCACCCCCAGCCAAGAACCCGTGTCCCAGAAGAAACTACTAGCTGGAAGAAAACCATTCTTCTGACTTGGGGGTCATCCCGGCTTTGATTTGTAGATTTGTGGCCCCCATGTGTGTACCCCAGAGCAGCGTAATTTTGTCTTACATGTTCTGCAATGGTGTAAAGAAGAGGAGCCCCATGTGTTATTTGCTCAAGGCTGTGTCTGTGCATCCTTCTTGTATTTTATATTTATTTACTTACTTACTTATGAGAGAGAGAGAGAGAGGGAGAGGATGGGCACGCCAGGGCCTCCAGCCACTGCAAACAAACCCCAGACGTTTGTGCCACCTTGTGCATCCGGCTTACGTGGGTCCTGGGGGAATCGAACCTGGGCCCTTTGGCTGTGTGGGCAAGCACTTTAACTGCTAAGCCATCTCTCCAGCCCTGTACATCATTCTTATTGCCCGTAGCTGCCTCCTGCTCATTTCCACTGCTCTACAGCACCCTACTGTGTAACCACACCACCATTTACTCACCTTCTAGCCCCGAGGGACTAGGAGGCCAGTCTCTAGTTAGGAAGTGTTGAGAGTATCGCTGCTGGGCAGGCTTTGGTGTGGTTCTCCTGGAGCACATGCAGACGTTCCTCTAGGCCACAGATCTAGG
Organism: Dipus sagitta; assembly: GCA_036346955.1. Lineage (NCBI taxonomy): Eukaryota > Metazoa > Chordata > Mammalia > Rodentia > Dipodidae > Dipus > Dipus sagitta. Next base: position 31,185,314 of record CM070786.1, read on the forward strand.
AGGGAGCTCTTGGGCCACACACGTGGGCCCCTCCAAGAAATGTCTTTGAGTTATCATATTAAATTAGCCTCTCAGTGGCAGGATGCAACAGCCTCATAATGCCACATCCTTGCCAACACTTTTAAACTTTTTGCCAGTGATGCTTACATATACATTATAGATTATTTCTCACACCCCTTTTGTCTGCACACTTTTGGGAGCTTGCCCACCAGTGCATGGAACCTCAAGAATCTCAAACCCTCTTTCTGTCCCAGCTCTCCCCACTCAATTATGTCTGCCTCATCTGCATCCTTCTCTCTGGTCTGGGGTCCCACAAAAGCTAGGCTATGTCCATCCCTTCTGAGTGCCTTGGTCTCAGCAGACAGCAAGGGCTGTGTGAATAGAAGAATGATTCAGGAAAGTGGTAAGAGGAGGGACTGCAGCCCAGCAAAGTGAAGGATGGAGTCCAGGGCTCACGGAGAGACAAGGCAGGGACGCTTGTTTCTTGACAGTGTCCTTCCAAGCAGGTCCTTCGTCCTGACTGCTCCATGGGCTAATGGGACAAAAGCCAAAGATCCCAGAGACCTCTTCTTATTGTCCCCAGCTGCCTCCAACACCACTTTCCTGAGCGAAATGCATATGTGGAAGCCTTGCTTGGGGAGGGGCAGGAATGGACTGGTGGTGTGAGCTTCCCTAGCTCACAGCTTCATTTTGGGAACAATGACAGTGACAAACTTCCCATCACAGAAGGACAGAGCTGGCGAGGTTTGTTAAGTGATATTTTTTGCACATGTATTCTTAAGTATTCCAAGGATATATTTGTACTAAAAGATCAGTTGCTGATCATTTGAGATTCAAGTTTATCTTGACACTGTATTTTTATTTACTCTGTGTGGTTACCCCAAGAAAGAGGCTTGTGCCAATGTCAAATCCAGGTTATTGGAGAAGCTGGGTAGCTCCCCAGAGGATGTTTAGCCAGCTTGGGGCATGGTTGGCACTGGGACCTGGGCACTCTGGTTCCAAGGCCCTTCCCACTGCACACGGCTGCCACCTCTGACAGCTAATTGCTGAACGGAGTCGCAACCTGACATCTGGGGCATGTGTCAAACCACAACAGAGCCCGTCTTCCCTTTCATCAGGCTGGGCTGCAGGAGCTGCGAGAGCCAGGGAGGGTGGGGGAGCTCTTACTTCAAAGGCCTCCCCACCAGAATCCCAGCCACAGCCCTCAGGTTTGCTCTGGGCTTCGTGTCTTGAACTCACTTGGCTTTGGGGGCTGAGGTTTTGCTTGGATGTAGTAACATATTGCTTCTTTTTCCACTGGTGGTGGGGAGGGGGGTGGCGATCACCTTCACCCGTGGTGCTTTGCCCTTCTCCAAGTTCTCTTCATCTATCCATCCATCTTCACAGCTACTCTGAGCATCACCTTCTAGTTCTGCTTTCCCCATACTACAGATGGAAAAGCCCAGGCACAAAGGAACGTGGATGGGGCAGCACTGTGCAGGCGACGCAGAAGGGAATGGCACCTGGCCTCTTTTCTGACTTGAGGGTCCTGCCTGGCTGTCGCAAGGAGAAGAGGACTCATGTTACATGGGAAGTTGCTCCAGGATCTCGGAATATAAATCGGTTAAGCCACAACTGAACAAGCCAAGTCTCCCATTGTCCTGGATATTCTGCCTTCACACTGTTGGAGACAGGATCATAAGGTGCAAATTGAGGTGACAAGTTCCCTCCACAGGGCGGCACACATGCACCTCCAAGGCCTGTCCAATTCCCCCCAGTGTCCTAGCCTTCTCCCTCTGCAGTTTTTGGTTGATGGGGTTCAGAATTCTATTGAAGGGATATGTCACCCCAAAGCTGCCCAAAACCACAGCCACTGTGAATGTGACCATTTCCGAGAGAGGATCTGTTGCAGGCAGAGAAAGAGATTTCAGGTTCTTCCTCCAGTGCCCCAGGCCTCCAGGCAACAATCAAGGTCTCCTGGGGACGGCTCCAAGGACTGGTGGTTCAGGTTGTGGTGGAGGGAGACACTGAGGCCAGCTCTGCTGCCCACGATTTCTTCACTCTGTGTGGCGCAGCTATATTGTGGCATATGGGCACAGCACATGGCCCTGGGGTTTTCTTTTTTTGCATGGCTTTTCTGCTCCACTGTCCCATTTCACACCCAAAGAAATGCTGGGAGTTATGTAATCCAGCTTTTCTATTGAGACAGCTCAGACAAGACCCTGGGCTGGACTGGTTGCCTCTCTGGGGAGCAGGAGGTGAAGCCTTGGTGTCAGTGCAGAAGGGAGCGTGTGTGTGAATAGCACTGGACAAGGCACCAACGGCTTCCTGCTGTGCCTGGCCAGTTCTGTCCTTGAGACAGAATGATGAGGTCATCTAGACTCTCGACCCTTCTCAAGGGTCAGGAAAAGCTGGGGGAAGAACAGTGACCCTCAAGAATGGGGTAAAGCCCAGTGTGGTGGCTCACGCCTTTAATCCCAGCACTCAGGAGGCAGAGGTAGGAGGATCACTGTGAGTTCAAGGCCACCCTGAGACTACATAGTGAATTCCAGGTCAGCCTGGGCTAGAGTGAGACCCTACCTCCAAAAATAAAACAAACAAACAAAACCAGAAACAACGGAGTGACTTCTGGAACCTGCAAGCTGCTTCCCACCTCTGCCCTTCCCTGCTGCAGGAGTCCTTGCTCCTATTATATCTTCATTTCTCTGTGTGGCAAAGGAGCCACAGCCCAGCACGTGGTTGGGACTGTGACTCCATAGAAGTCCCTTACGGCAGCTGTACTGAGTTCAGGTTCAGCTCCAGACATTGAGACCCCCTGATCCAGCTCTGTCATCTCCTTCCAGCTGTGAAAGCCAGGCCCTACTGGCCTACATATTCCCATACTGCTCGTGGGAGCCCTACTCTGTCTACACTCTTGATCCTAACCATCATCTGGCTCAGGGCCCATGTCCTTCTCTGACCTGCCAGCGCTCACTGTCTACACCAGCCGTGGGGCAGGTTTCCCGAGCCTGCTGAAGTCTGTTATCAGATGCTCCCAGCTTGCCAGTGAACAAAAGATTCCCACAAGACACACTCCTCTATCCTGCACTGCAACCTTTCTTTTGTGCAAGAGCCTTAGAGAAGCTCCCACACTGACGTTCAGTTAGGGCTTTGTGGAAGCCGAGCTCCACTCCAGATCTGATGGGCTCCTCACCCACGCTCCCTCCTCCACCTCACTTTGAAATATCCAAAGTCAAAGCCCGTGACACAGGTGGGGGCTCAAGTGCCAGATGGGGGGACATCATTGCTCTTGAGTCTTTCCAAACAGATCCTGTAAAAAAAAAAAAAAAAAAAAAAATGGTGTCTCCCCACAACGGGCTACAAAGATTTACCATCAAGCTTCACAACGCCAATGGGATTTTGCACACACAGATGTGGAGTTTTGGCAATTGAGGGATAGAAATGACCTTTGAAGCAAAGGTAAGCCTCTCTCCCAGAAGGATTCCTCCCCCAGCCCTCATCCTGGAACACAACGGGGCCTCTGTGGCCGGAAGGTCTCCCCAGAGACCATCGGAGGTTAGCATGAGGGTGCACAAAAAAAGAGGGGGGGCTATTTCCTGTCTCTAGGAGAAACGCTGAACTCGGAGCGAGCTGCCCTGTCTCCACTGAGGCCTGCCCTGGAAGGATGGCGAAGGTTGAACCTTCTGGGAGGCTCTTGGGCCGCAGTGTGGGTCCTACGGCGGTCCCACAGCGCCACCTCGCGCCTCTATGGGAGAACATCGCGGTTCTCTGCGGAGTGGAGCCCACCGCCTCTCTGCAAAGCCAGGCCCAGGACTGAGGGCTTCCCGCCCACCTCCAGTGTGGCCCCGCCCACAAGGCTTCCCCACGCAGCCCCTATACCTGCAGACAACCCTGCTCCTTCCTTCCATGGAGTCATTTCTGGAGGCAAATGAAAAGGCGGTAATGGGGCTGGAGAGATGGCTTGTAGCAGTTAAGGCACTTGCCTGTGAAGCCAAAGGGCCCAGGTTCGACTCTCCAGTAAGCCAGATGCAGAAGGGGGTGCAAGCGTCTGGAGTTCATTTGCAGTGGCTAGAGGCCCTGGCGTGCCCATTCTCCCTCTGTCTGTTTTCTGTCTCCTCTCTCTCTGTCTCAGCTTGCAAATAGCCAGAGAACGCGGCCAGTCCTTTCACAGCGGGCAGTCCTGAAAGGTGCGGGTTATTAAACTCGTTGTATGGAAGGAGAGTCCGAGCTTCAGAGAAGTGGTGTAGAGTGCAGGTTTACTCTGCGCTAGCGTCAGACAGATCCTTTGGGTGTCTGGGTACCCGGGAGAACCACTGCTCTTGTCTTCCAGGAGCAGGAAAAGAACATCGGAGTGCTCCTGCCCTGCAGATGTGCAGCAGACTTTTGGGGTACAGCCCTGCACGGCTCCCTCGAAGTGCCTTCTCCTCTTATCACAGCTCCTTTTTCCTTCAGGGAGGCCTCCCCTTTCCACCCTTCAGTTCCAAGGTGAGGGGCTTGCCATCCCCTAACGTCCTACAGCCCTATAGCCATCTGGCGCCAGACTGAGACATTCTTATGCTGTCCTTGTTCCCTTGTCCCCATCGCTGTGTCGGCCTCTTCTCTCTCAGCCAGGCTGTGGCTCCTCGCGGGCATGCTGCGTGGTGTGTAAACATGTCTGTCTCCCTTCAAAAGAGAAAGTCTAATTCATCTCTCCTGGAATGAGCTTTCAGCTGATTCCAGCCACAGCCTTTGAGCCTCGCCAGTGGGGGTGAGGGGCATGAGGGGGAGCACAGATGAACTTCTTCCACATGCGTCCCCCACACTGCAGACACTGGAGCCAAATAAATGTCACTACATGGCCGGGGGGGGGGGGGGGAAGCTGGTTACAGCGCTTTAGCAAACCGGGACACTTAGCTAACTTGGACGACAATCACAAACAGCCACTGAGTGGTAAGCACACACAAGGGGTCATACAGGAGACACTAAAATGTCATCTGGGGGCTGGAGAGATGGCTTAGTGGTTAAGGCACTTGCCTACAAAGCTAAAGGACCCAGGTTTGATTCCCCAGGACCCAGGTAAGCCAGATGCACAAGGTAGCGCATGTGGTGAGAATTTTCAGCAGCTGGAGGCCCTGACGTGCCCATATTCTCTCTCTCTCTCCCTCTCTCTCTCTGTGTAGAGGGCTGGGATGAGGCATCATCGTCATTTTACTCTTTCTCAACAGAGAACACTGCTGAGCACACAGCACCTGGTGGTCCTGCATTGGCTACAGGGCTTCATAAGATCCCCAAGGGAACAGTGCCCAGATGGCCTGTATTTTAAGCACCCCAGATCCTGCAGTGGGCCCTCTTCAAGTGGTCACTCACCACCAAGTAATCAAGATAACTCCTGCCATTTACTGAATACCCATTATTAATCATGGGCTTTGTTTGCATCTTTGCACTTCTCAGAGAGCCCCACCAGATGGCAACTGCACCTTCATTTTCTAGGAAGCCAAACTAAATGCTGCCTGTGGGCACTCAGCCAGGTTTGTTGTTGCTGCTGTTGTCTTGTTTTTTCAAGGTAGGTTCTCACTCTAGCACAGGCTGGCCTGGAATTCACTCTGTAGTGTCTGGGTGGCCTTGAACTCACAGCAATCCTCCTACCTCTGCCTCCCGAGTGCTGGGATTAAAGGCGTGCGGCACCACGCCTGGCTTCCATGTTTTGATCCTGTATTTGCTTAATATACCTGGTTCTACCAAGGACTCTTCTCTGTCACCTTCCTTGGGACATGAGAGCCTTGGGTGAGTACTGATGGACCTTTGATGGGTACCTTTTAATCAGTACATGCAACAAAATTTATTAAAATGTCAATCCTGTCAGGAGTGGTGCCACATGCCTGTAACCCCAGCACTTGCGAGGCAGAGGTAGGAGGATTGCCATGAGTTTGAGGCCACCCTGAGACTACATAGTGAATTCCAGGGCAGCATGAGCTAGAGTGAGACCCTACCTCGGAAAACAAAACAAAACAAAAAAGTCAATCCTGCAAATATTTGTTAGAAACATATATGCCAGAAGCTAAACTAATTTACTATTTTATAACATGTGAAAAATCAGCTTTAAAAATTATCATAGAGTTGGAGAGATTGCTTAGTGGTTAAGGTGCTTGCCTGCAAAGCCAAAGGACCCAGGCTTGATTCCCTAGTACCTACGTAAACAAGGCAGTGCATATATCTGGAGTTTGTTTGCAGTGGCTTAGAGGCCCTGGTGTGCCCATTCTACTCTTAATCTGCCTCTTCCCCTCTCTCTCTCTTTCTCAAATAAACGAGATGAGATATAAAAAAGTTACCATGAGTATTTTGACCATACCCATATGTTTTCTCATCATAGCTGGTATAAGAATGGACATCACACTGGGTGTGGTGCTGCTTGCCTGTAATCCCAGCTCTCATTCAGGTGCCTGGAAAAGAAGGATCATGTGTTTTTCTTAGGCCAGCCTGGGTTACATAGCCAGACCATAGCTCAAGGAAGAGCAAGGGGATGGAGTGTCCATTATTGTCATCATTATGAACACGATACCCCACAAACAAGTGTTGAACCCCCTTCTCCTTTCCCTGCTGGGGCCCAGGGTGAATCCCAGGCCCCATCCCCATCACTACTTCCCTCTAGCTCTTAGGGATGGCTCTTCTCATCCTGGCCTGGAGGCCCAGATCCTTCTGTTTGAAATCCTACCCATTATTATTCATGGTTGTTTATTTAGTTAATGGGTGTTTACTGAGCTCTTTTTCTGGGCCAAACACTGCAATGAGAGCTGAAGACAAAGTGAAATCCTCTGACCCAAAGAGCTCAGGTCAAGGGAGCGAGCAGAGAACAGCCAGGTGAAAACGATTGAACTCAAATCTTCATAGTGCCATGGAAGCTGCCCAGACGCTGTGACGGCATGCCACACAGGAGCCCACCTCACCCTGGGTGTTCTCTCCTTGGTAGCCTGCCCCATGTCCGCCAGCCCACTGTAATTCATCTTAAGAAATCCTCCAGCCACAGGGCCCTTTATACCAGATATTTAGTAACAGTGCCAGCTCACTGGACTCTCAGACATTCTTGCAGGTACTTCATGTGAATTATGTTGTGAGTCTTCATGAACCTGTGGCTTTTTAAAATCAGAAGACAGTCTGGATTCATAAAAAAAATTATGTTTTGAAATCTTGAATTATTCCTTAATGCTGTCATATAGGTGTTTTGTCCTTTTCATTTCATGAGAGGACTTCCACCTCTGTCCAAGATAGATGACTAAAATTACCCAAAATAATTGAAAACATTCAAAGAAAATATGAGTCATTGGTTTTGAAGCCACTGGACAGTGTTTTAAAATGAAGAGCAGTAAGCGCTGGGAGACATGAGGACCAATGAGGTGGTCCTGACCACTTTCTCTGCTTACTGCCCTGTGAGATTTTTCGAGCTATACCTAGGGAGAAACCAAGAAGAGACTAGAAACCTCCCTGGACTCAGAAGACAGACTTGAGAGTCCAGAGAGATGAGGGTGACTAGAATTTGCCAAACAGAATGTGAAGGAGGAAGAGAGCTGAGCACAGAGAGGGTTTCCTTCCTGTGTACAGCAGGGTGCTGCTGAGGGGGCAGACGAAGGGACCACCTGAAGCACCAGGGAACATGGACAGCCACGGTGCTGAGAATGGCACCTGCTCCTACCATTAAGAATGTAACCACTCATACACTGTGACCAATGGCCTCAGTGATGGGAAATAGTTGGCCGTGGATGATGCACAGCCCCAGAAAACCAACCAATCATAAAAGATAAATGTTTCCAATTCACTGAACTGCATTCTGGTCCAAAGCATAAGGACATTTATGAGAATATTAAAAGATGTAGCACTCCACAAAGAAAATCGATAAGTAGACAAACAGGAAAACATGACTTATCATGAGAATACCCAATCGTCTAAACTGCCCCAGACTGGCACAGATGTCAGAATTCAGCATGAAAGGATATTACAAGTGACTCTCTGACTATATCACATGTGTTGAAAAAGTTAATGGAAACATGAAAGTTACTAAAAGAAGCCTAACTCAAAGGCTCAAGATTTGAAAACTACAAGAGTTCAAATAAAAATACACTGGATAGAATTAATGCAGATTAGATTTGGCAGAAGAAAAGATGGATAAGCTTGATATAACAGAAACTGTTCAGAATGAAACACGTGAGGCTGGGGAGATGGCTTAGTGGTTAAGGTGTTTGTCTACAAAGCCGAAGGACCTTGGTTTGATTCCCAAGGACCCTCATAAGCCAGATGCACAAGGGGGCGCATATGTCTGGAGTTCGTTTGCAGTGGCTAGAGGCCCTGGTATGCCCATTCTGTCTCTGCCTCTCTCTCAAATAAATAAATAAAAATAAAGTAAAACAAAAACAGAATTAAACATGTATAGAAAAAAGAATCTCCAGCTGGGCATGGTGGCACATGCCTTTAATGCCAGCATTTGAGAGAATGAGGTAGAAGGATCACTGTGAGTTGGAGGCCAGCCTGGGCTATAGAGTAAGTTCCAGGTCAAACAAGGCTAAAGTGAGACTGTGCTTCAAGATATGAAAAAGAAATTTTTTAAGAAAGTAAAAAGGATCCGCAAGCTGTGTGCAAACTTCAAGAATCTTAAATACATGTAATGGAACCCCCGAAGGAGAGCAGGAATGGGGAAATAGAAAATAGTTGTCTATATTGAACAAGAAATATTGGGAAACAACTGAAAATAGTTGATAAAAGTTTTTCAGTGCCAGGTGTGGAGGCGCACATCATTAATCCCAGTCCTCAGGAGGCTGAAGTAGGAGGATCACTGTGAGTTTGAGACCAGCCAGAGACTACATAGTGAATTCCAGGTCAGCCTGAGCTAGAGTGAGACCCTACCTCAGAAAAAAAAAAAAAGAAAGAATTTTCCAAATGTGCTGAAAACTACGATTCTGGAAGTTCAATAAACCCCAAATTATATATATATATATATTCTCTCTCTCTCTCTGCTTACAAATAAATAAAAACATTTAAAAAACTTTTTAGCAAACACTGAGAGTGGAAAAGAAGGCATAGATATGGAGACAGTTCTTATAAAGTGTAGTCTTATCATGGTAGTCAATAATTGTACTCTTTTGAAGTTACCTTCTCATTGCTGTCACAAAACACCTGATCAAAAGCAGCTTGCGGGGCTGGAGAGATTGCTTAGGGGTTAAGTGCTTGCCTGTGAAGCCTAAGGACCCCTGGTTCAAGGCTCTGTTCCCCAGGACCCACGTTAGCCAGATGCACAAGGGGGCGTATGTATCTGGAGTTCATATGCAGTGGCTGGAGGCCCTGGCGTGCCCATTCTCATTCTCTCTCTTTATCTGCCTCTTTCTCTGTGCCTGTTGCTCTCAAATAAATAAACACAAATAAACAAAAAAAATTGTTTAAGCAGCTTGTGGGAGGAAAGGGTTTATTTTGGCTTACCAACTTAAAGGGGAAACTCCATGACAGCAAGGGAAAACATGGCATGAGCAGAGGCTGGACATACCCTCCCGGCCAACATTAGGTGGAGAGTGTGCCAAACACTGGCAAGGGGAAGCCGGCTATAATGCCCATAAGGCTGCCCTAAACAACATACCTCTTCTAGCAAGGCTCCAATTTCAAAATTGTAATCAGCTAGGGATCAAGCATTTTGAAAATATGAGTTTATTGGGGGCATCTAATTCAAACCACCATATTCTTTCCTGACTCCAATAAACTCATGACTATCCATAATGTAAAATGCAATGCATTCAGTCCAATTTAAAAAGTCTCCATAGCCTTTATCAATCTCAACACTGTTCAAACATCAAACATAGTTCAAGGTCTCTTAACTGAGCTGTAAACCAGAAGAACATAGTGACCCAGAATAAACATTCACACTGCAAATAATGCCATTGAGCACAGCAAATAAAAATTGAACCAATACAAGATCTAAAATAAAGTGGGCAAACCTCAAATTCTATAGCTCCAAGTTTGACACCTCTAACCAGTGAATCTCTGGAGTTCCAATTTGGCCACTCCAGCTGGGCTGCTCATTGTCTGGGGAAAACTCCATCCTGAGCTGTCAGCTGTCCCTGGCAGCCATCCCAAAGTCCTGGCATCTCCACTGGTTCTCCACTGCAATTCACAGCTCATCCTTATGGCTCCATTGGGCCTCCATGCAGGGATTTCTGACAACCTTGCCTTACATTGCCAATAGCCATTTAGAAATAACAAAACACATTCCACATTCAATGACCAGTTTTTTCCTGTATTTTTTATACTCCATAGTACCAGGTGGGCTACCAACTTGTTAACCCTGGGAGAAATAAAGCCAACCTTGAAGAACAGGGCACTCCTTCAGCACTCAGGCCCCTTACTTTCAAGAGTCTGCATTCTTCCCATTGCCTCGGTACAAAATAGCTGGGCCAACCTCAATGGTTGTAATCTCTCAAACAATTGCAGCTGAACTGAGCTGTTGTCTTTATATCAGTGCTTTCATTTCTTTCTGTGCCATATCCATCTGCTCGCAACCCTGCGCAAGTTCTCAGGACACAGGCAGGCAGAGCACAGCAAGCCTCTCTCATATTGTTCAGGAGCCTATGACTTTAGTTCCTCAGCTTCTTCACAAACGCTTTTGACATTTTCCACTTTGACACAGCTTCTATTTCAAGTTAATTTTTAAAGTTTTGTGTGAACTGTATACATACACATATCTTTTTACATATGTATGCCAATTGTTATGTCATCATTTGTTGAAGAGATTATTATTTCTCTGCTAAATTTCCTTTGTACCTTGATCCAAAAATCAGCTTCCTGTGTATATGTGGGTCTTTGCAGGATCTTGATTCCATCCCATTAATCTATTTTTATACTTTGTGCTAATAATAGTTTGAATTCCTGTAAGTTTACTATAACTCTTTAAATCAGGTAGTGTTACTCCTCCAGCTTTATTCTTTTTTCCTTCTTCAAAGTTTTGGCTATTTTAGATCTTGTTCATTTGCACATACAATTGAAAATACAGTTTTCAGGGCTGTAGAGATGGCTTAGTGGTTAAGGCACTTTCCTGCAAAGCCAACGGACCCAGGTTTGACTCCCCAGGACCCAGATGTACAAGGTGGTGCATGCATCAGAAGTTCATTTGCAGAGCTGAAGGCCCTGGCATGCCCATTTTCTCTCTCTCTCTATGTATGTATGTATGTATGTATGTATGTATGTATGTATGTATGTATATATGTCTCTCTCAAATAAATAAATTAAAATATTTTTTAATTTAAAAAAATAAAATACAGTTTTTAATATCTACAAAATCTTGCTAAAATTTTAATGGGAATAAGTCAAATCTATAGATCAATTTGGAAAGGATTAATTAGTATCTTAATAGTACTGGTTCTTGCAGCCTAAAATCAAAGCCTTTCCTCCACATAAGTTTTGCTGATTGATATGTAAAATAATTTAGCTATAAACATTTGCCTGCCATATGATTAAATCATCCATTCCTAAATGTTTACTTAGGAGAAATGAAAATACATTCAAAGACTTGAGCACAAACCTTCACAGGAGCAAACTTAAAACAATCCAAAAGATCTTAAACAGGTATAAGCATGTGTTTTATATCCACATAATGGACTATTGCTCAGCAATAAAAGGTGGGAGGATGATAGGCACATGTGAATCTTAAAATAATTATGCTAGGTGAAAGAAGCCAGATCTAAAAAGAATATAAACTATGCTGCTCTTTATATAAAACTCAAGACCAGTTCTGGGGAGATGACTCAGCAGTTAGGTGTGTAAGCATGAAGGCCTGAGGTGGCCTGAGACAGCCCAAGTTCTAATCTCCAGATCCACCTAAAATAGCTGGATGTAGCCAGGTGCCTGTTACCCCATTTCTCAGTGAAGCAGAGATCTGAGAATCAACCCAGATCCACAAGCCTGGAAGACAGTAAAAAAAGAGACGCCAACTCAAAAACAAGACCAGGGGAAAGAGTGACTGATCTTGAAGTTCCATTCTGGCCACCACGGGCTGGAGGCCCAGACCACAGGGGAGCATGTGGGGCACCATAAGGGAACATTCACATGCATGTACACCACACACACACACACACACACATCATATCATATACGCATGCACATGCACACACTCAAAAAAATTTTTAACTCCACATAATACAAAGTAAATGTGGAGTGCAAGAAAGCAATGGTTGCCAGAGTGCTCTGCAAATAGAGGAAGACGAGGGAGAGATTACTAAGTGACATGATGAAAAGTTTAGGATGACGGGTATGTTCATTACCTTGAGCATGGTTATGGCTATATAATATGTACATATGCCAAAGCTTATCAAGTGATATGTTTTAAAGATGTACAGTTTATTGGTGTTAACTGTACTCGAACAATTCTGTTTGTCTGTACAGCTATTTAAAGGCCTATTGACTGCACTGAGAATTTACTGATGGATATGTGTTCCATTCTTGTGTTCTCCACAGAGCTTATCTTAGGCCTGTCTATGCAGAAGATAGCTAAAAAGTCTGGTTGCTGTCCTTTCTGCCAGACATCCCAGCATAGAAAGAAGCTCACCGAACAAGGATGTTAACTATTTAATTTATGGAGAACTGTGACTTATTGAAGCAGCCCAAAACCCATGGGTGGCAGCACTTGGTCTGGTCACTCATTTCTCTGGAATACTGTTTCAAATCAATTCATTTTGGCATCAATGTCTGTAGTCCTGGGCAGTTTGTAAAGGGGGCATAATGAATGCCACCCAGGCAGGAAACAAGGATGGTGAGACGGACAAATTGGTGATAGTCAGTACAGCATATGACGTATACTGTATGCCAACAATATCTGCTTATCCTTAAACATGTTGAGGGATAAGCTGTTGAAGTTGTCATCATCCCATCTTAGAGAGGAGGAGCCAGGGGCCAGTGAGCAACGTAAGCTCATACGGCTAAGAAGTTGAAAACCTAGAATTTGAGCCCATGTTTGACTAGTTCCAAAATCTTTGTCCATACCATTACGCTGCCTCCATTCCCAGGCCAGTGCACATGTGGACACATGCATATCCGCTTATACACAAGCCCACATGAACACACATACATCAAATACTCAACTAAATGTATAGAAGTGTGTGTACATGCCCATAGGTAAACATAGATGGCACACACATTTGAACCCAAGCACATTTGCATGCATTCAAAACTGGCTACAAAAATGCACACAACCCATGCTTACAAATGTCCTCTGCACATGCGCACACATATGCACATATATACTCACATGACACACAGCCAAATCCATACACTGGCATACACTTGGAATACCTTGATAACATTCTTTTTGAAAATTATTTATTTATTAATTAGTTATTTAAGAGAGAGGAGAGAGAATGTGTGTGGGCACACCAGGGCCTCCAGCCACTGAAAACAAGCTCTAGACACATGCACCACCATGTGCACCTGGATTATGTGGGTACTGGGGAATTGAACCTGGGTCCTTAGGCTTGACAGGCAAGTGCCTTAACTGATAAGCCTTTTCTCCATCCTGACAGCATATAGTCTTATGCCATTCTTGCTCTTGCTCCCATCAGGTACAGACCAACGTACCCCATGGCCAGCCTCTCCTGGGTCAGACCTCAGGAATCTTCAGAACAATGAAATCCTAAGGCCTAAGTAAAGTTACACACAGGCCTCTGTTCTGGGAATGAGAAGCAAGTCAGAGTCATCAGATGTATCACATCTTCCCATGACGGAAATTTCTCATGAGGTTATTAAACTTTGAAAATAGCAGCTTTTAGTCTGAAGAACTTTCTGAGTCCAGGATAAATAAAAACAGCCTTATAACAGACCACCCGGGTTCTGAGGTGATACGAATTACTTTCAGTACAGTCCAACGTGTCCTTCAGACAACATGTTCCACATACCAAATCTGACAGCAGTCTAGCTCTTGGGAGCAGGGGAGCCAAGTGTCATGTATTACATATGACATCCATTATGGCTGTGACATGGGTGACTGTGGGGGAATCTGGGGTAGCAGGAAGGAGTCAGCTCAGCACCTTTGACATTTATGGGCCTATGCCATAGGATGGTAGTAGATCTACCATCAGACAGATGTAGCCTTAGCCTCTGGCAATGATTTTCCATTTTGAGTGTCCAGTTTGGGGTGGAACTGTACTTCAGTGGATGCTTCCAGAAGATACAGAATGTCATGTGGATAACTGGAGATAAACAGATAACTCCAGGGTGAGAGGAAAGGTCCTCATGGTGAAGGTCACTCTCCCCATTTCTCTCTCTTGGTATAGAAGAGTCTATATCATTCTGGAAATGTCTATGTTTCTTCTCTTCATACAGCACATGAGGAACAGAGATTTTTCCATTATGATACTTGCCATGAACCCCCAAGTTTAACCTTGCCGCAGCATTGAATAAATTGGATGGTCTTGGGCAACCCTTAACTTGGCTTATACATATAGAAGATGGAGGCGTGGTGCCCTATCTGCTTCACAAAAATGCTCTAAAGACCAAAGGAGCTAATGAGAAGCCATGGTGCTCCAAGGAAGAGGGAAGGGCGCTATGCTTGGCCACATCTTTCACCATCTCCTCTACTGTCACTGTGTGGACATAGGCTTATTTGAGCTTGTGCCTTCAAGTGTCTACATCTACTTTCCTCAAGTTTCTTGGCTCTAGGATCCTGGCTGTGCTTCTGCAATGCTGCAGACTGTCCTACCAGTGGGTGGACTACACCTCTGCCATGTACCCAGCTTCTAGCTGGTACTTTAGGCTCTCACTCTTGTTGCTCCTAATGCAGCCCTACCTCCTCTCAGAAAATGCCATTGCCCAGAGAAAGAGAGTCAGAAAGGCATGAAGACCCTTTGATTCCCTCCACATTTCAGCCACCTCAAACTGCTTGTTTCTGGGCACAAAGCTCCCTCCCATCAGCTACCAGTGTCTTCACTTAGGATCTTCATTCCCTCTTTTTTTCTAAAAAAATATTTTATTTACTTGAGAGAAAGAGAGAGGAGAGAGAAAGAGAGAGAGAGGGGGAGAGAATGGGCACTCCAGGGCCTCCAGCCACTGCAAACGAACTCCAGATACATGTGCCACCTTGTGCATCTTGCTTACATGGGTCCTGGAGAGTCAAACTGGGATCCTTTGGCTTTGCAGGCAAATACCTTAACCGCTAAGCCATCTCTCCAGCCCTCTTCCTGGCTTTTGATACAAGGCCTTGCTATGTAGCCCAGGCTGGCCAAAAGCTTCAGCTCCTTCTCAGGCTTTCAAGTACTAGCATTACAGGTGTGTGCCACTACTCTTGGATCCCTTTCCTTGACTTCTATCCCCAAACCCCATTGTGAATTCTAAAAGCTCAATGCAAAACCCTAGTCTTTAGGGAAACAAAACTTCAGACCTCATTAGCTCACTGAAAGATGGGTAACTGAAACATCACTATACTTTTGCATTACAGATTTAGAAAACCATTTTTTTTTTTTTGTTTTGTTTTTTGAGGTAGGGTCTCGCTCTAGCCCAGGCTGACCTGGAATTCACTACGAAGTCTCAGGATGGCCTCGAACTCATGGTGATCCTCCTACCTCTGCCTTCTGAGTGCTGGGATTAAAGGCGTGCACCACTACGCCTGCCTCCATTCATATTTTATAGAGCTGGTGATCTCTCTGAAGCAATGAACTGATAAATTCTTCCAGTAGCTGCAGCCAGATAATCTTGGGATTTTCAATCTTGCAGCAAGTTCTCCCCATCTCGCAGAGGTGAATAGGCTTACACTTATGCCAACGAGCCTCTCTCGCCAGGAATTTGATTTGATGAAAGGTATGTTGTTATTACAAAGTTCATCAAGATAGTTACCTCTGGAACTTTCTTTCCTTATTTTTATTTATGAGAGAGAGAGAGAAAGAAGGGGGGAGGGGGAGAGAGGGGGGGGAGAGGCAGAGGCAGATAGAGAGAATGGGCATTCTGCGACCTCCAGCTGCTGCAAACGAACTCCAGTTGCACGCGCCACCTTGTGCATCTGGCTTACATGGGAACTGGGGAATCGAACTTGGGTCCTTTGGCTTTGTAGGAAAATGCCTTAACTGCTCAGCCATCTCTCCATCCTGATATTTCTTTTTAAAATATTTTGTTTATTTATCGGAGAGACAGAGAGAGAGAAAGAGAGACAGAGAGGCAGAGAGACAGATGTGGAGATAGAATGGGCACATTACTGCCTCCAGCCACTGCAAAGGAAACCCACTTTGTGTATCTGGCTTATGTGGGTATTGGGAATCAAACCTGGGTCCTTAGGCTTTGCAGGCAAGCACCTTAAACACTAAGCCATCTCTCCAAACCCTGAAGATATTTCTTATGTGTGTGTGTGTGGGGGGGGGGTTCGTGTGTGTGATGGTGCACATGTATGCACATGTATGTGCGGGCCAGAGGACAATCTCTGGTGTTGTTCCTCAGGTGCTGTTCACTTCACGGAGAGATTTCGTAAGTTCTTGCTTCTGGCGCTCTGAGAGTTGCCACTTCCAATCTTTCCTGAGTTGCAGCTGTTCAGTATTTGCTTTAACTCTGTGAGGCATGTAACATCTTTCCTATCACTACCATCTCTGTTTGCCCCAGGAAAGATTTCTGTTGCTTGCATCCAAAGAACCTCTGAAGACATTCTCAGAAAGTAACTGGCTACATAATCTCATCTTCCCTGAATGAAATACCTGGCATCAAATCCTGAAGATACTTTTCTCAAAGCCTAGTGTAAGTACTATACTCATTTTTCAGAGCAAAGATGTGGACATCTGTCCAACTTTACAGCTAGAACCAATAATCTTGATTACTCCATGCCAGTGAACTCAATATGGCCCAAGGAAAGAAGATTTATGAAAAGTTAGTGGGAGACTCTCTGGCCAAGACAGCTCCTTTCTTCATTTGCCTGAACAGTCTCCCTTCTTGGCTCTGTTTCTTGCCTTCTCCCCTGACTGGCTTTCTGTAGTCATTCACTACAGAGCACATTGCTTTAAAAAGGGCCATTTTTACTCTAGCTCTAGTTATTTCACATTTCTACCATCAACTTCAGTTTTTGTGTTTCTTCTTTAGGATTACTGACAGAAAATCTTCTTTTTGCTTGTTTGTTTTTTGTTTTTCAAGGCAGGTTCCCACTTTAGCCCATGCTGACCTGGCATTCACTCTGTAGTCCCAGGCTGGCCTTGAAGTTACAGGGATCTTCCTGCCTCTGCCTCTGAAGTGCTGGGATTAAAGGCGTGCACCACCATGACTGGCCAGAGAAAATCTTTTTGATACATCACGTTGGGTAGTTGAAAACAATCTTCCTTACTTACCCAACCCTTCAAGATAACTACTTCCTAACCTCTGAAATTTGTGAATGTTACTTTATATGGAACTAGGAACAGTTTTGCAGAAACCATTAAGTTTAGGATTTTATCCTAAAATTATAATCAGACTGGAGCTAAAAGCAATCACATATATTTTTACAGGAAATTTTGATTGTAAATTGGGGCATAAATACACAAATTGGAATGACCTCTGCTATGTTCAAAGAACAAAGGAAAGGTTGTGGATTTATTTACTAAGGCAGAGTAATCTACAAAAATTACTTTGGAGTAAGCTTTTTTTTTTTTTTATGCTTATGAGAGCTGGCAAGCAGCAGAAATTGCTATGAAAAGTGAGTCCAAAGTATATGTTATTAGTTGCTCAGTAAAACTAATCTTCAAGATACATCAGTCTCTTTGGTGGACTGGTTTTGTGAGACAGTTCTTGGAGCGGATATGCATACCCTGAGTAAACAATACTTGGATCCCAATATAGCGAAGTACGACAGGAATTGTGTATGATGAATTATCATGGGGAGTGGGGAAGAAAACAGGTGGAGTTAGGAGATAAGTCTCTCCATCCTGCTAATTCACACGTGTTTACTCACAGCTTTTTTTTTTGCCAAACTGTGGGAAAAGTCTTTAGCACAGACACCAACCTTGTCTAGGGAAGGAGGAGACTTTAACACTCTGAGCAGCTGGGAAAGAGCATAACAGAATCATTAATTCATTCAACAAGTATTTTCCCTGTACATAGTTGCACTAGACCAGGTAATATTATAAGAAAATGTGTAAAGTCACTGTCTTCATGGGGTGAGAAAATAAGCAGATAAATCAGCAATATTAAGAAAACATATTAGGAAAAGGAAAATAAAGGGAGGGAGAAGTTATGTAACAAGAATAAGGTGTATGAATTGGTTGTGGACTCAGAATGAAAGGTTAGGGGCTGGGGAGATAACTCAGTGGCTGAAGGTGCTTGCTGGCAAAGTCTGTGGGCTAGGTTCTATTTCCCAGTACCCACAAAACTGGCACATGCATCTGGAGTTCGTTTGTGGTGGCATGAAGGCCCTGGAGTGCCCATTCTCCAGCTAGCTCTGTTTCTTTTCCTGTCTCTCCCTCCCTCCTACTCTCTCAGCTCTAAAATAAAGTAATGAAAGAAGGAAGGAAAGAAAGGAAGGAAGGAAGGAAGGAAGGAAGGAAGGAAGGAAGGAAGGAAGGAAGGAAGGAAGGAAGGAAGGAAGGAAAGAAGGAAGGAAGGAAGAAAGAAGCAGGAGTTAAATTTGGGGTGTGTGTTAGAAATTTGAAAGGAGCCGGACGCGGTGGCGTTAGCTTTTAATCTTAGCACTCGGGAGGGAGAGGTAGGTGGATCACCGTTGAGTTCAAGGCCCCCCTGAGACTACATACTGAATTCCAGGTCAGCCTGGGCTAGAGTGAGACCCTACCTCGAAAAACCAAAAACAGAAAGAAAGAAATTTGAGACTAACAAAAAGCAACTGGACAAAAATGTGGAGACCAAAAGGCTTGGATCTCTTCATAGGGAGTAACACGAACATCTTCTATTTTGGAACTTACAACCCCACAAAGGGGCAAAGGACTTCCACGCACGACTCCTTCAACCAGACTACATTTCCCAGAATGCTGGTCGAACAGTGCTCGCACCGGAAGTTAACCGATCACTTCCGGCGCGAGAGGCCCCCGGGTCATCATGGCGGCCCTCAGAACCCGTGTGTTGCTGTGGAGGCTGCTGTCGGGCTGTCGGCGCTCACAGCGGCTCTCTATCCGAGCCGGAACGAAGCCCCAGCCCGGCGCTCTGCTGCAGACGCGGCCCGGGCCCTGCGAGTCGAGGCCGCCATGCCGCCGGCTCGGCTCCGAGGCGGGTAAGTGAGCCGCCGGGGGTCCGCTGGGGCACTGAGCCCTGGCGTCGCTGCCGTCCCGCAGCTCTCCGCCCGGGCCGTTCTCGGCTGCGGTCGGCTTCCGTCTGTGTCAACCGGGCTCGTCTTCGCCACCCTGCATCCATCATCCATCCATCCATCCATCCATCCATTCATCCTTCCATTCAGCCAGCAGTGTTCGCGTTCCGTTCCTTGTCAAGCACGGGGCTAAGCAAAGCTTGGGGGATACAGGAAAAAGATGGACAAGCCTTTCTCGTGGACGAACTCAGCCCAGTGCGGCTAGGCTGTGCAGACACTGGCTGCATAAGGGAATGCACACGGGGAGACCCTCGGACAAGATGGGACATGCAGGGGAAAATGTGACCAAGGCTGAATGACCATGCTAAGAAGAAAGCCAGAACTCCAAGCAGAGAGGACAGAATAATAAGCACAAGTGTATTAAAAAAAAAAAAGACTTTTTTTTTGAGGGGGCGAACCTATTTTGGAGCTAAGATTGATAAGGTTTGGTTGTGGCTTTCGGATCTAGATTTAAAAGGGAAAAAAAAATCAAGGCTTTCACGTTTTTGGCGTGTAATTCCTCTCTATGGAATATCAAAATGGATATTAATTGTTGGAATAGTTTTTTTTTTCCCCCCCAGGGGGAAGAGGTGATGCAGGAGAAGGTTAGACACACTGAATTTAGCTGACTTTGGGATTTCAGGTTCATTATACAATCAGCTATAAACCAAGGAACATCAGGGTTAGATGGTCACTAAAGTTGGGCAAATGGGCCAGATTCTTTGAGAAAGGAGTAGTACTAAACACCTATTGATCTGCTATGTGTTGGATGCTCAAGGGACCCTGGGGGACAGAGACAAGGCAGGGTTTTGGTCTTTAGAGAACATTCATCAGCTAGTGCAGGGACACAATGATGCAATTAGAATGAATGATGCTGGAATCCATTAGTGAGTTTTAAACATAGGAGTCATTTTAATTTTCAGCAGATTACTCCAGAAAGGAGGCAGGGAGACTAAGTCTAAGAGTTGAGGATGGGACTGGAGAGATGGCTTAGCTGTTGAGGCACTTGCCTGCAAAGCCTAAGGACCCAGGTTAGATTCCCCAGGGTCCGTGTAAAGCCAGATGCACAAAGTGGCACATGTGTCTGGTGCTTGTTTGCAGTGGCTGGAGGCCTTGGTGTGCCCATTCTCTTTCTCTCTGCTTTTTTGTTCTCCCCCTCCATAAATAAATAAATAAAATATTTAAAAAAGAGTTGAGGATAGCTGTGATTAGGGTAGTGGCAATGGGAAATGAAGAGATTATGGGGTGTGGCTGGCAGTATATTCAGTGTTGTCCTTTTTGTAAAATGGGGATAATCATATTTTTCATAGGGTTGTGAAGATTGAATGTGTTGAGTATGTTTTTAGCTCAATTAAGTACTGAGACATAGTAAATGTCTAATAAATATTATCAATTATCATTTCTGTTATTTTTATTGCTATTTTTGGCTTTGTGTTGTGAGTGAGGAAGAAATCAGGAATAAATTCAAGATTTCTGTCCTACATGACCTAGCAAATGGTGCTGTGATAGGGAACGGTAGGAAAAGCTGGTATGATACAAGGCAGATTGGTAGGTTGTGATTTGGCAATACTGAAGTGTAGGTGAGATGTCCATTGGGTGGTTGGATGGTAGACAATTTTGGTTGGAGATTGAGGTTTTTTTTTTTTGAGGTAGGGTCTCACTCTAGCCCAGGCTGACCTGGGATTCACTGTAGAGTCTCAGGGTGGCCTCGAACTCCTGGCAGTCTTCCTACCTCTGCCTCCCAAGTGCTGGGATTAAAGGTGTGCACCACCACGCCCAGCTGAGATTGAGTTTTTGAGTTTCTGGCATTTGAATGTAATTAAAGCCACAAGAAGCTAGGTGGACATCCAGTGAGACCAAGAGAAGAGAAAAGGAAATAGTTCATAATCTTACAGGAATAGTAGGAGCAGAGGAGCCTGGGAACAAATGGCCTCTTCTTTTGGTTTTCCTAATGGAGAGGGAAAGAGAGGTGAGTCAAAGGAATTTGGAAATTGCATGAGGCAGAGCTGAGTTTAGGTTGGAAGTGTTGTAGGCTCTAGAACCAGATAAATCCTGGTATGCCCTGTCTTTGTCCCTTAATAGCTAAGTATCTTTGGGTTAGCATCAGTACCTCCATTTATAAAATTGGGATACCAGTACTTGTTTTATGGGTATACTATGCTTGGCTTTAGGAGACAAATCTAAATGCTGAAGATGAGGATGTAGCTCAGTGGGTAGAGTGTTTGTCTAGAGTGTACAAGGTTCTGGGCCCATCTCCAACAGCTATTATTTTTATAATAACTAAAAATCCAAAGATAAATCTGTAAAAGGTAAGAATTTTTCATGTTGCTTCCTATAGTAGACTGACTTTAGCAAAGAATGTATCATAATTATGGTGAATTTTACTAGATTTTTCATGCAGGTTGAATGAAAGACTGAATAGCCCAATGGTTTTTATTGTTAGCTTGTTCTGTTTAGAAGGCTTGGCTTGTCATTGCTGTCAGTTTATTTACTAAAATCCATTTTAGCAGAGTCTAGTAGTGCAGAGATGAAGAAACCTACATTTATGGATGAAGAAGTCCAAAGCATCCTCATCAAGATGACAGGCCTGGACTTGCAGAAGACTTTTACACCAGCTATACAGAAACTGAAGCCACCAACCTACAAGCTGATGAACCAGGCACAGCTGGAAGAGGTATGTGAACACAGGGATGTTGGTAGAGTATCTTTCTTTAAGGAATTAAGCAAGTTGCAGAGGCCCTGTATTTTTTAGCTGCCTTCCCATAGACAGCAGGAGAGAGAGAGAGTATATGAATCAGGTCTGGATGTCCAGGCCAAAGCTGTTTCCTAACCCAGAGCAGCGCAAGCCTACTGCCTACTCCAGCTTCCTTCTTTGAGGAACATCTGCTGGGAGCTGCCTTGGGGCTGCAGCTTTGGTGAAATTAAGATATTCTGCTGAATAATGTCCTGCTCCAGGCACCAGTGTTCTCTTGGAGCCGTGGGTGTTATGTCTTCTGTGAAATATACTTTGATATATGAATATGAGAAGCATCCATATTCTTCTGACTAAAGAATAATTTTTAGTCATAGCAGAAAACTCAGCCATTCAACGGCCTGTTACATGAAGAGTGAAAGCTCTCTTTTCACCCCTCAGAGTAATCATAAAACAGTATAGTCAGCGGTTAAGAGCATGGACTGTGAAGTTGGGTTCAGAGCCCAGTGCTGCAATTTTCTAGCACTTAACACAGGTGTGCTTGTTTTCCATCAAACGGAGATGATGATAAAAGCATCTAGTGTGTGAGATAGGTGTGGAATTGAGTGAGCCCAGTACACTCAGTGTATTTGAATGATCTGGCACTTAGTCCAAATAAATGCAGGCATTACTCTGTTTTAAGTAGCTTTCATAGCCTGGTACTGTCTCATAGCATTCCTGTGCTGTTTAGATAGTGGGAAAACTTGTAGCTGGGGTTCACCACACCATCAGCAAGGGCCAGGTCCCATGGATCCAAGTTTGCTTTTCAAGCAAACACCTTTGACTTTTCACTTACTGATCATGGTTGCAACTCATTTTCTTTGTAGTTGTTACTATTTAATTTTTTTTTTTTTTTGGTTTTTCCAGGTAGGGTCTCACTCTAGCTCAGGCGGACCTGGAATTTACTATGTACTCTCAGGGTGGCCTCAAACTCACAGCAATCCTCCTACCTCTGCCTCCTGAGTGCTGGGATTAAATGTGTGTGCCACCATGCCCAGCTAATATTTAAAATTTTTTTAAATTAAATTATTGCCGTGTATGTATGTGCATACACATGCAAATGTGTGTGTTGATGTGTAAGTGTGATTGTCTGTGTGGGTGGAGGTCAGGAAAACTGGGGTGTTAATCCTTGCTTTCACCTTGTTTGAGGCAGGGTGTCTTGTTTTTATTGTTGTTTACTGCTGATTGCCAGGCCAGTTGGTCTACAGAACTTTAGGCAATTCTATCTCTGCTTCCCATCTCACTATTGGTATGCTGGGATTGCAGAAACCTGCTGTTGGTTCTGGCTTTTATAGAGGAGGTCTAGGGATATGAAAACTCAGATTTGTGCAGCAAGTGCTTTACCCACTGAACCATCTCCCGAACCCTCCTTAGCATTTATCAGTATTTGTTTTTATCAGATTATCCTTTTGGACTATGACATTGTGACTTGTCTTGAGAGAGATTTTATTTTATTAGGCTACCAGACAGGCAGTTGAGGCCGCTAAAGTACGATTAAAAATGCCGCCAGTTCTGGAAGAGCGAACACCCATAAATGATGTGCTAGCTGAAGATAAGATTTTGGAAGGAACAGAAACGAACAACTATGTTTTTACTGATATATCATATCATGTACCACACCGGGTAAGTATATGTCAAATTACAAAATGATTTTTGCTTAAAATACCATGTGGCGATAGATGTTTCTGTGTGATTGCCGAAGCTTTGACACGAGAGTGAGTGCTTGTGATTGGAACCTAAAATTGTACAGTTCACATCATGATGTTGTCATTTCACTACAGATGGTAGCCTCAGTATATTTCAGATTGACAGCAGAGACAGATGTGCTGAGTCAGAACAAGGCATTTGCAGCCAGACAGAAACCCTCCCCCAAACCAGTTGATAAAACTTACAAAGCAGTGAAAGGAAATTCTTGCCTAAGTTGCACTGATTTCCTTTCCTGAGAATTTTTGAGAAGATGGAGTGTTTTTAGTTCTCTGTGATGCCACAAAATAAACTCCCCAATGGATACTTTTTGGACTTTTCAGTAAGAAAGGTAGATAATTTCAGACATTGCTGATTTTTCCATTGTGGCTTTCATTCTCTGAATCAATTCCCTTCTCTTGATTTCCAGTTTAAAAGAGCACTAGCATTTAAACAATATAAGTTTTGTATTCGAGCCTTGCAAGTAGAGAATAAGGAGAGTAATTTCCAGTTCAGTCCTCAAAATGCATCAGAATAGTTAGGGAGAAGAGTGACTCCATGATAGTCACTCTTTGATCATATATGACTATGGTTAGAGGACCTGATTTTAGCTGTATATCTGTGTACCAGCCATCTGCATACCTGAAATAATGACTAAGGATCACAGTATTGCCATTTTGATGAGAATTTTTGTTTTGTGGTATTTAGTTTGCCATGCTATGAAGGCTGGTGTGGGGCCATTCCAGTAACTTGAAAGGGAAAAAGAAATGTGAGGTCCTGGTTTTTCAAGTTACCAAAATCTTTCTGAGAAACAATTATTTTCACATCTAATTTTTTAACCTATTTTAAGTGTTTGATGAAAGGTCTTTTTTTCTTTTTCAGTGTTTATTTATTTTGAGGACAGAGGAAGAAAGCATGAGAGATGAGAGAATGGGCATGCTAGGGCTTTCTGCCACTACAAATGAGCTCCAGATGCATGTACCACTTTGTGCATCTGGCTTTATGTGGGTAGTGGGGAATTGAACCTAGGCCATCAGGCTTTGCAAGAAAGTGCCTTTAACCATGGAGCCATCTCTCCATCCTCTAAAGTTTTAATTATCTTTAGAACTAATCCAGAGATTTGTACACCTGAAAAGTAGAGTCAGTAGCAGCTGGTTAATTTAGACATTAACAGATTTAACTATCAGCAGTGGACAAAGTTTTGTGTATGGCTTTGGAACCCTGGTTGTTGCAAAGAATTATCCTTATGTTTCCTGCTAGTTCATCAATACCTGTTAATAATCATGGTCATAATAAACTGACAGTTGAATGACAGTGGGTAGAATTCAGAGGAAGAAGCATTCTTATTGTCTGGAATTTGGCAATTGGAAGAATAAAGAGACCACATGCAGGTGGATCTTATTCCCTATGACATTTATATCTAATGCCAATATGAAAAAATCACACAAGGGCAGAATTAAAACTATATTCTGAGGTTTATTCCTTTTATTTTGAAAATGTTAAACATAGTTAAGAGGTAACTAGGTGAGACTTTGGGGTGGGGAAATGAAGTAATTTGTAAGAGTCTTAGAATGTATCCTCTGAAATGGATTTTGATAAATCTCAGATGTGTTTTAGTTAAGCCATTTCATGTATTAACTCTATTAGCACCATTTGGTACTCACTAGATTTATGCTAAGTAGATGCAAAACATTGATGAATGAAGGACTCTCACATTTCCAAGTCTTTGGGCTTTAAAATTATCATTGAACTTCAAATACATGAATGTATTTTTGTTTCCTAGTTGCATTTGATACTGTGGATTTCAAATTATTCCTATAATTGACTTACTGAGACACAGGAACTGAACAGAAGTCTTCACGAATCATTTTTGTTTATATTTTCTGTTTTAGGAACGTTTTATTGTTGTCAGAGAACCAAATGGCACACTTCGTAAAGCCTCTTGGGAAGAACGTGATCGGGTGATACAAATTTATTTTCCAAAGAAAGGTCGTAGAGTTTTGACACCAGTAATTTTCAAGGAAGAAAACCTTAAGGTAAGAAAAATTCTGTTTTATCAAGACTCAATAGTAATGATTTGTTTGTTGAACTAATTGGCTCCAGTACTGCTTGGCATTTTGTCTTGGTAAACACAAATTCTATTGGTAATGTAACTAGGGTTTTTATAGTTGCTTAGTTGGGATTGAATTCAGGTATAACAATTACAAAGCCCATGTTGTTTCTTTTGCCTCTTGATGTGCACATAGGTAGCCTGTGTGTTGATGGACAGGCCTTTCATAGTGTCAGGATAGGTGGTAAACTTTATGTTTTCATCTGATTCCGATTTTGCTGTGTGGTTTTAGACCATGTATAGCAAGGATCGACATGTTGACGTCCTCAATCTTTGTGTTGCCCAGTTTGAGCCAGATTCTGCTGATTATATCAAGGTAAGTATATTTTACAGTTTCTAAAGTATGGTTTAAATACGAATGTGCCCAAGGTTTTTTTTTTTGCTTGTTTATTTGTTTTTTGGAGGTAGGGTTTCACTCTAGTCCAGGCTGACCTGGAATTCACTATGTAGTATCATGTGGCCTCAAACTGTCAGTGATCCACCTACCTCTGCTTCTTGAGTGTTGGGATTAAAGGCATGTGCCACCATGGCTAGCTGTGCCCAAGTATTTTTAACATAATACAATGAGTTTGGTTATGAGAGTTCATGTGGAAAAAGAAAGGAAAAACCTGATACATATTCTATCAGTACAACTACCATACAGAATGGAAGAATCTAGGCTTGGAGTGTGAAGTCCCTTGCTGAGTGTTGAACTGCTACTAAGTGGTAGGGTAGGACTCATGATGACAAAGACTTTAAAACATTTACCATATGGAAAACATTATTTACTAAAATCTTGTCTAAGCTCAGTGTGTGTCTTACAGATTAGTAAGTATATTTTCATCAATACCTTTTTTTTGGGGGGGGGGGTTTCGAGGTAGGGTCTCGCTGTAGCCCAGGCTGACCTGAAATTCACTGCGAAGTCTCAGGGTGGCCTCGAACTCATGGCGATCCTCCTACCTCTGCCTCTCGAATGCTGGGATTACAGGTGTGCACCACCATGCCTGGCTTATCAATACCTTTTTTATGTATAGTATAGGTGTCATGCCTAGGATAGACAATGTTGTATGTATCAAAGCCTGCAGTCCAGCAATGATTATCAGCAATAGGCAGAAAACAACGAAGTATGCTTGAGGCATGGCCAGGCATCTAGTTTTGCTTGTGCACACAGTGTATATATTATAAGGGAATAATTCAAGATAGCAATGGAAAGGTGATTGAGACTCCATCGCAGGCAATCTCAGTGCTAGGTGAGAAGGCTTTAAAAGCCATCTGAACAGAGAAATGCCCTCACCAGTATTCATTTAGGAGGGTCATTCTGATAGAATGTCACTAAGATGGAATGGGTGAGCTGATGGGATGGGTAGTTAGTTGATGGGATAAGGGTTTGAAAGAATAATAAAAAAAAATGATTTGTTTTATACCAGTGACCAAGGAGTGGTAGGACCTTATCCAGTGGCCTGTATATATGGAATTGGTCCTTGTGTCAGAGTGGGCAGCACTGAGTGTTTGCTGTTACTTGCTCTGGTCACATACTTGCAGTGGGACAGGCCCAGATTAGTTGTCACCTCAACAGACTTCTTCCTTGAGAGAACCCTCCTGCCCACAGATGACAGGGGGCAGCTGCAGGCTGACCTGTTTTCATTCAGGCATTGCTGAGAGGCATTCCTGCTCAACACTAAGCATGTACTGCGGCTCACTTGTTTTCCGTGTATCTTGTATGGATAGATTCATCACCAGACCTATGAAGATATAGACAGACATGGGAAGTATGACCTCTTACGTTCAACAAGACACTTTGGTGGAATGGCTTGGTATTTTGTAAATAAGAAGAAGATTGATGGCTTGCTTGTTGACCAGATTCAGAGAGATTTGTAAGTATGATCTGATTAAACTCATCTTCCTTACTGCCCCAGCAATAGTCTGTGTATATGCTGTGGTATTTTCCTAATGACAGTAGTGTACCATTTAGTGACTAGAAGATTTTTCTTCTAATTATTTATTTATGAGAGAGAGAGGGAGGGAGAGAATGGGTGTGCCAGGGCCTCTATCCACTGCAAACAAACTCCAGACACATCTGGCTTATGTGGGTCCTGGGTTCTTTGGCTTTGCATATCTCCAGCCCATGACTTTCCAGTTTTTACTTATCTCCATTTGTCTGGATTCTTGTTTTGGCATAACCTAGGTTTTGCTAGATTCCTGGATAGAGTTCTAGTTTTGGACTTGCAGCAGGTCATGAGTGTTAATTATCCACTGCTCACCAGCACTCCTGGGTGTCCGTGAACTTTGCAGAAATTCTCAGAGGAGTCCATGGGAAATGAAAATAAGTTCTTGCAGACGCTTGTTTTCTGGCAGAGCTCTTTGTAGGGCTTTCCAGTAATTGTCTCTAACTTATGAAAATAACTTGCTTTTGATAGCCCTGGCTTTGGAAGATTTCTAAGGCATCAGAAGAGTTGCCAAAATAGTATGAGACAAAGAATGTCTGTTGTATTTTTAACATCAGGCTGGTGTGCTTTCAAGTAAAATCATGTAAGCATACTTCATCTTGTTGTGTGTTGCTGGAATTGCATGTCTTTAAAATTGAAAGATTTTAAACTGAGTTTAAAAAATTTTAAACTGAATTGTGCAAGATTATTGGTGCTGTTTTTTTTTTTTTTTTTTTTTCAGATGATTGTTAGCATCTTGTAGCAAACAGTATTTAAGTATAGTATTTCTTAAAGTAAGATGCTTGGAATGAGGAGCTTCCACATGTGCAGTCTTAAGAAATGTGGCCCACATTTGGAAACAACAGATTTCTCACATGAACAGCAACTCCAATACTGATGACTTCCAGGCCAGCTCACTTCACCTGTGTGTGTAGTGTAATTCAGTTCAGAAGCAGAAGTCATCCTTTTCCCCATAAGCAGTGGGCCTGTGTTGATGGTAACACTTTAGTGACATGCTTCTGAACTTATTAAAACAATGCTCTTGTAAAGTAGTAGAGCAAAGTAGTAATGTCCAAGCATGAAAACGAAAGCTCTGCACTGAGGAGCAGTGACGTGTAGCACTGTAGTCTTATGTCACATACCTCTGACGTGGTTCATTCATACTGGGAGGTTTAGTACTTCCATAACTCCGCTTACAGTTCTGGACAGTGAACTGACTACAGATTTCAGGCTGGGCAGTAGTGGGTGCACACCTTACTAGAGACCAAGGAACTAGGCCAGCATTAGGATTCTGCACAAATTTACTTCACACTCAATTCCCACCGTTGGGTTTGCAGAGATCCTTTTAAGACATTTTGAAAATAGGGGATAGATATATAGCACAGTTGCTAGAGAGCTTGCCTAGATCTGAGGTCAATCCCCAGCACCATGTAAACCAGCCATGGTGGTGCATGCTTATAATCCCGCCATTCTGAAGGTGGAGGCAGGATCAGAAGTTCATGGTCATCTTGAACTGCATAGCAAGTTTGAGGCCATCCTTGGCTACAGGAGAGCTTATCTCAAAAAAAGAAACAACAACAAAGACACTTTGAAAATAGCAAGTTCCTTTTAATTTTAAATGTGGAGTGGATGTTAAGCTGTCCTTAAGTTGTTAAGTTTTCACATGAACCTAATGAAAATTCTGTTATGTACACACCCACAGAGCTTCATGCCTAAGCTTTAAAAGGAGTTATTTTATCTTTTCCTTGGGGAGACATTTTGATGCTACTACCCTCAGTGAGCTTTGTTAAATTTTACCAAACAAAATAGACTTGTAAGGACCATTTTGAAATTTTGCCCCCAAGGGCTTTTATATGAGCAGTGTTGGCCTGTTTTCTCAAGATAAGGCCTTTAGGGTGGATAGGCCTTTAAGATAGGATAAGCTCAGAACATTTCTTTAAGGTCCCTATGGCTTGAGGAATTTTGAACTCCTTTCTACTCTCTCCTGTCAATGATCTCTCTCCTTTTAGATAGTTGGCAAATGGGGGTAATCAGAGAGTTAATGCTGAGATAGCACTGAGTTAGGGGTCCTTGCCCTCCAGTTCTAACTACAAGCCAGTAGCTCACTAAATAAGTGTACATAGCAGAGCCCCAAAAATGTGAACATTTTGGATTTTTATGTCTCTTGGTCCCCAGCTTCAAGGTGGCAAATGTTTGGGAGGCACACTGACTATGATGTGAGAAGATAGTGATTGGCTGGGGGACAGCTAGGGAGACTAATATTTTTTGACGTTTAGAAAAATTTTATTATAGATAATCATAGAGAAGGGAAAAAAGGCAAAGCTCCTGTAAAACAGAAGGGTCCCAAGTGCGTAATCCCAACATTTTAATATTGAAAGAAATTGTTAAATTTTCAAAAAGGTAGATACAAACCAGATTTTCTGTCCTCTGAGTTGGCAAATCACCTACCATTAAGAATGTTGTTTCTGGGGCTGTAGAGATGACGTAAGGTGCTTGCTTGTGAAGCCTAAGGACCAGGTTTGATTCCCCTTTACCCACATAAGCTAGATGCACAAGGTGGCACATGCATCTGGAGTTCCTTTGCAGTGGCTAGAGGCCCTGACATGTCCATTCTCTCTGCCTCTTCCTCTCTCTCAAATAAATAAATAAAATGAAACACTGAAAACAAAGAATGTTTCTGGGCTAGAGAGATGGCTTAGTGGTTAAGGCACTTGCCTGCAAAGCCTAAGGACCCAGGTTTGATTCCTCAGAACCCATGTAAAACCAGTGCATGTGTCTGGAGTTTGTTTGCAGTGGTTGGAGGCCCTGGCATGCCCATTCTCTCTCTCTCTGCTTCTTTCTCTCTCATACAAATAAATGAATAAAAATATTTTAAGAAAGGAATGTTATTTCTATGGCAGGTGATGTTCCATTTCCAAAAAGGACATAGCCATATTGGTAATATTATAAGGTAGGCCCTTCCTGTAGTACTTTCTGCCTTCCCTCACAGAGCTGGTGTGAGGAATAGTCACTTTTCCTGAAAATACTTTTGGAACTACAGAACATCCCTCCTTCCCACCGGAGAAAAGTGTGAGATGTAATTTAGTGTGAAGTTGGCACAATGTGTCTACAGGGCTGTGAAACCAGTGAAGAAAACCCCTTCATAATATTGAGCCTTTTCACCCTCAGGATCGATGATGCTACCAGCTTGGTCCAGCTGTATCACATGCTCCATCCCGATGGCCAGTCAGCTCGGGAGGCCAAAGAGCAGGCTGCTGAGGGAGCAAATTTGATTAAGGTAAAGGGTCTTCTTTTCCTTCAGTTTTGTGGTAACGATTGAGTTGGTAAAAATTTGGAAATGGTACCATTTGTTAGTTACTTAATAGTAACTAAACAGATTTGTGAATACAGAACAGTTTTGGTCTTGAACATGTCAGTGTAATTATAGCCTCTACTGTTAATTCTGTCTGGACCATGGGAACAGATTGGTGGGGGTGGAGTGCAATACAGTGTGCTGGTGGTGGGTGTGTTGGCAGAGAGGTTTAGGCAGTGGCCACAGCAGGTTATTTGGAAAGAGCCAAGCTTCATTGGAGAGGGTTAGGTTACCAGGACAAGGTAGAGAACCAGAACATGTACCCAAGAAAAGCTTCCTGTCCTTCAGTGTGGGACATTCATGCCAAGGGGAAACAGGCAGATGTCAGGAAATGGAGGGGGTAGCTTTCTGATACTACCAAGCTTTGGTCACATTATTTTGGAATTGCATACCACTCTGACCCATGGGTTCATATACCTGTAACCCTCCCTGCAAATGCTAAGTTGAAATAATATTTCCTGGTGGGAAGGTCATTGTGTATTTCGATGTCTTCTAATGTTCAGAATAGGCATGGCTTGTCCAGTATTATGTTTGCATACTACAAAGCAGTTAGGCTCACTATGGGTAAAAACTACAAGTGCTGCCACCCTAAGAGGAACAGAGAGACATACCCCAATATTCTGTGATAAGGAATAATAATAATAATCATAAAAAGAACAAAACAACCAACTTTCAGATACACTTGTCAGAATTGTTTGCTGGAACTCATTGTCTGGACTTCTCTGAAGCCATTTTGATCTAGCAGGAGGTACAATGTCAGGACCTTACTCTTTTCTCAAAGTGGACTAAATGAGATGGCAGCTGTTCTAGAGTTTAGAATTCGTATGGCTTAAAATATGTTGGATGGTTTTTTCCTGGCTTCGTCCCCAATCTATTGCATAACATTCAGGAAAAGTTATTGTGAAATTTGAAAGTCCTTAATTGGGACTCTAATTTCCTACTGCAGAAATGTTAATGATGTCTTAACTGACCTTATAAATGGTATATCCTATTGCTTTAAAACTTTTGTTTTTAATTTAAACAGGTCTTTGCAAAAACTGAAGCCCAGAGAGGAGCATATATAGAACTAACACTGCAGACGTATCAAGACTCATTTGTTAGACATTCTGCAGCTTCCTGAAATCATTAAAAACATTTCATTTTACTAAATGCTATTCCCTCTCGTTTTGTTACTATCAAGCTGAAGCTTTAAAAATGTCACAATTAAGAGGTACTGATTTGTAGTTTCCTATAATTTTTTTTTTTTTTTACTTTTTAAAGTCAAGATAATACCTTTAACAAAAATATGAAGAAAAACTTGTTACCCTACTCAATTTCTAAATTTCAAGAGCACAGATTATTATATTTGAGTGCCTGAGTAAATGAATTTTTCAAACCCTGGCATGCTCTTCTGTGGTACCTAATAATAAGCCAACAGGTATTGTATATGGAGTCCAGTTGACTGAGGTCCGAAGACCAGGAGTTTCAGGCCCTGGTGCTGGAATGGGCAGCTACTAGGTAAAAACTAGGAGGAAGGGTAAGGTTCCTTGCCATTCTATCTACCTAGATTAAGGGCAATGATGACAGATCAGAAAAGAGGGCTAGATAATTATAGCATTAACATGCACCTTTATGAAAAATGTGATATTTGGAAAATGCACATGAGGCTGTTCCCTAAATGAGGTGTTTTGGCTCAGCATTATAATTAGAAATCTATTTTCATTATTCAGAAAGGAAACTCAATATATTTTTAAAATTAATTCAAAGGAATTTATGAGATATGGTTTAGTAACAGTATGAAAAAACAAAAAAACCAAAACCCATGTCTTTCAGTTAACAAGGGAAACATAATTTAAATGCTGCCCAGAAATTCCCCTTAAGATGAGGAGGCTGTTTTGTTTCCCTTGGTCCACAGAGTTCATATACAAAATTGGAGGAGTTTCTCAGGTCCAAGCACTGTGGTCAGGGTGGCAGTCAACACCCCTACATAAAGATGATCTATCTGTTTACTTGAGTAAGCCTGTGTTCAATCATCCAGAATATCTTCATCCAGATTGATGTCTGTTGTGTCAAGATCTTCTAGCTCCAGATTATCCAAATCCACTTCTAGTTCAAGTAAGCTCTGTGGAGGAAAGGAAGAGGGTGATGCTACACAATGCCATGTTAAGAAAAATCACATGGTTCATGATCCAAAGCCAGAACTAAAATTTCCTTAGCAGTCAAGAGAGCATCTTCCCACTTCAAATCCCCCCCCCACCCGCTCCGGGCCCCTGGAAACATGATACCAATGCTACCTCCTAAACCTCCTGAGGTCTGCATTGGTTGAAACATTCATGGCATAGGAGGGAATGTCTGACTCACCTTTTCTTCTTTGTGGGCCGTTGAGGAGGCCATGATAAGTGGAGTAGGAGAAGCAGGTTTCTCGTCAAGTTCCTGAAGGCCAAGTAGAAATACATATGAAGACAAAGGACCCTCACAGAGATGGTTTACATTTCACCCCAAGGAGGAGGGCCGGGTTCGGCGGTGGCAGGTGGTAGTCACACTATCACATGCAGTTCCCCACTGACCTGCTGCACTGTGGCTCTTGAGGGCTGAAAGCCTTTTGCTTCTTCCATAACATTCCTCTCTTCATTTGGCTGTTGAAAAATAAAGCAAGGAGAAAATGAAATTTTCTGAAATCATAAGCGATCTAGACACTTGGCCCAAGTCCCAGACATTAGCTCTTAATAATGTACTTAGCACAATTTAAAATCTGGACTTGTGAATGTGCTTCCTCCCCAGAGTCACTAGATGAAGGCTGGCACACTGCCACTCACCGTGACAAGTGGGTATTGCTTGGCTGGCCAAAGATCAGCATGCGTTTCCTTCACCCATTCTTCAACAACAAAGGCTTCTTTTAACCCAGGGAAAAGATTTTCATACTCAGTGGGGTCAGCAAGGGATTCTGCTGCTTTCTGGTTGACTTTTGAGAGATTCTCTCTCCAGAGTTTCACCACCCTATTATAGACATCACAGAACCAGAGAGACTAAGTAAGTTAGCCCTGTTTTTACTTGAAACATGAAGTCTGTACTTTGAAACCTGGCTGGGTATAAGTTTCTATCTGAAGCATTAAGTCCACACCTTGAAACCTGGCTGGGTAAGTAAGTTCGGGCCAGGAAGGCAGCTTCTGGGAGGCGTCCTGTTCTGACCAAGAGCTCGAGGCAAGCATCAAGCCTGAAGATGAAAAGGAGAAGAGGCACTGTTACCATAATAAACAGTAACTATGGGCCTGAAAATGTAAATTTAGTATTACAAAGTCAAAATTCCAGTGTCCCTTACATATTCATGCCTTTTTGATTTTGAGCCCTTTGCTTATTTCTGACAAAAACAGTGGACTTTAAGGGTATGAAGATAAGGTAGCTTTTGTGACCTTTTCTTAAACATAGTTTTAGCAACTCTCAAGTGAGGATATTGAGGGCAGTGTTTTCAGTGCAGGTTAGGTGGATAGCCCATTGCCTCACAAGACAGTAAAGTGTTTACATATCTAGTTGTTCTGAGTTCTTTGGGGGAAGAAGTAAAGGTTGAACCCAGGGCTATACACAGACTGAGTTACAGCCCTACCTCTCTTTTCACTTTATTTTGTGACAGGCTCTCATTAAGTTGCCCAGTCTAGCTCTGACCTCAGCCTTGCTCAGGCAGGCCTTGAATTTGTAATCTTCCTGCCTTAGCCTCCCAACTAGCTGAGATTACAGGCTGACACTATTTTTTCTCAATTATTAATTTCATTTTTTTCTGTGTAAGTTTGACATAGCTATGTTTCAAAATTCAGACTTTTGGCTTTTAGAAAGGTAATATAGTACATACTACCTAATAGCCTTGGTGCCAAGCAAAAGTAAAAATATTTTTGCAATAACCCATGACTATTAAGTGCAATAAAAACCATAGTGTCATCACAGCAATTGAAATAGTAGGCTAGAGTTCAGGTCAGATTTTCAGGGAATATTTTAGATTTTTTGAATTATGGATAAGGAATAGTGGACCTATTTTTACAGCTACACACATGCACACATGTATATTGGGGTGTACACCGTTTTATGATAAAGTTGGGAGTATAGTTCAGTGGTAGAGCACTTGCCTAGTATGCATAAACCCCTGGGGTTCAATTCCTCAGCACCTCTAAAGTCTGTCTGACTTTTAAAAACCAGCATGTAGGGCAAGGTTAATATATATTTTTGTGTTTTGACTTGGCTTGCAATAACTGGTAGACTTAAAATAGGTGGCATTTTTATACTTTAAAGTTGGGCTGGGAAGTACCCAGCCTCTGTCATCTCCTTTATCTTTGCCGTAAGAGATAAAAATCATCCAGTTTGGATAAGTCACCAACCAACTGCTGTCATTCAATAAAATGCTTGAGCCATTAGCTGGCAGGGTATTTGAAAGGGATTTAACATCTCCCACCTTGAACTCACTCGGCTCACACAATGAGTCCTTCTCCAGTCTGAGTCAGCTAACTTTCTTTTCTCCTTTCTTAGCCACCCCTTTCCCCCCGCTTTTGAGACAGGATTCATAAATCCCAGGCTAACCTCAAATTCACCATGTAACCAAGGATGACTAAACTTCTGATTTTCCTGTCTCTACCTCCAAAGTGTTGCACCACCACACCCAGTTTAGTCCTGGCAGGAAACTGAACCCAGGGCTTCCATCCCCAGTTCTCAACTCACATTGAAATCAATTACTATGGAGCATCACCAAGGTACGGGGCACTGCTGACCTCTGACCACCCCCACTATTCAAGACCAGCCATCTATCAGTTCTCTTTCCAGGATCTACTTACAGTCCTCTTAAAAACATCCTACCATCAATGTAGAAATCATTGCTTTTTATTGTTATGCTCATCAACATCTTTTAAACCTCATGGTCATACTTACTTGCCCTGTAAAAAGTAGCTCATGAATGCCACATTATTTTTGCCATCTCTCTCGGCACCTTCTGCTAGCTTGTTCACCATACTTGCATTTCCAGAGGCAGTGGCCAAGAGCAGCAGACCTCCATAATCCTGGGCATGGTGCAAGCACTCCTGGGCTAGAGTGAACTGGCATTTACTAATGGCAAGCTCAGCAAGTTGTTTCCATTTCTGTTCTGACTACAGGAAAGAGTTCCTAGGTTAACATCTTTTAAATAAACATTTAAACTCAACATCAGCATTATTGCCATTTTTAACATCTCTATGATGACAACTGAAGATACTTATGCAGATGTACTGAGCTAAGCTTGTTAAGTTGGCTCTATCAAAGAATTGTATCACAAAATGTATAGTGAGGAAATAAGAATTATTCACATATAAAAAATTAATTCAAACAATTCAATGATGCATGAATAATTACCAACTCATTTTGTTTTGTAATTACACAGTGAAACAAAGTAAAACCCATCTAACAAGTTTGAAGGTAATTAGATTGTAATTATTTTAACAAGTGAATTTAATACCATATTTTGAAAGAACAAAATAATGTCCTTAAATATTTCATAATAAACACCATCATTTATACCTTCTCAGGAATCAAAAAGAATGCATATTTAAATTTTAACATAGCAAAAGTTTATTTTGTACAATTTGAAATTAATTTGCCAGTAAATGGTAAACTTAAGCCACCATTAGAAGCAGGCATTGTACAAAGCTCTACAAATAATGTCATTAAACAGTCTTGTAACATGTCAGACCCTTGTTTTAAATCAATACTCTCCATCTAGTTTGGGATATTGACAAACTGCAGCTATGTGTATACTCTTGAATTCCCAGACTACTTTCCCTGCTACCTTAAATCTTTTCTTGCAAAACAGAATATCCTGAATGTATCCACTTAATTTATGCAGAAATTAACAATATCTTTGAACATTACCAAAAAGACAAAAATCTCACCAAAATGAGCCCTTAGTTTCTATTTGAAAAAATGTTAGTAACAAAACAGCAATCACATAAACACCTATTGCCCTTTCCATCAGTTATGAAAAATCAAAATCACAAATTAGTACATACCTCTGCCTCCACTGCTAACTGGTATGCAATTTTTAACTCTCCAAGTTGAAGAGCAAGCTCAAAGCGATGTTCAGGATCTGTGGATACTGTAAGAGCTTGCTGCTTGAAGCCCTAAACATTTTAAAAAAGAAAATGTGTGTTGACATACATTAGAAAATGTGTATAAGCAAAATGTATACAAAGAAAATTATTTCCCTTTCTAAACTAAAAATACCTTGCCCTGACATGAAAATAGAAGGGGTACTATGAAGGAAGGAAGGAACAAGAGGATAATGGGGAAAATGAAATACAAAACAGTGCATAGTCTCACGTAGAAAGAATCTATCATCCACATGAGAGACAAGAAAGCAGAAGGGGAAGTACTTGGGGGATGGAAACCAGTGGCAGGGGTAAGGGAGTGGAGTGAGGATGTGAATACGAACCAAGTTCAATGGTATATATAAGAAAAGTCATAAAGAACTCCATTATTAAGCCAGACATGGTGGTGCATGCCTTTAATCCCAACATTCAGGTGGGAGAGGTAGGTGGACCACTATGAGCCTGAGGCCACCCCGAGACTACTGAGTGAATTCAAGGAGACCCAACCTAGAGAAACCAAAACAAACAAACAAAAAAAAAACAACCAACCAACCAAACAACAACAACAAAAAGCATTATTAATGCACACCCACGCACAAGGCATGCTGTGATTCCAGTTTCCTTCTCAAGGGCAGAACTCTATTTTATACACTAATGCAGCCCAAGCACCCAGAAGACTATTTGGACACATCACAACACATGTGTACATGGATACACATGCAGAGCACGAAGAAAGGAAGGCATATGATTATCGAGATTGAATTTACATGTTACAATATCCAAAAAAATAAGCTTGCCAGTGAGAGGCATGTAGGCCCCTTTGTTAGTTAGCAATAGGATGCCACTGTACCTAAGTGGCAGAAAAGTTGCCAGGAGGTCTGGGAGTAGCTAACAGCCTTACAAAGTGGTGGTCTCCAAACATTTTTGCAGGCTGGAGAGATGGATTAGCGGTTAAGCACTTGCCTGTGAAGCCTAAGGATCCAGGTTTGATTCGCCAGGACCCACATAAGCCAGATGTACAAGGTGGTGCATGCGTCTGGAGTTTGGTTGCAGTGGCTGAGGCCCTGGTGTACCCATATTCTCTCTTTCTCCCTCTCTCTGCCTCCTTCTCTCAAATAAATAAAATTAATTTTATTTTTTGTGGGCCTGGGAACATAGCTCAGTGGTACAGCACTTGCCTAGTATGAACCCAGCCCTGGGCTCCACCCCCAAACAAACAAAAGGCAAAAATTTTTCCCACTCAGCATCCTGAAGGCATGTCTAACATGTGGCCCATGGGCTGCACGTGGTCTAGGATTGCCACGTGGCCCAACACAAAACTGTAAATTTATTTAATGTATTGTGAGGGCTTTCTCTAGTAATCTTATTCTGTAGTTTTTTAGTGTGAACTTTGCAGATGACACATGTCACAATGTCAAAAGGTTGCACATGCCAGTTAGAAAAATGAAAAGTTTATCATCTTATAAATTTTTAGGCTAATATTTTATATTTTTCATTGCAAGTTCTTAAAATTTCAAAGCAGAAACTTCTAGCATATGGCAATATCGACATTGAAAAAAATCTATCATAGCCTTCAATGGACCAAATAGAATCTAAACTCCAAGCAACATGTTCCCCATCACTCAAGAAACACTATAAACAGCACAAAATAGAAGCAAACTTCTTTAGCAAATGAAGAGTTTATCTTATTCCCTCTTCTTGTGTTTGTATTTGTATTAACATGCTACTAAGCACAATCTTGTATTTGCAAGCCTTCAGAGATTATCCTGTAATATTTTACTGTAATAAAATAAGCATATGCATAAATTTAATTCTATTTAAAGGATTTCTTGGAGTTACTGGTAATGTGGCTCAGAACTAAGCAATTGATCAATAAAACGTGTATTTCATATAATGATAAATCCTTATTAAATGCAAAAACTAAATTTTTATTGAATGCATCTCTCAAAAAAGAAAAGAAACAAAATACGGATAAAGTCAGCTGCTGGGAAGGCTCTCAGCATGGCTGGGCTTGAGAGATGAGGACTCCGTTCACAGGGAAGGATAGTGGCAGGAAATGGGCAAAGAAAGCCAAATACAAAACCTTCCAATTTTCTATCATCTGTAGATCATTTAGCAAACATTTTGAAATTTAGGTCCAGACACAGATGAGAAGTCATTTCCTATGCCTTCTGTGTTGGTCTCATGTCCAGTCTACTTATCACCAAATATGGTAAGGGACAGAAAGCCCAAGGTTTCCTCCTGTGCTCCATTACGCCTGCAGGAACAGGCTTTTAACTAATCACTGTAACTACAGTAGCTTCTGCAAGACAAACGGCAGTGATAGGCAAGGTTCTTCAGCTTTAGGAATGTGGCGGTGTCAGGGGAGTCGATTTACTTTTCCTTTCATGGGGGAAAATGCTCAGCATGGCACGGTCAGGATAGACAGCCAGACAGTTTTCAGACTCTGCCTACCTCTTCCTCATGGCTTCATGGTGTTGGGAATGTGCCACTTACCCCACTGCACTATCTATAAGTACAATGTGAACAGCCATCCTAAATAATCTGGGTCACTCCTTTTCTTCACCAGCTCTGATATGGACAACATAAAACCCAAGAGAGAAGGACAGGTGTTTGGACCCAGTCAGGTGAGGACAAAGCAGATTAAATGAGGTGGACTACATATATATACTTTTGTTTTACTCCAATCTCCACTAAAATAATATTAAAGATTTTTTTTTGGGGGGGGGTGAGGAAAAAACTCCTGAAGACATACCAGAAAAGGAGAGGAGACATGACTACAAATATTTAAAAGTTTTTTAAAAGCTGGAGGAGTACAAAACATTCAGTTAAAACACCACTTAAGAAAGAGTCTTAAGTTATAAGTAAGAAAAACACAGAAATAGCCTATTCAGACCTCAGAACCTCCAAGGTATCTGGAAAAAGGTACTACAAATAAAACTGCCTGAATGGTTGGACATACAGATCTGCTTCTATCCCTCCTACCCTTGGCACACAGGTCTGGGTTTTGGAAAGGGTCTCCAATGTGGAGGAGAATGGAAGGAGACTAAATGTTATCGTATGTACTCAGATTCCAAGCTGCCTTCTACTCATTCCCTAGAATGAACAGGACTAGAGAAGTTCTCTGTCAAAGCTTAGCTCAAGAGGAAGAGACACTAACAGTACTAAAATGTGCTTTGGTGAGGGCTGTCTGTCAGCTAGAACAATGCCTGGGATGTTTCATTAAATAAATAAATGAAAAGTCATTAAATACAGTAGGTGAAGACACTAACAGTCAAAACTTCCAAATCAAATGGTCAACTATACTTTTTGTAACTTTCTGATTTACTTCTTACACATCCACTTGTAAATGAGGATCCAAGGATCATCAGATACCTGAATAAAATACTAACAGGAAAGGGATAAAAACAAAAGCAACCTGGAAGCAGACCATATAGGAGGAAAAGAAAAATTCAAAATTAAAAGACTGGGCTGGAAAGATGGCTCAGTGGTTAAGGTGTTTGCCTGCAAAGCCTAAGGACCCATGTTTGATTCTCCAGTACCCACATAAGTCAGATGCACAAGGTGGCACATGCATCTGGAGTTTGCAGTGGCTGGAGGACCTGTTGGGCCCTTTCTCTCTCTCTCTGTCTCTTTTTCTATTTCTCAAGTAAACAAATAAAAAAAAAAAAATCTCAGATCCTCAGTGAACTGAGAGCAACTTTCATCTATAAGCAAGAAAAAGATTAGTAATTCAGAAAAACAAACCAAAAGCTGACCTCTGAATAACAGTTCTAGAAAGAGAATGCAGAAAACAAAGGAAGTTAATGAAAATTGTCTCTTATACCAAGGCCCATCAACCATCATAGATTTGGAAAGCTCTCAGGAAAAAAAAATCAGGTGATATACTGACAATCAGGAATAAAAATGGCTTTGTATAGTAACTATAAGCTAGAAGCAATGCCTTCCTTAAAAAAGTCTGAAAGAAGAAATTATTTCTAGCCTAGAAGTTTGTACCCCTAATGGCCAAATATACTGAGAATAGAAAAATGTCATTTTCATGGGCTGAAGAGATGGCTTAGAGGTTAAGGCATTTGCCTACAACTCAAAGGACCCAGGTTTGATTCCTGGGGACCCACATAAGCCAGGTACACATAGTGGTACATGTGTCTAGAGTTGGTTTGCAAGTGGTTAGAGGCCCTGGCACACCCATCCTCCCTCCCTCTCAAATAAATAAATAAAATATTTTTTTTATAAAAGAAAAATGGCATTTTCAGGTATCTGAAGTCCCAAGAAAATTTATTTTCATAAGTAACCTTTATCTCAGCGGACAGCAAAAGAGCATGCTCCATCAAACTGAGAGTTAAAGCAGGAAAGAAGATCAGGGAATCTAGGCAACAATGAATCCAACGCCAGAGAAAGGCAGGGAGCCTCGGCAAGACATGAGAGGATTTCCACGAGCAGAAATACTAGTCCCCATGGAAGGAAATGAAACAAACTGAAAGGAGACCCCAAGGAAATCTGCAGCGTCAACAGACTCTCCTGGGAATTTACAGTAAGTACATAGAAAATCAAGCAATAGGAAAAAAAAGAAAAAAAAAGAAAAAGAAAAGAAAGAAAATTATGAACTCCAGGGAAAATAAGCAATTATAGGAAGGGAAAACTACAATCATATGGCTCAGCAGTGAAATGTGTTTACTTATATTGCCATAATGTAAATATCAAATATGATTCAATTGGCAATATAACTAGTGGGAAGACAGAGATAGAAAGTGCATGTATGTAGCAAATGCAGAAACTCTGAAAGAAAGCTAAATTGTGATTACATGCCTTTAATCCCAACTCTTCATGGATAATGCAAGAGGATACTCAGATCCAAGGTGAGCCTGGGTTATATATTGAGACCCCATCACACAAAACCTCCCCCCCCCCAAAAAAAACCAAAAGATCCCCAAAAAGCTAAATCCTCTTTTTCTATAGTGTAGGACATTATACTAAATGCCTAAAACTGGGAAATAAACAACAGCTTATTGCTATATTGCATGCTATTCAGACATAGAGGAATACCAAAGGAGTTAGACAAAAAATAAATAAACAAAAGAAATAGGATGGAATGGGTATGGTGGTGCACACTTTTGGTCCCAGCACTTGAGAGGCAGAGGTAGGGGCATCGCCATGAGTTCCAGGACAGCCTGAGACTACAAAGTGAAGTCTAGGTCAGCATGGGCTGGAACAAGACCCTACCTTGAAAAACCAAACAAAGAAGTAGGATACGACTTACAGAACTTACTTTATATGCCACATACTTATAACCTTGATTTTAAACATAGAATTAAGGGCTGGAGACATGGTTTAGTTAAGGCACTTGCCTGCAAAGGACTCATGTTGGACTCTCCAGGTCTCACATAAGTCAGATGCACAAGGTGACACAAGAGCGCAAAGTTGCGCATGCGCACAAAGTGGCACACACACATCTGGAGTTCGACTGCAGTGGCTGGAGGCCCTGGCATGCCAATTCTCTCCCTCTTGCTCTCTCTCATTAAAAAAAAAATTACAAAAATAAATACACTTAAGCAAAAGGTATTGTTGATAATGGTAATTTTATGTTATGAGTATTTCACCTATGTCTTTTTACTGAAGTAAAAAGGGGAAGAAGTAGAAGTACACTATAGAAATAAAAATACTAAGAGATTGAGAACAAGATGTACTGAGGGAAGACTAATATATTTTATTTATTTATTTGAGAGAGAGAGGGAGAAAGAAAGAGGTAGAGAGAAGAGAGAGAGAGAGAATGGGTGTGCCAGGGCGTCCTGCCACTGCAAATGAACTCCAGATGCATGTGCCTCCTTGTGCATCTGGCTTACATGGGTCCTGGGGAATTGAACCAGGATCCTTTGGCTTTGCAGGCAAACGCCTTAACCGCCAAGCCATCAATAATATCATCAGTAACATTCAGAGCATATGAAGGTGCTGAGAGTAACTAGAAGAAAGAATGCAAGCACAAGGTATATATGCTGTAATAAGCACCTTAAGCCAAGAAATTTGATTGCAGTAAGAGTAATATGTTTCAAGTCCATACTAGCATTCCTTTAAATAGCTGATTTTAGAAATAAGCCAATAAAAAGAAAAACAATGAAGAAAAAACTTTATTACCTGCTTTTCTAAAAAGTGTGCAACTCTGGTCCTCTGTTCTTTTGGAATTGTAGGAAGAACTTTGTCGGCCATACTAAAGTCCCTCCGCATGACAGCAGTCTGGTATTCCAGGACTGAAACCAGCAGAGAATAGCTAACGATGTTCAATTCCTTATCCCCCAGATACAGTCTGTTGTCTTTAGGAATATAGCCCAGAAGATACATGGTCCTGTCATACAAACACAAATGAAATTAGAAGCCTCAACTTACAGTTATACATACACTTCTTGCCTTTTGTTCAAAATCTTTCCATTCGAAGAATATAATTTTAGTTAATAATAGGCAACCTACTAAAACTGTAACATGGAGAAATCAGCCTACTGTTATTGCAAGTCAGCACCCAGTTTTGTTTACAAAGCACACTTTTAAGTAAGACAAAAGTAAAATGATACTCAGCTACCTGTCCAGATGGGCAATGGTGACTATTTCTCCTCCGACATAATAATTTAATCGATTCACAGAACTTGTGTAAATGAAGCAGTCGCCTACCCACAGCCCTGTTTTCACAATCTCCTGAATCTCACCAAGAACCTACAGAAAGAAAATGAAGACCATTACTACCTTAGCCAGTAGAAGAAATCTGTCAACACAAAAAAAAAAAAACTGCATATAATAGTAAGAAATTACATAAGGAGTGCAAAGTAAACTATTTCAAGAAATATATTTTCCTTGAAATTTGTAATGTCACTTAAAAACAGATTCTTGCTGGGTATGGTGGTGCATGCCTTTAACCCAAGGACTTGGGAGGCAAAGGCAGAGGTAGGAAGATCGCTGTAAGTTCAAGGCCAGCCTGGGACTACATAGTGATAGTGAATTCCAGGCAAGCTTGGGCTAGAGCAAGACCCTATCTAGAAAAACCAAAACCAACACCCCCCAACCAAAAAAAAAACAAACAAAAAAAAAAAACAAAAACAAAAAAACAGATTCTTAGATGAGTACCTGTAACATGAACTTTCACTACTGGGTAAGTAAACTAAACTCTATGATACACATGAAATTGGAACATTAAGTATTTCACAAAATCTTACAAGACATTTATCTCTATAGTAGGTTATCTATTTCTTCTACCTGGGAGCTAAACTGCATCTCAGAACCAAAACAACTTCAAATTTCCTAATGAAAAAAAATCAAAGTACACTTAAAGATTTCCTAGAATCAAAGTAGAAACTTCGAATCATATTTACTTTCAGCTGCTGATCATTGTGCTAAGATTTTAATTTTCATACTTCACCAGAACTCCGTACATAATTAGCCCCCGTAACCTAATTTATAATGAATGTTAAAATCAGCAGTTTGTCCTAAGACTATAAAGCACCTAGAAGAAACACCAAAGTTGTGCTGAGGTAATTA
This sequence comes from Dipus sagitta, assembly GCA_036346955.1. Classification (NCBI taxonomy): domain Eukaryota; kingdom Metazoa; phylum Chordata; class Mammalia; order Rodentia; family Dipodidae; genus Dipus; species Dipus sagitta. The sequence continues at coordinate 31,229,902 of CM070786.1, forward strand.
CCTCAAAGGCATCTTCAATACCATCTTCTGTAACTCCCTCATGTGTTTCCTGTGCAGCCAGGACTTTTTCTGACAGATACTTCAGGATAAAAAATGATTCCTCAGTGGCAATACAGACTAGCTCTCCAGAATCAGACCAGAAGATCTGCAAGAGGACATCAAAAACACAGACAACTGTTTTGGTTTTCTGAGAGAAGTGACAAGCAGCACCAACTCTGCTTATCACAAGATTATCCTTGCAGTATACCCATGATTGCATATATCCCCCTAAGCCAACTTTCCTTGGTGGGGGGCACAGGTCACCATTTTGCAGAAGAAGATAGGGATCATAGGGAGGCTACTTTATCTCCCGTGGTAAAGTCCTGAGGAGAAAAGCTGTCTAAGTGGCTGGCTGTTCTGCCCGACCCACCACAATAAAGTAGAAGGCTTTCTGCAGGTGGGACTTTCTCAGGTCTCCCCAAGTCAACAATTCTCTGCCTTCTTGAAGTCTTCAAAGCCAATGAGTAGCATTTGGAATTTGCAGGGTTTGTTGTTGTTGTTGTTGTTGTTTGGAATTTGCAGGGTTTGTTGTTGTTGTTGTTGTTGTTGGTGGTGGTGGTGGTGGTGGTGGTGTTTTTGAGGTAGGGTCTCACTCTGGCCCAGGCTAACCTGGAATTAACTATGTAGTCTCAGGATGGCCTTGAACTTATGGCGCTCCTCCTACCTCTGCCTCCCAAGTGCTCGGATTAAAGGTGTGTGCCACCACGCCCAATAGGTTTTTGTTTTTTCTTTTTAACATCAACTTCTTTTTTTTTTCAGCTTCTAATTTTTCTTTTATTAATTTGTTAAAAAATCTGAAAAGCAGTCAGTTATAAAACTAATTGTATCTCAAATATGCCCCCACCCCCTAAACTGTTTGGAACTCAGTAATTATTGTGATATTAGATTTAAGCAGGCACTCTTCTTTTTTCTGCTCCTGGCCAGGCCTTTGCACGTGATAGGCACATGCTCTACCACTGAGCCACACCCAAGCCTCAAGCAGGAATATTGTTGGCTAGAAGGAAAGTTAATAGAATAGAAGATTCAGTCATCTCCCTTAGCCAATTTCAATGTCCCAAAGTTTAAGTAACAGACCAGGAAAGCTGGCCTGCCCCGAACTCAGCATTGGAAAAACTTGCAGTTTTTTATACTTTTAAAAAGATCTAGTTTTGGGGGGGCTGGAGAGATGGCTTAGCGGTTAAGCCTGTGAAGCCTAAGGATCCCGGGTTTGAGGCTCAATTCCCCAGGACCCACATTAGCCAGATGCACAAGGGGGCCGCATGCGTTTGGAGTTCGTTTGCAGTGGCTGGAGGCCCTGGCGTGCCCATTCTATCTCTCTCTCTATCTGCCTCTTTGTCTCTCTGTCTGACACTCTCAAATAAATAAATAAAAATGAATAAAAAAATTTAAAAAAAACACCAAAACAAACTGGTGGAAAACATTAACAAAAGAAAAATCTAGTTTTTACTGTCCAATTTTCTGAGCAATCCCAAGGTAAATGGCATGGTGTTCAACACAATGGACAGGGATGGTAGGGTACAAAGGACGTTTCTTTGCGGGATTCAAACATTGTAAGGACAAACTTTCCAAAAGCAATGAAGGGAAAACTTACATGTTTGGGCTGAATTTCAATTCTGCGTATGAGTTCTGTGTTATCCCAGTCGTAGAAGGCTAAGCCATTGACAGAGCGAACTCCCAATAAGAAGCCACCATAGATACCTCAAAAAGGAAGAGAGAATTTTGCTTGCATGTTTTTGAGTCATTACACAGCTTCTAAAAATGTATAGTAAATAAATAGCACTCACTTTCAGCTCCAAAATCTGGTTTAAATGATTTTTTTTCCTTAAAGTTCTTAAATATTTTTACAACACTGTTGCTCTCTCTTATTGCATACCTGGGAATAGAAAAGGAAAGGCAAATACAGTATATTACACACAAAACCATAATTCTACCAAATATTAGAAATATTTTCAAATATTTTAATTAACTATGGAAAAATACAAAAGGATTTTCATTGTAAAATGCTTTTTCCTCTAAGAGTATCAGTGAACTTGACAGGTGGACAAATAACAAATGTGTTTTGCACACCATATCGATTACCAGGCTTACAAACCACTTTAGAATATGGACATGACACAAATATCTACCCACAGGTGACTGCTTAGACAAGCTGTGGTACATGCACAGTGGAATGCTACTCTGCACAAAGTGTACAAAGGAACACTTATGTACTGACAGATCAGCTCAAAAGCTAGCTTAATAGTACTGCATGGAGGGCAAGACAGCTTACACTGCACAGATAGCTGACTAAGTAGCTCTGGGGGACTGCTTTTAACCTAGTGAAGCACAGACCATACTGACCCTCAAGAACCTCCTTCATAGAGCAGCACCTGACACCAATCTGCAGTCAGGGCAGGGTGGACATTGTAGAAACTTACTCTGAAGAATCGTGGGCCCATGCAAACTCCTGGGCAGACCCAAAGCTCTTGTTTCTCAAGGCCATTGCTGTGTAAATGATATACTCCCCGTCCCCACACACCACAACAAACCTAGAAATCACAGAAATGAAAGCCAATAGCGTACTGATATTAGAATGTAATACACATTGATGGTAAAATAATTCAATAACAAATGCTATTTCAGTCAATTATAATTTAATATCTTTTCAAATTACATACTTCTTTGAATAGATTTAGACAAAAAATATTATAGGCAATAAATCCTAAGGCAACTGTCAATATGGGGTTATTGTCAAAAATGTTATTGTACTGCTCTTCTCTTAAAAACCAAGGAGACTAGGAACAGAAGCATGAGCATATCTGGGGATGTAATGATTCACCTATTATGTTCAGCATCAAGATGCCTAGCACTCTGCTCATGACATTTACACCATAAGAAGGCATGATCTTACTGTGTTCATCTTCATTTGATGTGCATCCTTTAAATGAATAAAAATCTTATTCCATGTATAAAAGATTGTTCATCATACTAAATGAGATGTTTTAACAAAATGAATAAAAATAGAATGTTATACAGTAAAAAAAAATTACTGATAGACATAAAACAACTCTCTTCAAAGTTATCATTTAGAACATGGTAATGTCTACTATCAAAGACTGTCAAAGTAAAATGCAAACCCCACAGTAAAAGACCTTTTAAGACACTGAGAGTAATATATGTAGATAAACATACCTACCTACTAACACGTAAATGAATCACATGCTTAATCTTCCTAAGATAATTAAAAGTAACTGTAGATTATCATTTACTGAACTTTGACATTTATCACTTGTCATTTATGATAATGAAGAGGCATTATAAGACTCCCAGATTAGGGGCTGAGGAGATAGTTTAGTCAGTAAGGTGCTTGCCTTGCAAGCACATAGACCATGTTGGATCCCCAGTTCCCATGTGAAATGTTAGGCATGGTGGTGCATGCCTCTAATCCCACTGCTGGAGAGATGCAGACAGGAAGATCCTTATAGATCTTTGGCCAGCCAGTCTAGCCTAGACAGTGAGCTCCAGGCCAATAAGAGACACTGTCTCAAAGGAGGTGGCTGGTGTCCCTGAAGATAACACCTGAGGTTGTCCTCTAGCCTATTTCTATTTGTACACACATGCAGCCCTCTGCATGTGCACATACACAACATACACACATGTATTTAAAAAAAGATGCCCAGGTCTACTGTAAAATAGTTTTTAATGTCCTAAAGTATAAACTTATTGTTCTAGAAACTCGTACTCAAGACATTTGACTTTTATGCAGGTATTCAATAGCTCTCTGATTGAATAAGAGGCCCATTAAGTGGGAAAGTACCTGGTATTGAGAACCAGGTGAGAATCCTGTGAATACAATGGTCACTGACTCCAGAGAAAAGCTCTCACTAGTGTCTGGTCAAGAAGAGTGGCTACACCCATCAAAAAGTCTCTCATTTATCTATGTTTATCCCCTTTAACCCATGCTGCTCACACTCTTGGTTGGAGAAACAGGCTTATTTTATTTCTTTACAGATGGCAATGTAAGCTGGAGAGAAACAAGACGCATCAATACATCAAAAAAAGATAGCTAACTGCCTAGCATGAGACCAGCCACCTCTATACATCTGCCAGGGCCCAGGAGATGTCATAGAAGTGGGGATTTAAACTTGAGTAGTGCTGCTCTCACTGCTATCCTGACAACTTGCTCCAGGGAAATGGCAACAGATATGGAGGACACTCACAACTCATCAAAGCAGAAATCAAGAGGTTTTAGAGAGCTCAACAACTGAAGTAGACTTATAATACACCCAAGGCTCAGGGAACATTGCAAAAGAGGGGGTGGAAAGATTGTAAGAGCCACAGAATAGGAAGGACTATACTGAGGCACTTCCCCCTCCCTAGAGAGACTGATTGATGTATCATAACCCTATGATAAATACCAACAACCCACTGAGGAGGACCCTCAGTGGAATGAGTGGGAGAGAGGGGACATAAGAGTATATAAGGCAAATGGGACAAACACATGATTTGTTCATATAGCAAAATTCATAATTAAAAAGAAATATGTTTGGCTTTAAAAATCTTAAGGGAAAAACAAATGACAGTTCAAATTATGAATAAGAGATGGAATTTTTAGGGCCGGAGCTTACTGCCCAGCTTGCCTAGATGAATCAAAGAGCTGCAGTTTTAGTGTGAGACCTCAACTAGAGATAGACACCAACTGAGGAAGACACCTGAAGTCAACCTCTGGCTTCCACAGGCACACATATGTACCCATGCACATATAAACATGCATCAACACAAACACACATGCAAAAAAAAAAAAAAAAAGGAAAACTAACTCTGGTAAGCATCTTTTGAAAGAAAAGGATTAGGGATTCTGTGTGTATAAGCTCCGGTGACTCTCCTATCTCTGCTTTCCCAGTGCTGGGACCCCAATGCACATCATCACACCCAACTTTTCTGTGGGTGCTGGAATCTGAACTCAGATCCTTGATTGAGCTATCTCCCCAGGCCCTAGTTTTTCTTCTTAAGAGCCATGAGTTAGCAACATCTAGAGAGTATTAACTGTTACAATATGTTCCTTGTCCCCAAAGGAGTACAAAGAACACAAATCCGACTCACATGAAGGAAGAAATCCAGTACACTCTAACTGTCCACCTTGCATGGCAACTCTATCAACTGACTGGCTGCCTGCAGCTGAATGGGGATTATGATGTGAGGCCAAGGCAAAAGTTCAAGGAAGAGTAATTAGGGACATGCTGTGGACACGCAAACTCCTGTTCTAACACAGAGAAGCTCAGAGACATTGGTGATGGCTTACCGCCCATTGGGATTGTGCTGAATAGTCTGAGGATATATTTCACAACTGCCCATATCCTTTACTGCCAGTGGCAACCTTTCTCCATCTTTAATTTCAGCATCTCCCATTGCTTTCAGATTGGCCTGCTGGACTTCTGAATGCTTGGCCCAAATTATCTTCCCATTGGCATCCATGGACATGGCAGGCTCCTCCCTGCCAAGCTGTAAGAATGATAAATAGCTCTTAGGAAGAAAAAGGAAAACAAAACCACACAACAGGCATTCTTTGTTTTCCTTAGCACACAGGCCTATTTCCTTTCTTCCACTTTAAACTGCCACTGCTTAATCTCTACGGGTTAGTGAAAGCAGTGTCAGTGTAACAGAACTGGAGACTTTGAAGATGTCTGGATAAAAATGCAAGGAAAATTGGTTTTGCCTATATTCATCTATTTGGAAAATACCTTCACAATGATGCTCCCTTCATCATAGCCCAGAGCGACATTGTTGGAGCCCCTCAGACTGGCCACACACCACACTCTCTCCATCCCGTAATTCAATGTGCTCTCAAGCCGGTAGGTACTTGAATGCCATATGCGCACAGTTCCTACAAAAGAACAGTATGAATATTCCCTTTGAATACGAACACTCAACAATAAACTGTCAAGTAAACAGGATACATGGAGGTCTTTCGATTTTAATACAAAGCACTTCCTGGCAATTTCATGACAAATTTTTTGATCTACAGCCTTTAATTTTATAGAACAATAGAAACATTAACTAATAGAAAAACTACCACTAGGAAACTGAAACTAAGAAATATAATTTAAAAAATTTAAATTTATTTGCAAGCAGAAAGAGGGAGGGAGAAAGAACGGGCATGCCAGGGCCTCTAGCCACTGCAAATGAAATCCTGATGCATGCACTACCTTGTGCATCCAACTTTACGTGGGCACCAGGGAATCGAACTCAGGGTGCAACCAAGAAATACAAATTTAAAAAATTTTATTTTTTTCAACAATATAATTTTGGGGGGGGGGTTCGAGGTAGGGTTTCACTCTACCTCAGGCTGACCTGGAATTCACTACAGAAATATAATTTTTTTTGTTTGTTTTGTTTTTCAAGGTAGGGTCTCACTCTGGCTCAGGCTGACCTGGAATTAACTATGTAGTCTCAGGGTGGCCTCGAACTCAAGGCGATCCTCCTACCTTTGCCTCCCGAGTGCTGGGATTAAAGGTGTGTACCACCACGCCCGGCTTTAGAAATATAATTTTAAAGTGTAAAGTATTAACAAGATTTCTTGGGTAGAGTGCTTACATGTACCAGATAGATGCTTTCTACCTGTGATTTCTTCTCAGCCTCTCACTTTATGAACAAGTACATTCCCATTTCTCAGTTTGCCCAAACCATACAATTGTAAAGTGGTGGAGCCTAAATTTGAACCCAGGTTTGTATGACTCTGGAACACATCTTTTTCAGTTTTTGTCTAGATCCCAGTATACTTTTAACTAAATGATAACAGCAGAGCACACTACAATGATAGTGATGATAAACCCCTTTATTCTCTTAAGTTTAGCATTCTAACAAAAATTCTTCAAATATCCCATTATGGGCTGGACAGATGGCTCAATGGTTAATGGAACTTTCTTGCAAAGCCTGATGGCCTGGGTTCAAATCCCTAGTACCTAGTACCCACATAAAGCCAGATGCACAAAGTGGCACATACATCTGGAGATAGTTTGCAGTGGCAAGAAATTCTGGTGCACCCATATTCTTCTTTCCTCCCTCCCTCTCTCTGATTACAAATAAAAAAAATACGTATTTTTTTTAAAAAGTAACCTCCCATTACAGTGCTTGATTTAAGGGATTTAAATCAAGGGAACTACTTGATTTAAATATCCACTGAGTAAATGCAGGCATGAATGGAAACACAGTTAACTTACCGTCCTCTGAACCTGTGATGATGATTGGTAACTCAGGATGAAAACTGGCACATGACACGTTTTGGGCATGCCCCTCCAATGTCTGCACACATGTTTTATTCTGTAATCAAGGTAGAAAAAGTATTTTTACTAGCAAAAGACAAATAATATAATTCTCTCAATGCATAGATCTTTGATAAATGACAGTGGCTGAGGTAATCTAAAATCAATTTTTAAATATATTTTGCTGTATATAAGACCATTTTCTCTAATTATTTCATAGGATAAATGTAATTATCACATTCAGAGAAGAAAAACCTGAAGCGATGTAGGTTTTCATCTGAGTATTATTTTTCCGCATTCTCAGGCTAACGGACTCCCCGTATGACAGCCACACGCCTGTGCACTAAGCAGACCATGCTACTTTAGCCTGTACTGTTTCTATTCTGGATTAAGCACAAGTCAGATAAAAGCTTTCAAGGTAAAATTAGTTTTTTAGGCCTACTTTATTAACTGCTTGCTTAAGGCACCATTTTTTTTTCCCCCTCCAGACATGGTCTTGCTTTGTATCCCTGGCTGGCCTGTTACTAGTTATGTAGTCCAGGTCAACTGGCCTCACAGCAATCCTGAGTGCTAGGATTGTAAGTGTGCACTACCACACCCAGCTGCTTATACAAACTTTAATGTTGAAAACAAATAAGAGAAAAACTTAAGAAAATCCTAGATTGGGGACATCTCAGTCAGTAAAGTGCTTATTCTGCAAACATGAGGACCTGTGTCCAATTTCCAGAACCCAGGTGAAAACAAAAGCTAGGAATGGTGGTGCACACTTGTAATTCCAAGCTGTGGAGGCAGAGACAGGTAGATCCCTAGGGCTTGCTAGTCAGTCCAGCTAGCCTATTTTGTGAGTTTCAAGCCAATGAGAGACCTTGTTTCAAAATAATTGGGTGGTAAGGCTGGAAAAATGGCTCGGCAGTTAAGGTGCTTGCCTGCAAAACCTAAAGACCTGGGTTCAATTCCCTAGTACCCACATAAAGCCAGATGCATAAGGTGACACATGTACCTGGAGTTTATTTGCAGTGGCTAGAGGCCCTGGTGTACCTGTTCTCTCTCCTTCTCTCTCTCTCCCTTTCTTCCCTCTCTCTCTCTCTCAAATAAATAAATAAATAGATAGGTAAATAAAATATAAAAAAAAGTAAGTGGGTGGTGGATGAAGGAACAATACCTGAGCTATACCCACATACACAAATATGCACACATAGCAAAACAGAAAACCTTAAAGTTATGGTAACAAGGGTTCATTACCAATTTTACAACAATTTTGGTAAAATGGTTGTACTTGGTTATATCATGACATTCATTTCATCTGCTAGTTTCTATATAGAAACAAACTTAATAAGAATACTTGCAGATGGGCTGAAGAGATAGATGGCTTAGCAGTTAAGGAACTTGTCTGTGAAGCCTAGGGACCCAGGTTACATTCCCTAGTACCCGAGTAAAGCCAGATGTACAATGTGGCATAAGTATCTGATGTTCATCTGCAGCGGCTAGGAAGCCCTGGTGCACCCATTCTCTCTCTCAAATAAATAAAATTAAATTAAAAAATATTTGGAGATATATAGCTCAACATTAAAAATGTAAACATTTCTAAGTTCCTTTATCAAATGAAAAATAAACAGACTAGCATTTTATTTAAAAAAAACTCAGGGGCTGGAGAGATGGCTTAGTGGTTAAGTGCTTGCCTGTGAAGCCTAAGCACCTTGGTTCAAGGCTCGATTCCCCAGGACCCACGTTAGCCAGGTGCACAAGGGGGTGCATGCATCTGGAGTTCGTTTGCAGTGGCTGGAAGCCCTGGTGCGCCCATTCTCTCTCTCTCTCTCTCTCTCTCTCTGTCACTCTCAAATAAATAACTAAAAATGAACAAAAATTTTTTTAAAAAGAGAGAAAAGTTAACATGTCTAGGGCATGTGCATTAAAAAAAACTCAATATGCACATTATATCCACATATAGGGAAAAATTTGGGACAATAACTTAGGTACAAATACTGAGGCCTAAAGTGATGACATTGTGAACAGAGTTCTAAAACCCAAGTTTTAGTGGTACTGTAAGAAATAGTAGAAACCAACTGTAACATAAAGCAAGCAAGGTTACAAACTCTATACCTGATAATCCCATATTTTAACGAGACGGTCATCTGCACCTGAAATGAGGTATGGTTTGTCACCACCACTGTAGTAATCAATGCAATTCACACCTTTCTCGTGTCCCTCCAGAGTAAAGTTGGGTGATGAAGAGCCCAGCTGCCACACCTTCAGAAAGCAACAGCATCTGCCAGTCAGTACAGGGCTTTGAATTCAAAAGCAAACCCACCCACGTCTGGCATGTCATAATATGCCAAACCCAGGAAAGAAAAACTGAGAACATCCATTTCCTTTCACCTATTTCATTTTGTTCTTTCTCACTTTATTTGGGCCAGTTTCTAAGCTTTATCTAGACATGATGGATTCAGTTGATCTGCAGCAAAGTCCAGGAATCTAGACACTTTACACTTCTTTTAAGGGGTTGGTAATGATTTTATACAAACCTAATGAAACCATATTTGGTAAGCTGTACTAAAATGAAAGAAATACTGCCAAGTATGGAGGCGCACACCTGTAATTACAGTATTTAGGAGGCAGAGGCAGGAAGATTGAGGGTATAAGCCTAAACTACATAATGAGTTCAAGGCTAGCTGAGCTACACTGGAAATGGTGCCTCAAAAATAAATAAAGAAGCCGGGTGTGGTAGCTCAAGCCTTTAATCCCAGCACTCGGGAGGCAGAGGTAGGAAGATCATCGCCTTGAGTTCAAGGCCACCCTGAGACTCCATAGTGAATTCCAGGTCAGCCTGAGCTAGAGTGAGACCCTACCTCAAAAAACAAAAAAACAAAACAAAACAAAAAAATTAAATTAAATTAAATAAATAAAATAAAGAAATTATTGTCTAATTAAGAAATTTCAAGTATAAAAATGTAAAAATTACAAGATTGAACCTTATCTTTATAGCTATGTGCTGGGTGCCTACTACCTGGAAAGCTGCAAGGAGTATAGATACATGAGAGCAAATGTATGCCAATTACTGTATATGACAAACAGCTTCAGCAAAGACGATCATTATTTAAATAATTTTACGACCAATTTAGTGAGGAAGGTCAAAACAGCTTTCAAAGTTTCCAACCTATCCCAAAAGCAAGGACAATACATTAAAAGGGGGAAAAAGTAAGGTCAAAGCCTGGAAGTCTCCAGGCAAGTAACAGCAGTAGATATCTGACAAGAGCTTCTCAGAGTCAGTATTTCCACTAAATCTTGAAAAACTGTGTAGTTGTCCAGAAAAAAATACAAAGGAGCGAATGAAAGACTTGTAGTCCAAGGGAAGAGCTGCTTAAGGCAAGGCTCTCTAAGCATTCATGGCATTCCCCTAGGACGGTGACTGGGTCAGGATGTCTCATTGGCTAAGGCTAGCCTTGGCAAATCTTGTATTCTACAAATGGGCACCTGTAGTTTACACTCTGATAGGGAACTGACAAGATAGTATGTATGGAGAAAGACGACTGGAAGCAGTATGCAGAAACAGAATAAGGAGGTGGGGAATGGAGGCTGGAGAGATGGCTCAGTGGTTAGACATTTGCTAGCAAAGCCTGAGAGCCTGGTCAATTCCCCAGTACCCATGTAAAGTCAGATGCACAAAGTGGTACATGCATCAAGAGGCCCTGGTGTGTCCATTTCCCCCCCCCCTCTCCGTGCAAATAAATATAACACACAAAAATATTTTTTTAAAAAAGAAAGGGGGAAATGGAGGCAGACAGAATTTAAATTTCAAACATTAACATGGAAGAAAAGGAGGCAAAAGTGAAAATCAGAAAAAAAAAAAAAGGTCATTTTTCTCATTCTGGGATCCTAGAGGCTAAAACAACTTGACAACACATTGCTTCTACCTGGTCAAGTGCTCTGCTGTAAGAGCACTTAACAGTCATTATTCTACAGAACATGCCCTTCTGGATCAATTGAGAATTATTTGACTTCAAAATGGGCTTCTGAAACATATTTCTAGAGACAGAAGTAATGTGCCTGCCAGCCAGTAGTAAAACACCTCAAGAAATCTCTTTTACCAACAGTGATAATAGGACCTACCTTGATGGTCCTGTCCAAAGATGCACTGGCAAACTGGTTGTTATCTTTGGGGTTTATCACAATCTGCATGACATAATGGGTATGTCCTTCAAACACTTGTGAACAGGACCATTTTTTATCCCAGTCCCAAAGCTTAATAAGCATGTCATCTAGGCCAAAAGATAGTCAAGTTAGTTGCAAATTATATTACCCCCCCCTTTCAATAGACAGTCTTTGTACCTTCTAAGGCAGCAAACATAACACAAGTCATATATTCTGTTATTTAAGAAACAGAATCAAAACTGAGAAAGATTTCAAAATCCTTATTTATCCTAAGAATAAACTTAACTCTATAACAGTAGAAATGAAATACAAGGAACAGACTTCACTAAATGTTAAAATTTTGTGAAGCATTTAAGAAGAGTTTAATGGGTTTCAAAGAATGACAAAAGTATACAGTTTTGCCAGACATGGTGGTGAACATTTAATCCTAATACTTGGGAGGCAGAGGCAGGAGGACTGCCATGAGCTCGAGGCCAGCCTGAGATTACATACTGAACTCCACATCAGCCTAGGCTACAGTGAGACCCTACCTCGAAAAACCAAAAAAGTCATAAAACAAACCAAAACAAGTATAGAGTTTGATTACAATCTAAGTATAACTGAATAATTATAGTAATTAATTTTGAAAGAATACTCATTTGCTCTTAGGAGGTCGATTTTAAGTTTGCAATTTTTATTTTAAAAATGCTTCAGTTATTAGACAACCAAAATTACTCATTTTAATTGCCCAACTCAAAGGCCACTGCTGTGCATAACACCAAGGTGCAAGCTAGTCCAAATACAAAGCTAAAACCACCTAGGGTCTTTGGCAATCTGCCAGCAACTACTCATCTGCAGGTAATGTGCTTTCTGCTCAGCAGATGTTTAAACATCCAGAACTTTAGGTCTTCCCTGACAAGAATTGGAACGATTATTATGTATTCCTCTATATAGTTGGTATTTCATTAAAATATAAAAGCAAGTAAGATCAACATCACAGGGATGGATTTAAATGGTCTAAAAGCTGGCTGGTAAATGGTCTAAAAGCTGGCTGGAATCAGAGCTGTACTTGTGGTAGCAGTTGAATAGCATGTATCACTGAATGAAAATGATTACCCACAGAGACGCCCATGACCAAAAGACACTGTCTCTTACCACTGCTGGTTAGAATGAACGGCTGGGTTGGATGGACAGCAATGCAGCGAATGTAGTCCGAGTGTGCTTCGAACATATGAACTCTCTCCAGAGTGTTGTAATTGAATACTCTAATTTGCATATCATCCTAGTAAAGGAAAATGAAAACTATCACTATTATTGCAAAGTAACTTCCATAAAAAACTATACCATATGCTCAAGAAATAACATCCATCCTTCAAAATACCGCACAAGTCAGGAACCAAAATTTTGCCACTAGTTTACATAATCTTTGATTAATTCAGAAGACGGGATTTGATACTTATGACTTACCGCTCCTGTTACAACCCAATTCTTCCTTGCAACAAACTTGGCAGCTCGAACAGGAAGATCACACACTTCAAATGTCTTCACCAGTGTCTTTTAAATTGAAAGAATATACACATTGGGTTATAAGAAAATAACTGAAAAATCTGTTATGCTTAAATATATCTATTATCCATTTCTAACTAAAAAATGTCCTTAGGGGCTGGAGAGATGAATCAGTAGTTAAGGCACTTGCTTGCAAAGCCTGATGGCCCGAGTTTGATTCCTCAGGACCCATGTAAAAAGCCGGATGCACAAAGTGGCATATACAGCTGGGGTTCATTTGCTGTGGCAAGAGGCCCTGGGGTGCCCATTACTCTCTCTCTCTGTCCTTGCAGATAAATAAACAAACATTTGAAGAAAGGTTCTTAGACTGAAATATGAAAACTGAAGTAATCTTTTAGTAGATTTGAAAATAAAATCCACTTAAAGAGAAAGCAGATATTCCCAAGGTGGTATTCCAGATCCTCTGTGGTCTACTCCCAGCCTGCCCTCTGCTCCTGGTCCCTCTGACTGGAAAACCCACCAATGGAAACTTGTACTTCCCTTGTGTAACACTGCACCTCACGATTACATGACTAACTTCAATCTTCCCTGCTGTGTTCTCTGACCCAAGAATCTTTTTTACCACTGTATACCCAGAACTTAGAACAGGGGCAGGCATACAGCTCATATCTGTTGAATGTCTCGGTTTGTTCTTATGAAATTGAGTCCACAGAAGTGGCTTAAACAAGATATAATCCTTTTACATGCTTTAGCAAGACACTTTCAGACTCTTTTTTTTTTTTTTTTGTAAGAATGAAAAGTTAAAAGTGATTTACTTCCACAAACCATTTTTCTTCTCTGTAGAATGCTGCTCTCAGAACACATGAATGGCAAGTAACTCTTTGCCATTGGTGACGGGGGAAAAAACCAGGCAGAACCAACACTACAGCCCATACTACCTACATCAACACTGTCTAAATATCACATATAATATAGCCACAAGAAATTCCAACATAGGTGCAGTTCTCTTTACTGAAAACATATTATACAGCTTTGAGAATGCAGTGTATATATAGTTATTGCACTCTTGTTATCAATCATTTCTCCTTTCATGTTGTTTTAAAGATCCTACCTGTGTTTCATGATTCCAAACACACACGCTGCCATTGTAAAGACTGGCCAACATCCATGGCTCTGTGGGATGCAAATCCACACTCTTAACTCGGTCAGACCTAGCCGTTAGCTTTCTCTTGATATCAAGTCGAAGAGGCTAAGGATAAAAGACATTGAAAAAATTAAACTGCTAAGCCAAAATAAAATATGCTTGAAGTAGTATATTACAGAGACCTACAAAACAATTCTGTTTTCACCTTACTAAATTATGAGCCTAGTTTCAAGTCAAAAGGATCTACTTTAATCACACATTTTAAAGTGAGACTATTCAAAATATTTTAATTTATAGCAGTGGTTATCAAACTTTAGGTTCTTGGGACCTCTTAAACACTTAAAACTTATGAAGACCCCAAAAGACCTTTTGTTTATATAGGAAAATGTCTAGTGATATTTACCATGTTAAAAACAGTAAAACTGAGCCAGGTATGATGCACATGACTTTAATCCCAGCACTTGGGTGGCAAAGGTAGTAGGATCACTGTGAGTTTGAGGCCAGTCTGGAACTACAGAGTGAATTTCAGGTCAGTCTGGGCTAGAGTGAGACCCTACCTTGAAAAAGCCAAACAAAACGTAAAACTGAAGCAACTTTAAAGTATTTATGTATTCATTAATTTTCAAATAACACACTTATTACATATTAATATATTTTTATAAAAATTATGTTTTCAAAAAAATGTAATGAGTGCTAATGTTTTATTTTTAAAATATTTATTTATTAGAGAGAGAGACAAAGGCGGATAGAGAGAAAGAATGGGTGTGCCAGGGCCTCCTAGCCACTACAAATGAACACCAGATGCATGTGCCACCTTGTACATCTGGCTTGATGTGGGTACTGGGGAACTGGACCTGGGTCCTCTGGCTTTGCCGGCAAGTGCATTACCACTAAGCAATCTCTCCAGCCCCATTTTTTAATTTTAATATTTTTTTTTTTGAGGTAGGGCCTCACTCTAGCCCAGGCAGATCTGGAATTAGTCTCAGGCCAGCCTTGAACTCACAGTGATCATCCTACCTCTGCTTCCCAAGTGCTAGGATTAAAGGCGTGCACCACCACACTCAGCCAGTGTTTTGTATGTACGTGTGTGTGTGTGTGTGTGTGTGTATACATACACATACACACACACATATATATATATATTATTGACAACTTCCATAATTATAGACAATAAACCATGGCAATTCCGCCCCCCCAACACTTTCCCCTTTCAATGTTATATTTTTATAAACACTTTAAATTTTCACTTAATAGGAGATAGTTCGGTTTTCATATTTACTTTTGCCTTTAATATATTGTGATATATTGTTTTGTTTGATTATGTATACTACAACCAACCACCCTTGGGCTGGAGAGATGGCTTAGCAGTTAAGGTGCATGTCTGTGAAGCCTAAGGACCCAGGTTCGATTCTCTAGGTCCAGGTCCCATGTAAGCCAGATATACATGGTGGTGCCTGCGTCTGGAGTTTATCTGCAGTGGCTAGAGGCCCTGGAAAGCCTATTCTCACTCACACTCTCTCTCTAATAAATAAAATGTATCTTTAAAAACCCAACCACCCAGCCTCACAAGTAAAGTTGGAAATAAGACAATTTTAGCAATTTTTGAATAACAGCATATTCTTTGTTAAGTGTAGTTTCATTAAGAACACGTGGAATCTGAAATCACAGCAATGAAATGTGTATGTATGTATGTATATGTATATATATATTTGTTTGTTTTGTTTTTCGAGGTAGGACTCACTCTACCCAGGCTGACCTGGAATTCACTACAAAGTTTCAGAGTGGCCTTGAACTCACGGTGATCTGACTACCTCTACCTCTTGAGTGCTGGGATTAAAGGTGTGTACCACCATGCCGGGCTGAAATGTTTATATTTTGGCAAGTTAAAATCCACTGGTCTTTCCTAAACTTTTAATAGATTTTTCAACCATGCATAATGTTATAACATGGTCATTTGGAAAATGTTGGCTCAGTGAGTTACACATATCCTACAAGTGAGGACAAATTTCATCAAAAGACAACATTCATTAAATCCTACCTACTTCAACAGATGTCTTTTAAGTATTATAAATCTATAATTCAGCAGTAGTTCTCTAAAATTCTAATTTTCATTTGAAAACTTGAATTTTATTCTAAGTAACAAACACTGTTAGTGGCCAGTTAACTTCTTTCAGTTATTACAATACTAAGTCTGAAAAACCAGTTTCTCAACTACTGTTCCAAGTAAAACTTGCAAATTTAAACTTTTAACTGTACTGATGTGCTTTTACACAAAATAACCACAATTCTTTAGAAGTATTTGAAGCATCTTCTTTTCAGCACACAAAGCATTTAATAAGATGTGCATTTAAGCACTGAGTTGTAACAGAATTAATAACATACTGTTCAATCAGTGAAATTCTTGAGTACAGTGGGCTTTTTAAAAATAAAACTGTGTGGCAGCCAAGAACATATTAACAGGTTGGGTATGGTGGTACACTCTTGTAATCTCAGCATTTGGGAGCCTATAGCAGGAGGATTATGAGTTTAAGACCAGCCTGGGCTACCTGGTGAGATTGTCCCCAAGAATATCAGTATAGTTTGGTGACAAGGCACCAACTGGTTTTCCTTTCATCCGTGAAAGTATGAACACAGTGATGCCAACAGCATCTTACTATTAGGACAGTAACTGAAATCCATTAAATGTGCTGAATTCTAAGGCGCCCAGTCACACCCCAAACATTAAAGAACCCGGGCCACAAGATGAACTGTAAGGAGCCTGGGTCCACCCTGAGCTTTAAAGAGACAGGGCTACTCCTTGACCTCTACAGAGCGCAAGCTTCTCCTGGATCCAAACCGCACAGTCCACAGTCTAAACTCCAAGGAATTTAGGCCCCACCTTGAATCCTAAATTACTCCGTCCATAAACTGAACTTGAACCACAAACACCCAGGCCCCAAACTGAGCCCTAAAAAGAGTCTGGGCCACACCGTGACCTTTAGGGAGCCTAGTCTGTAGCCTGAATCCAACACAAGCTTGGCTAACATACTTAATTCTAAAATGCCCAGGCTACAAGCTGCACAAGCCTGGGCCACAACCACAACCTGGACCCCAAGGAGCCAAGGTCACAAACTGGACTATACGAAACCTGGGAAGAAGCATCTCAACCCTTAAGGAACTGGGATGAACCCTGAACCCTAAGTATGCCATGTTACACGATGAACCCTAAGGAGTCCAGGCTTACTCTGACCTCTATGGAGCCTGGGCCCCACAGTGACTTCTACAGAGCCCAGTTTGCCCCGATCTCTAGGAAGCCCTCTGAACTCAAGGAAGCCCCAGGTGCACCAAGGCTTCTATGGATTCTGGGTTACATGGACTTGTCCCAGACATCCGAGTGTGCTCAGCTTGGTTGCTGATACCAAACATACAGCAAAACATAATTTTTTCTTAAGTATTACAAAACAGTCATTTGGTATGCACTTTGCCTTCATTGATTAAAAAAATTAAAAGTCAAACTTGAAAAAAATTAATATGCAAAGCAAGTAATGTGTGCCCAGTAAGCTGTCTCTATGGCCATCAAGGCCTTGAGTTAAATGAGAATGCCAGCAATATTTTAATGACTTCAAGTTACAGAAACCTACCGAAAAATTAGAATACTTTAAAAAATAAAAACATACCTATTCTCTCACATCATGAAATAGTAATAGTTTAAAACAGCACTTTTGGGGGCAGATTTCTTATCCAAACACAGAACAGAAAATTAATTTGATTAATTACTTTCTGATTCTCCCATGAATATCATTCTAGAAGTGAATTCAGCACAGATAACGACACACTAAAGCAGCAGGTTTCATCCTCTTGTGGCAGGTTGAGAAGGCTCATTTAAAATGTATTTGCCCTCTAATGGGGTAGGCACAAGCTAAATGTGTACTTGGCAAGTTGAGTTATTGTCCTGCTTTCACTGTTGTGATCTTTGCAACATAAAATGAAGACCTAGCAGAGGTGACCTCCTGAGACAAACACACAGGCTTCCACTCATCTCTTTGTGGATCTCTTATCAAAATCTTAGCCAGGAGTGGTACAGTACGCCTTTAATCTCAGCACTTGGGAGGCAGAGGTAGGAGGATAACTGTAGGTTCAAGGCCAGCCTAAAATCACATAGTGAATTCCAGGTCAGCCTGGGATAGAGCGAGGCTATCTCAAACAACAACAACAAAAATCTCTATTATTCTCTACTCTGTTCACACTTCTAGACATGCTTCCCTCATTTTAATCTACAACACTCCATCTTGCAGGGGCATCCAAGCTGTGGCCCATGGGCTGCATGCAGCTGAGTATAGCTATGTATGTGGCCCCATACAAAATTGTAAACTTAAAACTTTGGAACTTTTTTGTGATTTATTTTCTTGTAACTTAGATTGTGTGGTTCTCAAGCATGAATTCTGAAAGATGACAACTGCCGCATCACGTCAAAAAGTTGGACCTACCTGTAGAGAGCTGAGTTTCTGACTCAAGTGCCTTGAAAAGCACTTCCAATGTCCTATCTTCCCTTCCTTCTCAAGCTTACTACTCTTAAACCAACATCTTTAAATTACTTGCTAATTTCAGGAAAACAGAACCTTTTACTTCAGTGATTTCTGAATTTTACCCTACTAACTATCACAAATTTTAACTTCTTTTTCTTGTGCCCTCAGAGTCAACAAGCATGAAGTGTCTTTGTGCTAAGAGTCACAGTGGGACCTTTCACAAACGCCACCACACCTCATAGTTTTCCTTCAGTAACTGAGGAACTCAGACATATAAACCATGTCATCCTAACTGTGCTTTAATTGATCACTGAGTCAATGTGATATTCCAGAAGGGTATTCTGAGTAGCAGAAGTGATATCCCGGGGAACTCTGAACAATCCCAACTTACCTATGCATAATTCAAAGCAACACCAACCTGGATGCTTGATTAACAGTCACCATTCAAGGGCAGAATGGGGCAGCTGACTGCCATAGCCGTCTTTGGAGTTCGTTTTCAGCCTGTTGCATGTCCCTATACGTACACTGACCCCAATGCAGATCGCCGGTGCTGACAGGCGCCCCAAGTACCAAGGGAGTCAGGAAACCCTCTCTGGCTGGGACCGCCAATAACCCCCGTCTCCAGATCCCGACTCCTCTACCCCCCAGGGCAACCAGAACCAGGACCCCGCAAGGCCGCATCTTCCCGCGGCCCTCAGCCCGGTTAGCCCAGCAATCGGGCAGCAGCCGGCGGGAAGCCGCTCCCTCCTGCAGGACCTGGACCTACCATGGTTCCGTCGGTCCAAGGCCGGAAGGCCGCACTAGGTCCCGGCGACTCTGGCCCTCAGAAACCCACCGACCCGCTGACCGGCGGACCCACTGACGTGGAACTTCCGGGAGGTGAGTCTCGCGATAGTGTGAGCCTGACTGCGCGCCTGCGCGAGCCCCCCACTTTGGGCGGTAGTTTCCCAAGCCCCGCCCTGGTTTCCTAGGCAACGCGGCCTTCCACGCCTACCGCTGCCGAGCTAGAAGGGGTGTGGCTTGGGTTAGGGGTGTGGCTGCCCGTGGTTCGGGCTGCTTACCATTGGTCAGGATCAGAAATGATGGACAGAAAATATAATCCAGGTATTCTTGCTGAGAGCCGACTGCAGGAGGAGGGCGTGGGTCTCCAGGGCCGTGGCCCGTCTGAGCGCCTCTCCCGAGGCTCCGAGAAGAGGGCCGAGGAGAAACGTCAAGGCTCCAAAGCTGTGTGTACTCCGGTGGACTGCAGGGCAAGGCCCGAAGCCGGCTGGCCCTGGGAGACGCCCGCCGAGGCCGGGAAGATGTGACGGGTCGCGGAGCACTGAGGTCGGAGGGGCCTAGCACCTTGGCTTGTGGAGCCCCCAGGAGTCAGGATTGCCCTTCCAGGAGCGTCCGGACGCCCTGTTACTCATTCTCTGACCACATGTTTATCGTCCTTGAGCTATGGACCAAAGAGTCTTTACTTTCAGATCTTCCCACCAAAACCGAATGAGGTCTATTTTACTGATGAGGAAACGGGGTTTTAAAGAAATGTCCTGGCCGAGAGTGCAGAAGTGGTTAGAGTCAGGATTTGAACTCAGGTGGATGTGCCCTGGAAGCCTTGTGCTCCATATGCTGCGTCAAAGTATCTCCTTATCAAAGTAGTTGAATTCTAGAAGGTCCTATGCCCTCCAAGTAAGGTGCTGTCACACCCACTCACTGCAGTTTTTTGAAAACACTGTAGACCAATTAAAACTTGCCCTCTGGCTACTTACAGATGTGTACCTTTGATCTGAGAGGAGCCTTGCAGTCTTTTTTAGATCCTCAGGTTTTCAGAAAGCCAACGTGTTAATGCAAAACGTGTTATTTTACTTTAATTTTTAAAATTTTTATTATTTTTAAAATTTATTTTGTTGAGAGAGAGAGAGAGAGAGAGAGAGAGAGAGAGAGAGAGAATGGGTGCACCAGAGCCGCATCTGGCTTAAATGGGTCCTAGGGAATGGAACCTGGGTCCTTTGGCTTTGCAGGCAAGCACCTCAACTGCTAAGCCATGTCTCCAACCCCTTAATTTTAATTTTAGAAAATATTAATTTCAGTGAGTGAGTGAGTAAGAGAAAGAGAAGATGGGTGTGCCAAGAAGACCTCCTGCTACAATGGAAATCCAGACTATGGCTTTATGTGGATACTAAGGATTCAAACCAGGGCTGCCAGACTTTGCAAGCAAGTGCCTTTATCAGCTGAGCCATCTCTCCAGCCCCATAGTGTTTGTTTGTTTCTTAATCAAATAATTTTGGCATTCTAGTGTGGCAGCCTATTGAGATGGAGAGGGGATATGATGTAGAATGGAATTTCAAAGGGGAAAAGGGGTGGAAGGAGGCTATTACCATGGGATATTTTTTTATAATCATGGAAAATGTTTTAAAAAATTGAGAAAAAATAAAATAAAAATTTTTTAAAAAAAGAAAACCAGGCTGAATCATTTCTAAACATCTATTTTTACTATGCTATGTTCAGTAACAATATTCAGCAGTGGAAAGAAGAGTGAGTCTGGAGCTGGATTTTACTGTCAGTAGTGAGATTTTACAAACAGACTAATATTATTTACTTTTTGCTGACTCTATAGACCAAAAGAATCAGAAGTATTAGTTGAAGAATTTAAAGATACGTGAACTACATTTTGTTTGCTTGAATAATGTTTTTTTTTTTCTGAATTCTCTTGTATTTGAGAGTATTTTTGAATTTGACAAAATATCAAGTAATATAGAATAAAATGTTCTGTCAGTTCTCCAGATGCTCAGTTGATACATCAGTTACCGTCTGGTTGCTGGAGCAAGACATTTGACTGGAAGCAGTTTAAGGAAGGAAACGGTTTGCTTTGGCTTATAAAGCTTTTAAGGGAAAGCATGACATGAATAGATAGGAGCATGTTACATCTTGTCTCATCAGCTGGAGGGAAGCAGCTAAACTGGCAAGGGGGCTAGATTATAAAATCTCAAGGCCTGCTCCAGGTGACACACCTCCAGTAAGCCTCCACATCTGAAAGGCTCCATCAACTGGAGATTAAGCTTGAGGCTTAATCACAAATACATGAGGCTGTGAGGGACACTTTACATTCAAGCCATCACAATTGAATTTATGTAAATCATTAAATTCCACTGGCTACCCAAGGATTTACTTAGCTGGTATTGATATAGGAGTTAAGCCCCTGAGTATCATGCTCATTTTGTACCTTTTTATCTTTTCTACTGCAATTAACAGACATTTAAGTTCTGCAGTTGTAGACTCTTAATTCTTTGCTAGGCATAGTGTCATATGTGTGTACTACCAGCACTTGGGAGCTAACACAGTAGAATTGTGAGTTCAATGCCAGCATGGCTATATAGCAAAACTCTCCTTCCCAAAAAAGACAAAGTAAAAAAAAAAAAGCATGAATTATTTCTTTCTTTTTAACCATTACATACAGAATGTGTACTATACAAAAGCACTAAGTTAGGTACTCTCTTAGGGTAATACACCTAGAACTTAGTATTTTGGTTTTGGTTGAAATTCCATCTTAAAGAAAAATTTCAAATATTCACTAATATATAAACTAACATTAAATATATGTATGTATATCCCTCAGTATTCAACTGTAGGTTTAAAATGAAATCTTTTGTTTATTCTTTGATTTAGAGGAGACTGAAAGGCTAGAAAATAACTCTAGGGAAGAAAAGAAATAGAGGCAAGGTTAGCAAGTTGTTAAAGGGCTTCCCAAGAGGTTGATTGCGATTGATCAACAGATCTTAAAGTCTTACATGCTCAATTTCTAGGATGGCTCTTTCAACCCTGGCTGCTTTCTACTGCTGGGAGAATTTCAAGAGGAAATTCCACCAGGAGTGCCTCTGTCAGCCTCCTTCCCTCCCCATCCTAGTTCTACTTCTTCATAAGAGGTTGAGGGAGTGGAAATAACTCTTTGAGGAAAGATCTAGTCTTGTTTGTGTAGTTTTGCTTTTAAATATATGTGCATCATCACTTAGCTGACCAGTGAATAGGAGTGTAAAAATAACCTAATTTCTCCCTTCACAGTCTATATGCAGGAAGGGTTAATTTAGCATAAAGCACTAGAGCAGAAGAAACTGAGACCCAAACGGACTATGTAATATGTTCCATGTCACATTGTTCAAGAGTGAACGACAAAGACTTCTGGGTAAGATGGCAAAACACAAACTTGTACAGAAAAGTGAAGGTGTATAAGGAATTATCAACTATAGCACAGAAGCAGGAGAGACTCAGATCTTCCGGCAAGCAGGAAACCAGCCAGAATCCCACTGAGGTGTGTGCAGCCCCAATTCATCACTCGCCCGGCTGGCACAGAGCTGTATGAGCAGAAACCAGGTGAAGGGATATTCCATTTACACCAGCCTCCTTGCAAAGTCAAGAAGCCTGAAGGAGAAGATAGCAGGGACAAGCTGAACAGCTGCTGAAAGTGATTACAAATGGGACCAGCTGAGCAGCTCTGGTACAACTCCAGACATCCTGCACAGACTCCCATTCCCCAACCACCAGTGATGCAAACCACGGGAGAAATTCATCCACCCCAGGCTGCTCAGCATCCAACAGAACTGATCAGAGCACCATATCCAGTGACACAAGTGGCCTAGCTGAGTCCACAGTGCAAGAGAGAGGGATTGAGGTGAGTACTCAGCATTGGTGAGATTGGAAGCCATCTCAAAAGGTAACAAGGCCTACTTGCACAAAGCCAGGTACATAGGCCTGCCCTGGAAGTGCTAATCTCACCTTCCATATCAGGGCAGGTTGTGTGTAATATTTGACTGATATATTCTTGGTTGACCATACCATTCTCAAATAAGCTATATTTTAGTGTTAACTATTGTTGCCTTTGATGTTTCCTGACTTATAGGGCCATTGTCTTTTTCTTCTGTTATTATTGGGGGTCAGGGTCTGACTTGGCCATGGCAGATGTGGAACCCATTTCAGACCAGAAATAGCCTCCCAGTTGACAGATGTAAGGGTGTGAGGCAAAACACAATCTTAGGGACTTTGGCTTTATTATATTACCCGTTTGTCCTAATCCCCACTCTTGCATAAATACTCTATGCTTATTTTGATTAAATATGTATATTGCTCAGTTGAGTTTTAGAATTTGCCACTAATTTCCTTCACCCAGCCTTCTAAAATACTTACGAAGCAGGCAAACTCAATACCTAGGGTGACTTCTGTGGTTTCTCTTGGAGTATAAAAGCTACATATGGCACCTTAAACTCCTACCCTGAAGATTTATAAATTCAGATTTACAAGGCTAAGAACACTGCAGATAATTAGAAAACTTGAGCATCAAATTAACTTAAGATGCAAAAATATCTACATTATAATACAAGAAAGACATAAAATAAAGACAATACAACCCTACCAAAAATTATAAATCCATCAGAAATGACCTCCAGTGATTGCATTAGATGAAATGCCTGACAAAGAGTTCAAAAACATAATTATATCTATGCTCAAAGAAATTAAAGAAGAAATCAAAGATATCAAAGAAGAAAACAAACTCTTGAAGGAATCCAGAGAACACAGGAAACCGATGTAATGAAATAAGGAGGTTGTGGTAGTTTGAATAGATGGTACCCAATATATTCAGTGTTTTATTAGTTTGTAGTTTGCATCTGCAGCCACCTGGCTGGAAGCTATGTTACTGGGTGGGTCTTAAGGTGTGGTGGTGGATTTGAGATTTCAATCTAAAGATATGCAAAGTGTGCCTAGCTGGAGTTTCTGAAGTGTGCTGTGCTGTGTGGTTTTTGGCTTGTGCTTCTCTCTCTCTGCTTGGACCTGTGAAGATAGGCCAGCTTCTTCTGCTATTATGGAACTTCCCTTGGATCTGTAAGCTTCAATAAATCCCTTCCTCCATAACTGTGCCTGGTCTGGAAGTTCATCTCAGCAAACCTAAAGCTGTCTGCTATAGATGTCAATATAAGACATGTGTAAGAAAATAGAAGTAATGAAAAAATACCAATAGAAGTGCTAGAAATGAAAAACAGAGTAAGTCAAATAGAAAAAAAGAATCTGTAGAAAGTCTTGCCAACAGAATGGCATAAGAAGAGGGCAGAATATCTACACTCGAAGACCAGGTGGCATATCTAATACAATCCAACAAAGAAAATACAAACTAATAAGAAGGCATGGATGAGAATTTCAAGACATTCAGGACACTATGAAGAGAACAAACACAAGATTCAGGGCATAGTAGAAGGAGATGAACTTCAGTCCAAAGGCATAGTTGGTATTTTAAACAAAATTATAGAATAAAATTTCCCCCAAATAGAGAAAGTGATGCCAATACAGATACAGGAAGCCTTTAGAATGCCAAACCAACAAAATCAGGAAATAACCTCTCACCTCCATATAAACTATAAATAAAGTCACATATAAAGGCAAGCTCATCAGGATAACAGCAGGTTACTCTTCAACATGTTGGCATAGGCAATGACTTTCGGAATATAACCTCACTTGCACAGGAAATAAAACTACTAATCAACCACTGGGACCTCATGAAATTAGAAAGCTATTGTACAGTAAAGGACACTGAATAGAGCAAAGAGGAAACCTACATTGTGGGAGAAAAATCTTTGTCAGCTATTCATCTGACAGAGGACTAATATCTAGGATATACAAAGAACTAAAAATCTATGGGCTATGGAACTAAATAGAGAGTTCTCAAAAGAAGAAATACAGATGACATAAAAACATCTGAAAAGTGTTCTACATCCTTAGCCATCAGGGAAATTCAACTTAAAACTACTTAGAGTTTCCATCTCACTCCTCTCAGAATGGCTATCATCAGGAAAACAAATGACAATAAATGCTGGCAAATATGTGGGAAAAGAGGAACCATTATACACTGCTGGTGGGAATATAATCTGGTACTGCCATTGTAGAAATCAGTGTGGAGGTTCCTGAGACAGCTAAAAATAGATTTACCATATGACCCAGCTATACCACTCCTAAGGCATATATCCTAAAGACTTGTCTCACTACCCTAGAGATACTTGTACATCCATGTTTATTGGCACTCTATGCACAAAGCTAGGAAATGGAACCAGCCTAGATGTTCCTCAACTGATGAGTGGATAATGAAGATGTGGTATGTTTGTACAATGGAATTCTATTCAGTGGTAAAGAAAAATGAAATTGTGAAAAATTAAAATATATGGATGGACCTGGAAAGGATTAAACTTAGTGAGGTAACCCAGGCACAGAAAGCCATGCGCCACATGTTCTCTCTCATATGTGGATCCTAGCTACAAATGTTTGGACTTGTACATGTGTTGGAATAAAACTCAGTAGCAGAGGCCAGTAAGAGGGGAGGACTTAAGGAGATGGTATTATATATATGTGTAAGCCAAAGAACAGATTACTTGGGGTGGAAAGGCCTAAGTGAGGTCAGGAGAATACTTTGAGTAAAGGAAGGGGGGAAGTGTTAAGCAAAATCTAAGAGGATATGAATAAGTCATGTAGAAACCTACTTTATTGGAATATGATGCACCCAGAAACCATGATGGTTACTGGAAAATTTTAAGTGTCAGGGATTGGATACCTTCCAGTGAGTTGTTGGCCAGGGAGGTTCCTGATGCCTCCAAATCTTTACAGGACATTGCCAAGATTCTTGGTTTCCCACCAGGAATAGATGGTAAGACCCTATTGCTGCAAAGTCCACATGCTTGGGCTATAAGGTCACTGAAAAATCTTGCTTGAGCTGAGCTGAATACTTCCTCCCTGAAGACCAGCCAACAGAAAGCTGGAAGAGGCTATGCTGCATGCAGCTCCATGGAAGAGAGAAAAGTCATCAGTGGACCCTGCAAGTCTTAAGTTTGGCCAGCTAGGCCAAATGAGCCAATAGGTACAATAGTGTTATGTCTGTTATGGGTGAAACCAAGTGGTCTATAATTGGATTGGAGGCCCTCTTCACATGAAGGAATACATGCCTGGTACTGAAAACCTGTGGCAGGGGAGGTCATGAGTCCTAGGGCTCTAATACCTGCTGGTATCTGGCTTAATGCGTATATTATGCTCATCAAACTGTCAGGCAAGCACTTCTTTTAATGTTCATACCCATATATTAATGCTACTCTCACTTTTGGTTACAGAAGCTTATCTTTTCAGATGGCAGAGACCTCTTGGATGATTCAAAAGGGACTATCCTGAGAAGATACAGAGGAATGACCTCACAGTGCCTGGCACTACCTACACAAGCTACTCATAATAGGAGGAAAAGATGATGACATAAAAATAAAATAGAGACTGAGAGAGGTAGGGCATATTCTGAAGAGTGAAGTTGTGAAGGGAGAGTGAGGGGGAGTTATCATGGTTTATTGTCTATAGTTATGGAACTTGTCAAAAAAACTTTTTTTAAGTATAAGGACATACACACAAAAAGAATATATGACAGACCTGAGAATCTTATCTAAGGTTTATCCAGTGCATATTTAATTATCCCGCTGCCCTTTTTACTGGACTGCAATTTTTCCTCTTTTCCTGAGAAGCTATAATTAATTACACACACACAAAAGACTAGGTGTGTTGAGTTGAGAGAATGGGAAGCATCTTAATGCTATTATTTTGAATTTAGTAACCCAGAAGAATATCTTTAGTTAGAGGAAGATATAGTCAGTGAATAAATGCGGGACAAGAGAAAGAGTAGGCAAAGAAAGAAACGTATCTTTATTTTTTATTTTTATTTTTTGAGGTAGGGTCTCACTCTAGCCCAGGCTGACCTGGAATTTACTATGGAGTCTCAGGGTGGCCTTGAGCTCACAGCAATCCTCCTACCTCTGCCTCCTGAGTGTGCGCCACCATGCCTAGCTTGAAAGAAACTTATTAATGGTAAAGAGTGAGAGAAAGAAAAGGAGCTGGTGAAGAAATAGTCAAGAAACCCAAGAAAACTGCATGGCAGAGAAGGAACAGGAAGGAGATAGAAGACAGGTAAAGTAACAGTGTCATTGCTTCAAGAAAATGGTTTTTGTAAAACTATTTCCAAGGAGGTATGTGATTATCAGAAGTCAGAAGAATTCCAAAATGTGGAAATCATCAACTGGATTTGGCATAGTGTGTAAAAGGGAAAGTTTTGACTATATAATCACATGCTACTCAACAGCAGATTAAAGTGAGCTGAAGGACCACAAAACTGTCTTCTGAGAAGTATCAAGTAATGATGTTTAAAGCAGCATTTTAGTTGAGTAATGCTATAAGTAAGTTTGTAAAAAATTTTAAAAATCATAGGGTGATAAAGAAAGAAATGGAAGCTAAGGATATAAACTATTTTATTTTTATTTATTTTTTCATTTATTTGTGGAGAGAAAGAGGAATAGGAGTGCCAGGAACTTTTGCTGCTGCAAATGAACTCCAGATGCATGTACCACTTTGTGAATCTGAACTTATGTAGGTACTGGGGAATTGAACCTGAGCTGGCAGGCTTTGCAAGCAAGTACCTTTAATGGATGAGACATCTTCCCAGCCCCATAAATCATTTTAATAACTAACAGATTAGTGATGAAAAGGCAAATGTTGGTGTGAGACATATAGCACTGAAAATGGGCTATTTTTGCATTTAGGGTATAGTTGGTATTAATTATATAACCCTCCAAGTAGATATATGCAACTAACAGTTATGAGTGGAAACTAGCCAGACCCATACCAGGATAGTATATGCAGAACCTTTGATTTTTCCAGAGAAATAGAGATAGTTTATCATGTTCTGGGCCAGAGAGTAAAGTAGGAAGGATTGAGAAATTACACAAGAAAGACAGGTAAGGCTGAGCTTCTGAAGATCCATGATTGTCAGTTTAAAGAATCTGGCTTTATTCTGAAGACTCTGAGGAGCTGTGGAAGAATGTTAAGCAAGTTAATCTTCATGCTTCTCTACTGATTCATTGCTGTGAGGCAGTTAACTTCCTATTAAAGGAAATTGAAATTATCAACTGGATTTCACAAAAACTGTATGAAAGGGAAAGTTTTGACCACATGATCACATAATACCCAACAGCAGATTAAAGTGAGCTGAAGGACCACTGAACTGTCTCCTGAGAATTGAGATACTGCCTGACACTTCTAGGCAAAGGTTTGACTGATTGTAGAAGCCTTCCTTCCTCCTTCCTTCTTTTCTTCCTTCCTTCCTTACCTTCATCCCTCTCTCACATCATCCCTCCATATCCCTCCCTTTCTTTCTTTCCTACAAACTCCTTCCCTTCCTCTCTCCCCTCCCTCCCTCCTTCCTTTTTTCTTTTTTAAACTTAAATTTAATTTTTTATTTTTTTAAAAAATTATTGACAACTTCCATAATTGTAGGAAGTTGTTCCACTCCAGCATATCCCCTACCCTTCTAAATTAATCTTTTATTTTGATGTCATCATCTTTTCCTCCTGTTAGGAGTGTCTTGTGTAGATAGTGCCAAGCACTGTGAGGTCATAGATATCCAGGCCATTTTATGTCTGGTAAGCAGTCCTATCCCTCCTTTGGCTCTTACATTCTTTCTGCCACCTCTTCCATAATGGTCCCTGATCCTTGGAAGGTGTATATTTAGGCTCATTTGGCATGGCTGACCAAACTTAAGGTTTTCAGTGTCCACTGTTGTTTATCTACACTGATCATTTCTCTCTCTCCCATAGAGCTGCATGTAGCATAGCTTTTTTTCCCAGCTTGTGTCAGCTGGTCCCCAGAGAGGAGGTTTTCAGCTCCTCTCCAGTAAGATTTCTCAGTGACCTTGCAGCCCAAGCATATGTAGTCTCCAGCAAGAGGGTCTTACCATGTATTCCTGGTGGGAAAGCAAGAACCTTGACAACAGCCTGTAATGTTTGGGGGCACCAGTGATCTCCCTGGCCAACAACTCACTGGAAAGTATTTCATCCCTAGCACTGAAATTTTTGTAGTAACAAACTATGGCTTCTAGGTTGTCTGAAAAAGTAGGTTTCCTTATGGCTTATTCATACCCTCTCACATTTTGATTAACCCTGACTTCACCCCTTCTTCAGTCCTTCCCCTGACCTCACTTAGGCCTTTCCACCTCCAGTTATCAGTCCATATATATATACATATATATACATATACATATATATATATATATATATATATATATATATATATATATATATATATATACCATCCCCTTAAATCCTCTCCTCTCCTCCCTCCATTATATCCCCTTTCTAGCTTACTGGCCTCTGCTACTGAGTTTTATTTCAACTCACATAAAAGTCCATACATTTGTAGCTAGGATCCATGTATGAGAGAGAACATATGGCATGTAGCCTTCTGGGCCTGGGTTACCTCACTAAGAATAAATAGGTTTATCCATTTCCCTGCAAATTTCATAATTTTGTTATTCATCAGTAAAGCTGAATAGAACTCATTTGTATAAAGTTACCACATCTTCATTATTCACTCTTCTGTTGAGGGACACCTAGGTTGGTTCCATTTCCTAGCTATTGTGAATAGAGCAGCAATAAACATGGATGTACAAGTATCTCTAAGGTAGTGAGACAAGTCCTTAGGATATATGCCTTAGGAGTGGTATAGCTTGGTCATATGATAAATCTATTTTTTTAGCTGTCTCAGGAACCTTCTGACTGATTTCCACAATGGCAGTACCAGATTACATTCCCACCAATAGTATAGAAGAGTTCCTCTTTTTCTGCATCCTCGCCAGCATTTATTGTCATTTGTTTTCTTGATGATAGCCATTCTGACAGGTGTGAGATGGAAACTCTAAGTAGTTTTTAGTTGCATTTCCCTGATGGCTAAGGATGAAGAACATTTTTAGATTTTTATAGGTCATCTGAATTTCTTCTTTTGAGGACTCTTTTTATTTCCATAGTTCATTTATCTCATTGGACTGTTTAATTATATATTGTTTAGATTTTTAATTCTTTGTATATCCTAGATATTAGTCCTTTGTCAGATGTATAGCTGACAAAGATTTTCTCCCATAATGTAGGCTTCCTTCTTGCTCTATTCACAGTGTCCTTTACTGTACAGTAGCTTTGTAATTCCATGAGATCCCAGTGGTTGATAAGTAGTTTTATTTCCTGAGCAACTGAGGTTATGTTCATAAAGTTATTGCCTATTCCAGTATGTGGAATGGTTTCCCCTACTTTTTCCCATAGCAGTTTAAGAGTTTCAGGTCTAATATTAAGGTCTTTGAGCCATTTGGACTTTATTCTTATGCATGGAGAGAGAAAAGGATCTATATTCATCCTTCTCTGTATAGATATCCAGTTTTTGCAACAGCATTTGTTGAAGAGGCTGTCTTTTTTTCCAGTGAGTAATTTTGGCATTTTTATTGAAGATCAGGTGGCTGTAGCTGCCCAGACTTACATCTGGATCCATTATTGTGTTTCATTGATCTATGTGTCTGTTTTTCTGCCAAGACCATCCTGTTTTTGTTACTATGGCTCTGTAATATAGGTTAAAATCAGGTATGGTGATACTGCCAGCCTTATTTTTTGTGGGTCATAATTGTTTGGCTATTCGAGGGTTTTGTGTGTGTGTTTCCAACTGAAGTTTAGAATTGTTTTTCGTCTCTTTCCACAAAGAATACCACTGGAATTTTGACAGGTATTGCACTAAATGTGTAGATTGTTTCTGGTAAGATTGGCATTTTCACAACATTGATTCTTCCAATTCAAGAACATGGTATCTCTTTTCATTTCCTAGTGTCTTCTGCAATTTTTCTCTTGGGTGTTTTAACGTTTTAATTGTAGAGATCCTTCACTTCCTTGGTTAGGTTTATTCCAAGGTCCTTTTTTTTTTTTTGAGGCAATAGTGAATGGGAGTTATTCCATGATTTCATCTTTAGCATGTTTGTTGTTGGTATATAGGATGACTACTGATTTCTGTGTGTTTATTTTGTATCCTGCTACATTGCTAAAAGTGTTTATCAGCTCTAACAGTTTGCTGGTAGAGTCTTTAGGGTTCTTTTTGTATAGAATCATATCATCTGCAAATAATGATAATTTGATCTCTTCTTTCCAATTTGCATCCCTTTTATGTGTTTCTCTTGCTTTATTGCTATAGCTAAGACTTATAGTACATATCAAATAAAAGTAGGGACAGTGGAAACCCTTGTCTTGTTCCTGATTTTAGTGGAAAAGCTTCAAGTTTTCCCCATTTAGTATTATGTTAGCTGTAGGTTTGTCATAAATAGACTATTATATGGAGATATGCTCCTCCTATTCCATGAGAGCTCCCATGTTAGGTGCATATGTGTTTAAAATTGTAATGTCCTCCTGTTGGAGTGTTCTTTTAGTTAATATAAAGTGAACTTCTTTATCTTTCCTAACTTATGTTGGTTTGAAGTCTATCTTGTCAGATATTGGGATAGTGAAACCTGATTGTTTTCTAGGTCCATTTGCTTGAAATACTGTTTTCTATCCTTTGGCCCTAAGATAGTGTCTGTCTCTTGTGGAAAGGTAAATTTACAACAAATAGAAGGATCCTGCTTTTAAACCCAGTCTGCAACTTGTGTCTTTTGGTTGGGACATTGAGGCCATTGGTATGAAGAGTTATTACTGAAAGGTGTACACTTATTTTTGCCATTCTTCTTATTCTGCAGTTCTTCATGTTTTTTTTCTTTACTTTCTTATATTAAGTATTATTTGAGTGTGTTCTACTTTTTCCTATTTCCTTATGTGTGTGTTTTCTTTCTCTTCAGCATGGAGGATCCTTTTGTGTATTTCCTATATACCTGGTTTAGTGGTCATATATTCCCTTAGCCTGATTTTGTTGTGGAATGTCCTTATTTCTACATCAATTTGGATGAATAGCTTTGCAGGATAAAGTAATCTTGGTTGACAGTTGTTATCTTTCAGAACTTGAAATACATTATTCCAAGTCCTTCTGGTTTTAAAGTTTGTGTTGAGTGATCGGCAGTTAATCTGACAGGCTTGCCTTTATATGTGATTTGATTTTCCTCTTAACTGCTTTCAATATATTTTCTTTGGTTTGTGTGTTTTGTAGTTTAATTATCACATGGTAGGGAAGGGTTCTTTCCTGATTTTGACTGGCATTCTAAAGGCTTCTTGTATCTGTATTGGCATCACTTTCCCTGTTTGGGGGAAATTTTCATCTATTATTTTGTTTAAAATACCAACTATGCCTTTGGACCAAATTTTTTCCCTTTCTATTATGCCCTGAATGTTATGTTTGTTCTCTTCATAGTGTCCTGAATGTCTTGACATTCCCATTCATGTCTTCCTATTAGTTTGTCCTGAGTTTATGTGCCAGGTGTAGCTCTTATATTGCTGCTAGAGTAGCAGCAGAAGTGACCCTAGGTGTTGCGTTTGCCTGCTTTGCAAGTATTTTAGAAAGCTGGGTGGAGCAAATTAGTGGCAAATTCTGAAATTCAACTGAGCAATATACATATTCAATCAAAACCGGCACAGAGTATTTATGCTAGAGTGGGCATTAAGACAAAGAGCTAATCTAATAAAGCCAAAGTCCCTAAGGTTAAGTGTTGCCCCTCACCCTTAATCCTGTCAATTGGGATTTCTGGTCTGAAGTGGATTCCCCTGTTGATGACAGACAAAAAAGACAAAGGCAACGTCAAAGGCAACAATAGTCTATACCAAAATACAGCTTATTTGAGAATGGTAATACTGACCAAGAGTATATCAATCAAATCTAACACATAACCTGCCCTGACATGGAAGGTGAGATTAGCACTTCCAGTGTAGGCCTATGTACCTGGCTTTGTGTAAGTAGGCCCTGTTACCTTTTGGGATGGCTTCCAATCTCACTAATGCTGAGTGCCCATCTCTGTCCCTCTCTGTTGCACTGTGGACTTAGTTAGCCCGGTTGGATTGCTTGATCTGGAGTTCTAATCAGCTGTGCTGGATGTTATGTGGCTGGGGGGATGTAGATGAGTTTTCCTGTGGGTCTTGTCACTAGCAGTTGCGGGTTGGGAGGCTGTGCAGGATGCCTGGAGTTGTACTGGAGCTGCTCAGCTGGTCCCATTTGTGAGCTCTTCAGCAGCTGGTTCCTGCTGTCTTCTCCCTCAGGTTTCTTGACTCTGCAAGGAGGCTGATGTGTGTGGAATATCCCTTCATCTGGTTTCTGCTCCTGTAGGTCTGTGCCAGCTGGGTGGGTAACAGATTGGGGCTGCTGGTGCTTCAGTTGGATTCTGGCTGGTTTCCTGCTTGTTGAAAGATCTCAGTCTCTCCCGCTTTTCTGCTGTGGTTGATAATTCTTTATGCACCTGCACTTTTCAGTAGAAGAGTATATTTTGCTGTGTTTCTGCTCATTTCCCTCCCTAGGTTGCTACTATGCTGCCACCTTACCCAGAAGTCCTCTTCTTTTCTGTTTTTTTCTTTTTTTTGAGGTAGGGTTTCACTCTAGCCCAGGCTGACCTGGGATTCACTATAAAGTCTCAGGGTAGCCTTGAACTCTTGAAGATCCTCCTACCTTTGCCTCCCAAGGGCTGGGATTAAAGGCATGTGCCACCATGCCTGGCTCTCTTTTTCTTTTTGAAATTAGCTATGTTGCTAAGGATGGACTTGAACTCTTGATCTTCTTGCCCTAACTCCTGAGTGCTGGGAGTAAAGGCATGCCAGACCTGATTGTAGATTTTTTATATAAAAATTTCATTAATAACCTTTAAAAATGTTTTGAGACAGAGTCTTGCTACATAATCCAAGCTGGACTTGAACTTGCTATGTAGCCCAACTCTTGCTTCACCCTCCTGAGTGCTGGGATCACAGGCATGTGCAACAAAATCTGGCTGATTTTAGAAGCTTTGATTGATGGCAATATGCTATACACTTCATATGATTACTTTCCAAGAAGTTAAAATTTATTCAAACATATTTTTTCCATGTGAGCTGAATGTAGAATTTGGATGGAGAGAATTTTCATTTTTGTTTGTTAAAACTATAAACTTTAGAATGTTACTCATATTTTGACTCATATATAAATTTACTTTTTAAAAATTTCCATTAACTTCATGATTTTTAGATAATTTCTAAGGAGGCTTCAGTTTAAAGTAAGCATTTATGGAAGGGTGGGGATCTTTTCTAGATGGAAATTGCTTTACGTTGTAAATATGACCATAGAGGACTGGGAGTTTGTCATATAGTGGTCTCTATTGTGATCCACTTGCCCAGGCATTCTGTGGCCTCCTCTTCATACATGGGGTGCTAAGATCATTCCATGGCAGCTCATGACCAGGAGGCTCTGAATACAGAAGTGCCCCAGGAGTATCTTGTTGAGTGACCTCTCTGTATCTGTTTCATGATGTACAAACTAATACAGCAAGAGCTCAGAAGTCCCTTCCTACTCTAAGCTTTTTTAGACTCTTGAGTTTGTGATTCTCCATTCTTGTTAAGTGGATGAGAAAAGTAGCTGTATGATATATAAATAGAGATTTGTGGAGGGGGTGGCGTGTGTGTGGTGTGCAGTGTGTGTTTGTATATGTGTGTATGAACTGGTGCCAGGGGAGGACGTTGGTATCCTCCTCTATCACTCTCCCACCTTGTTTCCTGAGACAGAGTCACTGAATCTTGAGCTCAGTCAGATTGATTGAACAGTGAATGTCAGGGATCGTCCTGTCTCTGACCCTTAAGGGCTGGAGTTACAGGCATGTACTCCCACACTTGGATATTTAAGTGGTGTTGGGAATTGAACTCAACACTCTGACCCAATGAGTCATCTCCTAATTTTTGTCTTTATATCTCATGCCATGTAGCCCTTCAAGTGGGCTTCACAGCTTGCATTGTTCTTTTCCTCTGGAAGCCACCCTCATCAGTGAGTTTTTGTCAAGATTTCATTATGCTTGGAACAATGTTCTACAGACCTACAGGTCCTGAGGCTCAGGGGAAGGGGCTTGATGGACATGAGGGTACTAGGAGGAGAGGCCTAAGAGTGTACTAGAGTGAACTTTCTTCTAACCAGTGTTTCACTTTTTTTCCCAGGGAAATGAGTTCACAAAGTTTTATATAACCAAGTGGATAAGTTTAGAGCAATTATGTTCCCTTAAGAATTATGTTCTTGTAAATGACAGTACCGCATAAAAATAAATGAATAATAATGACAAATAGCCTGGTTATCTGGCATATGGCAGTTACCTTTAAATTAATTGGAAAAAATTTAATGTAAAAGTGAAATATCTGGAGTGACAAGGCACTACCCAGCATAATTTCCATCAAATTGCTTTATTCCACTTTCTTCTAAAGAATTTGTCAGCTCAACTTGATCTAAAGACATTACTGAATTTGAATTCCAATGCAGTTTCAACTCCAAGGTTTAAAAATAAAGTCCTTATGCTCTGAACTCATGTTATGCTTTTGTATCTGATGGTAATCTAAATCACATCTAGATGTGCCACTACAAACCTTCCTGTTTGCTGTCAGAGCACTTTGGGTGACAGTGCTTGATACAGTCACCAAAATCCAAATCATGCTATTATCTTCAGGAAGAAGAAATTATTTCTTTTGCTAAGTGTAATCATAATTTTGTTGCAGATGTAACTTTATCTTGAAAAGATTTATATGTAAAATGAATGTTACATTTCACTTCATATATATTTATACAAACACAGCCAGAGGGAAAATCAGTGTATGGGGGAGTGAGAAGGGCTGTAGGTGATTTTATTTGTATGTTCTAACTTTTCTGTTATATGTACTATGTAAAAATAAATTGGGCTGGAGAGATGGCTCAGTGGTTAAATACACTTCCAGAGCAAGAATGAGGACCTGAGGGGGCCTAACATAGTCATCTCCAGAACCCACGTAAACAGCTGGGCATGGCCATGTGTACCTGTAACCCCTGTACAACATAAGGGAGAGGATGGAGCAGGATACCCCAAGTTCTGCTGCTACTATCACCCCTGCTGTGAGTATGAGGGGTGTTACAAGGGCACATACACATACATCACACACACACACACACACACACATACACACACACACACACTATATTACATTATATACACATAAGTGAAAGTTATCTTAAGCAAATATAAAATATACTAGAAGACCTTGGCAACTTTTTTTGAGATAGAATTTCTCATGTAACTCAGGCTGTTCTCCAACTTGCACTTGCTATAAAACAGAAGATGTTCTCAAGATCCTGATTCTCATGCCTTGGCATCCCGAGTGCTGGGGTTACAGGTTTGTGCCACCATGTCCAGAGCCTGACATTTGGGAGGAAGCATATTTTGGATCTGAGTGTAGCAAAAAGATAACTCTTATTTTCATCTTATAAAACCCACTTGTGCTAAACCAAAATGATGCAGTCATATCCAAAAATGAGTAGTTTGCCAAAAGAGACTATATGTGCAATCCCTGTTTACATGTCTTAAGGGAACCATGCACAGGTTTGAGAAAGGAATGGATTTTTTGATTGTTATCATTGTTGGAAGATTTAAAATTATAAAGGGAAGAGTGTGGGGGGGTGTCCAGAGAGCAGAGGAGGATAGCTGATGAGGAAACTGGTACTGCCAACACATATAGTATTAAAATATGAAAATGCTGTTGTTAAATAGCCTCTGCCTTGCAAGCCTTCCTCACACTAGCTGGTCAGGTTTTTCCCCAGGGTACATGCACATTCCAGCCATAAGGGTGAGAGCTCTTTTCATATCCTTTTCTGGGATCCTGATGAATGAGTACCAACACTTAGCATTGCTAACTGTTCTCAATCTTGCCTCCCGGTAAGGAATAAGAAACTGGTCTATGATGGATGAAGACATGAGGAGTCAAGGAAAGGAGAAAGCAAGTGTTTTCAACCAACAGCCTGTATTCACAGTGGAGAACCTTTTAAATTAGGTCTTTGGTAATCATTTCAACATTTCAGGGACCTCCCACTTTCCTTTCAACCTACTTTGTTTCATAGCAGTGCCTCATTTTATAACTTTATCAGTCATCTGATGAATTTATTACCTAACTTATTTCCCTTAAAATGCATGCATCACATACCCATACTATTTCATGACTTTATGGAACTTGTTGAAATTCAAGTACAAAGCTGATGATATAGGTTACACAAATTTAATAAACATTTCTGGGTGGCCTATTATGTGTTAGGAGTCATGTCACATTCTGGAGAGAGATTAAAAAAAAGGCATCATCCCTATCCTAAAGGTGCTTGAGCTCATTATGATAGTATAATAAAAGATTACAAGCTTATTGTCATAGTCAGCTTCACATTGCTGGGATGAACTTCCGAACCAGGCAGTTTATGGAAAGAAGGGCTTTATTGAAGCTTGCAGACCCAGGGGAAGTTCCATATGGCAGAGGAAGCTGGCTCCCTTTCATAGCTCTGTGCAGAGAGAAATACCACCACCAGCACCATTAGCAAGCACACTCCAGGGACCCCAGACAGAGCTCAAGCACTCTGCACACCTTTAGCCTGGAATTCCAGATCCTCTCCAAACATACCTTAGAGCTGGACCCTAGGATCCATGCACAGTGACACTTCTTCCAGCCAAACAGCTGGAAATCCAAGAAGCTTTAGAAAAAAAAATTAATCTATTGGGGGACATTCATTGAAACTACCACATTTATCTAGACTCATTGTTCTTTGAAATACTTTATAAAAAGTTGTTCTTTTAAGAAGACTGCTCTGCAAATTCTATGGCTGGCCAGCCAGGCCAATGTTCCAACAAGTACAAAGGTGGTCTTTCTGTTATGGGGGAACCTACAGCCCTATGATTGGATTTAGGGCCTGCTCCAAGGGAAGGACTTCTTGCCTGGTTCTGAAAACCTAATTAAAACACACACACACACACACACACACACACACACACACACCCCTCGGGAGAGCGTAAGCCCTGGAGGGGGGTAGCTGATAATTTTGTCTGGCTAAATGGATATATTATTCACACAAAACTACCCTCTAAACACTTATATTTATGCCCATTTATTAATGCTACTCTCACTTTTGGATAGAGAAGCTTCTCTTTTCAGATGGCAACTCAAAACTCACCAATGTGCTGAGAATTGACAGTGGAGTGTTCAGCACGAGGTGAGACTTCTCTATCACACCTTTCAAGTCTCAGGGATCATTGTGGAAGAGGTGCTGAAAAGAATGTAAGAGCCCAGGGAAAGAGAGGAGTACTTGGCAATACTGTCCTCCAGACACAAAGTGTAATAAAAGTAGTATTCACAACCTCACAGTGGCTAACGTTACCTACACAAGACCTGCATAATAGGAGGGAAAATTATATCAGAACAGAAGACAGGCTAGTTGGAAAGAAGGGACTCAGTGGAGGGAAGATTTGGGAAGGGGAAAAGGGAGGGTAGTATGAGGGGATTATGATCATGATATATTATCTATAAGTGTAGAAATTGTCAATAAAAAGTTAAAAACAGAAAAAAAGAAAAGGAAGACTGGATGATCTGTACACTTGTAGTACAAAGAACAGGGAGCTACATGCAGATTTTAGTGTCCATGGCCATATGGGAAATGAATGACAAAGTGCAGGGGTCATGCAGGGGTTACTTTACAGGGGTCATAAGTGCAAGCACAAAAGGCCTCCTGTCCCAGGTACAGTCTCATAGGGAGAGTATTGGAGAGAAAGTGGAGTCACATTCTGCCATTTAAGAGCCCTGGCTAAGAAGAAGTGTTAATCTTGCTTTTGACATTTGAGAAGAAGGCAGAAAGAGCAAAAATATTGCCCTATCTTTCAATAGTCAAGAAGATATCAAAGATGATTTTTGATTAAGCTGTGGAATATTTCTTATAAGTAAGATTTTTCTGTCTTATTCTCTACTACTTCCAGATCAATAGCTAGTGCAAGCAACAAAATTATGAGTAAAATACACCAATGAGACTTGTGAGTTCCTTCACTATGACTGTTGCAGTCAGGTTCACATTGCTGGTAGAAATCACCCAACCAAGAACAGCTTGTGGGAAAAAAGAAGTTTATTTTGGCTTATAGGCTTGCTCCATTATGTGAGGGAAAATGATGGCATGAGCAGAGGGTGGACATCACCCCCTGGCTAACATATAAGGTGGACCATAGCAACAGGAGAGTGTGCCAAATACTGGCATGGGGAAACAGGCTATAACACCCATAAGCCCACCCCCAACAATACACTGCCTCCAGGAGGCATTAATTCCCAAATCTCCATCAGCTGGGAACCCAGCATTCAGAACACCTAAGTTTATGGGGGACACCTGAATCAAACCACCTCATTCTGCCCCTGGCCCCCATAAACTGATATCCATACATGATGTAAAATACAATGCATTTCAGTCCAACTTTAAAAGTCCCCATAGTTTTATCAATTCCAATGATGTTCAAAGATCCCCGTAGTCCAAGATCTTTTAACTGAGCCATAATACCAAAAAATAACCTCAAAAAACCCATAATAGCACAGAATAAACATTCACACTGCAAAAGATGGCATTGGGCATAGCAAAGAAACATTCAACCAATACAAGATTTACAACCAGGGAAAACATCAAACTCTGTAGCTACAAGTCCAACAACTAGCCAGTGACAAATTTCCAAGTTTGATAATTCTGACCAGCAATAAGTCTCTGGCATTCCAATTCCACCCCTCCAGCTAGGCTACTCACAGTCCTGGAAAACATCAAGGCCGGCAGCTTTCCATAGTAGCCATCTCGTGGTTCTGGCAGCTTCACTGGGTCTCCACTGCAATCCATGGTTCATCCTCTGGGCTCCATTGGGTCTCCATGCAGGCATCCAGCGAACTTGCTTCACACTGCCCATGGCCATTTCCAAAACACAAGAACGTGTTGCAAACTCAATGACCCTCTCTTTCCTGCATTTTTACACTCCATAATACCAGGTAGCATGCCAATTTGTTAATCCATGGGGTAATAAAGCAAAATTAAAAAAAAAATTTTTGTTGTTTTATTTTTATTTATTTGAGAGTGACAGAGAGAGAAAGAGGCAGAGACAGAGACAGATAGAGAGAGAGAGAGAGAGAGAGAGAGAGAGAGAGAGAGAGAGAATGGGCACGCCAGGGCCTCCAGCCACTGCAAATGAACTCCAGATGCGTGCATCCCTAGTGCATCTGGCTAATGTGGGTCCTGGGGAATCGAGCCTCGAACCATAGTCTTTAGGCTTCACAGGCAAGCGCTTAGCCACTAAGCCATCTCTCCAGCCCAGCAAACTTTGAAGAATAGGACGCTCCTTGAATACTCAGGCTCCTTCAAAAGAGTCTACATTCTTTCTGTTGACCCAGTGCAGGTCCGCTAGCCCAATCTCAAAGATTGTAATCTCTCAATTGCAGCAGAATGGGCAGCAGTTCACCCAAAGATGTTTCTTTCTGTGCCATATCCCTCTGCTCACACCACTTCATTTCTATGCAAAGCAACCCAGCACAGGTTCTCAGGACATGGGCATAAGAGCAAGCTTCTCACACAAACTGCTAGCCCAGTCCAGGCAAAGCTGTTTCTCACCCTCATAAGCCAAACTTCACAGTCTATAGTTTTTACTGCATTCAGGTCTTTCAACTTGACCAGAATAGTCCATCAAGCTGTACTTACAGCACTGAAAGGCATCTCTTAGGCCAAGGTTTCAAATCCTCCCACATTCCTCTTGAAAATCAGCTCCAAAAGGCCAAAGCCAGGTGTCTAGCAGCAATCCCACTCCTTGGTACCACTTTACTGTTGCAGTCAAGTTCGCATTGCTGGTAGAAATCACCCAACCAAGAGCAGCTTGTGGGAAAAAGACATTTATTTTGGCTTACAGGTTTGAGGGGGAAGCTCCATGATATCAGGGGAAAATGATGGCATGAGCAGAGGGTAGACATCACCCCCTGGACAGCA
Source organism: Dipus sagitta (assembly GCA_036346955.1). NCBI lineage: Eukaryota > Metazoa > Chordata > Mammalia > Rodentia > Dipodidae > Dipus > Dipus sagitta. Next base: position 31,271,223 of record CM070786.1, read on the forward strand.
TAAGGTGGACAATAGCAACAGGACAGTGTGCCAAACACTGGCATGGGGAAACTGGCTATAACAATCATAAACCCGCCCCCAACAATACACTGCCTCCAGGAGGTGTTATTTCCCAAATCTCCATCAGCTGGGAACCTAGCATTCGGAACACCTAAGTTTATGGGGGACACCTGAATCAAACCACCACAATGACTATATTGAATTGTATCACACAATTAAATTTCTATAAATTAAGGTACTTGAGGTTGAAAATAAGTATACTAAATTTTTCTTTATTGTGGAAGAGCAAGAATAAATGTGTTGGTCCCTCAGAGTACTTCAGTTTCTTTGTACTTTCCATAATATGAACCTTTTGCTCCAATCGATGAGAGTTTGTAGTTTAAACATATCTCATCTTCCTATCACATGCTCTGAATGCAAAACCTGTGTCATTGAGTGTAGAACCCAGGAAACAATGAAGGTAAAACTGCCGATGTTGGACTCAATGACAGATAATCATGCATCAACCTTCAGCCTAGCTTTTCCCTGAGGACATTTTAAAGGTTATTTTGGCAATTTTACTAAATAGGTTAAATGTAAAGCCCAAATGCTCACTATACCACTCTGCTGTAAATAAAAAATGAATATTTTTATGTTGTTGAGAAAGAGTAATCAAGACAACCAACTAGCATATTTAGGGTACCAAAGGAGCAGTTTACTGTGAATAATTCCATTTAACTAAACCTATTCAATGACTTTGTGGATGGTCTTTTCTATATAAGGCACTGTCAGATGCTGCTGGGGATATGCTAAAGATTCTTGCCATCCCAGAGCCTTCACTGCCTGTGTTGAATACTACATAGGCACAGACCAAAGGGCAAAGGAGCATAGAGGAGTGGGGTCCCACCTACTGTAGGAGGATGAAGAAGGTTTTATGAAGAAGGAGATGTTTAGGTGGAATTCAGAAAATGGAGACTGATGGCCATTGACCATGCATCTCAGAGGTTGACATTTTTTTATTCAACAAGCCTGAAAACAATCCCATTTTATACATGAGAAATCTGGTAGTCACAAAGGTCACATTGCACTGGGTGTTGTGGCACATGCCATTAATCCCAGCACTCAGGAGGCACAGGTAGGAGGATCATGGTGAGTTTGAGGCCAGCCTGGGACTACAGAGTGAATTGATGGTCAGCCTGGGCTACAGTGAGACTCTACCACACACACACACACACACACACACACACACACACACAAAACCCAAAGGTTACATCACTTGCCAAAAGCCACAATAAGTGGCAGAAGTAAGTGTGGTAAGGTTATAGTCGAATCTGTTATCAAGGCAATGGCATGTGTGATAGTTTGAATGTATGTCCCACATAGACTCGGGTGTTTTATTAAAACTTGTAACTTGGATTTCCAGCTGCCTAGCTGGAGGAAGTGTCCCAGGGGGTGTATATGAATTCCAACCTAAAGGTGTACAGTGAAGTTTGAGCTCTTTGGGAGTCCCGCTTGTTGCCAGTTTGTGGTCTGTGCTTAACTGTGGTGCTGGCTGCTTGGTGATATCTCTCTGCTTGGATTTATAGGTGGGATCCAGCTTTGCCCACCACAGATAGAATTTCCTTTGCATCTGCAAGCTTGAAATAAATCCCCTCCTCCCATCAACTGTGTCTGATTTGGATGTTCATCCCAGCGATGTTGGAACTACTAAAAGAGTAAGCTAAGTAGGCTATTAAAACACCGCATAAATGAGCACTTGGTAGACACATATTCCTGCCTCTTCCTTCTGTATTGTGTCTCTTATAGCACTGAGCTCAGCAGCTGACATCTAATAAAAGGGTCAAGAAGAGGGCTTAGAGCAGGACTTCTTAAACTTTGTGTATTTGCAATCCCTTTTTGCCAAAGAAGTTTTTATAAGAGCCTGTGCATATAGGTATATAAAATGGTACACAAATGTAACATCAGAATTTATTGACAGACATAAAGAAATTTATTTGAAATATTTTTTTCAATACATACAATTTTACTATTTGTTAATGACAGGAGAAAATTTGTATACTAGTGAAGTGGTTTGCATACTACTGGAATGGATATGTTTGTTTATTTTTGCATAAAGGATTCAATATTAGCTAAATATTTGATACCGCAGGATGTAGGCCATTTTCAATATTTTTTTCAGATCTATATTTTTTTATACTATAAACATTAATGTGGAGAATGCTGCTTTGCATGAATACATAGTACAAAATGGCAGAAGTAAGTTTAGAGCAATTTCAGAAATTCTTAGAAATTCTGACCTCATCTCAAATGAAAAGTCATTGAATTGAAGTCATTTTTTTTGTTTGTTTTGAGGTAGGGTTTCTCTCTAGCCCATTCTGACCTGGAATTCACTGTGTATTCTCAAGGTGGCCTTGAACTCACAGCAATCCTCCTACCTCTGCCTCTCCCAAGTGCTGGGATTAAAGATGTATGCCACCATCCCTGGAAAATACTTTTTTAAATGAAACTCAAGTCAGCAAGACCAACAGCAATTTTTATGTTATTCTAGTACAATGTCATTCAGAGGTACTAATTTGATATGCACACTTGAGGGGCGATGGTGGAAAATTTTTGATTAATGAAACATTAAAATATTTTTGTTTTCCATACTTAAACTATTATGTTTCTATAGGAGCAAAAAAACCTTTTCTATACAGCTAAAAACATTGCATAACATAATGCAGTCTCAAGTCTGAGCTAAGGTAAGCTGAGGTGTTTCAGGTAGTGGTCATTGACATTGGGAGGTATGATAGAAAATGCAAAGCACGCATGCTGTGTGTTCAAAACTATGGCTTCAGTGCAACTGTGCTGGTTTGAACCAGATGTTCCCCATAAACTAATGTGTTTTGAATGTGTGGTCCCCACCTGATTGCAGTTTGGGAGGTGGAGCCTTGCTGGAAGGAGGTGTGCTGCTGGGGGAAGCTTTGGGGTGTTATACCCAGATCCCCCTCGCCAGAGCCCAGCCCACTGTCTCGTCACCATTTCTCACCTGGAGTGGCAGAGGTGATGTCCAGCCTCTGATCATGCCATGCTTTCCCCTGCCACCAAGAAGCTTCTCCTCAAGACAGTAAGCGGAAGTGAAAACTTTCCTCCCATCAGCTGCTTTTGGTCAGATGCTTTCTCGCACCAATGTGAAGGTAACTACAACAGCAACATAGGAGACTGCTGCCAGAAACTCTTCACATTTATTATTATTGTAGTCAGCAACATGTTGCTGGGATGAACATCCAACCAGGCACAGTTTATGGGAGGAAGGGATTTATTTCAAGCTTACAGATCCAGCGGAATTTCCATCAGTGGCAGAAGAAGTTGGTTTCCTTTCACAGATCAAGCAGAGAGCAACCACCAACAGCCAGCACTATAGACTTGAATAGCCAGAGCTCAGTCTGCTCTCTCCACACCTTTGGGCTGTAATGAAGATCCACTCCTACTGACATGCCCCCTGTAGCAGCAATCTTCCTGGTAGGGGCTCAAGTAGGAAGTTTAAAAAATGGCTGAGTCTCTGAGGCAAAACATTCAAACTACCCTAATTATGCATTTTATTTTGAATTAATTTTTGGTCATTGTGTATTCATAAACCCTTTCAAATATTTTAGGGCTGGAGAGATGGCTCAAGGGTTAAAGACACTTTCTTATAAAGCCTATCTCCCTGGGTTCAATTCCCCAGTACCCATGTAAAGCCAGATACATAAAGTGGCATATGCAACTGGAGTATTTTTTGCAGTGTCTAGAGGCCCTGGACCACTCCTTCTCCCTCTCTGCTTGCAAATAAATAAATAATATTTTTAAAACATTGTGTGTGTGTGTGTGTTGTGTGTGTGTGTATATAAAGGCACGCCAGGGTCTCTTGCCATTGTAAATAAATGCCAGATGCATGTACCACTTTTGTTTTTGTCTAGCTTTACGTAGGTGCTGGGAAATTGAACTCAAGCTGGCAGGATTTGCAAGCAAGTGCCTTTAACTACTGAGCCATCTCCCCAGCCCAGAAACTTTTTAGAAGTACCAAAATTTTTGATGTTCACATTCAGTTACACAACCTAATGTAAGGTTGGGAACTCAGAGTTTAAGGGGCTGGGTCTGGAGGGTGAAGATGAGGTGCTGCAGGCTGAGGAGACTGACACCTATCACTGGGGTCTGGAAGCCTAAAAGAACCCACAGGGCAAATCCAGTATCAACATTTGTAGTCTGACTTCTATCACTGAGAAGTTGAAAATTAGGTCTTCATCAGAGACCCAGAAATATTCATGGTAACCCGAGTATAAGCATTTATTTATCAGTTACCAGGAAACACTAGCTTTTCTTAGAATGTGTGTGTGTGTGTGCGTGTGTGTGTGTGTGTGTGTTATGATAAGCAATATATCTTTGGTGGTTTGATTGAGGTGTCCCCCATAAACTTATGTGTTCTGAATGCCAGGTCCCCAGCCAGTGACAGTTTAGGAACTGAAACCTCTTAGTGGCTGTGTATTGTTGGGGTTGGCTTATGGGTATTATAGCCAGTGTCCCTTGCCAGTGTTTGGCATACTCTCCTGCTGCTGTTGTCCACCTGATGTTGGCAAGGAGGTGATGTCCAGCTTCTGCTCATACCATCATTTTCTCCTGCCATCATGGAGCTTCCCCTCAAGTCTGTAAGCCAAAATAAACCTTTTCCTCCCAGAAGCTGCTTTTGGTTGGGTGCTTTTTGCCAGCAATGTAAAGCTGAATGCAATAATACCTATATAACATTATATGTTTAGAAATTTGGAAGTGACGGTGAGGTAGTGTTTCTGAGTCACGGTGGCTGCCTTTGCTTTGGTTTTCCAGCATGTCCTTCTGTTTTGAAGAGTTCTCCATTCCCCAGTGGCCTGGGCTGAAGCACCTGGTGGCCTCTGCACAGCCTGTGAGGCGCTCATGTCCGAGCTGAATCTTGAGAGGCTGGTCAGCGGGCGATCATTTGTAGCAGAGTAACCGTGCAGAGGACAGAATCCGGCGGTGAAGATGCTCATCTCCAGGGGCGCTGTGTGAAGCAAGCAGTGCCTGTGATAGAGCCTTGTTCTCTCCAGCCAGCACACTTGGAATTCATACAGTCCAGGCTTCCGTTTTCCACAGTCAGTGTCTGCTTTCAATCAGATCTCCTCCTTCCCACCTACTATTACCTGTTTACACAAAGAGACGCTATGGAGTTCTGAGCTTTATGGAGTTCGGGTTCTTTAGAAACCCGAAGGAAAACCCCAAAGGTCACATTGCCTGTAATGACAGTCACATCAAAGTCAGGACAGCAAGCAGCCACATCACATTGCACTTGGGTTTGGTTGTCACTTATGGAGAAAATGCCCCTTTCTCTTCAGATAAATGAGCGGCAAGAAAACAGAATCAATCATCAAACTGGGCCTGACCCTTGGCTCTGTGTGGCTCCGTTGAGTTTTGGGCTCATTTCTTATTTTATCTAAAGCCAGGTCAGGGTATCCAGGTGGAATGTTCGTAGAAACCAAAGCCTTGGTGTGAACATTTTCTTTAAGGTCAGGGTAATTTACAGTCTGTCCAGAGAATCTCTTAGAGACGTGGAATGTGACTGTAATGCATAATGCACTCATATTGCCCTTCCCTCCTATAAGAAATTGATTCTGGCTTCTTTCCTTCAGGTGGAAAGTGACTCTGTCAGCAATTGCTGTTTCTTTTTTCACACATTGGGGTCCCCACCCAAAGCATTAAAGCCTCTTTAATGTTCCTCTAGGAGAGGTTAAATACAGTTATCACCAACATTTGGAATTTTATGTCTGCCTGCTATTTCTACTGGGCTTCTTGGGCAACAGGCAATCACTTGGAGTAGAAGATCTTTTCCTGAAATTTCTTAAGGTTTAATACTACTCTGTGTGGCAGTTTTCCTGAAAGGGAAATGCTGATAAACAAGGCATTTGCCCTGGCTTTGGTTGGCATTACATGTCTTCCTTTTTCCCTATTTGTGCTGGACTCCCTTGTTCTGTTCAGAGAGTACTGATGCTGTCACCAACCTGATGCCTTGCAGCTTGACTCCAGACAGGCTCACAGGCTGCAGACCCCTCAGTACATCAATCAAAGCTGGCAAAAGAGAGGGTCAGCTCATCTTTTTTTTTTTTTTTTTTATTAATCAGTTCTGTATTCAGCAAATACAGTCAGTTTGGTACCATTATTAGGCTCATCCGTGACCTACCCCCTCCCCTTGGCCCCTCCTTGTTGAGGTATACGGGTCATGCAATGTGGAGTTAGCCTACAGTTATGGGTAAGCTAAATGTCTCTGCATATCATGACCCAACATGTGACTCTGACATTCTTTCCGCCCCCTCTTCCGCAAAATTTCCCTGAGCCATGTTGGGTTCATTATTGGTCTGCTTCAGTGATGAGGTGTTGGGGGCCTCTGAGGCTCTGGCTCTCTGATTTGGTAGGAGTTGATTTTTCTCTGTGCTGATCTCCTTCCCCCTTGTGCTGGTGTCTGGTTCATCAGGAAAACAGCCCCCTTGCTTGTTTCTCCAATTTTTCTTAGTTTCAGGTGGGGCCCTTTTGAGGTATGATGGGGTGGCTCTCTCCTTAGGGTCTACATCTATCTGAAAAAGAGAAGCAGATTCTCCAACGGAGAGTAAGTTAGCACCAGGACAAATGAGATAACCCTTACTTTTTTTTTTATAGAGAATTTAATAGGTGTAGGCCCTCTTGTAGCCCACAATTGATAGTAGCTTGATACTGGAGAGTGGGCTTATGTTTGGATATGGTTCTGACTTGTTTCCCAGCTCCAGCTATGGGTCCCATACCATTGAGGGGATCAGTTAGCCAAATTGAGAGCAGTTGGTTCCCCACCATGGCTGTGTGCCACCACTGCACTTGTGTGGGCATCACAACAAGTTATTTGCTGCTAAGTAGGTTCGACCATGCGTTACTTCGATAGATATTGGTCAATTTCCCCCAGTTGCCCATGTAGCACCTTCTGGCACTAGACGCGCTGACTGTCTGGGGACTGACTCTCATCCAACTTCCAGCCATGCCATTCTAATTTGCATGTCAATCACATAAGGTATCTTCAGCAGTAGGGTCTTACCACTAACCTTTGGTGGGTCATCAAGTACTCAGACAGAAATCTGTCTTTCTTTTAGGAAACCTTGTAGGTCTCTCTGATCAAAAGCTCATTGTGGATGATAGCCCCATGCTGGTTCTGGGAGTTACAGGTCAGTGCCCACTAAGAAAATGAGGAAAAAGATAACTAATATACAAGAGTTAGAGATAAGAGAGAGAGAGAGAGACAGGGAGAGGGGAAGTGAGGGAGGGAAGATGTAGGAGATTAAGGTTAGTCTTAATCTTACCCTCTCCAGTGTCTTGTGGTTCAGGTGTTCCCTGTAAGGGCCTGGTGAAGGATCAGCCATTTGGTCTGTCTTTTAGTAAGTAGAAGATTATGGTACCATTGCCGTTTGGGTCTAGATTTGTGTTTCCCACCCCTTTGATGCCCTCCCCTCCCTCCCCTTCCATCCTAGTGTCTAATCTAGGAGATGCTTGCTGGGTATGTAAGGTATCTTCGGTAGATTCAGGTTAGGTGCTGTAGATGAGTGAGACTATGTGGCGATTTTTTTTCTGTGATTGGGGAAGTTCATCTTCATATGTGGCCCTTCCCCTTCCTTCCTCCCTTCCTTCCTCCCTCCCTTCCTTCCTTCCTTTCTTCCTTCCTTCCTTCCTTCCTTTCTTTCTTCCTTCCTTTCATTCATTCTTTCTTTTGTCATCTCCTTTCGTTTGTAGCCCAGGCTGTCCTTGAACTCATGATCCTCCTGTCTTAGCCTTTCAAGTGCTGGGCTTGCAAATTGTATGCCACCATGACCAGCTCCAATGGTATCTCTTCACAGCACACATGGTGTTGAATTCCTAACACAATGCACTTTGACTTGTTCAAATCCTTCCCCATATATTGAAAAGCACAGTTTTCACAGATCCTCAGATACTAACTTTCTTTACACTTATTCATTTTCTTAAATATTTTTATTTATTTGCAAGCAGAGGGAGATTGAGGGAAGATAGGCAGACAGAAAGAATGGACATATTGGGACTTCCAAAACTACAAACCAACTCTAGATGTATGTGTCCCTTTGTGCATCTGGCTTTATGTGGGTACTGGGAGTTGAACTCTGGTCATAAGCCTTTGCAGGCAAGCATAATAACTACTGAGCCATCTGTCCAGTCTCCACTTATTCCTTTTTTTAAGTTTTCAAATATGGAAGCATTTTGAGGATGCCTTACAAAAGTGAAATGGGAGCTGGATGAATAGCTCAGCAGTTAAGGTGCCTGCTGGCTAAGCCAAAGGACACAGGTTCAATTCCCCAGTACTCATGTACAGCCAAATATACAAAGTGGCACATGTGTCTGGAGTTTGTTTGCAGTGGCTGGAAGCCCTGGTGTGCCTATTATGTCTGTCTCTCTCTTCTCTTGATCTCTCTCTCTGCTTGCAAATAAATAAAAACATTTGAAGAACTGTGAAAAAACTTTTTTATTTTTAACTGAAATGGGCTTCCTTGTGATGTATTTTAGGCTGTATAGGAGGAGGACCCTGGCTAACAGTCATGGATATGGTCAATGAGCAAGATGGCCACTCAAAGGCTCTTCCATGTTTCCTTGCAGTGGTGAATGGCCATGAAACATAGGTGTTGTGATAGTGATTTTCAAATGAAAGTTGGCTGGTGTAGGCTTCTGGGAAAACCTTGGCTTACCTGGTAAAGAGAACAGACACAGCTGGCTCCGTCTCTCACACCTTCTTGGCTGAGGTAGCATTAGAGAAAGCCAAGTACAGAGCTGGGTACTGAGTTGTTAACATTGCCTAATATCCACTGGATAATGAGCCTCACTCCTCCACAGTGTCAGTGGAGACCGGTGGGAAACCTGAGATTCTATCCCAGTCCTGAAGTTCTGTCTTCCCACTGAGGCAGTATTTCAGAAGATCTAGCAACAAGACGACCACCCCCTTCTACATTCCCATGGTACCAGTAAAATCCACAGAGGGAACAGTAATGATTCACCTCTACATATCCCAACCAGAAAATATCAGTGGCAGCCTAGTGGTATATTACAACTTCTGGTTCATATTGAGCAGTAACAAGAAATTCCACTATGCTATAGCAGTGTCAGAAGGACTAATCTAAAACATATTGTTCAAATAAGATAACAAACCAAAAATCATACCCAAAGTGTCCAGATTTCAATTGAAAATCACTCATCATATCAGGAACTCATGGATGGAGAGGACTGAGAGTTCCAGGCTAGCCTGGGGCATGTTGCAAGGCATTGCCACAAAAAAACCAAGACGTCTATGCTTTTACTATAATACCCCCCTCAACTATTTCCTTACTTCCTGATAAATTGTCCTTTTAAAATATATCAGCATTAGAAATAGGAAGATTTCAAACTAAATGGAAAAAAAATCAATAGGTGTTAACACCAAGAGGCCAGAAACTTTAGAATTATATGACAGGTATTTTCAACCAGCTATCACAAAAATGCTTTGATGGACAATTATGAGTATATTAAAAACACAAGTAAAAGGCCTCAGGAAAGTAAAAAAAAAAAAAAAAAACCAGTATCAGTAAAGAAATAAAAGATATGAATAGCAAATGAAAATTTTACAACTTAAAAATTCCATAACTGAAATAAAAAGCTTCAATGAATAGAATCAATAGCAAATTGATGGAGCAGAGGAAAAAAAATAAGTGAGCTATTAGACAGAACATTAGAAATTACCATTTCAGCAATATGGAGAAAATGGACTAAAAACAAAATGAACAGAGCTTTAAGGACTGCTGGGATCTTTAACAATAGATTTAACATCTATATCTATAGAGTGTAAAGGGGAAGAGAAAGGACAAAGCTGACAAAAGTACTAAAATAATGAGGGGGAATCCCTTAAATTTGGTGAAATATGAAAACCTATAGATTCAAGTAGCTGACAGAACTGTAAACAAATCCCTACCAACATAGGCAAGCTTCTGAAAATTAAAGACAAAGAAAAACTCCTGAAGGTATCAAGAGAGAAATGGCACTTTACTTACAGGGAAACAGCATCTTCAGTTGTAGCAGATTTCTCACAATGGTGACAGGAATATTTTCAAGGACAGAAAGAATAAACTGTCAACATGGGCTCCTGTACTTAGCAGAAATAACCTTCAGAATTGAAGGGGAAAAAGTCAAGACACTCAAATAAAGCTAACAAAATTTGTCACCAGAAGAACTACTATGGAAGAAGAGTTAAAGAAAATTCCTTAAGCACAAAGAAAATTATAAAAGAAGGAAAGTTGAAATACTAGGGAAGATAAAAGGACTCAATAAGAAAAAAATGGGTATATACAATAGACTTTCCTTCTTTCAAGCTTTAAAAAGTATACTTGAAACTTGAATAAAAAAAATCAAAACATTGTGTGAGATAGTTCTCAATTGTATGTAGAAGAAATAGTTAAGACAAATAGCATAAATAAACGAGAGGGAAATATGCAAAAGGAGTAGAGTTTTTATGCTAGAACTAATAAAATAGTATAGTAGAATATGATACTATGTATACATAATAATATTGAAAGCAACTGCTAAAACGTGTATACAAAGAGATATAACCAAAACAGCATTACATCAGGATGGATTTTTTAAAATTATTTATTTGTAAGGAGAGAGAGGGAGAGAGAGACAGAGGAGAGAATGAATGGGAATGCCAGGGTCTCCAGCCACTGCAAATGAACTCCAGATGCATATACCACTTTGTGCATCTGGCTTTGCGTGGGCACTGGGGAGTTGAACTTGGGTTGTTAGGCTTTGCAGGCAAGTGCCTTAACTGCTGAGCCATCTCTCCAGCCCTAAGATGGAATTTTTAAAAAGACCAAGTTATCCAGAGAATAGCAGGATAAAGAAAGCGAGGAAGGAAAAAAAAAAAAAGATAACAGAAAGCAAAAATAAAATGGCAAATTTAAACCTTAACATAAAATGGTGTTATTAAATAATAATGATTTAATTATACTAATTGAATGACAAAGATAGTCAGAATTAATTAAAAAGTGTGACCCAACTATGTATTGTCTACAAGAAAAGCACTGTAATTATCCAGTGTTGCAGTTACTTTCTTGTTGCTAGAACAAAACATCTGACCAAAAGCAGTTGAACATGAGCTGGACTATGTCAATGTGGAGTTGGCTAGGACACCCCTAATTCCACCCAGAAACATACCTCATTCATCAAGGCTCCACCTCCCAAACTGCCACCATTTGGGGGCCAGACATTTGAAAACCCATGAGTTTATGGGGGACACCTGATTCAAACCAACACATCTGGGCATGTAGAAAGTAAAGGAATGCAAACATTTGGATGTGAGGGAGATCTGGCTGTGACATCTGTCACCCATTGATTTCCAGGGTTGATTCAGCTGATCTGGCTGGCTAGGTGGCTGCTCCCTTCCTCCCTCCCCTGTGGCTCCATGTGCATTCCTCCTGAAGCTGTGTGCTTGGTAGAAAGAGGATGACCTTCCCCGAATAGAGGAGGACCTGTTTTCAGTCAAGGGTATAAAAGTAAGATTAGTTGTGCTCCTTCGATTGAAGCTCCATACAAGTGCTCAAGAATGCAAACATTTGTCAAAGCAGAAGTGTCTAAATATTTCAGAAAAAAATTAGGTTTCAGGGGCTGGAGAGATGGCTCAGTGGTTAAGAAGCTTGCCTGCAAAGCCTAACAAGTGTGCTTTGATTCCCTAGTACCCATGTAAAGCCAGATGAATAAAGTGGTGTATGCATCTGAAGTTTGTTTGCAACACCTAGAGGCCCTGGCACACCCATTCTCTCTTTCTCTCTCTCTCTCTCCTTCTCCTCTGCTTGCAAATAAATAAATACAAATATTTTTAAAAAATCAGACTTCAGAGAAACAAAAAGAAATCCAGAGATAGAGACACTGAATAATGATAATAATGGAACTATAGAATGTGTGCAACAAAAGCTGACAGAATTAAAAGAATTAAACAAAACTCTACTAGGGAGATAGAGGTAGAAGGATCACCGTGAGTTCAAGGCCACCCTGAGAAGACACAGTGAATTCCAGGTCAGCCTGGGCTAGAGTGAGACCCTACCTCAAAAAACCAAAAAAAAAAAAAAAAAAGATAATAATAAAATAAGATACATTAAAAAATTAAAAAATTAAATAAATAAAACAAGGTATATTTGCCAATGTCAATGCCTGCTATTCAACAATTGATAAATAACTCGACAGGAAATCAGCAAGGACAAAGAAGAGCTCTATGTACTCAACAACAAAAACAAACAGGATCTGATCAGGACATAAAGAATTATCCACAAAGCAGCATCAAAATATGTATTATTTCTAAATGTCCATAAAATATAAACAAAGATAGACCAAATACTAGGGCATAAAACAAATCTCAACAAGTTTAAAATAATTTGAAATCATGCAGAGGGTGTTCTCTAAGCACAGTCTATTCAAACTAGAAGCAATCAAAAGAAAGGTTACAGGAAAACCTCTGTATAGTTGAAAACTAAATAATGCATATTAAAGCAATCAAGGGATCACAGAGGAAGTCTCAAGTGAAGTTTAAAAAGTACACTGACTTGAATAACAATGGTAATAAAGCATACTGAAATGTGTGTCATGCAGCTGAAGAGTATTGAAAGGCCAATTTGAAGCCTAAAGGACTACATAGCAAAGAAGAAAAGTCTTACTCAGTAATCTAAGCTCCAATCTCAAAAACCTAGAAAAGAAGAGCAGCCCAAATCCAAAATAAGCAGAAGAGATCATAAATAAGAACAGAAATCAATGAATTGAAAACCAAAAGCAGAAGTAATCAGTGAAACAAAGAACCAATTCTTGGAAAAGATCAGTAAAATAGGCAAGCCCCTAGCAAGAATGGCAGAGAAATGAGAAAATACAAACTACCACCATGAGCAATGATCAGGGGCTTTGCTACAGAACACCTAGTCATTATGAAGATGATAAAAGAAGGCTACAGATAATTCTACATAAATATTTCCTCTTTGATGAAATGGACCAATTTACCAAACATTCTATCACAACTTACCTAATATGAAAAAAATTGAATAGCTTCAACTGTTAAAGAAAACCAGTCCATAATTTTAAACTCCCTCCAAAAAATATGTCTGGGCTCAGACATATTTCAGATGATTTGCCTAGAGCATTACATATATATATATATAATATGGTTAAAGAATTAATAGTACCGAGCATGGTGGCACATGTCTTTAATCCTAGCACTAGGGAGACCAAAGTAGGAGGATCATCTTGTGTTGGAGGCCAGCCTGGAGTGAGTGCCAGGTTAGCCCAGGCTAGAATGAGACCCTACTTAGAAAAAAATTAAAACTTTAAAAAAAGAATAACAATTTTGTTTCTTAAACATATATATATGTGTGTGTGTGTATATATATATATATTTTTGACAACTTCTATACTTACAGATACCAAACCAATCCATGGTATTACCCTCCTCTCTCCGCTTTCTCCTTCATAATTCTGGTCTCTATCGTATTCCCTTTCTCTCTGCATTTGTCTCTCTTTTAATTTGATGTCATAATCTTTTTCTCCTATTATGAGGGTCTTGTGTAAGTATTGCTAGGCACTGTGAGGTCTTGGATATTGAGGCCAATTTCTGTCTGGACAATTGTATGTAAGAAGTGGTACCCTTCCTTTGGCTCTTACATTCTTTCTGCCACCTCTTCAGCAATGGACCCTGAGCCTTGGAGGGTGTGAGATGTTTCAATGCTGGACACTTCTCCGTCCCTTCCTCTCAGCATTATGTTGTCTTTTGGTCATCCTAGTGGTCATCGCCATCTGAAAAGAAAAGCTTCTCTAACCAGAAGTGATATTAGCATTAGTATACATGAATATGAACATTAAGAATAGTGCTTTCAGGGCTGGAGAGATGGCTTAGCGGTTAAGCGCTTGCCTGTGAAGCCTAAGGACCCCGGTTCAAGGCCCGACTCCCCAGGACCCATGTTAGCCAGATGCACAAGGGGGTGCACGCGTCTGGAGTTCGTTTGCAGTGGCTGGAGGCCCTGGCGTGCCCATTCTCTCTCTCTCTCTCTTTCTCTCTCTGTCACTCTCAAATAAGTAAATAAAAATGAAAAAAAATTAAAAAAGAATAGTGCTTTCAGGGTAATTTTGTGAGAGTAATATATGCATTTATCCAGACAAGAGCAGGCTTTATACTCCTAAGGCTCATGACCTCCCTGCCATAGGCTTTTGATTAGGTTTTCAGTACCAGGAACGTATGCCCTCCCATAGAGCAGGCCTTCAGGCCAACTAGAGAGCAGTTGGTTTCCTCCAGAGCAGACATGCCACTATTGCACTTATTCAGTCATTTGGCCTGTCTGTCCAAACTTGAGGCTTCCAGTGTCCACTGTTTTCACTGCTAATGACTTCTGTCTCCCATAGGGCTGCTTCCCATACAGTGCAGCTTTTCCAGCTTTCAGTTGGCTGGTCTACCGGGAGAAGGTTTTCAGCTCAGCACCAGCTTGATTTTTCAGTGACCTTGCCGCTCAGGCATGTGACGTCTTCAGCAATAGGGTCTTACTATCTCTTTCTCACAGGAAACCAAGGGCCTTGGCTATAGCCTATAATTTTTTGGAGGCAACAGGGACCTCCTTAGCCAACAATGCATTGGAAGGTGTCCCATGCCTGGCTCTGAAAATTTTCTAGTAATAATCAGCACTGAATATTTTCTAGTAATAATCTATGGCTTCTGGATGTGCCATTATTCAAGAAAGTAGATTTTCACATGTCTTAGTCAGAATATCTTGAATTTTGATTGACCTTCCCCCTACACCCTTCTTTTATACAATCTCTTCCCCTGACCTCATTTAGGCCTTTCCCCTCCCTGTAATCTGTTCTTCTACTTACATATATACAATACCATCCCCTAAAGTCCTTTCTTCTCCTCTCTCCCTTATAGCCTTTTACTAGGTTATAGGCCTCTGCTACTGATTTTTGTATAATTTACTCTGGAATACAGAAGAAAAGCTTTCTACTTCATATTGTGAAACTAGAATTGAACTAAAAAAAAAAAAAACAGATAAAATAGGAAGCTACATACCAACATCTTTCATGAACCCAGTCACAAAAATCATCAATAAAACATTAGCACAGATAACTTGTCCACATATGAAAGGAAATGCATATTGACCATGCTATTTATTACAAGAATGAAAAATTATTTCAATATTTGAAAACCAATCAATATAATCTATCATAGCAATAAGTCAAAGAATAAATAATATATAATCACAGAAATAATATGGAAAAACCATGTGATAAATTTCAATGCATTTTTTTTTTCATGATTTAAAAAGTCCTCCCAGATGCTGGCCTGTAACTCCCTATACCAGTATGTGGTTTACACCCACAATGAGCTGTTGATCAGAGAGACCTACTAGATCTCCCCAAATCAACAAGACAGACTTCTGTCAGAGCATTTGATTACCCACCAGAGGTTAATGGTAAGACCCTACTGCTAAAGACACTATATGCTGTCTGCATGGACCATGGAGACCTGGTTGGAATCTGGAGGAGAGCCAGTCCCCAGACAATTCATCCATCTAGTGCTGGAAGGTGGTACATGAGCTACTGGGGCAAAGTGGCCAACATCAAAATCTAAGTGACTCAGAAGCAAACAACCTGATATGATGCTCACACAAGTGCAATAGTGGCACACAGCCATGGTGGGTAACCAACTGCTCTTGGATTGGCTAACAGATCTGCTCAGTGGAAAGGAACCCATATCTAGAACTGGGAAACAAGTCAGAATCATATCCAGATCATAATTCTGCTTTCCACTGTCAAGCTCCCACTAACCTTAGACTATAAGAGGATCTAAACCCTTTTAATTCTCTCTAAATTGATAATGATTATTCCATTTAACCAGTGATGACTTCATTATCTGTCGCAGAATCTGCTTCTCTTTTTCAGACAGGAGCTGGACCTGAGGAGATAAACAACCCAGCACATTCCACCCCAGCCCCAGATGAAACCACAGAGGAAATGGGGAAATGAGCAAGAGTGCTGATGATTTGATATTAGGACAAGGGTGATGGAGATAGACACTGAGGTCACTCAACACTTACCAAACCAGAGATCCAGAGGTTCCTAAGTACCCATCACTGAAGTAGACTTAAAATGCTCCCAGCATGGTTCAGGGAATTTTGCAGAAGAGGGGGTGGAAAGATTGTTAGAGCCACAAGTTGGGACATTTTTCACAGAGACATTGCCCCTCCCATAATGCATGACCCACAATCCCCATGAGGTTGACCTGCATCCCCAATGAGGAAGGCTTCTTCAGAAAAGGGCTAGGGTGGAGGGAAAGGATGGTACCAACATGTGTTGTTTACATACTAAATATGTCCATATCTAATTAAAAATATAAAAAATATTATAATAATTATATAACATAATATAATATAAATATAATATAAATATAAAAAAGTTCTCTCAGAAAATTTAGATGGTAATTTCCTCAATTTGAAAAAAAAATTTCAAAAAACCTTCAGCAAGCATAATATTTAAGAGTAAAGGGCAGGCCATTTTCTTTTGAGGTCATAGTAAGGCAAAGATATATGATCTTATCACATGTTCAATATAGTGACAGAAGTTCTAATTCATTCAATAAAGCTTGGAAGGAAAAATTATGCATTACAAAGGAGGAAACAGAGCTACCCCCATTTGCAGATGACATGATTGTCTCTGCAGAAATTCCCAGGACTCTACATAAATACCAGAACTTAAACGAAGTTGAAAGCAAAATAAAGATATAAAATGAATTTATTTCTATCAACATATTGACACAAAAATTAAAGGTACAGTACTATTTATAATGGATTGACTTACTTCATAGAGTAATAAAGACCATGTGGTACTGGCGGAAAGATGTGCACGTGGACTCATGGAGCAGAATAGAGAACCTGGAAGTCCATGCACACAAATATACAATATATCTTACTGGTCGTTGTTAGTGCTAGAGATTGAACCTACAGCCTTCCTCATGCTAGGCAAGCCCTAAGCCACTGAGCTACATGCCTAGACCTCTTTATACTTATCATTATTTGTATGTGCTTAGTATGTGTGTATGATGTGTGTTATGAACATGTGCATGAGCTCAGGCTGCATCGTGTGGAATTGGCTGCAGAAGCCAGAGAATGTTGGGTCTCCCCCGCCCGCCCCATCACTCACCAACCTGTTTTTTTTTATTCTTAGGATGGAGTCACTTACTTATTCTGGAGCTTGCTGTTCATGAGCGCCAATGACTCTCTGGTCTCCACCTCCCATAGGACTGGGCTTATAAATGTGCATGGCTACTCCCAACTGTTTATATGGGCTCTGGAGATTCAAACTCGGGTGGTCTCAGGCCCTTGTGCTTGCTCAGGGAGCTCACTTAATTACTGAGCCATCTCTCCAGCCCTTACTTTTTATTTTGAGAAATGGTCTCAATAAGTTACCCAGGTTTGTCTTGAACTCATTCTACAGCCCAAACAGCCCTGAGTTTGCACAATTCATACAGAAAACCAATCAGTGAATTGGGCTTCATCAAATGAAAAGCCTTTGCTTTGTGCAAGTATATAGTGAGATGATGAAAACACAAGTTATAGGTTTGGAGAAATATTTGTAAAACACATTTCCAAGAAAGGACTAGAACTAGAGTGCACAAAAATTGCTCAAAATTTAACAGTGGAACAAACAACCCAATTATAAAATGGGCAAAAGACACAAGAGACACATCATCAAAGAGAATATACAGAAGGCAAATAAACACAGGAAAGGATGTTCAACATTATTAGCCATTGGGGAAAATAACTGTACACTGATCAGAATGGCTGAAACGCTGACAAGAGCTGGAGAATCAATTGCTCATGCGCTGCTATGATAATGCAAAATGGTGAGGCTATGGTGGGAAGCAGTACAACACTTTCTTTAAAAAGAATCTAAACATGTAGCTGCTATAACACTCAGCAGTTGTACTTCTTGGTCTCTTTCTCAGATAAATGAAACTATGTACAAAATCCTGCGCATGAACGATGATAGCACCTTCATTCATAATCACAAAACTGGAAATAATCCAGATGTTCTTCCACAGCTGAGCATTGAACAGCAATCGGTGGCACATCCACACCACAGAATACACCTCAGCAATTAGAAGGGGTAACTGTTGACATGGTGAAAACCTGGATAGGAGACAGTCAGTAAAAACAAGCCAATTTCAGGTTACATACTGCATGACTTCGGATAATCATGCTGAAATGGAAAGATTATAGAAATGTTGTACAGACTAGCTGTCATTTAGGATGGAATGACTGATGGGTTTTGTGGTACATTGTACACCATAGCTGTCTTGTGGGGCTTAGCAGAATAATTTCCCATGTGTTAGAGATGGGGCAAAAGGATTGTTAAAACAGTTTGTGAGTGGGGAACTAGGGACATGACCATAATGAACTCCCTGGAAAGAAAGGTCAGGGGACTGCTCAGCCGGCATCAACAAGGGTATTATGTGAGTTCCCCCTTCCTGTGCAAGGTGAAGAGAGTCTTTTGTGACTACCCATCTAGAGACTGGAGGCTCAGACTAGAACCTGCTTTGAATTACTGAAATATAATTCTGAGCTGTCGCCTGGAATTGTACTCACTGGTAAGAATCAGACAAATAACAGTGAGTATGGTGAATAAATGTGTATGTGCCTAGGATCGCGTATGTAAGTATGTGTGTGTGTGTGTGTGTGTGTGTGTGTGTGTGTGTGTGTTGTGAGTTTGTTGTAAATAGAAGCAGTCTCATGTTCCAAGGCCTGGAGGAGTGAACATGTGTATTTGGGGAGCTGCAAACCATTCATAGCTATCCCTGCTAGGCTGCGTTCCCACTGATATATGGGATACACCATGGCCTGGGTGTGATGCACCATGACACAGTGCTCGGAGAGCATCTTTATTGAAATGCTACATTCACCATGTAGGTGATGGCATTGCTGGCTCAGGGTTTGCAGAGCATAGCAGAGGGTGTGCTGCCATGTGCCGGCAGGGAGCATGCTTATGAGTGTGGATGGAAGACTTGTCTCTTTCCCGTTACCATGAGCAGGCTGGACCTGCAGCTCAAATACTCCTCCACCAAAATAAATAAATAAATAGATAAATAGATAACTAACTAACTAAATAAATAAATAAATGAATAATTTTTAAAAATCGCTGCACAGTCTCACTCATCTACAGGTCCTAACCTGAATCTACCCAAGTTGCCGACATACCTACCAAACATCTTGATGACTGAGCAATAGGGAGGGTGGGGAGGGAGGGGAGAGTAAGGGAGGGAGTGAGGGACACAAAACTAGACCCAAAAGGCAATGGTACCATAAAACTCTACATCTTAAAAGACAGACCAAATGGTTGGACCTCCACCAGGCCCTTAGAGGGAACACCAGATTCACAAGGCTCTGGAGAGGGTATGATGAAAACTGACCATTATCTCCTCCTGTTTCTGCTTCTCTCTCTCCCCCTCTTCTCTCTCATTTCTCTATCTCTTTTATATCACTTATCCTTTTCTTCCTTCTCTTCTTGGGTGCTGACCTGTAACTTCTGGTACCAGCATGGGGCTATCATCCACAATGAGCTTTTGATCACAGAGACCTACAAGGTCTCCCAAAAGAAGACAGATTTATTTCAGAGCGCTTGAGGACCCACCATAGGCTAGTGGTAAGACCCTACTGCTGAAGACACCATACACTGTTGGTATGTAGCATGGAGTGGCATGGCTGGAAACTGGAAGAGAGTCAGTCCCCAGACAGTTAGTGTATATAGTACCGGAAGGTGCTACATATGAGCAACTGGGGGATAATGACCAATATCTGCCCAAGCAATGCATGGTCTAAGCTACTTAGCAATAAACAATCTGACCTGATTCTCATACAAGTGCAATAATGGCACATAGCCATGGTAGGAAACCAACTGCTCTCGATTTGGCCAATTGATCTGCTCAGTGGAATGGAACCCCTAGCTGGATCTGGGAAACAAGTCAGAACCATATCCAAAAATGAGCCCGCTCTCCATTAAACTCTCTCTAAAAAATAATGGTTATCACATTTACTTGGTGCTAACTTTACTCTCTGTTGGAGAATCTGCTTCTCTTTTTCAGATAGACACAGATCAGAAGGAGAGAACCACCCCATCATACCTTAAAAGGGCCCCAGCTGAAACTAAGAATAATTGGGGAAACATGCAAGAATGTTGTTTTCTTGGCGAACCAGGAACCAGCACAACCGTGAAGGAGATAGACACAGAGAACAATCAACCCCTACCAAAGCAGATATCCAGAGACACAGAGGGGCCCAAGATCTCAACATGGAAGCAGACCTAATATGAACCCAACATGGTTCAGGGAAATTTGACGAAGAGGGGCTGGAAAGATCGTCAGAGCCACACGCTGGGTCATGACACGCAGAGACATTTCCTCCTATCCCAAACTGAAGGCTAACCCCACAATGCACGACCCATATACCCCAACAAGGAGGATCCCTGTGGAGGGGGGAGGACAGGGAGGAGGCTAACAATGGTACCAACTTGACTGTATTCACTGACTACAAAAAAAAATTTTTTTTTAAATCCCATCATTATTTGGCCCTTGATGGATTGTGACTTGGGAATTTACTGATTGTAACTTGGACTTTTTACTCCAAGACTTACAGAGTATAGGCCAAATGTGTAAATTTACAGATCGGGAGACTGAGGTGCAAAGTGCAAGGGTGCCCCTTACTCTAGCCTTCTGGCTCAGCGTCCCGTTGCTACTTGGCTATGTTGTCAGGTGGCACGCACGGTCAGGGCTGTCCCTCCTGCTTACCGAAGCCCAGCCGAAACAGCAGAAGCGCATACGAGCTGCTGGGTACTGCGACGCTGTGCATTTGATGGGAAGCGTGCCCATGTTTGTACTGTGTATGTGTGTGCCTCACGCACCTGCACGTACTGGTGGGGCGCTGCCCACCCCCTCAGAACTTAAACAGGCATCAGGCATGCCCTGTAGTTGACCACATTTTATCCTTGCATAGACACTTCCCACCACTAGGCGGTGCCTTAATTCTTCTCTTCAGAAAACTTTTTTTTTTTTTTTTTTTTTTTCCTAGTCAACACCAGGGAGTCGATTCTAAAAAGTCTTTATGAGAATCTTTCTCAGCCCACTGCAGAGTGTGCAGCACATTCTCTCGGCTGATTCCGATGTATTATGATGTACTGGGAACCTGAGCATTCTCTCACCCTGTGGAGATTAATTACCTTGAAATATTCATTGGATTAAATGTATTTAAGCATGCACTGTTTAAAACTCAGTGCCGCAAAACGCCATCCTCAAGATATATATTATGGGCATTAAATAATTAACTTTAGTACTTTAGTATGTGAGATGGAGGAGGAGCTGGAGAAAGAAAGAGGGAGGGAGGGAGGGAAGGAGACAGAGAGAGAGAGAGAGATCAGCAGGGCAGCCAAAGGTGAAAGCAGACAGCAAGAACCAAGCCCAAGGCTTTCCACAAACCAGCCAAATCTGCGTCACCTATGACAGGAGCTCTGTGACCTGGGTGAAACACTTGCTCTCTCTAAGCCTCCTGGCCTGTAACACGGGAGTGAAAATATCTCAGAAGTACGAATTTTATATGACTAGTAGGAAGAAAACACATTATAGGTGCCCGTACAGAGCAACACTGACCTTCCTGTTGCCCCTTTAAGAGATAGGGTCTTGATGCCGGCTCCAGGACACTCTTCTTCCTTCCAGGTGTCAACGTGCTGTCATCCAGCTCCGGAAGGGTTTACAGAAAGTGTGGGTGTTTTGTGCACAGACAAGGCCCGGCTAGTCCATGTGCCCGGGGTGACACCTTGGGCATGTTTCTTAAACTCAGTACCTCAGTCCTTCCATCTTCAACAGGGGCGATGGACGTACCTCACTCACAGGGTGGCAGTGACGGTCTAATGAATGACCACACCCACGAGGTCCAGAGAGCAGCACCCAGGGGGCAGCCTGTGCTTTCTGGGTGTTTTCTATGTTTTTTTTCTGGTTCAGTTCAGCCTTGTATATTCTCCTCCTAGCTGGCTGTATGCTCTCAGGGCCACATTTCCTTCTTAGAACATCGAGAGTTCCATGTGCAGGCAGCCTCCTTCGAATGGCACTTGCTCGGTGCTCTGAGCCTAGCCTCCCCTCTTTCACTCATCCAGATTCACTCCTTAGCACCTTGATCCGTGGCTGTTGTGGAAAGCAGTGCAAACCACCTCAGCTTAGCTTCTACTTAGACGAATGGCTGATCATAAGCCCCAGCAGGACGGGAGTCTTGTCTGTCTTATCCTCTACCCAACCCTAGTACCTAGCAGGTACGTGAACATAGAAAGTACTCAATAACTATTGCATGGCTCTTTGGACCTCTGCGTACCCAAAACCTTAGTTAAAAGTAACCTGTCTTGAATGGTGGGATTTCAGATATCATGGCAGGCCAGAGGAAGAAATGCTGGAAGCAGGCAACTACCACCATGTTCCTTAGACCTTCAACTTCACTTACACATACAGCTGTGTTTTCTCAATCTTTTATTTTGAAATTATTATTTTTTAATTTTTTGTTTATTTTTATTTATTTATTTGAGAGTGACAGACAGACAGAGAGAGAAAGAGGCAGAGAGAGAGAGAGAGAGAGAGAGAGAGAGAGAGAATAGCACACCAGGGCTTCTAGCCACTGCAGATGAACTCCAGATGCATGTGCCACCTTGGGCATCCGGCTTACGGGGGTCCTGGGGAATCGAGTCTCAAACCGGGGTCCTTAGGCTTCACAGGCAAGAGCTTAACTGCTAAGCCATATCTCCAGCTCTTGAAATTATTTTTTATTTTTAACTTCATTTTAAAAGTTTTATTTATTTGAGAGATGAGAGAGAGAGAGAGAGAGAGAGAGAGAGAGAGAGAGAAAGGGTGTACCAGGGCCTCCAGCCACTGCAAACAACTCCAAATGCATGTGCCACCTTGTGCATTTGGATTACGTGGGTCCTGGGGAATCAAACCTGGGTCCTTTAGCTTTGCAGGCAAATGCCTTAACCGCTAAGCCATCCCTCCAGCCCTATTTTAAACTTTTTATTAAAAATCTCCATATATATATGTATATATACATATATAGTATACCATGATCATAATCCCCTCCCATCACCCTTCCTTTTTCCCTCTCTCAAATCCCCCTCCACTGAATCCCTTCTTTTTCTGAAAAAAAAATTCTTTCAAGGTAGAGTCTCATTTAGTCCAGGCTGACCTGAACTCACTCTATAGTTTTAGGCTGGCCTTGAACTCACAGAAATCCTCTTTGCTCTGCATCCCCAGTGCTGGGATTAAAGGTGTATGCAACCATGCCTGGCTTGAAATAATGATTTTTTTATATTTTGTTTATTTACTTCTTGGGGGAGAGGCAGATAGAAAGACAATGGGAGCACCTGGGCCCCCAGTCACTGCAAACGAACTCCAGATGCATGTGCCACCTTGTGCATCTGGCTTATGTGGATAATGTGGATAATGGGGAATCAAACCTGGGTCCTTAGGCTTCACAGGCAAGCACCTTAACCATAAAGACATTTCTCTAGCCACAAATTATTATTATTATTATTATTTTTTGGTTTTTTGAGGTAGGGTCTCACTCTAGCCCAGGCTGACCTGGAATTCACTATGGAGTCTCAGGTGGCCTCGAACTCTCGGAGATCATCCTGCCTCTGCCTCCCGAGTGCTGGGATTAAAGGCGTGCGCCACCACGCCCGGCTACAAATTATTTTTGACTCACAGAAAAGTTACCAAAATTCAAAGAACATTCATCAACCTCAAAAATCAACTTCCCTGATTATTAATGTAACATCTACCATAACAGTACAGTACAGTAACCAGAGACATGAAATTAACACTGATACCGTAAAGTTATTAATGCAATTAGTTACCTTTGATTAAGCAACATCCTCCTTTGAATTTTGCTGGTTATCTCTCATACATGTGACTCTCAAGTTTCATTAACTGTCAAATCTCCTTAGGCAGGTTCTGTCTGTGAAACAGTTCCTCATTCTCATCTTTCTTGACTTTTATCACTTTTAAAGAATACTGGTCACTTTTTTTTTTAACAGAACAACTGTACATTGGGCTTTATTTGGTGTTTGCTCTCTATATGATTGACGTGCTACATGTTGAGTGCGAATGTCACAGAGATGACACATGAATGTCTTATACTGGTGATGATTAAATTTGATCACTTGGTTAAGGAGGTTTGTCTTTCTCCATTGTGAAGCTACCATCTGGTCTTTGTCATTTCTTTTTTTTTTCTTCCCATTTTCATCTTTTACTTTTTGAGAGAGGGTCTCAATATGTAGCTCAGGCCTGCCTTGAAATCACAATCTTCCTGCCTCAGCGTTTTAAGCCATGGACTTGCAGGGGTGCTTTACCGTGTGTAGCTTACCATGTTTTCTCTTATGAATGCTGAATATCTGGAAGGAAATATTCAGAGAACATGCAAATGTTGTTACTCCCCCAGTCTTTCTCACACTAACGTCAATCTCCATTGGTACACTTACCCTGTCATCATTCTGCAGTATTTGCTAATTGTGATTTAAATCATATTTCTTATTTCATCTACAGTTCGTAATTGAAATTACTCGGTAAGGAAGAGCTATTCTTTCCATTTATTTATGCAATTTAAAAATGTGTTTCAGTAAGAAATCATGGAATTTGTTTTATTTTATGGGTTATATCCAAGATTTAATTTACATATTTCTGTATTTCTTTCAGTTTAGGTTAATGGAATCACCTTCAAGTTGGCTGTGGTGTTTCTGTATGAGCCCTCGTCCTGACCTGAGGCCCTCCTTAAGGCCATGTTTGCTCATCACACAGGTTACCTGGCATGTTCCTCACTGTACACTCAGCTGTTAGATGCTGGCTGGGCTTAGAAGTTAGGTCTCCTGAGTACATGTCCTGCCTTATCCAACGATCGGGATGCCTTGCCACGCATCACATCTTTGTTTACCATAGAATTTCCAGTTACTTACTGTGATCATTTGATTCAGGTGTCCCCATAAACTTAGGAGTCCTGACTGCTGAGGTTCCCAGCTGATGGAGATTTGGGATTAACACCTTCTGGAGGCAGTGTTATTGTTGGGAGCGGGCTTATGGGTATTATAGCCAGTGTCTCCCTGCCAGTGTTTTGGCACTCTCTACTGTTCCTGTTGTCCTGTTATGTGGGACAGGGGGTGATGTCCACCCTCTACTCATGCCATCATTTTCCCCTGCCATCATGGAGCTTCCCCTCAAGGGTGTAAGTCAAAATAAACTTCTTTTTTTTTTTTTTCCCACAAGCTGCTCTGGTTGGGTGATTTCTACCAGCAATGTGAACCTGACTACAACACTTGCTCATTACCCCACCTCTGCTTCCCAGACTGTGGGAGGCTGGAAGACTAGGAATCAATGAGACGTGTTGAGAATGTGGGCTATTTACAAGGAAACTGGGCCTATTCTCTTAATAAAATGATTGCCACAAAACATAAAAGCAATAGTAGATTAAAAGAGGCTATAGAGATTGGTTGGAGATAGCTCAGTGATAGAACACTTACCCAGCCTATACAAGGCCCTGGGCTCAAACTCAAGCACTATAAGTAAAGATGTTAAAATAGAATAAAAGATGGTTCAGTGGCTAAAGGCACTTCTTGCAAAGCCTGCTAGCCTAGGTTTGATCCCCAATAACCACTTAAGGCCAGAAGCATTAAGTGATGTATGCATCTGGAGTTCATTTGCAGTGGCAAGAAGCCCTGGTGTGCCAATACTCTCTCTCTCTCTCTCATTTTCCGCTTGCAAATAAATACAAAATATTTTTAAAAAGGAGGGATGGCAACCAATATAATGTGACAATCCTTGATAGAGTCCCAATTTAAACAAAAAGCTTTTGGAAGTCATTTTGAGGCAGTTGAGAGTTAAATTTGGACTGAATATTTTACACTAGGGAATTGCTATTTTTACAATTTCTTATTTTATAAAATGCAGTTAATAAAATTATTAATTTAGTTAGTAATCATAATCAAATTATTTCATCATGTATTAATTTTCTCAGATGGAATCATGCTCTTATTTTGTGGGAAAGCATGTTTGTTTTTAAGAGGTAGATGCTGAACTATTTAGGAGTAAAGTTCTTGGCTGTTTGCAACTTATTCTCAAATAATCCTTTTTTTAGAATTTTTTTTTTTTTTTTTTTGAGGTAGGGTCTCACTTTAGCCTAGGCTGACCTGGAACTCACTCTGTAGTCCCAGGCTGACCTCAAACTCACAGCGATCCTTCTACCTCTGCTTTCATTAAAGGTGTGTACCAACATGCCCAGCCACTCTCAAATAATTCTAAAAACATTTGTAGCCTATGCAGTATAGTGAATGTGGCAAAATGTTAATGGTTGTTACATCCGGGTCTGTGATGTTTTCCTGTTTCGGAATTTTTCATGCTTAAAAAAATTTAAACTATAAAGCCAGAGGAAAAATCACTCATACTATCTTGTATTTTACATGTATTTAGGAAACATAGTCACAAGATGTACCACAAGCATCCAGAGGGATGGTCTGGGGTGGAGAGTGGAGCTCTCTTAGCTGGTCTCCAATCCTGGCTCCTTGGCTCTTTTGTCCTTTAGTGACCTTGGAGAAACTTAAACCTTCTACGACTCAGTTTCCTCAACTGTAATAGGAAAATAGTGACATACTACTTATTGTGAGAAGCACACTTCATTTGTCCGTGTTATAAAAGATGTATATGTGTCACCCTCACATTTGCCGCCACAGACTCACCACAAGGGGCAGCACAGCCTTGTGAGACACCAGGACCACCGTGGAGCCCCGGTGCCTTTCAGTGCATCTGGGAAGCCACAAGGGAACCATGAGGAAGCAGATGTAGAATGGCACAGAGCTGGAAAAGGGTGAAGTCTGTCCCCAGGGATCTCTGAGATAATTTTAGCAAATGAGACTATATATATAGTCACTGTTAAATGTGAATATTTAAAACATTCCACAATATTTTAGCATTCTTTTTTTGGAATAACTGCATTAAAAATGTATACCAAGAGTTACCCTAAAAGAGAAGGCTTGGCAGTTGGATATCTTTATACAAAATCACAAATCTCGACCTTCATTTCATGCCATATAAACATTAAATGGGTCATAGACCTAAATTTAAGGATCAAACATTAAATTTCTACAAAAACAAACACAGGGGAAATATTAGTGTTGTTAGATTAGGCAAATATTTCTTAAGCAGGACATGAGAGCATGACTTATGAAAGAAAAACTGATGAAGCTGGACCTCATCGGAAGACAGTGTCTTTAAAAGCATCATTAAGAAAATAAAAGGACAAGCTTTACGCTGGTTAAAAATATGTTTACAAAACACTTGTCCAGGGCTGGAACGATGGCTTAGCGGTTAAGGCACATGCCTGCAAAGCCTAAGGACCCAAGTTCAATTCTCCAGGTCCCACATAAGCCAGATGCACATTGGTAACACATGCATCTGGAGTTTGTCTGCAGTGGCTAGAGGCCCCGGTGTGCCCATTTTCACTCTCTTTCCCTCTTTGTAATAAATAAATAAATAAATAATAAAATAAAAAACTCCTGTTTAGCAAAATAATAAAAGCTACACATGTCCAGCAAGGAACTTGTATGTACAATCTATGAAGGAATTTCACAACTCAAGAATCAGGAGGCAAAGAACTCAGTTAAAACGGGTAAAGGATTTGAATAGTCACCTCACTACAGAGTACAGACAGATGGCAAGTACATGCGTGCCAAGACGCTCAGCACCATTAGCGGAGGCACCGCACATCCACAAGACGACGGGGGCTTAGAGCAATGCCATGTGTGTGCAAGAATATGGAGCAACTGGAACGTCATACGTCACTGGCAGGGCTGCAAAATAGGAAGGCCATGTTGGAAAACAGTTTGGCAGTTTCCTATGAAGTGAAGCATATCTGTACCATAGCTTGAAGCAATCCCATTCCTAAGTATTCACCCAAGAAAACTGAAAATATCCACACAGAGACTCAGATGCGAATGTTCATAGCAGCTTTATTCATAATAGCCAAGGGTTTTGAAGCAGTCCAAATGCCCATCAGGTGGTGAGTGGATGAATAAATGATTCTCTCTCTCTCTCTCTCTCTCTGTATCAGACAATACTGGTCAGTGACAGAGAAGGGATGAAGCTGGGTGTCGTGGTGCATACCTTTAATGCCAGCATGTGAGAGGCTGAGGTAGGAGGATTGGAGTAAATATGAGGCCAGTCTGAGTTATAGAGTGAGTTCCAGGTCAGCCTGGGCTGGAGTGAGACTTTGCCTGGGGGTGGGGGACAGAAAAAGAAAAAAGAAAAAACCGGAAAGGCATGAACTCTCAAGAACATTACACTGGCTGGAGGAATGGCTTAGCTGTTAAGGCACTTGCCTGCAGAGCCCCAGGACCCAGGTTCAATTCCCCAGCACCCACATGAGCCAGATGCACAAAGGGGTGCACACATTGGGAGTTCAAATGCAGTGGCTGGATGCCCTGGCGCACCCAATTTTCTCTATCTGCCTTTACCTCCTCTCTCTCTCCCTCCCTCTCTCTCTTTCTCACTTTCTATCTCAAAATGAATAAATAAAAATAAAAATAAAAACATTACAGAAAGTGAGCGAGAAGACACAGTGGTCTAGATTTTACATAGTCACTCCTACAAATAAACTAATGGGGGCATGTAGATGGCTTGACTTGTGGAGATCCCAGGATAGGGCACCTTCTAGGTGGGTTTTCTTACCTAGGCTCAGCTCTGGGACTGGGTAGGTGTTAGAGAGGGATCCATGAATATTAATGGAATTGAGCTTGGTTCTCATCTGGCTCTTTTTGGGGTGATCTGTGTGTGGAAGGCCAAATCACTTAATCTCTCTGACTTGTAGGAGAATGAGAGGTAAACTGGGGTTACAGCCAAAGCAGCTCGCAGCCAGGATGGAAGCGGCACTCTGTGAAGGTTAATTCTCTTCCTGCTGGCTTCTGCTTGACCCCCATTAGATGTCTCCTGCCCCGTCGCCCTGCTTCACATTAGAAATGACAGCACAGACCTGGGCTGGAGGGGAAAGGTGTCTCCCAGCAAGCTTCCTCCCAGCATCAGTCTTCAGTGAGGTCTTCCCTTGGCGTATTTAGCCACTCATATCCTGTGAGACTTGGAGCATGGCGACCTCCCTCTGGCTGGACCTGTCCTCTTAAACAATGACGATGGGCTAATGATTGCCTTGGTAGCTCGATTGACCATATTCACTCGGTGTGCGTGTTGCGGGAGGTGTTTCCAGTCAGGAATGAAGGAATGGGACTGCTTTGCCAGCAGCTGCTATGACTATATGAGAGAGGAGCTAGATCAAAGGCCATGAGTCTGGATTATAATAGTCAGCCCACAGGGGAAAGAGGGCCCTGGGGCAGTCTGTTAGGAGAAAGATGTTTAAGTCGGGATAGTCGTGACCCACAGCCCATGTACAACCCCCTACCTAGGAAAGCATTGCGGGGTGTGGTAGCAGCACCAGACTTTTCAAAGGGAAGTCCTTTTGGCTTGAGTGTTCTGAACTGGAGGTGCCAGCTCACACCCAGACGTCCGTCTCCACGATAGCCCCAGTGAATAACAACTTGGACGTGTCCCACCTTCTTCAGTTACTGGTTTTCATAAAATTACATCCATGATGTTCACAGGCTCCAATGCTGAGGCAGTGTAAACAAACTCAACTGCCTCCTTGGGGGCACCAAACGTTTTGGAAAGGTTGCTGAATGGGGATTCAGTGTATGTCTGTATTCCTCAGGCTGAGAGAGACATTTCATCTGGGAATAAGCTGTTGGTAGCCAGGATGGTGTTTGGGGGCCTCAAATTTGGCAGAACTGGGCACATCGAGGCTGCCTTTCTGGGTTTCCTTCTGTCTTCTCCGCTGCCCTCCAGAAGTAGTATCTGGTCTCTGTAGTCAAAAAGCAGGCACCAGACAGCTTCATGTCATGTAGCAGTGAGGGCAAGGCATGGGCAGGATATGGGTGGCATGGCTGGCTGCGCAGGTCTCCATGCTGTCCCTTGGCCTCCAACAACCATCAGCATACGCCATGAGTGAGGAAACTACAGAGCAGGGAGGCCAATCCTATGAGCTGTGTCAAGAAGGGGACTAAGTAGCTTTGAGGAGTCACTTACCTCTCAAAGCAGAAGGTGACTAATTTCAAAGATACTCTTTCTCTTGAAGCTGTGAGGCATGGTTATTCCAAATTGTCCTGGTTCATCAGCCCCAAGTTTAGAGCCATATTTTGTCTCTGATGAAAAAAACATATTGTGTAAAAGGACTTCAGGCCTGGGTCCAGTCCTTGTTTCTTCCTGTTGGACAAGTAACTTACCTTCTGGATGCCTTCGTGTGCGCACTGGAACTGATGAACACACCTGAAGGAGTCGAGAGAAGCGGCTAAATGACAGCAACACCTCCCGAGCAGTGCTGGGGACTCTGCCAGCTACAATTCTTCCCTACAGTTCTCAGTGGCATGCCCCACACAGAGAAGGGTCCCATGTGACTGACTTAGACTCAGGGTTTATCTGGCTAGACTGACAGTTCCCAAAGTGTGGTACCCAGGCAGGTGGCTTCTGCAAACTGCTTAGAAATGCAAATTCTCAGGCATCCTTCGGGGATGCTGAATCAGACACTGGGGTGTGGCTCAGCAAGCTGGTTTTAATAAGACTTCTAAGTGATTTGTAGGCACACTCAAAAGTGAGGACAATTGAATTTTGTTTTTGAGCTGAGAAAATTTGTGTATTAGTTGGTCTAGGCACCAAACTTGAAAAATGCAACTTTCCCTAGATACATCCATAATTGTGATGTGCATCATTTCAAGGCTGGTGGGCTGAATAACTTTTGAGCAATATTTATATGTCTACTTTGCAATGCCTTTGTAGTTAGTATCAGTTAGAATGCTTTTGGCAGTAGATAACAGAAGGCCCTGACTGAAACTGACCCAAGAAATAGGACAATATATTAATTAGTTCCTTTGTGAAGAATTCTACGGGGGTGTACCTGGGAGCCCTTCATCAGGGGTGTATGGCTGCTCTGTGATTCTGCTCAGTGTACGTCTATGCTGTGCTTATCCTCAGAGTGGGGCATGTTGGTTGTGGCAATTATGGATGTCACACCCAGATTTGACATTACTGTGAGGAGGAAGCTTGTTTGTGTGACTCTTTAGAAACCTCTGGAAGTCTTTCCTGAAGTTGTTATGGGTTGAATTTCCCACCTACCACATAAAACATATGTTGAAGTTTAAACTTGCAGTTCCTCAGGATGTGGAAATAGGGCCATTGTATGTATTTATTTCCTAGGAAAGCATGGGGCCATTGTATGTATTTATTTCCTAGAGATTCTGGAAAAAATTCCCTCAGATTTCATTGACTAATTGTAAGTTACATGTCCATTTCCAAGCCAGAAAAAAATAGTAAGGATGCAATTGACTTACATCAATCTTTTGGGGTTTTAATGAGTTGAATTGTCCCATCTTGCATACAAAATGCACATATCGACTCCTGTGCTTTCCCTCTAAGACGTTCTGATGGGAGGTGAGTGAGAAAACTCTGAAAATTCACAAAACTATACCCCAGAGACAAAGGAACCATGGGGCTGCCCGGTTAAGTGTAAAGTGCCTAGGTAAATACTGATTTCATACAAATAATGATTATTTAGTGTGTGCTCTATGCAATATGCAAAATTGTTTACCTGAAATTCAAATTCAACTGAGAGTCTGCTGTATCATTAATTAAATAATTATTACTGTGGCTGCTATTTGGTGTTGGGGATTAAATCCAGAAACTTGCATGTGGTACGCAAGCAATCTGCTACTGACCCACACCTTCAGTGCCATCATCATCATCATCATCATTATGATGACGATGATTATTTTGTTTAAATACTGCAGTATAGACTGAGGTACTGAGCAGGCATTCTGTAGGGAAGAAACAAAACAAAACAAAGGAGTTGCAGGCAGAAGCCCTTACCTACCCTAGAGCGGTCTCGTTTGAACTAGGACTCACCCTTCCTTGCATTACCTTCTTCTATCCAAGCACTAACTAGGCCCAGCCCTGCTTAGCTTCTGAGATCAGACAAGAGCAGGCACATTAAGGGTGGCATGGCCCTGGACCCTTGCATTACTTTCTAAGCAGAGGAACCTTTCTAAAGCCTAAGGGGAGCTGCCCGAGAGCTTCAATAAAACCAATAGAGAAAGGGATGAAATCCTTTAGGCTTTGAGTTATTTATAAATGAGTTCTCTATTACAGCCTCAGGCTACAAAACATTGAGCAGATTTGAATTACCCAACTCTAGATCTTAGGGAGGACAAGTAGGCTTCCAACAACATAGGATGAAGTCCATAAAAAAGTATTTTCAGAGCTTGGGAGATGGCTCAGCAGTTAAAGGCACTTGCTTGTAAAGCCTGAGGACCCAGGTTAGATTCCCCAGTATCCACATAAGAACAGCTAGACACACAAAGTGGTGTGTCGTCTGAAGTTCTTTAAGCTCTGGCACACCCATTCTCTCTCTCTCTCTCTCTCTCTCTCTTGCTCATAAATAAATATTAATAATTTTTAAAATAAGTATTTTCAAGGCTGGGAGATTTCTTAGTGGTTAAGGGTCTTGCTTGCAAAGCCTAATGACCTGGGTTTGATTCCTCAGTTCCCATGTAAAGCTGGATGCACAAAGTGGCGCATGTGCCCAGAGTTCATTTGCAGTACCTAAAGGCCCTGGCACACCCATTCTCTCTGAGATAGAAAAAACAAGAGACAAAAAACCAAAAAGTTTATACCTCCATTCCTCTCTCTCTCCCTCTGTTTGTCTCTCTTTGTCCGTCTTGTCTTTCTCTGCTTACCAATAAATAAAAATATTTTTAAAAAAGTATTTTCAGAGCCATCTGCACTATATAGTAAGCAAAACCAAAGAAGTACCCCAAAAGAATAAAAGTGAGCAGTATGTACAAAGCAAAAGAGAGATGAAGAACGTCCGGGGCGGGGGGGGCTGTGGAGCTTTCAGTGGTTAAAGGTGCTTACTTGCAAAGTCTGCCAGCCCAGGTTCAATTCCCAAGCCATTCATGGAAGCTAGATTCAGAAAGAGTTCAAGCATCTGGTGGTCATTTACAATGACAAAAGACCCTGGTATGTGCATGTATGTGCTGTGTGCACATGCAAATAACTAAAAATTAAACTATAACTAAAAATTAAAAATCCCCATCTGGAAGAAAACTCATCCTACTGGCCATTTTTAGGAAGTTGTCTTTGCTCAAATTTTTATAGCAATGAAAGGACAAAAGTCTAGATTAATGCTCTACTCTTGGGAATTAATGGTTAAAGAAATAGTCAGGGGCCTGGGGAGATGGTATTTGCTTACAAAGCCTGCCAGCTGGGGTTCAATTCCCCAGCGGACTCACAGAAAGCTGGATGCAAAAAGTGGCATGTGCATCTGGCATTAATTGGCAGCAGCAAGAAACTCTAGGGCACCCATACACACCAGCATTCAGGTGCACATGCAAATAAATAAATAACTTTCAAAAAGAACCATAAAAGTGCAAAAAAAAAAAAAAACCCTAACAAAACTGTATTTGTTCTAGTGTTCACAATAATTAACAAAATTGTATGGTCAGGATTGAATATATAAAGAGTGGTAATTCACACAGTAGAATATTATGCATTGTCACAAAATAAAAGTTTACGCTTACACTTTCTGTTTCTAAGTGACAAATATTAGATTTTGGAACATGTGAGGGAAAAGCCCTTCAATGTAGATCTGCCCACCCTTGGCCAAGTACTTATGCTTAAAGAAGTGTCCAACATCGTGCTTCTAATTATTTGCATTTCTCTGCATTGAGTTGACTTTTTGATTTTACATCAAATACGTATTATTTCTATCTTTAAAAATAAAAAGCTTGGGACTGGGGAGATGGTTCAACAGATAAAGTGCTTGCCTCACAAGTGCGAGGACCTGAATTTAGATTTCCAGATCTGTAACAGGCATCAGTAATTCCAAGACTACTACAATGGAGATCAGAGAATTTCCCAGAAGCTCGATGGCCAGCTAGCCTGGCATATGAGGCAGACGGTAAAGGCCAACATCTGAGTTTGTCTTCTGACCTGCACACATGCACATTGGCACATGTGCATGCACACACACATACACACACATGCAAAAACAAATGAGAGCTGGAGAGGTGGCTTAGCAGTGAAGGTGCTTGCCTGTGAAGTCTAAGGACCCAGGTTCAACTCCCCAGAACCCACATAAGCCAGATGCACAAGGCAGCACACACATCTGGAGTTTGATTGCACTGGCTAGAGACCCTGGCATGTCAATTTTCTCTCTCTTTCTCAGAAGGTAAAATAAAGTAAAAAAAATGAATAAAAACTACTTTCTTGAAAAGGAAAAAAAAAAAAAAAACCAAAAAACCCAAAAAGTTATACCTCCACTTGCTTTCCTTAAGCCAAGGCCTTTTGAGGAGCCTGGACCACACTGGGATCATGCCAGAGGGCTGAAACTGGGTCATGCTTGCTTCATAGTGATTGGCCAAACACCTTGCCTGGTCTTTGGATAGTTCTTCAGCCTCTAATACTGGGGATATTTCTACAACTGCTGCTTGGCATGATGTGACCATGACCAGCTGTGCAGGCAGCTGACGGGATACTGGAGTTGTGGCAGTCAGATTGTTTTGGAAGACAGCTATGCTCATCACTATCCCACCAATGCAATTTAGATTGTTTTGAAAAACAGAAGGCAGCTGTGAAAAAACAGGGAACCAGCAACTTACTGGTTGGTCAGGCAATGGTAATCATTTCTCCTCCCTAGCCTCAGTTCATCTGTCCATAAGATGGAATTAATGGGACATCTTACATCAATAGGGCCATGGGAGGGATCAGATCAAATACTGTATGTGAACGATAATACATGTCAGTTCCCTCCTCAAGATCTTTCTATCAGGCTGTTGAAGTTGCACTTGTATTTTATTGATGATGAGGCTATGGGTTGAGGCAAATTTGTTTGGAAATGTGGCTGGATGAAAGCCCTCCCTGCCCGGTCGGTCCATACTCACACCCCTATCTTCAACAGACCTCAGGATCTCACTGCTCATGGGTGTCTTACAAGCCAATGATTTGATTCTAGAACTTGACTTCCCTGGGAATTATCTTATTTGATAAGTGAGAAACAAGAAAGCCCTGTAATTTCTGTGAGTGGAACATGATTAAACCGTTGTTGGGAAATCTGAACAAATGGGGTGTCGTGCATGCCAAAGGCTCGCCATCAGCTCTGAAGGGTTAGAGTGGCATCTGCCACCTGAGGTAGAAATATGGTGCCAGTTTCCCTCTCAGGGTGATGGATTCAGTTCCCAGCTCGTCATCTCTGGGTTTCAGCTTGAGTCAGCCTTGCTGCCCTGGGCTAAAACACCAATTGAGCACATTTGTTTACTTTTTTTTTTTTTAACAACGTATTCAGAGTAGCAATTGAAAAAAACAACAAAACAACAATCATTAAGATGAGTTAACCTGTCCTCTCTGCTCCTTTTGGAGGAACAACTTGTCCTAAGGTTTGGAAGAAAGATTCTCTTTGCAGCCAA
Organism: Dipus sagitta; assembly: GCA_036346955.1. Classification (NCBI taxonomy): domain Eukaryota; kingdom Metazoa; phylum Chordata; class Mammalia; order Rodentia; family Dipodidae; genus Dipus; species Dipus sagitta. Next base: position 31,306,854 of record CM070786.1, read on the forward strand.
TCAGCCACAGATTCCCGGCAGCTCCCCAGATTAGTATTTTTTAAAATAACATTAAAAACAAACAAACAAAAAATGTGCAATGAATATAGGAAAACAGGCAATCCAGAGAGCTGAGTTCCAGTTCAGGCACCACACATGTGGCCACAGGAGCTAGGATTAAATCAGAGCATCCAAGGTACACAGTCCAGGCATTTTTTTCCCCTCAGACTTAGGTATGTACATGGGAACTGAGGCACGTGCTAGAACCATAGGCTTCAGTATTTAAAAGTGTGGAACGAGCTGTGCCAAGTGTTCCCAAGGCTGTCTTCTGACCAGGCAGGTTCTCTCTGTCAGGGTGGTGTGTGTGGGTACAGGGTTGCCAACATCTTGACCCTGCCAAGCATCCTTTCTATGAGAGGAGGGGGTGAGGAAGCATTAGACTACAACGTGAGTGACGATGCTGATGACTCAAAAGCACCACCAAGTGCTTCAGCACCAAGGGCAAGTGTTGCAATCCACTCCTCCGCGCTGGGCCGAAATGCCTGACCAGACGCAGCTTATGGAAGGAAAGGGCTGGCTCGCAGTTTCAACGGGGAGGTCTCATCATGGCAGGGAAAGCATGACAAAAGCAAACGGCCAGGCAGGCATCACATTCAGCAGCAGCAGCAGGAGGAAGGAAATAATCTGGGCGTGGAGCTGGGCTATATTATCCCAAAGCCTACTTCCCAGCCACACACCTCCTCTAGCAAGGCTCTACCTCCAAAAGGCCCCACAGCTTTCCCAAATTGCCACCAGCTGGGGACCACATATTCAAAACACTTCAGGCTATGGGGGGGACATGTTACATTCAAATCACCATGTCATGCTCTTCTTTAGCTGGTAATTGGTGACCATAGAGCTGGGAATTTGGCCCATCTTGTGAGTAACTGTGTGTGTGTGTGTGTGTGTGTGTGTGTGTGTATGCTTGAGCATATGCACATTAAGTAAAATAAGAACAGAAATGAAAAACCCAGAACAATCGCCCAATTAGCTGTCTTCGCAATTATGGGAATGTGACATTCAGTTAAGAATGCAATGATCATTTAAAACTAAATTACCCATTTTGAAAGTGTCCTTGTGGCTTAGTCGTCATGCCAACTGGCTCTTAGAGTGGCGGCTGCCTGTTGCTTTTGAGAGGCAGGGCACAATAGCGTCCCTCACAGGGTCTCAAATGGCTTCCTTAATTAACAAAGTGGGAACCAGTGAGGGGAAGAGTTGGGGGCCAGTGACGAGGTGGGGAGGAGCTCGGCCTGATTCTCTTTTCACTAATTTCTCAGGCTGAAGGATGGCCTGCCAGGGTGGCCTCATGGTGGGGCTGGGAAAATGGCCAAAGCAGGGGGACTGTGCAAATCAGCTTGAGGGTCTCTTTTCAAAGCAGGGTGGCAGTGACGTATGGAGGAAATGAAAGACAACAGATCAGGGGCAAAATGGTAGGTTCTAAAGATTTCAACAGCGATGTTAAGGTGAGGCCCACATGGGTTCTTAGCAACATGTCTCACTGGCATACAGACAGTCAGGACAGGGGTAACACTTCAATCCTCTCCCCCTCTCTGTTTTCAAGAATCTGGCCTCATGGGCTGACCCACTCGCCCACCAGAGCATATCCCCATGACACACAGGAGTCTGTTTCTTTGGTATTTCCCCCCCCCCCCGTGGCATCATGCCCAGTCTTTGCCCACCCATAACGAGAACACAGTAAGAAGATGGCAAGGACTGCTCTTCCCACAGACATCATGTTGTCTCCCCAGAGCTCAGGAGGAAGAGCCTGAACAAAGCCAGGATTTCAGACAGCTCCAGGGTCTGCTCCTGACAGCCTTCCACCTCTGGTGGCAGCTAAGATCCGAGCTCTGTCTCCAGGGAGTGCTTAACAGACGCACACTCATGTGACATGCGGGTCCTGAGAAGCCCTCTCAGCTGTCGCTCCTGCTGTGTTTGTTGTGGTCACAGTGTGGATCACAAACCAGCATCGCTCTAAGAGTGAGGGGACTTTTGGATCTGCTTCTTTGCAGTTAGTGGGTGGTGAGGGAATTGGACAAGTACTTGAATGCTCCGAGCATCAGGGAGCCTTGTCTGTAAAACGGTACCCACTCCAATGAATTACTGTGAGAAGTAATTAAACAAATGCATGGCAGGGACCTGGTATTATGACACATGGCAATATATCTGCAAATGTACAGTTGCATTCGTTCTTTCAAGAGGGTGGCTCAAGTGTCAAAGCTGGGCTTCCCAGAGATGGTCCATCCAGCCCTTCCTCCCTACGAACGTCTTACTTACACCCTGGGGCTTGGATGCCAAAGCAGACTAACTGGCCCACATTAAGATTCACCCTTCACATGGCCTCTCATGGAATCTTTCTGAAAATGTAGTTTTAAAGCTTCTTTCCTCTACTACCTGGAGCCCTTTAGTAGCTGCCTGAACCATAGGATATAACCAATTTTTGACTTCTTGAATAACTAAGGAGTCCTTCACGGTCACCTGGAGTCTGGGCCAGAACCAGAGGAGACCAAAGAGGACATGCACACTTCAGGATATTCCCTGTGAGGGAAAGGGTCTGGGTCCTGCCCAGGTCGGGGGCCAGGGTTTATCCCAGGTCTGGGGTTGACTGCACAACAGAATGGAAACAGATATGGGGCAAGCATTTCAGACCCTCAAGCAGACTGGGAGGAGGCAGGGGGCGGGGGGAATCTTCATGACAGCTGGTCTCAGTATGACAGTGGGTGAGGGAGCCCCCACGAAGCCACTTCTTTCCTGGTATGTGTGCAGGAAGGATGCAGACTTTCAGCACCTGCAGCAGTTCCTGGGGCTGGCTTGGGGAAGCAGCCCTTGTCACTGACAGGGAGTGAAGGAAACCCCAGCTCACGTAGGCAAGAACAGCAGAGGTGCTTGTTTCCTCATAAGTCCAGAAGCCCAGAGGAGGCAGGCCAAGGGAAGAGACTGTGTCCAATCATGTCATCAGAAATGCAGGCTGCTGTGTGCCAGCTCTGCCTACCCAACAGTGAGTACCATACAGATGCCCTTTCTTCTGTGGTCTCAGGGTGGCTGTGGGGTCAGGTACCTGGATAAGCATCTATTTCCTCCAGAAAACGAGGCAAGAGCACAAGAGACCTCTCACGCCACAGCTCGCTCTTTCCCTTCTGCCTGTTGGGCCAATGCAGGACACCAAAGACCATTTAACAGGGTTCCTCTCTGAATACAGACGGGCCCAGAACAAGTCTAGGGATGGGTGCACTGGAAAGGGAGCAGGGGAGAAAGGTGAGGCGGGGGAGTGCAAGAGGTCCTACAGAGGCACACACTGGCCTTCAGTGTGTGCGTTCCCAGGCCTTTGAGGCAGTGATATCTTCTTGCTTCCTGAGAGCCAAGGCCAACCTTGTGCTATGAGCCAGGACTGCTTTATTCACACGACTGAAAAGAAAACAGAGAAATTCAGCTGGCTCAAGGTCACGCAAGTGGAGGAACAGCAGGGCTTTTACCTCCCTGCCCACTCAGAGCTTGTTTGTGGTTCAGTACCCTGTGGAAGTCCAGAGGGCAAGAAAGGGCCACTGCATTGTTTGTTTTGTATGTAATGTGTAAGTAACCACCCACTCAGGGACAATGTCACAACATGAATGTTCTAGAGCTTTGGTGTGTGGCTGTCTTCCTCCTTTTCTGTAGCTGCTCCCAGAACTTGCACCCTAGGGGTCACCCTGCTGCCACTTATAGGTCCTTCTTTGCCATGTTTTTCTTTTAAAAAAAATGTTTTATTTATTTATTAGAGAGTGAGTGAGCGAAAGAGAGAGAGAGAGAGAGAGAGAGAGAGAGAGATTGGTAGGGCCTCTAGCTATTCCAAACAAACTCCAGATTCATACACCACTAAGGCCATCTGGCTTATGTGGGTTCTGGGGAATTGAACATGGGTCCTTAGACTTTTCAGGCAAGCACCTTAACCACTGAGCAATCTCTCCAGCCCTGCCATGTTATTCTTTCCCACCTCTTTGAGATCTTTGTCCTAAGACTCTCCACTGATGTGGGTTAGAGATCAAGTCCTCCCTATTTGTGTGTGACAAAGTCCTCTTGATGTGGGGAGTATAAGGTTCAGGAGTGACCAAGGACCACAGAGAGCACTCTGAGGCAAAGATGGAAGTTTTATTCTGGAAAAACACGAGCTGCCAGGACTGACTCTCAGGAGTGGGAGTAGTCACTTTGGGGTTACAGATAGTGGGCTTTATAGGTTTTTACAATTGGGGGAAGGTGAGAAAGGGGAAGGAATTTTCTTGTTAGGGCAGCAAATCTCTGATCTCAGGGTGAGATCAGGAGTGACCTGGTGAGAGATAAGGAGGGGTGGTAAATCTCTGTTCTTGGGGCATTGTTCTTGAGGAATGTGGATGATCCATTTCCTTATATCTCTCTGTAGCCATCCTGTTTTCTTTTGGTGACTGACTCCCTTTTGGGAAGCCCATTTCCACCTAACAGGGAGGAAGGAGAGAGGAGAGCCACTTGGCAGAAAGGCTAGTTCCACATCCTAAGTCTACACAGCAGTGAACTCCCTTTGAGCAGAACTGGGCTGGTGGGCCTGGACGTGGCTGCCAGAACATCAGCTCCCCTGAGGCAGACATGCTCACGCGGATCCTTCCACTGACTTCCTTGTGGATGTCCCGCAGGGAGCAAGGGGCTGGAAACAGCTTTTTAGAAGAACTGCTTTCAGAGTAGCCAAGGGGTATAATATGCCTCTTGCCTGTTGGGACTTAACTTTTGCTGCAGAAGATAGGCCAGGAAGGGGTGCTTTCCTTTCCTCTATCTTCTCATTCCAGTAGGAGAGAAAGACTCAAAGCATATCCATTTTCCCCCTCGTGTCCTTCAAGAAAGTTCCCCGTGCCCATGCTGTCAAGATCAAGGGCTCCTTTAGCCACTGGGATGCCCACTCTTCTCCCCCCACAATGTGACCAACCAGGCTGAAGTGGCATTATGGTCAGCCAGAGTCTTGCCCTCTCTCCCTGTGTTTCCTCTCTCCCCTTTCCCAGTGCAGAGTGTTAACCACTGTGTGATCATGGCAAGCCTCAGGATGCTGCTCTTCTGTCCCCTTTCAAGTAGGGCCTCCCAAGTTTCCTTGGATATTACCAGCTTTCTGCACCACGCAACCCTGGTGTTTCTTCTACTTCTGATAGCAGCTTGCCTTTCCCCCCTGGGTCTTGTGAACATCACATGCGATGAGTATGAGGGAAGTAAAAACTTGAAGGCATTTCATAGTTGGAAGATGATCTTTTGTTTACTCCTAACACAATACTATGCTCTATTATTTCTCCCTATCTGAAAATAAGACCATGGGAGGGGCAGCGTGGCCTTCAATGAGTGGCTATCCTCCTCAGACCACTTTGTCACTGAAAGCTCTAGAGAGTCAGGGAAGTCTAAATATGACTTCAGGCTTCCTTGAAGACAAGACTTCACTAAGTGATCTTAGGAAGTCCCCTCTGTGTCTTTTTACGACAGAAGAGTATCAGGTGGCTGCCTAGGACCCTCTAAGCTCTAGGGCTGCAAGTTTTATTGACTTCCTTACCCCTATCGTCAGAGGCAACCAGATTTCCAGCAAAAAAGCCTTCACTTAAACAAAATAAATGAAAGTGTTATTGAGGCATAATTGACCTACAATAAACAAGGGCTTCCGGAGGGAAGAGCCAGAATTAGAGTCTGGGTCCTTGTAGGTTGAAGACAGAGTTGTTTCCCAGTGGACACCTCAGCAGCCTACCAGAATTTTGCCCTGATGGGGGAAGCACATGGCTTTCCAATTATCCTGATGTTTCTGACAAGGCCATTGTTCCTTAATCCTAAAGGATTTGAAGTAGCTCTAATCTGACTGGGTTTATGTCACATGGCACTGGTTTCCAGGGTTCCTGTGAGCTACAAAGGCATTAACAGTCCCCACAGGTTATAATACGGCTCAGAAGGGGCCTCCTGGCCTGAGATATGGGAGAGGCAGGACTTCAAGCAGGCAATACACTTGAAAATAATAACTAAATCACTGCAACTCTGACACTTTGTGCAGAGAAACAGATTTTTCCCAATTCTTCCATGCTCCCTAGAGAGCCAGTGAGACTGCTCTGGAGTTGGGTGAGCCAAACAGTGGCAATACTTTAAGGGAAACCTCATAGGCCACTGTCACTGTCCTTAAGACTCTTAAGTTTGGGCAAAGAACTCCTCTACTTGGGTTCCAAGGAAAAGTCTTTTTATCCAGTTTACTCTGGGAGGTCATCAGCCATGGGATCAATCACCATGTATATTAAATTGAACATTTGTACAGGGATGGCTAATGTTCCAGAAAAAGTCCCTGCTGGACCAATTGTCCATCTTCCACACTGCTGAAACTTGGGGCCCTGTAATTCTTTCTCGTGGGAGCTTTCCTGTTGTAGGACATTTAGTATCATCCTTCTCTCTACCTACCCGATGCCAGCATTCCAGTGATGACAATCCAAAATGACTCCAGACATGGCTGAAAGTCTCTGGTGGAGAAACACTGAACAAGAGTAATATGGTTCCATTTTTAAAATTCAAGTGATAATAGATGATAGCTGTTCGATGCTCTATGTGTTATCTGACTGCTATATGCTAGGCATTATGTCAGGAACATGACAGATAGCATCTCATTTATCTGTAGCTGGTGGATTTCCAGTGTCTTTTACTGTGAGATACGTATAAAGATGTTGGGTCTCCCAATTTCTCTCGTTAATTCTCAGGCTCCTCTTCCTAAGGAGGAAGCAGGAGAGGCAGAGCTGGGTAGCCTATCAGTCAGTTTCATACTATTAGATAAAGCCTCTGAGGCCGACTAACTCATAAAGAGGCCTGTTTAGAGTACAGTTTGGGAGGTTGTGAGTTCTGATGAGCACTGCTCTGTTTTCCACCTGGGTCAGTTCAACCATCCTTGGGCAACTTAATGGTGTTCTTTTTCTTCAGGGAGATCACCATGTTGATGCCAAACTTACTGTGGACACTTGGTAGGTATAACACCATATAGCCAGAACTCCTGGACTCAAGTGGTCCACCTACCTCAGCTTCCTAAGTAGCTGGGGCTACAGGCATGCACCACTGGGCCTGGCTGGGGGAGTGAGTTCAAGCTGTGGTAAGGATTCTGGTGAGGACTCCTTTGGCTATGTACCTTCATGATCTATGGCAATGGTGGGGGCACATGTAGGAGGAGGGATTTCTTTGCCAGTCCTGAAGCCAGAGAGGAGAGAGAGAGACACACACACACACAAAATGTTTTCTTTTTAAAATATTTTATTTATTTATTTGAGAGAGAGAAAGAGACACACACACAAAATGTTTTCTTTTTAAAATATTTTATTTATTCATTTTGAGAGAGAGAGAGAGAGAGAGAGAGAGAGAGAGAGAGAGAGAGAAAGAATGGGAATTCCAGGACCTCTAGCCACTGCAAACGAATTCCAGATCCATGCACCACCTTGTGTATCTGGCTTATGTGGGTCCTGGGGAATTGAATCTGGATCCTTAGGCTTTGCAGGAAAGCGCCTTAACTGCTGAGCCACCTCTCCAGTCCACAAAAATGTTTTCTGAGGTCAAGTCCCAGTTGATCTAGTGTTCTCCCATAAGGCTCCACTTCTTAAAGGTTTTACCTTTCAATATCACCACACTGCCAGGCTAGGCTCCTGACACACGAACCTTTGAGAAATACATTTAAACTAAATCCAAACTATAGGAAGTAGGGACAGAGTTTGGAGCCTGAACCTTGCCACTTCTTAGGGGTATGCTTTCAGATATCTGCTCACTCTGTTTGAACCCAAGACTTTTCATTTATAATAAAGAAGGCAATAATTCCTGTCTGGCAAGATTGTGAGGCTGAAAATCAAAACCTGTGATGAGAGGCAACATGCTTCATTCTCTTACCTCCATATCCTGCGCCCATGGCTGCTGGCCCTGCTTCTTAGTAGATCATAAATAAGTGTCCCTCGCATGCATAGCCTAATGAAGAAAGTGTCTGGCATCTGTCACAGCCAGTGGCACTGGTGTGTGGTCAATAAATACTGAATGGTGATTTCAATGCTGACAGGCACAGGACAGGTGCCAGGAGGCGTCAGAGGCAGCAGCAGGCAGACACAAAAGAGAACTACCTCCGCCCATGCGGAGTCTACGAACCAGAAGGACGAGAATAGCAGTCAATAGCCACAAATCCCCAAGTGTGAAAAGTATGGACAAGTCGTGATTCCGAGTGACCCGCACACTCACGTTGTGTGTAATTACCTCTAGCCCCACTCGGGTGAGACCAGCTGCCCAGTGGCATCTAGCCTGTGGGTTTGTGACTAGGTCAAAAGACTCAGGCTCAGGAAAAGTTTTAAGCTGGAAAATAGTGCTTTTAAGACTTAAAACAATGAACTTTAATAAAAGAAAACATTTCCATTGAGCTCTTAAACACTTAATAGGCGTTAAAGGTAATTAGGCTAATAAAAGTCTGTTTTGTTCCAATTCAATAAGTGCTTTCTTTTATTAATGCCATTGTCCTTTAAGATTTGGATTAAAATTTGTATGCATTTGGAAAAGGTCACATTTGCCATTTTCCCAAAGACTGATGGATGACTACAGAAAGCAGACTACTGCAGAGTGCTAACAAGAGAGCGGACTCTGAAATCACATCCCAACTTTGGCCCCGCCATGAATGGACTATTACTCTGCGCATATTTGACATAGCATCTTTAGTCTCAGTTTCCTTGTTTGTTTGTTTGTTTTCAAGGTAGGATCTCACTCTAGCCCAGTGGTACACTTCCTTTAGTGAGGCTCCACCTCCTAAAGATTCTACAACCTTCCTGAACAGCACCGCCAGCTGAGGATTAACACATGTGTCTATGGGAGATATATCACATTCAGATCACCAGAGTGGGGTTCTGTTCACTCTTCCAGGCTTCCCTCTTTCTTCCCCTACCCACTTTCAGTAACCTTAGCAATCCAAAACCATGGTGAGCAATTAATGTGAAGGATAGCCCTGGAAAAGCCCATGACCAAATCTTTAGAGTTCTTAAAAACTTGGACTTGATAATTTTTTTATTTCATCTTCTCAAGCCGCAGCTTCTGGCTGTGTCTAGCTACGTTGCAAGTGTAATCAGGGAGCCCAATTCAAATATCCTCGACCTCTGCCCTTCTAATCAATCACAAATCATGAAGGAAAAGAGCAAGTTCAAGTGGAAGAGTCAGGTCTGTCTGTCTGTCTGTCCATCTGCTCTGTGAGGCTCAGCATAACCTACACCCTGCAGCCATAGAAAATGCATCCTGTGTGTGTGAAGTGAGTCTTGAACAAGAACTAGAGACTCGGATAGAAAGATGGCTTAGTGGACAAGGTGCTTGTCTGCAAAGCCTAAGGACTCATGTCAGACTCTCCAGATCCCAATTAAGCCAGATGCACAAGGTGACGTAAGCACAAGGTCGCATATTTGTACAAGATGGTGCACCCATCTGGAGTTTTATCGCAGTGGCTGGAGACCCTGGAGCTCTAGTTCTCTCTCTCTCTCTTTCTTTCTTTCTCTCTCTTTCATAAAAAAAATACAAAAAAGAGTTGAAGACATAATGCTCCCAACATGAACTGCCTGGTGTAGTCATGACCCCATGGTAATTACTGACACACCCCATAAGACCTGCACTGATCTGAGCTCATAAACGTTTTGACATGGAGGATGGAAGAAGACAAAAGGAATGAGGCAACAAAACCAAGGGAGGAGTATCTCGAAAGAGGTGGGTCCTCAGTGGAATGGGGGTGGGGGAGAAAGGACCAAAGAGGATAAAGTGATGGGAACACAACCAAATTAGAGTTCTAATTTAAAGTTCCCAATGCAATTTTTTAAAAAAAGGCTTAGCGCTGATTTAAAAAATAAATTCTAATTTCAAATAGTTGTAAAATTGTCTCTGGAGATACCAGGAATCTGTCTCTGCCACAGCAGCCCTCTGTGTTGAGGACTTTGCTCTGTGGAGCCATGCGAGCATGCATTCTGACTTTGACACTTAACCGATATGCACTCTGGGTTGAGTGGTTGGTCCCGTATAAGCCTCAGTTTCTCAGCTGAAAAATAGGTGCCAAAGTCAGTATCATGCAAAGAGCTACCACAAAGACATGGGAGATGCCTAACAAAGGGTAGAGCCTATAACCTGGATCTGTTCCTTACTTGAAAAGCCAGTCAGAGATCAAGCTGAACCTCAGAGTGCTGTAGATACATTATTTTGCTTTAGTTGACATGTTGTATTTAAATGAAACTTCTTTGCTTTGAGGGAACCATTTAGACCCAACTCTGTACCTAGAACCTGGGAGGGGCGCCGAGTGGGAGTTGTGACTTCAGCAAGACCTCATGGTGATCTTCAAGTCTGACAGTGCCTGTAGTAAGGGAATCTCAGTTTAACACTGAGAGTTGAGCTTTCAGAAGGCAGAGATTTAACAAAGGGGATGGTGGTGGTTTGAATAGATGCCCCCCCTCAATAGATTCAAGATTTCCTGAATGTTCTTTTTCTGAAGCTTCTTGGATTTCTTGCTAGTTGGCTGGAGGTGGTGCCACCATGAGTGGATCCTGGGTTCCAGCCCTCAGGTGTGGAGGTGGATTTGGAATTCCAGTCTAAAGCTATGCAAGGTGCCTGAGCTCTGCCTGGAGTTTCTGAAGAGTGCTTGCTTGAGCTGGTGATGGTGTTGGTTTCTTTCTTCACTTGGGCCTATGAAACTGGACCAGCTTCTTCTGCCATTCTAGAACTTCTCCTGGATCTGTAATTTTCAAATAAATCCCTTCCTCCATAACTGTGCCTGGTCTGGAAGTTCATCTCAGCGACCTGAAGCTGTCTACCACAGGGATCATACCTTCATCATATATGTAAGGATAAACAGACTTTTATCTATTAAACTAAAACTTTAATTGATAAAATTAAAATTGTGGGATTGAGGAGGAGTGGTGTGTGTTGTTTTAGGTACTATGCTAGTATCTTATTCAATCCTTCTATCCCTGTTGAAGCAGGTTCTCCAGTTTTTCATTTTATAGTTGAGAAACTGGAGGCTCCATGAGAGGAAGCAATTGCTACATAGTCACTCATCCAAGAAAGGAAGGGCCATCAGCTTCTTGGAGACCAAGGGCTCAGCCTGCGTCCATGCTCTGGCTACTTTACAATGCTATCTATGTGTGGACTGTGATTTTCATGCACAGGTTTTCTTTAATTTCCAGTAACAGGAACCCTTGGTTCATAATGAACCTCAACCTGTTTCATGATACCCTGGAGACTGGGGTTCTAGAGTTCTGAGGGTCCTTCCTAGAGCCCTCACCCTCAGTGTTGGAAGGTGACCTCTTCCTCTCTATCCCAGTACTTGCTGATGCTTGCTGGTACAGGGTGTAGTGTTTGTGCCTGATTAGGTTTGAGGTAGGCTGAGGGAACAGAAGCATGAGGCAGGTGGCTTGCCTTGTACTACCCAAAATGGGCACAGGAATGTACAGGAAGCCCTGGCCCAAAATACCTGCCCTGGCTTTGAAATGGGCTCACAGACTTTACTCCTTCTACTCTGCTCACATCTTTTTAAATTTTTATTTATTTATTTATTTTTAGAGAGAGAGAGAGAAGGAGAGAGAGTGAGAGAGAGAGAGAGAGTAAGAGAATGGGAGTGCCAGGGCTTCCAGCCACTGCAAACAAACTCCAGATGCATGTGCCACCTTGTGCATCTGGCTTACGTGGGTCCTGGGGAATTGAACCTAGGTCCTTAGCCCTCACTGCTGAACCATTTCTCCAGCCCTCTGCTCATATCTTTGAAAAAGAGTTATTATCAATGGAATGAATCCAGCCACTGTCAGTCTTTCACACTCTGTAGATCAGTTCATTTAGCTACATGTCATTTGTGGGGAATATATCCTGGAGTTATTCCATTTTGAAACCAAGAATTTCAAGTTGTATTGTTTGTTATCTGTTACTGAAAAGTGGTGCACACATTTATGGAATGAGCTGGGTTCCTTCAGTCCACCCTATGGGGAAAAGCTCTGTTCGGTGGTAGGGGATCCTGTGGTTTAAGGCTTTTTTGCTGCAGGACTTTTCTGAGCTTTAAAAATGCTCTGAATTGGAAATAAGGGGATAGAGTTCCCTACATTCCTGAAGTTCATTTACCCATGACCTTTTTTCACAGAATCTTGTCCTCAAATGGCTTGAGACAGTACTAATTTTCTTCAGAGACAAAGAGCGAGTCATTTGAGGCTTGTATGAGCAAGAGCAAGACTGGGGGAAAGCATTAGCTCAGAGGCATGGGTATGCTGTGGAGGCTGTGGAAACACACCGCAGTCCCTTCTATCCTCTACCTGCGCCTTCTGAGAAGGCTCATCTGCCTCTCTGTCATCCTTCATGTTGTCACTAAGGGGCTCCCAGGGGAGCATCACCTAGCCAGCATGAAGCTACAGACCAGGCACTTTCCTGGCTTCCTTTTGTCAGGCACATTACATGGTTGTTAGAAAACACGGCTTGCCAGGAGTCCCACAGCATGGGTTACCTGGCGGGAGAGTTTGAGCTAGGCTAGCCCTGGACCCCATGGCTGGATTTCAGTCTTCCTACCCATCCTCCAACCCCAGGATGTCCAAGATCGATGAGAAGATCTCATCATTCAAATTATACCACAGTGATCCAGCACCACACACTGCCCCTCTTGGGAGAAACCTGCTTATCACATGAAATGCTTCAGAGATGAAGGCAATGGCTTTATCCTGCAAGACCTCATGGCCCCCACAAATGATCCCTTATAAATCCATTGCTATTAACCATTCTGCACTTCAGGGCACACTACTCTGATTGTGTGTAGCAGGGAAATACGGTTGTGCTCGGAGTAATGAGCCAATGTGCTAAAAGCACCAGGAAGCTTTGGAGCCACTGACTACTCAACTGGCCGTGAGGAAGTAACTCAGTACAAGTACCAGACAAGGAGGGACTGAGTCCTAACCATGGATGAGGCTCCATTCTGAGCTCTTTGTGCTCATTAACGTGCTTATTTGTCATAATGACCTATGGTGACACAGTGTCTCACCCACTTATAGAAGGGGGAAACTAGGACAGAAAGGTCAAATGATGGGCCCACGGTCACTTAGCTAAGACGTAGAGTGGCAGAACTTGAACTGGAGCTTCCTGGTAGAGAGCCTATAGCATTCTGCATGGGTGACGGGCGATGGGTGATGGGTGGCAGGTGAGAAGACACACTGATGAGAATGGGCAGGTGCTCAGACTCCCTTGGTAGAGAAGCGATGAAGGCCTGGGGCCAAGAACAGCTAGGACTGCAGTCCTGCTGAGGCTCTGGGGCATCTCTACGCAGTCTCCTCAGGGCAAAGTGTGTATTTACAGGTAGATGAATTTTAATACTGAACATGAGAGAACAAATGTGCATCTATCCAAAGGAATTTCTCTCAAGCGGGATATTCATGAATCAGTAGGGGATGTTATGTTGGCCTGAGAACACTTCTAACATTTCCAACAAACTGATGAAAAAGAAATGAATAAAATACAACAAATGAAATTAAGAACGGCAAGAAAGCCACAGCAACAAACCTGACAAGGCCGTCACTTCACCTGCCTGTGGGTAAAACTGACAGCATTAGGAATAAAAGAAGAGGGAGTCGAAAGAGCTTCAAAAGCACGAGAGTGATTTTTGTTTCGCTGTTTAATGCCAGGCTCCAAGGGAAAAAAGAAGATGCCTGGAACATGCTCATTATGTTTAAAACCATGCAGGTGACTTAAGGGGGCTCTGTCAGAAGTAATTCGGTCTCCACACTGCTTCCCAAAGCCAGCCGAGAACTTCGCACGTCTGGCAGGCCTCCCACGTGGCCGTCACTTCCTCTTGAACACTTGCCGGCACACCTGATCACCACAGGTCAGCTCCTACGAGTCACAAAGGAGGTGAATGTCTAACAAGCCTGTCTTTTCTTCTGCCCATCACCAGCCCTCGTGGTGCAGGGGCAGGACTGGAATAAAAAAGGACATTTAGTCGTTCTGGGCAAAGTAGCACTCTCAGACCCAATCAGCTGGTATGCCCTGCAGGCAGCAGTAATTTGATCTTGACACTCAAATTGAGCCTGAACAACTATAAAAATAAAAATGGCAAAGAAAGGACCCTCTTGGGTGGGAATTTTTTCCTACTCCCATGATTAAAACAACATCACCTAAATTTACTAAAGGTGGAGGAGTCAGGAGGAAGGGAAACAGGTGGCACGGAGCAGCTTCAGGTGGGTGAGGACCCCGGGCAGTAGCCGCTCCAGCAGTGAGGGTGGCCTGGGTTCTGCTGCTGGGGACACTGGCCGGCCACAGCTCAGCCAGCGGCAAGGGGCGAGCCGTGCAAGGGCCCTCCTGGCCTGTCTTTGCGGTTGACAGGTCCTGCTTTCCATACAGGCCTTGCGTGCACCTCGCGGACCCGTGAAGGAGGAGGGAAAGCGAGCATGGCTGAATCTCTTATCTTAGCCCCAGGGACCACTGGGGATGGTCCTACCATTAAAAAATACATCATCCAGACGGGTGTGGTGGTGCACACCTTTAATCCCAGTACTCAGGAGGCAGAGGTAGGAGGATCCCTGTGAGTTCAAGGCCATCCTAAGGTTTCATAGTGAATTCCAGGTCAGCCTGGGCTAGAGTGAGATCCTACCTCAAAATCAAACCAAACCAAACAAAACAAAACACATCATCAAGACCAGAGCAGGTAGGGAAAGCTATCAGGGGAAAACACGGGGAATGCATCTCATGTACCACCAGCTGATACTGTCTCTGAAATAAAGATCTGGGGTGAAGCTAGGCTGGCTCTGAAGAGCACCATGATGACCCAAGTGCTGACTCTGGAGCCAGGCACCTGGCTGACTCCATGGGTGAGTGAATGAATGAATGAATGAATGGTGATCGGTCATTGAATGAGCTATTCACTTAGTGAATGAAAGGCTGGGTGCATGAGGGAGTGAAACTTTTTTCACTATTTCAAATATGGGGCTCATAAATTGCCTGAAGATTGAATTCAATTTCGTTGAAGAATGAAAAATTAAGCTGTCGAGACAGATAGAGTTTATTGAAGAATATCAGCCATCACTCCTAGTGCTGTGTTCCAGTAAGAAACCAACCTCACATATCTGGGGCTCAGATGTATCAGGGCTCAGAGTGAGAGGCCAGTGCCTGAGGCAGTTCCAGGCCCTGCCTCTCCCCCTTCCCAGCCCCTCCCAGTAGCCTGCCTGCCCTCCTGACCAAGAGGAGGCCTGGTCCCACCCTCCTCCAGGACTGGCTTCATACTATGGCTCACATTTCTCTCCAGCTGGCCCTTAGCAGGTTCTCTGAATTTCTCCTTGAATCTTGGTTTCCTAACTCAGCACTTTAAACTTTCTCTTTTATTTGCAGCCATTTGCAGAAACAGCCACATAGATTTCTTCTCGGAGTCCCCTGAGCCAGGTGGGAATGGCCTTCTGACTATATGGACACAAGAATGTGGTTGGAGCTCAGGGAAGGAGAGCAGAGGCAAGTTTCTTGTCAAAACAGCTGGGCAGATGACCACAGAATTTCTGGGAATACAGTGGAAGGGGCTGTGCAGACCCCAGGGCTCACCAGGTACAGCTTGTCTCCGTCAACCCACTGTTTCCAGCCACGGTTCTCCTTCTCCCCCTTCTGCACGCACACAAGGACGTTACCATCCCAGGTGACCAGCGTCTGCAATGACAGATTCCCAGACAAATCACACATATGGTCCTGAGAGATTGGACAAGCTTAAGTCCGCAGCCACAGTTCCTGCACTGCCCAGTTCTGCATATCCACAGGGCAGAATACTGACGTTTCTGGTGTCACTTTCCATATACACCCTCCATTCAAGCCAAGCTGGCTTCTCTGGGCTGGCTCGGTTCACTATTAAAGAATTCTACTCTTTCTTTTTATTATATGGTAAAGATAACATTTCAAGTCAGTAAAGGAAAGAAGACACTATCAAACTATTAACAATGCAAAACTTCTGGGAGAGGCAAATGCCTCAAATTCAACAGATAAATAACGAGCTGTGTGTGTGGGGGGGGGGAAGAATTGTAGTAAATCAGTAATGAGTCAGTTTCTTTATATATAAAGGACTTCTGTAAATCAGTGAGGAGATCATTAACCTAATAGTCCATGTCAACAAAGGATATGAGATAGTAGCTTACAGTGGAACCACCCTAGCATATGGCTTTTAAATATAAGAAACTCCACCTCACAAATCATAGGAGCAATGTTAATAAGACTGCTTCTCAGATCCAACTAATCATGTGATCATAGGGCAAAGATATAGTCGGAGAGTCCCACCCTCAAATGCGGCTCATAGGAAGAGATAATTTTTTATTTTATTTTGCTTTTTTATTTTTATTTTGTTTATGAGAGAGAGAGAGAGAGAGAGAGAGAGAGGCATGCCAGGGCCTCTAGCCATTGCAAATGAACTCCAGATACATGCGCCACCTTGTGCATCAGGCTTACATGAGTCCTGGCGACTTGAACCTGGGTCCTTTGGCTTTGCAGGCAAGTACCTTAACCACTAAGCAATCTCTCCAGCCCAAGATATCTCTCCCATGATGCAGTTCTGTGAGGTCACTGTCCAGGATGGGTTGTGACTTTGTGGTGATGCAACTGCCTTTGAGTCACCTACGTTCCTATAATTAACCCTTCCCTCTGCTGTGTAAGTAACCCCAGTAAACTCACTGGTTAACCAAAAAAAAAAAAAAAAAAGATATCTTTTAGAGGGTAATTTTACCTTTCAAAACACCAAACTGAACACACACACACACACACACACTGTTTATTTGAGACAGACTCTTGCAGTCAAGACTGGCTTTGAACTCACTATTAGCTAAGGATAACCTTGAACAAATAATCTTCTTGCCTCCACCTCTCAAGTGCTGGGATTGTGGTGTGACCACCATGCCTGGCACAACTGCTCATATTCTTTGACCTAGAAGTTCTGCAGTCACGTTGTGAGGACCGTGCATGCAGTCAATGAAGGACGGAAACACAAGCAGAAAGGTTCCCTAACTAACCAAGGAGCTTCCCTCATGACTCCAGAGCCAGACTTGCCACCCAAAATCAGGAGGGTGAACCCTTCTCTGGCCCTTGGTTCCTTTTAGGTATAGAAACCCCCAGGTTAGTAGCACGGGGACAGCAGCAGGACTCATAAAGGACTTCAAGTTGAGTTGGCCAGCAGATTGGAGAAACCACAGACCTGTCGCTACTCCGGAGCACACATTTACAAGTTACATGACCTTCAAGATGGAGGTGAATAGAGAGAGAGAATGGGTGCACCAGAGCCTCCAGCCACTGCAAACGAACTCCAGATGCTACCTTGTGTATCTGTCTTAAGTGGGTGCTGGGGAATTGAACCTGGGTCCATTGGCTTTGCAGGCAAGTGCCTTAACCACTAAGCAATCTTTCCAGCCCCCCCTCCGCTTTCTATCTTAATACCTGCCTTGGTACAAGGAAAGCCTTTGGGGCCACCCACTGTGGTGCCCATGCACCTGCTGAGATGATTATGCCATTCCCACTGTGTCTGTGCCAGCCTTCCTCAGGGATGAGCCTGACGCCAGCTGGTTTTCTTCCAAGTTCACACAGACCACCTGGTACCTCTATGAACAATATTAAGCTAAAGACCAGGTGCTTGTTTTCTTCAACATCTTGTAAACCCTGTTGGTGATACACTGACCTATGGGGTTTTCCCTTTATTTTCCTTGTGCATTATATAGATCTGTTTTCTACAGATTGTTGAATCTACTTATTCCTAAAATAATATTTGACCTTGGCCATTTCATACGCTTCATGTTACAGTTTTATTCTTCCTCATTTTTCTCCCCAGTGCACCACAGCATTGATTGTACAGCAAAAGACGAGAAGCTCTGTAACTTCTGCCAGTAGGTGGCTGGGTAAATATGTTATGGTTCCTCCATGCTATGCAGGCAGAGAAAGAATGC
Source organism: Dipus sagitta (assembly GCA_036346955.1). NCBI lineage: Eukaryota > Metazoa > Chordata > Mammalia > Rodentia > Dipodidae > Dipus > Dipus sagitta. Next base: position 31,324,775 of record CM070786.1, read on the forward strand.
AGAGCATGCTGTATAACTTTAAAAGAAATCCAGCAAGGTGCAGAGAGTCATGTGTACCAGACAAAGGAGTGGTATGGGGCGAATGTATGTGTACATATGTTTTGTATATGTTCTCTGTAAGGAGGTAAAGTGGTAATAGAAATTCTGAGTATGGAAGAGGACTGAGCTAGGAGTCCAGGGTGGGAAGAAAATTCACTTTTTTACCACTTAATTTTTTTTCTTTATTTGATTTGATTTGAGAGAGGGGGGCGGAGAGAATTGGCATACCAGGGCCTCAGCCACTGCAATCGAACTCCAAATGCTTGCTCCACCTAGTGGGCATGTGCAACCTTGCGCTTGCCTCACCTTTGTGTGTCTGATAACGTGGGATCTGGAGAGTTGAACATGGGTCCTTAGGCTTTACAGGCAAATGCCTTAACCACTAAGCCATCTCTCCAGTCCAAAATTTTTTGTTTTTAAAAAATATTTATTTATGACACAGAGAGAAAGAGAGAGAGTGAGAGAGAGTGTGTGTGTATGGGCGTGCCCAGAGTCTCTTGCTGCTGCAACTGAACTTCAGATGCATGCACCACTTGGCGCATCTGCATCTGGCTTTATGTGGGCACTGAGGAATAGAATCTGGGCCATCAGGATTTTCAAGCAAGTGCCTTTATCCACTTAGCCCATAGTTAAAATTTTTTAATCATCTACATGTGCTGATATTCCTCCAAACTAATTTAAAAATAAAACTTAACAGGCTTTCTAAAGGTAAAAGAGGTTTCTGTCTTCTTCAAGGCGTTTGAGTGCCGCACAGCTTAGAAAGGTCTCAGATAAGCTCAAGTGCCAGGCTGCTCTCCGAGCTCTTCTGGGAGGGAGGATGGCCTGCAATACATGTTTGCTGTTTCTCATCTTCGGTTTTGCACTCCCGAGTTCCTTAGCAAGTAGATGGGAAAGGACTATTGTCATCTCCTCCTGAGGCAAGTGTTGTATTTTCTGTTCTTCCTACTCCCATATTGCTTTGAATCTGGTGGAGCCCTAATACATGCCAATTGACTTGATGCCTGTCTCCTCTCATGGGCTGTAAGCTCCAGGAAAGAAGAGGGTATGGTACTGTTCACGTCAGCAACACCACCCAGCACTGTGTTCAGCACTGCTCAGTGAACGTGGTGAGTTCACCAGCCTCCTTGCCACAGAAGAGTTCCCATCAGAGTAGACAATGCCCCTCAAGGTGGACATTTGATGGTCATTGTCCATTTGTTGGTCTGCCTTCTCCATGAGGTTTGAGATCTCTGTGGGCAGGAAAGGGGCTTGGATTCATCATTTCACCTCTAGCTCCTGACACAGCTCTGACATGCCGTAGGAGTTTAGCAAAATTTACAGAAAGAAGAAAGGAGAAAAATGTTAGTTCACAGGAGGCCTGTCCTAATACTTCATTTTAATAACTCATATTGGGAAGCAAGATTAAAAGTTATTCTGACCCTAAAGTAAATCGGTTACCCATGAATCATGGTGCTACAATATTAGAGCCTTACTCCTACATAAAACAGTCAATAGGAAGCAGAAAGAAGAGTATGGGTATGTGAACTGATCTCCATAATTCAATTTCCTATTATTTATTTCATTTATCATTTATTTTTTTTTGTAAGAGTCTCACGCTGTAGCCCAGGCTTGTCTAATCACTTTCTTCTCTCAGCCTCTTGGAGTGTTGGGATGATATTATAAGCCCCCACACTAGGCTCCATTTGCTTTTTTTTTTAAATTTTTTTGTTTATTTTTATTTACTTATTTATTTGAGAGCAACAGACACAGAGAGAAAGACAGAGAGAGAGAGAGAGAGAGAGAGAGAATGGGCGCGCCAGGGCCTCCAGCCACTGCAAACGAACTCCGTCCTGGGGAATTGAGCCTCAAACGGGGATCCTTAGGCTTCAAAGGCAAGCGCTTAACCGCTAAGCCATCTCTCCAGCCCTTCATTTGCTTTTGTCATTGTTTCTGAGGAGGTTTCAAAGATAGATTTGGTTGCTTTGAATGATCCTGGGGTTGAGGAAGTGGATACAAGTGAGAAAAGCCATCACTTGTGAGCCAGAGGCTGGAGATGGAGAGACAGTTCGAGAACAGCAGGTTTGCATAGGAGGCAGGCAGGAGGTTGAGCCCCACTAGGACCTTTCCTCTTAAAGTGTCCAAGGTGAGTATCATTCAAGGCAACCCTCTATGAAAAACACATGCAGCTGCTAACCAATGTTCCATCTGTAGGAGTTACTAACCCTACTATGGGTATGCAGAAGAATACCCTAATTTTTCCAAAGTATAAGTTAGATTATTTGGGGTGGATCATATCGTTCAGGAAAAAAAATATATGTGTGTACTAGGGAGAGATCCTGTGCACACGGCAAAGCATCTTGGTAAAGTGTGTGTGTGTGTGTGTGTGGTATATGCACAGTGGGTGTGCAGATGTGTATGCCCCATGTGTGTGGAACCTGAGAAGAATGCTGAGTGCCTTCTTTCATCACTTATCTGTGTGTTTCCTTGAGACAGAGCCTCTCTTTGAACCCAGAGTCACTGTTTCTATGAGCCCCAGTGAATATCCAGTGCGTCCCTCACAGTTTATTTGGGTGCTGGGGAATTCAACTCAAGATGGGCTTCATGCCCTCATGCATGTGTGGCAAGCACTCTTACCTACTGAACCATCTCTCCAGCCCCTCTCTACCTCAATGGATTCTTAAGAAAGGAAATTAACAGCTCTCTAAATGAAAGGCCCTGGAGGAACCTGCTAACATGGTTAAATGTGCCCCCATGCCACAATTCTCAGGGAGTGTGCCCACCACTCATCGATAGTTCCTCCAAGCTGCCCTCTGGAGGAGGAGTCCTGCCAGCATCAAGTGGCGCCACTGGTGCGGTTTCATTCTGCTTCTCCCAGCCCTTACTACCAGTTCCAATTTCTGTTATTTTTTAAATTGAGATGTAATTCAAAAACCATAAAATTCTCTCTTTTAAAGCCTACAATTCAGTAGTTTTCGTATATTCACAAGCCCGTGTGACCATCACCACTCTATAAATCCAGAACACTTGCATCACCTCTAAAAGACACCTTGTATCTACTATCAGTCCCTCGTCCCCAGCTCTATGACTTTGTCTCTTGTGAATGTCTCAGATAACTCACACTGCGCACGGTTTTCAATGAGTGGCTTCTGTCACTGAGTATGTTTCCCACAATCGTTCACACTGGGTCAGGAATTAGCACTTTGTTATTTCTCCTGGCTACACACTACTCCACACACTGTCGTATAGATACTGATTACTTCTTTATATGTTATGTACTTTGGGGTAGCTTCAGAGGTTTTCTTTTTCAATACTGAGGATCAAACTTAGGGCATGGCACATGCCAGGTAAGTGGTCTACTCTGGAATGATACTCCCAGTCTTGCTTGTGTATTTTTTTGCATGTGCATGCATGGGTGTGACTATTCATATGCATGTGGGCACATGTGTGTGAGAGCACACATGCACACATGTGCATGTGGAGGCCAGACGTTGGTGTGGGTATGTTCTTCAGTTGCTCCCCACTTTATATGCAGAGGCAGGGTCTCTCACTTGAACATAGAGCGTGCTGATTCCACTCATCTCACTAGCCAGCTTGCTCTAGGGATCCCCTGTCTCTGCTTTTTGAAGACTGTGATTCCAGGCAGTCCAATACCCCCATTTGTCATTTATGTGGGTGTTGGAGATCTGAACTCAGGTCCTCACACTTGTGTGGCCAGTGCTTTATCCGCCCAGCCATCTCCCCGACCCCTTGGTTGTGTATTCTTAGGAGGCGTTTTAAACCCTCTTAGAAACAAGTCAAGATATGAGGTGAGGAATATGCATGATGCTCAAGAAGGAAGGAAGGAAAGAGTCTTGGAGCACCCTCAGAAAAGAGTTCATCCCACCTTTGATGTGATTTCATTGCTCCTGCTCTGGGCTGACGTAGAACATGGTACTTCAGGGCCCTGTAGGGCCCCAGCTACAACGCCCACCTCTAACCAAAGCATGCGATGTTTTCTTGAGGATTCTGAGGGTGATCAAGGGGTTGGGATGTGCAGCTTTGGACATCAAGAGCAATGAGAAGTACAACTGCTGCTGCTATTACCCCCACCCAATACACACACCAGCACATACATGGACACAAGTGCCCCTGAACACACACACTGCTTGTGTATGTCCTCACGAATGTTACCTGAATTAAGTTAATCACAGAGATAGACTCACCTTGACATTCCCTCCAAGTTATAGGAGGTGGATAGTCCTGAGGGCACCTGCTCTGGGCTGTTTGTCATGGGACAGACCTTTGCCCAGCTTCCAGCTGAATAGGTCACATCCTACCAGCCTCATGTGTGAACGTGTGAGTGTGTGTGTGTGTGTGTGTGTGTGTGTGTGTGTGTGTGTGAATGTGTGTTCCCCTGGCTCTCTGCTGAAGGCAACAAGCAGACAGGCCATGGAGGAGAGGACTGCTTGTCGCTGCAGAGCTAACCGCTGATCCTGAAGAAAGGAAGGAGAGCGGGAAGGGGAGACGCAGGAGAAGGGTAGGCATGCTAGGTGGTGGAATCTTTTCAGAGTGAGGAAAGGCCAGAGAGCAGTGAGTTACTTCAGGAAGAGAACACTGTCTATCATCAAAGGTGATAAAGGACAAGTCAGGAGAGCAGGCTTGCCTTGCAGCAGTCCACGCCCCAAGCTACAAAGAATGGGGAATGAATCATTCTGAACTGACTAGGTTGCAACAGCAGAGTGATGCAAAAATTCTGAGACAAAATTTCCCATCAGTTCTGATGTCTCATAAATTGTCTTTTCAGCCATAGTTCAGGAAAGGCTTGTGACTCTATCAGTACCACACAGAAGGGTTTTAAATGGATGTTCCAGGGCCTGGAAGCATCTTCTCTTATGTTAGGACTGCTCTGATGGAAGAATTTCCCAAATGCTTTTCATTATTTGTATCATTATCTTTATCAAAGAGCACTGAATATAATTTGGCAGCTGAGGTCAATGAATGTTGCAGGATACCTCAGAATCAGAACTCCAACATAACAGCTTTTCCTCCTGAGACAGGGAAGGGGAATTCACCTCTCCCTGGGCTCTGAGAAGGTGTTAAGTGCTGTTAAAATCTGTTTAAAATCACTACCGGTGTTAATGATAGATTCCTTCAGTTCTTATTGAAAGCATTCCTTCTGATGGCCATTCTTATAAATAAGTAAATGTGGTGGGGGATGGGGACTATGACTCCCTAGCTGCCTCGAACAAACGGACTGTCAGTGAACCATCCAACAGCACTACCTTTATGCCAGCACCCACCATCCTGAACACTCCGTGGATCCCTTGAGAAAACTATATGATTGTCACCATTGATTTCTCTGCCTTCTGAAGCCTTCAGCCTCAGTCAGTACAGTCTTGAACAAGTTTTCACTAGACCCTATGCTATCACCGAATTGGTCCAATCCAGATGACCCTGCAACCATTTCTACCTAGGGCAGACAGGGAGCACTTTGCCACGGTTGTGGAACAGAAGGACTGCTGTGACTGAAAGGGGCAAGGCTATGGTCGGGGTTGAGATTGGTGCTAGAAGAGACAAGGATGTGATTGGTCCAAACACCCCTTCCCTGGCTGTATAAGCCACTCCGGTTCAGTGCGTCAGGAGGGAGACAGTCTCCAGTGTTGCCTCCCCTGGTGTTGCACCACCAGGCCCAAGACAAAGCTTTTCCCAGGTGGCGTTTTCTTGCCTACTTTCAGTTACGTGAGTTGGGCTGGTACTATGAAGAAAGAAGCAGCGACATAGCAATGGCGGCAAGAGATGAGCAGCAGGCAGGCCGCGCTGGAAAAGTAGCAAGGCAGCAGGCTGCTTAACATGCCGAAGAAAAAGCTGAACAGTTCAAGGGTGGCCAAGGCAGGAAGAAGAGGGTGTTGGAAGTAGACAGTCAAGCCAGAGAGGGCAGAGAGCTGAGACTGAACAAGGATAAAAGTCTGGGTGGAGCCAGAGAAGAGAAACCATAGGCCTTGGTCTCTGGAAGCCTCCTGGGCCAAGAATCACGGCACTGACATGAGTTAGGCCCTAAGGAAGTCCAACTTGTTAGTCCTACAGAACAGCTGTCACGCTTGCTGGGCCAAGGACCAGGTTATCTGAGACAGGCTCAAGGACTGCAACACTAGAGGGTGCCACGTATTTCTTCTTCCACCAACCTAATGTTGCCACTTGTGGCTGCCAAGCACTAAGGGAAACAAAAGCTGCCAGAGACCAGGGAATCTTCCCCTCCCCATGATTTCTAATCTGGGTAGAGCAGAACTGAAGGCTAGCTGACTGGTAACACTTCTGCTCCCACAGAGGAGCCAGAGCCATGGCCCTTGCTTTTCAGGGAGAGCTGAGACTTTGGGATAGCCCCTAGGAACAGGAAAGGGGCTTGACCCAGGGAAGACCAGGGTATAGGGTCCTGCTCATTGAGTCATCATCCCAAGGGGCTGGCCCTTTGCTGGAGATGGGGGAACACATGCCTAGAGACAGAATACTCAACCTTGCCCTTCCTTTGCTGTTCACAGAGGGAAAAGGTGCTCTGGGTATCCAAACTCCCACCCTTGCCTCCACTGTGACGAGTCAGTGGCAACCATGGTATGTGACAATCCAAATCCCTTCCAGGCCTTCTAGGCTGAGTAATCCCCAGGGTTCCTTGGAATGCTAAGGTTGGGGGAAGCAAAGTCCTTAGACAGGACTAAGTTTGAATTCTTCCCTTCCTGTTTGGAGGGGACTGACCCAGTCCCACTTGGTTAGGATGCGCGAAGACTGGCACAGAGTACAAGGGGTAGTCCGCTGTCCAGTGAAGCGGTGATGTGGGGAAGCGCCCTTACTCCTGCCTCTTCCACCTCACCCCTCTCTGCTGTTCGCAAGCCTCTGCCTTAGGTACAGACAGCCCCTCTGGGAAAAGGCCTGTCTTTTCTGCAAAAGCAAGGTCTTGGTCTTTGTGATAGCTCTGAGTAGTTTCAGGGTCCTCCCTACCATCAGCAGGGGATATGTTCCAAGACCCTCTGTGGAACCTCACGTGGTACTGAGCCCTACATGAGCCACGAAACCAACATGGCTACGAAGTGACCGGTGGGTGGGTCAACGTAGATATGCTGGACAAAGAAATGACTCACACTCTGGGCAGGGTGGGGCAGGCAGAGTGAGGTTTCAACGTGCTGTTCAGAACAGTGTGCAATTTAAAGCTCAGGAATTGTTTACTTCTGGGATTTTTCCATTTACTAATTTTGAATTATAATTGGCCACAGGTGGAAGAAACCAGAGAAAGTGAGAACTTGGCTAAGGGAAGATGGACTTGAAAGTTCATGCCCTTGGAAGTGTGGCCTTCTGGTCCACATGGGTTTTCCTAGAATATGTCCTGTCAGTGAAGGCAATGGGGGGACAGAAGCCACAGTCGGTCAGAGACTTCAACTAAGACTAAATAAACCTGACTTCACTGAGCCTATACATTGCAGTACTATTACTTCATCCACATCATGATCTTCTAAAACAAAAATCAGCCAATTGGGACCATCTTAAAGTGAGATATTCCACACCCAAACAATCTGAATTCTCCGTAGCTCCTGAAAACTACATGAGCCTGAACTGCCCAGCTGGCCACAGTCACCACCTGTGCCTCGTACACTCCACCCTGCCCTCTTTGCCCTGCCTGCTGGACCAGGCAGTTTAGGAGTTGGCTCCTGCTTTGAGTCCTCAAGGGGCGAAGGCTCTCTCAACTGTTCCCAGCCTGCCTCCTCTGAGTTAGCCTTCCCTAATTGCTACTGCCAGCAGAGTTGTCCTTTCTGGTCCTGCTTACCCACCCTTCCTAGGTTGTTTCTGTCACTTTTTCATTGTGAAGTCAAAGAACCAATCCCCCCCCCCCCCGCCAGACTGCTAGCCCAGACAGTACCTTGACATTCCGGCCGTCCAGGCCTTTCGTGTGTTCATCAAATTCCACCCCAACAGTGAAATCCAGGTCATAATTGCGGAAGGTGCTGTTGGTTTTCGTTTTGAAGTTATCACCATCTTGAGTGATGATCTTGGTCTGACTCAGGCGCACTGCGATCTTGCGGGTGGCAAAATCAATATCTGTTTGCGAAAGGAGTAGTGGAGGTTATGATGTGTGCAGCCAGAATCATTCATTCCTTTAACAAGGCCAAGTGCCAGGGACCAAAGACACAGATCAGAGACAGGCCACTTTTCTTTGCTTAAGAGAGAAGCAAGTGGCCTGACTGTACAGTTGCCAGGAACTTGAGGAGACTGGGCATCTCCTCAGGAACAGAAGGACAGGTAGCACGTGAAACTCACCCTGAGTTACAGCTCCCAACATGCATGGGTGACACACACACACACACACACACACACACACACACACCCTCCTCCACCACAGCCCTTCATTCTCTGTGACCCACTGGGCTCCCTCCTAAGAGTTTGCTATAGTGATTTCATGGTTTAAAAGAGATAAATACTTTGAAACCCACAGTCTCCATCATGAGTAAAGATGAAACTTTTATAAATGTCCCCAGCAGGGAGGGATAATTAACAACTCCCATTTCTTTTTACCTACTTTATTGTTTCCCATGGGGTTGTGGGATATGTGAATAACTCCCATTTTTAAAGCTGAAGCAAGGCTTCCTAATCTAGGCTGCTCTCCCCTCCACTACAAGCACTTAGTATAGTTTTTGGTGTATTCTAGACAATAAGTGATTTTATTTTTTGGTTTTTTTGAGGTAGGGTCTCACTCTAGCCCAGACTGACCTGGAACTCACTATGTAGTCTCAGGGTAGCCTTGAACTCATGACAATCCTCCTACCTCTGCCTCCCAAGTGCTGGGATGAAAGGCGTGTGCCACCATGCCCGGCTTGACAATAAGCATTTTTGCACAGAGGAGAAAAATGAAAAGCTTGAAAGTTGCCTATCTTACCTTTTTAAAATAAAACATTTTGAACAAATCAAGCAGAAACAAAGGTACAGGAGCCCAGGCTCACCCAGATTTAACAGTTATAGATGGTTTTCCACATTAACTTTAGCTATATCTTTTTAAAAATTATTTATTTATTTGCAAGCAGAGAGAGACAGAGAAGAAAGACAGAGATAATGGGCACACCAGGGTGTCCAGACACTGAAAATAAACTCTAGGTACATGAGCCACTTGGTGCATCTGGCTTTATGTGGGTACTGGGGGATCAAACCAGGGTTGTTAAGTTTTGTAAGCAAGTGCCTTACCACTGAACCATCTCTCCTGCCCTACCTACATCTTTTCTTTGTCTTCATATTTTAAAGAAAATTATACTAATTTCTTCACAACTCTTAGCAAGAAAAGGGGTGCACCCTTCCACAGGAGTGCTCAGTTTCCCGAGCTTCTCATGTCATTGTTAGAAGCTGAGAGCTGAGCCCGCCTTCTTGCCAGCCTCTAGTTGTGCATCAAATGCCACTGAAGTCAAATGGGTCATTGTCCTCTGGAAAAGATCTAATGATCATGATGGAGGATAATTCTGAAACTCGATTTCTGTCCATGCTGTGATCACTATCAAGTGCTTAATCTTGAGACAAATCATAGTTGAACCTTTGTGTGCCTTCAAAGTCTCCAGATATCTTTGTATGCAAACCTAAATCTTCATATTTCACCCAGGAAACGTATCCTAGAAGGTTTCCAAAACCACCAAGATCATTGCTATTATAACTCAAGGGTCATAACAGCCTCAAAAATAAGAACAGTTAAACCTACTGAGTGCTGCTTCTCTGGGAATTCTGGTCCCTGCTCTGTGGTAGGTACTGACTAAATTTCATGTTGTGTATTATCTGGTATGAGATAAACACCATTCTGTGCCCATGGAAGAGGTCAGCAGGCATTGGTAATGTATTCAAGTTACTCCTGTCAATTTGGAGAATTTATGCTCTTCCAGCCCTTCCCATGGTAGTATCCTCACCCCACCCCCACCCCCTGCATCTGTCCTCTTTCCCTATTTCATTCCTGACCAATTTTCTTTTGAATCCCTATGGTCTCTGTTCACTCCCTTTTCCCAGCAAACAAAGAAGAGACCAGGCTGGCTGTTGGAACCTCACTGCAGGCCAGAAGTCTGACCACAGCTCATAATATATAACAGAATTAATATCTAACATCTGCGTAGGGAAGGGCCCTCATTAATCTTTCAGATTCTAAATTGTGTAGTACGATTTGAGCCTAAGGGAATAGCTTAAAGTAATACTAGGTAGCCCAGGAGAAACAATTCCATACCCATACCATAAGTTGAAAAGAGATATATGCTCATATTTGCATGAGCAAATGGACACCATGGCTCAACCATTCCCGACTAGTTGTGGAGTGCTTGCCATGTCTAAGAATTCTTAGATTTGACAATCACTCCCAAAGGTAGCTCTCTTAGTGCTAACCTGGGAGGAATTCTGGGTCCCACTCCAGCATCTATGAGTAATAGAACCTCTGGTTGTTGTTACATCTTGGGCTTCCTCATGGGCGACTATTTGGAGAAAGACCACTGTTTAAACACCTACTTATGTCACTAGTAACGAACTGGAGGACTGGAGACACTAGGGATTGTGTGAACTCACATGATTGTACCAGCAGCCACGGGGCCTGGGTACTTGGAAGGAAGTGCAGAGGTAGCCACGTGGAGGAGAAGGCAGGTTTTATTGGAGCGACCAAGGTGACAGCCAGGGTTGTAAAAGAGAACTAATGTTATTTGGAAACAGTGAGTTGAATTTTAGGTACAGTAATTCAGGAAGCCTTTGGGATCCCTTGGTAATATTTGAGGTTGTGATCAAGGCATGCTTTGAAACCTACCCAGAATTATGCCTCATGGAAGAAACTCCCTTGGGAAATTTTGTTTGCCGCATTCTCCAAACAAATACATGAGATAAGCATTATCCGATCTCCATTTCAGCAAAGAGGAAACTGACTCAGAGAATGTGTGGAACTTGCCCTGGGTCTTACAGAGAGGAAGAAACAGAGATAGTACTTAAACTCAGGGCAGTCTGTCTTCTAGGTCATGCCAGACTCCACAAGAGCTGGGAGAGGCCAGTTAAAACCACCCCAATCTGTGTAATTTCCATCACTATCTAAGCTACCAGAAACTTCTGACTTGTCAAATCTCCTCCAGGGAAAAGGGCATCTTGGTTCCACTGGATGAATCTTCCTTTCAGAGGCAGTGCATGTCTATTCTCTGCGTATCCCCTGGGCATCTTCTGACAGTTCATTTAGCTTCAGCTCTGTATGGAAGTTTCCATGATCACATTAGGGCCATACAGCCTGCAGGCCATGGGGCACCCATGAGAGGAATGCTTTCCGCTGCCCCTATGCCGTGAACACGTCTAGGTTTCTTAACCAGCATATGCAGAGCCCTGGGTTGCCCACTGTGCTTGGCATGAGATGCAGTATCATAGGAGGCTTAATGATCAAAAAGGACTTATTCAATCAAGTTTGATAAATGAATTAAAACCAACAAAAACTGATTTCTGCCTTTGGTGTAGGAAAGAGGCTTTGTAGCTCCAACAGGAAGGTGTAGGATATAGGTTTCCACACTCTCCCATGGGGGGAAATCTAGCTTGCTGGGTGTTTTTCACAAAGCATGTACGGAAAGGGCTGACATGATCCTTGCTGAGTTGCTCATCTCAGGCACACTGACACTGAAGCTACGAGCACACATGTCTCTTGCTCTATTTCCTGCCTTCAAGGCAACTGCTAGCCTGTTTCGATAGGACCAGGTAGTCAAATGTTTCTGACATAAAAATGAATCCTTCTTTAAAATTGCCGAAAGCCACCAAATAATGTCATCCCCATTCTTGTTCATATGAACTCATTCTCGTGGGAGAGAAGCTAGGTAACACTTTAATTCTTATGTTCTTTTTCTGTCCCAGGGCCACAGTCGAGCAAGTCAGGTGATGTCTAACTATGTGTCTAACTGTCATCAAAGGCTGGATGTGTGGGTTCAGACCGAGGAGCAGCAGAGAACAGTAACCACAGTGGTGTTCTGAATAATCCCATTGGGTTACTTGGAAAGACTAGTTTTGAGGGTGTTTTTGAAGAACTCAGCCCAGCTTGGCAGGGTCTCCATAAATGACAGCTGCTGCACTCATCACCATTGCAACTGAGTCTGCACCCTCACGGGCCAGGCTCCTCGGGGTCCTTCGCACTTTCTCAGACGTTCCCTGAGCATTTGTCCCTTCCGTTCCTGCTCATCCTATGAGGCCTTCCACAGCCTGTCCTGACCGCTCCTATCCTGGCTTGCTGTCCAGGGTGTAGTTTTACTCTCAGGTGATACTTCCTGCTTTTCCCTGACATCTTCTCCTTTTTTTTTTTTTTAATTTTTTTATTTTTTTTATTTTGAGGTAGGGTCTCACTCCAACCCAGGCTGACCTGGAATTCACTATGTAGTCTCAGGGTGGCCTTGAACTCACAGTGATCCTCCTACCTTTGCCTCCTGAGTGCTGGGATTAAAGGTGTGCACTACCACACCAGGCCTGACTTTTTTTTTTTTTTTTGAGAAAAAAATAGGAGGAACCCTCCACTACTCCCTGACTTTCCTAAATTTTATTTTTGTTTGTTTATTTATTTGAGAGCGACAGACAGAGAGAAAGGGGCAGAGAGAGAGAGAGAGAGAGAGAGAATGGGCGTGCACCAGGGCCTCCAGCCACTGCCAACGAACCCCAGAAGCGTGCGCCCCCTTGTGCATCTGGCTAAAGTAGGTCCTTGGGAAATCGAGCCTCGAACAGGGGTCCTTAGGCTTCACGGGTAAGCGCTTAACCGCTAAGCCATCTCTCCAGCCCCTCCCTGACTTTTTAAAACATTTGTTTTATTTTTAAATTTTTATTTGTTTTGTGTGTGTGTGTGTGTGTGAAAGAGAGAGAGAGAGAGAATTGGCACGCCAGGGCCTCTAGCCACTGCAATTGAACTCCAGATGTGTGCACTATCTTGTGTGCATACATGATTTTGTGCGTATGCATCACCTTGAGTGCCTGGCTTGCATGGGTTCTGGGGAGTCATACCTGGGTCCTTAGGCTTCGCAGGGAAGCACCTTAACCACTAAGCCATCTCTCCAGGCCCTCCTGTTTTTTTCCATGGGATTGATTACTCTCCTTTGCTTAATCTCACCCCATGAAGACAAAGACAGTGCTGTCCCCTTGTTGTATGTGCTCGTCCCCAACCCATCTCTAGGTCTGTGTACACAGTAGGTACTCACATCATATTAGTTTATGGGGAACATGGTCCAGGACAGTGGCTATCAAAGTCAGGAGCCTGGGCTGGCAGCAGCAGCAGTGGTACCTGGGAACCTTCTAGAAGGGCAAACTCTAGGCTCCAACCCAGAGCTACTCAGCAGAAGCTCTTCTGGTTGGGTCCTGTTTGTTCTTCCAATTGGTTGTTGCCCAGCACAGTTTAGAAGGAAACTGGCATGAAAATGGGGGTTGAAGCGTGTCTTCCATTGCCCGGCTATGTGACCTTAGAGAAGTTGCTTTCCTTTTCAGAGCCCCTAGCTTTCTCATGATAAAATGAGGGAATGAATACTAACTTCAGGTGGCTATAGCAAGGAGTGAGTAAGCATGATGGTGCTCTACACGGCACCTAGGAGCTTGTGACTACTCACGGCCTCCACCTTTGCCCTTGTCTGCTTGGCTCACATAGGAACCAGATCAGCACTTAGCCCAGAATGAGATTTTCAGTCATATTTCTGCATTCTTAAAGCCGCCTGTTGGCACTTGGAGCAGCTACGATGGCAGCTGATCCACACCTCATTCTAGAGGCTCTTTATCCAGCCTGATGGGACACTTCCCTAGCTGGCTCAGCTTCCTCCCTCTGTAGTTTGGTTTATAGACAGCATTTGCTCAAGCGTCTGTGCCAAAGTCCCTCTTGTATCAACCCACACTTCTGTAAGCCATCATTAGGAGGCAGGAAAAAGATATCGGAGGTCATCTGTTAACCAGATGAAACAAAGGAGAGCGCTCCAGGCAAACTACTATGGGTGAATTGGAAATGACAGAGGAGTTAGAAGGGAGAGCTCCTCAGTGAGCAAGTAGGCACTCTGCGGATGAGGAAATGGAGAGAATTTAAGTGGTGGGTTCAGAGTCACCCAGCTTCACAATACTTTCCCTACAAATGCAGCCTGTTTTTCATTCACAACTAAGACTCCCAAAGAAAAATCATTATTTGTTCCTGGCTGCCTAGAAAAGTAGATCACAGCTAAAAATGCCCAATGCTGAGAGAACTGGTGTGTCTTGGGAACACCACTTGAGTCAATCTTTCTGACTAGTGCCTGGGGGAATCTTATTAGGGGCTCTATGTAAATGGAATCCAGCATTGCATCTCCTCCAGATTGAAAAATGGCTTGGCCTCTTGGCCACCCTTTAGCATTTGCACAGGCCAGTTAATCATGTCACCTCTGCCCTACCCTAGGGAAAGGAGCCAAATGTCCTGCTGGTGGACGCCTTGTTGACTATTTCTCATCAAAGGGGTTTAATTGCAGCTATAGAACACACACACACACACACACACACACACACACACGGACACACACAAGGACACACACACATGGACACACATGCACACGGACACACATGTGAACACACACAGATTATCAAAACACTTCCTTTGAACTTTCCAGAGAAAATTATTTTCCTGATATGGTATTTTAACACAAGGGTTATCAAGTATGTTTTATCTGCTTTTCCAGATTAAAGGTACCTCTGAGTCTGATTTATGGCTAGATGAAATGAATTTCTATTTTAGAAGGAAAGGTCCAAAGGCAAGCTATTTCTGAATAATATATATGGCTTGCGGCTGCTGCTGCTACTACAGGAAAACACACACACACATACCACCACTACCACCACCACCAAAGTGACTTTATTAGAGCATACTTTTTATAACTGCGTTTTGAACAATGCAAGCCATAAAGTTGAAATATGAGTATGCTACTCAACATTAAAATGCTTTGTAATGTGCTTGTGAAGAAAGCTAAAGTTGCAGGCTAAAAGGGCAGGTGCTCTTTGTAAATTAAAGAGCAGAGATGCACACGTATTCATCACAGGGAATCTGAGAGCCATTCTAAGCTTCACTGGGCTTTGAACCTGGACTTCTCAATTCTCAAACCATCGACATTTTCAGGCAATTGTGAGAAGTAGTATGGAAGAGCAATTTTCTCCTTTTTCTCATGCAATTTCCTCCTCTAGAGAGCACATTTACAGAGGAATTAGACTACTAATTTTCTTACTCCCTCCAGAATGTGGCAAGGCAGAGACCCTGTGCTACCCCCCTGCTCCTGCCTAATCTCCCCACTTTTAGTCTAGTGTCCACTCATTTGGATAGGGGTCAGGGTAGGGGTACTGCCAACAATGCAAGGGGGACTGTAGAAGGGACAGCACTTACTGTGGTCATCCGGCACCTCTCAATACTTTCTCATTTGAAAGCCCAGCTGGGCACAGTATGGTCTAAGTAAGACTTTGACAAGTTGTATCACTTCGTTGACTTGTCAGCACCAGCAGAAATCCAGATTTTGCACAACAAATTCATCCTTGAGTCATCAGCATTGATGTATGAATTCATCATTCACTTTAGTCAGGGACTCCAAATGGCCCTCTTGCAGTGATTTGGAAGTCCAGCCTCTCTATTTTAAGTATTTCCATACCAACAAGCCCTGCTTGGCATGATACTGTTCTCTTCTCACCCCCATAACTGGCACACTGTTTAGGGCAGTGCTGAGGAAAGGGCTTGAGAAGAGAAAGATTGGACTCCTGTCTGAGCTCTAGCATTTCCCAGCTCCACGTGACCCCCAGGCAAGTCCTCCCACATCTCTGGGCTTCAGATTCCTCATCCCAGCAAACAGAAAGTA
Source organism: Dipus sagitta (assembly GCA_036346955.1). NCBI lineage: Eukaryota > Metazoa > Chordata > Mammalia > Rodentia > Dipodidae > Dipus > Dipus sagitta. Next base: position 31,340,605 of record CM070786.1, read on the forward strand.
TCCCTTCCTTTCTCATCCATCTAGGTCTTAATCTCAATATGCCAACTTTCATTCTCACTAGGATGCATACTGAGCATCTGAAGCCAAAAGTGGAGTCCTGAACTCACCCCCTCCACTTGCCTGGACTCCCCCAACCCCAAGTTCAATCTCTCCCCTTTCAGCCAATGGGTCATCTCCCATATACTCAGGTGCATCCCTGAGTGTCGTCTTTGTCTTCTCTGTTTCCTCTCTCTTCATGGTCATCTGCAAGCCTGTCTGTTTCATTTCCAAAATAAATGTGGGACTCGTCCTTTCCTTTCAAGCCCTGCAGGCCCTGCCCTAGCCCAAATTCAAACCACCAGCATTATTTTTTCTATCTGAAAATCACAGTAGCCTCCTGCTATCTTGCTCTTCTATGATTTATTCTTCATGCTGGAGCCTTAAATAGTATAAAGAAGACTGGCTCCATTCCATTTTACCATCATTTCGCTGACCTCTGCCTACTTTTCCGCTCTCAGGCCCTCGCTCACCTTCCACCTGCCTCCTGTATTCCCAGCCTTCCAGCCTTCCCATGGGCATGCCTTCTTGAGCACATCCAAGTCTTTGCACTTGTTGCTCCTTGTGTTTTGGACAACACTTCTCAGCTTCTAGCTTGGTTTTATTGTCACTTCTTCAGATGGTCTTCCCTGACTGCTTGTCATTTGCCACTATGTTATATATATATTTTTAGACTTTTATTTAAAGCACTCACTGAGACCTAAAATCATCTTGAATTGTGTGCTAACTTTGCACCACTAGCAGGCCAACCCCATAGGGCATGGGATGTGTGTCCTCCTTCACCATTCTGTCTCCATTGCCCAAAATGCTTCCTGACATGTTGTCAGTGCTCAATACATTTGTTGAAAATGGAATTACTTAAAATGACATGATGAATAGAAAGCTCTAGAACAATGCTTATCATGTCACAAAAGTAACGTGTGCCTGTGCTCACCCCTGATGCTAAACCATAAGCTCCTAAACAGTCAGAGGCCTTAGGGTAGAGAGCCCCAGCAGGTCACTCATTTAGCATGTAGGAGACTCTGCCTTTGATCCTTGGCACCAAACAAAAAAACAAATGCCAGGATGAGATTTTGCACATGTTAGATGTTTAGGAAACATTTCCTGCAGAGAGCAATCTAGAAGGGCTGCTTGACTTCTGTTTCTGAGGCTACCACTTTCCTAGAAGAGCTTTCCAGTGACCCATCAGAACTGTTGTAAGCACCGTCCTTTGAAGGCCGTGTATGTTATATTACCTTAAATGAAAAATACAGTCTTGGTAGAAGATGTTCCTCACTTTCTTCTCTGAATTAAGAGAAGAATGGGGTGTTTCTCAATAGTGACAACTTATAGAATCAAAGAGGATCTAGGGCTAGGGATATGGCTCATTTAGGAGACTGCTTATCCAGCATGTATGGAGCCCTGGGCTTGACCCCCGTAACATATAAACATGGTAGTACATGCCTACAATCCCAGAACTCAGGAGGTACAGACAGGAAGGTCAAAAGTTCAAGGTTATCCTTGGCTATATAGAAAGCTCAAGCCCAGCCTGGATTACACAAGAATGACCCTGTCTCACAAAATAAAACCAACACAACCTCCCCCCCCCAAAAAAAAACCAAAAGGTGATCTAAAGTGGACACTCTCCAACTAATTTTAGGGCACATGCCTTCCAATATATTTTACCATCTTCACTGATGAAGGTTATAAGATGACTTCTCATTTTCAGGGCCGATGTCTCCCTGCCTCTTCCCTAACTGGTCACCATGTCTAGTCTCTTTCCTGCTATGACCATGTCTAGGTGATCCCCACCCACTCCACACTGACTTCTGCTTTGCTCTGCTCTTCCATCTTCCAGGGCCATTCCACAATCTTTCCAGCTTTCTGACAGCCTTCGCTGGCTGATTCACTGTAAAGCTGCTGGAGCGAGTGTGATGTCCTTGGAGGGAGCTTCCTCTTGGGTGATGAAATCCGTGTGTGGTATGTCACCTTAAACATCCGGGCACCTCTCAGACTCCCTTCTCACCTTGCAGTTCAGAAGCAGCACCTCAGAAGTCCAGTTCCTTCTGGTCACCCAGGCCCATGCCTCTACACATGCCCATGGGTCATGCCTGATCCATTTCAGCTTGGGGAACCCTGTTCCTTGTTCTAACACCCCATGCTATAAGCTCAGGAAGCCTCCATCAACCCAGAGAGTGCAGCTTCCCCCCTCCACCTCCCCATCTTGCACATGCTTCTTGTTATTCTAGCCATTTTGGGGTCAAGACACAGAATACCTGCTGTCCCATGTTTGGCAGATTGTACTTCCTCAAATGGCCGCATCTCATTCTATAAACATCGTTACAAGTGACTTTGATGCTATTCCCATGGAGGAGCGGAGTTTCTGGTGCTTCCCAGGGAGTGGGGGACGCGATTACAACACTTGAGCCCATGAAACACAGTGGAAGCACCTAATGAGTTCTAAGGCTGGCTCATAAAGGCCATACACTTTCTGCTTCCTCTCTTTGGATGTAGGAGCATGCCGTGAGGATCCCCAGACCACGTGTCGATGTCTTCAGTCTCAGGCTAGTTCTTAGCCATCAGCCAAAATAAGCTCCATGGCATATATAGGAACGGGAAAGTCTCTGGGATGGGGTCACCCCCGGCCACCATCCACTCTGTCTGAGTGACAGGCTTTGAACAAGAACCACCAGGGAGACCCACTTGACCACAGACCCACGAGGCATCATAAAAGGCGGCTAGAATTGTTTCAAGCCACTATGTGTTACGCCAGCTTTTTTTTTCTGCATAGTAATTACCACTTGTGCACAACTGTAACTTGAGATTCTGCATCCTTGTGTCTGTCTGTCTGGCAGTTGGTGCCGGTTGGAGCTTGGGACCTCAACTGGGGCTGCGGGCATCTTCATGGGGTCTTCTCCTATGGCTTGGGGGTCCTCGCAGCATGCAGGCTGCGTGCAAGAGAGGTGGCGGGCAGGAGCTTTTATTCTGTTGCCCGTGGCTCAGTCCCCACTTGCCCAAGCCCCTGCTGAGGCTGCAGCAGCAGAGAGAGTCTTTATCCTGGGCAGAATTAATGGCTCTCTGGTTTCCTCCCTATCACTGGAACATTCTCCTTAAACGTGCTCCCCCTGCCTGCCCCTATGAAATGAAGGCCCCACATCCCCCTCCTTTTCTGGTTCAAAGGAAGACCTCAAGGCATGACAGACTCCTTGGGTGATGGACCCTGGCAGCTGCTGTCCTCAGTGTCTAAAAGATTTCTAGTGGAGGTGTAGGAAACATCAGGCGCCCAAGGTGGAGAGGCGGCATCTCAGACACACCCTCGGCATTCACCCTTGAGCTCTTAATGACTTTGATAACTTGAGGCAAAGCCAAAGGTTGTCATGACATGTCATTCTGCTGAGGCTGGCAGCTGCGTCACGTGGGGACGGCAGCAGGTGGTGTGAGTCACCGGGCTGTTGACGAAGCTAGCGTGCTGCTCGGATCCACATCTCAACAGCTTTTCTTTCTCCACTGAACCAACGATCAGGTCCTCCGGAAAAAAGCCAACCCCCTGAAGCACAGGGTAGAAGTCTACGAAAGTGATGGTTCTTAGGCAGAGAATGGCATCATACTTGCTGGCATCTGGAGATTTGCAAATATCCCTTCAATGCTCTTCCCAAATGCCAAGTGCCTCAGTACACAAAAGGGCAGGGAAGGCAAGCTTCATGGACCCTCAGTGTTGGGAAAGCAACCCTGGTTTGCAGCCTGGGTGTGAGGAACATGAAACAGATATGTGGGGCTGCTTTGAGCAGGTTAGATTGACAAGTCAGCCACTCCTCACCTACTTCTGGCAGAGTGCCTTGACATTAATCACTGCCAGCTCTTGCCCTGCCCAGGTCCCCCATGGACAGATGAGAGAAATTAGGCTCCTTTTTCAACAGTGGAAAGGTGACTGTGGCTGAAATATTTCTGCACAGGGCATTGTGGGCTGGATGTTGGGCAAGTCCCTGGGGCCCTGAGATCCTGTGAGTGGTCAGCAGCTGGATAAATCAGGAACCAAGCACACCCACATTTTGTGTCTAGCTGGTGCTATCACCTATGGCATTCATCTCGGTCCGCAAAGTGCCACCCAGCCCTCTGCACTGCAGACACACTGGCATAAGTAGGTCAAGCAGTCTGCTCATTAACGTGACAGCAGTGTCACGTGATATTAAACTGTGATTTTTGATGGAGGCTTGAAGAGACAACAAGTATCCCATACTAAGGAGAATTTGAAAAGCCAGCCCAGAGCCATTCAAATCTCATGCTCACAACTTCTGAGCTCTGCCATGCACACACTGAGGTGTGAACTGGTGTGGGGTCCAGAAGAGGCCGGATGTAAGTAAGAGAGGATTTCTTTTAGATTCATGTGTGTGTGTGTGTGTGTGTGTGTGTGCGTGTGTGCATGTGTGTGTGTTTATAGGTGCTTGTCATGCATGGGTTTGGAGACCAGAAGGCAATCTCAGGTGTCATTCCTAAGAATACTGTCCATCTTTTTTTGTTTGTTTGCTTGTTTTGTTTTGTTTTTTCTTTTTTTAAATGATAATCTAACAGATTATCCAGCTTTTTTTGTTATTTTTATTTATTTATTTGAGAGCGACAGAGAGAGAAAGAGGCAGATAGAGAGAGAGAGAGAGAATGGGCACGCCAAGGCCTCCAGCCACTGCAAATGAACTCCAGACACGTGCGCCTCCTTGTGCATCTGGCTAACGTGGGTCCTGGGGAGTCGAGCCTCAAACCAGGGTCCTTAGGCTTCACAGGCAAGCGCTTAACCGCTAAGCCATCTCTCCAGCCCATTCTTTTGGTTTTTCGAGGTAGGGGCTCATTCTAGCGCAGGCTGACCTGGAATTCACTATGGAGTTTTGAACTCATGGCGATCCTCCTACCTCTGCCTCCCAAGTGCTGGGATTAAAGGCGTGCGCCACCACGCCTGGCCATTTCTTTTTTTTTTTAGACATGGACTTGTATTGGTTTGGAGCTCACCAAGTAGCTCATACAGGATGGCCAGTGAGCCCCAGTGATCCTCCTACCTCTGCGTCTCCCATGCTGGCATTACCAGAGCACGTCACTGTGCTTTCCATTTTCATGTGGGCACTGCGGACCAAACTCAGGTCTTTATGCTTGACCACAAGCACTTTATGGACTGGGCTACCTCTCTAGCCTAGGAGAGGACCCTGCACCCTGTACCATCTCATTTCCTGAAGGGAAAGAGGATTGGTGGGAATGCTTGCCTCAGAACTTGGACTTTAGGGGGCCTACCCTGGGCGGGGGGGAGGGAGCTATAGACTAAACTGATACTGGATGTTAATCTTAACATCACTCACCACAGGAATTTTTCTTATTTAAGCAAATGCAGCAAAAGGCACACTGTTGCTTTCGGAAAACATCCCACAAGTGCAGCTTACTAATCATGCTGCTGAACCTAGAAGCTTCCAAGCAGCACCTGTTCCAGTACTTTCCATTGTCCAAAGCCATAACTACATCCAACACTGTCTAGAGAGGTGGCAAGGCCAATGCAATTATCCTTATCTGGTAAAAGTGGAAATTGGGGTTCTAAAACAATTAAACAGTCTCCCCAGTGTAACAGAGTAAGTCCTGGTCCCTGGCCCCAACTGTGCTCTAGGTTATCATAGATAGTTTCAGAATTCCATTTACATTGGCCTCTTATGGTACTAAACAGAAGCAAGGTGAGGCAGTGGGTGGCATCCTGGTAGAATGGGTTTTGCTTGTTTTTCTTCCTCTCAGACATCAAATTCTGATAGCCAAGAGGTAAAATAAAGTTATTCAGTGCTGGAAGCATGTCCAAGAGCATGTGTGAAGGGGACTCTAGTCTCTACAAACTATGAAACATATCACATTCCCTTTTGCTTATTGACACGGTAGGAATATTCATGAAACTAGACATTAATGCAAAGAGAATCTCACAATTCCCATTCTTGAAGAGGTCTTCTAGTTCATCTCCAAGCTGTTAGGTCCCTGACATGCCCTGCAGCCATTTTCCTCATGGGGAAAGTTCCAGAGAGGTTCCAGGTGGACAAGGCTGGTGAGGAGGCTGTGGTAGGGAAGAAGTAAGAGTGGCAGCCGCAGCTCCTTGTCCTGGGCCTGGAACATGGAAGCCACCCAGCAGATAGGAGCTCCCTCTCTCTGTTTTCTCATACAGCCCAGAGCTGGACAGGGCTGCAAGTTTCTTCAGCCTTGGAAGAGACCCACCTTGTTGCCACTTCAAAACCCATACAGATTGGCAACCCTTGGCCTGAAGTCCCGGTCAGAAGTCAGATAAGCAGTGGGTGGTTTGAGCTACATGACAGAAACGCATCCTCCACTTCTGTGAGCCTGAATGTCTCCAGATGGAGAGAGGCTGGCTGACAGATCCTCTCCTGTTTTTGTATTACAAGGCCTACAAACAATCAAGCAGGGGTCATTGGTGGATAATATAAGATTCAAATGTTATCACTATGGTGATGGCAAAGCAGGAGAACAATTATTTTCTCAGGCTGGGATATAGTGTGCATGTGTGTGTGTGTCTTTGTGTGTGTGTGCACTAATCATCCATTCAGTGTATGTTTTCTGTGGACCAGGTACAATGCTAAGGATATTGTAAATATCATTCCATTTGCTATTATTCCCAGTTTTCAGGTAGGGGAAATGACTTACCTAACTCTGCACCCTATAAGTAAGAAATGAGGAGATGCACACACATCAATTCCACAGTGGCACTGCCCAGAAGGCAAGGCTGATGTCCTCCCAATGTCCCCTCCCTCCCCTCTTACCCAAGGCCTTCATGTAGCCTTCAAAGTTTTCATTGCTCTCCATCTCCCAGGTTCCACTCTGGTCCTTTGTCATGGTGGCGGTTTCTGGCTTGGTGTGGGTGTATGGTGGACGTGGACGTGGTGGAGAAGGCTGCAGGGAGAGCGTGTCAAGCTGAGCTGCTTTTATATAGCTTAGTGGACCGGCTTTACGGATCCGGAGATAACGGAGTCAAAGGTCACAAGCCCAACTCAAAGGAACTTTCCTTTCCTTTGCAAAGTTCAGCTGGTCTGTGGACAGGCGATCCAGGCACAAAGTCCTGCTGTGGCCAGGTGTTCATGTGTCCTAATGATGTCCTTAACACACGGGACCTTGGGGCAGCTCATTTTTGACTGGCTGGGCTCCCACAGAGCCCCTGACCCCACACAGAACATTCCATCCAGTTTCTGGGGAAAATAAAAACCTATGTCCACCCAGCACCCACGCCTCAGACCTGGAGCCTTCCAGACTTGCAGTCAGTTCTCTGGCACGGCTTTTACAGGTGAGCCAGGCTCAAAGAGGTTAAACCACATGTGCAATAACAGCTCATAAGTCACAGATGCAGGCCTCAAATCCAGGCCTGGCTGAGATCAAAATCTTCTCCTCTACAATTGGCCAGGTGAGCTTGGGGAGGGGAATTGAGTGTGACTTAGGAGCCGACCTCCCCTTTCTTTCCAGCAAGGCGGCCATACACCCCTAAGCAGCAGCTCCATGAATGACAGAAGCATGTTCTGGAAACACCAGCAAGTTGGGCCTGGCGGGCGGCCAGATGAGAGGCAAGGGGCAGTGGGACTCAGCTTCCATACTCCAGAAGCAAGCCAAGGATCATCAAAACCCAGATGGGGCCACAGCCAGCACAGAGACAAGGAAACTGTTCAGAGCTGTTCTCCAAGCTGACATCCTCTTGGATAATGAAGTGGGCTGGTTTTTAGCTCTGGCATCTCATTCTGAGACATGAGGTCTGGAGATGGAACCCTATACTGTGAAGAATGGAAGTGTTGGCTGAGATAGATATGCCAGAAGGCCCTCAAGCGATAGCAATTTTGATGAGGAACTTTGGAGCACTCAGGCGTACACACACACACACACACACACACACGGGTGTACACACACGCACAGGTATACACACAGGTGTACACACCCACAGGTGTATACACACACACACACACACACACACACACACATACACTCTTCTGTGCTGTGAAGTCTAATTAAATGGCTTCAACTGTGGGGTTGGTTGGATGTATAACAGCACGCACGTGTATCTTTTAGCAAACACATTGCAGTCAGGAAGATGTCGAGCGAACAAATGAGCCATCTGTTGTGAAAGGTCCAACACGGGGTAAAGGGAAGGGTTCATAATGGAAAATGCCACAAACGGAAAATAAGCAGAGGCAGCAGATGGGGCCAGAAAGGACTGCTGGGGATTCATACTTTGAAGTCCAACCAGAAGCTGAGGCAGGGTAAGTCATCTTCCTTTCCACAGTCAAGTGTAAGTGCTTCCACACAGTCACCAAAGAGCACCTCACAGGTCTTCCCTGGAAAGATGAAACGAAAAGTTGGCTTGGGAAGAAAGAGCAGGGGTGGGGGGATGCGGGGGATAAGAAAGGCACTGTTGACGGTAATGAGCCAGCGTCTTGGGCGTTAATGCGTGCTTGTGCAAGGTAGGAAGGTGAAACCCTTATGCCCTCAGAAAGCCTGAACCCCTGAGGAACCAAGACTTCATTGAAGATGTCAACTAGCCAACATTTGTTCAAAGACAACAAGGGCATCTCTTTATTTAGCTTGGACCCTACCCTGCCTACCCTGGCTTAAGGTTTGAATTTAAACTTCTGGGGTTACCAAGGATGTTTAAAAAAAACAATTTTAAGAGGTTGATATCTTTAGGCTGTTGGCAGAAAAAAAAGTAAGTGTAAAAACTGCCTGGGGGCTGGAGAGATGGCCTAACGGTTAAGGCACTTGCCTGCAAAGCCAAAGGACCTCGGTTCGATTCCCCAGTACCCATGTAAGCCAGATGCACAAGGTGGCACATACATCTGGAGTTTGTTTGCAGTGGCTGGAAGCCCGGGTGTGCCCATTATCTCTCTCCCCCCATCTCTCTCTCAAATAAATAAATAAATTTTTAAAAAAAATTAAAAAAATGTCTGGAAGGATATACCTTCCAGTTAGGCAGAATGGATTCTCTGTAATGAAGCCATGTCAAATATAAGCTTTATAATTTACTTATAAAATGTGTGAAACTAATATACCAAGAGCAAGCATCAGAAGAAATATATTATGTGTGTTTCAGATAATAAGATGATCAGGTATAGCCAGCACAGGGACAAGGAACCTATTCAAAATATCTAAAATATTGTAAAATACATGTAAAATGAACAAATTTTTAAAAAGCATTTAAAACTTTAAACAGGAACAGAATAAGGTCTCAGAAACCAATGCAAAATAATTAAAGAGTACTTCTAGGAATTAATAGTTGTTAAAATTAAAAATGCAATAGACTAAACAGCTGATTAAATACAGCTGAAGAGAGTATATGTGAACTAGAACAGTCAAGAATTTTACTTCAAAGGTATAACAGCGAAGATATTGTTGTAAAAACTTAGAAAAAGTGACAACAAAATTTAAAATCCTCCAAGCAGAAAAGACATCTCCAAGCAGATTATTTAGAAGTGAAGGAGGTAATAATCAACTTGATATCTGGCCTTGCGCCAAGTGTGGTGGGAGACGATTACACACCTCTGCCTTGACTTCATAAGGGGAAACATTTTTTTGTTTTGTTTTTTTCGAGGTAGGGTCTCACTCTGGTCCAGGCTGACCTGGAATTCACTATGTAGTCTCAGGGTGGCCTTGAATTCTCAGTGATCCTCCTACCTCTGCCTCCCAAGTGCTGGGATTAAAGGCATGTGCCACCACACCCGGCTGGGGAAACATTTTTTAAATGTTTTATTCCTTTATTTGCTGGAAAGAAAGAATACGAGCCTTTAATCCCAGCACTCGGGAGGCAGAGGTAGGAGGATCGCCGTGAGTTCGAGGCCACCCTGAGACTACAGAGTGAATTCCAGGTCAGCCTGAGCTAGAGTGAAACCCTACCTCAAAAAAAAAAAAAAAAAAAAAAAAGAAAGAATACGAGCACAGTAGGGCCTCTTGCTGCAGAAAATAAGCTCCAGGCTCATGTGCTGCGCCGTGTGTCTGGCTTTACGTGGGAATTGGGGAAGGGAGCCCAGGTGGTTGGCTCCGCATGCAAGCGCCTTTAACTGCTGTCAAGGGGAAATACTTTTGAACAAGAATTCTAAGCTCAGCTGGCTATCGCTCAAGTATGAGGGCACACACACCTATATAGACAGGCACACACACACACACACCTACTGTCAATCCCTCAGCCTTATCATAAGGCCCAAACTGCACCTAGAAGTCAGGATGTTTATGCAAGATGATCGTGCCAGCAACAGGAGAGACTCGATAGTTGCTGGGTGAAGTCACCGTGAGCTTGCAAACCTCAGTGTCAGAATACTTGAGCACAAGAAAGAAAACTCTCTTTTTAAATCATGCCAGTAGATAGTAGATAATTACCAAACATTGGACCATACTAGAAAATCAGTAAAAGCCTGCCTCCTTTGTTCAAGTGAGCCACCTGTCACCTCTGGTCAATCCTAGCTTATTTTGGTTCAAGTTGGCCAGCTTCAGCTGAGATCCCAATAATGGAACCCTACCTTTCTTGTTTGTAATGTGTGGCTTGGTCTCTAGCCAACTAGTTCCAGGTAATAATATCCCATTGTCTTGTATCAAACTCAACTATATGTGGGTTTTTTCTTCTTCTTCTTCTTCTTCTTCTTCTTCTTCTTCTTCTTCTTCTTTTTTTTTTTTTTTTTTTTTTTGGTTTTCAAGGTAGGATCTCACTCTAGCTCAGGCTGACTTGGAACTCACTTCGTAGTCTTAGGGTGGCCTCGAACTCACATTGATTCTCCTACCTCTGGCCCCCAAGTGCTGGGATTAAAGGCATGCACCACCATGCCTGGTCAACTATGTGTGTTTAATAAGCTGTTTAGATCATCTTTTACCTTTGAAACTATTTTAGTAACATTATATTTAATATCTTAAAAACTTAAATTTACATCCTATGTGATGCAGTGTTTTGCTATTACAGAAATTCATATACTATTGGAGTCTATAAATAATTGATGATGGGACTAGAGAGATAGCTTAGTGGCTAAGTGCTCTTCCTGCACAGCATGAGGGCCCACAAGGGCCTGAGACCACCTGAGTTGGGATTTTCAGGACCCACACAAACAGTGGGATGTGGCTTTACATATGTCTGTAATTGTGGTCTTGTGGGGAACAGAAACCCAGGAATTACCGGAGTTCACAGAAAAATGGCAAGCTCTGGGCGCAGAAAAGGCTTTGGTTCAATATAAGAAGGGGAAATAGAGCAACGGAGAAGGACACCTGCAGTTCCTCTTTGGCCACCAAGGGCGAGTGCACTCTACCGCAGGTAAGCACAGGGGGCATTGCATGAACACATACATGTATAACACACATACACACACACACAAACATGTTCACACATGTGCGCCCCCTCCCACACCACATCCCCAACCAAGCAAAAAACAAATGGGTGGATGACTACAATGGGATGAAAGGCTTGACATCTCTCTTCAGGTTACTTCTGTCCCTTTTGCTGGACCTCGGATCTAGCCAGATCCTAGTAGCTGTGCATGTTGAAAAACTGTCCAAGACAATGATACACTGTTACCTTGACGTGTTTCCCATGGGACAGGTAAGTTAGAAGAGAGCTGAGTGGCATGACTTGATGGTGAGTTCAGGGAGATGGTGATGGTTGATTGACTAGACATTTAGGAAAAAAGGTAGGTTTAAGCATCATCTTAAAAAAACAAAAGTTTAGAGAGAATTGGCACATCAGGGCCTCAGCCATTGCAATAAAACGCCCAATGCTTGCGCCACCTAGTGGGCATGTGAAACCTTGTGCTTGCCTCACCTTTGCGTGTCCGACTTACCTGAGATCTAGAGAGTCGAGCTTGAGTCCTTAGGCTTCACAGGCTAAGCCGTCTTTTTTTATGAGAGACAGGGGGAGAGAGAGAGAGAATTGGCACACCAGGGTCTCTAACCACTGCAATTGAACTCCAGATGTGTGCACCACCTTGTGCACATGAGTGATATTTTGCATATGCATCACCTTGTGGGTTATGTGGGTTCTGGGGAGTTGAACCTGTGTCCTTAGGCTTCACAGGCAAGTGCCTTATTCACTAAGCCATCTCTCCAGACCATTACATGTTGAAAGCAGTGGCTCTCACACTCTGGCAAGCATCAGTGATCTGAAGGGCAAATCGGAACTCGGGTTGCTGTGATCCACCTGCACACTTTCTGCTTTAATGGGTCCAAGGTGGGGCCCAAGACTTCATATTTCTACTAAGCTTCCAGGTGCTGCTGCCCCAGGACCACAAGTGAAAATTACTGTGTAGGTGTAATAGAAATAGAAGACGAGGGCAGCAGGGAGGAGATGATGAAGTCTTAAAGTCAGGTATGCCAAGTCTTGAGTCTAAACACCACCACCTTCTGGTTGCAGGATCCCTGGGTACTTACGTTCTTTGAGTTTCACATTCATTCTGAGTCACCGTAGGAATTTGAAGAAAGGAAGGCACACAGCTCTTAGAAGGATTCCTAGCACGGAATGCATGTTTGTCCAAGGTAAGAGCGAGGATGAGGGGCTGTAGATCGAGCTGCTGCCAAGTGTTTCACTCGACATTACCCTTCAAAACACCCGTGGCTTCAGCACGCTCTGTCCCTCACTCTGGTGTGTGTAGGAAATGTAGGTGAACCAGGAAGAAAAGCAAGGGGGCAGTGACTGCAAAAAGCAGTGGCCACCCAACAACTGTGCCAGCCATGAACTCAAGGAAGACACCTTCATTAAAGTGGAACAGAACCCCAACTTCAAAAGTTCTGACCTAGCCCCTCTAGCTGACCATAGCCGGGTGACTCCACTTTTGATTTACTCACCTAAATCTTTGTGAAATATCTCAGATGACTCTCAATATGGGGATAAATTACCAGCCCTTGTTAACCTTTTCTTTAAAAAAATGTTTTTTACTTTATTTTTATTTATTTATTTGAGAGAGGGGGTGGCAGAGAGAGGGAGAGAGAGAATGGGTGTGCCAGGGCCTCCAGCCACTGCAAATGAACTTCAAATGCATGTGCTGCCTTGTGCATCTGGCTTATGTGGGTCCTGGGGAATTGAACCTGGGTCCCGTTAAACATTTTTTAGGTTGCAAGGAAATTTCTGAAGAGTTCAGGAAGAAGTGCAGATGTGGATCTCCTGGAAGGTTACGTCTAGATCAGTCAGTCCACTGAGCGTGGTCTCAGCAAAGGTCCTGGCATAGGGCACGTGAGCAGTCTCCAGGAGTACCTGACAGCCTCTGGGTGGGGGGGGGCTCCCTTCACCCAGGCGGCCTCACCCAGACCTGTTCAGGCCTGCCCAACTCCATCTTACTTTCTTTTTCCTTCTTCTTACCCTTGTTGGTTCCCCCCACCCCCCATGCTAGGAACTGAACACTGGGCCTCACACATGCTAGGCAAGCACTGTACCACAGAGCCACATTCCCTGCCCTTTCCTTCTTCTTACGGTTGGGTGTTTCCTCAGGAGGGAGCAAGGCTTTGCCAGGGTGCTGCTGATTCCCCTCCTCTTGGGCAATGCCCCCGAGACTTGCATATCTAGCCCAACCGTATGCCTTCACTGTGGAGAGCAGACACTGCATGCCCTTGTGTTCACCTGTAGGTCACAAGAAGGAGGCTGGGGGCTCCCTGAGCCACAGGCAACACTGGGCCTTGTCTTACATTTTCGTGCACACGGCGCCTCGTTTCCACTCATCCCAGAAGGCAGAGCGAGAATGCACAGAAGTCCCAGGTTCTCATCCTTCCCGTGGCTCTGGGGATCAAATTGCTCTGGGCCAGGAAGAGGCTCTCACAATTCTCTTCCTTCCATCATCCTACAGTTAGGAGGAGGCGGTGAGCCAGCCTGCTCACTTCCCACAGGGGCTCCTCTTCCTCTCCAAGTGTGTCTTTATGTTCTTAATCTCAACTGAGTGGAAAGTGCTATTCCTTGGCCCTCCCTTCCACCAGACCCAGTGGAATGCCTGCCAGCTGCCAGGTCTGCAGAATCTGTTGGTTTACTTTGTCCTTGAGTTTAGGGACCACTTTTATTTTGCTCACCACAATAGCCCCGGTGCCTAGACAAGCTGGTTGAAGTACATTCTAACGTGGGTGAATGAAGACTGCTCGTCCCGAGTGTGCCTGGGGAAAGGTATGTCTACGAACCAGTGGTTCTATGAACTGTCAGCAATTCTTTCCAACACTTCAAATTGAACGAAAACAGTGGTGAGTTAATCAATAAGATATTGGCCCATATACTCTCCACTCATTTATCAAATGCTATTTGATGTCCTAAAATCAATGAAGATGTACCCATTCAAACACTTTTATTTTGTAGTGTTTTTTTTTTCCCCACAATAAGTAGTTTGACCCATGATCAGAATGACAAATGTAACCTTTTGTTGAACATGCCAAACACTTGTTCAGTCTTATTTCATTTAACTCTCTCAGTAACCACTCCAGGGAGGCGATATCATTGAAATTTCACGTTCAGGGTGATGAAGACAAGGTTCAAAGAAATGAGGTGCTTTCCGAAGGGTAGCACAGCTAGTAGGAAGATGGTGGATTTGAACCCAGGAACTCTTCTGTCTTGTTCATTTGGCCTTGTTTTCTCATGAAGAAAACTAATATTTAGCTCTAATGCAGTGCTGTGCGTTAAGTTGGATAGTGTTTAAAAGACGTTATTTCAATGGTGTCCCAACTTCGGTCCTGTCAGAGTCACCCTATGGACATTAAGGATCCTGAACCTCTCCGTGTCCTGTTAGTTACCCAGGGGATTCTGATGCCCACCAGATTGTGAGAAGCGTTGCATGCTTGATAGGCACTGAAACATGACATAGCTAGAAAGCAAACAAGCAAATACAGCGTTGTCATGAGACTTGGGTGTAAAGAGAGAACAGAGGTATAAAGATAGTCTGTATACCTCGTGCTTCTGCAGGGCTCCACGTTGTACATGCCACCTCCTGGACTTGGCAGAGTCAGGACCTAGGAAGAGGTAAAAGTGATAACAGGCTACGGCCACAGCTGCCCTCCTGCCCTGCCCAGCACCCTCAGGACAACCAGTGGGGAACAAGCCCCTGTGCCCGGGCTGCTCTGGGGAACACCTAGCTGTCCTGCCCTTGACCAGTCAGGTTGCCCTCCTGGGAATCAGTTTCCCACCATGACATCCTTCTGAGGCCACAAGAGCCAGTAAAGTTCATTTTCCTTGCTGTTAGAGGCAGGACACCAGACTCAGGGCCTCTGGGGTTCCGTGAGTAGCCCTCAGTGCTCAGAAGGCCGGGTATAAATTGTAATATTTCTATTCCCCTGAAGGCAGCAGGAGAAAGGTGTTCGGGGGGGGGGGCTCCTTCACTTCCATCCATGCCACCAGGGCTTGTCTTCCTGTCCCATGCATGTGCTCTACTTTTGTTCCCAGAAGGCCGACTAGGAGAGCAGGACGATCGTAAGTTCCCATTCCTTCCTGCTCTGGTCATGGTTGTTGGAAGGGCCTTTGCAGTCTCCTGTTTCTCCTCTTACTAGCTTCAGGAGGAGGCATTGATCTGGCCACAGTCAATCAAACCACCTTTCCTCAAAGGCCTTGCCCTGCTCCTCCCTAAGGGTGCTCAGGAAGCCTGTGGCAATCCACCCCACTGGATGATTTTTGGGTTTTTTTTTTCCCCATTGATCTCACCTGGCCCAAGGAATAACTGACATTTTCATGTAATCAATCATGTAAATATTCCCAAGTCAACACACGGGATCTACTTCCTTCTCATTTATTTACCTATTCATATTTTATTACATTTTTGAACATATCGTATTTACATAGTTCCAAATTCAAGTAATATGCAAAGATACACACTGAAAAGTTTGGTTCACCTGTGCTCAGTTCCCGCCACTGCTGCTGAGGAAACTATTTTTATATTAATTTCTCGTGTATATTACTAGAGGTTATTTATAGACATAAAATTAAATATGAAGATCTCGTCTCTTTCTTGACTTTTAATCCAAAAACAACCATTTTGTGCTGCTATGACAGAAAGCATTCCACCGAGTAATCTATAAAGAATAGAACTTTGTTCTCTCACAGTTCTGGAGCCTGGCATGTCCAAGGTCAAGGCACACTCATCTGGTGAGGGTCTTCTTGCTGCATTCTTACCTGGCAGAGGGCAGAAGGAGAGGGAAAACCTCACTCCTGGAAGTGGCATATAGGGCATGAATCCTTGCACCTGGGCGGAGCCCCCATGCTCTGCACACCATTCAGAAGACTCCACCTCTCTACACTGCCCTGAGATTATATACCTGTATGGGAAACCTGTTCAGACCAGAGCCACAACAGAGGTCCACATTTCATGCGGAAGGGTTGGTGATGGGCAGATGGGCTTTTGCTGAGTGGTTGGGTCCTGAAGGCTCTGACATAACCTGTCCATTCATTCCTTGATGCCATTATTGGGAGGTGGTGAAAAGCAAGATATGTGGCCTTGGAGGAAGTAGGTCATTGGGTGCATGTCCTTAGGGGTTATAGTTTGTCCTGTTCAGTTACTTCCTGTGTTGCTCCACTAAATTCTCTCTTTCTCTTTCTCTCTCTCTCATGTGTGTGTATGTGTGTGCATGCATGTGTGTGAGTGCTCACATATCCATTTAGCATGCAGAGGCCAGGGGACAACCTCGGTGTCATTCCTTAAGTGCCTTGTAGGTTTTTTTGGGACAGGACTCTCGCTGGCCTGGAGTTCACCCAGTGCATTGGAGAGCTTGGTTGGCAAACACTAGGGATCCTCGTGTCCCTACTTCTACCAGCGCTGTGATTACAGGCACAGGCACGCATCACCATGCCTAACTTTTTTTTTTTTTGGTGGGTATTGGGGATTGATCTCAAGCCCTGGTGCTTCCAAGGCAAGTGCTCACTGATTGAGCTATCTTTGCAGCCCCTCCACTGTGCTTCCTTTCTGCAATGAGGACTTCCCCTTATTCCACCGCATACTCCTGTTGCCCTCATGTTCTGTCCATGTGTGTGAGGCCAAACAACCATGTGAGCCAAAACAAATCTTTCCTTCCTTAAGTAGTCACTCAGGTATCTTGTCACAGTGATGAGAAAAGTCTATCTAACACATTTGGATCCCTATTTTTCTTCTTAATATTTAATTTCTTTGAGAGAGGGAGAGAGAGAATGGGCAAGCCAGGGTCACTAGCCACTGCAAACCAGCTCCAGACTTATGTGCCACCTTGTGCATCTGGCTTTATATGGGTACTGAGAAATCAAACCTGAGTCCTTAGGCTTTTTTAAGCCTAAGCCTTAGCCTTTTTTAAGCAAGTGCCTTAACTGCTGAGCCATCTCTGCAGCCTCCATTTTTTTTTTCAAGGTAGGATCTTGTCTAGGTTGACCTGGAACTCACTCTGCAGTCTCAGGTTGGTCTCAAACTCAGAGCAATCCTCCTATCTAGGCCTCCCAAGTGCTGGGATTAAAGGCATATACCAAAACGCTCAGCTATGTTTTTCTTTTTACTTAATACATTTTGACAAATTTTCCTTATCACTGCAGAAAGAGCCTCCTAGTTCTCTGATTACTTACTGAGCACAAACCAACTGCTTGTAGCTGTCATAATTAGTTTAACTAGTTTTGAGCTGAAGGTCATTTAGGTTGTTTTTTTATTGCTTATAATTACAAACAGTGCTACTCTGATTTCTTTTTAGTATATATTTTGGGTAGATTGCAGCAAATGTCAAAGTAGTTCTCATGTAGGTTTTTCTGGTGTTATGACAGTTCTCATTTTATTTTACCTCATTTATTTTATAACATGCTTGGCTACCATGTACATTATCAAAATGATTTAAATCTATCTGCTAATTATACCAAGTTGTAAAAATGTATTTTGTTATCCTGATCCAAATTTCTTTAACTCTAAGTTCTGAGAATATTTTCAAATAGCTGTGAACCTTTTTCCATGAGCAACTTCTTCATGTCCTTTGCTCATTTTAAATTGGGTTGTTAGTCTTTTTATTGACTTAAACAGCGTTTTATATATTAAGGAAATTAATCTTATGATATAGCTTAGAAATATTTCTTTTAGTGTTTTGTTTGCCTCTTAGCTTTTTAATAATATTTTTTCCTATTTTTCAATTTATCTCAACACAATGCATGCAGTTGTTATAAAAGTCAAAGTACTACAAGGCATAAAGTGAATACTTTTGTCTCAATCCACTCATTATTTTCCTGACACAGAAGCATCTGTTTTCATCCTTTTTAGCTATTGCTTGGGAACATGACCTCATATTTCTAAATAATAGCTCATATCACTTCATTGTATAGTTTTAGACATGTTATATTGCTTCTACCAAAGGATGTCAAAGATTTGACACTTTTATACCATTCCCTCCTCTGCATATATATATATATCTGTGTATATACATACATTATATATATACATATATATATATATATATATATACAAATACATATATGTATATAATACAATACAAATTTTGATGCAGTCAATAGTCAGCATTTATGGTATTTTGATAATTTAAATATTATTTGTAGTTGAGCTGAATAATTAGCTTTCCATGCATGTCAATCTGTTTCCTGGAGTTAACAATAACTTCCGTTATTTGTAGGTACAAAATAGTTCAATATTTCAAATTCTAAGTTTTATTTTATTTTTTATTCTAGAGAGAGAGGGTGGGGGAAAGAGAATTGGCACACTAGGGCCTTGGCCACTGAAATCAAATGCCAGATGCTTGTGCCACCTAGTGGGCATGTGAGACCTTGTGTTTGTCTCAACTTTGTGCATCTGGCTTACTTGGGATATGGAGAGTCAAACATGGGTCCTTAGGCTTCACAGGCAAGCACCTTAACTGCTAAGCCAGCCATCTCCCCAACCCTTAAATTCTATGTTTTAACTTAATATATATCTTTCATTATTTTTTCAAAACTTCCAAGCATATGAGGAATTAATTCACACTGGAGTCAAGCACATTGAATATGAATTTCATCTTGAAGATATTACTCTGAAGCCCTTCTTTCTCCTTGCAGCTTGGGCTGTACCTAAATCCAAGGTCACTGCACTGCCTTAAGTCCCTGAGTCCAGAAGCCCTTAAAATGGTTACAAGAGAGTGTGCCTGTGACTTTTGATGCTATGCTTGTTTGAATATAATGTTTCCTCTAGACTCATGTGTTTGAATACTTGGTCTCCAGCTGGTGGCACTGTTTGGAAAGGTTGTGGAACCTTCAGGAGGTGAAGCCTTGCCGAAGGGAGTGTGTCACTCGGGTGAGGACTTGCTTTCAGAGTCCAGCCCTGCTTGCTGCTCTTCCTCTGCTTTATGTCTGCTGAGGTGACAGCTTGCCGGTACAGCCTGTCACGCCTTTCCTGCCATGATGGAGTCCGCTCTCTGGAACCGGAAGCCAAATTAAACCCAACTGGTATCAAGACTGGGATCATTGCTGCGATAAACCTGACCATGGGATTCAGTTCTTAGTCTTTTGGAACTGATTTGCGGGAGGAATGTAGAAGGCTATGGATCTTTGGACTAGAGAAGCCTTACGATGCTGTAAGCAGAGCTTTATGGGCCATTCTAGTGGGAATGTGAGAGGCTGAAATGCTGAGAGAAATGCAAACAATTGGGGATCATGAGGTTTCAGAAGGGAATAAAGACTCTATCATGGACCGAACTGCAGGCAGTTTGTGTGACATTCTGGCAAAGAAACTGGTTGCATTCTCCTTATGTCCTGAGAATTTGTGTGAAGATGAATTTAAAGGGAATAGGCCAGGGATGGAGAGATGGCTTAGCAGTTAAAGTACTTGCCTGTAAAGCCTAAGGACCCAGGTTCAATTCCCCGGCACCCATGTAAGCCAGATGCATAAGGTGGCACATACATCCGGAGTTTATTTGCAGTGGCTGGAGGCCCTGGTGCACATATTCTCTCTATCTCTCTCCCTATCTGCCTCTATCTCTCTCTCAAATAAATAAATAAAATACATTTAAAGGTAATGGATTAATGTGTTTAGTGGAGAAACTTTCAAGGCAGAATGACATTGAGTCTGTGGTTTGGCTTCTCTTAGCTGCTCTAAGGGAGCAAAATGCAAAACAGAAAGGTACAGAAAATGTGATGTTTGGCAAGGAAAGAAATATGAACAAGTTTAAAGGTCCTGGCACAACCACTTTGGTTATCATTGTTAAAAAGAGATTATCATAATTAAAAGGAAATCTACTGCTCTGTACAGGGACAATGGAAAAGATGCTTTGAGTGCAGGGCACCACCCAATGAAGGCTCAAGATAGGAAGAATTCAAATATTTTTGAAAGAAAAAGGCTTGAAAGGAGGGGCCAGACTTCATCCTGATCTTGAAGCAGATATTGAGAGCACCCCCCCACACACGGTGTTGGTTTTGGAGGCATGAAATATATATATATATATGGTATAGAAGGGGTCAGGGAGGATTATACCTTGTTTCCGGAGAGCTGCTGAAATGAATCAATCTGAGGCAGAATCAAAGGTGTTCTTTTTTTTTTTTTTTTTTTTTTTTTTTTTTTTTTTTTTAACAGAAGCCCTGAGAGGACACTGTGAAGGTGAACCCTTAGTTGCAAAGGAGACCACAGGATGTCAGACATGCCAGGACTCCAGGGCATCTGCCAAGGATAGCTACGGGGGCAGGGTAGATATGGCTCATGAGAGAGGCTGCAGAAAACAGCTAGAGGGGCAGAGCCCCCCCAAGCCTTTGTGAGCCCAGATGATTTCACCATGTGTCCTACATCTCTGACATGGACTTGCAGGATTTGATGTTTGTCCTGTCTTCGATTTTGCGTTGGTCCAATATTTTCTTGCTATATACCACAATACCTCCATTTTGGAATGGGAATGTTTATTCTGTGCCATTATATGTTGGAAATATGTAACTTGCATTTTGATTTTACATGGTTCACAGTTAAGAGACTGCCTGTAGTCTGAGGTGAGACTATAGATTTTGATTTTGGGGACTGATTAAAAACTAAAGGTTTTTTAAGTTGCCCTGAGTGCATTTTGCACTGTGAGGTGACCATGGAGCCTGTGGTGGTCAGAACAAAATGTGGTTTTAATGTAAAATGCCTCACATAGGCTCATGTATTTGAAATACTTGCTCGCAAGCTGTTTTCCTAAGAACTCTGACTCCACAAATCTTGCCACATTTTTTAAAAGTAACTCAGGCCCCATTGTCTGTCCTTCTCTTTCTTCCTCCTTCTCTTTTTTCCTTCCTTCCTTCCTTCTTTTCTCCTCTCCCTTCCTCTCTCCCTTTGTTTCTGTCTTAAAATTGCCTCTGAATGCTTCAATACTATAATCATCTACTTACATGTTGGGCCACATCATTCAGACCCACCACAGCTTCTCTTCTCTTACTTCATAATGATCATATCCAACCATGAGGTCCAGCAAAACCACTGAAGCCCTCTATAAGTCCAGAGGTACTATTGAATTAATTTCTTTCTTAATTTTCCTGTGAACAAGGTCTTATATGTCCCAATAAAGTGGGCATTAAACATTGCTTTTTGTATGTTCAGTTCCCTCAGTAATTCCTGTCCTTTCCCTGCCGTCTTTCAGCTACTGATATTTATGAGGGCTCAGTTGGCAATTACCAAGTGTCCCTAATGGCTCATATGAGATATCCCATCATGAAATGACTTCCTCTGTATTGCTTCAGTTTATGTAGCATTTGTCTCAAGGAGGCATGAGTAGTTACGTTTACTTAGTTCCTCCCGTTTTATGAGATTCCAGCTGACCCCACCAATCCTCATGTTTCGCAGCCTCAGAAGCCAGGATGTGAGGGGTTCTTTTATTTTGTTTTGCTGAAATGTTTTACCAATTCAAATACTTCAGACATAAATTATTTCTTAAGAATCAGCTTTCTGTACCAGGCTCTACTATTATAGTATGTATTTACATGCTGAATCAGGGATTTTACTTTTCTTTGTAGTGTAGGTTTGGTACGAGGTGTATCTTTTCATCTTCTAACCTTGTTATTTCCCTCCTCACTGTCTAGTTCTTCCCAGGGGCTCCAAGTCTTTGGGTCCCAGGAAAGGCTTCTTTTTTATCACACTTCTGATTTGTGTGTTCTTTTTATATTCTCTTGTATGTATGTATCTCTTATAGCTTCAACACCTCTACCTCATATTCCCTGTTTTCCCTTTTCCTGCCAAATCAGAGGTTAAGGTGGAGGATAACATCAGAGTGTCTTTTTCCTAATGTTACTTCTCCTTTATGCAGGCAAGTTCTTTCTGGAAATATAGTTAATCCTCAGTGGTATATCTTTTTGGCATATATGTGTAGTGTGCGTGTGTGTGTGTAAGTGTATGTATGTGTGTGAGTGTGTGTGTGTAAGTGTATGTGTGTGTATGTGTGTGAGTGTGTGTGTGTGTGTGTGTGTGTGTGTGTTGAGGCAGATGTTGACTTTGGGTATCTTCTTCAATTGCTCCCTACCCTATTTATTGAGACGGAGTCTCTCACTTGAACCCAAGGTTGACCATTCAGCTAGTCCAGCTAGCCAGCTTGTCCCAGAGATCCTATCTCTGCCTCCTGAGCACTGGGGTCACAGATGAGCCACCACACCCTCCTGGCATTTACATGAGGGTCCATACTCAGGTGTTTTTTTTCTGGTTTTTCATGTAGGGTCTCACTCTAGCCCAGCCCAGGCTGACCTGGAATTCACTACGTAGTCTCAGGCCTTAAACTAATGGTGATCCACCTACCTCTGCCTCCCGAGTGCTGGGATCAAGGGTGTGCACCACCACGCCTGGTCATACTCACATTCTTGTGCTTGTATGGTAAGTGCATTTACTGACTCAGCCATTACGTCTCACAGCAAAGGCCACACAAGTGCTGTTACAGCCTGCTTGTGAACATGTCCCATATGTGTTACTTAGTGGTTGCAATATATTCTCAAGTTCACTAGCTGTTTGGGGGATCTACATATTTACATGTGAACCCATTTATCAAGGAAGCGTGCCCTACCATATAATGTATGGGAAGATGGCCACCCTGGCATTCCAGTCTCAGGTGACTCGATCTGAGTCTGCTTCTTATCATTCATAGCAGGGTGCATGCAACTGCTGCTGTAGCAAGAAGACACAACATGTCACACCATGCGGGGAAAGGCAGCCGAATTAGGATTTCTCTCACACGTGCTGCAATGTCAGATGGATCAACCTCAGTTACATGTCTCATCATTCATCGTTAGTTCTGCTGGTCCCTGTTTGCGTGCCCAATTGTGGTGCATGATTTTTCCAGGGAGAGGTAAACAAATTCCCATTTATCCCATATAGAGCATCAGCGGCAGAGCAAAGAAACAATTTCAACAAAGTCTAGATTGGAGGGTAAATGAGTTATTAGGTTTCCTTTCAGGAGCATGTGTGACTCAAAGGCAGGGATAGCACCAGCAAATCCTACTCCAACATAAACGATGACTCAAGAAAGCCAAACCACTCAGGCTTCTTACATCGTTCAAATGTCCTGTGCAAGTTATAGGCAGCTTTACTAAAAATTCTCCTTTCCCTCAGCAATTTTCCACTGCTCATATAGCCTTCGGGGGTGTTCATGGGTCTTGTTTATTTTTTGTTTCTTCTTTTTTCTAGTGAGAGTGAGAGAGAAAGAGAGACAACTGGCATTCCAGCACCTCAGCCATTGCCATCGAACTCCAGATGCTTGAGCCTCCTAGTGAGTATGTGCGACCTTGTGCTTGTCACCTTGTGCATGAATCTGGCTTACATAGGATCTGCAGAGTGATCGAACATGGGTCCTTTGGCTTCACAGGCAAGTGCCTTAACTGCTAAGCAATCCCTCCAGCCTCTCCTGAGTATTTTTTTTTTAAGTTTTGTGAGCTTCCTGAGTTTTATGAGGCTCCCTCTGTACTCCAGAAGAGGATATTTCAATTTGGAAACAATAGCTATACAATACCTATAAAACTAGAAGTTAACTTATAGAACTGATGACAGTATTGTGTGCAAATTATTCCTTACCATAACAATGTGAACAGATTCTTTTCAGCACAGAATATAAGTCTCTGTAACTCAAACCTTCATTATTCATTTGAAGCAAGTGTAGCATCTTAAGGGTCTCCTCATTAATAAGTTAATTTGAAATCTACACCAAGTATCCACTTGATATTTATATGAGATTTATGATTTTTACCATGTAATCTGATAGATTTAGTTGAAATATGTACCCAGGGGAATAAATCTCATGATCAACTAGGCAGACATATTTTACATATTTTTCTTGGCTCCTAGAGGTGAATTCCAAGTAAGATTATATCTGTGCACTTACAAACTTATTCACTGGGGGTTTTCTTCTCTGAATTAATCTTATGTTTTGTTTTTTGGTTTGGTGCATCTAAAATCAACCAGTTATATCTTCTTGGAGACAGAAAGTATTGTCAGTTGGAATTATGGTCTGGCCATATAGTTAGAAAATAGACATTTCATCTATTGTGTGAGGCATAACAGAGACTTTTGCTTGTTAAATTTTTGTTTTGTTTTATTGGGTTGCTTATATTTTTACCTATTTTGAACACAAATCAATTTAAATTTTCATGTCTACTATGAATAGGAGAACATCTCTTTGATATTGGTCTGGTGAGATTTTTGTTTTCATTTTGAATTTGTGTCTTTTGTGTCACTCAAATTGTGGCTAAACTTGAAGCTACAGGCTTTCTAACTACCTATAATTGAAAATGTCATTACCCCTCATTGTGTATGCATTTATTTCTAAAAAATACATTAAATTATTAAGTTTTATAAACTATAAGAGCTTTTTGTTTGGTTTATAAAATAAGTAAATGTGTATATAAAATCCTTAGTACACAAAGTAACTAACCATCTAATACTTTAATGTGCCATAAAATGTGCTAAATAGGGGGCTGGAGAGATTGCCTAGTGGTTAAGGCCCATTCCTGCGAAGCGTAAGGACCCAGGTTCAATTCTCCAGGTCCCATGTAAACCATATGCACATAGTGGCACATGCATCTGGAGTTCGTTTGCAGTAGCTAGAAGCCCTGACACGCCCATTCTCTCTCTGCTTCTCTGATTGTAATAAATAAATTCTTAGAAAAATAAAAAATAATTTGAAAAATGTGCTAAATAGGGGCTTGAAAAATAGTTCAGCAGTTAAAGCACTTACCTGCAAAGCCCAAGTACCTGGGTTTGATTCCCCAGTACCCATATAAAGCCAGATTCACAAGCTGGTGCATTCATCTGGAGATGTTTTTTCAGTGGCTAAAGGCCCTGGAGCACCCATTCTCTTTGTCTATCTGCTTCTTTCTCCATCTCTCTCTCCCTAAAATAAAGAAATGAAAATAAAAGAATGTGCTAAATATTGTTTTGTCCTCAAGCTAACTCAGAAATAATTTTAGAGGGGCATGTAGAGTATACATGTTGTGGTGTGTGATGTGAGTGTAGTGTACTACTAAATGCAAAGATAATTGTGGACTGCGAAGGCTTGGTTTATGAATTGTCAAAGGGGTATGAGAGAATTTTCTTGGAACTGAGCAACTGGTAAAAGGTTGGTAGTTTATGGCCTGTGCCCTGAGAATTTGATCAAATTTGAGTTTAAAAGTAATGGACTGGTGTGGTTGGTAGAAATATAAAACAGAAAGATATGAAAGATGTATAGTTTATTGTAGAAAGAAATCCAAGCAAGTTTGAAATTACAGACACTGAGATTGGTTTTAGGTTACTCAAGCTGCAATTGTTAAGTTGATTAACAGCAGTAAGGGTGGATCAACAGTTTTGTATTGGGACAGTCGAAAAGATGCCTGAAGGCTCAAACTAGTAACAGTGCAAATTCTTTTGAAAGAAGGTGGCTGGAAGGAAGACTGGTGAAAGAGTATCCTGCTTTTGAAAGTCAAGCTTTATCCACTTCTGAATTTACAACAAACATGCCACACACCCGGTACCAGTTTTGGAAGCATGAAAAATGCAGGGAAAGTTCATGTAGTACACATGGTTCTAGGAACTGCTGAACTGTGGCATGTGAAGTAGGGTTTTAATACCTGTGGGGGGCCAGTCAAGCACTTTACAGAGCTATGAAGATGAACTGTGTTCTGCAGTATAGACTCAAAGATGTTTTGGATATACAAGGACTGCAGAATGGCTGCCATAGAGAGCTGTTGGCCTGGAATGGAGTTTTCTCTGGGATGCACAGCCCAGCTGGGTGGGTGGAATTGAAAGCCCAGAGACTTCATCACTGGTTATGGATGTTAGACTTGGGACTATTGATGTTTGATATTTACCTGATGGTTATTGGTCTACATTGTTCTAATCTCTCCTTGTTATGCCTTTTTTTTTTTTTTTTTTTTTTTTTGCAACGGAAATGTTTACTGTGTGCCATTATGTGCTGGAAGTAGGTAACTTGTGTTTTCATTTTACAGGGCTCACAGTTAAGAGACAGTCTCGAATCTCAGATGAGGCTTTGCAAAAGTGTTAAAGTCGGTAAATGGGGACTTTTGAAGTTAGACTGAGTGCATTTTGCATTATGAGAGGATCATGAGTCTGTGGGGGTCAAGGGTGGAATGTGGTGGTTTGAATGTAAATGGCCCCATAGACTCAGGGATTTTAGGTTAAAATTAGGCTTCCTACTTAAGTCTCTAATAGGCAGAGTTCTGCTAGAGGTATGACATTGGGAGCTGAGATAGTTAGAATATATGCCCCCATTTAGGTGTTTTATTAAAATTGTGTTTACAGCTTGAGCCCCTAGCAGGCAGATTCCTGCTGAAGAAGTGTGTGTCACTGGAGGCAAGTCTGAATTCTAGCACAAAGGTGTGCAAAGCAGTCTGAACTGTGAAAGATTTTTGTGTTTGCTGGCTGCTGGTTTTCTTCTCTGCTTAGGTCTGTCAAAAGGAACCAGCTTCTTCCACCATTGATGGAACTTCCTTTAGATTTGTAAACTTAAAATAAATCCCTTCATCCCATAAACACTGTCTGGTTGTATGTTCATCCCAGCATTGTGGAACAGTCTGCTACCAGGGTGGATCTTGAGTCCAGCCCAATGAGGTATAGAGAACCTGTATGAGCTCTGACTAATCATGCTTGCTGGTATTGGTTTTTCTCTTTCTGCTGTGGATGTATGAATGTGAACCAGCTTCTTCCACCATGATGGATCTTCCCCTGGAATCTGTAAGCCCTTTCCTCCCCTAAGCTGCTTCTGGTTGAATGTTGCTTACAGGAACATGAAGGTAACTACAACATCGATCCTGCAAGTTTTACTTTCATTAATGTCTTTGTTGATTTCTTGTCCTTGAAAACAATTTCATGGTTCTTATATTATGTTTTCCAGTAAGTTATGGCAATACTATGTCTCAGAGGTTAAAATAATGTGGGAAAGATGCAATCATAACAAAAGCTTTAAACCATTTTGAACTTATTGAGGATGTAAATGAACTTTATGTGGTAAGAACTATTTATGCTTAGCATATTAAAAATAAGACAGAGAGGGGCTGGAGAAATTGCTCAGTTGTTAAGGCACTTGTCTGAAAAACCTAATGACTCAAGTTCAGTTCCCCAGTACCCATGTAAAGGCAGATGTGCAATGTGGTACATGTGTCTGGAGTTCATTTGCAGTAGCTAGAGGCTCTGGTGTGCCCATTCTCTCTCTCTCTCTCTCTCCTTACAAATAAATAAAAATATTTAAAAAATAAAAGAGAGAGCCGGGCGTGGTGGCGCACGCCTTTAATCCCAGCACTCGGGAGGCAGAGGTAGGAGGATCGCTGTGAGTTCGAGGCCACCCTGAGACTCCATAGTGAATTCCAGGTCAGCCTGGGCTAGAGTGAGACCCTACCTCAAAAAATCAAAAAAAAATAAATAAATAAAAGAGAAATATATAAACTGTTTGTAGATAGCAAATATGAATGTATAGCATGTTATCTTATCTTCTTATTGTGAAAAACATAGTTGTGAATTTGTGTGTCCAAAACCCAGACCTGTATGAGAATTAAAATGTCAGCCACAGAACAAAAGAATATCACAAAGGACAAAACTGGAAAAGTAAGTGACTTTTACTTACCCTAGTTTATGGTATTAGCAATGTTAATAGGGTTGGGGTATATATAGCTCAGGGATAGAGCATTTGCCTAGCATGAGGAAGGCCCTGGGTTATACCCCCACCACTGCAGACATAAAGAAACGAAGGAGAATAGTAGCATTTTTCAAGTTTATTGAACCTTGATAGGCTTGCTTGCTTGAGTTGCTAATTAATATTTTCACCTGTAACATTTCACAATGTAAATGTTTTTTTTTTAATTTTTTTAAGTTAGCATACAAAGTAATGGCATTTACATGCATACTTTGTTTGTCCTTTATGGCTGAATCAGGCTGGTCCAGGGGAAACGAAGATAGCTGGTCATCCTATCTACTTTCTGGGTAACCTGTAGCTGTCTTGAGTAATTTTACATCCATGATGTTGACTCAGTGCCTTTAATATGAAAGGAAAAAGGAGAAGAAGAAAGGAAGAGAAAGTGATAGAGAGAGCAATGTATGGAGGGAAAGGAAATAGGTGCCTTGCATCTAAAACAGAAAAGATTTTTCCATTTATTTTGGCCTCTGTGCTTATTTTTAACATTCTCTTTGTCACCTTGATTCAATAGGCAATCAAATACTGTTTCCCAGTTACCCATTACCTCGCTTAATCAAGGGTCCAAATCTTCTCTGACAACTTTTGATTTTTTCCTTCCAAAACTCTGGTCTGAAATATTGAAGAAAATAAAATAAAGCTTGCAGGACATCTTTCACACCTAAAAACAGGCTTTGAGATTTCCCCAAGGATTCCTGGAAAAATCAAAAATTGTGTGCTTTTACCTTTTAAAAAGAGATGCTGAAAATAAACAGGTTTGGTGAGCTGAATAGAAAAATCTGCCAAATCAGAAAACATACTCAGTCTTTCCCAGAAGAGAAATGTGTAGAGATAACGTGGCATTAATACAAATTCTTCAGAAATTGTGTATCTCTTAGGAAATCCCTGGAGATTTATCAATGACTTGCTTTCTGTATGCATTTTAATTTTAAGAAAAATGCTTATTACAAACTTATTTAAAACACTTATAAACAAGTTCTGCTTAATTTTCTTGTGTTTATGAGTCTTAGTGCTTTGCCTGAAGGTATTGGGCTAAGTACAGTCAAACACTTGACTTTCAAGGTTACTGATTCTCAGGTAGAGGCATCAGAACTGGGATCCTATCAGTGGGCTCAGTCAGGATTTCCAGAACTCACTGCTGTTGAGGAACAGGTTTTATGCGACTATCATCTGTGTTCAGGACCATATCATCTACAAAGTTGAGCCTCATTTCCAATTTTTGCACTGTTATTGCTTTTCGTTGTCAGACTGCAATGGCTAATCTGTCCAGGAAGGTATTTGTGTTAGTTATTGGCAGGAGCATGACGCGGTTGTCACATTGCATCTGCCATCAGGCAAGAGAGAGACGAGTGCTGGTGCTCAGCTCACTTTCTGCTTCTTACTCAGTTCAGGGCCCTAGCCCATGGAGCGCCACCATTCACACCGACGGTGGGTTTTCCCACTTCAATATACCCAATCTAGAAAAATCCCTCACAGACATGCCCAGAAATATGTTTCCACAGTGATTCTAAACCCTGTCAGGTTAACAACCTAGATTAACCATCACACACAGTATTACATAATAGTAATGATAATGGGCACACTATTTTTATTCTTGGTTTTTAGTAGCAATGTTACTAATGTTTTACTAATAAGATGGACTAGTGTTTTTATTTTCTTTCTTTCTTTCTTTCTTTCTTTCTTTCTTATTTATTTATTTATTTATTTTTATTTTTAAGGTAGGGTCTCACTTTAGCTCAGGCAGACCTGGAATTCACTCTGTAGTCTCAGGGTGGCTGTGAATTCACAGCGATCTTCCTACCTCTGCCTCCCAAGTGCTGGGATTAAAGGCGTGCACCACCACGCCCAGCTAGATGGACTAGTTTTTAATCTAGTATATCATATTAGGATTTAGCTACAATCCATACCTATTTTACTAGGTCTTATTTTATAATTAATATCAATAATAGATGTCTGGCATCGAATGATAGTTCTCTTTTTACATATCAATATGATGAAACATTGAATTGTTCTTATATTTTTGTAGTAACACTGTGCATGCTGTGTTGTAAGGATATATTCTGATTATATTTAATTTTATTCATCTATAATGTTGATAAATATATATTGATGAATGATGTTAATATGTATTTTTCTATATAAATACTACAGTGATTTGTGAAGTGAATCTGGAATCTTTCTTTTTCTTTCTTTTCTATATAATTTTAAGATTATTCTAGGTAAGTGTTACAAGGGACCCTTAAGTTGATTCAATTATTTTACCTAGAGAAAAATCAGAATCAACCCTCCTCAATGTGTTGGAACTAATAAGAGAATTCAAAAACTTTTCCAGCTATAAAGAGCAGCCTACAAAATCAGTGGCATTGCCCTGAAACCAACCATAACTTCCTGGAAAATATAATCTAAGAAAGATGGAATTGTTCACAAGGGGGAAAAAAATCTACAAAGGAACTAAAGGAAGAAAAACCCATAAGATTTCTATGTGGAACTCTTAATACTTCTGTTACGGAATGTAGATGGCTGATGAGAGGAGAATCATTCTAGGTTCTTGACTTTGATCATGTAACATGGTATTCCTTGCCAATTCATCTATAAACATTTATGTACTACCAAATTATGGCCTTGTTAGAATTGTATTGAGTAGGAGATAGATTTGTTTCATAGTTCTATAGTTTACATGAGATAATAATGTTCCACAAGTAGTTGAGTTTAATAAAGAACAGTGAAGGGTGGGAATTGTTTGCTAGTTATCAAAGATACACTACTAAGCCAAAGTGGCAAATACACTGTAATGCTATATTAGATACATTTTTCATTATGGACCAAATACATGACAAGAGGCAATGCAAGGGAGTAAAGGTTTATTTTGGCTTACATTTTAAGAAGGGATACAGTCCATGAAGGCAAGGGAGGAATGACAGCAGAAGTGTGAGACTGGCATTCATATCAGAGAGCAGAGAGCGGACAGAACGTAAGGCTAGACTACCAACCCGCCAGGCTGGCCTGTACTGACTATCTCCTTCAGCAAGGCTCCACATCCAGACTTTCCACAGCCTCCCAATACAGTACCACTAGCTGGGAACCATGAGTTCAAACATGTGAGCCTACGGAGGACGTTTCACTTCAAACTGTAACAGGTGCTGACACAAGTTCAGGCAAATACACAAAGGAGCTCAGATGGACCACTGGAAATGAGGTAGGTTAATGTACAAGCAATGAGGCTTCACAGATTAATGGAGAAGGGACACAGAATAGAAACCTAGTTCAGCAGAGAAAAGTAAAACCAGAGACCTCCCAATATTGCCCACAAAAAGTGGATTCAAGATGAATTAAAGACAGGAATATATGTGTGTGTATGTATATATTATGGTGAAAATATAAAATTTTGGAAGAAAATACAAACTATTTTTGGACTTATGCAGGAAAGACTTAAAATTTTGAAAAGATAAACCATAAGGTAAAAAAAGTACATTTATTACATTTAAATTAATGATTTTTGTTTAACAGAGGACACCATTGATAAAGTTAACTTTTAAAAGAATGGGAAGAAACGCTCATAATATCTAAGCCAAGACATGGGTAGTATCTAGATTATACAAGTAATTCTGACAAGCCAGTGAGAAAAAGTTAGCAATCCTAATTTTAAAAATAAGCAGGGGCTGGAGATATTGGTAAGTGGTTAAGGCACTTGCCTGTAAAGCCTAAGGACCTGGGTTTGATTCCTCAGTACCCCTGTAAAGCCAGATGCACAAGGTGAAGCATGCATCTGGAGTTTGTTTACAGTGGCTAGAGGCCCTGGCATGCCCATATTCTCTCCTCTCACTCTCTCTGACTCTTTCTCTTGCTCTCTCAAATAATAAATAAAATATCACTTTAAAAAAAAAGCCTTTAAAAAATAAACAGAAGACACATCCTAGTTCCAACACCAGAACAGAGGACAAAACTCAAGATTCTGATGAACACTAGACTATGGTGATATTTCACTGGACAACCATTAAACAGATGTAGGAAACTGGATAGTGCGAAATAAAGTTGGCACCTACAGACTGGTGGGATACAATAGCTTGAGGAGGTACAGGCAATGTGCCCACCCTTGTGCACAGTCCGGATCATACAGTCTACACGTTCTCTACTGCCTTCCATTTCCCTGCCTGAGCCCATGTCCTGATATGAGTCTGCTAAGATCTATGAGGGGCTATACAGGGACAGGATAGGAAACCTGTGTATGTCTGGAAGGATGGAGAAGGGAAATATAGCTGGTGTTCTCCATAAAGTATTACTGAAGTAATTGATTAAATGAATAAGGAACATTAAAAAAAAAAAAAAAGGATAGAGCCAGCATGGTGGCACACATGTTTAATCCCAGCACTCAGGAGGCAGAGGTAGGGGCATCGCCATGAGTTCAGGGCCACCCTGAGACTACATAGTGAATTCCAGGTCAGCGTGAGCTAGAGTGAGACCCTACCTGGAAAAGAAAAAAGGAGCAGAGAAGAGTATCAATCACAACATTATATATATATAAAATATATATAACATAATACTATTAGATAACTTAAGATATAGTATTGCAAAATGATTCACCTCTTATAAAATATGTTACAGAGACCCTAGTAGGTTGAGTCCTTGTGGAACGGGGTGGGAAATGAAAGAATAAAGATAAAAAAAGAAGAAAGTCATTCAGAGAGAGGGAGAGAGAAAGAGAGAGAGAGAGAGGACATTGAAAGAGGGCTGAGGAGATAGCTTATTCAGTAAAGTGATTGCCTTACAATCATGAGGACCTGAGTTTGATTCCCAGTACCCATATAAAAAGAATTACAGATATGGTAATATGCCTGTAATCTCAGAGCTGGAGAGATAGACGCAGAAAGATCCCTGGGGCTCACAGGCCGGCTAGTCTAGCCTAACTGGCAAGCTCCCAGCCAATGAGAGACCTCATCTGCTCATCTCAAAAAAGATGGATAGTTTTTCTAAGGATTGACACCTGAAGATGTCTTCTGGCCTCATGTGCACACACATCAGACACATTCATGGACACCCATATTTGCATATGGACATAAAACAAAAAATTAAAAAACCCAAAATCATTGAAAGAAAAAATGCAATAGTACTAATATTACTTGAAGATTTAACATGAATTTTCATATGAAACCATTTGGGCAAGGGGCTTTTTGAAAAAGGTTAGGTCTTTGACAATGTTCTCAATTTCATACAAGAATTTGTGTTTTAGAGTTTTCTCTATATTCTTTAGCCAGTTTAGATGTTTCATACTTTACTTGAAAATCTTTCAATTCTTATTTTTTTAGTTCAGAGGGAGAGAGAGAGAGAGAGAGAGAGAATGACTTGGTGTGCCAGGGCCTCAGCCACTGCAATCAAACTCCAGACATTTACACCACCTAGTAGGCATGTGCAACCTTGCGCTTGCCTCACCTTTGTGCTTCTGGCTTGTGTGGGATCTGGAGAGTTGAACATGGGTCCTTAGGCTTCGCAGGCAAGCACCTTAACCATTAAACCATATCTCTAGCCCTCTTTGCTTTAATTTCTTAATTAATTGTTTGCATATTTGTTGAGTAACATTAACTATTTAACTTAACTAATTATTTTTGAGAGCACTGCTTAATTATATCCCTTAGAATTTTATATTGTTAATTATAATACTTTTAATTTTGAAATAATTATGGACACAAAAATTTAAAAAATAGTACCAAGAGCTCACTTATGATCACTGACTAGTTTCCCTCAATGGGGTCATCTTTTGCATGTATACAGCACAATCAAAACTAAGAAATTGCTATAAGTAGTACAATTAGCTAGACTACAGAACATAAATTTCACCAGCTTTTTCCAGTCCTTCAATTTTGTATGTTTTGTGTACAGTTTTATGCTGTAAAGACATGTTCAATCTTGACAATCACATGTTCTGTCTCCAGAGGGGAGCTTTTCCACACTGCCCCTAACTGCCTCTTTTGAATTGCATCCTCCCACTCCTTCCCTGTCCTTCGCAAGCACGGGTGTTTCTCTCCATGTTTTGTCATTTAGATGATGCCACATAAATGGATCACATGACTCGTGAGATTGGATTTTTAAGTTTTGAATAATACCTTAAGATCCCTCCAAATTGCTAGGTAGCAATTATTATTATTTTTAATCAATAGTCCATAATATGGTGTACCATAATTTATTTGGTCTGCCATGTGTTGAAAGGCATTTAGATTGTACTTAGTTTGGGATTATTTTAAAATAAAGTGGTCATAAACATTTATGCTCAGGTTTTTAGTGAACATAAGGTTTCATTTCTGTGGGAAAATACATAGGTGGATATGATAAATACTCATTTACTATTTATTTTTATTTGAGAGAGAGAGAGGCAGATAGAGAGTGAGAATAGATACACCAAGGCCTCCAGCCACGGCGAATAAACTGCAGACGCATGCACCACCTTGTGCATCTGGCTTACGTGGGTACAGGGAATCATACCTGGGTCCTCACACTTTGCAGGCCTTAACCACTAAGCAATCTCTCCAGCCCACACATTTACTTTTGTGTGTGTATATGTGTGAGTGTTTTACATGTCTGATTATGTTTGTGTGAGGCCCACATATGTGTGTGTAAGCCATAGGTTAACATCAGGTGTCTTCTTCAATTGCTCTCTACCTTATTCCCACTGAATCTAGAGCTCACTGATTTGTTTAGACACCTGCCCAGCCTCCTACATGGGTGATGGAGATCTGAACTCATCTCATGCTTTTGAGGCAAGCACTTTTCTTATTGAGCCATCTGTCCAGCACTGTACATATTTACTTTAAAAATTATTTATTTGTAAGGAGAGAGAGAGAAAATAAGCATACCAAAACCTCCAGCAAATGAACTCCAGATGCATGTGCAACTTTACATAACTGACTTTGTGTGCATACTGGGGAATTGAACCTGGGTCCTTAGGCTTTGCAGGCCTCAACCACTAAGACATGTCCCCAGCCCCCCATATTTACTTTTTAGTTTTTAGAAAATATTTTATGTATTTATTTGAGAGAGAAAGAGGCAGATAGAGAGAAAGAGAGTGGGTGTGCCAGAGCTTCCAGCCACTGCAAACGAACTCTAGATGCTTGTGCATCTGGCTGATGTGGGACCTGGGAAATCAAACCTGGACTCTTTGGCTTTGCAGGCAAGTCCCTTAACCACTAAGCCATCTCTCCAACCCTGCATTTACTTTTTAAAAATTTTTTTTGTTTATTTTTTATTTATTTATTTGAGAGAGACAGAGAGAGAAAGAGGCAGAGAGAGAGAGAGAGAGAATGGGCAGGCCAGGGCCTCCAGCTGCTGCAAATGAACTCCAGACGCATGTGCCCCCTTGTGCATCTGGCTAATGTGGGTCCTGGGGAATCGAGCCTTGACCCGAGATCCTTAGGCTTCACAGGCAAGCTCTTAGCCACTAAGCCATCTCTCCAGCCCCCCAGGTTTACTTTTTAAAGAAACTTTCACAGTTCCAGAGTGGCTCTTCCATTTTATATTCTCACTAGCAATGTGTGATGATCTGAAATCTTTGCATCCTTTTGAGCATTTAGTATTATCAGCATTTTAAGTGCTATTCTAACAAGTATTTAATAGGATTTCATAGTATCTTTTTTTTGTGGCTTTTCAAGGTAGGGTCTTGCTCTAGCCCAGGCTGACCTGGAATTCACTATGTAGTCTCAGGCTGGCTTCGAACTCATGGCAATCCTCCTACCTCTGCCTCCTGAGCACTGGGATTAAAGGCGTGTATCACCACACCTGGCTCATAGTATTTTTAATTTGAATTTTTCAACTGGCTAATGCTGCTGAGCATCTTTTAATGTGGTTATTTGCTGTCCTGATATCTTTGTAGGTGAAGTGTCCATTCAAGTCTCTTTGGATCAGTTTCTAGTTGGAATATTTGTTTTCATCTTGTTGACTTTAATATGCTCTTTATCCACTTTGGAGATGCGTCTTTTGTTAGATATGTGATTTGCAACTATTCTCTTCCATGTTTTTTTTTTTTTTTTTTGCATCAATTTCCAGTCTTTTAACTACTTAGGTTTTTACTTGCAGTTTAATCCAAAAGGTTTTTTTAAGGGATGCAATGGACCACAAAATGAACAGAGTTTATTAGCAACTCAAAGTCAGTCAGGAAAGATGATTCAAGAATGACAGACACACATCTTGCTTAGGCAGTGCTTTTAGCTGAATCTTAAAAATATAGGTGGAGTTGGAGGAGGGGATCTGTGGTTGATTACAGGAACCTTGAGGATTATTAATTAGGTGCCATAAAATGGCAGGAGTCCAAAAGTGCAAAATAGCAAGGATTTCTTAAGACGTTTCCAGGCATTATCTTAATGCCCCCATTAGGCGAGGCGATGCCCACCCCACCTGAAGAGCAGCACACTCTCAGAGGCAGCTCTTCTGGAGACCAAAGGTCCCCACCTAGTGCTGCGTGGCAGGAAGATTTCTTCATGTGGTTCAGAATTTTCTTAGAAGGGCCATAAATGACAGCGTGGTCAAGGTTGGGCTGATAACCACACTGAATGAAGTCTGGGCTATTAATTAACTGACTTGCACGGTCTAGTATCCAGTACTCAAGACAGGAAGTGAGGAGGGAGTGGAGAGGAGCTTGTGACCAGGTCTTTCTGGCTGGACAAAGTCTGGCAGAAGTCCTGTGGTGATTAGACAAGTTCCTAAGGCAGCTTCTGGGATGTGTGGCCAAACTGACCCTTCTCTGTCAAGGTCACCGCAGCACCACAACAATCCAAGTGAGGAGAATTAGAAAACAGTCAAGGAAGGCTTCTGAGAGGAGGACTTTTGTAGGAAGCTCCTAGTAAAGAAAGACTAGGATTTAAAAAAATTTTTTTTCTTTTTTTTTGAAGGAAAATGAGAAGAGAAAGAATGCAGTGCAGGATAGATCAAATCACTTCAGGGGAGAAGCCCAAGTCAAACAGAAAAAGTGAGTGCTCACAATGCCAGGGTCCTCCACACCAAAACGAGGAGAGCAGGTGCCATGTGACAGCAGGCAAAGTGCCACGTGGCGCTCAGTGGTTCCTGAACTCTCTCCCTCACTATATGCCAGTGTCAGATGTCAAGGAGCATCTCAGGTCATGCCATTGGATTAAGGCATTACCTACTTCCTGTTTTTAAAAGTTACATTTAATTCATTAATTAATTTTTATTTCTGAGACAGAGTTAGTATCATGTAGACTGTCCTCCAACTCACTATGTAGTTGGGGATGACCTTGAATTCTTGATCTTCCTTCCTCTGGGGTGCTGTGTGTCACAATGCCTGGCTACCACTTCCGGTTCTTTGGAAGAAAATTTTGAAGGTATTCCTCCCCTTGGCCATCCTCCTATGATGGACCATATTATGAACTGAGGCTGCATTATTTGTGCTTGCTAGAAAATGTCTGCCTTACCTTTCAAACTCCCTTCACGGTTTGTAGAGGGCCCTCTAGTTTCCTACACCCCACCTACAGTGTTTATGTAGTAGGCTCCCGTAACACTGGCCATGTAGGACATTCATTTAACCCCTGGCCATGGTGTGACATTTCCTGGGTGGATGACCTAGCCAAAGCGTAGCCCTGAGTTCAGGATATCAATACATAGCTAAAGGCAGAGTGAAAGACCCTGGGTGACATCTCAATTTCCTGAGGCCATTGTGAAATTGGTATCTGATCGCTGCAGAATTTATTAAGTTTATTTTATTGGTATGATTTTTATTGCTTGTTTGGCTTAAAATCACTGGCGGCTGGCTATTCTCGCAGTTCAGGAAGCCAGAAGAGTAACATCCAGGTGTTCATAGGACCCATTTCTTCAAGAGGTTCAGAGACCATCTGTAGAGCGCCTCTCTCCTGCCTCCTAGTGGTAGCCAGCAGTCCTTGCCGTTATCGTAGTGTAAATAATGCATTACTCTCATTGTTGCCTCCATATTCCAGTCACCTTCCTCTGAGCGGTCTCTTTCCAGCTCTTCCAAGGATAGGCTCATTGAATCGAGGGCACACCTTTATCCAGCATTACCTCATATTCATCCCCATCTTAATCACGTCATCTCCATCTTTGTTTTAAGAAAGGGTGTCGGGCTGGAGAGATGGTTTAGCGGTTAAGTGCTTGCCTGTGAAGCCTAAGGACCCCGGTTCGAGGCTCGATTCCTCAGGACCCACGTTAGCCAGATGCACAAGGGGGCGCACCGTCTGGAGTTCGTTTGCAGTGGCTGGAAGCCCTGGCGCTCCCATTCTCTCTCTTTCTCTCTGTCTGCCTCTTTCTCTCTCTCTGTCACTCTCAAATAAATAAATAAATATGAACAAAAAATTAAAAAAAAGAAAGGGTGTCATTATCCCAGGCTAGCCTCAAACTTAGAACTCTTGTCTCAGCTTCCAGAGTACTTGGATTACAGGCGTGTCCATGATGACTTGCTTTACATTTGGTTTTGTTGTTGTTAAATTTTGGTTAAATTTTGTTCTCAGAAGTTCAGTTTGGCTCTTTAAAATAGGCCATTCATGGGCTGGAGAGATGGTTCAATGGTTGAGGTGCTTGCCTGCAAAGCCTAAAGACCAGGGTTTAGTTCTCCATTACCCATGTAGAGCCAGATGCATAAAGTAGTGCATGCATCTGAAGTTTGTTTGCAGTGGTTAGAGGCCTTGACACCCCATTCTCTCTCTGTCTGTGTGTGTGTGTCTCTCTCTCTCTCTCTGCTTGCAAATAATAGATAAAATAAAATATTTAAGAAAACAGACCATTCATGTATATAATTTCCTTTCCAAGTCTCTAAATCCTTCAAAATTGTATGCGCATACATTATAACTGCAACTAGAAGTTGACAATCTAAGATCTCTTCAGGTCTAATTGTTTTCTTTTCTGGCTAATTGGATCTTTTATTTTGAGCTTAAGCAGTTTATTTGTTTTTTACATAGATTATAGTCTTATATTCCCTCTCTCTGGACCCCCATTTCCCTCCTCAGTAGGGTTATTGGTGTTCACTGTGGGCTAAATAGGGCCTCAGTCTCCAGAGTGAGGGGGGGCTGTGTCCCACAATGTTCATACCTACCCTGTGGCTCTTACAAACTTCCCCCTTCTTCCACAACAATCCTTGGTCCCTTGGGTTTTAAATTATTAAATTAATAAGAAAGTCACCAGTATTCTATTCTCCGATTCTCAGTCTCCCTGAGACTTTGTTAGTTTCTTCCTCGATACCACCTGCTTTCACCTTTGTCTAGTTTCTTGGCATTCAGACCGAGATGCGACCTCAAGGAAAGGACACTCTGACATCACAGACCCAGGGGTCAGTCTCAATGCTGCCTCATGGTTGTGAGGCCCTGCAGAACAGAAAGGAAGTCTTGTCACCAGTTGGTACCTCATATATGTGGAGTTTAGGGGACCTAGCACAAAAGTTCTTCATGGTTTCCCATTGAGATATTGTCAGTCCACACAGAGGATACCCTGTGTTTCTGGAAATGTCTATATTAGTTATTATTTGTAAAAAATAAATCCCCAAAATTATTACCTTGTGACAAATCAAAAATTCACTATCTCAGAGTTAGGAGCAAAGAGCTGAGAGTATCTTAGACTCTGCTTTGAAGGTGGGACAGAGGCTGTGGGGACAAGGCCTCAGTTTCTCTCCACGTGGACTTCCCTACTGCTCCCCAAGTGTCTTCATGACCCAGTGCTGGTTTCCTAAAGGTGAAGAGAGCCAAGCAAGGGAACAAGGAGGCAGCTGTTCTCTTTATACCCCAGCCTTGGGAGTCACCCACTTCCCTTGTACTTTCAGTCCATATGTAAGGGTGGTCAAGCTCCACCCTTTGGGGAATGTGTGTGTGTGTCTGTGGGTCTGTGTGTCTGTGTGTGTGTCTGTGCATGTGGAGGCCAGAGGATAGACTCTGTACTTCAGGAATACCATTCCCCTTATCTAAGACACAACCTCTCATTGGAACTCACCATTTAGGCTACACTGACTGGACAGCAAGCCCCAGTGAGCCACAACTGTTTCTACTTCCCCAGCACTGGGTTTACAAGCATGTACCACCATGCCTGGCATATTTATGTGGGTTCTGGGGATTAAACTTAGGTTCTTCTGCTTGCCGGACAAGCACTTTACCAATTGTGCTATCTCTCTGGCCTAGGCTCCACTGCTTGAAGCAAGGTGTGCTAAAGAATTCGCTCACCTATCTTGAAGCCACCATAATGCCTTTACCTATTGGTGTCCACTGTGCTTCTCCATTGTCTTCACTTACTTAGTCTTACTGCTACTCTTCTCCCTGCCCCTAACATCCACCCCTTAGGCTCAGTATCCACATCAGGGAGACCTGCATATGGGTGCAGCAGGGGTGGTGGATGCCACAGTATATCCTAGAAGTTTTAGGCAGCAGCACTTGGAAAGGTTTTGGGTTCCATTGATTTTAAATTCGAATGTCTGCAAGAGAACTCTTCTGCTTTTTATAATGGAGGACTGGCTCCTGTTGTAAGACCTCAATGTTCACAAAAATCTATTATTCTATAATGCCAAAGAACCCTTCCCAATAAAAGATGAGTGAGTAAAGAAAGAAAATGACTAAGGGGAAAGAATACAATTTTAACTTAAGCACATGTATAATTTTAAGTAATTTCACTAACTCCTTAGAGGTTCCATTTCCTCATGAGGAGGTTAAGAATAGTAATATTTATCCTACAAAACCATTATAATAGGACCATTTGAGGTTCAAGTTACAGAACCCATACTCATAGAAGAAGAGGGGGAAATGATTTGATTGGCTCAGAAGTGAGAAATCTAGAATGGGGACTGGCTTCAGGCAACGCTGGGTCCCGGTGCTCACATGATGAAGCATGGTTGTCTCTTGCCTCAACTTCCCTCCGTGTCAGCTTCCTTTCACATGAGGTCTCTCATTTCTCTTTACCCTCCTTGGATGATAGAGAGCAACTTTCTCCAAGCCGTTTAGACTAGAATCCCAACGTTGCTTGTTTTAGATCCACAGACCTTGAGTTTGATTTGCCTGTGTTGTGTGCTAGAGCTGTTGTGGAAAGGAAGGTTGGCCATGTCTGAATCTAATAGACTGAGTGTTTTTAGCAGAAGAGAGAGAACAGGTGTGGACCAAATAAGGTGGAGGACAGTGGTCCTTTCCAGTGATGGCGAAGACTGGAAAAGAGACAAGTTATGAACTGCCTAGTACTTTACTTGCTGGGGAGACCCTTTTCTGGCTTCTCCTTTCCTACCTCCATATTTGACCATTTGGTAAGTCCTTTGAATGCTTTCCAGTGCTCTGTGAAACTGCCCTTGCCTCCTCCCCATCTCACTGCCTTATTTGGTCCTCACAGCTCTGTCGCTTCCGCACATTTGCCAACATGCCCATGGCGAGGCACTGGCATGTGGCTGGGTTACGCAGAGAGCGGGCGGCAGGTGGGGTGCAGGGCTGGCTGACTGGGACGGAGCGGAGATGTGTGGTGGCTCTGGTGCTGGATTCCATGGCACCCAGAACGGCCTTGGGCACTAGAGCATCTGTGAACTGAAGGAGAGCAGGTGGTCAGAGTGAACTGGGGCTCCCGAGAGCCCTCATTCAAGCCGTTCCCCCACATTGTCCCCACAGGAGGTGAGGCAGCGTCTTTCTGTGCTTTGATATACAACACAAAGTGCCTGGTTAAGTCTGCACGCCAGCCCTGCGCAGGTATCCGTGGTGCAGCCGGATGGAGTGCGGGTTTGTAGGCTTACTTATTTATTTTGAACTTCATTTGATTTTTAAAATGGTCATGCAGTAGTTCAGATTTACACATACAGACAGGATAGTTGCATGAATCCTGTAGACCCTGCTTCACCATTTATCACCTTATTCTCAGTCTTGTTTTGCCTGCATTCCTATTACTCCTTTCTTTCCCAATAATCTTTAAACAAAGTCCACACAAAATGCTATTTTTCCTTGGAAATATCACACCTAAACACTTAGCAGTGTTTCCAGTAGTAGCAAAAACAAAAACAAAAGAACAACAACAACAAAAAAAAACCACCACTCACTTTACACTTCCTCCAATCATCTCATATATTTTTGTTGATTTAATTTAATTTTGTTTTTTTTTTCCCAGTCTCTTTGTTCATATCAGGATTCAATAATAGCCAAATAGTACAATTAATTTGTTTTCTGTGTCCTCTTTAAAATAGGGATTTTGCCCCAGTATCTTTTTTGGTTTCCTCCAGTTCATTGAAGAAGCCAGAGTTCTTATTCTCTGCGGCTTCTCTGCATCCCTGGAATGTACTTTAACTGTCCCTGAATTTCCTGTACATGTGTTGGCTGTCCAAAGTCTTAGTGGCGTCAGAGTTGATGTCCTGGCAGGACTACGCCCTGCCCTGTGATGCTGGGTAGGAAGGTGTACCTCTCTGATCCTGATGTCAGCAAGCACTGATGAACATCGCCTCTGTCCATTAAGTCATTGGAGGTTATTAACTTCTCCTAGTCATAAAGACGATATCCTTATCTTAACATAACTAAGGTCATATAACATGATATAAGAAGAAAGTAAAAGTAAAGTGTTGGGCTTTTCTTCCTGGCCCATTAAGCTCTTCTCTTTACAGTTTAACCATGTTTATAAGTTATCACATGTTTGCAAAAATTTGAAAGAATTCATAAAATGACTTCACAAGGGTGAGTTGAGGATGTTCTGTGGAGGTATATAGTCAGTGTTAAATATAAATTTTATATTTTATAAAATGTATATAAAATGTACACGATTATGTATAAGGCAAATATATTGCA
Organism: Dipus sagitta; assembly: GCA_036346955.1. Classification (NCBI taxonomy): domain Eukaryota; kingdom Metazoa; phylum Chordata; class Mammalia; order Rodentia; family Dipodidae; genus Dipus; species Dipus sagitta. The sequence goes on from CM070786.1 coordinate 31,383,375, forward strand.
TATTTAAACTTATAAAATAAAAACACAGGGCTGAGGAAGTGACTTAGTGGTTAAGGCGTTTGCCTGCAAAGCCAAAGGACTCTGGTTTGATTCCCCAGGACCCACATAAGCCAGATGTACAAGGTGGTACATATGCCTGGAGTTCATTTGCAGTGGCTGGAGGCCCTGGCGTGTCCATTCTCTCTCTCTATCTGCCTCTTCCTCTCTGACTCTCTCAAATGAATAATAAATAAGATAAAAACATATTAAGTATATTACTTAGTATTTTGCTCTGTGAGCATTATAGAAAACAATAGCAATACAGACAACCACATAAAGAAGTCTTGGGCTAGAGAGATGGTATAGTGGTTAAGGTACTTGTCTGCAAAGCTTAAGGACTCAAGTTCAATTCCCCAGTACCCACATAAGCCAGATGCACAAGGCGGCACATGCATTTGGAGTTCTTTTGCAGTGGCTAGAGGTGCTAGCATGTCCATTCTCTTTCTATCTGCCTATTTTGCTCTCTATCAAATAAATAAATAAAACATTTTTTGAAAAAAAGAAGTTTTGAGGAATGCATAATTACCAAATAAGTGATTAATTTAAAAAGATTCTTTTAAAGTATCAAAATTTCACTGGTGGATTGGAGAGATGGCTCAGTGTTTAAGAGTACTTCCTGTGTAAGTACTAGGGCCTCAGGAGGCCTGCTTGGAATTTAGTCCCCAGGAACCAAGTAAACAGCTGGATACAGCCACCTACTTCTGCAACTGAGAGTCTTGTAGAGGAGCAGAGATCTGGAATCATTGAGCTCTCAGGGGAAAACAAACAAACGCAGCTCAAGTAAGAACAGGCAGTAGAGTGAGAAAGCCTGACACACTGGACATCCTGCGCTACACCACAGGCTGGCGCACCAGCGGTAGGGGATACACGGGGCACCTCGTAGGCATATGCACGTGAATACACCACATGCCACACACACAGAGTGGTGGGGGAGCGGAGAAACTCCAAACCTCACTGGGTTAAGCCTGAAAGAGGAAGAAATGTGATGGTAGATTCAAGAATAACTCCTGGAGTGGGCTTGGTGGCGCACACCTTTAATCCCAGCACTCAGGAGGCAGAGGTAGGAGGATCACTGTGAGGGCGATGCCAGCCTGAAGCTACATAGTGAATCCCAGGTCAGCCTGGGATAGAGTGAGACCCTACCTCAAAAACAAACAAACAAACAAAAGAATAACTCCAGGTGTCTTCAGTGAGAAGTGTCACTTGGGTGACCTAAGTTTGTCACGTGCAAATCCAGGAAGACAACAGCTGCCATCCTAGGCTTCAGGCCATACATTTATGTCATTTTCCTTTCCGCAGACCAGCTTCCTCTCCCTTTCTACACTGAGTGTAAAATGCTCCTCTCACCTCTCTCCAGCCTGATCCCCAAACTCTGAGTCCTCAATTCAAGTAGCAGCAACAGAGACTAGCCACCATCACTGGATCCCAGTTCCTAGGGGAGATCATCTGACTGGCTCTCATGGGACAGGTTTCATGCTGGAAAGCACAGGTCTCTTCCTACTGTACGAGAACCCAAACCTTCAGAAGGATTTGCCTCAGTAAAGAAGGGAGAGTTATGACATGGGCAGGTATCACCCAATAGGTGTGTAACTTTTTTTTTCAATACTGTCCCACTACATTTCCCAGGCTGGTCTTGACTCACCATGAAGCTCAAGCTGACATCAAACAATCCCCCAGCTTCGGTCTCCCAGAGTGCTAGGACTATAGTCATGAGCTGGCGTGCCCAGCTCAAGTTCAATGTTTTTTTTTTTTTCATTAGTTAGTTTTGTATTCAACAAATACAGTCAGTTTGGTACCATTATTAGGCTCATCTGTGACCTACCCACTCCCCTTGGCCCCTCCTTGTTGAGGTATATGGGTCATGCATTGTGGAGTTAGCCCACAGTTATGGGTAAGATAAATGTCTCTGCATATCATGACCCAACATGTGGCTCTGACATTCTTTCCACCCCCTCGGGCATGGCTGGAAGTTGGAAGTTCAATGTTCTTAATTGCAAACAAAACTCACCCTAGCTTACATGGAAAAGGAAATTTATTATAGAGTAATAGGTATTCCACAATTCTCTAGAGTTAAGCTTGAATGCTACAGTCTATACTGTAGCATGACTCAGCACTGACTGCCAGTGTGGATGGTATCCATGACAACAGAATCAGGAGGTTTTACCATACTGTCATCTCAAGTCAGTTTCTCTACTGACATCACTTGCAGAGGTCACTTCACACAATCTAATTTTCTGATGTGGCTCTCCTCCAGAGCTCTTTACTGGAGTGGTTCAAACTGTAGGCATCTCATCATCATAAAGTTTGGAATGTGGCTGCAATGTAGGAAGACATCTTCTGAGACAGAAATGAGGGACATCTTTGCGAGTGATGGAGCTTCTATCAGCTCTGGGATGCGCTGTCACTCAGGAGCTAGGGTGTCCGAAGCTCACAACCACACAAGGCTTCCACTGAATCAGTAGCCTCTGGGTTCTTGTCTTATGAATTTTGACAAATGAAATCTATTTTATTGTAGAGCTTAAGAGAATGAAAGAAGGCAGAGCTTCTGCCCAAGAGGGGGCTTCGAAAGATGGGAAAGCTGACCTGGTATCTTTAATCTTTTATGGGAATTTACTGAATGTGGGCTGAGCCAGTCAGTCTAGCCTTCACACCAGGTGTCCAGGCACTTTGCCAGGCTTCTGGGGCAGGGGGTTCTCCTTTAGGGACAATGAAATAAGGAAAGACTAGGAGCCCTTCTAACATTTTTGGCTTCCAGCCATGTGGAGGCTGTGAGGACTCCTGCAGGGACGAAAAGATAGGACAGGACCAAATTTTTTTCTTATAGGCTCAAGGACATCTCTCTCTTCATAGACACTTTTAGCTTACTTTAGGGGCCCTGTTAACCCTAAACGGTTCTACTTCCTTCTATTAATAGTTTGGAGAGAAGGAATTCCTAATGAAGGGAACCCCCCAAACACAGGAGAATTGTTCTCCAGCCTGGGTAACCACACATGCCACCGATATTTACTAATGGTGTCTAAGACACTGGCGAGACTGACACTGACCTATTGGTTAATGGGCTCAAAATTATACTTAAGTGGGAAAAATAAGTTCTAGTATCCTATAGCATGGTAGGGTGATTATCACTAACAGCAACTTACTGTATATTTCAAAATAGCCACAAGAGATTATTTCTAATGTTGCTAACACAAAGAAATGATAAAAGTTGAGATGAAGCTGGGCCTGGTGGAGCAGGCCTATAACCCAGGCTTGTCAGAATTTGAGTATGAAGTGATTGTTATGCTGATTATCCAGATTTGATCATTAGACATTCATATATTGGAATATTATGTCATACCCCATAAATGTGTATAATTGGTAAATACAGCTATAAAACATATAGCTAGACTTAGTGGTACAGGCCTATAACCCCAGCTATTTGGGATAATGAGGCAGGAAGATCGCAAGTTTAAGGGCTACACAGGTAATTTAGTGAAACTCAGTATCAAAAAAAATTGTTTTAAAAGTGCTGGCAGTGTAGTTCAGTGGTAGTGAGTGCTTACATAGCATAAGACCCTAGATTCAATCCCTAGTACAGGGTAAAAGAAAAAGATGGAGAATCTGAGTCAAGTCTTAAGAATTCAAATGGCCTATAATGGGGCATAGGACATGCAGTGTTGGGAAGGGGAACTGCCTGGCTTCTGATTTAGACTCTTACATGGATCTAGGTCCTTTAAAATCAATATTATTTTTACATAAAGTTATACATGATGGTTGCAGAAACACAGTGATAAGACAGAGTGAAGTTCATTTGCCTCTGTGGTGGTTTAATTCAGGTGTCCTCCATATATACCTAGGCATTCTGAATGCTAGGTCCCCAGCTGATGTCAATTTGGAAATTAAAGCCTCCTGGAGGCAGTGTATCACTGGGAGCAGGCTTGTGGGTATCATAGCCAGTTTCCCCTTGCCAGTGTTTGGCACAGTCTCCTGTTGCTGTTGTCCACCCAATGTTGGCAAGGAGGTGATGTCCACCCTCTGCTCATGCCACCGTTTTCCCCTGCCATCATGAAGTTTCCCCTCCAGTCTGTAAGCCAAAATAAACTCTTTTTTCCCCACAAGCTGCTCTTGGTCAGGTGTTTTCTGCCAGCAATTTGAACCTGACTGCAACAGCCTCCTTTAAAAGTCTGCACCATGATTAGGCCAGACTGCTTCGGTACACCATTTATTCATATATTTTATGAATCCTCATTATCTTGGAATCAGCACTACTTAATTATATTACGTTGTCTCTGTGGGTTAAACTATTTCTCATATATATTTAAAATGGTTCACAACTTTTGTAATTTTGACAAAGCTAGGAGTTCTTTGTTGGGAAAAGAGCCAACAGTGATGTTGAGATGTTCAGAGCTCAGAAAAGAGGGGCCTTTGTGTGGTGTTGGGGAAGAAGACCCTAGATTTGTCTCTGAAGGCCCAGTAGGGTTTGCTGTGTTCACTGGAGTGAGGAAGGGGACTTTCATCTTTGGTAAGTGCCTCTCTCACAGCAAATCGCACCCTCTGTTTGATAAAGGGACAGTAGTCCTTTCCCTTGTCTTATACCCTTGGAGAGGAGACCTGCTCGTTCCCAGCTCAGATGGGGTGAGGGGCAGGGCTGAGGAGATGGAAAGGTTCTAAAAGAAAAACAAAGACGCCTAACACGCACAAGTGGGGTGGAATGGCAGCCATCAGGCTGTGGGCTGAGTTTAATTACAGTACAGTGCTGAGCTATTTAACTTGCACCTGTAGGAACAGTCAGAGTGCCGCAGGTAATTAAGTATGAGACTGTAAATTAGGGCTTCCAGAGAGATCCTTGGGGTTCACCTTGCCAGACTTTACTTGTAGGAAGGTTTGGAAGCTTCCCAGGAATGACACTCCTCGGTGAAGTTAAACTCTGAAGTTTAACCTCCAACCATCCCTGGGACTACAGGACATTTGACTACAGAAGTTCCAGGGTCCCAGTCAACACTGTGCGTGTAGAGCATGGGAGCAGAGAACCCGCACTTGGGTTTATAGCGCCACCTCCCCAAGACAGCCATCGAGGTCCTGCTCGGCCCTACTCTGTCCCTTTACCTCAGAGGCAGAGTCAGGTGCTTTTTCCCTTCATGAACCGCACCCGCTCCCATTTCTGACTTCTGCTTCCTTGGTTTGCTCTGCATTTCAGCTCTTCCTATTCTTTTATTTATTCATTTATTTGAGAGAGAGAAAGAGGCAGAGAGATTGGGAATGGGCACGTCAGGGCCTCCAGCCACTGCAAACGAACTCCAGATGCATGTGCCCCCTGGTGCGTCTGGCTTATGTGGGTCCTGGAGAATTGAACTGGGATACTTTGGCTTTGCAGGTAAATGCCTTAACTGCTAAGCCATCTCTCCAGCCCCTTCCTATTCTTTAAAAAAAATATCTATTGCTGGGCGTGGTGGTGCACACCTTTAATCCCAGCACAGCAGAGGTAGGTGGATTGCCGTGAGTTCGAGATCACCCTGAGACTACATAGTGAATTCCAGGTCAGCCTCAGCTAAAGTGAGACCCTACCTCGAAAATGTATATATATTCATTTGTAAACAGAGAGAGATAGAGAGAAGAAAAACAGAGAGAACGGGCATGCCAGGGCCTCCAGCCACTGCAAATGAACTCCAGATGCGTGCCCCACTCTACACATCTGGCTTTACATAGGTACTTGGGAAATGAACTTAGGTAGTTAGGCTTTGCAAGCAAGCACCTTAACTGCTGAGCCATCTCTCCAGCCCAGCTCTTCCAATTTTTGTTCATATTTGTGGAAAAAGTCATGCTGATTCCATCCCCAAGAGATCTGTTGGGTCCTTTCTGTTTGTTTAATTCAATAAATTGTCTTCTTGCTATGTATGAGGCACTAGGGCAGATAATCTGCCTGCCTCTGTCTATTCATCTACTTATCATCAGTTCTAAATTGCTTATATATTAGTAGAGTCATTCAAATCTCACAAAAGTCTATGAGGAATTGTGAGTCCTGGGGTGGAAAGATGAGTTTCTTCACTTCACAGAGCTAGGAAGGTGCAGAGCTGAGCCCCAAGCCCAGGCCAAAGGGGCCCAGAGCTCAGCAGCTCCTCACAGAGCTCCCCTTTGATTGTCCTCAGGGGGCCCATACTATCCCAAGCTTGGCCTCAGCAGCACCTCTTACCTAACATGACAGTCTTATTTGTCACTATTGAAGTTATTGAGCCAATATATTATCATCTCATTTAGAGTCTATGTTGAAATATTATAATTCCCAATTCACAAACATTGAAATTCCACATTTTTTTTGAAGTGGTTGTTCCAGGGACTTGTGAGAGGTGGTGAGTTCTTTATTTTCACAGCTTCACAGTACCAGGTGAACCCCATCCTTTGCCAACCCTCAGTCACATTTTGGAAATTCACTTGATGATTCCATTATGAATGTCCATTTGTGCTGTCAGGCACTGATCTAATTGAAAATCCTTTTTGTATCCACTGATCATGACATCTAAGTGTTGGTCAGGTGTTGGGTCTTGAAGCAGTGCTCTGAATACGAAGCTCACATCAATGACTTCGCATTGGATGTGAGAGGGGAGGGACTAAAGCGCCACATGGAAGGCTGGGCTGCCACTGCTGTCCATGCTGTTTCCAATTTACAAGGCACTGCAAAGTGTTGGAGATAGTGCTGTGGTAGTGCAACCCAGAGCCAAAAGAATAATGCTGAAGTATTACCATGCCCGAGTCCAAATTATACTGTAGAGCCATAGTAATAAAAGCAGCATGGTATGGGCACACACAGACATGTAAATCATTGGAACAGAATAGAAGACCCAGATATAAGTCCCACACAATCATATATATATATATATATATATATATATATATATATATATATATATTTACAAAAATACACACTGGAAAAAAGATTGAATCTTCAATAAGTGGTGCTGAGAAAATTGGATGTCTACATGAACAAAAAGCAACTCTAGAGGAATGAAATATCTCAATGTAAGACCTAAAACTGAAAATGCTAGAGGAAAAAGTAGGGTGTGCCTATAAGATACAGGCATAGGGAAGGACTTTTTGAATATGACTCTATACCCTTGGGGACTAAGACCAACAATTGACTAATAGGACTTCATCAAATTAAAAACACTTGTGTTCAGCAAAGGTAACTACCAATGGAATGAAGAGACAGCTTGCAGAATGGAAAAAAAATATTTCCCAGCTATATTTCTGACAGCGGATTAATATCTAGAATATACAAAGAACTCAAAAGACTAAACATCAAGAAAACAAACAACATGGGTTATGTCATTGAAGAGAGAATTTTCAAAAGAAGGAATACAAATACTTAATAAACATTTAAAGAAGTGTTTAACATCCTTAGCCGTCAAATAAAGCAAATTAAAACCACTTTGAGATTCCATCTCACCCAGTCAGAACGGCTGTCAAAGAAAGCAAATGACAACAAATGTTGAGAAGGGACTGGGGAAGGGGGAACTCTGATATCACTGTTGGTAGGAATGTAAGTTGGTGCAGCCACTATGGAATCAGTGTGGAGGTTCCTCAAAAAGCTAAAAATGGAATTATTATATGAACCAGCTTAGCGTCTCCTGGGCACGTAGTTAAAGAACTCTGTACTCCATGAGAGATAGTTGCACATCCAAGTTCATTGCTGCTCTATTCAGAATAGCTGGGAAATGAAATCAACACAGATGGTCATCAACTGATGAATAGCTTATGAAAATGTGGTACATATACACAATGGAATTCTATTCAGCACTAATGAAAACGAAATTTGTAGGAAAATGGATAGAATTGGAAAATATGCCTAGTGAAAGAACCCAGACCCAGAAAGACCAAACACTGCATGCTCTCTCTCACAGGCAGAGCGTAGCTTTGAAGTTTTAGATTTCCGTATTTAATTTAGAGTTGGAAGCAGTAAGGGCCAGGAAGATAAAAAAAAAAGGAGTCATGAGGGCTGGATAGATGGCATAGTGGTTAAGACACTTGCCTGCAAAGCCTAAGGACCCATGTTGGACTTCCCAGATCCCATGTAATCCAGACTTGCAAGGTGACATGTGCAGGGTCCCACATGTGCACAAGGTGGTGCATGCATCTGGAGTTCGATTGCAGTGGCTGGAGGCCCTGATGCACCAGTTGTCTCTCTCTCTCTTAAAAAAAAGGATCCATGGATGGAGGTGTTAAAGCGGGGAATATAACAAAACAAATGTTATGAAGAGAGGAAAGAAATATTAGCTGAGGAAAGTGTAGAATGTAGCAGTTGGGGCTAGGGGAAAGGTGGGGGTAGGAGAAAGTGTCAACCAAAAGAATGAATGTGTGAAAAAAAGGTTTGGAAACCAAGTCCTTTATAAGCTAACTAAAAATATACTTTATAAAAAAATAATAGAGTTTGAACAGAGGAACTCTGCCTAAGTAGATAATGCTATTCCCCAAAGCCAAAGGTTACTAAACAAAAATTCTAGGGCCATGTGTGAGGTGTCTCCCTATGAATTATTGGTCATAGAAGCCCCAGAGGCTTCCCAAACAATACAGGCTATTGTCATCACTCTTGATTTTCCACCAGAAGTACATAGTAAGACACTATTGCTGAAAATACCAGGCACTTTCTTTGTAGGATGCAGAAAGGTCAAGCCGGGACTGAGCTGGAAGCTTTCTCCCTGCTGGCTAGCTTTCATAATTCTGGAAACTGCTATAAAGGTGGCTTGTAGAGAAAAGTCAACTACCTTACTGAGTTGTGGACATTGCATGCTACAATTGTGTCATGCCAGGCAGGATACGCCACTGGTACAATAGTGGCATGACTGTTATGGGGGGCAAACCAACTACTTTCTGATTGGATTTGAGGCCCACTCCATGGGAGGGAATACATGCCTGATACTATAAACTTAGTTAAAAGCCCATGGGGAAGTCCCAGGCTTTGGGAGAAAATCTACTAGGGTTGTTTTGCTAAATGGACAGGTTGTTAAACTCTCTAAATATTTTTTTCTATACCCATAGACCAGAGCTGCCTCACCCTGGGTATGAGAAGCTACTTTTGGCAGTGCAGCAGTGGTTAATGCGAAGACTCTTAACTGGTCAAAGAGCTGAGATGAAGTTACTGTTGAATGCTCATCATTAAATGATATATCTATATCACCCTCTTCAAGGCCCAAGGGCATTCTGCCAAATAAGGGCAGGAAAGGTTGTAAAAGCCAAAGCATGAGCAGGAGAGCTATGAAATGCTGTCATCTGGACATAAAGGCCCTCACAGCACATAAAAGACAGCCGTGCATCTGCATGCATGTGAGCAACCTTGAAGCCTAGTAGCTTAGGATGATAAGAGGGAGGTGGAATAAAGGAAAAAAAAAAAGAAACTTCTTCAGCAGGCTGATCAGCATCCTTGAGCTAAGCTTCCCTTTCCCTATAACCCTGTCCTGCCTACAGAGAGAAATAGCCAGTCATGTAATGCCAAGTATGTTCAACATTACTGTGTTCTTTACCATGAAAAGTATGTCATAGGCAATTCTAGGTTTTTATCTCCTTGCTCTAGACTAGGGTTGTGACCTGGCTTGTTGCTAGCATTTATCTAAGGCATTTTTTCAGTCTTTTTTTTTTTAATTTATTTGACAGAGAAAGAGGGAGGGAGAGAGAAGGGGCATGTCAGGGCCTCCAGCCACTGCAAACAAACTCCAGATGCTTGCGTCCCCTTGTACATCAGGCTAGCGTGGGTCCTGGAGAATCGAACCTGGGTCCTTTGGTTTTGCAGGCAAATGCCTTAATCGCTAAGCCATCCCTCCATGCCCCTTTAAAAAAATTATTTATTTATTTATGAGAGAGTGAAAGAAAGAGTGAAATAGTGGGGAGAATGAGTATACAAGGGCCTCCAGACACTGAAAACAAAATCCAGACACATGCACCACCTTGAGCATCTGGCTTCCATGGGTCTTGGGGAATCAAACTGGGGTCCTTTGGTTTTGCAGGCAGGCACCTTAACTGCTAAGCCATCTCTCCAGCCCTCTCATTCTTTTTTTTTTAAAAGTATTTATTTGAGAGAGACTGAGAGAGCACCAGAGCCTTCTGCCACTGCAGAAGAAGCTCCAGATGTATGTGCCACTTTGTGCATCTGGCTTTACATGGATGGGTACTGGGGAATCAAACCCAGGTCATCAGACTTTATAAGCAAGTGCCTTTAGATGCTGAGCCATCTCTTTAGCCCCGGTTTCTCAATCTTTGTTGTTTTTCAGCTGGATAATTCTCTTTTGTGGGGGAACTGTCCTGTGTCCTGACAGATGAGTAGCAGCATTCCATTCAATGCTGAGGGCCCCAGGTGGGGATGAGGCTGATACCTCTGGCTGAGAGTCAGATTGGTCAAGGGCAGCTATTCTTTTCTTTTTTCTTTTTCTTTTTCTTCTTCTTCTTCTTTTTTTTTTTTTTTTGACATTCAGACTTTATTGAACAAAGTAGCCAGGAAGGGAATTCGACATTTATGTATATTTATTATTTTTTCCTGTCCAAAGTGCAATGACTTTTAAATCTTTTAAACAAATAACTATGAAAAATGTATTTCAGAAAATAAAATACAAATGGGAAAATTAACCATTAGATTGCTTTTTCTAATTTATTCTAACTATATGTTTAGTCTAGAAAACAAAATGGAGCAAAACAAAAATCCCTTGAAGTATGATTAAAATGAGAAGTGAGCCACATTAACACAAATCTAGCATATGCATCTCAAGGTTCTCTTGCTAGGAATTTTGTTAACATCAGTTAACAATGAATAGCACTGTGTATGGAGCACAAGGACATGATGGATATGAATGTGATCCTGGCCCCAGATTCTGTCAGAAGAATGCAGACAATTCTTCCATGTTCTGAACCCCTCCAACTCCAGCCCAAACCTTAGAAGCAGACTTGCATACAACTTTCAGATAACTTTGCACAAGCTGTAATATATCAAAACCTCAGTTTTCCTCTTCCTACAGGAAATGGTCAGCTACTTGATAAATACCAAAACATTGCTAGGAATCCACTTTATGAGTGCGTTTACGAAGGGGCAGCTGTTCTTAATTCTGGTTGCATATTAAAATCACCTGGGATCTTCAACAAATGATGATATCTGCTACTTCCAGACATTCCAATGGAAGTGGTTCTGAGAACTTCCCAGGTACAGGGTGTTTGTAGACTCCCCAGGTGGTTCTAATTCATATCCAGGTCTGAGAATCGCTGGTCTGGTGCTTGGCTATTTGCACACTACACAACCCATCTATGTGGAAATGAGCCATGTTATCTTATGGTGCCTGTGCTGGAGAAAGAGAGTCTGGAGGGACATGGGGTTGCCATGATTGTTGCGAAGTTGGAGTCTGAACTCAGTACATGTGAATCCTACCCCAAGAGGCATGGGACACAGCTGAGCAGGTTTTCAGGTTGACTAGGGAGTCCTCTCTGTGTACCTTCTCTTTTCTAATTGTCTTTCCTATCCATGACCTCCTACCTCCTCACTCTCTCTTCAACTTCTTTGTCTTTTTACAGAAATGATGATACAGCCAATAATCATCTATACTTTAGTGTACACGTAGTGGAAATGTAGTGGGAAAAGTGTCAGCCCTGGACAGAGCCACAATCAGGAGGAGTCTTTGACATATGCACAGCCATGTCTGCCCTCAGCTGTAGTCTCAGAGTTGCCAGCTGAAACTGGAGTGGGGCACAGCTCCTCCTTAATTCTGCCTCTTGGACTGTTTTTTATGGGCATGACCTTGTGCAGGAGACAGTACGTGCAGGAAGAAAAAGTCCACACCTGCCTCATTCCTACATCATCTGACCTTGTTCTCCGTCCCCATGCTTTTTCTATATTTGATAAAAGGAACTTGTTACAAAAGCTTTTCTGCTTGTGTATAAATTAAACTAATGCTGGTTAAGCAGTGCTGCAGTGTCTCCAGAAGAGCCTGTAGACCACTCAGTCCCAACTTTCACTCTATTACTTGTGACTGTCTGCCTTTCTTTCTAATCCTCAAGTCTCCCCTAACAGGTTATAGCCTTAATGGTCACAGCATATCTGGCGCCCAAACAGGGACATTTCTGAGGCAAGAGTCTTTGGGGCTTATGTTCTTCCCAAGCTCTATGTGGAGCTGCTCTAAGTGAGTCATGCAATTCACAGCAAGGGGGTCAGGAATTGATCTCTAGATGCCCATCTGGAATGACCAAACCCCCCCACCCAGGTTTAGATCTGCTGGTGCTGCTCCATGACCTCCATCAAAGCCCATGTTAAGAGAAGGGTTCTTAGGAACTAGAGACTGAAGATGAATTGTCTTCTGCACAAGATCATACCCGTTAAACAGTCCAAGAGGAGGAACTAAGGAGGGGTTGTGACTCCTCCTGGTTCAGCTGGCAACTCTGCCAACTTCAGCCAAGGCAGACATGGCTGTGCCTATGTCAAAGACTCCTCCTTATTGTGGCTCTCCCAAGTGCTGAGACCATTACCACAAGTGCAGAACAATGCTGTGCTGTGACTTATCACATGCAGCTCTCTACAAACATGCAGTGTGTAAGGAGCTAAACACCCAGGTAACTGAAGTCCATGCCACACTCACCCTGGAACCAAGCCCGTGCCCCTGGAGAATGACACTGCAGGACTAAGTGTGCAGAGCCTTCGTGAGTGTATCCCTCTTTCTAAAGGTATCACTAGGAAAAACAGCCCTTGGAGGCTCTGGAGAAAAGGTCCAGGGTGGTGGGGAGAAGAGATATGAAACTTCTCCAAAACACGTGTTTGAAACAGTGATTGCTTTTTATTGGGGTAGCTTCATTTTAAGAAAAGGAAAAGAGACAAGGCGAAGAGACTGACTCTACTAATAGGTGGCTGGGGTGGCCACACATTTCTGTCCCATGCTGTGTGGAGGGGCATCCTGACCACAGGCCCAAGCCACTCATTCCTCAAGATCAAGGTCATCTTTGTCGGTCTCAGTGCACCTTCTTGAACACTTGCTTGCAGACCACACCCTGTGCTCTCATTTCCTGAAACACAAGAAGATGCTGGTTGTTCATCACAGCAATGCCCACTTGGGGCTCAGAACATCTTCGGATAGGAACATCTAACATACTCAGTGGCTGTTATTGTCGTCCAGGAACTGAACTAATCACTTCCTTTGAAAGCCAACAGAATGGGACCCTTGGAGATAAAGCTCTTTGCCAACTGTGGTCACAGCTGGCTGAGAAAAGAGGTGGCTCAGAGTTGACTAACAGGAGCCCTTGATGCCTCCTTCTTCTTCCCACTGTCAGGAGCCAACAAGCTTTTGGAACCCCAGGCCTGAGACTGGAGGAACCACACCCACACCCACATGCCCTGAAGACTAGGAGTGTGAAGTAGTGCAAGGCTCCTAAGACTTGGCTGTATCAGAGTTATCTGGGGTTTGGAAGTGACTGAATCTCATATAGGACAGCTAGACCAGTATCTCAGTGGGTAGAGCCCAGCTTCCCAGGCAGATCTAGAATGTGGCCATGGCAGCATATGCCCACCAAAAAGGCCAGTCCCTGATGGCTGTGACCAGGAGGCAGTACTCATTGGACTGCTATGTCTTCCAATTTTGTTATGAAGGAGGATGGAAATCTGAATGTGTAACACTTCACTTTTACCCTCTTTGCTCTGCAATTGAACGGGGGCTCAGGGAGGAGTCTGGCTCAAGGTTTGGACTCCACCTTCCAGGATCCCTCCATTAAGCTGTCTCTCCTCAAGCCTTGCCCCCTAACAGCTCTTGTACACCAGACATCTTAACAGAGCTCCTGTGTGTGGCAGGATGGCATTATGCAAATGAGGACAAGGGAAGCAAGGAACCTACCCAAGGACCCAATGAATGGTTTGGGATTAGACCCCAGGTGTCCCATACAAGACTCCTTTCATAGCAGAATGGTAGTTGGGGAGTTGCAAGGGAGTGACCGGAGGTCTCTCTTGGAGGATATGGGCCATGTTAACTAACTCTCTCAGAATGCAAGCCTTGGCTGTGGATCTGTGCGTACTCTTCCCAGAAAGTAGAGGTTCCACAGTGTAGGACAGGACTGAGCTAAGTAAGGCTTTCCCTTCCTTGTTTTGGGCTGAGATCATGTCCTGAAGAATTCCTCTTGGCCTGCTCCATTTTGCATGGAGCACATATTTATCATTTGGGGGCAAAGGTTGTTTCTTCACTTTGTAGAGGTGCAACTAGGTGTGCAATCAAGTCTTTCAGAGCTCCATTTCTTCATCACTAAAATGGGAGCCAGAGAGAGAATACAGAAGGGCTTCACTCATTGCTGATGTTTACTAAAGGCACCTCCTCACTTGCTCCCTCTGACTGGGCACTGTGCCAGCCCAGACCTTGAAAACACACCACGTTGTTTCTCACACCATTCATGCAGCTTCTCTAGGCCCTTTGAAGAGAATTCACAGCAAAGTCAAAGCCCAACCATGGCATTCTTTTCCAAAGTCCAACCATCCTTATTTTCATAGAAACAAAGGCCTTTGAGGGCGTAGCCTGCCCTTGCTGAGGAACCTACCAGGTGCAGCTCATCACCCTCGATCCACTGGGTCCAGCCACGCCCCTCCTTCTCTCCCTTCTGCACACACTGAAGCTTGTCTCCATCCCAGCTCACCGTGGTCTGCCAAGCAAGAGGCATAGTGGTCAGCCCTGAGCAAGGAGTCGCTGGGGGCTGGAGGACAGGGAGGCGTCTGACCTTGCTAAGCCAGTCAGGATGGTTCAAGGCAATTTTATGGTAGAAAGTTTGCAGCCTAATACTCCTTGCTCACCACATGCTTTTATTAAAGTGTGTAAATCAGCTTTAAAATTTATGAAAACCGCCATAAATTTCATCTAAAAGGGCAATTATAGAAAATGTCATTGCAGTAGAGAAGAGAATGGGGATTGGGGAGGAGGGGCTTTCGGGGCTGAGGGTGGGGATGTGGGCCAACAAAGGCTGATTGCCAGCACTTTGCTGTGGAGGGCCAGACTTGTCAGAGAGCTCTGCCTATCCCCAAACACGTCAACCATTCACCCAAAATGCCCACCTCTGCCCTCGGAGCACCTTCATCTTATGAGGAGGATGTCCTCAGATGTCACCAACGAGCTTCAGGTGCAAATGGCAGCAGACAGCCGCCTGCCTCTTCCACCAGGCCTCTGGGAGCCACGTCTAAATGTCCCCTGGCTGCCCATCTGGAGTGTGGACTGGCCTAGGTGAAGGGACTTTCCAAAGTCACATGGGTGGTCGGGACACAGGTCAGCGAGGCTCTGATGTCCCCTCTCCCCCTGTGCTACACTGCTTTCTTTTTTTTATTTTGGGGTGTGTGTGTACATGTGCATGTACCACAGTGCATATGTGAAAGTCAAAAGATAACTTTAGTGTCTGTCCTCACCTTCCACCTTTTAAAAAGTATTTTATTTTTATTTATTTGTATGTGTGTGTATGTGTGTGAGAGAGAGAGAGAGAGAAATATGAATATGGGTGTGCCAGATCCTCTAGCCTCTGCCAATGAACTCCAGATGCATGCACCACCATATGCATCTGGCTTATGTGGTTTCTGGGGAATCAAACTTGGGTCCTTAGGCTTTGCAGACAAGCACCTTAACCTCTAAACCATCTCTTCAGCCCCCTTCTACTTTTTAAAAATAATATTTATTTATCTTCAAGCAGAGAGATATATACATAGAGAGAGAGAGAGAGAGAGAGTGCATTGCAAACAAACTCCAGATGCATGTGCCACATAGTGCACTTTGAACCCAGTTCCTTAAGCTTTGCAATCAAGTGTCTTCACTGCTGAGCCATCTCTCCAGCCCACCTTCTGTTTTTTATCAGCATGGTCTCTTGTTCACAACTGTGTTCACCAGGCTAGCTAGCTGTGAGCTTCTGGGAAATTCTACAGGGTCTAGCTTCACATGATTGTCCAAACTCAGAACCTCAACTCTTGCATAGCAAGTACTTTATCCACTGAGCCATCTCCCCAGCCATGTACACTGCTTCTTTTTAAAGCCTCCATGTCACTGGAGTTTTAGGGCTGAGGTTGTGGGAGGTCAGTGGAGAATCCAGGAAAAGCGGGGAGGGTCTGGTGTGGAAGGGTAATTCTGGGAGGAAAAGGTTCTTGGTGGACTGTCATATGTTCAGCTCAGAAGCGAACAGTACAAGGGATGAGTACTCAGGAGAACTGTGTGTGGGAGGGGTGGTCCATTTGTCCTGCCCAGTCCCAGCATGTGGCACCGATGTGCCCTCCCTGCATCCCGCAAGCCCACACCCCACCTGTGAGCCTCATGCCTTCCCTGAGAACCATGTGTCCAGCCAGGTGTTGGGTCTGCTAAAAGGAAGGTAGGCAGGAATCCTTGGGAAAATCTCCAACTCCTTGGAGCAGCAAAGGCCCGTCCAGAAACACGGGACTCAAAAAAGTGTGGGAACTCAATATTGTCTCTCCAGCATGGCTATCACTGAGCACCCACTATCAACAGGACCCACATCCCAGAGCTGGGTGCACAGGCCACCTCTCCCACCTATGATTGCCCGCTTGTGAATACACAGCCTTTCCCGGAGGGGCCAGTCCCCATTATGAGCCCTACCTCCTCACTGCCCTCGCTGTAGCAGAGAGAGCTCGGTCCACTCTTCTCTCTGCGTGGCTCTGACAGTGTGTCACTTCTCGGAGTTCCGCATTCCTGTCATATGACGCCACTTACTCAGAGCCTTGGCTTTCGATAGCTCAGAGTCTAGGAGTCCTGTGTTCTCTGTTATGACCAGTGAAAAGTCAAGACAATCAGCGAAAGCCTGATGCAGATGGGGGAGCAGAGACATTTGGGAACTGGGTGTGGAGCGAGGACCTCCCGCTGCAGGGCCTTCTTCTCACTGCCCACCTGACCTGCCTACAGCAGCCTCTCTTCCAGGTTTGTGATCACGGCCACCCTCTGCTGTTTAGACAAGGCCTTCAGTGACGCATGCAGAAGGGAGGCAGGACCCCCAGTGTGTCCTCCTCCTTCGCACAGGAATTAATCTGACCTCAGCTCCTAGAGGTGGTTCAGAGGGGGAGATGGGCGCAAGAAGGCTTGAGGGGGCTTCTCTCCCCCAAGTTGTTCAGAGCATCACGTGGGGCACCTGACTAGGCTTCAGCTTGAGAAGGTTCCTCTTCCAAGTCAAGACACAGTGTGGCCCATTTCCAGTGAGACTGTAGTGAGCAAATGCCATTGAGCTTATGGCACAAATGTGGCAGGAAACCATTCCCTGAGTGTGTCATCCATGCCAGGTCTGTGATAGGAAGAGAAACTTCAAGGAGCTCTAACAATGCTTGGTTTCCTCAGCAACTGATGTGCATGTGTTAATGCAGAAGGCTCCTCTGCAGACAAAGGCCCAGGGCTCATCACAGGCAAAGAGAATGGCCCAATCTCAGCTATCATCTGCACAGCTTTGGCTCCTCTGGAGAAGTCAGTGAGTGTGTTCACACCCTCTGCACTGAACAACAGAAAAGGCTCTTAAAGAAGAAGATAATAATAAAACAAATATTTGTAAGTGTGCTTCTTCAGAGATAATTGTCTAACATTTTGGTGCATTTCTGACCAGTCTTTTCTTCTATCAACACACGCATACATTTCTGTTCTACGAAAATTAGGATTGCATCATTTACGGTTTTATACCCTCATTTCTTCATTTATTAGAAGCAATTTCCCACTTCAACAAATATTCTCCATAAGCATTATTTTAATTGTTATAGAATGTTCAGAAAATGGCTACGTAATTTGCAAGGCCTGGCGTAAAATGAAAATGAAGGACTCTGGTTCAAAAACGACTGAGATTTTAAGATAGCAACAGCAGGGCACCCAGCCAAGCCAGAAGCCCTCCAGGGTCTGTGTTGGTCACTGATCCTTGAAGCTGGCCATGGAACTATTTTATTGTAAATAAGCATTTGCAGTTGTTTATCTGACTGTCTGCTCTTGGACATTTAGGTAAGTTATAATTCGGTGAATACATCATTTAGAATGTATATCCAGAGGAGAAATTGCTACATGAAATTGTGTGTCGATTCTTAAAGCTTTTGTTAAAGTATTGCCAGTTTGATCTCTGTAGGCTCACACCTGTTTACCCTCCAACACCGGTGTCAGAGGACAGACATGACCAAGATGTTCACTAACAGTAATGCAGGCTTCTGCCCTTGGGCTGCTGTGTCACCCTTCCCAGGTACCTTTGCATATCTTGATATAAGCCATAACAACATGTTATCCCAAAGAAATGCCTGGCAGCAGAATGTTGGGCATCACGATAGATTGAGGGGTTCAGGAAGCAGAAGTCAAGCCTCTTGAGGGTGGTACACATTGGCCCTCTTAAGGGAAGGATGCCTCTCACCCGACCCCTTGTCAGTTTCTAAGCCCTTTCCTAGCCATAAGCGCCTCATGACTGTTGTCCTGGGTAGTTTTGACAGAGCAGAGATTATTCATGTCCATGCTGGATATAGAGGGGCGTTGGAACTCACAAAGGTTTTGTGACTTTATCAGAGTCACTCAGCTCATGACAGAAGAATTTGGCATGGAATATGGGCCTTGCATGACTCAGTGCCCCCTTATTTCTCAGACTGAGAAGGGCACCGTGGGCACCTGACAGTCCTATGATCCCAGCAGTTGGCTAATTGAGGCAGGAGGATTGCCACAAGTCTAAGGCCTGCCTGGGCTACATAGTGAGTTCCAGGCCAGCCATGGCTACAGAGATAGACTGTCTCAAAAAAACAAAAATGGGGGGGGGTGCTGGTGAGATGGCTTAGTGGTTAAGTGCTTGCCTGTGAAGCCTAAGGACCCTGGTTCGAGGTTCGATTCCCCAGGACCCACGTTAGCCAGATGCACAAGGGGGCGCACGCATCTGGAGTTTGTTTGCAGTGGCCGGAGGCCCTGGCGCACCCATTCTCTCTCTCACTCTCTCTCTGCCTCTTTCTCTCTCTGTCGCTCTCAAATAAATAAATTAAAAATATTTTTTTTAAAATAAAAAAATACAAAAATAAAGTAAAGCCTTTTGGAGCTGGAGAACTAGCACAGGGGTAAGGGTGCTGGGATTCAGAGTGGAGTCTTAAAAGCTTCTGCCAGTAAGGAAACCGCCAAGGGAAAGGACAGGCAGAGAACTAAGTGCCAGACCATGAAGGCTGAGTGGTAGACACTGTCATCAGGGAAGCACAGGGACTCAGGGTCCTCACAGGAGTGTTAAAAAGTGGCAGGGACATTTTAGGCAAGTGGACATGGCCTGAAGAGAGGCAGGCCACTGTTGCAGAAGTCCACCTGGAAACCAACAAGAGAAAGGAATGAGATTGTTTTGTGTAGGGGCAGGGAGGATAGTTAAGGCCACAATGCCAGGCACGAATCCATGGCTGTAGCCTAGAGCCTCCCTTCACCCCATGGGTCTGATTTGCTGGGTGGAACTAGCAAGAAGGACACTGGCCAGGTAGACTTGGAAATCTACTGGGCCATCCTCCAGGTTGAGGAGGACTAGAGACTCAACTGTCATTTACACTGAGTTCCTGATCCCTGTCCCCTCAACCTGTATCATGCTGACTCAGTGATTCAGGCACTGGCATGCTCCGTGGTATCAGACAGAGCTGAGTTCTCTGTTTGTGGGACGACCAGAAAGCCGGATTGCCTTCCACCTGCCTGTGCCCTAAACTCCGATGAAGGCTCACAAGCTATCTGATTCCCACCTGTGTGCAGGCCCCTCTCCCACCGGCTGGGGTCTAAGCCATTAAACTGTGGTGTGGATTTTTTTTTTTTTAATGAGAGAGTAAGAGAGAATTGGTATGCCAGGGCCTCCAGACACTGCACTCAAACCCCAGAGACATGTCACCTTGTGCGCATGTGTGACCTTGTACGTTTGCATCACCTTGTGTGTCTGGCTTACATGGGATCTGGAGAGTCAAACATGGGGTCTTGGGCTTCGCAGGCAAGCGCCTTAACCACTATGCCATCTCTCCAGCCCTGGTGTGGATGTTTTATGTGGCATTAGATCAACCAAACACAGCCTCTTTACTAGGTTATTCCGAGGATTAGAAACAATATACATAATGCGCTGCCACGTAGCAGGATAGAGTTTGCTTATTGGAGATGAACGATCCCTAAAATCTACTATTGAAGCTGGAAGTTGTCACAGCGGTCAGTAGTGGACGTGCTGCTCATCATGGCTAAAATGTTTTGAAGCTCCTTCTCCTTGGGGACTTGGATCTAAGAGGAGGAGACTTTGCAGGGGCTACCAGCTGAGTCAGCCTATGGTGGCCGCTTCCCCTTAACCTTAGTCTTTGTTTAAGCAGACAATCTGCTTGGAGCTTCCTGGTGGAAGCTCTGATTTCCAGCAAAGCAGCCTTATTACCCAAAAAAGAACATGATGGGCTCTTTTCTTTTCTTTTTTGGTTTTAGGGTCTTGCTCTACCCCAGGCTGACCTCGAACTTACAGAGATCCTAAGCTTTGTATCCTGTGCAAGAAAACCAGCCGTTTCCTAGAAAGTCCATTTGCTTAAGTGAATTGGGGGTGTGGCTCAGCAGCAGCATACACTGCATGAGATCCTAGGTCCATTTGCCAGCACCCCTGTCAAAAAGTCAATTTACCTCACGGTTGAAACATGCAATGTCCCCCACTGTACTGTGTGTTGGGTGCTTGGTCCCCAGCTGGTGGTACTGTTTTGAGAGGTGGTGGAAACTTTGGGGGGGAAGGTGGGGCCTAGCTGGAGGCAGTGGGTCCCTGGCGGCATGCCCTTGAAGATTCTACCTGGTCTCTGGCCCCTTCCTTGCTGTTTCCTGTCCTCAAAGAGAGGAAGAAGTCCCTCTGCCAGTCAGTTCCACCTCCATGATGTTCTGCCCAAGACACTAGTCATAGCAACCACAGAGTGAACCACTGGAAGTGCGAGCAAAGGAAATATTCCTCACCAGACATCACACCTTGGGGACAGCAACCAGGGACGAGGAAAGGAGAGTCATGGGGAAGGGTAACCACTCCAAAACAAATGAAAGGGGGAATATTAGCTGGGGTAGGGTGAACACAGGTAATTCATTTTCTTGTAGCAATAAGTGTAAATTCTTCTAACGACCCCAAGGACTCATTCTATGACTCTCTTCTGAAGTTAGCGTGATGCCTGATGGGAAAGGGCCCAGCTTCCTAGGTGGATACAGTTAATCTAGGTCTGATGGAAGACGTTCAGGCAGGAGGATAATTCATGACGCTCTTCAAGTCTATGGGAGAGGCCCAGGCCTATGGGGTGAGTGGCCATGTACTGCTGTTCCCCAAATCCCATCGTGGGCTCCAGGACTCTCCCTCAGAAGCCCAGACACATCCAAGGTCAAAGGGTATGGAGCACTGCAACTCACTCCTAGCAGAAATCCTCACTCTGTACACCACAGGAAGCACAAATGGGCTGGAACCAGGGTGGCTGCTTGTAGGCAAAGCTGGTCTAAATTTTCTATTAAAAATGAATAACAAGGCGTTACTCTGGCTGAGTCAGCAGCTTTTTGAGAGAGGCACATGTGCCAACAGATGAGTGAAGGCAGCTTTGTACCACTATGACAAGCGACCGTCATTTCAAAACCCATTATCCAGCTCCCTCGACACTGAGAAACCCCAGCTGGCACTTCTGCACGGGGCAGTGACCCAGGAGGCCTGACTCCCGCAGGCAACCCGAGTGCCCTTGTCTCAAGGATGTCTTGAGACTCCCTTGTCCCTTTCAGGTGACTAGTACTGCTAGTGACAGACAATTTCCACTAAATGGAAACATCTTTTGGAAGTGATCTGACATGACCTACAAATGGTGAGACTCAAATCAGCTCTCAGAACTTGTGACAGTTATTAAAGCTCCTACATGCTCCCAAATACCCACTCCAAAGAGCAGGGGTGACCACTCACCTAGTCCCCCCCATTCCTGCCCATCAGCCCTGTCAGGTCCTCACTTTATGGACTCACCTCAAGAGTGGGGGACGGAGCCTCGCCTCTGTGCGTCTGGAGCCAGTTACTTTTTTTATGGAAAAGAGAGAGAGAGAGAATTGGCATGCCAGGGTCTCCAGCTACTGCAATCGAACTCCCGATGTGTGTGCCACCTTTGACCTTGCGTGCCTGTGTCACCTTGTGCGACTGGCTTACGTAGGACCTACAGAGTTGAACATGAGTCCTTAGGCCTCACAGGCAAGCATCTTAACCACTAAGCCATCTCTCCAGCCCTTTGTTTTTTCTATGAGGGAGAGATAGATAGATAGATAGATAGATAGATACATAATAGATAGATAGAAAGAAAGAAAGAAAGAAAGAAAGAAAGAAAGAAAGAAAGAAAGAAAAGAAAGAAAGATTGATGATAGGAAGATTCCAGAGCCAATTATAAGAGGAGAGACCTTGCCTATGGCGAGTCTGCCTGCAAGCACCAGACCAGGCCTGACCCGGCTCCGATCTGATACCCATGTTCTTTAGATTGGGGGTTTAGAATTCACAGATGAGACAGTGAGTTGGCATTTTGTGTACAACCCGTGAATTGCTAAATAATGTAACCTGGTCCTTCTTCCTGGAGTTTTAGCTTGTGCCTTTCCCTTGGAGGGTCTTTATGTTCTCAGGGGACTTACTAAGGCAGCCTTTGGTGATTGTGTTAAATAAGTGGGAGGGTGGGAACCACAGAGTTAAGAAACACCTGTAATCGCAGAACTTGGGAGGAAGAGACAGGTGGGTCCTTGGGGCAACAGGCCAAGGACTAGCTGAGGCCCCAAGAGGATGACACAATGTTTCACTCAGTCTTCAAGCTTTGGAAGTGACAGTAATTAGGCTTTTGTACATGAACAACCTGTCACCTAGGGACTGGGGGACTGAGCTAGAATTTGCACTCAGTTCTCTCTGGCTGAGAGAAAGGAAAGGGTAGTGTCTCCTTTCCTTCTCGTCATTCCTGGGGGTCTTACAATTACCTAAAATCAGCTCACATGGGGTGGGGGGAGCTAACTCCCTGTGAAAGCATATTAAAACTAAATTAATAAGCCTTTAAAATGTGAACAAGCAATTAGAGACATAAAATCTGCTAAAAGCAGCTACTATGAGCCAGTATAGCCACAATAAGGCCTTTGTGGGCACAAGAAAATGCAATTCTATCATGAAGATGTAATCAGCAAATGATAACATGGTTTTTAGTGCAAACAAAACGAAGAAAGATGTTTAGACTAATCACCATACATTCTTTTCCCCCCTTAATCATTGCAGAATAAATTTAAACCATCAGAGTGCTAGGGCTCCCACAGAGGCCAAGGATCTGATGAGGTGATTGGAGACAGAGCTGAAGCTGGTCAGAGGCCTGTGGCACCCAACCCCACCCAGGAATCAGGGAAGGCCTCCTGGTGGAAGAGAGCATCAGTGTGCCGTCATAACCACTGCCGCCGTCATCACCACAATGACAGGTGTGAGCGCTCAGAATGCGTCAGGCAGGGCACTAAGCGAGGGGCGGAGCCTGTCACCCTGACTCCCCCCTGCAGCAGGCATGCTTCTCTGCATTTTATGAATGTGGAAAGTGAGGACTGAGGTCACTCAGCCACAAAACTGAAGTTGAGATGTGACTCTGCAGCCAGTGCTCTGGGCCACCTTGTTGGAACAGCAGACTGCAGGCATAGTCCATTCCTCTGCAACCTCCCACCCAGCATCTTCTGGTACTGAGATGGGGAGGTAAGGTGAGGGTCCTGCCTCTGAGGTCTCATAGTCTATGGGAGAAGATAAGCAGACAGAAACTTCTAGAGGAATGGTTGGTCCTGGGTAGTTGGGTGTGTGGGAAGCTTGGAAGTAGGAAGGTCCCTCCATCAGCCTGAGGTTGGGGCACAGTCCCATTAGGTGAGACTTCATAGAAGAGATGTAACGCTAGAACTGATGGCAGAAACAGTCACAGAGTTAGGTTAAGAAGCAGAAAAAGAGGGGGGGCTGGAGATATGGCTTAGCAGTTAAGGCACTTGCCTGCAAAGCCAAAGGACCTAGATTTGATTCTCTTGGATCCATGCAAAGCCAGATGCACAAGGTGACACATGTGTGTGGAGTTTGTCTCTAGTGACTAGAGGCCCTGGCATACCCATTCTCTCTTTCTCTCGTAATTTAAATAAACAAATAAAATATTTTTTAAAAAAAGAAGCAGAAAAAGGGAGCTGTGGAGGTGGCTCGGTCAGTAAGTGTTTGTTTCATAAATGTGAGGACTTGAGTTCACAGCTCCAGAGTCCCTGTCAATGCCTCACGTGGCAGCGGGCACTTGTAATCCCAGAACTCGGGAGGCGGAGACAGCTGGACCCTGGGGCAAGCTGAAGAGCTCGGCTAGCCAAATTGGTGAGCTCTAAGTTGAAAACAGGCCTTGTCTCAACAAATAAGGTGGAGAGTGATTAAGGAAGATGGCCAACGTTAACTTCTGGCCTCCATGCACATGTGTTCACACATGAATGTGCACCTGCCCAAAAGGAGTGAATATGCACACATTTGCAAGCAAAAACAAAAGACAAAAAGAGGAAAAGAGAAAGAAAAAGAAAAAGTATGAGAACTCCAGAGCAGCAGGATAGCCTGGGCTGACACAGGGAGATCCAGGGAGCAGGGCTAGCATGAAGGAAGCTGTAAATAGGCTTGACTCAGGGAGATTTTCTTGGTGCAATCTTTTCTATCTTTGTTTCCTTCTTTCTTTCTTCCTTCCTTCCTTCCTTTCTTTCTCTCTTTCTTTCTCTCTCTCTTTCTTTCTTTCTTTCTTTCTTTCTTTCTTTCTTTCTTTCTTTCTTTCTTTCTTCATTTGGTTTTTCGAGGTAGGGTCTCACTTTAGCCCAGGCTGACCTGGAATTCACTATATAGTCTCAGGGTGGCCTCGAACTCATGGTGATCCTCCTACCTCTGCCTCCCCAGTACTGGGATTAAAGGCGTGCACCTGGCTTCTTTCTTTCCTTCTTTCCTTCTTTCTTTCTTTCTTTCTTTCTTTCTTTCTTTCTTTCTTCCTTCCTTCCTTCCTTCCTTCCTTTCTTTCTTCCTTTCTTTCTTCCTTTCTTTCTCTTTTTTTTAAACAAGCCCAACAGACTGGCCTTGTTTTGTATGGAGGAGAGGGGAGAGAATTGGCATGCCAGGGCCTCCAGTCACTGTAATCGAACTCCAGAAGCGTGTGCCACCTTGTATGCTTATACGACCTTGCATGCTTGTGTCACCTTGTGAATCTGGCTAATGTGGGATCTGGACAGTCAAACATAGACCCTTAGGCTTCACAGGCAAGTGACCACTAAGCCATCCCTCCAGGCCAGCATGATCTTTTCTATGAAGCTGGACCACACAATCCCAACACAGAACTTATTGGGAAGAAGGCTCATAGGCCCCTTCTTCCTCCTCACTTCATGACATCATGGGTCTAGCTGGCCAAACCTGGTACCATGCAAGGATCCAGCTGTTGTCCTAAGGCCCCTGTTCCCCAGGCCTAGTTCAAGGCATCTGCCTGATGTGAGCACCTCAAGCATGGAATAGTGCAGGGTGCTGGAGACAGGGGAGGGAGAATGAAGGAAGAGGAATCGGGAGGGGACATTCTGCCAGAGTGTTCACCGGGATACAGAGGCCTTGTATCTTCTGTGAGAACTTTGGGCCTATACTGATCTTTCAAGATAAACAGAAATAAGGAGCTCATAGGAGACCAGAGGTGTTCCTGCTAACCAAGGAAGGGTGCCCAGATCACGAGAGAGCTCCTGAGGATCTGGTATCCTTATGCTACCTCAAGCATACCAGTTGCCACTTTGGAATTTGCAGCAGAGAAAACATACACTAACATGTTTTGGATAAATGAATGGCAAAAACCATTCTTGAGACATTCTGATTGTTTTCCAGGCAATGAACAACCCAGAACAACCTCTCTACCAAAGACAAAACACCCAAAGCACTGGGGCTGCTCCTCCTACCTATTAGATTTACAGAATTGGTTTAGCAACAGGAGTGAGCTTGCTTCAAGTGTCTGAGAGATTAGGCATATGACTAGAGCCACACAGTATGAATCACAGTTTTTTTTTTGTTTTTTTTTTTTAGTTTTTTGAGGTAGGGTCTCACTCTGGCTCCAGCTGACCTGGAATTAACTTTGTAGTCTCAGGGTGGCCTCGAACTCATGGCGATCCTCCTACCTCTGCCTCCCAAGTGCTGGGATTAAAGGCATGCACCACCACATCCGGCGAGAATCAGTTGTTTTTTTTTTAAAAATTATTTATAAGGCCGGGCGTGGTGGCACACGCCTTTAATCCCACCACTTGGGAGTCAGAGGTAGGAGGATCGCCGTGAGTTCGAGGCCACCCTGAGACTCCATAGTGAATTCCTTGTCAGCCTGAGCTTGAGTGAGACGCTACCTCGAAAAACCAAAAAAAAAAAAAAAAAAATTATTTATATATTTATTTGAGAGAGAAAGAGGCAGATAGAAAGAGACAGAGGATGGGTCTGTCAGGGCTTCTATGCACTGTAAACAACTCCAGACACATGCGCCACCTTGCGCATCTGGCTTGTGTGGGTAATGAGGAACTGAACCTGAGTCCTTTAACTTTACAAGCAAGCACCTTAACCACTAAGCCATCTCTCCAGCCCTGAATTAGTTTTAACCCCCTTTTGATAGACTGATCTTTGGATCCCAAGGCTGCCAAACATCTGGCAGGCCACAGGCCTGAGTCTTGCCCAGCAGAACTGTAGCTCATCCATCTCTCCCTCCTTCTAGTGAGGTGACCCTGAGCCACTGACTCCGTGTCTGAGCCTCCATCTGTCTCTGCCACAGAGCCTTGATTCAGTATAGTACACACACTACTGGGTCAGCAGCAGTCCCTTGGCTCACGGCCTCTCTCCATGCCATGCTTTTTCCTACCCTCCATTCTCATAACACTGCTAGCTCTTCTTTGGATGGCCAGGTGTCCCTTCACACATGTGACCACCCCAGAATTTGTCTTCTGAGGTGACAGTTCTCAAGGTTACAGGATTAACAATAACAGCTCATACTGACAGAACAGCTGCCCTGAAGGTTTGCCCAAACACCATTCATCATTGAGCATTAGCTCATTGAGAAGAAGGTATCCCCAACTTTATAACTGTTCCTACCTCACAGACCAGTAGAGGCACAGAGAGGGGAAGCAACTTTCTTAAGTTTACTGAGTTTGGAAGGAACAGATGTGATGAGATTCCAAAGGACATCTGGCCCCAGAATCAAGCTGTCACACTGAGTCAGACTGCTAGGCAGAGTGGGGCATGGATGACAAAAGTGTACCAGAGGGCAAGGGACAGCCGTCTTCCTTGAATCTGGGGTTCTCGGCCACCCATGTGGCCTCCATGGTTAGAAAGAATAAGTTACAAACCAGACCTATTTCCCTACCACAGATGAGGCCATCTCACAGCACGACAGCCTCGTTGAATGACACTGTATTTTAGACTACAAAAGCTCACAGAGAAATTAACCCAGAGCTCTATATAACCCCTTAAAATAATTCTCACAGGCTGGGGTCATAGATCAATTGGTAAAGTACTTGCCTCACAAGCATGAGGACATGAGTTCAATCCCCAGTACCCTTATGAAAATGCTGGGCATGGAGGTGCTCACCTGTGATCCCAGGGATGGGGAGACAGACACAGGATTCATGGAGCTCACTGGCTGGCCTGTCTTCCCTAAGTGGTGAGCTCCAGGCCAATGAGAGACCTTGTCTCAAAGATGGTGAGTCAGGGCTGGAGAGATGGCTCAGCGGTTAAGGCACTTGCCTGTGAAGCCAAAGGACCCAAGTTCGATTATCCAGTACCCTTATAAGCCAGATGCACAAGGGGGCACATACATCTGGAGTTTGTTTACAGCAGCTAGAGGCCCTGGTGTACCCATTCTCCCCGTCTCCTCCCTCTCTCTCTCTGTTTGCAAATAAAATTTTAAAAAAAGATGGTGGGTCATATTTCTCTTGCCTTCACATGTGCACCTGCATGAACACACATATGTACACACATACATGTGTGCATATACGTGTATGCACATAAAAAAAACAATGGCCACATTTTCCTTGTTAACCATCTGCAATTTTATTGCCTGTATCCGAATCCAAGTTCCACCAGCGTAACCTGATCTGTCTGTTGTGCATTTTATTTTTTTCATGAGTAAAATAGGAAGAATTCTGGCACCTTCATCATACAGTTGTAAGGATTTTTAAAAATGCATGTGTCTCTTACAGGGGAAACCAACTCCTCTCTGATTGAATTTGAGGCCTGCTCCACAGGAGGGAATTCCTGCCTGGTACTGAAAACCTAGTCAAAAGCATATGGCTGGGGAGGTCATGAGCCCTAGGGGGGAAACTACTGCCACTGTCTGGGTTAATGGATATATTTTGCCCATTGTCCTCTAAATCGTTACATTTATGTCCATATATCAGTGCCACTCTCACTTTTTGGTTAGAGAAGCTTCTCTTTTCAAATGGTGGTGACCATGGGGGAAACTCAAAACTTGTCAAAAGTACTGAGAAAAAATGACAGTGGATTGTGCTCAGCACTAAGTGAAACATCTCTAGCATACTGTCCACGGCCCAGGGACCAGTGCAGAAGAGGTGGCACAAAGAATGGAAGAGCCAAAGGAAGGGGAGGAGCGCTTTGCAGTACTGTCTTCTGGACACAAAGTGCCCATGGCATTAATGACCTCACGGTGGCTGGCACTACCTACGAGACCTACTTGCATTATAGGAGGGAAAAATGATAACATTAAAAATAAAAGAGAGGAGCCGGGCGTAGTGGCGCATGCCTTTAATCCCAGCATTTGGAAGGCAGAAGTAGGAGGATCGCCATGAGTTCGAGGCCACCCTGAGACTACATAGTGAATTCCAGGTCAGCCTGGGCCAGAGTGAAACCCTACCTCGAAAAACCAAAAATAAATAAATAAATTAATTAATTAATGAGAGACTAGTTGGAAAGAAGGGATTCAGTGGAGAGGTCTCAGGAGAGAGGGAGTAGAGAGTGTGGTGGGAGGGGATTATGATCATGGTATATTGTCTATATGCATGGAGACTATCAATAAAAAGTTTAAAAAAATAATGCACTAAAAGTGCTTAGAAGAATTTCTGGCATCAGGAAAATACCAGGCGAACAGGAGCTATTTGATTAAAATGGATTAAAATGAATCCTGCAGTGATATGAGCAACGGCTGCTGTTTGTATTGTTCTGCTGTTTCTCTTAGCGCTCTTTTAACACTCACACATTGGAGCCCATTATGCAAGGTTGGGATGCTGCGGGTCTTGCTGTCTAGAATCTCAGATTCATTGGCAATCGTCACAGGTGCTGGCAGAGCAGCCTCTGCAGCATGAGCTTGCGGGGAAGGAAGCACAGTGGTGGGAAGGGGAACCCAGACAGGGCCAGCACAGCAGGCCAGCCTGGGCCTGCTCCCTGCCAACCCAACGGGGACTTACTCTTCCAGGGGAAGAGGCAGAGGGGATCACATCAGGGAAGTGACCAGAAGTGGGGGGAATGAAGACACCCACGGATGGGCTGGCATAAGCTGTGAGGTGGGAATCGGACCAGAGAGGCAGGTGGGCCATGTTCAAAGGCTACCAGTGCTGGGGAGCTGCTGGAGGGGGCCAGGCAGAACTGGGGAGCAGCATTATCAGGTTCCCTTTTTAGCACGTGCAGGATGGGCTGAAGTGCTAAGGATGGTAGAAGGGAGCTCGCGGAGAAGATGCCGTGGTAATGAAATGCAACTGTCCATGGGGAATGAGGAACTTGGCACAGAGCAAGCTCGGGAGATGTTCACTGTTATTACTACAGGCGCAATACGCAGAGCACTGCATGTGGGGGCGGGGAAGACAAATGATACAAAGCAGAAACCGTGGAACAATTGAATAATTGTCCATAAACCATTTTATCTTTGCAGCAATCATTTACATGGCTACATACTGGTCTATGGAATTTAAAAAAAATCGTCTTCTAATCACCCATGGTTATGTGGCATCTAGCAACACTAGCAAGGGACAGTCTGTTCTTTGAACCACAGAAAATCCAGGAGCCAGAGATACCTGAAGTCAAAAGCTGAGGCAACAGACAAGCCGCAGCATGGCAGTGCCAGGGCAGGGTTGCCACGTGGTTGCCCTCAGGGTGGCTCGGAGTATGACGGTAGTGGAGAGATTTTTATCATGGAGCTACAGAGATGCCTTTGTATAAACAGAGGTGTTTGGTTTTTTTGTTTTTTTTTCCTTTTGAATGAGTTTCCTGGAATATCATCCCATATGTGGGATGTCTGGGTCAAAGAGTAAGGCGATATTCTGACTCACTGAATATTGTCAGACAGAATTTCTTTTCACTTGCTAAGTTCAGGGCCAGTTTCACTGTAAAGATAGGAAAGACGGTGGGCTCTCCACCTTCACACCTATCTGGTTCACAACTCTTCCTGGAGGATGTTGTCTCTGGAGCCTCAGATCCATAAAGAAAGAAGAGGGATGGTGGAGGAAAGGGGGAAGGGAAGAAGGAAGGAGACACGTTCTATCTCTGTATTGAAAGTATCTAACATCCTAGGGTGTCTGCATGTTAAAGGAAACATCTTGAGAAGCCTTTGTATATTTAACCAGTATCAGCACACTCCAATGGAGGGTTTCAGACAGCGTGATGGGTACTTGGAGTTCTCTGACAGGCAGGGGCCGGATGTGTTTCTGTGTGCCTTTACATGTGTGTGCCTGTACAAAACCCATTCACGCCAAGCACAAGCTCAGTTTACACAACAGACATCTATGAAATGGGTTCTTAGAGATGAAGGACTACTCTGGGGAGAGCTTTTCATCAACTCCAAGTAAAAAATTCCAGAGAATCCCTGAGCCCAAGTGGAAAGTCTGCAATAAACCTGAGGCTTGGGGACTAGTTTCGAGAAGATGATTGGCAATGGATGGCAATCCAGGGGAAAATGCAGACTCCCCCAGCCTCTATTACGGGAGGCCCTAGAAACTAACCACGGGCAAACATCTGGATGGCTGGAGGGCTGTTCTGCTCACCTCTCCTGGTTCCATCCCTGCAGAGCAAAGGGGTGGGGTGATAGTGGGAGCCCAGAAGTCCTTAGAAGCTAAGATAGCAGGCCCTCAGGGGGGCACACCACCCTGAGCTAGAGGTGGGAGGGTAGCTCTTCCTGCTGTTCAAATCAATCTCTTTGGGCTTTGCAGGGGGTTCAGAGCAGACAGTGAAGGCTCAGGTCACCTCCAGAAGTGCACATTTTCCCACGGGGATCCCTATCTCCTTCCAGCCCATAGGGTGGTCTCACTTGCTGGCCGCAGGGAAGTGAGAAGTCTCCACCATAAGTGCAAAGGGCAGGCTCGGGCATCACACCCGCCCACCGCTCTTCTCCCACCCCCACAGAGTCCTTCACAGACGAGTCAGAAAGGAAACAGCCCAATCCAGATAGAACTTCAAAGTTTAGCTTGTTCCCAACCCACTGAGTATCGTGTGCCAGGCACTGTGGTAACAGCTGCTGGTGTTTGGTATTCTCCAAACCCCCACTAAGATGTGGAGCCTGAGCCCTTTCCCATACAAGGTGGGTAAGCCTTTGTGCCTCAACAGAGTACTGCAGACCAGTGACGGGCAACAGTTTAGATAAATGTCTTCCAAAGACCCGTGTGTTTAAAGGTTTGGCCCCCAGCTCGTAGTGCAGAGAGGTGGGGTGGAACTATATGAGGTGAGAGCGAGTTGGAAGTCTTCTGGTCATATGAGAAAACGCCTTTGAAGAGAACACTATCCCGCTTTTGTTCTGGTGGGCAGGAGCTCCCTGTCATGAGCTCCCTCTACGATCTACCAGGCCCAGAAGGCAGGACAGCACCAACCAACCATGGACTAAAACTTCCATAACTGCCAGTCAAACTAAACCTTTCTTTCCTCTCTCTTAGTTCATTTCCTCAGGTGTCTTGATGGACGGGAAAGCTGACTAACAGTGCCCTCAGAGGGTAGTTAATTCATAACAATTGTCATATACATCTATGGATGGCCCTTTCTTGAGACTCATTCGTAGAACCTAACTGCCATGAAGAGTGAGTATGAGTGAGCCATCTGGAAAGAGAATCCTCCAGCTCCCAGCTGACAGGCACGTGTCAGGGACAAGCCATTCACTCTGAGCTCTTCTCAAACTGTGAACAGTGGGGATGGTTGGTTTTAAGGCACTAGGTTCAGGGTAATTTATTGTTCAGCATCACAAAAGAACACCAAATAATTCATCATCGCATTTAATTCTCACAACACTCCCACAGGGTGGGTACTACCACTGATTCATCTTTTCACATGAGAACACAAAGGGACAAAGTGTCTCTAAGGAAATACAGCATTCAGATCCACAGTCAAATCACAGCCTAAGCTCCGACCTGCCACGCCCGAGTCATTCGGCTCCACACAATACTGCAGCTTCACCCTGTCAGCTCCACACACCGTTGTCGCACCCTACTTGTTCGGTTCAACTACTGGCGTCACTTACTTGGACCCTCAGTTTCGTAGAATTATGGGCTATTACAAGATCGGTGTCCACAGGCTTTCTTTCCCTCTGCCTCCATCGGACAGGGCAGCTCCTCTCCTCTCTCATTCATCCCCCAGAACTGGGCACCCTTTAGCTGTGAATTATTATACCAAATTATGATGAGAACATCACAGAAGCCTGGGTGCGGAAGTTTCCTCAGTGTTCAGAGAGTTGTCAAAAGCATGGGCTTTGTGAACTAACATCTGCAACATCTGGCGATGTGTTAGAAAGACAAGTACGCAGGACCCACCCCGAACTTTCTGAATAAGAGCCTTGGGGGCAGGGTACAGTCAAGTGCATGAGAACTAGTTTCCAGGACTTGGGGCTAGCCAGATCCCTGGAGTCTGAATGGCCTAGGCCGCTTTCATATGCACGTGATAGGAAAGCAGTCCAGAGAGCTGGTGGGAAGGAAAAGGGCTGCATTAGCTCAAGCACAGGGGAAATGGTATTTGTGTTAGGAATCCCAGTAACTTTTTAATGATCCCCGCCTTTATTCACTCCTTCCTTTCTTCCCTCCCTTACCCTGGCATTTTTTCTGGCCTCATTTTTCTCCTTCTTTCACACTTCTCCATGTAGTCATGGGAGGTAGGATGCAGGGACAGTCTCAGATTGCCCTAAACTTACGTGGCACCCGCTTACTGTTAATCTATAAGGAAACAGAAGTCACCCTTCTCCCAGACCCCCAAACTAAATCCTAAGAAAGGGGGTGATGGCATCAGCTTGTGCCCCATGTGCCACCCGGCGGAGGCAGTGTGCCGTGGCAAGCTCACCAGGACCCACAAAATGAGTAGGCTTTTCTACCCAACAAGAGGAGGTGCTTCTCTAGTTGGGGTTGGGAGGAGGGAGCAGGAAGGCAATGATGGGATGGCCAGAAAAATCGACCAGCTGCTGCAACACAACAAAGACCAACCAACACGGCTGGCAGTGCCTTGCCCTCGGTCCCAGGCCTCAGCGGGGGTGCTGGCCCCATTCTCTGCATGTGGTATACTGGCACTGAAAGGCATCGTGGACCATCTCTGTGGTCCTCCCAATGGACCTTGTGTGATAGGCAGAGTAGCAGTCGTGACGCCCACTTTGCAGGTGTGGGGACAGAAGCGGTATATTCTATCAGTTATGGTCACAGTGCCACGAGGTAAGAGAGAGGCCCAGCTGTGTTCAATGTAACCTCAGCTCTTCCTACCTGACCCAGGGTGCTGACTGTGCAAGCATCCTGCTCATCACACTGGGAGGAATGAGGTACCAGATGGCACGTAGACACACTAGTTAGAACCCTTCCCCAGCCAAAGGGTAGTGAGGTGGGCTTGGGCCAAGGAGGTCCTTTCCCCATCTGAGCCTCCGATTCTCATCTACGACATGGGTAAAAATGATACTTGGAAAAAAAAAAACCAACAACTTTTGTTGTGGAGACCAAATGAGGAAAAAAAAATATACTAAGAGCATTTGGTGCAGGCATAGTAAAGACTTAATACACGTTATTTAACCTTGTTTCTGCCTAGCAAAAGTTCGAACCTAACCAAGCGGTGTGATTTTTGAAAGCTACTTTGTGAATTTTATTTGGTTGCTTTAATTCTGCTTTTTGTAATCCTCAAAAGCACGCTGCTGACACCAATTTCGAAGGTCAGAGAACTTTAGTTAAGTCATGAAAGAGGTCCTGTGTTTCTGTCTTGGAAAAGACCCAAGCAAAAGCTGGTGCCTGAGCTGGGTGGGGAGCCCCCTTCCCCCTTCCAACTGCATTCCAGCTCCGCAGCCTAGAGTGTTCATTTCACCACTGGCCTGGCATTTGTTAACATAAGGACCAAATGATCTCTTTAATAAGTCAGGGATAGGACCAGCAACTGGCAAGAGTTTGAAGCAAAGTGCTAACAGAGGCTTGGTGAATTTTCTGTATTACCATATATAATGAGATGTCTGGCTCACTGAATAGATGGATGGATGTTTGTGAGGAAGTCAGGGAAGGAAGGGAAAGAAATACAGATGGTTGAAAAAGGATTTAGAAAATCTTTAAGTGCTGATATGGAGGGATGCCTAAAAAATACCACTGAGTTAAAAAAATTGCAGAAAAAATAGAATTTCCCTCCCTCCCTCCCTCCCTCCCTCCTTCCCTCCCTTCGTTCCTTCCTTCCTTCCTTTTCTCCCTTCCCCTCCTTTTTCCTTCCTTTTTTTCAGATTTTGAGTGACATTGTCCAGTTGAGCAACCAGGAGATGGCTTATTCATGTGATGAGGATTTCCCAACAGATCCACCAGAAGCTGGAGCTGATGATAACCTCCAAGGAGTGGAAATGGGGGGGCTCCTTCCCTTTCCAGTCTGTACTCTTGGGCTATTGATCTCTCTCTCTCTCTCTCTCTCTCTTTCCACTCTATAATAAAAACAAAGAAAGCAGCATAGTCAAAGGCTGGGAGTGAGAAGCAGAGCCTGTGGAAGGGTCATCCTGAGTTCAAAGCTGGACGTGGAGACGAAGGCAATTCCAGGGGAGGCGGTGCCAGGCCTGAGTGAACAAAGCGGCCTCTTCCAGGGAACCCCTCGACCTGGTGTCCACTGAGGGATGACAAACGGTCCTTCCATCACAATGACACAGAGCCAGGCTCACTGCTGACTCCTGGCTGAGGACCAGTCTTCTCCCACGAAAGTCGCTTACTCCAGAGTGTGTAGGTGGGCGTGGACGCTGGGATCAGGAATGGAATGATTCTGAGGAAATATTATTTGAGGATGAAGAGCACCTTCTGGTCTAAGCTCCACCCCGACAAAGCCTAAAAAGCACTGTGGTTTTGCTCCCTGACACTGCAGTGTAACAGACAGACAAAGGAAGCTGCAGGTAGCCCGAAGGAAGTCCCTTTGTCTTTAGTGGGCCTAACCATTCTCCACAGCCATGAAGCTGAAGCGTCTGCCACTCCTGGATCCTGAAATATCTCAACTGACCAGACTAGACCTGTAGGCTCAGGACAGACAGCTGAGTTGACGCCTCACAGACAGCTCAGGTGTTTGTGGACGTGGACTGCAGTGCTCATAGTGGCAGGTGAGGGACAAGACCCAGTGTCCTGTGGTCCTCGGCACCTCGGTGTGTGCTTCTTCCCTTTCAAAAATAAAGAGATCCTTCCTCCCGCAAAGTTCCAGTTGGAGCGGAAACAAGGACAAATGGTCACTTGACCCTTGATTCCAGGTAACAAGGTGGGGGAGGGCAGTGGCAGGCACGCTGAAGACAGCAACAGTGACACTTAGTGTCTAAGGGATAAAGTGGAGGGAGAGGCAGGAGCCTAGTGTTTTCAGCTCTTGATTTTTGTTGTTGTTGTTGTTGTTAAGAATAGATTTTTTGCTATGAAGCCTTAGAATTCCCCTTGGCCATCACATCATTGGCAACTGACTAAGATTTTTCAAACATTGTACAGGCCAAACAAAACATATCTGCTGGCTAGAATCGGCCCTCTGGCTGCTGCCCTAGAGTACAGATAAGGGTCCCATGGAGGAGGTGGGATCACAGAGCGCTATGCCTTGCTCAGCGAGGACAACCACCTGGTCTACCAGGATCACGCTTAGGCTTCCCCTCAGGCCCTCCTCACTCCCCCGTCTCTGTGCCACCATGTTTCATACTCCAGCCATGCACAAGTCTTTGCAGAGTGCATGCCTCTCCCTCTGCAGCCTCCTTTCATCTAGGTTGTCTCTGACCTCCGGGCCCAAGTGCACACATCTGCTCTGATGCACTTATCCCTTCCTCTTCTCGGTCCTAATTCTCACCTCTGCTCCTGGGGATGTTCCCTGACCGCTGCCCTCCTGACCCCGGCCCTGTACCCTTTGCTGCTCCCATCACACAAGAGGCTACAGTGACATAGAGATGTGTCTTTTCTACACACGTCTGGACCCTCAGGAGGCCTCGCTGCCTCTGTGCCCCCATGGCTAAGCCCAGGACCTTGGTAAGAAACATGTCTGAAATAACACTTACCAGACACTGTTTTCTTGCCCTTGGCTTTCCCCTCACCCCCTTCCTGTTTTCCTGGCTACTTCCTGTCTGTCCTTCCAGCCTCAGCTCAGGCTTATTTGCTATGGGGACAGTTTCTGACCTCCCATACCAAGGGTGGGGGGGGGGAACCTCTCTCTCTAGTCACAATGTAATTGGTTGCTTCAGTCCACCCCCTACCTCCCCGATATCGCCTACACTGAACTCCACGAGAGCCTGGACAAAGGGGCTACAAAGACACAGGAAGTACCATGAAATGCTTCACAGGATCCAAAGGGGTGAATGAATGGAACCCATGAGTGAATGAGCCAAGGTGAAAATGAGATTCTGATACCACCTGCAAGCACACTCCTCCTAGCAAGTGACTCCTGGCTGGTAGGTTCTGAGCAAGGAATGGGGGTTGGTAGAAATCAAAGTTACCAAACACCTGTCCCA
Source organism: Dipus sagitta (assembly GCA_036346955.1). Taxonomy (NCBI): domain Eukaryota; kingdom Metazoa; phylum Chordata; class Mammalia; order Rodentia; family Dipodidae; genus Dipus; species Dipus sagitta. The sequence goes on from CM070786.1 coordinate 31,420,213, forward strand.
GAGCCCCTGGGTCCCTTTACAGCCCTCAGCTGCAGTGGCCTCTTGGCACTCAACTATGCTCCCACTCGAGCCTCAGGTTCAATAGCTGCTTGAACCCTATTCTCCTACACAACCCCAACCATACATTTCACCTCGTCACGGTGGGCCAGACCTATGATACCACCCAGGGGGAAGCCTTGAGGAAGGGCTTCTCTGTACTACAGGGATCCCAGCAGAACAGGGAGCCAGGACCAAACCACTTCCCAGCAGGCTGGAAGGTGAGCGAGTAGCTGTCCATTTGGGAGTAGGCATCCCGAGTCCTACAGCCGTGAAGGTGACAGACAGTGACACCCAGCCCAGTCTTGCTGGCCCTGCTACTGGGCTTCCTGGTTTGCTTGCCTACCATGCTGTTGAAAAGAAAGTGGCCACTGTCCCTGCCTTTATGTCTCAAATCCTCTCTCCTCCCTTCCTTCTCTTTTCCAGTTAAATGTAGACGCGACCTCCTTCAGAAATCTAGGATCCCTCCATTCTACTCCATGCCTCCCTTTGTCTCCTTGGAGCACAATATGAATGTCTACATGTCTTGTACAAAGACTCTGCATTCCTGAACATGAGACACTGTGTCACACTTGGCTTTCCGTGCCTGATGAGATGATCAGAATATGAGGGAGTGGGCTGCTCTCGCAGACCCTCTCTGTTCCTCAGAAAACCTCCCCAAGGTCACACAGCAGGAAATCCTGTCTATACAATGGGGTTGATATTGGTACCATAAAGAGTTAGTGAAATAATGCAAAATTTGAATGCAGTATAAGTGCCTAGTGAATATCACTGGTATCAGTCAAGCACAGACCAGCACATTCGGAATCATGGTGACCCCAAACAATGAGACATCCAACGTGTTACAATGGCACCCGAGAGAGCTGTGGACAAGGGTGGATTGATTGTCCTAGACCAGAGTCTCATGCAGCGGCCAAGAAGTAGGTGGGACAGTGAATCCAGAGAAAGGCAGACCCTCTCTGAAGGTTTCCTCCCCACCATAAGCATCGCCAGCTGCAGTCCTCTGGAAGTCATCTATACTGTTTCCACAAAGGCTGTCTGTCTGCAGAGGAGTGTGGCCTTCAACACGAGAGTTCAAGTCCCACCTCTTGCAACTCTCTTCTCAGTCACTCAGGCTTAATATGGGGTTCCTAATCCCTTCCTACTGGACTGTGGTGTGAAATCACAGGCAGATTGCAGACATAGAGCAGACCCACCAAAAATGTCCTTGGCAAGTAGGAGGAAGGGTCAGTGAAGCCCTTTTCATAGGCGCAAGGAAGCAACCCTAGCAGCAAGCATGAGCCAGCTCTGGACCCTAGACTATGCAAGAGACCGCCTCATGCTGTCCTGACCTCTCACAGAGCCTAGAATGCTAACGGAGGCCTGCTGCTGACCTTCCACAGTCCATGGTGGCAGTGCTAATGGGAGTCTCTGGGTCACCAGCTTCCCACCCTCCAGGAAGGAGGTGCTGGGGGTCCTCTCTTTCCCCTCTCTGCTATTGCTTCTGGCCAGGGCCACTGCTGTGGGGCAATGACCCCCCACTGGGTAGGATCTGGCTGAAAGGGTCAAAGGAAATTTAGTGAGCAGTGGGAGACAGGGTGGACTAGGGCCAAATCCTAGCGTTAGGGCAAGTTATGGGTAGGTCAAAAGGCTACTAGGGAGGTCAGGTGCCCCGGCTCCTTTACAGCGACTTTACGTGGTGAGGTCATTTTGGAAGTTTACACCTCAGAGAGGTTCCTTGTATTTCTTCTGTCTTTCCTCCTTTTTTCCACTTTCTCCATCAGCTGGAGAAAACTAGAGTCCACAGTCAGGCTTGAAATTCCAGCCCACCCCTCTCCTGCTGTGCTACTCTGACACCTCACTCCATCTCTCGGAGGCTGCAGTTTCACCTACACAATGCAGGCGCTCCTATCGCGCTCAGAGGGGCGTGAACTCTTCTTCACAAGCCTAAGCACCTGGCACAGAGCCTGGGTTCTCACGGCAGAGACTCATCACCCTGGAACCTTCACAGCTGGACCATCCGGTTTGGATCAGCGCTGGAAGAGTGAGTGGGTGGTGCCTGGCCGGGGGCCTGGGAGTGGGGAGATGTAAGCGCAGGGCCCGAACCTTCCTCTAGATGAGTTAACTGAGCCTTTGTTCAGAGCCTCTTGGGCAGGAGCCACCAGGGACTCGCGGGTCCTCACCATGCACTTGCGGTCATCTATGCCCGTCAGGTCCTCCTCAAACTCCTTCCCGACCTCGAAGTCCATGATGTAGTTCCTGAAAGTGCTCAGCGTGCGGATGATCATGTGGTCACCGTCCTGCACGATCTCTTTGTCTGGCTTGAGCAAGTTGGCGATCTTGCGCAAGGCCACGTTGACATCTGCCAGGGGTGCGGAGACAGGGGAGAGGACGGCAGGAAAGCTCAGAGAAGGCAGTGGGCTCCCGTAGCTGTTCCGCCGAGGAACAAGGCTGGGAATCCCCCGTGGACTTTGCGCTGCGTCTGCGCGCAGCCTGTCTATGCCAGTAATTTTTTTTTCTTTTGAAAACAAAGTTTTATGCTAACCCTTTTAAAACAAAACAAAACAAAAAACTACCAAACCCTGCCCAGATCTACAAATATAACAAGTCCCCCCTCCTCCCTCTAGGGCCAGCTCTCAGACGCTGCCTGCGGTGGACCCTGCCAAGCCCCAGATGCTCCAGTGCACGTCCAGGACCGCCGGCTTACCCAGCGCGCGCAAGTACTCCTCGAAATTCTCGTTGCTCTGCATCTTCCAGTAGCCGGTGAAGTCCACGGGCATTGTGGGCAGCGACTGGGGACTGCCGGCCGGGGAGCGAGCGGGAGCGCTGCGGGAGGTGGGCGGCCCGGAGACGCGCGACCTCGGGAGGACCGGGGCTCCGCGCGCGGGGCGGCGACTGCGGGATCCAGGCGCACAAAGCCCGCGGGAGGATGCACGGAAGGGGTCGCTCCTCCCCGCGCGGGAGGCGGGGCCGGGGCGGGGGCGGGGGCGGGTGATGGTTCGCAGCCAAGTCTGGCCCCTGCCGGGGGCCACCTTCATTCAGATCCGACATTCCATTCGCTTCCCGGGGTCAGGAAAGAGGAGGTGGTCCCTGGGAGGAGAAGGGTTGATGTTGGCTCCAATTTCTCGGCTCCCCAGGGCGTCTTTCCAACACCACGAACTTCTCACCTCAGGCCACGGGAGGGTTTGGTAATGTGTCTCCTGGGTGATTAGGGAAAAAAGGCCATTTACGGGCCTTTGTCTGAAGCTCCATAGGTGGCTATGGCAGCTCAGGAACACTGGTCGGTTCAACTCCAGGGGAGAAGAGGGGCGCACTGCCCACACACCAGGCCAAAAAAAAAAAAAAAAGAACGCAAAGTTGATGTTGCTCAGGGTGTGTGCGCTGCCTAAGCGCGCCAGGCGAATCTGAGGCACATCACGTCCCTGCTCATTTTCCGCCCCCTTCACCTAACGACAGTACAATGATTTTTGCACTTAATATACTCTGGGGCTTTTTACATATCTGTCATAGAAAGAATTAACATTGTTTTGTAGGTTGGCGTTCATGTGGTCTCGCTATTAGCAACAATAAGCCCACGGAGCTCTTCCATTACATCTCACCTGCTACCTGTGTGGGGATGTCATAGTGCTTTTAAAGGTCTGTCTTTGCCACCAAGGAGATGAACATAATCACAGTGGTTGACTTTTTGACCCGCTATTAAAGACGAAATCTCTCCTTTAGAATGCTTTTAGCACAAATCACAGCCTAGGAGTCAGCAGGTTTGGAGCAGCACTGCCGTGCCCTGGTCTACCTGCCCCTCTCCCCTCCCCCTTCTCCTCCCCTCCCCGCCAGGCCTCAGCTCATTGGCTGAATTAGGAAAGGACGCCCCTTCCCCCGGGTAGGGGCAGTTCCTCTCAGGGAGAGGTTTGGATCCCAGCCCCTCCGGTCTTCCTCTTTCCACCAGGGTTTCTTGGTATCTGGGCCAGAGACCTCTTCGCTGTCGTGTGCTTGCAGGGCTTTAGCAACATCGCTACATCCGGGGTCATCACCGGGGTAAAATCGGCCTGGTTGAGTGGCACAGCCATACCCCAGTACCCCCATCACAACCTCTGTCCTAATCTGTCCCCTTGTCCGCTCTGAGTTGCTCAGGCTGTAGGAGGTTCACACGCACTCTGGTTCTATTTTCCTCCTTATCCACTGCAAGAGCTCAGTTTGACTGAGTGGCCAAGACAGCCCATCCCAGCCCTGACCATGCTGAAGGTACAAGAAGTCACCTCTGGCCAGTCATAGGGATGGGTGGGTCCTGGCCCGACTAGAATGTCAAAGCATGGAATGAGGTTCAGCCACAGCTCTGGGCTTTTGTTCTGACTCATTAGGATGGAGGGTGGCCCAGAGATTGAAACTGTCAGCCGGTTCCAAGGAATCCATAGTCCTCTGTCTGCTATTCCCCTCCCCGCCCCACCACATCATCCAGGCCAGGTAGCAGTATTTTTCACTCGCCCAGGGCCATCTCTATTTGTGTTGATTCTCCTGAGATGGTCTATGCCAAAGCCCAGTGCTGTGCCTGGTACATAGTAGGGCCAGTCAGCTCCGATCCTCTGCCATGCCAACAGTAGTCCCTGGTGCTCTGGGCTGAGGCCGCCCCTCTTGCTCCCACTCCCCTCTCGGCCTCCTCTACCCATTCCAAAGAGCCTAGATCAGGCTGCTACTACTCCTGCTTATGGCCGCTCTGCCCATCGTCTGTCCTCCTGACCTCTGCTCTGAGCTGACTGAATGTACAGCACGTAGTTCAGTTGGGCTTTTAAAGACACTCTGGTCAGGATGCTGAGGAACACCTCAAACTTATTCCACGCTCTTTCTAGATTTCCGACAATAAGACCTTGATTTCGTGCAGCAACCTGATGGCCTGGTTCTCCCACCTGTGTGCTGATAACCATATTCCTTCTTTTCTTCCTAAACGCTTAGCTTACTCTGGAGACTTGCGAAATCTCTCAGCCTGTGTTTAAATATGTCTCTGGGATTGCCCTCTGGAGAATGAGCCCCCTCCAGTGTCCCAGCTGTCCCCATGACATCTGCAAGGTTAACGTTCAAAAGGAAGAATGTGGCTAAACAAAGCTGCTCCCCTGTGCCCTGCCTGTTGGGGAGTGAGGAGGTTTGTTCAGAGATCACTGGGGCTGAGGGCTCTGGTGGGTGGCTCATGAATATTCAAATGTGCAAATGATATGCCATGTCTACAAATCCTAGAATGCTTAGTCTGGAGTTTGTTCACAGTGGCTGAAAGGCCCTGGAAAGCTCATTCTCTCTATCTCTCTGTCTGTCTCTCACTGTCTCTCTCTTAAAAATAGAATAAAAATAACTTTAAAAGATCACTTTGTGTGTGTGTGGGGGGGGGAGGATATGCTAGGGTTTTATTTTTGTGGACAGAATGGTTCTGAGAGTGGGTCGGCTGCCTTCCATGTGACTCCTCATCCAATCACATGACGACTCTTTCTGTTGTTGGTGACAGTCAAAGGAAAGCTTCTTTTTCTTCCTCTTTGTATTCTCCCTTCCTCCCTTCCTTCTTTTCTTTCTCCCCCTTTTCTACTTCTCTTTCCCTCCTTTCCTTCTCTCTTCTCTCTCCTCTTCCCTCTCATCTTTTTTTTTTTTTGCTTTTGAACTATATTACTATGAAAAATTTCAAAGCCACATAAACATAGAAAGAAAAATATATTTAATCTCTGTGGATTAATTCCTGGCTTCAGCAATCATTGTTAAAGTAAGGCCAGTCCGATTTCACATCTCTTCCACCCTCTCATTTCTAAAATTAAATTTATTACCATTATTAACTTATTTATTATTACATATTATTTACTTTTTATTACCAGACATATATCATTTCAAGAAATATTCCTGAAAGATATGTACTTGTGTTTTTAAGACTAAAGCGATATGAATTTATAAACTTCCATTTTTAAATGCAGAAGTTTGACTAAAATAAAGATGTGGGCAGGTTACACACCCCCACGGGTCTAGGAAAGAACCCAGTGCTTTTATTTTCTAGTTTCTAGATGACGTCAACATTCTCTACCTTGTGGCCACATTATTTTGACTATTACATCCTTCCTCATTCTTCCTTCTTTGACTTTCTGGATGGTTTATAACTACATTGTATGACTACAATGTGCTGCCTAGATAATCCTGGATAACCCTCCTGTGCGTACATCTTTAATCACATCTGGGAATCCCCTTTGAAATAAAAGGTAACTGTTAGCCAGCCAGCTTTACATCTCTATAATAAAATACCTGGCTTAATTCACTTATAAAAAGAAAGGGTTTATTCTGGCTTACAGGTTATAGGTTCTGGTCTAAAACCAGGAAGACCTATGGCTTGGATCCTTTTGTGGGCATCTGTTGTGGTTTGAATGTAAAATGTCCTACATTGGCTCATGTGTTTGAATATTTGGTTCCTAGCTGGTGATGCTGTTTGGGAACATTGTGAAACATTTAGAAGAAGGAACCTTGCTGAAGGAAGCAGATCACTAGTGGTAGGCCTTGAGGGTTTATAGCCTGATCATCCTCTGCTTCCTGACTAGGCTACAATGTGATCAGCCAGTCTCTTGCTGCTGCTACCCCGACTTCCCAGCCATGATGGAATGGATCCCCTTGACACCAGTCTTTTCCCTCCATAAGCTGCATCCTCTTAGGTATTTGGCCACAGCAATGAGTAAAGTAACTAACACAACATTCCAGATGCCAGCAGGGAGGAGCATGTGGCAGAGCAGCCTGTTGTTATCCTCAGAGTCAGGAAGCACAAGGAATGAGGAAAGGGTCCAGCACTCATGATTCCTTTCAAGAGCATACCTAATGACCTCCTACAAGGCCCCACTTCCTAAAGGTTACACTACCTCCCCAAAGAACTACCCTGTAACTAAGCCATGGAAACAGGGGCCTCCGTAGGGTACTTATCCAAACCATAGCAGCAAATATTTACAAAAACGTCTTAACTGGATGTGTGTGCTCATGCCTGTAACCACAGTACTAAGGCAAGATAATTGCCAAAGGTTTGTAGTAAACCAGGGCACATAGTGAGTTCTAGGCCAGCCTGGACCACAGAGTAAGAACCTGTCTTAAATACTCCTCACACACACCCTAAAAATCATATTCTAATAATAAAAATATGTCACTTCATTGTAATAAGAAAGACCTTAATTTTACCCCCAAATTCTTTCTCCTTGAATTGATGACTGCATATATATATATAAGGGTGTATTTATCTCTCTCTCTCTCTCTCTCTCTCTCTCTCTCTCTCTCTCTATATATATATATATATATATATATATATATATATATATATATCCTGTACCACACCTCCTGGAGGCAGTGTGTTGTTGGGGGAGGGTTTATGGGTGTTATAGCCAGTTTCCCCTTGCCAGTGTTTGGCACACTCTCCTGTTCCTGTTGTCCACCTGATGTTGGCTAGGAGGTGATGTCCAGCCTCTACTCATGCCATCATTTTCTCCTGCCATCATGGAGGAGCTTCCCCTCGAGTCTTTAAGCCAAAATAAACCCTTTGCTTCCACAAGCTGCTCTTGATTGGGTGCTTTTTACCAGCAATGAGAAGCTGACTGCAATAGTTACTGTTTATTTTCTTAGTGACTGCCTTTGTGACTAGGGTGAGATGAATTCACATTGTAGTTTTTATTTGCATTTCTCAGATGGCTAGTGAAGTTGAACTTTTTTTTCATATATTACCCCTTTATATTTCATTTTTGGGACTTACACATGCTATGCAAGCATTCTACCACTGAGCTATATCTTTAGCTAATAATACTTTTTGTCCAAACATACTTGTGTTCCTATAAACATCTATCCTATCCACATTTAAAAGAAATACTGGGATGGACAGATGGCTTAGTAGTTAAGGTGATTGCCTGTGAATCTAAGGAGCCAGGTTTGATTCTCTAGGACCCACATAAGCCAGATGCACAAGGTGGGGTATGTGTCTGGAGTTTGTTTGCAGTGGCTAGAGGCCCTAGTGTACTCGTTCTCTCTATATATCTTCCCTCCCACAAATAAATAAATAAAACAAAAAAATCAAAAGAAATACTTCCTAGAGAACAAAACATAGATCCCGTGGGATCACATGATTTCTGTGGGCCAGGCATAGATATGCTGTCCATCTGCTGTTGGGAATATACACATGACATCCAAGGCTGCAATGGGCTGTGTCTTATCTCTTGACTTAGCTTGGGGTCGAGGCCATACAGATGACCACCAACCCAGACAGTGGGATCTTTGAACAGTTAAGCATGCCTAACAGGATGGCCATGCAGGGCACTGGTTCAGCTGAAAGATAGCATCTTAGACATTGGAAGAGCAGTAAGGAAGTCAGAGGCAGTGAGCCTTTGAGTTTCAGTCTGTCAGGGGCATTTCATCTAGTGAGAGACATGATGGGTAGAAAGACTGCAGGAGGCCAAGATTCTAGTCTTACCATGTCATTGTAGCAGTGAAGGACTCATTTTTGTCAGAAGCAATTATAAATGAAATTTTAAATAAGATGTCAAGAATGATTAGGTTAGGCTAATATTGCTGAGAAGTGAAAAAAATGGTTAATACATTTAATGTGCCAACTGCTGACCAGCCAGTCTTTCTCCTCTGAGATAGGCCCATGGCAGGACTAAAGTGGGAGGTGGGACAGGGTGTCTCAGAAGCCAAGTAACCGTGAGCAGCCATGCCAAATTAGTTTTAGGTAAAACGTGTAGGAAGATTGTCCCACGTCGCTCCCTGTTTTATTTTTCCATAGGCCTGCAGGGCCAGTGGCTGGGTAGTAGGTGCCAATCTTTTCTTGGCAATCTTGTGGAATCTTTCACCACAGCTTGATATTCTTGGGCATTGGGATTTGAGACATCTGAAGATTTATAATTGTTGTCTTTTCATTTTGGTGATAATGTTAAAATATCATTTGGGACAGCAATAAGTTTGAAAAGATATGATATGGTTAAGAATATTTCACTCTGAACATTTTTATTAAACTAATCATGGTGTGGGGTAGCCCTGTACGGATGATTTTGTGGACAAAGAGCAGACAATGTTCCCTGGAAGAAGAGAGGAGGTGGGAGGATACAGAAGTCCTTGCACAAAGATAAGGACTTCTCAGTAACAATTGTTATGACTTCATATAGGGTTTGGCTGCTTGTAGAATCCTGGGGAAGATAAGACTATTGGGTCTTAATTTTCAGAGAAGAATGAAGTTTGGAGAGGTTTTATGACTTGGTGCAAGTCACATGGCTGGAGGCTGAATTTATGTCTGGCTCTGCCTGGTTCCAAAGTCCAGGGAGAAGATCTGTGGGAATTCTGGCCTGCTGGATCTGATAAATAAACCCAAAGAAGAAAAATCCCAGAGAGAAAATAAGGCTCCCAAGTCATCATCAATATGGAAGCAGACCTTGAATCCCCTTGTGCAATGAAAACACAGAGAAGATATCCTAAGTGGAAAAATCCATAAACAGTTAAAAATTAATGCACCTTAGTAAGGCTGTGACCAGGTTTAAAAAGAACAAATCTTGCCAGAGCAATGCTTTTGCATTCTTGGGGAAGATTATACAATGAAGAGATGAAAGGGAAGCATCTGGTCAGACACACATTGATTTCCAGAAAGCACATGACCCATGACCAGCGGGAGCCAGCCTCTGGAGGATGAGCTGTGAGCACTCGGGCTGGCCTCTAGGCCTCAGTCGGAATCCTGTCACCCCAGAGGCAGCAGAAGGCAAACACATCTTTAGGCAGGTTGCAGGGTATCCAGACATCCAGAAAGATGAGAAATAGGCCAAGAGCTCAATCACACAGGAGCAGAGACTGCCTTAGAATATTACAGAAATTTTCATTAAGACTGTTGCCTGTGACCTACCTTCTACCTTGTGACTGGTAGAGCATGATGGGATGAGTAGAGATGGGTTTTAGAGTGAGACTGGCTGTAAATTTCAGACCCATCATTTCTCAGTTGTGTGATGTCGGTGAAGTCCTTGGTCTCTGAGGTATCACCCTCACAAGGTAGCTTTGAGGAGTCTGGACAATTCTAGTTTCCTTCTGTCCCTTAGTACAAGTCCTGGGTTCCCTTGGTCATCTGGTCACAGCACATCTGTTTCTATCTCAGATTGGTGGCTATCTTTTTTTCCTTCACAGCTAAGCTAGGTAGCTCTAGACCCTTTGGCCCAGATACTTCCCTTTTCCTCCTCCACACATCAACCTTCCCATGTTATAATTTTATCATCACCTCTTTTCTGAGCTTTCATAATTATGTGTCTTAAACTCCCTCAGGTGAACAGAGATCTTTCGCACACAGGTGTGTCGGTCCATACCTGCTTTGGCTCCTTCAAGACTGTCAGAGCTTCATGGTCAGTGACTGCTTCTTACACTTCTTTATTTCTCACAGTGTCCCGTGAATAGCTGGGCACATACTAGCATAAACTCAGTGAATATTCACTGAGAGAACTCATGTAAACCTGTCCTCAATAAACAATAATTGAGAGAACCTGGGGGCGTGCCAAAGCTGTGGGCCTATGGATCCTTTCAGCCGATGCTTATTGACCATCTTGCTGCTCTCTGGGACAGCATTAGATGCTGCTGAGAACATTGCCAGGAGTGAGATGTGACCCTAAGGAAGCCAGAATCTAGCAAGGAAGAGAAATGTACCATGTAGAGGACTGAACACTGTGCTTCAAGCTCCAGGCAGTGTTTGAACACAGGGACGAAGTATTGCAGGACGAGTAGGCGTTTGTAGGATTGACAGTGGGGTGAGTCGTCCCAGGAATGGAGCAACACATGCAAAGCTGGTGTTTTCAGGGAAAACAGAGTAATCAAGTGTGGCTCGGCATGGCTAACAAGGAACAGTGGAAGGCAGAAGGGATAGGATGGTCAGACACGCTGGGAGAAAACGTTGGAGGGTTGGATAATAGTGAGGCCAGGCAACAGACAGCTTTGCAGTTGGCGGTAAAAGCCACCTGGACTTCATCCTTTAGGACAGGGGGGAGATACTAAAAAGAATAACTGTTCATGTGGGAGAAGAGGTAGCATCAAGTTATTTTATAGCCTGGAGCTAGTTCTTATGTGGTGAAGTCCAATGGCATTCAAAATCCCACAGCACCTGACTGCATCTGCCAATGGTGGATGAGATGTCTGGGCCCACCCAGGCCTCAAGTGGAAGCCTGCAGCGATAGACAACCCTTTTAACGTATCTTCTCAGCTCCTTCTAAACAGCATGCTAACTGTAGATTTGGGGAAAGCTTAGGGGTGGGCATTCTCTAGTGCTGAAACGCTAACAACACACCACCCATGGACTCATGGAAAACCTGCGCTTAGGATGGCACCTGCTGCTGAAGTAGAAGTGACTACTTCTTCTCGGAGAAAATGAACAGCATGCTTTCAATTTCTGGAAGGACTGACAGAAACAAAGCTGGAATAGATATACCCAGTCGTTCAATACACAGAATGACAAGGTACTCCCACAAACATCAAAAAACATTCAGGGAGAGGTGGTGTAAGAACATATAAGAGCCAAAGGATGGGGAGGAGTGCTTTGAGATGGTGTCTCCCAGATTACAAAGAGGCTGGTGCACTCTTGACCTCACAGCAGCTGTCATTATCTGCTCAAGACGTGCACAGTACTAAGCCCATCAATAGGTTGTTGTGGATGAAAAGGGGAAGACATTAAAATATAAAAGGGAATAGTAGAAAAGAAGAAGAGGTTCAGTAGAGGGGAATGTGGAAGATAAAAGAGCATGGGGAAGGGAATTAAGTAAATTTTTAATAAGGACTTTTATTTTTAATAAAAATTTGAACTCATTGGTTGAAATTTTAAGATAAAGAACGGCCTCATTCTAGTTTCCTAACTAGTACTGTGGATGTTTACTACATTTTATATATAAATCAAACTATTCTAAGTTCCCTCATTTAGCATATTTTTTTTCCAGGTCCATACATTTTCCTATGAATTTCATTTCATTTTCCCTTACCTCTGAATAGAACTTCACTGTGTATATTTACCACATCTTCATTATCCATTCATCATTTGAGGGACATCTGGGCTGATTCCAATTCTTAGCTATTGTGAATAGTGCAGATGGAAGTGAATATTAGAGAGACCAAAAACCCATCAAAATGACAAGAACAGAAAGCTCAGTACCACTGGATGAGTCATCTCTATAATCCCCACCAGGGCCCAGGAAACATCACAGAGGAAGTGGAGGATTAAATATGAGTGCTGCAGTCTCTGGTAGCCTGAGAACCTTCTCTAGGGAGATGACAGTAAACAGTGAGGAGACTCAAAACTCATCAAAGAAGACAATTAGAACCTGCCAAGAGCTCAATTCTAAGGGATTCGTCTAACACACTCTCAAAGACTCAGGAAACATTGTGGAACAGGGGCCAGAAAGAATGTAAGAGACACAGGGTAGGAAGACAGATTGTGAGGCATTAACTCCCTATAGGAATGGACTTGTGCATTCAAGACCCCACACTGCTTACTGATCCTCCCACTGAGGAGGGCCCTCAGTGGCATTGGGACAGGAGAGAGGTAACAAAGGAGGTTAACCTGGTGGGCAGATGACCAATTTATAGTATGTTCATAAGTTCCTAGTAAAATTTATATATTTATTTTAATTTTTTGTTTATTTTTATTTATTTATTTGAAAGCAACAGACAGAGAGAGAAAGAGGCAGAGAGAGAGAGAGAGAGAGAGAGAGAATAGGCATGCCAAGGCCTCCAGCCACTGCAAACAAACTCCAGATGCATGCGCCCCCTTGTGCATCTGGCTAACATAGATCCTGGGGAATCCAGCGTTGAGCAGGGTCCTTAGGCTTCACAGGCAAGCGCCTAACCGCTAAGCCATCTCTCCAGCCCATAAAATTTGTTTAAAAACATGTTCAGGGAATCATGACCTGTAGTAGCCAATATGGACAAATTCTCAGCAAATTCTTAGGCAAAGAATTCAGAATGGCTGCTTTAAGGAAACTTTAAGTGCTTCAAGAAAAATTAGAAAATAACTCAGTAGTTTGTCCCAGAAACTTAACAAAAATTGAAGTAATTTAAAAAATGAACCAGAAGTCCTTGAGCTGAAAATTATACTAATCTTAAAATACAATCTAAGTTACTGATAGCACAGTAGCTCAAACAGAACAAAGAATTAATGTGCTAAAAGATAGGCATAGGGCTAAAGGGATGGCTTAGTGGTTAAAGTGTTTGCCTGCAAAGCCAAGGCACCCTGGTTCGATTCCACAGGACCCACATTAGCCAGATGCACAAGGGGGTGCATGCATCTGGAATTCATTTGCAGTGGCTGGAAGCCCTGGCACACCCATTCTTTCTCTCTCTCTCTCTCTCTCCCTCTTTGTCTGTCAAATAAATAAATAAATAAATACAAATTAAAAAAAGATAGGCATAACTAAAGAATACATAGTCAAGGGAGAAGATAAAAGAGTAAAACAAAGCCTGCAGGAACTTTGAGACATTATTAAAATAAAATATTTAGGTTATTAGGATCCAAGAAAGTGGTGGCTAATTTTATTTCAATTTGAATTGGATCTAGAATCTCTTAGGATACAAATCTCCAAGTGTGTCTGTGAAGGAGTTTATAATTAGGCTAATTGAGGGAGACCCATACTGACTGTGGACGGCACTGTTGTAGGAGTTGAGGCCCAGGCCTGATAAAAAGGAGAGTGAACTGAGCACCAGCATTCATGGTTCTCTGCTTCCTGACTGTGGATACACTATGACCAGCTGCTTCGTGCTCCTTCCTCCATGACTCTCCACCACGATGGACTGTCACGTCAAACTGAATGAAACAAACCCTTCCTTCCCTGAGTTGCTTTTGTCAGGCATGTGTTACAGCAATGAGAAAGTAACTAATACAAAGAGGGGCTTGGGAAGGCCAAAGGGATAGACATTTTATCCAAAGATGTAACAATAGAGAACTTCCCAAACTTAGAGAATTCAAATACCAAGGTAGAGAAAGGCCAAAACTCACTGGTCAGGTCTGGAGAGATGGCCTGGTGGTTAAAAGTGCTTGCTTAAGGGCTGGAAAGATGGCTTAGCAGTTAAGCGCTTGCCTGTGAAGCCTAAGGATCCCAGTTTGAGGCTTGGTTCCCCAGGACCCACGTTAGCCAGATGCACAAGGGGGCACAGGCATCTGGAGTTTGTCTGCAGTGGCTGGAGGCTCTGGCGTGCCCATTCTCTGTCTCTCTCTCTCTCTCTTTCTCTCTATCTGCCTCTTTCCCTGTCACTTTCAAATAAATAAATAAAAATAAAATTATATTATATTATATTATATTAAAAAAATTAATTAAAAAGTGCTTGCTTAAGAGACTGACAGCTTGGGTTCGATTTCCCAGTACCCATGTGTGGTGGTTTGACTCAGATGACCCCCATAAACTTAGGTGTCCTGAATGCTAGGATCCTAGCTAATGGAGATTTGGAAATTAACACCTCCTGGAGGCAGTGTATTGTTGGAGGCAGGCTTATGGGTGTTATAGCCAGCTTCCTCTTCCCAGTGTTTGGCATACTCTCCTGCAGTTATCATCCACTGGATGTTGGTCAGGAGGTGATGGGCACCCTCTCTCTGCTCATGCCATCATTTTCCCCATGCCATCCAGTCTGTAAGCCAAAATAAACTTTTGCCCCACAAGCTGCTCTTGGTCTGGTGATTTCTGCCAGCAGTGTGAACCTGACTGCAACACCATGCAAAGCCAGAGTGGTGCATGCATCTGGAGTTTGACTGCAGGGGCAGGAGGCCCTGGCACACTCATATTCTCTCCCCCCCCCCCAATCCTTGCAAATTAATAAATAAAATGTGTTAAGTCACTGGTCATATTTACCTGAACTAGGCTACTCCAAGATATATCATAATCAAGCTCTCAAAGCTTAAACACAAAGAAAATTACCAGAGAAGCAAGAGAGAAAAATCCCCCAGCAAACAATATCACGTAAGGTGTTCCAATGTGTGTGCACGCAGACTTCTTAACACAAACTGTATAGGTCAGGAGACGAGATTTTCAGTATTGAAGGAGAAAAGTCACTGCCAAACAAGAACATTGTACCTAGAAATGCTATTCTTTGGAAATGAGTGAGCTATAAAGACATTCCCAGATCCGCAAAAATTGAATTTGTCACTCGCGGCCAGATCTGTCTTCTAAGTCATGCTAAAAGGACAGAAAAAGATGCTGGTGAGTCATCAGAAAACACTGGAAAGCATAAAACTCACTGGTAAGAGCAATTACACAGGTGACAGCATTGGCGTGAGGGCCGTACAACCCAAGTATTGATATCTTTACTATGAAGGCTAGCAAACAAAATCTAAAAATAATAACTATATTAAATATCTTAACATATAGTTAATATTGGAGAAAGTAAAATTAGACATCAAAAATTCAAAATGAAGGGAGAAATGAAATGCAAGTATGAGGGTTTCTTTTTCTATGTTTATAATAAATGGTGAATTGCTTTGCTTTCAAAATAGCTTTTATAACCACAGATTTCTTTATAAATATCATGCTAACCACAAAGAAAAAAAATATATAATAAACACACCAAAAATAATGGGCAAGTGATCGAAATACAGTGCTAAAGAAAATCACCCAAGCGCAGAGGAAGAGGGAGAAAGAAAGGATGTAGTGTGGAAATGGAAAACAATGACAAAGTGGCAGTAGGAAGACCTTTCCTATCAATATTTAACTTAAATGTAACTAAATTCAAATTTCCAATTAAAAGACTTAGAGTGCCTGAATACATTAAAAACTAAACCCCAGGAGTGGATGTGGTGGCTCACATCTATAAGCTGGGCACTCAGGAGGATGAGGTGGAATGATCACAGCTTCAAGGCCAGCCTGGACCACACTGAGGCCTTGTGTCAATGTATACGAGGAAGTAAGCAACTTCCACCCCCAAAGAAGGATACAACAACCATAACAGACACAACCCAGCAAGACCTAACTGTATGGCGGCTATAAGAAACTCGCTTCTTCCAGAAGGATTCACCTAAACTGAAAAGAAGGGATGAAATGAAATGTTACATGCACAGAGATCCAAAAGAAAGAAAGAGCAGAGCTTAGGAAATGGATCAGTGGTTAAAAGCTTGCTTGCAAAGCCTGCTGGCTGGGGTTTGAATCCCCAGTATCTACATAAAGCCAAATGAACAAAGTGGTGTATATATCTGAAGTTTGTTTGCAGTGGCAAAAGTCCCTGGTATGCCCATATTTTTTCTTTCTTTTTCTCCAAATAAATAAATACAATATCAAAAGAAAGCAGGAGGGCTTTGTGGTTAAGGTACTTGCCTGTAAAGCCTAAAGGCCCAGGTTCAATTCCTCAGTACACACATAAGCCAGATGTACAAGGTGACACATGCATCTGGAGTTCGTTTGCAGTGAGTGGCTGGTGGCCCTGGCACACCCATTCTCTCTCCCTCTCTCAAATAAATAAATAAATAAATATATTTTTAAAATAAAGCAGGAATAGCTACCATTCTTATATTAGGTAAAATTGACTTTATATAAACAACAGTGAAAAGAAACAAGGAAGGGGTTGATGCAACAAGAGGAAATAATACTTATAAAACACATGCAACTAATATCAAAGAATATGAATCTATAAAGCAAACATTAATAGACTTAAAATGAGCATAGATTCCAGTACAATAATTATTAGAGAGGTTAACAGCCTGCTTTCAGAAATGGATAGATCATCCCAATGGAAAATAAAGAAACAGCAGAGCTCACCTGTACCCTAGACCAAATGGATTGCACAGACATTTATAGAACATTCTATACAACAGATCCTTCTCATTGCTCGGAGAAAACATCTGACCAGAAACATCCTATGGAAAGACAGGGGTTGTTTTGACTTATGGTTTCTACAGGGGAAGTTTCTTCATGGCAGGGAATGCATGGCAAAGCAGACAGCTGAGGTGTCACATCTTGTCACAACAGCAGGAAGGAAGTAGTCTCATAGTAAATTAGCTTTCAGCACCCAGAAGGGCTGGACTAACAAACCTTAAGATGTACCCCAAATAACATACCTCCTCCAGCAAGTCCACCTCCCACAGGCTCTACCAGCTGGGGACTAAGAAGGGGGTTTAATCACAAACACTTCAGGCTTTGAGGTATATTTTACATTTAGACCACTGCACCAGGAGAGATTATGTGGAAGGTCACAAAACAATTCTCAACAACTTCAGAGTAATACTGAGGAGCTTTTCTCATCTCATCTCATCTTTTCTTTCTTTTTTTATTTTTTATTTTTCAAGATAGGGTCTCATTTTAGCCCAGACTGATCTGGAATTCACCATGTAATCTCAGGGTGGCCTTGAACTCACAGTATCCTCCTACCTCTGCCTCCCAAGTGCTGAGATTAAAGGCATGTGCCACCATATCTGGCCCTAAGGAGCTTTTCTGGCCACAGTGCAATAAAAATAGAGATCAATAACAAGATAAATTGTGAAAACTGTACAGATACATGGAAATTAAACAAATTATTCCTGAACAACCAATGAAGGGGAAAATTTTTAAGGAACTTAAATTTTTTTTCGTAAAACAAATATAGAGGAACATACACCATACAAAACTTATGGGGTATAGCAAAAGTAATGCTAACAGCAGCTTTTATAGTAATCAATGACTATATATTTTTTTAAAAAAAGCAGAAAGACCTCATTACATCTATAGGATGTAAAAGCAGGAAAAAAACCAAATCCAAAATTATCAAAAGGAAAAAAAAAATTAACAAAGATATTGATGCTGAAAAGGCATTTGATTAAATTTAGCATCCCTCCCTGATAAAAACTCTGAACTTGTTCAGTATAAAAGGAATGAACCTCAACATGAGGATGGCTATGTATAACAAGCCCACAGCTAGCAATGTACTGAATGGGGAAAAGGTGAATGCTTTCTCTCTAAGACCTGAAACAAGATAAGGATGCCTATTTTACTACTATTATTCAACATAGCTCTAGAATTTTGTAACCAGAGGGATTAGATAAGAAACAGAAAAACATGTATAGAACTTAGAAAGGAAGAAGTCAAATTGACACTGTTTGCCAATGACATAATCTTATAAATAAGAAACCCATCAAAACTGCATCAAAAACTATTAGAATTCATCAATGAATTGAAGGAAGATGCAGGATACAAAGTCAACATTGAAAAACAAGCAGCATTTCTACATGTCAACAGCAAATTATATGAAAAAAAAATCAAGACAACAACCTCATTTACAGTAGCTACAAAAATTCAGAGTAAGTTTAAGCAAAGAGGAGAAGGAACTCTACAATGAAAAGCTGTAAAATGTTATATTGGCGAACTATCATGCACTATTTAAGCTTCCTGAGAGCTGACTCTGAAGAAGGTGTGACCCTAACCCCACCTTCTCAGATTTAAGCGTGTTTACCTCAGAGTGTCCTTAGACCTCTGACCTATGACAAGGAGAAAAAAAAAATAGTAAACAAGCCCAAGAGTAAAAATCACTGTCCCCTTGAGTACATCTGGAACGTAAACCCTTCCCTGGACTGTCTTAAGACTTAAAGCAGAGAACACTATAGTTTCTATCCAATGGCACAAACATGTCTGTGGTGGGAGCTGCTAATTGGAAGCCTCACCCAAGGGAAAGACATTCTGCCTTGGGATTCTTTTCATTGGAACTCCAGCTGACTATGGGGCTTCCTTAGTCGTCTACTGGATGCTGTAACCGCTGGAGCCAATGTTCTGTTATTTACCTCCTGCTGGCCATTTGTTTCTTCTACTTTTCAGCAGGGCTAGTCCATTCATTTCTGCTTAATATTGTTCAGTGCCTGGCCTGACGTTCTATTCTTCATCTCCTACTTGATATTTCTTCTTTCACTTTTGCTTGCTTGCTATATCCCCAATAAACCCACTCATTCACAACTGAAAGTACAGCTATCATAGAAACTTCTTTCTGGATGGAGCAAAAGCATAAAGCATTAATTAAATAAATCGCAGAGGAGACCTGGACAAATGGAAAGACATTTTATCTTCATGGACTGGAAGAATTGGGATGGTTTAAACGTCTAAAGTACTCAATGAAAAGACTTCCTGTCTTCTTGGATTGGAAGAATCAGGATGGTTAAAATGACCAAGCTACTCAATGTCATCTCAGACTTGGTATAACCTTCATCCAAAGTGAATTATATCCTCACAGAATTAGAAAAAAATCCTAAAGTTTTTAGTGGACACACACACTCCAAATGGCCAAGGCAGTTTTGAGCAAGAACAAAGCAAGAGGAATCACAGTCGTTGACTTCAATTTGCAACAAAACTCTAATAAAATATGGTATTAGCATAAAAGTAGACACAGAGGCCACTGGATGAGATGATAGTGCCTATAAGTACACACAAATATCTATAACCAACAGTTTTCAACACAGGTGCTACAAACCCAGTGAGGAGGAAAGGTGAATCTTTTCATGAATGCTTCTGGGAAGTTGGATATATACATGCAGAAGAGTGAAACTAGCTTCCATCTCTCACTATTGCAAAATACAACTCAACATAGATTGAGTGCTTCAATATAGGACTTGAAATTATGAAGTCATAAGAAGAAAACACAGGAAAAACACTTTAGGACATTTGAATTGGAAAGGTGTATTTAGATAATAGACAAATGAGATTATATAACACTAAAAACTCCTACTAAAAACTCCTCAACAAAGGACACAATAAGTGGGGTGACGTAGATTTCTAGGCAAGATGGCACACTAACGACTGCTTCTATGTGAGCTGGCAAAGGAGAAAGCCACAAGAAATAAAAATAGACTTTAATGCAGGTTGTGGTGGCATATACCTTTAATCCCAGCACTTGTGAGGCAGAGAGGTAGGAAGGTCACAATGAGTTTGGGGTTATCCTGAGGAGTACATACTGAATTCCAGGTCAGCCTGGGCTAAAGTGAGACCTTACCTCAAGGCCCACCCCCCCAACAAGTAGACTTTATTTCATAAGGAAAAATAAAGGAAGAGCTTCAGAAATCCACAAAAGAAAAGATACCAAAAGGCTAACAAGATAGTGTGACTTTGGAGAAGCCAAACACAGTTGTAGTCACGTGGTTCCCAGCAAGAGACATGGAAACAAAAGTAACTCCACAAATGCATAATGTGAAATGGTCTGTGTGGCACCAACCTGACACTGATGCAGAGGAGCCCACAGCACACCATGGGGTGGAAGGGGGCAGGTCCAATAGCCACATGGTAAATGTGTGGGGGATGAGGTAGACTGGAGAACAATGTAGTAGATTGAGAGTGGAGTATAAGGGCTGTAAAGGCACCCACTGGAACAGAAGTGATGGCAATTCAAGAAAGACCCTTGCTGCATGGTGGATACACAGAGCTAGGGCTCTGGGAACTGCACACTCAGGAAACTCAGAGCAAGTAACCTGTTCTACCCAATGAACCAAGAACAGCAGACCCCTTCACTGGAGGCAGAATTGAGCAAATTGACAGGCTGGATTTCTTTCATACTCTGTATCTTCATCCTCTTTCCATTATTATTTTTATTATTTTTTCTCCTACATTTTCCCTTTCAAAATTCCTCTTCTGAATAACACAGTCAGGGAAAATTTGTGGTATCTCTGTTTCTCAGCCTCCTGAGAACTGGGGAGGTTATATCAATTGACTGTATATCTTCACCTCTCCCTTTTCAGTCAACAACACCACAACCCTATAACCAAGCCACTTTTGAGCAGTTTAAATAATCTCTCTGAAAGAATAAGAGTGATCTAAAATAGATCAATAAATAAAAATTAAAAATTAAACCAAATACAACTCCAGATGCACAAGTTCTAACACAAACATACAAGTAACATGAAAAACCAAGGAAATAAAACTCCTCCAAATATACTAATCCTACATTAATGGCCTCCGGTGAGAGTGAATTAGATGAAACCTCAGATGGAAATGCAAAATAATGATTATAAGTATGTTCAAAGAAATGAAAGAAAATGAGCTCCTGAATGAATCCCAAGAGAACACAAACAGCTTAATGAAATAAGGAACTGGTACAAGATAAGAAAGTGGAATTCAACAGAGAGATAGAAATACTGAAGAAAAATCAGGGAGAAGGGAGAATATCTGAGCTTGAAGACAAGGTAGAGGAGTGGGAACATTTCAACTTGGATGAAGATAAATTAATAGGAAGGTAGGAGAGGGACTTTCAAGATACTGGGGAAACTATGAAACAACCACATTAAGAATCATGGGTATAGAATGAAGGAGAATAATTCCATTCAAGGTATAGGAAAATTTTTTCAGGGCTCAAATGCTAGTGTACTTCCTGAGACTTGCTAAGTTTAAATCTCCAGGACTCACATAAATAGCTGGGTGTTGCCAGACATGGTGGTGCATGCCTTTAATCCCAGAACTCAGGAGATAGAGGTGAGAGGATCACAAGACCAAACTCAAAACTCTATAGAAGCTCTCAAGAATAGAGTTAGCCATGTGGAGGATAGAAACTCAGATCTGGAAGACAAAACAGAAGAAACAGCTCAAGAGTCCAAAAGTTTCAATAAGTTCAAAGATTTCTGTGAACAGAACACGAGGGAACTGTGGGATACCCTTAAACGTCCTAACATTTGTATCATGGGAATACCAGCAGGGGAAGAAGTTCAGACCAAAGGCATGGAGAACTTATTCAATAAAATTATTAAAGAAAGCTTTCCTACTCTCTCAAAAGAAAGGCCCATCAAGTTACAAGAAGCTAACAGAACTTCAAACAGACTGGACCAAAGGAGAAACTCTCTAAAGCATATTATCATTAAGATTCTAAACATTTACATGAAAGAGAAAGTCCTAAAAGCAGCTAGGGTGAGATAACACATCACATTTAAAGGTTACCCCATCAGAATTACTTCAAACTTCTCAATGGAAACCCTGAAAGCCAGAAGGGCCTGGAATAGAACACTGCAAACTCTAAGAACTTATGGCTTCCAACCCGAACCACTCTACCCAGCAAAAGTATATCTCATAATAGATAGTGAAAGAGAAACTTTCCATGATAAAACTCAGCTTTACAACTATATTAACATGAAGCCAAACCTGCAGAGAGTACTTCAGGAAATTTTCCACACAGAAGAATCAAATAATCAATGTCAAGTGCCTACAAGAAACAGGTCATAATAACCAAACTCAGAGAAGGCCCAAAAATCTACAAATCCAAGAAAACATCAAACCACATAAACCAACATGATATGGCAGGGATCAAATCAAACCTCACAGTCTTTACCCTAAATATTAATGGTCTTAATTCACCCATCAAGAGACATAAGCTAACAGGGTGGATCAGAAAATTAGACCCCTCAATCTGTTATCTTCAAGAAACCCAACTCACCACTAAAGACAGACACCTCCTCAGGGTATAAGGGTGGAAAATGATATTCCAAGCAAATGGGAATAAGAAACAAGCAGGTATAGCTATACTAATACTGGATAAAATAGACTTCAAACCAAAAGTAACCAAAAAAGACAAAGAAGGCCATTTCCTACTGATCAAGGGAAGGATCCAACAGGAGGATATTACAATCATAAATATTTACACACCAAACACAGGTGCACCACAATTCATAAAACAAAACCTACTTGACAATAAAACAGAAATCACCACCAACACCATCATAGTTGGGGACTTCAATACTCCATTATCAGCAATAGATAGATCATCCAAACAGAAAATCAACAGGGAAGTGAGAGAGGTCAACAGAACTATAGAACAAGTAGCCCTAATGGACATCTACAACATTCTACCCCAAATTCACAGATGACACATTCTTCTCAGCAGCCCATGGAACCTTCTCTAAAATAGATCATATACTGGGTCACAAAGCCTGCCTCCATATATTTAGGAAGATCGACATAATTTCCTGTATGATATCAGATCACAATGCTATATTGCTAGAAATTAACAACAAAAGACATACCAGGAATACAATCAGCTCCTGGAAACTGAACAACACACTTTTAAACAATAAGTGGGTAGTGGACAAAATAAAAAATGAAATTGCAAAATTTCTAGAAATGAATTACAATAAGAACACATCGAACCAAAACTTAAGGGACACAATGAAGGTGGTCCTCAGGGGAAAATTCATACCATTAAATGCCTTCATAACAAAGACAGAGAGATCCCAAATCAATAACCTAACCATCCACCTAGAGGCACTGGAAAAGCAAGAAGAATCCAGCTCAAAAAACTCCAGATGGAAAGAAATAATTAAGATCAGAGAAGAAAGTAATGAATTGGAAACTAAGAAAACAATTAAGAAAGAGCTGGTTCTTTGAAAATATAAACAAGATTGACAAACCCCTGGCCAATTTGATCAAGTAAAAAAAGAGATGCTTCAAATTAACAAAATTAGGAATGAAAAAGGAGAGATCACAACAGACATAAGTGAAATTGAGAGAATCATCAGGACATATTTCAAAAACCTTTACACCACAAAATTGGTTAATATGGAGGAAATGGATGGATTCCTGGACACATATCACATACCAAAGCTAAACTCAGAGCAGATTAATCTCCTAAACAAACCTATCACACCCATCGAGATTGAAAAGGTAATCAAAAACCTCCCTTAAAAGAAGTGTCCAGGACCAGATGGGTTTTCAGATGAATTCTATCAAACCTTCATGGAAGAACTGAAACCAATTTTTCTCAAAATATGCCACACAATCAGAGAAGAGGGAAAGCTCCACAACTCCTTCTATGAAGCTAGTATCACCCCAATACCAAAACCAGGCAGAGATGCCACAAAAAAGAGAACTACAGGCCTATCTCCCTGATGAACTTAGATGCAAAGATCCTGAACAAAATCCTCCCAAACCAAACCGAATCCAACCACACATCAAATGCATTGTCCACCTTGATCAAGTAGGCTTCATCCCTGGAACGCAGGGGTGATTCAACATATGGAAATATGTCAATATAATACACCACATAAAAATGCTTAAACACAAAAACCACATGATCATTTTGATAGATGCAGAAAAGGCCTTTGACAAAATACAACATCACTTCATGCTTAAAACATTGGAGAGAATTGGCATGGATGGTTTATATGTCAACATCATAAAGGCTATATATAAAGCTCCTAAAGCCCAAATAATACTTAATGGGGAGAGATCAAAGGAATTCCCATTGAGATCAAGAACAAGACAGGGGTGTCCACTCTCACCTCTGCTCTTCACTATAGTACTGGAAGTCCTAGCTCAAGCAAAAAGATAGGAGAAAGAAATAAAAGAAATACAAATTGGAAAGGAAGAAGTTAACTCTATTTGCAGAAGACATTATTCTGTACATATGAGACCCAAGAGCCTCCATCTCAAAACTCTTAAAGGTGATTAACTCCTTCAGCAAAGTAGCAGGATACAAAATCAATACACAAAAATCAGTAGCCTTTCTATATGCAAAATACAAAGATACAGAGAAAGAAATGTGTTGTCCATTATCCCATTATCAATAGCAACAACAAAAAAATACCTTGTAATAACATTAACCAAGGATGTGAAAGACCTATACCATGAAAACATAAAAACACTCAAAAAAGAAATGAGGCGGACTTGAGAAAATGGAAAGACCTCCCATGCTCCTGGATAGGCAGAAATAACATTGTGAAAATGGCTATCTTACCAAAGGCAATATACAAATTTAATGCAATACCAATCAAAATCCAAACATTGTTCTTCACAGATATAGAAAAAATGATCTCAAAATTCATATGGAAAGGCAGAAAGCCTCAGATATCCAAGTATATCCTCGGCAAAAGAAATACTTCTGAAGGCATCACCATACCTGATCTAAAGCTATATTACAAAGCCATAGTAATAAAAACAGCCTGGTACTGGCATAGAAACAGGAGTATAGACCAATGGAACAGAATTGAGGACCCAGAATTTGGGTCAGTTAACTACAGCTACTTGATATTTGACAAAGGCCCTAACAATATAGGCTGGAAAAAAGACAGCATCTTCAACAAATGGTGCTGGACAATCTCAATATCCATATGTACGAAACTGAAACTTGATCCACACATCTCGCCATGCACAACTCAAGTCCAATTGGATCAAAGAACTCAATATAAGACCAGAAACTCGGTTACTACTGGAAGAAAAAATAGGAGGAACTTTCCATGATATAAGAATGGGAAAAGTTTTCCTAAACAAAACCCCAGTACCACAGGATCTTAAACAATCACTCAACCATTGAGATCTCATGAAGCTGAAAAGTTTCTTCACAGACAAACATACAATAAGCAGAGCCAATACCTGCCGAATGGGAGAAAATTTTTGCTGGGTATACAACCTACAGAGGCCTAATTTATAGAATCTACAAAGAACTCAAAAACCTAAACAATAAAAAGTCAAAAAACCCACTCACAAAATGGGGTAAAGAATTGGATGGGTAGTTCTCAGAGGAAGAAATACAAATGGCAAACATATTAGGGAAATGCAAATTAAAACAACTATGAGATTTCACCTTACTCAAGTAAGGATAGCAAACATTAAAAAATCAAATGAAAATAAATGCTGGTGAGGATGTGAAGAATAGGAACCCTCATCCACTGTTGGTGGGAATGTAAGATGGTACAACCACTTTGGAAAGCAATATGGCGACTCCTAAAAAGGTTGACTATAGAGTTACCAATAGACCTAGTTATTCCCGTACTGGGCATTTATCCTAAAAGCTCCATGTCTCAGTTCAGAGAGATTTGCTCAACCATGTTAATAGCTGCTCAATTCATAAACTTAAGAGCTGGAATCAACCCAGATGTCCATTATTAGACAAATGGATAACCAAGATGTGGTATATCTACATGATGGAATTCTACACAGCAGTAAGAAAAAATGACACAATGAAATTTGAAGAAAAATGGTCAAACCTGGAACAGATCATTCTCAGTGAACTCACGCAATCAAAGAAAGATAATCATCACATAGTCTCACTCATCTATGGCTCCTAACCTGAATCTACCCGAGATGCTAACATACTTAATAAGCATCTCAAGGACCAGACAATACTGAGGGTGGGGCAGGAGCAGAGGGTAAGGGAGGGGCTGGGGGACACAAAACTGGACCAAAATGAAAATGGTACCATAAAATTCTGCATCCTGAAAGAGAGACTAAATTGTTGAACCTTCATTATGCCCTTAGAGGGAACACTTGAATCACAAGGCCCTGGAGAGAGTATGATTAAGACTGACCTTAATCTTCTCCTACTTCTCTCTCTCTCTCTCTCCCTCTTCTCTCTCTTTTATATTACTTATCTTTTTATTCTTTCTCTTCTTAGGTGCTAACCTGTAACTTCCAGTAGCAGCATGTGGCTAATATCCACAATGAGCTCTTGATCAGAGAGACCTACAAGGTTTCCCAAAAGAAGATAGATTTCTGTCAGAGTACTTGATGACCCACCAAAGGTTAATGGTAAGACCCTACTGCTGAAGACACCATATGCTGTTGGTATGTAACATGGAGTGACCTGGCTGGAATCTGGAAGAGAGTCAGTCCCCAGTCAGTTCATCTAGTGCCAGAAGGTGCTACATAAGTGACTGGGGGAAAATGACCAACATTTGTCCAAGCAACTCATTGTCTAAGCTACTCAGCAGCAAACAACCTGACATGATGCTCATAGAAGTGCAATAGTGGCATATAACCATGGTGGGAAACCAACTGTTCTTAATTTGGCTAACTGATCTGCTCAGTGGAATGGAACCCATAGCTGGAGCTGGGAATTAAGTCACAACCATATCCAAAAATGAGCCTGCTCTCCACTATCAAGCTCCCACCAGTTGTGGGCTACAAGAGGGCCTACACCTACTTAATTCTCTGTAAAACAACAAAGGTTATCCCATTTATTTGGTGCTGAGTTTGCTCTCTGTTGGAGAATTTGCTTCTTTTTCAGATGGATGCAGATTCTAAGGAGAGAACCAGCCCATCACATTTCAAAAAGGCCCCAGCTGAAAGTAAGAGTAACTGGGGAAATGAGCAAGAGTGCTGCTTCCTTAGTGAACCTGGTACCAGTGCAAGGATGAAGGAGAGAGACACAGAGAACACTCAATTCCTACCAAACCAGATATCCAGAGACACAGAGGCTCCCAAGACCTCATCAGTGAAACAGACCTAAAATTAACCTGACATGGCTCAGGGAAATTTGCAGAAGAGGGCAGAAAGAATGTTAGAGCCACACGTTGTGTCATTATGCACAGAGACATTGCCTCTTACCCATAACTGATGGCTACCCCACAATGCACAACCTGTATTCCCCAGCGAGGAGGGTCTCTGCGGAGGGGGGAGGGCAGGGAGGAGGTTAACGATGGTAACAACATGACTGTATACACTCTTTACATAACTAATAAAAAAAGACAACTACAGCATGTTCTGTCACATATGTGGATCCTTTTTTTTCTGACTTTTGTATTTATATATTTATATGGAAATAAGTGTGTACAAAAGCCAAGAACCTAGAAAATGTCTCATGAAAAAGGCTTTAAGTTTAATTTGTGGGAGGGTAACAGATAGAACCCATGTGATGTGAAAGTGGAAGGGAAAATACTGGAGATGTAAGAGTTTAAATAGAGGTTGGGGGTAGGGAAGTGGAGGGGAGGATGGTGTTGTAAGAGGGTCAACCAAACCTAAAAATTATGAAAATGCCATAGGAAACCTGAAACTTTGTAAGCTAATTTAAACAAAAAGACAGGGGAAAATATTGTAAATTATATATCTGAAAGGGTTTATCTATAACACAGAAGGAATTTAATAGCAAAGTGCAAATCTAATGAAAAATGGGCCATAAACCTAAACAGACATTTCTTAAAAGAAGACAAATAGCAGGCATATGAAAAAAAAAACACTAAATATCCCTAATCATCAGGAAAGTGCAAATAAAATCTTTAGGAAGATATCACCTTACTCCAATCAGAAGGCTCTGGTCAAAGGACAAAACATATAAGTGGTGGCAGGGATGTGAGAAAAGAGAACCCTTAAAGAATTCAGCCAGGACATTGAAGCACTTGAAGCACTTGAAGTGTCTCTTAACTGGTGGGAAAATATAATTTGGTATCTACACACAATGGGATGCTATTTGGTAATAAAATGATGAGCTCCTGTCATTTGTGACAACATGGATGGCATTGGTTATCATGATGTCAAGCAAATAGCTAGATACAAAAAGACAAATGGTGCATGATGTCACTCATATAGGGAACCCAAGGGTTGATATCATAGACACTGAGGCTAAGTAGGCGGTTTACCAGAAGCTGGGGAGAAGTGACTTCTGCACAGTATTGCACAGCAACATGACTGTAGAAAATGATAATGCAGTGTAGCAGCTATCTTCTTGTTTCTGGAAAAAATTCCAAACCAGAAGCAGTTTATGGGAGGAAAAGGTTTATTTCCAGTTTATGATTTTGAGGAAAGTCTCCTTACGGTGGAGAAAACATACCAGTGGGCTCACATCTACACATATCAGCAGCAGGGCAGGAGTAGCAAGAGTGAGCCAGCTCTGACCACCCAGTGGCCTGGACTCATAAACTGCAAGGTCTCCCCTCAGTGACATATCTCTGCCAACAAGATTCCATCTCCAAAATGCTCTATCAGCTTTGCACGAGGTAACAAGCTTAATCATAAACACATGAGACTGTAGCGGATTTTGGGTTCCAACTACCACATGAAGTATGCAGTTCAAAAAGATAGAAGAGAGGATTTTTGAGTGCTTTCACCAAGGAGAAATGACACATGCTTGAGGATACAGACATTAACCTTGATTTAAACAGAACATAATGTGTACATCCACTGAAACACCACATGGTACCTCACAGATACCCACACTTTTCATGTGCCCATTTAAAAGGCTTAAGCACAAGAGTGCCACCACAAAGGAAAAGAGAAAAGGAGCGATATGCAGTCTTGCCTGCAAACTAGCCAGCCCAGGAGGTGCCAAGCACATTGTTGGGTGTAGTACTCTGCCTTCCATGAGCTGCAAGGACTGAGCAATGGCACAGCCATGTCTTTTTCCATGCCACCATACTCCTGAAATACTGTGATGCAAGTAGGACATGAACACCATTTCCACTCATCCTGAAATCTGTGAGTACAACCCCCTTTAACCCACCTATTGAACACACCTATGCAGAACTCACCCAATCACCTGCCCGATCACCACTCTGTCCACTCATTCATCCATATATAGCATTGTCCACATACCCAGTCATCCTTTTGCCCAGTTGTTGTTTTGTTTTATTTTGGGAGGGGAAGAATCATAGTTAAAGCTTTGAATGACAAGGCCTCCTGTTGACCAAGATGGCATGGAAATCACTTAGATGAGAACTCATGATCATCTTGTGTGCTGAAATGAAGGCATGCTCCACCCTGAGCAGTCCAAATATCTTTTTTGATATATATTTGGATATCAGAAAGGCCTGAGGCATAGCCAGGTTCCTTATTCATTCAGGAAGTGAAGAACACAGCCCAAATCTGGAGGCAGAGGATGGAATTCTGTCAGATGTGCAGCAAAGGTCTTGAGATACACAAGCATGAGTCCAAGAACCAGAAACTGCTCATTCCATGTAGAAAGGGAGGTAAGTGAGGCTTCACACTGACTCCTAGGTGTCAACATGCCATGTCCAATCTTTTCAACTGTCCATTCATCTTTAGTTTTTCTTTTTTAATTTTTATAGGTGTGTGCATCTATTGTTATCTGAGTGTGGGTGCATATGTGCCACAGTATGCTTATGGAGAGACAATTGTTGGGTTGGTTCTGGCCTTTCTACCTTATTTGTAGCAGGATTTCTCTTTCTGGATGCTTCTTCTACTGTTGTTCACTGCTCTACTAGCCATAAGCTTCTGGGGATTTCTCCTGTCTCCACCTCCCATTTAATATGGATTCTGACATTTTATGTAGGGTTTGGGGGCCAAACTCTGCTACTCACTCTTGAGAAGTGAGTGTTTTATCCACTGAGCCACCTCCTCAGCTCTAAAGTGGGGTTTCAAGGTATAATTAGGAACTATAAATAAAGAAATGTTTGAGGTCTGTTTTATATGACAGTCCTCTTTTATTGCTATCAATAAAGAAGTTTGGAGAATAATTAACTCAAGGATGCACAGTTAAAAATTGTTTTTTATTGACAATTTCCATAATTGTAGACAATAACCCATGGTAATTCCCTCCCTCCCCCCATGTTCTCCTTTGAAATTCCACTCTCCATCATACCCCTCCCTCTCTCAATCAGTCTCTCTTTCATTCTGATGTCATCATCTTTTCCTCCTATTATAATGGTCTTGTGTAGGTAGTGTCAGGCACTAAGAGGTCATGGATATTCAGGCCACTTTGGCCTCCCTGGCCAACAACTTTGTCTGGAGGAACATGCTGTAAGGAGTCCCACCCTTCCTTTGGCTCTTACATTCTTTCTGCCACCTCTTCTGCAATAGACCCTGAGCCTTGGAAGATGTTATAGAGATGTTTCAGTGATGAGCACTCCTCTGTCACTTCTCAGTATTATGGTGCCAACCCAAAGGTCACCGCTATCTGAAAAGAGAAGCTTAGCATTAATATATGGGTATGAACATTAAGAGAAATGCTTACCTGGCAATTTGGTGAGCATCTTATATACATTTAGCCAGACACCAGCAGACATTACACCCCTAGGGCTCATGACTACCCCTGTTGTAGGTTTTCAGCATCAGGGGTGTATTCTCTCCCTTGGAGTGGTCCTCCAGTCAAATTAGAGAGCAGTTGGTTTCCCTATAACAGACATGTCACTATTGCACCCATTGGCTCATTTGGCCTGGCTGGCCAAATTTAAGGCTTGCAGTGTCCACTGTTGGACCTCCACTGGCGATTTCTCTCTTTCCCATTGAACTGCATGCAACATAGCTTTTCTAGTTTCTGTCAGCTTGTCTGCATGGAGGAGGTTTTCAGCTCAGTTCCAGCAGGATAGTTCTCAGTGGCCTTGCAGCCCAAGTATGTGGAGTCTTCAGCAATAAGGTCTTACCATCTAGTCCTGGTGGGAAATCAAGAGCCTTGCCAAATGGCCTGCAATGTTTTTGGCCTCCCTGGCCAACAACTCACTGGAAGGTATCCCATTCCTGGCACGGAAAATTTTGTAGTAACAATCTCTGGCTTCTGGGTGTTCCGTTGTCCAAAAAAGTAGA
This sequence comes from Dipus sagitta, assembly GCA_036346955.1. NCBI lineage: Eukaryota > Metazoa > Chordata > Mammalia > Rodentia > Dipodidae > Dipus > Dipus sagitta. The sequence continues at coordinate 31,451,370 of CM070786.1, forward strand.
TTTCTATATGACTTATTTATTTACTCTTAGATTTTTATTAGCCCTCCCTCCATCTTTCCTTTACTCAATATCTTGCCCTGACCTCACTTAGGCCTTTTCACCCCCATTAATCTGTTCTTCTACTTACATATATACAATACCATCCTATTAACCCCCCCCCCCACTGCCATCCCTTTCTATTCCGTTTATATCCCCTTTCTAGCTTACTGGCATCTGCTACTGAGTTTTATTCCTACCCACATAGAAGTCCAATCTTTTGTAGATAGGATCCACATGTGAGAGAGAACATGTGATGTTTGGCTTTCTAGGCCTGTGTTACCTCACTAAGTATAATCCTTCCCAGATCCATCCCTTTTCCTACAGATTTTATTTTTCTTTACTGCTGAGTAGAACTCCATTGTATAAATGTGCTACTCTTTATTCTCCACTCATCAGTTGAGAGACATCTAGGTTGGTGCCTTTTCTTAGCTATTGTGAATAGTGGCAATAAACATGGTTGAGCAATTATCTCCAAGGTAGTGAGATGAGTCCTTAGGATATATGCCTAGGAGTGGTATTGCTGGGTCATATGGTAAATCTATTTTTAGCTGCCTCAGGAACCTCTGCACTGATTTCCACAATGGTAGTACCAGATTGCATTCCCACCAACAGTGTAGAAGGGTTCCCCTTTTTCTGTATCCTCACCAGCTTGTATTAGCATTTGTTTTCTTGATGATAGCCATTCTGACAGGAGTGAGATGGAATCTCAGCATAGTTTTAATTTGCATTTCCCTGATGGCTAGGATGTAAAAATTTTTAGAGATTTACTTTTTTTTTAATTTTTTTTTGTTTATTTCTTTGAAAGCGACAGAGAAGAGGGAGGGAGAGAGACAGAGAGAGAGAGAGAGAATGGGCACGCCAGGGCTTCCAGCCACTGCAAACGAACTCCAGATGCATGCGCCCCCTTGTGCATCTGGCTAATGTGGGTCCTGGAGAATCGAGCCTTGAACCGGGGCCCTTAGGCTTCACAGGCAAGCGCTTAACCGCTAAGCCATCTCTCCAGCCCATTTTTAGAGATTTATATTCAATCTGTATTTATTGTTTTGAGATCTCTCTATTTAGTGCCATAGCCCATTTTTAATTGGGTTGTAGGATTTCTTATTATTTAGTTTTTTGAATTCTTTGTATGTTCTAGTTATTAATCCTCTGTCAGATGTATAGCTGACAAAGATTTTCTCCCATTCTGTATGTTGCCTCTTTGCCCTATTTACAGTGTCATTTGCTGTTCAAAACCTTTGTAATTTCATGAGGTCCCAGCAGTTGATCCGTGGGTTTATTTCCTGAGCTATTGGGGTTATATTCAGAAAGTCTTTGCCAAGAATAATGATGAAGGCTTTCTCCTGCTTTTTCCTCTAGCAGTTTCAGAATTTTGGTTCTGATATTAAGGTCTTTGATCCATTTGGACTTAATTCTTGTGCATAGAGAGAGATAAGGATTTATTTCATCCTTCTACAGATACATATCCAATTTTCCCAGTACCATTTGCAGAAGAGGCTGTCTTTTCTCCAGTGAGTATTTTTGCCATTTTTTTTTTCCTCTGGAAGATCAGGTGGCTTTAGCTACCTGGACTTACATCTGGGTCCTCTATTATGTAACGTTGTTCCTTCATGTCTGTTTTTGTACTAGTACCATGCTGTTTTTGTTACTATGGATCTGTATATAGGTTAAAATCATGTATGGTTACATCACCAGCTTTATTTTTGCTGCTCAAAAATTTTTTGATATTTGAGGTTTTTTGTGATTCTAAATGAATTTTTGGATTGTTTTTTCTATTTCCATGAAGAATGCCATTGGAATTTTGATGGGGATTTCATTAAATGTATAGATTGCTTTTAGTAATATTGTCATTCTCACAATATAGATTTTTTCAATCCAAGAACAAGGGATGTCTTTCCATTTCCTAGTGTCTTCTGCAATTTCTCACTTGAGTGTTTTAAAGTTTTCATTGCAGAGATCCTTCACTTCCTTGGTTAGGTTTATTCCAATATATTTTATTTATTTTTGATGCAATTGTGAATGGGAGTGATCCTCTGATTTCATCCTCTGTGTGTTTGTTGTTAGCATATAGGAAAGCTACTGATATCTGTGTGGATTTTTTATATCTTGCTACATTGCTATAGACATTTGTCAGCTCTATCAGTTTGCTGGTAGAGTCTTTAGTGTCATTTATATGTAGAAACATATCATCTACAAATAATGATAACTTGATCTCTTCCTTTCCAATTTGTATCCCTTTTATGTGTGGCTCTTGACTTATTGCTATGGCTAAGACTTCCAGTATTATATTAAATAAAAGTGGGGACAGTGGACACCTTTGTCTGGTTCCTGATTTTAGTGGAAAATCTTCAGATTTTTCTCTATTTAGTATTATGTTGTCTGTAGGCTTGTCATAGCCTTTATTATGCTGAGATATATTCTTTCTATTCCCAGTTTCTGTAGGACTTTTATCATGAAGGGATGTTGGATTTCGTCAAATGCTTTTTATGCATCTAATGAGATGATCATGTGATTTTTGTCCTTCAAACCATTTATATAATATATTACATTTATAGATTTGCTTATGTTGAGCCATCCCTGCATCTCTGGGATAAAGCCTACTTGGTTGGGGTGAATGATCTTTCTGATATATTCTTGTATTATGTTGGCCAATATTTTGTTGAGAATTTTGGCATCTGTGTTCATGAGGGAAATTGGTCTGTAATTCTTTTTGACTGTTCTGTCTTTGTATGGTTTTGGTATGAGGGTGATGCTGGCTTCGTAGAAGGAGTTTTATAGTATTCCTTTATTTTTTATTTGATGGAAAAGTTTGATAAGCACTGGTGTTAGTTCTTCCCTGAAGGTCTGGTAAAATTCACCAGTGAATTCACCTGGGCCTGGCCTTTTTTTTTAGTTGGGAGAGTTTTGATAACTGCTTGGAACTCCATACTTGTTATAGGTCTATTTAAGTGGTTAATCTCATCTTGATTTAATTTTGGTAGGTCATATATATCAAGGAAATCATCCATTTCTTTCAGAATTTCAAACTTAGTGGAGTATATATTATTATAGTACGTCCCTATGATTTTTTAAGTTTCTGTGATATCTGTTGTGGTGTCTTTTTCATCTCTAATCTTATTATCTTCTATCTTTCTTTTGGTCAGATTTGCTAAGAGTTTATCAGTCTCATTTATCCTTACAAAGAACCAACTCTCTGTTTCATGGATTCTTTGGATTTTTTTTGTTTCAATTTCATTCATTTCCCCCCCAATCTTTATTATTTCTTTCCGTCCATTGATTTTTGGTTTGCCTTGTTCTTATTTTTCCAAGGCCTTAAGGGGAAGCATTAAGTTGTTTACTTGTGACCTTTCTAATTTCTTAATATAGGCACTTAAAGCTATAAATTTCCCTCTTTGGACTGCCTTCATTTTGCCCCAAAGGTTCTGGTATGTTGTGTTCTCATTATTATTTGATTCTATGAATTTTTTTATTTCCTTCTTGATTTCTTCATTGACTCATTCATCATTAATAGTGTATTGTTTAGTTCTATATAGCTATTATTGCTATGAATTTGTAGTTTGATCCCACTGTGATCAGATAGAGTGCAAGGAATTATTTCTATTTTCCTGCATTTGTTAAGATTTGCTTTGTGCTGTAATATATGGTCTACTTTAGAGAATGTTCCATGTGCTGCTGAAAAGAATGTGTATTCTGCAGCATTTGGATGAAATGTCCTGTATATATCTGTTAGGTCCATTTGTTCTATGACCTCATTTAATCCAGATGACTCTCTGTTTATTTTTTGCTGGGATGACCTGTCAATTGATGAGAGTGGGGTGTTGAAGTCACCCCTACAACTGTGTTTGGTGTTATCTGTGACCTTAGTTCTAATAGTGTTTGTTTGATGAAATTGGGAGCCCCCATGTTAGGTAAATGCATGTTTTGTATTGTAATGTCCTAGTGTTGTAGTATTCCTTTAATCAATATAAAATGACTTTCCTTATCTTTCCTAATATTGGTCTGAAGTCTAGCCTGTCAGGTATTAGCATAGCGACACCTGTTTGTATTTTAGGCCCATTTGCTTGAAACACCATCTTCCAACCTTTCACTCTAAGATAGTGTGGTGGTTTGATTCAGGTTTTCTCCATAAACTTAGGTGCTCTGAGTGCTAGGTTCACAGCTGATGGAGATTTGGGAACTAATGCGTCCTGAAGGCAGTGTATTGTTGGGGGCAGGCTTATGGGTATTACAGCCAGTTTCTCCTTGCCAGTGTTTGTCACAATATCCTTTTGCTATTGTCCACCTTATTTTGGCCAGGGGATGATATCCACCCTCTGCTCATGCCATCATTTTCCCTGCCATCATGGAACATCCCCTTGAGTCTGTAAGCCAAAATGAACCCTTTTGTTTTCCCCAAAATCTGCTCTTGGTCAGTTGACTTCTGCCAGCGATGCAAATCTGACTGCAACAGTAAAGGTGGTATGGAAGACTGGTGCCATTTGCTGCTAGATGCCTGACTGTGTGGTTTTGGCCTTTTGGAGCTGGTTTTCAAGAGGAATGTGGAAGGATTTGAAAGCTTGGCCTAAGAGACACCTTGCAGTGCTTTAAGTACAGTTTGATGGACTATTCTGGTCAGAGTTGAAAGACCTGAATGAAGTAAGAACTGTGGACTTTGAGGTTTGCTTATGATTATGAGAAAGAGCTTTGCCTGAACTGGGCTAGAAGCAGTTTGTGTGAGAGGCTTGCTGTTATGCCCCTGTCTTAAGAATTTGTGCAGGGTTGCTTTGCATAGAAATGGACTGGTGTGAGCTGAGGGATATGGCACAGAAAGAAATCTTTAGGCTGAAACTGCTGCCTGTTCAGCTGCAATTTTATGAGAGATTACAGCCATTGAGGCTAGACCAGCTCATCTGCATTAGGATAACAGAATGCAGTTTTTTGAGGGGGCCTGAATTCTCAAGGAGTGTCCTGTTCTTCAAAGTCTGCGTTATTTCCCCCTGGTTTAACAAATTGGCACCCTACCTAGTATTGTTGGGTATAATAAATACAGTAAAAAGAGGGTCATTGAGTTTGCAATACAGTCTTGTGTTTTGGAAATGGCCATGGGCAGTGTGAAGCCCATTTGCTGGATGTCTGCATGGAGACTGATGGAACTGTGAAGATAAACTGTGGGTTGAAGTGCAGACCTAGTGGAGATGACGGGACCATGAGATGGCTGGTAAGGAGAGTTTCAGGCCCCTAATGAAGTTTTCCAGAACTGTGAATAGCCTAGCTGAAGGAGCGGAATTGGAACTCCAGAGACTTGTTGCTGGTTAGAATTGCCAGACTTGGAGATTTGTCATTGACTAGAGTTGTTGGACTTGGAGGTACAGAGTTTGATGTTTGCTCTGTTTAAATCTTGTATTGGTTGAAAATTTCTTTGCTATTACCAATGCCATCTTTTGCAGTGTGTTTATTCTGTGCCATTATGGGGCTTGGGGGATATTTTTGGTATTATGGATCAATTAAAAGACCTTAGATTATGGGGATGTTTGCACATCATTAGGATTGATAAAAACTATGGGGACTTTTAAAGATGAACTGAATGCATTGCATTTTACATCATGGATGGTTATCAGTTTATGGGGGCCAGGGGAGTAATGTGGTGGTTTGATTCAGGTTTCTCCATAAACTTAGGTGTTCTGAATGCTAGGTTCACAGCTGATGGCGATTGGGGAACGATTGCCTCCTACAGGCAGTGTATTGTTGGGGGCAGGCTTATGGGTATTATAGCCAGTTTCCCTTTTCCAGTGCTTGGCACACTCTCCTGTTGGTATTGTCCACCTTATGTTGGCCAAGGGCTGATGTCTACCCTCTGCTCATGCCATCCTTTCCCTGCCATCATGAAGCATCCCCTTGAGTCTGTAAGCCAAAATAAACCCCTTTTCCCCCCAAAAAAGCTGTTCTTGGTTGGGTGATTTCTGCCAGCAAAGTGAACCTGACTGCAACAAATACTGTCCATCTTCTGTAGAAAGGTGAGTTTCTTGGAGGCAACAAATTGAAGGAACCTGCTTTTTAACCCAGTCTGCAAACCTGTGTCTTTTGGTTGGGCATTGAGGCCACTGATGTTAAGAGATATTACTGAAAGTTTTATATTTGTTTTTGCCATTTTTCTTGCTTTGTAGTTCTTCTGGTTTTACCTTTGCTCTCTTGTATTAACTAGTGTTTCAGTATAGTTTTTTTTCCCAGGTTCCTTCTATGTGTGCTTTTCTTTCTTTTCATCACAGAAGATCCTTTCAAGTATTTTCTGTAGAGCTGGTTTTGTCTTCACATAATCTTTTAGCCTGCTTTTGTTGGGGAATGTCTTTATTTCTCCATCTATTTGAATGGATAGCTTTGCAGGATAAAGTAACCCTGGTTGACAGTTATCTTTCAGAATTTGTAATTCTGATGGGCTTGCCTTTTTATATGACTTGATTTTTCTCTCTAACTGCTTTCAATATATTTTCTTTGGTTTACGTGGTTTGTAGTCTAATTATAATACGACGGTGAAAGGTTATTTCCTGATTTTGTCTGTTTGGCATTCTACAGGCTTCCTGTATCTGTATTGGCATCACTTTCCCTACTTGGGGATAGTTTTCTTCTATGATTTTGTTAAAAATACCTGTTATGACTTTGGAATGAATTTCTTATCCTTTTACTATGCCCTGAATTCTTATGTTTGATCTCTTCATACTGTCTCGAATATCTTGAAATTCCCATTCCTGTCTTCCTACTAGTTTGTCTTTCTCTTTGTTGGCCTGTATTACATATGCCATCTAGTCTTCTAGTTTAGATATTCTGTCTTCTCCTTGATCCATTCTACTGGTGAGACTGTCTACAGTGTTTTCTATTTGACTTACTCTGTTTTTCATTTCTAATATTTCTGATTGGTATTTTTTCATTATGCACTTACTCATGTCTTGTGTTGACTTACTTATTTCATTAAGTTGATTTCCTGCAATGTTCTTAGTCATGTAAATCCGACCGTATATATATCTTTAGTGCAGGAGTTTAAGGTGCCAGGTGTAGCTCTTATATTCCAAGAGAAACAGCAGAAGCAACCCTAGATGTTGAGTTTGCCTGGTAGTCAAGTATTGTAGTGGACTATATTGTGTTGTAGTGTATTCCATTGTAGACTGGGTGAAGAAAATTACTGGCAAATTCTAAAATTCAATTGAGCAATATAGACATTCAATCAAAACCAGCACAGAGTATTTATACATGTGTGGGGATTAAACCAAACAGATAACCTAGTAAAGCCAAAGTCCCTAAGGGTGTGTGTTATCCCACACCCTTAATCCTGTCAACTAGGAGGTTGAAATGTGTTCCAAATCAGTCTGGGGCCAGTCAGTTCCTGCCCCCAGTAGTAACAGAAGAAAAAGACAAAGGCCCTAAAATTCAGGAAACACCAAAGGCAACAACAGTCAACACCAAAATGCAGTTTATTTGAGAAGGGTAAAGCTAACCAAGAATTTATCATTCAAATGTAATACATACCTTTCCTGACATGGAAAGAGAGATAAGCACTTCCGGTGCAGGCTTGTGTCTGACTTTGTATAAGTAGGCCCTATTACCTTTTGGGATGGCTTCCAATCTCACCAATGCTGAGTGCCTGTCTTGATCCCTCTCGGCGCTGGGCAGCCAGGGGTGAACGAGTTCTCCAGGCATCCATGGCTTGACAGTTGGGGGATGGGAGACTTTGCAGTGTGCCTGGAGTTATATGGGAGCTGTTCAGCTGGTCCCATTTGTATCTCCTTCAGAAGCTGCTCAGCTGGTCTCTGCTGTCTTCCCTTTCAGGTATCTTGCCTTTTAGAGGAGGCTCATGTGAGTGGAAAATCCCCTCACCATGTTTCTTCTCCAGCCACTCTGGGCTGCCTGCTGGGCGGGCTCACAGATTGGGGCTGCTGAGACCTAGGTGGGATTCTGGCCAGTTTCTTCCTTTCTGGAAGATCTTGGTCTCTCCTGCTTCTCTGCTGTGGTTGATAATAACTTATATACCTTCACTTTTCAGTAGAAGAGTGTATTTTGCTGTGTTTCTGTTTATTTCCCTCCCCAGGCTGCTTTGGTGTGGCTAGTATGCTGCCATCTTACCCAGAAGTCCCCACAGTTTTAAGTCAATAAAACATGCTTCAAAACCTGGCATTGTACTACACAGTTGTCCTAACCCCTTCCTGCACTGTGTGATTCCAAAGACCACACTATTATATATTATTGTTATGCTGTGTCACAATTTCTTTTTCTTTCTTTGCTTAGGCATCTGGATGTCTTGGCCAGCACACTGGGTCTGAGGACAGGTAGGCACAATGAGCTTTCAACAGAGAAAGGACAGGAACAGGGAAAAGGCTCAGGGGCACAGGGATTATGGATACAGTTGGTCAACTTTAGGCTTGGGTCAAGATGCTCAGTTGACCATTGAATAGTCCAATTTAGAGATCCTGCTCCTTCCTAGCAAGTCTGGTCCTTTGAGAAGATTTACTCTTATTGATTTTCGGAGCTTCCATAAACCAGAGGAACAGAGAAGCCCTTTGTCAATTTTAATCTCCTATAAAAAGTAATAGTAACATGAAGTGTGAAGTCAGAGGAGGTGGTCCTGAGGACCAGAGTGGGGAAAGGAACTTTCTGGAAGATGTGGAATTTGAAAAGGTCCCAAGAAATAAGTGGTGTTCAGAGAGGTGGAGAGGGAAGGGCATTTGGATCAGAGATGCCACACATCAAGGCTGGGAAGAGGCAAGCTCATTGTTATAGGATGGAGAAGCTGTTTTGGGGTGGGTTCACGGATAAACAACTAGACCAATGTCATGAATCCAAAGGGATGACAAGAACCAGAGGCTTAATGCCCACTAAGGAGTCAGGCTTTTGGCTTGAGGAGTGGGGGGCTTTGGGTGTTTCTGAAAGCCAGTGACAGCAGCAGCACAGCAGATGTTGAGAGAACCTACCTTGATGACACTCTTATCCCCTAGGTTCTGGGGGATCAGTGCTGCCTGCTGCCTCAGGACACACCTGTCTTTCTTTCTTCCTCTTCTCAGCTCCCAGAGAACACTTGCCTCAGAATTCTGGAGCTTTCAAAAACTAAATTTTTGTCCCCTCCATGTGGGGTGGGGTTCACAGTGTAGATGCACTCAGGCCAGCGACATTTTTCCCAGGCTCTCCAGATAGTCATGACCCGCCATTGTGCAGTCCTCAGTCCTGGCATGGTTATGATTCAGATGTCCTGGCCCCTTCCTGCACACTACCCTATCACTAGATAACTGGTGAGTGTTACCTCAAGATGGGGTTCTCCAAGACGTCTGGGAGCAGCTTGAGGACCAGTCTTGACTTTCCTGTCTCCCTGCACGTGTCTGTTAGTCATGGCTCTCAGTGGAGGATACTGTGAGCCCAATGACATTTATGAGAGCTAAGAGAATTTTCCAAAATCATGCCCATGACTGGCTCATTGTTAGCAGATGCAGATGTCTGGGGTTGGCTTGTTATTCCAGCAAGATAGTACTGTTCATCACAGCCACCACCACCATTGTCCACTTCTACCCAGGGGGTGGCAGGCTTTCCAAAGCCTGTGGTCTTGCTTCACTCACGCATGGAGGTGTGGAGCTGGGGGTATAAATCACTTTCCTTCCCTTCCTCCCTCTCTCCCTCTCTCTTTATCTTTTAGGTCTCTTCCCTCTTTAAGTTACAAACACTAGAAACAGATTATTAAGAATACAAGAATTAAGGAAATTTGCAGAAAGGCAAACATGATAACATGGACTTACAGAATTCGGGGAAAAGAAGTGGGAATGAGTGTGACTCCACCCTAAGATGTGTCCACTAGGATAAGCAAACACATTATTTTCAGTTTGCTGTGATTTAAGTTCTAGAAGTGAGCTTCCTGGAATGCACTCCCAGAGGGAGACGGCAATTGCTGAAAAGAGCTCAGCTGCTGTGGGAGAGGGGAAAGAGAACACTAGGCCTTGGCTATACCGTCTGATTTCCCCTCATGAGGCACTTGGGGCACCATGAGTCACTGAGCTGGTTCTGAATCAACCCCTCCCCCATGGGGTGCATGGTCAGGCCAGGACGCAGCTGTGAAAACAGGGCACCAGGGTGAACGTCAGGTATGGAGGGGGCACACAGGGGCTGCAGGAGTACAGCAGATGTTTTGCTTTGGCTTGGGAAGGAAACCTCCTCGAAATAGGGTCTTGGGTTGCCCAATGCCAGCTCCATGCAATGTCTCACGAAGGCTCTTGCTTGTCTGCAGAATCAGGCTGTAGGTGATTCTCAGTGGGCCAGCAGCTGTCACTTTACTCTGCCCTTCCTTGTAGAAGGCACTCACGCGCACGGTGGGCTAAGGAGGAGCTCTCCATAGCATCCGCAGGCCACCCTGGCTCAGGGACTAGGGTTGCAGAGGAAAGAACCGTGTAAAGAGCCATTCGCCTTGCAATGTGTCTTAGCACCAATCTGCCTTTCTGTTCCATCGCCTCTGACAACAGGAGCAAGGACCACGTGCGCAACGTGCGAAATCCCTTTGTGTTTTATAGCATTTACCCAATGCCTCCTTTTTGCCAGTCCATCCTGAAACATCAGTGTCTGAACTGCGGCCCTGCCCTGACAGCCACAGCTATGTAGACCAGGGTAGACAAGCCCAGACAGGGCCTGTGAGTGTCTTTGTAGAGTTGAGGGATGGAGATAAATATGAAGTCAGAAGGGTACCTGGGCACAGGTGCAGATCACTGGATGATGAACAGTAGCTGCGCAGTCCTGTGCCCATCTAGAGGAGCAGGAGAAAGGAAGACTAGAGACAAGCAACCCCCTGACAGTTTGAAAGAGGAGAGAGGGAAAAAGAGGAAGAGAGAGAGAAAAAAAAGGAAAGGAGGGAGAAAGAAAAAAGAACGAAGAAGAGGGGAAAAAAAGAAACAACAAGAGAGAAGGACGAATATAAGAAGACAAAAACTTTCATTTCTTCTGAAATTGGTATATCTGTCTCATTTCTGGGACCATTCTATTGCTGCCATTCTTATTAGATTGGACACACCCACTTCCATTATTTCAGCTAGCTTGTGGAGTTTCCTTTTAAGAAAGAAAAACAACCTTTGGCCAAGGTATCCAGCAAACAACAGGAACAATGTTTACCCATCAAGTGCTAGGTCTCAGAGGCATATGAGTTCTTGAAATCCTTCTCCACAGATCACCTATTGAAATAAAGAAGAGGGTTGCCCTTCAGTTGTTTGCAAAAGAACAAGACAATATGCAGTCCTTTGAGATTCTCCATTTGAAAAACAATTCAGCTTAGGGACTGTGATATTTAATTCTGAGTGCCAACTCAAAGAGATTGGAATACTTAGGAGCCAAATCTCTGGCCATGCTTGTGAGGGTGTTCCCAGAAAGGGTAAACTGAGGTAGGAAGATCCACACTGAGTGTAGGTGGCACCATTCCATGGACTGGGGTCCCACACTGAGTGAAAAGGAGAAAGTGAGGGGCTAGAGAGATGGTTTAGTGGTTAAGGCTCTTGCTTGCAAAGCCTAAGGACCTGGGTCATCACTACAATAGAAGTCTAGAACATTTCTGTTGCCCCTGTAAGTTTCCCTGTGTCCAACTGCAGTTAACCCACACCCACTTTTAGAGGCCCACGATGTGCTTTTTGCTTCTATAGTTTCTTCTCTGGAATTTCCTAAGTGAAATCACAGAACACGTTGTCTACTATTTTTGGATGTTCCTACTTAGCATGTTTCTGAGGTTCATCCACATTCTACTTCTTTTCAAAGTTACTGAACGGTACTTGTTACTGTGGATCTTAAATGTCCTCAAAATGCTGACGTGCTGAAAGCTTTTTCCCAAGCCCATGGCATTATTCAGAGGAGGTGGAGATTTTAGGAGGTGAGGCCAAGTGAGAAGAAGTTAGGTCATTGCGGGTGTGCTCTGGGAAGGGGTATTGGAACACCAGCCCCAGCCCTCCTCCTCTTCCTCTTTGCTTACTCATAACTGAGGGGTGAACAGTGGGCTCTGCCACAGGCCCCCAAACAATGGGATGAAATGACCAAGGACTGAACATCTGAAAATGTGAGCCAAAACCAACCTTTTTCTTTAAATTATCTGATATTTGTTATTGGCTGTTGTATCAAGCTATTTGTTATTTGTTATAATAATAGAACGCTGGCTAACAGTGTTTGATTACATGTAACATACTTGACTGTGATCAGTAATGTTGCCACACACATTTTCACAGAAGTCTGAGTGGCTCTGTTTTCATCTCTTTGGGCTGGACGACTGGAATCTCTGGACTGATCATAACCACTGCAGCAGGCAGGAAGTGGTGTTCCATTCTGGTGCTGGTTCGCCTTTCTCTAATGTCCGATGGTGTCAAGCGTCTTCTCAGGTTCATTTCTTCTTTGGTGAAGTGCCTTGGGAGGGAGTTCTACCTCAGGTGACTCGTTCAGGACTCAGACCCAAGAGGCCGTTATACCCAGGGCAATGATTATGATAGCCAAAGGACACAGTGGGGGCAGGACACATCACGTGGAGACTGGAGGAAGCCAGGGTCAGGCCTCAATGTTTTCCCTCCTGGAATGGGGTTTCCCCCAGCAGCGAGATACAGCAAGACTGCAAATCGCTTCTGCCCAGGGATCCTGCTTGAGACCCAAAGTCTGGGGTTCCTTCATGGGCTGGGGATGTAGGTACCTTTTGCTACACAACCAAGTATGGCTATTGGAATTCCAACGTTGGCCAAGGAGTTCTCCACAGAAGGCAGGTGTTGACCATACACGACACTGTCTGTATGAACACTCTATAGACTTATGACACAGCAGGCTTCAGCGGCCTAGGAAGACAAAACAGCATTATTAGTGAGAAATGCAGGCAGCATCCCAGAAGCTGAGTTCTCCTATGCCGGGCAAGTACCAACCCCACCAACAGACCCACCCAAAGAGAAGAGCAGTGTTAGTATGATGGCGTCCCCACCTGCTGTTAACTAGTCACGTGTCTAGCCAAATCTCTTGATCGAGTTTTAATTGGGCTGTTTGTCTTACTATCTTGTTGAGGTCTCTACAAAATCTGGAGATAATTCATTTGTTAGATAAACATTCTGCAAGTTTCTAGCTAGCCCGTGGCTTATAGTTTGAGCAGGGAAGTAATATGAGCAGGTTCATACCCTGCACTCCCCTCTCGTGGGAGGAGAAGGACTTCAACGTCCAGGGCTGGGGTGGAGAATCCCATCAGGAGGTGATTGCAGTGGTCAGGGTGAGAGCCAATGGAGGGCTGGAATGTTATATGTGGGAATGTGTAGAAGCATACAATTGGTAAGTCATGTAAGTACATTGTGAAAAGGTAGGGCTCCACAAACTTGACTCAAAACACACTATTATTGTTTTTAATAGTAAAACTCTTACTTGTTTGTGGAATTTTAATGTTTGATAATTTGGAAATGTGAGACTTGAAGAATTTTAGGGTCTCTACTACTACGACTACTACTACTGCCACTACTGTGCTATCATGGACAATATTTTTTTTCAATTTTATTTATTTATTTGACAGAGTGAGAGAGGGAAGGAGGGAGAGAGGGAGAGAGAGAGAGAGTGCAATCATGGGCGTGCCAGGGCCTCCAGCCACTGCAAATGAACTCCAGATGCGTGTGCCCCCTTGTGCATCTGGCTTACATGGGTCCTGGGGAATTGAGCCTGGGTCCTTTGGCTTTGCAGGCAAACTACTTAACCACTAAGCCATCTCTCCAGCCCATGAACAATCTTTTTTGAAGTAATTTTAACAACTCTTTTTAAGAATATTTATTTTATTTACTTGAGAAACAGAAAGAGAAGGAGGGAGAGAATGGGCACACCAGGGCTTCTAGCCACCGCAAATGAACTCCAGATGCATGTGCCACTTAGTGCATCTGGCTTTACGTGGGTCCTGGGGAATCAGGCCTGGGTTCTTTGGTTTCGTCCACAAGTATCTTAACTGCTAAGCCATCTCTCCAGCAATATTTTGACAATGCTATTCAGAGGCATATGCCTAGGAATATAATTACAGATATATTGTATATTTATTATTCACACACATGTTTATCTATAATGTTAGGTTTTAGCTTATGGAAATGACTTCACGACTTGAAACAGAACACAATCTATGCGTGGAGACCTCGACTAAAGGAAGGGCAGCTACACTGTTAGCACAGAAAGTGTGAGCACTCGGCTGAGGGAATTCATATTCATGTATTAACCCAATTATCAAACGTAGCTTGCAAATCCCGAGCACTATCATTTTAAAATGGGATTTCACATCGTTCCGTCCCAGGTGACGCAGACAGCATTATAAATGAAAAATTCTTTCCCCCGGGCAAGAATACAGCACTGTTCTCATTTAGGCAGTGAATCCTATCATAGGAAAACCTTTATTTAAGGCTGGAAATTCTATTTACCTAGGAGCCCAAACCACTGTTTTTCTGTTCCTGCAAAATAAACAAGACACCCTGGCAAACTAGATGCAGGGAGGACCTGGGGGAGTGGGGAGGACTGGGGAACCAGGTGCCCAAGTGAGGCATCACCCCCTCCCCCCTGCTAGGAATGGGGAGCTCCGTGAATTGGTGAGGAAAACCAGAGTATGGAAATTAAGATATATATATGTGTGTGTGTGTGTATGTTTTTAATAAAATAGGTCTTGTGATGATTTATTCTAGAAAGAAACAATTGACGTTTTCCCTGGTGGGAGATGCCTAATACAGACAAAGAGCAGGGAGCCAAAGGCATCTCCCCTAAATCTGCTGGGTCTGATGCCGAGCCTACGGAAAGTCTGGGCAGGGAGACTGTGTGGCATGGAAGGACATCGGTTCTTAGGTGCATGATGTACTGAAGAGCCCTTACTAAGCGTATGACAATGAGTCTAGCTTGCCATGTTGCTCATTTTGTCCCCTTGCATCTCAGGGCTCTTCTTATTCTCAAAGGCTAGTTGCCGCCATGCCTTAGGGCTCAGGTCCATTGGCATGTCTCCACCATCTGCAATGCCCTCAGGCAAATGCACTTCCTAGAGTCTAAGTCCTGTACATTATCAAAGACCCCCTTTCCGACAAACAATGAGCATCAGCAACTTGGAATTAGATCAATGACACACCCACACTATTAGGGTGTTGAGAAGGGCCCAGGGAAGGGAGAGGCTGAAGTTCAATTTCATCAGCTTTCTGGAGAGGCTGCCCCTCTGGCTGTTGGTGGATCCGTGTGTTTCCTTTTGGAGCCCTCCTCAGCATTTACAATCGCATGTTTAGTTGTGGCCATTGGAGTTTGTCTACTCTCCACTGGAGTCCCTGTTCGCACTGTTCAAGACCCACAAGTCCAGACCCTTAGCCCCAGTACACATAGAAAACGGCTTGCAAAGCGCAGAGAAACCATTCCTTCCTCCACTTCCCAACACCTGACTTCATGTCAGTAAGATTGGAGCAGCAGCAAGCTTCACGGGGCATCAAAAAAAAAAAAAATGCAACAGCTGGTACATCAGGCATGAATAATATAACAAAGGAAGAAAAGAGAGACTTTTCATTAGTGCTTTTTGATGTTGATTTATTATTTATCCCTTTGCCAATATTCAAACAGGCAGACAAGTCATAAAACATTCACAAAGATCTTCGGAAACCGTCAAGCATCTGTTTTACCTCAGTTCCTTTTTAGAAACCGGGAAATCAGGAGCTCTGGTGTTTGGAGTACAGTAGTGCAAAAATACCTGCTGTATCAAAAATATTGCTTGACGATTACAACATAGAAAAGAGTTCAGTTAAAAATTTCACGACAGGCCAGTTGGCAGGCAGCGGTGTACGGGAGGGTGTAAGGAAGCCCATAAAGCGCTGTTTCCAGATTCTTGCCTCCTCACATGGCATTGTTTTGTTTGAACTGAGGCCAGTGACAAGGCCCTCTGTTCAGTAATTAGCATCCTGTCAGATCCTGCCAATCAAGACCAGCATGCTGCACCTGGCCCTGGTTAAAAAAACTGTATGTACGCAATTGTGATCTGACCCTCGGGGACCCGCCACATTCAGAACAGCATTCAATGTGCATCTAGTAATTGCCGTTTACACAAAATAAGGAGGCCTCCTCATCAGTGGACCTGAGAGACTTGCCTAATCCTGGGCCTGCCACATCATTTAAATTGCTCCGATACATGTCTATCCTTGCCGTGGAGACAGAAGGGCTCTCTTCCTGGAGCAGAGTCATCCATGGTAAAGTCACTATAGAAGTAAAACGAATGAGAACTGGAAATGCCCAAACCAAATCAAACAAAACCCTTATCCCACGCCCCAGGAGCCCCTCTTAGCTTGTCTTTCCTTTGCTCCTTTGGGTGCCTTGGCCATTCCAGGAACTGTCCTTGGTGTAGAGGCTGTGCTCCTTGATGTAGGTGATGACGGCATCCGGGAGGAGGTACTTCACGCTCTGCCCTTGGCTCAAGGCCCTCCTGATGTACGTGGCGCTGATCTCGTTCTGCACGGGCTCTCTGGCCAGGTGAATGTTGTGTTGGAAATGCCGGAGGATGGGCGAGTCCAAGATGTAGCCCATCGGGTCGTGACCTGCGCGACTCACACACACCAAGCCGAACTTCTCTACGATTTCCTGGATGTGCGCATCTTCCCAGAGGTTGGGGGTCTGGAAGGTCTTCAAGACATCTGCCCCGCAGAGGAGTTTCAGCTCAGGTACAGCTGCAAAAACAAGGGCGGATCGCAGTCAAGTTACAGAAGGGTCCCAGCCAGGGAAGATCATGAGAGATTCTGTCAGGAAATCTTACAAAACGCTTTTTTCTTGGATGTATGGAGAACTCTATGTCTCCATATTCATGAGTTAAAGGGGGAAAAAGTGAAATAATCTGACATTATCTCAGGGTTGTAACTAACTCCTCTATTTCAGCCACTCACCCATGGTTTAATATTGATTGGCATCTACACAATAAAAAGATTTATTTCAGTGCATGGCTACAAGAGAAGTCTATCAGTGATTGCTCTGGACCATGGCCAGAAGCCCATTTCACTTTCTGATGGAAGGTGAAGTATGTTTGTGTATGTGTTCATATGTGTATGTTCATATGTGTTTGTGTGTGTGTTCATGTGTGCATATAAGCAAGCATGCCATGACACATGTGTGGAGATCAGAGGACAACTTTCAGGTCCGTCCTTACTTTTCCACTTTGTTTTGAAGCAGGATCTCTTGTTTTTGTGCACAGCTGAGAGTTTCTGGAAAATTCTTGGCTCCATCACAGCTTCCGGCTTTTATGTGAAGTCTGGAGGTTTTAACTCAGGTTCTCAGGCTTTCGTGGCAAGTGTTTTATCCATTGAGCCATTGCCCCAGCCTCAAAGGTGAGACTTTCAGAGCCTAAGACCAACCATCTGTGAGTGTTGGACAAGCCCCTGCCCTGACATCCAGTTCAGCACCAGGGCTCTAGTCTCTGACATTGGCACTTTCCTATCAAATCTCATCACGAAGATGAACAGGCTCTTTGGATAGCTGAAAGGTCTCCAGACCCCAGCTGGTGCCCTTTTCATTTTCGTTTCCAAAATGGCCAAGTCTGAGAACAGCTGACAGTGTGGTAATCTTGCAGGGTTTATTCTACCAGAAAGCTGACTGTGGGGATGGAATAAGCCCTAACTTTTATGAGGTGCTCAGTTTGGCACTACTCCACGTGATCCTCAGAACAAATTTATGAGGTTGTGCCCATTTTTCAGAGGGAGAAACAGAGGCACACAGAGGCAAAGGAACTGGGGTCCTTAGGCAGAGAAGCTTGGAAGCAAACTCAGGCAGCTGGCCTGCAGGTGGGGTGTCTGTAGCTGTTAGGTTCTGCCGCCCCCTGTTGGTGGGAATGTACAGATGCCTCATGTCCCTCTTGAGTGGGCTAATCTGAAAAGGAAAACCAAGTATGGGCTAGAAGCACACTGCAGGACCCCTGATCCTTCTGGTAGCTGATTCCAGTTTCTATGGATGGCAATACCCTCCCTGTCCAGAGGGCCAGCAGAGGGCTCAGTGAAGAGGGGATTCAGGCCTGCCACACACTGGAAGAATACTTGGTAACGGCTGGCTTGTGCTTTTGTATGGTGGACAGAGAGATGAGCTTACAAAGGAAGGAAGGTGACAAACTAGCATTGTTGCTTCTGTTGGGCACATACTGCTATGGGGTAGAGCCAAGACCTCCTGTTCTCCAGGCTTCAATTCCTCCCATCCATAAGAAAACAAGCTCAGGAATTGCTCAAAGCAACAGGTGCAATTACGGAAATACACCTTTCAAACCCTCTAGGCACATAACACCGGTCTAGTGAATTACCTTCAAACATTCCCTCACTGGTGTGTGCTTTGGTTCTTAGCAACTAACACTGGAGCCTTCGATTCAAATTCTGGTTCCCTTACCCAGTGGTTCCTGTGGTCACCACTCTACAATGAGGAGGGTAGTTGTACTTACTTGGTAGAGTTACTTTACATTGAATGAGTTTATAAATGAGTGTGCTTAGAACAGTGGTTGGCGCAGTGTTATATGTTTTCATGCTTTTCAGTCATTAACCAGTTCATTAACTCATCCATTTATCTACCAATCTACCCTTTGAAATAGCCATCTGTCATGTAACAATCATCTTTAATTCTATACCAACAGAATTACATTTAGGAATTATTCAGCAACAGATGTCAGTAATTTGGTATGGACTTGTATTGTTCAACAACTGTGAGGTTTTACTCCAACTTCTTATTAATTGAGCCACTCTTGTAGCAAGAGACCAGCGTTTGGCTTTTCAAACAACTGGGTGGGTTCTATGTGGTCCTTGGGGGAGGTACAATGATACACATTTGAAGCAGCGTTTTCTGGGGGCTGGGACACATCTTCTTTGTTCCCACAAATCAGAGGACAGAGGAGGTGATCCTCTTTGCTCCTTGTTAGCCCTGTGGGGAGAATTTTCATGCTCCAACTTCTATACGAGGCGAAGCACTGTTGTTCATGAACAATGTGGTAGGGAATGTCACTCACTTTGAGCCTTGCCTAGAGAGGACAAGTGCCCACGTGCCTCTGTTCTCTGAATCCAAGGCACATACATTGGCAAGGCTGGATGTGCCTGTTATCCCATGTTCTATGCCATGCAATGATCTACTCTCATGGCCACATGTGCTGCACACCCCAACTCTGTGCTGCCCGGGGTCCAGGTCTCACAGCCATTTACATAGCTCTTTCAAATTCATTAATGCCAATGCTACAGAACTTTCAGACTGAGTGACTCTGTCCAAGTCCCA
The DNA here is from genome assembly GCA_036346955.1 of Dipus sagitta. Taxonomy (NCBI): domain Eukaryota; kingdom Metazoa; phylum Chordata; class Mammalia; order Rodentia; family Dipodidae; genus Dipus; species Dipus sagitta. Next base: position 31,470,612 of record CM070786.1, read on the forward strand.
AAGTACTTAACTATAAGGATAAAGGCTGTCTTGTGTGACTTGTCTAACAATGAGACAGTGACATAAATGGTGGGTCTGAGGGTACCTGGGGCACGGGCGTCTGAGTAGCCATGGACTTTGAAAAGCAAATGGAGCCAAAATTTACACAGACTATGAGGAAAATGCCAGCAGGGCCTTATATTCTAGGTGTTGGTGGCCTGAAGTTGATGACATTCAAGGGCATCATCTTGAGGCCAGTGAGCCCTGGGCATGAATTTTCGCACTGTGGTCTCCCGCCCCCACCCCACCCAAGGAAGGCGACCTGGCCTGTGAGCCTGCCTCTTCAGTTGTAAAAGGGGATACAGGATGTGAGAGACAGGGAAAGCAAGGCCAACTGCTGTGCACGAATCCAGCCCCTGAGGAGGATGTCCAGCAGGGCAGGGCACCCCACACAACACTCAGAAGTGCAGGGCTTCAGTGTCTCCACAGGAGGACATGGCATAAAACCAGGGCTGGCACTGACTGGTAGCAAGCGAACCAACCACTGTGAGATGGACACAGGCTGACTGCTTGCTGTCTTTAACGACAGAGAATCCTCTGTACCACTCTCAGCCCTACCAACCAAGTGCCAGTACCGTCCTCAGAGTACACAGATGGTCGGGATGTTGAAGGGCTTGAGGTGACAATCATCCTAATATCTCACCCAGGAGGCCCCAGATCATAATAAGCCACGTGACTTTGTCTGAGTCCAAGGACAAGAACGAGCACAGAAGTGATGGCAGCCCGAACTGCTGAGCTCAGCACGTAGTCTGCCGTCCCGGAGTGCACTAACGCCCAATGAAACACACACACACACACACACACACACACACATACACACGGACCTTAGAAATATGTCACCAGTAGCATATGTGCCATCTCACCAGATGCAAAGCTTATGCTGAGAAAATCTCTCCTTCCTGTTTTAAACTGCTCTAGTATTTTGTTCTGATTACAAACATGAAGTATGTGTTCCCTATGGAACAGATGGAAAGGGTGGAAGTGTTTAAGATAGAAAACAACAGCAACAAGAATAATAATTCTGATTAACACAACCATCAACATTTTGGTGTATTTCCTTAGGCTTGTATATTGATTTAGACACATAAATAAGTATGCAAGTATATCCAGTTTTTAAAATTTTTGGTTTTTCAAGGAAGGATCTGACTCTAGTCCAGGCTGACATGAAATGAGTACATACAATATTGTATCTGGATTTTCTCCACCATTTTTCACAGCTGTTCCTCATATCATTGAAAATTTTGATGTAGATTCTTCATTCTAAATTTACAGTTTAATTTATTCATTTATTCTTTTATATTTAAAATTGGAAGTTGCTTTTATTTTTGGCTATTGTAGAATTTACTGGGATAGCTGGGTCTAGTGGTGCTGGCCTGTAATCCCAACTCTACAAGCGGCTGAGGCAGGGGATGACAAGTTCAAAGACCGACTGGGATACAAGGAGTTTGGGTCAGCTTGGACAACTTATGGAATCTTTGTCTTAAAATTAAAAGTTTGAAAAGCAGGGGGCTAGGGCTGTAGCTCAGTGACAGAGACGCAGCTAAGAGAGAGATGGGCTCTCAGCATGTGCTAAGCCCTAGGTTCAATACCCAGTATTGCAAAAAACAAAAGTCCAAACCAGAAAACAAAACACAAAACATATAAACAAACCAAAACAAAATCCAAAAACCAAAACCTGATATAATAAATATCTCTTTGTACAAATATTTATATCTTTCTTCTAATTTCTAGTTATCTCAGCTGATTCCTAGAAGGGTAAATGGTCAATGAAAAGGCCCAAGTAAGTTCCTTCCCTCTTCCCTTCTTCCCTCCCTTCCTTCCTTTCTCCTTGTCTCCCTCTCTTCCTCCCACCCTTGTTCCTTCCCACCCTCAATCTGTCTATTTCAAGTGAAAAGTTCACTTTTCATTCCATGTAAGCTTCCCTTTACACAGTTACTTTAGAATGAAACAAGACAAGTAGGATTTAAGGACTAAATGAACTAGAATGAACCCCAACACCATAGAGCCTAGTGGAGTTGGGGTCTCTAAGCAAACAAATGGAAAAGGGATGTGGGGGACTCTGGCTGAGGGCAAGCCCACAGGGGCTCAGTGGCACAGGGTGGCTTCCCAGGAAGGTGGGCTCTGAGCACCTCCCAGGACAGGCAGGTTTTCAAGAAGGGAGCAAGAAGAGAGGGGCTTGAGGTGCAGCCAGGCAAGAGAGTCAATAAGCATCTGCAGAGGTGAAGGGAGAGATGGGCTCTCAGCATGCCATCCCCCACTTCACTCTGGCTGCCCTTGCCTCTCTCCCTAGGTCCCATGGCATGCAGCACCCCACAGTGATGCTGCTTCCTGTCCTTGTGCCCCAGGCCACCCCTCTGCCCTGACATGCCTCCAACCCTGTTGCTGTTAGAAACCGGCCTGCTGGGAATTTGCCAGTGGGGCTGGTGATTCCCCACTTACATCATATCCTACCCTTCCATACCACACTTTGCTCCTGTGTACTTGCAGGCGAGGGTCATGCCTCTCTCTAACCCTGGGTGCCAGAGAGTTTTATACTCTGAATTCCCAGGTAACAACCCTTCATGTAAAACCAGGTGGTGACAACAGGTATAAAGCTTCAGTCTCAAAGGAATATAATGCAGACTAACCTCAAATTCCCTTACAACAAGGTTCCTCCTGTGGGAAACCACTGAGTGACTGACAGGAGTGTCAGTCTCCTTGTCAAAATTTTACCATTCTGAATTCAAAAGGTTAAGGTTTTTAAAGGACCCAATTCCATTCACCGTTTGTCCCTGTGTGGCCCTCCCTGTAATCCAAGTCATAAGCACAGGCCACAGGATAGGGAAATTCTTTCAGGAAGCAAATCCCACATTGACACAGTTTATGGGGGGGGCCACGGGAGAGGTTGTGTAATCAGACCTTTTGACCTTGGAAGTGTCTCCCCAACCAGGCAGGCTTCAGATGTGCTGCCTGTGCTGAGGAGGGTGTGTAAGCACTGCAACCCCATCAGTCTCACCTGAATCTGATCCCCCCATAGATACGGGTCTGGCACCTACCTGCAGGGGCTGACGGTGCTGTCCTAGGGTCCCGGTCTTCCAGCTGGGGTTGAGAGCTGAGCAGTTCACTGTGATGATGCCTGCGGGGTAAACATACCAACTCAGGCGTGTCACGCTGCAGCCCCCAGAGCCACCCAGGGCTCTCAGAACATCAGTCTCTGCGCGCACCCACCCAGCTCAGCTAGACCATTCCGCTGTATCTGCTGAGAGGCCACTACGAATGTATGGGGCTTGGCTAGACCAGCAGTTGGGGAAGAAAGTACATGCACCCTGGGGCATCAGGAAGAATCCCATTCAAGAAATCACCACCTTCTGTGGAGCCCAGGGCGAAGTGGGGAAGCTAGCCTAATTCTATTCTGTTCATGCTTCTTCAGTATTTCTTTATTAAAAGCGTGGGAATCAAAATCAAGCAGGGGTCAAAGACACGGGCTATTAACAACAGATGCATGCATGACAGTAATGCCTACACTTTCAAGTTCTTGTGAGAGTCAAACTTTCTCACGGGAAGCCCTGGGACAATATGGTCAACGACTAGCTCTTTGTGTAAACCAGTGCTTTAAAACGTAGTGGGATGATGACCAAGAGCTTGGACTTGGAGGGAGACGCCTGGGTTGAATCCCAGCTCCTCACCACTGGCTGATATCCTGACAAATAACTGCAAGTTTTGGCATGGATGGTTCCTCGTGGCCATCTGGGGAATGACGGTAATGCCACATCTGGCGGATGGTCACAAAGACGAAGGGTGTTAATCCATGCAGTTACTGAGCACCGCAGACATATTCAGACCTACACTAATTTGGCATGATCAGATTTCAGCAAGATATCTTTTGCTGTGCCTTTGCTTTTCTGAGTAAACACAAGGAATCATGGCACACCATGCTTCTTTGTCGTGTGACTGTGATCAGCTTAGCATCTCAGCCTCATCTGCCACCCGAGGACAATGTGGACCATGTTGGTAATGGGTTCATGAGGTGATGATGAAGGAACCTGGACAACATGCACTGTGACTGACGCCTCCTTCCCCACAGCTTGAAGGAAACGTAAGTTACGGTTGTAGCTCGGTGATGACAGGCCCACCAGAAGCCCATGTGATGAAGAGAGGGTCCCCAGCCACTGAGAGATGATTGGATCATGAGGGTGTGACATAATCAATGGAGTAATCCACTGATGGCTTCCTGATTTGATGGAAGCAGGGTCTAGTTGGGGGGAAGTAGGTCACTGGGGGTGTGCCCTTGGGGGAGGGAATATATCTTATCCTGAACTCCTCAGTCTCTCTGCTTCCTGGCCAATATTAAGTAACTTTGCTCTGTCGTGTCCTTCTACCATGATGTTCGGTCACCACAGCCCAGAAACAACAGAGCCAGCCAATTATGGGCTGCAGCATTTGAAACAGTAAATCAAAATAAATCTTTCCTTTTAAATTGTTTCTCTCAGATATTTATCTCAGCAGGAAAAAACCACCACAGTAGTCAAATGCTCAAGAGTGAGGACAGTTGGCCTGGACTTTGTAGCATTAGCATAAAAACACACAACCTCATTAGGGTAAAAACAACTCTTAAGGAGCAACACTGTGACCTTCTATCACAGTGACATTTGTTACTGCGTCGCTACGATGTAAATCCGCTGTTGACTCCATCAGGAGGATATTAAATGCACCAAACGATGGGGCGAATTTCTACCATGGATCTGAAAACACTTGACTTGACAATTTTAGCCAGATTTTCAACCTTTAAAAAAAATCTTTATCAGCTATCTGTGGAAACTGTGCCAACTGTTATCAGTGATTATTGGCCATGACAGCACAACATAAATCAACTAGGGCTTTTAAAAAGATGCTGTGCTCGGAGTACATCCCAGCAGACTCGATGTTGGGAGAACGTGTTAAAAAAGTTTTCCAAGTGATTCCTGCAGCCAGGCTTCCACCACAGCTTGGGTGGCTCTGGGCATTGAGTGTAAGCCCGGTTCCCAGGCTCAGTGACCGAGGCCGTGGGGCTTAGCACCAGACACACATCAGAATCGCCAGGGAGCTCTTGAGATCTGGATGCCCACCTCAGACAAATAAGATCATAGTGGGTGAGACTCCAGCCTCTGCACTTTTAAAATCTCCCATAGTGGTGCCAATGTGCAGCCAAACTAAAGAACAAAGGGAAAAAGTGTAAAACAAAACAGAACAAAAAAATGAGAAAGAGAATGTGTTTGGGAATATCTCTGCTTACAATTGCATTTTTGCAGCCAAACTAACATTAAATTACTATGTCAACACCTATGTAAGTATGAGTGGCTTTGAGGGCAAATCACAGGCCAGCATTAGGGATGCAGGGAGGACAGCTGACATTGTTTAGTACCTGATTTGCCTGCATCATCTTATTTAGTCCACATGGTATTCTCTAGGTGATGCCATTCTCATTTTGTTTGGTGAGGAATTAAGGCTCAGAGAGGCAAATCTCTTGCACGAAGTTATCCAGCTAGTAAATTTGGCTCCAAAGTCTGTGTCCTAGGCAACCCTGCCTCTTACAAGGGGAGAATGCCTTTGATTCTGGCTATTTATTAAAGCTAAATGATTGTTGTATAATATATTATCGTGCCATCGTTCCCCTTGATTAGCTTAGACAAGCAAGAGATGAGGATGGCTTGTTTTAAAAGGACAATCTAGGTGTACTTTTATTCCTCATGAAATTTTCAATGTATGTGATTTGGCTTATACTAATGGATATTTAAATAGAAGGGAACACAATTATTTCATATTTGTTCTTTTTGCCTGGCAACAGGTTGTGAGGCAGTACCGTAGCAGCTGAGTGCTCAAACTGGTTCTTTTCTTAGTGGAAGGTAAGTGACAAGTACTAGGACATGGCATTGACATGTTTACCCACCTAACAGTGACTTCCAGCAGCGCTGGCTGTCCGATAAAGCAGACCCACCTCACACTCCCCTCCAACAGCCGGGACTGGCGGGACTTCTTGCTTCTCTACAAGTCAGGGAGCCACTGCCATCATGTATAGGGCTGGCCCTGGGCTTTTAAACAGCTACCTTGTTTATGTTGAACACTAACAGAAATACAATAGATAAAAATAATGCAGAGCAACTATTTCTAGATTTGTGGTCTTCTTCTCCCCTAGTTTACATGAAAGGCTACATTTAGTAAACCCAGGATTTGTGCAAGTAGAAAGGTGGATTATATATTGATTTAGTTTCCAGCCTTGTCAATGACTAAACTAAAGATTCTACATCCTGAATGCAATTAGGTGGCACTTAAGTCTGGGGGAGTCATTCACATTTACTAAATCCCGATTAGGTTTTATTATCTTCATTTGGCAAGTGAGCAGTGGGTCTCAGAGCGGTTCAGTCGACTGCTCAGAGCCACACATCTGCTCAGTGATGGCAGAGGGCCTGCTGCTGCTGGAGTCCTCGGAAACAAGACTGTCCCAAAGGACGGCAGTTGGGATTTATGTTTGTCTAGGAACATGTCTGCAAGAGTGAACCTGCTGGTCTTTCTCCCCATAGCAGAGACAGTACTTGGGTCTTAGCTGGGAAAATGTGGATGGAGGCCAGCTCAGCAATCTGTCCCTTCCTTTGACCCGAAGATGTCATCGCAGAAGAGCATGCCCACCATTACCTCAGCACCTTCACCGTCTCGATCCACTGTGCCTGCTCACTCTCCCAGGGGTCCACCCGGATCCAGTCAGATGTCTGCAGGGCCAGCCGGACCATGGCTACTCGGTGATGGGAAGCCACCAGGTCTTTCTTCCCGTATTTGTCATTGACGGGTGAGATGATGCCCTGGACCACTTGATACATTCCTAGGCAAGGGAGAGTGGTGATGCTGTACATATGGACAGATACTTGCCCCGGGTACCCAAATTCAGTTAGGGGCTAAACACTTCTACCTCATCCTGAGTGGGAGCAGACCCTCACATTCCTTCTGGTGGACCATGAACTTGCAAGGGCAAAGGCACTACTTCAGTGACCACATGTCTCCCCCTCTAGAGTCTTCTGCAACCCCAAGCAGCACTTCTTCTGAGAGGAACCTGAGAGGGTGGAGCTCAGGCCATGGTCCATAAGGCAGTGAGGACAAGTAGGGTGAGGATGTGTTTGAAAGCATCATGGCGTCACCTTGTATAGGGTGGTGCATGTACATAGGTCTGGGGTTTGGCAAGATGGGTGGTGGGGTGTGCAGTGACTGTGGGAAGGACTCGGAGGGCTGTTTAAGTGATGGCAGTGGAGGCCTGCAGTGCAACAGATGTGGCTGAGTTGTTTAGCAATGGACATTGCCCAGTGGGTCTGGTTAGCCTACATGGGATTTATCTGATGAGACACAGCTAAGCCCCTGAAACTAGGGCCACCACTACTGTCCTAAGCTTAAGGACCCTGACAATTCTGCGTTAACAGACATTCCCTACTACTTCTGTCATATATGAATATTTAATCTTATCAAATGTTTTTCCTGCCACTCTTGAAATCACTGTGATTTTTCTCTTTTGATCACTTAATATAGCAAAATTTTGTAATCTTACACCAAACTGTATTCCTGATGTAAACCCAGTGAGGTAAAGTTATTTGATCTTTTTTTTTTTTTGGTATACTGATGGATTCATGGTTTTAGTCCTTTTATGGAAGGAGGCAGGTCCCCAATTCTCCTAACCAGGTTTCTGTACCATGGTTACACCAGCTAAATGAAATGTATGTGGAGATTGCTCCACTATAATTATAAAATGTATGTGGCACTGAGCGTGGTGGTGCATACCTTTAATCCCAGCACTTGGGAGGCAAAGGTAGGAGGATGCCATGAGTTTGAGGCTACTCTGAGACTACATAGTGAATTCCAGGTCAGCCTGGGCCAGAGTGAGATCCCACCTTGAAAAAACAAACAAACAAAAAATCCTTTGTGGAGCTCCCTTCACTATACTCTAAATGGGCTGTGTGGAGCAATGCGCTAAGCACTCTTACATGGTTGGCAGAATTCATTAGTGAAGTCTTAGTACCACACCCAGGGACACACTTGCTAGGTAAGCACCTTGCCACTAAACTTCACTCCACTGAAGTCTTATAAGGCTGGAGTATAATTTGTGTGAAAAATTTTCAAATAATATTCTTACTTATTTATTTGACAGAGAGAGAGAGAGAGAGAAAGGGAGGGAGAGAAAGTGTGTATGGGCACACCAGGGCCTCTTGCTGCTGAAACAAACCCCAGATGCATGCATCACTTTGTGCATCTGGTTTTACATAGGTACTGGGGAATCAAACCTAGGTCATAAGGTTATGTAAGCAATTGCCTTAACCACTGAGCCATCTCTCCAGCCCTTGTGCAAAAGTTTGTAACCACTAGTTTAATTTATTTAATGGCTATAATAACATTCAGATTTTCTTTTCTTCTCTTCATTATGATTTTTTTTTGGCAAATTACGAATTTAGCCCATTATATTTAAGTTTCCAATTTACTGGCATAAGGTTTGTCACGATGTTCTCTTATCTGTTTAATGTCTGTACCATCTGTAGCGATGGCCTTTCTCATTCCTAATTCTGGCCTTCCTTCTTTTTCCTTGCACAGTATGCAAGAAGTTTGCTATTTTAGTAGTCTTTTCAAAGATCCAACTTCTGGCTTATCGATTTTTCTCTAATAAATCTTTTTTCCTGCTTTACCAATATCTGTTCTTATTTTTATTAATTCTACCTTCCTACTCTCTTGGTGTTATTCTGCTGTGATTTCTCTAACTGCTTCTGGTGTTTGCTCAGCTAAATAATTTACAATTTATTTCCTACAATACACATTTTAAGTTATAAAATTTTCCTCTGAGCATCTTTCCTTGCACCCCACATGTTTTAATGTTGTGTATTCATGATCATTCAGTTCAAAATATTTTCTCATCACCATTATAATGTCTGTTTTGATCCATGAGCTATTTAGAAATATTTTTATTCATTACCAGATGTAATGTGATTGGGGGGTTATGTTTTTGGTATTGATTTCTAGCTTAGATGCACTGTAGTCATAGAACACACTTTAAATTGATTCAATCATTAGAAATATGTTACTTCTTGCTCTGTGTGTTGGGGAATGGTCAGTTTCCATGAATGTCCCATATGATCTTAGAAGAATGTATGTTCTCTGGCTGTTCAGTATAATGTCCGATCAGTCAAGACTACTGATTGTGGGCTGAGAGATGCCTCAGGGGTTAAAGGCGCTTGTTCCATAAGCCTGCCAGCCAGAGTTCAGATCCTCGGCACCCATGTAAAGCTGAAGGCAAAGTGGCACATATGTGTCTATAATCCCAACATGCCTACAGCAATGGGGGGCAGTAGCAAAGGGAAAAGAGTGGTCAGAATCCTGGGCTTGTGGGTCACCTAGTATGGCTTTCTCAATGGGAAATAAGAAGAGAGAGTGTCTCAAAACAATATGGTAGGAAAGGACCAACACCCCAAGGTTGTCTTCTTATCCACATGCACTGTGGCATATACATGCCCATACACGCATATACACACACAAAATAAAAAATTTTTAAATACTGTTGGGCTGGAGAGATGGCTTAGCAGTTAAGGTGCTTGCATGCAAGCCAAAGAACCCAGGTTCGATCCCTCAGAACTCACATAAGCCAGATGAACGAGGTGGCACATGCATCTGGAGTTCGTTTGCAGTGCCTGGAGGCCCTGACATGCCATTCTCTCTATCTCTCTCTCTCTCTATCTCAAATAAATAAATGAAAATATTTTATATTGAGATATGTTCCTTCTATTCCCAGTCTCTGTAGGACTTTTATCATGAAGGAATGTTGGATTTTGTCAAATGCTTTTTCTGCATCTAATGAGATGATGATGTGATTTTTGTCTTTCAGTCCATTTATATAATGTATTACATTTATCTATTTGCATATGTTGAACCATCCCTGCATCCCTGGGATAAAGTCTACTTGGTCGATGTGAATGATCTTTCTGATATATTCTTGTATTCTGTTTGCCAATATTTTGCATCTATGTTCATGAAGGAGATTGGTCTGTAATTTTCTTTCTTTGTTCTATCTTTACCTGGTTTTGGTATTAGGGTGATGCTAGCTTCGTAGAAGGAGTTTGGTAGGATTCCTTCTTTTTCTATTTTATGGAAAAGCTTAAGAAGCAATGGTGTTAGTTATTCCATGAAGGTCTGGTAAAATTCACCAGTGAATCCATCTTGGCCTGGACTTTTTTTAGTTGGGAGATTTTTGATGACTGCTTGGATCTCCATACTTGTTATAGGTCTATTTAAGTGATTAATTTCATCTTGATTTAATTTAGTTAGGTCATATAAATCAAGGAAATCATCCATTTCTTTCAGATTTTCATACTTAGTGGAGTATATGTTTTTATAGTATGTCCCTATGATTTTTTTGAATTTCTCTGGTATCTGTTGTGATGCTGCCTTTTTCATCTCTAATTTTATTAATTTGTGTCTCTTTTCTCTTTTTTTTGGTCAGATTTGCTAAGGGTTTATCAATCTTGTTTATCCTTTCAAAGAACCAACTCTTTGTTTCAATGATTCTAAAGATTTTTTTTTTTTGGTTTCTATTTCATTAATTTCTGCCCTAATCTTTATTATTTCTTCCCATCTACTGATTTTCGGTTTGCCTTGTTCTTCTTTTTCCAAGGCTTTAAGGTGAGGCATTAGGTTGTTTAGTTGAGATCTTTCTAATTTCTTAATATAGGCACTTAAAGCTATAAATTTCCCTCTTAGGACTGCCTTCATTTTGTCCCAAAGGTTTTGGTATGCTGTGTTCTCATTATCATTTGACTCTATGAATTTTTTATTTCCTTCTTGATTTCTTCATTGACCCATTCATCATTTAGTAGTGTATTGTTTAGTTTTCATGATTTTGTGTATGCTGTATAGCTTTTCTTGCTATTGATTTGTAGTTTGATTCCATTGTGGTCAGATAGAATGCAAGGAATTATTTCAATTTTCCTATATTTGTTAATATTTCCTTTGTGTCCTAATATATGGTCTATTTTAGAGAATGTTCCATGTGCTGTTGAAAAGAATGTATATTCTGCAGCATTTGGATGAAATGTCCTGTATATATCTGTTAGGTCCATTTGTTCTATGACCTCATTTAATCCAGATGACTCTCTGTTTATTTTTTGCTGGGGTGACTTGTCAATTGATGAGAGTGGGGTGTTGAAGTCACCCACTACAACTGTGTTTGGTGTTATCTGTGACCTTAGTTCTAATAGCATTTGTTTGATGAAGTTGGGAGCCCTCATGTTAGGCGCATATATGTTTAGGATGGCAATATCCTCCTATTGGAGTGTGCATTTACTCAATATAAAGTTACCTTCCTTATCTTTCCTAACTAATGTTGGACTGAAGTCTACCTTGTCAGATATGAGGATAGCAATCCTGCTTGTTCTCTAGGCCCATTTGCTTGAAATATTATTTTCCAACCTTTGTAGAAAGGTGAGTTTCTTGGAGGCAACAAATTGAGGGATCCTGCTTTTTAACCCAGTCTGAAAAACCATGTCTTTTGGTTGGAGCATTGAGGCTGTTGATATTAAGACATATTATTGAAAGGTGTGTTTTATTTTTGTCATATGTTTTTTGGTGTTCTCCTGGTCTTACCTTTGCTCTCCTGTATTAATGAGTATTTGAGTATGGTTTATTTTTCCTAGGTTCCTTATATGTGTGCTTTTCTTTCTCTTCAGCATGGAGGATTCTTTCAAGTATTTTTTGTATTTTCAATATATTTTCTTTGGTATGGATGTTTGGTAGTTTAATTATAATATGATGAGGAGATATTCTTTCCAGGTTGTGTTTGTTTGGTGTTCTAAAGGATTCCTATATCTGCATTGTCATCTCTTTCCCAATGTGGGGGAAGTTTTCTTCCATGATTTTGTTGAAAACGCCTACTATGCCTTTGGAGTGAAATTCTTCTCTTTCTACTATACCCTGAATTCTTATGTTTCATCTTTTCATAGTGTCCCAAATATCTTGAAATTCCCATTCATACTTTCCTATTAGTTTGTCTTTCTCTTTGTTGGACTGTATTAGACCTGCCGCCTGGTCTTCTAGTTTAGATATTCTGTCTTCTCCTTCATCCATTCTACTGGTGTGATTTCCTACAGAGTTTTTTTATTTCATTAACTGTGTTCTTCATTGCTAGTAATTCTGACTGGTTTTTCTTTATTATTTATATTTCCTTATTTATGTCTAGTATTGACCACGTCATTTCATTAAATTGGTGTCCTGCGGCTTTGATTCCTTTGATTTCCTCTTTGACTTCTTTGAGCCTATTTATAATCATTCTTTTGAAATCTTTCTCAGGCATTTCCTCTAACTCATTCTCACTGGAGGTCATTTCTGGTGCATTAATACTTTTTGGGGGCCTTATATTGTCTTGATTTTGGTGTTTCTTGTGTTATAATGTACATATTTTTGCATCTTGGATTAATTTAATGCTTGGATTTTCTAGTTAGCTGCAGTATTACTAGATGTATCAATCAATCCAATGTTATATATCTTCAGGGTTGGAACTTAATGTGCTAGGTGTGGCTCTTAAGACTCTCAGAGTATCTACAAAAGTGACCCTAGATGTTGGGTTTGCCTCCTATGAAAGTATTCAAGTAAGATGAGTGGAAAATACAGGCAGATTCTAAAATTTAACTAAGCAATGTATGCATTCAATGAAAAACAGCACAGAGTATTTATGGAAGAGTAGGTATTATGATAACCAAATCCTCTAACAAAGTCTCAATCCCTTAGGGTGTGTGTTTCCCCACACCCTCAATCCTGTCAACTAGGAGTATTGTTTAATTTCCATGATTTTGTGTATGCTCTATAGCTTTTCTGGCTATTGATTTGTAGTTTGATTCCATTGTGGTCAGATAAAATGCAAGGAATTATTTCAATTTTCCTGTATTTGTTAAGATTTCCTTTGTGTCCTAATATATGATCTATTTTAGGGAATATTCCATGTGCTTCTGAAAACAATGTATATTATGCAGCATTTGGATGAAATGTCCTGTATATATTTCTTAGGTCCATTTATTCTATGACCTCATTTAATCCAGATGCCTCTCTGTTTATTTTTTGCTGGGATGACCTGTCAATTGATGAGAGTAGGGTGTTGAAGTCACCCACAACCACTGTGTTTGGTGTTATCTGTGACTTTAGTTCTAATAGTGTTTGTTTGATGAAGTTGGGAGTTCCCATGTCAGGTACATATATGTTTAGGATTGTAATGTCCTCCTGTTGGACTGTGCCTTTAATCAATATAAAGTGACCTTCCTTATCTTTCCTAACTAATGTTGGACTGAAGTCTACCTTGTCATATATTAGGATAGCAACCCCTGCTTGTTTTCTAGGTCCATTTGCTTGAAACACTGTTTTCCAACCTTTCACCCTAAGATAGTGTCTATCCTTTGTAGAAAGGTGAGTTTCTTGGAGGCAACAAATTGAAGGATCCTGCTTTTTAACCCAGTCTGCAAGTCTATGTCTTTGCTTGGGGCATTGAGGCCATTGATATTAAGAGATATTATTGAAAGGTGTGTATGTATTTTTGCCATTTTCTTTTGTAGTTCTTCCCATTTTACCTTTGCTTTCTTTTATTAACTAGTATTTTAGTATGGCTTGCTTTTTTTCCAGGATCCTTATATGTGTGCTTTTCTCTGTCTTCTGCATGGAGGATTCTTTTTTTTTAAATTTTCTGAGGTAGGGTTTCACTGTACCTCAGGATGACCTAGAATTCACTATGTAGTCTCAGGCTGGCCTTGAACTCATGACAATCCTCCTACCTCTGCCTCCTGAGTGCTGGGATTAAAGGCATGCGCCACCACACCCAGCCCAGGATTCTTTCAAGTATTTTCTGTAGAGCTGGTTTTGTCTTCAAATATTCCTTTAGCCTGCTTTTGTTGTGGAATGTCCTTATTTCCCTATTTGAATGGATAGCTTTGCAGGATAAAGTAACCTTGGTTGACAGTTGTTATCTTTCAGAACTTGGAATACATCATTCCAAGCCCTTCTGGCTTTTAAAGTTTGTGTTGAGTAATCTGCTATGATCCTGATGGGCTTGCCTTTGTAGGTAATTTGATTTTTCTCTCTAACTGCTTTCAATATATTTTATTTTAATTTGATTTTTCTCTCTAACTGCTTTCAACATATTTTCTTTGGTTTGTATGTTTGGTAGTTTAATTATATGGCAAGGAGAGGTTCTTTCCAGGTTTTCTCTGTTTAGCATTCTAAAGGATTCTAGTATCTGCATTGGCAACTTTTTCCCAATTTGGGGGAAGTTTTCTTCCATGATTTTGTTGAAAACGCCTACTATGCCTTTGGAGTGAAATTCTTCTTCTTCTACTATACCCTGAATTCTTATGTTTCATCTTTTCACAGTGTCCCAAATATCTTGAAATTCCCATTCATACTTTCCTATTTGTTTGTCTTTCTCTTTGTTGGACTGTGTTAGATATGCCACCTGGTCTTCTAGTTTAGATATTCTGTCCTCTCCTTCATCTATCCTACTGGTGAGATTTTCTACAGAGGTTTTTTTAAATTTTGTTTATTTTTATTTATTTATTTGAGAGAGACAGACAGAGAGGGAAAGAGGAAGAGATTGAGAGAGAGAGAGAGAGAGAGAGAGAGAATGGGTGCTCCAGGGCTTCCATACAGTGCAAATGATCTCCAGATGTATACACCCCCTTGTGCATCTGGCTAATGTGGGTCCTGGGGAATCAAGCCTCAAACCAGGGTCCTTGGGCTTCACAGGCAAGCACTTAACCACTAAGCCATCTCTCCAGCCCCAGAGTTTTTTATTTCATTAACTGTGTTCTTCATTGCTAGTAATTCTGACTGGTTTTTCTTTATTATTTCTACTTCCATATTTATGTCTATTATTGACCTCTTCATTTCATTAAATTGCTGTCCTGTGGCTTCTTTGATTCCTTTGATTTCCTCTTTCATTCCTTTGATTTCCTCTTTGACTTCTTTGAGCCTATTTATAATCATTCTTTTGAAATCTTTCTCAGGCATTTCCTCTAACTCATTCTCACTGGAGGTCATTTCTGGTGCATTAATACTTTTTGGTGGATTTATATTGTCTTGATTTTTGGTGTTCTTGTGTTATAATGTATATATTTTTGCATCTTGGGTCAATTTAATGCTTGGATTAGTTAGCTGCAGTATTATAGATGTATCAATCAATCTGATGTTATGTATCTTCAGGGTAGGAGCTTAAGGTGGTAGGTGTGGCTCTCAAGACTCTCAGAGCATCTACAAAAGTGACCCTAGGTGTTGGGTTTGCCTGCTATGAGAGTATTCAAGTAGGCTGAGTGTAATAAAGTACAGGCTGATTCTAAAATTTAACTAAACAATGTACGCATTCAATGAAAAACAGCACAGAGTATTTATGCAAGAGTAGATGTTATGACAACCAGATCCTCTAACAATATCACTGTCCCTTAGGGTGTGTGGTGCCCCACACCCTTAATCCTCTCAAAAAGGAATTTAAGATTTCTGGTCTGTTCAGGGTTCCAAGCCAGCTTGTGACCAAGTGAGACCCTTCCCTAATGCACAACAGAAGAGGAAGCAAAGCCACTATAAATCAAGAAGCAACAAATAACAAGCCTAAAACATAGCTTATTTAAGAATGGCAAATCCGACCATCCATCAGATTTAACATATAATTTATCCTGATATGGAAGGTGCAATTAGCACTTCTGGTTCAGGCCTATATACCAGGCTTATTTAGTGGGTACTGATCTGGTGTAATCACAGTTACCTTTTGGGATGATTTTGGTCTCAGTTATGCTGCACTCCTGCTTGGGTCCCTCTATGGTGCACTGTGGGTTCAAGTAGGCTTACTGGGTCATTGGATCACTGCACTGGTCACTGGTGCTGGGTGCTGTGATCTCCCTTCTCCTGGTCTCTGTTGGGATGTCAGTGGGGGAGGGGAGGCTGTGGATGGTGGCTCTAGTTCTCCCACTGGTCCACGTGATCCTCTACCTAGTGATCTGCTCCTCCGTTGTTCACTGCCATTCTCCCTTCAGTTTCTTAAGTTTGAGAAGAGCTCCAGTGTGAGTGTAAAATCCCCTCACCTGGCTTTTTTCCTGTGGCTCAAGCCGAGCCTTACAGCTGTGGCCCAGCGGACCTGGTGCTGCCGCTGCTGGAGCCACTTCTGTCTGCCTATGTGGGCTGTGGATGCTCTGGATCTCTCCTACTTCTCTGCTGCCGTTGCTAATTTCTTATATACCTCTCTGTTTAGTAGAAGAGTGTATTTTGCTGGGTATTTTTTTTGGCTGTTTCTGCCCTAGGCTGCTTTGGCATGGTTCCATTGCTGCCATCTTAACCAGAAGTCTAAATGAAAAAATTTAAAAACTGCTATTGCTTTGTTTGCACTTATGCTCTTACTGATTTATTTATTTATTTATTTTTGTCTACTGGTTGTGTTAAGCACAAGAAGCTAGAAAACCTCCCACTATGATTATAGATTTTTTTCTCTTCTTTTTATTTTTGCTTGGTATATTTTACAAATATGTGATTAATATATATATTCATAATACATGTGAGTCTGTGAATTGGACTATTTCTAATAAATTTGTGTTTAAAAGTCTAATCTATTGGACAATACAGCTTCAACAGTTTCAGTTTGGTTAGTATAGGCATGATACAGCTTTTCCACCTTTTAAATTTCAATCTTTCTATACTTTTGTTTTAGACAAGTCTTTGTAAATATGGCATTAAAATATTTTTTAGTCAAGTTTGACATATTTTGGTTTTTAACTAGAGTACTGATTTCACATTTAATGTGATTTTTGATAGACTTGTGTTAAAAAATCTATCATTTTTTATTTTATTTTTTTTGCTCATATATATTTTGTATTTTGTCTGTTCTTATTATTTATTTATTTATTTGAGAGAGTGAGAGAGAAAGAGAGGGAGGGAGGGAGAGAGAGAGAGGGGGGGGGGAAGAATAGGCACACCAGGGCATCCAGCCACTACAAATGAACTCCAGACACATGTGCCCCCATCTGGCTTACGTGGGTCCTGGGGAATTGAACCTGGGTCCTTTGACTTTGCAGGCAAATGCCTTAACCGCTAAGCCATCTCTCCATCCCTCTATTCTTATTTTTTGACCCCGGATGATAATAATCTTTGTTTTCCCACTACCCAAGTAATCAAGATCACCCCTTGCTCAAGAACTGAGACTTTGGAACCCTAATTCCATTTGTACCCTAACTTACATGTCATTGCCACTGCTACACTAAGTGCAAATTTCTCCTCACTGCACTAAGCAATATCGTTCTACTCTATGCAGCCAATCCTTACTTAAATTTACAGCTGCAGTTCCCATTTTCTTTGTACTTCATTTCTTCTTGCATATCAGACTTTCATCCAACAAATGTATCCTATAGCATTTCTTTAAGGGAGTTTTTAAAATTAGCATACAAAATATTAGGTCTCATTATGGTATTTTCAAACACAATTTGTTTCAGCTATTCTCCCCAACTTCAAGATCCTGCTGTTTTCTCCTCAGCCCCTGTCTCTTTTATGCTGTCATGTCACATGTGTGATTTTATTCTTGAAAGGCATTTTCAAACTATTCCTCTTAGCCTGGAGAGAAACTTTTACTGGGCTTATAATAATTGGTTGCAACATTTTTTCTTCAATACTCCCAGAACGTTATTCTCATGTCTTATATTGTTGTTGTCACGTGTAAGTATATCTGTCATTCCTGGGATGAGAATCTGTATTTTCTTGTTGCTTTACATACCATCTTTGGCTGTATATTAATTTCTTTTTATTTACTCTGCTATGGGATCACTGGGTCTCTTAATTGTCTGGATTGGTGTCTTCTAGATCTGGAAAATTCTGTTACTAAGTCTGAAACTATCTCTGCCTCTTTTTTCTTTTTTATTCCAGCTCACTCATTGAATATATGGAGGCTTCATATCTTAACCTCTACTTGACTTATAAATATCTTTGTCAATGTTCCACTGTGGATAATTGTACTTCATTTATATTCTAATTACCTCAGTCTATATATTTGCTCTATCCATCTGATTCAAAATCACTCACTGAACTTTTATAGTTTTTCAATGTACCAAAATGGTATAATGTTCCACTTATTTAGGTCTTTAATTTCTTTCATAGGCACCTTGCAATTTCCCAGACATGAACTGCATACATGTTTTGTTAGATTTATATCCAAGTATTTAGATTTATTTAAGTCAACATATGCTTAAATATTTATGTTCATGTGGTGATCTTTATTTTGCAACTTGTGTTATCTACTTTTCCTTTGCTGTGACCAAATTACCTAGCATTGCTAAGTTAAAGGAGGAAGGATTTACTTTGGCTTATGGTTTTAGTTCATCATGGTGGGGAAGAAATGGCAGAGCAGTTCAGATCACGGGAGGTGGGAGAATGTGGCAGATGCTAATCACATCACACATCACACCAGGAGGTAGAGAGCAAGATGAGAAGTGGACAGGGATAAAATGCCCCTAAGGTCCCCAGTGATCTACTTCCTCCAGTTAGGCCCCACCCCACAAGGAAATCATGATGAAAGGCTCTGTCTGGACTGAGGGCAGGGAGGTGGACTGGGCAGGAGTAGAGAAGAGCCTGGAAGAAGGGTTTTTAGGTCAGAGTGCAGACACAGGTAAGCCTGTTCCTTACACCCTCTTACCCTTTACATATTAGCCTTGTTGGTGCTGCCCTTGGTTGGGCCAATCTGGGGATCAGTTCACCCCAGAAGATGTTGGGCAGGTGGGCTCCTGTTTTGCCTCCCTCCTAGAATTCTGAGAGAAGCACAGAACCCACTGGCCTATGCCAGTGCAGACCATCACTCACAGAACAGCAGAGCAGCATGTGCAGGCAGAGAGTGCTCCAGAAACCTCTCCCTCAGTTTCTGCAGACCTAGGAGATATCCATGCATGCTCCCACGACTTTAAAAGGCAGCGATGACTTGATTACACACCAGAGGTTAATGGTAAGACCCTACTGATGAAGACAACATATGCTGTTGGCATGGACCATGGAGAGATGTGGTTGAAATCCAGAAGAAAGCCAGTCCCCAGATAATTAGCCCATCTAGTGCTGGAAGGTGCAACATGATCTATTAGGGGGAAAGTGGCCAACATCTGTCCAAGCAACTCAAAATCTAAGCAACTCAGAAGCAAACAACCTGACATGGTGCTCACACAAGTGCAATAGTGGAACACAGCCATGGTGGGTAACCAACTGCTCTTGGGATTGGCTAATAGATCTGCTCAGTGGAAAAGAAACCAGATCTGGAACTGGGAAACAAGTCAAAATCATATCCAGATAATGATTCTGCTTTCCATTTTCAAGCTCCCACTAACCTTGGACTATAAGAGGGTCTACACCCTTTAAATCTCTCTAAATTAATAACGGTAATCCCATTTGACTGGTGCTGACTTCTCTCTCTGTTGGAGAATCTTTTTCAGATGGGAGCTGGACCTGAGGAGATAAACGACCCAGTGCACTCCACCTCGACCCCAGCTGAAACCACAGAGGAATTGGGGAAATGAGCTAGAGAGCTGCTTCCTTCGTGAATCTGATATCAGCACAAGGGTGAAGGAGATAGACACTGAGGACTCTCAACACCTACCAAACTAGAGATCTAGAGGTCCTTAAGTGCCCATCACTTAAGTAGACTCAAAATGCTCCAGCATGGCTCAGGGAATTTTGTGGAAGAGGGGGGTGGAAAGATTGTTAGAGCCACAAGTTGGGACATTTTTCACAGAGACAATGACTCTCCCCCCATCAATGCATGGCCCACAATCCCCATGGGGTTAACCTGTATCCTCAACGAGGAAGGCCTCTTCAGAGAAGGGGCAGGGAGGAGGAAAAGGATGGTAGCAACTTGTGTTTTAGCAAATGTCCATATCTTTAAAAAAAAAAAAAAGGCAGTGCTGAGGGAGGCTGAGAGTTAACAGTCAGAGGGCACAGAGTATGGATGTGCAGCGCAATGTCACGGACCATGGCTCTGGCAGGGCCAGGGAGAGCCCAGGCATAGCAGACAGCAGGAATCTAGGGCCCAGGCCAAGAGATGCTGAGGAGGCAGAAAGGACAGAGGCTAATCCCCGAGATCTGGAGCAGAACCTTCAGCTATGGGGCTTGGAGGACCAGATTTCTCTTGTTAGAGGCCAAGATGCAAAGTTTCCCAGGATGCTTAAGATGCTCTTGAGGAGGTGGCCAGAAAAGATGAGCATGATCAATAACTGACCTGTGATAGACTCAGCTTAAAATGACGAGGCTGGAGAGATGGCTTAGCAGTTAAGGCACTTGTCTGCAAAGTCTAAGGACCTCGGTTCGATTCTCCAGTATCCACATAAGTCAGATGCATAGGGTGGCCCATGCACCTGGAGTTCATGTGCAGTGGCTGGAGGCCCTGATTTGCACATTCTCTCTCTGTGTATGTCTCTATTCCTCTCTCTCTCTCTCTCAAATAAATAAATAAATAAATAAATAAATAAATAAAAACTTAAAATGAGATTGACTGTTTTTACTATTTGTGGAGTGAGTATTATAGAAAGCAAAGCAAGTTGCTTCCCTGTACATCTGCTTCCCATGCTATCCATGGGGCAGGCATATTACTTCTAACTTCATCTTCAAAAGAAATGGGGGATAGGAGGACTGTCAGGGGGCAATTTGCATACATTTGACTTTCACATTAATCTTTATTTTACAGAAGGGAGGACAGAGACTCACCAGGCTGTTCTGCCAGGTATCTTAGACACCCAGGTGTCACCTGTGATAGGTTAGCTTATTTTGAAAGCACAGGTCGTGCATTGAGAAATCAATGCTTTTTTATAGCACTCAGGAGAGGAGAGTCAATAAAAATAACATTTTGAGCTAAGACTCCTTCATGCCTTCCAAATGGTCATGAGTCTAAGCCTTTTCCCTTCCCTACTGCTCTTGGCTAGAGTCCCAGTGTTGCCTTTTATGCGACCCTCCCTTGCTCCTCAGATACATGCAGGTGTTTCTCCCGTGATCCTCGGCTGCTCAGGATCACCTCCATTAAGGCACGGTATGAGTGATGATCGGTCTTTCCCAGGAACCTGAGAGCTCCCTGCGGATATGGAGTTGTCTTTCCTTCCTGGGGAAGATCAGTTCGTCTGAAGCCTTACCATCCTTACCTTGGGGTTAATGAAGCTGCTTGGGATGCCAGACAGCATAAAAACAGGATCAGTTGAGAGTTTTTCTATGGAACTCTTAATCTATTCAAGCCTCCAATCACCTAGTTTGATTTTCTTTTCCTAGTCAGCTCACATTGGGAGCCATGAACAAAGGCCATGATCAATATGGCTGTGAGGACCCTGCAGTCAGGGTCTGATCTGCAAATATGAGTGGAGAGTTGCTATGATTTAGCTATGGCTTAAGTGCATCTTCCAAAGGTTCATAGGTTAGGAGCTTGGTGCCCAATGTGGTGATATTAAGAGGAGGGGTCTACTGTGAGGCAATCAGGTTAACTGTTAGAAGGGGACTAGTCCTGGTTGCACTGAGTTAAGTATATTCTCAAAAGAACTGTTATAGAAGCCGGGCATGGTGATGCATGCTTTTAATCCCAGCACTCGGGAGGCAGAGGTAGGAGGATCGCTGTGAGTTCGAGGCCACCCTGAGACTACATAGTGAATTCCAGGTCAGCCTGGGTTAGAGCAAGACCCTACCTCGAAAAACCAAAAAATAGAATTGTTATAGAAGAGCAAAACCAGCCCCTCTCTGGTCTCCAGCTTCCCATCTTGCCACCTGATCTCTCATATGCTCTCCTCTCATTGTGATGCCATCCTTGGATGGAAGATCAGGATCACCTTATCCAAGCTCCAAAACCTTAACTACTGAGCAGCAGGGTATCAAGTGTACTGCTATCGTAACTGACAATGGACTAAGACAAACACCTAAGAAGAGGCGCGATTTAGAAAGGCACCTTCCATGAAAGACAGAGGCTAGAACAGCCAAGGGGAAAAAGGACCTGAGAGGACACTAGCCAATGAAAAGAACAGTAGAAAATTAAGAAAAATAACTTCATATGCTAGAGCAAAAGTAGTACCAGAGGTTTGATCCAGAAGGTAGACTAAATTTAATAGAAATTCCAAAAATAAAAGACAGGAAATCATCAAAACTTCTTTACTTCAAGAAAAAAAAATCTTTTTTTCTCAGATTAGAAGAGCACATATTTTCAGAATGAACAGTCTTCTGTTCACTCAGCACTTTGACTACAAAAGGCCCACATAGTGGTGAACCATTATAAAATGGCTCATTTTAAAGTTAAGATGTTTCTAGAGAGGAACCCAGAGGTCAAATGTGCCAGGCTTCTCAACAAAAAGTCTGGAACAAGCCAGTGGAGAAAAGCCTTCAAAAGTTAAAGAAAAATGATTTCCAAAACGAGATGTGCATTTAGTCAAACTACCAAACAATTAGAACAGAGGCCATCAGACTTTTTCTACTATGAACAGATGATAAATGATAGCCTAGGCATTGTGAGCCACTTACAGTCTTTCTTGATATTGTTTTATTTCAAACTTTTTTTGTTTTATTTTTACTTATTTATTTGACAGTGACAGGCAGAGAGAGAAAGAGAGAGACAGAGAGAGAATGGGTGCACCAGGGCCTCCAGCCACTGCAAACTCCAGATGCATGCGCCACATTGTGCATCTGGCTTACGTGAGTACTGGGGAATTGAGCCTCAAACCAGGGTCCTTAGGCTTCACAGGCAAGCGTTTAAATGCTAAGCTATCTCTCCGCCTGATATTCTTTTATTTTTTTTGAGACAATTTTTAAAATAATAATTTTAAAAACCCTCTTATCTTACAAAATGAATGAAAATAGGCCATGGGCTAGATTTGGACTGTGGGTAGGAGTTTATTGCCCTTTGGAATGTGGAATAAAATTATGTTCATATATAGTCAAGGTCTTGGCAAACTTACTACCTTCTTTGCAGCCTTCCTCAGAAAGAAGTTGGGAATGTACTCCACTAACATGGAACGGTGAACTAACAAAAGTGGAAGACATGGGGTCCAAAAAGGAAGGGTTTTAGACTAGGAGACAAGCCAAGGGAATCCCTAAGGAAACTGAAGGGAAATCCCAAGATAAGAGTGGCATCTTGCACATGGAGAGCTGGCTGTCCAGATAGGAGCTGGAGGGGGTTTAGGAAGGACACGGGCAATAATGGAAAGGAGAGACCCTCTCCTCAGTCATCTGTGCTAAAAAGACTTTAATAAATCTTTTAGAAAATCTGAAAATGAATTAATGATAGGTGTAAAGAAGAAACTTAAGGAAACAAATGAAGCAAACTGGAACCAGGGGAAAAAAACTAAGCTTATAGGAAAGACACTGGAGTCCTAGAGGATTGTGTGGTTTAGTAAACACTATTTATACTGACAGAAATGTAGGCAATAAATACATTAATTTCATTGAACATCGTGAGCTAATCATTTTGGGAGCATGTAGTATGGT
Organism: Dipus sagitta; assembly: GCA_036346955.1. Taxonomy (NCBI): domain Eukaryota; kingdom Metazoa; phylum Chordata; class Mammalia; order Rodentia; family Dipodidae; genus Dipus; species Dipus sagitta. The sequence continues at coordinate 31,494,117 of CM070786.1, forward strand.
AGGGGATAAAGTGCAAATGAATGTGAGGCCAAAGGCATGCCAGTGGTAAACTCTCATTTTCTAAAAGAAACTGGAGGGCTGGAGAGATGGTGTAGAGATGGTAAGGCACTTGCCTGCAAAGTCAAAGGACCCAGGTTCGATTCCTTAGGACCCATGTAAGCCATATGCACAAGGTGATGTACACCTGGAATTTGTCTGCAGTGGCTTGAGAGCCTGGGGTGCCCATTCTCTATCTGTCTCTCTCTCTCTTAATGTATTCATTTAGAAAAAAAGTAATTGGAAACCATAGGTATTATTTAAATCTGAAACACTAATGAACCAACAGTATGAGCATGTCATTTACAAACAGGAAGTCAAAGACCAGAGAAAACAGGCATAAATCTCAGAAGTGACACCCATGGGAATCAGCTATCAGGGAAGGGGAAAGATGGGGCAGACAGCCCCAGAGTCTTAGAGGAGCTGGTAATATGTATTGTCTTATCAATGTAAGTACGAAATTAATGCACATTATAAAATGTGCTGTACTAAAAAGTATAAAGGATCAAAAGTTAATAAAATATGAATACTGTATATTTTGGTCCATTTTCTTCATCTTTAATATGTTTTTCTTCATATAAGTCTACTTGTCATTTATTTAAAAAATGTGGAAGAGGTAGAGGAAAGATTGTTAGAGCCACAGGTTGGAACATCATGCCCAGAGGCACTGGCCGTCCCCAATAATTGACTACTGCTCCTACAACTCATAACCCACAACCTCATGGAAAATACCTGCAACCCCACTGAGCAGAGGCCCCAGCGGAATTGGGGCAGGGATGAGGGAAAGGATGGGACCAACACATGAGGTATCCATACTAAGTATGTCTGTAATTAAAAAAAAATTAGCTTTTAAATTTCCCTCATGCTTATGTTATATGCTAGGGATATTTTCCATATAACTCTTACCTTTCCTTTTCTTACCAGAGCTCCTTCCATTAGTCCCTTTTGTTGCCACAGTTTTACTTCAACTTTCATGTCAAATATACATATATGATTCAGATGAAATAAGGAACCACAAATGAGGAAAAAACACAAATAGCATTTGTGGTTCTGAGACTATCTTAATGGCATTAATATGACTGTCTCCCACTGTAGCCATTTTCCCACAAAAAATATGACTTCATTCTTTATAGCTAAAAAAATTCCATTGTGCACATATTGCACATTTTCCTTAGCATTCTGTTGTTGGACACCTAGGCTGGTTCCATAGTTTCGCTATTATAAATAGTGCTGCAATAAACATTGATATGCAAATAGCTTTGTGTCATGTTGACTTGGGAGTCCCAGAAATGGTATATAGCTAGTTCATATGGCAGATCTATCATGAGTTTTTTTTCCAGGCCAGTTAATTTTTTTATTAACAACTTCCATGATTCTAAAAAATACCCCATGGTAATACACTCCTTTCCCCCACTTACCCCTTTGAAACTCCACTCTCCATCATAACCCCTCCCCATCTCAATCAATCTCGCTTTTACTTTTGATGTCTTGATCTTTTCCTACTCTTATGATGGTCTTATGCAGGTAGTGTCAGGCACTGTGAGGCCATGGATATCCAGGCCATTTTGTGTCTGGAGGGAGCATGTTGTATGGAGTCCTGTCCTTCCTTTGGCTCTTACATTCTTTCCACCACCTCTTCCGCATTAGATCCTGAGCCTTGGAAGCTGTGATACAGATACTGCAGTACTGAGCACTGCAGTCATTTCTTTCCATCACCATGATACCTTCTGAGTCGTCCCAAGGTCACTGCCATCTGAAAAGAGAAGATTCTCAACCAAAAGTGAGTGTAGCATTAATATGAGGGTGTGAACATTAACAGAAGTGCTTACTGGGCAGTTTGATAAGCATAGTATATATATTTGGCCAGACAACAGCAGACATTACACCCCCAGGGCTCATGACTAGCCCTGTTTTAAGTTTTCAGTATCAGGAATGTATTCCCTTCCCATGGAGCGGGCCTCCAGTCCAATTAGAGGGCAGTTGGTTTCCCCTATAACAGACGTGCCACTATTGCACCCATTGGCTCATGTGGCTTGGCTGGCCAAGTATAAGGCTTGCAGTATCCACTGATGAGTATCTTCACTGGTGGTATCTCTTTCTCCCATTGAACTACATGCAGAATGGCTTCTTCCAGCTTTCTGTCAGCTGGTCTACATGGAGGAGGTTATCAGCTCAGATCCAGCAAGATTTCTCAGTGGCCTTGCAGCCCAAGTATATGGAGTCTTCAGCAAAGGTCTTACCATCTATTCCTGGTGGGAAACCAAGGGCCTTGGCAATGGCCTATAATGTTTTGGGGGCATCAGGGATTTCCCTGGCCAACAACTCACTGGAAAATATCCCATCCCTGGCACTGAAAATTTTCTAGCAACAATCTACGGCTCCTGAGTGTTCCATTGTCCAAAAAAGTAGGATTACATATGTTTTATTTATATCCTCTTAGATTTTGATTAGCTGTCCCTCCACCTTTCCTTTACTCAATCTCTTCCCCAGACCTCATTTTGGGTCTTATCATGAGTTTTTTTAAGAAACCTCCATACTGACTCCCATAGTGGCTATCCTAGCTTATATTCCTATTGGCAACATATAAGGGTTTCCCCTTTTGTCTACATTATTGCCAGAATTTGTTGTTTATTTTCTTAATATGTAAGCCTAATTTTATGTCTTTGCTAGATTACATGATCAGGATTTTTCTTGGGTAATAACTCTCTTGAAAACATTCTTTCTAATTATGGCACAATAGTGGTGATAAAACATTCAAAAATTTGTGTTAGAATCAATATAAGGTGGTCATATTTGTAGATCTTGGTTCCAAATTTTGGATTGTTTTAAAAGATAAATACAGAAATGCGAAAATGGCTCAGTGATTAAAGTTTGTTTACAAAGCCTGCTGGCCCAGGTTCATTTCCCAAGCTATCCATGTAAGCCAGACTCAAAAAGTGGTACAAAGTACTGGGCATTTGTTTCCAGTAGTGAGAGGCTGTGGTCATGCCTTTAATCCCAGCACTTGGGAGGCAGAGGTAAGAGGATCTTCATGAGTTCGAGGCCACCCTGAGAATACATAGTTAATTCAGGTCAGCCTGAGCTAGAGTGAGACCCTACCTCAAAAAACAAAAAAATATAGAAAAATCAAAAAACAAACAAACAAAAAAAACAAAAAAAAATTCTGGCTTGTACATTGTAGCATTTTTTGCTATGTCTTCCTATAATACTTTTCAGAAATTCTGAACAAAGCTGCAACTGGTGGCCTATGCCTATAATCTGAGCTAATCAGAGAGCCTGAGGTAGGGGGATTGCAACTTCAAGACCTGCCAGGGCTACAGGATGAGTTCAAGTCCAGCCTGGACAACTTAATACGACCTTTTTTTTTTGGTTTTTCGAGGCAAGGTCTCACTCTAGCCCAGGCTGACCTGGAATTCACTATGGAGTCTCAGGGTGGCCTCGAACTCACGGCAATCCTCCTACCTCTGCCTCCTGAGTGCTGGGATTAAAGGCATGCGCCACCACGCCCGGCTTTAATAAGACTTTTATCTTGACACTGAGGATACTCAAAGTGCACCAAAGCAGAAATTCAGAAGCTGCTGAGAGCTCACCCCTAAAGTAAACTGAACACACCCACCAATGCTGAGGGAACTTTGCAGAAGAGGGGGTGGAAAGAATGTAAGAGCCACAGGGTGGCAGGGAATGTCCTGAGTCATTGTCCCCAGCCCCACCATGACTGACTGCTGCTCTCTCAACTCATAACCCACAACTCCATGGTGAATACCAGCAATCCCACTAAGGAGGGCCTTCAGTGGAGTGGGGTCAGGGAGGAGGGAAATGATGGTATCATCACATGATGTATCCATACAAAGTTTCTATTTAATTGAAAAAAGACCCTGTCTCAAAATAAAAAAGTGTTGGAGGGCTGGACAGATGACTCAACATATAAAGGCACTTGCTTGCAAAGCCTAATGGCCTGGGTTCAATTTCTATTACCCATGCAGAGCCAGATGCTCAAAGTGGCACATGTGTCTAGAGTTCGGTTACAGTGGCAGGAGGCCCTGCTGTGCCCATACTCTCTCTTAATGTTTGCCTCCCCTCTCTTAAACAAATAAGTTTTTTTTTTTTTTTTAAGTGTTGGGTATGTACCCTGGTGGTAGAATGCTTGCCTGACATGTATGAGGCTTGGGATTCAATCCTCAATACCCCCGACAAAAAAAATAAAAAATAAAAAAATAAAATAAAAAAAGATCTAAACAGAGGGAAAGCATGCTGGCTGGTATCAGGACTACTCATTTTAAAACAACTTTGTTTCTCTGTTTAAAATCTGCATTTAAAATACTCCTTGGCATCAACAGTGTTGCTTTTTTTTTGTTTCTTTTCGTTTTTCATGGTAGGGTTTCACTTTAGCCCAGGCTGACCTGGAATTCACTATGTAGTCTCAGGGTGGCCTTGAACTCACAGCGATCCTCCTACCTCTGCCTCCCGAGAGCTGGGATTGAAGGTGTGTGCCACCATGCTCTCTTAACAGTGTTGCTTTTGTGCAGCAGCTGCTGCAGTCACTGTCCCCTGCTTACTGATACCCACGACTCTCCTCAGGGAGTATGTGCCACGTGCTTGTGGGTGTGTCCGCAACCACGGAGAGGATTCTCTCCCCAGCTCTGGTCTGGCTGGTGAACGAGACCCAGGTCATACACGAACAGTCTCCGGGCCTCCTGGAGTCAAGTCTTTGGTTATTTCCGGGACTGTTTCTGGCCCTCTGCTTTGTTGTCTTCTATCGTGTCTGTGGCTCATCTCACCATTTCCATCTCCTTGTCTTTTGCTTGAATTCTGGAAGAGCTGCTTGGACTGGTGTTCTATTCTATTCTCTGGTTCCTTTCCAGAAGGAATCTCCTTGTTGACCTCATTCCTCTGAGCATGGATTTGGCAATAATGTTCTTTCCCAAACCACTCTGCCGTCCTCAGACTGCTTCTTTTTTCATGACAGCCTGTCTTTTGTTTTCCTCTTGAATTTCATGATGAACCAGGAATTTAAACATTTTATTTTTTTCTTCAATAGAAGGCCTCTAGTCCTAAATCTGCACCGGGCACCTTCCCTGGAAAAAAAAGCCCTGTCCTATATGACCTGTGGTTTTTCTTAGACTGGTTTTCTCCTCCAGAAATTTCTCTTTCCAGTACTGGCTTTTTGGGCAGTCTGCCAGGGCCTGGGTAGGTCTGTGTTCAATTATTCTGTCCCTAGCAAAAGGATAAAGGCCACACTCAGGTTTACTGTCATTTTTCTTTATACCTAAGAAATAGACTTGTGTAAGTTCCAGGAGGGAGCCTTGAGCCAAATGAAACCCATGGGCAGGGAATTCTCTTCTTGTGAGTTTTATCTTCAGTATTTCACTGAGTGATCTATAGGAGGCAGAAATCAAAGTTTGTTCTTTTCACCAAATACCTAAGTGATTATGCCACTTCATTTATTAAAGAATTTTTCCCCATCCACACTGATTTTTTCTCTTATCATATATTGTCTTTTCATGTAGACTTCATGTTCCATTATGCTGCCTAGAGTAAGAATCACAGTCATTTATGTCTCTGAAAATTATATTTCAATATCTATGAGAGCTTCTTGAGAACCTACTTAGTCTTCCAGGGGAGTCTTTACAAGTGAAATAAACAAATGAATAAATAAGTAAGTAAAAAATAAATATGCTTGTTGGTATTTTTACTGCAAAGCAACCAATAAATGGCCATTCCTGTGGGGACCTGGTTATATTTCTCCTTTGTAAAGTGCCACAGTAGAGGGGACAGCTGTTACCTTTGGCGTCTTTCATGTGTTGGCTTGGGTTAGCTCCAAGGACATGTTATGTTTGGCTGTTTACTCTTATGGTTGGGCTATTTTCTTTCATTGTATTTTATTATACACACTTCATTGTTCTGTATTATAACTGCTATATGGAAAATCCCATACTTTAGGATACTTTACTGAACTTCTGGGTTCTAAGAGTTTTTCAAGCTTCTGGATGTCCCAGGGATATATTAACATTCCATGTAAGTAATGACAACTGAGCCTTTTTTTTTTTTTTGGTATTTCTTATTGTTGAACAATACCATTGGGAAAGCAGAATGGAGAAGGCTTTCCCTCCTTTTCCCTTGCTTCCATGGCAATGTTTCTGAAGTGGGGCTCTATTGCACACCAGCTAGGCCAGCATCCTGGCAGTTCTAATTTACCAAGAGTGTGAGAAAAATCACTCATCAAGTATTTTATTTTAATGAATGACTTTTAAGTATGCACTAAGATGGTAATTTAGTTTTCATAAAACCATACTGTCTTAGTCACGTGATATTAATAGGTATCTTTATAGTATATTGTCCTTGCATACATGGGATAGATGCTATCTGGTCTTGTTGAATTATTCTTTTATTAGAAATTTGATAACCTTATATTTTATATAGGTATTTTGAACCCAAGATTATACTATTAAACACTAGCTATAATGCCATGATATCCTTATCCAATTTTCTTTGAGCTAGAAAATTGCTATGACAGATTGAATTATTGGTCCCAATTCCTCACTCTCCCCTTAGAGCATTACACCAAGGCGGAATGTGCTTCTCTACTTCTTGACTTTGGGCTTGCTCACAAGACTTGCTTTAAACAATGAGATCCTAGCAGATGCAACATGAAAAATGGATGAAAAGCCTGCTTGCTTGGTAAGGATTGCTGTCCTGCACACCTGCTGCCCCAGGAGAAGAACACATAAAGTAGCTACTGCTCCTTCTGTTTTCCTAGACACCCAACATCAGAGGAGCACCACTGTCCCGGTGGACCCGCAGATCTGCAATCAAGGAATAAACCATGAGTTGGGTGTGAGGACACGTGCATGTCATCCCATCATCCTTGAGGCCCAGGCAGGATGATGGCAAGTCTGAGGACAGCCTTGGCTACAGAGCAAGACATTGTTTCATACAGAAAAAAAATAAAGAAATAAACTGCATATTCTAGCATGTCACTGGTAGCTTGTGGTTGAGATGCAGCTAATGCCTTATTTGGAAATAATAAAAATGTGTGGATATTGTTTTAACACCTCCTTAGTTAGAATAAGATGATCTCTAAACAGCTCACGGCGCTTCTGTGAGCACTGTACACTCCCTCCACTTCTGTAGGATCAGCAGGGGAGGAATGGCAGCGGATTTTCTATTCCAAACATGGCCACAACATGATCCTCTAACAGTACGTTCTTTGAAAGCCTGACTACTCCTTTGTAATTACTTTTCCTAATGGCAGAAGTGACATGGTGTGATTTTGGGTCACTTCCACCTTAGGGTCTTTATATATCTGCTCTTAAAAGACAGTTACATGCTATAAAATCCTGAACTAGCTTATGCCGAGAGACTCCAGAGTGGCTTATGTGTATGTGTCATGGTGTCAAAACCTAGCATCACCTATCAGATGAGTGAAGTAATATGTAGTCTTTGAGTTGTCTCAGTTAAGACACTGTGGAAACATGATGGTTTGAATGTGAAATGTCCCTCCTCCTTAGGTGCTCGTGGTAAGCTTCAAACTTACTCAATCCCTAGCTGGTCTGGAGGTTTGTGGAGCCTTTGGGAGGTGGAGCCTTGGTGGAGAAGGTGTGTCAGTAGGGGAAGGCCTTGGGCTTTTATAAGTTAGCTACTGGCCTGCCCGTGCCAGGGAACTTTCTCTCTCTCCTTCCTACTGGTATGTGGAGATGTGATGCTCAGCTGTCTGCTCTTGCCATGTTTTGCCTGCTATGATAAAACTTCCCTTCAAAAGAGTTCAGTGGAAATCAACTTTCTCCTTCCATCAGTGCTTCTGGGTTGGGGGTTTTGTCCTAGCAACGAGAAGGTGACTGCTCCGGGAGCAGAGACAAGCACACTCCACGGTCACTACCAACTCCTGATCTACTGGATCCCTGAGCATTACAAAACGGTCCATTTGTGTCACTAACTTTGGTGAGGCTTGTTCTGTAATAACAATACCTAGAACTGTAACAAACATCCCAAAGGGCTGCATGATATCTCCATGGTGACAGTATGTAGGATGGAGGTTTGAATCCAGGTGCGCTGATGAACACCAGCAAGCCTGGACATGGTGGCTAGCCAGCCAACGCAGAGAAGGACATTGCTATCTGGTGCCACTTGTCTATATGTGGTTCCAAAACCAGGCTATGATGGAGAAACCAACCCCTCTGGAACGGACCTGAAAAATGCAACCATCTTCCCAAGTAAGACTGGGCTTCTATAAAATGTTATTGCTGCTTTAAATGCTAGCAGCCCTGCTCACTGTAAAGCAAAGACTTAATCCAAACTGTAAAAACCAGTATTTCCAGAGAGAATGCCCTGGCACATCGGTGAGCATTTTATTAAAAATTAGCATACTTATCTGAAAACAAAACTGCACACATCAAAACAACTAAGAAAAGAGGTGGGTAGTGCTTGGGTGTGGCTGCCTGGGAGTATAGGCGGATTCCCCATAGTTCTCTCTCTTTTTTTGCAGACTTAGTTTTGGGGCCTCTTCGAGGAGCAACCCTTTGAGCCCATGGTCGGTTCCACCCACATGTCTGCTTTCTGGTTCATTTTCCTCTTTCTTTGGCTGTGCTCAGTAAAAAGCACCCTGGAAACAGGGCCTTGAGAGGCAGAATTCTAAGACCTATCAGGAGTAATCGTTGCAAGCACTGCTGGGCATTGAGTAAACAAAGAGGAAACTGGGGAATAGCGGTTTTTTTAAGCCAGCATCTCAACCAAATGGATGTGCATGCTTTTAAAAAGAGAGACTGATTAAACCTGGCTTCCAAGCTGAGCCTGGAAAGCTTGCTCTGGCTGAGGCTTTGCGGCCATTTGGGCAGTCATTTCTTAATTTCCTCATCGGATTCCAAGCGTATTTCACACATTTTACATTTGTTTGTTTGTTTCTTCAGCCAGAGCTTTTAGCCCCAGCAGTCTGACTGCTCTTGGAAGTGCCTGTTAACTGTGCTCTGCTGGCCAGCAGCTCCCATCAGTTCCAAAGACCACTGCATGCCTGGACAGCGGAAGCCTGGAGCGGAGGGAAAAGCAGATCCAGGTCTGCTGCAGCCCTGAAGTGGAGTCAGCGCTGCAAGGGCGCTCGCCGTCCTCCCTCCTTGGCGCCCTTGGTGCTCTCTGGCTGCCCTTCTGCCTGCTCTCCATTTCTTTCCCTTCCTTCTGTCTGCGCCGGCTCTTCCTTTCAATCAACAAACTCTTCTGAAAAGCCCCCTTTGGCCTCCAGAAAACGACAATGCAGTTGCTGGCCAGGGCGAGCCTTCTCTTCCTCCCACTTCCAAATGTTCTGTTTTCTTTGTATGCAACTTTTTAACAACTTGGCAAAGTAAACCAGAAAGCAGCAATAATTCCTGGGACTCAACCTTCCTTCTGGGCCTGCATAGAAAAGACTTCTTGTTCTCTCTCTCCTGTCCCATTCTCTGTAATCATTTCCACCTCCTAGGCATTTGGCACTGCCAACTGATGGTGCCTCTGTTTATTTGAGTGGTGACAAAGCCCTTGGGCAGTTAGAACCTATTTCTTTTGCATGCATGCCTCTGACCTCCACCACTTAACTCCTGGCTGTGGGCATCTCGGCCCAAGGAATCCCATGAGTGTCCTTTCAGAGTCTGACAGAAAACCCGGATAGGCAAAGTGGCAGTGCCCTTACTGTTGACAGCCCTGAGCTCCAGAGGCCACAAGCAGCGTTTCAAAATCCACAGGCTTTTGGCTCTAAGCCTTGAGAACCAGAGGCTTATGGGTCCAAGCTTTTAAAGCTGGGGGCTTATTGCTCCAGGTGCTCAAGGCAAAGGGTTACTGCTCTAGGTTTAGAGTGCAACACCTCGCAGCTAGACTCACAGCTCCCCAGCTCTTGCTCTTTTGGCAGCTCTCTTAAACTCTTCCAGTAACCAGGGCTTCAAGTCCTCAGAGCCTTGCCTCCTTATAGCTGACAACATCTCCCTCAGGTTCACGCCAGCACTGTTTCTCCCCGCCCACCGTCCTTCATGGTCTTGGTGTCCTGCAGATTCTGGGCTCTGCTGCTCTCTGGAGCTCTTCGACTGTGTCAGTGTTACAGCTCTGAGCTCTGTATACTATCTCTTAGTGGCCCTTTATAGCTCTGAGCTTTGGATAATAGCAGCCTTAGCTTCTGTGGCTCTCTGGAACTCTTAGCTACTTCCTGGTGTTGTTGACTATGAGCTCTGTATATCTGGGTCCTTGGTAGCCTACCCTACTGCTTATTTTGGGGGTGTTCAGCCCAGAGAGGCCTTGTGTGTTCTATGGACAATGAACACGGCCTGTTCTACCAGTGACGAAGACCATGAACAGGCAAATACACTGCTTGGAGAAGCCTTGGGGTGTGCTACAGCAACACTGGGGAGTATTTCATAGGACATAAACCTCTTCAAGAGTGCCAAGTAGCCTATTTGTACAGTCAGAAGAAGGGTACAACATGCTCACGCTGAGATTATAATTCTAACAAGCACAGACTTAGAAATGTGTGGCTTCCAGTTCCACTAATCCTAAAACCTTACGTAAGGACCAATCACAAGTTGCACACTGTACCACTGCAGTCACAGCTAGTCACTAGTGAGGTGCTCCCCCCCTCCCCTCCCTGAGTGGGAACCGCTGCAGGCTGAGCAGCAGCACCATGCGGAGGTCACTGATGCTGTCTTGCCAGGAGTGGGGAGTGGAGCCTTTCAAAGCCAGGACAAGTGGCCTGGAGCAGCTATGGGCGGAGCAAGGTTCCCGAAGCAGCTTGTGGCTTCAGCAGTAGTGTGCTTGCAGGATGCCTGACAGCTTTAATTTCCTCAAGGTGTCCACCAAGTGCATAAATGCCATGCTGACAGCCCAACTAAACACAAGAAGAGAGGCCGTTGCTACACTTAGGGTCAGAGCCTGGGCCCCCACAACCTCTAACAGGCCAGGTTCAGCCACTTGTCCCCAAGCCAATTAAACAAACAGTTAATGGTGAAAAACAGAAAAAGGAGATTTTATTTGGTGTGGTCCAATGACTGCCCCTCTCGCCCCCCGACCAAGACCACCTTTCGATGTCCTAACACTGACTTAAGTTTAGAGAGCAAGAGCTATACATAGTTAAGCAGTCCTGGTCAGAATAGGACTTGGCCATCGCTATCTCAGATCCAGTCTCTCCTATAAGGTGATCTGACTTATGCGAAACCTCTTTCTGGAAGACAAGCGCTCTTGTCTTCTGGTTGGCACCAGGCTTCAGCCTTTTCTTCTCTGAGCATGATTCCTGGGGCAAATATTTCCATATCTGATAACCAAAATGAGGGACAAGTGTGTCTAGAGTAATTTCATTCCTGTCAGGATGGTTACAAAGGCTTCTGCTGGGCTCATAGCTCCCCTCTGAAGGCAGATGGGCATCAGAGAAGGGCTTGCCAGTTGTCATTTAAGGGACCAAAGGCTTACTTTCCTAGTTTTGCTCATCTGAGGCAAAAAAGGTGTTTACTATAATAGTCTAGGAAATTAACATTCTTAACAGTATTAACAATGCTTCTAAGAGTTAAATCCTCTTCAAGGAGAGTTGTTTCATTTTTGTGATCTATCAAGGGCAGGTGGGATGGTTTTAAACTTTTTTTTTTTAAGACAGAGTCTCATATAGCCCAGGCTGGCCTTGAACTTCTGACCCTCCTGCCTTTTGCTTCCACTTTCTAAATGCTGGGAATATAAGTGTATTCCTATAGGTTTTAAAAAGAACTCACTTTTTAAAAAAGAACTTTCAAGTGTCAGGGTCTTAGAAATTACTTCTTAGGGCGTAAGACTTAGAATGAACTTTTCACCAAAAGAAAAATGAGTGGGGGTGAGGAGAAGGGGTACATTATAGGCATTTCTGGTTGTATCAGGGCTGAGAGGACTGAAACATGGCCCCACACTGTCAGTAACTCGAGGAGCTCCCTTAGACTTTTATGGACCTCAGCTCAGGCTAAACCTAAGATTCATGGCTTTGATGCTAAAGAGGTAGTATGAAGCTGAGTTGGAGATTTCATTAGTTATTTTAATAAGCACGAGAGTTAGGAGAAAGAAAGGTGCTTAGGGAGAATGGAAGCATGGATGTGAGCTTCTTTAAGGGAGAGCCACAATGATGTGTCTTGGCATTAGTGATATATACCATTTTGGTGGCTCTCAAGTTACACCCCAAAGGTTGCTAAGAAGCCCCCTCCCCCACACACTTTCTTACTCTTTTTGATAAGTGAGATGATAGGGTGGCTCTGGAGGTGTCTTGGATGGAGTTGCAATCTAATAAGGTAAAACCCAGTGCCATTCGGGTTGCACAAGAGGTTTAGTTACATGTTCTTTCTCTGTAAATGGGGTTTCTGGTGAGATCTCTAGAAAATCGCAGATTTATAGCAAGGAAAGGGAGAAAATCCTTAAGCAGTTGCTACTTGTGCTGGAATTCTTGCTTCTCGGCTGGTGAGGGCCTCCTTCTCTTCTCTCGGTCTCCATAACTTTCCCTCTTTCTATCCTGCCTCACTTGGATACTAGTCCCCTGAATGACTCCTAGGAGAGTAGCTCAAAATGCTGCCTAGAGCAAGCTCTGTAAGTGGAACCCATGCATTGCAGCCGTGTTCCTATTCAGAAATAACTAGGCCAGGGCAGTCTGTCACTTCAGGGCCCTGAACTCTCAAGATAGCTTTCCTAGTAGGTACTCACAAGACTATTTTACTTCTAGGTACTCCAGTCCCTTCCCCTGCACCATGAGAATAAATGGTACCACATGCTTCAAAGGGCTGATATCACAACCAAATGAGCTAGTGTAGGGTACAGAGAACAAGTCAGGGGTAGACTAGCAGGAGAGCATGCTGGAGATACCGAATTTGCTCACTATGAGCACCATTTCCTTCCTTCTGGGAACGTGGAGGGCGCTCTGGTCTCCTCACAGGGATAGAGGTCCTTAGCTGGGCAGAGCACATGGGTCACCTTCAGGGGACCAGAAGAGGCTCTGAGCAGGGTGGAGCAAGTGTGTTAGAGGCTGGAACATCTAATTGGACCATCCTCAATGCAGCAGTGACCAAGCAAGGTGAAGCCTTGTTAATCGAATCAATTCCTTCCGCTTTAATTGTCTTGAAAGGAGAATTCTTTAAATCTTTAGAACAACTGAAGCTTGATGACTCCTTGATTCTGCACTAATATCCTTGCCCATTTCTTGATACATTTTCAATTTACCTTCATGGTAATTTATACTCAAGGAAACTGTCCAAGATCTGCCAGGGGATTCAATAATATAGGTCATGGAGTTAAATGCTGTGGTGAAACACAGGGCTTAATTTTATGGATAAAATTTAAACTGCTTAGCTGCCTTTTTTTTTTTTTTTTGCATTATTCGTGTTAAGACTAATGATTACTTGTGTCTGGGAGGGGATCACTGCAGAAGCCAGGAAGTCATTTTCCCAATTCCTTAAGCACACCTGTTGGGGTTGTAGACTTTGCCCTCAAGGTTCACAGGCATGGAGTTAGGGACTAGTCCTGAGTGGCCCATTGGTCAACTGCCCCCCTCACCCCTGCTGCTCCTGAAACTGCACAGGAAACGTAGCCTGGAAGAGAAATTTTGCCAAGAAGGACATTGGGTCAAACAGAAGAGGACAAGGGTGCCCTACGAGGGTGTAGGAACGTGTGTGTGGTGCGTTACACCGTGCATACATGTGGGTGTGTGTGTGCATGTGGAAGCCAGGTATCTGTATTAAGTGACTGGTATTGCTCTCCACGTCACTTTAAGAGTTAGGGTCTCTGGTTGTACCCAGTGCTCACGGATTTAGCTGGACTGGCTGACCAGAAGGCCCCAGGTAGCCTCTTGCCTCCTTGGACTCTACACCCTCAGGCTTGACTTCTACAAGCATGCTAGGGATCTGAACTCAGGTCCTCATGCTTATGTGGCAAGTACTTGACTGACTGAATCATTTCCAATCCAAACTTTCAGGTTTTTTCCAGGTGACATCATGTGCAAGCAGAAAAGGAGATCAGCATTAGAGAGACTACTTCCTTTCTCTATTCTGAGGCTATTTTATTCATCTAGCCCCAGGCTCCAAAGTAAACAAGGACCACTTTTCTATAATGACCAAATTACCAATTTTATGAGTATGGAATAAAAAGGATATGGGTTTTTTAGGTTGTAAATGCTTTATGGAGTCAATGCAATTTCATTTTTGAGGTTTGTTTCTAATAATATCCTTAATTTACATGTCTAATATATTCCTTGGCCATTTCTGGTTATATAAATTTAGGATCATCTTTTTTTCTTACCAAGCACTTAAAAACTGGTTCCTGTAGGGGAACTTTTCTTTTTAAGTTGTATTTTTCCTTTCAAGTGCTGTTTAGTGTTTCTCTAAGTGTTCTGTGTAAAGTTTAATAAGGGCCTAGCACCTACTCTAAAGGAAAAGGGTGCACTCATCAACTATGCTTGGCAAACACTGGAGCAGACAGAGAAACAGAATTTGACTGGAGACCGCAGAGCCTCTGAAAGACACGTGTGTGTGCACAGTAACTCTCCCAGAAGGCGGCAGAAACCCTACGCTGTACTCAGTGCATTTGGCTTCCATGGATCATTCTGCTGGATCAGCATCAGAGGACCAACCCATTCCCAGCTAATGCCACAGACAGAATCGACCGGGGCCAAGTTGCTTTCATTTGGATTCATAGCCCAAAAGGATATATAGGAAATTATTTTATAACCGTGGGCACATACAAGGTCATTTGAAGGAGTTTCCTCAAATATAAATAATCCCAGCTCTATTATCCAGGTGAAAGTGCTAATCTGAATTACAGGAAGCACCATCTGCCTGATCATGAAAACTGACAGCGTCAACTCATGATCAGTATCACTGGTCAACACCGGGATCTGCACTATCAATCACTACACTACCACCACAGCATGATCAGCAAGATCCCTGCCAACACTAATCATGACCTGCACCACCACGACTACCCCCGCCCGCCATGTCATGAGACGATGACACCACCCCCCCCACCCTTACTCCTCTCAGCATCATCGCCACACCATGACCAGCCAACACTGCTGTCACCACCACCACCGTCTACAGCAGGCCTTCTAAACCCTCAGACCTATGTGCCAAGAACCGGATTGATGGTGGGAAATAGTAAAAGCCTTTGTTTTCTGCGACTAAACCAGCTTGTTTCTGTAAAAGCAGAAAGCTGCGTGCACAATGAAAACACTACAGTTCTTATCATACGTCAGCCTGGAACCTGGGCCGAGGTGTTGGAGGCAGCGTTCGCTGACGTGTGGTGCCACAGCCTACCTGGTGCAAACTGCCCACACTGTATGTTCAGAACCAAGGCTGTAGTGAAGTCACGAGATGGAACATTGATTGAGAGCTGCCGGGAACACACTGGACTCATTAAACATTTCATTTGAAATTTTTGGTCGGTGCAAATTCAGAAGTTTCTGTGATGCCCACATTCAGTTACGGAACACCATATGGGGCTGTGACTGCAGTTTAAGAGACTGTATGCCACAGGACCACCACCACCAGCAGCGTGTAAACACTACCCCAGCGCAGCCACCAGAACGGCTGTCAAAACAGCCATCACTACGGCCTTTCCTGGTCCACCATCCTGCCCAGGACCAAATGAGGAGAGGAGACAGAAGACACAGTGCCATGATTCTAGGTTGTACTCAACGTTTGGAAGGCTACATACAATTGCACAAGTCTCCTCGCATTACTATGGCATCTCAACAGCCATAATGTCGAATCAGACAAGGCTATCAGCAGACCCTCAACCCAAGGCAAGCTATGTATATTTTCTGAGATAGGGCCTTGGTATGGCCTCAGACTTACAGTCCACCTGCCTCTGCATTCTGAGTGCTGGGATTATAAGCATGTTCCATTATCACCAGTTTCAAAGAAATTTATTTTAAAATTACACCATATGGATGTATTGTTGTAGATATGTATGGCTATAACTCCATAATAATAACGAGTAAAACCAACAAATGTTAACAAAGGGACTAGTGTCTTTACACTTTGTAATCCTTGCAATTCCTGTAGCAGAACTAGAAATGTCAACTATTTTCCTGATGAACACAGAAAGCATCCCAGGGTTACAAAGTTAATCAACTGTAGGACTACAATCTGAGCCTAGGTAGTCTTAGTCAAATGCTATCCTATGAATGCACTGCCCGTACCTTACTTATGTGCATATGCAGTGTATAAATGCTATCTGTGCACACATCATCCTGCATGTTATGAGTTGAAGGATGTTTCAGCATCTTGTTGACTATATGAGATTTGTCTCATGTGTTAATTCTGAGAAAAATCTCCCTTTTTTTCTGGGGAAAGAAGGGTGATGCAAAACCCCACAGAGTACAAGTCATTGTGGTACAGAATATGGCAGTGGACTGATGACCTTCTACAGACAAAGATCTTATGAATTCTTGTTACTAGTGTGCAATGAGGGGCTGAAGTGTGCAGGGTTCTAGATGGGTAATGCCAACTCTCCTGTCCCACATCTCATAGCACCTCATATATGTTGATATTCTGAGCAGGTCTGGAGAAAAGGTAATTCAGGTTTGGATAGGTATAAAGCGTTCTCAAGCATTTGCACAGACAGTGAGAGCCCCCGGAGGCATACATCCTAGGGAAGAATTGGAGGGTGGTGCCATGGTGCCTCCAGATGCTCACCCACCCACTGTCCCTATCCACGCTCCTTCTCTGGACAGCTTGATATTATGAATGATTATTTTATACATGCACCTATTTCTAAAACAATTCAACATATACCAGGCTATAATACACAGGTATACTTTTCCCTTACACAGATCTGCACACATATAAGCACTTTGAAAAAATTTACTTTGCAAGTCAAGATAGAGAGAAGACAGACAGAGAGTGGGCACACCACAGCTTCTTGCTGCTGCAAATGAACTCCAGATGCATGCATCACTTTGTGCAGCTGGCTTTATGTGGGTACTGGGCAACTGATCCTGGGTCATTAGGCTTTGCAGGCAAATGCCTTACCTGCTGAGCCATCTCTTCAGCTCCCTAGAAACATTTAATTATTATTACTATTTTCCCCTGTGTATCTTTAATTAATAAGTTATTATGGGGAAACACTATGAGACTATGCAAATATCCACCATACTTCTGCCACTAATGTGTTTGTATAAAAACTTCCAGTTCCAAGCAAACACCAAAGAGTTCATTCTGGCCTCTCCCCCTTTATTCCAATTGCTTTCTTCAGCAGTAATCAATCCGACTCTGCTATCCACAATAACTTACTCATTTGCTTGATCCTAGCACTTACATAGTATGAACAAAGTAGTTACACAGTTGTTCATCCATCCTCCTGTGGATGGGCACTAGCTAGAGAACAGAACAAAACGGCACATTTCTGTCCCATGCCTTGCAGGGTCTGCCCTGATTCTGCTTTCAAGCAACAGAGGTTCCTTCTGTCTCTTCCTCCTGCCTTCAGGGCAGCTTCATATTCATTCATCACATAGTGAGGCTCATTTGTTTCTGTTTGTATTTCATCTTTAGTTCCTCTGGCATCCTGGTAGGCTATATATATATATATATATATCTTTTCTGGCATGTGATCCCACGTTCCAACAGGCAGAGTGATGAAAATCAGCATTCCAAGTAGGGTCTCTGCTTCTCCTTGTGTCTACCTCTTTCCTACCCACCATCCCTTCTGTCCTCTCCCACCCACCTCTGTAACTAACCAGTCTCATTAGTTTATAAAATCTATTCATAAATGATTTTGTCCTTTCAAATTTATTTTCTCTATTACCAGGAACCCATAAATTTCCCCAAGGTCTAACTGTCCTGACAACCTCATCTTCAGGAATATTTATACAGACACATCTATTAGATTTCCTTTAATTAATGCCCTTTGTACTGTTGGGAATTCTGCTTCTCTGACTGTCTGATCTACTGCTGCCCTGGCTTTTCCAAATACTCTCTGCATGGCTTCTCTTGATGGTCTATTTAGCAAAGATGCCAAATGCTGGTGCCTGACTGAGTGATCGTCGCATCCCATTTGGAAGGCAGAGATGGTTACCAGGCCTGGCATATCGACCCATGAGCCATCTCCTCAGGAAGCTAAGAGATCAGCCTGATGGGCTGGGGCAGCAGCTCTGGGCTCTGCTAAACACTCACACTTCTGCTTCCTTTTCTGCAAAGCAGACTCATTGACACTTACCTTGTAGGACCCTTAGAAGGGCGAAGCTATTTGAATAGCCCTGGCATGGAAGAGGATCATGTCCCTTCCTCATATCACCTCTCTCTTCTGTGCACAAAGTGTGTGCTATTTCTGTTCCCTTTTGACTGTTAAACTTTCTGAGATAATTATGGATTTACATGCAGTTACAGGAATAGAGTGATTCCGTGTACATGCCACTCAGTTTGTCCCAATGATGATATCTTGCCGTGTTATACTATAATGCCACAACCAAGATATCACAATCGATTCTGTTCACTGACCTTTCTCACATTTCTCCAGTTCTTTTTTCAATATTTAACATTAAGATTTTATTTAACATTTTTCTTAGATCCAATTTGATTGTGTATATAAAGGTTACACCTTTATACATTTTTCAACCTGAGGTATTTACTACAGAAATATTTTTAGTAAATAGAAACTCTGTATGGACACATCATGTGTTGGTACCATTTCCCTCTTCCTTACCCCCATTTAATTAGGGGCCCTCCTCTGTGGAATGCTGGTATTCACCATAGGGTTGTGGGTTCTGAGTTGTGAGAGAAAAAATAGGGAGTATGCTCCAAGATTTAAGATTGGGGAAAGTCTTCTTAAACATGACCCCAGTAGCTCAGGAAATTAAACAAACACTCAACCAGTGGGATCGTGTGAAATTAAAAAGCTTCTGTACAGTCAGGCATATCATAAACAGAACTAATGGACAAACCACAGAACAGGAAAAAAATCTTTGCCAGCTATACCTCCGGCAGAGGCCTAATACCTAGAATCTACAAATAACTCAAAACGTAAGTAATAAAAAATCAAACAACCCACTCAAAAAAGTGGGTCAGAGAACTGAACAGAGAATTCTCGTAGGAAGAAATAAAAATGGCCACTACTCACTTAAAGAAATGCTCAACATCCTTAGCCATCAGAGGAATGCAAATTAAAACAACTTTGAGGTTCCACCTTACTCTAGTCAGGTTGGAAATCATTAAAAAAAATCAAATAACAAATGTTGGTGAGGATGTGCGGAAAAAGGAGCCCTTGTTCACTGCTGGTGGGAGCGCAAACGCGTACGATGACTATAGAAAGCAGTATGGACGCTCCAGAAGTTGCTGGCATTTCTCGAGTTCTATACAGACTCACTGGAGGCTTTGTGAGTGTGTGTGCCCAGCAGGTCTATTAGTGCTGTGAAACTTCATCATAGCTGTAGTCAAGACTTCCATCACATAATGCTACTCTTTCATGACCAAGCCCACTCCCCTCCTATCTCCAAGCCTCACCTCTCATCCCTGAGAACCACTAATCAGCCTTTACTTACATATTTTTTGTCACTTCAAGGTTGTCATGTAAGTGGAATCATATAACATGTAACCTTTTAGGATTGGCAGTTTTGGCTTAGCATTATTCCCTGGAGATCCAAGGTGCTAGATACCCAGTTCGTTTCATTTATTGCAGAGAACCGTATGGTATGGATGCATTTACTACTTAAGGACATCTGAGTGGTTTCTGAGTTTTGGCTGTAATGTTTGGAACTGCAATGAACATTTGTGTACTGCGTTTTGTGTGAACACAAGTTTCTGTTGCTCTGGGATAAAAGCCCAAAAGTGCAATTTCTGGGTCATATGGTAGCTGCATAAAGTTAGCTTTATAAGAAGCTGCCAGACTGTCTCTGGAGAGGCTGTTCCATGTTACACTCCTCCGCCAGTGAGGAGCGGTCCAGGTTCTCTGTATTCCTTCCAGCATTTGCTGGTGCCACTATTTTTAACTTTAGACATTTTGGTAGGTATGTAATAATGTTTTATTGTGGGGTTTAAAACGTTTTGTGGGTTTTTTTTTTTTTTTTGAGACATGGTCTCATGTAGCCTAGGCTGACCTGAAATTTGCTAATTGGGGCTAGACTTCAATTCTTGATCCTGAGCCGGGCGTGGTGGCGCACGCCTTTAATCCCAGCACTCAGGAGGCAGAGGTAGGAGGATCGCCGTGAGTTCGAGGCCACCCTGAGACTCCATAGTGAATTCCAGGTCAGCCTGGGCTAGAGAGAGACCCTACCTCGAGAAAAAAAAAATTCTTGATCCTCTTGCCTCCACCTTCCAACATTGGGATTACAGGCATGTGCCACCTCTCCAGACCTGGCTTTACTGTGGTTTTTACATAGCATTTGTTTACTGTCTAATGTTCAATATTTGTCATTATTTGCTACCTTTTGAACTTTTCTTCAGTGAGATGTCCCTTCACGTCTCATTTCCTGGCTGGGTTTTTTTTTTTTTTTAATTTATTTATGTATTTGACAGAGAAAGAGGGAGAGAGAGAGAGAGAGAGAATATGAATGGGTGTACCAGGCCTCCAGCCACTGAAAATGAACTCCAGACTCGTGTGCCCCCTTGTGCATCTGGCTAATGTGGGTCCTGGGCAATCAAACCTGGGTCGTTTGGCTTTGCAGGCAAATGCCCCAACCATTAAGCCATCCCTCCAGCCTTGGGTTGATTGTTTTTAATGGGTGAGTTTAGAGAGTTTCTTATGTATTCCAGATCCTCATCTCTTCTTCCATAGGTGGCCAGCAAAGTGAGACAAGTGTATTGACATGTTTTAGTTTTGCATTTCCTTAGGGAAAAGAAGAAGATGAGAAGACAGGAAGGAGGTCACCTCATAGTTTATGCATAGTGGTTTCCTACTTTGACAGCAGCAGCAGTAAGGCCCACATGAAGGGGTCGTGAAGAGTATGAGGACATGAAGCATACACATCACATTGGTGCAAAGCTGTTCATGCCCAGCCAGTTCTGAGACACTGACTGGAAATGCTTCCTCATGGGCTCTTTCAGGATCTGTTTGGGTTAGGCCACATCTCAAGGTAGAAATGGGGGCAAGAGACTCAGTAGCAGAGGCCAGTAAGCTAGAAAGGAGATACAAAGGGAAAAGAAAGGGAGGGAGAGAGGGGGGTTAACAGCATGGTATTGTATATATGTAAGTAGAAGAACAGATTAATGGGGCTGAAAAGGCCTATGTGAGGTCAGGGGAAGAGAATGAATAAAGGAAAGGCAGAGGGAGGGCTAATCAAAATCTAAAAGGATATAAACAAGTCATATGGAAATCTACTTTTATGGACAATGGAACACTCAGGAGCCATAGATTGTTACTAGAAAATTTTCAGTGCCAGGGAAGGGATACTTTCCAGTGAGTTGTTGGCCAGGGAGGTCCCTGATGTCCCCAAAACATTACAGGCCATTGCCAAAGCCCTTGGTTTCCCACCAGGAATAGATGGTAAGACCATACTGCTGAAGACTCCACATACTTGGGCTGCAAGGTCACTGAGAAATCCTGCTGGAGCTGAGCTTAAAACCTCCTCCCCATGTAGACCAGCTGACAGAAACCTGGAAAAAGCTATGCTGTATGCAGTTCAATGGGAAAGAGAGAAATCACCAGTGAAGATACACAACAGTGGATACTGCAAGCCTTAAATTTGGCCAGCCAGGCCAAATGAGCCAATGGGTGCAATAGCGGCATGTCTGTTATGGGGGAAAACCAACTGCTCTCTAATTGGACTGGAGGCCTGCTCCATGGGAGGGAATACAATCCTGATACTGAAAACCTCCAACACGGGTAGTCATGAGTGGTAGGGGTGTAACGTCTGCTGGTACATGGCTAAATGTATATACTATGCTCACCAAACTGTCCAATAAGCACTTATTTTAATGTTCATACCCATATATTAATGGTACTCTCATTTTTGGTTAGAGAACCTTCTCTTTTCAGATGGCAGTAACCTTGGGATGATTCAGAAGGCACAATGGTGCTGAGAAGAAGTGACATAGGAGTGCTCATCACTGAAATATCTATATTACACCTTCCAAGGCTCAGGTTCCATTGTGGAAGAGGTGGCAGAAAGAATGTAAGAGCCAAAGGAAGGGTAGGACTCCTTACAATGTGCTCCTCTAGACACAAAATGGCCTGGATATCCATGAACTCACAGTGCTTGATACTACCTACACAAGACCATCATAATAGGAAGAAAAGATCATGACATCAAAATAAAAGAGAAACTGTTTGAGAAGGGAAGGGGATATGATGGACAGTGGAGTTTCAAAGGGGAAAATAGGGGAAGAGAGGGAATTACCCTGGGATGTTATTTACAATCATGGAAGTTGTAAATAAAAATAAAAAAAAGAAAGGCCAATACATTATTAAGTCAGAAAATCACCTCATTTTTGAAAGAATGGAACACATGTGATCTCAAATTCTTGAAGCCTCACATGACAGAAAAAAATTATCTTGGTTCAAAACAACTCTTGGGATAACTCAACATTTGATCTTTTAAATTGGGAATGTGAAAATGAACAGTTTCTTTTCCAGATCAAATCGGAGCACTGCCAGTGAATATATGTACATATATTAAAATCACTCTATTTGATTAATAAACATTCGTGTAAGTCTAAGATTAAAGTAACATGCTGAGCTTATATAATATTTACTCACGCTCTCATGATATCTTCAAAAGCCCAGAAGACACAGAGCTGGGGCTGTCGCTGGCTTAAATGGAATTATCATAGTTTAATTTCCCCCTTATCTCAGATTGTATTGCACCACCTTATCATGATGCATTTTATTTTCCCATGTGCACTGTGCAATAGACAATTAAAATGAAAGTCACAGGGGTAGCAAAAGGGTTATGCATCATATTGGACACTGATCAGACATTTTTATTTAACATGGAAAACTGCTGGTGTAAATGATATTATAATAAATATGCCTCAACTTAAAATGCAACTCACTGAAAGGAAAAGCTGGGTGCCATAAAATACCTTTTCCCTCCTCAAGGTTGTCCAAAAGGGTGAAAAAAAAAAAAAAGGACAAGGCTTTGGACTAGGTTGTTATCTTTACGATGTAATTTAATCTGGGATCCCAGAAGCATGTGGGGCATGATCGTTAGGAAATAACATCATAAAGTATGAAGAAAGGAGTAAGAGAAAACAGGAGGTGCTGTTTGTGGTTTTCTTACTTCCATGCATAGATATGAGAATATTATGTTAACCTGAGTGGTCAGGGCCAGCCCCAATGTAGGGTTTATGCAGGGTGCAAGAGAAAAATCCAAATATGCACTGGATATATCATGTGGATTGGACAGTTTATGTGCATTACCTCATTTAACCCTTATAATAAATAAAGCTGTAGGGTTAGGAGATACTGTTCCTATGTGACAACTGAGGGAAAAGACACAGGCTGGAAAACTACTCAAGGTTGTGAAGGTAGTGAGCTGGTTGGACACCAAGGTTGACTGCAGAGCCAATGCCTGTCTACGAGCCCATAATCACAGGGAGGGGATCAATACCCACTCTGAATAGCACCACCATTCTACATTACTTTCCTTATTGTGATTTCTGGCATCTAAGAGAGAGCAGAAATAGATCCTAGAACTTAGGAGCAATGAAGGCAGAGCTGAACTTGGCTAGGCAGCAAGCCAGGGCTGAGTGGGGTCTGCGAGCTCCCAGGCTGCCAGGCAGAGGCCTCCATAACCTGCCTAGGACAGGACAGAGGTCTGGCTGGAGCAGATTTATGCCCATTATTGGCTTTGTTTTTTCCTGGAGGTATCTACTGAGCCAATCATAAAATATCTATGAAGGTACATTCTGGAGACCACAGTTGGAATCCTGAGCTCAAACCACAGCAAAATCAAAGAGCAGTGTTTGAAGCTGGTTGTGGTGGTACACGCCTTTAATCCCAGCACTTGGGAGGCAGAGGTAGGAGGATCGCCGTGAGTTCGAGGCCACCCTGAGACTCCATAGTGAATTCCAGGTCAGCCTTAGCTAGAGTGAGACCCTACCTTGAAAAACCAAAAAAAAAAAAAAATAATAATAATAACAGTGTTTGAAACCGACCATTATTTCTGGGTGCTCAAGATAGGATAATTGTTTCAAGCGGGCAAGAGTTCACTAGGTATAAGTCACTTTCCCTATGTGGGAGTTTCCAGATGACCAAGGAAGTAACAGCCATGAGTGCAAAATCTTACCCATGCATTTAATCAGGTCTTCATGGGCTGTTCACCCTGCACAATTATCAGCCAGGGGTAAATCTGGCTTCCTCTGGTGGAGTGGGCCTGAATGCTCAGAATCAGCAAGCCACGGCTCTGGGTAGGAGTCTAGGCTCCTAGTTTGAGGTTGCTTTGATTCCAGCATTGCATATCTGGAGGCTGAAGATTCTTATAGTCACAGCTTAGACTCTGTTGAGTAAGTGACTAGTAGGCCACTTGGTTAAAGATAGCCCTTCACCTAAAATCTACATTCCTTACCTGATTCTTCAGACTAAAAGGGGAGCCCCTCTCCATGTCCCTATTCCCCTTACTCCACTCAGATTTTACCCTCCCCAGTTCTCTCTGGGATTTGCACATTCTGGAGACTTGCAAGAGGAATACTGCTGCTAAAGACAGAAACCTGACTTCAGGCCCCAGCGCCTCACATCTTAGCTGTGTGACGGTTTCTCTAAGCCTCAGTTTCCCCACTATAAAGGCAGGAGTAGTTCTGCCTACTGACTACTGAATTCCTTACAAACAATCTCCTGTACTCACCATCACCTTGTGACACTCTCCTGGGCACCTGTTCTTGTGCTTAGGGTTCCATTCCCATCTTCCCCGTGTCCCATTTGCTTTAAACTTTCTTGAGAAGTAAAAGTAACTTCCTCTTTAAAACACATCTGTGCTCAGAGCTCTATATAACAAAACTCTGACCTTGTACACTGTAGTCATTTCTAAGGTTCTGCACTCTCCTGCCCTGACTCCGTTACCTACCCACCCAGTCCTTCCCCTCTACCCTCCATGATGGCGCGCTCCTTCTGGGGTCTCCTTACCAAGTAACACTTTGGCCTTAGAACCTACCACATTATGTTCCTTGTCATCTCTAATCTGGCCATTGCCTGGGCAATTTCCAGTTCAGATGGTTAAGCCCTGAAGCCCTGCCTTCTCTTCCCTAAATGTTTCTCTTTGCATGCTGAAGCCTCAAGGGTTCCTTTATGCACCAGGTCTTTTTTTGTTTGTTTGTTTGTTTTTGGTTTTTCGAGGTAGGGTCTCACTCTGGCCCAGGCTGACCTGGAATTCATTATGTAGTCTCAGGGTGGCCTCGGCGATCCTCCTTCCTCTGCCTCCCGAGTGCTGGGATTAAAGGCGTGCGCCACCACGCCCGGCTTTGCACAAGGTCTTGTCCCCTTTTGCCTCCCCCCAGTCACTCTCCTACCATCTCTGACAAGACTCTGCTGCCATCTTCCTTCAGCTCAGCCCGGTCTGTTCCTAATCCTCCCCAGCCCATCCACTTGCTGTCTGCACTTGTCTACATTTGATCTGCCTGAGATCCTAAGATCAGTCCTCTGAAGGGTACTCACTGTAATACCAGAAGGTCAATGTCCATCTTTCCCCCTTCCACCACACCCAGAGCTGCCTGGAAAAGCCACCCTCCCAGGGCCGCTTGTGGTACTGGCCTCAGATGGACCTACACCACTGTCCAGGAGCACATCAAAGGTTCTGACTCACACTGTCACATACAGTGTATCCAACATCCCTTTTGAGCCTCTCAGCTTCTCAGCAGGTCTCACTCTCAACTCTCCACCTACCTTGGAGCGACCTCTCTCTCTGCTTACCAAAAGCCACTTTCCAACATCCATCTCAGTTCGGCTCATCTTCCCTCCAGAACACCAGAGCTCAGCCTGGGCCTGTGCGTTAGCTGGGCACAGGCTCCCAAACCCTCCCGCTCCGGAGAAGCCCCTCTACAGAGAGAGGCTGGCGTCAGGCAGCTGCAGCCGAATCTGCCCACAGCAGCTTTGCTTTCCTCGGTCTATACACTATACTTTTAATTTTTTAAAATGAGTCAATATTTAATATTTTAGGATTATTTCATTCCTATTTTAATTTGGATAAAACTTCAGACTTAAGGAGGAATTAGAAGGATAGGACAAATATACAGCTCACTAAGATTCCCAATGGAAATATTTTACCATACTTCCTTCTCTCTCTTCACACACAGATAAACATATGCACATTCATATTTTTCTGAACTAGCTGAGTAAACTGCAGACATGATGCCCCTTTCAGTCGTAAACAGTTCAGTACATTTTCTTCAAACAAAAGCTGTGGGGATTTTTTGTTTTTGTTTTTGTTTTTCGAGGTAGGGTCTCACTCTAGCTCAGGCTGACCTGGAATTCATTATGTAGTCTCAGGGTGGCCTTGAACTCTCTGTGATCCTCCTACCTTTGCCTCCTGAGTGCTGGGGTTAAAGGCATGTGCCACCACACCTGACTAAACAGAAGTATTTATTACCTAATTACAATAAAATGGCTGAAGTAGGGAAGTTAACACTGATGAAATTGCTGTATTCACAGACTTAATTTACATTTTACTAGTTGTTCTGAGGATGCTCACTATAGCAATAAATAAACAAACCAACAGGCTTCAGATTACAGCTTTCATTCACCTGTCACATTTCTTTAGCACTTCTTTCATTGGGGAAGAGTTTTACTCAGTCCTTCATGACATTACATGTGGATGGACCCAATTAATTTTTAGAATGTCCTCCTCTTTGGTTTGTTTACTCAGGAACAAATTCAGGGCATGTCCTTCTGGTGGGAATGGCACAAAAGGAGTGGTGTGCCATGCTCAGTGTGTCATATCAGGACATGGATGATGTCACCACGTCTCTCACTGGTGGCGTTGGCTTTGATCATGTAGTTGCATCTACCAGGTTTCTTGGATGCAATTACCTTTTCCTTTGGAATGAATATGTTTTAGGAGTTATTTTTTTTCAAGTATATACATATCTTATTGGTTTAATCTATTAGTTTCAGGATTCACTGGTAATCCTTATATAAATCAAGTAGCTTGGCTGCCAGATGTTGGTGAGGCCAAGTTTTATTGGGTAGAAAGAAAGAAAAAGAGGAAAGCTGGTGCACCAGGTCTGCATCCCAGAGTTCGGGATCTCAAGATGCAGCCCTGATCTGTTTGGAGTGTCAGCTTTTATTGGAAATAACCACATGATGTTTATAGTAAAAACAGGGTCCAGGATCAGGAGTTAAACCACAAAGTTGCATAAACATGGGGGGGGGGGGCTATTACAAGAAGTCACAAGGTTACATAGGTCACATAGGTGGAACTTAGGCAAGAAACTTTCTATGCTATGTAATCACAAAGATATTTAGAAACAGAGAGATACAGGAAGGTCATGATGCACTGCATAGAGGGATCATCCCATTCCTTAGGCAACAGTAAACATCTGCATTCTACAGAGGATCACCCCCTTCCTTTCACATTCCATTTTCCATTTCCCCCTCTGATATGACACTAAGTCAAATCCTTGACTTGTGAATAACAGTGTCTGGGGTGTTTTCATCTAAGTGAAAGACCCAGAAACTAAACTGACGCCATGAAGGGATTCAGGAGGGCGCTGCCCTGGCTAGGCTTAAATTTCAGGTTCCCGCTTAAGCAGAAGGCAACTGCCCTGACATATGGCCAGGAAAGATATCTGCCCAAGGGCCTAAGTCACCCCTAGACATGCCCAGGACATGCCTGAGACCTGTCCCTTCTGCCTTTCTGCCCCAGCCAAGCAAAAGCATACAAATGTTATCACTGCTTGCTTAGCCAATCACAATGGAGATTACCTCTTCTGCCTGGAGTTCCCCTAGCTCCTGTCCCCAACTTTGCCGGGAAAAATCCCAAGCCAATCAGAAGAGTACAAGTGCAGTCACTGTTTAAATCAACCAATCCCCTTCTTCTATGTTCAAATCCCTGTAAAAACCCTACCCTCCCACTACTCGGGGCTCTTGTATGGATCCACTGCCTTGGTGAAGTCAAGAGACCGAGCTTAAGCCCGAAATAAAAGCTCCTTGCCCTTGCATATGTGTTTAGTTCTCCTTGGTGGTCACTGGGGGTGCCGAGAACTGGGCATAACATAAGGGGGTGTATTGCATCCGCAATACCACGAGTTTAACAGAATTTAAGGCCTTAAGAGCAGTAGTATCAGGAGGCCAGCAATAGAAGAGACAAGGGAAGTCAGCCATGGAGACCAACTAAACATAACCAATTACTAGTGGCTTGTCTCTGAAGTTCTCTTTCTTTGAGATTTTCTCTAACTAGAGCCAGTGTATTCCAGATTATTTCTGACTGCATAAAAGCAACAAGTTTTACCTAAAGCCATACATAGGCCCCCTTGTTCCAACATCCCAATATGGTGTTCGGATCAAAAGCAATTTTTTTAAGTAGCTACTACAGAATGGTCAAAGTCAGATGAACATCAGTACAATTATTCATCACTCCTGCGTGGCATGTTCTACTATGAGAATGAGATTTCCCTTCTCTTTCATTAGGTTGTTCATTTAATTAACAAAACACTGACTTTGAACACTGGACCTCTGATTGTAATTTAACTCAAGCAGTTGTGCTTCACTATTGATTTTTATGCTCAAATTGTCCGAGTGCTGGCTGAACCACTAGCCTGTGTCTTGGTAAAGAAACCTCCTTAGTAGAGTAAAATATGTGTTTTCAGGAGAACGTTTTGTTTCCATACTTGGTGCCACACCCGCTTTTAAGCATGAAAGCTCCTATTTCCCACTTCCTTGGGCAGTCACAAGTGTGGCTACTTGCCCTTGGACAGGCATGCACGAGTGCTGCCCCAGGGCTGCTCCCTCTGCCACTGGGGACAAACCAGCTCTTGCACATCCAGCCTCCTTTCAGCTGGATCTGTGTTTCTCCACTGCACTGTCTGCCTGCGGCCTCACATCCCTCCTAGACTCACAGCTAAGCTGCTATCGGTGCCGGCGCTGCAGCCAGGCTTTCTCCCAGACATCGCCATCTCCTGTCTGCTGCGAGCCTCACCTGGTTACACTTCCATCTGCATCCAACTCACTTCATTCTGTTTGTCTGTCCTGTCCTCTGTGACAGAGTGGCTCTGGTTTCTTCCCATCTCTTCAGTCCCCTCGTGCTTCTTTGCAATCTCTTCATCCTTGGTGGCCTGCCACATGCTGGGT
Organism: Dipus sagitta; assembly: GCA_036346955.1. Lineage (NCBI taxonomy): Eukaryota > Metazoa > Chordata > Mammalia > Rodentia > Dipodidae > Dipus > Dipus sagitta. The sequence continues at coordinate 31,523,304 of CM070786.1, forward strand.
TATCTCTCTCTCCCGATAGCACACTCGTGTGATCACTATTTCCTTTGTCCTGCGGACATTCATTATACACAAGTCACTTGTGACTGTCTCCAGTCTTGTTGTCTGTCCCACAGCTCTCTCAAACTCACCAAATCTGAAGCTAAACTTTCCTGTTCCCCAGGACCCCCTAGTGGGGACACTCCCTCATATTCAACCTACTGTCAGGTCAACCTAATACCTTCCTGTTTTCTTTCCTCTACTTCCTCCTCCTTTTGCTCATCTCCCCTCCTCCTTTCCTTCCTTCTCCCTGTCTCTTTGCCCTCTTCTGTTTTATTGTGGTCTTACTTGCTATATTTTATAACCCAAGCTGCCTTTCAAATCACGGTTCTTCGGTTTCAGTCTCTAAATGCCGGGATTACAGCCATGTGCCATTAAGCTCAGAGCAACTTTACCTTCTAATTGCCTCCCGACTATCAGTCTCTTTTCACTGCCATCAACATTATTGTGTTACTGACTGTTTTTCATTGCTGTGGCAAAGTGTCTGACAGAAGCAACAGAGAGGAGAGGCTTATTTTGGCTCACAACTTCCAGGTTGGGAGGCAAGGCAGCGGGCGCAGCTTGGTTCATGGTGGAGGGAGCTTGTGCCACCGCTTATTCACAGCCGAGCCGAATAATCAAAATCGAAAGGGGCTTTATATTCAAGGCCCACCCCCGGTGACCCGTTTTTTCCAGCTAAGCCACAGTCCCGAAGGTTTCACAACCTCCCAAAGCAGCATCACCAGCTGAGGACCAAGTGTTCAAACACACGAGCCTGGGGAGGGTATTTTACGTACAAACCACAGCAGCACAGTGATGTTACAGACAGGCTCCAACTGCCTCCTAGTTGGCTTACCAGCATCCAATCTCCAGTGAGAGAGAGATCCTCATTCACAGCGCTAACGGTCAACAACTTCCTTACAAGTGGCCTACAGGGCTCTCACACTTACCTCCCTCTCTCTTCCCTTGTCCACTGCAACATTCTGTTGCCTCCCAGTTCCTAGTCACCATGGGCTGTCCCTCCCTTGGTAGCCATGTTCTCTTCCGCTGCACGGCCTTTGCACATGTAACCTCCCATGAAGATTACTCTTTTCCTGCATCACTGGCCCTGGCCATCCTCACCTTTAACCCAAGTAATCCCTCATGCTGCTGCTTCAGTTCATTCCTTAGCATCCTCAGATATGGTCTCCCTGTGTTCTCCGTGGAGGCCAGTCATCACACTGTGCACATTAATAGCTTTGGGAACATCCTCTTAGTGGCATGTGTCACCTTGATAATGTTTATGTCTGTGAGATTTTATTCTAGTCTGTCCCCACCAGGATCACAGTGGCTACTACTTCTGCCCACAAGTGTCCTTGCATCTTGCATAACACTGGGCATGGACACTTGAGAAAGGATTTTTAGTGAGTGGAGGCAGGACGGCACGGGGGTTATAATGCGGGAGGCTGGCTCTACCATCTCCCAGATGTGTGACTGAGGCCATAACATTCCATCTCTAGGAGTTGTTGCCTCAATCTCTTCATCTGTAAAATTAGTAAGAGTATCATCCTATAGAGGTGTTATGAAGAATAAATGAGTTCTTTTTTAAATATTTTATTTATTTATTAGAGAGAGAAAAGAGGCAGAGAGAGAGGGAGAATGGGCATGCCAGGGCCTACAGCCACTGCAAATGCACTTCAGATACATGAGCCACCTTGTGCATCTGATTTATGTGGGTCCTGAGGAATCGAACCTGAGTCCTTTGGCTTTGCAGGCAAATGCCTTAACCACTAAGCCATCTCTCCAGCCTTAAACGAGTACTTAAAGTGCACTTAGGATGCAACCTGTGCATAGTGAGGATGTAACTTAAATACACAGAATAAACAGGTGTGAGCTAGTTGCTAAAGGAGTGTCTTCATTAAACTGACAACATTTGACGCTACTGTTGAAATGCAGGCCAATGACCATATTATATTGATCAGAAATAACAAACCACTGAAATAACAGAAAACAAAATTTAAATTTAATTTAGCCCCCATTAGTAAGTCTGTGACTACATGCTGGGAAACAATCACTTACAACTGGGCGTAAATCCAACATCTTCAGAGAAATGCAGGGTCCAATTCTTCATCAGTTCAGTGAGTGCTTTAGCTTTGTCTAAAGCTACTGACTAGTCATATGTTGGGCTGAATAATTTCTGGAAAATCAGAATGTAAGACCAAAAATCCCAAGTAGGCTTTTAAAAACCACTGGCACTCTCTATGCAAATACACGAAGCCTTTGAGAGTCTCCTCTGAAGAACTGAGCACAACAGTGCAAGGCAACGGTGTGCCTACGATGACAAGGACAGAAGGCGCTGCTCGTGTGACTGGCCCGATTTTATTCCCTAACAGTATTTCAAGTAAGGGAGCCTGAAAAAACAGCCATGTGTGAAGTTTATCCACTGAGCACATGCGACTTTGGCGGTGGATTACTAATACTGCAAATCTACGTACGTGTTTCCTTTTGTGTGATGCATGTACTTTTCATCTTAAGGGAATATATATATTATCACAGGAGTAAAGACAGCAAAAGTTTTGACATATTCTACTGCCCACGTCAGGTTTTGCTTTTTTTATTTTTTATTTCCAAGGTAGGGTTTCACTCTAGCCCAGACTGACCTGGAATTCACTATGTAGTTTAGGGTGGCCTTGAACTCATGGCAATCCTCCTACCTCTGCATTTCAAGTGCTGGGATTAAAGGCATGTGCCACCACGCCTGGCTCCGTGTTATTTCAGGAGGAAAAGACAAAATAAACAAAATAATTTAAAAGAAAAGTTGCAAATTATAGACTAGCTACTTGCTTTAGCAAGACAAAAGGGAAAAAGAGAGAGCTATTTTAGGAAAGTAGGAACACCCCAGTAATTTCTATTGGAGGTAGCAAACAAACTGCATCAGCTTGTTTAATTCAACTTATATTATTGCAACATCACATTAAAATTGTGAGTTTTTGGTGAGCATACTAACAATGGGACATTTTGATTTCTTTTTTTTTTCCGAGGTAGGGTCTCACTTTAGCCCAGACTGACCTGGAACTCACTATGTAGTCTCAGGGTAGCCTCGAACTCATAGCAATCCTCCTACCTCTGCTTCCAGAGTGCTGGGATTAAAGGCATGCACCACCATATCTGGTTAATATTTTTTTATTTTTGTTTTATGAGAGAGCAAGAGATAGAGATAGAGATAGAGATAGAGATAGAGAGAGTGAGAGAGAGAGAGGGAGAGAGAGAGAGAGAGAGATAGAATTGGCACACCAGGGCCCAAGCCACTGCAATCGAACTCCAGATGTGTGCACCACCTTGTGCACATGCATGACCTTGTGCACATGCATGTCCTTTTGCACATGTGCCATCTTGTGCATCTGGATGACGTGGGTTTTGGGGACCCAAACCTGGGTCTTGAGGCTTCACAGACAAGCACCTTAACCACTAAGCCATTTCTCCATCCTGAGATTTTGATTTCTTTATGAAAAAAAAAAGTCAACAGTGGAGCCAGATTTTCATTCAGATTTAATGGCCAGGAGAGTCAGATGCAGAGAAGTGACACTGTTTAAATACCTGTCCCTGGAGACAATAGGTCAGGTCATGGCTTGTGCACAAATCTGGCTATACGAGGCTGTGGGTGGAGGGGGAAATGTCTGACTGTACAGAGAAGGAAAATTCCTATCACATGTCATGATGGCCAAGACAACCATTCTCTTCAGCTGGGTCCTCTATACCCACCATCCTCATCTCTCCCATGTGCTGGAATGTGATTCTCCTATATCAAGACTTTAGTCATTTCACTTTTTCTACCTTGAATGCCCTTGCTAAACTATACCCCAGAGCTAAATCTTTTATGTTCTTCAAGCTCTGGGTACCACCTTCTCTAAGGTACTTTCATAACTGCCGGAAGAGAGTTGCCCCACTTTTGAGTTCAGTGCCACAGTCATGAGTTACCACATGTGTCTTGGCATTTAGGCTGTGCAGTCCTCGGTGACAAGCACAGGTTCATCAGCTGTATTTGTTGCATGGCCTGGAGAAGGTTCTGTAAGAGGCTGTGGGATGTTGAAAGCAGTGTACAACATTCATAGACACAGGGAGGACAGTCTACTCTGGACTTGAAAAAATGGCCAGGTACTTTCCAAAAATGGTAAGGCAGTGGCAGAGGTCACAACTGATTGAGACCATTCTACCTAGCAATATCTCAAGTGACAGAAATCATATATAAGTATACAATGTAGCTATAGAATTAATTATCTATGTGCTTCGTGGTCCCCATGACCTCTCCGATCAGAAGCAAACGCTGAAACCTTGCTGTGCCATGCCAAAGCCTCTTCATGCAAAGGAGAGCCTGCAGGTACAACATCAAGTATCTTCAGACTACGGATGGAGCTGTCTGAGAGCATACTCTGTGAAGGAGTACAGACAGGCTCTGCCCTGAGAATCTCACAGATAATACATCATTCTTGAAGCCAGAGGCCTCTTGGTGAGCCACAGATGGTAGGAAGAAAACCACTCAGTGGCTGAGTCTTACACATACTCAGGCAGGTGTCTGCAACACAGGACCAATTCTACAGACTGAGTTAAAGCTCTCTGCCCTGACGATAACTAACAGCATTGGAACACTTTTCTGAGATACACATGAAACACTGGACCAAGGCGCAGACTTCTTTTCTAACAGATAAGGGCACTATTGTAATGTAACTGCAAAACTATTATTGATCTTAAAATTAAACAATAGGTTTTTAAAAAAAGAATTCTTTAATACTATTGAATATAGATTTGGGTTTAAATTCCCCCAATTCTCTTTCTCATGAGTATCATTTTATAGTTTATTTGTTTGAATCAAGATTCAAATAAGGTCCATACATAATATTTCATTTATATGTTTCTTTAGTTTCCATTGAACTGTACAGTTTCTTAGCCCTCTTTCATTTTGCTGTTTGTTAAAGAAATTGGGACAGGACTGGAGAGATAACTTAGCAGTTAGGGTACTTGCCTGCAAAGCCTAAGGACCCACAGTACCTACATAAGCTGGCTGCACAAGGTGGCGCATGCATCTGGAGTTCATTTGCAGTGGCCAGAGGCCCTAGCGTGCCCATTCTCTCTCTCTCTGCCTATTTCTCTCTCTCTTTCATTAATTAATAAATAAAATATTTAAATAAATATTTTAAAAAAAGAATTGGAACATCTGTCCTAAATAACATATGTTTATATATAACTGAAAACTTTGTTGAGTTCATTCTTTAAGTTGGTAATTTTGTGTATGTATAGATATGTGTGCAGTGTGGTGTATACAAGTGTGTACAGACGCATGCATCCTATGCATGTCCTTACAGAAGCTAGAGGAGAATGTCTTCTCTCACTGTTTTATCTGTGCATTTCTTAGAGACAGGTCCCCCTCTCTCTCTCAATCCAGAGCTGCTGTATATCAGAGAGCCCTGGCAATTCTCTGGTCTTCACCCCAGGACTGGAGTTCCAGAAGTGTGTGGCCATGCCCAGCTTTTAGTGAGTGTTTTGGGGCATTGAACTTGACAGTTTCTGGCTGAAGAGGCCCTTGTGCTTAAGTGACAACCCTCTTACTGTTGAGTCATCAACCCCAGTCCAAGTTTGGTATTTTTTATTTAATTACATAACTGATAAGCAATAAACTGCATATATTTAAGGGGTATAATTTGACAAATTCTGACTTCAAATCAACAAGTCATATATATATATATATATATATATATATATATATATATATATATATATACACACACACACATCTTTCCCAAAGTTTCCACTTACTCTTGCCTTAGGCCATTTTTCTTCTGTCTTTTATTTTGTGTGCTATTACTAGAGATTAAGTAGTATTTTCTAGAATTTTATATAAATTAAACGTATACATGTATTTTCTTTTTGAGTTGACTTCCTTTGCTCAGCATGATTACCTCGAGATCCATCTCTATTATTGGTTCATTCTGCTTCACTGTTGGGTAAACTTCAGATAAACTACAATGTACTTAAGAATTCACACGTTGCCATGCTTTCTTTCAGTCTGGGGCAATCATGGTTATAGCTCTGAGCAACTATGTCCAATTTTTTGCATGGGCATAATTCTTTTCACTTCTCTTGGGTAATGGGCATGGAATTTTTAGGTGTATGTTTAACTTTTAGGAAACTGTAATGTTGCTTTCCCAGCCATCACACCATTTACACTTCCCAGAACCGTGTATGGGAGTTCTCACAGCTCCATGTCCTCTGCCATATTTAACCTGGTCAGTCCTTATGGTACAGGGGTTTCACGTTGTCCTCTTAACTATGTGTCCTTTAAGCTACTGAGCATCTTTCCATGCAACAGCCATATACCTTTCAGGTAAAGAGTCTCTTTCTATTTATTTGTTTATTTATATTTATAAATAGCTGAGGGGTCCCTATATGTTCTAGACACCAGTCTTTTATCAACTGTCTACTTGGGAAATCGTTCTTCTAGTCTTCAGCTGGCCCTTTCATTCACTTAAATGTCTTTCAAGGACATCTTTAACGTTTTTTGCTGGGGGTATGTGTGTGGGGCATGCACATGTTTATGCGCTCATGCAGCACCCTATACACTCACCTGTGGCAGGGCGGCAGAGCGCGCTCACCTGCAATGCCTGAGCAGAATGCTGGATGTCCTACCCTGCCACTCTTCCACCGGAAGTGCTCTTGACCACTGAGCCATCTCTCGAGCCCATATCTTAATTTCGATGCACTCCAACTGACCATTTTCCCCATTATGAATCCTGCTTTTGGTGTTTTAGATAAGAAATCTTAACCTAAGGCTAAACAGACTTTCTCCTGTTTTCTTCTAGAAATTTTATAGTCTCGGGCTTTATATGAAGGTTTATAGTTCATTTTGAGTTGGTTACTATATGGCATGTTCCACCAAACAATATTTTTTGTGTATGGAAGCCCAGTTGTTCTGGCATTTGCTGCTGAAAAAAAAACCATTGCTTCTCTGCTATGTTGTCTTTTGCACTATTGTCAAAAAATCAGTTGTCTGTATAAATGGGGGTCAATGCAAGTGCCCTGCATGCTATTCCACTGATTTATTTATCTCAACAACAGAAAAAATAATGCTAGCATGAGTTTTGTAGCTTTAAATAAGTCTTGAAATCAGAGTACTGGTGATCCTCCAAAATGGCATTTTCTCATTTAATTTAGCTCCTATGCTATTCAATTCTATGTGAATATTAGAATCAGCTTATCATTTGTTACCCCAAACTTAATGCAACTATGACTCTATAGGTAAATTGGATAAATCAAAAATCTTAACACTATTAACACTTAACACTGTTGAGTCTTCTAACCCACAAAGTCCATCTCTTCACTTTAATTATGATGTATCTATTTCAGTAATGTTTTATTGTATTTATTGCATAGTCTGTATACTTCTTTCAGATTTAGGAAGCCAAACTACTTACTTTTATACTTCTGCAAATAGTATCATTTTAAATTTCTTTTTATAATCTATTGCTGTTAGTATATAGAAATATAATTTTGCATGTTGCACACCCAGCTCATATCTATTAGTTCTATTAGCTATTTTTTTGGGAATTTGTGTAAATTTTCTTTGTAAATTCCAACATAGCTGCCTCTCCCCCCTTGCTTTGGCTAGAATCTCCAGAACATGTAGAACAGAAGTAGTGAGAATGGACATTTTACTTTATCCCTGACCTTAGGGGAAGAGCATTTAATTCAGTCTTTTCACCATTAGTATGATATTAGTTATTTTTATGTGTTTTCTATTGCTACCTTGCTTCTATTGTTATCTTCTATTGCTACCTTTTTTTTAAAAACATAAAAAAATAATATCCTCCTGGACAGTAGACTAAAAGATATAACCCTTAATAGAAATATAGAGGGATCATCTGGTAAGAAGGCCCTGGAGAGGGTGGGATAAAACCTAACCCTAAAAATGTTTGGCTCTTATAACTCCTAGTATCAGAAATCTGTTACAATCGACATTGAGGTGTTGCTTGGAGAGACCTATGAGGTCCCCAAAACAAGACAGGCTCTGTCAAAACACTTGATTATCTGCCTGAAGTAAAAGATAAGACCCTATTGCTGAAGACACCATTTGCTGCTGATGAAAAACATTGAGTGATCTGGCTGAATCTGGAAGGAAGCCAGTTTCCAGGTGGTAAGCCTGTATAGTGCTAGACAGCTATACAGTGTGAGGTGCTGGGGAAAAATGGCCAACAACATTATGAGCAAGCAGGGGACACTAATCTCAAGAAAGCAACCAACCTGACAAGTTGTACACACCTATGCAATAGTAGCACCTAGGTGGGTAACCCACGGCTCTCTGATTGGCTAAGAGATCTACTCAGTGGAAAGGAACCCCTAGCTGGCACTGGGAACCAAGTCCGACTTCTATGGAGACCAAGATTATGGACTCCAATGAGAAGCTCCCACTAGTCTTAGGTCAAAAGAGAGGCTACCCCATCAGAATTTCTCTAAATTAACAATGCTTATCCCCTTTAACCTATGCTGGCTTCACTCTCCACTGGAGAATCTGTTTTTCTTTTTCAGAAGGCAGCGAGAACCAATGATAGCCAAAATTTTTCAGCCAGACAAGATAAGATAGCTGATTCCCTGGCAGTGGAAGAACCACCCCTCGCTTGTCAGCTACAGCCCAGGTGAAACCACAGAAGGATTAGTGAGATGAGCAAGAGTGCTGCTTCCATGGTGAGTCTGACAACCTGCACCAAGGAGACAGAGACAGTCACTGAGGACACTCAAAACCTACCAAAGCAGAAATCCAGAAGCTGCTGAAAGCTCAACACTAAAGTAGACTTAAAACACACCCACCAAGGCTCAGGGAATTTTGCAGAAGAGGGGTTGGAAAGACTTCAAGAGCCACAGGATGGGAGGGGATATCCAGAGGCATTGCCCCCATCCCACAATGACTAACTGCTGCTCTCACAACTCATAACCCACAACCCCGTGGTGACTACCAGCCATCCCCCTGAGGGACCCTCAGTGGAATGGGGGCAGGGAGGAAAGAAAATGATGTGTCCAATCAAAGATTCTACTTAATAATATATAGAACTGCTTCCTAGCTACAAATCAGTGAAGTACCCTTATGTATTTTAAATAAAATAACACTTTTCTGGTTTATTAGATCTCTCTAATATTCAAAAATATTGCTAAAAATTAATTTTTAGCAAAACTAGTTTGAGTATAATGCAAGACACTTACAATTACTTTTCATAGATTTACCTGATTAGTATCTATGCATTTCTATTTTAGCTTATGTCTCCATAAGGGCACCTCAGTCATATATATATGTGTGTGTGTATTTGTGTTTGCAAAATACATAAGAAAAAAATATATATATAGTGTATAATATATATGATATATATAAGAGAAAATATGTTAACTTTTTCCTCTGAAAAAATTATGTATTTATTTTCAAGGAGGGAGGGAGGGAGAGAGAGAGACAGACAGAGAGAGAGACAGAGAATGGGTGCATCAGGGCCTTCAGCTACTGCAAACAAACTCCAGATGTATACACCACTTTGTATATCTGGCTTTACATCAGTATTGGGGAATTGAACCTGGGTCTTTAGGCTATACAGGCAAGTGCCCTAACTGCTGAGCAATCTCTCCAGGCCCTACTAAGAGGTCTCCTATTGTTATGAAGTAATGTTAGTTTTTGGCAATTCTCTTTCCTATATCTACAGAGTTAATCATGTTGTGTTCTTTTTGGTTTGTTTTGGTTTTTAACATTTAGAATCATATTGATTAACTTTAAATTAACTAGCCAGGCTGGCCTCAAACATATGACCCCTAAGTGCTGGGATTAAAGGCGTGTGCTACCATGCCCGGCTACATTGATTGATTTTTTAAATTAAATTCATTTATTTGCAAGCAGAGAGAGAGACAAAGAGAATGGGCATGCCAGGACCTCCAGCTGCTGCAAACAAACTCCAGATGCATGTGTCACTTTGTGCACCTAGCTTTAGATGGGTACTGGGGAATTGAACCAAGGTTGTTAGGCTTTACTGGCAAGTGCCTTAACCACTTGGCCATCTCTCTAGCCCTTGATTAATTTTTGAGTGTCAAACTAACTTTTGCATTTCTTAGATAATCCTAATTGGTGATGTTATCCTTTATATGTATTATTAGACAGATTTTGAAATATTTTGAGTAAGATGCTGGAGTTTAGCTTTATAGGCTTATAATTATGAAATGACTTTCTTATTCCTGATAATATTCTACCCTCTGAAGTTTATGTTCTCTTGTATTATTATAGCCACCCCAGCATTTCTTTAATTAGTATTGCATGCGATAGTTTTCTATTCCTTTTTCTTTAACTTATTGTGTTTTTATATTTCAAAAGTATGCTTTTTATTCATGAGCATGCCTCAGCTATAATTTCACTTTCCACAGTCAACTGTGGCTTGGAAATACTAAATGGAAAAATTCCAGAAGTAGCTCTTATGTCTTAAAAAGCTCTTATTATAGTATATTGTTATGCAGTCATTGCATTTTATTAGTTATTACTGTTTATACATTCTTCTTACTAATATATAAATTAAACTTTATCATAGATATGGGTGTGTAGTACTAAAAGCTATAGTGCATAGTTTGGTGCTACCTGCAGTTTTAGGCATACAGTCTTGGAACACGTACCCCTGAAGAGGAGGCAGAGATTACTGCAGAAGATTGTTGCATTTTACTGAAGATGATAACCTGCCATTCACCACAAGTCTATTTTTTTGATATTTTCTTTATTTGACAGAGAGAGAAAGAGAGAGAGAGAATGGGCATGCCAGGCCCTCCAGCCATTGCAAATGAACTCCAGATGTGTACACGCCCTAAGCCATCCCTCCAGCCCCAGAAGTCTATATTTAATGTGATCAGTGATATGGTTAAGTTTTAAGTGTCTCATCTCATTTTCTGTTTGTCCAGTCTATTTTTTGTTCCTACTTTCTTCTCTTAAATTAACTGAGTCTATTCTGATTCTATTTTATATTATTTATTATTATTTATATATTATTTATTTATTTCTATTTTATATTATTTGTATATATATATATATATATATATATATATATATATATATATATATATTTGTATACCAACTATAATTATTTGCTTTAATATTCTTGGGTTTGAAATGCATATTATTAGCATATCACAGTCTACCTTTACATAAAGTAGTATTACATCATTTTACACACAGTGTAAATCCATCTGTCTGACCCCTTGCAACTTACATGTTACCACTGTCATGTATGTTACTTCTACGTGTTATTAACCCCACAATATATTGCATTTTTGCTTAACCTACTAAGTGCCTTTCAGTGAAATTTAAATAACAAAAATGCATGTGTTTACTACTTTCACTTCCCTCTACGCCCTGGGCAGACCCATGCTTCCCACTGGAATACCTCTCTTTCTGCCTGGGGCAATTAGGAGCACCGCTGTGTACTGCAGGTTTGTTGGTGGTGAGTTTTTTCAGTTTTTGTTTCTGTGAAAATATCTTTACTTTGGTTTTATTTTTGAGAGACACTTTCTTGGCTACAGAATTCTAAGGTGACGTTGTTTTTTAGTTCTTTAAAGAAGTTAACAAAGAATCTGCTGTCATCCTTGGTTTTGTTCTTTTGTGGCTGCTTTCAGGATTTTATCTTATTCCTGGTTTGGAGAAATTTGATTATTACATTCCTTGGGTTTTCCTGTTTTATTACTTCTTCAAATACTTTTCAAGAAGTTTTCCTTTTCAGGATTCCAATGACAGGTGTATTCCATGTACCTGATACTCTTTCTGTTTTAAAACTATTTTTACCTACATATTCCATTTTCAGTAGTTCTTTCTGTTGTAATCTATTCACTTACCTTTCCTTCTGCAGTGTCTAATCTGTTACTAACACTTCCCAGTGCGTTTTCACTCTCATATTGCTGGCTAGTGCTAGACGTCTGTTTTGGGGTCTTTTTATGCTTTCCATGCTTTTATTTAAGTTTTGAGCATCTGGCATATGATCATCAACTATTATGATCTGTTGCTAGTCCTAACATCTGTGCCATCCTTTGTCAGTTCTGGTTTGATTCTGATTGATTTGTCTACTCCTTATGAGTGTGGATGCAGGTTTATTATTATTATAATTTATTTATCATAGAAAAGCAAATTGCTCTCCAAAGATGTTTTCTGATTTACCTGACCACTGCCAGTACTCGAGAGTGTCTGTCTCCTCCATCTCCAGCCAACACTGAGTTTGTCAGTCTTTGGCCTTTGCCATTCTCGCAGGCTGGGACTAGTGACACTTGCAACTGGTGTTCACTGGGTGCCACTATCAGCCCGGTGACAGATGCTAGCAGTCGTGTGGTGTTCGTGCAGCCGCAGTAGCTGCCCTCACGGTGTTGTAACCTTGTGGTGTTTGTCACGTTTGCATTGCTTACCAGTGGCCCAGGCATCCATCCTTAGCTTTGCTGGCTATGTGCAGTTCCATTGCGGTATACTGCCTACTAGTGCCCACGGGCCAATCTCAACCGCATTGTTTGAATTTCAGAACATTCCTTTGTAAGAGCTTATTATTTACTATCGACAGACAGACATTTTCATTTTTTCAATAATAACAGTACGTTTTGTAAACCAAACTATTTGCTTTATAATGAAGTAAAACTTGTATATATGATTTCTGTGAAGAAATGGTTGGCATGTTACTTGAATACTTTTCCTGTATTAAAAGCAAATCAGAATTGATTCTGGTATAAAAACTGCCTTCAGAGGCAAATTTTTTTGGGTAACACAATACTGCAAAATACACTTATGAACACATAAAAATATATTTATGAATACATAATTTGTTATAGTGTAAGGTCTATTCTTCAAAAGGAGAAAATGTCAAATCCCCATTACTGAACATTTGCTTACCTACTACAGAGTAGCAGGGGCTTTCAAAAGCAAATGTTATACCTGCTACGTAGGTGAATATTAGGAGTCCCAGAAAGGAGCTCTCATTCGGGCACAGGTTCCATGTGCTGCCCAGCGCATTCTTAGCATTCAAAGACAAGATGAGCTGGGAAGGGAGGGGGGATGTTGAGATGTTAAAGTCTGTGGCCAGGGCTGTGTCCTGTGCACCTCACACAGCTAAGGGAAGCGAGCTCTCTGTGCATGATGCAGGGAATGCAGGCTACAACAAATGGTGACATGACATCACCCAACACACTCACAAGGCCCAGTCACTGGTTTTGAGTGGTTGAGGCTTTGACTGACCTGTCTGGTGTAGGTGGTCCCTGGCCACCTCAAACAAGCGCAGGTGCATGTTGGTGATGGGGTTGAAGGAGCCACAGGCCAGGAGCACCACAGGGATTCGGCTCTTCATCTTGTCAGGCACATCCACACCTGCTGCAGTGGCCACCCTGCCTTTATAGGGACAAAAACACGTGTCATGGAGACAACTGTCCAGAGCAGCATCTAAGCAATACACAGCCATTACCTCTCACCTGCAAGATGAGCGAGGAGGCAGCAAGAACAGTGACATGTGGGGAGAGCTCACCGTGGGTCAAGAACTATGCGAAGTGCTAATCAGGATATATAGCTTCTGTCCAAGCTCTTCCATCACCTCCCGTGTGCGTGCGTGTGTGTGTGTGTGTTGGGAGTAGTACTTACACAGCTCAGGCTCAGAAGCTGCTAGGAACCGAGCCTAAGCAGTTCAACTTCAGAGCCCATGTTTTGCTCTCAACCACAACACTGTCTCCAGGGTTTCATGGGTCACCTTGGGGTCTAAGACAGGTCTGCATCATCCCTATAATGTTACCTCTGGTTATAAATTTTTTCTTGAAATATTTAAGAGCTAAATTCTAGACATAGTACTCATTACCTTCAAATACGTCAGCATGACTTCACCCACTGTACCTTACCTGGGACCCAAGAACTCTGAAGGGGCCAGCCTACCCCTCGCCCCCCCCCCCCCCCCGCCCCATTCTGAGGCTTTCAGCGCTGCAGTAAGGTTAAAGGAGAGAAGGATCAGCCTGGCTACGGGCCGGCTGTGGACATATTTCTCCTTCCCTGGACATGCTACCCCTAGAGGTGCTGGTGAAGATGTTGCTCTGATGCCTCCTCATGTCTATCAGCGATGGTGAGATCAAGGGCAAAGAACATCCCCTTTCTCAGCCTCAGTTTTCTCAGCGGCAAGGCAGAGGTAATATTACATACTCAGACATGACAAGGGAGGAGGCGAAGGTGGTGGCTGTGTACCTGTGATGGGCAGCTTTTAAGAGGGCTACCAACTGGCTTCACTGCTGGCACTTACCTGCAATCAGTGCCCTGCCTGGAGTGTGGGATGTTCCTAGTCACTTGCTCCTCGTGAACAGAATGGAGCTAGAGCGGTGGAATGTCACGTCTAAGTCTCTAGCTTTCCTTTGCTCATCTCTTGCTCCCTCACTCTGATGACGCTAGCTGTCATACTGTGAACTGCACACAGGGAGGAGCTGAGGGAGAGAGCTATGGTGGCCAAAGCCCTTCAGGAACTGAGTCATCCAAGAACTACACAGGCCAGGGCGAAGTTGATCTTCCCATAGTCAACTTTCGGGTGAGACCTCAGCCCTGGGAACACCATGAGACTCTAGAGTCAGAAGATGTGGCTGAGCTGAATCTGGACACCTAGCCTATAGAAATGACTAGTCAGTAAGCTAATAAATAAAAACAATACATATATTGTGTGCTGTTTGGAGCTGGCTGTGTTTGGGGGTAATTTGTCTGGAGCAATCATAACTATTACCGCCCCAGAAGGCAGGCATTACCCCTTTTTCATGCCTCTTGCTCCAGTGGTCTTGGCCACACTCATGTAGTTTTGGGGTGATATGGAGAACTCTTAGTCATTGTAAACTAGCCATGGTAGTCTACTTCTTCAGGTTTGTATGCAAACATTACTCACTTGCTGTTTCCTACACTAGCAGCGGTGAGCTACTAGTCAATGGCATCTTTGTGAGTTTCCTGTGACCACCTGCTTTGAGCTTCTAGACTTAAGCTATTTCAGTTTCCTCCAATCAAAACACCCCCAGCTAAGACCCAGAAACCACGATCACACTACTCAGGACTTCATCACTGCTTACGGGAACTTCAGCTAAAGGTACATTTGGCTCCAAGTCCCAGAAGCTAATTTTAATGGTCTAAGCAAATGAAGCCCCATTTGTTTCTCACATGACAAAAAGTCAAGAAGAACGCAGCTGGGTCAAGGTGTTGAATCAATGGCTCAACGACGACCTGCATTCTCTTGGCTTTTCCTTCATGGTCACAAGATTGCTGCTATAGCTACCAATGTCATGATCTCAGTCAGCAAGCCAAAGGAGAAAGGGGCTGTACTAGACCATCTTCCCCCTTTAAAACACAAGCAGGGCTGGAGAGATACTTAGCAGTTAAGGTGCTTGCCTGCAAAGCCAAAGGACCCAGGTTCGATTTCCCAAGACCCACATAAGCCAGATACATAAGGTGGCACATGTATCAGTTCATTTGCAGTGGCTGGATGCCCTAGTGTGCCCATATTCTTTCTCTCTCTTCCTCTCTCTGCCTCATTCTCTCTCTCTCTCTAATAAATTAATAAAATAAAAGTATTTTTAAAAAACAGGAGCTTTTTTTTCTCCAGAATTTCCCTATAGATTTTGGCTTCTGTGTCATGGGCCAGAATGAAATCCCATGGCTATCTGAGCAACAGTGAGGCTCAACAGGCATGTATTTGGCTTCACAGCCTGTCCAGTAGGAAGCAGCAAAGAAAGGGGACTGGAGAGTGAATGAGCTAATCTGCAGCCACTGTGACCGAGCTGGGGGTACAACTGTCTGGCTGCTGAGGGGACAGAAGGCTGATGAGATGGCTTTTGCCACCCAGACCTAGGTCAGCTGATCTTTGACTTACCTAACTCACGGATGCATTTCAGAAAACAAACAAAACCTGCTCAGCGTTCTTCTTACCTAGCCAACAGCATGCCCAGGTAAGCAAAGAAGTCATGTTTTCTTTGTCCCTCCAAACACAGAGCGAGCCTGGCCATGAGAAGGAAGGGCTGGGGGAGGCTGAAGCAGGGCCCTGCCCAGCTGGTCAGGGGGCCTGCCTCTGGCCTAATGCACTTTGCAATGCAGGGAAGTCGCACAGCTCAGAGCTTCCTTTGAGGAGGCAGGAACACCCCCTACTGTGTGCAGAGAAAGCAGTCTATAAACTGCTGCTGGCTTTTCCCTGGGGAGGTGGAGAGGTTTAATGAGATATTCACAGGTAGTCTCAGGATGAGGGTGATAAAGAGGATGACTGTTTTTCACAACTGTCTTGAAGCCGTTCAATATTCTACTTCATTTTGACAAAATATAAGTATTTAGAACCACTACAACATGTTACTGCAGTGTCTCAGGTAACCTGGGGCTTGGAATTTTTTCCCACAAGTTTCAAGAAACTGTAGATTAGAACATTTATTTGAAAGGAGGCCTCGGAGTCAAGAAAATGTGAAGATGAAGAGAACAAATGACCTTTATTAAGAGCCGCTGTTTTCTGTCTTTGCCATGGGCATGCTGAGCCACACAGTTCCAAAAATGATTGTCCCTATCCCAGCCACATCCGAGGTGGGAAGACACAGTCAGAGCCCACAGCCAGCTGCCTCTGGCCTTCGTGCTGGCTCAGTAACAAGGTCAGCCACCTGGCCCCTCCTTCTGTACCTGGCACCTTGCTTTATGTAAGCGCCCTCTGAAGCAAGGACAGAGAAATCCAAGGATCAGGCTGAAATGGGCTCACTCCAGGGGTCAAGCAGGACAAGAAACCTGGTTGTGACTTGTGCGAGCCTCATCAGACACCAGGCAAGATGCAAGTGAGCAAAGGCCCACCCGCCCTTATTGTCGAATCATGTCTGGTGAGACCAGTAAGCATGGGAGATTTCTGCAACTGGAAAAGGCAGCATCAATAAGCTGGTTCAGAGGAGGCCTGCAGAGTGAGCAGTAATAGCTGCTGGATGAATTAACATCCTGAGAACTCCTCTTGGAATTTATCATTAGCTGGGGACAAGGCAGAATCAACCTCTGACCCCTGTCCCTTCTCCAGCATAAAGCCTCCTTCCTTACAGTCGGCTTGAGAGTAATTCATCCGCCCCTCACATATCACCAGCTGCTTCTGCAATGAGGCTTGGCCCCCCTGAAATGCTGTCCTCACCTCTGTCAACGGGGATCCACCTTCAAGGGGTTCTCCTTGGAATGAATATATATGCCCATTCCCTCTCCTGTGCCATGCAAATATCGTACCTGGTCCACAGCTCATCACTTTCTTGTGTGTGTGTGTGTATGTCTGCATGTGCCCGTGAAGCCAGGGGACAACCTCAGGTGTGGTTCCTCTCATCTAGCATTTTTTAAGACAGGGTCCTCATTGGCTGTCATTGGCTCACCAATCAGGTGAGACTGGCTGGCCACTGGGCCCCAGAGATTCACTTTGTCCTCAGTACAGGGAATACAAGTATGTGACACTATGCCAGGTTCATCATTTTCTTAGCCACAGAACCACTTCTGCTTTTTTTCTCTATGGCTCCTTCCTGTGTAGGTTCCAGAGGGGTTTCTTACTCATCTCTGTTCCCTCACCTCCCAGTAATGTGCCCAGAATATCACAGAGGCTCAGGAAATTCATGTAGAATCAATGAGGGTGACAGTCCCTGACCAAGTGGTTCTATCACAAGGCTACCTCCTTTCTTTGGTTCTGTTGTGGGCAGTTGATGGACTGGGCCTTCAAGGGGCAGATAGGCCTTTCTGACTTCCTAGGGCTATACAAGATGGCCCCTATCAGCTCCAGACTCAGACTAAAATTAAACAAGAACTATCCTGGTATGCTACCTTCAACATCCCCTCAACAGGAATGGTGGCCTCTTGCACATTGACTTAGGGTCATTACTCCCTTCTACAGCAGTGAAACATGAAGGTGACCACTTTGGTCAGACAGTCCAGCCAACTCCTTCTAAATCATTCTTCTCAGGCACCATCCAGTCTGCACGGTGGGCCAGGACTCTAGCCCTGCTCCATCTTCCATGCATCTACCAGAAAACTGTCTACTAAGCATCTACTGACATCTGGGCCACTGCCAGACACTGGAGTACAACAGAAACCAAAAAAGGGGGGGGTGCTCTGTCCTCACAGAGCTTCCAGCCATCAAGAAGAGGGACAATTCACCATGCAGGAATAAGAGCAAGGGCTTGAAGCTTAACATCTTACTGTGAGAGGCAGAATGATGGTTCCCAGATGTCCACTTCCTGATCCTTAGAACTTGGGCATCTGTGGTGTTACACAGCACAAGGGACCTTGCAGATGTGATTAAACAAAAGGTCTTGACATGGGGAAGATACCTTGGTGATCTAGTTGTATCAGGTTATCAGGAAAGTCCTTGTAAGAGGGAAGCAGATCAGGCAGATGGAGAGATGTACTGATGAAGCAACAACCAAGTGGGGGACGGTGTACCAGACAGGAAGGAGCACACACCAAGCCGTGAATGTAGCCTCGAGGAGAGATGCAGGACAAGGCAAGACAGCAGTGTTCCCTGGCCCTTCAAAGTGGACACAGGTCTTCCACCACCTTCACACCACACTTCCGACCTTCAGAATGATCAGCAGAGAGAGAGAGAGAGAGAGAGAGCAGTGTGTTGTTTTACACCACTAAAATTGTGGTGTTTCCCCATGTAAGACAGAGGTACAAGGTAATGGAAGTATCTGGAGTTCATTTGCAATGGCTGGAGGCTCTAGCATATCTGTTCTTTCTCTCTCTCTCTCTCTTAAAATAAGTAAATGAAAGAAAATATTTTATAATTTTTTTTTAAATTGTGGTGATTCATCAGAGCGTCCATTGGAAACTCTTACACTCAGTGCCTAGGAGCAGTTCTCCCAGTGAGCTGTAAGCTGGGGTGGAAGAGAGCAGGGACTGGGCTGTTGAGAAGGACAGGGCAGCCTGAGTCAGACAGAGAGAATGGTACTACAGAGGCCCAGGAACCGCAACAGAGCAGCCACAGGTGGGGCCTGAACAAGGGGCTGGTGTGGCTGCCCTGTGGTGTGAGCTGACACGTGCAGGCCCGTGAGTACACAGAGCACGAGAATGCTGCAGGCTCAGAGGCCGAGGAACTGTCTCTGCCAGATTTTAAATCACAATGTGACTTGCTCAGAATTCTGTTTTAGAAATGGCACTTCCGCACTCCTGGCCTTGGTCCTCCTACCTGGCGAAAGTCAGGAGGTCCTTACATCCGTGAGGAAGATCTTTTCTGTTGCTCACATCTCACCTCGCCAGCTCTAAGGTATTGTGATGCTGGCCACGTGCCACATTCACTTCATCCTAACTCACCGGGCACCCTGCGGCCCGTTTGTCACCAGCCCTCATCAGGACACAGAAAGGAAGGCGAGCGGGAAAGTTAAAGCTGTCACTACAGACCTAAGGTGCTGGTGCTCACGGCCTGGGAGGCTGTCAGTTTTCCCCTCTCTGCAGTGAGTGCTTCTGATGGGCCAGTTCAGGGAACTGCAAACATCCTGTTTATTACAGACATAAGGCAGATGGCTGCGGGCAGAAGAGATTCTGCTAGCATCTTTCATTACACAGACCTCTTGACCAGACTCCTCATGTTAAAGACAAGAGACCCGGCTTGTGTTTGTAGGGTTGAGGACCACACTCTTCAGGACTCACGGTGATCACTTCCACCTGTGACAGTAAGTCAACTTCCCCAGGGCAATCAACCTTCATGGGAACCCCACTACTTCTTCTCAACTTTGTTGGATCTGCCTGCTGTTGCTATGAGCACACAGTGCTGCTAAGAACAAAAACAAAGGGAGCCTTCCATGCCTGTGTGAGGATCCTGTGCCAACCTCCCCTTGGAGGAAGCAAACATGCCAATTAAGCTCTCTCGTCCTAATTATGAGACAAAAGCAGGCAGCCGCTCTTCAGTTTTGAGAACTTTCCAGTGATTTGAAGGAGGACAAGGAAGGGAAGTAGGTCCCTCAGAGTGCCAGACTCTTAGAGTCTGGGACAGCTCTCAGCTGCCATCAGAAGCAGCGCTGAGTAACAGCTCCTGGCTTCATTGAGCGACAGGCTCCGCACTGTGCTAAAGATGGGGCACATGTTGGGGCTATTTCTTTCAACACGCCTGGGAGGGAAGAGTGTGTGTTGCATTCTGGTAAACAGCCTACATTGTTTCTCTAAGCCTTGGTGAGCCCCATGGAAAATGGAGATAATTACATGGACCTCTCAGAGCTCTCACGAGGGTGACTGGGGCTCACCTCTTGCATAGTTCCTGGCTTATATGAAATTCTCCGAAAATTTTAACTCCTGTCTTTTTGCTTTCACTATGTTTAAGACATAATCCATCATTCCTACACCTGTCTTCAGATACTTATTTACCTTATTTGAAAAAAAGGCTTCTGGGCTGGAGAGATGGCTTAGCGGTTAAGCACTTGCCTGTGAAGCCTAAGGACCCCGGTTCAAGGCTCAATTCCCCAGGACCCACGTTAGCCAGATGCACAAGGGGGCGCACACATCTGGAGTTCGTTTGCAGTGGCTGGAGGCCCTGGTGCGCCCATTCTTTCTCTCTCTATCTGCCTCTTTCTCTCTGTCTGTCACTCTCAAATAAGTAAAAATAAACAAAAAAAAAAAAAAAAAAGAAAAAAAGGCTTCATTTTTCTAGTCACCATGATCGGTTTCAGCAGTCACTGGGTACACAGCCTGCTTTGGAGTTAGAGAAGAAGTACCCACTGAAAACTGCAGTTGGTAGCTGTGTCTCTTGAAGGTGAGAGCGGCCCCCTTCGGGTTAAACGTCCTTGAAGAAGTGGATGGGTGGTTTCTACTTCAACAGAAACCAGGACCCCAGGGATCTTTCCCGCTTGTCACAGCTGAGCATGAATGGAGGGTCTATACCCTCAAATGACCCTGACTTAGTGTAATATCAATTACACTGTGATTATGACCTCTTCCCCTTATCCTCCTAGAGGATCATAGGAAGAAATGCCCGAAGAAGATCTGGTGTACCACGACTTAAGAGGGCAAAGGGTCCCCTTTCCCCATGAATATGCCACACATCTCATAAATATTCATAAATTTCTTTAAAATCCATTGGGTTGCTTTTCTCCTTTTGGGCAGCCCACTGTGATCTCTATGGAATATATGCTTTGCTAAGTTAAACTTCTGCTCAAACTTCCAGTGTCTGAATTCTTTCCTTTGAGAAGGCAAGAACCAAAGACCCCTGTAACACTGGGAGATGGCACCATAGAAAACCTGTGCTGTCTAGAAGGTTCCAGTCGAATAAAGAGAACAAACACTGGGGGCCTCAAGTAGGCTGGAGTCTTCTTGTGACTACCAGACATCTACTCTCCCTCCCCTTGGTCACAGCACCCCTGCCTTTATCAGGGCAATTGCTTCATTTTCCAGCCCCTGTGGCAGCAAGATGAGGCCATGTGACTATGATCTGGCTAGTGAGTTTTGAAGAGAAGTGCCAGGTGATACCTTGAGGAATGCTTTCTATAAGGAAAAGACATAGCGCCTCATGGCTACAAGGGAGTTGAGGCAGGCGGAGCACCAGATTGAGGCCAGCCTGGGTTACACAGCAAGTTCCAGGCCAGCTTGGACTACACAGTGAGATGCTTGTCTCCAAAGCAAACAGGCATGCATGTTTCCTATTTCCCACTCCTGCTGCCTGGAATGTGATGGCTGAATCATGGCAGCTATGTGAGATGCAGAAGATAAGGGCTGACCCCACTTTGTCAGCAAAGAAGAAAAACAAAATAAACCAACCCAGGACTCTAGTGACCTTAAAGCTGCCATACCAGCCTGGGGCTGCTTGCCTGCTGGGATATTTTAGGTGGAGGAGAAATGATCTTCTAAGGCATCATTGTCTTCCTTTTCCTTCTATTATATCCAGTTGAACCTATTCTACCTGATACGGTGATATCTAATGAATGTTTATTAAGGTAGCATAGAAATAAATGAAAATGTAAAACTTTTAGAAGTTTCTCTTGCCCTGGTTAAATCTATTTTATATGCACCAACTCAAGTGCATATTATTTAAAAGAAAAACATCTAAGGAAAGACAATCTACTATAACTTAATTTTTATATGAATTTTTCATGGGAGGAAAAATCCTTACTCAGGTCTCTAGAAGGCTGACACGTGCAGAGGCAGGGTTGATGGCAACCCAGACTCTGGCCTGTGGATGTCCCCTGAAATGGATTCATGACGTGGTACTGCTGCACTCTGCTTTGAGTGGGCATTTGCCATATGGCTTGGCAGCTTAACGGTTTTCTGATACTTGACAAAAATGGAGCACAATCATTCTGCAAGGAGCTTGCATTCCTAGATGGGTCTTTTCCAAATAACAGCTGTGCCTCAAAATAGAGTTACTCAATTTGCAATTTGTGGACACGATTCTCAAACATTTACAAGTGAACAAAAACCTCAAGTCACTTGGGCCCTTTCCAGGCGACAGAGCTTATGAAGTCTGTGGCAATGTTATCAGTGTGCAGCTGTCCACAGGCGCGAGCCAACAGCTCAGGCCACCAGCCCCTGTGGGCAGCAGAGATGCCCTACTTAGCAGCAGGCAGTGTAGGGGTGACTGCAAACCTAGGGGAGAAGGAAGAAGGGAGAGGTCTTGCCACAAAGCCCACAGACTAGATCAGTATGTGTAGATGACACCCAGATCTGCAGCTCGGGGCCTGACCTTGCTTATGGACGTCTATAGGTCCACAAAAGCCTGACTGACACTGGCTTGATAACCAGCTAACAGACATGGAGTCAAAGCCAAGATCTTCCCAGCAGAGTGGCCTTGAATGACTGTCAGCCAAAAGAAGACAGGTGAATTGCATTAATAAACCAAACCTAAGTGGCTTCCGACAATAAAAGTTCATTTCAAATTTACACGTTCGTTCCATATAGCTGAGGGCTCTGTTCTGTGCCACCTCATTCCAGGACTCAGGGCAGATCAGCTGCTGCCTGGAATAGTCTGTCATTGTAGCAGAGAAAAGACGGCTCTGGGAGGTCCCTTATTAGCAATTTAACTTTGACTCCAAATTGATTCCTATCACTTCCACGGAGTCCACACCAGTACAGTGAGTGAGAGAGAACAATCTGATGATGGAAGACCTGAGACATTTGGTAAATAGTTTGTGCTTGCTACAGTGGCTTCTTCAAGGACCACCCCCCCTCCAAGCCTTGGTGATCCACAAAAAGATGGAGATAACCACAACTTTCCTAGGATTTCTTGAAGGTTATCAGAACTCTTCAGACAGGGCCTGGCTCAGGAGGTTCTCCAGAAATGCCAGCTCCATCCCTTTCCCCTGTCTCAGACAATATTCACTGTCCTCCAAACCTGCTCTGCTTGTCTGTACCCCCTGTCCAAAAAGGATCCCACCACTTCTGACACTCACCTTACTGTAAGACTTCATTATCTTATTGTATTAATTAATGGGATTTCTTGGAAAATAAAGGAAACATACTCCAGTTATCTTAGTCCCCATCCCAGCAAAGATAATGCAGTGAAGGAACATAGCCAGCTCTCAGAAGGCCACTTCACAGAACAGAGGAAGAGCTGACCATGCGCTCTCCGGGAGGACAGGGGGCAGGACAGTGCCAGTCTCAGCACAGACAGGTCAGTGGTGGGCCTTACCACAGAACAAGCTGCTCTCAGAAGGATCAGTGGATGTAGCTGGACATCCCCTTTCATTCCCCAGCAAAGTCCCCCATACTTACTATGAGGACAGCAACTCTGGAATCACATTTTTTTCCCCTTTTCAACATCAAGGCATATATTTCAGCACACTTGAGTGACAAAAGATTTGGTCTACTATGGAACCCAGCTTATATAGCTAGTCACTTTCAACCACAAATAGGTTGGAACCACCTTTTTAAATCACCAACATGGACCCAGCCCAATCTAACCTCAATGTGCTAAGCAGATGATGCTGTACTGACGCCTAGGCGTGATCATTGATGAGTGAGATGAACTTGACTGTTTGCCCTGTGACTGGTGTTTGAAACCAGGACCCTTGCGCCAACCCAGTGCTACAGTCTTCAGTAATTTGTCTTTCGGTGGTGTTCGTTTGCTGGGCCATATCCTTCATCTGGCATCAGGACTTTGGAGATTGTGGCCTCGCTCTCGGTCTCCTGCTTGTCTCCCAGCCCTCCTGTTGTATCTTCACAAGATGTAGTGACCTGATGCTCTTTTTTGGGGGGGGAGGGGCATTCTTGCTTCTCGGCCTCTACTGGAATGACCTCTTCTTGATAACCTTTCAGCCATGTGTCCCCTGCTGACCCACCAGAAGCCAGTGCTCCCTCCTCTGACACAATAAAGGTGGCACACTGTCTGCAGTATATTGTGGAGACCCCGCACTTTCCTTTCCTGGCCCACCGAATTCTCCAGGGCAGGGACTTTATGAGCTCTAGTGAAAAATGGAAGTCATGTTTGTCTTGTTATTGGGGAACAAGGTTAAAGTGAAAGGCAAATCAAACTGGCAACCTGGGCACAAAACCCCTTCAGGGCAGGGCCCAGGCAGGAACAGCAACAAGCAGTTGAGGAAGAAACATTTTCCAATCAAAACAATGGAGGGGGCTTAGCCCCTCCTCCCCACACCTCCATTCATACTTTCAATGACTGCACGCCCTGCCTTCTGGGTTTGCTTTACCCACTGAGAACTTCTGCCACCAAGCCCAGGTCATGCTCGCTTCTGAACCTGGACTTGACTCACACTCTCGAAATCACGTCACTGCACTGGGTAGGAGCCCCATTCTAGGATTCGGAGTCCTGCCTGAGAGTTGATTTTCCGTCCTCCTCATTCCGCCCATGTGTAACCTGGAGTCTGTGCCCAGCACCCCTATTCTAGTTTGGCAGTGGGGAAAAGTCACCTTTAGTATTGGGACATAGTCCCATGCCTTCTGTGCTCTGGGGATTTCCCTGTGTGGCAGCAAAATGAGGAAGCAACTTTCATGATGGCAAGGGATGACACTATGGTACCCCGGCCACGGAACTGGCAGCTATCTGGGTTCACTGCCCCCTCACCTTGACATCCTACTGGTTCCCTCTGTGATGTCTTCCATGCCAATCTCTCCTCAAACCACACAGTACTTAGATGGGTGGGGCTCATTAGTCCTCGGCTGGGCCTACATCATCTGTCAACTATCTCCCGTCTCACCTCTCTGGCCCAGCCTCTGTAGGTGCTAAGGGATCTTCCTCTGATGCACACTTGAACCCTGCTTAGTTCTCCTCCCCACCTTCACCTTCCAGACCTGTGGACATTCCATAGCATGATACCCACAGCCCCCCCGCAAACTAGCTGTGGCTGTTTCCGTCAGTACCTTCCCCATGTCTATACCACCAAGCTGCTTTCCACCCTGCCCTAAGCACCACACTCACTCTCATCTATTTCCACCAAGCTAACTGACACACTGAGAGTCCACCTCCCCAGGAGGCTCCCCAAGGTCTGCTCCTGCCAAGCTGAGGGAGAGGCCCTGCAGCCTCTTGGATTTTTCTCCATTATCTCCACTCACACAATACCCTCTTCCCATTGTTCTGGAAAGCTCATTCCTTGAGGGTGGAGAGTATGTTTTATTCTCACTATCCCCAGCTCCAAGCCCAGGACCACACTCAGAGAAGGGGCAAGACATGTGAATGGATATTCAAATTGTCTGGATGAGTGCAAGGTAAGGAAGACCTTACCAGTTCTTCACATGTCACTCATATTTCTGTTTGTCTTATGAGTAAAGCATCAACTGCTCACCATTCTTTACTAAGTACTTGTACAGTACAATTAACAGCCACACTTTGGGACATAGTTACAGTGTAGGGCAACAAAGATAATGCCTCTCTTTAGAGCAGAGGTCACTCACTGTGAAATATTTGAGTTCCGTAAGCATAGGGTACCTCTCCTGTAACAAAATTCACTGCCTGTGGAGATGTCACTTGACCCTCATCACCCTGCAGTATTGTAGCCAGGAAAGCGACAAGAGAATCCTGATATCCAGATGCTGCTATGCTGTGAATGTCCTCCGACTCAGGCCCAGGGGCCTTGTGTCTTCTCCAGCATCAGTGAGACCATGGTGGGCCAACTTGCTAGTGTGCAAAACAGGTGAACTCTCCTTAGCTCCTTTCCAGTTCTTAAGAGCCAGAAGAGTAAGTTTTGGACTGTCTCTAGTGATAGGGGGTAGCCCTATGGTAATAGAAGGAGGAACAGCTAACAAAGATGTGGAGATTTCAGAGGCCCTGACCACTTCTTTCTGGCAGCAAACAATTCTTTTATTTATTTATTTATTTATGAGAGAGAGAGAGAGAGAAGGAGGCGGCGGAGGAGGAGGAAGTAGTAGATAGAGAATGGGCACACTAGGGCCTCTAGCTACTGCAAACGAACTCCAAATACATGTGCCACCATGTGCATCTGGCTTTATGTGAGCACTAGGGAACTGAACCTGGGTCCTTAGGCTTTGCAGGCAAGTGCCTTAACCACTAAGCCATCTCTCTAGCCCAACTCTTTTATTTTTGACAGAAACTCAGACAAAGGGGCCTGGCTGTCCTGAGGCAGAACATGACTAGAGAACCTGATCCTAGTGAGTACAGTGTGTGGTAGGCCTGGGGATAAAGGACAGGACTGGTTACCCGGAGCTGTGCTTGTATAGGGTCCTCCGAATCCTCTAGTAGATGTGATGATTAGCTAGGCGGGTGGTAGATCTAGCCAGCAGGACAGAGTCAAGCAGAAGGACCTGGTGCCAGGGTCTGCCCTGCGGGACCACCCAGTGCAGGGGAGGACTCAGGAGACCATCTAGGCTGTGTTCTGGTTTGGAGGAAGGAAGGCGCTGACAAAGGAAGAGGGGGCTTTGTAAAGGAACACAAGGCCACAGCCATCTCTCCTATGCAGTTCACAATCAGGTCCCTGTCATTCTATATCCCCTTAGCGCAAATATTTTGGATCTGCCCTAAAATGAACTATAAGAATTCTTAAAAATCTGGGCGTGGTGGCGCACACCTTTAATCTCAGCACTCGGGAGGCAGAGGTAGGAGGACACCATGAGTTCAAGGCCACCCGGAGACTACATAGTGAATTCTAGGTCAGCCTGTTCTAGAGTGAGACCCTACCTTAAAAAACAAACAAAAAATATTTTTAATTATATATATATATATATATATATATATATATATATATATATATATACACACATATATATATATCATTTAAAAAGAAAGGCCAATATGTGTTAACTTGCTGATTCACTCTCCCCATCCTCTCTTCCTTCCAAAAAACAAGCAGCCATAGCTACCAAGTTTCTCAGGGCCATTGGAGGACACTAAAGGGGACCTCAAAACAGCAGGAAGGTGGAAACAACCAGACTCTCCCAAAGGCAGAACAGGGCATCCATCATATATAGCCGGGTGATCCACAAGACAGTGACACTCACCACAGTTGTTGACTTAGAGAGTGCTGGGCATAACACAACCTTGTCCAGAACCACCTTCTCCATCCTCTAGAAATGAGAGGCCCATGCCCCATCTTTACTGGGCTGTCAGCACACTGCGATGGTGATAAGCAGGTAGCTGCAATTCTGAGCAATGATCTGTGAAATCAGAGACCTGAGCCAGATTTGGGGCTGTGATTAATTATAAACATTAAGTTCAGGGCTGGAGAGATGGCTTAATTGTTAAGGCACTTGCCTGTGAAGCGTAATAATACATGTTTGACTCTCCAGGTCCCATGTAGCCAGGCACAGTGATACAAACACACAATGTCACACATATGCCACAGGGCAGGCACACATGTCTGGAGTTTGTTCACAGTGGCTGAAAGGCCCCGGCATGCCCATTCTCTCTTTCTCTCACTCAAAAAATAAAATAAAACAAATAACAAAAAAACCCATTAAATTCACCAGCATCTATTTACTGGTAATTATTGACTATGAAGAAGACAAAATACTACTGTGTTGGGTGAATGAGACCAGGATGAGGGGCAGTTCAGAGTCACATGAAGTCACTGACAGTTTGAAACCAACTCCCTTTCTTTCTTCCTCAGTTATTGCTTCAGAACTCCTTGCAGGAAGGGCAGCGCATCCTGTCCATGGCCCCTCCAAACCCTGCCCAGACACTCAGGTTTCTCAAGGATGTGGACATTCAGTGACAGATGGGGCAACTCTTCTGGTCTTGAACTAAGGCTGCTTGTTGCATTTGGAAGGCCCCAGGAATGGCCTCTGTGTCCACTCTTAAGCCTTGTGACATTGTGCCAGCCCTCCAGCCTCTATAAACTGAAGACAGCCTGACACTCATCCACAGTATGCAGTGAAGATGAACTCAGGCTCTGCTTCCTCTGCGTCCTTGAGAGGGGAACACTCTCTCAGGCAGACAGGGAGTTGGATCTGCATGGGTTAGCTCTGTGAAGACACCACGTGGAAGACAGGCTCCACCTGTCCCGACAAGAGCACACTAACAGAAGCCACCACCTGTCTGAGGACATCCAGACCTGCAGGGCAGACTTAGATATTTAATGGAGCCAGTGTTCCAGCAGATTTGTACATCTGCCAGCAAGTCGCACACAATGCTCCAGCCAAGCCCGCACCAGGTGCTCTCTCTCCTAAATGAGAACTTGACTTTTCTTACGATGTACGAATTTGAAGACCAATAGAGCTCCAGGTGTCTCTTTGACTTCTGAAGAACTGATGCACTGATGTGAGACACCCTGGAGGACACTTCCTGTGACCAAGCCATTGTGACCCCTGGCAACCCGTGAGTGTGCAGGTCATAAGCACCTGTCCCTTGAAGGTGGGGCAGAGAAGCGGCCAGAGGTTACAAGTAGCTTGACCCGGGACAGCAGGCAGATCCTGGAGCTTCAAGGTCAGTGGGCAGAGCTAAAACCCACTTAGGCTAAAGGAAGTCAAGGACACCACATGTCCAGAGGTTGAGGCAAATCCAAGGCGAGACATCGGAAGGTGGCAGCTCCAAAATTAAGACCATTCAGAAGCAGCATTTCGCTAGCATCGGGCATGTGAATTGTCAACACACAACAGTGTGGGGGGAGTAACAGCTTACTCTGAGCCAAGTATTTGATGGCCAAGGACCGAGAACATGGATTCGGATCGTGCTGAAGGACACATGCCACCATAGAAGAGGTTATATGAACTTCTACAGTCACAGCACAAGGGAAGGTCATAAATTAATGCATTTACTAACCAGGCCCATCAGGTTGGCGGGTTACAGCAGGGCAGAGAAAACTCAACTACAGTTTCAGATGCTATCTGATGACATTCTAATCTTTTGTGCTGCTGGATCTAGCAGGGTGTTACTAAGTCCATACATTCCCATGTTTTACTAGCAGTCACCACGATGGTAGATTAGATACCTAGATACCAGAGTTGGTAATTATTGCTATTAAGGAGACTAAAGACAGTCAAGATAATTTTACCTCTTGATCTGTAAATTCTACCTCTCCACAATCACTGTTCTAATCAGTCCATCAGTCTGCAGAACCTTCAACAAAACAGAGCTTTTCTAGACAGTTTTAGTTCCCAGAATTCCCTTATATTTGCTGGACTCACTAAATCAATAATGTCATAATTTAGTATAAAATAAAACACAGGCTGAAATGAAATGGCCAAAGTTCTTTTGTCTTCCAGGAGCAGATGATATGCAGGGAGTGTGACCCAGCTGGTCTTTCCCTTGTCTCTGGGCTCTCCTGCCTAGCAAACCCTCACTTTGTTTCTTCAGGGACAAGGGACATAGATCCAGATAAAACACGCATTTCAGGTGTGGGCATGTGACCTAGTCCTGTCCAGTGAGATGCAAGAGGAAGTACCTAGACACCCTGGGATAGATTTTCCCCAGCTGATAAAAAAGCACTAATAAGTTAGCACCAGGACAAATGAGATAACCCTTACTTTTTTTTATAGAGAATTTAATAGGTGTAGGCCCTCTTGTAGCCCATGATTGATGGTAGCTTGATATTGGCGAGTGGGCTTATGTTTGGATATGGTTCTGACTTGTTTCCCAGCTCCAGCTATGGGTCCCATATGACTGAGATCAGTTAGCCAAATTAGGAGCAGTTGGTTCCCCACCATGGCTGTGTGCCACCACTGCACTTGTGTGGGCATTACAACAGGTTATTTGCTGCTAAGTAGGTTAGACCATGAGTTGCTTGGACAGATATTGGTCATTTTCCCCCAGTCGCCCATGTAGCACCTTCTGGCACTAGACGCGCTGACTGTCTGGGGACTGACTCTCTTCCAGCTTCCAGCCATGCCATTCTAATTTGCATGTCAATTACATATGGTGTCTTCAGCAGTAGGGTCTTAACACTAACCTTTGGTGGGTCATCAAGTACTCTGATAGAAATCTGTCTGTCTTTTAGGAAACCTTGTAGGTCTCTCTGATCAAAAGCTCATTGTGGATGATAGCCCCATGCTGGTACTGGGAGTTACAGGTCAGTGCCCACTAAGAAAATGAGGAATAAGACAACTAATATACAAGAGTTAGAGAGAAGGGCGGGGAGGGAGAGGGAGAGGGAGGGAGGGAAGATGCAGAAGATTAAGGTTAGTCTTGATCCTATCCTCTCCACTGTCTTGTGGTTCAGGTGTTCCCTGTAAGGGCCTGGTGAAGGATCAGCCATTTGGTCTGTCTTTTAGTAAGTAGAATTTTATGGTACCATTGCTGTTTGGGTCTAGATTTGCGTTTCCCACCCCTTTGATGCCCTCCCCTCCCAGACATTTATCTTACCCATAACTGTGGGCTAACTCCACAATGCATGACCCATATACCTCAACAAGGAGGGGCCAAGGGGAGGAGGTAGGTCACGGATGAGCCTAATAATGGTACCAGACTGAATGTATTTGCTGAATACAAAGCTAACTAATAAAGAAAAATAATAATAAATAAATAAATAAATAAATAAATAAATAAATCAACCAAAAAAAAAAAAAAAGCGCTAGTAAGAACACCCTTCTCTGGACCTTGTGTTGGGACGTGACGTTGATACCCGGAGCCACAGCAACCCTCCTGTACTACGAAGAACAGTATGGAGAACTGTAAGAACCTTGTACTACTTCTGGCCATACAATTATGAGCTACAAAATAACTGCTTGGCTAAGGCTGCTGTTGCTGGCCAAGTTCTTGGTGACCTGTGCCCTTTTTTGGCCCTTCTCACAGTGTGTGCACCTCTGTGGACCACATGTGGTCCCAATAGGTGAGCACAAGTTCTTTCTAATGATGTGGCCCCTTGAGGCAAGACACCGAGCTGGTAGGGGCTGCAATGGAGAAGCTATGTGCCTTTGTGTGGCACAGAATCTTGCAGGCTAAAAACTGAGGAGGTGCCAGGATGGGCCTTGCATGTGGAACTGCACTGGGCATATTCCAGGGACCATTCTGAGCGAACCTGATTTTCAGCTGACACTGTCACCTTGCAACTAGCCTGGGGGAAGCTTCCTGCTAAGTCTTTTAGCCCCTTTCAGCTGCATCCAGTGTTCCCGAGGGTGCTGTGGGGGACCTTGCTAAGGACAGCTGTGCATCTGAGAGAAAAACCATCTTACCCTGGCAGGCTCCCTACGGAAACTGCAGCTGTCCACAGGGAAAGGACATTTCTGCATTTCCTGCCTGGACAGTGGCTGCTTCTGTATGGTGGCCCAACAAAGCCTAAGTGTGACCTGCACTGTCACCTCATGCTTTTGTCCCTGCTCTGCCTAGAACATCCTGCCATGCATCACCACCCATTCAACTTTGTGTCACCAACAAAGGCTGTCCATAAAAGATCTCCTTTACCCAACAGCAGCAACAAACTTCGGTGGAAGATGGATGAAGGACTCCAGGAGGCATTTCTCTAAAGAACAACGAAGGCCAATGAGCCCATGATGAGATGTTCAACACCACTAGTCATGGGGGAGATCAAACCCAAAACCCCACCGAGAGCTTCACTCCCATTAGAATGGTGACGACAACGGAGAAAACAGAAAATAACACTGTGAGGAAACACAGCAAAGCAGAAACCCTTGTTGCTGGGAAGATAAAATGTGTGGCTGCTATGAAAAACAATATGGTGGTTTCCTGAAGATTGGAAATAAAATTACCATAGGCTCTAACAATTCTACTTCTGAATAAGCACCAAAAAGAACTGAGAGCAGCACCAAAAGCCAGGTATATGTATACTCACATCCACCATAGTCTTAGTCACAAGAATGAAAATAAGGATGTCACCTAACTGTTCATTGATGGATGGATGGGTGGATGGATGAACAAATGAATGTGAAACAAAATGCATACTGTGTCCGTGTGTAGTGGCTCACGTGATCATGAGCTGGTGGCACTATGTGGGGATGTTGTGGAACCTTTGGTATATGGAGCCTTGCTGGAGGAAGAGGGTCACTGGGGTGCAGGCCTTGATATTTTATAGCCTGGACCCAGTCTCTGTTCATTCTGCTTCTTGTGTCACAATGTGACCAGCAAGCTCAGCTCTGTGCCACCATGCCTGCCCACCATGAAACTAGATAAAACTTTCTGACCTTAAGGTGCTTCTGTCTGCTATTTGTTCACAGCAACAAGAAAGTAACTAATACTATATGTAGTGAAATACTATGCAGCCTTAAAAATGAAGGGGACTAAGACATATGCTACAAATGAATGAACCTTGAGGATGCTATGTGAAGTGAAATAAGGCAGCAACAAAACAACAACTCTTGTATGATGTCAAATTATGTGAGGTACTAGAATAGGAGAGCAGTCTTCATAGCAACAAAAAGTAGAACTGGGGCTGGAGAGGTGGCTTACCAGTTAAGGTGCTTCCCTACAGAGCCAAAGGACTCAGGTTTGACTCTCCAGAACCTACATAAGCCAGATGCACAAGATGATGCATGCTTCTGGAATTTGTCTGCAGTGGCTAGAGGCCCTAGCATACCCACTCTCTCTCTCTATTTGCCTCTTCCTCTCTCTTTCAAATAAATAAATAAGTTTAAAAATATTTTTTTAAAAAAAAAAAAGAAAGAAAGAACACAGGCGTGATGGTGCACACCTTTAATCCTACCACTTGGGAGGCAGAGAGAGGAGGATCACCATGAGTTCAAGGCCACCCTGAGACTACATAGTGAATTCCAGGTTAGCCTGAGCTAGAGTGAGACACTACCTCGAAAAGCCAAAAAATAAAAAATAAAATAATAATAATAATAATAATAATAATAAAGAAAGAAAGAAAGAAAATAGAACTAGAAGAGGGGGCTGGGCAGCCATTTTTAATGTAAATAAAAATTTAATTTTGCAAGGTTAAAAAATATTCTGGGGTGAGCAGCCCAGTACTAACATACAGGACACACTGTTCTGTACACTGAGGAATGGTTAGGATGGTAAAATTTGTGCTGTGTATTTTTCCTCACTCAAGTGATTATTGTGGCCCAGGCAGTCAAGTCTCAAAACAATCCTGATAGAGCAGAAATTCCTTGTTGATTCCTTGTTTTCTGTTCTATGAGGATTAGCATGGCTGTCAAGTCAATCTTACTTAGCGCATTTCAATTAAGTGAGCCAATAAAGGCCCTTGAATCATCAGGCCCGACTGGAGTTGGGATAACACTTCAACCAATTGATAATACACTTGGTCTGGAATTTAAGAACACTGAAAATAAGGAAAGGGCCCTAGAGACATCTAACAAATGAGAAAAGCAAAGTCCACAGACGAGAATGGAAGTAAGAATGGCATCTGATCTCACTTCTCTTGGACATATTAGATGCCAGAGACAAGGAGCAATGCTATACACATCTAAGACAACAGGATCATAAATTGAGAAGTGTGTGTCCAGGTGGACTACCAATCAAAGATATCAGGATATAAAAGGAAATACACATTTATATGTGAAAGGACACAAATTTTCCCCAACCCCCCCCCCCCCCCGTCAATTTTCTTATTTTTAGTGCTACGGATCAAATCCAAGGCCTAGTGCATGCTTAGCATATACTCACCACTGGGCCACACCTCAGCCCCTGAGGAGCTCTTCCTTAAGAAAGTTTCATTTATTTATTTGAGAGGTGGGGGTAGAGAGAGAGAGCACACCAGGTCCTCTAGCCACTGCAAATGAACTCCAGATGTGTGCGCCAGCTTGGGCATCTGGCTTTATGTGGGTACTGGGGAATCAAACCTGGGTCCTTTGGCTTTGCTGGCAAGTACCTTAACTGCTGAGCCATCTCTCCAGCCCTTAAGAAAGTTTTAGAGGATGCGCTCCAGCATGACAAGGAAGAAAACTGAGGAGGGAGGGGCAGTGAGAAGGAGAGCTGTACAGGCTGGAGTGGGAGCCCAGGGCGGACACTGGGGAGGCTGGGCACGTGGGGGACATGGTGTAGCACAGAATAGCAACAACAACAAACCCAAGTAAAACAAAACACTGTATAAATAGCAGGTTTCAAAATGAATGTAAATTAAATTGGGACATCATTTCAGCTTTTGGTGGGAGGTAAGCAAACACATTTGACCCTGATATTGGGAATTTTTCTTTATGTGATCCAGGGCTACTAAACCAAAGAGTTAACAAGTTTGAGGTCCTAAGGCTCTAATTCTACTCATTGCTTGGTGTTCAACATTGAAGAGACACAGACTACACTGAGTTTCCAGAACAGAGAGGTACCCTCAGTGCCATTGGCAGTGAAAGGCTACAGCTCCTGGAAGTAGCTGGAGAAAGGCTGGTGAGCTTGGAGCTGGTAGGCATGGAGGGAACAGGACTTCGAAAGTATGTCTAGACAGCCATGGTGCAATTCCATTGGTGATGGACTCAGAACCTGAAAACACAAGGCTCTTCTTAAAATCAAAGATGTTTCTTCTGAGACAAAGCCACCTCTACTGGGGCAGCAGAGGAACGCTCGCGTACAAGCAACAAGAGTGAGTCCCGCAACTCAGCAGAGCCACAGTGATCTGGAGAAAGGTACCCGTGTCCATGGAAACGATGGTGTGGTTTGTGCCAGACTCCAAAGCTGTCTTTCTGCTGAGGCCATGGGACACAATCTCTGAGCCTATGCCCGCCAAGGATTCAAACTAATGGAAAGTAAATAAATAAAGGTGGAAGAAAAAGAAATAGTAATGATAGTGAAGGGAAGATGTACTAATATTTTCTTTTCCCTCAGGGAGTTTAGACAATGATTAAAGCTGGCAAACAAGAAACAGATTTGCTTGTAAATAACAAATATGGGGAAAGCAGTGCCTTGAACAAGAAGAGCTTAAACTTGGTTTTCTTTAAAATAAAATCATCAGGTGGGCAGCCTGATACCAAAACCACATAGAGATACAAAAAAATTATAGACTGATATATTCCTGATGAATCTAGACATAAAAATTCTCAACAAAATCCTTGCAAACTGAATTTAAGAACACACCAAAAAGCATTATCCACTTTGAATAAGCAGGCTTCATTCCAGGGATGCAGGGATGGTTCAATATATGGAAATCGATAAACATAATACACCGCATAAACAAACAGACACAAGACCACATGGCTATTTCAATAGATGCTGAGAAGACCTTTGACAAAATACAGCATCATTTCATGATCAATGCTGAAGAGACTAGGATGGAAGGACCATATCTCAACACAATGAAGGCTTATATATAAAGCACCTAAGGCACATACTAAATGGAGAAAAAAAATGAAAGAGTTTCCATTATGATTGGGAATAAGATAGTAGTGCCCAATCTCACCACTGTTCTTCAACATAGTGCCAGAAGTCCTAGCACAAGCAATAAGACAAGAGAAAGAAATAAAATGGATACAAACTGGAAAGGAAGAGGTCAAACTAAAATTTGAAGATTACATGATTTTATATAAGTGACCCAAAAGACTCTACCAAAAACTTCTAAACTATTTCAGCAAAGTAGCAGGATATAGAATCAACACACAAAAATCAGTATCCTTTCCGTATGCTAAAGACAAACACAGGGAGGAAGAAATCAGCAAGGCAGTCCCATTTTCATTAGCCACAAAAAATTAACTATCTTGAAATTTCATTAACCAAGGACATGAAAGACTTATACAATGAAAACATAAAAACACTGAAGAAAGAAACTGAGGAGGATATGGGAAGATGGAAAGACCTCCCATGCTCACAGACTGGAAGAATCAACATCAAAATAATGGCCATTCTACTGAAAGTAATTTATAAATTCAATGCAATACCTATAAAAAGTCTGGCAATTTTCTTCACAGAGATAGAAAAAAATAGTCTCAAAATTTATATGGAACTACAGAAGGCCTCAGATATCCAATACTATCCTTAGCAAAGGAAACACATAAGGGCTTGGAATGGTATCTTCCAAGTCCTGAAAGATAATAACAGTCAACCAAGATTACTTTATCCTGCAAAGCTATCTATCCAAATTGATGGAGAAATAAAGACATTTCACAACAAAAACGGGCTAAAGGAATTTATGACAACTAAACCAGCTCTACAGAAAATACTTGAAGGAATTCTTAATGCCAAAGAGAAAGCAAAACCCACTCAGGAGGAAAAAGGAAAAACTAAACCACACTCAAATAACAGTTAAAACAAATGAGTAAAGGGAAAACAGGAAACACTACAAAATAAGAATGGTGAGAATAAATGAATACTCTTCAATAATAACTCTTAATATCAATGGCCTCAAATCATCCAAAAGACACAGGCTTGCAGACTGGATTAAAAGGCAGGATCCTGCCATTTGTTGCCTCCAGGAAACTCATCTCTCAATAAAAGATAGATACCGCCTTAGGGTGAAAGGATGGAAAACGGTATTTCAAGCTAATGGGCCTAGGAAACAAGCAGGGGTTGCTATCCTAATAACCTGACAGGATAGACTTCAAGCCAATATTAGTGAGGAAAGATAAAGAAGGTCATTTTATACTGATTAAAGGAACACTCTAGCAGGAAGACATTACAATCCTAAACATATATGCACCTAACATGGGGGCTCCCAGTTTCACTGAACAAACACTATTAGACTTAAGGTCACAGATAACATCAAACACAATTGTAGTGGGAGACTTCAATACCCCACTCTCATCAATTGACAGGTCATCCCGGCACAAAAATAAACAGAGAGATATCTGAATTAAGTGATGTCATGGAACAAATGGACCTAACAGATGCCTACAGAACATTCCATCCAAATGCTACAGAATATACATGTTTTTCAGCAGCACATGGAACATTCTCTAAATAGACCATATATTAGGGCACAAAACAAATCTCCACAAATATAAGAAAACTGAAATAATCCTTGTACTCTATCTGACCACAATGGGAATGAACTGCAAATCAGCAACAAGAAAAGCTACAGAACATACAGAAATTCATGGAGACTAAACAGTACACTATTGAATGATCAATGGGTCATTGAAGAAATCAAAAAGGAAGTCAATAAATTCATAGAATCAAATGATGATGATAATACAACATACCAAAACCTTTGGAACACAATGAAGGCAGTCCTAAGAGGGAAATTTATAGCTCTAATTGCCTACATTAAGAAATTAGAGAGTTTACAAGTAAGCAATTTAATGCTTCATGTTAAGGCCTTGGAAAAAGAAGAGCAAGGCAAACCAAAAAGCAGTAGACAAGAAGAAATCATAAAGATTAGGGCAGAAATCAATGAAAGAGAAACAAAAAAAAAAAAAAATCCAAAGAATCAACGAAACAAAGAGTTGGATCTTTGAAAGTTTAAACAAGAATGATAAACTTAGCAAATTTGACCAGAAGAAAGAGAGAAGAGACAAAAATTAATAAAATTAGAGATGAAAAAGGCACCATTACAACAGATAACAAAGAAATTCAGACAATTATAAGGACATACTTTAAGAATATATATACCTCTAAGTTTGAAAATCTGAAATAAATGGATGACTTCCTTAATTCATATGACCTACCAAAATTAAATCAAGATGAGATAAGCCATTTAAAGAGACCTATAACAAGTACAGAGATCCAAGCAGTTATAAAAAGTCTCCCAACTAAAAAAAGCCCAGGCCTAGATGGATTCACTGGTGAATTTTACCAGACCTTCATGGTAGCACCATGCTAACACCATTGCTTCTCAAACTTTTCCATAAAATAGAAAAGGAAGGAATTCTACCAAACTCCTCCTATGAAGCCAGCATCACCCTCAACCAAAAGCAGGCAAAGATAGAACAGAAAAAGAAAATTACGGACCAATCTCCCTCATGAACATAGACGTAAAAAAATCTGAACAAAATATTGGCAAACAGAACACAAGAATATATCAAAAAGATTATTCTCCCCAACAAAGTTGGCTTTATCCCAGCGATGCAAGGGTGGTTCAACATACACAAATCAATAACTACAATATATCATATAAATGGTCTGAAGGACAAAAATCACATAATCATCTCAATAGATGCAGAAAAGGCATTCGACAAAATCCAACATCCTTTCATGGTAAAACTGTTACAAAAACTGGGACTAGAAGGAACATATCTCAACATAATAAAAGCTATTTATGACAAACCTACAGCCAACATAATACTAAATGGGGAAAAGCTCAAAGCTTTTCCACTAAATTCAGGGAAAAAAAAAAACAAGAGTGTCCACTGTCTCTACTTTTATTTAATATAGTACTAGAAGTCTTAGCTATAGCAATAAGGCAAGAGACACTCATAAAAGGGATTAAAAATTGGAAAGGAAGAGATCAAATTATCACTATTTGCAGATGATATGATTCTATACATAAAAGACCCTAAAAACTCTACCAGCAAACTGTTAGAGCTTATAAACACTTTAAGCAAGGTAGCTGGATACAAAATAATTACACAGAAATCAGTAGCATTCCTATATACTAACAACAAACATGTGGAGAATGAAATCAGGGAATCTCTCACATTCACAGTTGCCTCAAAAAATAAATAAATAAATAAAATAAAGTACCTTGTAATAAACTTAACTAATGAAGTGAAAAATCTCTACAATGAGAACTTTAAATCACTCAAGCGATAAATTGCATAAGATACAAGGAAATGGAAATACATCCATGTTCTTGGATTGGAAGAATCAATATTGTGAAAATGTCAATCAAAAGCAATATACACATTTAATGCAATCCCCATTAAAGTTCCAGTGGCATTTTTTACAGGAATAGAAAAACAATCCTAAAATTCATTTGGAAGCACAAAACAATCTCGAATAGTCAAAACGATTTTAAGCAACAAAAATAAGGCTGCTGGTATCACCATACCTGATTTTAAGCTATATTACAAAGCCATAGTAATAAAAACACCATGGTATTGGCACAAAGACAGACATGTAGATAAATGGAACAGAATAGAGGACCCAGATGTTAATCTAGCCAGCTACAGCCATCTTATTTTTGACAAAAATGCCAAAAATATTCACTGGAGAAAAGAAAGCCTCTTCAACAAGTGGTGCTGGGAAAACTGGATATCTACATGTAGAAAGATGAAAATAGATCCTTGTCTTTCTCCATGCACAAGAATCAAATACAAGTAA
Organism: Dipus sagitta; assembly: GCA_036346955.1. Classification (NCBI taxonomy): domain Eukaryota; kingdom Metazoa; phylum Chordata; class Mammalia; order Rodentia; family Dipodidae; genus Dipus; species Dipus sagitta. Next base: position 31,562,741 of record CM070786.1, read on the forward strand.
ATCAGGGACCTTAATATCAGACCTGAAACTCTGAAATTGGTAGAGTTACGGGTAGGGGAAACCCTTCAAAATATTGGCAAAGGTAAGGACTTTCTGAATATAACCCTAATTGCTCAGAAAATAAAACCACTAATCAACTACTGGGATCTCATGAAATTACAAAGCTTTTGTACAGCAAAGGCACTGTGAATAGAGCAAATAGACAACCTAGGGAATGGGAGAAAATCTGTGCTAGCTACTCATCTGACAGAGGATTAATATCCAGAATGTACAAAGAATTCAAAAAACAGATCAACAAGAAATCAAGCAACCCAATCAAAAAATGGGCTATGGAACTAAATAGAGAGTTCTTATCAGAAGAAATACAGATGGCATATAAACATCTAAAAAAGGGTTCTGCATCCTTAGCCATCAGGGAAATGCAAATTAAAACTACCTTGAGATTCCATCTCTCTCCTGTCAGAATGGCTAGCATCAAGAAAACAAAGGACAATAAATGTTGGCGAGGATGTGGTAAAAGGGGAACCCTTCTGTACTGTTGGTGGGAATGTAATCTGGTACAGCCATTGTGGAAATCAATGTGGAGGTTCTTGAGACAGCTAAAAATAGATTTACCATTTAATCCAGCTAAAGCACTCCTAGGCATATATCCTAATGACACTTCTCACTACCTTAGAGATAGTTGCATAACCATATTTATTGTTGTTCTATTCACAATAGCTAGGAAATGGAACCCGCCTAGATGTCCATCCACAGAAGAATGGATAATAAAGGTGGCACATTTACACATGGAGTTCTATTCAGTTGTAAAGAAAAATGAAATTATGAAATTTTCAGGGAAATGGATGGATCTTGAAAGGATTATGCTAAGTGAGTTAATCCAGGCCCAGAAAGCCAAAGGTCGCATGTGCTCTCTTATATGTGGGTCCTAGCTACAAATATATAGGCTTGTGTGTGATCTGGAACTAAAAATCAGTAGCAGAGGCCCATAAACTAAGAAAAGGCTATAAGGGAGGGAGGAGAAGGAAGGTCTTAAGGGGATGGTATTGTATATATGTAAGTAGAAGAACAGATTACAGGGAGGGGAAAGGTCTAAGTGAGGTCAGGGGAAGAGATTGTATAAAAGAAAGGTGGGGGGGAGGGTCAATCAAAATTTAAGATATTCTGAATAAGACATATGAAAATCTACTTTCTTAAATAATGGCACATCCAAAAGCCATAGATTGTTACTAGAAAATTTTCAGTGCCAGGGATGGGATACCTTCCAGTGAGTTGTTGGCCAGGGAGGGTCCCTGTTGCCTCCAAAACATTATAGGCTATTGCTAAGGCCCTTGGTTTCCCACAAGAAAGAGATGGTAAGACCCTATTGTTGAAGACTTCATATGCCTGAGTGGCAAAGTCACTGAGAAATCAATCTGGTGCTGAGCAGAAAACCTTATCCCTGTAGCCCAGGCAACTGAAAGCTGGAAAAAGCTGCACTGTATACAGTCTTATGGGAGACAGAAGTCATCAGCGGTGAAAACAGTGGACACTGAAAACCTCAAGTTTGGTCAGACAGGCCAAATGACTGAATAAGTGCAATAGTGGCATGTCTTCTCTGGGGGAAACCAATTGCTTTCTAATTAGAATGAAGGCCCACTCTATGGGAGGGCATACGTTCCTGGTACTGAAAACCTAATCAAAAGCCTTCGGCAGGGGAAGTCATGAGTCTTAGGGGTATAATGCCTGCTCTTGTCTGGATAAATGCATATATTACTCTCACCAAATTGCCCTGAAAGCACTACAGCTAATGTTCATACTCATATATTAATGCTACTCTCACTTCTGATTAGAGAGAGCTTCTCTTTTCAGATGCCGATAATCACTGGGATGACCCAAAAGGCAACATAATGCTGCGAAGAAGGGACAGAGGAGTGTCTAGCATTGAAACATCTCACACCCTCAAGGCTCAGGGTCCGTTGCGGAAGAGGTGGCAGAAAGCATGTAAGATTCAAAGCAAGGGTACCACTCCTTACGTACAACTGTCCGGACAGAATTTGGCCTCGATATCCAAGACCTCGCAGTGCCTAGCAATACCCACACAAGACCCTCATAATAGGAGAAAAAGATGATGACATCAAATTAAAAGACTAATGGAGAGAGAGAGGGAATGTGACAGACAGCAGAGTTATGAAGGGGAAAGTGGGGGAGGAGAGGGGAGGGAAATACCATGGTTTGTTGTCTGTAAGTATAGAAGTTGTCAATAAAAATATATATATATATGTCAAAAAATTTTCAGGCCTTTGCCAAGTACATAGTTACCAGACAGAGCTCAAAGGTAAGACCCTATTGCTGAAGACACCACAGGGCTGCCATCTCAGAATACCAAGAGTCAGTGTGGGAGTGACTGTGTGATAATGGTCACCAACAGCATGAATAAGCAGGAGAGCCACACAATCTACTAGCTAGGCAAGAACTACACACATGTGCAAGAGTGGCACATAGCCTCTGTGGGTAGTCAACTGCCCTGTGACTGGACATGAGGCCTGCTCAGTGGGAGAACACACATGACTGGTATTGGAATTCAGGTCAGTACCCCATGGTCGGGAAAATCACATTACCAGAGAGAAGCCCTCAGTGTTTCCTGTACAAGTCAGGTGGGTCACCCAGCAAAATGTCTCTCAGCTCCTAAGAATGTTCCCTTCAGTCAAAGCTACTCTCACCCTTGGTCGCAGAATGTATTTTATCTTCCGGGTGGCAGAGAATACTGGGAGATCCAAGACCCATCAACACAAGAAAAGACAGCAGAATGCTTGCAAGGTTACGTGTCACCTCTACCACATTTACTGGGGTCCAGAAGAAAGTGCAGAGGAAGCAGTGACTTGAGTATAGCTTCCAATGCCAACCTGACAACCACACCCAGAAAAATATCAAACACTATGCTGAACCAAAGTACATCATAACAGAAATACAGGCTGCGGAGAAGTCAACACTAACCAATAATACACCTACCAAGGCCCAGGGACTGTTGCAGAAGAGGGGCCAGGAAAACTGTAAGAGCCACAAGGTGGGTAGAAAACCCTGAGGCACAGCCCCCCCGCCCAGATACAGAGGGCCTACTTACCCCACAGTGAACACCAATAATCCTACTGAGGAGGCCCATCAGGGAAATGGGGATGGGGGGAGGACATTACAATTTAGGTTAAAAATAATAAATAAAAAAATCAAAGAAAAGAGTATTTCTTCCAACCACGTATGGTTACACGATGCTATCATAGCTCCTTCCACTATACCTGTCTTTCAGGTGGGAAGGAAGAAGAGGAGAGAAGGGCTGAAGCCAACCATGGGAGCTGATTCCCTTTCTAGTGGGTTTCCCCATGGCTCGCCACAACTTCTGCTGGCTTCTCACTGGCCAGCACACCATGAAGGGAAACCCATCATCACAGGACAACCTGAGTGCAGATGGAACTCAGTTGCTCTCCAGACACCTGCATTTGCCTTAGTAAGGGAGGGTGGCAAAGGCATACTGGCTAAGCAACTCACCATCCAGGAAGAGAGAGAGAGAGAGAGAGAGAGACTATCTCTGTGAATAAGCATGTATTATGCAAGTGAAAGGTAACCAACAAATGACTAATTTGTAATAGACACCACAGGTGGAGGAAGGGCAGGGTGCAGAGAACGAAAAGAGTTAAATCTTCATAAAGAGCCTCAGTGGGATAGATCTAGAGTAGTGCATTTAGCCCCCTAAGTGATTCATAGTCAAGAAGCTACAGGAACGTGCCTTTGGGGTGTTTGCAAGGTGAGGGAGGAGATGCAGCTAAAACTTTCAATGAAAAGACTTAATGTGACATTCGATTATTCCAAAAACATGTGCACTCAGGGCTAGGGAGATGGCTAACAGTAAGTGCTTGCTGGGCAAGCACACAGACCTGAGTTCAGATCCCCAGCACCCACGTAAAAGTTGGGTGATGGTGTACACCTGTAATCCCAGGGCTGGGGAGGCAGCCACAGAAGGATCTCTGAGACTTACTAGGCAGCTGGTCTAGTGGAATCAGGGAGTCCAGGTTCTGTGAGAAACCCCATCTCAAAGAATAAGGTGGGGGCTGGAGAGATTGCTTAGTGGATAAGGCACTTGCCTGCAAAGCCAAAGGCTGCAGGTTCAATTCCCCATCATACACATAAAGCCAGATGCACAAGGTGGTGCATGCATCTGGTGCTCATTTACAGTGGCTAGAGGCTCTGACATGCCCATCTTCTCTCTCTCTATATATATATATCTATCTCTGTCTTTCTCTCATAAATAAATAAATAATTTTTTTTTAAAAGAAGAAGGTGGAGTGCTATGGAGGGAGACACCTGATGGCAGACTCTGACCTCCGCATGTGGAGCACTTGCTTGTGTTTGTAAATTCACATGCACCCACACACATACGAACATGCATACATACCAAAAAATGTGCGCATATTATTTTGATTAAAATATCAGTGAGTAGCTGACTGCTGGGAGCCAAGCACGGCCGTTTCCTTCACCCCTGACAACCTGCTTCTGTGGTGGGAAGGCACCATGCTTTTAAACCTGGAGCTTTGCCTTAGAAAGTGACAAAACCCAGCTGCATTTGGGGCTTCTTTTATCTCACTTCATGCAGCTGATGCATTCCCTTTGTTGGTGAGCCACATTTAAAGTCCCTTATGAGCAGACAGACTTGGGCACACACAACAGACCCTGTGGTTCTGGGGTCACATGTGCTGCCACCTTGGAGAAAAGGTGCTAGTATCTCCCTCCCTCCTTCCTCCATCCATCCTCCAGGCCACTCCTATCTGTCTGTGGACCTCTTTGCAGGGAAACATGCTCTCTGCCTACCTGGTCCACACCTCAAATCGCTGTTCTAATGTCTCTATAATATATTAAAAAGCCACAGCCAAAGGAGTTCTGCTGAAATAGGCAGGAGTTCAGGCCATTTTGGACCAAGTCCTAGAATGCACCCGGTATGCTGAGCTGTGCAGTCTAATTTATGAGCATGTAGGTCTGCTGTGAAATTGGGAAATGAAAGCAGAAACCATTAGCACTCACATGGCCAGGGCAGGGCAGGGCCGAGCCCACAGCTATAACAGGCCTTTTCATAGGGAAGACTGGTGAGTTCTTAGGAGCAGACACTGAACGCTGTCAGTTCAAGGTGGGCTCACAAACTCATCCTTGTATTTTACTGGTGCTCCCTGGACGACAGGTAGGTACATCTCCTGGCGTTATGCCCTTGCTGTTGTCCAACACCCTCCAATGTTTTTAACAACAGTGAAACACCTGTGTGTCCATCTGGGTAGATATGAAAAGTACACTTCCTGATGAGAGGGTACATTGCTATATAAAGAAGGAAGGCAGAACTGACGGCTTCTCAACTTCCTTCTAGCCAGGGCACACAAGCTACCATACAGCTAGGCATTTCTGAATTAAAGGGCAGGCCGTGCATTCTTAATAGTGCTGCAGGTATGCACACAGTTCACACCAGCAGGCCATGCACTCTTAATCATGCTGCAGGTATGCACACAGTTCACACCAGCAGCTTCTGGTTGACGGAGCTTGTCAGCCAGAGATTTGCTACCTGACCTTGACCATGCCCCCTCAGCTTTGAGGGCAATTCTTTAGTGCACCAAGAAAAATAACTACTTTCTTTTTGAGGGAAAATGCATTCCTTCAAAGACTTCAAAGGAAACATTAGGCATGTCTCAGCAGTGACTCAAAAGTATACTGGAAAAGAAATCATACGAAACCGCATGTAGAATAATGTTTTCAAACATAGCAGGCCTCAGGCCCAGATTAAAATTTACACCATTTGGAGAAAAAGCCTTTGCAGGTGTGATTAAGGATCTTGAGATGGAGGTGCTAAATTCAAGCACATGTATTCTTACAAAAGAGAGATCTGACAAGCATAAAGTGAAGGTCAAGTGAAGGTAGAATGAGGGAGAGTTGGGATGCTGGCTTCAAAGATTGCGGTGATATGGCCATAAGCCAAGCACGGTCAGTGGCCGCTGCGGTTGGAACCGATGAGGCACAACCTGCCCCTGTCACAAAAAAAGGAATAAGGTCCTCCTGACACTTGGCTTGTGGATAACTGCTTTTAGACTTGGAGCCCCCATGGCTGTGAGAAAACATCTCTCTGTAGTTTTAAACTACCAGGTTTGTGGTAATTTGCGATAGCAGCTATAGAAAAGTGAAGCACTCAGAGGTGTAGGAGGGAAAAGCTCATTTTGTACAACAGCTATCTCAAATACTCTGTTCCATACTGACTTTTTTTTTTAAAGTTTTTTGTTTGTTTATTTATTTATTTGAGAGCGACAGAGAGAAGGAGGCAGAGAGAGAGAGAGAGAATGGGCGTGCCAGAGCTTCCAGCCTCTGTAAACGAACTCCAGATGCGTGCACCCCCTTGTGCATCTGGCTAACGTGGGTCCTGGGGAATTGAGCCTCAAACCGGGGTCCTTAGGCTTCACAGGCAAGCGCTTAACCGCTAAGCCATCTCTCCAGCCCCCATACTGATTTTTTGACAGAATTCAACTTCAGCCTATAGCAAGTGTGATACAAAAGAGGTGAAGTATCCATCCAGGTCTGGGCAAAGTCCCTCCTGAAGCAGGAAGCAGGAAGCAAGGGCAGGCAGACAGGGCCCAGTCCTCAAAAGTAACACCTGAACAGGGGAGTGGGAAGTGGAGAAGACCAAGTTTAAAACTTTCCCTAAACTAATTCTACCACACAGCCATGTCTATATGTGAGTGAGTGAGTGTGTGCGTGCATGCGTGTGTGTTCAGGGAGCACATCTTCAAACAAATGCAGTGTAACTAACAAACGTGTAATCTGTAAGCGTATGTCAGCAGGCTGTTCTTTGAAGGTTTTCCTATGATCACAAAACGTTAGAGACCAGGATGTCTACCACAGCAGGAGGCTGGTTAAGCTGCAGGTAGGACTAGGCAGCTTTTAAAAAAGAGTGCCATATTTCCATATATATACTGATGTGGCAGCTCATTAGAGAATAAATATAAGCTGGGAAGTGCAAGTTGCAGAGTATTGTTACACTATCTCATATTAAGCAAAGCAATCTAAGCTACTATAATAGGCAGCAACAATATACAGAATATATACACCTGCTTGCATTCACAAACTCACCGGATGAGTTACATCCAGCAGTAAGCCATTACCTCTGAGGGAAGGAGCAGGGCCACTGGGGGGTGGCAGAAGTGGACACCACATGAACTTTAATACTATTATTTTATACTGAAATATTTTTCCATGCCCATGTTTCCCTTGTATCTGTAGGTTTACTTCAGCCAACTGCAGTCTGAAAATAGTAAATGAAAAACTCTAGAAACAAAAAATTCCTAAGATTCACATTTCAATCTGTTCTGAGTAGTGCTCCATTCCTCCAGGGATACGAGCCATCCCCTTGTCCGGTGTATCCATGCTGTGGATGCTAAGAGCTCACTGGTCACTCAGCAGCCCTCTTGGCTGGGAGACTTGCCACACCACGATGTTTGTGTTCAAGTAACTTATGTTTTACTTAAGAGTGGTGCTGGCAGCGTGGGTAGGCCAGAGCTGTAAAATGCTTCCTTTCAGTGACAATGTGAAAGTTCTCAACTTAATAAGGAGAGAAAGGAAAAAAAAACTCCCATGCTGAGGTTGCCAAGGTCTACGAGCAAATCCTCTCTGTGGAACTGTAAAGAAGGAAAAAGAAATGAATGCCAGTTTTGCTGTTGCCCCTCAAAGGAAAACTGTTCTGGCCACAGGGTCTGGAAAGTGCTTAGTTAAGGGGAAAACACTTGGTTCTAGGGGTTCGTACCACACTAGGGGTCTGGGAACATACCCCTCAGGAATCTTGCTCTAGATTTTAAGAAACGAAAAGGATGAAAATGCTGTAAAACACACCATGAGGTCCTTGTCTGGTACACAGTGTGACGCACAGTGGACACCACCAGTGACTCTGCCTGGGGAAGGTTCGTGTGGCAGACGGGCTTAAGATGGACTACGTGGGGCTGCTGGAGGCTTCTCAGCAATCCTCAATGCCAAAGGCTGGAGACACAGAGCCGTCTTCTATGTAAATCTGCCTGCACTGTCAGTGACCAAAGGCAAGTGTGTCTTTTGTCACCAGAATAAAGCAACGTCCTTATTTGCCAATTCATCAATTTCCCACCAAAGCCAAGGGGAGACTTGTCTTCTGCACAGTTTCTCCTGAGATGACCCACGTGAGGCTCCCTCTGGAGGCTCCTTTACCTTAGAAAGGATGGCTTCCTCACTGTGACTAACATGGGCCTCTTGCATCCGCGGGAGCTATTGCCAGGACAAAGCAGACTGAGCTCCAGGGCTCAGGGGGAACTTGAGACTGGGATCCAGTGTCCCCTCTTCCTTGTTCACGTGACACAGTGGTTGGGATTATCAGACAAGCAAACTGACCAACTGTATACCAAAAAACCTTAATACAGTTAGGAGAAATACACACTGACCCTCAGGACCCTCAATGCAGAGCTGTGATTTCCAGACAAGAAGAAACTATGATCCCAATTTCCTTTAGGTAAGATAGATAAAAACACGGGAGAGCTGCCTAGGGAGATGGCTCAGTGGATAAAGCACTTGGTATGCAAGCATTAGGTCCTGAGTTTAAATCCCCAGGACCCATTAATGCCAGATGTCAGCATGAGCTCCTATAATCCCAGTGCTCCCACAGAGAGATGGCTAGAGACAAGCAATCTCCTGAAGCTTGCAGGCTAGGGATGGCTAGAGACAAGGGAATCTCCTGAAGCTTGCAGGCTAGCTAGCTTGGCAACAGCAGCAGCAAACGAGAGGCCCTGCCTCAAAACAAGGTAGAAGGTGAAGACTGACACCTCAGGCTGTCCTCTGACCTCCACATATGTACAGTGGCACGTGTGTCTGCACTCACACACATAAGCATGCACACATATGTCCAAGATTACAGTACATAACATATAAAGAAATGAAAGTGTGGACGGGTATCTCTTCACCACATACCAAAGGGACACAGTACCTGGATGGCTGCACGTCTCTACAGACATGTAGCTTATGTGATGGCTCTCCATGAAATTGGTGCTTAAAAAATATAATTTATTTTTATGAGAGAGACAGAGAATTGGTAGGCCAGGGTCTCCAGCCACTGAAGTAGAACTCCAGATGTGTGTGCCATCTTGTGTGCATGTGGGACCTTGTGCGATTGTATCACCTTGTGCGTCCGGCTTTTGTGGGACCTGGGGAGTTGAACATGGGTCCTTTGGCTTGGCAGACAAGTGCCTTAAGCAGTAAGCCCTTTCTCCAGCCTGAACTTGCTGCTTTTTCCTGACTTAAACGAACCAATTCCTGCTCTCTCTTATACAGGATGAAACCACTCATCTGAGTCTACCATGTAGTAATACTGCCTGATATAAGGCAAGCTCTTCATTCCTGGCTGTTTGGGGCTGAGGGCTGTGTAATTACATATAGCCCATGACAGGAACAGAGGGGTTGACACTTGGGTTCAAACACGGAAGATACATTCTTTCTCTGAAGGTAAGAAATTCAAAGAAATACAAGAATAAAGAGGACTGACAGCAGTGTTTGACTCCATTTCCCTTCCCAGAGGCAAAAGGTGCTGATACCACTGCAAAGGAGAAGTATCTATCTTATCTCTAAAACCCTCAGGGGAAGATTTCATAACCACTTATAAAAGGGAATATCCGATTTCCCTTCAATAGTAGGATTAAAGACATAACCAGAGAAAACTACCATATGGTTTTTCAAATTAAAAACAGCAACAACAACAACAACAAACAACATAAAATCCCCCTCACTTTGTTATCTCTAATGTGATTATTTAAAATAACTTTCTGGTTTAATCCAACATGAGCCTTTCTGCTGAAAAAGGAAAACATTTTGGAAACTAAGACGAGCACAGAGTTGTCGCAAAGGCTTAACTGGGATTTCTATAGGAAGTGGTGAGGAGGTAAGAGTCTCTGGTCTATGACAGCTTTGACAGAAAGCATGAGAGACAGACACCCAATAAGCAAAAGATATTTGAAACATGAAAAATCACTCATTAGAAACTAAGTAACAGCATTGACCATATGTTTCCACTTTAAGTTTCATAAGACGTCCCCACTTTTTACAGAATAGTTCCTGTGTCGGTAAAAACAAAATAGATTAAAAACTCCACCAATGATTCCACATATATTCATGCCAAATAATTCAACAGGCAGAGGCTATTATTCTGAGAGAAGGGATTCTGCCTAACACCCGTGATATTAGAAGGTCATGATGCGTGGCACTTTGTCTGCACATGTGCTGCTAACCCTCTGCCCCCAGCTTTGAACTGCTTTTCCATCAGGAATGATGAGATTCCGGGCCCCCAATGATCCTGGGAGCATCTCTAAGGCAGATGCTGGACTGAAGAGGGCTCACACCTGCCGGTGCAGCCTAGCTGTGTCTATGGGAAGAGGAACCCTTAGAGTTCTGGCCTCCCCTGCCCAGCCCCCAAGGGCCTGTTAAAGCCTCCCCTGCCCACTCAGTGCCCACGCCCCACCCCTTCTCTTTCTCTCTGCTGCTACAAAGCAAGGCTGCCCAGACTGCCACTCTCCTCTCCCACATGGGGAGGAGCATGGATGGCTCAAGGACCAACACTCTCCTCCCTTCACAAAACAAGCTGCTTGGACCTCACTGTGTCCACCCTCATTGGTCCTACCAGCTCCCACTCTGAGGGAGAACAGTTGAGGTTCTCACCAAAAGTCCCAATCAGGCTGCAGGTGGTACTGGAAAGAAGCCCTTCGCCCTGAGTTCCACTCTGAACCTGTCAGGGCCCATCACTGTCCTCCAAGGTAGTCTTGGAGAGTGGAGACACACCTACCAGCAGCCATGATGCAATAAGTTGTGATCAGAGTACCACAAAATGTAAAAGGACACTGAGGTGAGGCTGAATAGCTCTGGGCGGGTCAGTGGAGAGAAGCTGTTGAGTCAGCATGTGTGCTGGGTGAGGGCATTACCAACCACGTGAGGGGGGCCACTGCTGCTGCTTGATTATGTTCAACTAGATGTTGTTACTCCATCTTGGCAGAAGAGGCCCCAGGGATGTGGACTAATTGCTTATGGCTGCATGGCAAGGGGGAGTGAGCTGGCATTGGACCCTACCCTGCCAAGTTCTCCAGGTCCCTGCTGGGCTGTGCTATGAACAAAGTATACTGCAGGTGGAAATGATTTTTCACCTACTATTGGACTTGGGAGGGACTTCACTGCTCCAACTCCCAGGTTTCCCAACAGCATAATGCTTACTTAAGTGAGGCCACAAAACTCTCAAAGCCAAATTAAATCCACTTTAATTTTGAAAGCAACAGCAACAAGATACCCTGCAGGCTCTTTCCCTAGGAGACAGGATAGAGCTCCAATAAGCCACCATCCAGTCCCGCCCTCCCTCCAGAGAGGCTGAGAATCATGGCAGAGCCAAGAGCAGCCCTGCTTCTGGGAGAACAGAAGTCTCTCAGGAGCTCCACAAGTACAAAGGTAAATGCAGCGGAAGAGAGAAGCCTGCATTGGATGTGCCAAACCAGAGAGGTCCTTAACAGAGGAGGCAAAAAGACTCAAGAGTACATAAGTGCAGTGCAAGCGGCTTCTTTCCGTGTTATTCAAACAGTGGAGCTCTAATGTTACAGGAAAGGCTAGAAATGAAGGAATGCCAGAAGTTCAAAGGACCGTTGCTTCACAAATGTCACAACTGATTGGTGTTACTCTGTCACTTTCTGTGTTCGCTCCTTTTATCAAAATACTTGTTTGGATGAAATGCCCCCTAGGAGGTCATCCTTCAAATAAGATGAGATGTGGGAGTGCTTTTTTTAGGTTTAAATTTAAGTGCAAAACATTCGTAAACCACTCAGTGTGTCACAGAACAATAACATAGGGATGTTATGAAGAATCTCTCATAGCTTTGAAAAACTGTTCAATTAAAAAATAATAGAAATCAGAAGTCATGAAGTGTTTGTATAAGTTGAAGCCAGTCATATGTCAGTAGGTTGGTGGTTATCATTTTCCTAAGTCAGAGTCCTCTGTGCAGTAAGAAGACCTGCATTTGAAACACCAAGCATTCTCTCTGTGTGCCCAGTCCCATTGGCGTCCTCTCTCTGACCTCTCTGATAGCTCCCTTCCTCGCCTCCACTTTCTAAAGCACGTTTCCAGCCTCTCTTTCCAGGGTCTTGCATGCCGGCCACCCCTCATTTACCACGTCCTGAAACTCAACCTGCCACGGAGCTCTGCTTTCCCGTGACAGTGGCTCCTCGCCTCACCTCATCAAGCCTACCCACGCACACACTGTGCCTTGAAGCTCTCACAGCACCAGAACACCTTTGAGGTTTACCCTCCTACCTGTGTCTGAGACCAGCCCGCTGTTCTTAGTATTTCTGGCCTTCAAGCTGGTACACCAAAGGTGTTGGGTAAATGCGGAAGACACACGGGGCCCTCTTCTGGATGCATCTGACCTGGAGCCACTTGCTTCCTTCCTTTCCCTGGGACTCTGCCCTCCACCTAGAAGGCTCATTTCTCAGCATAGCTACTCTGGCCCCAATCTCGCACGAAGGACAGCACATCGCTAAGTCAGGTGCTCTGGAGCCGGCCTATCCTGACCACTCTGTAGTCAGACAAGCGGGGCGATCTTGTCAGGGGCACACAGCATGCGGTGCCCAGCCCTTCTCCTCCCACCTCATGGCCCTGACTCCCTTTTGTTTCTTGGACTCCAGGAGCTGGTAGCTCACACAGCAGAGCTCTTGGTTGGGACAGAAGGCAATATGAAGATGACTCTGGAATGTCCCCACTTGCTCTCACGGACAAGACCCTCCATGCAGGAGAGCCCTCCCGCTTTCTTCGTGGTTGGGGGCATGCCGGACGGAAAAGCTAAGCAGGTGGCAGTGAACGTGGAGATAAAAATGAAGTAAACTGCAATCCAGGGGGCTGGTGGAAATGTAAATACACTGCTCCTCCGACCTCTGAGCCAGAAATGGATTCAGCATGTGGGGGGCGGTAATGAGGACCCGGACCACAAACCATTGTGCACAGGGTCTGAGTCCCATGGGCCTGCCAAGGACAATGAGTCAGGTGCTGGGTTTCAGAGCAATGGTACAAACAGTATAAACTTGCTCCTTAGGCTCACAGTTGATTCATTAATAGGACTGTCCTCGTTCTGATGCTGAAAGCATTTGTGAGCCCTTCAGTGCTCCTAATAATATCACAAAAAGATGGTACAAGACAACAAACACACTGCTGTCCTGATTACAGTATAGAGGCACGAAGCATTTAACACGGGCACCTCCACTGTGTCTCCTGACCCTCTTTTTTCCTTCGAGACAAGGTCTCATGCTAGCCCGGAGTGACCTGGAACTCACTCTGTAGCCTGGACTGGCCTTGAATTCATGGTAATCTTCCTACCTCAGCCTCGTGAGTGCTGGGATTAAAGGCGTGAGCTACCTCACCCGGCTCACAACCCTGTTTTCTATTTGACTTGAAGATGGGAGAGGCCTACCTTGTGATGTATGTCTCCTCTAGCATAAATAAGAACAGGGGTACACAGGGTCTAAATCACTCAGCCAGCTTGGGAATGCATTATGGAATTTATGTTATCAGAGACGCTATGTCATAACTGTGCTTTTTGAAAAGACAGTCCTAAAAAAAAAAATTTCAAAGCCCTTGGCTGCCATTAATAATCTCTTCATGCCACAGACTCGCATGGCAGCGTGCCAGGAATGAGGAAGACAGAGGGTCAGTTGCATTTCTGCTCAGAGGCTTACCTGTGTGTGAGAGTGGGGATCAGAAAGGCCAACTGCTGAGAGTCGCAACAGAGGGCAGTATGAGCTGTCACACTGGAAACAGAGTCTGGGTGCCTAGAAGACCTCAGCCCAGCCGGGTAGTGGGAGGGGTGCCGGGAGGAAGTCACGGGTATTTTGAGTTTTGAGGGATGAATGGGAGTTAGGTAGGTGAGTTAGAAAGAAGAAGGCGTTTGCTGGAGAGGCCACAGAGCACATTGAGGCTATGAAAGGGTCAACAGAATAATTAAGAGAGAGAGGGCTCTAGTCTGCTAAGGCTGAACTTGATCCTGCAGTGGCTGGGGAGCCCTTGTCTGGTGGTACCCAAGGAGCCATCAGTCCGCAAGTGATGACCTAAGGGTCCCCTGAACAGCTGCACCTCTCTGGGGAGCCTCCCTTTATTCACTGCTCCCAAGGCAAAGGCAGCTTAAAAGCCTCATTAGCAGGCAGGTCTCCGGCTAACATTGCCTGCCTTTCCTCCCATCATGCCCTCTCAGAGGCCACGGCTCCCTTCAATTGCATTCTAATTTCAAGAAGTGATAAACATATGCTCATGTTTCCATTTACAAGTTTTTGATTATCAGCCTGGCATTGTAGATGCAAATTACCCATTTTCTATTATAATTATTTTAACTTCTCTAGATGCGGGAGGAGGAAAGCCCTTAAATTACCAAAGTGCCCCAAGCTAGAGAAGGGGGGAATAAGTAAGCACCTCTGATTTTTTTTTTGCCCACAGCAATAAACAGCAAATTTGAGAAATGCCTTGCGAGGTGCCCGCATGGGCCTTCCAGAGGGGTAACATTGCTCAGGGAGACCTTTGACTAAATCCCGCCAGAGCCACAATGCAGCAAGCCAGGAAGAGCTCAGCTGATGGCAGAACTGTGGCTGTAAGCGCCAGGCTGTTGAAACTAGGCCACTTTGGGTGACAATCTGGCCCTGTGCTCCTGGGCACTAGTTCTTGCGTTTTCTGCCTCTAGTAAGACTTTTTTTTTAAGATTTTATTTTTATTTATTAGAGACAGAGAAAGGGAGAGAGAGAATGGGCATACCAGGGCCTCTAGCCACTGCAAGCAAACTCCAGATGCATGTGCCACCATGTGCATCTGACTTATGTGGGACCTGGAGAATCAAACCTGGGTCCTTAGGCTTCGCAGGCATACGCCTTAACTGCTAAGCCATCTCTCCAGCCCCCTAGTGGGACCTTTTTAAAGATGGGAAGGTCACTAACTCAGAGGCATGAAGCAACTGCAAATCTTGTTCATAGTTATGACTGGAACCAGCTATGCCAACTGGCATCAGGGTCTACTCTACACAGGACAGGGACATGTTTGGCAGGGCTGGCTCGGAATGGGGTTGAAGGCAAGTTTTGGTGATGGATGGGAAACAATGAATTCAGGTCACTGGCTGAAGGGAAAAGGATTCTACCACGCAAAGCTGCAGACGCACTGGCATCTTAATGTCCCATAAACGTGACCATGGCTTTGAAGGCAGATGTGGAGAGCAAGTTAGCTTTGAAAGCATGGCTTCAGTCTGCTACACTGTGCTGGTCTTGTGTGTCATTTACTTTCTCCTTGCTGAGAACAAATACCTGACCAAAAGCGACTTAGGGAGGAAAGAGTTTATTTCAGCTCACAGTTCCAGAGGGTAGAGTCCATTATGGCAGGAGCAGGAAGCTAGCATCACATCAGCACAGAAGAAGGAAGAGGGTAAGAGACAGACAGAACAGTAAGGGACACACCTCCTCCAGCAAGGCCCAATCTCTATAGGTTCCACAAGCATCTTGAACAGTGCCACTTTGCTGGGGATCAAGTGTTTATGAACCCATGGGGGCATTTTACATTCAAACCACTACATCATGGGATCATTTGCTTACCAAAAAATTGGTACCACTGAGCACAATGTCAAGCTCCCTAACATGGTCCCTTACTGCTCAATGCTGGGGATGGAGGAGAGGAGGATACAGTCCTTGCTCTCAAGGAACTTCCTTTAGAGGGGGATCAGACATGGAAAAAGGCAGCTGCTCCATTTTTAAATGCCACCTCTGGTAAAAACAAGAAAATCACATTGCAGCTGCAAAAAATTCCTAAAGTTATGTTTTCATATTTTAAATACTCATGGGTGACAATAACAAAGTATGATGATATAACTCAATAATAATAGCAAATCTAAAAGTTAGTGTGTCATGTAACAGATGTTCATAAGCCTTTAAACTCCCATTCTGTGCCTGGAACTATACTGTTGTGCATATTATCTTTAATCTGGGTTAGTACTTTCTGATGAGAACATTGAGGCTGAAGGCTGAGTCCAAAGACATGGTAGGTACTAGCAACATAGAGCAAGTCTAACTCCCATGCAACTGAGGGACTGTTCACTCCCCACTGTCTCTGAAACTACAGAAACCGACAGGAGCCTGAGGAGCACACACTGCTCACCCCAGCCCTGAGCTCTTCAACAGTCACTGCGGGTTCATTCACTTTGGGGAGAAACAATAGATGTAATCAGCACTTTAACAATCCTTTAGACATCAATCATAAATTCTTCCCCCAGGAGCAGATGGGCTCTTGCTCCTGCATCTTGTTCCTTGCATAAGAAAGGATGGTAAAAGTGGCAAACTCGTACCATAGCTGGATCCCTGAGTGTACTTCATTTAATGGCACAGCCAAGGGGCCTCTCTCAGGGTTCCCCAGGGGTACTGTGGCCATGATGGGGCATTTATTGCCAGAGGTGTCACCCGGGAGCTTTGGTTTAGGAGGTATGCTACTTTGAATGTATGTCCCCCATAGACTCAGGTGTTTTATTAAAGCTTACAACCCTGGTCTCCAGCCACCTGGCTGGAGGAGGTGTCACTGGTAGTGGATCCTGGAGTCCAGCCCTAAGGTGTCACTGGGGGAGATCTGAATTCCAGGCATGCAGAACAGTCTGAGCTGGTGGGGGAGGGAGGGGCTGCTTGCTGCAGTTTCCTGCTGCTGCCTTGGTTTTCACGAGCTCCTTGATGTTTCTCTCTGTTTGGAGGGTCCCCAGAGTCTCGAGTCCCTCCTGTCCAATCTCCCTGCCCCCCTTTCTGAAGCAATTACTATTCTGAGTTTTTCCACCACAAACTATTTTTGACTATCTTAGAGCCTAAAGTGTAAACGTAGCCATACAGTGCAGTGCCCTGCCTGTGCTCTGACCTGGCACAATGTTTCTGAGATCAACCATGCTGCTGTCTGAATCAGCAGTTCATTCCGTTTCCCTGTTGAGTGCTTCTTCTGCCATTGATGGAATTTCCCCTGGATCTACAGCTGAAATAAACCCCTTCCATCCATCAACTGTGTGTGGCTTGAGTGTTCATCCCAGCAACGTGGACTGACGAAGCAGGAGGCTGTTGTGGGAGACTGTGGAGCAGTGTCGAGAAGGATGGGTCTGCAGGATATCTCATGGGGTGGTGCCCTGTGGATGTGTGTGGATGTGTGTGGATGTGGCACGGGGTGAGGAGAGGTGACAGAAGGAATATAATGCACTGTGAGTTGTGAACATCATGTTGTGCAGAGCATGTCACAAAAACTTGCTGTGAGGGTGCCACCTTGGGAAGGGCTGAATCTGACACAGGCAAGTGTCATGAAGTGGGCTGGGTGTGTTAGAGGTGTGTTGGGGAATGTACTGCGTAGGTGTAGTGGGTGTGCTGTGGAGAGGTGTTGTGGAAGTGTGTCATGCAGCTATGTGGTGAGTGTGCACTGTGAAAGCATGCTGTAGAGGTGTGCTGTGGGTTGTGGATGAGGTGCAGAGGTGTGCCACGGACGTGTGCAATGGAAGTGTGCTATGGAGGTGTGTGTGCAGTGTGCCATGGAGGTGTGCCGTGGAGGAATGTTGTGCACTGTGCTAAGGCTGTGCTAAGAGTGAGACGCTGAAGGCAGGGGTGCTTCTGGGGTAGAGTGTGGTGCCTCAGCTTCCTGGTCAGTGCTATAAGATGCCCTTGTGAGTTTCCATCCATGCCTGAAGTCATTTTCCAGTGAGCCTGTATGATCCCCAGAACAGTAGGCTTAGGTCCCTAATACTGCTAGTCCCTACATTGTCTGGTTTTGGGACAGCCAGTGGGAAACCAGGGTGGAACAACTTGGGGTCTTGCTGGTTGGAGGAGCTTGGGCAACACTCCTGTTTGCCGCAAAACTCTGAAGGCATGTGTAGATCACATCCAACATAGCTTCTTCATGGCTCCAGGCCCAGTTTCAGTGCCTAGGGAGTCACCCCGGGAAACCCTCAGAAAGATCTAGCACAGGTAACAGAAGGAAATGCATTTGGCATTTTCCTCTACAAGAGCGCAGCCTATGAGCAGGGGTCCAGACTGAGGGTCCTCCCTTGTGGAGTTAGTAGCTCCTTGTGAATGACCTTTTCCTGGACTCTCAGCTTGCCTTACCAGCCCCTGGCCCAGCTAACTTCTGAAAACAGCCATTCTTAGCAAGTTCTGTTGGGCAGCAAATGTTGAGGTAGATAGTCAGGCACACGGACAAAGATCTTGTTCTGAACGTATGTGCTAAGTCTTCCAACCTAATTTATTGTGAAAGATTTCCAACATATAGGGCTTATAAAGTAAACATCTGGATACCTACTACCTAAATCATACAATTATGTTTTATCATGTTTATTTTATTGAAAATCTACCTCCTATCTCTTCCTTCTTCAATCCAGCTTACCTCTTGATGCTTCTCAAAGTCAGATGCCAACAGCAGTGCACTGAGCCCTGCACCTGTCACCAGCTAGATATCAGCTTTCTTTCCTCCTCCCTTTGGAATGCATGAATCTCAAAGGCATAATTCCATGAATACTGACACATACACTCATGTCCCTCAACCCCAGTCCATATACAGAACATCCACTTCACCCCAAAGTCTGAGTCCCTCCCATCCAATCACCCTGGCCCCCGTTCTTAAGCAACTACTATTCTAGGTTTTTCCACCACAAACTCTTTTTGAGTAGCTTAGAGCCTTAAGTGTAGACGTAATCCTACAGTGCAGTATTCTGTGTCGATTCTTACCTGGTACAATGTTTCTGGGATCAACCATGCTGCTGTCTGAATAGGCAGTTCATTCCTTTTCCATGCTGAGTGCTACTCCATCATTCGGCTATGCCATTATTATTCTCCTACTTTAACAAAAATGTCGGGATTATCACCTAATGGGGCACAGTCATCCTCACCTGAAGTCAGACCTGCTGTGTCATCAGTGGGAGACCAGGTGAGCCGCTAGGACGGCTCTCCCTGGGTCCGTGATGTCAGAGGAGCACGCATAGTGCACTTCACCCTCTATGATAGAAAAGGACTGAAAAGCACAGTTTAGGAGGTGTGTTACGGGGTGGATGGGGTGCACACTGGTGGCTCCAAATGAGAACTTGGGCACATCAGCAGATAATTTGTGTTCACAGTTATGCCCCGCTTATAGGCCGGGGTAAGGAGAAATCATGGGGGTTAGTGCAACTGTCTGAGGAGCAGGTGTGTGAGGCGTGAATGTGTGGGTGACTGTGGTATAGATTCCGTCTGAGGTGCAGATGTCTGAGGCGAGGACATCTGAAGTGTGGGCAGCACGTGCTGGAGCAACGGCTGTCAGTGCTGCTCACTGTCTGCTGCGCATCATGTGCCCCAGGAGCTCAGACGCTGCCCCTGCCTGGGTCCCACAGCCAGAGCCTTTCATGTACCTGCTCAAGGGCATCCAGATGGTAACAGCTTTTGGTCTCCAGGCGATTCTAATATGGTTTTCAAAGCAATATCAGCGTCACCAGTGCAAATGCCTTGATTTCAACTCCAGATTTACTCAGTAGAAACCATCAGGGCAGAGGCCCAGCAAGCCTCAGTTTAACAAGCTCTCTGGTAGGTGTGATGGTGGGCCTTGGGAGCCACTGCTCAAGAAGCTGATGTGACAAGCCCTACCTGCTACCTCTTACTAGCATCCAGGATTGGTATTTCCATTACCACAGTACCAACCCAGGCCACATTAGCCAGCTCCACCTGCCCTGGTCCCAGGGAATGCCCTCTCCTCCTTGGGACAGAAAAGGTGGATGGCTGTCAGGTGGTAAACAGCTGCAGCCCAATTACCAAAAAGATGGCATCCTGGTGCCACTGTGTCTTTACCACAGTTAACCTATAAACCAGTTAATCAGCCCCAGAAAACGGAGTACTGAGTATTATCTTATATCCACCATGATTTTTGATTATCAGTGACCTCCTTCCACTCCATTACCCTTGTTAATTGAGAACTGACTATGCAGTTAAAATGAATGTTTCCTCCACTAACAGAGCTGTCTGAGATTCGTCTTATAGACGCTCAAAGCTCAAGAAAATTTGATCTATCTGTGGATATCTTGGACTGAAACAAATTCATTTCCCAGAGAAGTTATGAAATTACCACTAAGAAGTTGCTGGGTATGTGTTCATATGCCAGAGGCTTATAAGAAAGCAATGGGTTTTATTTGAAGGATGACACAGTATTCAGAGAGCTAAATCAGCATTTGCAAAGCCTAGTCTCTTGGTTAGCAGTGACGTCTGTATTCAACACGGGTCTTTGATTCGGTAAACGCCTCAGCAGCGTGGTTGTTACCTTACAGTTACAGACGATAAGGGAAAAGCAACTCTCCAAGGGCTGCTCCTCTTCACCAGCTGGCCACATTGATAAGGAAAAAATACAAAGCAAGAGGAAGCTAACAGGAGATGGGAGAATCTGATTATCCATTCCAGGCTGTGTCTGAAAAAAGGAACTTTCATGTAAAACCAAAGAGATTATAGAATTTTCCCCCTTCCCCTTCCAAAAGAGTGTTGGGAAGCTGAAATGACAAATGTAATGTCTATTAAATAGTGTGCACTATGGGAAGATGTTTGACAAAATACCAGGGCTCGTTTTTTTTTGTGTGTGTGCCACAGACAGCAAAGGGATAATGACACTGCAGAGGAGCAACCAGCCTGCCTGCTCGTGGAAGGATAGTCAGTGATCGGCGCCAGGTAAGACCGAGCCAACCGCTGCCTGGTTACACACCTCAGGATGACTGCTGGCTGCTCGACACAAACACCTGCCCACCTGGGCGACCCAGAATCCCTCTGGCATCTCACTTCCTCTGGCATCATGCTCCCAGGCTGCCACCCTCTCAGCCTCTGCCCACCACAGTTCTTCAAGGTGCCTCACTATGGCCAAGTGATGTGTGTGTGTGTGTGTGTGTGTGTGTGTGTGTGTGTGTTTCCCAACGTGTGGGCTGTGTCTATTTCACATGCTAGATTCAGTGAATGCTTTTAAAACGTATTTTACTGTGGAAAGTTACAAATGTACAAATGAGGAGAGGAACAGTACAATGAACAGCCACACAGAAGTCCCCAGACAATCACTAACATGCTTTCATATTTACTTCACCTTTTCTCCCAAAGTATATTTAAGCCCATATTAAATACTGTGGTATTTTGTCTCTAAATATTTCAAGAATAAAGAATACTTCCTAAATAAGGACACAACACATTCTTCGTTATTCACAGTATCACCCTCACACCTGACCAAACTGATAATTCATAAAAGGTTATCAATATTCTCTAACACCAATCCAAATGTTTGTGCATGTCTTGTTTTTAAATCTGTGGTGTATGCATATACCTGTGGTGTGTACATGTGTGTGCAGACGCCTGTGCTCCATGTGCATGTGTGTAGAGGCCATAGGAAGATATTGGGTGGCCTCCATAGTTCTTCTGTTTTACTTCCCTGAGACAGAGTCGCTCACTGAACTTAGAGGTCCTGTTTCTCAGTTTGCTGGCTGACCAAGAAGCTCCAGTGATTTCTCCTGTCTCCATGCCCCTCCCCCTCAGTGCTGGGATTACAGGCATATACAACCATTCCTGGTGTATAAGGTGGGTACTGGGGATTGACCCCAGGTCCTCATGCTTGTATACCAAGAGCTCTTGCTTGCTGCATCATCTCTCCAGCCGCAGTGTCTTTGGTAAAGTAAAATGTAGATAATAGTTGTGGTGACTCAGAGTAAATAACAGATTATGAATGTCCCCACAAAGTCCCTGAAACATTAACTATGCCCCATCTTGTCCCACTGGGCTCCATAATTTCCAGGCGTGAGATGGTGGGGGGGCATCCCTAGGTGAGGACTCCTCTTGAGACTTGGGGAGCTCATTGGCCCAGGCCACAGCAACCCAGAGCCCTGTAATCAGTGGGAGATGGTGTGGCAGCTGTCTCTTCCCCACTCGTGACCTGGTGTCTCCAGGAGGCAGATCTAAAACCACATAAACCTGGTGAGTGGCCCTGTTTCGTAGTGAGAGCTGTGTGGCCCTGGGCATGCTGCCTGACCTCCTGGGCCCTTGTCTGCTCCTTCCAGTGTGGAAGAAGCGGCCCACTGAAGAAGGCTGTCATGAAGGTCAAGTGAAATGGAAAACACCAGTCCTGTCACTAGCAGCTGTCATAGAACAAGGACCGTGACAAGCTCACTTCCTCTGGGGTTGCTGTTATAAAGTTTAAGGTCCCCAGGATAGCCAGAGACATAAGGTTGAGAGTCAGACAGAAGCTGGAATAGAGAGGCCTCCATCCCGTCACACCCCCAGGCAGGGCCCTGACTGATGGAAGATGCAGGGCTCAGCCTGCCCTAGCTCCCACCTCCTCTGATGCACTTTGCACTCCTGGGCTGAAAGTAACAAAGAAGTGGAGATGGAAGGCCTCACTGATTCTAGAAGCAGAGCGGTTCCCCGAGCTGCTGCCGGGCACCCAACTGGGCCATCTTGTGTCTCCTACTGGGTTCCCTTTAGCTTGCACTTTCCAAAGGCACCTACTTTGGCTCTTCAAAGGCACCTGCCCAACAGCTGCTCTCCTTTGCCTCTGCGTTGATCGATGGCTGCCTGCCCCCACTGACACCCACACTGTCCAGCGCAGCATCACTATTCACTGAGCGTCTATCTGTGCTGGCAACTTTTCAGACATTATATTCCTCACTCTAAACTCTGATCTTTTGCAGTGGGCACACATACTCCCTTTTAGAGATAAATAGTCTCCTATGTCTGTTTCAACCAATTCCCCTGAAACTAGTATTTACAACAACACACAACTCTTACTTCACAGTGCTGCCAAATCACAAAGTCAGAGACTAAAATCTAAAATCAAGGCAATGGCAGGGCTGCCCTCTTTCCTGGAGGTGAAAATCTACTTCTTGCTTTGTACAGGCTTTTGGACATACCCCTCAGCTAATGTTCCACGCCAGGTTCCAAGCCAGCAGTGGCCAGGCCCTGATGCACCTCTGACTGACTCTCCTGCTTCCCACAAGGATCTTCTGATGACAGGGGTCATCTGGATGAACCAGAACTCTCTCTCTCTATGTCTTAGGGTCAACAACCTCACTTTCATCTGCAACCTTTGTTCCTCCATGCCACAGAACCTGACATACTCATAGTGGAAAATAGGATGTGGACATCCTTGCAGGACTGTTGTTCAACCTATCAGAAAGGTAAAGAGACAAAACTTCAGTGAGGTGAAGGAGCTTACTTAAAGTGACACAGCTATTGAGTGACACTAGACTCGGAAGGTCTCAAACCCAGCTCTGCTCTTGCTACTTAACTCCTCTGGCCTCAGATTCCACACTTATAAAATGAAAAGGCAGCCTAGGGGCTTTCTAAACTTCCCTCTAGTGGCCAGTTTGGCTAGTCCACGGCTGAGCATGTGTGTCTCCTTCTGACCAATATCTGTGTCAGAACTAAGGCCTTGTGTGGCATGTCATGTCCTCACTGACCTGGACTCAAGCACTGTGCAGGGCTTTGCATATGCACAGCACAGAAATCTTTCTCTCCCCCAGCTGGGCTTTCAAGACTTCTGTTCTGGTGACTATGGAGATGGATTTAAGGGCCCTCCTGTTTCTCCTGTCCCCTGTAAGCACACTGTACACATCTAAATCAATTACTGTAAGGTTTCCTCCCAACCCTCAGCTTACAGGGACATAAGGATTAAAGTTTCTCTGCACAATGAAAAGGAAAACAGTAAGAAAATGGGACAGTTAGCAATCATGGATGTGAAGGCTTGTTTGTTGAGATCTCTCACATCAAGGCAGCAAAAAGCTCCCCTTTTTCTTTTTCTAGGCACTTAAAAAAACCACTTTCTATACATAAACAAATACATACAAAAGAAGAGGCATTAGATTGTGAGTTGGGGCTGAGACGGGGGGGGGGGGGGGGTCACATGTCAAGGGTAGAGCCATGCTAGGGCAGCTGCTCTAGAGAGGCTGGGAGCAGGGCTCACCACCTGGGAGAGCGGCTAAGCTAGCGGAAGAACAGCTGGAAGCAGTTAACCAACTTGGATCCAACCTCTCATACTCCCAAGCCCCATCCCCCACCCCCCCAAAAAATTATCTGAAAAAAGGGCTGAAATAGAGGGCAACTGTGCGCTGGCCTCAGCCCCTAGGAGAAACGTGGTGTGGATCTCATCCCAAAAGGCCAGGCAGCAAGTAAGACTGGGTGAGAAGCTCCCCAACTCAGACACTGAGAAAGCCACGTCTCCCAAGGTCTTACCCAGAATTCCCTGGAGGACCCATGCTCAAAGCAGACCCTGCTGAAGCTCAAGTGCACCCACCCCAACCTAGTGGACAGTCTTCAATCCCACACAACCTGATCAAATTAGACCAGGCTTCCCAACACGGGGCTGTACAAGAGCTGCTATTGCTGCATCCTCAGTGAGACAAGTGAACTCAAGATGGGCAGGCCCCAACGCAAAGCAAACAACGAACAACCCCAGCAAAGGGACTCCCACCAAGATGAACACTCCTGAGTAGAAGCTTCCAAGGAAAGCTTAGAGGAAACCCAAGACATAGAAAGCCAGAATGAAACCTCAACAAGCATTTTAAACAAACTAAATGAAACCATGAACAAATGGCTTACTGAACAGGAAGAAACGGGACAAAGGGTAATCAAACAGGAACTTCAAGAACAGCTGAAGGAAATGGAAGAAAATCAGCAAAAACAATTCCAAATTTTTTAAAAAAATCAAAGGTTGGCTCAATAAATTGGGAGCAAAACAGTAAAAAGAATGTAACAGATGGATGTAGAAAATGTAAGATACTCAACAAGAACATCTCAATAAATGGCTGAAGGAAACCAATGAAGATCAGAAAACAGTACTCCACAGACAGTGTAATGAAATTGAAGACAATCAAAAGGAGATCAGGGCTGGAGAGATGGCTTAGCAGTTTAGGTGGTTGCCTGTGAAGCCTAAGGACACATGTTCGACTCTCCAGACCCCATGTTAGCCAAATGCACAAAGGTGAGGAAAGCACAAGGTCACACATGCCCACTAGGTGGTGCAAGTATCTGGAGTTCAATTGCAGTGGCTGAGGCCCTAGCATGCCAATTCTCTATCTCTCCTCTCTCTCTCTCTCTCTCTCTCTCTCTCTCTCTCTGTCACCACCATGCCCAAATAAATTAAAAAGGAAATCAATAGAAGGCTAAAGGATTTTGAGGAGAATCAACAAATAAATGGGTCCATGGGGCAATGTATCAAGCTCTGTGAGGACATATCCAAATGTAGGAATGAACGCTAAGAAACAATAAAAAGGTTATAGAAATGCTGAAGGAAAACATAGCAGAAAACAGAAATGTAATGACTCTCTTAAAATGTTCCCAAGAAAGCCTCGCCACCAGAATAGACAAGAGGGAGGACAGAATTTCAGAACTCAAGGACAAGAAAGATGAATTAGACCAGGACTCTAAAAACATTGTCAAGTTCAAAAAAGTGTGAGAACAGAACATGAAGGAACTTTGGGACTCCTTAAAAAAAAAAAAAAAAAACTAAATAATCAGATCATAGGCATACAGGAAGGGGAAGAAATAAAGACCAAGGGCATACAGAATATCTTTTTTTTTCCCTTCCTTCCCTCCTTTCTCTCCCTTGAGAATATCTTGAGAAAATTGTCCCAATCTTACAAAAGATAGACTAATCCACATACAGGAAGTGTACAGGACACCAAACAGGACGAGAGAAGAGACACCCCCACAACACATAATAATCAAAACACTAAACACAGAAGACAAGGAGGGAGTACTAAAAGCTGTTAGAGAAAAACAGCCCATGACATGAAGAGGTAAACCCATCAAAATTGCTTCAGATTCTTCAGTGGAAATGCTTAAAGGCAGAAGAGCTTGGAATGGAGTAATTAAAAAACTAAATGACCATGGTTGCCAACCCAAACTACTACACCCAGCAAAACTATCCCTCACAACAGAAGGTGAGAGAAAAACCATGCATGCTATAAATCAGCTGCATGATTATAAGCACTGTTGCAGTCAGGTTCACATTGCTGCAGAAAACACCCAACCAAGAGCAGCTTGTGAGGAAAAACGGTTTATTTTGGCTTACAGACTCAAGGGAAGCTCCATGATGGTAGGGGAAAAACTATGGCATAAGCAGAGGGTGGACATCAACTCCTCAGACAGACAACATCAGCAGGAGAGTATGCCAAACACTGACAAGGGGAAATTGGCTATAACACCCATAAGCCCGCCCCCAACAATACACTGCCTCCAGGAGCTGTTAATTCCCAAATCTCCATCAGCTGGAAACCTAGCATTCAGAACACCTACGTTTATGGGGGACACATGAATCAAACCACCACAAGTACCAAACCAGCCCTACATAGAATACTGTATGGAATACTCCCCACTCAGGAGATGAGCCAACATACAGTGGGTGGGAACACACTGAGGCATGGTACCCCATTGGGACTGATTGAGGCCTTTATAACCCCACAGCAAATCCTATAACACCACAGAGTGGAGGGTCCCAGGGAAACAGGAACAGGAGAGAGGGAATAAAAGAGTATAATCTGTTAAAAATTAATTAATTATTTTTTTAAAAAAAGAAGAGACATTAACATAATGAGCCTTTCCGTAACTCTCCCCACAATTCAGGTACTTTTCGGTGTGAGATTCAAGTTTTTGAAGCACCATCCATGGCATGGGGCTCCACTGGATAGATTCTGGCTCCCTTAATTCTGGAAACTACTGGGCTACCCATTCATCATTATTCTAGAAGGTCTAGCAATCAAGAGGACCAGATACTATGATTTCCTAGAGAATCTTATGGGTCTAGGAATGGACACATGATCCCTGTAAGACAAATTGGAGTCTTTTCTATCTGGATGATGGACAAGAGCATCTTCTGAAGTCAGGGGCTGTAAATTCCACGTGAGCCCTGAGCATGCATCTCCATCTAAGATAACAGAGTCACAGTGGTGGGAACTAAAAGAAAAGGCAGGATTCCTAGGGTTATCTGAGCACCTGGACCCAACTGGAGCCCAAATCCATAAACATTTCTAATAGCCATATTCTCTCATCCTGCTTAATGTCCTTGAGTGATATTTTTACTTCTTAGAAAAGAAATAATCCTGATCATATACCAGAAAGCCTTATTTAATGATGAACAACTGTTAATTTTGCTTGTGGATATTAGAGTTTGTTCTCCTTACTTTAACAAAAACTGTATTTTTCAAAGACTACATTTCCTAACAGAAACATCAGAAATATAGGACTTAAGATGACTTCCTCAAGAAGAAAAAACCCATCTCAATGGGGTTTTATCCAAAAAGTAACTCATAAATAATATCTTGGGACCACCACCACATTGTCCACCCCACTACCACAAAGTTGTGCTGGGTATTATTTGTGGAAAGGGTAAACTGCTAGGGAATCATTGTGGGATGACCTGGAAGGCTCTACTGATACTGGCCTTGGGGCTTGAGTCTCTACCCTATGTATAAAAACCATCTGTTTCAGTGACAAACTGTGGGACAAGAATACAGGCCTAAAGTAGTGACTGCCACCAAGAGACATCTTAAGAAAGTGTAACTGGAGAAGGTGGAACATGGGCCACCCAACCACCTACACCCCATTACCACCAGCTCCTGCTTGTTCAGACCTCCTTTGTTCAGTGTGGGCATAGAGCCTCCTGTGTTGGACATCATGAAATGAGCTCATCTGTGACTTCTGGCAGTCCATGTCTAGTGAGAGAAGGTGTAGTGAGATAGTCAAGTCTTCACTATCAACCTGACTAGAATTAGGATCATCATGTGGGGAGTCCATGAGGGTGCTCCGGAGAGGTCTGACTGAGGAGGGAAGCCCTACCCAGAATGTGAGCAACAGCATCCCACAGTCCGGGGTCCCAAGTGAGCAAACATGTTCATCTCTCTATCTGTGTGGATGCGATGTGATGAGCTGCTTCATGTTCCTGCTTCTGTGTCTTCCTCACTCTAAAGAACTAAATCCTCTCACACCGAAAACCAAAACAAACCCTTCCCCTTTAAGAAGCTTGCTGCCAGGTACCTCGGTCACAGAAATAAAAAAAGCAAGTAGCACACATGGGGAAGGCCAGGATGGGACGAGACGTAAAGTGCACTCTGAAGAGGTCGCGCATAAGTAACTAGGGCCCCCGCAAGAGAGTCTTCCTTTCATTCTTTCCCATGAAGGAGGAAGACATGTGTTGTTCATTGCGGTAGTGCCTATAACAGCAAAGGACTGGAAGCAGCTCAGCACCCCATTAAAAAGTGATTAAATTAGCCAGATGTGGTGGTGCACGCCTTTAATCCCAGCACTTGGGAGGCAGAGGTAGGTGGATCACCATGAGTTCAAGGCCACCCTGAGACTACATAGTGAGTTCCAGGTCAGCCTGGACTAGAGTGAGACCATACCTCGTAAAACAAAACAAAAAAAAAAGAGAGAGAGAGATTAAATTAGTCAGGGTAGAATACTGTGTGTGATAGAATACTATGAAGGCTGTAATTGAGAAAGGGGAGGGTGTGTGTGGTTTGAACAAAATGGCCTCATAGACTCGTGCTTTTTGACGACTTGGTCTCCAGCTGGTGGCAATTTTGGAAAGTTGCAGTTGGAAACTTGCTGGGGGAGGAGTGTTCCTCAGGGTGAGTTTGGGGGAAATATAGCCCAGCCCCAAGCCAAGCACTAAGAATACTTCTTCCCAGCTGATGTGACAAGATGAGATGCCCCGGTGTCTGCCTTACTTTCCCTGCCATGACGAAGCTTCCCCTCAAAACTGGCAGCTGAAATAAACCCTTTCCTCCCATAAGCCACTTCTAGTTAGGTAGGTGCTACAGAAGGAAAGGTACAGAGATCCTCTAAGATAATAAGACAGTCCTTCCCAGTGCATTTTTAGGTGAAAAAAAAAAAAAAAGATCAAAGTGTGCTTTCTTACAAAGTGCTATAAAGGAACATGCACAAACTCTAAAAGAACATTGTGGTTGTCTATGGAGAGGCAGGGACAGGAGCTATGGCATGAGAGTGAACACCGTCATTGTTTACATTTGTATTTTCTTAACTTTTGTATCCTGAAAATACGTTGACTAATCAAAAGCCGTACAAAAGATACTTTCTTTGGCATTTCTCTAAGGCATTTTGAGAGGCTGTGGTAAGATGCTTTTCCAAGCTCTCTAATCACATCATCTCCCATCCACAAACTTTTCTTTAAAGAGATGGTGACATGTTCCTGCTAAAAAGTGTGCCTATGTTCTGTCCTCTTCAAGCCAGGCGGGCCAGTGAACTATGGTGGAATGATGCTCTGGGACTTCTGAGGGTTCCACCTGGCCCTCTTGGGATATAGTCCCTGATCCCAGGTGTCAAGCTGTGGGGAAAGCCACCTGACACTATGAGGTCCCAACTAGTAGCTGCTGCCAACTGCCAGTCACTGAGTAAGGAAGGTGGCTGCAGCCCTAGCCACCATCTAAGTGCTACTGAATACAGCAAGAAGCACCTAGCCAAGCCCAGCCAACATCTACCCACACCCATGAGATAATAACAAAAGGAATGTTTGAAGTTGCTAGGTTTTGAGGAGTAGTTCTTTGTATCCTGACTTTCTAGAACAGGAGCTTTCTGACAAGTGTATGAAACAACTTGGTAGGACAGATGCTTAGCTGATCCTGAGCTAGAAGAAATACTCTAGAACAAATGACGCATTCTGACCTCAGATGCCCATGGAGCCGTAAGAGGAATCATGCAATAGGATGATGCACATGGGTGCCCAGGCTCCAGGGAGACGTGGTGGATACAAGGATATAGGAGACACCCAAGAAAAGGTGACAGTGTAAAACAGGAAGTGTGGGTGAAGTTACTCAGGTAGAGTGGACAAAGAGGAGGCCATGAGAAGAATGCCCCCACTGAAAACATCAGTGGAGGAAAGGGAGTGGTTGGAGGTGGCAAAGAATGAAAAATGAGAGAGAATAAGAAAGTCCAAGAAAGAATGGTATGAAAGACGAGCACGGCTCAAGGGGTAACAGGCTGCATGAAAAATATGGCTGGGGAACGCCTGTAAGCTGTGGAGATGTGGAGGTCACTGGTGACCTACAGCAGAGCTGTCATTCTGAACTGGGGGGAACATTCATTATCTCAGCGCACTCCCAGGAACACAAATGACTTTGTCCAATCTTTTTGAGAGAGAAAAACACATCATTTTTGGCTACTTGCTTAATCTTTTGAGCAATAAGAGAAGAAGCAAAGAAGAAAAGGGAAAGAAAGACCAGAAAGGAAAAATAAATAGAAGAGAAAAACATTGGCAAATTGAATAATTAACTGCACGACACACAGATAGCTAAAATGCAAAAACTTATCAAACCAGTTCTCTCCTGAATTACATGCATATAATTTGTTTCTTTTGGCAACAAGTTCATGGAAGCTTCTTTGTTGCCTTTTCAAGCAAAGGCGGGGATATGTAAGGAGAGCGGAAGCAGGGGTGAGAATCCACAGCCTCAGCTAGAGCTTGCTTCAGTGTATGCGTTGTGGTGGCGACCAGAGTCCTTTGCAGAGGAGGGCCCGGGCTCTGGGAATCCTTCAGTGCTGTCTGAACGTACACAGGCACAAAACAGGTATTTGTCTCTCAGTCTTCATAGAATACATCCCAGAACACAATTTAAAGGAAAATGGCTTCGTATCTCTAAAACACTGGTATAATGAATTTTTTCTAAACAAATCCTAAACTGCCCATAACCCAAAGCATATGAACTTCAGCCACTAAATCCTACTAAGAATGCTCCATGAAGATTTAAAGTAGCTCTACAATAAGGACTTGCTGTGGTGATAAAGGTTCCAATAGACTTAATAATGAAGAATGACAAGAATAGCATAGAGGATGTCCTAATCATCTTCACTATGTCAGATTTCTGCTGCTATTTCTCCTCTGTGCTTAGAAGAAAAACATATAAAACAAATATGGACATACAATTATAGGGTGAAATATACTGAAATGTTGCTACAACCATATCCCACACCTGAACTGTGAATAGACACTTTTAATAAACAGCTTACTGAATCTTTAACCAGAGGAGTGTTTTAGTAGGGAGGCAATGACTACCAAACATTTGTCACAACATCAAAAGCCATAACTATAGAAATTCTCTGCCACTCTCTGGCATTAGCATCAAAATAGCAAAACCCATAAATATTAAAGCATGGCAGGGGAGATTTAACCATGGGTTCATACAAATGAGAGTAAATGTTTTCTCCCAGTGAATTTTTCTTTTAAATGCATCTCAATGTACTAGAGAAATAACAGGACAAATTAACAGACAAGGAGAAAACATTTCCATGGAGCAGATAAATGTGATTATGCAATTAGGCCCTCTTTTAAAGTGTTGACTCTCGAAATGTACAACTGCAGGATGCCGGCATTCTGCTTCTTAAATCAATATTGGTAGTCTAGCCTTGTTTGCTGAGAAAAACTCCTATTTTTCTGAAAGTTTTCTTCTCTAGACTTTTTTCGGGGGTGGGGGGGTGGTTTTTACTTAATGTAGTCTTTCAGTCTGGTGTGAGCGGTTCTGTGATTTAGTGTGGAATTATGAATTTGTTTCTCTTCAGCTTAGTGCAGCAGTGATATTCACAGTGTGAAAAGAGTTCTGTCACAGCAGACCCTGCCAACGCTGCGCCCTCTGCTTCAGCTCTTGCCATCTTGAAAAAGCCAACCTCACTTCCAACTACCCGCACCTGTAGCTCTTTGCGCAGCGGTTTTACCTGGTGACTGGAACCTGACAGCTAACTCACACTTAAGGAACACACTCAACCAGCGACAGAACTAGTGGGTATAGACCCAGGCCCTTGAGAGGACAACTCTGGGACAGATGTTCTCATTGTTTCCAGAGAGTTCCAGCAGGGTTAAGCTCTAGTTGCCCAGGGTGGGCATCTGCTTGGTGGGGTTCTTCTCCAGCTCATTTCCCTACCTGTTAGGGCTTCTGTGGATCCCCTCTAAAATAAACTACTCACACTCCAATCACCACCTCAAGTAAAGATATACTATGACTTCCCAATGTTTGCCCAATTAAGTGAGGTTCGCTCAGGACATACTGTTGTCTATGTACAGGGATTTGTCTATAGAGTTAGGCACCAAAAGATATAGGATGCATGTTACTTTCTCCTTTCTGGGGCAACATACCCAAGAAGAAGCAACTTATGGAAGGAAAAGGGTTAATTTTGGCTTATAAGTTCCAGAAGGGAGAGTTTCTTGGTGGGGAAAGCATGGCAGGAGCAGGCAGCCACACTGCCATTAGCATGGAGGAAGCAGAGAGTGCTGAATGCTGGTGCTCAGCTAGTAGCTTGCCCCTTAATTCAGTCCAGGACCCCAGCCCATGGATGGTTAGCATGGGTCCTAACTGACATGCCAATAGATTTGTTTCCCTGGTGATTCTAAATCCTGCCAAGCTGACAATAGGAGATCAATTATCACCCAGGAGTACAGAAGGGCTGGCACTAAGACCACAATGTTTAGGGGTTTTTTTGTTTTGTTTTTGGTTTTGGCTTTTCAAGGTAGGGTCTCACTGTGGCTCAGGCTGACCTGGAATTAACTATGTAGTCTCAGGTGGCCTCAAACTCACTGTGATCCTCCTCCCTCTGCCTCCCGAGTGCTGGGATAAAAGGCGTGTGCCACCACACCCAGTACAATATTTAGGTTTTGAGGAAATGGAGTATCAAAGCTCTCAGGGTAAGAGGACAAAATTATGCAGGGTTACATTTGCTGTGTGTGTGAGTGTGCATGCGTGTGCATGCCTAAGTCTATGTGTTGGAGACAGAGGGTGCTGAAACTTCCGTAATGTAGTTCCTAAATGTTCAAACTGAAATCCACTCCCTCCCACACAGGGGACAGTGGCCTTCTTCAATGTAAAACCCTGAGTCTCAGAATCTGCTGGGGTGAGCACATTCGCAAGCATTCACGCAGGGGACCGAGAATTCGACCCTGGACTACAGACACAGAGGCACAACAAATCCGCTTCTTCAAACCATTTGGAACCAGGAAGGGAAATGGCCTTCTACAGCTTTAAACCTTGGGAGTCTACAGGGTTAGGGTGAGCACGTCTGCGGGCTGTTAAGCCAGGGGACCCAGAATATGACCCTGGACGACAGACATGATGCTAGGGAGCCAAATCTGCTTTAGAAAGTTTGTTGAAAGATTTAATTCAGGTTAAGGCCACAAGTATAGCACAAACAATAGAACAGAACATTTCACTTGCTTAAGATTTTTTTTAAACATTTATAGGAATAATGTCATAGTTTGGATCTAAAATGCAATATCCTCCATAGTCTCATGTTTTGAATGCTTTGCCCCAGCTGAAAAGTGCTATTTTAGAAGTCTGTGGCACTTTAGGAGGGAGGGCCTAGCTGGAAGATATACATGACTAGGGTGGGCCTTCAAAGGTTATGGCCAGTTCCTTCCTCTCTCTCAGCTTCCTGGCCCACTGTGACCTGATCAGCTTCCATCACACACTCCCATTGCCATGAACTGAGCTGCTCTACTCAGAGAAGTGAGTCTGTTGTTGAAGCTAAACTAGACTGTGGGTCTTTGGAAGTGTTTTATTGGAGGAATTCAGGAGAATATGAATACGCAGGTGACAGGAGCCCTAAAATGTTGTAAACAGAGCTTAACTGACTCTGGTGACTCTGGTGAAAAGTTGATAGAAATGTGGACGGTGACATTCAGGCTCACGAAGTTTCAAATGGAAATAAGGACTCTACTGAACAATGGGACCAGAGGCCATTCGTATTATATTCTGGCAAAGAATTTGTCTACATTTTGCCCAGAAAAACCATGTAGGAAAGAATTCAAAAGTAATAGGTCAATCAATTTGGCAGAGGAAATTTCAAAACAGGACAGTATTTAGGCTTTGATATGACTATCGCTGACTGATTTCATCCAGTTTTTTAAAGTGAGAATTGGGAGCACAATGCAGAGCAGAAGAATTTGAAAATCATGCAGTTTGGCCAAAACAGCACATTAAAAGCTGTAGACAGCTGATGGTTGTGTCTGCACCATTCAGAAAGCAAGCATCCTGCACGGGGACAACAGAAAAGAGGATCAGGACCTCGCCCATGGTTGGCTTCAGGGTTTAAGACTCCAGCTCATTTTAAAGACTTTCCTTTGATAAGAAAATACCTCCAGGGCATTCTGTTAACATAAGACTTGCCTAAGGAAGTGGCATCCCAGGTTTAGCTGTATACAGGATACAGGACATGGTTTTCGTCTGTTTGTTTTCCATGTGTATAGTATTGTGTGTGGTGTAGACACATGTATGTACCTTGCGTGTGTGTCTGCAGAGGCCAGAGTGCCCCCTCCATCACTAATTCACTTATTTTTCCTTAATGTGGAGTCTCTTACTGAATCTGAAGCTTACAGTGTTTATGTGAGCCCTAGGAGTTCTCTCATCTCTACTCCCCACAGGACTGGGGTTACAGATGTGTGTGGCCATGCCTAACTGCTTACTTGTGGGCTGGGGAAAATCAAACTCAGGTGGTCTCAACCCTCCCCCCCCCAAAAAAAAATCAGGCCCTCATGCAAGCATAGCAAGTGCACATAACCTCTGGGACATCTCTCTAGGCTCCTAGTACCTAGTTGTTAAGAAAAGCCTGGGGGGCCAGGCAATGTGCAGAAGGGTCAGCTTCACTGTGGGGAGCCCCTGACAGCGCAACGCATGAGCCTTGAGGGTAAGGCAATGGAAACCTCCAGGTCCTCCAGATGCCAGGAATGTGGGGTGTCTGCTGAGGAAAGCAGCAGGCACGAGGTGGAGCCAGCCCAAGCGGGAAGTCACGTAGGCTACAAAACGCAAGTTCATCTGGGTGTGTTGCCCAAGCCTGCCGAGGCTTCGATGTGACATCACAAACATGGGACATGGACGCACAGGATGGCATGTTTCCCTCGCTGAGTTTCAATCTGGCTTGGTTCCATCTCCCCCTTCAATGCCCCCATTCCTCCCTTTAGGAATACGAATATTTACTCCATGCCACTAACTATTGGAGGCATATAACTTTCTTTTGATTTTACAAGAGCTCAGTTAGGAGTTTACCTTGAGTCTCAGGAGATGGGCACTTTGAACTCTGAACTTTTGAAAGGTTGGAAGTGTTAAGACCTGGGGGACTTGAAACTGGACTAAAGGCCATTTGTATTATGGGATGGCTATGGGCTAAGTGTGAAATATTATGGTTAGAATCTGAAATGTTTCCTATAAGCTCATGTTTTGAACTCTTATCCCCCAGCTTGTGATGCCATTTTGGGAGGCTGTGGAACTTTTAGGAGAGGGGGACTAATTGGTAAAAGTAGGTCAATTAGGGGAGGGCTTTGAAGGTTACACCTAGTCCTTGGTTCCTCATCTCTCTCTCCCCTGACTGGCTGTCACGTACACAGCTGCTACCACACAGTACTACCACCAGTAGGCCTTTCACACAAAAATGGACTGAAATCCTGCTGCAAGTCAAAACAAATCTTCCCTTCTCTGAGGTGTTTCTGTCAGGTATTGTGGTCACAGAGATACAAAATGAACTCAAACAAATAGCACAGGAATATAGAAAGTGTTAAATAAATCAAGTAATTCTTGTCCCCTTGGAGGGCCCCACTGCCAACTTCTGCTGCATGCATCCAGTGCAATGGCTCTGAGAGGTCAGGGCTTCCCAGGCTGCTCATCTTCATGCTGAGCACGGCATCATATTCCATCAGTCTGGTGTCCTGTGATTTTACTACTTCGCTGTGTGGTGCATGCAGGTCACATCTAAGTTTTTACCACTATAGTCTGGATTAAAAGAGTTTCTTTATACAGGGGCTCTTTCCACCCCAAAAGAAGCTCAGAGGTACTGGTATTCCAGTGACCACTATACCAGGCAGCCTCTGGCTTTTATCATCTTTGATTACTTATACAACATGAAGTGGGTAAAAGGCACTAGTATCTTTTTCTCACCCCCAAAATGTAATAAGACAAAGATGGCCAACTGCATTGTAAGTTTCATAAGAGCAGGCCAGATGGGGAATGAAAAGGTACGCACATTGGATACTACAGATAGAGTTTTTGTGATGGACACCTATCCGTGATCGTTAAATGAACATTCAGGAGTTAAGAATACTTTCAAGCAAGACTCCCATATACCAGTTCACATAATAGGTATTCTTTCCTAATGATTACCATCTCACAGAAAAACCTCCAGCCTTCGGAAGCCTTCTCTTTCAATGGCCTGCTGTGATTCTCTTAGGACTATGACATTGACTCTCCCAAGTTCTCAATGAACCAAATTAAGGCTGTTTATGTTCTCTGTTTTTATCATGCCATCTTCTGAACCCTCAGAAATGGAGTCCCAGCCAGTGGCAGAGTGCTAAAGGCTGGACCTTGTTTCTCAGCCTTGCTCCACAATCTCCCCTCTTCAAAGACCAACTGGCAAAGGGCCAGAACTGAGGCACTAGCCCGACAGGCCTACCTCTCCCATGCCCACTCTCTTCTGCAGGACAACTGCAAGGCCCTGCCTGA
The DNA here is from genome assembly GCA_036346955.1 of Dipus sagitta. NCBI lineage: Eukaryota > Metazoa > Chordata > Mammalia > Rodentia > Dipodidae > Dipus > Dipus sagitta. The sequence continues at coordinate 31,599,267 of CM070786.1, forward strand.
ACCCTGTCCTGCCTTGGCATTTTAGTTTAATCAGAGGAAGTGATTGGGGGGAGGAGGGCTGATGGAGGCAGAAGTCAAGGAGAATACTGGTCTAATTTAAAACCATCTCAGGAGCTCTAAAGGGTTCCAGGTTGACTGATGGACACATTTACTCCTCAGCGCCCCTTTCATAAATATCCACCACTTAACATGCACTTTCAAGAGGCATAAATACCGTCGCTGTGTGTCAGCCTTTATGGACGGGAGATTGCCAGAGCTATTTCTTTGCTCCATGGCCATGAGCCACACGATTACAATCCTGTTAAAGCTGTGCCCCGGGAATAAAGCCCTTCCCCACTGGCCTACGTGGCAGTCAAACCTCCCCTCCAAAAGGAGGCAGGATCTCCTCCATCTCTGCACCATCATGGTAGATGCTGCCTCCTTACTTTGCTCCAGGGAAGCCAGCAGCCCATCTCCTGAAATGAAGTCTCCAGCTAAGACTGGTGGGGACTGGAAGTACGTTTTCACCAATATCCCTGGCCCAGCAAATGAAATAACTAATACTAATAACTGAATAATAACTAATCTAGTTATGAAGACAATGTTTCTCCAGGCCTTTGGGGTTATGTTTATGTTATAAAATAACCTTTAGTGTTACTATCTCTAGTTGTCAGTGAAAGTAGAAATTTTTTAAGGCAAGCATGGTGACCGTCACAAGAGTCCGTGCTAGGATAGCCTGACACCTTCAGCTCATCCCAATACAACACTGGCAGGCAGACAGATCCCCACTGTGGTGGTCGGCAGTGGTCAACTTTGTCCTTCCCTCCTCCCAGATGGCAGCCCACTGACCACTCTGTGGTCATGTCTATGTGGACCTGTAGCCTGATAGGCCCAAAGGTATCAATGAAAGAGAACACAGGCTATCATGGGACTCCAAGCCTCAGAATGGAGGGGGCGCCAGCACTCATCTCACCAGATGCATCCTCAAGTGCGTGCCTACTTGCTGCTGTGGCTCAGACGGAGATGCATGACACCCACATCAGGAGCCTGTGTGCAGACAACACCCAATCTGGGGCTGCTGTGGTAAACACGAATGGAGAGTGAGCTAGGCATGAAAACTGCCCCGCTTGGCAGCTGGAGCCCAATTGTTTCAACTGCTCATTCTCTTCAAGATTATAAAACGCTGCTTGCCATAATTTGCGAGAAAATGCCCTGCAAATGGTTGTCAAAAGCATGTGACTAAATGAATAAGAAGCCTCCAATCAAGCAGCATTCGCAGGCCCTGTATCCCCATAGGCACCAACTGTTTCTGCCCTCCTTCACACACTGTCATGGCACCACTGGCCCGTCCTGCTCAGCACTTAACCCATTTGTAATTTGCTACTGTGTGTCTGTATCTACGCACTCTCCTGACTTAATCACACCCGCCTTATGAGCGTGGGCTTCACGAGGGTCAGGACTGTGTGTTTCTGACTTCCTAGTTGAACGGCAGGGACATCTGTTACCTGGGGAAGGGGAAAAGGAAGGGGGGAGGAGAGAGGGAGGGAGGAAGGAAGGGAAATGGAACAGGCTAGGCAGAGTACAGCGCCCCCTGGCTGTGGGGGTGCTCCAGCCAGCAGAGGAGGCATTGGGGGCAGCTGGCGAAGGGTCTGCAGGCAGGTATCCCTGACACAGAGGGGTCCACTGAGGAAGGCTCTCCTGCAACAGCTGTGCCTCTGCAGCTGCCCACCCACTGCAGCTTCAGGGGTTGCTCTGGCCGGACTCAGGGGCAGCAGAAAGTACTGAGATGCACAGCAGGCCTTCCCTGGGCAAGAGGCCAGGCCCAGAGATAGCACCCCTGGGTGACAAGACCACACTGTTAGGAATTCTCTAAGACGCTGGCACCCTATGGCTGGTACTTTTACCCCAAAACTCATCACCTCAGAGAACTTTGGTTCACACTCAGCTATGAAATACCTGGATATTCAGGGGCTGTGGATACAGCTCGGCGGAACAGCACTTGCCTAGGGTATGTCAGGCCCTGGATTCAAACACCAGCAACACTCAAAAAAAAAAAAAAAGAAAAGAAAAGAAAGATAAAAAGGCTTGCTATGTCTAAAATGGTCATGTACATGAAAGAGACAATTACAAGGAGTGTTGAGTCCACTGTGGTGTGTTAAGGACCATCACGCACTGCTGCGTGGCTCACACAGTGGGGTGGGTGGGAGCTGCTGGCCTGAGGCGTGCCCCGGCAAAATGGGATCTGTCCATCTTTACTAGGGAGCTGTGATAAACGAGCCCAGACAGACACTGGTCAGGGCAAGCCACTTTATTTAAGAGCTCCGACAGCCCAAAGTGGTTTAACATAGATGCATGGAAGATTTATCCAGATGATAAAACACCTGAACTTGAAAGGCACATAACTTATGATTTTTCAGGTTTTATTTTTCCTTTTAAGATCTCACACAGTCAAGTGCTTTAAGTAATGAGAGAAATGCACACGAAGCTGACTGCGCGTCACACACTCGTCTGGTAAGTGTCTGTGGAGTGCCTTTGCTCCAGATGGGATTGAGTTCAGAACTGATGGCACACATCTGTGCCTGTGGCCTTCACTGTCCTCGTGACTCTGATCACTGAGAGGGTGAATCAACATAATAAAGATACCAGCAGCTGTTACGGAGCACCACACTCCAGGCTCCACGCTGTGCACTGAGGCCAGCACTTCACAGTGCTTGCTTAATGTCCTGTGAGTTGGGCACAATTCCCATTTTACAGATGCAGAGAATAGGGTTAGACAGCTTCTGTATGCCTGTGAGGACACACGGACTATGGGACTACACAGCCCTGGGGTTGGCACTAAGGTTCCTTTTAAGTGAAGGGCTTGGTTCTCAGGAAATGCTTAAATGTTATCTTTCTCTGTTGCATAATCCTTATACACGGTGAAAATCATCTCTCAGCTTTACTTTCATTCATTCATCCGTTCATCTATTCATGTATTTTGAGCATGGTTCCCTGCTGAGGCAGCTTAGGGTGAGTGGGCCCCGTTTCACTGCCATGTGTAGGGGTTACAACATTGGACTTCACAGCTCTCAGGCCACTCAGAAAGCCACACCAGACGCAGGCACTGATCATACCCCTGCTACCACACCCGCAGGGACAGCAGGGGTCAACAAGCTCTGAAGACAATTTCAGACCTGTTTTCACTGGTTTCTTCTCACCAACATTTGCTGTTTTTTTCCTGAGCTTCTGCCAGTGTGGCTGCCTGGAGTCCTGTTATCATGCAGAACAGCCCTGTCTTCGAGGCCGCTGCTTTTTGTGGAAACCATGGCCACAGATAACTCCAGTCCCTCAAGACTAATCACCCTGCACGGTTCCTCAGGTTCTGCCCCCAGCCCTGCCTTTCCACTGCCTCCTTCCACCAATGTCTGCACAGATAAGAAATGGACAATAGCAAGGGCAGTGAATCCCCACATGGCCTGCATGGCTTGGAATATTCTGGGTTCTCATCAACTCCCCTCAGTGACCATCTAAGGTAGGCGTTATCTTTATAGCATTCCTGTTTTAACTTATTCAGGGAAAGAAGAGGAGAGTTAATGCTTCTTCAGGGCCAACTATATGCCATGTACTGTTATGCGTGCACAGTCTGCACAAGTCAAGGATAACCCGGTTAGCCACAAGGCTGGAAAGTGCCGGGTCCGTGACAGCAATTCTGGAGCCCCTCTTCTCTTCAGCCAGCACACAGTCATGGCCTGTGAGGAGAAGCAGAGGCTACCCTCTCCTTTCTCCTCCCAAAACCCTTTTGTTAACATCTTCTCTGCTTTGACCACTCCCCGCACATAATGCCAGGCTCCTCCCTCAACTGTGCCCCCTTGTCTCTGGCACCCCAGCCAACCTCCCAGGAACAAGTTTCAAGTCGACACCAACAGTGTGAAAGAAGCCACAGAAGACTTTTGGATCATTCAAGCCATAAAATATACCAAGCAGCTGAAGGAAGTTTCCGGAAGACCAGAACACTCCCAAATGTGTGCTGGTCTCAAGTTCTGAGGGGTTCTCAGCAATGCCAGCCTGCAGGGAGTCCTCTGGCTGGTTTTTGAGAGTAACCCCACAGCTGAGAGCCATGCATGGGAGTGAGGAACAGACTGCTGTTCCTCGCAGGAGGGAGAGTCACGCGTTCGGAGCTGGGCAGCTGCAGGGACAGGTGGGAAATGTGTACCTGAGTAGAAGCAGAGTAGCGGACTCTGGATTCCACCAGGCTGTAACCGTCACGTTATGCCACCTGGCCAACCCCGATGGGCTCCAGTAGGGCAGGGTCTGTGTTTGGTTTCTTTCTGAATCCTCAGAACAGGAGAAAGTGGACTGGCTCAAGCTACCAGCAAGCCCCCACTTGACAGAGGAGAAAGGGACTCGGGAACATGAGGTGGGTACATGCAGAGGCAGACAGCCAAGTTCAAGCCTGAGGAACCTCTGTTCACCTTTGCTGGCCCCCTGCTGCTCCCTTCAACAGTGCTGGACACTTCTCTTAATCCCCAGTGGATAAGAACAGTCCAGTCTTACAGAGAAGAAAGCCAAGGTGAAGAAACTTGCTATCCCCAGCTCTCTGCAGGCCAACCCAACCTTCCTCAAACAAGCCTCATACTGTCCTAACAAAACATGCCCCTCTGGGGACTGGAGAGATGGCTTATCCGTTAAGGTGCTTGCTGGCAAAGCCAAAGGACCCAGGTTCAATTCGCCAGTACCCATGTAAAGCCAGATGCACAGGTATCTGGAGTTCCATTTACAGTGGCTAGAGGCCCTGGTGTGGCCATTCTCTCTATCTGCCCCCCCCTCTCTGAAATAAATAAACACATTATTTATTTTTAAAAATGTGCTCCTTGGTTCTTCACTCTAGAATTCAGTGATTCACACTGAAGTGCAAGTTCCTGCAGTTTTTGTAGTCAAGGAGCATGATAAAAGCTCTCCAGCACCTTGGGCTTTCTATCTTCACAACAACTGCCCGTTTTAACTTGCACACTTGTTTATTATCTGTTTGTGTAGGTCTTCTCTCTATGGGGTCAGGCATCAGAACTTAGCCCAGCGGCAAGTGGGTAGTCCTTGGTTATTTACTGGACACTTTTTTTGTTTCTTCGTTTGTTTTGCTTTTATGAGGTAGGGTCTCACTCTGGCCCAGGCTGACCTGGAATTCACTATGTAGTCTCAGGGTGGCCTCTAACGCTCAGCGACCCTCCTACTTCTGCCTCCCGAGAGCTGGGATTAACAGTGTACGCCGCCCAGCTGGACACTTAAATTTTTACCCGCGTGCTGCAGGTGGGACTCGAACCCGGGTCTGGCTGCTGCGGAGCAGGTAACAACAGGGCTTGGGCCTGCCCGCCCGGGGAGAAGGCGCGGAGTTCTGGAAGGCGGGTGGGCGCTGCACCGCCACCTGTCGCCCGAGCGCGCGGGGGCGCGGGTCTCCGCCGCCGGGAGTCACGCGGGCCTCGTGGGCGCCCACGCGGGCACGAGAGGCAGCCGAGTGCCCGGGCTGCGCTTACCTGCGCGTCTCGGGGCTCCGGGGCGGCAGGCGGCGACTCTCCGAGGGCGGAGGATCGAGGGCGGGCCCGAGCCTAGCGTGGGTCCCAGGGCGGCCTGTGCCGGAACAACTTCAAATCCAGCCTGCCCTCGGGGGCGGGGAGGGGCCGGGCGGACTTGACCTTGCGCCCGGCTGCCCGCTGTGGGCGGAGTCTGCGGGAGTCGCTGGCCAGGCCCCGCCCCCTCGCTGCTCCTGCTGCTGCTGCTGCTGCTGCTGTTGCTGCTGTTGCTCCTGCTGCTGCTGCTCCTGCTGCTCCTGTTGCTGCTCCTGTTGCTGCTCCTGCTGCTCCTGCTCCCGCCCGCCGGGTCTCCACCGTCGCCAGCCCCCCCCCCCCCCCGTTTCCTGTTGCTTGCCTTGTATTTTCTTGTATTGTATTCCGTGTCTCTTTATTTAATTTTACTTTCTTTTGTAAAAGTCTGAACTAAAAACAGATCAAGGCAGTTCCTGAAGAGTTTCTACAAAATGAAGTTTAGTGCTTATCGTTGCATAAGATGAAAGCAACAAGCCCCGGTCGTCATGCCACAGCTCTTTTTATCAGTCCATCTGTCTGGTTCTTTTGGTGGTCACCTTTTCTTCTCACAAAGAGAAAGAGAAAGAGCAACAGAGAGAGAGAGAGAGAGTGAAAGAGAGAAAGAGAAAGAGAAAGAAAGAAAAGAAAAGAAAAAGCTTACATAGCGATATCTAGATTTATCTATTGACTTTCTGCCGTGTTAGATGAAGATTTACTCTCTTCTTGCGTCCCTGCTCCCTCGTCCTGACAAATTTACACCTCAATTCTCCAGCCCTGCCCTGGTGACGAGGAAGGTTTTCTAGGGCCTGAAGCGACCATAGTTAGGGGGATGGGGAAGTGAGGGCTGCTTTAGAAAGAAAATACAGACTAGGAGCGGCTTGCAACTGAACACTCATTTAGAATGAAAAAAGAAATCGCAACAAAATGCTGGGGTTTAGGAGATTAACCTGACATTTAGGACCCTAATTTACTTCTCTACTGCAGTCTACTTCCTCACCTGCCCCAGAACCCTCCATAATTCCCAACACTCACAAGGACCTTGCAGGCAGGCAGGGGTCTTGAAGGTCCAGATATCAGCTTTTGCCTATCAGGTATCCTGATGGGGTGAGCTGGAGTGTGCAAGAAGAGACATCAAGGATTATGCCAAGCTTTCGTGGCTCTGGTGTATTTCATTTCCAGTTCTGCCTAACCGCAATGATAAATCCTCATCTGAGTGTGGGAGAGGTTTATGAAGCTAGCTCCAGGCTCAGTCTCTGTCCCTGGACCTCACAGTGTGGCCCCATGAAGCTGGCGAGGCAGACACAGTGTCCTGACTCTCACGGTTTTCATATCGGCTCTAAGGGGATGCAGCTTATCCCCGGTAAGTACCCAGGGCAAGGTTACTTCCCCGCTCAGAGGAAACAGCACTCATGCCCTCTGCATCCTGCCTCTCCAATTTAGGATGTGAAATGTGTCTCTGTAAATTGACCTTGAGAAAGCCACTTTACCTACCCAAGCCTCCATCTCTGTTTCCTTTATTCTGATTGGAACAACTCTGTACCCCTTCCTACCACATTGGATTTGGGGAAAGGATTAGGTGGTATAATATCTAACTGTTGAAGAATAATTTTCTTGGACATTACAGTAATTTCTGTTGTAGACAGCTCTACAATGCTGAGATGAACAGCCAAATGGGACACAGTTTAGAGGAGGAAGGGGTTTATTTCAAGCTTACAGATTTAAGGGGACATTCTATCAGTGGCAGATGAATACATCCAAACACAGAGAAACAACAAACAGCCTGCAAAAACCACACACACACACACACACACACACACACACACAAAAGGCAACAAGTAGGACCCCTGCCTGAGCTCTCTAAACCTTTGGGTAGGAATCAGATCTGCCCCCAAACACACCTTTGGGCTAGATCCCAGGATCTGTCCCCAGTGACACCTTCTCCAACAAGGTGGCTGGAGACCCAAGTCACGCGATTAATAAAACGCTGGAGTCTTCTGAGGGTTTCACATTCAAAGCACCATGGATATTCTCTTGCTAATGTCAGTTTGTGTGCCAGCAGATTGGTTCATCAGATAGTTCAGGGATTTCTAAGCATCTGTGTGGAGCACTTGGTACTCCAGGGTTTGATTAGAGTCCTTGGACTAAAACTAAAGGCCAAGTCATTCTCATTCAGAGTCCAAGGCTGAGACTCAGAAAGAGGCCATAGAGCCAGAGGAAAGCCTGCACAGTGATTCCCCCACGTGAGGAAGGCATTCTGTCCTGGACCACTGAAGACTAAGGCCCAGCCTGGGAGGAAGCTGGCTCCCTGGAAAAGCAGCAGTGTATGCGACCGGAGAGAGATAAGAACCTCACATGGGCTGGAGAGATGGTTCAGTGGTTAAAGACATTTGCTTGCAAAGCATAAAGGCATGAGTTTGATTCCCTAGTACCACATAAAGCCAGATGCAAAAAGTGGCACATGTCTCTGGAGTTCATTTCAGGGGCAGAAAGCTCTGGGGTGCCCATACTCACTCTGTCTGTGTCTTCCTTTTCTCTCTGTCTCTATCTCTCTCTGAAAAATAAGATAGCCGGGTGTGGTGTCACATGCCTTTAATCATAGCACTCTGGAGGCTGAGGTAGGAGGATCGCTGTGAGTTCAAGGCCAGCCTGAAACCATAGAGTGAGTTCCAGTTCCAAGTTCAGCCTGGGCTAAAGCAAGACCCTATAATCCCCCTGCCACAGAAAACAAATTAAAAAAGAACCTCACATAATGGTCAGACTTTGCTCAACCTAATGGGGAGAAGCAGGAGCTGAGAAATTCAGACAAGAGAATACCTAGATGTCAGTCAGTCTAGTCATGCCCCTTGCTTATGGTCAAAGGTGGCTACTGGGTCATGGGTATAATGGGGCCAGGGATTTGAACCTCTCCCTTATTGGTAAGTTTAATTTCTGCAGGGTGCTGTCTGCTATTAAGGTTCAAGGAAGGTGCCTGGGAGATGCCTGCTTAAGGAGGATCTCACATAGTCGGTTTGAGTCTCACAGAAGCGGACTCCAGCACCATCAGTTGAGTGCAAGTGTTTTTTTCAGAAGGTGCAGGAGCACCAATGGAAGAAGGCAGATGAAACACAGGGAAGGAAAGGTTCCCAAAGAGGAGGAATTGGCGAGCTAGCTCCTGTAACAGGTGGTTAAAGCACTGTCCCGAGGATGACTCTAGAAAGTCTTGTAAAGAACATGCCCTGAAGCTACCTGACCCCAGGAAAGTCTGCAGGAAGCAAGTCTCTAAGGAACAAAAGTGAACTGACAAGTTAGCTCATATTCTTTAACATTTAAGAAATTGTTTCTAAGCATAAAGCCCAAAATGAGATCAAACCGGAGCATAATACTGCTCTGCCGTTTCCTTCTGTCACCTGTGTTCTCCTGGAATCTTTGTGGGAGCAGCAGATGATGTGCAGCTGGCTGAGAGTCCTAGGTTATGCTGTGGGATATTCAGAAAAACTGGTCCTTGGATGTACTGTGATAGGACCACTGGCTGATCAGCCTCTACATTTAGATGAGCTTGTTCTAACCTTGACTTTGGAGCTCTTAGAAAGAACAGCTTTGGTGGGGTAAAAATACAATGTGTGAAAGGAGACTGGTGGTCTTTTAAAATGACCAAAGACAGTAAACTTTCAACCTCTACAAGTGCTTCATATAGTCAGGGCTCCTCACAACCAAAGACCAGACACCAAGTTCATGTGGAGTCTTTCATGGCCATTGAAGCAGGCCTCCATGAGAAAGACCCCAACGGCCATGCTGACCATTAAAAGAGAATGACCCCTTCCAGCCATGAATCAGTTCACAACGCTCCCTGTGCAAAAGCCCCCAAGTGGCTTCCACCACAATTAGGCTAAAATCTCAAGTCTCCCCATGGCCTGAAAATCTCTCCTAAGTTCTATCCTGAATATTGGTCCTTCCCAAACTCTGGTGTCTTTAGTCGTCTGTTCTTCAGTGGACACTCTTGTGGTTGCGAAATGCTCCCCATGGGCTCATGTTTTCAGTACTTGGACTCCATCTATGGTGCTATTTTGGGAGGATAGGACACTGTTCTTGGCTGGAAGATGTAGGTGACTATGGAGGCCTTGGCGATGATAACACCGCCCTACTTCTGATCCTCAATGTTATGCTATACACCACAGTATTAAGAAGCCACACTGCAGGCTTCCACCACGACCTATCTGCTCCAGCCTCTATCACTTCCCCACCATGATGGACCATGCCTTCTGAACCGTGAGCCAAATCAATCCTCCTTCCCTTAAGGTGATTGTGTCAGGTATTTAGTTACAGCAATGGGGAAATTAACAACTACAGACCCACTGGGCATACTTGCCTTCAGAGCTATTATTGCATCACTATTTCTCATTCACTAACATGATATACTCCTCCACACTCAAGGTCACTTGCCTAATTCATTTCCTTCTTAATAGACCATCCTGCCTAAAAATCAAGGTGACATTCCCATATACCATCCCTTTCATAGCACTTATTACCTGTGTAGCAGTTACTTTCTCATTGCTAGGACAAAGCACCCAACCAGAATCATCGCATGGAAGGAAAGGGTTTGTTTTGCTTCATCATGGAAGGAAAAGCATGCAGAGCAGATGGCTGGGTGTCACACCTTTTCACAGCAGCAGGGGAAAGAGGTAGTCTGAGTGAGCTAGCTCTGACTAGTAACAACTTCAAGATTCACCCTCATCCTGCTTCAGCAATTCTCTACAACTTTCCCAAATTGTCACCAGCTGGGGACCAAGTATTCAAACCTCATGAGTTTATGGGGGACATTTCATTCAAACCAGCACAACCTGCCATTGATATGTTTTGACTTACCTGTTTCTTTCACTTCAGTGAACGATCTGTATCATGATACATTCCCACTCCTAGAGCAGTGCCTAGTACATGGCAGGTATTCAAATAATATTTGTGGAATGAATGAATGAAAAATATAGCGAGTTAAACACAAAGCTGAAAAGCATTCTAGAATGCAGACTTAACGAATATACACTGGATTTTCCTTTCAGTAGAACATAGGAAAGAAAGGGAAATTAAATGGCTGGGATGCATTATATATAATCTGAATCATAATTACAGCTTGAGCATTTGAGTGAGAAATTTTGCCATTTTATATTTGACCCGTTGTCTGTATTAAATATTTAAATAAAGGTTAGCTTGAAAGGCTACACATTCATTTAAAAGTAGAACAAAGAATAAAGGTCCCCCTGGTCACCTGAATAATGCAAGATGGATTTCTATGGTTTCTGCTGGTGTTTGGGATCCCAAGATGGTAACTGGTTACCTGAACACAGAAGCTTGATCAAATATTTAAGATCTCACTTATTTTTGTTTTCTGCATATTTTGTATTTATGCTCCTCACTTTCTTTACCCTTTCTGCAATCACACAATTCACACACCAAAGTTAATAGAAATGTTTCACGGATTATTACATGCAGCTAAGCAATGAGATTTTGCTAGAACATAAGGCCAAATTGGGGCCACTTGGTTGTTCTAACCAAGTCATTTTCCCTTAAAAGTACAGACTCTGAGTTTGCAGAGGCCTCTCTGGTTCATGCTGAGATGTTGCAAGGCAGATCAAAGTCTGCTGTGGAAGAGGCTTTCCTGTGGAAAACACATACTCCCTGAGATGTGTTTCACAGTGGTGCAATTAAGAATCTTGCAATCAAGCACAGTTGAAACTGCAGAATTGTAAGTGGGCTCTTAAAACTATGACAGTGATACCCTAAATAACTCCTGTTTGTTCACGGAAACCTTGTGTCACCCACATGGATTTTGGTTAACTCCCGAGTGGATTTTGATTAACAGCTACCTAGATTTGGCTGCCTAACAAATGTTCCAATATCATCCCACCAATGTTGAAGTTACCTTTCCTAATGGAGCCTCTGCTGAAGCCTGAATCCAGGCTTTGATGTCCATGTGGGCTTCCTTGGTAAAGGATCAAAGCCATAATGCATTGTTCAGAAAAGAACATTTTTGGAATAGCCCATCATTTGGAGATGATAGGCTGTTCATTTCATACCCAAAGTGGAAAGGTGATTTTCAGGGTTACACACAGCAGGAAAGTGGTGGGATTCTTTTTTTTTTTTATTCTGTGTAATAGACAGCAGAAATGGTCTTTTCTCAATGAGTAGAAAAGATTTTTATTGGTAAGAATGGACCTCAAGGATTTATAGGAAGACTGGTAAACTGGTCTGGGAAAGGTGGAAAGGAGGCAGCGCTGGAAAGCTAGAAAGTGATCCTTCAGGAGCAAGCTCTAAGTGGAATGGTTTGTTTGAGAAGTGCTACAGGGATAGATGAATAAACTCCAGAGGCTTCTTACAGCCTTGGCACACTCACTCATGAGTACAAGACCTGGGAAAGGCCCTCTGATTAGCCAAGATTAGGATTCACTCCACTGGCTGTCTGGAGAAGGGATTATTCTCGGATGTTGATGGTAAGGCATCTCATTTACTCTCCTCCTATGACTCTTATTGTAGAGTGGGGCCACTTTCCCAAAGGAAACCCCAGGGATGCTGTTAGAGGAAGGCAGAGATGCCCAGAAGCCAGGGTGTGATATTAATCCCATTTAGTTTAGAGTGGCCATGAGATACAAATTAGAGTGGGCTTGGTTTAACTAGGAAGATTTTGCTTTGCAAACACAGGAGCACTCAAGTCTGCTTGTTCCTTTTTTTTTTTTTTTTTTTTGGCCTGGAACATGGATATAATCCTGGAGGCCAAGCAGCCACCTTAAGTCTATGAGGTGACAGCATGACATTTAAAGCTACCTGCCAAACATGGGCCAGTGCGCAAGTAGCAGGAATACTATGGGTTCAATACATCAAGGAGTTGCCATGTCAACACCAAACCCTCTACCCACTGACTTATAAGAAAACTAAAAAATGTGGCCAAGTCAATGTACTTGAGTTTCAGTAACACAGTATCCAGCATAAATCTACAATATAAACTGGTCCTGGAATTCTAGTCTTCTGATTTCTTGTACATTCCAGTTCCTTGGAATGATAATTCCAGTTCTATGTACAAAGACATGGTTCTGATTTCAATGTGAATTTGAGGTTGTATTTATTATATGGGTTCTCTAGGGGACCAGAACCAGCATGGTATATAGAAATATATAAGAGGAGATCTATTGTGGGAATTGGCTCACATGACTATGGAAACTGTGAAGTCCTACAATCTGTCGATTTTTCGCTAGCTAGAGAGACATGAAAGCTGGCGGTATAATTTAGTTTGAATCCTTGAAGGCTTGGGAACTGCAGCAGGGTGGGAGGGCGGGGGTGGGGCAGGAGGCACACCAGGGTAAGTTCCAGAGTCTGAAGGCAGACAGGAGAAGAGGAACAAATGGATGCCCTAGCTCAAGGATGGAGAAGGGACAGACAGTGGGATAGATGAGAGGAGGGATTTAGTGGGAAAGGGGAGGGGAGGAAGAGAAGAGAGACAGAGAAGAGAAAAAGAGAGAAAATGAGAGACAGAGAGAGAGAGAGAGAGAGAGAGAGAGAGAGAGAGAGGAGAGAAACAAGGAAAGGGAAAGAAAGAAAAAGAGAAATTTGTCTCATTGGTGGTGGCAGATCTTTAGACACACTCCTGATTACAATGTCTCCTCTGGGAATACCCTTATCCCAATTAGAGATAATGTTTTAACCTGCTACCTGGATATCTTTAGTAAGTAAAGTTGACATACAAAATTAACCATCACAGAGGTTGAAGTGAGAGCAAACAGGGAGCAAGAAACTGATTTTTAATCCATTCATAGCAGCAAGGAACATACTAGAACAGCACAGACAATGTTCAGAGGCTAGCGCTAGCCACTTGCCCTTCCTCCCACCCCTATGCTATTGTTATTCTCTACTGCGCCTTCACCTTCTTCCATTCCCTGCTTCCTCTTATTAGCTTATAAAGAAGCTCAACTACTGAGCTGAAAACTACCTCCATGTAGACCAGCTGACAGAAAGCTAGAAGAAGCCATTCTGCATTCAGTTCAATGGGACAGAGAAAAATCACCAGTGAAGATACTTAACAGTGGACACTGCAAGCCTTATATTTGGCCAGCCAGACCAAATGAGCCAACGGGTGCATCAGTGGCACATCTGTCATGGTGGAAACCAACTGCCCTCTAATTGGACTGGAGGCCTGCTCCGTGGGAGAGAATACATCCCTGATACTGAGAACCTACAACAGGGGTAGTCATGAGCCTTAGGGGTGTAACATCTGCTGCTGTCTGTCTAAATGTATATACTATGCTCACCAAACTGCCCAATAAGCACTTCTCTTAATGTGCATACCAATATATTAATGCTACTCTCACTTTTGGTAGAGAATTTTCTCTTTTCAGATGGCAGTGACCTTGGAATGACTCAAAAGGCATCGTGGTGCTGGGAAGAAGTGACAGAGGAATGCTCAGCACTGCAATATCTCTATCACACCTTTCAAGGCTCAGGGTCCATTGCGGAAGAGGTGGCGGAAAGAATGTAAGAGCCAAAGGAAAGGTAGGACTCCTTAAAACATGCTCCTCCAGACACAAAATGGCCTGGATATCCATGACCTCACAGTGCCTGACACTACCTACACAAGACCATCATAAGAGGAGGAAAAGATCATGACATCAAAATAAAAGAGACTGATTGAGAGGGGGGGGTATATGATGTAGAGTAGAGTTTCAAAGGGGAAAGTGGGGGGAGGGAGGGTATTACCATGGGATATTGTTTACAATCATTAAAGATGTTAATAAAAAATTAATTAAAGAAATAAAAATAAGTAAAGAAGCTCAACTCTTTTCTATCCCAGACAGAATTCTCTTTACTAGTGATCTCTATTTACCCATCTCTCCTATAGAGATCCTATCCTGCTCAAAGGTGGGCCTGTGTACGCCTTCCTCCTTGATTTAATGCTCAACTCATAGCACCTAGTTTCTATCCTTACCTCCATCCTGAGGTTGTGTTTGCTGATTGCCATTTCCTGTGGGTACATCCTTGCCTTCCCTTTACTGGACTTGTGTGCTGCATTTAATGATGGCCACTGGCTTCATAGAAACTCTTCCCCTGACTGTGACCTTGCACTCTCCTAGTTTCTTCTGGTGTCTTGAGATGCATTTTGCCTTTCCTATTAAGGCATCAGACCATGCCCTAGCTCTGGGAGGACATTGTACCTCTCTCTAGAAATTGAGCCATGAGCTAAGATTAATTAGTTGAATAGAAACTAAGGCACAACACAATAGTTGTATTCGTTATTTTCCTCGTATGACAAAATACCTGAGAAGCAGTAACTTAAGAGACGCAGGGTTTAGTGTGGCTTACAGTTTAAGGAGATGCAGTTCATCAGAGCAGGGAAGGTGCAGCGGCAGGCATGAAGTAGCTGGTTATATCCAGTTCACAGTCAGGTAAGAGCGGCAAATGCTGCAGCTCAGCTCACACTCGCATTGTGTTCAGTCCTGGACCCCAGCTCGTGCAATGGTATCTCCCATATTTAGGGTGGGTCTTTCTCAATTAAACTAATCTAGAAACCCCATTACAGATACGCCCAGGGATTCGTCTCCTAGGTGATTCTAGAAGTTATCAAGTTGACAATGTTATCCATCCCAGTGGCATTCACCCATTTTCACATTTATGCCCTGGTCAAATTATAGACAAGCTCCCAACACAAAGGACCCTGCAGCTGCCAGGCTTCTTTTGTTTGCTTTTCTGCTTGATCCCTCAGCTTCTCATTAGCCTCCGTACAAACCATTCTTATTATTTTAGCTAGAATGGGTTTCTTTCGCTAGTGTCCAAAGAAGTCTTAGTGATAGCTTTAATTGTGTGCTCTGAATAACTGTGTATAGAGCACATCATGGATCATCATTTGTACCTGTGTCCCCTGGGAGCTCATCTATCAAAGTGTAGATCAGGCATCTCCTCCCCCACCCAGCCCTCCTGGATCTATGTACTGCAGCAAAGCCATGTTACTCTCCCCTGCCTCAGCAAGGCCCTGACAGCCCATGCACCCATAGGGCCTGGAGCATTCAGGAACTCTGCATATTCTACTCTCATGCTCACAGTCAGTGCTTCGCCCCGTCCATCCATTCAGGTCTTGAAGGACTACAGGTCCCTGTTACGATATCCTAACTACTGCAGAGTATCCTACAACTGGTGGAAGTATAGAAAGATGGCAGGATTCCTGACCAGGCAAGGTCTTATCCCTGACCATCAAGCGACACTTGAAGGGTGCTGAAAAGATGGCTCAGTGGTGAAAGGCACATGCTTGCAAAGCCTGGTGTGATTCTCCAGTACCCACATAAAGCCAGATGTACAACGTGGTGTGTGTGTCTGGAGTTCATTTGCAGTGGCAGGAGGCCCTGGTGGGCCCATTGTCTCTCTCATAAATAAACAAACAAACGAATAAAATTTTTTAAAAGAAACACTTTAAAGGTAAGAAACACTGCTCACTATCAAACTACAGTGCTCTAGCATGACAGGAACCTGTTCATTCTTCCTTCCCTCCACCACTTGCTCCAGGGCTGGTTTGATTCTCCAGGAAGCAGATATTGAGGTAGATGGTGAGGTTCAAAAGGTCCACAGGCTGTGACATATGGAGGGAAGCAATGGAGGGAAGCAGGTCTGGGAAGGGCGCTGTCAGACAAGCTGCAGACTTCCGAGAAGAGGGCGGCCTTGGGCAACAATGGTTAGGTCCTCACCTCCCCTCTGCTTGGTCACTGGCTTCTAAGAATGGCAAGCCCTCGCTTTGAAAGCCAGAGAGAACTAAGAAGCTCATAGCCAAAGATGCCTGGAAACCTCCCACTTGACAAGCCATTCACTGCTGAAAGCATGTCTGAACAATGCATATCCCTGTCAGCCACACCTTCTACCAAAAGGTGTGTGTCTACAGGAAGGCGTGATGCGGCTTTGGTCTCACACCTGACTCTCATCTCTGACCCAAAGCTTCTGGCAGAGTGTGGAGGGTTTGGGCTACAACTATAGTGAGGCAGGTTTTTGTTTTTGTTTTTTTAATGAGCATGATGCCCACCCCCACCCCCCATCACAGATCCTAAAATAAAAGCTCAAACTGAAGACCTCACCACTGAGCTCTTGCACCTAGCAGGGAGGCTCAGCTGGGAGCCTTGGCTGCAGCCCCTTCCCGAGCTGCTGGCCCCTCCCTGCACTCCTGCTTGTATCTCCTCTGTTTGCTGCTCCAACTGCGCTGCTCAGACCCTCTTCCTGCTGGCTGTGTGAACCAGAGAATGAATGAACCATGAAATGAGTGAAAGAAAGAGTGATGGCCTAAATGAAAGAATGGGAGAATGAGAGAAAAAAGCAAAGTGAAAAGAGACACTTTAGCAGAACTACCCTTGAGTCACATAAGGATGAGATGATCCTGCTGCCCACCAGGGGATACTTTGAAGGATCACCTGCAGGTCTTGCCTGGTGGTAGGGCAGGATATTTTTTTTTTCTCTCCTGTCTGTTTCCCAGTTTATTATTTGGCAGAGGGAGAGAGAGAGAGAGAGAGAGAGAGAGAGAGAGAGAATGGGCACACCAGGGCCATCAGCCACTGCAAACAAACTTCAGATGCACGTCTCGCTTATGTGGGTCCTGGGGAATTGAACCGGGGTCCTTTGGCTTTGCAGGCAAATGCCTTAACCGCTAAGCCATCTCTCCACACAGCTACTCTTTTCACGCAGTATGTAACTCTTGGGTTAAGACACCATTCTTCCCTAGGAGGTGATGTTGCCATTGGCACAGAGAGCAGACTGTGAGGGCTTCAGCTCCTTAGGTCTTGAAAGGAAAGTATAGTTGGCTGCATTATCCCAAACCTCCATCCTGTCTTTCTTTATTGCTTCATGCTATGCCCAGATGGCACCTGAACCTGCAGCCTCCAGTTGTGGCTGCAGCTGGTGGGAGCTCAGTGCCCCTTGAGGGGAGGAGATAGGCCAAGCACTCCTTCCTCCTGGTCCTGGAATGACTCA
Source organism: Dipus sagitta (assembly GCA_036346955.1). Lineage (NCBI taxonomy): Eukaryota > Metazoa > Chordata > Mammalia > Rodentia > Dipodidae > Dipus > Dipus sagitta. The sequence goes on from CM070786.1 coordinate 31,616,759, forward strand.
GAGCCACTCAGTAATTGGCCAGCAGTTCCAAGACCTGTGGTTGGGATAGACTCTGACAGCCAGCCCCATCAGGAAGCATGCTATGCATAAAGCCCCTGGAGGAGGAGGTAATTGTCCTTTGATCATTTTCAGAAAGGACAAGTGGAGTTTCACACTAATGCTTTAGTTAGCCCATGCCTTGCTTTTTCCTGTTAAGAAGAGGTAGTACAAAATATGCAAGTAACTACTTAAACATCTGCAGGTTTACATGTATGGAACAAGTTAGATTAGATTCAATTCAGTAACGCTGTGCTCATGAAAGATACCCATATCTCAGTGGCTTAGGAAAACAAAGATCTAGTTTTTGCCCAAGCCATACATCCATTATGGTCATCTACAGCTCTGCCTAATGCCCTGTTTACACACTGCACTGCCCTTCTTGGGGCCATTAGCTTGTAAAAGAGGAAAGAGAGGGACATGGAGAAGCATACACTGGCTCCAAACACTCCAGCATAAAAGTGATATGTCATTTTCTTCCGTGTTTTATTAACCAAGTTTCTTATTATCTGTAGGTCCTACATGTTGAGGATCCATAGTCCTTCCAACCCATAAGTCACAGGGCTGAGCCTGATGTTAATGGGTTGGAAATATGGAATTCTCTACAGGGAAGGCCAACCCTGTGCATCATACTGTATGGAACCACTCACCCTTACAATGGGGCATCAGGTGATATAGTATGTTGCCAGGTATGTGTGAGGATGTGTACCTGCAGGTGGGGAGGATGGGCCTCTGAACACACACCATGATTTAGTGCCTGAGGACCTAAGGTTTAGTCTCATTCCAGCCTCTACTAGTGTGACCTTGAGCAAATTGCCTAATCTTTCTGAACCTCTAAATGAGCATATAAATGTCTCCCTATTAAGCCTGTTGTGAAGACTAAATCAGATACTGGGCAGGTGCCTAGCACATTGAAGATTTTATTATGATAAAGCAGTTTATGCTTGCTACAGAAAATTTGGAAAATTTAGAAAAATAGGAAGAAATGAATGATACTCAACTATTCTTTGTCACTCGCAAAGACAGTATTAAAATTTTGGCATATTTCCTTCAAAAGATGAAAACATGCTATTTTTAAACCTTCAGCGGTTCCAGCCTTGGGGCAGAAGGACAGGGCAAGCATTTGTTTGGGAAGATGCCTTAATGGGCGTATTAGATCTCCTCCCTTATTCTCCTTGGCTTGTCTGAATGAGAAGCATTGGAAAAAATGCAGTTTTCTGAATTCTCTGAATATTAATCTAAAACTTTATTTAGTCTTCTGTCAAAAGCAGAAATTTGCCATTGTTGGGGCTTTGAATGTGATAGGACGTCTGAGATCATCTGAGACAGGGGTACATAGGGAGAAAGTGAGTGAGGGAAGCAGAGAGAGAGAGAGAGACTAGAAGAGATAAAGACCGAAGGGGAAGGAGAGTAGAGGACGTCAATAGAGAATGACAGATAAGTGACAGAGAGGAGGAACACACACACACACACACACACACACACACACACACACAACAGTGCGTGCCCACAGGGAGCAAGTACTCAGAACGCCAGTGAGTCCCCGTCTTCAGTCAGAGACCCCAGGAAGATCTTTTCTAAGGCTCAGAATGTGCAATCAGCTAAAGCATGGTCTTCAGTTCACAGTGTCTTCTCTGGCCTCAGCCACAGTCCTTTCCATCAAGTCTGTATCACGCCAAAGCTTGATGTGTCTGGTGCCCTGGGAAACGCGCTTGTCCTGAGAAGGACACGGTGAGTTAGGGAGAGGGTCCAAACATGCTGGACGGACCTGAGTCCTCCTGAGGAGATTAAAAACTCAGCTACGAGGAGGATTTGAAAGACAAGGTCAGATGCCACTTCTTACAGAATGGAATCCCATTTTCTCAGGGCATTGAAATCCAGAAGAGGAGGCTTTAGATTGCTTTCTTTCTATGAAACGGGGGCTTGAGGTGGTGTATGTTAGTATTAAAGAATTCTGCTAATTTGGGGCTGAGGAGATGGCTCAGCATTTAAAGACACTTGCTCCAAATGCCTGAAGATATGAGTTTGATCTCTAGCACCCACTCAAGGCATAAGTGAAATGCATCTGTAATCCCAACATAACTCCAGCAATGTGAGATGGAGCCAGGAGAATCACAGTGGTAGAGGGCTAGCTAGATTGGCCTTTTCAGTGACAAAAACAACAGAAAGAAAGACCTTGTCTCAAAGAAGGTGCACGGAGAGAACTGACACCCTGAGGTTGTCTCTTCTGGCTTCTACATGTGCCTGTGGCATGCGCCTGCCCATGCACACATAAATAACGAAAAATTATTATCTACTAATTCTATTAATGGATGAATATTAAGTATAAAATATCATAATACTATATGATACTGATATATGTGTGTATACATATATTTAACATAGTTGAAGTCATACGGTCCACATATTGTAAAACCTGCTTTTTCATCTGAAGCATTATATCTCTGGTATTCTCCAACATCATTAAAAACTCTCCACAAACATCATTTTATTATTTAGGGCTTAACAGGCATTGTGTTGCCCTCCCTGTACTTCCTCTGGATCCTGCCACCCACCTGCTTGTTTTATGAATTTCTCTTGCTGAGCTAGAGGAGGGGCCTCTGACAAGGTCTTTGGGGGGTCCAATTATGGAAAACATGGGCTGAGTCACGAGTGAGTGATCACCACGTCCCCTGGCCTGCTATGGAGTTTGTACGAAGATGCTTCCAGAGTCCAAGCACAATTTTGTTATGTGCCAGTGTGGTTAATGAAAAGATGAAATTGGAGCCTATGAGCACAACATGTAGGCAGTACCATAATTAGCCCTTTGGAAGGTGAAGGATCCACTTTAAAATAAAAGAAAATAGCTTTACTCCCACAATGAAATGGCTGCAATTTTCCAGCTAATGCAGAACCCACAGAATTTCTGTAATTATGTCCCCTAGGTCTTTTATTCACTGTAATTCCTTTCTTTTTTTTTTTTTCTTCTTTTCCCTTTTCTTTCTATTTTACTCCTAAGTAAATTCCCTTTAGTAAAAGAAGGCTAAATAACATTATTTGCAAACAGAAGGGAGAAACTCTTATACATATCCCAATTGCATTTACTTTGAAATATAAAAAGAGAGAAGGCTAAATCATTAAGTTCTTAACTTGCCAGACCTGTGCTTTTTAAAATTGAGTCGAACTTGTCCAGGCAAGATTGATTTGCTATTGAGAGGCCAGATGCCCTGAACAAGGAAAGAGGGATGTCTGGGAGGTGACTGACACATGGTGTGGCAAATCATAGGCAGGATGGACAGCAATGGGGATGGGCTCAAGCAACCTGGGCTCTGTCTAGGCCAGACTTGAGACTAGCTGTACACCTTTCTGTGTCTCAGGTGCTTCATCTGTTCATAAAACTACCCACCTTGCAGGGCAGGTCTATAGGATAGCAAAGTGTACAGCACTGTGCTTGAAGCATGGTTGGGCCTCAGCAGTGCTATTCAATTCATCCTGTGACACTGGATGAGTGAGTTGGACGGAGCGAAAACATGAGCTGACAAGGATTCCTTGGCTTCTAGGGACGTCTGGCTTCAGTAATCTAGAAAATGATTAAAGTGGAATTTTTATATTTTTTCACAGCAGCACTTAGATCTTGCTGTGAAAAGGCTTGTAGGTGCTACTGTTTCTGTTTACACTTCGGAAGACGGACACTCAGCAACTTGCCCAAGGCCTCATGTTGCTGTCAGTGGTGGAGCCCAGACTTACATTCCCTTCTCTCTGGACCCAGCACCCATGCTTATTTCTCTACACCTTTGTTCAAATCCTGCCGGCTCATCATCTGTGGAGGGAGTATGTAGGCCATCAACATGATTTAGCACATAGTCCCTCTTTTCAGACAGACCTGAATCTTAGTTCAAGGCCTCCTTTCTCCCTGTGTGATGTCACGCAAGGGACTCACTGTCTCTGAGAGTACCATCTATGAAATAAAAATTAAAAAACCTACCTACATCATACAGGCTGTGCACATAAGAGAGACAGCATTTGCAAAGACAGCGTGTACAGTGTCTGGCTTCTTGTAAGCATCCAGGAAGGCACTAGCTTTGAGTTACAACTCTCTGCGTTGCTATTCTGAGGATTCATTGAGGTCATGGGCACAAAAGACTTCTGAACTGATCCAAGTTGGCTCTCCTCATGAATTTGGTATCATTGACTGCTAAGCTTCCCCTGGTAACAACTGCCATGGATTCCTCAAGCCTGGTGTGAGAAAACCATCCCTACACACTTGACAACTCTCTTCATTTTGAATTGTCCCGGAACTCCCAGGACCAACAGGATAGTAATCATGAGAAAATGTTTGCACGAGGCTTCAGCAGTTGGCACAGAGGCTTAAGCAACAATCCCCCTTCCTGATCAGTTTCCCTGCAGATCACAGTCAAACAAAGCCCCTGCTCCCTCAGCACACAGCAGCTCTGAGACCTGTCAGGGCAGCGAGGGGCGGGGATGGCTGATCTGTGATTAAAAATTCACTGTAGATTACCAGCCAACAAAACACGCCCTTTGGGAAGACTAAAAATTAACTGCAGTGTCAAGTTACTGCCCTAGCCTGGGAATCTGTGGGCCTGATCTGGGGCTAGGGAAGTCACTATCTTTGTTGGATCTCAGAATCAGGTGGTGGTGGTGATGGAGGAAGGTCAGATGATAGGGAAGGAGGCAGGTTCCCCTGGGAGGGAGGAACAACTTCTTCCTTCCCATAAAAACTTACTGAGTCCCAGCCGAGCCACGTCTTGCTCTAGGCTCTGAAGCTGAGGCTCCTTGAGAGGCCTGGCTCTGGTCTCAAGGGGTACAGAGAAGTCAAGCACAGTGTCATGAACTGATGAGACTTGCCAGAGGGAAGCACAAGTGTGCCATGGAAGCTCACAGGGCACTCAGCCTCCATGGAGAATGGAGGTGGTGTGGGGGGGGGAAGCATTCCAGAAGAAATGTCCTCTGAGCAGAGCTTTCAGGAGAGCTGGCTAGACAGGGAAGGAACTTAGAGGAACCTGAGCAGAGGCCTAATGACCTTTGTAGGGCAAAGTCATTCAACATGTGTGGAAGACAGAGAGACAGCATGGAAAAGGTAAGGGCAGATCATGCTAAGAAGTATGAGGCAGCCTGGCCTGGTCAGTGTCTCATGGTCTCAAATCCCTACCCTACAGTTAGTGGCTGGATTGCTGGAATCAATTTTCTCAGGTGGAGAGACTTAGTTTACTGAGTTATACAAATGGCAAGTCTAACCTGTGCCTCCTAGGGCACCTGTAGCACTTAATCTTCATTGTCAACGTCACTGGATGTGCAGTTACCTAGGAGACACACCTCTGGGCATGTCTGTCTTTGATGGTATTTCCAGAGAGGTTTAAGTGAGGAGGGAAGATCCATTCTAAATGTGGGTGACACCATCTCATGAGCCCAGGATCCAGAACTGAATTAAAAGGGAAAAGGGAAGATGAACACCAGTATTCCTTTCTCCCTGCTTCCTGACAGCACATGCACTATGGTCAGCTACCTTCTACTTCCACTTCCACTGCCACACCATCCTTGCCATGAAAAAATACTCCCTCAAGATGGTCTTGTCTGGCATTTTGTCACAGCAATGAGAAAAATCACCAATATAGCACCTGTCCAAGCCAGTGCATGGCTCATGTAGGTATTCTTTTCTGGATGTGGCCATTCAAGGCATGGGAAAGGAAAACAGGCAGGCAGGTGATTGGCTAGTAACCTTTCCTCTAGTACAGCTATGTATTTCTAAGCCCTTTGAAAGTCATAGCGCAGCTGGAACCAGAGAACTGACAAGGTCCCAGGACTGTCCAAGTTCTAACCTCTCTGTTGAGGTGAGGTTGAAAAGGTCTCTGCATTCATGCAACCTGGAGGCCGTTATGACCATCAGCCAATGTGCTCTGTGGTCCCATGGCTAAGACCTTCTTAGGAAAATGGGGATGTTCACAGGCTGACTGAGAGTATGTGAACTTTGGTTATGTTTAAAGACTCTTATTAGAACAGAAGCTCTTCAAAGGGGGAACAGGGTTCATTATAGTATCTCTCAGGGATTGGCTAGCTGGTGGCTGAATCAGTGCATGGGCTATCTGCTCCTTCATTTTCTCCCCTCTTGCATTTTATGTTTCTCTCCTGTGATTCCTTTTCCACTCCGTATTGTAGGAATCTCAAATCATAGGATCTAGGGTAAGTGTTGTTTCATAAACATGTCTGTGTATTGCCCTCCAAATCACTTATTTCAATTTTAGTCAGATATAATGTTTGGTAGTGTGGCCAGGTGTGTCAGATGTGCTTGTGTTTCAAAGGCACTTTGTTATAAGTCTTAGATGGCATGCTGCCATTTTGTCATGCCACTGAGGCCTAAGACTGGCAGGTGGAGAGGCAGGCATTTCTCAGAGTCCCCAGAGGTCACTTCATAGGACAGCTATGTCTCCCAATATGTTGAAAGCCAAATTACTCTGTGTTTCTAACCACTTCATCTCTTAAACAAAGTCTTTCCTGGCATCTTTCTTCCTTTCTGTAGCATGTATGGGTTTTCAGGCACACATTGGTACTTGGTATGATCTAGAAGTCAGCTTGATGGTAAACAGTAACAGAGAGTCTGGATGTCTCTGCTCTTGCTGAAAGGCCAACTTCATCATGTTTCTGCTCTTGCTGACAAGCTCTTATAAATCACCCCCTGCCCAAGTTTAACTCTGAAGCATTGAAAAATGGTGTGCCTTTTGTTGATGGTCTCTTGTGAGGAGAAGGAGGAGGAAGATACATTTCTTCTACAGAACTTTTCAAAGTATTCCATTAAAAAATTCTGAACGTGGGCTGAAGGGATGGATTAGTGGTTAAGTCATTTGCCTGCAAAGCCAAAGGACCTAGGTTCGATTCCCCAGGACCCACGTTAGCCAGATGCACAAGGGAGCACATGCATCTGGAGTTCGTTTGCAGTGGCTGAGGCCCGGCATGCCCATTCTCTCTCTCTCTCTCCCTCTTTCTCTGTCAAATAAATTAATAAAAATAAAATATTTTTAAAAAATTCTGAATGTACCCACCTCTCCTCTCTTTCTTGAGCTCCCTGCTCCTCACCCTCTCGAGAAATGCTTTTCTCTTATGCCAGGGTCGCCATGTGTCACAACCCCAGGGATTCCAGTTCATATCAGTTGATGTGTCTAGTGTTCCCTGTGATGAATGACCGTAAGGAGATGGTGGCCCTGCTATACTGTCTTCAAAAGCCAGCACCAGCAGACCAAAGCTAGACTAGAAGGTGTTGGCTGCCCCATCTTAGGTCCTCTGCCATCCCAAATCAAGCACTTCCTAGCAGGGACCACCCATTTACTGCAGAGCCCCATGCTGGCATAGCCCCAATGGGAGAAAGGGACATGACTTGAGGCCTTGCTCTTCATTTTAAAACTGGAGGTAATTAACGTTCTCCCAGCTGCCAAGAGGCACAGCTGGAAGCCCCCATCTTCAACATCCTATAATGCTTATCTTTTATCTGGATTGTAGTGGAGAAGACTGTATATTGACATTTCATTATTCCTTTATATATTGTCACAATTCTGTACACTTGCTAGAGACTGAAAAAGAAATCCATGGCCAAGAGGTGGATGGCCTTTCAGATCACTAATGGTACAACAGCATGTTGCATCCCTACTCCATGCAAGGCAGAGGCATAGTGACAGTGCATAGACTATGGCACCAGATACCTCGTGTTCTAACACTGACTACATAGCTCTGCGTAAGTTGCTTAACTTCTCTGTGTCTGTCTCAGTTTCCATACCTGCGATTTTGAGAGAATGACCATATGTGGTAATAAGATTAAACAATAGGTACAAACACCTAGAACAGAGTCTGTACTTTATTAAAAGTGCTATAAAAGTTTAAGTTATTATTTTAATCATGATTTTTTGAACTAAAGTCTCACTATGTAGCTTAGGCTGGCCTCTGATTTACAGTGATCTCTGCCTCGGCCTCCTAGGTGGTGGGATTTTAGATGTACCCCGTTATGCCCCCCTTAAGCTATGGATGTCGGGTGTTCACTCTCCTGTGTGGCTGTTGTGACAAAGGTTAATAAAGCCATGAAAGCAGTTGTATTCTATGTGTTCAAGAAGCCTCAGGGCCTGGGTGAAAGTTTTGAAGGTATTCAAACAACTTTGCTTGTTAGAGGGATAAGGAAAAGATCATCACGCTGAACTTGTCCAGTCTTGGCCCAGGTACAGCTTCAATTACAACAGTCCTTGCTTCACAGGATGTGGCTGCCCAAGAAGAAAAGCGATGCTCAGCCTCCGGACTATGGGTAAGTGCTACTTTACACGCCTGCACTCATCAACAAATTGCAGCTACTCAGAGCAATGATGATGGCAAAGAAATGTACTATTTTTCCCCTTCTTGCACCTAACAGAAGAGGAGAATTTCTTAGTGGGATAAATGAATTTTGCCATCCATTACTTTAGGGCACTCATATACGCACCAAAAAGGTGCACACAGAGAGGCAATGGAAATCCTATTGAGAAGCTCACATTTCGCAAGAGAGATGGGATGTCTAGACAACTGGGACTGTGTTGGAATTTTGAAATGAATGGATAAATTTATGAAATAACATAATACAGACCCGGCTTGTACAAATGACTCTGTAGAAGAGCTATGGCTCCCATAATCCCTTTGGCCCTTATACCCTTTTCTAGAATACAGACTAACAGCTGGCCTATGGTTCTAAGCAGCCAGCCATGGCTGGACTTCCTGGTCAGGCCATGCCAATTCTTCCATTTCTGCACAAAAGTAGCCAAGCTAGCTGTAATGGTCAGACCTGCTTTGAATACACATTTCCCAACTCCTTTTAAAACCAGGCCTGTTTCATGCCCCACTCAGCCTCTGAGCCTGGGCGTATCCCAGGAGAGCACCCTGCAGGACGGTGGGCCCAGTCCTTCTCACAATGTGCATTTGGGCTGGTCTGCAACCTGCTCAAATCCAGAACCCACAGAAAGATATGATGCAAGCTCTTCTGCAGGGCGTAGGGATTTTCTTTCACACCAGAGAAGTCACAGCATATACAATTGCTAATACAACTTTCCCAGTCAACACATCACCGTCCGATTTCCAACTGGGTAGCTCCAGGGTCTTCATGGCTGTAAGGACGTTCATTTTTGTTAATTTTGTAACTGACAATTTTCTTTGCTGGTTAAGCTGCTGGCAGACTGTGATTTGTTAGCTCTCATTAGAAGGGAAAAGGTATAGTCCCACATTCCACGGCTTCCATAAATCACGTTTTCTGGTGGTTTTAGCATGCTGGAACGTTTCTGAGCCCGGGGCCTGATGTGAATAATCCGAAGGATGTGGGTCTGTGTCGGGCAGCCGGCGCTCGAGCACTTCTGCGATCCCATCTGTGATTCACGGAACATCCATGCTGAGGCGCAGACAAAGGTGAATTAGTTCCAGACAAAAATGCATCAATGCTCTATTGAATAGTCAATTATTAAACACATAATGGAATCCGTGGTTAGCAAGGCATGCCAAAGATGTGCCGTGTTTGCACAGTTTCTAAAGGGAGAGGAAACTGGCTGGTGGTTTTGGGGAGAAAAAAAATGAAACAATTCAGTGGCATTTAAGGTAAACTTGGAAACAGCTTTCCTTAGATGCGGGCATGGAATTTCTGCTCAGTATTCCTTACATTTCTTTCTTTCCTTAGGCCCTGAGGCAATCAAATCTTGAAACTCAATTGTCAACAGGCAGATTGTACAAAGTGCTCAACCATCCAGTGATCTTTCCATTTGCATGTTTGTTTTTGGCCTTTATTCAACTAATGAATGAGTAGGGATGCTTGGGATTTGAAATCCACAGGGATCCATGCAAAACCAACATATTACACAGCTCAACTCCCTGCCCACATGCTCAGCGTCCAGTCCTGGGCGCAAAGCGCTGTCTGCTTCCCTTCAGTACCTGGCTTGCCTCACACTGCTCAGACGGCCCTGGGGTGAGCGACGTTGCTGGGTGCTTTGCATTCAAAGTGCCATCTCTGCATCCCTAGTTGGACAGATAATACTAAGCACAGAAGCCTCTGCCTCCCTGTTAGGAGTCAATGGGTGAAAGTTTCTCTGGCTGCTGCTATTAGATGTGTGTCATGGCAAATCATGACAAATCCCATCCTTGGCTTTATTCCTCTATAAGATGAATGGGTTGAATATTCTTTGAGAAAGTATTGCTGGGCTGGAGAGATGGCTTAGTGGTTAAGGCATTTGCCTGCAAAGCCAAAGGACCTCAGATTGATTCCCTAGGACCCACCTAAGCCAGATGTACAAGGTGACACATGCATCTGGAGTTTACTTGCAGTGGCTGGAGGCCCTGGCCTTCCAATTCTCACTATCTCTCTGCCTCTTTCTCTCTCTCTTTCTCTCAAATAAATAAAAAAGTTTTAAAGTATTGTTAAAAAATCTTTGGTTGTTCATAAAGACATTGAAGTCATATGTCAAATTTTGGAGGCATGTGTGGGTTGTTGAACAGTCTTTAGTCACATGGGGGTGAATTAAATATCAAGATTTTTATTTTCTCTCACCACTGCTTCCGCCTGTCTCTTGTCTGAGCCCTATCTTAGGCAGATTCTCTCACCTTCTTGTCACTGCCAGTAGCCAGAAGTTGACTCCTATTTAAAGTTTCATTCTGGAAAGCCTTCCCCAGTAAAGACATTATTCTTAACCCTAAAGGAAGGAAGGGGTGCTGTGTGCTTCTCGGGATGCTTCTTGAGGTGGGGTGTGAGGGGTTAGTGGGGGGTGCACTCTCTTGATTTCTTCCAAATTTTGGGCCCATGGTTGAGGGCAAGAACTAGTCAATACATGGAGGCAGTCTGCTGGCCTCCCTGCGTGCAGCCCTGGCTCCGCCTGTGGTCACATGTCAGTGGTGTATGTGGGCTTTAGGGCCAATGTTCAAGCTAACTTTAGTTGAGGAGTAACATCAGGAGACATCCCGAGTGACCTTCACTATCTCCCATAGTACACATCCTCAGCCCCCTTTTGACAGCCATGGGAGGGGGAGGTCTGTGGCCCCAGCCCTGGATAACAGGTGGTGGGGATGGTCATGGCAGCCTCTCTCCACCATCATCCTCACTCACAGAGCTGGTTTGGGCTTCTGTAGCCAACCTCTAGCCTTCAGAAATTTCTAGGAAAGAAGCAAGACCCATCTTATGTCTAGACAACACACAAACTCTAGGGAATACATGTCAAGCTTTTCCAAACATGCATTACCAGCCTTTTCTCCAACCAGTATCAACAAGTACTAAGTTTTCTGTTGTAGTCAGCTTTTCATTGCTGGACAAACACCCGGCCAAAAGCAGCTCATAGGAGGAAAGGGGTTTATTTCAGGATTACAAATTTGAGGGAAACACCATCAATGGCAGAAGAAGCTGGATCATTTCCAGAGATAAAAGCAGAAACACATTACTAAACAGCCAGCAAACAACACCACCAGCAAACACAGACAGCCAGAGCTCCACACTTGCTCCCCATACACCCTAATTAGGACTGGACTCCAAGATCCACCCACAGTGACATCTCTTCTCCAGTAGGTCTCTGCCCACATGGAGAAAGATTCAAGTCTAAGTCATGGGGCCACACATTTAAGCCGTGACATTTACTAAGCCTCTTATGGGTGCACAGAGCCTAACTCCTCTTCTCACAGTGTTCCTTGGTCTCTGGGAGATCATCTCTTAGAGCTGCAGGTGTCTGACTTTGATAAGGGGTATAGTGCCTTTCCTCAGACCTGCCTTCTCCTTAGAACATTTTTCTTCATCTGTGTCAGGCAGGTGGGGACAGGGTGGGCCATGGCTGAGGACAGCAGGGTGGTTCTGACATGTCATTCTAAGTCCTAGGGTGGGGTTGAATATCTAACTCTAATTGTTTGGAGTTGCTTTAGAATGTAAGATATATGACAGCTCCATTCCCCCAGTGTTAGGCTTAGCTAAAAATCTAAGACTCACCAGAAAAAAAAAAAAACATTGACATTTTACTAGTGTGCATAGTGGTCTTATTCAGATTTCACTTGATCCCAAGGGGTGCATGACTCAACATTGATGGAGATTGATTAAAATGCATGATGGTTAAGGGACTTCTGCTTCCGACATTTGTGACTTTAGTGGGAACCAAGGTTCATTTGTATTTCAGCCTTAGTTGGGAAGGTTGGTGAGACACAGCCATCCGTCCTAGGCCTGTTCCCAAGGCAGATGCTGAAGCCTGGTTATCGTGTAGTCCCATTAAGCATCGCTCAGAGGAGGATGCAGATGACAGGGTGATTTCACAGTTCTGGGCAGGCCAGTATCTTTGGTCATGGAGGTCGTTGCTAGTGATTCCCGCAATCCCCTAGCACAGGTAAAGTAGGAAAGGGCCTCCTCAGGGTGGGTTCGAGAATAAGTCCAAGAGGTAGGCTTTGTGGTGGCTTCTTTACTAAGACCGAGGAAACGATGTCCTGTGCAGTTAATAATCCCATCTCTCCCTTCTTGTACGTTTACTCCGGAACAGTTAAGGAAGCTTAACCCTGGTGTTCCTTTTTGATTTCTGCTCAGTCTTCAGGTGCAAGGGAAGGGCTTTCCGTTCAAGAGGTCCTCTTTTTCCTCCCATCACCATGAGCCACCCTTGCATGCTAGAGTGGAGCAGCAGACCTTCGTAGCCAAGCTGTTGAGTTGGAAGGCTAGGCTCTGCATAGGCAACAACTCCACGCCCAAACCCCAGTGGCTTAACCTTACAAGGTTCATTTCCGACCAAGATAAAGTGGGATGTGGGGCACCCAGGAGCAGCTTCCACATTATCACATGGGGATCCTGGCTCCTCCATTTGTGGACACCTTTACACAATGACTCTCCAGAGTCCATGGCAGGCAGGGGAGGGTTGGAACAGATCTTGTCTTGAGTCAGTCTCAAATGGCATGGGCTTAAATTTTCTTACCAGTGGCTACATTTCTTCACAGATGTCTCCAGAGGCTTTGTCATGTCCAAGGGATATTTCTGTCTACACAATAGATTATTGCAACATACTTGTCCTGTAATGTCACAACGAGTTAGGGCTGGACTTGTCTTAGTCGCATTAGATTTGGTAATGACACTGTGCATTTAGAGAGCCCTTTTATTTTCTAAGAGATTTCAGATTTATCATCTCCCTTCACTCCTCCATCTTTCTCAGGACCAGTGGCCCACTTCTTCTGGCAGAAGCCTGCACATCTAGACTCAGCACCTTATCTCTGACCTTAAAGATGTAGCTGGTTGAGCTAATTGGACAGTGAAATGATACTGACAGCAGATAGATGGAGTGCTCATGTCACTGTGGGACACTCTCTCACCTTCTCTCCTATCATTTGTTACCTCAAGATAACTCCTTTTCTCTGCCTGGAACCTGTCCTTCCATATGCACTGTCAGAACTTAAAATCTTCCATTATCCCAGAATCCAATTTAATGATGTAGTTACAATGAAGTTGACCTTTACCACGTGCTTCACGTCAGATCCCACGTGGAACACATGGGGATCCAACTGAGGGTGGATAGGGCTGAACATATCTGTTCCTGAAATTCCTAGAAGTTATTATTATTATTCTTTTTTCCTTCTAGGTAGAGTCTTATTTTAGCCCAGGTTGACCTGGAACTCACTCTGTAGTCCCAGGCTGGCCTTAAACTCACAGTGATCCTCCTACCTCTGCCTCCTGAGTGCTGGAACTAAAGGCATGCACTACCATGCCCGACTCTAGAAGAGGATTTTTAAGGCTTTTGAAATATATGTTAGAACTGTTAGAAGTAAGATATCTTACATTTTAAGCTGTTTAATACAAGTTGTTTGGTATGAAACTATGTAAATTGCAGATTTTAAAGCAAAAGAAATAAACAAAAGCTTTTGACTTAAACAGGGATGATCTACACACAAGCATGTTTCCCACTCTCTGCAGAGATAACAATAAAATGGCTGAAAAGGGAATAAAAATGTCATAAATCTGCAGAGATAAGAGAATAAGAACGAAGATGACTGTGAGCAAGAGGGCTGTCATGTGATTGGGGTAGTGGGATGTGGGTGGAGGATACGGGGGAATGCTCTGTCTGCAACAGCGGAACCAGGGAGGACCCAATGGCTACGCATCTTGAGCCGTGTGGCGCAGGGATGAGGAGACTCCGATGCCTCCAAGGCATGAGCTGGCCCATAGACAGAATGCACATCTTTTGGGGTAGCAGGCAGACCCCAGACCACTTGCTATTTTAGCTGGTCATGGGAATCTGAAGACATACTACCAAGGAGGCCCTGAACTCAGGATACCAAAGGCTGAGCAGAGGGGACTTTAGGGATGGTGCTGATGACAGAGGGACCAAGTCAAAGTCCATAGGTGGGAGAACACAGCCCTTCTCTCCCTCAACTCCCACAAGCCACTACCTAGCTGAACATCCCTGTGACTACATGTTCAGCACACTGGATAAAACGACCCTATCAGGATCAAAGTACTAGAGATGCAAATATCCTAAAGGAATTGAGAGAGAGAGAGAGAGAGAGAGAGAGAGAGAGAGAGAGAGAGAGAGAAGGCATGCAAAAATAAATGGGAATCAAAATGGCATAAGACTTCTTGACAGCATCCCAGGATGCTAGCAGATAAGGAGCAATACTTCAAAGTCCTTAAAGGAAATTTTTATCAATTGAGAATGCTCCACATGACCCAACTGTCACCAATGAAACAATTGCCTCTCAGACATCCCCCTCTTTTATAGAAGGGTGTCAAAAAAGATGTGATTGTTAAAAAAAAAAGTCAGGAGGCAAAGGAACCAGAGAGAAGGGATTTGCCAGCTCATGACAAAGGGCACTGTGGGATGACAGCTACGTAGCAGGTCTAGAAGGCAACTTTGCAGACTGAAGCAGTGGACGAGTGGGGGAGGGAAGCCAGGAGAGGTACAGTCAGAAATACAGTGAAACTTGGAGAGATTTTTCTCATTGTGTGACTTTAATGAGAATTGTTTTACAGCTGAGGCTGTGTTTAGCTTGAGTTGGTGATTGATGCCCAGAAAAGAAAAAGAAAAAAAAAAAAAAAACAAGCAAATGAAAAGGTAAGGCAATTTTACCTTCAGGAAAAAAATGAAAAATGTAAAGAAGAAAATAAATGTAATTACAATGTGCTATTTGTGTCCATTGTAAGCAACATTTACATGATCCTAGACATGTAATGACATGTCCAAACAGTTATGATGTAATTTTGTTAGGAGGATGAGAAGAAAGTGTGTGTGTGTGTGTGTGTGTGTGTGTGAGAGAGAGAGAGAGAGAGAGAGAGAGAGAGAGAAAGAATGTATATGACTATGACTTTGGGTAGGACTGGGTTCAGACACCACCTCTTATGGTAGAGGTTGATAGATATTGCCCAAAATAACTCAAGGACTTGGCTTTGAAGTATCTCATGTAGGAAGATGAAAATAAAAACCAGGACCACACAGGTTAAGAGTTGAATTATTTTTCACTCTGAGGAGTTGGACTGGGGTGTGGGGAACCACAAGGAGATCAGACAGGCAAAGCTGGATGTTTTGGTGTCAGAGGCTTACACAGTTTGGGGGCCTTTCAAGAAAAGAATTGCAAATGGAAAGTTAGGACCAGGCTATGGAGGGGCTTGTCCAAACTAGGGGCCCCAAAGCATGACATCAATTACTTCCAGGTATAACCATCAGTGAGGTCAGGAGATAGTTTCTTACCATAAACTTGGTGGTCTTATCTCTTAGCAACATGTTCTAATACACCATGTGTATTACTGCACCTGTGTCTTTCAAAAACAAAATAATGAACTCATTGCTAAAACCCAACTGTCATGCTACTTCAATGAAGCGTTTTCTTCTTGGTTCTTTGGCTGCTATGGGGACAAATGGTTTTGTGTTTGTAGATCCTTATTGATCTCTTTATATTGTTTGGTGGATGTTATGATTTGAATGTGAAATGCTCCCCATAGGTTCATGGTCCCCAGATGGTGGCCCTGTTTTAGGAAGTTATGGAACCTTTTAGTGGTGGAGCCCAGCTGGAGGAAACTGGGAGCCAGGCCTCAAGGGTTATATCTTGGCTCCATTAATCGTCCTCTCTCTTTGCTTCCTGACCCTCCCACATGTGAGTGAGCAGCCCCACACACCTGCTGCTATAAGTTCCCTGCCATGAAGAACCGCGTCCTCGAATCATAAGCCAAAATAAACCCTTCATCCATTAAAGTTGCTTCTTGTCAGGTATTTGGTAAGAACAATAATGGATACGGAACACATAGTTCTTCCTCTCCTTTCTGCAAGGGGCAGCGGGCAGCAGGGAATCATTTCCTAATGCTTTGTGCCTGCTTAGCCAAGAGCCCTAGCAACTAGCCAATCAACAAGAAGTCCACGTTCCTCTTGTCACCCAGATCACATCCCCACGGTTCAGTCATGCAAGGATATAATACTGACGTCCCTAAACCCCAGCAGTTGTGTCAGCTATGGCCGTGCGCCCTTGGAGGAAGTGGAGGCCTGGAGTCAAGAGGAAGCTCAGCTAGGACTTGAGATGCTTCCGTTCCACCAGCAGAGCTCAGAGTGGACTCTGGGTAAGGAATGGGCGGGGCCTGAATTGGCTGTTGATTTGATGGGTGGAGTCCCTCCTTGAGGATTTAGCTGGCTCTCCTTCAGCCCTCACAGTCACTGTTCTGTAGAAGGATTTATCTGACATTCAAAATGTTCCCACCACATCTAGCAGCCACTGTATTCTGGGCACTGAGCACTGGGGAAGAGTCTGCTGGAGGGACCCCAGAGTGACTTCTGGAGGGACATCAGGAGAATAACATCTGTCCCTGTCCCTCCAGAGTCCATGATCAGGCTTGCTGGGTTCAGCTCAGCTTTGAGGTGGCCCTTCCCTTCTAATGGTACCTTGACCTTTTGACGATTGTTTCCTGTGCAGGGGATGCCAACACGGAACAGCCATGGTCCCTGCCTTCTGGGAGGACACTCTTTTGCTGGGGTTATGGATGGCAGGAAAGAAGTCTAAACTGTCCTTGCTTCTGAGAACATTCCAGTTCATCGGTGAAAACAAAACACACTTCTTAAAATCTAGTACTGGGCGGAATGGGATTCAGGGCAGATGAAGAAAGTGATTATAATGGAGGAGTCTCTTGTAGAATGGGTTTCATCCTTTCTAATTGCCGAGATTTATTAAATTACAAACAAATGAAAAAAAATCAAAAGTTCAGATGTTTTGTTATTGTAATCATTATTGATTAAATAACTTGAACTTGCAGTTGTTGTTGTTTTCCCCTTCCCGGAGTTTGAACACATATCGTGTCCAAGTCAGAGATGCCTGAGTAACTTCTACTAAACCATAACATCTAGTCTGGGATCCTTTTACTGCCAGAGCTTTGAGGACATCCAGGCTGAGCAAGTCCTTTTCAGACTGTGTCCAGAACACCCCATGAATGCCTCTGTCAAAGCAGGGATTGCACAGGAAACTGGCCACTTCCCCACTGGACCATGACTCACTGAAGGCAGGGAGGGCTTGTTAAGTACGAGGGTGCCTGGTCCAGGACGTGGAACACTGCAGATGCTCCCTAGACAGCCCTGCCTAGCTGAATGGAGAGCTTTCTCTGGCTCGCAAGTGCCCAAGTCAGTGTAGCAGAGGTGAGCAAGCAGGTGAGTAAGGGAGAATTAGAGGGCACAGAAGCTCCCCACAGGTGTGAGTCACTTCCAAATTTATTACCTCTAACACAGGTAGGGCCTGCACCCGAGAGTCAGGTGCCAATTTTAATCTTTCTCTGGTTGATTTCTACTCTGTTTACACAGTTATAAAAAAAAGGCAACTAGTACTGATGCCCTTCATGTGGCCACTGTAGGCCTGCCTGGTAAGAAATAAGGGTTCAGGAAGTCTAGTTGGAAGGATGGCATGGAATGCTGCCCTCTGAACATGGCCTGCTTATTGCCTCCTTGAACTCTCAACAGCTCTGATAACCTGCACAAGACCTACACAAGACCGGGCCTATGAATATTCCAATATGGAGAGGGGAGGAGCTTGTGAAGCTGATGGTTGGTGGGATGGGAGAGACTTTTCTTCAGTGGTTTAGATGCTGGTAAGTTGCCCATGATCCTATAAGCAACCCCAACCAAACTTATTGGCACACCAAGCTGGACTTGGGTGGGAGCACTACTTTGGTCTGTCATGTGGCCCTGTCGGCGAAAAGATATTTCTCTCCCCAGGAAAAGTTCACACAGCAGATAGCAAGCTTAAACTTGCCTGCCTGGAAGTTTATGTCTGTCTCTGGCTGCGTGATCATTTTTCCTCCATCTTATCTTAACTTTGGGCTAATGTGAAAGGTGTGATACAACTTGGAACACTGGAACCAATACACTTGTTAAAATGAGAAGTTCTAGACTTGGTTGCACTAAAATATTTACAAATCCTAACATTAATCAAAGGCAATCTAGTTAATGTGGAAGTACTTAAAATAAAAGTAGGCAAATAACACAATTTAAAAATGGGCAAACAATCTGAAGAGACCTTTACCAAAAGAAGATATAAAATGGTCAGTAGGTATGTGGAATAACAATCAGTCAGTAGAGGAAAAATAAAAGGCCCGTAACAAAACCATGTTACACCCATTTGGATGGTTCTACTCAAAAAGAAAGAGAGGGCTGGAGAGATGGCTTAGCGGTTAAGTGCTTGCCTATGAAGCCTAAGGACCCTGGTTCAAGGCTCTCTTCCCCAGCACCCACGTTATCCAGATGCACAAGGGGGCACACGCATCTGGAGTTCATTTGCAGTGGCTGGAAGCCCCGGTACTCCCATTCTCTCTCTCTCTCTCTCTCTCTCTCTCTCTCTCTCTCTCTGTCACTCTCAAATAAATAAAAAATAAACAAAAAATTTAAAAAAAGAAGGAGAGCTCACTCTGGCAAGGATGTGGAGAAATTGGAGCTTTTTATACTACTGGGGGAAATGTAACATGGTACAGCTGCTTTTGGAAAACAGTCTAGCAGTTACTCAAAATGTTAAACATAGAGTTATATAAGACCAAGACGTTCCATTTCTAAGTATATGCCCAGAGAAGTGAAAACATATGTCCACACAAAACCATGTATTTGAATGTTTATAGCTGCATTACTCAGATAAAATGTGGAAACAAACCAAATATTCACCAACTGATGAACAGCATATGATATACATCCATGCAAGGGAGTGTACTTAGCCACAGTAGGAATGAAGAAGGGGTGAGCTTACATAGGGATGATCCTTGAGATATTCTAATAACTGAAAGGGGCCAATCACAGAAGACCATGTACTGAATGATGCTATTGATATGTTCAGGAGAAAAATTTATTTATATATTTATTTTAACATATTATCTATTTGTTTGCAAGGAGATAGAGAAAGAGAGAGAGAGAGAGAGAGAGAGAGAGAGAGAGAAAGTGAGTGTGAGAAAATGTGTGCACCAGGGCCTCTTGCCACTACAAACAAACTCTCAATGCACACACCACTTTGTCCATATGGCTTTACATGGGTATGGGTACTGGGGAATTGAACCTAGGCATTCAGACTTTGCCAGCAAGTGCCTTTAACTGCCGAGCCATCTTTCCAGCCATAGGACATGAATTTATAGAGACAGAAAATTGACTAGTTAATTTGCCTAGTGGTAGAGGGAAGCAGGAATCATTGCTAGCAGGAAGAGTTTCTTTCTGGGATGATGAAAAGGTTGAAAAATTGACTGTGGTTCTGTTGCACAATTCTATGAATTATGCCAGAACCCACTGAATTTTACACTGTAAGTGGGTGAGATGTATGGTGTGTGTGTTGTATCTCAGCTACCTTTCAGAAGAATCTGAGCGGGGAACCTGCTAGTTTCCCCACTTTGACTGTAAGTTCTTTTTAGGGCAAATTTTTAGCACTTTCTGCCTCTGCCTCTTTGGGTCTCTCAGGGAAGTAAGCCCAGTGCTAAATATGAGGAAATCTGCTAGTAGGTTGATCATATGATTGATAAGTAACCTTTAAGATGAAAAGGAGCAAGAGAAACAGTTCCATTACCTGCCATTGCTGAGGAGGGAGAGAGACAGAGACAGAGACAGAGCCTATAGTTTAATTCCCACGCAGTTGGCACCTGGCCTGCAGCCTAGGTCCTGAATCTGGGATTCAGTTGCTGGTGGAAGAAGCAGTGGGAGGTAAAGTCTCAAAGATGCATCACCACCTTTGAAAGAAGGAGGACGATTCTCACTGGGATCCACAGTGCTAGCTCGGCAACAGGCTTGCGGGGCTTTTAGTATCTGTGCAGCCTTGGCTGTTAAGTTCCTGTGTGGACTGGGTTGGTTCAGGCTCCAGGGCCACACTGTTTCCTTGCAACAATGCTCCTCCAGGTTGGGGCATCCTCAGATAGGACCTTGATCCTAGCTGTGCTGGTGGTCACATTTCCAAGAGTCAAGGATATTTAGGGTTGCTCCTCTCCCTTTTGCTTCATAATCCCCAATTATTTTTCAACTTTCCCTCTGGCCCAGAGAAGATCAGGCAGAACAGAATGACTGAACTGAAGAGAATAAGGAGAAAGAGGAGAAAGAGCAAGAGGAGTGTGGTGGTTTGATTCAGGTGTCCCCCATAAACTTAGGTGTTCTGAATTCTAGGTTCCCCAGCTAATGGAGATTTGGAAATTAATGCCTCCTGGAGTCAGTGTATTGTTTGGGGCAGGCTTATGGGTGTTATAGCCAGTGGCCCCTTGCCAGTGTTTGGCACACTCTCCTGTTGCTATTGTCCACCTTATGTTGGCCAGGGTGTGATGTCCACCCTCTGCACATGCCATCCTTTCCCCCTGCCATTATGGAGCTTCTCCTCGAGTCTGTAAGCCAAGATAAACCTTTTTCTCCATAAGCTGCTCTTGGTTGGGTGGTTTATGCCAGCCATGTGAACCTGACTGCAACAAGGAGGAAAGGAAGGAGATAAGGATGTGCCAATGAACAGGGCAGGGCTTCTGGAATTAACCTCAATTCTCAGTTGAGGGGGATCAGGGACAGTGGCAAGCACTGAGCTGGGAGCATCAGTTAGCCAGTCTTAGAGCCACCGGGGTGGATGCCATTATAGCAGCTATTTTGGATTATGACAGGAGTCCTATCTCCCCTAGTGACGTCATCATCACAACAGTTGTCCCCATGTTTTCTGTAGTCAGCAGTGTCAGGCCTTAGCACATCTCTAGGAAGTGATTTCTATTCCCACCCTGAGACCCATCCTAAAGCTCCCAAGGTCCCCAGTGCATCAGCCTGTGGAGGTCCATCTCCTCCACTCCATTCTGTGTTCTCCCAGCCATCTGGCTCCTCCCCTGTGCACCACCTCCTCCTCCCTGCCCAGCCCTACCAGTGGACGATGGCTCTCAGCCAGCCAGCATCCGCAGACATGTGAGATCTGATGGGAACTTGATCTGCCAGGATAAGGCTCCCAAAGAGAGGCAGCCTGGGTTTTGTCCCCAAGGGTCTCATTTGCTGATCCCAG
The DNA here is from genome assembly GCA_036346955.1 of Dipus sagitta. Classification (NCBI taxonomy): domain Eukaryota; kingdom Metazoa; phylum Chordata; class Mammalia; order Rodentia; family Dipodidae; genus Dipus; species Dipus sagitta. Next base: position 31,638,224 of record CM070786.1, read on the forward strand.
GTGAACAGAGCAGCAGGCACTGGGGAGTGAACAACCTTTCACGTGGCTAATCCCACTTCCCACTCCCAGCAATGAAGTAGTCAGAGTGTTAGCATCGAGCCAATACCACCATGCCCAAGGTCCCTGATGCCATCAGATGTACTGGCAGATTGTTCACTGGCCAGGTTTCACACATGCTGACTCTGTGGCTGCGTCCATGTGATACCCATAATGGCGTTTTTGTCAAAACACTTGTTAGGACTATTTTTTAAAAAGTCCCATTTAGCACTGAAGAGATGCCAGAGATGCAGCCTACAAAGAAAGACAACAAATGATCATTTCCTCTTCCAATTCTGTCCTAGACCCAGAGCTGCAAGACTTACTGCAGAGTCTATTCTTGGACGTCCGAGATAGAGCTTCTTTTCTCATCATTTGTTTTAATGTCACTCAAGATGCAATGCTATCCGCATTCTTTGGGAGTCAGTGGGTAGTTTGCGAGCCATAGGGTAGAGTGTTGCCAATGGAAAACACTGTAGAGATTCAGGTGGGGTGTTGTAGTATAAATACGTCTAAGAAGATGAAATCCATGTCTCCCTAAATCTCACTTTCCAACCGTGTTTGTAGCACTGTGGTATGCTACAGAAGGCCACAGGAAGTGAATGAAGACTCCAGGGTAACAATAGCAAACACTCTGTGGCACTAACGCAGCGTCAGATGCTGTTTTAAGTAGACCTTTTTGTATTTATATCATTTAATCCTTATGTAGTCACTCTTATCAGTACTATTACTATCTCCATTTTATAATGAGGAAACCGGCTCAGAGACATGGAGTAACTTGGCTAAGGCTACTATGTGGAGAAGCAGAGGTTCAAAACTCAAGTAGTTGGGCCCCAGATTATGAGTTCTTATCCCCTGCCCTGACTTCTCAAATGCATGCTTGAGGCGGTCTCCCTGATATGGTCAAAGAGGATGCTCAGAAGTAGGTAAAGGAACCAGGTGGCCATGACACCGGGAAGAGGCCAGGTTATCTCCTCTGGCTTTTCTCCCACAGTGTCTGTCTAGCACCATGTGCTTTCTCCGACTTTGCTGAGAGCCCACCATCTTTTCAGGACTTTAGCCCATGCCATGTTTGAATGTGTGTACCCCCAAATCTGTGTGTTGAAAATTTAATCCCTTATGATGCACTATTAGCAGGTGAGGCCTAGGAAGAGGCGATGGGATGAGTAAGAGGGAAGATCTGCCCTCAGGAATGGATTGACACTGTCATCATGGGATGGGCTTATAGTATTGTCAGAGCCACAGGGTAGGCAGAAATATCCTGAGACACAGCCTCCCACCCTAGAGACTCACAGAGGCCCTAAATACTCCATAGTGATAATTTGCATGTCTCTGTCAGAGCAGTAGAGAGTAAGGAAGACCTCGTGTCTTCTCTCACACCAGCTCAATGAGAACAGAGCTTCCCCTGTGCTCCTGACCTTCACTCCACAGACTGGCTCTGAGTAGGAGTTTACTGAGCTGAACTGTGTATGGACACAAAGCGGAAAGGAGTAGACAGGGCACCTCAGGCTGGAAATCCATGTGAACAGATGGTAGTGGAAGATTCTAAGGATCTTTAGAGGACTCAGAGGGTCTCTGAGGAGGCCAGACAGAAATGCAAGATCATGCAGGCCTTGAATGCCATGGAGGAGCAGAATCTGAAACAGTTCCTCTCTGGCAAGCAGGGCTTAGGCTTTGAACACTTTTGGAAACATCTATATATTTGACACTGTGGAGACAGTGGCAGAATCAGGGACCTGCCAATGCAGACAGGAGCCTTTGGAAGATTTTGTATGGCAGGGAGGAGGTGCCTTAGAGGGAATATAGGCAGGAGGCTCTGAGGAGGATGCAGAGCATCAACTGCTAGACACATTCCATGCAGCAAGACAGGTGGGGACTTGAGTGGACGTTTGCAGAAGACCTTTCTCTCTCTCTCTCTCTCTCTCTACTCTTCCTTCTCCTGGTGCTGTCCATGGATGGATGATCAGGGGTTCTCTTCAGTGTCACCAGTGGACTGTGTCCAGTTAGACACCCTTCACTCCACAAGGTGCTTCTCATTACAAGGGCTGAGCCTACCAGTCTTCACCTTTCCCCCAAACTGTCAGTTACATTATTGTCTTCTTGTGCAAGGGACCCAGACTCTCCCATCATGCAGGAGAGGGAGACAAGAGTCACTTACCCTCAGCAGAATTGATGCAAATGCCAAATCTGATTTGAAAATAGCCCCGTCTTTGGGAAGCTAACTTTTCCCTTATAAGCTCCTCCTGAGTTCCCAGGAGAAGTAGAATAATCATTCACAAGAATAATAAAATCATTTTCTCCGCATGACAGCATCTGCTTTCTAGCATAGCAAGGCTGGGAAGCCGCCACTATGTCTTGGGACTCTTTTCTGCCAACAACCACCTCCCACAGTATGCAGAATTTCTGGGGTCACTCAGTATCACAGGCCCATAGCACACCTCTGTAACGAGAGGGTAGATGGAAGTGTGGGTCCTGGTCGACTTTACATACTTGATTCCTTCATCTTTTTCACCTTTGCACAGCATTCTTACCTAACCTGAATGTGCCCTTCTCTCCCTCAAGCTCACTTCCCTTTTCTGAGCTGTGATGGTTAACTTTCTGTCTCATTGGCTGGGCTAAGGGGATGCCTAGTCAGCAGGGAAATGTTATTTCTGGGTGTGACTGTGTAAGTATTTCCTGACGAGCTTGGCATTTTGGGGAATGGGGATTGAAACAGCGTCTTGTTAAGTAGCCCAATTTGACCTTGAACATGACAACTTTCTTGTTTCAGGCTCCCGAGTGCTGGGATTGCAGTTGTGCACCATCACGTCTCAGCTGAGGTCAGCATTTGAACTGATAGACTGAACAGAGGCCTTCCCTACCGCTGAAGGTGAGCATAAGATCAGGACATAACAAAAGGTAGAGAAAGGTAAGCTCCTTTTCATTCTTAAGCCGGAACATCCATCATCTCTGAGCATCAGAGTTACTGGGTCTCAGGCCCTTGGAATCTGATACCTGTTTTACCATCCCCGCCCCTAGCCACCACCTAATTCTCAGACCCACAGGCTTGGACTTAGTTCTGACACTGACTTTCCTAGCTGTCTAATTTGCATGTGGCTGATTGGAAAGTCCTTGGCCTCCTTAATGATGTGGGCTAATGATAAATCCCCTTCTATATCCTGTGGCCTCTGTCTTTCTAGAGAGCCTTGACCCCAGGTTTGTTGCCATCTGTTGATGTCATGTATGAGCCATCAGCTGGGGAAGTCTCTGGTGCTGTCCTTGGACTCTGGTGGGTTAGCTCTCCCTTACTGAGGGTGAGACATGAGGAAGCCATTCAATATAAAGTTGATAAATAGGTGACCCTGGCTCTACCATTTATGGCTTTGTGTAAGTCAAGAAAACTTTTCTGTATTTGTAAAGTGGGAGTTACAATGACAAGCTCTTAGATTGCTATATTAAAAAAAAGTAACTTGAGATACAAATTTCCCCTTTAGCACTACACAGCACATCTATCTCACTCCCTCCAAAGTTCAGGGAACACTGTGGGAGATGAGGTAGAAAGAATGCAAGAATAGGAGGAAGGGGTAGGTTGTTATGGAGCATTCCTCCAGGCATGGCATGGCCATAGTACTCTTGAGCTCACAGCAGCTGTGATTACCTGCACAAAACCTGCCCAAGATTGGGCCCAGTAGCAATGCATTATGGATGAGGGAGGGGCTAATGAGGCCCCTCCCCTGCCATGAGGATCCATGGGCAGATGATGGTTGCTGGGCCTGGGAAGCATTTTCTCAGTGATGTAGACACTGGTGAGTTTACCCACACTTCTGAAATAACCCTTCTCCTCTTATTCCTGTAGTCAACACTATTGAAACTCATTGGGCCACACCTACAAAAAAATCCATGAAAGTAGAAAGGAAACTTGTTGGAGGAAAAAAGAGGGTCAGTGGGAGTAGGAGAGAAACAAGATAGGGTCATGGAAGTGAATGTGATCAAAATACATTATATACATGTTTGAAAATGTCATAATGAAACCCCTTCGTATAAGTTATATGTTAATACAATTAGTTAAAAATAACTTGCATAAAATCTTTTTCACAGTAAGCTCTCAACTAATAGTGTCTGTCATTACCATCATCTTCTTCCTCCTCTTTATACTGTCATTCCCTGTATCCAGAAAGCAATTACTGTTCTGAAGCACATATTAAGTGTTCAATACAGGATGAATGCACCAGTTGGTCACAGCAGGTCTTATTTGCAAATGTAGCCTGGATTGTATTTATTTTCATATCAATAATGTTATAAAAATATAAGTTGTAATTGTTCAATGGAGGAAGTGGCCTGGAAACAGATGTGCCTAGGGCTGGCTAGCCTGTGATAGTTGTAATGAGATTCCAATTTAAGCATATTAGTCAAGAGACCCATCTTTGGGGTAGTCAGCAAAAGTGCCATTATGTGTCCAGGGTAGGAACTTGCCAGTGTTTGGATCTAGTGTAGGGTTAGACACCCAACAGGAGCTCAGCTACAAGGAGCTACATTTTCAAGACAGAGAAACCTGCCTGGCTTCCCTAGCAAGTCAAGACATGTCATGTGACTGAAGGCTTCTTAAAATTTTATGGAATAGAATCCAACAGAAACGAAGAGCCACCATTTGTCAAATAGACTTCAGGTGTGAGCAGCTTGGGAAATATAAAATAACCTTCCTTAGGCAAGAGTGACTTGTTCTACTATAGCTCTAACCAGAATACTCTAGAGCCTTGGGCCAGGAAACTCCTGAGAGTGACAGCTTAGCTCCTAGAATCCCTTCTGGTTATTTAATTCCAAAAGCAGAGGTCACCTCCCAACTTCCACCTTTCCCCAAAGCATCCTTTCATTTCCATGGGGAGAGCAATGAGGGAGTTTTCAAAAAGCACACTCTGGGTCAGTCTGCTCCCTTCCCTGGGACACAGACTCTAGAAACTGGGAAGTCCTGTAACTCTCATGGCTCCAAGGAGGTGGCATCACAGATACAATTGTGCTCTCATGCGTGGTGTCTTTCTTGGAAGTCTTGGGAAGAATTTGCATGGAATCTTCTTTGCATCTGAAGATACTTGGCAATAGTATTAATAACTGATGTTTACAGAGTATTTACTATTCACTAAGGGCTTTTTGCACACATTTAGCCTGCACGCAACATTGTGAGGATGCTATTTAGATCCCATCATGCCCTCTTTATTATCACAACACTACTATTAAATATAGAAGTGATATAGAAACAATTGAAACTCGTATCCCTGGAGCAACTACTAAGGTACTTTGTGTGGATGTCCTTTAATCTTTAAAAATGCTTGGATGAAAGCCAGGCATGGTGGCACATGCCTTTAATCCCAGCACTCGGGAAGCAGAGATAGGAGGATCGCTGTGAGTTCGGGGCCACCCTGAGACTACATAGTGAATTCCAGGGCAGCCTGGGCCACAGTGAGACCCTACCTCAAAAGCCAAAAAAAAAAAAAAAAAATCTTGGATGTAGATAGCTACTACGAGCATTTTCATTTTACAGCTGAGGAAACAGAGGCAGAGTTCAGCGAGGTAACTTGCTCAAGGTCAAGTCTATTCAAGTGGTGGAGTCAGCATTACAGGTCAAGTAATTTGTTCTAGAGCTACTCTGTGGCTCCCTTGCTGGGCATTTTTCCTTATTTGTCCTTTTTCATCTTTTGTATCAAACCATTAGTTTGTGTTTCATCACCACCATCTGTCCATGCAAGGTCACTCAGTAAAGCCTGACTGTATAATATTTACTTATTGATTTCTTCTCTCATCTATGATCTCCATACTTACTCTCCTACTCTCCATAGCCCAGTATGCTAATGAGTTTTATGTGGAAGTGTACAAATAGTCTGAAGGCTGTCAGAACCAGATGTAAACCTCAGTGTCAAACCTTAACAAAGAAACAAATAAATAGAGTTGCAGAGAAGAGCTCATGCACAGTGATAATAGCCACTATCACAGCAGAATCTTCCAGAATCACTACCTTGTACAATCTTATACAAAAAGTACTTTTGTAAGGACATCTGCCCAGCAAGTGCTTGTTCAACCTTGGACTGACACCATTCTTTTTATTGATCCTTGTAGCCAATGATAATTGTTTCCAAATAACTTATGGAACTCTCCCCTGTAAAAACCCTTGTCTTCATTTGCCTCCTTGAATATCCCTATAATTTACTATGACACACCTACTCCCATGGCAATGTTCATTCTTGATTAAATTCATTGGAGAATCTATACTTATTATTTGAGTTGACAATAGGCATGCCTCTAAAAAATGTTTGAGGGTTCTAATTTGTATAAAAAGTAATGTCCCAGAAAATCCATTCTGATTCTGACTTTTCCCATTCAAATCTACTCTTTCAAATCTATCCATGTTGATTTATGTGCATTTTGTCCACAGCATCTCACTGATGCCTGGCATTTTATTCTCCAGTACATTTTACTTAATTACTCTTTCAATGATGGATCTCCTAGCTTAACTTCCTGCTATTAGAACTAATAATGCTATTGATAGTGTCCTGTACAAGTTCCCTTGAAAGATCTGTGTAGTCTGTGGGATATGCAAATGGAAGTGGGATTACTAGATTCTTTGGATACATCTATAAGGGGACTGAAATTTTTTTTCAAATTATAGCTTTTGAATTTTTTTACTTTTTGTTTTTCTGGTCCTATAGCCCAGGCAAAGACCTTGGTTAATGCTTGGTTAATGGCACTTGAGACAGCAGAGCCCACAAACATTCTTTACCCTGTGAAGTAAATCTTGATGGACTTGACCCCGCCTGCCTCATTTAGAGCCCATGGGTGACAGTTCATAGCATTACAAATTGTCTTTCCCTCCCTTATGTTTGTACTTTTCTTTTTATAATTTTTTTATTCATATATTTATTTGAGAGAGATAGAGGAGAGAAAATGAGAGAATGGGCATGCCAGGGCCTCCAGCCACTGCAAACCAACTCCAGATGCGTGTGCCCCTTGTGCATCTAGCTAATGTAGGTCCTGGGGAATTGAAGCTAGGTCCTTTGGCCTTGCAGGAAAATGCCTTCACCACTAAGCCATCCCTCCAGCCCTGTACTTTTCTTATGAAAGTTTACTATCTTTATTGAGAAATGAATATAATTCAATTCTTGATTTTGAAACACTGGGCTGCCCTAACTCTAAGTAGCATAGCATGTTTACCAAGAAGCTAGAAAAGAAGACGAAGTAGGTATAACAAAGAACAAAGGACAAGAGAAAACTTGTGGGCCTTTAGAGAAGTATATATTAGTCTTCACCTGACAATAACCTTTGTTTAAATATGTTTATTTATTTATTTATTTATTTATTTATTTATTTTTGGTTTTTCAAAGTAGGGTTTCTAGCACAGGCTGACCTGGAATTCACTCTGTATTGTCAGGGTGGCTTTGAACTCATGGTGATCCTCCTGAGTGCTGGGATTAAAGGTGTGTGCCACCATGCCCGACCTTATTTATTTTCTTAAAGCAGAATCCTTAGATTAAATGTATGCATATGTGTATGCATTTGAATGCATAAGCATTCATTCACTCAATGTTTTTGTATTAATAGACTACCTGATGTGACAGCCGAATGTCTCCCATAGACTCATGTGTTTAAATAGTTAATCCTCAGTTGGTGGTACCATTTGGGAAGTTTGTGGAAGGTTTAGGAGGTGGTACCTTGAGGAAGAAGATGTGTGTGGGGTGGATCTTGGGGTGTATAGTTCAGCCCCGCCTGGTGCTTTTGTGCTGCCATTGTAAAGATGTGACAATGGCTGTCTTCTCCTGCCATGCTTTCCCTGCCAAGATGGAACTTCACTCGAAGCTGGAAGCTGAAACAAAGCCTTTTCTTCTCTAAGCTGCTTCTGGTCAGGCATTTTGTCCTAGTAACAATAAAGTAACATATTCCGCCTCTATGATCAATAACATACTGAGCACTGAACCCGACTTAACAAGTTTCACTGGATCCCCTCAGTCCCATAAGACAAGCATGCATTTAAAAACCTTGGAAGTCTGACTGATGCAAGTGTGGCCTTGTGAGAACGAGTTGGGAAGCAGAAGAACTTACTTTCAGTGAAGGAAGCTCACACAGCAAATGCAGCCCAATGACAGTGATCTGATATTGTGTAGAGGTCATGGAGATAGTCAGTACTAAGTTTCTTGTAACAGATACTTGAGATTGTCCGCACACAAAGAAGGAAAGGTTTGCTTTGGCCCACAAATTTGGAGGTCTTGGTCTGTGATTGGCTGGTCTCATTTTTTTGCCCCTGTGTCAAGGTAGTACTTACGGCCATACAAGATAGCCTATGAACTTGAAGCTCAGCCTCCCACAAAGTCATGGGCCAAATACCTCCCTAGGTTTTTGCCATGGTGTAGCCAACCATGGCCTCTACTCTAATTGCCATTGGCATCTTCGGTCCCACCTGAAACCTCAAGAGCACAGCAAAGATCACTCTACTTCCAGTGCCAATGTTACCTCATAGTCAGCTTTCCATTCTGTAACAAATGCCTGAGATAATTAACTTATAAAGTGAAAAGGTTTATTTCAGCATGCAAATTAACAAGTTTCAGTCCATGATCACTTGGTCTCATTGCTTTGGGCCTGTGGTGAAGTATTCATCATGGTAGGGGCATGTGCATGGGATGGAGTAAAAGTGCCTACTTAATGGCTAGAAACAAGGAAGGATGAGCGTGTGAAAGAGAGAGAGAGAGAGAGAGACTGTTAGGTCTTAACAGTCCTTACTGAGGGCATGTGCTAGTGACCTGAAGATTTTCCACTAGTCCTCGCTTCTTAAAATTTCCACTACTTTCTAATAGTACAAGGCTGGGGGTCAGGCCTTTACCTTTAAATACTTTGGCCCTCTCTTTTGCACAGCTCATATTCTAGTTATGTGTGTGAGACTTCACCTTATAATGCTGCTTCAACAATGTGGTTGGCACCCAACTCGAGCATGAATGAGGGACAGGATACAGGGGAGAGGGGAAAGTTGACTCTGACACGCGAGAGTTAGAGATGGCCCTGCTAGAGAGCTGGGTCAACTTTGACCTTGCAGGGTGAGTATGAAGTTCAGAGAACACTTGTGTATAGTTACGGGATTTCCTTAAGGGACAAGAGTTTCAAGTGTGAGTTGTCTCCTCATAAATAAGACATGTGATGTTGAGCTGTGCATTTAGCCTTGCTGAGCATTGTTGATAACACTGGGGAAGTTGTACTAACATCCTGGTTTCTAGTGAGAATTATAAATGATGTATGGAAAACATTTAGTGCCTTCTACCCCACATAAGCATGCATTCACACATACCCCCCCCCCCACACACTATATGTATGCAAGCAATGCGGACAACTGAGAATTCAGATGGTCTGTGAATAAATTAGAAGAAAGAAATAGACCCAATTTAATAAAGTCCTAATAGCTTTGGCAAACGAAGCAAGGGAACATGGCCTTAGCTACTGCCCTGGTGCTGAAGGGACAGACTACATGTATGCTGACGTCTTCTCTGCAATGTGAGGCAGCAGGAAGTATAGAGATGCAATGTGCATTTCGGTCGTGCCTTCCTTCTGAGGCCTCCGTTTGCAGGAGGAATGGCTGGCTGCCTCTTGGAGAAGGTGAGAGTCTTTTAAGGCATGGGAGGCACTGTGACAGAAGTAGTTGCCCTGTGGCAGTGTGCTTCCCATGATGCACACTGGCATTTTAATTTATTTATTTTAGAAAGAGAGAGAGAGAGAGAGAGAGAGAGAGAGAGAGAAGCAGATAGAGACAGGGAGAATGGGAATGGACATGCAAGGTCCTCTAGCCACTGCAAACAAACTCTAGATGTATGTGCCACCTTGTACATCTGGCTTACATGCATATTGGAGAACTGAACCTGGATCCTTAGGCTTCACAGGCAAGTGCCTTAACTGCTAAGAAATCTCTTCAGCCCCACACCGGCATTTTTGTATCCGGCTCTGGCAGCTCCAGAGGGCTTTAGATACTGATGAGAGTCAGGCTTAGAAAGGATCAACTGTCAGATGGGGCTCTGACCTCCTGACTACAATAGAACTCTTCAGAATGCTGGGAAGGCTTCAGGAGATTCCGCCTCAAGCCCAAACCCTGCCTCAGTGGACCAGTCTCCATGGCACATATGACTGTGCATTGAGCCAGGTTTTGACCACAGTGACCTGAATCTGAAGGCCAATTGTAGCGAATGTAAGTGTAGTGCTTTGGAGAAATTTCTCTGAACCTTAGTTTTCTCAACTGAAAATGGGTCTAACGTTACCTATGCCACAGAGCTGTTAAGGGAATCAAATGAAATGACGTGCACATTTCCTGGCACATGGAAAATACTTAGTAAACAGTAGAAAAAAAAGCTTTATGGAAAAAGTAGTACTTGAAAAGCAAGTAGATGTTTGCCAGGCAGTTGTATTGGTGGGGCTGGTGGGTGTGGAGGGAGCATTTAAACAAAGGCCCTGAGATGCGAAATAGCCTGACATTTCAGGAAATCAGTTTGGTTGGCCAGGAACATAATGCAGGAGAGGAGAGACCTACCTGTGTGTCAATGAGTGGTGTGCACCTAGACTGTCTTAGGTGGTCCTCTTACCACTTCATGTGTGCCTTTGGTCAGTTGGAGAACACGGTTGTTCTCTTGCGGTTGGAAGCTCCTCATGGGTTTGGTGTGGTGGTCAGAATGGGCGAGGCGTCCTTGAGGCTCCTGCCTCTTCAGATTCTGGCAATGGCACAGTGTTCTGGGGCCAGCAGGAAACCACAGAAATCTTCATCTCCTTTAGAGAATGGGCATGCCAGGGCCTCTAATCATTGAAAACGAACTCCAGACGCTTGTGCCACCTTGTGCATCTGGCTTATGTGAGTACTCGGGAAATTGAACCTGGGTCCTTAGCCTTTGAAAGCAAGCGCATTAACCACTAAGCTATCTCTCCAGCCCCACTTTTTTTTTCTTTTTTTTTTTTAAGTAGTAGTATTCCACTTCTAGTACCAATTTGGTGTCAGGGTTCAGTCAGGTAAGTGGAGTCACTGGGTATCTCAAGGGATAAGACATGTATTGTATGAACCAGACTTTTCATAGCTATGGAGGAAACTCTATTTGTTGGAGTTCTCTAGAGGAAGAGAACCAACAGGATGAATATGTAGTATAAAGGGAATTTTCTTAATTAACTTACATGACATGGGCTGGGCAGGCCAGACTGGTAGTTGCTCAGTCCACAAGGCTGGATGATTCAGCAATCTTAACCTGGTACTGAAGACCTGGAGGCTTACTGAAGTGCTACTTGTCTTGGGTTAGTACCAGAAAACAGAAGAAGCTGGGTCCTAATGTCAGTGAAGGATGGCAGCAATAACGTAGATATACACGCCAGCAAAGGCAACCAAACAAAAACACCACTTTTTCCTAGAACCTCTTTATATATAGGCTCCTGCTGGAAGCACTCACCCAGTCTGAGGGACGGTCTTCCTCCCCCAGTTAATCCTTCCTGGAAGTGTCCCTCATAGACCTGCCCAATAGGTATGTCCCATACTTGATTCCTGAGCCAATCAAGTTGACAACAGATTGACCATCACAGACTCTAATCCAATATGATTGCTCCTAGCATGAGAAGAATATGCTGATATGCAGACACACACACAGGGTAAGACCACACATTGACAAAGAATGCAGTCATCTACATGCCAAAGGGAGAGGTCTGAGAAGAAATAGATGCTGCAGGCACTGTGATCATAGACTTCCAGTCTCCCGAACTGCAAGGAGACTAATTTCTGTTGTTTGATCCATCTGACCTGCGGCACTTCGCTACATAGCCCAGGGGAACTCATGACTCAGGAACAGGGAAGTCAGTACATTATAGTCACTCCCTAAAGCCCCACTTTGGGGAGGGGGGTGAGTCAGAGCTTAGGAGGAAGAATAAGAAGCCAGAAAGGCTAAGCTGTGAAGGTAGGGATGTAGAATGAAAGGAAAGGCACATTGAAAGCTGTGGTCACCCTGGTGGTACCCAACATCTGGTAGTAGGTCTGAGCTGCTGTTGGTGGTTAGGGCTAGAAGTGAAGAGGCAGGAAGGACCACTTGCAAAGTGCTGAATTACAGTAGGTTCTGATTGTGGCCAGAGCCCAACCTCTCCTTGCTCAGTGGAGCTAAAAGTCCCTGATAAGCACCTCCCCACCACCACACCTAGAGCAGTCAGAAAGAGGAAATGATTAAGACAAAATAGAGATTGCCCTTGGCAACTCTACCACATAGCTGACTGCCATGGAATCGCATAGGAAACTGCCATGTATGACTTTGTAAAGCCCCTGCTTGCATGTTCACCCCATCCTGCAGCTATGGTATCTTCCCTTTTGCTATGGAATCCACCTTTCTGCCAGAGTATAAAATGAAAGTGAAGGTTGAGCTTGGGTCCAGAGTTTCTTTGGGAGTGATCCCAGTTTTGGTCCCTGGGTAAATAAACTCCTCTTTCCCACTCTCGTTGGTGTTGGAATAATCATTCCAGAGAAATTCTCCCAACATCTCTGGAGGCCCCAGTGAGATTGACCTTCACCAAGAACCTCCATTAGTCAAGGTGAGGCTAGTGCTCCTGGGCCTCTCAGACCACTGGAGGTCTTGGAACTGGGAAGCGCGTGCCCCTGATGTGATTCTGGGGTCTCCTTCCAGTTGGCCCAGGGGACAGTGAGACCCAGGACTGGAGTCTCCAAGTGGAAGAAGACAAAGTCAGGCCAGATGTATAGACTAGGTAAGGGCCCCTTGTGAACTAGACAGGTAGACCTGCCATGGGCTTGATCACATCACAGGGGATTGCATCCAAAGCCCCAGCTGGCCTCCAAGGAAAAAGGTGCCTCAATATGATAACGAGGTGCCTCAATGTGACACTGAGGTCTTGGTATCTGGAGCAATATGCAGGATGGGAATTTAAAATGGGTTATGCATAACTTCTGAATGAATGGTGCATGAATGTGAAATTGACTGTAATGGTCCTATGGCCCTGTGGCTATGGGATCTGACTGGGCTCTATCTAACCTGAGGTTCTGCTGGAAGCAGTTTTACCTTAGTGGACACTGTACCCCTCCATAACAGAAGGGGAGACAAGGTCCATGATTTATATGCATGGCCATATGGTAAAGTTTCCTTAAGTTTCCTTGGGGAACCAGCCAGGTGCTAGTATCTTCTTGAGGGAGATATTGGCCTTCTGCACCCCTCTCTCTGCACCACACAAGGTGAGGCACATATAAACTCCTCTCTTCCACTCTCTTTGGTGCTGGAGTAATCATTCCAGAGAAATTCCCACAACAGTGCCAAGGATAAGTGGGCACACAGCAAAGGAGAACAAGCTAGAACCCAGCAGACACCTCTGCCTTTGTACACACCATTTCTGACCACTGATACCTTAAGAGAGAGATGGTGGATTAATTACTTTTTCTGGTTACTGTGACCAAATATCTGACAAAAGCAACTTAATATTGTGGCTCATCATATGTGGTCCATCATGAGGGGCATGGCAGCAGGATCTAGAGGCAGCTGTTCACATTGCATCTGTAGTTAGGAAGGAGGGAGAGAGAGAGAGAGAGAGAGAGGGAGAGAGCAGGGGGTGCTGATGGTCAGCTAGCTTTTCCTCATTTAAAATTCAGTAGGAGACCCCAGTCAATTGCCAGTGGTATAGTGCCATCCACAGTTAGGGTGGGTCTTTCCACATCATTTAACCTAATATAGAAACTACCTCACAGACATGACCAGAGATTTGTCTCCTACGTGATTCTACATCCAATAACGTTGACACTAGAGATTAACAGTCACAGATGGTGACTACTTTATCTCCACTTCCCAAGTCTCATGGGTGCTCCACTTACAGCCAGCCTGAACTTGAAATCATAGAGAGAGGAATCCTAGGAAACGAAGCTTCCAGCTTGACACAGGTGACCATAAAATGATGCAGGTCACTAACACTTTGAGAGCCTTTGGGGTTGGGCAGAAGGAATCCTAAAATATAATAGACTGTATAAATGCCAAGCCTCTAACCCTTATCATTTACACACTGAGGACTCTTAGAAGTCTTGTTGAAAGGAAACATTTAATTTTATCCAACTCTTCTTAAATTTCTTTGACCACCCAGCCTTCTTTCTGCTGGGCATAGCAATGTCGACAACCCGGGAACCTCAAGATGGAGTTTGGGAACTGGTGCTTGGCAGCGTCCCCATTAAGCAGGTCATCTCTCGCTCCCTGCCCAACTGGCTTCTTGTCCATATGCAACTTCCCAGGGAGCATTTCCTCTCTCAGAGGGTTCTTCTTCTCAAGAACCCACTTCTGTTTTCTCCAGCTAGTTCCTGTCCTGCCATGGGTCTCACAACATCATCTCTGAGCATCACTCTCGGTCCTTCAGCTTGCTGCATGCAGCAGGGATGAGGAGGAAGAAGCTTCGTGCTGCTAGCAGAGCAGGGGTGATGCAATGGAGGGACACTGGAGGACTTGACAGCAGGCCCCTAGCAATATATCTTATTTCAATATATTTCAATATATCTTATTCCTCCAAATTGTCACTTGGGCCAGATACATTTAAAGAAATATTTATTTATTTACTTATTTATTTATTTATTTATGTGTGTGAGAAAAGAGAGAGAGAGAGAGAGAGAGAGAGAGAGAGAGAGCAAGCTTACAGATGAACTCCAGACTCACAGACAACTTTGCATGTGTAGATTTATGTTGATGCTGGGAAATTGAACCCAGGCTGGCAGGCTCAGCAAGCAAACACCTTTAACTGCTGAGCTATCTCCTCAGTCCCCAGAAAAAAAAAAATTACACAAGTTAGGACAGCCTTCTTGTATCCCCATAATTGTGAAATGTTTCCTTGAGTTTAAGAAGAGGTATTGAATGGAGTCAAAAGGGGACCTTGTAGGGCCCCAGAAAGGCCCTTTGGGAACATGGCACACAGCACACATGTTACTTTCATCCATCACGTGGGTCCAAACCTCACACAACCTGAAGTTCTGCTCTTAGAGACAAATGGCAGAGATGATTGAATAACACCACTCAACCAGATATTTCCAGATCCACTGCTCAAGGCCCAGGGCATTGTGATGTTTGCACTTGGTCCTACCAGGTCCTGAGGATCTGAACAAATACATTCTAGAGATGTGTTTGAACAAATACTGAAATCCTGGCCGTCAGCCCAGACAAAAAGCAGAACAGAGGTGAGCTTTGCACTGACTATCAATGGGCCAGCTTTTCTTTGTCGTTTCGAACATTCCTAGAGCACGGTACAGCTAAGTTTTACCTAAATCCAACCCCAGCCTTTGGATTGAGAACATAAAAATAAAAAGACCGACATATTTCTGACAAGAGTGCAGGCTTTGGTTAGCTAGTCAGGGCCTTAAATAGCCGTTATTGGGAAAGCGCTAAGGAGTCTAAAAAGAGCACATTCCAATTCTCGCCTCCTGCACCCCCTCCCAAGGGTCAGTGGGCAGAGGAGCTATAATTACCTCTCAAGTGGTTTTAATGACACCAAAGGGAATTCTGAAGCCTTAGGTTGGACAAAACAGGCGCCGATTTCAGTTGGGCATAGTTCATAAATCTCTCAGCTTTCTTCAAATAAAAACAGTCCTGAAAATTTCTGAGAGATGAGATTTTCCAGAGAGGCCTAGAGATGGAAATAGGTGTATTTATTTCAAGTAGCATGCAACTCTGGGTCTTCAAGACCTACCTTTCCCCCATCCTTCAACTCTGTTAAATTAGAGCTCTTGAGATAATTGTATTTAGGGTGTTTTGTTTAAAAAATATATTTCATGGAAAAGTTACTTGTGAATGAACATTCTCAGTCTCTCCCAGAGGAACAGGTGTTCTTACAAATGTTGTGTGAGTGTTTTTTTTTTTTTTTTGTGTGTGTGTGTGTGTGTGTGTTGGAGAGGTGGCAGTCAAGAAGTAAGGTGTCATCTTGGATGAAACTTCCCTCTGGGTCCCCTCGGCCTTCTGGATCTACTACTATGGACTGGTCAGGTAGGTCAAATCACTGGGATTCCAGAGGAGACCTGACAGGGAAAGCAGACATTGTAAAGTCTGGCTTTCTGGTCTTCAATGTCCTCCCCTAGGCCAGTTCCATCTGGAGCACAGACACTGGCCAAGTAGATGCATTTTCCCAAGAACCAGCAGAGGGAGCCTGGAGTGGAAGCCAAGTGCCTCCAAGGGCCTCGGAGCATTAGCAATTCTGATTTCCATCTGTTTCTCTCTGTGTACAATGCCCAACAAATAAGGAAGGGCCCCTTCTTAACAATGGCAGGTGGATAGATGCTTCTCAGCTGAAGAGAGGGACCCCATCTCCTCCTGACTTGCCACTTTGGCTGAGGGCTTTCCAGAGACCCACAGTCCTAGTGAAGGGCAGTCCTCTGCCTGTGTCCTTGCTGTGAGAGCCTCCCATACAAACCTTAGCTTAGAACAGTTTGGGAGAGTGGGAGCAGCTGCCTTTATGATACACGCTGTGTGTACCGTCACAGGCACCTGGGGATCAAGATAGCCTCTCAAGGTGACGTTTTGAGGAGGAATGTTTTCAAGGATCAATTGGAAGAGAGCCAGATGAGAGAGGCTCAGGCCCTCTTGGGAAGAGTGGTAAGTTAGATAACAGGGTGGGCCTTTTGGCTGGTTAGGGTTTCTCAGTATGTGGAGGAGACTGTGAAAATGTTCAAGAGGTGATCTCCCTTTATCATCACTCATTCCCTTGTTGTGTGAGGTGTAATCCATGCATCAGATGTATGCAATGCACACATCTCAAGCATAGCACTTAAAGACTACAGACTAGGAAGATGCACCTAATACCACTCAGAGCAAAAACTGGGCATTTCTAGCACCCCACCAGTTTTCTCTGTGCTACTTCCAAAGCTAGTCTCAACTCTCCCAAAGTCATCCTGTCCTGATTTCTGTCACTGATGATACATTTCACTAGTTTTTGATTTAAGGGTATGTGCACATTTTTGTCTGCACACTCGTGTCTGTGTGATCTATCCATGCTGTGCTGGGCACTAGTAGCCTTTTTTTCTTCCTTTCCTTCTCCCTTTCTTTCTTTCTAAATAAGTTATTTATTTATTTATTTGGCTTTACATAAGTACTGGGGAATTGAACTCAGGCCATCAGGCTTTGCAACCAATACCTTTGACCACTGAGCCATCTCTCCAGTCCCTCATTTTTTTTCTTAATGCTGGATATATTCTACTGCTTGAATACACTTCAACTTATGTATCCATTCTTCTAATGATGTCAGTTTTGTTCTTATCAGTTTTGAATGATCACAAGTAGCTCTTCTATGAGCATTCATTATTGTAAAGTCTTTGTGAGGATATACGCACTACTTTCTGAGGAGTATGTGTTGAGAGATGAACTCACTGGTTATTGGGTACATTTATCTTTAGCTTGAGTTGATATTGCCTGAGTGTTTGGTTAAGTGTTGGAGCATTTTTTTTAAGTCAATGACTATTATCTGTTACATGCTTCATAGAAAACAAGATTCAGAGAATGAGTCAGGGTTTTAAAAAAAATCCAAGTTTGTACACATCACTCTATTTACACATGGTTCAGGGCGGTGCTCGCAGCTGGTGCAGCAGGTGCACTTGTCTGAAGCATCTTTGCAGACACAGCCCTGGGAGCACTTGGCACGGCCATGCGGCAGCAGAGGCAGAAGCTCTTCTTGCAGGAGGGGCATCTGCACACTGCACTTGCGGCGCCAGTGCAGGATCAGGATC
This sequence comes from Dipus sagitta, assembly GCA_036346955.1. Taxonomy (NCBI): domain Eukaryota; kingdom Metazoa; phylum Chordata; class Mammalia; order Rodentia; family Dipodidae; genus Dipus; species Dipus sagitta. The sequence goes on from CM070786.1 coordinate 31,655,958, forward strand.
CGTCAACGGAGCAAGAGCAGTTGAGATCCGTGGAGAGCTGAAGTGGCGGCTGGAGTCGGAAGACGTGTGTGGAGTTGCGCTAGGACTTGAGGGAGGTGTAATTGTGGAGCAATTTTAACTCCTTCCAGCAGTGAGGGGTTCAACTGAAGGGCTTTTAAGCCAGCATGATCGTGGTCAGGTCTCTAGCCTGACAGCCACAGCGTTTTGTTGGCTCTCCTGCAGGCTCCATTTAGGTCAACATCTTGCTTATCCATGGACTGAGTTTATGGTGAGGAGCAGGACTTGAAACAAAGCTGTTGTTTAAGGTTAGGTTGGTGGCAAATACTATTCAATGCGGCCTTAGAATGGACCACCATCTCCTACAAACCTCACAAAAATCTGATGTGATAGATTAACCTCATCCTTGTTTGGGAATTGAGAAAATTGCCTCAGCGAGGTCAAGTCCTAGACAAGTCCTAGGCATGTAGTTAATAGGGGAAGGGAGTGGATTTGTTCCCTTATCTATCTGCAAGTCCTTTTATTCTCTTTCCTTTTGTTATGCCATTTAGTCTTTGAAAAATGTGTATTTGAGGCAAATTCAAAAGTATAAAAGTAGAAAACACAGAAGCCAACAAGCCCCTCCCCTCCAAATCAAGCCACCCTTCCAGTCCTTGCTTCACCCTCTTTCCCCTCAATGCCAATCACCACTACTGGCACTTGCGAATGAAAACAGGCACCCCGAATGGTCTCCCCCATGCACTGTCCTGTACCATGCCTGTTTCATTGAACACAATGAGTCAACTAGCTTTACATTTTGGAATGTTCAAGGACCACTATTATTCACAGCTCTATTATTAGTTTATTTACCCATTCTTTTTTTTTTTTTTGGTGGACATTTAGGCTGTTTGCAATTATTTGCTATTATGAACAATGCTGCCACAAACAGCCTTGTGGGTGCTCCTTTCCATGGCAGTGTAGCAGCAGGATAAACATGTGGACTTAGCGGGCTGGGGAAATGGCTTAGCAGTTAAGGCATTTGCCTGCGAAGCCTAAGGACCCCGGTTCAATTCCCCAGGACCCATGTAAGCCAGATACACAAGCGGGGGCATGTGTCTTGTGTTTCTATGCAGTGGCTAGAGGCCCTGGTGTGCCTATTCTCTCTATCTGTCTCTTTCTCTCTCTCATAAATAAATAAATAAAATATCTAAAAAAAACATGTGGATTTAGGATTGTTGAGTGTACCTCTAGCTCCATAAATATCACCAGCCTGCCCTTCACATGGCAAAACCAAGGGATCAACCTCAGATAAGTCCAGAAGACATTGATCTCAGACAATTCAAACATTCATTATCATCCCAACAGGCAGGCCTGGTACATTCTATCTGCTGACTGTGAGTGAAAGGACGCTGCCTCCTGGAAGGAAGGCACGCAGTTCCACAGCAGCTCTTCCTTACCTTCTCTTTCTTGCCTTTGTCCTGGTGGGGTTGACTTCTAGGTTAGACAAGAAGATCAAACCAGGAATTATGGTTTTACTTTTGTCCATTACATTTTAGCTGTGACAGTTTGATGCTGGTGTTTCTGAGTATTAGTTGCTTTTCTTGTCTCTGTGACCAAATGCCTAACAGAGACAACTCGTGACTCATGGTTCCAAGGGGGAATTTCAGGCTTTCTTGGCAGAGAACCCACGGCAGGGGGAGTACCTCTATCCATGGCGGCAGGAGCCTGTGGCAGAGTGTGGGGCTCCTCATGCGAGGCCTGTGCAGGAAGCAGAGAACGGGACCAGAAGCAGAGCCAAGCTCTAACCTTCAAAGACACACACTTAGTCACCTCATTTCACCAGTAGGCTCACATCTCGAAGATTCAACAACTTCACAAAATAGAACTGCCATCTGGGGCCCAAGCCTGAGGGGAACGTTTCAGATTCAAACCATAACAGTGTTTGACTGTTATTTTATTATCACCATGTAAAAAACTTTATCAGGATTTTGCAAGTATGCAAGCGTTCTTTGTGTCTCACCTTCCTTCCTTCCCTCTTTCCGTTCTTCTTCCCTCTTTCCCTCCACTCTCTTGTTTTTTAGGTGCTTGCAATTGAACCTAGACCTTGTGGCTGTCCAGCAAGTGATACGCCAACAGAGCTATATCCTAAGCTGGGCATGGTGGCTCACAGCTTTCATTTCAGTACTTGGGAGGCAGAGGTAAGGAGGATCATCATGAGTTTGAGGCCACCCTGAGAATTCCAGTGTCAGCCTGGCCTAGAGCAAGACTACTTTGTAAAACAAAAAGAACTACATCCCAGTCCTTTCTCTGACCTTTTCTTTCTTTTTTAAAAAAACTATTTTATTTTTAATTAATTAATTAATTTAAGAGAGACAGAGAGAGAGAGAGAGAGAGAGAGAGAGAGAGAGAGAGAGAGAGAATGCTCACACCAGGGCCTCCAGCCACTGCAAATGAACTCCAGATGCATGTGCCACTTTGTGCATTTGACTTACGTGGGTTCTGGGGAATCAAACTGTGGTCTTTTGGCTTTTCAGGAAAGTCACTTAACTGCTAAGCCATTTCTCCAGCCCTCTTTCTTTTTTTTTTTTAAATTTATTATTATTTATTTATTAGAGAGCAGAGGTAGAGAATGGGCATGACAGGGCCTCTAGCCACTGCAAAAGAACTCCAGATGCATGCGTGCCACCATGAGCATCTGGCTTATGTGGAATTTGGGGAGTTGAACCTAGGTCCTTAAGCTTCACAGGCAAGTGCCTTAATCACTTCAGCCCTGTCTGGCTTTTTCTATTCACCACAGTGGTAGTCAATATTGAGTGTCATATTAACAGGGTCTAGAATCACCTTGGAGACACTCCTCTGGGAGTGTCTGTGAGGGTATTTATACATTGGGTTAATTAAGGCAGAAGAATCACCCTAAATGTGGTTGGCATCATTCCACGGGCTAGAATGCCAGATGGAGTGAAAATGTGCAAGTGAGTTGAGCACCAGCATTCATCTCTTTCTGTATCTTGAGAGTGAATACAGTGTGACAAGCTGCCTCTTGCTCCTGCTGCCTGCCTTCCCCACCATGAGGGGTTGTATCCTCAAACTGTGAGCCAAAATAAATCTTCACTTCTTTTCTTTTCTTTCTTTTCCTTTTTTTTTTTTTTTTTTTTTTTTTTTTTTTTTTTTGGCGAGGTAGGGTTTCACTCTAGCTCAGGCTGACCTGGAGTTCACTATGTAGTTTCAGGGTGGGCTTGAACTCTTAGAGATCCTCCTACCTCTGCCTCCCGAGTGCTGGGGTTAAATCTTCCCTTCTTTAAGTTGCTTTTTATAAGTAGTTTATTACAGCTAAAAAAAGCAATTAATATAATCACTCACATTTAAGTTCTTCCAAAATAAGGATAGTATTAGTCTCAACAACAATGTAGGAGAGAACCCAGAAGGAGAGTCCAGCTGTGGACAGCAGTTACTTAGCAACGCTGTAGAGGACTTCACAGTGTCCTTTAGCCTCACCTACAGATGACTTTCTTGTATGCATGGTTTTACTTTCTTCTCCATACTGAGAGTCAGCAGGTGGAAGAGATGCCCCCTTTTCTAAGAGAAATGCTCCTGCAAACTGTGGGCTTTATTTATATTTCATTGGCTTACAAAAGTGAGATCCAAATATTTCATTGCTCTCAATTACATTTATTTTTAAAATATTTTTATTTTTATTTATTTATTTATTAGAGAGAGAGAGAGAGAGAGAGAGAGAGAGAGAGAGAGAATAGGTGTGCCAGGGCCTCTAGCCCTTGCAAATGAACTGCAGATACGTGCTCCCCCTTGTGTTTGGCTTACATGGATCCTGGGGAGTTGAACCTGGGACTTTTGGCTTTGTAGGCAAACACCTTAACCTCTAAGCCATCTCTCCAGCTCCTCAATTACATTTATTAGTAGAAGCTAAGAGCTTCTGAGGTTGAAGCTTATTAGAACATATGGTTGACCTTCCACCTCTGAGAGCTGGGGGCTGAGGAACATAAGGAGGGAAGAGGCTGGGATTTTAATAACTATTTTGTTTTTCATGCCCCCCCCCATACCCGCAATAATTAAGTTAAAAAAACTCTCTTTCTTAGTCTATGGGGGAGAATTGACCATTTTAAATTAGAAAAGATCAAGAAAAAGCCAATGAACTCAAAAAATGTTAGCAGTATCTTTGGAGGCAGACTTTAGCAGTACAAATTTGCTTCATCCTGAAACATATTTTTTCTCCAGCTTTGACTTATTTCTCAATAGTTTTGATACTTTGTTTGTGGTGGTTTGAATGTAAGATATCTCCCATAGTCTCATGTGTTTGCAATGAAGCCTCATACTTAGTCCCTAGCTGATGGAGCCTTTGCAAGGTGGAGCCTCGAATGTCAGTGGAGGTGGGTCTTGAGACTTTATAGTCTAGCCCCTCTTGCAAGTGCTGGCTAGCTCACTCTTGCCACTTCCTCCCAGATGATGTGATAAGACCAGATGCCTTGCTATCTGCTCTTCCCATGACGCAACCTCTTCTCAAAACTGTAAACTGAAGTAAACCCTTTTCTTCCAAAACCTGCTTCTGGTTGGGTGTTTTGTCCCAGCAATGAGAAGATAACTGCTACCGTGTCTGAGAAAGGATGTGTGTATTGGGCTCCAGTACTTGTTCATAGATGAGGAAACTGAATCTCAGAAAGGCAAACATAGTGCATGGCGGCCGTGTACAGAAGTCCTCTAACTGGGACAAGCGAACAGAAAGAGACTGATGTAGAGGGTACCAGAAAGCCTTTGTAAGAGGGGGTGGGCTTGCAATTTGACCTCAACAATGGATGGGGCCTGGTCATGTGAAGAGGAAGGAGAAGGGATGAGGCAGGGGACACTGGTAGTGGAGATGTACAGAAGCAAGTGCAGATAAGATAATTTCTGGTAACAGCAAACATAGAGCTATTCATGTAGAATGCCGGGACATGAAGTTAGGAGTGAGTCTGAGCCTTGGTGAGAGGATGACTAGGGTGTTTGTATATTATCTCTCTGTGGTCCCTTGGGGGTTAGTGCCTGGGGCGTGTCAGTTCAGAAGCGAGTTTCTCCAAGACGCACTGGCAATGCGGCAAGGTGTGGAGCATGAGCTGATGCAGCAAACATCACTGGGCATCTACTGTGCAATGTGCTGAGATTGGTGCTGACATGTCCAAGAAGGTATCAACAGGCCATGAAGGGCTCCCAGTCTCGCGAGTGAGCTGTGGTCTGAGGGGGGGGGGGGCAAGGAAGTTTAATTAGTAGACAGAAGAAGTCCCATGTATGTAAAGAAAGAGGATGGAATTAAACTATGTGTGGTGAGCCTAAGAGAAAGAACTGAGAGGGTAAGGATTTTGAATAAGGAAGCAAGAGGCTAAGAGAAATGGGGAGCTTTTGATGAAATGAGGAGGAGCCAGTATCCACTGACTGCTTCGTGAGAATCTCATGCACAGGTCTCTCCAGCCTTAACACTGTGGCCAGTGTGGTCTGGTGATTCCTTTCTTGTGAATGCAGTTCCATGCTTGGTAGGACGTCTGGCAGCATCCTGGGCCTCTACCATACTACACCCCAACTGTGGCAACCAAAAATGTTTGCAAGCACTGTAAAATGGTCCTTGAGGAGCAAAATTGTTCCACTTGCAAATCACTGTCCTGCAACATAGGTGTATTGTAATTGCCACTTAAGTCTTAGGAAAGTGAAGCCATGGCCTCAGGGCAGTCTTCCCTAGAAAATGTCAGAACCAGGTTCCGAACCCAAACAGTGTCACCATGGAGCTTCAGGTAGAATGGTAGAAAGAGAATCAGTTCCACTGAGGAGCAGGGTGGGGGTACTGTTGAGCTGGGTCCTGGGAGATGAATTCTGTCTATGCTTTTGGCGGGGGTAGATGGCAAGGCAGCAGGGCCCTACACAGCAGGAAGGCACAAATTGCATATACCATTCTCACAAGACAAAAGCTCTGAATGTTAAAGAGTCAAGGAAAGAAACGTTTTTCTATAAATCCAGGGTCTCAGGCTTCAGGGGATGTGCCAATGATATGTTGTGATTAGATAAGATTACTGAGTATTTTCTGGATTAAAGTGAATTATTTTATTTCAAAAGTTTATAAGTTAAATTGTTTCCCCTAAATCTAGAGGTGATGTTTGCCTCTCTCCAAATCTAATTCAGAACTCACATGGCTACAATGGCATGTATTGATCTGGCAGTTTATTTCACATTGGAATAAAATAAAGAAAATTTATACACTCAAACAACTGGTGATTCATTTAAAAATCATATTTCTTCTCAGGACATCTTCACTGCCTGTTCTAAGTGGTTTCACACTACTTCTTAGTATTCAATTCTTTATTTAACAAAGTGATATTGTGAATTCAATCGTACTGAGTTTGGGACTGGGGTCACTGTAGATAAGACAAAGCCCCGCCCTCAAGCAGATTATTGTGTTCATAGACTAGGGCAAGTGTGTACATTACAGACTGAGTCCCAAGATCATCTTTAAGTGTGGCAGGACTTGGATGTTTGAAGGAGAGTGAAGCACCCCAAGTAGAAGTCACAGCATGTGCATGCAGGTTATTTTGCAAGGAAGAAAGTTAGTTGTGCACAGCATAGATTCCAGACAAGGTGCAGCCAACAGAGTCCTTTCTTCATCCCATTCTGGCCTTTGATTCTGTTTTGCGCATTCCCAGTCTACCCCCAGTGCCTTTTCATATTTCCCAAGACCACCTCCACAAAGCCTTCCCTAAACACTGTCTATTTCATGTCCCCTCTCAGACCCTTCATGACTTTCAGAACCCTCAAACCATCATTTTGATAATAATCTAGTTTTTGTTAATGGAAAACAGGTGCTTCTAGACATTTTTGAGGGTGAGACAGGAAATGTCCAAGTTCAAGGCCTATTTGAGTTACAGAGAAATTTCAACACCATCCTGGATAAGTTAAGGAGACCCTGTTTACAAAGTACAAATCAAAAAGGGCTGGGGTATAGCTAAGTGGTACCTCCCTGGATTAAAATTTCAGCATTAAAAAGAAGGAGGGGGAGAAACCATTCCTACCCCAATCCTGATCTTCCTTCTTCTGTGTTCTGTAGCCTGCTGTGTGACACCAACTCAGTCATTTCAGATGTCATCCAGAAAACCAGACAACATTCTCAGATTCTTGTCCCTCTCTATCAGGCCTCAAACCCAGCAGGATCTCTCATCAAATTACTTGTAGAGCCTTAAGCTTCCTGTTCATGTCCTCACTCCATGTCAGGACACATTCTCTCCAGCGGAGATGCCCACCCTTAGCTTCTCTTCCTGTCACAAGAAGCATCCTGATAGCTCTCTTACAACCAATACTGACCTTTCCATTCTCTTATTAAATTATTCAGGCAGATTTTGGAGATAATATTTAAAATCCTCAAGTGATAACTCTATGTGCTTCATGGCCTCACTCCTGCCATCCTTTCCAGAAAGACGCTCAGTGGCCAAAACTATGGAATGCAGGCCCTCCATAGCACTTAGGGAATGTGACATTGGGCATGGTTTTAGCTGGAGTTGGACTCCTCACCTAGTTGTCATTATAGACCTGTTGTTCAGATTACCAGCGTCCGACTTGGGACCTTTCTCCATGTTCTGACATCTCATTTTCTGGCCCAGAGAAAGTGAATTCCCTGTCAGTAGATCATTATCGAAGGTTTTGTCTTATCACTCAATATATGCCAGGCATGAGTGCACTTCAAAGAGAAACTGGCCTTTGTTTTATTAACAGGCTTTACTGATTTCATAAAAAGGAGACCGAGAGCTTTATCCTACAGTATTTGTGAAAGAATCAGAACACTAACAGATTTTATTTGGAAGAAATAAATACATCTAACCTGGCAGTGCTTTCTGCACTGTTTGTTACTTCACCAGTAATAACAGTATCTTATGTGCTAATGCCTTTGAGACATCAGCATACTTTCTCACGCAGTTGCTCATTCTTAATTTTTGATCCCTATGGAGTTGGAATGACAGATGATACCATTTGACAGACAGAACTAGGATTTCTACTAGTGTTCAGTAGACTGTCAGCCCAGTGTCCACTACACAGTGGTCATGATGTCATTTGGGGAAAACAATGCATCTTTGTAACACTGTACCTTCTAAAGTGGTCTTGGATATTTTTTCCATTCATTCTACATAAAGAAACTATTTTCCTTTCTGCCTTGATTTATTTTATTGGTTATTCAGTATTCCTTTCAGCGCTGGTAAAATAATTGCATAGGATAGTAACTAAGATTCTGTTCGGTTCTGGCAATATCTAATGAGTAATCAGAGAGCCTGCTTCCTGACTCACTACCTAGTACCTTGGACAGCGCCAACACCCTCCCCTACCACTTGATATTCCTGTGACTGTCTTAAATTTCTACCTGAATCTTTAGCTTGCAAGATCTGATCTGTTGTACAGCAATATACTTGTAGTTAAAAGTGCACATGGGACTGGTGGGATAGCTTAGCGGTTAAGGCATTTGCCTGCAAAACCAAAGGACCCAGGTTTAACTCCCCAGGACCTACATTGGACAGATGCGCAAGGGGGCGCAAGCGTCTGGAGCTGTATAACTTTGGCAGTTAGTTCTTCTATTTCTTTACCTATGGCATGACATTGAAAACAATAACAACACTTGCCCCACAGAGTGGTTGCTCTCCACAACATATGGTGAATGTGCTGTGACTGCCACTCTCATGGTGAGCATAATATGGTCACAGAGTTTCTTACTTGAACCTCAGCATATTGAGCATATAACTAGTTTTAGTAGTAATTTTTTGAGCTCCAAAATTTACATAACAGGTGCACAATACTCATGTACTTATTAAGTTACTTATGATAATAAAAACAGCATTTAATAAGTCAGTCAATGAATGTAAGAGATGTGAAAATATATAGGCTTTAGTATAGTACTCTATAATGTAATTTGATGTTTACTGTAATTATAATTAATAACATCGTTCAAGCACCAAACTCAACAGCCTAGAATAGAGTAGGGTAATTAGAAGATATTTTAACAAATATCTGGTAAGTCTAATTTCCCTCTTGAATTTAAATAAAGATCTGTTTACAGAACCCTACATCATCTAAAGTCTTTTAATGTCAAGTTCCCTATGACACATAGGGGCATCCTAATGGATTGTGGACATTTACTAAGCAGTCTAGAAAGTACTCTCCAAATCCAGGGGTCTTCCTTTGAGTCTATTTTAACTTCTTAAAAATATTTTTATCACGTATTTATTTATTTGAGAGAGATAAAGGAGCACATGAGAGAGAGAGTAAGAGAGAATGAGTGGGCACATCAGGGCTGCCAGCTGCTGCAAATGAAGTCCAGATGCATGTGCTACCTTGTGCATCTGGCTTACATGGATCCTAGAGAACTGAACCTGGGTCCTTCTGGCTTTTCAGGCAAAGCACCTTAAGCAAAAAGTCATCTCTCCAGCCTTTAACTTTTTATTTAGGAATAAATGCAGACTTACAGGACACTGTGAAAGCAGTGTAAAAGGTATTATGTCAGTCCCTACTACCTAATTCCCCTAAAATGTATGATCTTACATAATGGCAGCATAGTGCAAAACCAAGGAACTGACATCAGAACTGCGTGTGTAGTTGTCCCTCTGGATTTTAACCTCTTACCTCCGAGACAGCAGGGGAAGGGTTTCAAGGAGACAGTCTTGAAAAGGTGCACTTGACCTAAGGGCTCCTGGGTGGGACTGGCTCAGCCTGGGTCATGCACAAGAGGCTCCTCCAAGTGATGTACAAGGGGGTTTTCAGGTTATCCAAACTAGCTACAACCTCTGGGTTTGCCAGAGGTAAGGCATTTCAGACCCTGAAATTTATGTGTGGGGTTTCCTAAATCTGACTTGGGGTTTGTCTTTCTCCTTATTCAGACATTACTTAGCCTGACACCATAATTTGTCTATGGGCCCCAATCTTAGTCTGAGCTCGTTGCCTTTACGGGGGCCATAAACACAGTATTCCAAGGGTCCTATCTGCATTTATGAGAAGTAACAAAGGCAAGGCCAAGTGCAGCTGAGACACCCGCCATGAAGTCCTGTTTATGAAGCTGCAAATAACTGCTTACTGAGATGTCAGCAATGGTATTTTATAGGGGTTTAGAACACCCCATAAAGGCCTTTTATTCAGCATGCTTAATTTTAAATAGGTCCTTAAATTGTAGGGCATCTAAATGCCAGTGTTCTTTGAATATTTATATGCTTTTCTCAAGGAGAAAAGCAGCACGAATGGCCTACACCAAGGGAAGGACTGGGCTGTGGCCTTCAGTGCTTCAAGGGGAGAAGGGCTAGTGGACCTCTGGAGGAGGTTTCTCTGATTAGCAGGGCTGGAAGATGTTGTGACTAAGGTCTGAGATTGTCATACATACTTCATCCTGCAAATAACATGGCAACCTGTGAATGACAGTCTACACCATTAATATGCAGTAGAATTAATTTGACTACAGAAGGGTCAGTGTGGATCCGGAGCCTGCTATATCCTGGATTCCTTTCAGGACTTACTCTGATCCTCTCTGCAACCAAGACAGAGGTTTTGACTGGCCACCCATTCAGGGCAGATGTGAGGCTTGACAAGTTAGCAACAGACTCAGAGACACAGGCCTAGGATCCATGGGCCTGGACCCAGAGTCTGGTTTCTGTTTGCCTCTGTGAGTTCACTACCCAGGCTTCTTTACAGCAAATCCAGGATGAGAAGAAAAGAGACATCTGCATGAAAACACAAGATCATCATCGTAGTCATATTGCAGTGCCAGGTCTATGGTGTTTGATCAGTGTGAACTCTAATGGTTATTTTATTATTTTGATTAACAAACACATATAGAAAACACACTATGTGCTAGGCACTTCTCCAAGTGCTTTGCAAGTGTCAATTCATTTGATCATTAGGCAGCAAGATCATTTTCATTGTGGAAGAAGATACACAGAGGGTTAGACAATCACCCAAGGGCACACAGCCAAACCATGGGGCTCAGCCTCAAGCAGTCCAGTTCCACAGCATCTTCTCTGAGCCATGGGCCCTGTACTCCCTGTGTTGCTGGGTGATCTCTGGGATTGCTGTGTGTACTGATGGATGACAAACACTGCTAGGTCTAGACCTTGGCTTTCAGAGGTGAGCCTGCATTGGACTCACCTGGAAAGAGGTCATGGCAGATCACCAGGCCCCGCTCCCAAGGTCCTGATTCAGAGGAATGGAGGTGAGATCCAACATTCTGAATTTCTAAGTTTTATAGGTTGTACTATGGTGACATAACCACACACTGTGCACAATAGCCTCTCAGCTCTCCCCTTCACCTCTTTTGACATACTTCCCAGTAAAGTTGAGTTCACCTACTCCCAACTTTATGCTGCTATTTGTTTTCGAAACCTCTAGGAATCCTATGATCGGTGATGCCCTATGTAGCCCAGAGCCTGCTTCATGAGTGCATGGCCGGTACACCACAGACATAGACAGACACATAGAGAGCCTGTATTCAGAGTGGTGCTGTATTTGAGGTTTCATGTGCAAAGTTGATGCTTCAGAATTCACATCATTTATCTCTGAATCTGTGGTCTGTGGTGGGGTAATGGAGCATTGTGTGGTGGTGGCTAAGCCTTGGCTCATACATGCCTGCATCCCTTGCTGACTCTCGGGGATAGATTCTTAGTTGCCTATTCTCCACTTTCTAGTATCCAGGGCCCTGCCTACCCTTCCTTTCCCACCTCTGCTCTGCATATCTTAGAGGGTGGGATCAGGAGGCATTGCTGGGAGTCGGCCTGTGGTCCAAGGTCAGCCCTGTCCAGGTGTGCCTAGGGGTAGGTAGTGGGAGGTTGAGGGCTGGGTGCAGTGCACCTCTGCACGGGGCGGGAGGCGTACTCATGCTGGGCCAGCTGTATCATAGCAGACATGGTGGGGACTTGCAAGGGCCTCTCATTCCCCTTCAGTCCAGGTGTCAGGCATGTCCTGGTGTAGAGATGCAGCCAGTCCCTTGGAGTGACCTCTGCTGTGAGCCGAGGTGGCTGATTTATGAGGAGAAATGTTGGCTGAGGGTGTGTGTTTCTGTTTTGCTCTGGGATCCACAAATTGCACAGCTGCCCAAATGAAACCCTCGGCTGGGCTGTTCCACACCAAAGCTGGGGATCCTGAATCATCACCCACAGGGTTCAAGACTAGGTGGCTTCTCCCTTCATCCCAGTATGGTGCTGACATGCGGTGCCAGACATGAAGGAGTGAGCAGATTCACATGAACTCTGTTGTTCTTTCTTTTCCATGTTATCTTTCTCTACAGTAAAGGGATATGAAAGTCATTGTGAAATCCAGCTGGGGACCGCCTGGAATAAATGTCACAAGGTCTCCTCACTTTGGCCCATTTTCTCATTCATACATGCATTTATTCAGAAAACCTTACTGAAGAGTGATGAGGTTTCAGATCAGGGGCAGAGAGGTGATAAGGCAAACCCTTCTTCCAGAAGTTCAGCCTACAATGGGGAGTGGTGTCAGAGCAGAGATGACTAGAACACAGAATGGTAACTGCTCTATGGGGGGATGTGCATGGATGAGGGGGGCAGGAAGTGTGATGTGATCTGTGCAGACCCCTGCCTGCCTTTACCATGTGCAAAAGACAGACTTTAGCAAGAGAATCACGTGTGCAAACGGTGTCAGGAGAAGGCGGGGACATGCTTCCTAGGACCAGGCGACTCTGTTAGCTGAGTCTCTACAGTGAAGTGGTCTAGCCTTCCACTAAGGTCACTGCAAAGGCATTTTTTGTGAGTACAGCAGATGCAGGTATGAGAAAGAATATCACTGGAGACTCATTTCCCTGTGGTGGTTGAGAACAGTAGTAATCATGACTTTTCCCACAATCACAGATGGCAGCACTAATGAAAGAGAGTCTGAGTGCTCTGTTTCCTTGCAAAGCAGTGGTGAGGGGTGGTGACAGGGAAGGGTGCTGACTGTATCTGTATGTGGAAGCAGCTTCATTTAGGTAGGTGCTTGTGAGAAAGCCGGGGAACTCGGGCCTGGACTCAGGAACACAACTCCACAAAAGCCAATATTTCAATGTGTTTGTATGTTTTCAGTGGCCTAAGGCATGCTTGCAATTGAAGGGTGCACATGTGTCACTTAGTCATAGCCACATGTTGCAAGGGAGCAGGATACATGACCCAGTCATGTCTCCAGAAACCACCATCAGCCAGCCTTTGACTCAGGTACCGTATGTTCTATGACATTAGCCTCTCTCTAGGCCAGGGAAACTGTCCAAGAGAAAACTGGTAGCCTGGAGAGTACAAATTCTGGAAGCTCAAAAAAAGCATGGCAGGTACTATGGTGACAAGAGTCACTGTATCATGTGGAAGAGTATAGTTTTGTTCCCGTGGCTCTTTGGATTCATGAAGACTTGGGCTGTCCTTGCCATGTACTAATTAGCTCATTTAAAAACCATGTACTAGATGCCCACAGATGTGTCAGAACTTTGTACAAGTGCCAGGGCTCCAGTCCCTTCCCTGAGCCAAGGGTGAGACAGCAAGCTATGCAGTGTTGCAGGTGCTCTGCTAGAAAAAGTCTGCTGGAAGGTAGTGTGGGGAGAGACGGAGGTGGCTTTGGACAGGATTTACAGGGCTCAGGAGAGACCTTAGAGAGGAAGGGAAGAGCAAATGGAAATTTGAGACATAAGTGTCCAGGCATTGAGACATCAAAATTTTAGTGTTCAAATTTTTAAAAATATTGAAAATTTAAAGTGCTTTTAAGATATAAAGCCAGATCCTAGCTCTGACAACTATTAGCTGTGTGATGGGTAAGCTGCACAACTTTTCTGAACGTCACTCACTTTATGTGCAGGATAGGTTAAAGCAATGAGGTGTTGTGAAAACGTAATAGCCGTTCTCACTGGGCGGTGTTGAATGTGACGACTCTCACACGTGGGGAAGGCACTCCAGGTGCAGAGAGTGGCAGGTGCACAGGTGCGTGGTGGTGACGTGGCTGGAGCATGGGGAGTTGACAGCAGAGATGAGCAGAAGGGCAGGATGCGAGGTGATGAAGCTGAATAGGAATGGCGGTTTTGAAGGGCACCGTGGGACAGGGTGTCTTTGACATAAGACTTTTAAGAGAAGGAATAATGGGTCTGGGGGAATGGGTCAGGGTTTCAAGAGCTTGCCATGCAAGCATGAAGGTCTGTGTTTGGACCTCCAGGACCAGCATCAAGTAGCCAGCCTCATGGTGGACCCCTGTAGCACCAGTACTGGGGAGGCAGAGACAGGGGGTCCCAAGGGCTTGGTGCGCTGGAATCAGTGAGCTGTAAGTTCACAGAGACCTTGTCTTAGAGAAGAAAAGTGGAGAGTGATTGGGGAAGACACCTGAGGTCTACTTCTGATCTCTACACAAACATATGTGCACGTGCATTCTGTGCGCCCGTGCACACACACACACACACACACACACACACGAACATCATACACATTCACCCCCTCCTCAATAAAGAAAAGGAGAAATAGAATAAAGTAAGCTACTGCCACCATTTGTGCACCTGTCTCCTGACACATGAAGCTGTGAGGGGGGCTGAAGGGAGGGGAGGGAAGCAGAGTCCTTCTCTGTCTGCTGCTACTGACTTCTGTGCCCCACTCAGATGTAGGTGGAAGTCCAAGGGTGAATGGGTCACAGCATTGATACAAGTCCCAGGAAAACTCTCAAATGGAGCCATTTTGTTAGAAGTGAGCCAAGAACTGGCACAGAGAAAGAGGCAAGGCCAAGTTCACTAATTTGGCTGACTTCAGAACAAACATAGGCTACAGGCTCAGCGCATGGTGTGTGGAAATATCAACATGCATAAACGGGAAGGCATAGGAGCCATATGTTGTCTGCTCTCCACCCGCACAGCTCCTCCAGGCACAGGGTTTATCCTGTGCCATCTGAGGATGACTGGCAGGGAAGAAAACGTGCAGATCGGGAAAGAGCAGATGCCCAGCTATGCGGCAACGCGGTTGTCCCGTTGGCTTGTGCTTCTGCCGCATGTGCTGCCTTTGCCGCGGAGTTCTCTTGGACAGGTGGGGCAGGCTGACCCATCTCAAGGTCATTTCAGAGTTGTTCTCACAAGAACCACAAGAATGTCTGTCCTGAGGTAGAAGTGTTGGGCTGGGGGGAGTGCTGCCCTCTGCTCACGGTTCAGGTACTTTGTGAAATTCAGGTGACGCGACTTATTTCACAAGTAGGTATGAAGCTCTGGTTATTTTCAGCGAATACTTGCTTTCTCAGGTAGAGACTTTGCTCTGAAGGCACTCGCAGTCCAGCTGGAGGGACAGCCATAGACACAGGGATTCCTAGAGCAGGGTGGCCACCAGCTGGAAAGGAGGCTTCTGGGAGGGTCTGTCTCAGTGTGAATCGGGAGACAAGGCCATGGGTTGAGAGCAAGCGACATGCATGACAATGGACAAGGAGAGTATGAGAAGCAGTGATGCACTCAGAGCCCCAACGAGTGAGGACAAGGCAGCCTGCTCCCAGGATGCCCAGGCGGAGGTGGAGACAGACTGGCCCAAGGCTGCTGTGTCTCAGCAGTGTGATGCTTCATTATGTGACAGTCCCACAGTCACGGGGCCTACGTCTCCTCCATTTCTGGACTCCAGGTCCTGCCTCCTCCTTCCTTTCTTCTTCATGTCCCCAAGGCCTGGCCGGGCACAGATATTATATAAGGACTGGATGATACAGGGTTGAAAAGAGAATCTCCTGGTCTGAGTTCTGCCATCATTGTGCAAACTGTAATTTCTCCCTGACCTGAGCATTCTGCTGAGGAGAAGCTTTGGCCCTGTGAGGATGACTCTCTGCACCTCTTCACTTCAACCAGCACTCCGTGCACAAGGCCCAGTGAGCTTTGACTCCATGCTCCTGCATTTCTGGTCTCAGGTGGGGACACAGAGTCAGGTGTAGATTCTTCTAGAATGCTGGCATTGCACCCACCAAGATAACACCTTTCATTGCTCATCAGAGAAAGTATTAACATGTGTAAATCTCTATGGTCTGAGACTACCAATGAGCTGTGTTCAAGGTAGTGCCTGAAAATCTTGGGATAAGATGTTAGGGGAAGAAGAAGCAGAAAGGCTTAAACTCAGGGAGAATAATAGAGCAGCAGAGACCCCAGCCCCATATGGCACAGGTGAAGACTCATCTTTCTATGAGGACATACCCAGCCTCCTCCACAGGTGAAGGGCTTCAAGTGGGCGTGCAATAACTATGCCACAGAAGGGCTTGTAGGGCATTGGCAGAATGCTAGCAATAACCACATCAGTTCTTTTGCTATCCTGTGACTGGGACACTCATTATTGAAGGAGAGGAAGTTGAAGCCTGGAGATGTTAGAACAGGGATTGGGGAGCTGTGATTCAAGTCTGGATCTGCCTCAGTCTCTATCGTGTTCTTTTTAAAATTTTATTTATTTATTTATTTATTTGCAATCAGAGAAAGATAGACAGATAATGGGCAAATCAGGGACTCCAGCCACTGTAAACAAACTCCAGATGCATATGCCACTTTGAGCCACTGAGACACCTCTACATCCCTCTTTAAGTTTTCTTCCTTCCTTCCTTCCTTTCTTCCTTCCTTCCTTCCTTTCTTTCTTTCTTTCTTTCTTTCTTTCTTTCTTTCTTTCTTTCTTTCTTTCCTTCTTTCTTTATTTTTTAAGGCAAGCCCAATAGCCTGGCCTTTGTTTCTGTGAGAGAGAAAGTTGGTGCTCCAGCCTGGCCTTTGTTTCTGTGAGAGAGAAAGTTGGTGCTCCAGGGCCTCCAGCCACTGCAATCGAACTCCAGAGGCATATGCCCCCTTGTGTGCATGTGCCACAGTGCATACTTGTGTCACTGCATCTGGCTTATGTGGGACCTGGAGAGTCAAACAAGAGTCCTTAGGCTTCGCAGGCAAGCGGCTTATCTGTTAAGCCATCTCTCCAGCCCAAGTTTTATTTCTTTAAAACCTTTTAAAAAGCACTTTAAAAAATGTACTTGCTTGCACATGTGTGTATGGCTCTCCAGGGTTTCTCTCTCCTGAAAGCAAATGCCAGGGGCTTAAGCTACTTTTTATACCTGGCTTATGTGTGTGACTTGGGAATTGAACTCGGTCTAGAAGGATTGCAAGCAAGTGTGTTTTAACTGCTGTGAAATCTTCCCAGCTCCTTTATCATGTTATTAAAGGCAAATCCATCAAGGAATTAGATTCATATTCTCACGTGTCTAGCACTGAACATGGTTTGGGGACAGGTCAGGGGTATCAGATTAGCAGGAGAGGAAGATACAGAAGAAAGTCTCTATTTCCTATGCAAGTCACCAACCTGTCTGGGACAGTGGCTACAGACCCAGCCCTGTAGAGGAGAGCCTGTAGGCCACACAGAGGAGCACTGCCTCTGTCCTAAGGGCAGTGGGGCTGGAAGACAAGTTGAAGGGTTCACTGAGGCCACAGCGTACCAAATGAATGGGAGAGAAGTTGAAGCTGGAGGCTGAGGGAAACAGTTGAGATGCATCACAGGGGTCTGTTTTGTGAAGGTTCTGTGCTAGATACTGTTGGGTGAGCAGAGGTTTGGGAAGCCTTGGTCCTTCCTACACAGATCTGGGTCCCAGTCCTGGGAAAATCCCTGGAATATGTTATTGTGTTATATGTGAGACAGACTAAGAGTCAGGAGGGATGTATGAGAGAGGGGGGTGGGAGAGGAAAAGAGGGGGAATAGGGACAGGGGGAGGGGGAAAGAACAGGGGAAGAAGGAGAGAGGGAGGGAGGGAAGGGAGGAAGAGAGAAGAGAGAGAGAGAGAGAGAGAGAGCAAGCAGAGAGATCAGAATGAAGGTTACCAAAAGCCCCACTGAGCCTTGATAGCACAAGAACGGTGAAGCCGGTCATGACACTGGTTGGGTGAGGGCTAGGGCGTCGCTAAGGCATGACTTTCTCTCTAGCCAGAGGAGAGCAGGCAGAAATGAATATGGGAGGAAGCCATACACTGAGTGAGAACCAAGAGCCTCAGAGGGCTCAGGACTCATGAGGTAGAGAAAGAGATGAGAAGAGTAGCTGAAGTGCACTGACATTGTTTCACACAAGAGTCAGCAAGGGGAGAGCCCATACCGCTTGGTTTGGTGGTATGAACTTCTCATGGTCATACCATTTACAAGAGCAGGCAGCTTCAGGTCCAGTAAAGTGAGTTGCAGAAGATAGGGCTCCTACCACATAGATGGGTCATGGCTGAGAGACCCCTGAAGGGGGGACCACAGGACATTGTTACCCTGGCTTCTTTCCTCTTGACCTCTTTGTTGGGCCAGAAGCTTGTTGGCCTTGGAGTTTGGCAGATATAGCTCCAGGGATCAGTTTCCCTCTCTCTCTCTCTTGACCCCAGGGAAAGCAATCCCCGGGCATGCTCTGTGACACTCCACACCCAAAGAGTGCTCATATATGACAGGCTCTGTGGCCAGGCTCCCAAGGACTCCTCATGACCAGATCTCTGTGTGCCCCCTTTGCACGGTTGAGCAGCCTGGTGATGGCAGACGACAGGCAGGATGACCTCGGGGACAGGGCAGTCAGTGGGGGCCTGCCCGTGAGCTCCAGGCATCACCTGACCACCACCTCTGACTCTTGCTGCCAGCACCTCTCCTTCCCTTTCTGCCAAGTCAGCACCTCCCTGCCTCTTTACAGTAATCACCATTGACAGCTATTGACTGGCGGCGACAGGGCTGAGTGCTGAAGGTGAAGGAGCGAAGGATTTCCTCCAATTACCGCCCTGCCGCCCCCAATGCAATGAGGGAGGCCCTGTGTCTTGTCTAAATCCTAAAGCCAAACACTACCTTCTTCCCCATTTCTCTTCCTCTAAAGGTGATCTCTGAGTGTGGGTCAAGGTCACCTTCTCTAGAAAGGCTTCCTCAACTCCTCCAGGCCACACTCCAACAGCAGATGTGATCAATATCCACCCTTTAATGCCAGGACTAAGGTATCTTTTCCTTTCTTTCCTGTTTTACTTGTTTTTGAGATGGGAGGAAATTATCATCATTAGCTCTTGCTGACCTAGGACTCCCAGGCTAACCTGGAACTCATGATCCTGCTGCCTCTACCCCTAGTGAGCTGGGGTTAAACTAACATGCTCCGAAGTAGTGGTTCCCATCCCGAAGCATCCATTAGCATTGGCTGGAGGGTTTGTTGAAACACAAATTAGGGGACCCAAAGCCAGCATGACTCAGTAGGTCCATGGGCGAGCTGGAGAATTATCATTTCTATTGACTGTATAAATGCAGCTGGTCTGAGTGATGACTGATGCTTAGTGAGCCCAGGTCCTTTCTCCATTGTGGCCCAGCAGGATCTTTTGGTAGGGAAGGGATCCTATGCATCAAGTCTTACCTGCTGCTTTAACTTAAGTTCCCTCCCCGACCCCCAGTGACTGGCAGTGGAAAGAAAGACAATTGTTCAAGCTTGTTGAGCTAAATTTTACGATGCTATAAGTTGAACATTACTAAGTATCTTTGTCATTTCCCCCCTGCTGGTAAGCGAGTATATAAAACATTTTGAGTGACACCAGCATCATGTTAAATGCTACAAAAGTGTTTATGATCGTTGTCATGATGGAGGACCCTGTCGTTCTGCTGAACCCCTTAATTTGCACTCAATTTCTGCTCCCAGATATACGAGGAGACAGTAATGACCACAGGAAGTCTTGGGCTACTCAAGATTATCTTTACTTGAGTGGTGAAATACATCTAAATGCATGGAGTAACTTATTTTTTGAAAGGAGGGTTATAGATTAGGTTAAAAAAACTTAAACTCTCTCTCTCTGTGCCACTACATGCATATTGAAGTCATAGAACAAATTCCAGGGTCTATCCTCGCCTTCCACCTTGGTTCGAAGCAGGACCTCTTATCACTGCTCACCCTTGTGTACAGCAGACTAGCTGGCCCACAAGCTCCTGGGGATTCTCCTGTCTCTGCCTCTGATCTCCCTAGAGGAAGGATTCGGTCACAGACCTGCCACAGGCCCAGCGTTTACGTGGTTCTGGGGATCTGAACTCACATCTTCATGCTTGCATAGGCAACACTTTACCCACTGAGCCATCTCTCCAGCTGTAGGTGATTTTTCTTTGTTGCATTTACTTAATTTTTCTACCATAGACATGAATTATGACCACACGAAGCATTAAAGTTACAAAATCCTGGGCATCTTAAAACTAGCAGTACAAAAGAAGTAAACTCAGTCAGCCAAATGTGGTGGCGCATGCCTTTAATTTCGGCACTCAGGAGGCATAGGTAGGAGAATTGCTATGAGTTTGAGGCCAGTCTGAGACTACACAGCAAATTTCAGGTTTGCTTGGGATCCAGTAAGACCTTACCTTGAAAAGCCAAGAAATAAATAAATAAAAAGTGTACAAGGCTGGTCAGAGGGCTGAATGATCACTCCATCCACAATATAAGCATAATTCCATCTGGAGGTCACAACCAATTAATCATTTACTTTTTTTCATTTATTCACTTAAAATATTGATGGAAGGGCTGGAGAGGTGGCTTAGCAGTTAAGGTGTTTGCCTGTCAAGCCAAGGGATCCCGGTTTGATTCTCCAGGACCCACGTAAGTCAGATGCACAGGGGGGCGCTTGCGTCTGGAGTTCGTTTGCAGTGGCTGGAGGCTCTGGCGTGCCCATTCTCTCTCTCTCTCTCTCTGTGTGTGTCTGCCTCTTTCTCTCTCTAAAATAAGTAAATAAATAAATAGAATATATTTTTTAAATATTGATGAAGTTTTTAGCACAAGCTAGTTCAGTGCTAGGATTCTAAGACAAGAAGCAGCAGGGCAGCAGCTAAGTGCATGGCTTTGGCATTAGCAGAACCTGGCCTCTAACTTCTGTCTGCGGGCCGGCTCCTGGACTTGTTTCTTTTTCTTTTTCTTTTTTCTTTTTGTTTTTTTTAAGGTAAGCCCAACAGACTGGACTTTCTAATGAGAGAGAGAGAATTGGTGTGCCAGGGCCACCAGCCACTGTAATAAAACTCCAGATGCATGTGCCACCTTGTGCACATGTGTGACCTTGCACGTTTGTGCCACCTTGTGTGTCTGGCTTAGTTGGGACCTGGAGAGTTGAACATGGGTCTTTAGGCTTTGTAGGCAAGCACCTTAATTGCTAAGCCATCTCTCCAGCCCTCGACTTCTTTCTCCGGAGTCCTCATTCGTAAGTGGGTATTGCTTTGCTGCCTTCATTACTTGCCATCTCAATGGTTATGAAATATGAAAGCTCATACCTAGCACACTGAGCTTACTGACCACACACTGCTTTTCCTGATGCCATGGTGGGGACTGACTCCTATTGATAGAGATTAGGAGCAAGGTCACCTTCTTTTGTAGATAGCTAGCTGAGGGCCTAAACCTAAAAAAATAAAATATCCTGGTGAGACCAGAAGGCAACTCCAGTCCAAACTTAGACCAGACATCATGGTAGAGGTTTACGTGGCCCTCTGTGTTCCTTTTACTTCCCGATGCTTCCTCCTTGCAGGACTTTTCCCACAGGTCTTTGTCCTGTGCTGGGCTCTTTCTGAGTCTGTGTTCTTCTCTGGGATCCATCAATCAACCACAGCTCTTTTATATGTTTAAATTTAACCCTAAAGTTCATCCCAACTTGATGCCTAATTTACATATGGGCACAAACCAGTCAAACTCCTTAGTACATAAACACTCTGCTCCTGATGCTGGTTGGCCACCCACCCAATTTTTCCAGGATCCATTGCTGCCACTGAGAATTTTCCTGTAATTTCACTTTCAATAAAGCTTTGCTTGTTTGCCCGTCAACTGCCCTTACTCATCATTCATCATTATCTAGGCACAATGAACTTGACCCTGAAAATTAATAACAGTTATCACAGTGTCATAGCAGCGTCAGTGGTCCCAGGACACCCACATGGATGGCACTGTGGTAGGTTTAGTTAGAGTTAAATTTCTCATCTCTGAGATGACGGCTGTGGAGTCTAGAGGACAGAGGATGCCACCAAATCCCACAATGTCCTATCATGCTCCTATGGGCCTCTGTGTCACAGCACTAGACACATAGGGTGACAGTGTGGACACCTTCTCAGCTCATAACTTTGCTTTGTGCCTTGTACTGGGCTATTGAATCAGTTTATGTGTGGTACAAATTCCCTAGCCCCCAATATCTTGATCCATGTGGTGCTGCTTATAACATAATAGTAGAGACTAAGTAATGTTATAATGTACAGAATTTGATTCCTTGTGGGTCTGGAGGCTGGGAAGCTCAGCATCCACATACTGGGGTCTGTGCAGGCCTTTCTTGCTGCAGCATACCCATACTACAACAGGAAGCGAAGCATCGTACAGTAGCAGGACAAGGAGATGGTAAGAACAAACAGAGCTGGGGGATGTAAGCTTAAACTTTCATAGGGAACCCCCTGCCTTGATCACAGCACCGGTCCATTCATAGAGCACAGCCTGGATGGCCTAGTGACTAACCGTTCTGTGTTGGGAATTAAGCTTCCAACACCTGATTTTGGGGCTACACCTGTAAACCATAATATGGGTGTCCACTAAACTTAGCGGGATCCTCGTTTTTTGGCAGTGAAGTCAAGTTCACTTCGGGACATCTCACACCTGGCACGGTGGAGTGAGGCTTTGTGTTACTACATCATGTGCATTGAGCGGAAACAAGACCTCCTAAGAACTGAAAGCTGCCACCTGCGAGCAAACACCCCGTCTAGGGAGCGCTGCAAAGCCCCGGTCACTAATGAAAGCATCCTTTAGCATTACTAATATGATTAGAATAAATTTGGCAAAGATGACTCACTGCATGGGAAGGTGGGCACTCCAGGAATGCAGAGCCAATGGCTTGTGGGAGGTTTTGTTGTTTCACACATGTTATCAGTTTTATAGATAAGGGTGCTCTTTTTTTTTCCCCAAGAGAGAAATAAATCCTCATCTGTAATACACCCTTCAAAGATAGGGACTGCTGACATTTGGTTGTATTTCACCCACTAAAGAGAGAAATCTTCGGTAGTTCAAGACCTGAGGGGGGTCTTTGCTATCTGGTATACTTACTAGCAGCCATAGGGAGATGGAAACCCAACCACTATATAGGTTCTGGAAGGCCCAATCTGTGGTCCAGACTCTCACGTCATCTATCAGCTATGTGACCTTGGACGAGTCATTAACATCTCCAAATGCCATCATTCTCATCTGTAAAGTAAGCGTCATAAAGTTATCCATCCAGAGGTGCTGGGAGCATCATATGAGATGATGTGTAAAGGTGTTAATAAATAAGTATACTTTAAATGACATTTTTACAATGAACATAAACAGTGGGAAGTTTCATTTGTGTTGGTATTAAGGTCTAAAGTCTTCCAAAAATGAAACTTTTCAGATAAGGTGGATCTTTTGTGAGCTTTATGGTTCATTCTTTAATTTAAAAGGATCTTGTCACAGCTGTGACATACTTCTGTTTTCTTAGTCCCTGCTGCTTGTTGCCTTTGGTTTGCCCAGGTATCTATTCATCTAGACTCTATGAGGGTGTCAGTTGCTATTCTTTTTCATCATGAAAAATTTCATGCATATACAAAAGTAGAGAAGATCTATAACATTTATCCATCATCCAGCTACCATGACTACCATCGCACAGCCAATCTCTTTCCATCTCTAGAGTTTCCACACACTTCCTCTACCTTATTACAGGTTATTTAAGAGTGAACATTGCTATTGTACCACTTTATCCATAAACAGTGTAGGTTATATTTCTATAAGAGATGTCCTCTTTCAAAAATCATGGCCAAAGCTGGGAGTGGTGGCACACACCTTTAATCCTAGCACTTGGGAGGCAGAGGCAGGAGGATCACTGTGAGTTTGAGGCCACCCTGAGTATACGTAGTGAATTCCAGGTCAGCCTTGGCTAGAGTGAAACCCTACAACAAACAAGCAAACAAACAAAACAACAGCAAGAATCATGGCCAAATGCCTGACCCAAAGCAGCTGATTGGGAGGAAAGAGTTGATTTTGGCTTTTAGTCTTGGGGGAAACTTCATGATGGCAGGCCATGGCACCAGC
This sequence comes from Dipus sagitta, assembly GCA_036346955.1. Taxonomy (NCBI): domain Eukaryota; kingdom Metazoa; phylum Chordata; class Mammalia; order Rodentia; family Dipodidae; genus Dipus; species Dipus sagitta. The sequence goes on from CM070786.1 coordinate 31,679,945, forward strand.
AGAGGTTGGACATCACATTTTTCCACAGAATGTGGAAGATAGCAGCAAGAGATTGAGCTGAGCTCTAGCAAGGAGGAAGCTGTGCTCTGACACCCCAAAGCCTGCCCTCAACAACAAACCTCCTCTAACAAGGCTCCACCTCCCAAGCTGCCAACAGCTGGAGACCAAGCATTCAAAAACACATGTGTACAGGGGACATCTCATTCAAACCGTCACAGGTACAGTACTGGTATCATATCAAAATTTAACACTGACTCATTAATTTTGATTATGAATTTGTACTCACATTTCCTGAATGCCTTATACGTGTCTTTGCAGTTCATTTGAAATAGTATACAAATAAAGTTCACAAACTGTGATGGCTTCATATCACACTTAAGTCATTTTCAACTTATAATTTCCCTTTAAACCATTTTTCCTTGGCAACTTATTTGTGGAGAATCTGACCTGGGTCATTGATTCTGGGAAGTTTATCACACTTTGGGCTTTACTGATTGAATTCATGTGGTATACTTTAACAAGTTCATCTGCTGCCTGTTTTTTTTGTTTGTTTGTTTGTTTGTTTTTTTGTTTTTTGTTTTTTGTTTTTTTTTTGGTCTGTTGATAGTTAGTTAGCTCTTGAAGCTTGATTACATTCGGTTTATTTATTTATTTTTTTCCAAAGCTCATTTCACCAATGATGCTGTGTGCTTGCACTGGAAAGCTTGCAGTGTTTGATTGTCTTTGTGATGTTGGCAGACATTGATGCCTATTGTCTAGATCCATTAATTTAGTAGAGTTGGCACAATGTTCATACACTAATTTTGTCTTGCCACCTTCATTTATTAGCCAGAACACATCTATAAGTAGATAATTCTCTTCATCAAGTCGGAAGTTCCCCCAAGGAACAGCTCATTCAGGAAAAGCAAGATAAATGCTCGATTATTCCCCTCTTCATCAGTTTTTAAAGATAATTAGTTGGTTAATTTATGCTTTCCAATAGTGACTAGTTCATTTTTGATTTTTATAAACTCATGGATTTAATCATATCTGATGTCTTTTCATTTGTTCCATTATTTATCATTACTGACACTCAGATCTCCTCCTGCTGACTGGTGGGCGCATCTTCAAGCTTTCTCTGTAGTCTTCTTGACATCACACCAGAAGTATTTGATAGTTTTCTTGGTATTCATTTCTTTTCGAGGAAATGTCCCTGAATTGCCTTGTACAATTTCTAGCTCAGATTGGCCATCAAACATTCCTCCAAGGACTTTTGGTTTCAGTTAGTGAGAACATGGGGAGCAATACCACTGCTTTAGCCCTTATTTCTAGGCCTTATTTGGAAAAAAAATAATTATACATGTATGAGTGTGTGTGGGGGGGGTATGAATGCCAGCAGACAACATTACGTATTGTTCTTCAGGGACACCATCCATTTATGTGGAAACAGGGTCTCTTTTTGCCTGCAGTTCACCAACTACTCTAGGTTGGTTGACCAGGCAGCCCTATGAATGTCTGCCTCCTCAGTGCTGGGATTACAGGCGTGCACCACCTTACCTGACATTTTTATATGTGTTCTGGGCATTGAACTCAGGTTCTCATGCTTGTGGACAAGCACTTTACTGACCTCCCTGCCCAGCCTTTCTAGGCATTCTCTAGAGATAGAGAAACATGTGTACATATGTTAATGTATTTAAGATTAAATATGTTTTGAGTGCATCCTGCTACTACCTGCTCAGATTTAGGGTTATAGAATTTTACTTAGCCTCATTGATCATATGTCTATATATCTCTTCTCCCTTATTGAGAACATCACTTTTCACTGTCACCACATAATTACTCATGCGCTTTATTGCACCACACATATGCAGCTGCTGAGCACAACCGTGCAGACAGCATTTGCAGACACTATAACTGAAGCACTAAACATGTGTTTGAGAATTAGTCGCAGTGTTTTATCCTTAGGGTACATACCACCAGGAATGGAGGTAGAGTCAAATTACTGTATTTTAAAACTTTGTGGACTGATTCTGTCCCGTGTGATTATTCTACCACAGAATGAAGTAGGTTCACTTATTTCCTTGTCATTTCGTTTTTCATTTTGATAGGGATTACTTTCCTAAATTTTTTTTCTCTCATAATTATGTAAAATATTTATGTTGTCCCAAATTAAACCTATGAAGCCAAGTATATTTAAAGAAGATTAACACTGATCTGTTTTAAATCTCAGTGAACATGTTCTATACATTTGTAAATCTTCCTTTTTTTTTTTTTTTGGCTTGGTTTTCTTTGTTTTACGAGGTAGGGTCTCATTCTAGCTCAGGCTGACCTGGAACTCACTATATAGTCTCAGGGTGGCCTTGAACTCACAGTGATCCTCCTACCTCTCCCTCCCAAGTGCTAGGATTAAAGGTGTGCACCATCACACCTGGCTTAAATCTTCCTTTTGTAGATGGCATCATTCTATACATTTTCTATCTTGCCTTTTGCACTTAATGTAGCCTAGAGATTCCCCTATAATATTATATACATTTGCACCTCTTCCAGTTTGATAGTAATAATTTGTTGTCAGTATTAGTGTACATATTTCTAGAAATCTGCCTCTAACAAAAAGACAGAAGGGGCTAGAGAGATGGCTTAGCGGTTAAGCGCTTGACTTTGAAACCTAAGGACCCCAGCTCGAGGCTTGAACCCCCAGTACCCACGTAAGTCAGGTGCACAAGGTGGCACATGCATCTGGAGTTCATTTGCAGTGGCTGAAGGCCCTGATGCGCCCATTCTCTCTCTCTCTCTCTCTGCCTCTTTCTCTCTGTCTGTCACTCTCAAATAAATAAATAAAAATAAAACAAAACAAAAATATGTAAGCCTGTTCACCTTGGAGAGTAATAGCTTACAAGAACTGTATGTGAATTGAGTTAACAGATTCTGAGTTGGAACTCAAGATTTCCTACAGTAGGAAATGGATCTGGCATTTTTGACAAATATTCAACTACTGATTTTTGTTGTTCAATAAAAATTAACTGACTCAATCTGTTTCAAGATATTTCAGACATCTTCAAAATGACCAGAATGATCACAGCAGCAACAGGACTCTCATGTGTTCATGTAAGACATTTCCATGGTATTCAGTTTTTTTGGTTGAAAATCATCATTTGCACCTGGAGTTTCTTCTGAGAAACTAATTTCTGGGGAGCATGTGAGTTTAAAAACAAAGACTTCACTTTGTGGTATCATCTTAGTGAAAGGCTGCTCTGTAAGCCATCAAACAATTTTATTTATCATTTATTTCGTTCATTCATTCGTGTACTTACTTAATTTATAAAAATAGTTTTTTAGAGCATCGCAATGTCTAGAAATCATGATAGAAATTGGTGGGAACTTTCCTTCCTCCTCGGAGCCCACTGGTGTCTTGTCTCTCTTTGGAGTAACCCCACATGAGTATCCATTCTCAGTCCCAGAATGACAAGCTCTCCTTCTATAGATGCGTTTATAAGCCCAGGAAGGTGATAAGGACTGGGCCAGTATTTTTACATACTGGATATTTGATATGTCAAATCATATGTTCTTAATTCTTCCTGCTGAAAACATTTGTTTATTTTTGATAGTTAAATCTGGATTGGACTCGGGTCAAATATATCCAGGTCTTCATGCTTGAAATACTTGGGCATTTTAAGAATGGAAGGTTCTGTAAGTCAATAATGTAGTTGTTTGTGGCATGGAAATAATTGGTCCCTTTTCTAAATATAAACTCTTCTCTATTTTCTCACAGCTGACAGGCTCTTTAGTTCTGGGGCACAGTTGGTCTTCTCCTCTGCAAACCTATTCTTCTTTTTTTCCAACAAAATATGAATGAATTAAACACAGTACTGCTGTGTAATGCTGTATTTTTCTGCTTAAAACAATTTGCCTTTAAAGGATTTTACAAGTGCTCTCCACACACCTGCAGGCTGAATTATTAAAATTCCTCTTGAGGTTACTATGTGCGAAGAAGAGACTTTACAGAGCTTATAAAGGAAGAGGACCAGCAGGAAGCAAAGTATACAGACATGGGATGAAAGGCAGGGCCCTCAAAACGAGGTTTGTACGTGCATGGCCAGCATACATTCACACTTGTGTGCACGCATTCTGATGTGACTCAAATCCATAAATGCACAAATACACATCCTTATTCACCCTTAACAAGCACACATGCATACTTGTACAGACACGCACACACATTCATGAGTAGGTACACATGCACTTTTATGTTCACCTACACATTCACATGCCAAATAATGTGTGTACATGAGGGCTGTGGAGATGGCTCTTAAAGGCACTTGCGTGCAAAGCCTGCTGGTGTGGGCGTGATTTCCCAGTACCCTGTTAAAACCAAATGTACAAAGTAGTGTGTGCATCTTAGAGTTCATTTGTAGTGGCAAGAGGCCTTGAATTGCCTATTCTTTCTTTCTTTCTCTCTCAAATAAACATATAAAATATTTTAACAATAGCATGTGTATATGCAGATATCCGTGCTTTAACATGTTTACCACTGATGTCCAAATTCCCTTCACATGCACACTTATGCAAAAACACTTAGAAAATGCATATACAAGCACCTGTGCACACTTGCGTATGGGTTTAGATCAATGCCTTACTTATGCCTTTCTTTGTCATTATGGAAATTGGAAATGAGTTCAGGATGGAGCCTGCACTATTCTTGCACTACTGTCTTCATTGTGTTTAGAAACCAGACATCTGGATGGAAAGTCATCTTTTGCCATTAACGTGGCCCTGAATGTTCCACAGGGGGCTCTTTATAGTTCAAAACCAAGAGACAAGTTTGTGCAGCAAATTTTAGCTCAAGAACCAATGTATAAGAATCAGGGGGGCACATTTTGTAACCTCTGCTCCTCCATGTTGGAGAGTAAAGCAAAAAGAAGGCCTGAGACTTGCCCAAGTTCCAGAGAGGTGAAGAAAGCTAAGGACTGCCCACAAGCTACTTCCTCTGAAACGGAAACCACTAGGGCTTTAAGCTGACCCTCCCAGGCAAAGATGCTTGCTTTTGGTTTCCAAACATCCTCCGCTGATAATGAATCCTTTAATCAAACTCATTAATCGTGTTTTTCATTATCCAAATGACCCCTGGAATGAAACTCCCTACACTGTTCGGAGAAAGGAGCTGTATATCTTGCATCTCATTTATCAAACTTTTATGACGTAGCAATTGTGTGCATGCTTCATGAGCCACACACGCTCCGAAATTGCTGGGAATGTAATTTTTCTGAGCACTCTTTCATTGTCTGTCTGAGTGACCAAAAAGCGAAGCTTCTGGAACAAGTGAGACTCTGTCTTCAAGGAGGAAATAAAAGTACTGCTTGCATAGTTCAGGTCCTTTCCTTGGAAAGCCAGTTATACATTGAAGTTTTTCTGTGGAAAACAGAGGACTAAAATTTAGCCCCTCACATCATGTCAAGGTCACAGCATGGAGAGCATGAGCTGTGGCCTGCTCAGACCTGTTCTGACCCCTGAATATCTGTCTCCTGGAGACTGTCTCTACAGCCTCTCCTTATCATGGGCTTTGAAGGAACTGGAGGTGTGAATGGTTCTTTCTACCCAGAATCACTTTGGGACTTCTGGATCTTAGTTCAACATGCAAGAAGCTTGGAATTCACCACCTCATCCTGGCAAGTAAGTCGATGAACACTGTATAAAGAACCAACAACTCTTCTTGGGCATGTGAAGTAAGCTTATAGGACCCCAAAATGCAAAGAACAGCAAGTGAAACACAGGGCTATAGCATACCAGAGGAGAAACACACAAGTAGAAATCTCCAAGGGAGCCAGTTCCAGGGTAAGAAGATCTGGACTATAACCAGTGAGTTGTTGGAGGCTTGACGTGCACAAAGCAGAGACAATCAAAGTGCAGGGGACCTGGGCAGACGGAAGCATTGACAACTTCATGTGTTTAAGTTCCCAGAGATCTACCATGTTCTCATAATCAATACTAATGAAAACCTCCCCACAATTCTGTCAGGGGAACATGAGAGGAGCCAATTTGAATAGAGCCAGAGGCTTGTCTTACCAAAACAGTCCCCAGGAGAAACCAGTGATGTTTCCTCTTTCATCCTGATTTTACTTATTTGAATCTCCTCTCTCTCTTTATTTATCAGTCAGTAGCCATGGGGATTTTATCAAAGCAAACTTGACATGGAAAATACCCAACTTCAGCTCTTGCTAGCCTTCCATGTGGGAGAAGGGAAATGTCCGATTCCAGACACTCCAGCTATCCAGAGGTACAGCTTAAAGACTGGGACCGAGGCATAAAACTACAGAATGATTCCCTGCCCCACACCTTACCACAGGGTTATAGTATATCAGGTCTAGCTAAAAAGGGAAAAACACTCTAGAGAAAGCAAGAGAGAGAGAAACAATTTTTAAAACAAGACACATATAGTATGGATGTTAGAATTGTCATACAGAAATTTATAAGAAAGGACCTTTAACCACCAAGCTGTCTTCCCAACCCCAAGAAACTTAAACAACTATAATTAATATACTAAGGGCTGACGGCTAAAGTAGACAGCATGCAAGAGCAGACAGGCAATGGAAGCAGAGAGATGGAAATTTTAACAAAGAACCAGAAAGAAATGTCAGGGATAACACTGCAACAGAACTGCTCAAGATAAAACACTGTAACCGAAACAGTGAGTTCCTTTGATGGGCTTATTTGTACTTTGGGCCCAGCAGAGCACAGAATCTCTGAGTTTGAGAATATCTTGGTAAAAACCTCCAAAAGTGAAAGAGAAGAAGAAGAAGAAAAAAAAAACCAAGGGTGGGTGATGAGGGAGGAAAGGAATGAGACAGAATATTCCATAACTGTGGAACGATTATAAAACATGTAAATATGTATAAGGAGAATACCAGAAGGATAAGAAAAAATACAGATATAATAATGACTGAAAATTTTCCCAAATTAGTGTCAGATACAAATTCATAGGTCCAGGAAGCTCAGGGAGCCCAAAGCTATATTAATTCAGAAAAACTACATCTAGACTTATTAGTTTTCAACCTATAGGAAATTAAAGGTAGAAAAGCCACTCAAGAAACTAGAGGAGAATAAACACATTATCTACAAATGAACAAAGGTAGGGGTCATATCAGACTCTCAATTATCCCCAGAACTCATGTGAACTGGATGATAGAAATAATCGCAGTGGGTGTTAGTGGCAGGTGGGGAGGGATGGAGTAGGAGACAGTGACCTAGAGAGCAAGGTATGGAGCTGTAGGATGTAGTATTCAGAAGGTGAGAGCGCCAATGCACAACCCACGGACTAAAATCATGTTTTATCTTTTATAGAAAGTTTATGAGTGCGTGTGTGTGTGTGTGTGTGTGTGTGTGAGTGCGCACGCGCATATGGAGTTCAGGGGAGTTGTGCTTCACCTTCTTTGAAATAATAGGGTCTCTTGCCACTACAGTGAAGTCTGGCCCATGAGTGGTATTCCATGGATTCTGGGCCAGCAGACTTTACAAGCAAGCACCTTTAACTATTTCTTTTGAGGCTAGCCCAACAGACTGCCTCTTTACGTGAGAGTGAGAGAGAGTGAAAGAGAGGGAGAGAGAACTAACTGGTGCACCAGGGCCTCCAGCCACTGCAATCGATTCCCAGACACGTGCTCCCCCTTGTGCGTGTGTGCAACCTTGCGCACTTGTATCACTGTGCGTCTAGCTTATGTGGTACCTGGAGAGTTGAACATGAGTCCTTAGGCTTCACAGGCAAGTGGCTTAACTGCTGAGCCATTTATCCAGCCCATCTTTAACTATTGAACTACCTCCCAAGCCCCAACACATACTTCATTATGTCACAATACATTTTTATATTGTTTTTATTGACAACTCATTATAGATGTTCTTAATACATTTGTCTTCTAGCTTTTATACTTACATTGAAAGTAATTTATATGTCATCATTGGAGTACTATGGGACTTCTTTACCTATGCACTTACCATTACTGGTGACTTTCATATATTTTTTTGTGTTCTATTTAGTTCCTTTTGTTTGGACTTAAAGAACTTCTGATAGAATTTCTTGTATGGTGCATCTAGTGGCAGCCCTCAGCTTTTCTTTGTCTGACAAAGTATCTCTATTTTTTAAAATGGTGTGTGTGTGTGTGTGTGTGTGCATTCTCACATGCATGTGCCCACACACACGTGTATGGGTGCATGTGCATCTGGAGGCCAGAAGACAATCTAACGTATCATCTTCAGAGTGCCCACACACACGTGTATGGGTGCATGTGCTTCTGGAGGCCAGAGGACAATCTAAGGTATCATCTTCAGAAATGGTCTCCACCTTTCAAAAATTACGTGTGTGTGTTCGTGGCACGTGTGTGTGTGTGTGTGTGTGTATTTGTGGCATACATGTGGAGGTCAGAGGACAACTTCCAGTTTGATCTTCACATTTGAGGCAGGAATTCTTTCTTTGGATTCTTGCTATTCTGTTTTCTTTTTCTTTCTTTCTTTCTTTTTATGTTGTAGAATTTGGCATGGGTTTCCAGGAAATTCCCCTGTCTCTGTCTCTCATCTCACCATTAATATAAGTGTGCTGGGATAAGAAAAGCCTGCCATAGCTTCCAGTGTATTTCACATGGGGTTTGAGCATCCACCTTGGGTACTCCAGCTTGAATGGCAAGCACTTTATTCACTGAGCCATCTCCTCAGCCCTCATTTTTTAAAAAAAAATTATGAAAAGGGCTGGAGGGATGGCTTGACAGTTAAGGCATTTGCTTGCAAAGCCAAAGGATCCAGGTTCGATTTCCCAGGACCCATGTTAGACAGATGCACAAGGTGGCACATGCATCTGGAGTTCGTTTGCAGTAGCTGGAGGCCCTGGTACGCCCATTCTGTGTGTGTGTGTGTGTGTGTGTGTGTGTGTGTGTGCCAAATAAATAAATAAATAATTTAAAAAATTTAAAAATTATGAAAATCTTGCATAATCCCCCTGTGGTAGTTTAAATAGATGTCTCTCAATATATTCTGTTTTTATTTGTTTGTAGTTTGCATCTGCAGCCACCTGGCTGGAGGCAGTGTCACTGGGTGGATCTTAAGGTGTGGTGGTGGATTTCAGATTTCAATCTAAAGATATGCAAAGTGTGCCTCGCTGGAGTTCCTGAAGTGTGCTGTGCTATGTGGCTTTAGGCTTGTGCTTCTCTCTCTGCTTGGTCCTGTGAAAGCAGGCCAGCTTCTTCTGCCGTTACGGAACTTCCCCTGGATCTGTAAGCTTCAATAAATCCCTTCCTCCATAACTGTGCCTAGTCTGGAAGTTTATCTCAGCGAACATGAAGCTGTCTGCTACACCCCCATTTACCACCCTCCTTTACCCTCTATCCTCTCCACTGACCCCCCATTTCGTTCCTGCTACTACCTATTCTACACTAATGTTTGTTTGTTTGTTTGTTTATTTTTGCCCTCCTCTGACAACCTATTGCTGAGCACATTATTATGCAAGTCTTGAGTACGTAAGGAGAGCCATTGTGAGGTCATAAATACAATAACTTTTCTCTCTTTCCCAACAGCCTGCATAACACTTTGCAGCACTATGAGTGCTTGTCATCAGGGAGGAGGATTCCAGCTCAGTTGTAGCTTCTCAGTGTCCTGTAGTCAAAGCATACGGTATCTTGGTATCTTGAGCAATAGGATCTTACCACCTAGTTCTGGTGGGCGGTCAAAAGTCTTGGAAATAGCCTGTATTGTTTTTGGGATATTGGGGCCCTCAATGGCCAACACCTCACTGAAAGGTATCCCAATCCTGGCACTGAAAATTTTCTATAACAAACTATTCCTTCTGGATACATTTATACAACCACAGGGTCCTTATATCCAAACTATTAAAAAAAAAAAAAAACTTTCTGAAGGACAGTTTTGCTGTGAGTAATCTTCTTGGTTAGTAAATTTTAAGGACTTTGAATGTATCTTCTTACTCTTTGGATTGCAAAATTTCTCCTGCTAAATCAAATTATGGCTTTAGGGGACTCCTTTGTATCTGATGAATTATTTTTCCTTGATGATTTTAAAATCATATATTTAAGAATTATGCTAATTTTTAGAGAAAAAAATAATACCAATTCTTCTCAAACTTGCCTAAAGAATGAATATTAGGAGACACTTCCAAAGCTACTTTATGTGGCCAGCATTGCACTTACACCAAAACTAGACAAAGACATAATAAGAAATGAAAACTAGAGGGTGATATCCTAGAAAAACATCAATGCCAAAATACCCAACCCATACTAGTAAACAAAATTGAATAATATATAAACTCATACAACATGATAAATTGCTATATAACCCTAGGATATCAGGATGGATCTAAATGTAAAAATAGATTATGTGATACACATGCTAACAGAAAAAAATTCACATGATCCCCTCAACAGATGCTGAGAAAGCATTTGTAAAACTTTAACACCATTTCAAGATCATGGTGCCACACAACTCTAATGCCAGCATTCAGGAGGCTGAGGTAGGTCTGATGCTAGCCTGGGATACATTGCAGAGACTCTGTCTGAAAAACAGAACAAGCCAGAACAAAAGAAAACAATGAAAGCAGACAAGGATTAGTTGTTAATGTGTATTTCAGACTCCAGGCACATGTGTCTGGAGTTTGTTTACAGTGGCTGGAGGCTCTAGTGTGCCCATTCTCTCTATCTGCCTCTCTCTCTTTCTCTTTCTCTCTCCTAAAAAATACATTTGTTTTTGAGGTAGGGTCTCGCTCTAGCCCAGGATGACCTGGAATTCACTCTATAGTCTCAGGGTGGCCTTGAACTCACAGTGATCCTCCTACCTCTGCCTCCCAAGTGCTGGGACTAAAGGCGTGCGCCACCACACCCGGCAAAAATACATTTTTTAAAAGAACACATACACAAGAAGAAATGGACAATATGAATAGGCCTTTATCTATTATAGATATTTGACTCAACAATTTAAAACATTCTTCTATAACTTTTTATTGGCAACTTCCATACATATACACAATATACCATGATCATAATCCCCCTTCAATCATTCTCCTTTTCCCTTCTCTCCTGTCCCCCTCAACTGAATCTCTTCTTTCCAACTAGTCCTTGTTCTATTGTGATGTCATTAATTCCCCTCCTGTTATGCAGGTATTACATAGGTAGTTTCTGCCACCATGAGGTCATAATGTACATCAACTTTGTATCTGGCAAAGCACTTCTCTCCTGAATTTGGTTCTGACGTTCTTTCTGCCACCTCTTCCGCATGGTCCCCGAGCCTTGGAGAGTGTGATAGAGATGTCTCACTTAGTGCTTAACACTTCACTGCCACTTATTTCAATAGTTTGATGAATTTTGAGTCTTTCCAGTGGTCACTGCCATCTGAAAATAGAAGTTTCTTCAATCAAAAGAAAGAGTAGGGATGGCAAGATGGCTTAGTGGTTCAGGCTCTTGCCTGCCAAACCTATGGACTCATGTTCTACTCTCCAGGTCTCATGTAAGCCAGATGTACAAGATTACACAAGCAAACTAGGTCATACATGCACACTAGGTGGAACAGGTATCTGGACTTTGATTACAATGGCTGGAGGCCCTGGCATGCTAATTCTTTCTCTCTCTCTCTCTCTCTCTTTCACACACATTAAAAAAAGTCAGTCTGGGCTTGCGTTGAAAAAAAGGAAAAAAAAAAAAGAAAAAAAGAGCAATATTAATATATGGGCATAAGCATAAGTATTTAGAGGGCAGTTTGGTGGGCATAAAATATTCATTTAGCCAAACAGCAGTAGTAGCTTTCCCCTTAGGGCTTTTGAACTCCTTATCCATAAGCTTTTGATAAGGTTTTCATTACAAGGCAGGAATTCCCTCCCACAGAGCAGGCCTCAAATACAATCTGAGAGCAGCTAGTTTCCTCATAACAGACATGCCACCACTGCACCACTTGGCACATTTGGCCTGGCTGGCCAGCCATGTAACTTGAGGAGTCCACTGCTGGTTACGACTGTTAATGACTTTTCACCCTTAACAAGCTGCATAGCTCTTTCTAACATCTGGATCCCTAGTCAACAGGGAGGAGGCTTCCAGTTAAACTCCAGCTTGATTTCTCAGTGTCCTCCAGCCCAAGTATATGGTATATTCAGCAATAGAGTCTTGGCACCTAATTGTGGTGGGAAACCAAAAGCCTTGACAATAGCCTGTAATATTTTGGGGGCGTCAGCATCCTCCCTGACCAACAACTCACTGGAAGGTATCCCACTCCTGGCAGTGACATTTTCTTGCAACCATCTATGGCTTCTGGGCACAGCATTATTCACCCCCACACGGTGCTTCTTCAAAAATTCTCTTTTTTACATATGTAGTTTTTTAGCTGGCAAAGGAGAGGTTTCCATATGGTTTATTCATAACATCTTTAATTTTGACTAATACTCCTTCCACCCCTTCTAAGCAAACAGGACCAGGTCCAGATAGGTACACTGGTGCATTTCAATGAATTCCACCAAATAGTTAAGAAGAAATTATAATAATTCTCTACAAGATCTTTCAGAAGATCAAAACAGAGGAACTCATTTTGACTCAATTATATGAGGTCAGCAATATGCTAGCATCAGACAAAGCCATTATAGGACTATAAAGGAGACTAAGGTCTCATGAACATAGACATAACAATCCTCAGGAAGGACTGTGGTTCAGCAGGTAAGAGTGCTTACCACCTAAATCAAGGGCTTCTGAGTGCCTCCTTACTTTTGATTTCCCAGCCTCCGAACCCACATAAAATGCTGGACATGGGCACACATGCCTGTAACCCTAGTCCAATGTAAAGTGGAGATTGGTTCACTGGGGCTCTTGAAACTATAAGCTCCATGTTCAGAGTGAGACTTCATCTCAAGGAAATATGTGGATGAGCAATAGAGAAAGGACACATGACGTTCTCTTCTGGTCTCCATATATGTGCATACAGGGTGTGTGCATCTGGATGCACACATGCATATCTCACACCACACATACCACATGCCACACATACCACACATGTACACATCAACAAACCCCTCAATAAAATGTTAGCAAACTCAATCCAACAATGTACCAAAAAATTATACACCCTGATCAGGTGGGACTTATGCCAGGTATGTAAGACTAATTAAATTTAACATTTCACCACATGTGCAAATAAATAAATGTTTAAAAATTAAAATTAGTTAATGTAATGCATCACATCAACAGGCTAAAGAAGAAATATCATGTAATAATATCAATAGCTATCCAAAAAGTGCTTGTCAAAATTCTACATGTGTTCATCATAAAAACTCAATAAACCAGTATAGAAAAGAACTGCCTCAACTTGATAAAGAGTATCTGTAAAAGCTAGATGCTTTCCCACTAAGATTAGGAAGAAGGCAAAATGTGAGCAGGACAGAGCCTGTCACCCAAGGAGCATTCTGTGTGCCTCTCTAGAATAGGACAGCTACCTTTGACCTTCAGATCTCCTCAGTCCTGGTATGTGTTATTCCTTGTCAAATATGCGCCGTGATGGAGCAGAATTTGAGAAGAGCAAGGGCACTGGGTCTCGGTCACTCCAATTCTGCTACTTTACTTCCCTGAGTTTCAGACCTGTTCCTGAAGAATTGAAGAAAATAAACCTGTTCGTGGATCTGCTGAAAAGATGACGATGAGGTTTGACCACATCTTTGAGGCACCTGGCACTTTGTCACTTTCTCTCACAATTCTATTTCCTTGATCTCCTACTGGGCTTGCCTGAGAAGCTAATCCTAACCAAGGTATGGGTGTAGAAATTCTTACTCAGCTCAGCAGTGGAAACACCTAGGGAGTCAAAACATACTCCTGCCTCGGTTTTTACACCAGAGATTCTGATATAATTGTTCTTTCATGGACTGGGTTCCAGATTAAGAAAAAAAAAAAAAACATAGATATCTCTGGGTGTTTACTATGCAGTCCATTGAAGCATCATTGGTTTACCAGAATATAATGGCTTCCCCTGGGGTGCTTCATTATGTCTGAATAAAGACAGAGAATTAACCCAGAGGGGCAACAAGGGAGATTGTAGGCTCTGAAACAGGCCAGAAATATAGGGGTCTGGTAAGCAGAGGCCTTCCATTGTGCCTTCATCCCCAGTTTCAAAGGCAGCCATAGTCTCCATCTTTTCACAAGGCCAGCGTAGGCTGAAGCATTTGTCTGGTCAGATGCCTGGCTCTCTGACTTAGGAGCATTTCTCAGCTGTCACAGATCCTCCTGGTAGCCCCAATGTGCTGTTATTGTGGATGGGAAGTGCTTGGGCAAATATATACATATCTACAAGAGCTCCTGTGATCTTGCAAAGTCTGAGTATATCAGTTACTATCTCATTGCTGGGGAAAAATACCCAACCAGAAGAGCTTAGGGAAGGAACATGGTTTGATTAGATTTATAATTCCAGAAGGTAGCATCCATCATGACAGGGAAGGCATGGCAGGAGCAGGAAGCAGAGAGAGAATGGCGAGCAGGGCTTGACAATAGAGCCTTAAGGCCTTCTCCCAGTCTCACAGTGATGCTAGCAGGACTCACTTCATAAAGGTTCTACACTCTTCCAGAACAGTGCTGTCAGCTGAGGATTAATATCCAAACACACGCGTCTATGGGGGGCATATACATTTAAATAACCCAACTTCTCTTCTGAGATGCTCAGTTTCAGCCCTCCCTGGACAGAGGAACGTCATGACCTTTGTTTCTATACTTCAGACTTAGCCATGACGCTTCTTTTCTGGTTATAGAAGACTCAGCTAGTTTAGACTAGGGTGTAAAACGTTTTGAAGTGATGTGAGGAAGAACAGTGATCTAGATACCGTCCATTAGTAAAAGTTACTTGGATTAGGTCAGCACTGTGTGAGGCCACGAATACCTTGATGATGATGGTGATCAAGGGCAGCTTGATCAATTTTTGGCACTTGACGTTTGGTTTGTTATGGGTTTTTGGGAAGTATGAGTCTGAGGCTAACGGAGAGAGACAGACTATTTCCCAATTTTAGGAGCCAAACTTGCTGGTTCCCTCCCAACTTCGCGGCACAACCCCAGAGTGCCCAAACCACCTTGCATGTCGTGACAGGGTGTGAAAGACAGGAGGATGAACATCTTGATATGTTACCTTAACTTACAATAAAATCTCCCCCTTATTCCCAAGTCAAATTCAGAAGTTGGGCATGTGTTAACTTGGAGATTCCAAAGATGTCAATACACAAAACCTTGATGTCTGAAGTTCAAACATCCACAGTGCTGCATATGTGAGATGTGAGGTAGATGTCTCTCATTCTGATGTGTTCAGAACTTACCCTCAGGCCTGGGGCACAATAAATCCTCAGTGAACATTTGGAGGAAGGGCTCTAGACCAGGACAGTGGTAGAATGGCAAAGCCACTTGGAAAAACAATTATTGTTTAGCTCAGGAGCAGAGCAAGAGCCTACGCCTCACCCTCAGCCACAGCTTGGAGGGAGGGCAGACAGAGGCAAGTCCTCACATGCAGGATCACAAGCTTGGAGTGCTCAGAGAGGCTCTGATCTTGGAGAGCAAGAGGGTGTTAGGGATGGCCCCCAAAGTGAGATGTGAAGCAGGAATTGACTAGGTTCAGAGTTGTATTGGATTTTCCCTGTAGAGCGAGCAGGATACTGGGGTGGAAAGAGATAGGACTTCATTAAGCTTTTGTTTGGAGCATAGAAGAAAAACAAGTAGAGTGAGAAACAGCTGGATGGCCTCAAAAGCCATGGGTTAGGAATGTGGCCTTATCATAAGAATCACTGGCAGTCAACCCTGGCATGAAAGTGTTCTTGTGTAGTGCTATATGCCACTTGCTCTGACTAGAACCCTTTACTAACCTTGTGCACGAGGTGCAAGAGTCTGTATGTAAAGCTCTCCTTCTTCCTCAGTGTGATTCTTGTCTACTCTCAAGGGCTAGTCTGCATTCCTTAGATGTAACAAAGCGCCTGAGCTAACACATTAAGTGATTTATTTTGGCACATGGTATCAGACATTTCAGTTCATGCTCCCATTGCTGTGGGCCCATGGAAAGGCAGAATGGCATAGTGGGGAGTGTGTGTAGAAACAAAGCTGTTCACTTTATAGTGGTCAGGAAGCAGAGACAGGACAGACCTGGGGACAAAATATACTCTTCAAGGGCACCGCCCCAATAACTACTTCCTCCAATTAGGTCCCCTCTTCTAAAGTTTTCACCACCTCCCATTGGCCATTCAGTTATGAATCCATAAATGGACTGATCCACTTATAATGTCAGAGCCTTCCTGATCCAACACCCTCACATAGGCTTTATCTTTAAATACTGTTGAATGGAGGAATCAAGCCTTCGACATGTGAGCATTAGAGGAACATTTAAGGTCAAGACCATAACACAATTTTAGTGCCACTGACAGTGAGTGGAGAGCAGCAACCTTGAAGTGATTGATCCTTGTTCGTTCCTCTTAAGCTCCATGTACGGAATGGCCAAAGAAAGAGCAGCATTGCTTGGGGCCGTGGAGATGGACCAGCGGGTAAAACACTTGCCATCGACACAGGAAGAGCTAAATTCAATCCCTGGCACCTATGTAAAAAGCTGGGCAGGGTGGCACATGCTTGTAATCCCAGTGTGGAGGAGGCAGAAACAGGAGATGCTCTGGGGCTTGCTGGATGGTTTATCCAGCAGATGAGATCTGGATTTGGTGAGATACTCTGTCTCAAGAAAATGATGTTCAACCTCTGGCCTCCACACCACATGTACATATATGTTGCAGTCAGGTTCACATTGCTTGTAGAAATCACCCAACCAAGAGCAGCTTGTGGGAAAAAGAGGTTTATTTTGGCTTACAGGCTCGAGGGGAAGCTCCATGATGGCAGGGGAAAGTGATGGCATGAGTAGAGGGTGGACATCACCCCCTGGCCAACATAAGGTGGAGAATAGCAACAGGAGAGTGTGCCAAACACTGGCATGAGGAAACTGGCTATAACACCCATAAGCCCGCCCCAAACAATGCACTCCCTCCAGGAGGCATTAATTCCCAAATCTCTATCAGGTGGGAACCTAGCATTCAGAACACTTAAGTTTTTGGGTGACACCTAAATCAAACCACCACACTATACATACACATGCACCTGCACACATGCATATGTACCACATGCATACAAACATGAATACAGACACACCTGAAAAAACCAAAGATAAAAAAGAAGATCCAGACTCTTATCTCTTGGTGATCAGGTGAGTGGCTGGTTTAACTCCTGGAGAGGACTGAGGGAAGTGTTCTCTGAGGAAAGGGACAGCATGAGCCATCAGACCCAGCACTCAGCTGCTGAGGAGTAGGAATACTCTCCTACAGATCGTTCCAAACCTATTTTAAGAGCAGTTATAGCGGTTGTACTACTATATCTTTTATGTTTCATCTCCCTATAGCTTCAGAAGGGGGGGCCCCTATCTCTTGGGGACTACACTCCTTGCTTCAAGTGGTGCTGGGAGAGAGTCATAGCCCTAAGATTCACTCTAGAATGGCTTTCCTTAGAGGAAGAAGTCCAGTGGTTACAAGGAAGGAGGTTCTCAGGGAGCAGGTAAACTGGGGTTCCCAGTGTGTGACAGCCCAGGGGCCTCAGCTCTAGTCTGGGTTCTCTTTCTAACCTTCTGGGGAGATCTCAGATGACTAGCTTATTGTGCCTGTCTAATGATGATAGTTTTCACTTTGAGCGTTTTGGTCAATTAGCTGCACCATTTTGGAGTAGTGAGTGTCTGGGCTCAGCTGAAAAGAATGTCGTGGCCGATTGCTGGTGCAGAGCAAGGCTGCAGGAGGAGATTCCTCCTCGGATGATGGCACCCTTGAATGGATCATCTCCAAGGCCTTTCCCAGCTGAAGAATGTGAGGAGCTTTCCATCAAACTTCCCTTGACTTTGCCATAACTTATTCTTCTCTTTATTTCTATGAGGACTTTTTAAAAATCCCATTCAGGCCCATTGTAACGTATAGCACAGCCTAATGGTAGTGCTGTGTTGATTTTGATGTATGACTGGGAATTTTGTACTATTTTTTCTGAGGCAGGGTCTCATTGTAGTCCAGGCTGAACTGGAACTCACTCTGCAGCTCAGGCTGGTCTCAAACTCATAGAGATCTCCTACCTCAGCCTCCGGAGTACTGGGATTTAAAGTTATGAGCCACCATGCTCAGCTGGGAATTTTATATTAGTACGCAACCTTTTTACTTAACCACTTAACTACTCAAGCAGATCATAAACTCTTCAAGATAAGTTCTCTGTCCCCACATTCTCTAGGGGTTTCCTGCACACATGGTTGCTATATATTCATTTTGGAAGGATGTGGAAAGTTCACTGTGACTTGATTTAGTTGAGTCTGTCTATGGCTCATTGTAAAATTCTTGGCACTCAATCAATACTGCCTTGAAAACTTGACTTATAATTTAGACAATATCATGGATGCTGTTGGGGTGCTGCCAAAATCCCACTCTCTACCCACACGGGCTTTTTGAGCAGCATCTCATTTTAGATGTCTTGTACCATGGTTACCATAGTGTCGTTTGATTCCTCAGGTAACCCAGGAAGTTCAATATTTCTGTTTTCCAACATGAACCTCCTAGGCAGCCTCCTCCTGGTAACACTAGCTCCTAAATTCTTTACCAGACCTTAGGTTACCAGGGTTATTCCCCAAAATGTGTTCACTACTGTGCATTTTCCAAATTGCAAATCAGGATTCATGGTTAATATAGGGAAAAGTGCTTTAACTCAGTGAAATTTGGGGTGTCATGATGAAGTCTGCTCTCAGGTAGGGGTAAGTCAATGATCAGTCATGTTCTGCCGGTGCTCCTCTAAGAAGATAATGGACATCCTACAGTGCAACAGAGACTCGGGGCTGATTTCTAGGAGTGTAGGTCCTTTGTGTCCCTCAATAAGCTCTGTGTGCTGGTTTTCCTGGAGTCACCTCTCCTAGGCTATCCCTCACACGGCTAGCACAGCCCTTGATTCTAAGTGGTGGGACTGCCTGGTCCTCTCTACCGCAAGTCAGGGGATGAAGGCCAGCCTTGCAGAGAATGACTCCTTGCTTTACTAGTTTAGAAGTTTAGACAGTCCTCGGGCCCAGCACTTGGACTTGCATTGCCAACAGTCCTCTCATTCCTGGCAATCCTTGCATTCTCCATGTATTCTGCTGCAGTCTACCCAGGAAAGAATGCCATGTGGAAGACAGGCAGACACTCAACTCCACTCTCCTGCCTTAGGTCTGCAGCAGCTGTTACCCACTTAAACATCTTGGTTCAGACAAGGCCACTGACCCTCAGTTCACCTCACTAAATCCCCTTCTTCAGGAATGCTGGGGATTTCACATAAGGCCTCACGTGGCTTTCCTTAGAGCTTTTGATCTTAGACTTTCTAGGTTTGCATATTGGCAGTGCTGGGCATGGGAGACATGGTCTCTGAGCCTCAAATATTAAAGGGCACAGGACCATTAGACCATCAGTAAACTGTAACTTTCTGTGAGTGGTGCTTTCTCATCTTAGAGTGGGCCACCCTCTGGAAGGCTGTCATGACTTGGCATTTTCATAACTTACTTCTTCATACTTGGTGCACAGAGGTTCTTCCTCCCTAGGCTGAGATGCTTCATAACAAGGGCCATCCAATGTGTCCTGTGGTCTAATAAAGCATTATTAGAACATAGTCATGCTCTTTCGCTTGCATATTGTCTATGGCTGTTTTCAAATGACAACAAAGTTGAGAAGTTGAGACACCTGTTTGGCTTTCAAAACCTAAAATGTTTGCCATCTGGATCTTAAAAAAAAATAAAGTTTGCTGTCCCTGCCCTATACTCGCCAAGAAAGTTCAATAGCAGATCCTGTGCTAGAACTTGGATACAAAGAGAGTTGGTTCAGGGAGAAATGTGCAGAGATTCTGTTCCTTCCAGTATCCTCTTTGGTTTCTGGAGGGTTAGACACATGACAGAGGAAAATCTGTGACTGCATGCTATGGGCTTTCCAAGGCATGTTCTGTTGAACCCCCTGCAGGATGCCCCAGATGGAGAGTAAGAAGTCAAGTTATGCCTCAGTACTTTCCTCTCCACCCTCTTGAAGACTCACAATGTATATATTTTAAAGGTTCTAAGATGTCCTGTGAGTAAACAAACCTATTCACTTTGACAAAGTTTTTCTAATACAAATTGACCATGGGATTATTTTTTTTTAAATATGAACCCCAGTGATAGACCACAAAATTTGGACAGAAACAATGGTTTAAGAGAAAAAAGGTAATTTCATACACTTTAGAAGTTATTTCTTTGTTAATCCCCAAACAATCTCAGTTTAAGAAGGGCACAGTGGCAAGACCATTGGTTCAGGATTTTCCTGCACAAAGCCACTTTTACATGTATTGCAGAGTCCAGGATGCCAACACTTCTCTTTCTTTATTCTAAATGACTCTTGGCCAGTGAGCAGGATGGGGGGGGGCACTGAAACGTGACCATTATGAACGATGAGGTTGAAAGGCAGAGAGAGGCCTGTGTTTGACATGTTTGGGCCTCTGCTCCTTGTCTCCCCTGAGCTGGTTTGATGTTGGTACCAACCATGGAAAAGCCTTCCTGTTGGGGATAATGCTTGCAGTCCAGGTATAGAGAAGATAACATGGACATGAAGAAGAGGCATACAGCCCTGTTATACAGAGCCCCAGAGACCTGTCAGATCTGCATGTATACAAAGTCCCTTTTGTGCCAGGCTCTCCTTAGCTCACATATAGGCATGACTGGGTGAGAGGGAGAAGGAGACATAGGGTTACTTCACACTGCTGGTGAGAGTTTGGGGGTTGTTGTGGACCAAGGCTCATTAGCTCCGGGAAAGGTGGGGAATCATGTCTCCCATGGTGAGAAGTCCAGAAAGCAAAGTCCTTCAAGGAACTTCTGTCTAAAGTGAGAGGAAGAAGCTGACACAATACCCTGTCGAGGCTGTCAATCCTGCCCTGTGAGTGCCATCATGGGAGCCTTTAAAGAAACAGCAAGACACACAAGTAGAAGTGGGAATTTGATGGGAACATACTGAGACATTAGAACATAGGCCAGAAAGGACAAAGAGCGAGTCCTCTGTGGACTCAGGCCTGGTCTCAGAAGAGATTAGATAGAAGGTATCAGTTCATGTGACGAAAAGCAAGCAAGCACATCCGTGAAACAGAAAATGAGTGTAATACCCAACAGCTTGGAAAGCTGAATTATGTCATGATCTCTTTTATCTGAGTCAAAATAGCAAGACTTTTAAAAGGGAGAATAATTAAATGATAGCAAGGCTATGGGAGGTTGGCCTGACCCACACAACTGATGGGAGTGAATATTACTGTGACATTTTTGCATGCCACATAATCTTGCAGCATGTTACTACCCTCTGACCACATGGTTTCATTTCTAGAAATCTGTCTAAGCCTAATGACCAGAGGTGGGAAAGAAAAAGCTTTGTAAGCAAAGCTATTCATTTAACACAATTTATAATATCAAAACATCAGAAGCCTCTTAAATGTTCAACAATAGGGAAAGGATTAAATAGATGGATATCTGCATACAAGGACTGTCTTACAGAGGGGAAGGAGTGACTAGATTAATATCTGCATATGATGGAATGTTTTGTAGATTAAAAATCATACTCACAGAGTTTGTAATATTAAATTGTTTTTGAACTAAGTGAAAAGGAAAATACAAAACTATGTTATCTAATCCCTTTATTGATGTAAATTATGATACATAGTAAGACATTAAAGTACAATGTACTTATAAATGATGGGATTGCAAATTATCTTGTGTGTTTTTCTTTTGTGCATTTTCCGTATTTTCTATGATGATCGCATTATGTTTAGAACCAGAATATATGAGAAAATTCTTCAGACATTCAGAGACTGGCACCTCATTGCCTTGGAACATTCTGGAGGTACTTCCTGGATGAGCAAAGCTGAAGAAAGCCTTATTTCCCAGGACAGTACTGCTGCACGAGGCCAACCTGATGGATCTTTCTAGTGCAAGTTGGCATTTAGAGAGCCTGAGGCCCCTTGAGCAAATGCCTTGCTCAAGGTAAGGCAGCCAGCATTGGCAGTCAGGAGGAGAACACACCTCCCTATTCTGGGCACGTGGGCCTTTCATTCTGCCCAGCTGTCTGGTGACTAGAAGAGCCATGGGCATCTGCTCAGTATCCCTCAGCCCTCGTCACCTGACTGCTTGTGTGGACAGACTGCACGAGCAAGACTGGACACTTGCCCCTGGCCAGCCTGGTTCTCTCCTCTCTCCTCGGGTGTCTCAATAGCCGTTGTAGCAGATGGCGTGAGGAGACTTCTGCCCCTGGTTCACGGAGACTACCTCCCCACCACGGTAGGGAGCGCAGGTGCTGGTATCGTTCCTTCCAGCAGAGCCTGTCAGACCCAGCCTTTTTTTTTTTTTTTTTTTTTTGGAATCATGCTTGATTAGACACGGATTCTGGGTTCTTTGTAGGAGTGCTGGAAGAAAGCAGCTAGAGATATCTTGTCAGGAAGCAAAATGTCATATGAATGATTCCAAAGCTTGGGGTAACAAAAAAGAAGCCTTGGGGTCAGGAAGACTTGGGTTTGAGTCCTGCCGCAGCCCTTTTCTTGTGAGGCACCCCTTAGCCAAGCCACTGAATCTTCCTGGAACTTATCTTCCTTACCTGTCAAATAAATGGGCAGCATGGCACCGCCTCACAGGGAGTTAAATAGTATAACAATGATGTTCCATAAATGTACTTCCATGACCAGTGAAAAAGATTGATGGCCTTATCTAAAAAACTTTACTACTTACCATTCAGTATAATTGGGTGGTATTTTATTTAATTCATAAACAATCTAGCCAAATGGTACAATATGGGACATGGAGGAGCAGTTTGGAATAATTGGAGATGTTTGAAAGACTCCAAGAAAGAAGAGCAGGAGGCTTCTAGGAGGGCGGCATTGGTACGCGAAGGAAAGTGCACATCCGAAGGCAGAATCCAGCATGCCCGGGGCCTTATCAGCATCATGGAGGAAAGTGTAAAGGTGTGAGAGTTTGTTTAGGCTTGGGTGCTTGCTTGACTACGTACGATGGTCTCTGTATACCTGAGACCACACACATCCCTGTGTCTCTGCTCATTGCATGCCCCAGCTAGAGAGGCTTCTAGAGTTTCTGAATCACACCGTTCTTTGTTCTGTTCAAACCTGCTCTGGTTCCCACTTCTGCCTGTCCATTCAGAGGTCACCAAGTTAGTGAACACATTTCCTCTTGTCCCTGCCATTCTCACCTGTAGCTCTGTCTGGGGGAAGCAGGGAAAAGTAGCAGCACTAGACAGGACCCCAAGGCCCCTGCCACATACCAGTTCTATGGCCCAGGGCAAGCTCCACAGCCATGCTGTGTGCCAGTTTCCTCAGATGAAAATATAAGTCACAATTACACATGCCAGCTTCTGAGAACTCCTCAGAGACCAGGCTTTCTGTGAAGAGATGTAAAGGCATGTGAATGAGCTGGAAAGTGGTGCACTGGTATGGCAGTTACTGTCTCATTCTGGAACAGAACACCTAACCAGAAGCAGCTTATGGGAGGAAGGAAGGTTCTTTTCTTTTTTTCCTTTTTGCCTATTTTTGAGGGGAGGGAAAAGTGGCAGGAGCAGATAGCTAGACATCTCATCTTCACACCAGGAGGGAGGAAGTAGAGAGAGCGATCCGAGTGTAGCAATCAAGGCTGGTCTATAAAATCCCCAAGGCCTTCGCTGAGTGACACACTTTCTCCCAAAGGCTCCACGACCTTCCCAGACAACACTACCAGTCAGAGAATAAGTATTCAAATGCACAGAGGCTATGGAGGGCATTTTGCATTCAAACCATCACAGCTGGTAAATGTTTAACAAATGGTTATAAAAAAAGTAAGCTTTGGTTAGTGGTTTTCCAACTTACGTGGTGTATTTACACTATGATTAATTTCAATCTACTAACTTCATGTCATTGAACACAGAATGGGAACAAGATGTGCCATTCAATTCCTGCAAAGCATGAGAGACAGTTCCTTGCATACCTCTAGAATATGGGAGTTCAGGAGAGCGCACCAGGCATGGGTGTATATTCGGGATAGCATCAGTCACTCCTGTCCTGTGGGTGAGGAGACTTGGCCTTAGAGGCCTCAGTGACTTGCCTCAGCTCACCCAGGTAGTGAGACAATTCCCTCCATTCATGCTGCTTTCTTCACTCCACTGTGAGAATCTTAGAAGGATAACATATAATCAGGGAACAGTTTTGTTTGTTTGAGACAAAGTCTTACCATGTAGCGTAGTTGGCTTTTGAACTTGTGGTATCCTCCAGCCTCAGACTCTCAAGTTCTAGGATTAGAGGTATGTAACATCACGCCTGGCAATCAGGATTCTCTATATGTGGCACTGTGTCTGGCAAATAGTGGGTACTCAAAATGGTAGCTGCTGCTGAAATAATGGTCACTGGTCATGTCGCCAGTGGGCATTCCAGCTCAGCCTCTGAGGTGGGCAGAAGGAACTCTGCAGAAGCGCAAGGCACTTGGAAGAAGCTGCTTCCAGGCCTGTCACCTTCTTTTAGGCGATTCAGATCTTTCCCTATTTCCCTGGTGAGACGATCTGAAAAATGCTTTCTCTATTAAATGACCTCAGCAGCTGCTGGAGGGCAGTTTGTTATTTCACACTATTTAGCACAAAGTCTCAGAAATACATTCAAGATAATCCATGTCCCAAAGTAAAAGAACAGTCAGTCATCCCGAGCTGGTCTCTGTGGGGACAGAAAAGAGGAGCAGAGCTCGTGATTGCCAGGGTTTTCCACGTGGGACAGAAGCTTCCAGGGAATCTGCGTCTTTATCCTCTGTCATGTAAGGAAAATGTCTCCTCAAGCCCACTGATGGTCTGTGAAAGCTCCCACGTGCTCAGACTCCCAGATACCAGAGTTAAGAGCGCAAGTTGCAGGGTGCACATACGGATTACGGCATCACTGAGGCAAACGCTGGGGGAGCCACGTGTGTCTTTAAAATATTTTTTCATTTATGAAGGAGGGAGAGAATTGGCACACCAGGGCCTTAGCCACTGCAGATTAACTCCAGATGCGTGCACCGCCTTGTGTGCATGCTTCACCTTGTGCATCTGGCTTGTATGGGTTCTGGGGAGTTGAACCTGGGTCCTTAGGCTTTGCAGGCAAGCAGCTTAACTGCTAAGCCAACTCTCCAGACGCATACGTGTCTTTCAGTGGAGGCATAGGTGAAGGAACATAGTGTCCTCCAGGCCTCTAGACTGCAGGAGGGTAGATTTTCTGTGGACAGGGCTCATGCTTCTTCTCGCATCTCCCACTGGGAGTGGCTTCCTCACTAATGGGTCTGAGGAGCCCAAGCAATGGTGCAAGCAACACAGACAATCACACCAGAGACGTGCTCTGTGGGCCATCTGTTCTAACCCTCCTGACACACTGTGGTATGTCTCTGCTTTCTACGTGAGTCTACTAAGGCTTAGGGAGCTTTTCTAATTCACTCAAGACCAGGCACTGTGATAAGGATTTCTCAAGTACATTCAGCCGGCTCATCTTGCTGGTGGTGCTATTTATTGGCTTTTCTTTTGGTAGAAATGGAAATGGGCTCAGAAAGTTAAACTACTCAGTCACACAGCTGATGGTGGTACGGTGAACGGGCACTCTTTCCCCTAGCCATGAGGTATGTGCTCATAACGATATGCGCTCATAGTCCTCCCCGGAAAGTGTGTGATTCTTATCCTGCTGGGTCCTGGCCTCTAGCCTGCCTTCAGGGAGCTGGCAAATCTGGCTCTGTTGCCTAGCATTCGGCCTATGGTTTTTGGGAGAAATTTTTAAAATTTATTTTTAAATTTTATTTCTCCATGATAAAATTCCAGATGCTGGGGCCTGGGGACATGGCTCAGTTGGTAAACTGCTTGCTTGCCATGCAAGCAGGAGGCCCTGAGGTTGGAGCCCTAGCACCTTGGTAAAAATGGCAGGCATGGTGGAGCATGTGTGTGATTAATTCTAGAGCTGGGGAGGCGGAGACAAGAAAAATTGCTAGAAGCTACTGACCAGCCAGACTAGCTAAGTCGGTGAGCTATAGGCTCAGTGAGAGGTCCTGTCTCAAGAAATAAGGTAGAGAGTAACTGTGGGTGGAGCGGGGAAGGAAGCCAGGTGTTGGTGGCGCACGCCTTTAATCCCAACACTCGGGAGGCAGAGGTAGGAGGACTGCCGTGAGTTTGAGCCAACCCTGAGACTACATAGTGAATTCCAGGTCAGCCTGGACTAGAGTGAGACCAAAAAAAAAAAAAAAAAAAAAAAAAGCCAATCTCTGATCTTCACACACACACATACAAGTGCTCACACCCATGTGAGCATGCACACTCACATACACACCCTCACTGCACACACGTACACATGGAAACATTGCAGATGTTTTCTCAGTGTTCCTCTCTCCCCCACTTCTCTCTCCTAAAGCATGTCAGGTGGCCAAGAGCCAGCATTTCTTGTTTGGGAGGATCTTTCCAACCTGACCAGAGGGAAGCCATGTATTTCTCTGGCCTCTGGACCTCTTCATCCAATTCGACAAGGATTGTATTATGCCTACATCAATCAGCTTCCTGAACATCCAGGCAGTGTTCCTGGCCAACCAAAGCACAAGGCCGTAGGAAGCCGGAAGAAGGCAGGGCTTCCCCATGAAAGAGATGAGCTTTCTGTTCTCATGGCTACTACCCCAATTCAGACCCTCATTAGCTCAGTTCCAGGATGGCTACACAATTTTCAGGGTCAAGGGAAAAATAAAAATGGAGGTCCCTGGCTCAAAAAGTGTAAAGAATTTCAAGCAGTGACAGAAGAGCATTGAACCAAGACAGGGTGCTAAGTATGGGCCCCTGTGTGAGTAAACGGGTCACATACCAATGGAGCCAGTCTGTCTCACACAGACTAGGACTGTTAGCTTCCCACTGGTCTCCCTGCCCTTCCTCTCCTGTCCCTCTCTAAGCCATTTTCCATACTGCAGCCGCAGCAACTTTTTCTTAATTGGAATTCTGTATAAATCAATGCTCTGATTCTTAACTCTGTGGAGTGAAGGCCTAAGTGAACACAGCTGTCCCTCCAGGCCTGGGTTTCTCACTCTTGACACTGTTGGCATTTGGGGCCGGATCACTGCAGTGAGGCTGCGCTCTGTCTGTCAGGATATTTGGTGTTTTCTCTGTCCTCTACTTGCTGGGTGCCACTGACAGCCTCTGTCCTTCATTCTTGCATCGTGACAATCAAAAATATCTCCAGACACTTCCCAATGTGTCCTGGAAGCAAAATCCTCCCCAGCTGAGAAATACTGCTCTAGGCTCAGAGACGGGGAGCGGCGACAGAGCCCATGAACTGCATGAGCCGCAGGAGAGGGAGAAACAACCTGGCCCCTGGCCCTTGAGTCAGACCCAGGCTGGCTTTGGCTCTGTGGGAGCTGGGCTGGGGCTTGTCTCTCCTGACATTCCTCTCTACCTCTTTCCTGAAACCTTAGCAGGCCCAGGAAAAAGCGTCAGATCTAACTCACTAAAACTTTTTCTTAAAAATAATCTGTTTCAGCTTTCAGCCTATATCATTCTTGAGATATGTCAAAGGATTATATACTTAAATTACAAATGAGGACACTGCAGCCCTGGGAGCTATAGTGATTTATCTAGCACAATGGCCATCTCTTGCTGCTGCTGACAGAAGTTCAAGTGCCCTCTTATTAGGTAACAATGCTATGAATCTCTTTGATGAGCATCTTCAAACTCTCAAGCTCTGTGGTGAGCTTGCGCTGACCCAACCTTCCTGGGTTAGCGGTTCTCCCATGACCTCAGTCTAGCTAAGGAGACTTAGTTCTGGGATTTGTGCTGAGAGTTGTAGGAATGAAACTTGTGGAGTTGCTGAGATGGCCATATGGAATCCTAGAGGCTTGGCGCTTACTTATACAGACAGCCCTGGTGAAAACCAGGCAGGATGGAGTGAGGCAGAGGCGAGGATGGAACACCAGAATCCTGCAGGCCTGGCTGAGCTCCCGAGTCTGCTCAGGACTATGGGGAGACACTGCTGGGCCTCCCTCTTTTGTAAACCCATGAAATCTTTTCTCCCCTCAATTTTATTTAGTTATTAGATACAGAGAGAGGGAGGGAGAAGAGAGAGAGAGAGAGAGAGAGAGAGAGAGAGAGAGAGAAGTATATAGAGAGAATGGGCACACCAGGGTCTCTAGCCATTGCAAATGAACTCCAGACACATGTGCCACCTTGTGCATCTGGCTTATGTGGGACCTGGAGAATTGAACCTGGGTCCTTAGGCTTCGCAGGCAAGCACCTTAACCGCTAAGCCATCTCTCCAGCCCTCCTGAAATCATTTTTAGTATCAGTCATTCTGAGGTAGGTTCCTTAGAAGTATGTCCAAATGGGTGGTGACATGTCATGAATTTCAGGTTCATTGAAGTCCCTTTATCCAGATCTGCCAACTCCAACATGAGGCTAATTTGTAGCAAGGTGCTGCTCATTACGGCTTGTGTAAGAGTTGGTATGATGATTTTGTGTATGGAAACCCAGATGTCAGCCTTCCCCACTGGCAAGGGTGATAAGATAGAGTGCTCTGGTACCTGGTGGCACACGCCAGGCTCCTGTGAGTTTTCTCTAGCAGTCGTTAATGCATTCATAGGGAACATCTACCTAGAGACACAGCAAGGAGCAAGGCCTCATAAATCTTTTAAACTGACATGAAAGAAAGACTTTGATTTTTTTTTCTAAGGCCCGGGTAGAAGGGATAGCCTCTGTGTTTCAAAAAAATATTTATCTTTTAACAATCTTCAGGTCCAGAGTTCATCAAATGAGTCTTCCTTTTGGCCATTAAAGTAAGCTGTTGAAAGCAGCCTGAATGCAGACAGACCTTTTTTTTTTTCTCTTCTTCTTCTCATTTTGCTACTGTATGGCTCCAGCTCTTACAATGGGGCCCCTGTCGTCAGGGCTCTGGGCTTTGCAGAATTCTCCCCAAGTCATGGAACAGCTGCCATTCAGTGGGGGAGACTGTCAGACGGATAGCAAATTATGCAACAGGGTGCCAAGTATGTGATACAAGGATGCTTGGCAGGTGAATGAATACAGTGTAGGGGTGCCCAGTCCATCTTAGGGATTAGGACTCGAGAAATACTTCCTGGTAGAAGTCCTGGGATCTGACTGCTTAGGAGAGAAGCCTCAGTGACAGATATGGTATCATTCATAGACAGTGACAGTGGGCAGCTGGAGAGACACCGGCGGTCCTCAAAGTGACATGACCTACACAAGACCATCATAATAAGGGGAAAAGATGATGACATCCAAATAAGAGAGACTGATAGAGAGGGGGAAGAGGTATGATGGAGAGTGGAATTGCAAAGGGGAAAGTGGGGGGAGGGAGGGAATTACCATGGTTTATTGTCTGTCTTATGGACATTGTCAATAAAAATACATTTTCAAAACAAATAAATAAAAAATAAATAAATCTTTCCTTCCATCAGCTACTTTTGATCAGGTGTTTTGTCCTAGCAGTGTGAAGGTAACTACAACATCAGCCAAGCCATGTGGTCTGCCTTTCACACCAAATGTCTTTATGGCCAGTAAATGATGAAGACTCCTCCCTTGTGAGAAAGTCTCAGCCAGAGAAGGTGATCACGGATTGTGTAGCGTAGTGGGACAAATCTACAAATAGGAAACTGAGGTAGTAATGAAAAGGAAAGCCCCTTTCTCCCATCTCCAAGCAATATTTTATGGAAGTATATCTGTGTGTATACATTCACATACACAAAACACATATATTTAGATATCCACACAACACATAATACACATCCTAGGGAATCTTCAGTATGAAAAGAGTTATGTACTAGAATACACACTCTATGCCACAGTTTATTTAGTCTAATCTGCTTTTGATGGGCATCTAAATTTCCCAGGCTTCTACCAGGTTAAAAACAATGCTGCGGCATCTAATTTTAGCATGCGTTGTTTTGTGTGTTCACGGGACAGGTTCTTAGAGGAGGATTTGCTATGGGCATCTCTAGTTTTGATACCTATGGCTGATCTGCTTCCCTGTGTGGGTGTGACAATTTCTACTTCTACCTGCTGAGCATGAGTGTCTCTCTTCACATTCTCACCAGCAAATGTGCAATCAAGCCTTTTGATCTTGGCCAATGCAATAGGTGAAAAAAGATGACATTAGAATTTTCACTTTGCATTTTAGAAATATAAGTGAAGCCATTTGAAATATTCAAGATTCATTGTTATCTAAATGATCGCTACAGTTTACCCATCTCTTGTTCTTTGTGGGTTTGTTTTGTTTTGATATTTTTCCCTTGATTTATGGATGTTCACTGTGTACTGGAAAACTAGGTTCTTGTCTGGAATACAAACTTTTTATAAAACCAGTTGACACATTGTCTTTTGGTTTTATTCTTACTAAGAGCCTTATGTCTCATTTCCCACAGTACCTGGCATGGGACTGGGCCATCCACTGTCCTCATTTAAGGTGAAGGAACCCATAGGATTTTGAGGTTCAGACTGGGCTAAAGAAGCAGGTAAGCTCTTGTCAGTGAGATTGCAATGGCTTCCTGAGTGAATTCTGCAGACCTGGGTAGCCAGGACTATGTATGTGGCTGCAAAAGAAGAGCTGTGTTGATTCAGCCACTTAAAGAAAATGCCCCTTGTCTGACAGCATTGGAGCCAAGTGAAATCAATACCTTTGAAATGGACTGAGGCAATCTGGGATCATCACCTCAGGCCCTGGGCCAGAAATAGCAGGGCAGTTTTCAGAGAAAGCTGATGGGAGTAGTGAGCAGGCAAAGTGGATGATTGGATAGATGGGAGACAGCTGGAGATGCAGGTGGGTGGCAGGTGACTCATATGGTTACTACTGCAAGCCCACATTTGTCACTGTTCACAGGCCCTGGGGACACAGAGATCCTGCCTTCGAGGAATTCTTGAAACAGATGAATGAACAGATGAAGCCAGAACTGTGTGACAAGGACTCTGGTAGAGATAACACGAGGGAGTTAGAGCTTCAAAGAGGGCAGGCCAATCTGCCTGAAGCTATCCAGGAAACTTCCAGAGTGAGGTGGCATCTAAGCAGAGGCCTGACAGATGAGTTGAGTCATAGCTGGTCAGAGTGCAATGAGCAAGAAACACTGGGGCCCAGAGAGTGTTGAGGACACAGTCCTGGAGGGAGAGAGCATTATCTCTCTAGGAAACAGAGTTTAGCTAGAGGGAAGGGTTCTGGAAGAGGGAGGAATTGGGAAGTGAGATGTGTCAAGTTAGACAAGGAGAGACCCTGAAGGATAGTGTGAAGCAGAACTGGGGAGAAGGATTGAGAAAGGTTACATAGGTAGTCACAAGGACTCGGTGCCATGTATTTGGCAGGGGAGATCATGCATGAGATACAATTTGTATCTTTAAGGGCTTCTGGGGAGTTCCTAAAAGAGCAGGTTCCCCAAGCAGGGGTTGCTCTCTCAGCAATGGGGTGAGTGAGTAAGGAGGGATTTCTGGGCAGAGGGAACAGAATATGGCAAGACCCACAGTCCTGCTAAGCATCCAGATTGGTGAGAACCCCAGTGGAGGAAAACATGGTACCTAATGTGCATTGGCCTTGGGCTCCCAGGGCCACGACAGCCACACAAGAGAAGCTGAAGGACACCACGAAGAGGAATAACTCCTGGGAACAGGTCCTGGGCTAAGGGCAGGTGTGCTGCTCTCTGCTGGCGTGCAAGCTCAGCACCACACTAGTGCCCGCATCCTGGGAGATGAGCTTTCATCCCAGCTGTGTCTATGGAGCCTTCTGGGCAGGAGGCAGATTTGGTCAGCTTGAGGCTAAAATACTACCTGTAGGGTATTTGAGCCACCTTGTGGATGAACCTTCCTCCCAGACCTGTGGTTGTACCCAAAAGTCTGGGGCTTCTAAACATTCCCAGCTTGTGGAGAGAATGCTGCCACAGAGGGCAGGGAAAAAGCAATTTAAATGATTCTTTAAAGGAAGTGACACCAGGACATTTCTCCACATCAGTGATGCCGGCAATTCCTCTCCCACCTCTCTCCCTCCCTTTCCCTTTCTTCCTTCCTTCCTTCCTTCCTTCCTTCCTTCATTTCTCTCTCTCTCTCTCTCTCTCTCTCTCTCTCTCTCTCTCTTTCTTCCTTTCTCCTTTGGTGTATGTCTAGGGCGGGTATGCATGTGCTTGCAGAGATGTGTGCACCCCGTGAGCATGCATAAAAACGCTAGAGAAGAACATCAGGCATCCTCCTCTACCTCTCTTCCACCTTATTTTCTTGAGATTTAATCTCTCACTGGACCCAAATCTGACTGTCCTTCAGTCACACTTGCTGACCATTTAGCCTAAGCAATCTTTGTGGACCTAACTCACCCCAGCACTGGAGTCTGAGACATTTACAGCTATGTCCAGCTTTTTATATAGGTGCTGGGGATAGAACTCGGGTCTTCATATTTGCATAGCAAGCACTCTTACCCATGGAGCCATCTCCCCACCCCACAGGTGCAGTTCTGAATCCAACCTCTGAGTTGAATCTACATTTTCTTCTCCACCCAGAGCCTCCTACTGACAAGAAATACTGGTCCCCACGTTCTGTAGTCCCATACTCTAATATCTCCTGCAAGGAAATATTTTATCTCTTCTCAGGACAGGGCTGAAGCAGGGCCGTATTTCCTAATGAGCTTTGTGCTAGAAGGAGCATTCTTCTTAAGGATTCTATGCCTTCCTCCAGTGTTCCCCTGCAGGAGGCTGTGCCCACAGCATCTGACAGGGTCATGCAGCTCTAGAATGTGGGGCCTGGGCTGGTGGCCAGTGGTCTTTCCGGCCCCACAGAGCAATAAACAGTTGTTATTTTCATTTGGAGGTATAAGTGCTGTGAGACTGGCCTTGTCTCCCATCTCAGCAAGAGCCTTGGGAACGGCAAGCACAGTGGCAGCTGTGTTGCTGTAGATGGGACAGTAAATATGCAGAAAATTGAGTGCTTTCTGGTCTTCAATTTACGAAGTCATTTGCTGGATGGTGCTAACGAAGAGCAGTCATTAAACTTGAGAAAGCACTCACTCCTTAATTAAATGAGGAGAGAAACAACAACCTGGCTCCTGAGCCATCCCCACTCGGAGTGGAAAAGCCCCAGGGGGAGGACTCATATGGCTTCAAGGACTGGATGCCATTTCTATTTCATGCGTGGCTGGGTGCTGGGCACAAGCTGGCATCTGTATTCTGAAGCCTCAATCCTGCATTGTCTCCTGGCCAGAATCAAGAGTCAAGGGCAGATGGAGAATGGAGCAATCAGAAAAGGCCTGGAAAGGTGACTATAAAATTGAGTTGTATCCTCACCAAATTCATACACTGAAGCCTTACTCACCCACATGTGCCTGTATTTGGAGAGAAGGTTAAATGAGGCTATGTGCGTGCATCCATTATGATTGATGTCCTATGAGCAGAGATGGGGGATGTGTTCACTATGTAAGGATACAGTGAGAAGAAAGCCATCTAGGGGCCAGGGAGAGATGCCTCAACAGAAACCAGTCCTGCTGACACCTTGATCTGGGACTTCTAGCTTCCAAAAATATAAGAAATGTCTGCTATATAAGCCACCCAGCATGTAATAGAGCAGTCCCTCATTATCTGCGTAGAGTTGGGTCCAAGACTCTTGTTGTTACCTTAACATTGCTGGGACAAAATGCCTGAACAAAAGCAGCTGATGGGAGAAAAGGATTTATTTTGTCTTATAGTCTCATGATGGCAGGGGAAAGCATGGCACAAGCAGAGGCTGGCCTTCACATTTTCCTACAGCAGGTGGAAGATAGCAGCAAGAGAGTGAGCTGAGCTCTGACAAGGGGAAGCTGGCTCTAACACCTCTAAGCCCTCCTATATAGGAACATACTTTCTCCAGAAAGGCTCAACCTTCAAAATTGCTACCAGGAGGGGACCAAGCATTGAAAACACATGAGTTTATGGGGGACATCTGATCCAAACCACCACAACTCTCCTCTTTACTGATATAAAGCAGGATGGGAGGGAGAACAACCTGGTTCAAGAAAGAGGAGTTGAGATGCAATACCCTTTGAGAGTTAAATGTTTTATTAGGGAAGTTGGGAGTACTATGCCAATGTGGGCACCGAAAGTCAGAGGAGACAGGAAGGCTCTGGGAATTTGAAGAACAAAGTGAGATAGTCTCTTTTCATGAGTCTTGGAGGGGAGGGGGAAGAAAGGGTGTGTGTGTGTGTGTGTGTGTGTGTGTGAGAGAGAGAGAGAGAGAGAGAGAGAGAGAAAAAGTCAGAGACAATGAGGAGTGGGTGATAAAGAAGGTCTCTAGTCCTTCAAGGTCTCTAAGGAGAAGGGTCTGTTCTATTAAGTTGCTCTTAGATAGGACACAAAGCCATGACCCAGGTGGCTTTGGGTTTCTTTGGCCAAAGTGGCCTGCTCTTCCTTTCCCAGACAGCAGAGGGGCTGTTAACATGATCCACCCTTTTCTAACACCAAATCTGTAGACGGTCAAGTTCCCTACATAAAATGCTCTTACATTTGTTCATAACCTGCACACAATCTCACATAAACTTTAAATCATCTCTAGATTATGTGTAATACTTCATATAATGCGAGCATAGCTGTTGTGCTGTATTCTTTATGGAACAGTATCAAGAACTTTGTACATGTTGAATATAGACACAATTTTTTCAAATTACAAATCATATTTTATTTACTTATTTGTTGGAGAGAGAGAGAGAGAGAGAGAGAGAGAGAGAGAGAGAGAGAGAGGAGGGAATAGGAGTGCCACTGCAAACAGTGTCCACATGCATGTGTCGCTTTGTGCATCTGGCTTATGTGTATCTGGCTCACTTCCTGAGACAGAGCAGGCAGCGTGACAGGTGGGACGGCCAGGCATTAGAGGTCAGGCAAGCTCCACAGGCCAGGTCAGCGAGGTGCCCTCCCTCCACCGTCCATCCAGAGGAATAGGTAGGTGTTCACGGATTGGCCTTGCAGCGGGCATCTCTGTCTCTGTCTCCCCCACTTGCAGTTTCATCCTCTGGAATGGCTTCTTTAGGAACTCTGTTTGATTTGCCTGGTGGCATAGGGGGGAACCCAGGGTCCCTTTGATTCAAGACACCCTTTCCCTAGCTTCCCCACTGGAGATTCAACAAGGCCTCAGCTCTGCAAAGCCGGTGGTACCTGTCTCAGACCAGTGTCCCTAGGCTCATGGAAGGGTCGCAAAGCTCTGAGGGTCAACATTGAGCTGCATGTTGAGGGACAGGGGGCTGTGGAGCTGCAAGGGCACATTCATGTCAGTTCTGCCAAGGTCTGTCACCATAACCCACAGAAGGACTTCTGCTCCATATAGCTGGTCACACTGGGGCTGAACCAATAAGCAGCAATAGGCAGGTGGTTTGGCTAGAGGTCTCTCTGCCCACCTTCCTTAAATCCCTTGGAAATGATTTTGTGGTTTGCTATGGTTTGAACCTAAATGTGCATATTGTTAAATTTAATCTCTCTTGTGAGGTCCCAAGAGGGTGGAAAGTTAGCCTGGCTATGGTGTTTAGAGGTGAGACATTTGAGAAGTGAGTAGGATTAGATAAGGTTATTGGTGTGTGTGGTAGTTTGCATGTATGTCTCCCATAGACTCAGCTGTTTTATTAAAGCTTGTGTCTTGGATTTCCATCAGCTGGGCTGGAAGAGGGGTCACTGGGGAGTGGATCCTGGGGTCCATCCCTAAGGGTTTCTGTGGGTGGATCTGATTTCCAGCCCAAAGTTATGCAGAGTAGTCTGAGCTCTGCCTGTGTCCCTACTGTTTTTGCTGCCTGCTCGTGCTTGCTTGTGATACTGGCTGTTTGATGGTGTCTCTCTGCTTGGATTTATGAATGGGACAGCTTTCCCACCATTTGAGGAACTTCCCCTAGAACTGTTGGTTGGAAATAAATTCCTTCCTTCCTTGAACTGTGCCTAGTTTGGGTGTTCATCCCAACAATGTGAAGCTGACTACAGCCGAGTGGAACTTCCATGACCAGATACTGATAGCCTTATAAGAACGGGGGCGGGTGGGGGGGAGAACAGAAGACACAAACATGTGTCCCTGTCTCTCCCCATGGGATTCCCTGTGTTACCTTGGCACTATGACATCAAGGAAGCCATCACCAGATGCAGCCCTCTACCCTCAACCAGAGTTAGGAGCTAAACAAACACTTTTTTTTTTCATTCGTAAATTATCTAGTCTTACATATTTCAGTATATAACATAACAGACCTGGTCCTGGCCTTGTCTGCTTCTTACAAATAGAGGTAGACTTGAGAGTCTAGAGGAATTCAAATATTCCCTTAGGCTTTCAAGAACTTTGTTCATCCCAGCAGTATTTATCCCAGGGGCTAGAGTATTCACAGAGAGACTGCTTTCCTGGAGGTGACCTGTCCTCTAGGCTATTTGTGTCCAGAGCTTTGGATCCAGACTCCCTAAGTTTCCCAGATCCTTTGTCTCTTCCTTCCTGAACTCCAGGCTTAGCAAGCCTTCTTGAAGCTGTCCTCTCTCTCCTCTGCCTGAGCCCATGGCAGGACCCTTCCACTACCACACTGAGCAAAACACCATGGCCTTGTCCTGTGTTGTGGCATAGCACTGACTACTTACTTGCTTTTCCAGTTAGGTGAGCCAATACATTTTCTGTGTTGACTGAACTGGTTGGAGAATAGATCCAATCAGTATCCTGACAAATATTGTGGGTTTGCACATTTTCTTAACCTTTTCCCATTTTCAAAATGAGCATAATGCAGTACTCCCAGGAGATGTTGCGCGGATTAAGTAAACTGGTGGCCAGGCTAGCAGGGCAGACCCCGGGGCAGGACAAAGACTCCAGGAGAACCACCTGCCGTGAGCATCAGCGATACTGCTGCCTCTGGCCACATTTATGCTCCGCCATCCCCCTCACTTTCACATGTCTTTAGTCTTGTAATAGACTATGGTGATGGTTCTCCTAGGGAGTCCATGCCAGCTGGTTCAGCAAAACACCTGAAATGCATAATAAAAGGGTATAAGTTTCAAGCGCTCTCTCTCTCTCTCTCTCTCTCTCTCTCTCTCTCTCTTTTCCTCTGTGTGTGTTGTGTATGC
Organism: Dipus sagitta; assembly: GCA_036346955.1. Taxonomy (NCBI): domain Eukaryota; kingdom Metazoa; phylum Chordata; class Mammalia; order Rodentia; family Dipodidae; genus Dipus; species Dipus sagitta. Next base: position 31,717,016 of record CM070786.1, read on the forward strand.
CTGGCTTAGAGAGTTCACTAGCATTACTCAGTTTGATTCTGTGCTGCATCATATGACTTCTTTGCACGTGTGTGTGTGTGTGTGTGTGTGTGTGGTGTATTCCCGTGTTATCTCCTGTTATTCTGACATCACACTCACAGGAGGTTAGCAGGTGGCTGGGTTCTTGCCCTCTTCTCTGTCCCCCTACCGTGACCACACACTCTCACTGCTCCAGGTCTCTGTAGACTCTTGTGCCCCTTGGAGAGACAGACACTAATCTTCCCTACATCCTCTGCGTCCATGAAGAATTGACATCTTGATATTTGGAAATATTCTCAGTAGAGAATCTACTATTCCAGTGTGTCTAAAAACATTCTGTGTTCTCCTTCAAACTGTATTGTGTGAAAATTAGGCAATGCTCCATGGATGGAGGAACACAGCACATCAAATATGGGCTCTGTTAAAGGAGTTGTATGCTTGCTGAAATATGTTTGTGGTTATAAAATGACATTTTCTAAAACTTAAAAATGTAGGTATTTGTTTTCTAGAGAAATGCCCCAGTGTCTATACTTTACTTTCAAATGGTTAAGTTAGATCATTTGAGAGAGAAAATGGGAAAATGACGAAGTTAAGTGATATAGATATGCCCCAAGATGTAGATGGATGTTTCCAGTGCTATTTGCTTTAATTTCTTTAGTATTATCATTTTTGAAATAAAATGTTGGGAAGTAAAAGAACAGATAAAACCATCTGAGGTGGGTGAGGGAGATGGCTGCTTCAGTGGTTAAAGCACTTGCTACTCAAGCATGAGAACCTGAGTTCAGGTCCCCAGAGCCCATGTAAAAGGCTGGGCATGGCAGCTCACGCCTCTGATTCCAGCAGGGAAACCCTGAGGCTCACTACCTAACTAGTTTAGCTGAATCACTAGCCTGACAAGTGTCATGGATTTTCTTAACCTTGTCTCATTCTCAAAATGAGGACAATATAGTCTACATCAAGAGATGGTGTGTTTCAAGGACACACCCTGCCTCTAAGAGTAAGGAGGAGTGTGATTAGGATACCTGATGTTGAGCTCTGGCCCCCATCCCCAATGCATCCTCACAAATACAAACATGTATACACAGATGCATACTCGCCAGGTATACACATATATGCAAAAAGCCATATAACGCAACACAAAATCAAACTGAGTAATGCCAATAAGCTCTCTAAGTCAGGCATACGGAGAACGAGGGGGAGAGAGAGAAAAAAAAATAAAGAAGAGGAGAGAGAGAGAGAGAGGAGGGAGAAATCTATGTATATATATTGAGACTTACATCTTTTTCATTAGGCATTTCAGGTATTTTTACTGAACCAGCTGGCATCTTTAGGCAGGTTCTCAGCATTCATGGCTTTTGTTCTGAACAGCCTGCCTGGACACATTTCTCACTCCTGTGTTCTGCCTTCTCATCCCCCTGGCCAGGACCTAGAACCTCGTTCCCCCTTTCCACCATTCCTTTCCTGAGCTCTGCACATGGGAAGAGCAGGCCTAGTTCTCCGAGCTGACTATGCTGTCACCAGTGGCCTTGGATGAACCCCTCTCCTGGAGGTGGAGATTCCCCTATCCCACAGAGGCCTCTGTTACTCAGACAGAAATTGAACTAGAATTTATATAAGTGAAACAAATTTCCTTGTGCTTATCTGTTATTGCAAAACATAAAAGCAGTCTGTTTGATTTCCGCAAAGCTTAGAGAGTCTGTGTGGGAGGAACCGTCTCAAAGTGCAGGCCATGTGTCCTCTGTGAAATCCTCGGGCATCCCAGGGGACACCTCAAAGCTAAGCGGAAAGCTCTGCAGTGGCTAGTGAGATACAAGGAACCATGGGGCCTGCCGGCCAGAGGACACATACCATGCTTGTTCACATGCCAATGGTCCAGGGAGGAAAGAGCTTTCCAACAGGTACCCCAACATAAAAAAGTCCCAGTGCAGAACTGGAGAGATGGCTTCATGGTTAAGGTGCTTGCCTATGAAGTTTAAGGGCCCAGATTTGATTCCCCAGTACCCAAGTACAGATGGATACACATGGTAGTGCATGAGTCTGGAGTTCATTTGTAGTGGCTAGAGGCCCTGGCATGCTCATTCTTTCTCCTCTCTCTCTCTCTCTCTCTCTCTGTCTCTCTCTCTCTCCAAATCTCTCTCTCAAATTAATAAATAAAATTTTACTTTAATTTAAAAATAATCCCAGGTGCAGATTGTCCCAGGTGCACGGGCTGATATGCAGTAGTCTGTATCCCACCTGGGAACCTTCACTTAGTATGCTCCTGAAATGTAAGCTCCAATGTCACCCAGCACCCACTCCTTCAGCTTTCAATCCAAAGAAAGCTTCTTGTTCTGCTTTAGTGAATTCTCCTCTGCACTCTCAGTGGACTGGAAGCCATCCTTAGGCTGCCTTGTTTCTACCACTCTTTGTGCACATGTCTTATCCTGCATGCAGTGATTAGCTGTCCTCATTGTTCATGACAGACTTCTCATTATGCACAACTTCAGGAGTTCCAGTTGCAAGAATGCAATGTTGGAAGAGAAAGGATTTGGTCAAAGTCATGTGTCATGTGTTGTGTGCAATGTACTAGCCCTGGTCTTGGAACGGTATCATCTAATATTCTGAGCATTAGGCACAATGGTCAGATGGTCCACTATACCACTGGGGATCTCACTTCGCCTGACTGAAATACACTATGGTATGGCCTAGATAAGTGCCCCAATGTGGTGAAGGCTTTGTCTTCAGAACATGCAATTGGAAGATGTTGAAAAATTTAAAAGATGGGGCCTAGTGGGAGATCTTTAGGTCATTGGAAGTGGACCCTTGAAGGCCATGGTGGGACCCAAGTTTCTTATTATGGTAGTAGAACTCTGACACATCTTATCATGCATCATTAACAAAGTCAAAGCTAAACAGATCAGCACTATCTTCAGCTGCCCCATGGGTGAGGAGTACAGCCCTTCAGGGGTCAAAGCTGCTTTACTCACTCAGGACCTGACCTGGGCCAGATACTCTCTCAGAGGCCTTGGATTAGGACAACCTTACCTAGAGTCACACTGTGTGCTGTCCATCTGCACAGGAGGTACTGGCTTCTGCCACTTCAATATCTATGGCATGAAAAGAGAGAGTGCTACCTGTAACTAGAAGAGGGCATGAATGGTGTCTGGAACTAAGACTGCTCAGTTACCAGCCACATTTGGAGGGATCCTCTCCCTGAGCAAGGATAAGAAAAGGGTCCTTGCCCTCCAGAGTCCTAAATAACATGAAAGATTAAGCTAAGAACAATAGCTGGCCCTGAAGTCCACATCTTCCCTCAGACCACTCCTGCGTCTGGTCCCAGGGGTCCTAGAAAGACCAGCTATTGCATTTTCTTTAAGTGTTATATTAGCTTAATGTGACTACTGTAACTGCCACAAACCTGATGGGGTTAAAACAGTACTGATTCATCCTCTTACAGTGCTAGAGGTCAGTGGTCTGAAATGAAGGTGGCAGCAGAACCACACTTGCTCCAGATGCTCTTCCTTGTTCCTCCTAGCATTGGGTGGATTCAGAAGTTCCTTGCCTTGTGGCTGCCTAACTCCAGTCCCTGCAGCATGGTCACCCTGCTGCCTACCCACTTGTGTCTCACAAGCCTGTATGTGACTGCATTTGGGACCCTTCAAGGTAACCTCGGATGAGCTTCTCCTCTGGATGAGCTTCTCCTCTGATTAGCCTCTTGTCTCTATCCTGTCTTTTGCCATACAAGGTGATGTTCTAGATTATTGGCATTAAGCCATGGATATATGGTACTAGGGCTGAAGGGCACCATTCAATCCACTCCGTACTCTGAGCTATTGTTAGAGGAATCTCTGACTTATCATGCTTTCCAACAGTAAGCAAAATAATTTTTGCATGCATGCATGTGTGTGTAGAGAGTAGGTGTGACATATACATGCATATGCACATGCACACACCCCATGTGCATGCATGCAGAGGCTGAGGAGAAATTTGGGTGCCCTTTTCTATTGCTCAGCTGCATTTTTCATTGAGTTGGGGTTTCTCCTTCCATCTGGGACTGCCGTGTTCAGTCAGTGAGGCCTAGCAGGTCTCCATTCTGTCCCTCAGCTCTGCAGGCTGGGGTTACAGAGCACTCCCAATGAATAAGCATAATTTTGACATGTAAGGAGTGTCTGCCTCATACTCGTGGGATGGAGGGAGGGTTGCTGGATGAAATGCACACATCCAGTGGCCATGAATCTTAAGAGGTGTCAGCGGCTAGAAGGAAGATGGTATAAATTCTGTTCTTATCCCTGTCCCTGACGGAGAAGCCTTCTCTCCTGGTAACAGGTTTTGAGACAGAGCATGGCTTAGATCTCTCAGAACTGTGCTTGATCCAGGCACTTGTGTCACCTACCATAAGTCAATAAATATTTGGGGAGCAGAATTGATTGCTACAGCAGCAGAGAAGGGACGGTAAGGGGGACGTTTGATCTTTATTGTTTTGGGTCAATCCCAGAGGTGGGGCCTGTGTTGGAATGCAATGTTCCCGCTTCTTTTCCCAGTCGGATGGCTGCTGTGCTTTGATACATGCCAGCTCCCTGTTCAATCATCAGAGGTGGATTAAAGACTTCCCAGGAGGTGGGGCTCCATCTCCAGCTGTAGGGACCCTGAGCGGGCAATAGAGAAGAGCCAGTGCGGGCTCTGCCTGTGATGGTGCTCAGGGAGGGGAACCTTAGGACAGAGCTCCATAAAGCTACTTGAACTGGATTCTAACACAGGGAAAGAAAAAAATGAACCAGAGGCCCGATGGGCACTGCCTTTGAGTCTCAGGAAAGAAGGAGGGGATGTCGGTGTAGTAATAATTCTTACAAGGCCCAGTGGGCAGAGGAGAAAGAAGTTAGTTAGACTCCCTCGCACAGCTGCGCCGCATTGCTGTCATGCCCACAGCGCTGAGAGCAGTCGCTAGCTCATTCAGGCTCTCCCTGTCGGCCATGCTGAGCTGTCATATGGACTCAATGGTGGTCTACCATGCTGGCCTGTGGCCTCCTGAGCCCAGCTCAGGAAGCAAGACAAGGGGTCTTTAAGTCTCCCCTCAGCTTATGTACAAATCTCCAGCCATCACCCCCTTCTGCCTCACTTTCCCTTTCTGTCATCCACCAAGGGGGTTTCCATTTCTAGTTCCTCCTTAAAAGGTGGCGTTTTCTCCTGTCCTCTTGCCCAGATGCCTGGCTGTTAAGACACATCATTTATGTAGGACAGGGTGGAAAGCATGTATATTGTTTTCTAAACTTCGCTCCCATTTTCTCATTTTGTCTGTGGTGTGCGTAGAATATTTCACAGCAGTTTTCATCCTTAAGAAACATTTGCAAAGGAATGAAGGACTTTCAACTTTAAACATTAGAAACAAATAACAAACAAATGCACAAGAGGAAAAGCAATACCAAGAGCCAGTCAGTGTAAGCAAGGAGGAAGGCAGAGCTCCGCAGGCCTCTCCCTGCTCTTGGGAGGCGTGGTGTTGCTGTCAGGTTTGCATTGCTGGTAGAAATCACCCAACCAAGAGCAGCTTGTGGGAAAAGAGGTTTATTTTGGCTTACAGCCTTGAGGGGGAAGCTCCATGATGGCAAGGGAAAACGATGGCATGAACAGAGGGTGCACATCACCCCCTGACCAACATAAAGTAGACAATAGCAACAGGAGAGTGTGCCAAACACTGGCAAGGGGACACCGGCTATAACACCTGTAAGCCCGCCCCAACAATACACTGCCTCCAGAAGGTGTTAATTTCTAAGTCTCCATCATCTGGGAACCCAGCATTCAGAACACCCTAGGTTCATGAGGGACACCTGAATCAAACCACCATACATGGATCCTCAAAGCCATAGTCAATACTTTAAAAAGATGGTGGCCTCAATGGACACCATGGGAAACGTATACAACATAGAAACCTAACAATCGGAACCCATGGGCTGAGCTTCCTTCGGCATCGCATTGCTCAGAGGAGCTGTGTTTGCTTTCCTGCGTTATACCACTATTCCCAATGCACATTTACTAGTGCAGTTGCTTTTACTAACCAAGATTCCAGCTAAGCCTGTATTTTTCCATGAATCAAAGTCTGAAGTCTCCTATAAGCTAACAAGCCCCTGCCTTAAAGGAAGTAAAAGCAGGTGCCTCGCTTCTATCCATCATGATCATCTCTACTGGAGCTAGGTTTTGGATCAACATTGCTTTACTTTAGAGCCTGCAGCTCCACTGACTAGCTGGTTTACAGGTTAATTCAGCCACATACAAATTCTTCATAGGCTAGGGCCCAGCCATATCCATCTTGCACAGTTCTAAGATGGTCCAGTGATTTCACTATCTTAAAGGTTGCACATAATTTGATTGATAACTCAGAACTCAAAATGTTTCCAGACAGGGGAAGAAAAGTCATTTCACAAATCAATTTCCCCAACTGTTCTTTTTTTTTTTTTTTGCCATGAGTTCTCAATTTAACCATTGGAATGGGATTATTTTCGAAAAGTCTGTTCTAAGATTATAACACCTGAGAGGTTAGCATATGCCTCAAAAACAAATGCTCAAATAATCCATGTTTCAAATTATTTGCATTTAATAGTTTTCTCTGACTAGTTTTCTATACGGCATGTACCTTATAGAAAAAAAATTAGCCCTAAAAGATCATAGCAATGCAGTGAAAATGGATAATCACAATTGGCAGTTTGGTATACATCCATGAAGCATTTTGTTCTTTTAGTTTGAACAACACTGTGTGTGTGTGTGTGTGTGTGTGTGTGTGTGATGGTACTGCAGGGTTACATACATGAACATACACCATACACACCCACACTACCACCACCCAAATCTTTAACAGATATCATATACAAAGTGTCTGTGACTGGCTCTATTCCTGGCCTCTAGAAGAAGTTAGCTCTGTTCACCCTAAGGCTGTGGAACATAGACCATGGAAGCATTTGTTTATCTCAAGGACTGTATCCTTTAATGATTAGGAAATTAGGCATTATGAAAGGCAGTCCAGGAGTTGCTAATATCCTTTCCTCTTCCTTCTTATTCTCAGTTTATTTTTCTTGTCTCCTAACCCCTAACCCCAAAGACCATATAGTTTGTCTCTCTCTGCTCTGACTCAGGAATTTCTCCCAAGTTCCTCACCTTTCCCATGAGAGGAAGGATCCAAGAAGGAGCTCGGTTCACGCTGCAGAGCACAGGGCTGCTTGGAGCTAATCTCAGCTTGCCCAGCCTGAAACTATGGCAGCTTGGGCAGGTTAATTCACTGTTCTAGACTCAGTTTCTCCCTCTGTAAATCAGGAATAAAATAACAGTCTCTAGATAACAAGAGGTGAACATAGACAGGGAACGCAGTGCCTGGCATATACTTAGCACTCAAGAAATGCCAGTGATTTCCTCTGCCCCATCCCACCTCTACCTCCAGCAAAGCTAGTTGGATGAGAGTTGGTATTTTGACCATCTTGTTCACCTCCAATCCCTCAGCTTCTCCAACAGTGCTGCAGGCATGCCGACAGTATTTGTTGAGCAAACGAATGGTTCTCTGAACCGTTTCATTATCAAAACATGACTGTGGAGACTGCTTGTGCCACTTGCTTGTTTTTGCTGTTGTTTCTCCCCTGTGACACAGCCATTCCTAGAGTTTGCTCCTAACTTCTTCATCTGTGGAGAAAATGCTCCCGTTTCTTGGGCATAAATATTTAATGTGAATTTAGCTGCAGAAGCTCATTCCTTTAGTGCATTTGGAGTCCCTCCTGTGTCTGGCAGTCTGGCAGGCACTTGCTCTATGCAACAAGTATTTATGGATCCAAATCACATTGTGCGCTGGTGCAGGCACCTCACCATGTAGCTTCACGGGGGAGAGCAATCTCCAGCCATCAGATGCTTGGCTTTAAGAAGGGTGCACACAGTCCAAATCCCCAGCACTCAGCTGGGGCCCCAAGTTGGTGGGAGGCATCTCTCGTTTGGAACCATGAACCGTACAAAAGATGATGAACACAGAAATGTAGTAGTGGGAAAAAAAAATATATGCGAAGGGGGGCAACATCTGAGCTCACTTGCTGTCAACAAACTGCTAAACACGAGCCAAAAAGGAAGCGAAGGGGCTGGATATCAGACTAAAGCCAGAAACAAGACTCAGGGGAACAAACAGAACACAAGACTCTCAAGGGCAGGACTCGGTGTCTTCGTGCAGGGATGTGACAGCGTCCAGCACCAAGCAGAGAGGCAACGCAGAGTGCAAGTACCAGTGGGAAACGGGCACGCAGCCGAAGCTGGGTTTTACGCGCTCGCCCAGGGTGTTTGAGTGAAGGGCGTGCTGATTCCAAAGAGGCAGGGCTGGAGCACGCTCCAAGATGGGCCTGCAGTGCCAGGATCTGAAAGAAAAGTGACCCCAAATGACAAAGTCATTTTGTTCCTTCACCAAAAATAATCATGATGGATGAGTTTCCCATGTGGATAGGGGATTTGAATTGGGACTGTGTGGTTGTTCTAACAATGGTCCCTGCAAAATGTCACCACTTCAGAACTCGTGGATATTGTATTATACATTTTGCAAAAGAGCCACTGCAGAGGTCATTCGGCTAGGGACCTTGACATGAGCATTTTCCAGTGGGCTTAATATCATCACAAGGGTCTTATAAAAGAGAGGTGGGAAGATCAGTTCTAGAAAATATAAGGTAAAGATAGAAGCAGGGAGAATATTCTAGAAGATGCTCTGTTCTTGGCTTTCAAGATGGAAGGGCCATGAGCTAGGAGTGCAGGCAGGCTTCAGAAGCTAGAAAAACCAAGGGCCTCCAGCTCTGCCCATACCCTTGTTTTAGGACTTCCTCCTTTGGAACCACAAGACAATATATGTGTACTGTTTATCCCATTGTTTGCAACCATGAAAGCAGATACTTTTTGGCAACTATAAAAACCAACTAAGTTTGCTTGGAAACCTGGGCATCACACTGATTGTTTCACATGTATGTCATACAAAGCATTTCACCTGTAAGAGGAGTGTTTGCGAAGGGCTTCTCAGACTGTGGAGTATTGAAGCTCTCAGTCAGTCACCCAGAGTGGATCGGATCTCAAAGGGCCAAGTCTGACGTCATGGAAGAAGGACGTTAGAACGAGATGAGAAGCTGAAAGTGAAAGGCACTGAAGCAGAGAGTAAGTACATTCCTTTCTCACTGATCGGATCGAGGGATCCCGCTGCTGGTATAGTCAGTGCAGTGAGGGACTGTTGAAAGATATCTGGAAAGATAGGCTTAGGGAATTAAGATCCCTATAAGATAGCCCACTATTCCATAGTTGTTATCATAATATTTTCTCTCCTTTTCTGTGGAGCTCTCTCCAACCAGTTTCTTTTTAAAGAAAAAATTGTTTTTATTCACTTACTTGGAGAGAAGGGGGAGAGAAAGAATGGGCACAGACTCCAGATGCATGTGTCTATTTGTGCCTCTGGCTTTACGTGAGTACTGGGGAATCAAACTCAGGCTGTCAGGAGGTTTTGCAAGCAAGTGCCTTTAACCACTGAGCAATATCTGCAGCCCCCAATCAGTTTCTTTCTTACATTTCCACCATCCTGTTCTCTCCCAGTGTGCCAATGACTTCCTTGTTACCAAGTACACTGATTAATGAACTCCTCACCCCACCCGTTGTTCTATTGGTAGCATTCGGTTGTGGATCTCTCCTTTCTTGAAGCATTTTGTCCAGTTGACACCCAGGACACAACCCCCTGAACTGTCTCTTGCTCTCGGGTTTGTTCTCACCTCCTTCAGCATCCCTGTGAAGCCCCAGGACCCAGGTATTGACCCTCATGTTTTCTCTGCCTATACTACAGCCTACTGATCTCAGCCAGTTTTAAGATTTAACTGCATGATGATGACTGTTGAATCTTTATTTCCAGCCAAGAATTACCTTGAAGTCCTTGTTCATGTGCTGAATTGTCCACTTGGATGTCTCCATTGAATGTTTCAAAAGCTTTTCAAAATTAACATGTCTCGGGCTGGAGAGATGGCTTGGTGGTTAAGCGCTTGCCTGTGAAGCCTAAGGACCCCAGTTCGAGACTCAATTCCCCAGGACCCACATTAGCCAGATGCACAAGGGGGTGCACGCATCTGGAGTTTGTTTGCAGTGGCTGGAGGCCCTGGCACGCCCATTCTCTCTCTCTCTCTCTCTCTCTACCTCTTTCTCTCTCTGTCACTCTTAAATAAATAAATAAAAATAACAACAAAAAATTTAAAAAAATTCATAAAAAAATTAACATGTCTCCAACCAAACTCTTTACCTCCACTCTAGCCTGACTCCTCCCACTGTCTTCTCCATCTATAGCATAACTCTACTTTCTTTTTATTTTCAGTTGTCTCAGCCAAAAGTCTAGAAGCTACCTTTGGCCCATTTTCCTTATTGCTCCCATTAGCAAATATTTCTAGTTCCATCTTCTTTTGTTGTTGTTGTTGTTGTTGTTGTTTTGTTGTTTGTATTTTCAAGGAAGGGTCTCACTCTAGCCTAGGCTGACCTGAAACTCACTATGTAGTCTCAGGGTGGCCTTGAACTCACAACAATCCTCCTACCTCTGCCTCCCAAGTGCGGGGATTAAAGGCGTGTACCACCACACCTGGCTCCATCTTCTTAATACAGACCAGAGCTGTGTAACTTTTAATGGTGTTTTCTCAAGTGGTTGCAGTCCAAGTCATCTTTTTATATTGTTTTTGTGTGTTGATGGTTTTAGTTTGAGGTGATGTGTATGTGGATGGTATATGCACGTGTATGTGCAGTATGGCACCCTGTTCGTCCATGCAGAGGCCCGGGGAGAATGTTGTGTGCTCACCTCCATAGCTCAACTGCTTGTTTCCTTCAGACTGAGTGTCTTTGTTGATTCTGGATTCTGAAGCTTGCCATTCTTTCAAGCCCCAGAAACTCTCGGGTGTGTTCTCCACATAAGACTGGAGGTACACGCATGGTCACGCATGACCATGCCCAGCTATTTACTTTAGTTCTGGGGAATTTAATTCTGCAGGCTCAGGCCCTATCAGGCCCTCATGCTTGTGCAGAAAGCACTCTTAACTGCTGAGTCTGTCTGCACTGTAACCATGGACTTTTTTTCTTCTTCATTTTTTCTCCATGAAGCAATCAGAGCAATTCATCTAAAAGAATTACATATGTGACTTTTTTTTTTTTTTTGCTCAGAACTTATTCTTACTCAAATAAGCTTGAAGTCCTTTCATTGGTTTGCAAAATCTTAGTGCTCTGACCTCATAAGTTCTCTGTTGTTGGCACCCAACTCATTCCTCTTACTCTGCTCCAGCCCCCACAGGTCATCGTGTTCCTCAGACACATTGAAACTTTATGTTTAATGTATTCTGTCTGGAATGCTTCACCTTCAGATGACCACTACCTTATCCTTCCTCCATTCAGGTGTTTGCTCCAAGTTTACTCTAAATAAAATAGCTCTCTCCTGATGCTCCTTATTTACTCTACTTAATTTTATTCATTGTATTGTTGACCCTGACTGTAAGTTGTATACTCGTTATTTCTCTTCCCACTGGTAGAAAATCCTCATGTAAACAATGGCTTTTGCTCACCGCTTATCTAGGTAGTCAGTAGTATTTAAATAAATAAATGAATGACTGAGATAACATGAAGTGGCTGCTCACTTACTACCTTCATTTTCTTCCATCCTCAAATCAAACTGAAAAAATTAGATGATAATAATAATTTTATTTTGTACGCAAAGATGCATTTTGTAAGTCATAGGGAGACATCAAATTGCATTGGTTGAATGCTGGCTTCCAAGCATAATCCTGAGCAGCTCTGCTTACCCCAACCCCCCCCACACACACACACAAATCAAGATTTGGCCTGTTGATGCTCCATCATAGATGGGTCACAAGACCCCCACTTGAGATTCCAGCCACTCCTTCCTGAACCCCACCCCCAGCCACATGCAGTTCTCCCACAGCTACACATCTGAAGGAGGAATTCCGTCTGTCCAGCTATAGGAACGTTACCATCCATGCTTGGGTAAGACTCTTCAGTGTTACGGCTGTCTTTGGTCACTCATACTCATGTAAGTGAGCCCAAGAAGCTCATTGGTTCCGCAAGCTTGGTAGTTGGAATCATATCCTGGAGGTGCCACTGGGACTCTTCTTGTGGTGAGTAGCTATTTTTTTTCACATCGCTCCAAGGAAAGTTCCCACAACAATGCACAAAGTAGCAGCACATGCACTTCACGCACTTTAGGAATAGGTGACCCAGGGTGAGGGACAGAGGGGTGGGTCTGAGGACAGCAGCATAGTGTCACCATCACTGAGCGTGGATAACCTAAACCAAATCATGTGACTAGAGAAGAGAGGGTAGGAATAGGAAACACTGCAAAGTGAAATTAATAGGATTTTCAAATCCACAGTTCAGAAGGTGGGTTTCTGTGAGGTAGAGGGAGCTAGTTGCTACAGAAATAGGGAATCTGGGGAAAAAGTTCACTTCAGGCTTGGTTGCTTGGTTTAAGGTAGGTTGAGTTTATAGAGCTGAGGGACAGTCAGTGTATGTGGGTGGGCAGAATGCAGAGGAACATAAATGCTGAACTTCAAGGAAGGGGATGGTCTGGGAAGGCAGGCTTGGGGTAGCAGGTGGAGGGGCCTGACAAGGGCAGTAGGAGTCACGAGTTAGAGAGCTTGGGCTAACCAGACAGTGGTGGTGTTGGCCTTATGGAGAGGACTCTCATCTTGGTCCCATGTTATGGGAGACAATGTCTGTGAATGCTCATGGGAGAGGATGGGAGCAAAGGCCAAGAGAGTAGCAAGGCCCAGGTCATGGGGTGCAGACAAGGAACTTCCAGTGAACCATAAGAAGCTGTGCCCTTAACGCATGTGGGGGCGGGGCAGTTGGGTAGGGGGAGCAATGTTTAGTATTCTCTAGCATACTAGGATAATTATGCTTGACTACAACACACTGAATATTCAAAATGAGCTAGTAAACAAATGATAAATGTCTGAGGTGATAGATATGCTAATTACCCTAATCTGATTGTCACATTGTATACATGTATTGAAATGTCACATTGCTTCCTAGAAATATGTACAATTACCATGTTCTAATTAGAAGAGAGAAAGAAAGAAGGAAGAAGGAAAAAGCAAGGAGAAAAGGAAGGACTTAGAAAGGTGAAAGTAGTGTTTTGGGTCCATCCTCCAGTTAGGTGTGCCTCTGGAGAGCCTGTGTTAAATAAGCGCTCTCTGAGCATCATCTTCCTAATTGAAGCTGGACAGACTGGTTCCTTCTGCCCAAAGAGAACCAGTAGCACATGATGCTGGGGAGCCCAGGACCCTGGGAGCAGCCATCATTTGGTTTTGCTCTGTGTGAGGCCCATATGCTATGCTTGCCCTCCACACCTGAGGGTAGGCCCAGCCCTCTCATTATTTGCATCTTTAAGCGACAACAGCGACACGGTGATCCAAGGGGGTCATTTCAGAGCCTGGCAGAACAGCAAAAAGCTGAGGGTTTCTGTGAACATGTCTTATCTGGTCCATCCACAACTGGTAAAGTCATGTGAGTTCTATCAGGGAAGGAGAAGGCCAGCAAGCTTCCCAGAACAAGTCTGGGTCCATAGGTGTGGTTGGGCTTGGGAGGGAGAAGTAGAGTCAGAATGACCTGATTCCTATGGTGGCTGAGGGGATTTTCCACCTAACTCCTTCCAAGCTGGAAATGAAGAGGCCGCAAGTTCAGGAGGAAACACTGAGGTTGGGGAAAGTCCTGAGATGGACGTGACAGACTCTCAGTACTGGTCTTCCTCACTTGGGGTTCTCCTCCTCCATTCCTTCATCAGAGGCAGATGGGTGACTGCCACAAGACAGAGAATGAAGGAGGATTTTGAAAGTAAGTCCCGGATGCTGGCTCTAAAGCATCCTGACTCTAGTAGGGTTGATTAAAAAAAGAAGTAAAAAGAAAGCTGCGTTATGGGAGGTGCCATCAGAAGATGCCCCATCACAAATGTGGATGCCTAATATCCTGGGAATGGCCAGAAAATAGCTTCCTTCATGAGCTTATAGCTGACCAGGATCTGAAGGATGATTGAGAAACAAAGGAAAAAAAAAATGAAGATAATGAGTGTCAGTTAACTGTGATTATGCAACACATTACCCCCAGACTCATTGGTATAAAGGAGCAGTGGGCATCAGCTTGACTAAGTGGCTGTGGCTCCGAGCTTCACATAAGGTTGTAGTCCAAGAGAGACTTCTGTATTAAAACAAGAGCCAACAAACCTGGGTAAAAAAAAAATCTGTAATTCTTAATTGGGGTCTAATTAAAGTCACTCAAGTGTGGCTTGAGGTTTGCCTGCTCAGAGACACTGCCTGTTATAGAGTTGATTAGAAGGCAGGGAAGGATGGCACCAGCCTTGGCTGTATACCTACTGTGTGTGCAAAAGTGTCCGGATGGGCTCTTTTATTATTGACATGCATTATCTAATTCATAAGACCCTTACAACAATATCATCAGCTTATTATTGGGCTGACACTCGGCTAATAGTTTTATGTATTAAACCATTAAATGCTCACAATACGACTATAAAGGATGAACTATTGTAGATGAGGAAACTGAGGCACAGGAAGGCTAAGCAATTATGCCTAGGCCTTTGAAGTGACAGAATTGGGAGGCATTGCTGGTCTGTTTACTGATAGTAGACTATCTGGGTTTTGTAGTGCTGTGAGTAGGATAGGAATTGTGTCAAAAGTCACATTGCAAATAATTATGTAGCCAAGTATAATCTTCACAGTCTTTATATCCTCTCAGAGGCAATAAGCTGAGGTGTGGGGAGGTGGCTTCTTGGCTCTGCCCATGGAAACAGAAGGATGAGTGAAAACAGACCATACAACCATAGATACTTATAAGCTCAGGGGTTCTTGCTCCAAACTTTCCCTGCCTTCCTCAGAGACACATGCCCCTCCCCCCACATCCTTGCAGGCAGGATCTCAGTACATCCCTAGGCATGCCTTGTTCTCCTACATTGATTCCAAGACCCATTGTCCACATAGGTCAGGTGGAAAAGGAGGGAGCATTCATCGAGCCGTTCAAAAAGCTCCAAGGTATAGTGTGAGCTGTTAGATGGTGTGTGTCACAAACCCATCACAAACTGAGCGGCTTAAAGTAACAATCATTATTCTCACTCACACAACTGCAGGTCAGTTGGGTGGTGGGTTGGCTAATTTAACCTGGGATAGCCTTGGCTGGTCTCTGACAGGCATGGCTCCAGGTTTCACATGGACTGGGTCAGTTTTTCATGGGATTGTTGGGCCAACCATGACATGCGTCACTCGTGCGTGCTGTCACACTCCATTTGTGCCAAGTCTATTGACACCTTAAAGACCAAAGCAAGTTTCAGAGCCCAGCTCAGGGGTCAAGAACTGGGGAAGGGAACTTCCATCATGAGGTTCTGATGACAAGGACATAGACCACTCCAGAAGAATGTAGAGCTGGGCTGTGTATATGTAAGGGGTCAGAGTACGTGGAGGGAATGAGGCTGTCTCTGATCATAGCTATGTGCTTAAGCTGAGGTGGGTTAGTTAGATTCTCACTGGTATTCACAAACTACCAAGGGGGTACTTCAGGAAGCCCCAGCACACCTGCCAGAGACAGCAGGACAGGATTGCTCATGGACAAAATAAAAAGGTGGTCTGCACAGAATTGCCAGTATTAATAGCAACACCTCTGCCTGTCATCTCACCAGGAGTTCTTCATCCTGTGGAATCAGAGTTTGAGCTACAGCAGGACAGGAACACAGGAGAGGGCTTGCAAAGGCTGAGTGGCACATAGGAAGTCATGAACAGGAGGCTGCTATGACATGGACATAGGGTTGAGTTTCCCTATTAACCTTGTGAAATAAGTAGTCTTTCTTCTCTGATGGAGAAACTTAAATGTGCTCTACCTCTGCATTAAGAACCACAAGCCAGGGGTGGCGGGATGGCTTAGCGGTTAAGGCATTTGCCTGCAAAGCCAAAGGACTCAGGTTCGATTCCCCAGGACCCACGTTAGCCAGATGCACAAAGGGATGCATGCGTCTGGAGTTCATTTTCAGTGGCTGGAGGCCCTGGCTCACCCACTCTCCCTCTCTTTCTCTCTCCCTCTTTCTCTGTCAAATAAAGAAATAAAAATCAAATATTAAAAAAGAACCACAAGCCAGAAGCTTCCTGATACCAACATGCAGGACACACTCGGGAAGGTTGTGGGTCCAACATGGGGCACATGCTGCTCCAGGACACGGAACACACCCTCCTCTAGGTCACTACTGCGTTTCCAGCTGTAAGAGCTTTGACTACAAAACTCAGACGCAGATGTCTGTAGGGGCCAGGAAGATAGGCAAGGGTCTGGCGGGGGCCGGAGAGCTCATGTTCATTCATCGCAAGAGCTCATCCAATGGGTTGCTGCGGTATGGAAATGCAGCCTTGCCTCTGCCAGGTCTTCTTGCTTTTAAAGACAATTTGGAAATCTGCTTATTAAAGAATTTAAATGTTTTCAAAAGAACTAACAATGCAATCAAAAGAAAACATATTTGGACTTAATGGGCTCTCCTTCCCTCCCCTGCTCTCTCTCTCTTTCACTATAGGGTCTCACTATGTAGCCCACGGTGGCCTTTAACTCATGATCCTCCTAGTTCAGACTCCAAAGTGCTGGGACTGCAGGGCTAAACCATCAAGCCCCACTACCAGTTTACAGTCTCCACAACCACTACCTGAACCACATTATGTGACAAAATCAATACTCTTCTTTAAAATTAGATTTTTCCTCAAACCAGCTCCACCCACTCAGGGGATCTCTGAGGTGGTTATTGCCGTGATGCCTGGGACCCCAGGGGCTGCCTTTGCTGCCTGCCTCTGATTGCAGAAATGATACTCAATTTTATTCATTCAACCACTGCTTATTTATTGAGCTGAGCTCAGCAATGCTATTCCAGCGCTAGATGGGGCGGACATGGTCTGAGCTTTTAGAAATAAGCACACCAGGGAATGTGCCCCACAGACATTAATCACATTAACAAACACAGGCTAAATGATTGACACATTCCAGGAGAGAAGGGTATGACAGGAAGTCAGCCTTAACCTGAGTGCACGGACAGAGCCCGCCTCAGGAGACCAAGGTGAAGAGAGCTGGGGCCTTCTTGACCATGATGGAAATGTGTGCAGGACCACACACACTGAGCAGCTTGTAGAGATACTTCCTGAAGACTGGACTGCAGGGGGCAGGGAGTCTGAGCATGGGGAACAGAGCTACTGAGCTACTAGGGGCACAATGAAGCCACCCAGTCAGATGTGAGTGTCTCAAAGGTCACTTGCGTGCCAAGTGTGGAAGAAGTAGAGTGGATGAGGGTGGACAGAGACAATAGTGCCGATGATGTCACTGGAGTTGCTAGGGTCAGAGCTGGCTCCTAGCAAGCTGGGCTTCGTCACCTATCCTCAACATGCCAATTAAAGAGGCAAGAAAAGCCGAGAAAGGAGATTTATTCATGTGGCCACACTGGGAAGAGTAACAAATAAAGAAGTCCAGTGGCTCCCCAAGTTTATTTTCAGGGTCCTGAAATGAAGTTTGAGTTTGAATAGTGAGCAAGAGCTATGCATAACTAAGCGGTCTCATCAAGTTGTGGACCTGTTCTTCATTGACCCAGCATGGTCTTGGCACCAGTCGGTCCTCCAAGATGGTCTGATAAGTTGTCAGAAATCTCTTCCTGGGAGACAAGACTTTTTTTCTGGCTGACATCAAGATTCAGCCTTTTCCTTCTGCAGCAATGAGACTCAGGGAAATTCATTCCTTGGAGAATGTATTTCAATAGTCTGATAGCCAAAGGGAGGGACCAAGTGTGCCCTCTTGGAACATCTTTGCTCCTGTCAGGAAAATTACAATGAGAAAGGACAGAGGGCAGTATCAGGAAAGGCAGTACAGAAGGAGAAAAGTGCCAAAGGATGTATTTGCAGGTATAGCCAACCAGAAGCATCTGGACTGTTTCTATTGACTGTTACTGCCGGGCCGAGGCCTGAGGCTGACAGCTACGTCCCCAGGTAGGCTGCGTGTGAGCTGAGGATGACTCATTGGTCTTCATTTCTCAACCTCTGTGGACCACCCCCACCCTGTCTGGAGCTACTCTCTGGATCCCTGTGCCCACTAGCCTCGCCCATCAGGGTTCAGCACCTGCAGCTTAGCACTTTGAGATCTGCCATGTAACCTCTTCTAGCCTTGGGCTGAGTCCTTAGTTGGGGAACATTACACAACTGATAGGGGTCAGTTAAAGAGACCAATAGTCAAGGCTATCCCATGTGCTTACATATAGATAACTAATTTAATCAGTTTAATTCTTGTCCCCATTTTTCCAGTGAGAATATTGAGGTGCAGGGGAGGTATGGGTGGCACCATTCCACGGGCTACAATCCTACACTGAATAAAACGGAGAAAATCAATGGAGCTCCAGCATTCATCTCTCTGCTTCCTGACTACAATGTGACCAGCTGCCCCATGCTTCTGCCAACATGTCTTCCCTGCTCACACTGTGAGCTCAAATAAATCCTTAAGTTACTTTTGTCAGGTATTGCGTCACAACAATGAGGAACACAAATAATATAGAAGGTTAAGGTGAATCATGTGTGTGTATGTCAGCACTAAAAAATGAACCCGATGTGTTCCCAAATGCACACACATAAGCCTTTTTCCATGTGCGTGAACATAATGCTGTGGTCATGGGTAGCAGGGACCTTGTATGTGCTTCATTCTGCACATACTTAAGCTCTTCTCTATGTGTGTGAACATAGCACTGTGGTCTTAGGTAGCAGGTACCTTGTGTGTGCTTCATCCTGCCTTTTGTGAAACCCTCATCAAGTGGCTTTGCTTTCAATATTCCCAGCGCTGTGCCATCAAGGTGACCAGAGGGGGCCCTATCCTGGGCATGTCTGTCTTGGCGTGTGCATTTCCAATTATGCTCTGCCCTAGCCCCAGCTCTAAGAAGCAGGCCTGACGGCTGACTGGACCAAGGAGCACCTCATAATCCAGGAGGCTGTTTAAAGTATTGAGAGCCCCTGAGGTGTCCAGAAGTGAAGAGTTGTTTCATCAGTGGGGCTGGTCACAAGCTAAACCCATCAGCAGGTCCCCTGGGGGGTCTTGCTGGAGGATATGAATGCAATTGGCCTATAAATAGCAGGAGGCCAGCAGGGTGGATGTGCAGAATCAGGTGAGGAAGATGGACAAGACAGCAGGCAATCAGAAACACAGAGGCCCCACAGCCACACACCTAGGCTTCCTATCTCAAAGAATCCCTTTGAACAGCACTGAATTTGTCTAATAAGGAGTTGTCACAGGAGGTTGTAAATGCCTCCTGAAGTGCTTCCCTGATAAGGACAGCATAGGACAACCAGTCTCCCCAAGTGACTGACAGAGTTTGGCTAGGGTTCTCAATTTCTACTTCATGGGCAAGTGAGACCCCAGACATCCAGAAGAAACCTAGGTCCCAGAGGACATGACGCTGGGATAGAGGATCCCATCAGAACAGGGATCTGGGCCCAACTCTATGAGGCCTCCAGGCATCATCTTTCTCTGGGCAAAAATATCTTAGACAAAGTCTGTGTCCTTTACCAATGTTTTGTTTCCTCTTTTCTATGCTTAAATTCCTGAAATGTGAACTCCCACACACAGTGTAGGCCACTGTTTCCTAAAGTGTGTTCTAGGAAGCTCTGGTCTTACAGCATTGCCTCTTCCATCCTTCACCTTCCTCTCCCTCCAAAGTATTCCCAGTTTTAGTAAATTTGCCTTCAAGTACAAGGAGTGCATTATACCAGAGAAAGGCCCAAGGCCTCCAGGAGCCACAGCTGGGATACAAGGAGCCCAGCACCCAGTGTTGTAACTGCTTAGCCATCACTTTGTAGTTAAGCGGTCGGGGGGGGGGAGGGGGCTATGGATTTCGGTTTTCAGCAAAAGCACCTTTAATGATTAAGCTATAGACATTCTTTCAGGCTCATTTCCTTTGTAATTGAGAAGCCAGTGGTTTGGAAGAGGCATCGAAGACCCCCTATACAAAACTCACTGACCTGTTTCTGACTTCACTGGAGCATGCGGTTGATGTTGCCAAGGGCCAGTTTAGAGCACGCCACACTGAGAACCTGGCTCAAACATGCCTGTCTGGTCTGTCTACCTTTTCAACTAGTAAGCAGGAGGAGAGACAGGCTCATGCTTTCCAGACAGTCATTAATAAGCCGCTTAGAAACCGCATCCATCTACTCTGCCAAGAATCAATTCCTTCCGAGTGTACAGAACAGCACCTAACATTTCTCAATACCTACTGGGCACCTGCGCTGGGCTAGGAGTTTTTCTTACCATTTCACCTTCTTTTTCTTAAAAAAAAATTCTAATTTTTTAATTTATTTATTTGCAAGTAGAGAGCAACAGACAAAGAGAGAGAGTGGTGTACCAGGGCCTCCAGCCACTGCAAACAAATTCTAGACACATGTACCACCTTGTACATCTGGCTTACGTGGGTCCTGGGGAATCAGACCTGGATCCTTAGTCTTCACAGGCAAGTGCCTTAACCACTGAGCCATCTCTCAAGTCCCCCATTTCATTCTCTTAATGATCATCCAGAAAGGGAGAGTATAATCTGTGTTCTAACTGGAAAAACTGAAGTGAAGAGAATTCAAGTGACTGGCTAGGAGTATCCTGTTGAGTATTATTGGAGGTGTATCTAATATCCACCGCACTATCTCACAAGGTCACCCCATGAGATGGGAAAGTGAATGTTGTCAAAGAGGTCAGTGACCCACAGTACACCCACCAGGTGTACGGTGCTCCCAGCTCTCGACCAATGTCCTGTGATTTTTCATTCACTGGTAACATTCTTCTGGTGACAAAGGAGTGTGTGTCTTATGCTGCTTACCATAAGGTAAACTCACCTATGAGGAGATTCCTTCTCTGAAACTCCTGTGCCCACTCCCTCACTACTGGGCCATTGAAAGATCCCTCCCTCAGTGCTGGTTTATTGACTGACTTATTTGCACTGATGGGAGAATGCAGAACATGTGAGGGCCTTTCCTGCAGCCCTCTTTTCACTTACTGTGTCCTGGAGGTGAGTGGTGTACCTTTATATTTAGCATGCTATTAAGACTATATCTCTGAATCAAAACAGATGGCAGGTTGGAAGATTTCTTAGTGGTTAAAGTATTTGCTGGCAAAACCAAAAGACCCAGGTTCAATTCCCTAGTACCCACGTGAAGCCGGATGCACAATGTGGCACAAATATCTGGAGTTCTTTCGTGGTGGCTGGAGGCCTTGGCACACCCATTCTCTCTCTCTCTCCCTTCCTCTTTCTCCCTCTATGTCTTAAATAAATAAATAAATAAATATTTAAAAATAGAGATCATTCAAATTAAATGGGAAATTATGTTCAGCAGAGTCTGATTTTCTAGAGACACATAGGAGAAATAAGGTGGTGTGCTGAATTCAGAAATAATGGACTTCTCATCCCAGAACTGCCTCAAGAGTTTCCATGTGGAGTCACAATCTCTGCTAAGTGTACCCCCCAGTAGAAGGCTCAGCTTCTGGAGTATGATGAACTTACTATATTTTATTTTTACTATATTATATTTTATGTCATGTTTTGAGATACAGAATACTTGATATAAGATCTTAAGTGAAACTTACAAGACATTAAAAGTTTAAAATCCACTGCTTTGGTTTGAGTAGGGGAGGGATCTGGAACTCCAATCACATTGTCCTGTCTCCAGGATACTCTATGCAAGTATCTCCATGGACCACAATGCAAGCCTGAAAGCAACACATTTTATTTCAACCATTTCCTGACCCTTGACAGTTTGATTCCTATTTGCCAGTAGAAGTTAATCTCAGGTCATTTCTTGCAAGAAGCCTTTCTGACCTTTATGCACAATGAGGGTCTGAGTTCTCCAGCTTTGTGTGCTCTTGTATGAATGCAGTAATCACTGCTGGGTATACATGCTTCTCTTCCATAGCATTCAGAAGCCCTTGAAGGGCCAGCTCGTGTGCCTGGGCCATGGCATGCAGTGAATGGAAACTAGATTTATATTTAATGGGACTCCCACTCCAGACCAACAGGAATCCATCTATATCTTTCCTAACTTACTCAGGGACTTTCCCACCCAAAACTGAGGCAGCCCATTCCATAGTAAGACTATTGTGATAATGTGCTTCTTCTCATTTATTTATTTATTTTATTTACTTATTTGCAAGGGGAGAGAGAGAGAAAGAGAGGAAGAGAGAATGGGTATGCTAGGGCCTCCAGCCACCCTTAAACGAACTCCAGATGATGCAATACCTTGTGCATCTGGATTTATGTGGGTAATGGGGAATTGAACCCAGGTCGTTAGGCATCACAAGCAAGTGCTTTAACTACTGAGCCATCTCTCAAGCTCCAATTCTCATTTTTTGAGCAAAATTATGTTTCCTACTTTCTAGAGATATGTAGAAAAAGACTGACACCTTTTCTATAATTGAACCTTCAAGTGTTTGAGGACAGAAATTCTCACCATTCCCAGCCTTAGCTCTTGCTGGTGGGTTGTTATTCTTAGTCCTGCTTGTTTGTTTTCTTCTGCACACAGCCACATTTGCTCTAGCCCTCCTCAAGTCTGGAGGTGGATTCTGAAGGTATGAAAGTGCCTCATGTTTATTCTTCTTTTGTGTTTGACTTCTCCTTTAGCTGCATCCCATTGCTCCAGTCTGGAAACTCTCCCAGGGCTCTGTATTTTTAGGCTCCTTCTCCATCTTCTATGGGAGAAACTCTAAACTCACAAATAAGAAGATGCCCTGTAGCCCTTTACCTCTTCGTTTAGCAGAATGGCTGATGTGTGAGTCCAGTATTTCTTTTATATAGGTCACCTTGGGCTACAATTAAAAAGCAGAGGGCGGAGAGCTTTGTTTCGTGTCCTCCCCTATCTATCCCCAGCACATGAGAGGGCTTTGACCTGTCTGAGGTGTTCAGTAAATATGTGTTGAATAATTGAAATGGGTCGGACCAATGCAGGCATTTCCTGGGCTTAGTACAATGGAGACGGAGCAGAGCCTGTCATGCTAATAAACTGACAATCACATGTGGACCCTCACATGTCCATATAAAATGTGATATTCTGCCATGCCCTGCTCACATCTGCAGGTAGGGACAGGGCCAATTCATTGCTAGTAAATGCTGCCTGAAAACACAGGAAAGCCAAATGGAGCCTGATGCCAGGAAAAGAAATGAGTAGAAATGGTAATAAAAGCACTAATATTGTTTTACATTTGTTGAAGGCTATGTATGTGGCACTTTATACACATCATGTCACTTCAATCTCACAGTTCTATCGTTTTAGAAGAACCACATGATTCTCAGGTCCCCTGCTCATTTGCAGCATGGATCCTCTCGGTGCCTGCTAAGGAGTAAGTGTCCTGAGGGCAATGTCTGTCCTTGGTCTTGAGAGACTATTCACTTGCCCTATACAAGTGAGATTGATGAGAAAGGCTGAGAAGCTGCTCTTACTCTTGCCTTAGGGGGATGCTCTGGTCACATGACAACAACAAAAGAACCTTACGATGAGGAAAAAATATACTTATATTTATACATAAACATGCCTATTTAATAGTAAATGCAAAGGTTGTTTTCAACCTCTTTTTAAGTAAAATAAATTCAATGCATTGTTTGCTTCTTTTTTATAAACTCAGTGATACTTAGAAATAATTCAATACAGTGAAATTCACTTCTTTTAAGTATAAAGCTCAGTGAATTGGAGAAATTTATATAGTAATAACCACCACTACAATCAATATATAAAACACTTTTAAAATTCCCCAAAGGCCCCATGAACTCCTTTTCATCCAGTCCCTTCCATCCACTCCCAGATTCGTTCAACAACTGGTCTAAATACTCTCTGTTCAATTAGTTGTCAAAATATTCCATCAATGGAATCATCTGAATAGAGCCATCTGTACCTGACTTCCTTTGCTGAGCCTGACGCTTGTGAGACCCGTGCACATTGCATGTTGACACTTGTGGTTTGTTTCCTTTCATTACTGATTCTTCTTTTTTGTCTTCTATTTTCCAAGGTAGGGTGTCACTGTAGCCCAGGCTGACCTGGAATTCACTATGTAGTCTCAGGGTGGCCTCGAACTCTTGGTGATCCTCCTACCTCTGCCACCCGAGTGCTGGGATTAAAGGTGTGAGCCACCACGCCCAGCTATTGCTGCTTCCTATTGTGTTATAGAATAGTGTGTGCCCATCCCTTGATATTATTTCCTCTTAACATGCTTGGTAGAAATCTCCAATGAAGCCTGGGTTGGAAAGATCAATGTCATGGAAGAAGTAGCTCCCTGGATATTTGGGACCCTCGCACACTGGGTATAGAAGTCACTTTTTCTTTCCCTCACATTATAAGTGAGGTGTCCACTACCTGATTGATACTAGATGGATTTTGGATCAGAATGAGCTCCATGGGGCAGGAGAAGAGGAAAGTACGAGGATGGGACAAAGGCTGGAAGGGGACAGTGGAAGGAGGAGGGAAATGTCAGAGAAATGGCATTCAAGGCTTCAAGAATAGAGCTCATGGGACAGAGAAACCATAATGTCTCAGCCTCCCCATGGCTGACTTAGTAGATAAGATAATAAACCAAGGTTACATTGTTTTCAGTTTGCTATTTTCATCCTCTATAGAAAGTGAGAAAAAGCAAGCTTCATAAAAACAGGCGGTTCCTCCCAAGATCTCCAGTCCTGTCCAGACCAAAGTGGTTTGGACAAGCTTTGGATAAATATCTAATTGCCTTTAGATCCTGGAGAAGCAAAATATCCAGATGCTTTGAAGGGTTCTGGTGCCACCAACATTTCTCCGAATTTCCGCCCCCCTCCTCAGATCTTTCCAATGGGGGCACAGCCAATTTGATCATATGCTAAGTAGAGCCCCATGGCTGCTTCAGGCAGGAGTGGGACCTCAGGCCCTAGGAGGCCCTTCTCTGCTGCAGCCTGAGAAGACGCGAGTTTTGAAATGACTTGCTACCTGAGTGTGCACAACAGTTTGCCCTGCTGAGACAGGCTAAAGCGTGACTGTCACTTACATTCTGATTTTCCTATGCTATTCCAGAAGGCTGTGACTTTTAAAAATCAATAAGGTGAGTTCCAAATAGGAATAATGGGAGCCCAGTAGGGGATATGATGCAGCACGTGCTTGGGGTGTAGGACCATGGATCCTGAGAACATTTGCAGTTTCCCTCATCTGAGCTTGCTGGAGTAACTTTATAGAGACATACGGAATAGAAGGATGGTTGCTAGGGGTTGAGGGATGGGGGAAGGGATGTTCTTATGTAATGGGTACAAAGTTTCAGTTGGGGAAGAAAAAATATTTTCAAAATAGATGATGGTGATGATTACATAGCAACATGGTAAATACACTTAATACCACTAAACTGTGTTCTAAATGGTTAAAGTGGCAAATTTCAAGTTCAACATATTCTATCACAATAAGGACAATACGCTTAATCATCCCCTTCTCCTTTACAGAAGATAAAAGTAGAACTGCCAATGAGCTTCTGGGCACATAAGGTCTATACCAGTTCTTTGACTATAAAGTGCTATACAAGACAAGGAAAATGGACTTTTTCTGGGGAATAGGGAATCTAAAGTACTTATGTTGTATTGCAGATAATGGAAAAGTGAACAAAACTTTTTTTTTTTTTTTTGTAATTCAAGGAGTTCCTTGGATTACAGAAGTAAAAATACACACTGATAATATTTTCATTGTATATCAGTTTCATCCTCTGCTAAGGTTACCCTCATTTAGCAAAATGGTGGTTTCTATGCTGGAGAGATGGCTTAGTGGTAGAAGCATTTGCCTGCAAAGCCTAAGGACCCAAGTTTGACTCCCCAGGTCCCACGTAATCCAGATGCACAAGGTGACACATGCATCTGGAGTTCGTTTACAGTGACTGGAGTTCCTGGTGCATCCATTCTCTCTCTCTGAATGCCCTCTCATTGGGCCCACTGGGGATTCTGTTGGTTAGCTCAAACCAGTTGGAGGCTAACAAATGCAGAATGCAAGAGTCAAGGTCACTCCTGTGTGGTTGAGCCTCAAGTCAGGTCTGCACCTGCAGGTTTAATTAGATGCGATCTTTGTCTCTGTTGCTTGTGGCCAAAAGATTCCTGACTGGCATGTGATTTTGCTACAGACATGGAAGGATGTATATAAGTAGAATTATGTGGATGGTAGAAAATTGAAGAATTAGGTCCCTCTGGACTTTGGTTATTTAAGTAAGCGAGGTTGTAAGGTTATATTCTCACAGTGAGAGGTGTGCTCATGGGAGGTAAAGCACTGAATTCTAGAGTGGAAACATTTGAAATACACAACATGAGAACAGGTCAAGAATGCGGTTTCAGGAAACCCAGATTTCCAGGCTATGTTAGTGTTGAGATGAAATAATTTTGTAGACTTCTGTTTGTGGTAGTTTGAATAGATGGCCCCAATATATTCAGGATTTTATTAAATAACTTTGTAATTTAGATCTGCAGCCACCTGGCTGGGGGGATGTGTCATTGTAGGTGGGCTCTAGGGTCCACCCTTAAGGTGTGAGGTGTGGATTTGGAATTCTAGTTTAAAGATATGCAAAGTGCTTGAGCTTTGCCTGGAGTTCCTGAAGTGTGCTTGCTTGCTTTTTGGCAGTGGTTTTTTCACTATGCTTGGGTCTATGAAACCAGGGCAGATTCTTCTGCCATTATGGAACTTCCCCTGAGTTTGTAAGATTCAAATAAATGACATTTCTCTCATAAATTGTGTCTTGTCTGGAGGTTCATCCCAGCAAATGCCTCTGTCAGCTACACTACTGAAGACTCTTCTATAACGAAAAGCATATACCAAGCATGTACTAGACTCTAAGCCACCTAATACTTGCTGTACTGGGGATTGAACTTGCAGCCACGTGGATGCTAAGCAGGCTCTCTATCATTAAGCTACAATCCTAGCCCCTTTTTACTTGTTACTTCTTTTTAATTTTGAGACAAGCTTCACTACATTTCTAGGATGACCTTGAACTAGTTCTATAGCCAAGACAGACATCATATCTGCAAATAGCTGGTATGATAGAGTGGCACCATTAGACCCAGCTTAGGTGTCATTCCAGCCATGGAAAAATACCCATTGTCCTAGAAGTCATCAAGTGGCTGATGCATATGCCACAGTAAGCCAAATACAGGAGATATCCAAACCACATTCCAAACCCCAGGGGAAGATCTAGAAACCATGACTAAGCAAATAACAACGAGTACACCTAGCACTCTGATTGTGGCCTCTGGGTGCCATTTCCCACCAAAGACACCAGGGTTCCTTGGCGAAATAACTGGTTCTATGTCTGCAGCATGGAATATACCAGAAGAGCCTGGAACGTCTTGTTACACAGAAATTAAGGACACTGAGTCATCAGAGTGGTGCTACATGGACTCCTAAGAACTTAAATGATAATTCCCCACTGGCCAAATGTGGAACAGTTTGAGCTCTCTAACTGCAATACATTAAAGTACATCAAAGATGTATGCACGTGTGTGTGTGCACGTGCACATGCACTTGTATGTGATGTGTGTGTGTGTATATATATATATATATATATATATATATATATATATATATATATATGTTCACAGTAATAAGAAGAAAATAAAGAAGAAAAGAAGTCTTAGTTAATCTTGGAGGGATGCTGGGAATAGTGATTTGAAGGTTGTAAGCTCTGGCATTCCTCCAAAGAGGTGCAGTTTGCATCTCCTTTCATTGACTCTGGGCGGGCTCATGTGCCTGTGGTCATTAAGGAACGTGGTGGCAGTGACACTGTGTGACTTCTGAGACTGAAACTTGTTAGGACTGAATACTGGACCACGCCCTCTCAGAAGCCAGCTGCCATATCAAAAGCCCAAGGACCCTGTGACCACCATGCTATGAGGAAACCCAGCATAGCTACGAGCAGAGAGAGTTAACCCAACAGCCCAGAAAAGAGGGTGACAAAGCCATCGTGAGTCCCAGCAGACAATACATGAAGCAGAAGAACTTGGCTGAGCCAGCCCAGAGTGAAGAACTGTGAGGAATAATGAATGCTGATTGTTTGGGGGCTATTTGTTACTTAACAATAGATAACTGAGGCCCCTGAGAGATACTTCATTAGTTAGTCATTACTTTGAAAATAAAGGGAAACAATCAAGCACGTATCCTGCCTTTCACTTGTAAACTCCAAAAGCAAACACTAGATGAAAGCAAACTCGTTTTAATTGACACACCAACAAACAAGTGAAGAAAAATACTAGAAATAAAGTGCCAGCATTTCCCAACTCCATAAATTAATGCACCTTCGCTACTAAATTCCCAACAGTGGGAAAACAGATAGATATGGTCTTTCCATTTTTTGACTTTTGAGATGGGGGTCTTGCCCTGCAGCTCAGACTGGCCTTGAACTCGTGATTCTTATATTTCACCCCTCACCATCCCAAGTGCCTAAGATTACAGGCACACACCACTCCAACCTGACAAGATATGTGTGATTCTTTATGACACTCATGAAAGTGTCTTACTAAAAAATAAATTCTTAATCTGGTTATACTACAAGATCTAACTATCAATGTATAAAAAACACAGTGAACAGAAAAACAGATTAAATGATACCACATAAATACAGTTAGCAACATATAAACCATGATCAATTAAGTAGGAAAACAATCCGCTTTCATTAAAGATTGCAGGAGGGAAAAAAATGAAAGAGTTGGAGGAAAAAGGCATCTGTAGATTAAGAGATTTAAAATAAAATATACCATCAATTATAACATATCTTACTTGAGTCCTGATTCAGAGAAATAGTACATAAAAATATAAAATTTATGAGACAATTGATCCTTATAAACATGGATTAGATATTTGATAATGTTAAAGAATTATTAAGGGTTTTAGGTGTGATAATGGAATTGTAGATTTTTTAAAAGATTCTAATATTTTGGCAATTAATACTGCAATGCTTAATGGAAGGGTGTGAAATACAGCATTTACTTCCTAGCAGTGAGAGAGGGAAAGAGGCTGTGAGTGAATGAGACAGTCATTAGTTGCTGATTGTTGGGGTTGGGTGCTGGCAGTGTGACGAAGGGTCATTATTCTGTCAACTTTAGTGCACGGCTTACATTTTCTGTAATAAAAGATTCAAAGGTTCTGTATGTGGCCCCATCAGCCTTTGTTGTTTTTTTTCCAAAAGCTCTCTGCTCTTACAGGGGAGGCCTCCTCTCAAAAGCCTCAAAAGCTGCCTGTGGTGGTAGCGATTTTTTAAAATTAAATTTTATTTTTTAAAAGGTTATACTCTGCAGCTGGGGAGATGGCTTAGTGGTTAAAGCACTTGCCTGTGAAGCCCAAGGACAGAGGCTTGATTCAACGGTACCCATGTAAGCCAGATGCACAGGATGGCCCATGGGTCTGGAGTTCGTTTTCAGTGGTCAGAGGCCATTATTACATATCTTGCCCAACTAGTTGATTATGTTCCTGGCAGGATCTCCTGCTTATTCACACTCTTGGTGACCATTATCCCCCAGCAGCTCCCACAGCACTTTCTAGTGCCATGAGGGCTAGCCAGAAGAAAACCAGTTTTCCTCTTTGTTCTAGCATGATGTAGACATCCTGTGGTTGTAGGTTGTGGCGTCTTCAGCGATAGGGTCTTACCTTTTAGCTCTGGTAGGTAACCAAGTACTTTGGAAGTGGACTACATTATTTTGGTGACCACAAGGATCTCCCTGACCAACAGTTCACTGTGTGGGGTAATCCATTTCTGGCCCTGAAATTTACTAGCCAAAGAAACTAGTTTTAAAGTTAAGCTTTCTCCATCTTCTTCTGTCCGGCACCCCCGCCCCTTTGTTGAGAATTATATCTTGCAGAATGCTATCCAGGAGGAAGTTTTCTGTGGCACTGATTCATGCTTTTATTAGTTTTGTGTACTTACCCCACACCGTCTTTTCCCCATGCCCCCCTGAAGACCCTTCAGCCCCTGTTTTCTTCCTTCCTTCCTCTTTAATTTTTATGTAGATGTACAGTACATGTGTCTGAGGTCATGCCAGCCCAAAGGGAAGAATGGCAGCCACAAAAATGCATTCTTTGGCTCTGCTCCACCAGGTCTGCAGAAAACCAAGCCCGTCCAGTTCCCATCATTCTCTTCTTCCTGCCAGAGCCATGTTCCTTTCACCTTGCCATGGCACGGGTGCATTCCGTGGCTGCTGTGGCCGTCCCCACTGGGCCCCTCATGCTGCTTGTGTCCATGAGATAGTCTGTGCCTAGCAGGCTGTCTTTCTCCACAGCCACAGTGTTTCTGATGGTGGTGCTCACAGTGGTCTGGGTTTGATTCTCTGGGTCCCACATAAGCCAGATGCACAAGGTGGTACATGCGTCTGGATTTCATTTGCAGTAGCTAGATGCCCTGGTGTGCCTATTCTCTCTCTCTTTCTCTGTCTCATCTAAACATAATTTCTAAAAAAAGAAGCATCAGGAGCTACTCCCTAGAATGTCTTGATATTGTCATGAGCCTGCCCTAATGAGTTCATGGGCCTCACATTGCTTCAGGGTGACCATTGCCCTGGCCATGGATAAGTGGATCAGGGAGGGCCTTAGCTAACCTGAGCCACCAGCTTCCATAGAGGCGCGAGGTTGAGAGAAAGAGTCTTTGAGGTTGCAGTCATACCATGTGATCTCAAGCATCCATTAAACTACAGACACAGGAAGGAAGAGCAGAGGTCTCCAGTTTCCTGACAAATCTTGTGTCCCATGTGCTGAGAGGAGCAGAAAAGATAGATAGGGATAGTACCTCTTAAATTCCTACTATCTTCTCTTCCACTCTGGTTTCCAGCTACATCCTTATCCTTGGGTTTTGAGATTCAACTCATATCCTTAAAATAATTTCTCATTTTCTATTTAATCTAGCCTCAAATACTTTCTGTTACTTACAAACAGAGTCTCAACAACCTGAGGGAACACCTTTCATTTATACTTATTTTTATTTTTTGTGTGTATGTAAATGCATTTTGTGTGTGTGCAGGTACACATGCATGTAGAGGCCAAAGGTCATCAAGTGTCTTCTTCAACTGTTCTCCAACTAACTTACTTTTTGAGACAAGGTCTCTCACTGAATCACCAATCTGGCTATGCTTGCTATGGTCATTTGATTCAGGTGTCCTCCATATATTTATGTGTTCTGAATGCTAGGTCCCCAGCTGGTGGCGATTTGGGAATTGAAGACTCCCAAAGGTAGTGTATTATTGGGGGCAGGCTTATGGGTGTTATAGCCAGCTTCCCCTTGTCAGTGTTTGGCCCACTCTCCTGCTGATGTTGTCCATCTGATGTTAGCCAGGAGGTGATGTCCACCCTCTGCTCATGCTGTTGTTTTCCGCTGCCATCATGGAGCTTCTCCTCAAGTCTGTAGGACAAAATGAACCCTTTCCTCTCATAAACTGCTCTCGGTCAGGAGTTTTCTGACAGCAACGCAAAGCTGACTGCAACAACAGCTAGCCAGGAAGCCTCGGTGTTCCCAGTCTCTGCCTCCCCAGTGCTGGGTTTACAGATGTGTTGCATCACTACCATGTGGTGCAGGGGATCTGAACTCAAGTCCTTATGTTTGCATAGCAAATACTTTACCCCTAAGTCATCTCTCCTCCCCCCTTTTCTCTTATTTTTAGTCTGCTCTGACAAAGCTTTTGGATGACTTCTGAATTCTCCTTATCAGAGGAACAAGATTGTAGAGCCACGTTAGGCTCAGAATAACTCTTCAGCTGGCCCCACTGCTAAGCTGGGCTCTGTCTGGCCCTTGCCCTGTAGCGGACAATTTCCTAGGCAGTTTCCAAGGTCTTTCACTTGCACGTGTTTCTTTTGGGTCTAGCCCCACAGCAGCCCTGAAAAATATGAGGAGACCACATTTGAGAGTAAAGGTGTGTCCCTTTCAGCTGTGTCTCCTAAGTCCCATGGCAACCCCCATGTGGAGGGCTGAGTTAACTTCTGCTGCTGCAGGTAAGGCCAGCGTGGAGTCCATGCTCCTGCAGCTGTATTTGGAGACTCATAGACTGACTGATGATGGAAGAGACAGCCTCGCATTTCCCATTTATCATAGCCACTGCTGCTTTTACAAAAAACGATCCTTCGACAGGGTAAGAAGTTATGTTAATTTAAAGTAATTGCTTACATTGTTCAAATTGCTCTGTTTAATTGCTTTTAAAAGTGAAAAGAACTCAAGAAGGGAAGCCATGTGAAGGCTTCCCAGCTGGGTGCTCCTATGTGCATATATGAGCAGCTCTGGCCTTACAGAAGCCTGGGAGCGAATTGGAGCCGTATCACGAGCCTTGAGCTAATGGGGAAAGAGTGGTGTCTGTTCTGAGCCCTAGGTAGACTTTTGGTTCCTTAGACTCTGACTTCGTCCCTCCTTCCTTTCCTCCTTTCTCCCTTCCCTCCTTTCTTACCTCCCTCCTTCCTGTTCTCTCCTCTTCCCCTCCCCTCCTTTGCCTTCCTCTGCTATCTGCTTTCACTTCATTTTCCTCCCCTTCTCGCCCATGTTTAATCAACTAAAGTGAATTAAGTGTTTCCACATTCATAATGTATTTTGATCACATTTGCCTTCATTACCCTGTCTTATCTCTGCCTCCCTGCTGAACCCCTTTTTTCTTCTCAACTAGTACCCCTCCTAGTTTCAGGTCGTTTTTGGTAATCACTGACTTTTGTTAGGACTGCTTGGATAAGCATGTGTATATATGGGGGGGGGAGGGAATCATTATTTACTGGAGCATAGGCAGCATGCCAGTGGCTATAAATCCGAAGCCAGCGACTTCCCCCCTCTGAGCAATTGTCAACGCCAGTGGTGCTCAACCCTAAAAGGGACACTAATATAACGCCTCCAAGGCTTGCAGAACATCACAGAAAGAGCAGGAAGAACATGGGGACTGGACGGTAGAGAGGAGTGTTGTTGAATGCTGTCTTCTGGACATGACAGGGCCTTTGGCCTCATGAACTCATAGCATCTGCAATTACCTGCATGAAGACCTGCACAAGCATGGGCCCGTCAGTCAACATTCCGTCATGGATGGGAGAGGAGCTCGCGAAGCTTCAACCCTCCGTGAGGAACTATCAGCAGTTACGAATCTTGTGGCCCAAAAGCTCTAAATCCCAAGATGCGACACAGGGAAAGAGGTGTGCATGCACAATACATGAGCAAACAATAATTGCCTCTCTAAGGTTAGAAGGAGGGATCCAGTGTACTCATAAGATCTCCCAGAAGTCAGCACTTGCGAGGTTTTTGATATAGCTGCCTTGGAAGGATATTAAAGAAATAAGCGGAAGTTGGAGGAGTGATGGGAAAATAATCTTTTAGAGAAGCATTAAGACAGAGAGAAGCAATTTGCAGGCTTTTCTGTGTTGTTTGAGTAATGCCTCATATTTTCTCTGTGAAATGATCAAAGACAAGACTCGGGGAGGAAAACCCATTATCCTAATTTTCAGCAGAGGCTCAGGGATGGTAACAAAAGACTCCATGGTTGGAAAGTGGCTGAGGTGACCAGCCCCAGTGTATTCATCAAAGCCACCACAGCAACATCCCCTACAGGAGGTAACAGATGGCTGTGTACTTGCTGGTTATGGGCATGCTTCTCCACTCAGAGAAGTCGGGCGAGGGGCTCATCAGTGAGACCACTGCATCTGTCAGCTTATGGGGTGGGTGGAATGGGTACAGCCACCCTAGACATCCCAGAAGGACTATAACTTGGATGGAACTGACAAGGTTGAGGTGTGTGTCACCACACAGGTACATGGGAGTGCAGAGGGCTAGGGCTGACTTGGACCTCTCTTCTATGAGAATCAGCTAGATGCACCCAAATAAGAATACTTCCTGAGAAATACAGGGCTTCAATCTTCGATGTAAGCCTTAGTTTCTGTGTCCTGTAATATCAGGATAATTGTATGTGCACTCCAGGAGTCTGATTGGGTGGGAAAATGAAATGATTGAAAGACCTTGGCACAAAGCTTGGTGCTTAGAAATGCCTGGCGTGTAGAAATACTCACCAAAGGAACACTGGGGGAGTAGTTCTCCACAGGAAAGAAGGCAGCAGACAAGCAAGAAGCATTCTTTTTTAAATATGTATTTTATTTTTATTTGTTTATTTGAGAGAGAGAGAGGGAGAAAGAGAGAATGGATGTGCAGGGCCTACAGCCACTGCAAGAGAACTCCCTTGTGCATCTGGCTTACGTGGGTCCTGGAGAGTCGAACTGGGATCCTTTGGCTTTGCAGACAAACACCTTAACTGCTAAGCCATCTTTCCAGCCCCATGAAGCATTCTTTACGAAGCCTGGAGGGCTGACCTGCTACAAGTTTTGCAAGGGGGTCAGGATGGTCTGTAGTGTCCCACACTTTTTGATCTTGGCAATGTCCTTTAGTAAGAGTTTTCAGCTCACCTCGTGCATTCCAGCTTGCTGTCATAGAATGTCTTCAGTCTTGGGGCTCACTGGTTGACAACAGTGTAAAGAGCTGCCTCTCAGGGAGTTTACATTACGCATGGACCAAGACTATGAGGTAACGGAAGATGCTGCAGTGGTAACATTTCAAAATTTTGGACTTTCTACCCACCAGCATTTTTGTCTTAAACCAGAGCCTTCATTTCTAGAATCCTGAGAATGATAACATGTGAGGTTCTTATATTTCTCATTGCAGTCCTATGAGGCAGGTAGACAGACACTGATGCTCCCCATTTTCAAAGAAAGGAACTTTTTTAGGTAGCAGGGCTACAATTAATAAAGCTGGGATTAAATTTAGTTTTCTGTGAGTCTTAAGATAGGAGGCATCTCACTTTGTATTATGCATTGTGTTCAATCCCTCCTGTGGTGGTTTGAGTGGGAATGTACGTTCTCCCATAGCTGGATGTATCTTGGATTAAGCTTGGAACTTAAGTCTCTAGCAGCCTGCTGGAGGGTGTATCGGTGGGGGCGGATCTTAAGTCCAGTGTGTTCAGAGCAGTTTGGAGTGCAGGCTGTTCCTGCTCACTGGCTGTTTTGGTAATATCCTTCTGCTTGGATCTGTGAAAGTGATCCAGCTTCTTCTGCCCGGATGGAACTTACCCTGGGTCCTGCAAGCCTGAAATAAACCCTTTCCTCCCATACACTGCTCCTCAGTAGGTGTTTGTCTCATCATCTTGAAGCTAACGGCGACACCTCCCTACACTCACCTGCTCTTGGGAGCACTATCCTGGGTTCTCTAGTGAGGCGATCATGATACCTGTCTTCCCAGCCACATTTTAGCTGTTCTTCCTTCTCTGCTTTTATTACCTTACAAACACTCAGCAATTCATCTCAATGCCTTTACACCCTGCCTTGAGTTACAGCAATGTCTCTGTGTGGTGCTTTATTCAGGTGTCCCCCATAAACTCAAGTGTTCTGAAGCTAGGTTCCCAGCTGATAGAGATTTGGGAATTAATGCCTCCTATAGGGAGTGTATTGTTGGGGATGGGCTTATGGGTGTTATAGCCAGTTTCCCCATGCCAGTGTTTGGCACACTCTCCTTTTGCTGTTGTGCACCTTATGTTGGCCAGGGGGTGATGTCCACCCACTGCTCCTGCCATCATTTTCCCCTGCCATCATGGAGCTTCCCCTTGAGCTTGTAAGCCAAAATAAAACTCTTTTTCCACAAACTGCTCTTGATCAGGTAATTTCTACCAGCAATGGGAACCTGACTGCAACAGTAAAGTGGTACTGAGCAGTGTGGTTGCTGCTAGACATCTGACTGTGTGGCTTTAGCCTTTTCGAGCTGATTTTTAAGAGGAATGTGGAAGGATTTGAAACCTTGTCCTAAGAGATGCCTTGCAGTGCTGTAAGTACAGCTTGATGGACTATTCTGATCAGAGTTGAAAGACCTGAATGCAATAAGAACTGTAGACTGTGAGGTTTGGCTTATGAGGGTGAGAAAGAGCTTTGCTTGGCCTGGGCTAGCTGTTTGTGTGAAAAGCTTGCTGTCATGCCCATGTCCTGAGAAGTTGTGCAGGGTTGCTTTGCGTAGAAGTGAACTGGTGTGAGCAGAGGGATATGGCACAGAAAGAAAAATCTTTGGGTGACCTGCTGCCCATTCAGCTGCAATTGAGAGATTACAACCTTTGAGATTGGGTCAGCTGACCTGCTCTGAGAAAACAGGAAGAATGTAGATTATTTTGAAGAGGCCTGAGTGCTCAAGGAGTGTCCTGTTCTTTAAAGTCTGCTTTATCGCGCCCTGGATTATCAAATTGGCAACCTACCTGGTATTGTGGAGTATAAGAAATGCAGAAAAGAGAGGGTCATTGAGTTTGCAACAAGGTCTTCTGTTTTGGAAATGGCCATGGGCAGTGTGAAGCAGGTTTGCTGGATGCCTGTATGGAGACCTGATGGAGCCATGAGGATGAATCGTGGATTGCAGTGGAGACCCAGTGGAGATTCCAGAACCATGAGATGGCTTCTAAGGAAAGCTGATGGCCCCAATGAAGTTTTCCAGGACTGTGAGTAGCCTAGCTAGAGGGGCGGAATTGGAATGCCAGAGACTTGTTGCTGGTTAGAGTTATCAGACTTGGAGATTTGTCCTGGCTACAGTTGTTGAACTTGAAGCTACAGAGTTTGATGTTTGCCCTGGTTGTTTTAAATATTATATTTTTGAGTATTTCTTTGCTATGCCCAATGCCATCTTTTGCAGTGTGAATGTTATTCTGTGACATTATGGGTTTTTAACATTATGTTTTGGATTATGGCTCAGTTAAAGACTTTGGATTATGTGGATGTATGAACATCATTGAGAATGATAAAAATTATGGGGGCTTCTAAAGTTGGATGAATGCATTACATTTTCAATCATGGATGGTTATCAGTTTATGGGGGCTAGGTGCAGAATGTGGTGGTTTGATTCAGGTGTCCCTCATAAACTTAGGTGTTCTGAAGCTAGGTTTCTAGCTGATGGAGATTTGGCAATTAATGCCTCCTGGAGGGATTGTATTGTTGGGGGCAGGCTTATGGGTGTTATAGCCAGTTTCCCCATGCCAGTGTTTGGCACACTCTCCTGTTGCTATGGTCCACCTTATGTTGGCCAGGGGATGATGTCCATCCTCTGCTCATGCCATCATTTTCCCCTGGCATTGTGGAGTTTCCCCTCGAGCCTGTAAGACAAAATAAAACTCTTTTCCCACAAACTGCTCTTGGTCAGGTAATTTCTACCAGCAATGTGAACCTGACTGCAATACTCTGCATCTTATTCCTTCTATTAGGCTGCATGAGAACAGAAGATGTCTTACCTTGGTGCTATTTCACTCCTTTTCCCTAAGACCCTAGTGTATTATCTGGCATAGAGGATGTAATCAATGTTCAATAGATGTTTCTGGAGTAATTAGTCATAATTTATCATGTATATTAAATCCAGACTATATTGTGTGGTAGAATAGCATTTTATTTTATTTTAGAGAGAGAGAGACAGAGAGAGGTGAGGGGCGACCTTGTGCTTGGCTCACCTTTGTGCATCTGGCTAATGTGGGATCTAGAGAGTAGAACATGGGTCCTTAGGCTTTGCAGGCAAGCGCTTTAACCACTAAGTCATTTCTCCAGCCCTAGAATAGCATTTTATTTCAACCAACCTATTTTATCCTGATTTACTTGCATCTTGAGACTTCTACTTCTGACCAGGCAAATCAATTGGAATCACACTGTCATGAGGATGAAGGGGGTCTCAAAATAAAACAGAGAACAAAGATGTCAGATTATTAGCTTTGGAATTAAAAATTTGAGCAGAGATAAAAGGTCAAATTTGTAGTCCAATGGAAATTCATTTTTCTTCTCATCCAGCCCAACACACATGTGTGCACCACCCCCTACCCTAGTGTTAAGATTCAACAAAGGGGGAAGGGCAGGAGGTGGGAAGCTGAAATTGCATTTGAATGAGCAGGAAGAACCTCATGCCTAGAACTGTGGTACAGGTAGGTAGTGATGCCCTGGAGGCCTTCTGACTGTGTATGAGCAGAGGACATGGTCCTGGATAAGAAGCCATGACACTTCCTAAGACATAACTGAAGAAGGTAAGCTACCCAGCAGTATCTGTGAGCAGATCAATATAGATGTAAGATAGAAGTGACTTCTCCATCCTTCCATCCCCATGCTCTTCATGGGCCAGGACAATCTAGCATGTGGAGTGGGAGCTGTGGCCTTGAAAGCAAAGCCTTCTCTCTACTCAGTTAACCCTTAGCAGAAAGGGCCTGCAAGTACCCTTGTCCAGATTTTCCACTGGTAGAGGCAAGGCAAGACATGCACCTGTGAATAATGCATCACCTGAGGGTGGTGATGACTTCCTCTTCAGTTCTCACTGCCCTAGGACAGGTCTTGGTTCATGGGGGACGCTGGATAGCTATTAGGAGGTGGCTGCCCCAGAGACACAGAGGGAAGGAACACTGAAAGCCGGAGGAAGTGCCTTACTCTGCTCATTTTCAGATCAGTCACCTGCCCCCTCTGATCCCTCCTATGAGGATTGGCCAGGGTGAGAAGCTGCCTAGGTCTTCAGCAGGAGGCTTCCTAGGGAGATGTTGTCAGGAAGAACTCTTGAATCCCTGAGGAGAGAATATCTACCCTGAAAGTGGGACTCACCACCAGAAGAAATTAATCAGCAATGTTTTCTCTCAACTCCCTGACTGTGTACACAAATGGGACCAGCTACTCTATGGCCCACTGCCTTGAGTTACCTACCATGATGGGCTGTATCCCCTCAAACCATGAGCCAGAACAAGTTCTTCCTTCCAAAGTTGCTTTTGTCAGGTACTTTGTCACAGCAGTGAGAAAAATCACACACACACAAAAAAATACCCCAAGAGGAGCGGTGGTAGACCCATGGTCTTTTGCTATGCCTGGCTGCCTTCTTTCCTCCCTCCCTCCCTCCCTTTCTTCCTTTCTGAGAGTCTTATTATGTATCCTTATGTCGTAGTCAGCTCCATGTTGCTGGCATGAACATACAAACGGACACAGCCTATGGATAGGAACAGGATTTATTTCAGCTTACGGATCCAGGGGAAGTTCCATCAGTGGTAAATGAAACTGGCCGCTTTCATAGATCCAAGCAGAGAGAGGCAGCCAGCAGACCCAGGCAGAGCTCAGACTACTCTGCATGCCTTTAGGCTGGAAATCAGATCTGCTCCCAAACACCTTAGGACTGGACTTCAGGATCCACTCCCAGTGACACCTCTTCCAGCCAGGTGGCTAGAAATAAGTCCAATTTACAAGCTTTAATAAAACATCTGAGTCTATAAGGGGGGAGACATACATTAAAACTATCACACCCTAGTTGCCCCAGATTCACAGCAATCCTCCTGCCTTAGTCTCCCAAGTACTAAGATTACAGACATGCCTTACTATGTCTCTTATAGAGACACTCATTGGAGTTAGGGCTCACTCCAATACAATCACTTCCTTTCCATTCCCTTCCCTTTTCTTCCCTTTTCCTCACTTCCTTTACTCTCTAGACCAGGTCCTCTGTGACTTGGAACTTACTATGTAGCTCAGCTGGTCTTGAACTCACAATCCTTTTGCCTATGCCTCCTGAGTGCTAAGATTACAGGTGTGAGCCTCCAGATCTCACTAATATGATCCCACCTTGACCCTTTCCTTATTTATATCTGGAGAATCCCAATTTCCCAAGAAGGCCACATTCTGAGGTTCCAGATAGATGTGAATTTCAGGAGGACTCTATTCACGCCACTGCAGATCTGTCATTCCATTAACTGGACTTGGTTCTCCGTTCCACATCATCTAGGCAAGCACCCTCTTAGTGATAATCGGGCTAGTAAACACCAGCTCCCACACCCCGCCAAGGAGAAACATGGAGGAGAGAGGTAACATGTGTTGAGAATCTTCATGTGCCCAGGCCCCACTAGACTAGGTTCTGCTCAGCCTACAGTTTACTTAATCCCCCAGGAAACCCCACAATATATCACTATCTTCATCTTCAGAAAGAAAAGCATGATTCCAGAGGGACTGAAAGGCTTTGGAGACTGCAAAACACATTGTAAGTTTCAAGCTCAGGGATGTGGACTCAAAACCATTTCTTCGATCATACTCAGTGCACATGAATGAACAATGGACAGTGGGAGTGCAACAGTTGACAGAGCTTGGTAGCATTGACGTCATGCTGTGGTGGGTAAGGTGATCACTGAGACTTAGGGTTGTGTTGGAGGCACTATGTGCTCTGATGACAACACAGCTGAGTGAGGTGACAGCGCTGAGGGAGAAGGCTATCCTTAAGAGCAGCACTCATGCTTAATCTACCACTTCCTCTGAAATGCTTCCTGGGCCCTGGCAGATGTGATAGAAATGGCTTGTCTCCTGCCCAGTGACAACTGCTCAGGAGAGAAACATCCCAACCGAAATTCAGTGCCAAGGAGGAACCACTAGTGAAGACCGGGCAAGGGAGACGGGAAGGGCAAAGACCCTGAGGTGAGAACGAATTTGACAAGTTATAAAGCGAAGGCAATCAAAGGGAATGAGGCGAGGCTGGAGGTGAAGCATAGTGTGAGATTAGACAGGGCCAGGGCCAGATCAAGCCAGGCCTTGTAAGCAGAAGCGGAGGTGAACAGGAAGCCCTGGAAGGGTCTGAGCAGTGCCATAGTGTGCTCTACAGTGGACCCTTTGCACTGTTCTGTAGTGAATGGGTGGTTTCAGGCCAAGGTGTAAGCAGGAGTCTTGTCAGGCTATGGTGAGCATCCGGGTGTGAAGTAAGAGGTAAGGATACCTAGAGCAGGAGGGGGAAGCAGGCCAGACCCTCTGTTTGGACCTGAGCCACTGGAGGCTCCCCTCACTAGGTAGGGGTTTCTGATGAAGGTGAAATTTCACCTTGAGGAAGGTGAGAGGAGGTTGGCAGCCATCATTTCCCTCTACCCTAGCTTTCCTCCTACCTGCCCCAGGTAACTTATTAAGATGTTGGCCGCATGGCATCCCTGGCATCCGTCACACTGCTCCTCTTTGTCTGTCACCAAGGAGGTATGGGCCAAGCAGGGAAAGATGAGTAGGGATGGCTGGATGTGGAGAAATAATTCCAAAGCTTGTCACAGTCTGGAAGGCAAGTTGGGATGTATGGGTGCTAATTGGAAGCCTTCTGTGGTCAGGAAAGCTGCAGGCATGGGAGAAAGAGGTCCAGGCAGAGCATCTAAGGTAAATATCACCTGTCATCACGGCTGGAAGAAATAGCAGCCTGAGCAGTGGAATCAGATCCTAGGAGGGGCGGGAGGAGGCAGATGAGGGTGATGAGTGCAACAGTTGGATGAAGAGCTGAGAACCAGCATCATGACCATGGAGAGACAAGATGATGGTCTTGGGAGGCACTAGAAGATGGCACACATCAGGTGTCAGCCAAGAGTAAGGAGAACACCATCTGCCCACCCATCGGATCACACCACGTGAGCTTGCAGCCTCCTGCTCCCCTCACAAGATGGAGTCTGTTCCCTTTACCCATCAGAAAATTCTACTCACCAGTACATTTCACTCACTGGACACACGCTTTTCTGCATCAAATAGTCCTGTCGACGTGGAGTTTAAATGCACATATTTTCAAATTGTTCTCCACTGCCCAGCCCTTCAAGGGGAGGCAGCTTGCATATGAGCAAAGACAAGGCTTGGAACACGCTGGTGGAAGTACATGAAAAGGGGGGAGAGAAAATCTCACCAGGAAATCGGGAGACGAGGAAGTGATCTCTAAACTTAGCTCATGGCTTCTGACATCCCCAGAAGCAAAGGGAAGTGCATATACTTGTTTAGTCCTGCACACCTGAAAGAGGCAGGCAGCACAGAAGTGAACATCTGGCAAAGCCCTGTGTCATGTGGGAGGGAAAAGTACCCTGGAGTCACGCAGAGGTCCAAGAGCAGGTGCAACGTTGGGCAAGACATTAAGTTCTTTGAGCATGAGAGATCTCTCTCTTTTTCTTTACAATAAAGGCAATTATTGTTAGCAGGGTGCCCAGTAGGTATGTTCCTTGTTCCTGGCTCATATTTCTAAGTGATGTGTCATGGGGGGTTTTATATAATAGATAGACAATGCCATCTGCTCACATCCGCCTCCTCTCTGGCCTCCCGGCCAACCTGGCTCTTGGAACAGCACTCATCTCGAAGGATAGAGCAGTAACCCCGAGCCCCCGGGGGGTGAAAGCAGGAGTCTTCTGCTGAGGTTGACATGTTTGGTGCCTAGCGTGCTGCTGACAAGGGTAAATTGTGTCTCATCTACAGCTCGTCTTGGAGCAAAAAATCTCGAAGATGCCTCCACATCTCAGGCACGACTGGGCACCTCTGCAGCTGCCAAGGCTTTCTCTTGGCGGTCTCGATGTGTGAGGCGCAATCCTGCTGCTGGAGCCTGTGTCCTTGTGAGACCTTGCCATCCCATGTCCCACACGGGTTTCTGGGAGCAGAAACCCAGATTATAAATCTTACCTTCCATTAATACTACCCCTCTCTGCCCTCAGCAAGGTTGTGCTGTCTGCAACGAACACTGGAAAAGAAAAAAAAAGAAACAACCTCCCAAGGGCTGGAGAGATGGTTCAGGGGGTAAGGCACTCACCTGCAAAGCCTAATGACCCAGGTTTAGTTCCCCAGTACCCACATAAAGCCAAAAGCACATAGGCACATGCATCTGGAGTCTGTTTGCAGTGGATGCAAGCCCTGGCACACCCATTCTTTCTCTCTGTCTCTCTCTCTCTGCTTGCATCATCTAAAACACAACCCCCATTAAGGTGATGTCAGTAATAATAATGACAACAGCAGCCTGCACACACTGAATGCTCATGGTGTGCCAAGTACTTATAAGAACTCCCTTGTGGGCTGGAGAGATG
This sequence comes from Dipus sagitta, assembly GCA_036346955.1. Lineage (NCBI taxonomy): Eukaryota > Metazoa > Chordata > Mammalia > Rodentia > Dipodidae > Dipus > Dipus sagitta. The sequence goes on from CM070786.1 coordinate 31,759,839, forward strand.
GCTTAGCCGTTAAGTGCTTGCCTGTGAAGCCTAAGGAACCCGGTTCGAGGCTCGATTCCCCAGAACCCATGTTAGCCAGATGCACAAGGGGGCACATGTGTCTGGAGTTCGTTTGCAGTTGCTGGATGCCCTGGCATGCCCATTCTCTCTCTTTGCCTCTTTCTCTCTCTGTTGTTCTCAAATAAATAAACAAAAAAAAATTGAAAAAAAACACCCTCATGTAATCCTTGGAGTGACTCAATTCTGTCTCTCTTCTAAGAAAAGGAAATCGAGGCTCCGGGTAGTTAGGCAACTTCCCCGGAGCCACATAGCTGACAGTGGTAGAGAAGGGAGTAAATTCATGAGCCTAAAGTATTAAAACAGATTTCTTATCCACTTTAGTGGTTATTTTGGGCCTTTTCTAGTGGGGACACATCATGGTAAAAGCACCCTGTGTTTTTCTACAAAAGGGTATGTTTATTATAAAATTAGCTCTGAATGGAAGAGGTATTCTGGCTAAAGGACAACCTTCCCAAAAACCCCTGCGGAATGACATCATGCACACTTAGCCTTTCTGTGCCTCAGTTTCCCCATCTATAAAATTAGCAGAGTAAGTGCTGGGCAATTTCAATCAGATTAATCATATTATCAGAGATAAGAGAGGTAGGGTTCTGGAGGATGAAAAGATACTCACCAGCCCACACAGAGGGCGAAGAGCACCGCCAGACTGTCACCAACACTTACCGAGAACACAGAGATGGCTCTGGGCACAGTGTGTCCAAGGAGCTAGGCATCCTGTCACGTGGAAGACTGACACCCAAGTGCTTCCCTGTGAGTATTCCCATGCTTCCCAGGCTTGAGGAATGGAAGAGGAAGTCAGCTTCCTTTCCTTTTCTTATGACAGAGCCGCAGCTATCCACCCCATGTGACTCCGGCCAGGCCTCTTCGGTTGACCTTCTATTCAATCTACAGCACCTGCTGGCCAAGTCCAGAGCCCACTCAGCCGGTGTGGGGAGAGTGAATTGGCAGATGAGCCATCACGGGAGGCCCAGTGTCCTCGCCCCTGGCTGTCCCTGATGCCACAGCAGATGGCCTGTCTCCTCCAGTCCTTCAGAGACACCCCCTCGCAATTACGGCTCCACAGCTGCCATGCGCGGAGGTTAGCTCGGTGCTTCCAAAGTGTGCCTGGAAGATTATGTAACCCCGCTGGCAGGGGAAGCCGCCACACTTGGTGAGTTTAGCGAGATTAAATGTGTCAACACTTGGTTTTGAATATGAAATAATGCAAATGTATCCTTAGTCTCATTTGAATTTAAAGAAAGTCGAGATTGGTTATATTCTTTCTAAAATGTTACAGATTGAGAGAATGTTTAATGCAGCCACCCAGTTATCCAGGGTACCCTAAGGTCTTCTGGTGGCCCCACGACTGTAGTTTACCAGGGACCAGCCACAACTGAAGAACCCTTCCCCCAAGAATTCTCTGTTGTAGCAGAGCAAGACCTACAATAAAAATGAACACTGTGATGATATACATTGCATTGTATGGCAGAGCTTCCATGGAATAAATATGAAAATGAAGAAGGGGAAAGACTTGGAGTCCGAGAGTGAAGTGATATTGAACATTAAACCAGGCAGTTTTCATTTCTCCATTTTTCCTTCCATCCTTCCTTTCTTCCTTCTTTCTTTCTTCCTTCCTTCCTTCCTTCCTTCCTTCCTTCCTTCCTTCCTTCCTTTCTCCCTTCCTTCCTCCCTCCCTCCCATTCCTCTCTCTATCTCTCTTTCTTCCTTTGTGGTGTTTGGGATGGAACCCAGGTCCTTTCCACTTCCAGGCCTAGGCAAGCACTTTACCATCAGATCCATCCTGTTGCAGTCAGGTTCACATTGCTGGCAGGAAATACCCAACCAAGAGCAGCTTGTGGAAAAAAAAAAAGTTTTATTTTCACCTACAGACTAGAGGGGAAGCTCCATGATGACGGAGGAAAATGATGGCATGAACAGAGGGTGGACATCAGCTCCTGGCCAACATCAGACAGACAACATGAGCAGGAGACTGAGCCAAACACTGGCAAGAGGATACTGACTGAAACACCCATAAGCCTGCCACCAACAACACAGTGCCTCCAGCAGGATTCAATTCTTGAATTTCTACCAGCTGGAGACCTAGCATTCAGAACACCTAAGTTTATGGGGGACACCTGAATCAAACCATCACATTCCCCCCTGGCCCCCCAAAACTGAACCATCCATGGTGTAAAATGCAATGCATTAAACCTAACTTTAAAAGTCCCCATAGTCTTTACAAATCCTAATGATGTTCAAATATCCCCATAATGCAAGGTCTTTTAACTGTGCCACAATACCAAACCCCCACCCAGAACCCATAATGGCACAACATTCACATTGCAAAAGATGGCATTGGGCATAGAAAATCAATATTCAACCAATACAAGATTTAAACAGGACAAACATCAAACTCTGTAGCTCCCAGTTGAACAACTCTAGTCAGTGACAAATCTCCAAGTCTGATAATTCTAACCAATGAGAAGTCTCTGTTGTTTGAATTCTACCCCTATAGCTAGGCTACTCACTGTCCTGGAAAACTTCATCTGGGGCCAGCAGCTTTCTTTGGCAGTCATCTCATAGTCCTGTCATCTGCACTGGGTCTCCACTGCAACCCATGGTTCATCCTCATGGCTCCATTGGGTCTCCATGGAGGTAATCCAACAAGCCTGTTTTACAATGCCCATGGCCATTTCCAAAATACAAAACTGTGTTTCAAATTCAACGACCCTCTCTTTCTTGAATTTGTTATCCTCCATAATACCAGGTAGGCTGCCAATTTGTTAATCCAGGGGGAGAATAAAGCTGACTTTGAAGAACAGGAACTCCTTTAGTGTTCTGGCCTTTGCAAGGCTCTGCAAAGAGTCTACATTCTTCCTGTTGTTGTAATGCAGGTCAGCTGGCCCAATCTCAATGGTTATAATCTATCAAACAATTGCAGCTAAATAGGCAGCAGTTTCAACCCAAAGATTTCATTTTTTTCTGTGCCATATCCCTCTTCCCACACCAGATCATTTCTATGCAATGCAACCCTGCACACGTTCTCAAGACACAGGTATAACAGCAAGCTTCTCACACAAACTGCTTCTAGCCCACCTCAGGCAAAGCTCTTTCTCACCCTGACAAGCCAAACCTCACAGTCCATAGCTCTTACTGCATTCAGGTCTTTAAACTCTGACCAGAATAGTCCATCAAGCTGTACTTATAGCACTGCAAGGTATCTCTTAGGCCAAGGTTTCAAATCCTTCCCATTCCTCATGCTGAGCAGTTCCAAAAGGCCAAAAGCCACACAGTCGGGTTTTCTAGCATCAATGATACCACTTCTCACTATCAACTATACTGTTGTAGTCAGGTTTACATTGTTGGCAGGAAACACCTGACCAAGAGCAGCTTGTGGGAAAAAGGGTTTATTTTGGCTTATAGACTTGACGGAAAGCTCCATGTTGGCAGCAGAAAATGATGGCATGAGTAGAGGGTAGATATCATCTCCTGCAACATCATATGGACAACATCAGAAGGAGAGTGTGCCAAACACTGGCATGGGGAAACTGGCTATAATACCCATAAACCTGCCCCTAACAATACACTACCTCTAGGAGGATTCAATTCCCAAATTGCCATCAGCTGAGGATCTAGCATTCAGTTCACTTAAGTTATGGGGGGGAGGGGCACCTGAATCAAACTATCACACATCTTCAACCCAATTAAACAGGTTTTGATGGAGAAATTAGAGGTGAAATAAATCATGTTATTTGTGCATTTTATTCATCTGGGAGGCAGGTCTGGGTGGAGATGGGAGAACTCTTGGGGGATATATACTTCAAACAGTGTAGAATCTCCACGGAAATTCAAAACCAAAGTTGCTGAGGCACATGGGAACAGATAAGTCTTTAGTACATCCTTCTCCTAATCAAGTCCCAGATATTGGTTGGCAAAAGCTCCAGGCTTATACCACCTCGATCCAAAGTCCCCCAGAGCTCTGGCACAACCACATTTCTGGTCTGAAACCCAATCACTGAGGATTTCATCAAACTCACAATCAGAGCGTTCTACTATCCATGATTTTTCCCCACCTTTGGAGTAAAGAGCAAAAGGACATGAACACCCCTTCCCAGCGGGATTTGAACTTCTCCAGGAAAACTTTTCTTGGATAGACTACAGAACAGAAAAATTTGCCTCAAGTGAGACTTGAACATCCCTCCAAGGTTTCTGTTTTTGTGGGATCAAATTCATTTGGGGTTCCTCCAAGATAGAGTTGTCCTTCAGCTCCTGCTTCTGAGCACAGACCTCTCCTGTGGTAGGATATCAGTGCACACTTTACTAGTGGTGTTGTTACTCTTTTCATCACATGGGCACTTCAGCCTTAATTTTGGTAGAACCAAATGCAACAATTTTCATCACCCTTAATCCCAAACATGGTCCTCCATCTAAATGCCCATTTTGATGAACACTCAACCATCTTTCCATCAGCCAAACTACAAGCCTGACTGGTTCCTCCTCCCACTTCTGCATCCCATGAATCATTTGGCCTTGTTTCTATACGTCTCCCAAACAGCTCTCTTGCCCTGGTCCTCATTGTTCTAGTTCAAGCCCTCATCAACTGACACTTGAGTGATGTCAAATTCACCTCACAGGTTTCTATTTCTCTCCAATCCTTTGAAGACCCAACTGTATCAACACTAAGTTTTGACCCAATTGATCTACTCACCAGACTCTATCACCATCTACCTTCAAAGACCATCAGTGATTGTCTGTTAGGTGTTGGCATAGCATATTGAGCCCTCCTGAGTTTTACCCTGGCCTGGACTCTGTAACCTTGTACTCCTTAGTCTGTTTTTTTTTTTTTTTTTTTTTTTTTATTCCTTTTGATGTAGCCTTTTCCTCTCCTATCTCATTTGGAGATTTAGCTAACATCACCCTTCAGGAGACAGTCCTAACCCTTCCAGTTGGAAGGAGGCGGCTGTACTGGCTGTTGTCAGCTGACACTCATTATCCCTCCTGGCTTGCTAATCTTGTTCTATGTCAGAGAGCCTGGAGGTCTGGAAACTGTCCAGCACAGCATGAAGTCATCTCTGGTAGCAGTTACCTTCCCCTTTCTGGAACAAAACACCTGACCAAAAGCAGCTTATGGAATAAAAGGGTTCATTTCAGCTTACAGTTTCTAGGAGCAACTTTCCCCATTGCAGGGAAAGTATGGCAAGAACAGACAGTAGAGCATCACATTGTCACATCAGCTAGGAGGAAGAAGCAAGAGTGAGCTATCTATCACTAGAAAGTGGGGCTGGATTATAAAATCCTAAGGCCTGCCTTCAATGACACACCTCCTCCAACAAAGGTTCACCAACCAAAGGCACCACCAGCTGGGGATTAGGTATAAGGCTTAATCATAAGCACATAGGGTTATGAGGAACATTGCACATTCAAACCATCACACTCTGACATCTTGAAATTGGGGCTGCAATAAGGCAAGATTGGTAAGACCTCCAGTTTAAATTCTTTAAATAAAAGTTCAGTATGTGTGATTTTGAAGATGAAGAAAAGAATATATCATTATTTACTTCTAGGAGTATCCGGGAGATGAACCTTTAAGTGATAACTTAGGTATTTTCCAGTTTATGGTTTCTTCAAAGCCTGTGTCAAATCGCCATAAATGTTACTTCTTCAGCCCTCTTAACAGATTTGTAAGTCATTATTTAATCCCTTGCAATACATCTTTGCCTGTTGAAATATGTAGATGACTTCTATTTCCCTAACAGATATACATGCTTCTACTTTCCCAGGTGTCCCTCTCACCTTGTCAAGGACCTAGCACTTATGTAGTACTAAATACTGCTGTTACCAAGTTAAATTGAATCACACAAAGAAAGAAAGAAATGTTATACCCTTCAAAGCTACATCATGGTGCCAGGCTTTTTATTTATTTCATGGCATCTATTCCTTTCCATCTCCCTTTACTGTATAAGGCCAGATCATAAACGGAATGAAATACAAGAAAAAGAGAGAAAATCTTTGGGATATAATGGTCATGGGTTCAAATCCCGAATTCACTGCAAATTATGTATAACCTTGAAATGAGTAAACTTCTCTAAGTCTGTTTTTGAGGCTTTTTAATATTTTATTTATTTATTTGAGAAAGAGAAAAACAGGGAGTAAGAGAGAAAATGGACAAACTAGGCCTCCAGCCACTGCAAACTACAGATGCATGCACCACCTTGTGCATCTGGCTTATGTGGGTCCTATAGAATTTACCTGGGTTCTTTGGCTTTGCAGGCAAGTGCCTTAACCATTTAGCCATCTCTCCTGCCCTCTAAGTCTATTTTTTGAACAGTGAGAATAATTTCACTTCCCAGAATACTTTTGAGAATTGATACTAAATAATCCATTCGTTTTCTTCCTTTTTGGATAGAAGAGACATGGGTGTTTTGTGATGTAAGTGCCATTAGCAATAATACCTTATGGTGGTCTCATCCCTTCATTTCATAGATGAGGAGATTGAAGCCCATAGATGATAACAGACTTACAAGCTGGTAGAGCCAAGATCAAGATAAAGTCTTCTGACTCCAAGTGCAGCTCATATTTCTCCTAGAAATATAAGCAATAATGATGATGATGATGATGAAAGAAGGAGGAGGAGGAGAAGGAGATCTGAACATAATAAAGCACCATAGCAGGCCTTTCCTTGGACAAGGTCCCAATAAAGAAAGTGTAGGCAAGGTATCCCCTTTCCCCAGATGTCGTGTAATACAGGGTGCATGAGAATCAACATGTTTGATTACTGAGATTAAGAGAGCTTTTGTCACTGCAATGTGACCTATTCTATGAGCTGATCAGTGGTCCATGGTACTTGGCTGATGTGGGATATAGCAAATCAGACTGCTGTTGCCACTGGTTTTGCAAATGTATGGCAAAAGGAAGTAGGTGTGAGGTGTTGGAACTCTGTCTTGGAAGAAACACCTTTGCTCTCCATGGAACCATAGAGTGTTTCAGAATGCTAGAGCACTGATGGGTGGTACAGACTCATCTGTTTTAGGTCTTACTTTTTTTTGCAGCTGTTGTTAATTCACAGCTGGCATCAATAAAGAGATTTGTGGAGCAACCTAGAACCCCTATGCCTGTTTAATAGGCTCCTAAAGCTCCTCCTTCATGCTTTCAAAGTGGCTCTTGACTATCCATTACATACAGGCTCAGCACTCTGCTGTGTTCACAGACCTGAGAGGTGGGGTTTGCCTCAGAGAAGCTGTGGGTTTTAATCCATGATCATACAAATAAAAATAGAGCTTTGGTTATGCAATAAATATGTCATTTTCCTGATCTAGGTGCCAAAAAAATATTCAGATGAAATTAGTGTCTATCCTATGGTTCAGAAAGGACTTAAAAGTTGTAGCTAGAAAGAGTTACTGATTTAAAAAAAAAAGCAGTGGGGAATTCTGCTTGCTTGTAGGATTGGCTGTGCAGGATGTTATAGAGAGTTTGCACTAATTAGAGAAGAGAAGGTGGGGATGACTCCAAGAGAACCATTCAAGCGTACTAAACAAGCTTTAAGGTGAGATATTGTGAGTGGGAAAACACGCCCAGTGCAAGGTTATGAAATGTGTCAGAAAAATGTGTGGAGTTTGGAGTGGAAGGCAAGTTAGGGAGCAGGCAGGGAAATCGTGGCCATGTGAGGTGCAGGTAAGAAGTTGGACCAAGCTGCTCCTGACAGTAAACCACAGGAGGAGTGCAGGAACTTGCCTTGTTCCCTGCTGTGTTTCAGCACCCAGCACACAGTGGGACCTCCATGGACACTGATGATGCATAATTGTGGACTAGATGGAGCCTGGTGATTTTCTCTTTTTAAAGCAGCACAGGCAGACTGGGGGTGGGGGAGAGTGAGAACCTCTATCTCCATAGTGGATGATTCAGCCCACATTCTTTGACATTATCTGGTTTGAAGAGCGGTCTTGACAAATGCAGTTGAAGGCTATAGAACCACAAACATCTGGGCCTGAATCGAAAACATAAGAAAAATAAAGTATCAAGGTTCAGCAATCCATACTAGCTCTGCATGGTAGGAAAAGAAAGAGGAAAGGCTAAGAGCAAAGACGAGCATTTCATGTGCAGCCTAGCAGGAGTCAGGGAGCCACGGGCAGGAAGCAGAAGCAGGAGGCAGTCTCAAGGCTGCAGGAAAGGAAATGGTCTGCAAGACTGAGGGAGGAGCAGAAACAGGGTTCTGGAAAGGAGCCTGTGGTATGGGATGATGATGGTGTTCTCCAGAGCATGAGCAGGGGTCTATGCACCCGTATTTCTCTTGTCGGAAGAAAGCAAACCTCCCCAATAGATCTGGTTCCCAAGGAAGCAGAGTGAGGTGAATGTGGCAAAGGTCACAACATAACAAGGGACGTAAGTGACATCCACAGAGATGTGAGCAGTGCAGAACCCTGCACATTTAGTGTGCGCAAGCCCTGCTCACGAGGGAAAGGCTGGGGACACTAATCACACGAAATAGCCCCAAATTGCCAGAACAGAGACTCACAGGGGAAAGCAAATCAGAATGGTCCACAGATCTGGGCTTGATGTGGACAAGATGAACCTCAAGTAAAGCTGACTGGGGAATGGTGTTACGTCTAGAAAAAAAATACCATTTTATTGTCAATCCTGGTGAGCCTGAAAGGAGGGATATATATATATATATATATATATATATATATATATATATATATATATATATTTTTTTTTCCCTATGGCTTACATTTGTTTTCTCTATCTCCTTTTACCCAGATGTCACCAAGCATCTGCTATATCCCATGGCTGGCAGGAGAAACATGGGCTCTGAGAACATACTGTTGCTGGGCTAAATTTGGTGAGCTGAAGCTGGGGCTGGGATATTCTTGGCCGTCTCATTGACTTTCAGACTCTTTGCAGAGCAGGACACACGAGGGCCTTGGGACAGGATAAATCTGACCTCCTTGTGGCTTCAGGAGGCACACCCACTGTGGTAGACAACATGGAGGTGAGAGGGCAGCAGCTGCTCTTGGTGAGATGCCTCCAGCTGGAAGCCCTGGGGTTGTTTCCATGGAGAGGCAAATTTAGAGGGGAAGGGCTTTTATTTCTTAGTATTTTAATTTGCAACAGGAAGGGAGCTCTGGCTTTGAACTTTGATTTGTCTCTTAGGAATCAATTATGGAGGGTCCACAGATCTCATGGTCAGGGTGTTTGGGCGGTTGGTACACTTGGTTGCAGGGGGTATTTTTGTACCACCATGTGGTATTTGCTGCAAGCTTCCTTAGCTGAGTTATATTGGACACGGTGGCCTGAAATATGAGCTGGGAAACACAATCAGGATGAATGTTTGACCCAGGGTGCAGTGGGGACTTGGAACCATTTCACCCAATGCCTTGTTCTGGCCATTCCAGAGGCTTCTGGAGGTAACAGCTGAAGCGCCCACCTCTGGCCCCTGGTACAAAGGAAAGGCATGGCTGTGAGTGGGGAAGGCAGAATTTCTCTACTGGTCACCACCCTTTCAAAGGACCAGCCCTCCCTGCCATCCACAGTCTTAATGCTTTAACCTAGACAAACAAGTAAACCCTGAGCAATTAGTGCGGAGTGCTAATCCCGCCTGCCTGCTGTCTCTGCTGACAAGAGGCTCCTTTCCTGTTGCCTGCTGTAGCAAGCAGCCTCAAGTTGCTGGGATGAACTTCCAATCCAGGCACAGTCATGGGATGAAGGAAATTTATTTGAAGCTTACAGATCCAGGGGAAGTTCCATAATGGCAAGAGAAGTTGACCCCTTTTATAGGACCAAGGACAGAGAGAGAGACAGAGAGAGAGAATGAGAGAAAAGCCATCACCAACAAACTAGCAGGAGCAAGCACACTTCAGGGACTCCAGGCAGAGCTCAGGCGCTTTGCCTCTCTTTAGACTGGAATTTCAAATCCACCCCCACACCTTAGGGATGGGCCCTAGGATCTGCCCAGCGACACTTCCTCCAGCCAGGCAGCTGGAGATCTAAATTATAAGCTTTAAAAAATCCTGAATATATTGGGGGATATTTATTCAAACTACCACCTGTTCATTTAGTTCTCCCAAGCAAGGTGGGCTACTAACCCTCAGAAGGTCAATGGCCATGGAATAGGAACTCTAATGGTACTGCACACTCAGTAAGCCAACCAGTAAGGTGATGCTTCCATCTGGGCAAGCACTGGGACACAAGGATGGGTCAGTAGATATATTTGCGCAACAGCAAACACTCCTCTTTTGTTTTGCTAGGCTATTTGGTTAGTGGAGCTGGGCTGGGTTCCCGTTCCCCACCGTTGCCTCAGAGGACTCTTTTTAGCAGTGCACAAACTGCACAGCCATACACAGAAGTCCTAAATACTCTCTCTTGTTCTCTGCACAGCAGAGAATCACTAAGCTAGATCACTAAACCTATGGGAGGTCAAGTCCCCAATTCTGCTCTCAGGGCTTGTAGTATTCAAATAGGGGGAGGGACGTAAGGACAATTCCCTCTTTAGCTTTCCTTGTTCAAGGGCCCTTGGGCCTTAGGGGTGATTGGAAATCTGTCAGATCTGAGTAAAGCATCCTTAGATCTCCTCTCTGTAGCATCTCTTGTGAAGGCTTCTATCTACCAGAGCCTTAAAGGGCAGGAAGAGTCAGAGGAAAATAGATTAAATTATGCCCAAGTCTCCAGCAATAATCATAATTAATAATATTTGTTCCTTATAATAACAGCAACATGAAGTCTTGCATTGTTCAAACTTCTTCCCTTTACTAAGAAAATTTCATGCCATAACTAAAGATTGCACTTTGTGGTCAGAAATTAATGATATGTAAACCCATACTTGGATCCATTACAGAAAAACGCATCTGCCTCTTTTGAAACTCTAGCATATGGCCTGGGGCTGTGCAATGGGGCCTGTATAATAGGGAACACACACACACAGACTGCAGAGACCTTAAGACAAAAGTCTGTAAGAGGGACGGGGTGGGGGTGGGAAAAAGTAATTAAAGTGTAATTTAAACCGAGATGTTAATCCAGTAGTCAGGCCAAGCTTGCTCTGTTGAAGAATTCAGCTATGACATGAACATGATCAAGAGAGTTCTTTAATTAAGGGCTTCACGAGGTGGACAAAGCAATGCATGAACTTGATAAAGCCGGCTTACCCTCAGAGAGGAGACGCCAATTCTCGTGTCATAGCTCTGCACAAGCCACAAGTAATTTGTAGTGGGGTCTGGTCGCTGTGCCCAAGTTCTGCTGGGGCTTCAGATCTGCCTCCTGCCTCTCACCCACTCCAAAGGCAGCCTCTGGAAGGCTTCCCACCGCTTTCCTGGAAGATCTGCCTCCTGCCTAGGGGTAAATTCAGACAAGCTTCTGAGGCTACAGCATAGTATCTCCCTAGCCTGGTGCTAGGGTGTGGCTGGGGCTGTGGGGTCCGTGGGAACATGAACTTCTGGGCAAGTTTGGAGCCAACTACAGTGTGCTGGTTTCCCTATCTGGTTCCCCAATTCTCCTGCCATTCTAGAGCTGAGCTCCGGACTTGCTCCAATGTCACCACTTTACCTTCCTGCCTTCTCTACCAGGCAGTAGCTTGGGAGGGAATATCAAGTTCTGATAGGTGATTCAGTTCAGCTTCCTCTTTGTTTGTGAGTCACTGGCAGAGAAAACCCCACAAACAGGTGTTCCTCATTGTCCCAAGGGTCATGCCTGACAGGCTAATACTAAAGTGGACCTGGCTTTTAAATTTCATCCTGCTTAGAGGCTTCGGTCATGTTTCCCTGGATTAAAATGCCCCCCCACCTTAATTTCTGTGAAGAAGTCTGGCATTTCTGTCTTCCATCTATTATATTTATTCCCTATAGAAATGTTCTGGGACTCATCAAGTCACACTGTGTCATTTCCTCAATTTCTTTTTTTTTTGGGGGGGGGGGTCCTGTGCACAGTCAAATGCCTAGAACGTTTTAGTCTGTGTTTCTTAAGTGTGTGATTGGAAGAGTCCAGTCTGCTACCACACTGCCTGCAGCTGTACAGAGGCGTCCAGGGGTAACCACGTGCCTCCATGAGGCAGCCCACATGCAATTTGTAGGATCTACTGGGACAGTCACAGCCATGTGACAAATCCGTGCTTATGGGCTTGTCTGGTGCAGGTAATATGCTGATGCCATCAACTCCAGGACAGAAGTAATCTGTTTGCAATTCAAAACTCATTATTTCTTTATTTGTATTCTGTGTTGCAAAGCCATTCATGAGAAACACATTTTTAAAACAGCCATTACTATAAAATTTGCTAAACTGAGTGTAAACATTTGATCAGCAATATGTTCAGAAGACTTTTCTCTTTCTTTCTTTCCTTCTTTCCTTCTTTCTTCCTTCCTTCCTTCCTTCCTTCCTTCCTTCCTTCCTTCCTTCCTTCCTTCCTGTCTTTCTGTCTTTCTTCTTTTTTTCAACTGAAATGTGATTTCACAGCTGCCTGGCTCTAAGGTTGGGCTCCACGTTTTAATGGGTCTACCTGGGAATGAACCAGGCCGGCTGCTGCCTGGCTTGTGAATTAGGCTGTGGGCGGGTTCCCAGCCTGTGGCCGCAGCGAGAAGCCGTGCATCATCATTACTTTACTTCATCCTATGCCATCAAGTGTAATCAGAGATCCGGAGGGGCTGTGCTCCCGGGAAGGAGATTTCAGGCACAAAAACATTTTGTTTACTGGCCCCGGGGACTCCTGTGCCTCCCACATAAGGGACCTCGCTCTGCACAAAGACTACGAGGCAACAAGGATGCTCTTAAGAGGAGAAACTTTTCTAAGAGTAGCAGCAGACTGGCTTTCACTTTTCAACTTTAGCACCCCAGAGTGTAAGTGGTTTTGACCCTTGTCGTTTTCTGAGATTGCAGTTTGAAGGTTATGGTTCGCAAGTTGAGGATGTGTGAGTTTTTCCTTAGGCCTGTTGGTTGCAAGTAAGGTCCAGATTGACACCAGATGAGCAGGAGTGACTGTGCTCAGAGCACTTAGTTCCAGTTGCTAGGGAGCAATCATTGTCTGTCAAATTCCTGTGCCATACCCTGGCTTAATCTAGCTGAGTGACCTTAAAGAAGTTATCCTGTCTCTCTGCCTCATTCTCCTTACCTCTGAACTGGAGATGACACCCACCTTGGAGAGTCATTACAAATTAAAAGGCTGGTCCTATAAGCATTTCCACGGTAGGTTGGACTCACACTGATGTATCTATCAGCTATCACTGAAGCTCCTGCCAATGAGGAGGCTCACGAGGGCCCGTGGCGGTGCTGTGGGCACTAGGCCAGCTGAGCTGTGACAGCCTGGGCTCTCTGTGGCTAGGGTGACACTCTCTCTGCTCTCGTCTGCAAAATGTTCAGTGCATGTCAGTTCTTCCCAGGGTGTACCTGCTCCTTCCAAATGAACCTTTCTTATCAAGCCCTGTGTGGGTGGGACAAAGCTGATCAGCCACATAGGTACAAGAGGAAGATGGCTTTGAGAAAGAGCAGAGGCCGGTATAGGATTTGTGGTACCAGCTGCAGCCAGTTAAACCCTTTGCCTTCCTTCTTTCCGAAGAGCCTTTGGGGAGCGTGTTCCTCACTCCCTTGTCCGTCGTGGAACACAGCGTGTTTCTACTGTGCAGCCTTCTGTGGAGGTGGCCTCACCAGGGACCCAAGTGGGAGGGGACAAATTGTCACTGTTGTATAAGTCAGTGTGTAAGTCCAGGGTGGGCTGAATCGTCTTTTCAAATGATGCATTTCTGTTCTTTAATTACATTCCCATATCCCAGACACCAGTCCCTAGACTTAACTCTAATATGTAAATCATTCAGACTTTCAGGGAACCCTGGCCCCTGCCATCACAGAATGCCTGCTCCGGCGGGGAGCAGCGTAACTGCTCTGAGAGGGCTTACTGTATTAGCAGGAAAGCTAATGAGGTCCCGAGGGATCAGTCTCTAGAAAGGCAAGTTTCTGATCGCTAGGTAAGACTTTTCGGAGTGAGAGGAGAGTGAAGGTATTATTGAGGGGGAAACAGGACATGCAAATTGTAGAAGACGAGAAAGACTGGTGTGTCTGAATACCTGGGCTCATACAGCAGCAGTGACGGGCCCGTGATGCTGGCTACGGTTGTGAGGGGTGAAGCGGTAGCAGTCAGGCAATGTAACCTGGCAGAACACAGAAAGGAGCTTGGAGTTTCTTCTGACGACACCGGAGCCCAGCCAGTGACTTTGTGACAGGGAGTGGTCAGATTTACTGCACTGGGAGTTTGCACTGTGGTGAGGCTTGCAGGCGTTGGGGAGGTGGGATGTTGGCCTTAATTAGGAAGTGGCAGAGGGAGGGGCGGGTAAGCCAGAAGCATACTCATAGATTGAGGATGTTGAGGGAATCAAAACTGTGATCTAGATCCTAGACTCAGGTTAGTGATGCAGGCTTTCAATATTTTTAGATTATATTTCTCTGATAAAATACTCTTTAGGGCCTGGAGAGATGACTCAGAGGTGAAAGGCACTTGCTTGCAATACCTGAAGGCCTGGGTTTGACTCCAAAGTACCCACGTAAAGCCACACGCACAAAGAAGCACATGTTTCTGGAGTTTGCAGTGGCAGGAGGCCCTGACACACCCATACTCATTCTCTTTCTGTCTCTGTCTTTCAAATAAATAAACAAATGAATAAAAATAAATATTTTTTATACCTGTTTTCTGCAACGTAGTAATTGTGGTCATTTAAATATGTGGGTCACTGTTTATATTGACCTATTTTTTTCTCCCGGGTTTTAGTGATTTAATCTTTTTTTTTTCCTGGTATGTCTGACAATTTTTATTAAATTATAACAATACATCTAGAATGTATTAGAGACCATTGATTTCTTCAGAGGAAAATGTCATTGTCTTCTTCCTTTTCCTCATTTTGGTTTTGAATCTTAATGAAAATAATATGGAGTGTTTCATTCAAAAACAGTGATGAGTAGGTCGCTGAGTCAGGGTTGGGGATGGACATGAGAGTTCCAGCAACCCACTGGATACAGGAGCGCAGATACGCACAGTCACCGAGTGAAAACCCAGCTCCCAGCATGGCCAATCCTTTGTCACTCATAGCCTGCTGGAGATTCTGTCTCCCAGGGAGAACATGGCCGGGTTCTGTCCAGCAACATCCCTACCCATCTCCAGTAGCATGTGGAGTGCATCAAGAAACTTTTCATAGTGCTCATACCTTTGGACCTGGCCTTTTGGATATCTCAACCACAAGCCATCAGCCACGCCAGAGGCACCACCTGCTGGCATCACACACACCAGGGAGTCCTGCTTGAACTATACAGGGTGGGTGTCAACCTCAGAGGCCCAGAGGCACACGAAGAACGTACAAAGCCTCGCCCCCACACGGGTAAGATCCGCTGCTTACACGTGAACAGCTTCACGTTGTCATAGTCTCCCCGCTTGGAACCAGGGAGGGACTTCTTTTATAGCAGATGTGATACGGAGAAAATCACCTTGATTCATGGGGTCCTTTCTGTTGAGTTGCAACCGAAACACTGGGTGTCTACTAGAGCCTTGTGAATGGCAGGCATTACATCCCAACTTGTGCCTTCCTGACACTCAGAAGCTATAACATTCTGTGTTAATTGTTATTGGCCTAGAATTTTCTTTCCACTTGGGCCCTCTGTACTGTTGCTCGGTCATGACAAAAAGACTCAAGGGGAAACTGTATTAGCCCTTTCTCCTACCTTCCTATCTTCTCCCCTCCTTGTCTGTCCCTTCTGCTTCTCAGTTTTTGTCTGTCCAACCTCACGAGGCTACTGTGAGCTCTAGATCACTTTTTAAATTTTCTATGCTAAGAGTTAGTGTGCCTCGTGGAGAAAATGCATTGCTGAATGTAAGCACGTCATAAGTATTTCCCTGTCTTGGGAAATTGGGCCCCTCAGGTCTTGGATGCCTTGGTTATTCTCTGATGCCAAAACCTGCTGCTTTGGGGTTGTTGTCCAGCTCTTAATCTTTCCTCTCCATGGGAGAATTAGGACGCCACGTACTCTGTCTCAAATGGAAGCATAAGTCTGCTTCTTAAATACAGAGAAGCATAATACATGATTTAAGTCCTTATATTTACTAAAACAAAACCCCAAACAAATTAAAATGTCTTAATTATAATTTAACAAATATAATGGAAAAAATTTAAGAAATCAAAACCCAAAACAGTACAATTAAGATTGCTGTTGATTTAATATGGTGCAGAATGGATTTAAATAAATGGCTCAGGTTTTGAACAGGGTTGTGTGATGATTCAGTTCTCACAGCTCTTTTTCCCAGCAACTGAATAACTTAAACTCCAATTCACACCATGTGCTGTGACATTACTTGGCCTTCACAGTGCATAAACATTATATTTATGCATTGGATTCAAATATGTTCTTTTCTCTTTTGGCTCTGAGCACTTAAAATAATATAATTTGACACCAGCCCAATGATGGTGACAACACAAATGTAGGTGATGGGATGGCACATTGGTCATCCTGATGCTTCAGGATATACTTGTATTAATATTCTTAGATGACGGCTCAGATGAAAACACAAATGTAAAGGTTTATCATGGGCCTCAGTTATTGAAATGGGTTAGCTGTGGAACCCAGAAGGCCTGTGAATCACAGGTCTGCTTTAGTCCCAACTCTTATCTGTTCTCCATAGCATCTTCAGTCTTTCTAGTGAAAAAGAGACCAGGCCAGGATTCCTTCTTTGAAATTATCAGGATCCCCATGAGCCCTTTACACTGACAGAAGTGCCCTCCCCGCAACTATCAGCCAGAGAGGACCCTTTGAAAAGAGCAGACAGCTGAGGCATTCAAGTTTCTTCAGAAAGCCTCACAGACAGGAATCCCCAGGTAATGCAATCTTAGCCTCAATGTAGCATTTAACTTCTTGCAACTGTGTGTGTGTGTGTGTGTGTGTGTGTGTGTGTGTGTAAATGTGTGTGTACATGTGTGTGTTCACCTGTGCATATATGAGTGTGTTCACGAGGAGACAGGGAGAAGGAAGCAGGAGGAGAGAAGGGAACGAAGAAGGATGAATGAAACTGACTCCCCCCAAGTTCATATGTTGAGGTTCTAACTCTCAGAAAAAAAAATTGTATTTGGAGATGAGATCTTTAAAGAATTCAGTTGAAATAAATCATAAAGGTAGACCATAACCAATGTGGTCTTTATGAAAGGAGAAAATTTTGACACAGAGTGAGGGGAGAGCAAAGAGAGAGTAATGACAAGGCCAAGACAGGCATCTCAAGCCAGGGAGAAAAGCCTCAGAGGTAATACTCTGTCAACATCTTGATCTTGAACTTCTACCCTCCAGATCTGCAAGAAAACACATTCCTGCTGTCTTAACGTCCCAGGTTATACTGGGACATGTTTTGACAACCCTAGCAATGAAGGTGGTGGAGGGCAAAAGAGGCAGTGGAAGGTATATGGAGACAAAGGGTAAGAAAAGAGGCAACAGAGACAGGAAAGAGGAGAGGGAATAAGCTCAGGGACCAGAACGTGCAAACATGACTCTGGTGGCTGGTGGATAGAGGCATAGAGGCCAGAGTTGAGGGACTGTCAGGCGGGGTGCTTCCCACCTGTGGGGCCTGTGCTTCCAGAGAGAACAAGACACTTGGGCTCTTAGTCTGGGATCTGTGACATAAAGCAGTCAAAGGCAGTGGGCCACCTTGCTTCTCCTGAGCTTCTCTTGGGACCCAGCTGAGCATGGAGTGAACAGACAGTATGGGAAGGCTATCAACTCAACCCAGAGCAGGAAGATGCAAGAAAGAGCTATGGGGGAGACAGCAGGATGGAGCCAGGCCTGGGTGCCATTAAAAATCACTACACACATGCCTACATAAATATTAAAGCAAAATTTTTATAAGTTGGAAATCACTATGGGAGACTGGAAAAGATACTGGATTTCTATTTGAAGAGACCTGAATCTAAATCCGTACTTACTTATGCATAAGCTGGGTAAGATACTCTCTGAACCTGTGCTTCTGAATTTGTAAAATAAAGATGCTGACATACCACATTGTTAGCAAATTAAAAGGGAAAAAAAATATGTGGGAAGGGATTTGGCCTAGTGGTTGGATCTTAGTACAAACTCAACAAATGAAACTTTTCCTTTAAGTGGAAACAAAGCCTCTCTTTCATTATGGAGTTTGATGGGGGCCAGGGTCAAGCCTTGGAGTAGAATAGTGAAGTGATAGAAGAAGGGATAGATGAGCTGGGAGGCGATGCACACCTGGAGTTTGGACAGGAATGAAGTCTGGGAAAACAGGGAGGCTAACATCATCCACAGAACATCCCAGCAAAGGATGGTAGCCCAGAGATTGAGAGAGCAGGCTGAGGATGCCCCTGTAGCACTATCTGAGCAGGGTACCCCTGGAGGTGGAGTGGGCTGAGGTGGGCTAAGTTTTGCCACCTGGGCAGCTGAAGGAGCTCCAGGCAGGAGCCAGAAGATGGGGGAGGCAGGGCTGAGCAAAGACTTGGCCATGTTTCAACCTGCCTTACAGTCATGGTTTCTTACCAGAGAATGGCAAGCACAATAGCCAACCCCAGGTGAAAAGTCTGCCAGAAAAACTCTCACAGTTTGACTCTCACAGTAATTATCACCTCACAGTGCCTATGGTGTGACCAACACTTACATGGAATACTTACCATCTTGTATGCCCTGCTTTATGAAGCCAGAGGTAAACACACTCTGACAGCGAAAATTCCACAGACTGGAAGGTACACTGTCACAAATGTCAACACGTGATCAAGGGAAGGACGGAGACATTGCAGCCAACAAGCTACTATTCTCAAGAGTCTGTTTGTGAAGAGAGTAGATCCATCCCTGGGCAATGAGCTCAGATAGATGCTCACATAGGCACATTATATAGGCACATGTGTCTGTATGCTGGGGGAGGCAGTGGGGAAGAAGGAACTATCTAGCTTATAGCCAGGCACTTAGTCCATGTCTAACACATGGTTATTAAAGAAAAGAAGGAGCGGGGCAGGAAAGAGAATGAACGGTTCCTGACAAAGCTAACATTTAGAGCATAGCATGCTCATGTGTGTGTGGTGGTTTAAATGTAAAACGTCTCCCACAGCCTCATGGGTTTGCGATCAAGCCTCACACTCAGTCTCCAGCTGGTGGAGCCTTTGGGAGATGGAGCCTTGCTGGAAGAGGTGTGTCACTGAGGACAAGACTTGAGGTCCATTAGCCTAGCCTGATTAGATATTTGGAGAGCAGTTCACTCTTGTTGTTTCCTCCTGACTATTGATATAACAAGATGCGATACCCAGCTGTATGCTCCTCCATTCTTTCTCTTAAAGATGTTTTTATTGATTACCTGCATATACACGGTGTGCCCTGATCATAATCCTCTCCACCATCCTCTTTCGCCCCCCCCTCCCACATACCTTTTCTACAGCGGACACCTTTGCTCCAACCAGTCCCTCTTCTATTTTAATATCATCTTTTTTACTTTGCCTTCATATTATGAAGTCTTGTGTCGATAGCATCAGCCACAGTGAGGTCATGAATGTAATGGGCACTCTGCATCCGGAAGACACGATTTCAAAGCACTTCTCTCCATCCTTTGCCTCTTATATTCTTTCTGCCATCTCCTCTTGCAATGGTCCCTGAACCTTGGAAAGTATGGTAGAGATGCGTCGCAGGCCTTAACACTTTCAGTTGCTTCTTTTCAGCACCTTGATGAATTTTAAGTCTCCCCAATAGTTACCCCCCACAGGAGAAGCTTCTCTAACCAGAACTGAGAGTAGCTTTAACATATGGGCATAAACATAAATGTTTGGAGGGCAATTTGGTGGACATAATATAGACAAACAACATTAGTAATTCCCACCCCCCCAGGGTTTTATGAGGCATGAGCTCCTACCCATGGAGTGCCTCAGATCCAATCAGGGATCAGTTGGTTCTCCTCATAACAGACATGCCCCCACTGGACCAGTTAGCACATTTTGCCTGGGTGGGCAGCCGTGTAGCTTGTGAGATCCACTACTGGTACATCTACCATTCTTTCCTCAACATCATGAAACTTCCCCTGGAAACTGTAAGCTGGTGATAAACCACTGTTTTCCATAAGCTGCTCCTGGTTGTGTATTTTGTCCCAGGAACTAGAAGGTCACTGAGACTATATTGTCCCCAAGAGGTATTGAATTTTCTCATTATGTTTATGAGGGAGGAATTGCCACCATCATCATTACCATTTCAGAGATAAGCAAATAGAGGCACAGGAAAGTTAAGTAACCTGTCCAAAGTCTAAGATTGCCAGTGAAATACAGGATTACTAATTAAATTAGAATTTCAGATAAACAGTACACTACGTTTTAGTACAAGTATATTCCAAAGATTGCATGAGACTATTTGTATTGGAAGATTATTTGTTCCTTATCTGAAATTCGAATTTAACTCAGTGTATTATGTTTTTATTTGCTAAATTTGGCAGCTGTACTCAGTAACAAGCTGAGCAAGGGCTGGAGCTGAGTCTCCCCAAGCACTACTCTACAGTTGAGAGATTTATCCTGAAACAACCAACATTTTTTTGTCTGGCTCTTGGTCTGTTTGAGCTTTCTACTGCTTTTGAGCCCATTTTGGCAACGTTACTTCACAAATCCATCCATTGTATCTAGATGTTGAAAATAGATGGCATAGGGAATTGTCCTTAATTTAAAAACCTTCTGTGTTTATAATTGTACCATTTAAATCCATTCCTGATGAATCTTATTAACAATGTATATTTTCTCTTTGTTGAGTGTGATCTATGTATTAAGTCTGTTAATTACTATTGATATCCTCCATAAGCTTATGTTTATCTACTAGACTTGAGTATTCCTGAGAGAAGTGTATGAAGGTGTATTACAATATCTGTAGAGGTACTGGGCCTCACATAAACTAGGCAGGTACTCTATCATTGATCCTCATTTCCAAACTGTGTACTGGAATTTCTCAACATGAGTATACATTTATCTGTTTGCTTGTATTTCTAGGAGTCATAATTTTATATATATGCTTGTTATTTATGATACATTATATCTTTTTTTACTCTTAGAACATCTTTGTGTATTTTATCTTTAACCATCATAAAATATCTGTATTGTGTTATAACTTTTTGCCCAAAACCATTTAATATGATATCAATACTGCTGTCTCCATTTTCTTTTTTTTTAACTTAAAAATTTATTTTAAAGAGAGCAAGAGAGAGAGAGAGAGAGAGAGAGAACTGGTGCACCAAGGCCTCAGCCACTGCACTTGAACTCCAGATACTTGCATAATACCTAGTGGGCATGTGCAACCTTGCACTTGCCTCACTCAGTTTTGTGTGCCTGGCTTACATGGGATCTGGAGAGTCGAACATGGGTCCTTAGGCTTCACAGGCAAGCACCTTAAACTCTAAGCCATCTCTCCAGCCCTGTCTCCATGTTCTATTTGTGCTCACCCTCACCTTCTTTTCAGACTTTCCTCAGCATGTTTAGGCATAGACATTGGACATAAAATTGACATTTTCTTTGCTTTGCCTTTAAAGTAGCTTCTTTGAAGTATAATTGATGTACAATAAAATGCATATATTTAGAGTATACAACTGTCCATCCAATGTACAATTACCACAGTGATTGCTTTTATGATTATTTAATGACTTTCTCATTATTATCTATTATAGGGACATTAAATGCAGATGCTATAATTGAGATAAGAGATGTTTGGCCTTGTTATATTTTTTTCTGAACTTTTTTTATGTTTTTACCTCATCAAGTTTTGCTGCACTGAAGGACTTTCTATTTTCAGTTACTCCTGGTCCCTGTTAATTTGGAAGCTTTTCTACATGCTTCTGTTCTTTGGTGGGTAGATGTATTTTGAAGAGTATATTTAAATTTGGTTTCTCTATCAGTATGTCAAATGACTCAATATACCAAGAGTATCCTTCTTAGTGTAGATTTTATTTAATGCAACTCCAATTTTATATTCTATCTGTAAGTGAGGCTGTTAGGATATTTGCATGCCTCTACTCCTTCTGATTCACCCCTGCCAACTCTTGGGTTTTGTTGGAATCCTTTGGGAATTTTGTTCCCAACTTTAAAAAAAAAAAAGAGTTTTATAGAATATTCTGCATTTTAATCCCCTTATACTACAGTTGGGACTATTCTTTCTTTCATCTAATCCCAGTTTAGCCACTACTGGATAGTGGTCAGTCGTCATAGCTGTCCTGTCCCCTTAGTCTTGTCTCTCGATCATGAGTGCTCCAGTGCCTCACTAAGGTCTTCCCTCCAGCGGCCCTGCTGTCATTCTCAGGCTTTAGCACCCAGCTGGTTGCAGTCACTCAGAATCTTCTACCTGCTTTTCTTTGTTGGTGTTTCACCAAATGTCATCCCAGTCGCCATTAACTGCCAGTGGCCAAGACTTTGTCACCCTGAATATCGATCTGTCAGGTATTGTGATGTCACCATCCACCTTTCTCCCAGCCTGGCCACTCTCCAGTCTGATCTCACTCCTCAGTGTTCCACCATCTATGTCCTCAACCCAGCTTGGATCCTGCCATCCAGCCCTAGTAACTCCCATGTAGGTCCACTTAACTCACTTGCTTCTCTTCACACTAGGTGAAATAATGCCCACCCCAAAGAACAGCCCATCCTATTTGGAGAAAGTGATCTTTCCAGGTGTGATGAAGTTTGAGAAGCAGAGATATGATTCTTTGAGTTAGGATGAGTACAAATCCAATGGCAAGTCTGTAGGCAAGAAGGAGAAACAGCACAGAAACATGCTGAGGAAAATACAATGTGTTAATGAGATGAGGAATCGAGTGAGGAGTCTATAAGCTGAAGAACATGCAGATAGGAGAGAGGCATGGAACAGATTCTCAGAGCCCAGTGGAAGGCCTAACAATGCTGAAACCTTCACCTCAGACTTCTTGCCTCTGGAACTGGAAGAATAGGTTCCTCTTGTTTCAAACCACAGTTTTGCTTTGGCAGTAGTCGGAAAAACAGCCCATTTCTGTTTGTATACTTGACTGGAAAGGTCCTGAACTATCCACGTCTTCCTTATACTCAGAGTGCCAAACATGGCTGGGATAAAACCCCACCAGGATCCAGGGACACTGCACTTTCCAGACGTTTCTTCTGAACACACTTTTCAGTTTCCACTGCTGGCTTCCCCTCACCAGCCAGCACTCAGGAACCAGGGAGTTCAGGGCTCAACTGTCTCCTCTACCCACACGCTCCCCCTAGGAGCCCATTTTGACACAGGTTCCTGGAACACATATGCGGAGGCTTCTGGTTGTCCTTTCCTCAGCCTTAGTTCGGTTTGGAACTCTACACTGAAATCTCTCACGTCTCCTCTGGCATGGCTAATTGACATCTCAGACTTAATAGGAGCAAACAGTCTGCATTTCCCATCTGACAGCTTACTTCTTGTTTTCCCCCTAGTTGTCCACATCTAATTAAATTACCTCAGTAGTTGAGTCATCCTCGATTCCTTTTTCACATGTCTCCTTTCTAATAAAAAGGTCTACTTGCAAAGTTTCTTCAAATGTGATCACTTACAACAGTAGCTGACAACTCAACACTGAGGGCACAGTTTC
Organism: Dipus sagitta; assembly: GCA_036346955.1. NCBI lineage: Eukaryota > Metazoa > Chordata > Mammalia > Rodentia > Dipodidae > Dipus > Dipus sagitta. Next base: position 31,783,426 of record CM070786.1, read on the forward strand.
TTTTTTTTTCAATATTTTTAATTTTTTCCTTTTTATTTTGTTATTTTTATTTTCTTTCTTTATTAACAAATTCCATGATTATAACAATATCCCATAGTAATGCCCTTCCTCCCCCCACCTTCCCCTTTGAAATTCCATTCTCCACCATATCCCCTCCTCCTCTCAATCAGTCTTTCTTTTATTTTATTTTGATTTTTTTGGATTTTGGAGGTAGAGTCTTACTCTAGTCCAGGCTGACCTGGAAATCACTACGTAGTTTCAGGCTGGCCTCGAGCTCACTGCGATCCTCCTACCTCTGCCTTCCGACTGCTGGGATTAAAGGCATGTGCTACCATGCCCGGCTTCTCTTTTATTTTGATGTCATGATCTTTCCTCCTCTTATGATGGTCTTGTGTAGGTAGTGTCAGGCACTGTAAGGTCATGGATATCCAGAACATTTTGTGTCTGGAGGAGCATGTTGTAAGGAATCCTATCCTTCCTTTGGCTCTTACATTCTTTCTGCCACCTCTTCCACAATGGACCCTGAGCATTGGAAGGAGTGATAGAGATATTGCAGATCTGAGCACTCCTGTCACTTCTTCCTAGCACCATAATACCTTCTGAGTCATCCCAAGGTCACTGCCATCTAAAAAGAGAAGGTTTTCTACTAAAAGTGAGAGTAGCATTAAAATATAGGTATGAACATTAGGAGAAGTGCTTACTGGGAAGTTTAATGGGCATAGTATTTACATTTACCCAGACATCAGCAGATGTTACACCCCTAGGGCTCATGACTACCCCTGTTTTAGGTTTTCAGTATCAGGGATGTATTCCCTCCCATGGAGTGGGCCTCCAATCAAATTAGAGGGTGGTTGGTTTCCACCATGACAGATGTGCCACTATTGCACCCATTGGCTCATTTGGCCTGGCTGACAAAATATAAGGCTTACAGTGTCCACTGATGAGTATCTTCACTGGTGATTTCTCTTTCTCCCATTGAACTGCATGAAGAATGGTTTCTTCCAGCTTTCTGTCTCCTGGTCTGCATGGAGGAGGTTATCAGCTCTGTTCCAGCAGGATTTTTCAGCGGCCTTGCAGCCCAAGTATGTGGAGTCTTTAGCAAGAGGGGTCTTACCATCTATTCCTAGTGGGAAACCAAGGGCCTTGGCAATGGCCTACAATGTTTTGGGAGTGTCAGGGACCTCCCTGGCCAACAACTCACTGGAAGGTATCCCATCCCTGGCACTGAAAATTTTCTAGTTACAGTCTATTCCTCCTGAGTGTTAAATTGTCTAAAAAAGTAGGTTTCCATATGATTTATTTACATCCTCTTATATTTTGATTAGCCCTCCCTCTACCTTTCCTCTATTTAATCTCTGCCCCTGACCTCACTTGGGCCTTTTCACCCCCGTTAATCTATTCTTCTACTTACATATATACAATATCATCCTATTAAGTACCCCTCCCTTCCTTTCTCTTCCCTTTATATCTCTTTTCTAGATTATTGGCCTTTGCTACTGAGTTTTCTTCCTACTCACACAGAAATCCAATCATCTGTAGCTAGGATCCACATATGAGAGAGAACATGCAACACTTGGCTTTCTGGCCTGGGGTTACCTCACTTAGTATAATCCTTTCCAGATCCATCCATTTTCCTGCAAATTTCATAACTTCATTTTTCTTTACTGTTGAGTAGAACTCCATTGTATAAATGTGCCATATCTTCATTTTCCACTCATCAGTTGAGGGACATCTGGGCTGGTTCCATTTCCAAGCTATTGTGAATTGAGTGGCAATAAACATGGTTGAGCAAGTATCTCTAAGGTAATGAGATGAGTCCTTAGGATATATACCTGGGAGTGCTATAGCTGGGTCACATGGTAGATCTATTTTTAGCTATCTTAGGAAACTCCACACTGATTTCTACAATGGCTGGATCAGATTGCATTCCCAATAACAGTGTAGAAGGGTTCCTCTTTGTCTGTATCCTCACCAGCATTTATGGTCATTTGTTTTCATGATGGTAGCCAATCTGACAGGAGTGAGATGGAATCTCAACACAGTTTTAATTTGCATTTCCCTGATGATTAGGGATGTAGAACATTTTTTTAGATGCTTATATGCCATCTGTATTTCTTATTTTGAGAAGTATTTATTCCATAGGCCATTTTTAATTGGTTTTTGTTGAATATCAGGTAGCTATAGCTACCCAGACTTACATCTGGGACATCTAGTCTGTTCTCTTGATCTACATGTCTGCTTTTGTGCCAGTACCATGCTGTTTTTGTTACTGTGGCTCTGTAGTATAGGTTAAAATCAGGTATTGTGACACCACCAGCCTTATTTTTATTGCTCAGTATTGTTTTAGATATTTGAGATGTTTTGTGTTTCCAAATGAATTTTTGGATTGTTTTTTCTATTTCTATGAAGAATGCCATTGGAATTTTGATAGAGATCACATTAAATGTGTAGATTGCTTTTGATAAGATTGCCATTTTAACAATATTGATTCTTCCAATCCAAGAACAAGGGATGTTTTTCATTTCCTAGTGTCTTCTGCAATTTCTTGCTTGAATGTTTTAAAGTTTGCATTGTAGAGATCCTTCACTTCCTTAGTTAGATTTATTCCAAGGTATTTTTTTTTTTGATGCAATTGTGAATGAGAGTGATTCTCTGATTTCATCATCTGTGTGCTTGTTTTTAGCATATAAAAAGGCTACTGATATCTGTATGCCTATTTTGTATCCTGCTACATGGCCATAGGTGTTTATCAGCTCTAACAGTTTGCTGGTAGAGTCTATTTAGGGTCCTATATGTATAGAATCATGTCATCTGCAAATAATGATAACTTGATCTCTTCCTTTCCAATTTGTATCCCTTTTATGTGTTTCTCTTGCCTTATTGTTATGGCTAAGACTTCCAGTACTATATTAAATAAAAGTGGGGACAGTGGACACCCTTGTCTTGTTCCTGATTTTACTGGAAAAGCTTCAAGCTTTTCTCTTTCTCTTTGTTGGACTATATTAGATCTGTCACCTGGTCTTCTAGTTTTGATATTCTGTCCTCTCCTTCATCCATTCTACTGGTGAGATTTTCTACAGAGTTTTTTTTTTATTTCATTGACTGTGTTATTCATTGCTAGTAATCCTGACTGGTTTTACTTTATTATTTCTATGTCCTTGTTTATGTCTAGTATTGACCTCTTTATTTCATTAAATTGGTGTCCTGTGTCTTCTTTGATTCCTTTGATTTCCTCGTTCATTCTTTTGATTTCTTCTTTGACTTCTTTGAGCCTATTTATAATCATTCTTTTGAAATCGTTCTCAAGCATTTCCTCTATCTCATTCTCACTGGAGGTCATTTCTGATGCATTAATACTTTTTGGTGGATTTATATTGTCTTGATTTTGGTGTTTCTTGTGTTATAATGTACACATTTTTGCATGTTGGATTAATTTAATGCTTGGATTTTCTAGTTAGCTGCAGTATTACTAGATGTATCAATCAATCCAATGTTATATATCTTCAGAGTAGGAACTTAATGTGCTAGGTGTGGCTCTTAAGACTCTCAGAGTATCTACAAAAGTGACCCTAGATGTTGGGTTTGCCTGCTATGAAAGTATTCAAGTAAGCTGAGTGGAACAAAATATAGGCAGATTCTAAAATTTAACTAAGCAATGTACGCATTCAATGAAAAACAGCACAGAGAATTTATGCAAGAGTAGGTATTATGACACAGATCCTCTAACAAAGTCTCAATCCCTTAGGGTGTGTTTTCCCATACTCTTAATCCTGTCAACTAGGAGTTTAAGATTTCTGGTCTGTTGAGGATTCCAAGTTAGCGTGTGACCAAGTGAGACCCTTCCCTAATGAATAACATAAGAGGAAACAAAGCCACTATAAATCAGGAAGCAACAATGACAAGCCCAAAATATAGCTTATTTAAGAATGGCAAATACAACCATCCATCAGATGTAACATATAATTTATCCTGCTTTGGAAGGTGCAATTAGCACTTCCAATTCAAGTCTATATACCAGGCTTATTTGGCGGGTACTGACCTGGTGTAATCCCAGTTACCTTTTGGGATGATTTTGGCCTTGGTTATGCTGTGCTCCTGCTTGGGTCCCTCTTTAGTGCACTGTGGGTTCAAATAGGTTGGCTGGGTCACTGGATCACTGCTCTGGTCACTGGTTCTGGGTGCTGTGATCTCCCTTCCCCAGGTCTCTGGTGCTTGCTGGCACTTGTGCTGGTGGTGAGGAGGGGAGGCTATAGATGGTGGTTCTAGTTTTCCCTTTGGTCCACATGATACTCTACCTTGTGATTGGTCCTCCATTGGTCATTGCAATCCTCCCTTCACATTTCTTGAGTTTGCAAGGAGCTCCGTTGTGAGTGGAAAATTCCCTCACCTTGCTTTTTCTGCGGCTCAAGCAGAGCCTTGCAGCTGTGGCCCCATGGACCTCCTGCCACTGTGGACCTGCTGCTGCTGCTGCTGGAGCCGCTTCTGCCTGCCTATGTGTCCTCTAGATGCTCTGGAGCTCTCCTACTTCTCTGTTACAGTTTGTTATTTCTTATACCCCTCACTTTTTAGTAGAAGATTGTATTTTGCTGTTTTTTTTTTTTTTTTTTTTTTTTGGCCTTTTTTCCCCTAGGCTGCTTTGGCATGGTTCCTATGCTGGCATCTTAACTGGAAGTCCCCTCTTTTTCTTCCTTTCTTTCTTCCCCCTCTCCCTTCCTCATTCCTTCCTTGTTTCCTTTTTCTGAATGTGTGGAATATGTGTGGTGGGTATGGTGCATGCGTGTGTATGTTGATGGGTCACCCTATGCACTCACCTGTGGTGGTTAGAGGAGAGCATTGGGTGTTTCCCTCCATCACTCACCTACCTATTTTTTTTCCCTTGGGATGGAGTCTATTACTGATTACAGGGATTGTAGCTGAAGAGCCTTAGATTCTCCAGTCCTCACTCCCCACATGATTGGGGTCACAGACATGTGTGGCCATGTCCAGTTGTTTATGTGGTTTCTGGAGATTTGAACTTGGAATGTCTGAGGCTCTCACAAGTCGTCATGCTTGTATAGGCAATACATTTAACCACTGAACCATCTTTCCAGCTTTTATTCAAGCTGTAGTCATCCTTCTCCAACAGTGTGACAATGCTCTCTTGAATGATCAGTAATAACACTTACAGCCTGGGCTATTCATATGCTCTTTTCTCTTCTTTGCTGAGTTCCCCTTCCTCTCTGCCCGTGGCCCTTCCCATTAATTTGGAGAGGAACTAAAACTGCTCTGTGGCCCCACAAGATGCTACCAACCTGTAATAGAATGTGCTAACCACCATTATAAATTTGTCCAGTAACCAACCATGGCACAAAGCATGGAGATGTTTAGTTCCTGCTCACAGTGTTCAGCACTGAGGTAGGTGAACAGAATGGCAAGGTTATTCTACACACAGTCATTCAAGAAAACAGGTGGACTGTCATCTTCAACATGTGGCTGCCTTTCAAAGTAACTGTGGTGCTAGTTCTCCTACAATCAGTTGGAGTAGAAGAAAGGGAGAAACGCATATAAGTGATTTTATGGCAGAAGTCAGTGTCAATTCTGGTCAAATTACATTATCTGGACTCACAGCCACACCTACTTCCAGGAAACTTGGGAAATAAAACCAAGTTTTGTGTCCTGGAAGAGGAAAAGCCTGAATCTCCATGCAGTGAGAGTAGTCGCTCTACGATTGTGTATCCCTCCATGCCTGTGCGTGTTCCCTTTGTCAGCCAGCCAGGGCGGTTTTCTCTCTGTACAAACTGAACATCAAACTTGTTTCTTTTCAGAGATGGTGTTTCTTTTTGTTCAGCATGCTCTTTGTAAGGATGCAATCTCGCCTCCTCCTCCTTTTACAGTTCCCACCTCAAATGTCATCCCCGACTCTGTCAAAGCAGCCTCAGCACATTAGTTCCTCTCCTCGCTAACAATCTACTTCTACCACTGAGAACCTAAATATACACTCTTGAAGGGCAGAGCTCTTTTATAGTTATTTCTGTACCCTGGAACAAAGCAGTGACTTTTGATGTTCACAGTAGTTTTACTTTAAGTAATTTACTCAGAAATTATAGTTAGGCATCACGCATTAAGAAAAAATTTTCTCTTCCACATTAACTTTTTTCCTGGATAATCTAAGATTCTTAGATAACAGTTCTTTTAACTAAAAATAAAATGTGTTTTGAGTTGACAGTGTTGTAGATTGCTGACTAGTATGATTCCTTATTCCATTTTATTTATTTTTTATTCATTTGAAGTTAACATGCAAATAAATGGGTTTCATTGTGACATTTTGATAAACATACATTTATACGTTGCTTTTAATTGCCCCACTGCCCTTCTGCCTCCTTCACTTGTACTCCTTTTATCTTGCAAGTAGTCTATACATTCTATTATTCCTTTAACTCTCCACCTGCTTTAGACCTCTTCTTCCCCTCTGATAATCTCTTATAGTTTAATGCCATGTCTATATGTGTATATTTATATATGCATATAGATTTCATGTGAGAAAATATGTATTTGTCTTTCGGAATGGCTTACTTTGTTTGACATAATGCTCTCCAATTCTATCAAATTTCCTGCACATGTCATAATTTCATTCTTATTCATGGTTAACAAATCTCCATTACATATATGCACCATACATTCTTCATTTTATCATCTGGTGATACACATCTAGGCTTCTTCTATATATTGGCTTTTGTTAGTAATGAAACATAATATATGGATGTACAAGTATCTCTGTGGTATGCACTTAGCATCTGTCAGGTATATACCCAAGAGTGGTATCACTAGATGTAGCTGAAACTATTAGTAAATTCTATGCTGATTATCACAGTGCTTGCATCAGTTTACACCCCACCAACAATGTATGTGTTCCTCTTCCTATATAGCCTCATCAGAATTTGTTGTTTATTTTCTTGATGATAGGCATTCTGACTGGGGTAAGAAGGAATCTCAATATGGTTTTATTTGCATTTCTCTGATGGACAAGGTTGTTGAGCACTTTCTCCAAACTCACTGCCTATTTGTTTTTCTTATTTTGGAAACTAACATCTTAAATTCATTAACATATTTATTGATTGGATAATTTGGGGTGTTTAATTTTTAGAGTAGTTTATAGATTTAAGTTATTAATCTACTATTAATACTGTGTGTATAAGTCTGAAAGGTTTTTTTTTCCCATTCTGTGTACTGTCTCTTCACTTGCTGATCATTCCTTTTTGCTATACAGAAGCTTTTTTAATTTCATACAGTTTTATTTGTCGGTTCTTGGGACTATATCCTGAGCTTGATATTGGAGTCTTTTTGATAAAGTCCTTGCTCATGCTTATATCTTGCTTATGTTTTTCTTCAGCAGATTCAGTGTTGGATTTCACATTGTTTAAGTTGCTTTGACTGCTGGGACAGACATCTGGCAAGAATCAGGTTTTAAAGGAACCTTATAGGGCTGGAGATGATGGCTTAGTGGCTGAGTGCTTGCCTGTGAAGCCTAAGGACCCCAGTTCAAGGCTCGATTCCCCAGGACCCAGGTTAGCCAGATGCACAAGGGGGCACACACATCTGGAGTTCGTTTGCAGTGACTGGAGGCCCTGGTGCGCCCATTCTTTCTCTCTCTCTCTCTCTCTCTCTCTCTCTCTCTGTCACTCTCAAATAAATAAATAAAAATGAACAAAAAATAAAAAAAAAAGAAAGGAACCTTATACAGTCTTATGCAGTCCAGGGGAAGCACCACCAATGACAGAAGAAGCTGACTCACTTCCATAGATGCATCCACAGCAGATAGGGGCAAAAAATGAATACCAGCAAGGACCAACAGCTAACAAACGCACAGTCAGAGCTCAAACTGGCTCTTCATACCCAGTAGGGCTGGAACAAAAGATCTGCCCCCAGTGACACCCACCCCCAGCAAGGATTTGTCTGCTGGTAACCCAACTTGCAAGCCTAATGAAAATTACCTTAGGCTATAGAGCATACACATTTCACATTCAAACCACCACACACATTAAGGCCTTTGAAATGATTTTTGTGCAGTGTGAGAGATACAGATCTAACTTCAGTCTTTTACATTTGGCAATCTAACACTATTGAAAGTTTAATTTCTTTTGCAATTTTTGACACCTGTGTTTATTTCTGGGTCCTCTATTGGATCATTGGTCTGGCTCTATGTTTTTGTGCCAGTACCTTGGTGGTGGTCTTGATACTATGGCTCTGTAGCAAAATTTAAGATCAAGACTTGTGATTCCTATAACATTACTATTTCTGTTTAGAATGAATTTGGCCAATATGTATGTTAGGAGTCTTTTGTGCTTCTATTTAAATTGCAGGATTATTTTTTTCTAGTGCTGTGAAGAATGACATTGTTATGTTGGTATGGATTACATTTAATCTGTAGATTACTTTGGCAATATAGCCATTTGCACAGTATTAATTCTTCTAATCTATGAGCACAAGAGGTCTTTCCATATTCTAGGGTCTTTCCTTTTATCAGTATCTTAGAATTTCACTGTAGACGTCTTTCTCCTCCTTAATTAGGCTTATTGCTACATATTTTATTTTATTTTCGCAACTACTATGGATAGGATGTTTTTCAGGTTTTTATTTTGCAAGTTCAATATTAGAATCAAGCAAAGTTAGTCATTTATGGGGTGATTTTCATATTCTTATAATAGGTTGAGTTTTTATCAAATCTGAAAATTTTCTAATTTTTTTCTTTCCTATTTGTATCCATTTAATGTTTCAGCTAAGACTTTAAGCACTATATTGAATTATAGCAGAGAGAGTTGATGCTCTTGTCTCATCCCTGATTTTAGAGGGAATGTTTTCATTTAGAGGGAATGTTTTTCCCATTTAGTACAATATTGGCTATAGGTTTGTGTGGTACAGCTTTTATGAAGTTGATGAATGTTTATTTCTTGTTTCTTCAGGGCTATTATGATAAAGGATATTGAACTCTGTCAAAGACCTATTCTGCATCCATTGTGATTAATATGTGAATTTTGTCGTTTTTTTAATGTGCTGTATTATACTTATCGATGTGCATATGTTGAAGCATCCCTGCATACCAGCATAAAATCAACTTGGTCTTGTGGGTAATCTTCTTAGTATGTTCTTGAATTCTGTTTGCAAGAATTTTATTGAGAATATTTGCATCTGTGATCGCCAGGGATTTTAGTATATACTTTTCTTTCTTTCTTATGTCTTTATCAGGTTTTGATATAAGGGTAATTCTGGCTTCACAGAATGAGTTTGGTAGTGTTTCTTGTCTTTCTATTTTAGGAAACAGTTTAGGAGCATTAGTGTTAGCTCTTCTTTAAATGTTTAGTAGAATTTCACAGTGATTCCATCTGCTTCTGGGAGGCTTTTATTTACTTATTACTACATTAAATCAATGCCTATTATGAATCTGTTTAAATTGCTTATATCAACTTTAATTTTAATAGGTCATATACAAATAGGAATTCACCCATTTCTTCTAAATTTTCAAAATTTTTTGAATCTAGGTTTTCAAAATATTCTCTAATGATCCTATGGATTTCATTAGAGAAAGCAAGATTTCATTTTAATTAACTTGGGTTTCCTCTTTCTTTTGGTTAGTGATTAAGGTTTTTTAATGTAAGAGAGAGAGAGAGAGAGAGAGAGAGAGAGAGAGAGAGAGAGAGGAAGAAGGAGAGAGAGAGAGAGAGAGAGAGAGAGAGAGAGAGAGGAAGAAGGAGAGAGAGAATTGACACTCCAGAGCCTCCAGCCCCTTCAATTGAACTCCACATGCATGTGCTGCCTTGTGTGTTTGTGTGACCTTATGCAAGTGTTACCTTGTGCGTCTGGCTTCACATGTAAGTGCTTTAACCACTAATCTGTCTCTTCATCCTGATTAAGTTTTTTTTTTTAATCTTATTTATTTATTTTTTCAAAGACACAACTCTTTGTTTGATTCATTCTTTTTATTGTTCTTTCATTCCACATTTCAGTGATTCTGGGCTTATTTTTAGTATTACTTTCTATCTACTACTTTTTTTCTGAGGTAATGTGTCACTATAACCAGGCTGACCTGGAACTCACAGTGAGCTTCCTACCTAAACCTCCTAAGTGCTAGGATTTATATGTTGCTTTTAAGTTTAACTTTTTCTTATTTTCTAAGACCTTGGGGTGCATTACTAGGTTATCTGATGTCTCTGAGAATTTTTTAAATGTAGGCATTTACACCTATAGTTTCCTCTTAGAACTACCTTAGCTGTGTCTTAAAGGGTCTCATAGGATGTGCTTTCATTTGATTCTAAGATTCCTGATTTTCACAATTATCTGTAGGTCATTGTAGAGTATATGTATTTTCTTCAGTCCCTTTTGCTATTGATTTCTGGTTTTATCCCACTGTGGTATGATAAGGTACAAAATAATTTCATATTTTATATGTGTTAAAACTGTTGTATTTGATAGAATATGTTGTATTTTAGAGAATGTTCAATGAGCTGTTGATAAGAATGTGTGTTTTATATTTGTTGGATGGAATATTCCATAACTATTAAGTCCAATTTATCTGTGCTATAGTTTGACTCTGAAGTATCTTTGTTGATTTTTCTGAAATTTTATTGTTGTTTGGATGGCCTATCTAAAGTTGAGAGCAAGCAGAGTATTGATGTCACTTGCTGTTGTTGTAGAAAAACTTGTCTGACATTTTATTCCCATGGTTGTCTGTTTTATGAAATTGGGACTCCAATATTCACTATACACACATATACTTCCATCTTTTGACTCTCATCTTGTAAGTTTCTTTGAAAATAAGACATTTTCAATTTTTTTAAGAGTACAAATAGGTAGACTTTTTTTTTCCTTCCTGAATCCACTTAGCTAGTCTTTATCTCTTTATGATGAGTTGAGGCCATTGACATTGAAGGCTATTATTGAGAATTGTGTGCTAGCTCCTGTTATTCTGTTGATGTTTATCTTCTTGGTTGGATAATCCCTTGTTTTTTTAATATTTAATTAATTTATTTATTTGAGATACAGACAGAGGAAAAGGAAGAGGCAGAGATAAAGAGTGAATGGGTATGCCAGGGCCTCCAGCCACTGCAAATGAACTCCAGATGCATGTGCCCCCTTGTGCATCTGGCTTATATGGGTCCTGGGAAACCGAACCAGGGTCCTGAGGCTGCACAGGCAAATGCCTTAACTGCTGAGCCATTTCCTTAGCCCCACTTGTTCTTTTCTTTTGCCACCTATTAGTATTAGTTTTTTGCTGGTTTGCTGTTTTGAATGTAATGAATTCCTTTCTGTCTCTTCTTTGTTCATCTATTCCTATCATGAAATTTATTCTTTCTGTATTTTCATAATTGAGACTTTTCCTTTTCTGTGTACAGTATTCCTTTATCTTCTGCATTGTTTTTGGTGGTCATGAGCTGCCTTAGTTTATGTTTCTTTGGAATGTCCTTAATGCTATACCAAGTGCTTGTCATGCAAGTATGAGAAGCTGGGCTTGGTGACGCAGGCCTTTGATCTGAGCACTCAGGAGGCAGAGGTAGGACGCAGAGGTAGGAGGAATGCCATGAGTTCCAGGCCACTATGAAACTCCATAGTGAATTCCAGGTGAGCCTGAGCTAGAATGAGACCTGACCTCAAAAAAAAAAAAAAAAAAAAGAAAGGAAGGAAGTATGAGAATTGTTTAGATTCCCAGCACCCATGTAAATGCTGGGCTGGCTTGGCAGACTGCCTGGAGTGCAAGTGCTCTGGAATCAGACAGGGGATCCTCAGACCAATCTAGCTAGCTAGACTTGTCGATTGCTCTGGGTTCCAGTGACAGACCTTGCTTCAGTAAATAAGGCAGAGAGTAATCAAAGAAGATACTTGACAGTAACTACTGGTTTCCCCCACACATATTCATACATGTACACATTTGCCTCCACATCCAAAAACACATATACCACACACACACATACATATACACACACACACACACAATAGAAAAGAGATACATTTGCTAGAAATAGCAATTTGTGTTGTTAGTTATTCACTTTCATTGCTTGAAATACATCATTCATAGCTTTTTTGGTTTTATGTGTTGATGAAAGATCTGATGTTATTATGATGTGTTTACCTTTCGAGGCAAGGTGGTACATATCCCTTAAGGTACTTTTTAAAATATATTTTTTTAATTTACATACTTATTTGCAAGCATACACAGACAGAGAGAAGAGAGAGAGGGTGGTGGAGAGAATGTGCGTGCTAGAGTCTCTAGCACTGCAAACAAACTCCAGATGCATGTGCCACTCTGTGCATCTGGCTTTATCTGAGTACTGGGGAAGAGAACCCAGGTCATTAGCCTTTGCAGGCAAGAACCTTAACACCTGATAAATCTCTCCAGACCTCCCTTATGTTGTTTTTTCTCTTTGATGCAAACCTATATATAATATAAATACACACACACACACATATATATATGTGTGTGTGTGTGTGTATGTGTGTGTGTGTATTGCCAACCTATCTATCTGTGTGTGTGTGCAGGGCACACACTTGGGTGAAGGGAACTTCCAGTCAAGATGTTGTCCGGCTAATCACACTTAACCTTGCAGGGAAGGAAAGGCAAAATCTTTGGGGTTTTTTAGGGCCTGCACATCCTAGCAGAACTCCAGTGGGAGGGTGTGGAGGAGCAAAGTAGGGAATCCACTGATTCCCATGCTCTAGGGTAGCCCAGCAGTCCCCCTAATGCCTCAAGCACAAACCCCTCAAGCAGCCATCCCAGCTGCTGTCACACCCACCGCACCACCAGGTTCCTCCTACACTACCTGAGGGCTAAGCAGATCCAGGCAAGCAGGCTAGCATTCCCCCTCCCGTCCCTCAGTTTTCCCAGCACAATGACACTCATGCACAGACTAGATTCTCCTGCACTTCCTGCAGGCTACTCAGAACCCCCATTCCTCCCTCAATTTTCCTGGAACCAGAACCTCCACATGACCATTATCCAAACCACCACCCTGACAAGCATGGACCAGGTCCTCTAGCAGTTCCTGAAGGCTACTGGGACCCAGGCCAGCAGACTAGCATGCCCCCCTCCTTCTCTCAGGTTTCCTCCCCCTTCCCAGCACTGGGACCACCACCCATCCCCTCCGTACTGATTCACCTAACCCACAGCAGTCCCATCCACCAGGGGCCATGACACAGGACCATGAAATCCCATCCTGCCCTCCCTCTGGCCCTCCATAACACTAAATGCCTTCATAACAATGAGAGAGATCCCAAATCAATAACCTAACCATCCACCTAAAGGCACTGGAAAAAACAAGAAGGATCCAACCCTAAGAGCTCCAGACAGAAAGAAATAATCAAGATCAGAGCAGAAATTAATGAGTTGGAAACTAAGAAAACAATTAAGAAAATTGATGAAACAAAGAGCCGATTCTTTGAAAAATAAACAAGATTGATAAACCCCAGGCCAATGCGATCAAGTGAAAAGAAGAGATGCTTCAAATTAACAAAATTAGAAATGAAAAAGGAGAGATCACAACAGACATAAGTGAAATTGAAAGAATCATCAGGACTTATTTCAAAAACCTCTACTCCACACAATTGGATAATATAGAGGAAATGGATGAATTTCTGAGTACATACCACCTACCAGAGCTAATCTCAGAGAAGATTAATCTCCTAAGCAAACATATCACACCCATTGAGATTGAAAAGATAATCAAAAACCTCCCCCAAAAGAAGAATCCAGGACCAGATGGCTTCTCAGCTGAATTCTATCAAACCTTCATAGAAGAACTGAAACCAATTTTTCTCAAACTGTGCCAAATAATCAGAGAACAGGAAAAGTTCCCCAACTCCTTTTATGAAGCTACTATCACCCTAATACCAAAACCAGACAGAGATACAACAAGAAAAGAAAACTACAGGCCTATTTCCCTGATGAACTTAGATGCAAAGATTCTGAACAAAATCCTCACAAACTGGATTCAACAACATATCAAAAGCATTATACACTTTGATAAAGTAGGCTTCATTTGAGGAACTCGGGTGATTCAACATACAGAAATCTGTCAATGTAATACACCACATAAATAAGCTTAAACATAAAAACCACATGATCATTTCAATAGATACATAAAAGACCTTCAATAAAATACATTATTTCGTGATCCAAACATTGGAGAGACTAGGCATGGATAGTTTATATCTCAGCATAATAAAGGCTATTATAAAGCACCTAAAGCCCAAATAATTTTTAATGGGGAGAGGCTTAAGGAATTCCCATTGATATCAGGAACAAGACAAGGGTGTCCACTCTCACCTCTGCTCTTCAACATAGTACTAGAAGTCCTAGATCAAGCAATAAGATGATAGAAAGAAATAAAAGGGATACAAATTGGGAAGGAAGAAGCTAAGTTAGCTCTATTCGCAGATCACATGATTCTGTACATAAGTGACCAGAGAACCTCCATCTCAAAACTATTAAAGGAGATAAATTCCTTCAGTAAATTATCAGGATACAAAATCAATGCACAAAAGTCAGTAGCCTTTCTATATGCAAAAGACAAAGATACAAAGAAAGAAATTAGTGACATTGTCCCATTTTCAATAGCGACAACAGCAACAAAAAATAAAGAAATTGAGGAGGACTTGAGAAAATAGAACCTCCCCATTGTGCTCATGGATAGGCAGAATTAACACTGTGAGAATAGCAATCTTACCAAAAGCAATATACAGATTTAATGCAATATCAATAAAAATCCCAACATTTTTCTTCACAGAGACAGAAAAAATTATCTCAAAATTCCCATGGAATGGCAGAAGGCCTCAGATATCCAAGCAGATCCTCAGCAAAAGAAACATCTCTGGAGGCGTTACCATACCAGCTCTAAAGCTCTAGCACAAAGCCCTAGTAACGGAAACAACATGGTATTGGCAGAAAAACAGGATTATAGACTAATGGAACAAAATAGAAGATCCAGACCTTGAGTTAAGTAAGTATAGCTAGTTGGCATTTGACAAAGTCCCTAACAATGTTGACTGGAAAAAAGACAGCATTTTCAACAAATGGTGCTAGACAAACTGGATAACCATATGCAGGAAAATGAAGCTAGATCCACACATCTCACCATGCACAGAAATCAAGTCCAAATGGATCAAAGACCCCAATATAAGACTGGAAACTCTGATACTACTGGAAGAAAAAATAGGAGGAGCTT
The DNA here is from genome assembly GCA_036346955.1 of Dipus sagitta. NCBI lineage: Eukaryota > Metazoa > Chordata > Mammalia > Rodentia > Dipodidae > Dipus > Dipus sagitta. The sequence goes on from CM070786.1 coordinate 31,798,614, forward strand.
TTCACAACATAGGAGTTGGAAAAGACCTCATGAACAAAAAACCCAGTAACTCAGGAACTTTAACAATCACTCAACCACTGGGATCTCATGAAGCTGAAAAGTTTTTCCACAGACAAACATACAATAAGTAGAGCCAATAGACTCCACACAGAATGGGAGAAAATTTTCACTGGCTATACAACTGACAGAGGCCTAATTTCTTGAATCTATAAAGAACTCAAAAACCTAAACAATAAAAAATCAAACAACCAACTCACAAAATGGGGCAGAGAATTGAACAGAGAAATCTCAGAGGAAGAAATGTAAATGGCAAACACACACTTAATAAAATGTTCAACATCTCTAACCATCAGGGAAATGCAAATTAAAACACCTATGAGATTCCACCTTACCCAAGTAAGGATAGCAAACATTGAAAAATCAAATGAAAACAAAGGATACAGAGAAATAGGAACCCTAATTCACTGTTGGTGGGAATGTAAGATGGTACAACCACTATGGAAAGCAGTATGGAGACTCCTAAAAAGGTTGACTATAGAGTTATCAACAGACCCAGTTATTCCCTTACTGCACATTTACCCTAAAAGCTCTACATTTCAGTTCAGAGAGATTTGCTCAACCATGTCTATAGCTGCTGAATTCATAATAGCTAAGAACTGGAATCAACCCAGATGTCCATCATTAGACAAATGGATAACCAAGATTGTGGTATATCTATATGGTGGAATTCTAGACAGCAGTAAGAATAAAATGACATAATGAAATTTGAAGAAAAATGGTAGAACTTGGAACAGATCATTCTCAGTGAACTCAGCCAATCACAGAAAGAGAATTGCTGCATGGTGTCACTCATTTGTGGTTTCTAACCTGAATACTGCCTGAGATGCTGATAGGCATCTTGAGGACCAGAAAATAGGGAGGGTGGAGCTGCAGGGGAGGTACTCAAAACTGGACCCAAATGGAACTGGTACCATAACATCCTATATCCTGAAAGACAGAATAAAATGTTCAACCTTCATCAGGTCCTTAGAGGGAACACCTGAATCAAAGGTCCCTGGAGAGGGTATGATGAAGAGTAACCTTAATTTTCTTCTGTTTATCTCTCTCTTTTCTATCATTCTCTTTTGTATTATCTATTTTTTTCTTCCTTCTTTTCCATTTATGCTGGCCTGTAATTCCCAGTACCAGCATGCAGTTAACATCCACAATGAGCTGGTGATCAGAGAGACCTACAAGGTTTCCCAAAAAGAAGACAGATTTCTGTCAGAGCACTTGATTACCTACCAAAGATTAATGGTAAGACCTTACTGCCAAAGACACCATATGCTGTCAGTACAGAACATGGAGAGACCTACCTGGAATCTGGAAGAGAGTCATTCCCCAGACAGTTAGCTTGTCTAGTGCCAGAAGGTGCTACATGAGATACTGGGAATAAATGACCAAAATCTGTCCAAGCAACTCGTGGTCTAAGATCCTCAGCAGCAAACAACCTGATGTGATGCTAAACCAAGTGCAATAGCGGCACACAGCCATGATGGGTAACCAACTGCTCTTGGATAGGCTAAGGTATCAGTGGAATGGAACCCATAGCTGAAACTGGGAAACAAATCAGAATCATATCCAGATACTGAGTTCACTCTGTAATATCAAGCTCCCACCAATCTTGGGCTACAAGAGGGCCTACACCTATTAAATTCTCTCTAAAATAATAATGACTATCCCATTTATTTGGTGCTGACTTCACTGTCCTTTGGAGAATCTGCTTCTTTTTTTCAGATGGAAAGAGAACCCTAGGAGAGAATCAGCCCATCGCACCTCACCAGAGCCCCAGATGAAACCTTAGAGTAATTGAGGAAATGAGCAAGAGCGTGGCTTTGTTGTTGAACCTGGTATCAGTGCAATATTGAAGTAGATAGACATAGAGAACACTCAACTCCTACAAAACCAGAGATCCAGAAACACAGAGTCTCCCAAGACCTCATCTCTGAAATAGACCTAAAACAAACCCAACATGGTTCAGGGAAATTCACTGAAGAGGGGGTGGAATGATTGTTAGAGCCACAAGTTGGGACATTATGCACAGAGACATTGCCTCTTCCCCATAACTGATGGCTAACCCCACAATGTATGACCCACAATCCCCATGGGGATAACTGGCATCCCCAACAAGGAGGACCCCTTTAGAGGGTGTAGGACAGGGATGGGGGTAAGGATTTTACTAGCATATGCTGTTTATACACTGAGTACATAACTAATAGAGAAAAAAAGGTAAAAGAATTATACATACATATATACTTATTTTTATTTTATTCATTTTTTATTGACAACTTCCATGATTATAGACTAAAAACCATGGTAATTCCTCCCCCCACCCCAGCTTTCCCCTTTGCAACTCCACTCTCCATCATACTCTTTCCCCCTCTCAATCAATGAGAATGAGAATGAGAGTGTGAGAGAGAATTGGCATGCCAGGGCCTCCATATAATCCATATAATTGAACTGAAGACACATGTGCCACCTTTTGTGCATGTGTGACCTTAAGCGCTTGCATCACCTTGTGTTTCTGGCTTATGTGGGATCTGGAGAGTCGAACATGAGTCCCTAGGGTTTGCAGTTAAGCACCTTAACTGTTAAGCCATCTCTCCATCTCTCCCCTACGTTTTTTAATACTGTTTCTTTGCTTGGTATTTTTTTTTTTTTTTGATATATTGACCTTAGCATAGAGCATTTCTTCTCTAATAATGACTATTTAGGATTGTAACTTACTCTTTGTGTTTGGATTTCCTTTTTATCTCACTGGAGTTGGGAAATTTTCCATTATAATTTCAATAATTATATGCTCTCTGACTGTAGCCTGCGTAGTCGTCTTGCCAGCAAGAACGCACACGGGCACCAGGATCCTTCTGCAGCAAGCGTTTATTGCAGTTAACAGATATAGCCCCTAGGCGGCGTGTACTCTGCTTATTGGCTGCGCGCTCATTACCCCGTATGACGCCCCGGGCTGGGCAGTGACTTGGCGCGCTTTTACCACTTGCACATGCGCTATTCTCACCAGGACCGAGGCCGGATGTCAGCGCCATCTTGTAATGGCGATCACACTCTCTCGGCTCTCCACATCTCCCCCTTTTTGTTTTAATAAGATGACAACTGCCTCATAGCCCAACCAGCGCGGCACCAAACAACCCTATGCTCAATCAAGCAAATTCCTTCCTTGGGGAATAAGCGATCAAGAGCTCACTCCCTCACCTTATCAGGTGCAATGGAGACAAGTCCTCTGAGTGCAAAGGCCAAGGGAGAGACAAAAAAGGGGAGTTGACACCCATCCCCGTGCAATGGAATATTGTTCCTGGGGGTGCAAGGGCTGTCAATCTCATATTTTGGTGCTGCAGCCACTTAGGCAAGGGCTGATTAGACTTAGATCTCTCATCGACTCAGTGCAATGGGCTAAACCCCTGAGGTGCATCGACTGAGGGTCTCAGTCTAATTAATTAACCAAATTTCAGGAGATGATCCCTGTTCCATAGCCACAAGTGCTTGCGCAATAATGACCTTGTCACGTTGCTGTTGAGCTCTGAGCTTGCAGAACAACCAAAGCAGGAACACTAAGCCACAACATAGGGCTGCACCAAACAGCGCCACTCCCACCCATTCCTTAAAGAAAGAGAAGGCTGAAGAAATCCAGGATGTCAGGCCCACAGCTAGGGAGGGGTCAACTCTAGTAGAATAGGGTCTTCATAATGCATCTTGTCCACTTCTTCGGCTCCCGCACAGGATCTCGATGATTTGTCAGGTATCACAAGTCTACGTGTTAGGCGTTCTGGTAGCCAGAATGGATTGTCTTCTTCCTGTGGAAAACCACAAACAGCTCCCCTGGATCTTATTAAAATAGGATCCGGGCCTCTCCATTGACCAGTCAAAACATCTTTCCACTTAACCATCTCCTGTGGCCTGTTGGGCTCTGAGAAATGACGGTCAGCCGCCGAATGGCCCTGACTGTCCAAATTTTAAAAATTAAGAGTAAAGAGTGCTATGGATATAGTCACTCGTGGGACTGAGGGCAGAGCCTCCTCGACTCCCCCTTTTTGTTTTATTAAATAAGACTTTAGAGTGCGATGAGCCCGTTCTATAATACCCTGTCCTTGAGGATTATACGGGAGACCTGTCAAATGGGTCACTCCCATCTGGTGACAGAACTGTCCAAATTTTTGAGAAGTATAAGCTGGTCCATTGTCAGTTTTAAGAATTTTGGGCTTCCCCCAGGCACTCCACGCCTCGAGGCAGTGTTGAATAACATGGGCTGCTTTCTCCCCGGTTAATGGGGAAGCAAACATAACTCCAGAACAAGTATCAATGGAAACATGTAAATATTGTAATTTGCCAAAAGATGGGACGTGAGTAACATCCATCTGCCAAATTTGTAATGGGCGAATTCCTCTGGGATTAAAGCAAGGAGAGACTAAAACAATGCAAACTCAACCACCATCAAACAAACATCAAACTTCTGCAGTTCAAGTTCAATAGCCTTGAAAAGCAGGTTCCTCCTCCAGTCAACTCTTTCCAAAAGTGTTTGCATTTCTATGATAGCCTTTCCTCAGGCATCCTTTCCATTGTTTGAATGTAAAGCAGTTGGAACATCTTCCTTAAGATTGCTAATGTGTTTGACAATAGCAGGTTCAGTAACTTAAAACCAGTCTCGGTGCCTGTAATTTTAACTTGCTTGAGGTTTTCCAGCTTAAAATCTTAAATCTCTCAGTCCAATATCTCTAGCCAAGCACATCAGTCCATTACAAATTTAACCTTGATCAAACACTCTGGACCTCAGCAGCAGAACGCAGCCAGCCCTTATTCCAATAGCCCAGTTCCAACAAGGTCCTCTGCAGTCTTTCCTTTCCCTTAGAAAGCTTAATGAGGGCATACTCTACCGGCGCATGGACGCGGTCTCTATCCGCAGCCTCAAACACCGGGAAGGCTTGTAAGCACCTCCTTCTGTCCCCCTCTGAAAGGAAGGAATCTGAACAATGCTTGCCGGCATAAGGCGGAGGAGCACTGGGAATGACAGGGGCGGCAGATTGAAAAGCCGCGCGGTTCTTATCTCCTATCTTCTTTTGTTTTCGATTTTGCGGTAGCGGCTGCTCATCAAAATAATATCTCTCCTCCCCATAGCGAGCCGCTTCGCCATCTAATTCTTCCTCCTCGGAGGGACTAAGATCCTCAGACTCTGAGCTATCAATTCCTAAAGCCTCCAATTCTTTTATCGGATAAAGAGGCCTACTTTTTGGACTTCTCTTTTCCCTCTCATGTTTCTCTCCCAGGGCGTCTTTTCCCTTGTCTTTTCTTTCTGTGGACTTAGCGTCCGCAGAAAGGCCTTTTTTCTTAGAGACGTCTTTTTCTTTTTCCTCAAGGGCCCCTAACCTTTTATCCCGTTCTGTTTCTGACATGCTGTCTTGTAGCTCCGAATGTGAGGCTCCCATGTTCACAAAGAAGAGAACGAGAGCCACCATCACAATAGGGAGAGCAAAAATTGCTCCTACCAATTTGGATGAGAGATGAGACAAGTCAAGACCAAACATGCCTCTCAGAACCTACCTCAGTCCTGCAGTTCTGAATCCTTCCCCGTGAATGGGGGTCTCCTCATCACCGGCGATGACAGGCACCCGGCGTCCCGGGTTTTTCGGCACCAGCTGTAGCCCGCGTAGTCGTCTCGCCAGCAAGAACGCACACAGGCACCAGGATCCTTCTGCAGCAAGCGTTTATTGCAGTTAACAGATGAAAAGAGGAAGACCCAGAGCCCCAAAATGGCGCCGCTTATATAGCCCCTAGGCGGCGTGTACTCTGCTGATTGGCTGCGCGCTCATTACCCCGTATGACGCCCGGGGCTGGGCAGTGACTTGGCGCGCTTTTACCACTTGCACATGCGCTATTCTCACCAGGACCGAGGCCGGATGTCAGCGCCATCTTGTAATGGCGATCACACTCTCTCGGCTCTCCACATCTGACTTTGATTTTTATTTCAGCTCTTTCTTCTATCTCATGGATTATGATGCTTGGTCTCTTGAGCATATCGTCCAGTTCTTGGATGCTGTGGTTATGCTCAATTTTTCTTTATTAATGTTTGAATGTACTGTTTTCTTGACACTGTCCTCCATGCATGATATTCTTTCTTCTGTTTGGTTGAGTCTATTGAAGATAACTTTCTACTGTGGTTTTTATTTTGTTTATCAAGATTTTCACATTCAACATTTGTTGAAACAAAATTTTTTTAAACAAAAACCTCAATTGTGTTGTTGAATTTTCCTTCTATGTTCCTGGCATATTTTATCAATATTTCTGGTTTCCTCATCTATTTTGCTGACTTTGTTCTCCATAGTGCTGACTCTTCTCTCTAGATCATAGATTGAATTCATGTATTTGTTTATATCCTCTTTGACATAATTTGATCACTGTTGCTAAGTAATTTTTGAAATCTTTGCCTTTTTTTTTTTTTAACCTATTTCAGTTTCTTTGAATACAGTACTTGAGAAGTTATCATCTTCTGGAGACATATTATCATAATTTTCACATTGAGTTTATTTATTATGATTCACTTATCTGTTTGTTTTATTATCTCTTTAAGTTTTATTTGGGGATCTTTTTATTGAGAAGTCTACTTTTGAGGGCTCAATTATCAATATAACTAAGAGAAGAGAAAATAAGCAATTGTCACAGCAACTACAACAAACCATTTGGGATACTGAAGTCCACTTAAAAACCAATTGAATCCCACTAATATAACATGATTAACCATAAAACAGAAAGTGTCAAAAATGACATAGAGTGTGGAATGAAAGAAAAAAATATTTAGATAAATGTGGAACTAGTAAGTGAATGAAGTCAAGAGGGAGGACAGAAAGGGGAAAATTAGAAGAGAATCAAGGTTAAATAAAACAAAGAAAAAATAGGAGTATATAAGAGTTTTATAGGGGAGTAAAAAGTAAGAAATTAGAAAAAAAATATTAAAATATGCAAATATTTCTCAATAATGAGAATATTTGAAAACAAAACTAGACAAGGTTAATAACACAAAATTAAACAAGATAGAAAAATAGTAAGGTTAAGTCAAAATACAACTAAAAGTACAATAGAAATAAAAAATGGGAAACATTGGTCTAAAGAAGAAGAAAAAAGCCAGGAAAAAAATTATTGGCTAATAATGAATAAAATATGTAGGCAAGGGATAGAGAGATGGCTTAGTGGTTAAGGCATTTGCCTGCAAAGCCAAAGGACCTCCGTTCAATCCCCAGGACCCATGTAAGCTAGATGCACAAGGTGGCACATATATCTGGAGTTCATTTGCAGTGGCTGGAAGCCCTGGTGTGCCCATGCTCTCTCTCTCTTTCAAACAAATAAGTAAAAAAATGAAGTCTAAAAAAAGAGAAAGAAATATGGATTCTTTAAATAAAATATGTAAGCAAAATTAGGTGGCTATCAGAGGAATCAAAAACAAAAGCAGGGCTGGAGAGATGACTTAGCAGTTATAGTGCTTGCCTGTGAAACCTAAGGACCCATGTTTGATTCCCCAGAACCCACGTAAGCCAGATGCACAAGGTGGCACATGTATCTGGAGTTCATTTGCAGTGGCTTGAGGTACTGGAGTACCCATTCTCTCCCCTTCACCCGAGTTTCTCTCAAATAGATAAATAAAATAAATAAAAAATAAAACAAAAGTTTTTTTGTTTGTTTGTTTTCGAGGTAGGTTTTCACTCCAGCCCAGGCTGACCTGGAATTCACTATGTAGTCTCAGGGTGACCTCGAACTCACACTATCCTCACCTCCTGAATGCTGAGATTAAAGGCATGTGCCACCTTGCCTGGCTGAAATAAAAGTTTTTTAATATGATAAAATACTACTCTGAAGTATAGTAAAAATAAAAATGGGAAAGCTCAAGGGACAAAAAAGATAGAAAAATGGAACAATGTAATGCTGGAGTAGCTTTTTTTGGGTCCTCAGAAATTGGGGACTGCCAAATTATACGTTAGAGGCTGGGGAAGGCCAGTTGAACCTGTGCGCTCTTACTTTTTCAGTGGTTTATGCTGGTGTTGAGCATCTGCTGGACATGTGCCTGATGTCTGAAGAGCTGTCTTCAGTTTAGTAACTTGATTTATTTTTTTGTGCCAGATGCCTCTGATGGCCACACCTAGTTTTTCAGTTTGTGGGCATGGCAGGTTCTTTTACATTCTGGAATCTCTCCATTCATACCTCCTAGGGGAACTACTGTTTTAGCTGTGGCTATATCTCTAGTGTGTGGGGAGTTGTGGAAGCAACCACAGTTCTGATATCTGTTCATGCAGAAGATCTGTCTTCTTGCTTTCTAACCCCCTCTGCTGCAGGGCTGCAGATGTGGATGCCCAGTAGTCCAGCACAGCTTCAGAGTTCTCAGACTCCAGAGCAGTGAATGGCAGATAAGTGGCTCTAGCATTTAGTAACTGCAGGCTCAGAGATATCCAACGTTATTTTCAGCTGATGAGGTCTGCTCCTGGCCACCAAAGGTTGAGGCTACCTTACCATATATGCTTCAGCCTTAATCCAAGACTTCTGTTGCCTGCACATTTCTCTTGTCAGTATCTGACCCTCCCACTCTCCACAAAGACCTCCTCAGTCTGTCTGTCATTCAGTACAACTGATGTCTTTTACCTTGGCCAGAGGAATTTCTCTGTCTCTAAAACTTGTTACTAGACTTCAGGTTTCTGAGTGCTGGTGGTTTGTCCTGAAGGTAGGACTACTAGGGTCACTTTTCTCACCTTTGCTTATGGTCTTCCAGGGAGCCATGCACGGTGCACGCTGCTACAGCTGCCTGTGGCCTTCAGAGTGCCTTTGTCAGCTTGAGCATCACACCTTCAGCTGTTCTTTCACTGCCTTTTGTGAGTTTCCAAAGCTCTTCCTCTTTTCTCCCCGGAAGGGAGTCTTTTTTTTCTTATTCTAACTCTTCTCCTTCATTGGGTCATAGGAAGGCAGCTTCTTCTGGGCCACTATCTCACCTAGAAGTCTGATCTCATTCTTGGCTTTGAAATTACCCTTTTATCTGTGTTTGGAAATGTGTAAGCAGATTTCTTCTTCTTTTTTTTTAGAGCTCAGAAAAAAGTTTAAATTTCTATCTAATGTCACATGTCCCTTTTCTATTTGAACATTTTAAAACCTTTTTCATCTGAAAGCTTTTTCTCCTTGCTATACTTTTGTTTTTCTGTACATCTTACTTATTTCTCTCCTTCTAAAGATAGTACATTTTGTACATTATGTATCCTAGACCCATCCTCCCCTTCTCTTATTCTTTTCATTTTTTTCTTATAATTTTTGTACATATGTGATAAGATAGTCCTATGTGATATTTTAGATTACTGATAGAGTTTTCAGTTGAATAGATTCTATTTTTTCAGTTCTGCAACAGAATTTTTGACCTCATATTTTTTGAAGTTTGACTCAACTTTTATGTATAGCTTTACACATTTTCTGTAGATTTTTAATTTTCCTTCTGGGTCTTGGTTAGAAAGAGGTTTGCCCCTGTTTGGTCTTCTCTCATGCTACCAAGGCTTTCTTAATTCATAATCATTTATTCCAATGGTTCTGGTTCCACCAGCACATGCCCAAGTCAGGCTGATGGGTCTCTTAAGAAGTGCTGGACTAGATGAAAGGAAGTAAGGGTGAAGGGCTGTGGTTTTCTCTATATGCTGAGCACAGTGGCTGGGCAGTAGCAGTATCCTTGGCTATGCCTTGGAGAGCTTGTAGCTCGAGGTATTATACCAGCTGGTGCTTGTGATGGTCAGATGTCTTACCTGTGTTTTGCCAGGAATAATCCTACCTTGATTTCACCAGGTGGTAGAGTAAGTTCTATAGAATCAAAATTGCATACTGCCCACACTTGCTGAAGTCCCTTGTAAGCTGAAATGTCAGATGAGTGTTGCTTTCTCTTTAAGATTTAGCACCATACTCCCATCTTCCATGTCATTTGGCTGCAAGAAATTTTATGACAGGGGGAATCAGAAATGTGAGCTCAGACTGCCATCTTGTCAGAATTTCTTCTTGATGCTGCTTAATATTTCAACAGCCCAGTGTGTAACTGAAATTACCCAGGGCAGAGGAAACATAGTCACATTGCTTTATGCAGGTGGACTGCATGGTTGTAAGATTAACTTCAGGGCAAGTTACACATCAGGAATTTAGCAGATAAAGCATCTCACAGCAATATTTTCAGAAAAGTCATTTGTAAGGTCTGCAAGAAATATTTCCCCAGTTCTTTCCCATAGTTCATTCCTGTATTTCATTCATATAGTTCATTCTCACAGTTTGTTCTTTTGTTAAGGTGTAATTTAAAAATATTTTTTATTTATTTGCATGGAGAGAGAGAGAGAGAGAGCACACCAGAGTCAATTGTCAATGCAAATAAACTCTAGGTACATGTGCCACTTTGTGTATCTGCCTTTACATAGGCACTGGGGAATTGAACCCAGACCATCAGGCTTTGAAAAACAAAGTGCCTTTAACTACTGAGCCATCTCTCCAGCCCCCTCCCCATCCATAGTTTGTTCTTACAGTTCATTACCACAACTATCCCAAGTGGCCTCAAATTCACGGAAATCCTCCAGCCTCAGCCTTATGAATGTTGGTATTACAGATGAGAGGCACCATGTTTAGCTTCTTAATGTCTTGGGGTTTTTTGTTGTTGTTAGAAAATGAAATTTCTGCAGGAAGTCTCACTGCTTGCTGCAGTACCTTAATGGACGTGAGGTACATGGCAGACATGGGGCGGACCTATCTCAGATGTTATTCAGCTTCCTGAAAATTTGGAAATGACAAACACATTGGAGGGCTGTAAGCAGCTACTGTGAACTCTGCCTCTGGGTAGGCATTGATAAAGGTGAAAGTTTTAAAAATTAAACCTTCCTAGTCAGAGTGACCATGTAACTGAAAGCTTTATGACCTTAGAAATAGACAGTCATTTCCTAGATAGAACATCAAAAACACAGTCAAAGAAAAAAATTATATTGCAAATCATTAAATTAAAAAATTGTGCTTTAAAGACATAGTTAAGAAAATAAAAACACAACCCAAATACAGTTTGTTGGCTAGTTATAGCAGTTAAGAGACTTGTATCTAAAATGTACGATGCACTCCTACACGTCAATATTGTAAAGACAAATTTTCCTACTGAAGCAGCATAGCAGGTAGAGAAGGTGACTCAATGGGCAAAGCACTTGCCATGCAAGCATGAAGACCTGAGTTCACATCTCTAGAACCCACGTGTGGTCGTTTGAATAGATGGTCCCCAATATATTCAATGTTTTATTAGTTTGTAGTTTGCATCTGCAGCCACCTGGCTGGAGGTGGTGTCACACTGAAGATGTGGTGGTGGGTTTGAGATTTCAATCTAAAGATATGCGAAGTGTGCCTAGCTGGATTTCCTGAAGTGTGCTGTGTGGCTTTTGGTTTTAGGCTTGTGCTTCTCTCTCTCTCTCTCTCTGCTTGGACCTGTGAAAGCAGGCCAGCTTCTTCTGCCATTATTGGATCTGTAAGCATCAATAAAGATCCCTTCCTCCATCACTGTGCCTGGTCTGGAAGTTCATCTCAGCAAACCTGAAGCTGTCTGCTACACCATGTAAAGCCAGAGGCAGCATCACACATCTGTAATCTCAGTGCTTCCATAGTGAGATAGCAGGTGGAGACTGGAGTATCTCCAGAAGCTTACAGGCCCATTAGCCTGGCATCTGGAACAGTGAACAACAAATAGACCCTGTCTCAAACAAGGTGGAAGGTGAGTACTGACATGTTGTCTTCTGATCTCCACATGTACACACACACACACACACACACACACACACACACACGACAAAGAACTAGTATATATTTCCACTAAGGAATATGAAAAGATATTCTACAAGATTAACCATCAAGAGTAGACAAATCCAAACCATGACAGAGACCACTTCATACCCACTCATATGATTATAATAAAAGACAGACAGTTGCAAGTGTTAGTGAGGAGGCTGGAGAATACACTGCTGGTGGAGATGTAAGATGGCACACTTTGGAAATGCCCAGCTGTTCCTCAACAGAGAGACTGTAGAGCTGCCATGTGGCCTCTAAATTCTAGGTTTAGGTATATGGTCCCAGAGTATGAAAGCATGTGCCCATGTGCCCACGTGTAGCAGACAGCACAGAGAGAGAAGCACAAGCCAACAAAAAGCAAAATGCCAAAAGCCACACCGCACAGCCCACTTCAGGAACTCCAGCTAGGCACACTTTACATAGCATTAGATTGAAATCTCAAACCCACCGCCACACCTTAAGATCTGCCCAGTGACACCGCCTCTAGCCAGCAAACTACAAACCAATAAAACACTGGATATATTGGGGGCCATCTATTCAAATTACCACACCATGCAAATAAGTTTTGTGAAAATGTTTACAGTATTACTGCTATCAATCAGAAAGTGGTAACAATCCAGTTGTTCATCAACTAATGTCTGGACAAGTAGAATGTGTCACATTCACACAATGGAATGAACTCCTATTATAAGCTAAGACATCAGTGGACCTTGAAAACTTGCTCAATGAAAGGAGCATTCATCAAAAGTTCCCCTTTTTTCAAGAATCCATTTATAAGAAATGTCTAGCATCAACAAATCCATAGAGAAAAAAGTACATTTAAGTTGCCAAAAGGCTAGGGTAGAGAGGTTAAGAAGAAAAGCAGTATGCTAACAGATCTAGAGTTTCATTGTAAGATGTAGAAATGATTATACAACTCCACTAGTATGTTAAAAAGCACTGAACTTTATACTTTGAATGGGTGACATGTGTTGTATATGTAGTGTGGTGGTTTGATTCAGCTGTCTCCCATAAACTTAGGTCTTCTGAATGCTAGGTTCCCAGCTGATGGAGATTTGGGAATTAACACCTCTAGGACACAGTGTTATTGTTGTGGGGCAGGCTTACAAGTGTTATAGCCAGTGTCCCCTTGCCAGTGTTTGGCACACTCTCCTGTTACTATTATCCACCTTATGTTGGCCAGGGTGTGATGTCTACCCTCTGCTCATGCCATCATTTTCCCCTGCCATCGTGGAGCTTCCCCTCAAGCCTGTAAGCCAAAATAAACCCCTTTTTCCCACAAGCTGCTCTTGGTTGGGTGATTTCTACCAGTAATGCTAACCTAACTGCAACATGTATATATTTATTTTTATGTAAAAGAATAAAAACTAAACACAAATAGCATAAAAGTAGACTGTAGCTTCCCAACTATCTCAGGAGGATAGGAGAAAATAAACAAAACTATTCCTGTTATTATTACTTATTTTTGTCATTATTTTAGAGTAGGGTTTCACTCTAACCTAGGCTGACCTGGAAGTCACTCTGTAGCCCCAGGCTGTCCTTGAACTCACAGTGATCCTCCTACTTCAGCTTCCAGAGTTCTGGAACTAAAGGTATGCACCACTGTTCTGGTCTAAGAAAACTTTATTATTAATTCATTAAATGTCAATAATGGCAAAAAGGAAACCAGCAGCAAATTATAAATAAACTGAAAACTGATTGTTAATAGTTAAATCTGAATATATCAGCATTCCTACCTTTAAAATAACCTATACTATAGAGATAACAATAACTAATAAAATTGTTATAAATAATAAAATCAAGCTTGTTATTGGTAAAGACACCTTGAATAAATACAAAGTCACAAAAAATCTTTGCAAATAAAGAGGTGGGAGAACTATAACTACAAATACAAATCAAAAGAAAGAAAGTTTTGTGGCTTTTCCAATATAAGAACATTGAATTTGATGGAGAGTGAATTACTAGAAGTAAAAAAGAGTCATACATATTTATCAAGTGTCCCATCAAGAAAATATAACAATAATGAATATATCAGGTAAGACATATGAATAAGCCAGATCTTAAATGCATTGACATTGATAAATCTGAAAAAAAATGTTATTGAGTCAAAAATCAAGATTTATATCAAAGTTAAAAACTGACACTTTTATGTAGTCAGTATATGAGTTCGAGAATAAAGAACAATGCATATTGGATATAGATAAACATATAGTCCAGGAACTTATAATTTTATTACATATTTAAATAATGGCTTAATTATATTTTGCAGCTCCTTTAAAACAATCATTTCAGGTTTTGAAAGAGGTACTCCCTATATGATCTGGATTTGTGGTTTACTTATAGGTGCCTTAGTTAAAGCCGCACCCACATTCAAATTCTAGAAATTAGACATATACCTACAACATTCCTGGTGTACTGTTCTTTACTGGGGATAGAGGATGAAAGAGACAGTGCCATGAGTGGTCTTCCAGCTCTATAACTGAAAGAAAGACAAGTAACAAATGTTCTGTAGCAAACAGAGGGATAGGAAAGGCCAGAGAGAGCACTCACTCCTCTCTGTGGGCTTTCAGTAGGAGGCACCTCCTGCAAGGAATATGAAAGGCTGAGTTGTGTTCTCAGGTGAAAGTGATGGGAGAGGCTGGTGTCAATGAATGCAGCCAGAACAGCATGGGGTACATGGGAGTCCTACATTGTTTGGTGCTTCTAATATGGGCATGAGGTCTGGGGGTACACATACCCAGAGACATGGGCAGGTGCAGATTTCCAAGAACAGTATAGCCATGAAGAGACCTGGAACTTGAACCTTGGGAGCCTCCATAGTTATTTTTAATTTCCACTTTTAATGCATGTACATAATGTGTTTTGATAGCAATCCCCTCCCCCTACCTTCTTTTGTCGTCCCACCCCTTTGTCATTCCTGTGAACTTCTTCTTTCCAAGTAGTCCCTCTAGCTGGACAGCCGCACCGTTTTGTAAGCAGGGCACAAGCATGGCCATATCAGTGGTTCAGATGCCTCTGTCAGGTAGTCGGGTTGGAGCTGCAGACTCAGAGGCAAGGAGTGACTTGTGGCGATGGGGAAGGTCTGAAACAGAACCAGGGGTTGGAGAAGTTAGTAAAAGTGACAGAAATGAAGGAGATTGGCATGAGAAGTTTGGAAACACAGCCATGTTGGGGCTTGAGTGACATGGAGGGGATGATTGACAAGGCATGGATGTGGCAGATGGGGAAAGAATCATGAACTCATCCTCTGATACTTCACAGTCCCTGAATGCAGCTGAGGAGTTCAGTCAGTGTCTTTCCCCCATGCCTGTGCGCTGCACAACTGATTCAGCTTGCTGACAAAAAAGCACAGGCAAAAGCAACTCATAAATTGTTACTGTTTGTGGCTTTGCGATGTTTCCTTGTAACAATCGTCTTGAATTCACATTGTCTACTTTATGAGAAGGAACACTGACACCAGGGTTGCAGCGCAAAGTTAAGCATCACCAAATTGTACTGAAGTAAGAGGCTTGCTAACGCGCGTGTGTTCCTGACATTTTAGCAGTATCAAATCTGATTCTGTCACATTTACAAGGTACCGTGAGCTGGGATCCAGAGGCGGTGTGTTATCATCGCCCAACATAGTGTTCCTTAATTATCAGCGCTCTCACACTTCCTGCATGGCAGATTGGAATCGCTAGAAATAGCACAAACTTGAAAATTAGCGTTTTTCTCTTAAATAATCACGGTGCTATATTTATAGTTTTTTTTTACTGAATTGGCATCTTAACGAAGGTAAACTAATTTTACCCAAAGGTGAGGTTGTTTTCTTTTCCACTTCTACAGTGTGATTTCCCCTCCCCCTTTTCTAGGGTCTATTTTTTTTCAGTCTCTTAAAATTTCCATAGCATGAATAATTCTCTTCATTTCTCCCCTCCACAAAGAGGTGCTTCTGCACTTGGCTTGCCCTTGCGATAATTCACTACGTTGGCAAGAAGCCCATGACAAAACGGAAGATTTTGCTTTCTTCACAGTTACTCATCAGTCTGTGACGTTAGCGATACTTGATCACATGAATTGCACAATTTTAAGATCCAGCAAACATCCAAATGCCTTGTCTAGGTCATGGAGTTCTAAATCACATCTAAGCTGCTGCTGGTCGACTGGCCAAAGAGGGGAAAGAAAAAACAGGAGGAAAGAAGTTAAATAGCGGCTGGTGCATGGGAAGAACTCTGAGTGGTCCTTGGTACGGAAGTGAAGTGGATCAGATAAGTGTTTGGGGACTTTCTCCCCTTCTGGCCCTTATTCTTCCCTTGTTACCACCTTAACCTGCATCACGGGTATCTGATGTCTTCTAGGAAGCCTCATCCAAGCTTACTTCCCATTATGGTCTAGAGCCCTTTCCCCCCCACCCCACATCCTTTCCACATTCAAATTGCCATCTTGCATTTTTACCTATCTTAAGAAGAAATCAAACTGCTGGAATTAAGTAATTCTCTGTTACAGGTGCTTGACATCCAGCAAACTAGGGAATCTCAGGTTACATGAATTTTAGGCAACTTAAAGAAGTGAAGTGAGGAATTTGTAGCCATGCAAGGAGCATGGTGTCTGAGGCTTGAACACCTCCCTGGAGCTTCAGAAACATCCAGCTGCCCTGTGCATAGGGCCCTGGGAGAACACGCCTTCACTGCCCGCATCACACAATGCACATCCCATGTTAGACCTGTGTGCTAAGCTTCGCCATGAGTGGTGGATTCCTCCTGGCAAAGACATTGTGAACTTGAGGGAAGGGTGTGTATCTAATATGTCTTTGGTTTTTGCAACCCTGTAGCTGTGCACAGTGCCAGACTATCATGGCTGTTTGGTAAGGAGAGGCTGGTACCACAGAGAAAGAGAGTGGGGAAATAACACCAGCAAAGAGGGAAGAGACAGAATGACAATCTGAGATGACAGCCATGTCGTTAGGATAGGAAGAATAGAAGGGATGTTAAAATGTTGCTGAACAGAAGGCAAAAAGGAGTAAAAAGCACAGAAGAAAAAAATGTCAAGTGGAAAATTAAAGAGAAATCTAGAATTCTAGATCGTTAGGATTGAGAATCAGTCATGTCAGAAGGGCTGAGCGGGTGATATTCTTCAGGGCACTGAAGTCTGCTCCCTTTCACAGCCAGGTTCCTCTGCCTTTGAACCATGGCAGTGTGTGTGTGTGGGGGGGGATGTCATTAAGAAGTCAGCAAGGCTGTCACACATGGTCTTTATAAAGCTGTTAGACATTGTAGGTACTGGTCACTGCCTGGATATAAAAGGCAATAGACTGGTATTATGATTCTCAAGTAGTCTTTAATGGACAATGCCTGCATCCTCCAACTAGCATGCCCCCCCCCACCTCAGGAAACTATCCCTCACTTCTGGAGGGTACTCTCTGCTCACTCAGCACAGGTGATGGGAGTGGCTACCATCCCCTCGGTTCTGGGACAGACCAGGAGCTCTGTCTTGGCCAATCATAACATCGCATTCCCCTGACCAGTGTGAGTGGTTTGGGAATGACCACAAGACCCAACCCCAGTCTAAGACAATAAAACAATCACAACCTTGGCATTTGCTGTGTGGCTAAGAAAGAAGGACAACTCGTAACTGTCATGACCATCAAAATGAAGTTTAATGACTTTAGGTGGAGTGGAGTGAAGAGATTAGTAACTCTACTGTTCAAATAATACAGAACTATAAAACATTATCAAAAATAACCTTTTGCTGGGCATGGTAGTGCACTCCTTTAATCCTGGTACTTGGGAGACAGAGGTAGGAGGATTGCTGGGAGTACAAAGACACTCTGAGGCTACATAGTGAATTCAGGTCAGCCTGGGCTAAAGTGAGAGTCTACCTTGAAAAGAAATCTTTTTGAGAAAGTTGGAAGTTGACCAAATACCCTATATTGACAAGTGCTTACTTAAAAAAAAACTTATGTGTGTGTATTCTTGTGTGTGAGTCCACACACCCATGTGCGCACGTGTGTATAGAGGTCAGAGGACCACCTTGGATGGTTTTCTTCCCAGAAAATCTTCTATAATCTGTTTTAAAAATATTTTACTTATTTATTTGTGAGAGAAAGAGAGTGAAAGGGGTAGATACAGAAAAAGAGAGAATGGGTGTGCTTCTAGCCACTACAAATGAACTCCAGATGCATGTGCCACCTTGTGCATCTGGCTTATGTGGGTACTGGGGAATCAAACCTGGGTCCTTAGACTTCATAGACAAGTGTCTTAACCACTAAGCCATCTCTTCAGCCCTTCTATTATCTTTTGAGATTGGTTCTAATTGGCTTGGAGCTCGCCAGTTGGGCTAGACTGGCTGGCCAGTGAGCTCTAGGGATCTGTCTCCACCTCCCCCCAGTGCTGGGATTACAGACACGCATCACCACCCCTGGCATTTTTACATGGGTCTGGGGCTAGAACTCAGGTCCTCATGCCTGTGAGACAAGGACTTTACTGACTGAGCTACTGGCTCAGCCCTGACAAGTGTTTACTCTTATAAAGCCTGCTGTATTTCTGGAAAGAACAGTGGGGGGTATGGACATTTTTTCCTGAGGTTGCTCTTAGTTCTGACTTCTCATCCCCTAAACTTAGTTGTTGAAGTGTTTCTACCAGGGTGAGGTAGAACATGAACCAAACAGCTTAGTAATAGTTGGGAAAAATACTTTCTAACCAGGTAAAGGGTTTGTATCCAAAACATATAAAGAACTCTTATAATTTAATAAGATCGAAATCCCAGCTTCAAAATAAACAAAAGACTTGAATAGATATTTTGCTAAAGGAGGTACATGAATGACTAATATTGGGGTTCAAAAGGTGCTAACCATCATTAACCACCAGAGAAATGCAATTTTAAACCACAATGATATCTAATTCCACACTCCCTAGGATGACTGCAATCAAAATGACAAAGTTGGGCATTGAAGATGTGAGAAAGCAGAAACCCTTGTGCGCTGCTGGTAGAAGAGTGGAATGAAGACACTTTGGAAAATAGCTTGTCATTAAAAAATATTAAGCGTGGGTTGATGACATGACCTGGAATTCCACTTTTACCTGTCAGCTCAAGAGAAGGGAAAATATATGTCCAGACAAAGACTTGTACATAAATGTTCATAGTGTCACTATTTTCAGTGGCCCAAAGTAGAAGCAATCCCAAGGGACATTATGGTGCATGGATAAGCAAAGTGCAGTCTACCCATTCCATGGAATATTATTTAGTGATAAAACAAGTGATGTTTTTGTATGCATGTGCATCCACATCCACACATGAGTACACAAACATCCAAGTATACATACAATACTTGCATGCACACCATATATACATATACGCCAAAAGAAATGATACTCTGATCCCATGGTACTTCATGCTAAATAATAGAAGCCACATACAAAAGTCTCTGTGTTATATAATTCTAGTTGTAGAAAGTGCCTGCAAAGGACAAATCTGATTTGACAAAGAAGACCAGCATTGTCTGAAACTGGGATGGGAGCAAAGGTTGGTTACAAACAGGCACATGGAAATTTTTTGGAGTAAGGAACAAATTCTAAAATTGGATCATAGTGATTGAAGAGTTACAATGGGTGAATTTTATGGTATGTATATTATGCCTCAATAAAGTTGGGAAAAAAAAAAAAAGATGCCTGGCTGCATTAGTGATCAGAAACACACAAACTAAGGGGTCTTAGAAACAACATTTATCACCTACAAAATTTATAAAAATATCAAAGAATTAAGTGACATGTCACCGATAAATATATAAAAAGTAGAAATAAAAATTTTAATAGAGAAATATGAAAATATCTTAAATTCAAAACATTTTTGTTCTCCAGCTGTGTAATCCCATACTTTGAAATTTACCCTAGAGGCATGAGGATGCCACATTCAAGGATTTCACTACAGCATTATAGTTGATAGGAAAAAAATGGCAAAAACAACCTGGAAACAAAAGGAATGCCTATTAATATGGAATGAAGAAACCGTCATACATTCATTCCATGGCTTCAAAGTACAGTGACAATTGAGTCGAAGAGAACGTAGGGAAATCAGGCGGGAGCATGGTCCTTGGCAGTGCAGGCATGCAGCCTACAGTCAGTTCCCAGGAATGGCTAATTATGGGTCAAGCCACGCAGAAAGGCCCACCAAGGTTGCAGTTGCATCTGGCACAATTAGTGATGGAAATGAGTTGTATAACTGTGCTTGACCTGCCTTACTTGTGAAAGGATTCTCCCTCTCCACCCTACTACCCAGTAACAAAGCTTGCTTACATGGTTTGCTTTGCTCAACGTTAGTGGAAGAAGGTGTGTTCACTGCAAATCAAAGTTTACATGTCTTCTTATGGTTCTCTGTCTTTTCAATAGTGAGGTTACATCCTAGGCCGCAGGCCAGTCCTTCAGCTGCTTCCCAGAAAAACAAAGACATAGGCGAAAAAGCAAATTGAAACCATAGCTAATACACAACAAAGGGAAGTCATTCTTATTTAGCTATTAGGATGCTGTTCAAGGCACACAACCAATAAAAACAGTGATTCAGGAAAGTGCAGCCCAAAATCATTGGATCTGCCATGCATGGCAGTATTCATCATTTAATGTACCAGATGACTTTTCTGTGCCCAGAAACTTGCTGTCCGTGAAGTTAGGCTCTAGTTATGGCTTTGCCAGGACAGTCGGCTTCCAGGTAGCAGCCTTTGTGACCCCAGTGGAGGAAGAGAGCAGCCAAAGCAGAATTCCTTCACACCTGTGCCTTCCACTGGTCTCGGGTATCTGTTCTGGGGAGGCAGTCCTTAGTGTGCATGAGACATACATGCTGAGTGAGCTCACTTGCAACATCTGCCACTCATTTCATGAGCCATCACTTGAGCTTTTACAAAGCGAGTCAATCTATTGTTCAGGATGTGCTGTCCAAATGTCACTCCATACTGGCAGGAGGCTCTCAAAGCATAATGAGAGCATACCAAGAGGACAGTGGTCAATCTTAGGGGCTGTTGTTTGCTAAACCTGGGGAAACTAGGGTATTACATATACTACTCATTGAAAAAGATTAAAAGGTATCAAAATATACAAATATATTTTACTGATGCACAAACAATGTTGTTGCAATATCTTAGGCAAATCAGTTCCAAATCATTGTCTGAAAGCCTTGGAGAAAGGTCCCAGTGGGTGGAGATTAGGCTGGCCAAACGGAACATTCCCCCTCTCCGTATCTCTGAAGTAGGACATCTAGATGTAATGCATGAGGAAGCCAAAAATTGAATACAAATTTCATGAAGACTCTCACCCCAGCTGATACTTTGTAGGAAATATAGGAGGCAGAGGTATATGTTTACTGACATCTTGAGGGTGTGTATAACTCAACGCTGATTGTGGTGACAGCCATTGCTTCTTACATACATGCACATGTGCACACACATGAGCACACCATTGTTTCAAAGGAGAAAAGGGATAATGATCATAAGTTACAAGTGACAAGGGAAGTATCAGTCAAATGTAACTTAAAGCCAGGCGTGGTGGTGCACATCTTTAATCCCAGCACTGGAGAGGCAGAGGTAGGAAGATCGCCAAGAGTTCGAGGCCACCCTGAGACTACAGAGTGAATTCCAGGTCAGCCTGAGCTACAGTGAGACACTACCTCGAAAAACCAAAAAAAAAATTATAAAAAAATGATAAAGTAATTTGAGGACCCTTTTTAGAACCCAATTAAATATAGCAAATATAACAGAGACTGTTTGAGGCAATAGGGAAAACACACAGTATTACATGACATTAAGTAATTATTTTGCATGATACTGTAATTATTTTTAATTATTTTCTCATCTGTTAAATGGTGAAATGCGTATGGGTAAATTATTGTGGTATCTGAAATTTGCTATAAAATACTGCAGTTTCCCATCAGAATAAGAAGAGATGGATTTTGGTTGTTGTACCAACAAATTAGCATAAACATAGTCACCAAAAATATCCACATGTTTATTATCTTATAGCTCTATAAGCTGGAAGGCTAGCATGAGGTTTCACTGGGATGAAATCAGAAGGTTGGCAGGGTTGTGTTCTTATGCTAAGAAGTTGAGGACAATACATTTTCTTTTTTTTTTTAAACCCCTAGAGGGTTCATACCCCTCTTCTCCATCATTTCTTGGGCCCTACAGTCAGGAAGTATTTCCCAGGTCTACTGTGTTGGGTATACCTGGATAATCCAGGGTAATCTCCACATCTCAAAGTATTTAAAATTAAGCATCTGCAAAATGCCTTTGCCACACCACATGATCTAGTCACAGATGTAACTGTCTTTACAGGGGTGAAGGTGAAGGTTGGCATGGGATGGGCACTAATCTGCTTATAATAGAGGGCATCATAGGCCACGATTTGCAAAATGTAAGCAGCGATAATCACTGAAGCTGGGAAATGAGCACACCTCTCTCATTTCCTTTGTATCTGTTTGAACAGCCTGTAATAAAAACCTACAAGGAATGAGTTAGGTATACTGAAGCTGGCTACAAACAATTTCAACAATGAATCATCATGTAGGAAAGTAAACTTCAGAGAATATAAGCAATGCAGTTCAACTGCATTTTTAAACAGAAGTGATACATATCTGCTTTCTTGCCCATCTATTTATTCCTTTTTCAGCCCTGTTTTCCCAAATATGATGAAATGAACCTGGAGGAAGCTGGGAAAGGAAGCGTACATAGTTGTCAGCATGTTGGTTAGAGGAGTAAGAGAGAGGAAGAGAAATCTAAACACAGTTTGAAAAAGAAATGACTTGATTTAAAAAACGAATTTATGGGGCTGGAGAGATGGCTTAGCGATTAAGCGCTTGCCTATGAAGCCTAAGGACCCTGGTTTGAGGCTTGATTCCCCAGGACCCATGTTAGCCAGATGCAAAAGGGGGTTCACGCATCTGGGGTTTGTTTGCAGTGGCTGGAAGTGCTGGGGTGCCCATTCTCTCTCTCTCTCTATCTGTCTCTTTCTCTGTCTCTCTCTCTCACTCTCAAATACATAAATAAAAATGAACAAAAAAAGAAAGAAAAAAAGAAATTTATTTTAAAAAATGAATTTATGTTAACTTATGAGAAGTTTGCATATTAAAATATATAAATGCATATTTGCATATGAAGATACATGAAGGTATGGTGGCATAAGCCTGCAATATCAGAACTTAGGACAGAATGAAAGCCAGCCTGGGTTTCCTAAAGAGACTATGTCAACAACAACATATGCAGGTATGGATGATCACCTTTTGTTCTGGGGAGCTTTTTATTTTTTGCCTTACTTTCTGTATTGTTTTGAACTGCTTTATAATAAACATATATTGTTAAGAAAAAATTATGAGTGAGATAAAAAGTCCTTTTGGCTGTGGAAAATAAAGGAAATAATGAATATTCTGAAAATTCCTGTAGTCGTGAACCTAACCTCCACCTTCTGCTCCCTCTTCTTCTCCCTTCCTTAGCAGAGGCAGAGCTGAAGTTCTACAGAGCATTCACTCTTAAGATGGGTCATTGTGGTCTGTGAAGGAAACAAGTGTGATACCCTTAAATTTTGCACTTTGTTAGAAAATACAATTAAAAGTCTATGTTAAAAAATTTTTTATTTTTTTATTAATTAGTTTTGTATTCAGCAATTGCAGTCAGTTTGGTACCATTATTAGGCTCATCCATGACCTACCCCCTCTCCTTGGCCCCTCCTTGTTGAGGTATATGGGTCATGCATTGTGGAGTTAGCCCACAGTTATGGGTAAGATAAATGTCTCTGCATATCATGACCCAACATGTGGCTCTGACATACCTTCCACCCAGTCTTCCGCAAAATTTCCCTGAGCCATGTTGGGTTCATTTTTGGTCTGCTTCAGTGATGAGGTGTTGGGGGCCTCTGGGTCTCTGGCTCTCTGATTTGGTAGGAGTTGATTTTTCACTGTGTTGATCTCCTTCACCTTTGTGCTGGAACCTGGTTCACCAGGAAAACAGCACCCTAGCTTGTTTTGCCAATTTTTCTTAGTTTCAGCCAGGGCCCTTTTGAGGTATGATGGGGTGGCTCTCTCCTTAGGATCTACATCTATCTGAAAAAGAGAAGCAGATTCTCCAATGGAGAGTAAGTTAGCACCAGGACAAATGTGATAACCCTTACTTTTTTTTATAGAGAATTTAATAGGTGTAGGCCCTCTTGTAGCCCATGATTGGTGGTAGCTTGATAATGGAGAGTGGGCTTATGTTTGGATATGGTTCTGACTTGTTTCCCAGCTCCAGCTATGGTTTCCGTATCACTGAGGGGATCAGTTAGCCAAATCAAGAGCAGTTGGTTCCCCACCATGGCTGTGTGCCACTATTGCACTTGTGTGGGCGTCACAACAGGTTATTTTCTGCTAAGTAGGTTAGACCATGAGTTGCTTGGACAGATACTGGTCATTTTCCCCCAATCGCCCATGTAACACCTTCTGGCACTAGACATGCTGACTGTCTGGGGACTGACTCTCCTCCAGCTTCCAGCCATGCCATTCCATTTTGCATGTCAACCACATAAGGTGTCTTCAGCAGTAGGGTCTTATCACTAACCTTTGGTGGGTCATCAAGTACTCAGACAGAAATCTGTCTTTCTTTTAGGAAACCTTGCAGGTCTCTCTGATCAAAAGCTCATTGTGGCTGATAGCCACATGGTGGTACTGGGAGTTACAGGTCAGTGCCCACTAAGAAAAGGAGGAAAAAGATAACTAATATACAAGAGTTAGAGAGAAGAGAGAGAGAGAGAGAGAAGAGAGAGAGAGAGAGAGAGAGAGAGAATGGGAGGGAGGGAAGCTGTAGAAGATTAAGGTTAGTCTTCATCATACCCTCTCCAGTGTCTTTTGGTTCAGGTGTTCCCCCTAAGGGCCTGGTGAAGATTCAGCCATTTGGTCTGCCTTTTAGGAAGTAGAGTTTTATGGTACCACTGCCGTTTGGGTCTAGATTTGTGTTTCCCACCCCTCTGTTGCCCACCCCATCCTATTGTCTAGCCCCCGAGATGCTTGCTGGCTATGTAAGGTATCTTGGGTAGATTCAGGTTAGGTGCTGTAGATGAGTGAAACTATGCGGCGATTTTTTTTTTTTCTGTGATTGGGTAAGCTCACTGAGAATGATCTGTTCCAGGATCAACCATTGTTCCTCAAATTTCATTGTGTCATTTTTTCTTACTGCTGTATAGAATTCCATTGTGTAGATATACCACATCTTAGTTATCCATTCTTCTAGTGATGGACATCTGGGTTGATTCCAGCTCTTAGCTATTACAAATTGAGCCACTACAAACATGGTTGAGCAAATCTCTCTGGCCTGTGGTTTGAAGATTTTAGGGTAGATGCCCAGTAAGGGAATAACTGGGTCTGTTGGTCTCTCTATAGTCAGCTTTTTCAGGAGTCTCCATATTGCTTTCCAAAGTGGTTGTATCATCTTACATTCCCACCAACAGTGGATGAGTGTTCCTACTTCTCCACATCCTCGCCAGTATTTATTTCCATTTGATTTTTTGATGTTTGCTCTCCTTATTGGGGTAAGGTGGAATCTCATAGTTGCTTTAATTTGCATTTCCCTGATGATTAGGGATGATGAACATTTTCTTAAGTGTATGTTTGCCATTTATTTCTTCCTCTGTTAACTGCCTGTCCAGCTGTTTGCCCCATTTTGTGAGTGGGGTGTTTGACTTCTTACTGTTTAGATTTTTGAGTTCTTTGTAGATTCTAGAGATTACACCTCTGTTAGTTGGATAACCCTCAAATATTTTCTCCCATTCTGTGGGTAATCTATTGGCTATGCTTATTGTACACTTGTCTGTAAATAAACTCTTCAGCTTCATATGATCCCATTGCTTGAGTGACTGTTTAAGATTGTGAGCTACTGGGGTTTTGTTCAGGAAGTCTTTTTCCATTCCTATATCATGCAAAGTACTTCCTAAATTTTCTTCCAGTAGTAGTTGAGTTTCTGGTCTTATATTGAGGTCTTTGATCCTCCTCAATTTCTTCTTTGAGTGTTGTTATGTTTTCATTGTATAGATCTTTCACTTCCTTGGTTAACGTTATTCCAAGGTATTTTATTTTGTTTGTTGCTATTGAAAATGGGACTATGTCCCTTATTTCTTTCTCTTTATCTTTGTCATTTGCATATAGAAAGGCTACTGATTTTTGAGCATTGATTTTGTATCCTGCCTCTTTGCTATAGGAGTTAATCATCTTCAGGAGTTTTGGGATGGAGTTTCTCGGGTCTCTTACATATACAATCATGTCATCAGTGAATAGAGCTAACCTAACTTCTTCCTTTCCAAATTGTATCCCTTTTATTTCCTTCTCCTGTCTGATTGCTTGAGCTAGGACTTCCAGTACTATATTGGAAAGCAGAGGTGAGAGTGGACAACCTTGTCTTGTTCCTGATATTAATGGGAATTCCTCCAGTCTCTCTCCATTAAGTATTATTTGGGCCTTTGGAGCTTTGTATATTGCCTTTATTAGGCTAAGATATGAACCAACCATGCCAATTCTCTCCAATGTTTTGATCATGAAGTGATATATCATGTCAAAGAACTTTTCTGCATCTATCGAAATGATCATGTGGTTTTTATGTTTAACCTTGTTTATGTGGTGTATTACATTGACAGATTTCCATATGTTGAACCACTCCTGTGTTCCTGGGATGAATCCCACTTGGTCAAGGTGGATAATGCTTTTGATGTTTTGTTGGATTCGGATTGCAAGGATTTTGTTCAGGATCTTTGCATCTATGTTCATCAGGGAAACAGGCCAGTAGTTTTCTTTTCCTGTGGCATCTCTGCCTGGTTTTGGAATTAAGGTGATACTACCTTCATAAAAGGAGTTGGGTAGCTTTCCCTGTTCTCCAATTGTGTGGCACAGTTTGAGGATGATTGGTTTGAGTTCTTCCATGAAGGTTTGATAGAATTCAGCTGAGAAGCCATCTGGTCCTGGACTCTTCCTTTTTGGGAGGTTTTTTTTATTACTTTTTCAATCTCCATGAGTGTGATGGGTTCATTGAGGTGATTAATCTGCTCTGAGTTTAGCTTTCATAGATGGTATGTGTCCAGGAATTTATCCATCTCCTCCACATTATCCAGTTTTGTGGAGTAGAGGTTTTTGAAATAAGTCCTGATGATTCTCCCAATTTCACTTATGTCTGTTGTGATCTCTCCTTTTTCATTTTTAATTTTGTTAATTTGAAGCTTCTCTCTCTTTTTTTTTTTTTTCCTTGATCAAATTGGCCAGGGGTTTGTCAATCTTGTTTATTTTTTCAAGGAACCAGCTCTTTGTTTTGTCATTGTCTTAATTGTTTCCTTGGTTTCCAATTCATTAATTTCTGCTCTGATTTTAATTATTTCTTTCCTTCTGGAGCTCTTTGGGTTGGATTTTTCTTGCTTTTCCAGTGCCTTTAGGTGGATTGTGAGGCTATAGATTTGGGATCTCTCTGTCTTTTTATGAAGGCATTGAGTGCTATGAATTTTCCCCTGAGGACCACCTTCATTGTGTCCTATAAGTTTTGGTAGGATGTGTTCTCATTGTCATTCAATTATAGACATTTTGCAATTTCATTTTTTATTTCATCCACTATCCATTTATTGTTTAAAAGTGTGCTGTTCATTTTCAGGTGCCTTTGGGGTTCTTGGTGGGTCTTTTGTTGTTGATTTCTAGCAATATAGCATTGTGATCTGATATCATGCAGGGAATTATGTCAATCTTCCTAAATATGTGGAGGAAGTCTTTGTGACCCAGTATATGGTCTATTTTAAAGAATGTTCCATGGGTTGTTGAGAAGAATGTGTAGTCTGTGGATTTGGGATGGAAAGTTCTGTAGATGTCCATTAGGTCTAAGTGATCTATGGTTTTGTTGAGCTCTCTTACTACCCTGTTGAGTTTCTGTTTGGATGATCTGTCTATTACTGATAATGGTATATTGAAGTCTCCAGCTATGATGGTGTTGGTGGTTATTTCTGTTTCATTGTCAAGTGTGTTTTGTTTTATGGACTGTGGTCCCCTGTGTTTGGTGCATACAGATTTATGATTGTAATATCCTCTTGATGGATCATTCCCTTGATAAGTAGGAAGTGGCCTTCTTAGTCTTTTTTGATTATTTTTGGTTTGAAGTCTATTTTATCTGATAATAATATAGCTACACCTGCTTGTTTCTTATTCCCATTTGCTTGGAATATTGTTTTCCACCATTTCACCCTGAGGAGGTGTCTGTCTTTAGTGGTGTGGTGGGTTTCTTGAAGGCAACAGATTGAGGGTTCTAATTTTTTGATCCATCCTGTTAGCTTATGTCTCTTGGTGAGTGAATTAAGGCCATTGATATTTAGGGTAATGACTGTGAGATTTGATTTGATCCCTGTCATATTGTGATGGTATATGTGGGTTGGTGTTTTCATGGACTTTGAAGTTTTTTGTGCCTACTCTGAGTTTGGTTATTGTGTTCTGCTTCTTGTAGGCAATTGAATTTGATTATTTGTTTCTTCTCTGTGGAGAATTTCCTGAAATACTCTCTGTAGGTTTGGTTTTGTGTTCATATCATTGTAAAGCTGAGTTTTGTCATGGAAAGTTTTTCTTTCACCATCTATTATGAGGGATACTTTTGCTGGGTAGAGTAGTTTGGGTTGGAAGGCATAGGTTCTTAGACTTTGCAGTGTTTCATTCCAGGCCCTTCTAGCTTTCATGGTTTCCATTGAGAAGTCTGAAGCAATTCTGATGGGATTACCTTTGAAAGTGGTGTGCTGTTTTTTACTAGCTGCTTTTAGTGTTTTCTCTTTGGTGTCAATGTTTAGAGTCTTAATGACAATATGTCTTGGAGAGTTTCTCCTTTGGTCTGGTCTGTTTGGAGTTGTGTTGGCTTCTTGTATCTTGATGGGCCTTTCTTTTAAGAGACTGGGGATGTTTTCTTCAATTATTTTTTTAAATAAGTTCTCCATGACTTTGGTCTGAATTTCTTCTCCTTCTGGTATTCCAATTATCCTGATATTAGGATGTTTAAGTGTGTCCCACAATTCCTTCATGTTCTGTTCACAGGAACTTTTTAAGCTACTGAAATTTTTGAACTCTCGAACTGTTTCTTCCATCTTGTCTTTTCAGATCAGGGTTTCCATCCTCCACATGGCTAACTCTATTCTTGAGAGCTTCTAGAGAGTTTTGGACTTGTTCAATTAAGTTTGCATTTTCTACTACTTTTCTATGTATAATTTCCCTCCGTCTGTCAAGCTCCCTTTTCACATCATTTTCTGATTTTCTTGATTCTTGGAATTCATGCTTGCATTTCTTTATGTCTTCATTTGGCATGGCCATCTGATTTTTGAGGTATTCTTTTTTTTCACTCTCCCTCAAATCTCTTAACTCTCTTTGAACTCCTTCCATTTTCTTATCTATTAGGTCTAGTTTAGTGATGGCAGCATCCACACGATTATTGGTCCTTTGTTGCTTTCCTTCAAGTTCTACCAGTAGGTTGGTCAGGGTTGCATTGCTCATAGCTTCAATTTGGTGTTCTGATCCTAATGGTTCTTCTATGTTTTGGTTAGCTGTATTCATTGTAGGACTGGGTGATCTAACTGGATTTTCTTGCATTTGATATTTCATGTTATTTCTTTTGCTCTGTGGTCTGCCCATGACAGTGTATGGGCATGTAGGTGGGTATATCAGCCTGTGCTCAAGCGCAATGTGAATATGAGGCAGCCTAGGGCAGTTGCGAAGCAGCCTGGGCTTTGGCTCTCACTTGCCAAAGCCGCATATCTACTGCCTGGCTGGGGCGCCAAAGTTACCTGATCTGTCAAGTGGTAATGTGCCAAAGCTGCCTGCATTCGAGCTAGGAGGGACACTGAGGCACCAAGCACTGAAGCAGCCCAAACTCTGGTGTGGGAACACTGGGACCCGGAAGCAGTCTGAGCTCCCCCGCCACAGGACAATGGCAGCTGGCCAGAGTGGGAGACAGGTAGGGGATGGTACCTGAGCTGGCGCAAGCGACGAGACACAGTATGAGCTTGCTTGGCAGTTGCTATGGGCCTGCACTCACTAAACATGTGGCGGCAGGAGCAGCAAGTGAGCGAGTGGGGGGAGCAGTCTAAGCTTCCACATGTAGGGATTGATCGGCGTGTGGGGTCCCATGGATATGGCGGCTACTTGGGGAGAGATGGGCTACCGCCCACCTGCGAGGGAATCAGCAACTCCCTGTTATTGCCAGGAGTCGCTGAATGTGCAGTGGCTGGAACAGTAAGTGGGCAAGTGGGTGGAGCAGTCTAAGCTTCCACACACAGGGATCGATCAGCGTATTTCAGCGCCATGGATATGGTGGCTACTTGGGGGGAGGTGTGGGCTATCTGCCCTCGAGGGGATCAGCAGTTCCCTGTTTTTCCCCCTCTGTGCCCTCCCACTGGCAATCTATTGGAGATTTCTCTCCCCTAAAAGACCCAGTGAACCCTTATTGTCTTGCCGTTATTTTCCTGGGATTTGCAGTGCAGCTAGGCGGTCGCCATCTTGGCTGGAAGACCGCCTCTGTTAAAAATTTTTGAAGCTAGATATGTTGGAGCATCCCTTTAGTCTCAGAAATAGGAGGATTGCTTGGGCTACAGTGTGAGTTCCAGGTCAGCCTGGACAAGAGCGAGACCCTGCCTTGAAAAGAAAAGAAAAAAATCTGATCAACCATTAAAATAATAGAAATTATGGCTATCATGTCAAAAAGAGAGAAAAAGTGGGCTTTGTTGTGAAGAGAAATGATCAAATGTGTGTGTTTGTGTGTGTGTGTGTATGTGTGTGTGTATATATGTGTGTGTGGAGGGAAAAGAACAATACTGACCAGAAAGTGAAGTTCAAAATATCCTATAATCACATGTGCAAACACTTTCAATTGACCTATTAAATAAAATACAGGGACTATGCTGACAAAACATAATAAAAGTATAAAATTCATTTATCCATCATATATGAGTCAAAACGTGTAAAAAGCTTAAAATATACAACAGAAACAACATATTAGACAAACATGAGCCATACACACACAATGGAATCTAAAGTTCAAAGTATTACAAATTCCGTGATAAATGATAATTCACTGGGCTGGAGAGATGACTTAGTGGTTAAGGCACTTGCCTGCAAAGCCAAAGGACTTAGGTTCAATTACCCAGGACCCACGTAAACCAGATACACAAGGTGGTGCATGCATCTGGAGTTCATTTGCAGTGGTGGGAGGCCCTCACATGCCTATTCTCGTCTATCTCCCCTCTTGCTTCTTTCAGACTCAAATAAATAAATAAAAATAGAATATTAAAAAATAGTAATTCATTGAGATACTTTGTGTATGACCTTTGCTACTTGTTACATGGACAGGATTTCAAGGAGAAATGGACAAGGGAGATGTTAATATGCAGGCATCACACATGGGGGATAACATAACCTTAGTGCCTGTGAGATCCATGCAGGACTCAGAGTTGGGGCATGTGGTGGGGTGTCATGGAACCTGTTTCTAGTCACAACAAGGTACCTTCCATAGAATGTGAGCTTCAAATTTGGTTTTTTATCCTCCGATCTTATTCTCTTGTGTTTCAGAAAAATAATCCCTGGAGTCCAAGGATGTCAGTGGAGTCTCCCAGAGCTAATCCAAGCCAATCCAGATTTTGGAATTCACACTGAAAACATTTTTTAACTAGGTGCATGTTTATCAAGTGTGTCTACATTGTAGACTGGAGACTGATGAGGAATGCTTCATTCTCAAAATGAAGGATTAAAAAAAAAAAAAGCACCAATATCAAATGATGTTTACAATCTGCTGCTAACAGTCCTTGTGAGTGAAACTCAAATGCTAAAGCAATTACTCATCCCACAAACAGCTTCCTCACTTTGCAAATGGTTTGCCACAGGGAGCTTTTGAGTAATGAGCTCCTTGGTGACTTCTGCCCAGGGTCCCTGCTTCCAAGATGCAGCTGGCAGCAGCTCTGGCTGAGAGTCCTTCAAGGGAGGCACTCTTGGCTAATTTTGCCTCCATTCTGTCTTGCAGCTGGGAGTGGAGCTGAACCTCTGGTGCTAGGGAGCCAGGGGCCACTTGGGCTCCCATTTCCATCTCTGAACTTGCTGTTTGTAGGTTCACAAACTTACTGTGAGTACATTTGCCATAATAGAACTAGAGGACTGCAGCCAGAATGCCAGTCTTGTCCAGCTGTGCTAACTGGATAAGGGTAGGGGCTTTATACTCTCCTGTGGGGGAAAAATAAAAACACCCCTTAAAGAAACTGGGAGCTAGAAAGGCCTTCAGAAGAATGGAGAAAGCTGCACTCCTACCCACAATGTAATATTGTAAATAAGGTTTAAACTAAATGATTAATGCAGCTTACGGCATACAAATAAACTATAAAGAAGTGACAGAGAAGCCTGCAGATCTATCATTGATCATCTATGGTTTATAATCCATTCATCCATCTATTTACTCAAGTCTTCATGTAGGAGGGTTGTGTATTCATGGATTTAACAATCTATGGCTTGAAAATATTTGGAAAAACAAAATGGTATCAGACGGGTTTGTATAGCCATCTTTTTCTTGTCCATATTCCCTAAATGTTACAGTTTCCAGCAAATGTTGTTATCTACAAGGAGTCTTGGAGTCAATCCTCATGGATACAGAGTGACAAATGTGTGTATGTGCATATTAATTACTTTTCTCATGTGACAAAATATCTGACTAAAGCAACTTGAAGGAAAGGTTTACCTTTCCTCATCCTTCAAGGGGATCAGGATGGGGAAGGCTTGGTGGCAGGAGCATGGAACAGTCACACTGCATCTACAGTAAGAAAGGAAAGACAGATGATAGATAATAGAGATAGACAGATAGATAGATAGAGATAGATGATAGATAGATGATAGACGATAGATAGAAAGAAAGAAAGATAGATGCCAATGTTCAGTTCACTTCTTTCCATTCAGTTCAGGAGCCCAGCCCACGGGATGGTGCCTACCACATTTAGGGTGGATCTTCCCACCACAATTAACCAATCTAGAAATTCCTAAACAGACAAGCCCAAATGTTGTTCCCATGAAGTTGACAATCAAGATTAACCAGCACAGTGTGTATACACACAAACATAGGTATGTATAGACATATATATATATGTACATAAATAGATTTGTACAGTTAACTCTTACTGCACTGGAAGCATGCATATGCTCATATTTGCATGTTTAGTATCAACCTTCAACATACTCTATCCAGATCCAGGAGACTAAGCTTTGCCAGATCACCATATGGGGAGACTTACCAGTTGATCTCTTTCCACCAACTGTAAGAATACTCAATCCCATTTCTCCGAACTTATGCTGCAACATTTGCTTAATCTTTCCAGTTTGATAAGTATAAAAGATAATGGCATCAATTTGTTTAAATTTACATTTATTTGATAACTGGAGAAATTATACATTTGACCATTGGTTAATTCTATATGAAATGTACAAAGCAAAAAAGAAAATAGATTTTTATAGATGAAAGTGCAGGTGGAGCAATTTCTGATTGGATGGTTTAAAGAACTGCTGGCTGAGCTCAGAGCCCAAGTAGTACTTGACCAGTACAAGGGTGAGAATAATTGTTCTAGGTAGGGGGGGTGCAGAGTGATTGAGGACTCTGGTGTGAGCCTGGCATGCACATGGGATGAGAGGGAGGCCAGGGTCTTGGAGGATGTCCCATGAAGGAGTTAAGAGGAGAAACTTGGCTCGAGCTTTGTTGTTCACTGGCATGTGACCGTGGGCAAGTCACTTGACTTCTTTGCACCTTCATTTCCTTTCACATGAAATAGAATAACAACATGGAATGATAATATCTGTGCTATGAAATCTTGTGAAGATCAGATGTTACAATTATAAAGTACTTAGGGTCTTATCTTTAAAAAGGCAGGATAAAAAGTTTGTTAAACCAGGTCCTGAGTTGATAGACCATTTTAGCATCATTTTATGCTACTCTTAATTATCTCTCACAGGAGTCCTTTCTCTCTCCAGAGATGAGGCAAGTGCTGCTGAAGGATCCGTATGGAATGTGCAGGGAACTCTGAGCCCTTAAGGCCCAAATCTTCATTAGCACCAAGTTCTTTCTGAAACATGAAGCCATGGTGATACATCAGAGACATGGGCTTAAAGAGGAGAAAAGGGAACCCTAGAAGGACACCCCCAATGACATTAAGGACACATCTGGTAGAGGGAGAGCTCTGAGGTAGTCTCTCTAGAGAGGGGTCTGTGGATGAGTTCAGAACCCAAGCTCATACCCAGAATTCTCAGTCTGCTATGAGACTGAATCCAGCTGATCATACACTTCATATAGAACAGAAATCTTGGTTCTTATACGTTTTCTGAAGTGATTTTTGTGAGTACAAATGAAATTTGACCCAACTACAACTTTAAGAACTTGCCCTTATGTGAAGTGGGTTCCCAATATTTAAGTCAAGATCAAGAGGTCTGTTTTCAAGTAGGCAGCAACACCAACACAGAACCAAAATATAGCCCCCACCCCCATCACAACTCCCTCTTGAACTCAGGTCCTAGGACAGTGTGCAATGCCCTCATTCTGAGAGGCCAAACACTGCAAACCCCCACACTCCAGGTGAAATTGACCAAGGAGGGTACAGTGAAGTACCAGATGTAGTGAGGAGAAAGGCAGGGTCAGGTCTGCTCTGGACCTGAGAAGGAGGGGGTGGGCTGGACTTTTAAGGGATCCCATTACCACAAAGTCAGGTGTGTGTGTGTCCTCGAGCCTCCTCATCCACAGTGCTCTGGGCCAGGGGCTGATGCTACGGGCAACTCACAGCTCTTGAGAAGTGAAAATCTTTTGCTCCAGTTTTACTGGCCTTTGTATGTGGCCTTACGTTTTTGTTTATGTAAGAATATAAGTTTGGAAATAACAGTATTTTTTGCTTGGTTCAGTCATGAGGATAATCTGGTGTTTCATTCTTCCGATGTCAGGGTTTAAGAGATAGTTGAGTGGCTCTTGTAACTCATGTCCCCTGCTTTGTACTCATCTTCTCTTTGCTAAGCTGAACTTCACCACCCATGTGCTGTCCCTGCCTTACCCCAGCCCCTCTAAGACCTCTAGCTAAACTGTGTATTTCTAAAATTCACTTCATGTACTGCAGTGGACCAGAAGAGGGTCTAGGTTTTAGAACTAGGAAGCCATATTATAAAGGAAGCTGAGGAAAATATAGCAGAAAGCAATGGCCCTCAAACTTTAGCACACAGTAGCATTTGGATGTTGCCAGGTTCTCTTCCCCACTGGAGCTTCTAATGTAACTGCTCTGGCGTGTGCAGCAATATTTTGCATGTCTTGCAAGTTCTTGGGCAATACTGATTCTTCTGGTCCATGCACCAAACTGGAAAACTGATGACCTAGAGTTAGCTCTGCCTCCAGGTACTTGAAGGAGTAATGGGCAATTTAGTGGTGGATATTTGAAGGGATGTTTAGATGGAACCTGGTTAGGGTGTTGGGACTTAAAGCTATGGGCATGTTTACTCCACAGCCACTCAGTGCAGCATGAAGTTCTTTCCTGGGGGAAGAGAGACAGGGTAAAAGGCAAATAAGGAGGTAGATTGTGGCAAAAGTGCATGCTGCCTTCCTGCATTTCCTCAGCACCCATTTAATGGTACTTTGTGCCATGTGCTATATGCATATTTCTTCCCTTTCTGTCTTACATCTCACATCTTACTGTGAGTTCATTGTGAGGACAGAAGTTAGATTGATCATT
This sequence comes from Dipus sagitta, assembly GCA_036346955.1. NCBI lineage: Eukaryota > Metazoa > Chordata > Mammalia > Rodentia > Dipodidae > Dipus > Dipus sagitta. The sequence continues at coordinate 31,834,178 of CM070786.1, forward strand.
CATTTAGTCATCCATAAAAATATTAACAGAACACATAGATCAGCCATTATGCACCTGACATTGTGCCTAACCTCCATCATTTTGCAATATAACAAACAGAAAGCATTTTTCTTGGGTAGCCTCCACCCTCAGGCTTGTAATGTGGCTGCCAAAATCTCTAGATTTACATTCTCACAATTTCAAGTCAGAAGAACGAAGTTGAGGTGACCATTCTTTTTTGCCAGTGCAGGCTAGCTTTTTATTCCCAGAATAATTCCTTTACCCATACCAAGTTAAAAGCCAAACAAAAGATGAGGGAACCGGGAAATGACTTAGCAGTTACAGCCTTTGAGTCTGAAGCCAAAGGACCCCAGTTTGAATCCCCGGGGATGCACGCGAGTGGGATGCACACAAGCCTGATGCACAAGGGGGCACTCATGTGGGCTAGGGCACCTGGTGTACCCATTCCCTGTATCTGTCCCTTTCTCTTCTCTATCTCTCTTTCTCTCTCCTATTTAAAGAAGTAAAATACATTTTAAAAAAAGATATGGTTAAAATACTTGGAGGTATTAAAAGTAAGATAGAAGAGCAATAATACTATGAATTCAGAACACAAGATTAGGGAAAGTCTAGCTAAATATTCAAGGCTTTTGGTCAGGACTTCTAAAAGCATACACCTTAGGAATAAAGGGATAAGTTAGAAATAGACCATCACACACAAAAATTATGAGCCCGGCTATGTATCATTTCAGTTTCTGTTTGGATTTAGTTAACCCTAGTGCCCTTCCTAAATGTCTGGTAAAATATAGAGAAAATTATTTTTGGAGTAATATAACATCATCTGGTACTTCAAATTAGTTCTTCAATTATTCATACACAATATCTGGCATGCAACAAAAATTAGTATGCCTAGAAAAAGATTAAAATGGAATGATTAATGATTAAGATTAAAAATTTTACAATACAAAATATCCATAGCCTATCCACTTATATAGGCTTTAAACTATAACACAAATGTTTCAGAAAAATAATAGAAAATTAACAGAAAACAAAACAGAATATGTCGTGAAAGAGACATCAAATGGATCTTCTAGAACAGAAAATATGGTAATTAGAAGTTCAATAATTAGTTGTAGCATTTGATTACATAATGCTAAAAGCAATGAAAACTAGTAAAATAGAAGATAGGTTAGAAGAATTTACCTGAGACTGAAGCCTGGCAAGATGAATAAGAACATTTACACTCCTGCACACAAAGGGAATAAAGGATAGATAGGACCCAATGAAAAGGTCTAACATGGATGCCTCTGAAATCCCAGAATGTGAACAGAAATACATAGGAAAGCAATGACTGAAAATTTTCAAAAGTGATAAAAAAAATTACCAAGTCACATATCCAATAAACTCTATAGACATCAAGCAGCATACACACGAAGGAAACCACAGCGAGGCACATTATAACTACTGTGGGTAATGAGAGACAAAGGGAAACGTTTTCTGAGTGTGTGGGGAAGGTGAGAAAAGATACCACCTTCGTGGAAACAACAATTCATCCAACAGCTGACTTCTCAACAGAAACTTAAATCCAAAGGACAATAGAAAGGCATCTTAGGATAATTAAAGCTTATACATATAAATCTAGAATTATGCACTCTAGAGAATCTTTGTCCAGCATAAGGATGAGGGGCTGGGGATGTGACCGAGGAGATAAAACATTTGCCACACAAGCATGAAGACTGGAGTTTGGATTCCTAGTGTGGACATAAATGCAGGATGAGTGTGGCAACTTGCCTGCAATCCCAGCACTTGGGATACAGGGGGTCCTTGGGGAGAACCATCTAGCTATACTGACTGAAATAGTAAACTCCAGATTCAAGTGAGAGACCGCACCTCAGTAAATAGAGATTACCAGAGGAAACACCCAATATCAACCTCTGGTCTTCACATGTACTCACATACAAACATGTGCCCACATGCATATGAACACATATACACACATGCATGACACACCACATACATACATAAGCAAAAAAAAATGGAAGAGAAGTTTTAAGATAAGCTCCAACTAACAGAAATAACCACTATCTGAAAGGGTTGTACTATGGAAACTACTGAAGGAAAATTTTCAGGCATGATGAAAATTACCCTTGGCGATAAGAGAAGGAGTGAGAAGCAATGGAAAGGGTTCCTATATGAGGTATGGGCTAGTAAGTTCCTATTGACTCAACAGTATTACACAATGCATCTCTAAGTGACAAAATAATATAACAAACTCACTCAAGGACCAAGAGGAACTTGGTAGTAAAAAATATAGGAGGATTCTAGAGAGTTGAAATATGAAGAAAGAGATTGGTATGGTACTCAAAGTTACTTAGTAAAAAAAGAAAAGAATAAGTGATATTTGAGCTACCTGAGAAATTGAATTTTCAGTTTCAGTCTAAGCAAGTTATTTGTTGAAAGAAAAGCATGTGCATTCTTCAGAGTAAAAGAACAGATTTGAGAATCTTCCCATCCTATGATTCAAATATCTGGGGTACTAATCAAAATTCTTCAAGAAGGGAAACAAAAGGAAAAATGATTATCTCAGTAGAGAAGATAATTAATTGAGATCAGCTATGAGATTGTTTAACTATGCTCAACGAAGTAAATGAAAACAAACACTAAATTAGTAAAAAGAAAAATTAGGCTGGAGAGATCGCTTTGTGGGTAAAGTATTTGCCTAGAAAGCCAAAGGACCCTAGGTTTGATTCCCCAGGACCCATGTAAGCCAGATGCACATGGTAGCACATGCATCTGGAGTTTGTTTGCAGTGGCTAGAGGCCCTGGTGTATCCATTCTCTCTGTATCTATCTGCCTGTTTTTCTCTCTCAAATAAATAAATAAAATTTAAAAAGAAAAATATCTATTTGACAAATATATATCATAACAAGGAGCAAAATGGAAAATTTGGAAATAAATGATGTTAAAGCTGACATTATGAACTCACTAAATCACTTAATAAAGGAGAGAAAAATACCAACTTGAAGATAGATTAATAAGACTGACTGAAGTACTAAAACATTGAACGTATTTCTCCACATTCTGTGGTGCTATGCCCCAGTAAATCTGTCTTTAAGTTAACACTCTAAGTAAAAATTTATTCTATATATCCTGGCAACATAATACACTCTAGGATATGACTTGTTTACTTTGTGGTTGTGCAGCTGTCTGGGAACTGGGGCTCCCTAACACTCCTCAAAATTATAGGACAGTGTCATATCATACACCAATATTCTGGGAAAAATCAATTCAGGATTGGAAGTAGTGTGTATTGAATGTGTATTGTTTTTGTACCATTGTCAGTTGAAAATTATAAGTCAATCTATTGTAAGTTGGGATCCATTATGATGAGAGTAAATTCAAATGAATATTGTCTGTATGAAACAATGACTTGTAGATTTTAAATATGTAAAATTAAACTATAAAAATAAAAGCACAAAAGCTAGGAGATAAATAGAGTAATAGTGCTCTAAATTCCTCTTATCTTCAGGAGTGGCAGAAATGCAAGTAATAGTAAACTATAACCATGGTTGCATGTTCAAGCCTCTGGAGTAATAATGAATAGAAGAGATCAAACAGAAGCCCCAGATGTAACTTTAACTTAAATGATAACTCAAACAATAACTGCAGCTAGAGCAAAAGATGAGCTAAGATCCTGTGTTAAGGCAGATTCTAGAAAGGAGGAGAGATTTGTTCCTGAACCAATCAGATAGCACAGTGTATTGTAAAATTGTCTCACTCTGTCTTTGGATAACAGCACATGAATTGCTTAAGCCAATAGAAAGAGGCAGAAGCAAGAGAGTGCCGTTTCTAAGCCTGGACCTCACCAGACTGTGCTTTTACATTCTTTCTTGTATTTTCATTTACACTGATGTAAGAACATATCCAGGCATATGACAGACACATGAAAGGGAGTCAATCGAACCAATTGCCCTGGCAGAAGCCAGTCTGGATTACCAGTCAGACAAATGACAGCCTGAAATATAAGGTATCCCAGACACGACTAACTACCCCTGATCCCCATCACGTAAGCACTGGATGCTTTGTGATGCTTGTCTATCCAGCATTAGGGGGACACTGAAGGGTCCATCACTAGAAGAGTGACAGCTGAATTCATGTAGCAGAGACAACAAACGCCCTATGCTCCGAGTCATGAAGGATTCAAGGGTTCCACTTGCAGCAGCTGACCCTTTGGATGTAACTTGAAGGGGAGATGTTTAACACCAAGCAGGGGACCCACAGCCATGGCATTTCAGAAGGTGCTGGGGTGAGAGCAGCCCAGCCTCATTTCAGATGCCTGAGTGGGTTTATGGCCCCCTCCAGATTTCTGTCAAGACTTCCTGTGCTACCATTTAGTGGGGGTAAAAATGGCTAGGCATGTACTTTTGCCCAAAAGGCAATGCATGGTTTGAGAATGACTTGTTCTCTTTCCCACCAAGGAAGCTCTCCTCTTAATGATCCTGTCTTTTAAGAGACTTACAGAAAGCTGCATTTGTATGGAAGCTGATGGCCAAACTCAGCCCTAAGAGCCAGCCTGTGAGAGCCAGCTGGGATTAACAAGAAAGGCACCATTACAATCCAGGCTAAAATCTCCTATTTGAGTTTGGTAAATGTGTTATATTTCCATAGCACTTTATCCCTTTATTTATTTCTCGATTATGTAGAGAAAATGGGATAAAACTGCAGCAAGAGAAATTTATGCCTACAATAAGGATGAATTTCTTATTGTGATGGTCATTAGCCTTGGGAAAGGAATTTTATAAAGCCCTTGTGAAGTCTCTTTCTCCTGGGGCTCATGAGAACAGTCTCAGAGACAATGGCTGGTCTGGGGCAGGAAGGCTGGTTGGCCAGTTGGTTTTTCATCTTTTCGGGAGGTAGAAATGGGAACCTCAAAGTTCTTAGAGCTTTCCAGTTCCCTTTCTGACCACAGCCTGGTTCAGCTTCAATCAGGTGCTGAGATAATGTTTCCTCTCTCTGATTTACTTACCTGTTTCCTGGACAAAGGCTACGTTTGACCTTCACTGCTAGCCCTCGTCACCCCAGGCAGCCTTCCTCTCAGTTCTGTTTGTGAGCCATGGGTGCTGGTGCTTATGGAAAAGCAGCCATCTTTCCTCTAACAGAGCATATTCTCAAGGGAGGGGGAATGAGAGGGAGTCAGGTAGCTTTGGTAGGTAGTTTAGGGTGACGTGGCCCTGAATGTTAAAAGCAGACATGTCCTTAGGTCTTCCCTTGCAATCTCCACTTTATTAGAGATAAGAGAAGGTCTCTCCTCTCCTTAGGAGATTCCTAGATCTATTTTTCCATAAACAACCTGAGTCCATCCTGGGAGACAGTTCCCCTTTCCTAGAGTTTAAATCTGATCCCGGCATTGTGGTTGGTTAAGCTGAGATGCTGGGAGACCCCTAGACTCCCGTGACCTCTCTACTCCCTCCTGCCTCCCACATGGCACTTTCCTCTCTTTCCTCTCTAAATCCCTTTTTATGTCCCAAGGCTCATGTTGTTCTCCACATGGGCTCATGGACGATGTGGGTGTACCCATTTTCTTTTCCTTGGTCAGCAGGCTCTTTCCCTTGCATATTCTTGAATAAAACTGTGGTGTGTGATAAATTATCTTTCTCAGTCTTGTTTTATCCAATCCTTTTGTTAAAAAGCAGATACGAACTCAGAAGAGTTCAAGGACTATTCCTGACCCCCAGCACCCTGTTATAGTGTCATAGGGGAGGAAACATATACTAGGGCTCAGACACCCATATCACACATATACTCATCCACATCCATGGAATGAGGGTACTGTGGGTCAGGCTTTGTGCAGATCCCACAAGTCGGAGTGCAGGCTGCCATCATTCTAACGAGGAGACAGAAATCAACAACAAATGAAAACATAGGTAGTGTGCTGTTGGGTTAAGTGATAGAAACAAAGACAGCAAGATACACATTAAAAACTGACCAAGGTAGGAGGTGATGTGTTCTAGATAAGGTCAGGGAAGGCCTTTCTGACAAGGGAACATGTGTGCACAAGCCTGTGTGAAATGTGGCAGAAAGATATAAAATGGAGGAAAAAGGCTAGTGAGAAGACCCTAAGGCTGGAATGTTCTGGAAATGTTTAAGGGACAGGGAAATGTTCAATATGGCTGAGCTGATAGAGCCAGATGGAGCATGATCAAAAATGAGAGCTGGGCACCAGGCTTCTGGGGCTTTCAGGCCAAGTAAGCATTTTAGATTTCACTTGTAATGTAATGGGTCCGGGACAGCTGTGCAAGGGGTTTTGAGCTTCAGGAGTGGGAAGGTCTGATCTGCATTCTAAGGAGCTGCTCCAGCTGGGGTGTGAACGGCCTGTTGGAGGGAGAGGAGACCAGGGGGAGGGCCCAGTGGAGCAGTGAAAACTGGCTGAGGTTGGGGCGGGGGAGTCAAGTGATCACACTGAGCCTTCATTCTGCCTCTCATCAATTGCCACCTTGGATGAGTTGTTTAACCTGACTGAACTTCTGCTTCTGTATTGTTTTCTTAATTGAAGGTCAGGCTGGGGAGAAAACTCAGGCAGTAAAGCGTTTGCTTTGTATAAGCACCTGCTTTTTGACACCCAGAACATATGTAAAAATGCTATGTGTGGTGGCATACCCCTGTAGTCCCAGTCCTGGAGAGATGGAGTGAGACAGATCTCTGACATCCACTGGCCAGTCAGTCTAGCCTAACTGGTGAGCTCCAGGCCAATGAGAGAGCCTGTGTCAAAAAGAGGAGGATGGTGTGCTTGAGAAGTGACGCCTGAGGTTGTCCTCTGTTCTCCACAATCATGGGAACACATGTGACATGCACCCCACACACACATATGCCCACACAAATAGGAACACACATACACTCATATTTTGTGTGTACCATTTGGTATACTGTGGGCCCTTAGTAACCTAGTGATTTTAAAGCCCACGGCCTACACTTCCCCTGAGAGAAAATTGCCACAGGCAGTGTTTAAGTCTTGGGGAAGAAGGTGGTTTAGTCCTCCCCAGCACCCTGTGTGGCCCATGATCATCACTGGCCCATGCAGGGTCCCTTTCCCATTCTTTTTGCTTCTTTTTTCCTCCATCCTCTACCGCTGCTCCTCTCCCTCACATCCCCAGTCAATCATTCTGGATTTTTTTTTTTTCAGGGTAGGGTCTTGCTCTAGCCCAGACTGACCTGGAATTCACTATGTAGTCTCAGGCTGACCTCAAACTCATGATAATCCTCCTACCTCTGCCTCCTGAGTGCTGGGATTAAAGGCGTGCGCTACCACGCCTGGCTCAATCTGGATTGTTTAATGTGAATCCATGTGCAAATGGCATATTGTTGTTTGGTTCCTACACTTTAAATGTGACTGAATTTTGAGAGTGGCATCATATATTTCACTCTTCCTCACTGAGCTATTTTCCATATCTATCCTTGTAGTCATGTGCCTGTGACTAGTAGTTACACATGCACCATGGTGAGCTGAGCATCCGCGATGACTTACCCTGTCACTCTTCCGCCCCCAGCAGCCTCAAACGTCTCAGGATCTTCAGACTCTCCCTCCTTGTCTCAGTGTGGACATGTCTTACACCTTACAGCTAGGTCACAGATATCTGAAGTTTTGCTTTGACAGGTGACCTCAATGGCTTTTGCAATGCTCTCCACATTCACTGCTCCTATGGGTCACACCTGGAAGCTTCCATGCCCCTTTCCTTCCCTCCAGCACTTGGTCTTATCCAGCTTTACAATTTTGTTCATCTAATAAGTCTGATTTAATTGTTTTGTAATTAGCATTTTTTTTGATTACTAAAGCGTTTCAATGTCTCTTCATATGCTTATTAGCACTTTGAGTTTCCTTTTCTGTCAATTGCTAAATCAGGGCCTTGGACTCTTCTAAATTCGGGGTTGCTTTATTTGCCTTTTGACTCAGAAGAGTTTCTTATTGCGTCTAAATAACACATTCCTTGTTGATATCAAATGCCACATTCTTTTATGCTGTCACTTATTAACACTTTCCATATTTCTTTTATTTAAATGAAAAATGCAAGTTTGATATGGTCAAATCTACCTATTTTCTGCTATGTGGCTTGTGCTTTTGAAGATTTATTCAAGAAGCTCTTTCCTCTATGTTGAGACTAATTCTTCTATATTTTATTCTGATATTTTCATATGTTTATCTTACACATTTAGATCTTTTATCTACTTGGGATATAGTAATATGTTAGGCATGGATCCAGCTTATTTTTCTGGTGTTTTACTATTTCTAACACTGTTATTAAACAATCATATCTTTGATTTGTAGTGACATTTTACCAGATGAGGAGGATGATCATAGCTCTGTCTTGGCTCTCCATTGTTTCTATTGATCTGTATTCTCTTGGTAGATCAGTACTATAGAGTTTTATTGTTGTGGCTTTATAGAGTTTTTTTTTATTATCTGATAAAGCAGGTTTATTTTCTTATTTTTCTTTTTAAGGTTGTTTTATTTAACTATAGATTTTTATTTCTTCCATGGAAATTATTGAGGTATAACTTGCATGCATAAAAGATTCTATCTATCTATAAAATCTTTAAAGAAATTTCGTTAAACTAAGTTCCTATCATCTTTCCATGTTTATATTCCAAGTTACATCTCTATAATTCATGTGGAAGTATAAAAAATCTTCAATTAGCTGAGGCAACTTTACAGTGTAGACTTTTATTAGAACCCAAAGTTTTCTTTGCTGTTAGTTCCTCTCCCCACCAGTCATTTTCTGTTTATTACTTCCACAGGTTTGTTTTATCTGATTTAGTACTTCATATAAAAAGCATCAGCCAGTCCATATTAGAAGATTTTTTAAAAGATTACTCACGGTAACTGCAAGAATTAGCATTTCATTCTTTTTTTGTTTTTGTCTTTTGGGTTATGGACTATTCCAGGCTGACCTGGAACTTGCTATGTAGTCTCAGAATGGCCTTGAACTCATAGTGATCCTCCTACCTCTGCTTTCCAAGTGCTGGGATTAAAGGCATGTGCCACCATGCCTGGCTTTCATTCATTTTTATTATAGATCTTTTAATTTGTCTATTGACAAATATTTGCATGGCTCAAAATTTGTGATGCTCTATAAAGTGTCATTATAAACATTATTGTTAGTCTTTTGTAGACATATGTTTCATTTCTCTTTGGTATTCTGTTAAAAATACTTTTCCTTCCACATTGAAGTATTGTGGTGCCTTGGTAAAATATCAATATATGGCAAGAATAGCTTTGGATTTTCTATTCTAAATATGCTAAATTCTAATAAAATGCTATATTAATTGCTATAAGTTTTGAATCAGACAATTATAAGCCCTTCAACTTGATTATTTTTCCAAATTGTTTTAGTTTTGCTAGGTCCTTTACATTTCCACACAGTTTAGAATCATCCTCCAATTTCTTTCAAAAACCATTCCTAATATTTTGATTGAGTTACATCAAATCTAGATATCAATTGAGGGAGAAAGGACAATTTTATCAACTTTGAATAAGATAATCAATGAATATTGTATTGGTTTTCCATTTATTTAATTTTCATTAATTTCCCTCAGAAATGTTTTATTATTTTAAATATAGAGGTCTTGAATAATTTTGTTATATATTTTTTAGGTATTTCATTTACTTCACATTATTGTAGATGCATTCTAACATCTCATTTCCCAACTACTAGTGCTAAAACAAAATATAATTATGTTTAAAAATTGAACACATGTCATATAAACATGCTAAAATCACTTACTAAATTGGGGAGGTTCTAAAATGTTTCTATACACAAAATTACATCATTTGTGAATATATTTTTTTTGTTTACAATTTTTAAAAATATTTTATTTATTTATTTGCAAGTAGAGATAGAGAGAAAGAGAGAGAGAGAGAGAGAGAGAGAGAGAGAATGGGCATTCCAAAGAACTCCAGTTGAATGCATTGCTTTGGGTATCTGGCTTTATGTTTGTGCTGGGGAATCAAACTCTGGTCATTAGGCTTCACAGGGCCTTAAACACTGAGAAATCTCTCCAGCCCTTTATTTACAATTTTATACCATTTTTGTTTCCTTACCTTATTGCACTGAGTAGGTTTTTCATTGCAATACTGTATATAAATGGTGAGGAAAGATATTTTTAAACTGCCTCTTTAGAGAAAAGTCCAGTGGTTTGCCATCAAATGTGATTTTAGCTATAAGCTTTCCATCAATATTAGATCAAAACTGTTCCTTGTTGGAGTAGACAAAAAAAATGACCTATCAAAGACATCCTTCTAATGGAAGGAATCTGAAAATAAGTTGTTCCATTGCAAATGGGAATTAAGGTTACACAATGAATTAAGTTGCTAATTGTTTAACGTTTAAATAACAGATCATCTTGGATGGACCCAGAATGTGATGACTAATTTCAATGGCTAATTTGACTATATTTAGAATCACCTGAGTCACACCTATGGATGTGTCTGTGAGGGACTTTTCCAGAGATGCTTCATTGAGGAGAGATGACCCCCCCCCCCGAATGTGGGTGGTACTGTCCCATGGGCTGATGTTCTAGACTGAATTAAGAAGGAAAAAAGGAGGAAGCCAGTTGAGTGTATTCATCTCTCTAATCTGCCTCCTGATCACAGATGCCACATAACCAGTCAGCTCACACTGCTGGAGACGTGACTTCCATACCATGAGGGGACTATACCTTCAAACTGTAAGCCAAAATAAATGCTTCCTTCCTTAAGTCACAATAGTGAGAAAATAACCAATATATGATGTGATCACAAAGGTCCTTAAAACTAGAAGGAAGGCCAAAAATAGAAATCCAAAGGAGATGTAATTACAGGAAAAATGGTCAGTGAGATATAGTGTCAGTGTTCTTGAAAATGGAGGAAAAGATTGATCAGCCAAGACTACAGGTGACCTCCAAAGGCTGAGACATACAAGGAAACAATTAGTTGCTTTGAGCCTCCAAAGAAATAGCATCACCCTGATAGTGTCTTGATTTCAGTTCAGTGGGACCTATCTTGGACTTCTGGCCTCAAGAAATTGAATGAGAGTAAATTTGGATGATTCTCAGCTGCTAGAGTTGAGAACATTCATTACAGCAGCTGTAGAAAATTAATACACTTCCAATGACTAGTTTTATGAGAAATCATCTTTTAAATAAATGACCACTTTCTTGCTGCTTCTCTTGCTTGCATTTCACATTGTCTCGGTTGCTTTTGAGTCTCATAGTGTTTTAAGCTGTATTGCGGACATTGTGTGAAAAAGAGTAGTAGAGACTGTGGTGAATAATGTGCTCCTCCAGGACAGCCATACCCCTCTCAAGGTATGAGAGTGACAGGTGAATTGATCTGAAATCTGTTGAACCTGGATGTGGGGCTTTTCCGTCGTTTTAATTTGATTCTCTTCTTCAAGTTATGAGGGTATATGCCAGATTTCTCTTCCAATACCTCACAAATACAAAGTCATGGGTATTTCTGCATTCAACTACTTAACTTCTGGCTACTTGGGCTACAGGAGTCACTATGGATACCACTCTGCCTTGCCTTTCTGTGCCTCCCACTTCTTCCCCTTTATATCTTCCTCTCCCTCCTTTTTTCCCCTTTTCTCCCCTTCTCCCACTCCTCTCTCTCTACCTCTTTCTCTTCCTCTCTACCCTGCTATATTTTCCAGAGTTCTGCTGAGGGATCCTTCTGGGCTCAGGTTACTTCAGAAGGTTTCCAGCTCTGCTGTCCCCAGCTGTCACTGTGTGTGAAGGCTCTGAGGACCTCAGAGGGAAAATGCTTTCAGTTCTCCTGCTTCCAGTTATAAAATGCATTTATCAGGTTCCATTAAGCTCCATCTAGAAAATCTCTTTGAATTATATTGAATTTATACACTAATTTGTGGAGAATTGACATTCTCATAATATTTTATTGGCATATATTCATTAAACGTAGGATGAAGTTTCATAAGGACATTCTCATACAAGTATATAATGTACTTTGACTATATTTTCCTTCTCCCCTCCTTTTAGTCCTCTTTGTTTCCCTAGATTGTTTTACTTATACTTTCATGTGTAATTGCATGAAGAGACAGCCTATAGAATGGGAAAAAAATCTTTGTTTATTACACATCTGACAAAAGATTAATAACTAGAATATATAAAGAACTCAGAAACTAAATACCAAGAGATAAAATAACTCAATCAATAAATGTGCTAATGAACAAACAGTTTTGAAAAGGTGAAATACAAATGGCCATTAAGCATATAAAAATGTTTCACATTCTTATAATTTTAAGTTGTGCTATCCATGACCTTGGTTTGGAGCTCTGTTTATAGACATGGTCCTATGCATTATAGAGAAATAGACTAAAACAGAAATATAGATGTTGTTAAATACAGAAAGAAAGGCAAGAAAAGTAAGAACTATGGAGATGCAAGGCCTGGAGAGAGGCACAAGCCCACCCATGCAGACACGCAGAGCGACAGAGACATAGAGCAGAACCCACAGATGGGCAGAGAGGCAGACAGATGGCATGGAGCCCCAGATTCAGGTGGGTGAGACCACCAAATACCTGAAGATAGACAAGTTGCTTTGTCTGGAGTAAGGGTCCATTCAAGAGGCCTACCAGATTTGACATGAGTTCTCATAACATTTCCCATTTTATTTAAGCATGCTTGAAAGACTTCTTGGCATTAAACAGTGGAGTTAGTTCTGAGCTTCCCACTGTGCAAACCTAATTATACCTAGAAAAGTCATAGACATCATGAACCTAAACATTCCAGATTAAAATCTTTTTTTTTTCTCCATTTTTATTAATATTTTCCATGATAACAAAAAAAATCCCATGGTATTACCCTCCCCCCTTTCCCCTTTGAAATTCCATTCTCCATCATATCCCCTCCCCATCTCAATCTTTCTACTTACATATATACAATACCAACCTAATAAAAGCCCTCCTCCCTTTCTTTCTCTTCCCTTTCTATCTCCTTTTTTAACTTACTGGCCTCTGCTACTGAGTTTTTTCCTTCTCACACAGAAGCCCAATCATCTCTAGGTAAGATCCACATATGAGGGAGAACATGTGGCGCTTGGCTTTCTGGGCCTGGGTTACCTCACTTAGTATAATTCTTTCCAGATCCATCCACTTTTCTGCAAATTTCATAACTTCATTTCTCTTTACTGCTGAGTAAAACTCCATTGTATAAATGTGCCATATCTTCATTATCCACTCATCAGTTGAGGGACATCTAGGCTGGTTCCATTTCCCAGCTATTATAAATTGAGCAGCAATAAACATGGTTGAGCAAGTATCTCTAAGGTAATGAGATGAGTCCTTAGGATATATGCCTAGGAGAGCTATAGCTGGGTCATATGGTAGATCAATCTTTAGCTGTTTTAGGAACCTCCACACTGATTTCCACAATGGCTGGACCAGATTGCATTCCCACCAACAATGTAGAAGGGTTCCTCTTTTTCCACATCCCCGCCAACATTTATGATCATTTGTATTCATGATGGTAGCCAATCTGACAGGAGTGAGATGGAATCTCAATGTAGTCTTAATCTGCATTTCCCTGATGACTAGGGATGTAGAACATTTTTTTAGATGCGTATATGCCATTCGTATTTCTTCCTTTGAGAATTCTCTATTTAGCTCCATTTCCCATTTTTTGATTGGTTTGTTTGATTCCTTATTATTTAACTTCTTGAGTTCTTTGTATATCTTAGATATTAATCCTTTATCAGATATATAGCTGGTGAAGATTTTTTCCCATTCTGTAGGTTGCCTCTTTGCTTTCTTCACCGTGTCCTTTGCAGTGCAAAATCTTTGTATTTTCATGAGGTCCCAGTGGTTAATCTGTGGTTTTATTGCCTGAGCAATTGGGGTTGTATTCAGAAAGTCTTTGCCAAGACCAATATGTTGAAGGGTTTCCCCTACTTTTTCCTCTAGCAGTTTCAGAGTTTCAGGTCTGATGTTAAGGTCCATAATCCATTTGGACTTAATTCTTGTGCATGGAGAAAGAGAAGAATCTATTTTCATCCTTCTACAGATATATATCCAGTTTTCCCAACACCATTTGCTAAAGAGGCTGTCTTTTCTCCAATGAATATTTTTGGCATTTTTATCAAATATCAGGTGGCTATAACTACATGGGGTTACATTTGGGTCCTCTATTCTGTTCCATTGATCTAAGAGTCTGCTTTTGTGCCAGTACCATGCTGTTTTTGTTACTATGGCTCTGTAGTATAGGTTAAAATCAGGTATGGTGATACCACCAGCCTTATTTTTGTTGCTCAGTATTATTTTAGATATTCGAGGTTTTTTGTGATTCCAAATGAATTTTTGGATTGTTTTTTCTATTTCCGTGAAGAATGCCTTTGGAATTTTGATGGGGATTGCGTTAAATGTGTAGATTGCTTTTGGTAAGATTGCCATTTTCACAATATTGATTCTTCCAATCCAGGAACAAGGGATGTTTTTCCACTTCCTAGTGTCTTCTGCAATTTCTCGCTTGAGTGTTTTAAAGTTCTCATTGTATAGATTCTTTACTTCCTTAGTAAGGTTTATTCCAAGGTACTTTATTTTTTTGATGCAATTGTGAATGGGAGTGATTCTCTGATCTCATCCTCTGTGTGTTTGTTGTTAGCATATATGAAGGCTACTGATTTCTGTGTATTTATTTTGTATCCTGCTACATGACTGTAGGTTTTTATCAGCTCTAACAGTTTGCTAGTAGAGTCTTTAGGGTCCTTTATATATAGAATCATGTCATCTGCAAATAATGATAACTTGATCTCTTCCTTTCTGATTTGTATCCCTTTTATGCATGTCTCTTGCCTTATTGCTATGGCTAAGACTTCCAGAACTATATTAAATAAAAGTGGGGACAGTGGACACCCTTGTCTTGTTCCTGATTTTAGTGGAAAAGCATCCAGTTTTTCCCCATTTAGTAATATGTTGGCTGTAGGCTTATCATAAATAGCCTTTATTATATTGAGATATGTTCCTTCTATTCCCAGTCTCTGTAGGACTTTTATCATGAAGGGATGTTGGATTTTGTCGAATGCTTTCTCTGCATCTAATGAGATGATCATGTGATTTTTGTCCTTCAACCCATTTATATAATGTATAACATTTATAGATTTGCGTATGTTGAACCATCCCTGCATCTCTGGGATAAAGCCTACTTGGTCAGGGTGAATGAGCTTTCTAATGTATTCTTGTATTCTGTTTGCCAATATTTTGTTGAGAATTTTTGCATCTATGTTCATGAGGGAGATTGGTCTGTAATTTTCCTTTTTTGTTCTATCTTTGCCTGGTTTTGGTATCAGAGTGATGCTGGCTTCATAGAAGGAGTTTGGTAGAATTCCTTCTTTTTCTATTTCATGGAAAAGCTTAAGAAGCAATGGTGTTAGCTCTTCCCTGAAGGTCTGGTAAAATTCAGCAGTGAATCCATCTGGGCCTGGGCTTTTTTTAGTTGGGAGATTTTTGATAACTGTTAGGATCTCCATGCTTGTTATAGGTCTATTTAAGTGATTAATCTCATCTTGATTTAATTTAGGTAGGTCATATAAATCAAGGAAATCATCCATTTCTTTCAGATTTTCATACTTTGTGGAGTATATGTTTTTATAATATGTCCCTATGATTTTTTGAATTTCTCTGGCATCTGTCGTGATGTTACCTTTTTCATCTCTAATTTTATTAATTTGTGTCTCTTCTCTCTTTCTTTTGGTCAGATTTGCTAAGGGTTTATCAATCTTGTTTATCCTTTCAAAGAACCAGCTCTTTGTTTCATTAATTCTTTGTATTGTTTTTTTGGTTTCTATTTCATTAATTTCTGCCCTAATCTTTATTATTTCTTCCCGTCTACTGATTTTTGGTTTGCCTTGTTCTTCTTTTTCCAAGGCTTTAAGGTGAAGCATTAGGTCATTTATTTGCGACCTTTCTAATTTCTTAATATAGGCACTTAAAGCTATAAATTTACCTCTTAGAACTGCCTTCATTGTGTCCCAGAGATTTTGGTATGTTGTGTTCTCATTATTGTTTGACTCTATAAATTTTTTGATTTCCTTCTTGATTTCTTCACTGACCCATTCATCATTTAGTAATGTATTGTTTAGTTTCCATGATTTTGTGTATGCTCTATATCCTTTCTTCCTATTGATTTGTAGTTTGATTCCATTGTGGTCAGATAGAATGCAAGGAATTATTTCAATTTTCCTGAATTTGTTAAGATTTGCTTTGTGTCCTAATATATGGTCTATTTTAGAGAATGATCCATGTGCTGCTGAAAAGAATGTATATTCTGCAGCATTTGGATGAAATGTCCTGTATATGTCTGTTAGGTCCATTCCTTCTATGACCTCGTTTAGTCCAGATGCCTCTCTGTTTATTTTTTCCCGGGATGACCTGTCAATTGATGAGAGTGGGGTGTTAAAGTCACCAACTACCACTGTGTTTGGTGTTATCTGTGAACTTAGTTCTAACAGTGTTTGTTTGATGAATTTGGGAGCCCCCATGTTAGGTGCATATATGTTTAGGATTGTAATGTCCTCCTGTTGGAGTGTGCCCTTAATCAATATAAAGTGACCTTCCTTATCTTTCTTGACTAATGTTGGAGTGAAGTCTGCCTTGTCAGCTATTAGGATAGCAACCCCTGCTTGCTTTCTGGGTCCATTTGCTTGAAACACCGTTTTCCAACCTTTCACCCTAAGATAATGTCCATCCTTTGTAGAAAGGTGAGTTTCTTGGAGACAACAAATTGTAGGGTCCTGCTTTTTAACCCAGTCTGCAAATCTATGTCTTTTGGTTGGAGCATTGAGGCCATTGATATTAAGAGATATTATTGAAAGATGTGTATTTATGCTTGCCATTTTTTTTTTTTTTTTTTTGTGGTTCTGGTTCTACCTTTGCTCTCTTATATTAACTAGTATTTGAGTGTTGTTTGTTGTTTTCCAGGTTCCTTATATGTGTGTTTTTCTTTCTCTTCGGCATGGAGGATTCTTTCAAGTATTTTGTGTAGAGCTGGTTTTGTCTTCAAATACTCCTTTAGCCTGCTTTTGTCATGGAATGTCCTTATTTCTCCATCTATTTGAATGGATAGTTTTGCAGGATAAAGTAGCCTTGGTTGACAGTTGTTATCTTTCAGAGTTTGGAATACCTCACTCCAAGCCCTTCTGGCTTTGAAAGTTTGTGTTGAGTAATCTGCTGTGATCCTGATGGGCTTGCCGGGGTCTGAGCCGCCGCTGTTGGATCCCGAGTCGCCACTGCCGGAGCCAGAGATGCAGCTGCCGGTGCCCGTGCTGCCGCTGCCAGAGTCCGAATCGCCGCTACCGGGTCCCGAGGTGCCGCTGCCGGAGCCCAAGTCGCCGCTACCGGGACCCGAGCTGCCGCTGCCGGATCCCGAGCTGCCGCTACCGGGTCCCGAGCTGCCGCTGCCGGAGCTGCTTCGGCCTGCCCGTGTGGGCTCTGGATATCTCCTACTTCTCCGCTGCTGTTTTAATCTCTTATACACCTCCCTTGTGTATTTTGCTGGGTTTTCTTTGGCTTTTTCACCCCTAGGCTGCTTAGGCGTGGTTCCTATGCCGCCATCTTGACCGGAAGTCTGCCCAGATTAAAATCTTAATTGTTGCTTCCCAAACACACTTTATCCCATCCCAACTCCAAGGAGTACAGAGGTTCACTCTGACTCCTCCTTTTGCCCTGAAATCCTGCAGTCAGCATAGTACACCCTCTGACCAGGCATGCTTCACTTCACCCCCCTATTTCTCCATTTCCAATTCTGTTTCTGTGGCAGTTTTAATCATATGTCCCCTACAAACTCATGTGGTTTGAATGCTAAGTCTGCAGATAGTGGCAATTTCTGAGGTAGAGCCTTGCTGGAGGTGGTCTTTGGTGTGATATTCCCCTTGCCAGAGCTCAGCTCACTCTCTTGCTACTTTCTTCTTTCTTCCAGATGCTATGGCAAAAAGTGATATTCAGGCTCTGCTTTGCCATGCTTTCCCTGCCATCATGAGGCTTCCTCTCAAGACTGTAAGACAAAACAAACCCTTTCCTATCAGCTGCTTTTGGAAGGGTGTTTTATCCTAGCAACATGAAGGTAACTACAACCGTTCTGGTACACTCATCATTGTTTCTTGCCTGATTCCCTGTACCAGCCTTCTCACTTTTCTTCCTGCTTTCTTGCTCTCGACTGTTCTCATCTGTTCTTCATACACTTGCCAGAAGAATCCTCTTAAAATTGAAATCATCTTGTAACTCTTAGAACCCTTTAAAATTTCCTTGTTTTACTTTGTACAAAACCCAGTACCTACTTAGCATAGCAGGTTGCATGATCTGCATCTATCTTCTCTCTCTCAGTCATTGGGTTCTACCTCAACACATCCCAATCATACTGGCCTCAGGAGCTTTGTTCATGCAGGTCTCTGTCTTGACATTTTCTATTGGTGACTTTTTACTGGGTAGGTCTCGCCTGAGTCATTGCTTTTTGGAGAATGAAGGGTTAACTTACTAGTTCACGACTAATATTTAAAGCAAACATTGACCCCTTTATAGCTTGCACCTCGATTTCCCTCAGAGTGATTATCAAACTTCACCTCTATTTAACAACTTACTCTGTGTATTTTGTTTTGTTTTGTTTTAATGCCCAAGGTATCCATGAAGAGGTGCCAACCTCTGTGGAATATAGGATCTTTGTGCAATGGCTGACAGAGCAACAGACATCTGACTAATGAGTGACAAAAAAGGAAGAGGGATAAGAAGAAATGGAATAATAGGGAAGGTATAGCAGACAGCTTCAGGTTCGCTGAGATAAACTTTCAGACCAGACACAGTTTTGGAGGAAGGGATATTTATTGAAGCTTACAGATCCAGGGGAAGTTTCCATAATGGCAGAAGAAGCTAGCCTGCCTTCACAGGCCCAAGCAGAGAGAGAGAAGCACAAGCCAAAAACCACACAGCACACTTCAGGAACTCCAGTTAGGCACACTTTGCATATCTTTAGATTGAAATCTCAAACCCACCACCACACCTAAAGATCCACCCAGTGGTATTGCCTCCAGCCAGGTGGCTGCAGATGCAAACTACAAACAATAAAGAACTGAATATATTGGGGGCCATCTAATCAAACTACCACATTCTGTTCCTTGCCCCCAATAGATTTATAGCCATCACACATTGTAAATTGTACTCAGTTCAATTTCAAAGGTCCCCACATTCTTGACCAATTTAAGATATTAAGACCTGTAAAAATCAAACAAATTAAACATTTCCAACATATAAAGGCACAGAGTAAACATTTTCAACTGGTATAAGGCACAGCAAGGAGAGACTAAAACAATGCAAACTCAACCACCATCAAACAAACATCAAACTTCTACAGTTCAAGTCCAATATGACCAAAGATTGACAGTCTCCAGATTTTCCAATTCTGGCCCTCAAGCTGGGCAGGGTAGCCAGGAAACACTTCAATCTTAGTCCAACAGTGCACTCTATGGTAGCCCTTGCATTGTCCTGGTATATACAAAAAATCTTCAGATCTTCATGCAAACCACGGTCCATCTTCCATAGGCTCTTTCAGCCTACCAGGGCATCAGGCCCTACCTCATGCCACATCTCAGCAGCAGCTCCTGGAACCACGTGCAATTCACGACCCCTGCTCGCATTTCTCATGCTTCTGAAACCAATACCAGGTGTGCAGGACACAGCCATATTCTTAATTCACAGACAAAATAAATCATAACCTTGAAAAGCAGATTCCTTCTCCAGTCAACTCTTTCCAAAAGTGTTTGCATTTCTATGATAGTCTTTCCTCAGGCATCCTTTCCATGGTAAAGCAATTGGACCATCTTCCTTTAAGATTGCTAATGTGTTTGACAGTAGAAGATTCAGTAACCTAAAACCAGTCTCAGTGCCTGTAATTTTAACTTGCTTAAAGTTTTCCATCTTAAAATCTTAAATCTCTCAGTCCAATATCTCTAGCCAAGCATATCAGTCCATAACAAATGTAACCTCGATCAAACTCTCTGGGCCTCAGCTGCAGAATGGAGCCAGCCCTTATGCCAGTAGCCCAGTTCCAACAAAGTCCTCTGTAGTTTTTCCTTCTCCCTAGAAAGCTCATAAGCCAAGCCTTGAAGTTCAACACTGTCTGCACTTAGCATTCTTAAAATCTCATCAGAATAGTCCATAAAACTTGGCTTACCACTCCGGAAGGCATCTTCACTTGCAAGCATCATGTCCATGCCCATTCCTCCAAAACAAAAGTTCCAAAAGACCAACATCCACATGGCCAGGTATGTCTCAGCCCACTCCATGGTACCAAGTTCTGTAGCAGACAGCTTCAGGTTAGCTGAGATGAACTTTCAGACCAGACACAGTTATGGAGGAAGGGATATTTATTGAAGCTTACAGATCCAGGGGAAGTTCCATAATGGCAGAAGAAGCTGGCCTGCCTTCACAGGCCCAAGCAGAGAGAGAGAGAAGCACAAGCCAAAAAACCACACAGCACACTTCAGGAACTCCAGCTAGGTACACTTTGCATATCTTTAGATTGAAATCTGAAACCCACCACCACACCTAAAGATCCACCCAGTGGTATTGCCTCCAGCCAGGTGGCTGCAGATGCAAACTACAAACAATAAAGAACTGAATATATTGGAGGCCATCTATTCTATTCAAATCACCACAGAAGGAAAAAACATAGATGGTAATCAAACAGTACTGCCCAGAGCAAGAATCATAACATTTAGGCCTTAGTCCAAGTTGACACCAAGTACCTACCTAGCTGGAAAAGGTCTTGCATGGTTGATGAGCCGTGGAGGTAGTAGGCATCGTGTTGGGGCACTCGCAGGGAGTCCTGTCTGCTTCCAAGCCAGGTAAGGGACTAGGGCCCAGTAGCTTATCTTCAGCCTGAAGTTTCCAAAACTCTCCACAGGGTTTTGGGACTGTGAGTATATGACTCATCCTTGCAGAATAAACTAAATGGCCACATTTGATGTAACTTTTCTCCACTACTCTAGAACTTGCTGACTTAGAAGTTGTTTCTAGCATATGGAAACCTACAACTTAGTAAGCTAATTTAAAATATAAAGAAGGTTCCCTACATGGATGGATAAAGCTGCTTCCAGAAGCCATAGGCTACTAATTATAGATTTCACTGCCCAGAGGTGAGATATTTCCCAATGAGTAGTTGTTCAGAAAGGCTGCAGAGAGATCCCTAAAATGGCATAGGCTATTGCCATTGCTCTTGGTTGCCCACCAAAACTATATGGAAAGTTCCTGTTGCTAAAGACACCACATCCTTTGGTTGCAGGACTTAGAGAAACCAAGTTGGAACTGAGCTGGAAGCTTCCTCCCTGCTAGTAAGGTTTCTTCATGATATAAGGCACTATGCAAACTACTAGGAGAGAAATGTCATCAGTAATCCTACTCAGCTGTGGATCCTGTGTACTCCACAATCCATATACCAGACAAAATGTCCCCATGGTACAATAGTGCAATGAATGTTATGGGAATAACTAACCATTTTCTCGTTGGATTAAAGACTGCTCTATAGGAAGGAATTCATGCCTAGTACTGTATACCTGGCCTAAAGCTTGTGGCTAGGGACGTAGGTCCTAGAGAGGACCCTGCCATTATGGTTATGCTAATCAGATAGCATGCCAAACTGTCTTCTAAGTATCTTCATTTCTTCCCACAGATAAGTAGAGGTTGAAGTCTCAATCACAGATGTTTCTGTTTACAGTGGTCAGAGATTAATGCAGAAATGCAAAGCTGGAAAAATTTCCAAGAATAAGTGACTATTGTGTGCTCTGCCCTAAACATGACTTCTAAACCATACCTTCTAAGCCTCACTGAACCTCGTGCAAGAGGGCACAGAAAGAATGTAAGAGCAGAAGGATGAGGGGGAGGGCTGTGGGATGCTGTCTTCCGGATACGACATGGTTGTTACACTCACCAGCTCATAACAGCTGAGGTTTCCTGCACAAGGCTCAGTCTGTCAATGTTTCACCATGGATGAGGGAAAGACTCACAGGTCCTCACACCTCCCAGCATAGCTAATGGCAGCTAGTCTTTGCTAGGAGAGGGGGAGTCAAGTTCTTCAGTGGTATACCCAGTAGTAAGTTGCTCATTCCACAATAAGTAACCTCCTTCCCACACAATTACATGCAACCTTAATTTAACTCAGTATGTCAAAAAAAAGGCATGAAAGTAAGATGAAGATTAATTGAAAATAAAAAGGGTTTTAGTGGGAAAGGAAGGGGCATAGAAAAGGGTAATTGAGGGAAATGATGTCAAAATACATTATATACACAACAATGTCAAAAATAAAAACAATTAAAAATCCCCCACACTTTGCCACAAGAAGCTGCTCCCAGAAAGATTAGGCTTGATGGCATTAACCCATTGGGGTGACCTTGAGCTGTGACTGGCTTGGCTGCAAGGATGGCTATTAATGAGGAATATGCAATGCCTCAGAATCTGCTTCTGTTGACTGCCCTTTAGAAACCTCACACTTCCTGCCCTCATCCAGAGAGACAGACACAGGTTCTGGCATCAAAGTTGATACCTTATGAGGTTATTTTCTGGGGTTAGCCTTAAAAAGTATTATTCCATTGTAGAAATTATCAGCCCACACAAAAACATTTGAGACCTTCATGAAGAAAAAAAAAAAAAACTGCAGTGGGGGAATACAGTGTTGGAGCCCTCTCTCCTCTGGTTTTTGACACCAGGAGTTTCCCTTTTGTTAAGAGACACTTCCACATGTTTCAGAGTCAATGTCATGCCCCCTGATGGCCCAGCTTCATCTGTAAAGGCACTTTCTCTAGGAAGACTTCCAAGAACTCCTCAAATATGAGTGGTTTTGTCCTAGGAACTCCCAGGTAACCTGCTCTTGAGGATCCTGAGACTACATTGGCAAGAAGGATATATTGGGGGTGTGTTTACAAGGCCCCTATATTTTTAGATATAGAAAGAGAGAGAGCCGGGTATGGTGGTGCATGCCTTTAATCCCAGCACTCGGGAGGCAGAGGTAGGAGGATCGCCATGAGTTCGAGGCCACCCTGAGACTCCATAGTGAATTCCAGGTCAGCCTGGGCCAGAGTGAGACCCTACCTCGAAAAACCAAAAAAAAAAAAAAAAAAAAAAAAAAAAAAAAAAAAAAAAAGAAAGAAAGAGAGAGAATTGGCATGTCAGGGCCTCAGACACTGCAATCAAACACCACATTCCTATGCTACCTATGGGCATGTGTGACCTTGCTCTTGCCTCACCTTTGCTAGTCTGTCTAATGTGGGATCTGGAAAGTAGAACATGGATCATTAGGCTTCACAGGCAAGTGTCCTAACTGCTAAGCCATCTCTCTAGCCCCCCATTTTAGGGAGATATAGGGGTGTGTGTGTGTGTGTGTGTAGAGAGAGAGAGAGAGAAAGAAAGAGAGAGAATGACTCCTATTTTGACTGAGTACCACAATCTAGCCACAGGAAGAGTTTAACAGAAGCCATCTCCATGTGTCCTGACAATGACATTGATGGGAGTATGGACAACTGACCAACACCTGGTGTGTCTGGAATGAAGGCATTGTGGAGCAGCCATGTGATCTGTGCAGCCAGGATATTGGTACAAAGTCACCTATGCCAGCCATTAGAGGGCCCAGCTGCCCCCCTTTGTTTACACCACCTTTGAGTCAGGACTATATCTTTTTAGTGAAGGTTTCCATGCCTTATGTCTGTAGCTGCCTTTAGCTAATTTGAAGTAGGTCTTGCTACATAATACCATGAGAGTTTTGACTAAATTGAGTATTTGTGGTAGTGAATTATACTTGCCTCATCTTTCTGCATCCAGAAGTTTTCAGCTGGAGGCAGAAATCTGATTCTATGCATTGCAGCCTCACAATGCCCACTGCAGTGTAATATATTCAGCAGGGACTCAATTACAAATTTCTCAAAATAAAGGGGCTACTTGGATAGAAAATATTTCCAGGTGGCATTATTTATATATCTATGGAATAGAATCACATGTAGACATAAAATTTTCTAGGAAATGATGGATTTTTAAATGTGCAGTTTTCAAACAATGGACACTTAAGAATCTGATAATTTTTACCACAACTTCAACTTCCTCTGTTCCAGCACCTTTGGTGGCTACTATTGTTGACTGTGAGATATCCAAAGTCCTGGATCTGGCACTCCAAACCACCTGAAAATGGCTCCAGGTTCCCCTCATTCTGTGTCCAACTTTTACTCTAGACACATTAGACCATGCCCCTCGCTCAGAGGTCCAATTTGCTAATGCCCTCATTTCTTCATTATTCTCAAAACCTTACATAGCCATGTGTGGTGGCACATGCCTTTAATCCCAGCACTTTGGAGGCAGAGGTGTGAGGATGGCCATGAGTTTAAGGACACCCTGAGACTACATAGTGAATTCCTAGTCAGCCTGGGTTATAGCGAGACCCTACCTTGAAAAACCAAGCAAACAAACAGACAAACAAACAAACAAACAAAACTACACGTTCTTGGAGACAGTGTAAGATCTCACATTTTTTTTCTGACTTATCCAATTCAACTTCTGTCTCTTCATCCTGGTCTTCTTGGAGGAGTGGATGGATGTAGCAGTTACTTTCTCTTTGCTGAGACAAGACACCTGACCAGAATCAGCTTATGGAAAGACAAGGTTTAAGCCGGGCGTGGTGGCGCACGCCTTTAATCCCAGCACTCGGGAGGCAGAGGTAGGAGGATCGCTGTGAGTTCGAGGCCACCCTGAGACTCCATAGTGAATTCCAGGTCAGCCTGGGCTAGAGTGAGACCCTACCTCGAAAAACCAAAAAAAAAAAAAAAAAAAAAGAAAGACAAGGTTTAATCTCACTTTTTAGGGGAAGTTTCATCATGGCAGGGAAAGTATGTCAAGAACAGATAGCTGGGTATCAGATCTCCATATCCGCACGAAGGAAGCAGCAAGATTGAGCTAGCTGGCACTGGCAAGTGGGGCTGGGCCATAAGATGGGAAGGCTCACCCTTCAGTGTCACATCTCCTCCAGCCAGGCTCTGCTGCCCAAAGGCTCCACCAGATGTGGATTACTTATACACCTTAATTACAAACACATGAGGTTCTGAGGAACATTTTTACATTCACGCCATCACAGTGGGCCGAGGGTCTTGTAGGGAGGGACACAATAAACTACTGAACAGAGGTGTTTCAAATCATTAAACCAGCTTGTCAACCAGGTCCTTCCAGAGACTTTCTAGGTCCCTGTGACTTGTATGTACACTACCAGTTGCTAAGGTTTCCTTTATTTACCAACACTTTCCCTCCAGTTGTTGACCCAGAATTTGTTGGAAGTGTCTAGAGAACCAACACTTTGAGTGGCCTTTCCCATCACACTGAAACCATTGCCCTCATCCTGCAGTCATTCTAAAGCTGCCACTAACACTAGTTTTGGGAGTTAAAACAGTAAGGACTGACCATATGTAGCCTCTAAGGAGAAAATTCCAGACTAGAGAGAGCTCTCTCCTTCTTTGCCTTGGACCCCATTCCTCACATTCCACTGAGCAGGGGACAGTAGAGAGGACCTCCTGGGGCTGGTACACAGAGTTAAGTTTGACAGGTTCATGTGAGTCTGTTTCCTGGGAACCTGCTGAAGCCATCTCTGTGATCTTCCACCCTGGCCTTTCCTCTCAGGCTGGAGATGGTAGATACCCCAGTGACACTTACATCCATCATTAACCTTCCTGTACTTTATGTTTCGAGTCCATTTCTGGTTCTAACTAATATTGACTTTTTGGGGTGGTTTGCTGATGGCAAAGAGCCACTGGACACAGGCGACAGTTGACTAGTATGAGCATTTGCTGTTTTGTATACCTAGCATTTTAACGTGGCTGACAAAAATCCATACTGAGTGGTCTGTGCCTGCTGCACAAGTCTCCTTGGGTCATAGAAAACTCTACAATATTCATTTTTCAGAAATCGAAGCTTTCCCTTCAGGTAACACCTCAAGATTTACTGTACCTTGGACAAAATTAGGCATTGGATTAGGAATTCAATGCATGGCAATCTTTCTTCCTTCCAGAGAGATATTGTTGCAGAAATCAGAAAATCATAGCCTGGCTGTATAATCAACAACATTTCATTCCAGAAAGCATATTATAGCTGGAGTGATAAGGCCTATTGAAGCTGTGGATGGCAATTCTTGAGGTTTCTGAACAGTCACACTTTCTGGGAACCCTCATGGCTTTTTCCAAATGCATTTGAGAATTTTCAAGTCAATGCTGTGTCTTATAAAATGAGCTGATACATCCAAGGTCAAGGGTTCATTTCAACAAGGGACAGTTGTCTTCACTTCTTACAGCTATATTTTCCATCTCTAAAGTTGCTCCAGTGAGTGCAGTTCAATGTCAAAAATAAATAAATCTACTAACACCACACCCCATTGTTAACCACAATCTTATTCTTCAACTCCTCCACACAAGCGACAATAGCATATGCTATGTTTACCATAATTATTTATGGAAAACCTACTTGCCACATACACTATGCTTTACCTGATTTTAATTAAACAACACTAAAAATTACTATTTCTAGGTCGAGCAATGGGGGTTGGAAGAGATCATGATTCTGTGCTCTAAATAGGAGGGGGCATGGAGTTGAGGGTTTCTTCCCATTTTCCACTCACCCTTTAGCCCACAGCAGCCCCATCTCTTGTATAACAAGGGCACCAGTGGCTTGCTATTGCTGAATACAATGGCAAGTTATCCCTGCTTCCCTTGTGTAACCTCTGCAGCCTAGGTCAGAGGCCTCTGCCTTTATTTACTGTGAGTCTTCTTCCATCCCCTGTGGATTTTCTTTCCGTCTCCTGTGCAGGTCTTCTTATCTCTGTCATCTTTTAGGCTATTCCCGGATTGGACTCTGTGCCAAACTCTTTTCTCTTCTCACAGGGTGCCTACCTTTGGGTGGTCTCGTGTACTCTTAGGGCTGTAATAGTAATGTATAGACTGCCACTCAGCTCTGCTTGGCCTTTTCTTCTGTCTGAGAGAGGAAGTTCCTACGCTCCACTGGACCTCAATGTCCTGGACGCCCTGAAAACATGCCAAGTTCAAGATACACCAAGGAGGACTGAGAAGATAGAAGTCCTATGGGGACAGCTAGAGATGGTCCCGCCAGGCCTTCTGTCACTGTGGGCCTTAGTCAAAAGGTCTCTCACCTCATCCACGCAGCTCTGCATAGCAGTGCATAGACAAGCCCTCAGCCCATCTGTCTTATGTCTTCTGAATGCATATGCCTATTCTCTGAATGAACCCTCTATCCCATTCTTTTGCTTTTAAAGTACCTGCCTCCCTCCCAAGGTTCTAGTGTCTCAGCAGCCTTCTGAAATGAATGCTATCTTTTCTCCTTTAGAGTGTACGCTTGAAGTAGGAGACCTCTGTTCCACACTATTTTCTGATGACCATTTCTTCCTTCTTCATTGACAGCCCTCCACCTGAGGTTGTTAACTTGCACATTGTTGCAGTTCATATCCTTAACCTAGTTTGTTGCAATTATATACTGTCCTCTTGATCACTCTATTCAGCTATTAGTCATCGAATATTTCAGTTCCTGGCTCATGGTATTTCCTTTACTACTCCTGCCATCATGTTTTCTGACATCAGCACTTGTGGAGATGAGTCATCTGTCTTTGTGACTGACCTCAGCTGCTTAACTGTCTCACCTACAATGATACAATTCCCCATTCCACCTCAGTGACCCTCACCTGAATAAGACCTTGTCATTAGTAATTACTGCAAACTCAGGATGGAAACTTTAAGCCTACCAAACTCAGACCACTTCCTTCTTTCCATCTCATTTCCTCTGGCACGTTGAATCTAGTCTCCTTGGGATCCTGGGCGCTCTTAGCCTTAGGTTTGCTATATTTGCACCACCCAGGACTGCAACCCCCTAACTTTCAAATGTCAGTTACATCAACACATTTTCTACTGTAAACATACCATTGCGTTCCTTTCCTTCCATTGTACTTTCCTGGATAAAACATAGTCTTTCTTGGTCAAAACTAACTTCCCATCCATTGTATACCCGCAATTAAGAGAACAAACCTAGTGGGAAAATTAAAAAAAAAAAAAAAACAGCTTTCATTTTAAATTCATCGCCATAGATCTCAAGTGGGTTCCTAGATCTTGAACGTTTCTACTTCTCTCTGTCTTTTAGGTTCTCTTACTTTTGTCCTGTAGTCTGGCTTATTTTTCTGAGAAAACAGACTAAGAAGAAACTTGCGTCAATTTCCCACCAGAAGCTCCAACAACCTATACTCATTTGAGCCCAAATGCTCTGCATCTAATGACAATGTATGCTTGCACCTATGCACCTCCTGAGGGCCAATCATCCCACCCACATCATATCCTCAAGTATTTCTTACAATATTTTCTACTGTCTCCTTCTTATGTCAACACTTTATTCTCTATTGATTCTAGACTCTTGTCTTTAAAACAATCTTCCTTGATCCTATGCTCCTCTCCACTGCCCTGTTTCTTAGCTCCCCTTTATAGAGTAGCTCTTAGAAAGACTTTATATTCGCTGCCTCCACATCTCTGCCTCCCATTTTTGGAGCCCATCCCAAACACCCTTTGTGTTCACTTCTTTCCTGAGTCACTCTTATGGAGATCAATAACCTCTGTGCTGCCAAATCTGATAATCTATTCTCAGTGCTGCCTTAATCCCTCAATAGCATTTGCACTGTCAATCACTCCCTTTTCCTTGAAAACCTTTCTGACCTATGAAATGGCAGGGTGAACTTCTCTCCTGAAATCTAGACTTTGACGATGATCCAATTGGTGTATCTAATTAGCATTTCAAACTTACTAGTGTTTGTTGACTTCTTCCTATCCCTATGTCCCTATAAGGTCCTCTCCCCAGGAGCTCAAGGTCTGGGAATCAGCCTCTTAGAAGAATCTAGACTGCCACACCAGGCCAGAAGTAGCCTGGTAAAGAAGACCAGTATAGGGCAGCATAGTATCTCCCTATATCCCTATGCATAGCCGTATATTAGTTGTGAGATATTGGGGAATAACACATAAATCTATGCCCAGTATCACATTTGTAAATTGAGCATAAGAATATTAGTGTGTATATACAATTGAGGTGAGGATTGAGCAAGGCAGTATAATGAAAACACTGATCTTAATGCATGTGATATAGTGAGTTGTGCACACTAAGTCCCAGTTCTCCTCATGCCCCTGATGTACATGGGACCTTGGTAGTCTCAGTAAGCACAAATACTCAGTTAACCAGCCACCCCAGTCAGAATCTGACATCATCTCCTTCCTGCTTAAAACTTCTCACATCAATTCATTGATGTCTACACTAAGAATGTCTCAAGTCTGCCTGGGCTGTTTTGATTTGGTTTTCCCATTTCTGTGTCCTACTACAGGTCATCTCTTGCTTGCTATAGCTTCTGACCAGCTTCCCAGGCCCTTCTCCCTGCTGCAGCTGGTGAGGGATGCTTTATCATGTGACCATATCACTCCCTTTCAATTTCTCCTCACGGAATTCCAGAGAAGATCTAAACATCTCTGCATCACTAAGTATCATTAGTATATTAAGTACTTCTGAATTTGGCAAAGTCTCTCTTTCTTCTTTTAGTGCTGCCCATCCATCTGTGGTGCAGTTTTTCTGAGCCACTTACTAGTTCCAAACTTTGCCTTGTGTTCTTACCTCAAGAATTTACACGTGCAATTCCTCTTGCCCGAGATACTATGCTTCCCTGTACTGGCCCTCTTTACCAGGCTACTTCTGGCCTGGTGTGCCAGTCCACATTCTTCTAAGAGGCTGAATCCCAGATTCCAGGATAGCTGCTTCTTTTTATGAGCAGTTGATTTTCCCCCCTCCAGACCTTGAGCTCTGTGGGAAAGAACCTCATTCCCCATGTTCCTGGGAGACACATTTTCAATTCCTTGAATTCTTAGAACATCAATTTCTTAATATTCTTTGATGTGCATGTCACTGCATTGTAGCATGCATATACTTGAAAGTGTGCCCAGACACCTGCATTTTGACACTTAAAATAAGGCTGGGGAGTATATGGCCTCTAAAATTCTTCCTCATTTTAAAATGCCAAGACTCTGGTTTATTGGGCTTTATGTGTCCCGAGTGTCACCTACCAGACTGCAAAGGTTGAATATTCTAGATGATTCTGAAACCATCCCTACCCAGTCTAAGATAACTGTATAACTGACTTACATTTTTACTTTCCCATCCAATGTTTAGAAACCATGTTGCTGTCTCAAATGAAAGCTGTTAAGCTGTTTTCTTTGGAGACTGACTTAGGTGTTTTTTTATTCCCTTTCTACCCCCAGCTTCTTAGAATAATGGAGACAGAAGATAAAACAATGAAATGGTGTTACTCCCCAAAGGCCACTTGCTCCAGTTTATAATCCAATCCTTGACACATTATGGCAAATATCCTTCCTACAATGACTCCCTCTTGGTGTGTTAATAAACCTTTCTGTTCACACACCTGTGTACCTTGACTCTTTGGAGAGGCAAGAGTTGAGCAGTTAGCTCTCTGGCACCTACACAATAGGGGAAACAATCTTCATGGGGTTTCATAGATGGTAGTTTATCTACAATGGTGTCTGCTCCTGATTATTTGTGCTATCAATAGTGATCCAACAATGAATGAGGTGCAGCCTTGGCCTTACAGAACTTGACTAGAGGAGAAAAATGACCACACAGACTAAGACAGCATGTGATGGAGGGTAGAAAGCCTGGCAGCAGAGTGCAGAGACTCATAGTTAGCATATCTAGAGTGATTGCCTAAGGGTTTTTGTAAAGGCCTATGATATCATTTTTTAAAATACTGTTCTTTTTCTGTGGCTTAGAAATTATTTATAAATATTTATTTGTTATGTACATACTCAGTATGTAAACAGCCATGTTGGTACCATCCTTAGCTTTCTCCCTGTCCTCCACCTCCAAAGGTATCCTCCTCATTGGGGATTATGGGTCATGCATTGTGGGGGTAGCCATCAGTTACAGGGAAGAGGCAATGTCTCTGCGCATAATGTTCCCACATGTGGCTCTAACAATCTTTGTGCACCCTCTTCCATGAAGTTCCCTGAGTCATGTTGCATTCATTTTAGGTCTACTTCAGTGATGAGGTCTTGGGAGACTCTGAGTCTCTGGATCTCTTGTTTGGTATGAGTTGAGAGTCCTCTGTGTCTATCTCCTTTACCCTTGTGCTGGTACAAGGTTCATCCTTGAGATGCCTATTAAGTATGTCAGCATCTCAGGCAGATTCAGGTAAGGAACCACATATAATTGAGACCACATAATGATTGTCTTTCTGTGATTGAGTGAGTTTGCTGAGAATTATCTGTTCCAAGTTCAACAACTTTTCTTCAGATTTCATTGTGTCATTTTTCCTTACTGCTGTCTAGAATTCCAATGTGTAGATATACCACACTTTGGTTATCCATTCATCTAATGATGGACACCTGCGTTGATTCCAGTTCTTATCTATTATCAATTGAGCAGCTATAAACTTGGTTGAGCAAATCTCTCTGAACTGAGGCATGGAGGTTTTAGGGTAAATGCCCAGTGTTGCAGTCAGGTTCACATTGCTGGTAGAAATCACCCATATAAGAGCAGCTTGTGGGAGAAAAAGAGGCTTATTTTGGCTTACAGGCTTGAGGGGGAAGCCCCATGCTGGCAGCGAAAAGGATGGCATGAGCAGAGGGTGAGCATCCCCCCCCCCAGACAACATAAGGTAGACCATAGCAGCAGGAGAGTGTGCCAAACTGGCAAGAGAAAAATGGCTACAATACCCATAAGCCAGCCCCCAACAATACACTGCCTCCAGGAGACAAATCTCTATCAGCTGGAAACCTATCATTCAGAACACCTAAGTTTATGGGGGGACACCTGAATAAAACCACCACACCCATTAAGGGAATAACTGGGTCTGTTAGTAACTCTATAATCAACCTTTTTAGGACTCTTCATATTGTTTTCCATAGTGGTTGTACCATCTTACGTTCCCACCAACAGTGAATGACGGTTCATATTTCTCTGCATCCTTACCAGTGTTTGTTTTCACTTGATTTCTTAATGTTTGCTATCCTTACTGGGGTAAGGTAGAGTCTCATAGTTGTTTTAATTTGGATTTCCCTGATGATTAGGGATGTTGAACATTTTCTTAAGTGTGTGTTTTCCATTTGTATTTCTTCCTCTGAGAACTCCCTGTTCAATTCTCTGCCCCATTTTGTGAGTGGGTTATTTGACATTTTATTGTTTAGGTCTTTAAGTTCTTTGTAGATTCTAGCAATTAGGCCTCTGTTAGTTGTATAGCCAGCAAAATTTTTCTCCCATTCTGTTGGAAATCTATTGGCTCTGCTTATTGCATATTTGTCTGTGAAAAAAACTTTTCAGCTTCATGAGATCCCAATGATTAAGTGATTGTTTAATTTCCTGAGCTAAGGGAGTTTTGTTCAGAAAGTCTTTTTCCACTCCTATATCATGGAAAGTTTTTCCTATTTTTTTATTCCAGTAGCAGAGAGTTTCTTGCCTTATATTGAGGTCTTTGATCCATTTTGACTTGATTTTTGTGCAGGGTGAGATGTGCAGATCTAGTTTCACTTTCCTCTTTATGATTATCCAGTTTGTTCAGCACCATTTGTTGAAGCTTTATCCAGTCTTTAGAGCCTTTGTCAAATATCAAGTAGCTGTGGTTACTTGACCCAAAGTCTGGGTCCTTGATTCTGTTCCATTGGTCTATAATCCTGTTTTTATTCCAGTACCATGTTGTTTTTGTTACTATGGCTTTGTAATATAGCTTTAGATCAAGTATGGTGATGCCTCCAGAGGTGTTTCTTTTGCTGAGGAGATGCTTGGATATCCGAGACCTTCTACCTTTCCATTTGAATTTTGAGATCATTTTTCCTATCTCTGTGAAGAAAAATGTTGGGATTTTTTATTGGTATTGCATTAAATCTGTATATTGCTTTTGGTAAGATTGCCATTTTCATAATGTTAATTCTGCCTATCCAGGAACATTGGAGGTCTTTCCATTTTCTCAAGTCCTCCTCAATTTCTTTTTTGAGTGATTTTATGTTTTCATTGTATAGATCCTTCACTTCCTTGGTTAATGTTATTCCAAGGGATTTTATTTTTATTTTTGTTGCAATTGAAAATGGGACAATACTGCTAATTTCTTTCTCTGTATCTTTATTTCTTGCATATAGAATGCTGCTATTTTGCTGAAGGAGTTAATCACCTTTAAGGGTTTTGAGATAGAGATTCTCAGGTCACTTATGTATAGAATCATGTCATCTGCAAATAGGGCTAACTTAACTTTTTCCTTTCCAATTTGTATCCCTTTTATTTCTTCCTCCTGTCTTATTGCTTGAGCTAGAACTTCCAGTACTATGTTGATGGGCAGAGGTGAGAGTGGACACCCCTGTCTTGTTCCTGATCTCAGTGGGAATTCCTTAAGCCTCTACCCATTAAGTATTATTTGGGCTTTAGGAGCTTTATATATAGACTTTGTTATTTTGCGATAAAAATCATCCATGCCTATTCTCTCCAATGTTTTGATCATGAACTGATATTTTCTTTTGTGGCAGGCCTTTTCTGCATCTATTGAAATGATCATGTGGCTTTTGTGTTTAAGCTTTTTCATGTCGTGTATTACATTGACAGATTTCCGTATGTTGAACCAACCCTGTGTTCCTGGGATGAAGCCTACCTTGATCAAGGTGGATAATGCTTTTGATGTGTTGTTGAATTTGGTTTGTTAGGATTTTGTTCAGGATCTTTGTTTCTAAGTTCACCTGGGAAATAGACCTGTAGTTTTCTTTTCTTGTGGCATGTCTGTCTGGTTTTGGTATTAGGGTGATACTAGCTTCATAAAAAGAGTTGAGGAGCTTTCCCTATTCACTGATTACATGGCACAGTCTGAGAAAAATTGGTTTCAGTTCTTCCATGAAGATTTCATAGAATTCAGCTGAGAAGCCATCTGGTCCTGGACTCTTCTTTTTAGGGAGGTTTTTGATTAGCTTTTCAATCTCCATGGGTGTGATAGGTTTGTTTAAGAGATTAATCTGCTCTGAGTTAGGCTTTGGTAGGTGGTATGTGTCCAGGCATTCATTCAATTCCTCCATATTATCCAGTTTTGTGGAGTATAGGTTTTTGAAATAAGTCCTGATGATTCTTCCACTTTCACTTATGTCTGTTGTGATCTTTCTGTTTTCATTTCTAATTTTTTAATTTGAAGTATCTCCTTTTTATTTTTATTTTTTGCTTGATCAGGTTGTCCAGGGGTTTATCAATCTTGCTTAAATTTTTTCAAAGAACCAGCTCTTTGGTTCATCAATTTTCTTAGTTTCCAATTCAATAATTTCTGCTCTGATCTTTATTATTTCTTTCCATATGGAGCTTTTTCGGTTGGCTTCTTTCCTGCCATATTGTGGTGGTTTATGTGGTTTGGTGTTTTCTTGGACTTTGTAGATTTTTTCTGCCTTCTCTGAGTGTGATTATTGTGATCTGTTTCTTGTAGGTACTTTAGGATGGTTGTTTGATTTTTTTCTGTGTGGAGAATTTCCTAAAATACTCTCTGTAGGTTTTCCTTTGTGTTCATATAGTTGTAAAGTTTACTTTTATCATGGAAAGTTTTTCTTTCACCACCTATTATGAGGGATAATTTTGCTGGGTACAGTAGTTTGGGTTAGAAGTCATAATTTTTCAGACTTTGCAGTGCTCCATACCAGGCCCTTCTGCCTTTCACAGTTTCCATTGAGGAGTCTGAAGTAATTCTGATGGGGGTACCTTTATATGTAATGTGTTATTTCTCCCTAGTTGCTTTGAGGACTTTCTCTTTGTTATTGATGATTAGAGTCTTTTTTATTTTATTTTATTTTACTTTTGTTTTTGTTTTTTGAGGTAGGGTCTCACTCAAGCTCAGACTGACCTGGACTTCACTATGTAGTCTTAGGATGGCCTACAATTCATGGTAATCCTCCTACCACTGCCTCCTGAGTGCTGAGATTAAATGCATGCTCCACCACACCTGGCCTGATGTCTTAATGATAATATGTCTTGGAGAATTTCTCCTTTGGCCCAGTCTGTTTGGAGTTCTGTTAGCTTCTTGTAACTTGACGGGACTGTTTTTTGAGAGAGTGGGAAAGTTTTCTTTGATAATATGGTTGAATAAGTTCTCCATGCCTTTGGTCTGTATTTCTTTCCCTTCTGGCATTCCCATGATTCAAATGCTGGGACATCTAATGGTATTCCACAGTTCCCTCATGTTCTATTCACAAGAATTTTTCAACTTATTAAAACTTTTGGACTCATGAACTATTTCTTCTGTTTTGTCTTCCACTTCTGAGTTTCTGTCCTCTATATGGCTGACTCTATTCTTGAGAGCTTCTATAGAGTTTTGGACTTGTTCAATTTGGTTTGTATTTTCTACTGCCTTTTTATGCCTAGTATCCACACCTCTGCCAAGTTCCCTTTTCACATCATTTTCTGATTTTCTTAATGCTTCTTGGTGTTCATCCTTGCATTTATTTATGTCTTCATTGAGTTTAGCCATCTGATTATTGAGGTCCTTTTTTCCCCCACCCTCTTAAGATCATTTAACTGTCTTTGGAACACTTCCTGATTCTTTTCTGTAAGTTCTAATCTAGCAAGGATAGCATTCATAAAATTATTGGACCTTTGTTGATTGTCTGCAAGTTCTGCTAATTGCTTGGCCAGGGTTTCATAGCTTGTATCTTCATTTTGGGATTCTGATCCTATTGTCTCTTCTATGTTTTGATTAGAGACATCCATTGTGGGACTAGGCAACCTTGTTGGATTTACTTGCATTTGATTTTTCATGTTATTCCTTTTGCACTGTGGTCTGCCCATCGCAGTGAAGGAATCTTATTTAATTTAGGAGGAAGCTGTAGTTTACCCTTGAAGTGTCTTCAGCGGTTATTCCTTTTTTATGTTTGCCTCGATTAGGCTTCTGATGGCAATGGGGCCTGTGTACTCAGAGGGGAGGGGCCCCTGAGGCTCTGGTGGGGGCCCAAGGACCTGATGAAGGGGCTTGTTGGTTGGTTGTTTGGAGTATGAGACTGAGTGGTCAAGTGGCTGGAGTGGACTTGGGTTAGGGGAGAATGGGACAAAGCACACTGGTATTGCGGCTGGGCTGCAGGAGGGGAGAGGATGGGATTGTGTGGTGTTTCTGCAGTGCTATGGGGTGAGGGGATGGGACTGTGGGTCTGTCGGGACCGAGTAGCAGGGGGTGGATGGGTCTGCCCGGTCCTGTGACAAGGTGTGGTATGGAAATAGGACTGCTGTCAGTCAGGTGACTCATGGGGGAGGAGATGGGTGGCAGTCCTGGTGGGGTGGCGGGAAAGGAGAGGGAGGGATGAACACTAGCCTACTGGCTTGGGTCCTAGTAGCCTGCAGGAAGTGCAGTAGGACCTGGTCCATGCATGGAGGTGCAGCGGGTGGGATGGTGGTCCAGGTCCTTGGTAACAGGAAACCGGAAGTAGGGAGGGAAGGGGAACTCTGGCCTGCTGGTCTGAGTCTGCTCATGGAGGGGTGGTAGGTGAGATCGCAGTCTCACATGGAGGTTCCTAGTGGCAGGAAAACTGAAGAAGGGAGAGAAGGAGAATGCTAGCCTGCTAGTCTGGGTCCCCACAAGGAGGGGTGAGAGGGGTAGGACTGCTGTTGCCTGTAGCGGGAAGCCTAGAGATGGGGGGACGCTAGCCTGCTGACCTGGGTCCACTTAGCCTGCGGTTAGTGCAGGAGGAACCTGGTGGTGGGCGGCTATGGGACTGGTGAGCTACCCGAGAACATGGGACTCAGTGGATGCCCTACTTTGCTCCTCCACCCTCCCACTGGAGAACTACTAGGATCTGCAATCCCCTAAAAACCCCAAATATCTTGCCTTTCCTTCCCAGTGAGGTGAGGCATGGTTAGGTAGATGCCATCATGACTGGAAGTCAAATATTTATTTTTATTTACTTATTTGCATGAAGAGAGAAAGAAAGGAAGAGAGAGGGAGAGGGAGAAGGAGAGGCAGAGAGAGAATATGGGGGCACTAAGGCCTCTAGCCACGGCAAAACAACTCCAGATACAAGCTCCACTTTGTGCACCTAGCTTTATGTGGGCACTGGGGAATAAAACCCAGGCTATCAGGTTTTGCAAGCAAGCACCTTAACCACTGAACAATCTCTCCAGCCCCTGTAAACCAAATTTTCAGGTGAATCCTAAATCATGAATAGTAATTATCATGGATAAAAAAGTGGAAGGACATTAGGGACAGAGGGAAAAAGGAGAAAAGACTGCAACAGAGCCCTGCTGTTCCTACATATTTCTCTAAAGAATAACAGTAGGTATGATGAAGAGATTGGAGTAAGAGGCAGGCAGGGCCATACCATGAAGGTTTGGCCAAGGCAGGGAATTATTTGGTGTATATGAGCCTTTCTGTTTCTGAGTTCTAGGATACTTTGGTGCTTGGGCACATGTAGGGCCGAGGCATCACCCAGCAGAATAGACACTGGAGGATATTGAGGATGCTTGAGAAATAGGAGGCTACCCCTTCCCGCTCTCAAATACTTGGTACCTGACTGCTTGACTTCTCTTTTCTGTTCATTTCTTTAAAAAAAAAAACAAAACACGTAGACACTGTGAGAGGAGAAAGTTATGAAACCTCCATGCAGAACAGATTTGCCTGAATCCCAAAGGCAATAGGGAACCATTGCAGTTTATTAAGCAAAGAGGTAACCTGGCTTATAGCCTTGTAGGCTTACACAGCTCAGTCTCCAGGAGCACCAAGGATCAGAATGCATTTGAGGACAGGGGATGGGAGGTAAGAAAACCAGTGAAGATGCTGTAGTCAAGATGTTAGGATCTGCGAGGACTGGAGAAGTCACGATGCCCTCCCATTGCTGAGGCATTCACAGCTGGGACTTGGGCAGGGTGGCAGAGGATGAGCCAACATACATTAGAGTCCTGAGAGGAGCCTTCCTAGGCCCTTTCTGTGGCCAGCGTAACCTTCCAACATGCAGAGCCCCTTCTTGACTCTTCTCTGTTCCCAGACAGAAGCCAGATCTTTTGGTGCTACTTGTGAACCTCCCAGACCAGGTGTGTGGCTGCCAGGTGGTGCCCACAGCTATGAGTGGGTGGGTGGATAGGCTCACATCTCCAAAGCATCTTGCTTGTTTGTTCCTTCCAAAATTGTCCATGCTAGGACTTCTTTCTGAGCTGCCATCTGACCCACTTTCTTCCTTTTCACCAGGTTAATTTCTATTCCTT
This sequence comes from Dipus sagitta, assembly GCA_036346955.1. Taxonomy (NCBI): domain Eukaryota; kingdom Metazoa; phylum Chordata; class Mammalia; order Rodentia; family Dipodidae; genus Dipus; species Dipus sagitta. Next base: position 31,872,445 of record CM070786.1, read on the forward strand.
TTTATGGGAAATTGGGATTCAATCTCCCCCAAAGCCTTCACTTGCCCAGCCTTGGTTATTAACGTGCCTCCTCATCTAGGAGTCTCTAGATTCCTCTCTCACAGCACCTCCTCTCTGTGATAGAACAGCCCAGCTACCTTGTCAGTTCTCTCTCCCTCTATGTTCCTACAGTCCAGTGATTTCCTGGGGTTTATTCCGGTGCAGCACAGAGTGCTGGGATGCAGGGGGGGGGCTTAGCAAGCAAATAGGGGGATTGGTTGAAGAAATGAATGAAATGATAGCTAATGTGTCCTGAAGCCTTCTGATATTCTGGACTGTGTGTGAATGATCTTGGCACTTCACACAACCCCTATCAGGAAAGTGTTATTATTCTCATCCTCCTTCATAGATGAAGAAGTAGAGAGGCTTAGACGTGTATGTTAGAGGCAGAATTCAATCCCAAACTTATCTACTCTGCAGCCTGAGCTCTTTATCACAAATGAGATCACCCATTCTGACAGTTAACAGGGCTGGGACTTCTGGGCCACTCTCTGTTCGGAACAATTGCCCTCTGGAAACGAATGATGATGAGTTCAAAGGTTCCAGGGTATTCTCTACTTGGCTGTCAACAGCCTAACATTGCAGTTTTAAAACCCCCTCTCTTTCATTCCAGACAACAAACCTAATATTTTACCCGGACCAAGTCTAGCTCAATCTTACCTTTCCTCTTCTCTCTTACCGTGGGCTTTTAAATTCCCCCCTCTTCATTCTTGCCTATTGTATAAACTTTTGCTGGAGAGATGAACACACGGCTACTCACTCCAGATAGAGCACTGGCCGCAGACCTAAGAAATAAATCCACCCAAGTGTAGCTTAGCAAACCAATGTGTTTAATTAAAGTTACTTATAGGAGCATAGGCAACTTACAATTGACTACGTCAGTGAAGAAAACGTCTCTTTGCCAGTCACCGTTAACCATTTATACAGCCTTGCAGAGGAGCAAGGTCTTGTGAGATGGTCCCTCACCCCATCCCATGACAAAACATTAATGGGCTCAGGTTTCATGCCAATAATTGAAACAGTTTATGGTTTAGATCAATAGCCATGTTATGCCTGAAGGACAGCATTCCACAAACCATGCTGAAAGGACCTATGATATGCCTTGCCTCCTATGCTGAGTGAATAATGCATAGTCCTCAGACTCTAAGGGCTAAAGCCATTCAAATCTCAACCCTCCACTGAAATTGGGGGAATCCTTGCTCACAGCAAGCTCATCCTTTCTAGCTGGAGTTAGTGATCCAGCTTGAACCAGGATCAAGGAGGAGGTAGGTTTTTCCTTATCTTTCATTTTGTCCATGACTTAGCCCATCACAGGCTTGAGACCCAGAAAGAAACTTCATAAATTATTGCCACATTTGATTGAGAACCCTTCTGTAGCTGGGGACCTGTGATCTTCTGCCCAGTCTTCTGGGGACATTCAAGACATTCTCAAGAAGGGGGATTGTGTAAACCATGTTCTGCCTCTGCCTCCCAGAGTCTAGGCTGTTGATGCTCCCTGTGAGATGTGGAAGATTAACCCATAGGAGAAACTCATCATAACACCTCTGTTACTCCTGTTGAAGCAACCTGCTTTGTGGTGTTCCGTTAAGAAGAAGGATGGAAGGCTGTAGAGATAGTTCAGTGGTTAAAGCGCTTGCCAGCAAAGCCTGAGGACTCAGGTTTGATTATCTAGATCCTATGTATGCCAGAAGCACAAGGTGATGCAAGAGAACACGGTCACACATGTGCACAAGATGGTGCACACGTGTGGAGTTCGACTGCAGTAGCTGGAGGCCCTGGTGCACCAATTCTCTTTCTTGCATAAAAAGTTATGAAAAAAAATTTAAAAAGAAATGGGATGGAGTTACATTTGTTTTCACATCAGTGAATCAAATGTCTTATGGTTGTGTGTCCTGGAACAAATCTAGTGTGTGTTTGTAAGCATAATACATGGTAAGGCTAAAAATATTAATTTTCTTGGAGCACAAATCTCTTTGTAAGGTCCTATGTACATAAGCATAGAATCTTATATAACTTTTGATATATGATCCTCCTTTCAGTAGCCAATCAATCATCTTACTCTACTTCTTATAGCACCCACTTATAATAGGGTCTCCATAATTTTGGACTTATTTTCGAAAGCAAGGGTCTTTCAAGAAGAGGAACAATTTCCTCTATGTCATGTGCCACCTCCTTTGGAGTGACATGCCAAACCCTCTTTGCTAGGCAGAGGAAGAGGCCAGTTGCCCATAATGCTGATTTGTGTTCTTGAGTTTGTTTCCAAGCTGCCAAGTAGCAGAGGGATAGCCCTGGACACAAGACCAGTCCACAGATCCACAGTCAGAAGGCATGGAGCCTGGAGCTTGGCAAAATGCTTTCTGATGGATTTGGCCAGATTATCAAGGACAGAGAACTTTGCCAGGCCACACCACGGACACAGGGCAAATGGTGGTGTCTCCATTCTGAAAAGCACAGCATGCTCTAAGGGTAAGAGCACAGAATGGATTCAGCTGCCTACTGCCACAGGCCAGTGGAGACATGGCCAAATGAGATACTTCTTCAAGCACGGGCAGCATCTGGCCAGTTTAATTTTGAGTTCTCTGTCCAGGCCATAGAAGCACAGATAGTCCATAATTCCTATAGTGTGCGTGTGTGTGTGTGTGTGTGTGTGTGTGTGTGTGTGTGCTGTCAGTTTTCATAGAATGTATCTCTAAGACCTATTCTATAAAAGATGTTTGGGCTCTGTTCCATTGGTCAGAACTACCAAATTCATCTCTTTTCAGAACACCATTTTCATTTCCCTCAATGGCCATTCAATTTTTATTTTTATTAGAAGTGAAAATTTTATGCTTCTCTCCAGCTGGAGCCACCTTCGCTTAGCAAGGAGTAAGAGATGGCCTGAAGGGAGGGGCCTTGGCTCTCACCGAGTTGTCATTCCAGCCCTTGTCTCCTCTTCGGCCCTTATAGCAGAGGTTTCTCTCCTCCCTTCCAACCAGTCCCATCTGGAAAGAAGGCCAGAGCTTAAGCAGAGCAATGATAAGTTTTAAAAACAAGCCACTTTGGATATTTACAGATTTATAAGATTGTTTCATTTTCCTGAATGTCCACATTGGAATTTGATGAGAGGCCATGCTTTTAGGATTAAGCCAAGGCTGGAATCTCAGCACTGCACTAATTGCTAGCTGGAAAGCTAGCCTGACCAGAGGAGACGGAGATGAAAAGCTGTGTCTGAGAAACCTGTGTTTTGCTGTGATGGCAGCAATATGCCTCTAAATGGCATGCGAATGCTCTCAGCGATGTAAAAAGCTCCTATTGTGGGCCCTAGTTATTCATTATTTTCTCATCACCTAATTAAAGCTGATAGGAGAGATGATCTCCTTTTCTGTGGCCTTGCTTGCATGTAGAGTCTGACTGTCAGATGTCAGCCCTTTGAGTCAGGAAGCAGAATGCTCTCTCTGTCTCTCTGAGCCAGCCTGTACTGCCAGAGGAGCTCTGGGCTCCCTGTCGAAATTGATGGGAGGTTGTTGCCTCTAAAATATCATTTTGAGTCTTGTTCTTTTGGAATTGCTATCTTGGAGAGAAGTCTCTTCCAGAACTGGGTGATAACAACACAGGCACAGATGTGAAAACACAAGGGCAGGATCTGCTGGACTTGGGAGTCTCTCTCCCCCTTGGAAAGTCACAAACAGACTAAGTCACAAGCATGCCTATACTTGCTCCCTGACCTGAGAGTGACAAATTAGGCCTTATGAAGGTTGTTGTGCTTTCTTCCTTGACAAATTTTGCCCTATTTCTCCACATCTACATTCAACAAAGCTAACCACAGTTGTCTTAATACCCTTTGAGATATATTTGGAAAAGGTATCTATGCAGGCCCATCTGTCATGTTTTGTGACCATCCACTGTGTACTTCCTCAGCATCTCTTTCCTCAGAGTCCCAGAGAAATGCAGTCTCGTGGGGAGAAGCAAGAGTCGCTCTGCCAATCTGCTCCAGCCTGGAAAGCGATGGAGTCAGCTGCCTAGGAGAACCAGGGCCTGCCACATCCTTGTTGGGCTGTCAGTAGGAGGAGGCACTTGGCAGTGGGACAGGTGGCTGGCTTTGGCAGCCTTGACTTCTGTCCTCTATGTTTAGGGTCTCCTTGGAAGTCCCTGGCAGGTCACCACTGCCACCATGACAGAGGCTTTAGGGAATGCCATTCTCCCTTTAAATCTCAATGACACAGAACTCTTCATTGATTTCCCTTAGGGAAGCAGCTGGCTACAGGCAGAAATGTTTGACCTAGAGTCTACTTCAATCTCCTGAATAGCTCCAGGGAAAGGAACACAGTCAACTGACAGCTTGAACCATCAGGGACTGTCCCCTGGCCAGAGGCCACCTCTGCTTATCACCCTGGCCAGGAAAATTCCATCCCTCTTCAGGCCCAAGAAGGTGACTTCCCTTTCCATGGTTGATGTCTGTTTGACACCAAATCTTCACTATAAACCCATCTCAAGTTTCCTAGCCTCTGGTGTAGGAACCAGTAGAGGTGGGAGACAGACTGCAAGGTAAGCAAAAATAGAACATTTCGTTTTAGAAATAATAACTAGGAAGTAATTGTAAGTAAGATGGTAAGATTTGGAACCTCTGGTAAATCTTTCCTCCAGGGTCTCCTGCCACTGTAAACTAACTGCAGACACATGTGCCTAGGCTTTACGTGGGTGCTGAGTAATGAAACCTGGGCAAGCAAGTTTTGCAAGCACCTTGAACCACTGAGATATCTCACCATTCCCATTATTTTTTTAACCTTAAAATGTGGTATTTCCTAATACAGCATGACAACATGGTATGAGGGACTCATGACCAGCAGCGACAGTTTTATGATTGTCCTGTCTGGAACTGGCAGCCTTGAATGATAATAAATTTGGTGCAAGGAACCGCTGACAATCAAACTTTAATAACTGATAGTGTAGATAAAATCACCTCCAGTGACAAATTTCTTGAATGGCATCTATGTATCTGGTTTGTACCAGGCACTGGAGATAAAGATACATATATCTTTTCCTTAGCAGTGGCCCTCATTTTAACTTTCTTTATGGTTCTAGGTAAACATACCCATACATTTCTTTTTTTCCAAGGTAGGGTCTCACTCTAGCTCAGGCTGACCTGGAATTCACTATGTAGTCTCAGGGTGGCCTTAACCTCACGGTGATCCTTCTACCTCTGCTTCCTGAGTGCTGAGATTAAAGGCATGTAACCATCACGCCTGGCTGTAAAATACCCATACTTTTAACTTAATGTAATCAAAGCTATTTAACTTTTTCAATTACAGTTAGTATTTAGTTTTTGCTTAAAAATAATTAAAAAAACTCCTTTCCCCTAAAATCACAAGGATGACATCCTGTATTATCTTTGAAAAACTTGAATGTATATTTCCTTTTCTAGTGATGGGATTAAATGTAGGACCTCCACAAATGCTGGGCAAGCACCCTATCACCAAGGAATATCCTTATGACCCTTCCACTTTTTTTTGTTTGTTTGTTTTTCTAGGTAGGGTCTCACTCTAGCTCAGGCTGACCTGGAATTTACTATGTAGTCTCAGCGTGGCATCGAACTCACAGCGATCCTCCTACCTCTGCCTCCGCAGTGCTGGGATTAAAGGCGTGCGCCACCACGCCCGGATGGCCCTTCCACTTTAAAAATAAACCAAGACACTTTTCATTTTGAGACTAAATTGTCCTTGAACTCACTCACTCATGGCAGGCCTTGAACTTGCTATCATCCTGCTTCATCTTCTGAGCAGCAGAGATTATAGGTCTGTGACATAGACCTGGCTTCATGTAGAATTTTAAATATACAGAGAGTTCGTGTGAGTTTGGGATCACCAAGTAGTTTTTTGTTTGTTTGTTTGTTTTTATTTTTTGTTTTTGTTTGTTTTGTTTTGATCAATCGGCCAAGTTTTATTTTTGTGGCTCTATGGAGATGTTCATTCATATATTTAATCGTGCCTCACCATCTCACCTTTCTCCAGCTCTCCCTGGTCTGCTGAAGGGCTCTGGTACCCGTGGGATTCTGGAGCATTTTCTCTCCCTCTTTCTGCCTCGCACAATGGAGGCACAGCTGTCGCTGTTTTTAAGTCCCAGCCAGCTAGGCAGTCAAGTGTGCTCATGCCCCTGGTGTGTCCAAAGGCAAGTGTTGAGGAAGCATGTTGCTCCCGTGGAGAAGAACCATGATGTTCCTCCTTGAGGGGTTTCCTTTCTCCTGTTTGGCCATCAATGTTCACTAGGCACATTCATATCTTTATGGTCTTTTCTTAAAATGAGATGTCTACTAGGTTATGTTTTCTCTTTTGAATATCTAATTTTCCAAAAATATGGAAAAGATATTATGTCCTCATATGTGTCCACTATACTAGTGGGTTAGGATATATTCTAGACCACTGTGTTATTTGTTTGTGTCCAATTCTACATTTTTATTATATTTTAGTAACACCTATAAATATATCTGATGTATTCTTTCTTAATTATTATGGCTTTTTAGTAAATCCTGACATAAGAAAGGCAAGGTTTCCAATCTTGTTCTGCAAGAATGTGTTGGTTTCTCTTCTTTTTCACTCATTATACATTTTAGATTAAATTATGCAGCTCTACAAAACAAGCGGGCAAGCCATTTTGAATTATTTTTGAGATTCCATTGAATTGGCATAATATTTTGAGAGAAATGGCATCTTTACAATAAATAATACTTTTGATTATTTTAGGTCTTTCCAATGTCTTTTAATAATGTTTCACAATATCTTCCAGAGAAGTCTTGTATTTTTTCTTATTTCTTTCATATTTTTGAGGCTATCATTTAGACATTTTGGATTTTCAAGTGTTTGTATATGGTACATAGAGAGGCAAATTATTTCATGTTTATTGTTTTTGTTTTCACAATCTTGCTGAAGGCTCTTACTGATATGAATGTTCTGCCTACAGATGACTTAACTCACACATTCACAGTCATAAAATCCACAAGCAATACCAGCTTGTTCCCTTTTATTCCCCAGTTCTTCCATCTTCCTCTTTTTTTCCTTAAGTCATAACTATTAAGTCCTTTAGTGCAAAGGTGAGTCAAAGTGGTAGCATCATTCACTTAGTCTAGTCACAGAAGAAAAAGCTTTCAAAGTTTCACAATTAAATATGCTATTTAATATAAGGTTAATATTCATTAATGTATGGTATACAATATGATTTATATATAATACATATACAGATATGCATGCAGGCATACATATATTCATTATATAAAGGTAAGGAAGTTTTCATCTATTCATAGTTTTCTGAAACTTTAAAAATCATGAATATATATTGGATTTTAAAAACACCTTCATGCATCTTTTAAATTAGCATTCCATTTATTTCTTTAAATATGTTAATATAGTGAATTACATTATTCTGTTTTATAAAATTAAATGAACCTTGCATTTCTGAAATAAGTTCTAATTTTCAATACTCTTTTAGGTCAGTTTGATAATTCCCTTTTCTGGGGAGTACATCAGCCAAGTTCATGAGTGAGCTGGTCCTTCCTGTAATTTCCTTTTTTGTTCTACTGTCCTTGTGACATTTGGTCAAGATTATGTTTGCTCTAAATGAATTTAGAGTTATTATTGTTTTTTATGTTCTTTAGAAAAATCAGTTTCTTGGAAATTCATTACAACATTCAATTTTCACTATCTAAGTGTGGAAGATTAAAATTGCTGAGTCAATTCTTATATTGTTTTGGCTGTTTTTAATGGTGTTTTATATATTTCCATGGTAGGTAGTTTTATATTGTTAAATTGTATTTAAATTGTTATTAAACCTGTCAAACCATCTGACAGGTTTTAAGGCCAGTTTGATGAATACTCCCATACCCTCCCTATAAATATACCACTTGTCAACACTGGCCACATTTGTGCCCTCTTGTTTACCTTTATTCTTTCTCTGTCTCTCTCTTCAAGCTCTCACACAACACAGACAGGATCACATCTATATGCATATTCTCCTGACATAAAGAATTAATTGTAGATATGATGATGCCTCACCCTTAAATATTCCATTGTGAAGTGTTTGTCTACTACCATTCTTAGGTAATTGGACATCAGAATAGCACCATTATCTAATAAGGGCATCTGTATTTGTATTTCCCTAACCTTTGTTAGTGTCATAGGCTTGAAATATGTTTTCCATTGACATATCCAAGGAAATATCACATGCTGCACTTTCCATTTCGTCTTAGTTTCCTTTGACTAGAGGAATTTCCAAACCTGCTAACATATTTTCATTAACATTTGAAAAATGAATTTCATCTGAGTTTTATATTTTATCAGCACAAATTATTCTTTAACTGTGTCCCAGCCTTCTTTACTAAGAACAAAATGACAAGTGATGTGGGGATTTAAATGAAGAGAGCTAATTCTGGATGAGATTTACCTCCCAGAGTCCATGGTTTTAAGATTAAGTTTTTCCACCTTCTGTTGGGACTGTTGCTCCTTCCTCTTTATTGGTAGTTATATATTATAGAATGGTAGCCACAGTGAGGGTTTCCATGGAATTGATTCAAGTTGTCTTAACTTTTGTGTAATTCCCTCCTCACCCTCCCTACCACCTACTTCTCCAAGCCCCTCCCACTTCTGAGAATCTGTCCTTTTCCTACCTGGTCAAGTAACTCCTCCTCTCCTGTCTACCTATTTCTTCTCTCTCCTGATCTCATTATGTTGTTATTTCTTTTATTATATTTTTTTCTCAATTTTTATTAACATTTTCCATGATTATAAAAAATATCCCATGGTAATACCCTTCCTCCCCCCACTTTCCCCTTTGAAATTCCATTCTCCATCATATCCCCTCCCCATCTCAATCAGTCTCTCTTTTATTTTGATGTCATGATCTTTTCCTCCTCTTATGATGGTCTTGTGTAGATAGTGTCAGGCACTACGAGGTCATGGATATCCAGGCCATTTTATGTCTGGAGGGAGCAGATTGTAAGGAGTCCTACCCTTCCTTTGGCTCTTACAGTCTTTCTGCCACCTCTTCCACATTAGACCCTGAGCCTTGGAAGGTGTGATCGAGATGTTACTCAGTACTCCAGTCACTTCTTTCCAGAACTATGATACCTTCTGAGTCATCCCAAGGTCACTGCCATCTGAAAAGAGAAGATTCTCTACCCAAAGTGAGAGTAGTGTTAATATAAGGGTATAAATATTAAGAGAAGTGCTTACTGGGCAGTTTGATAAGCATAGTATATACATTTTTCCAGACATCAGCAGATGTTACACCCCCAGGGCTCATGACTACCCCTGTTTTAAGTTTTCAGTATCAGGGATGTATTCCCTCCCATGGAGTGGGCCTCCAGTCCAATTGGAGGGCAGTTGGTTTCCACCATGATAGACGTGCCACTATTGCACCCGTTTGCTCATTTGGCCTGGCTGGCCAATTATAAGGCTTGCAGTGTCCACTGTTGAGTATCTTCACTGGTGGTATATCTTTCTCCCATTGAACTACATGTAGAATGGCTTCTTCCAGCTTCCTCTCAGCTGGTCTACATGGAGGAGGTTATCAGCTCAGTTCCAGCAGGGTTTCTCAGTGGCCTTGCAGCCCAAGTATGTGAAGTCTTCAGCAATAGAGTCCTACCATCTATTCCTTGTGGGAAACCAAGGGCCTTGACAATGGCCTATAATGTTTTGGGGGCATCAGGGACCTCCCTGGACAACAACTCACTGGAGGTATCCCATCCCTGGCACTGAAAGTTTTCTAACAATGATCTATGGCTCCTGAGTGTTCCATTGTCCAAAACTGGAGGATTGCATATGATTTATTTGCATACTCTTAGATTTTGATTAGCCCTCCTTCCACCTTTCCTTTACTCAATCTCTTCCCCTGACCTCACTTTGGGCCTTTTCACCCCGTTAATCTATTCTTCTACTTACATATATACAATACCAACCCTTCCTTTCTCTTATCTTTGTATCTCCTTTTTAACTTACTGGCCTCTGCTACTGAGTTTTTTCCTTTTCACACAGAAGTCCAATCATCTGTAGCTAGGATCTACATATGAGGGAGAACATGCAGTGCTTGGCTTTCTGGGCCTGGGTTACCTCACTTAGTATAATCCTTTCCAGATCCATCCATTTTCCTGTAAATTTCGTAACTTCATTTTTCTTTACCGCTGAGTAGAACTCCATTGTATAAATGTGCCACATCTTCATTATCCACTCATCAGTTGAGGGATATCTAGGCTGGTTCCATTTCCCAGCTATTATGAATTGAGCGGCAATAAACATGGTTGAGCATGTACTTCTAATGAAATGGGATGAGTCCTTAGGATATATGCCTAGGAGTGCTATAGCTGGGTCATATGGTAGATCAATTTTTAGCTGTCTTAGGAACCTCCACACTGATTTCCACAATGGCTGGACCAGATTGCATTCCCACCAACAGTGTAGAAGGGTTTCTCTTTTTCCACATCCTTGCCAGCATTTATGATCATTTGTTTTCATGATAGTAGCCAATCTGACAGGAGTGAGATGGAATCTCAATGTAGTTTTAATCTGCGTTTCCCTGATGACTAGGGATGTAGAACATTTCTTTTAGATGCTTATACACCATCCATATTTCTTCTTTTGGGAGCTCTCTATTTAGCTCCATAGCCTATTTTTTAATTGGCTTGTTTGATTTCTTATTATTTAACTTTTTGAGTTCTTTGTATATCCTAGATATCCTCTATCAAATATACAGCTGGCAAAGATATTTTCCCATTCTATAGGTTGTCTCTTTGCTTTATTCACAGTGTCCTTTGCAGTACAAAATTTTTGTAATTTTATGAGGTCCCAGTGGTTAATCTGTGGTTTTATTGCCTGAGCAATTGGGGTTATATTCAGAAAATCTTTGCCAATACCAATATGTTGAAGGGTTTCCCCTACTTTTTCCTCTAGCAATTTCAGAGTTTCAGGTCTGATGTTAAGGTCTTTAGCCCATTTGGACTTAATTCTTGTGCATGGAGAGAGAGAAGAATCTATTTTCATCCTTCTACAGATACATATCCAGTTTTACCAGCACCATTTGCTGAAGAGGATGTCTTTTCTCCAATGAATATTTTTGGCATTTTTATCTAATATCAGGTGGCTATAGCTACCTGGACTTATATCTGGGTCCTGTATTCTGTTCCATTGATCTACATATCTGTGTTTCTACCAGTACCATGCTGTTTTTGTTACTATGGCTCTGTAGTATACGTTAAAATCAGGTATGGTGATACCACCCACCTTGTTTCTGTTGCTCAGTATTATTTTAGATATTTGAGGTTTTTTTGTGATTCCAAATGAATTTTTGGATTATTTTTGCTATTTCCATGAAGAATGCCTTTGGAATTTTGATTGGGATTGCATTAAATGTGTAGATTGCTTTTGGTAAGATTGCCATTTTCACAATATTGATTCTTCCAATCCAGGAACAAGGGATGTTTTTCCATTTCCTAGTGTCTTCTGCAATTTCTCGCTTGAGTGTCTTATAGTTTTCATGGTAGAGATTCTTTACATCCTTGGTTAGGTTTATTCCAAGGTACTTTATTTTCTTTGATGCAATTGTGAATGGGAGTGATTCTCAGATTTCATCCTCTGTGTATTTGCCTAATATCTGACAAGGTACACTTCAGTCCAACATTAGTTAAGAAAGATAAGGAAGGTCACTTTATATTCATTAAAGGCACCCTCCAACAGGAGGACATTACAATCCTAAACATATATGCACCTAACATGGGGGCCCCCAAGTTCATCAAACAAATGCTATTAGAACTAAGGTCACAGATAACACCAAACACAGTGGTAGTGGGTGACTTCAACACCCCACTCTCATCAATTGACAGGTCATCCCGGAAAAAAATAAACAGAGTCATCTGGACTAAATGAGGTCATAGAAGGAATGGACCTAACAGATATCTACAGGACATTTCATCCAAATGCTACAGAATATACATTCTTTTCAGCAGCACATGGAACATTCTCTAAAATAGACCATATATTAGGACACAAAGCAAATCTTAACAAATACAGGAAAATTGAAATAATTCCTTGCATTCTATCTGACCACAATGGAATCCAACTACAAATCAATAGCAAGAAAGGCTATAGAGCATACACAAAATCATGGAAATTAAACAACATACTACTAAATGATGAATGGGTCAATGAAGAAATCCAGAAGGAAATCAAAAAATTTATAGAGTCAAACGATAATGAGAACACAATATACCAAAATCTCTGGGACACAATGAAGGCAGTCCTAAGAGGTAAATTTATAGTTTTAAGTGCCTATATTAAGAAAATAGGAAGGTCGCAAGTAAATGACCTAATGCTTCACCTTAAAGCCTTGGAAAAAGAAGAACAAGGCAAACCAAAAATCAATAGGTGGGAAGAAATAATAACGATTAGGGCAGAAATTAATGAAATAGAAACCAAAAAAAAAAAAAATCCAAAGAATCAATGAAACAAACAGTTGGTTCTTTGAAAGGATAAACAAGATTGATAAACCCTTAGCAAATCTGACCAAAAGAAAGAGAGAAGAGACACAAATTAATAAAATCAGAGATGAAAAAGGTAACATCACAACAGATTCCAGAGAAATTCAAAATATCATAGGGACATACTATAAAACCATATACTCCACTAAGTATGAAAATCTGAAAGAAATGGATGATTTCCTTGATTTATATGACCTACTTAAATTAAATCAAGATGAGATTAATCACGTAAATAGACCTATAACAAGCATGGAGATCCAAGCAGTTACCAAAAGTCTCCCAACTAAAAAAAGTCCAGGCCCAGATTGATTCAGTGCTGAATTTTACCAGACCTTCAGGGAAGAACTAACACCATTGCTTCTTAAGCTTTTCCATAAAATAGAAAAAGAAGGAATCCTACCAAATTCCTTCTATGAAGCCAGCATCACCCTGATACCAAAACCAGGCAAAGATAGAACAAAAAAAAAAAAAGAAAGAAAGAAAGAAAATTACAGACAAGTCTCCCTCATGAACATATATGCAAAAATTCTCAACAAAATATTGGCAAACAGAATACAAGAATATATCATAAAGATCATTCACCCTGACCAAGTAGGCTTTATCCCAGAGATGCAGGGATGGTTCAACATACACAAATTGATAAATGTAATACATTATGTAAATGGACTGAAGGACAAAAATCATATGATCATCTCATTAGATGCAGAAAAAGCGTTTGACAAAATCCAACATCCCTTCATGATACAAGTCCTACAGAGACTGGGAATAGAAGGAACATATCTCAATATAATAAAGGCTATTTATGACAAGCCTACAGCCAACATATTACTAAATGGGGAAAAACTGGAAGCTTTTCCACTAACATCAGGAACAAGACAAGGGTGTCCACTGTCCCCACTTTTATTTAATATAGTACTGGAAGTCTTAGCCATATCAATAAGGCAAGAGATGCACATAAAAGGGATACAAATTGGAAAGGAAGAAATCAAGTTATCATTATTTGCAGATGACATGATTCTATATATAAAGGACCCTAAAGGACTCTACCAGCAAACTGTTAGAGCTGATAAACACCTACAGCCATGTAGCAGGATACAAAATAAATACACAGAAATCAGTAGCCTTCCTATATGCTAACAACAAACACACAGAGGATAAAATCAGAGAATCATTATAATCTTATGACCATATTCCTGATGCTTACTCTCACTGTTTGCGCTCATCTCCAATTGATCACAGTTTGGAACCAGAGAAGAGAGAGTACATGCAGCGTTTGTCTTTCTGTGTCTATGTGACCTGGCATAGAATGACTTTTTCCAACTGTGTCCATTTTCCTAGATGTTTTATTATTTAATTTTTATTTTTATAATTTTTCCCTACTGCTGAGTAGAATTCCATTGTGTATACATACCACATCTTCATTATCCATTCATCACTTTATGGGCATCTGGGGTGATTCCAGTTCCCAGCTGTTGTGAGTAGAGCAGCCACAAAATGGCTGAGCAAGTATGTCTGTAGTAAAGTGTGGAGTCTGTAGGATATATGCCAGAAGTGGTACAGTTGGATCAAATGGAAGATTTATGTTCATGTCTTTCAGGAGTCTTCATACTGATTTCCATAGCAGTTGTACAAGTTTGCACTCTGACCAGCAGTGGGTAAGCGTTCTCTTTCCTCACAGCCTCACCAGCATTTATTGTTATTCAACTTTTTTATGAATGTCATCATTAATGGAGTGAGATGGGATCTCAGAGGTGTTTTGATTTTCATTCCTCTGATGACTAAAGATGTTGAACATCTCTTTTTAAATGTGTAATGGCCATTTTCATTTCTTCCTTTGCAAATTCACTGCTCAATTCTCTACCCTGTTTTTGATTGGGTTGTTTTTTTTTTTTATTGTTTAGGTTTTTTGAGAACTTTGTACATTCTAGACAGTAGATCTTTGTTGGAGGTAGAGATGGTAAAGATTTACTCCCACTCTATGGGCTGTCTATTGCCTCTGTTGATTATTTGCTTGTCTGTACAGTAGCTTTTAGTTTCCTGAGGTCCCAGTGGTTGAGTGTTGATTTAATTTCCTGTGCTACTACGGTCTTATTTAGGACATCTTTTCTTATGCCTATATTGTGGAGTGTTCTACCTGCTTTTTCTTATAATTGTTTTAGAGATTCAGGTCTTCTATTGTGGTCCTTAACTGCTGACATTTGTTCAGGGTGAGAGAAGTGGGTATTGCTTTATTCTCCTACATGTGGTTATCCAATTTCTCCAGCACCATTTGTTGAAGGCACTGTCTTTTCTCCAGTGTGTATTTTTGACCCATTTTTCAAAGATAAGGTATAGTTGCTTGAATTTAGAGATGGGTCTTCTATTTTATTTCATTGATCTGTGTGTCTGTTTCTGTGCTAGAACCATGCTGTTTTACTTCCTGTGGCTTTGTAGTATATCTTAAAATCAGGTATGGCAATACCTCCAGACGTATTCTTTTATTGAGGATATTTTTGGGTATCTGAGACCTTCTATTCTTCCATATTACTTTTTTTTTTTTTTTGGTTTTTCGATGTAGGGTCTCACTCTAGCTCAGGCTGACCTGGAATTCACTCTGTAGTCTCAGGGTGGCCTCGAACTCTCAGCGATCCTCCTACCTCTGCCTCCCGAGTGCTGGGATTAAAGGCGTGCGCCACCACGCCCAGCTCCATATTACTTTTAAGACTGTTTTTTTTCCTATATCTGTGAAGAATGTTGCTAAATTTTCATTGGAATGTTATTGAAGGTATATAATGCTTTTGGTAGCATAGCTATTTTCACAATATTAATTCTTCCAATCCATGAGTATTGGAGGTCTTTTTATCTTCTCATGTCCTCTTCAGTTCTTTCTTTAGTGTTTTATTTGTCAAGGTCTTTCAGTTCCTTTGTTAGTGATTTCCGAAGTATTTTATTTCATGGGTATTGAAAATGGGATAGCTTATCTTTTTTTTCCATATGTTTATCTTTGGCATACAGGAAGACTACTAATTTTTATGTATTGATTTTGTATCCTGATACTTCACTGAAAGAATTTATTACCTTTAGGTTTTGGTGGAGTCTTTTAGGTCACTTATATATGAAATCATGTCATCTGCAAATAGGGCTAGTTTGAGTTCTTCCTTACCAATTTTTATGTCTTTTTATCTATTTCTCTTGTCTTACGGCTTGAGTTAAGACTTCAAGTACTATGTTTAAACACAGCAGTTAAAGTAAGCACCCATCTTGTTCTAGTTCTTAATGGGAACACTTCAAGTTTTCACCCATTTAATATGATGTGGGCCTTAGATGCATTATAAATAGCCTTTATTATGTTGAGATATGGTCTCTCCATCCCTAGTCTCTCCAGTGTTCTAATCACGAAGGGATATTATATCTTGTCAAAGGCCTTTTCTGCACCTATTGAAATACTCATGTGTTTCTTGTATTTAAATCAATTATCAGTTTCTGTATGTTGAACCATCCCTGCAACCCTGGGATGAAACCTACTTGATAGAGATAGATGATGTTTTTTTAAAAAATATGTGTATATATATATATATATATATATATATATATATATATATACAATATATATATGTATATACATATATACATATATATACAAATTCTGTACTTACAGACAACAAGCCATGGTATTTCCCTCCCCTCCCCACTTTCCCCTTCATAATTCTTCTTTCCATCATATCCCCTCCCTCTCTCCATTAGTCTCTCTTTTAATTTGACTTTATCATCTTTTTCTCCTATTGTGAGTGTCTAGATGATGTTTTTAATGTGTTCTTGAATTCCGTTTGTGGGCATTTTAGTGAGAATTTTGGCATCTAAGTTCATTAGGGATATCAGTCCATAATTTTCTATATTTTTATTTTTTTGAGAGAAAGACAGAAGCAAAAAAGAGAAAAAGAAAGAAAGAAAGAAAGAAAGAAAGAAAGAAGGAAAGAAAGAAGGAAAGAAAGAAAGAAAAGGGTGTGCCAGGCCCTCCAGCCACTGCAAACAAAACTCCAAATGCATGTACCATCTTGTGCATCTGGCTTACTTGGGTTCTGGGGAATCAAATCTGGGTTGTTTAGCTTTGCAGACAAGTGCTTTAACCACTAAGCCATCTCTCCAGTCCTAATTTTCTATTTTTGTTTTATCTGCTGACTTCATAGAAGGAGTTTGGGAGCATTTCCTCTTTCAATTGTATGAAATAATCTGAGAAGAAGTGGTTTTTGTTCTTGAATAATGTTTGGTAGAACTTATCAGTGAATCCATCTGGGTCTGGACATTTTTTTTTTTGTTTAGGATATTTTTATTACTATTTTTCTCTATTTTTATTTCTATTTTTTCCTTTTTATTGACAGCTTCCATACTTACAGACAATAAACCATGATAATTCCCTCTCCTCTCCCACTTGCCTTTCACAAATCTACACTCCATCATATTCCCTCTCTCTCTCTATTAGTCTCTCTTTTATTTTGAAGTCATCATCTTTTCCTCCTGTTACGAGGGTCTGGTGAAGATAGTGCTAGGAACTGCAAGGTCATGGATATCAAGGCTAATTTCTGTCTGGTCGATTGCATTGTAAATAGTCAAACTCTTTCTTTGGTTCTTACATTCTTTCTGCCACCTCTTCCACAATGGACCCTGAGCCTTGGAAGGTGTGATAGGAACGTTTCAGTGCTGAGAATTCCCCCATCACATCTTCTCAGCATTATGGTAGTCTTTGGGTCATCCCAGTGGTCACCACTAACTGAAAAGAGAAGCTCTCTAACCAAAAGGGAGAGTAGCATTAATATATGGGTATGAACATTAAGTAAAGAGCTTACGGGGCAGTTAGGCAAGCATAATTATATGCATTTAGCCAGACAAGAGCAGGCATTACATTTCTAATGCTCATGACCTCCCCCACCACAGGCTTTTGGTTAGGTTTTCAGTACCAGGCATGTAGTCCCTCCCATAGAGTGGCTCCTCAGTCCAGTTACAGAGCAGTTGGTTTCCTCCATAACAGACATGCTATTATTTCACCTGCTGCTCATTTGGCCTGGCTGGCCAAACTTGAGGCTTGCAATGTCCACTGTTTTCATCACTGATGGCTTTTGTCTCCCATAAGGCTGTATGCAATGCAGCTTTTTCCAGCTTTCTGTCAGGTGGTCTACCGGGAGAAGGTTTTCAGCTCAGCCCAGTTTGATTTCTCAGTGACCTTGCATCACAGGCACATGGATTCTTCAGCAATAGGGTCTTATTACCTATTCCTGGTGGGAAATCAAGAGCCTTGGCAATAGGCTGTAATATTTTGGGAGCATCCAGGAACTCTCTGACCAACAATTAACTGGAAAATATGCCAATCCTGGCACTGAAATTTTTCTGTGTGTGCCATTATCCAAAAAAATAGGTTATCATGTGGCTTGTTCACAATATCCTCTCCTCCCACACTCCTTTTACTCAATCTCTTCCCCTGACCTCACTTAGGCTATTCCACCTGTAATAATCTGACCATATACTTACATATATACACTACCATCCACTTTCTCCTACGGTAATTCCCTCTCTCTCCCTACTTTCCCATTTGAAGCTCCACTCTCCATCATATCCCTTCATCCCTCTAAATCAGTCTCTCTTTTATTTTGATGTCATGATCTTTTCCTCCTATTATGATGGTCTTGTGTAGGTAGTGTCAGGCACTGTGAAGTCATGGATATCCAGGCCATTTTGTGTCTGGAGGGAGCATGTTGTAAGGAGTCCTACCCTTTCTTTGGCTCTTACATTATTTCTGCCACCTCTTCTGCAATGGATCCTGAGCCTTGGAAAGTGTGATAGAGATATTGCAGTGCTGAGCACTCCTCTGTCACTTCTTCTCAGCACCATGATGTCTTCTGAGTCATCCCAAGGTCATTGGCACCTGAAAAGGGAAGTTTCTATAACCAAAGGTGAGACTAGCATTAATATATGGGTATGAACATTAAGAGAAGTGCTTACTGGGCAGTTTGATGAGCATAGTATATACATTTAGCCAGACAGCAGCAGACATTACACCCCTAGGTCTCATGACTAACCTTGTTGTAGGTTTTCAGTATCAGGGATATATTTCCTCCCATGGAGTGGGCCTCCAGTCAAACTAGAGGGCAGTTGGTTTCTCCCATAACAGATGTGACACTATTGCACCCTGGCTGGCCAAATATCAGGCTTGCAGTATCCACTTTTGAGTACCTTCACTGGTGATTTCTCTCTCTCCTATTGAACTGCATGTAGCATGGCTTTTCCCCAGCTTTCTGTCAGCTGGTCTACATGGAGGAGATTTTCAGCTCAGTTCCAGTAGGGTTTCTCAGTGACCTTGCAGCCCAAGTATGTGTAGTCTTCAGCAACAGGGTCTTACCATCTATTCCTGGTGGGAAACCAAGGGCCTTAGCAAGGGCCTGTAATGCTTTGGGGGCATCAATAGCCCATTTTAAAATGGGTTGTTTGATTTCTTATTGTTTAGTTTTTTGAGTTCTTTGTATATTCTGGATATTAATCCTCTGCCAGATATATAGCTGGCAAAGATTTTCTCTCATTCTATAGGTTGTCTCTTTGCTGTATTCACAGTGTTCTTTGCTGTACAAAAGCTTTGTAATTTCATGACATCCCAGTGGTTGATTAGTAGTTGTATTTCCTGAGCAACTGGGTTTATATTCAGAAATCATTGCCTGCTGCAATATGTTGAAGGGTTTCTCCTACTTTTTCCTCTAGCAGTTTCAGAGTTTTAGGTCTGGTATTAATGTCCCTGATCCATTTGGACTTGATTCTTGTGTATGGAGAGAGATAAGGATCTCTTTTCATCTTTCTACATATAAATATCCAGTTTTCCCAGCACCACTTGTTGAAGAGGCTGTCTTTTCTCCAGTGAAATTTTGGCATTTTTGTCAAAAATCAGATGACTGTAGCTGCCTGGATTAACATCTGGGTCCTCTATTCTGTTCCTTTGTTCTATGTGTCTGTCTTTGTGCCAGTGCCATACTATTTTTGTTACTATGGCTTGTAATATAGCTTAAAATTTGGTATGGTGATATTGACAGCCTTATTTTTTTTTCAAAAATTTTTTTGTTTATTTATTTATTTGAGTGCGACAGACAGAGCGAGAAAGAGGCAGAGAGAGAGACACAGAGAGAATGGGCGCGCCAGGGCCTCCAGCCACTGCTAACGAACTCCAGATGTGTGCACCCCCTTGTGCATCTGGCTAACGTGGGTCCTGGAGAGTTGAGCCTCAAACCGGGGTCCTTAGGCTTCACAGGCAAGCACTTAGCCGCTAAGCCATCTCTCCAGCCCGACAGCCTTATTTTTGTTGCTCAAAATTGTTTTGACTATTCGAGGTTTTTTGTGCTTCCAAATGAATTTTAGGATTTTTTTTTCTATTTCTGTGAAGAATGCCATTAGAATTTTAATGGGGATTGCTTTAAATGTGTAGATTGCTTTTGGTAAGATTGCTATTTTCACAATATTGATTCTTTCGATCCAAGAACATGGGATATCTTTCCATTTCCTAGTGTCTTCTGCAATTTCTCTCTTGAGTGTTTTAATGTTTTCATTGTAGAGAACCTTCATTTTCTTTGTTTTGCTTTCTCTTCAGCATGAAGTATTCCTTCTAGTATTTTCTGTCAAGCTGGCTTAGTTGTCATAAATTCCTTAAGCCTATTTTTGTTGTGTAATGTCTGTATTTCTCCATCAATTTGGATATATAGTTTTGCAGGATAAAGTAATCTTGGTTGACATTTGTTGTCTTTCAGAACTTGGAATACATCATCCAAGCCCCTCGGGCTTTTAAAGTTTGTGCTAAATTATCTGCTGTTATCCTAATGGGTTTGCCTTTACAGGTGACTTGATTTTTTTCTCTAACTGTTTTCAATATATTTTCTTTGGTTTGCATGTATAGTAGTTTAATTATAACATTGCAAGGAGAGGTTCTTTCGAGATTTTGTCTGTTTGGTGATCTAAAAGCTTCCTGTATCTGCTTTGGCATTTCTTTACCAATTTGGGGAAATTTTCTTCTATGATTTTGTTGAAAATGCCTACCATGCCTTTGGAGTGAAATCCTTCTCCTTCTACTATACCCTGAATTCTTATGTTTGATCTATTCATAGTGTCCCAAATATCATGAAATTCCCATTCATATCTTCCCATTATCTTGTCTTTCTCTTTGATGGATTTGATTAGGTCTGCCCCCTCATCTATTTCTTCTGGATTTAGTTTTAGAAGATGATATGAGTAAAGAAATTCACCCATTTCTACCAGATATTCAAATTTTGTGGAATACAGGTTTTTGAAATATGTGCTGATAATTCTTCCAATTTCATTGTGATATTACCATGTTCATTTTTCATCTTGTTGATTTACGTCTTCACTTTTTTTCTTTTGATCAGTTTGGCCATTGGTTTATCAACCTTTTTTATTTTTTCAAACAACCAGGTCTTTGCTTCATCAAAAATTTGTTTAATTTCAGTTTGTTGATTTCTGCTTTGATCTTGATAATTTTTTTCTGTATGGTACTTTTGGGCTGGGACTGGTATTGTCTTTTCAGTGCCTTCAAAAGAATATTTAAGTTATTTATTTGAGAACTCTCTATTTAGTAATATATAGCATTTAGTGCTATAAATTTTCTTCTTAGAACTTTCTTCAATGTGACTTATAAATTTTTGTATATTGTATTCTCATTGTCATTCATTTTGTTAAAGTTATTGATTTACTTTCTGATTTTTTCAGCAACCATTCATTGCTTAATAGTGGGTTGTTTAGTCTTCGGGAGTTGGTGTACTTTCTGCTATTACTGTTGTTGTTTATTTCTAATTTTAATGCATTGTGGTCAGATATAATGCAGGGAATTATATCAGTTTTTCTGAATTTGTGGAGTCTTGTTTTAGGCCCTAATATATGGTCTATTTTGGAGAAGGCTCCTTGAGTTTCTGATAAAAATAAGTATTCAGTAGAATTAGAGTGGAATGTTCTGTAGATATCTGTTAAGTCCATTTGATCTATGACATTGTTTAGCTCCACTGTTTCTTTGTTTATTTTCTGCTTGGAAGATCTGTCTATTGATGATAGCAAGGTATTAAAGTATCCTACTAATTACTGTTATTAGGATTTATATCTGTTTTATTTTCTAGTAAATTTTTTCTTTATAAAATAAGGTGCCCCTGTGTTTGGTGTATATAAGTTTATGATTATAATATCCTCTTGTTGAATTGTTCCTTTAGTGATTATCAAATGGCCTTCTTTATCTCTTTTGAGTACTTCTGGTTTAAAGTCTTTTTTGTCAGAAATAAATATAGCTACTCTTGGAAAATCTTTTTCCATCCTTTCACCCTAAAGTGGTGTTTTCTTATAGACATAAAATGAATAAAGCTAGCCTTCTAGTTAATATGTGCCTTTTAAAATATTTTTATTTATTTATTTGAGACAGAGAGAGAGAGAGAGAGAGAGAGAGAGATTTGGCATGGCAGGGCCTCCAGCCATGCAAACATATTCCCGATGCATGTGCCACCTTGTGCATCTGGCTTAGGTGGTTCTGGAGAATCAAACCTGGGTCCTTAAGCTTCATAGGCGAACACCTTACTGCTAAGCCATCTCTCCAACCCCAACCTGTGTCTTTTGATTGGAGAGTTGAGTCATTAATGTTCAGAGTTATAATAGTGTGGTGTGAATTGATCGCTATCATGTTGAAGGTATTTTTTGAGTTTGGTGTTTTCTTGGTCTTTACATGCTTTTATGACCACTCTAGTTTTGATTGTTTCTTTATATCTCCTCATGTGCATGTTTGTTTGTCCCCTGAGTGTGGAATGTTCCCTGAAGCATTCTCTATGTGGCTGGCTTGGTGCTCATGGAATCATAAAGCTGATGTATATTGTGAAAGATTTTTCTTTCACCTTCTAGAATTAGAGATAATTTTGTTGGGTATATTACTTTGGGTTTTGGGTTGTGTGGCGGTTTGATTCAGATGTCCCCCATAAACTTAGGTGTTCTGAATGCTAGGTTCCCAGATGATGGAGATTTGGGAATTAACACCTCCAGGAGGCAGTGTATTGTTGGGGGAGGGCTTATGTGTGTTATAGCCAATTTCCTCTTGCCAGTGTTTGGCACACTCTCCTGTTTCTATGATCCACCTTATGTTGGCCAGGGGGTGATGTCCACCTTCTGCTCGAGTTGTTGTTTTCCCCTGCCATCGTGGAGTTTCCCCTCAAGCCTATAAGCCAAAATAAACCTCTTTTACCCAGAAGCTGTTCTTGGTTGGGTGACTTCTACCAGCAATGCCAACCTGACTGAAACAGTAAAGTGGTACCAAGGAGTGGGATTGTTGCTAGACACCTGACTGTGTGGCTTTGGCCTTTTGGAGCTGATTTTCAAAAGGAATATGGGAGGATTTGAAACCTTGGCCTAAGAGATGCCTTGCAGTGCTGTAAATACAGCTTGATGGACTATTCTGGTCTGAGCTGCAAGACCTGAATGAAGTAAGAACTATGGGCTGTGAGGTTTAGCTTATGAGGGTGAGAAAGAGCTTTGCTTGGACTGGGCTAGCAGTTTGTGTGAAAAGCTTGCAGTTATGTCCATGTCCTGAGAAGTTGTGCACAGTTGCTTTGCATAGAAATGAACTGGTGTGAGAAGAGGGATATGGCACAGAAAAAAAAAAAAAAAAGAAATCTTTGGGCCTAAACTGCTGCTCACTCACCTGCAAATTATTTGAGAGATTACAAACTTTGAGACTGGGCTAGCTAACCTGCACTGGGGCAACAGGAAGAATGTAGACTCTTTTGAAGGGGCCTGAGTGCTCAAGGAGTGTCCTATTCTTCAAAGTCTACTTTATTCCCCCCTGGATTAACAATTTGGCACCCTACCTGGTATTGTGGAGTATAAGAAATGCTGGGAAGAGAGTCATTGAGTTTGCAACACGGTCTTGTGTTTTGGACATGGCATGGACAGCGTGAAGCAGGTTTGCTGTATGCCTGCATGGAGACCACATGGGGCCATGAGGATGAACCGTGGCTTGCAGCGGAGACCCAGTGGAGATGCCGGGACCACGAGATGGCTGTCAAGGAGAGCTGCCGGCCCCAATGAAGATATTCTCTATACCTTTAGGCTTTATTTATTCCCCTTCCTTATGCCTTTGATCCAAATAGTTGGTCATCTTAAGGAATCCCAAATTTCTTTATGTTGTTTGCACATTTCTTTGAACTTGACAGTGTGTTGGCGTCCCAATCAAATTTTTCTGTCTTTTCCTCAAGTTTCAAAATTCTGTTTTTCATGTGGTCTATTCTGTTGGCAAGGCTTTCTTTGGAGACTTTTAAAAGGTTGTTCAATTTCAGTTTTCTGTATGTTTATTTTTCCAGCACTTCCATCTCTTGCTTGATTTCTATTTCCCTTTCTTGATTTGACTTTTGTATTGTCTCTTGAGCCCATACCTGCATTTGGATATGTTCTTTCTGACCTCATTCCATTGGCCTATGACCTCATTAATTTGTTGATTTGTCTCAAATTTCTTTAACCCTCTGTTTCTTTTTGATTCTCTTCTATTTCATTAAGCTGTTGATGAAGTACTGTTTCCCAATTCTTTTTGGTTTCCTTTAGCCATTGATTAAGTTGCTCTTGTTGATTATCTTCCATTTCCTTCATCCATCCTTTGGATTCTTTTTATTTCCTTCCAATTCACTGAGCCATCCTTTGATTTGTAACTTGAATTCTTTTTGCTGATTTTCTTCCATTTCCTTCAATCATTCTTGGAGTTCCTGTTTGATTACTCTTTGACCAGTTTCTTCCCATTCAACTTGCTGTTTGTTCATGGCCTCATTAGTTTTTTTTAATGCTTATAAAGATTATAAAGATTTTATTTGGGGCCTCTATGTCTTGCATTTCCTCTAAGCTTTCATTGGAAGCTTCCATGGTGGGACTAGGTAATCCTGATAGAAATCCCTTTGCTTGGTTTCATGTGTTATTTGCTTTTATGTGGGGTCTACCCATCTTGAGATCAGTAGTTTCATTGGGGATGCAGGAAAGGCAGCTCTTGTATAGCCTTTGTTGGCCGGCCTAGTTTAAATGGATCATGGTGGGTGTGAGATTGAAGACTATCCACTGGGTTGGGGTGGGTGCACTTGAGCCTGAGCAGTGTCTACCTTGGAAAGTCTGATTAAGACCTTGGGAGGCCTGGTGTCCAAGCTGGGCCCTATTCTTCCAGTCAGTGTCTGGAATTTTAGTGTGAGATGAGCTCCAAGCTTCTCCTGGGGGTGGAGCGGCTACATAGTTGACCTTTGCTTCATCCTTTCCTCAGATATTTTTTTTGGGGAGGAGTTTGCAAGGTGGGTGTAGTCCAAGTTGGCTGCTTGCTGCAGACCTTCTGTTGGCTTGTTCTCTTCCAGGTAACCAACCTGGAATGGCTTCTAGCCCTGGCACACCACCCTGGTGCTCAGCCCCAGCTCACAGTGGTCTGTAGCCCTGCTCCCCTCTGACCTTCAGCTAGTTTGCTCCTTCCCTTGCAGGTGCTCTAGAATGCTCTACAGCCGTGGTGTGCAACCCCAGCACTCAGGCCTCTCTCATTTCTTTCTCTTGTCTTATTGCTCTGGCTAATAATTCAGGTACCATATTAAATAGGGGTAGAGGGAGTAGGCACTATCGTCTCATTTATAATTGTATAGGAAATATCTTAAATTGCCCTCCATTTAGCATGATCTTTTCTAGGTTTATCAATATAGTCTTATAATGAGCTATGTTGCTTTCTATTCTTAGTTTCTTTATGGTTTTTATCATTATGGGTTATTGATCTATGTCAAGGGCCTTATTTCATCTATTGAGATGATTTTTTCAATATTATTTGTCAGTATTATTTCTGTCACTTGGTTTATGATTTGTATATATTATTATATATTATTACTTCACAATTATTTCTCAGTAGTATTTCTTTCCCTGTGTTTATGGTCTCTATATAATAAATGATCTTTTTTAAAATTTATATTTATTTATTTGAGAGTGACAGAGAGAGAGAGAGAGAGAGAGAGGCAGATAGATAGAGAATGGGTACACCAGGGCCTCCAGCCACTACAAATGAATTCCAGATGCATGTGCCTCCTTGTGCATCTGGCTTAAATGGGTCCTGTGGAATCGAGCCTCAAACTGGGGTCCTTAGCCTTCGCAGACATATGCCTTAACCACTAAGCAATCTCTCTAGCCCATAAATGATCTTTGTATCATTTAATTATATCCTTGTATAGGCCAAGTTGGTCCTGGTATGTGATCTTTTTAATGTGCTATTAAATTTGGTTTACAACCCTTTCATTGAGAATTTTGCTTGTTTGTTATACATTGGGGAAATCAGTCTATAGTTCTCCTTTGCGTTATGTCATTATCTTGTTTTTCTTTATAGAATGAATTTGCTAGCCAGCCATTTTTTTAAACATGGTCTCATGTAGACCAGTCTAGCCTTGAACTTTCTATGTAGGAAAAACTAGCTTTCAATACTTGATCCTCCTACCTCAGCCTCCCATGTGCAGGGATACCACCATGATCAGCTACAAAATGAGTTGGAACATACTGTTACCTTTTTATCATTACCATTTTTGGTTGTTAGTTAATTCATTGCATACAATTGTATGTAATATATGTCAATCATTTGAACTGTATTGAAACTGGCTATATTGTTTAATGGAAATTATTTGTACATGTTTGAAAATAATACATATTTTCTAGTTATTGGTTGCTATAGCATACCTTTTATTTATCTTATTAATCTCGCTGTTCAAAACTTCTGTGTTACTTATTTTATTAATGTCAGTTGCTCAAAAAATATTAAAATTATGTAGCACCAATTGATAAATATTTATACATGTGTACTTCTATCAAATTTTGGCTTTATGTATTTTATAGTTTTTTACTAAGTACTTAGAAGCTTAGAATTATTATATTTTCTTTGTGAATTGAAAAATGCTATTTATGTAGTGATTCTTTTTACCTTAAAGGTATATTTTGTTATACATTAATATAGCTGCTCTAAATTTTCTTTTGATAAGCATTTTCTTGCTATCTGTATATGCACTGTTTGAATCTCATCTTACTTAGTCCTTATGTTTTAAAAGTATGCTTAAATATATTTCTTAAAATCAAATGCAGCAATATTATTTTCCAATTAGTGTTAAGCTTTTAGCTAAAGAATTTTTCAACCGAGATAAAAAATTCTATTCATCTCTACCTTCTAATATGTATTCTAGATCTGGCATACAACCCCATATTTTCCCTATTATTTCTATTTCCATTCTTCTCTATACTTCCTTCCTGGATTGATTGGGATATTTTTGCTTATTTTTTTTTCCTTCAGTGAATGTTACTTTTAAAAGCTTATATGTTTTAACCATTACATTTTCTGTGTTTATTTTTCAGTGGTTGCACTGGTATTTTAGCATGCATACCTAGCTGGTATGCATGCTAAAATATCCTACTGATTCATATCTGATTTTCAACCCAGATAGATGTCCTTGACGCATGCTGACTAAACCTACATACCAAATGCAGTACACACCTACTTAGTATGTTCTTTCCGCTTTGTGGTTCCAACATCAGCTAGCATGTTTCCGTTGTACCACTTGAGCTCTCAGGCTTTGTAGACCTCTGATTGTGCCCTATACTAATACCCTAGAGGGTGGATTCTAGCAGGTCCCAATAGCACTATTCCTGAGTGACTTGTTGCCAATCAGTCACTGGAACAAGGTTGGACCTCTTTTATGATGTTTGCATCTCAGCTCTGGGAGGGTGAAAACTTTTCCTTTGGCGCTCTAACCCACTCAAAACGAAATGGTTGTTTCTCATCTATGTTATTCCTATGTGGCTTTTAATCCTTTTTAGCTCTCTCCATTTACTCATTAATTAGTATTTATACTAACTTTTTCTTGTTGAAGTCATTGTAGAGTTTCCAGCTCCTGATAAAACCTAGACTAATGTATTTTCTATAAAGTACTATTGTTTACCACTTAAAATGCATCCCAATTCCCTCAAAATTGATTCTGATCTTGTTTTATATTGTAAATTTTTGTTTAAATTTACATATTAATTATTTTTTGCAAGAAGATGATAATAGATAGATAGATAGATAGATAGATAGATAGATAGATAGATACACAGAGAGAGACAGACAGACAGATGATGAGTGTTAGGGCCTCTTGTCATGCAAGCTCCAGACACATGTGCCACTTTGTGCATGTGGATTTACATGGCACTAAGAGCCCAGACTGACAGGCTTTGCAGGAAGGTGTCTTTAAGAGCTGAACCATCTCTCTAGTTTTTTATTTAGACAAATAGCTATCAATT
The DNA here is from genome assembly GCA_036346955.1 of Dipus sagitta. NCBI lineage: Eukaryota > Metazoa > Chordata > Mammalia > Rodentia > Dipodidae > Dipus > Dipus sagitta. Next base: position 31,900,283 of record CM070786.1, read on the forward strand.
TTTTTGTTCCTCATTTGTAGCAGTTTCCCATTAATGTTGTTAAAAACTACTATAAATGTATTGTTCCAGAGAAAACTAATTTATTACTTAGGGTGCTATAATTAAAGAGTCTGATATGAGTTTCACTTGGCTCAAAGCCAGGTGCAGGGCCGCGCTACCTTCCTTTCTGCACGTTCTAGGGATGAATCTGTTTTCGTCCTTTCTAGCTTCTGAAAGTTGTCCACATTTCTTTTTTTCTCCATCTGCAAAGTCAGCACTTGGGGACAAGTCCTTTCCGTGCTGCTATCTCCTCTCAACTTTATTCTCTTAATTAATTCATCAGTACCAAAGACTACAATAGGGATAACTTTGGGGCATGATCCTGCCTGCCACATCATTGCATCTGACAAGCCAGTTTGCAAGATTTTTAGTGAGAATAATTGTAATAATAAACTATTTTATTTTCATTCATGAGTTAATAATGTTTCTGGGCATAGAGTAAGAGCTTGAAAGCTGTCTTCACTCAGCACTTTGCATGTGGGCTCCTGTTGTTACCATTAAGTTGTCTGGTTTCACCTTCATATAGTTCAGTGTAGACTAAAAACACTTTTCCTGTTTGGTATTTATTAGAATTTTGGTACTGGTTGGTATTGTATATATGTAAGTAGAAAGATTGAGATGGGGAGGGGATATGATGGAGAATGGAATTTCAAAGGGGAAAGGGGGGAGGGTAATACCATGGGATTTTTTTTGTTATCATGGAAAATATTAATAAAAATGGAGAAAAAAAAAAGAATTTTGGTACTGGAGACTCTATGACTCTCAGTAATTATGGAACATTCTCAGAAATTTTCTGCTTTTCTGTTTTTGATTTTTTTAAATTAATTTTTATTGACAACTTCCATAATTATAGACAATAAAATATGGTAATTCTGGGCTGGAGAGATGGCTTAGTGGTTAAGCGCTTGCCTGTGAAGCCTAAGGACCCCGGTTCGAGGCTCAATTCCCCAGGACCCACGTTAGCCAGATGCACAAGGGGGCACACACATCTGGAGTTCGTTTACAGAGGCTGGAAGCTCTGGCGCACCCATTCTCTCTCTCTCTCTCTCTCTCTCTCTCTCTCTCTCTGCCTCCTTCTTTCTGTCACTCTCAAATAACTAAATAAACAAAAAAAATATGGTAATTCCCTCCCTCCCCACTTTTCCCTTTGCAACTTCACTCTCCATCATACCTCTTTCCCTGCTCAATCAGTCTCTCTTTTATTTAATGTCATCATCTTTTTCTTCTGTTATGATGGTCTCGTGTAGGCAGTGTCAGACACTGTGAGGTCATGGATATCCAGGCCATTTTGTGTCTGGAAGAGCACATTGTAATGAGTCCTACCCTTCCTTTGGCTCTTACATTCTTTCTGCCACCTCTTCCGCAAATTTTCTGCTTTTATATGGTTTGTTTCCCCTTCTCTGTTTTCCTTCTGGAATTACAATTATATTGGTTTCTTCTCTATCATTCATATGCTGTATCCTTTCATTTATATTCTTTTAATCACATCATTTCTGGCTTGAATTTTGGATGATTATTTGGGTCTATTTCTTAATGCATAATGTCACTTCTCAACTACATATGACTTGTTGATAAATTTGAGTATTTTTATTATTTATCTCAATAACTAACTTTTACAAACTTTTTTATATTTGTGTGTATATACATGTGTGTATGCAAAGATATGTGCACATGCATTTGCCTTATGTGCATGTGTGTGGAGGCCAGCAGAGGAGTTAGGTTTCCTCTTCTGTGGCTTCTGCCTTATTTCCTTGAGACAGGATCTTTCACTGAACCTGGAGCTCATGGTGTTTGGGCTACATTGGCTGACCAGGGAGCCCCAGCAATGCTCTTGTCTCCAGCTGCTCAGTGCTGGGGTTATAAGAATGTGTGTCAATGGACACATGGCTTTTCATGCTGGTGCAGGGGATTGAACTCTCATTCTCTCATGCTTGCACAGCAAGAACCTATACCCTCTGAGATATTTCCTGAGCCCCTATCTGATACTTTTACTTCTGAAGTTAATAAAAATTTGCATATGGGCTGGGCATGGTGGCACATGCCTTCAATTCCAGCACTTGGGAAGCAGAGATAGAAGGATTGGTGGGAGTTCAAGGCCAGGCTGAGACTACATAGTGAATTCCAGGTCAGCCTGGGCTAGATAGAAGGATACTCTACCTCAAACCCCCCCCCAAAAAGAAAATCCATATGATTTCTGGTCAGTCATCAATGTTCCGTTATTTTTTGTTAATTTTTTCAAATTCTATTTCTTTGGATAGGATTTTAATTTTTTGACATATTCATATATACATATTTTATTTTGATCATATATATCCCACATTACCCTTATCTTCTTCCCTCAGTCCCACTGCACTTCTCATCACTTACCAGTGGCTACACTATGGGAAAGAACTACTCCTGTCCCCCAGCAACTGCTAACTCCCATTGGCTCATCACGGAGGAGAGCAGCCTTCACAGCCCCTCAGTTATTGAGATTTTTACCTCTCTGGATTCTAACACCTGATGGTTTTGTGTATCTGTTTCTGTTGTCTGTTGAATCTGCTGGTTCACATTCATGTCCGTGTATTTTTGAATTAGCATTGCTTCTTTTTTATTTGAAAATATTTTTTATTTATGTAATAGGGGTGGAGGGAGGGAGAGAGTGGGCATGCCATGGCTTCTAGTCACTGCAGATGAACTCCAGATGCATACTTCATCACATGCATCTGGCTTATGTGGGTTCTGGGGAGTTGAATCTGGGTCCTCAGGCTTTGCATGCAAGTACGTTTACTATTAAACCATCTCTCCAGCCCTACCATTGCTTCTTTAACCAATATGTCACTGATAGGAGAAGCGGGGGGTGGGGGGAAAGCAACAACAACAACAACAAAAAAAAAAAAAGAACAAGAGGGAAGCCTCAGCTCAGCAGCAGCAGAGAGACAGGCTTTTTTGGGGAACGCCTGAGAAGAGCCCTGACCAGGTATGGTTAGAACCATAGGAAACTGATAATGGGGATGGGTGGTCTGGATCACTCTAGGAAAGTGATATTAGGCAGCAGTGGTTGGGTCACTCTTGGGAGACAGAGTTACAATGAAATGTCAGTCAGAGTCCAAAAATGGAGTCATTCTGATTCTACAGTCACCTGTGGCAGTTCTTTAAGGCCTGTGTGAAGTTTCATTCCTCTGTGTGGACATCCGTTTTCACTACCCACAGGCTCTACTACTTGGGATTTTCATTTCAATTCTCTGCTTCAGCGCTTTTAGAATGCACAAGAAATACTGACTTTTAAAATCCATAGGCACTTGAGTGGGCTGGGTTATAGTTATGGATGCTCAAGAAAGATATTTATTCATGTGTCCAGGAGTAGAGGTTAAGCAGGCTGGTGGTCTTGGTATCCTTTTTTCCATGGGAGCACTTGTCCTCACTGTCACAGAAAAGCTGTTGTGTTCAAGTGGAAGTAGACTCTGAAACAGGTAAAATACAAGAGGTACAAGTTATCCAAATCCCTCAGAACAAAGGCATCTGTGATACTCTCATATTTCCCAGGGCTCCTGGTTTTGCTTCACTTTGGAACTTATAGACTCTTTATTTTTGCATGAGTTAAGCAATATTGCCCACTACTTTAATATTTAACATACCATACTGTTGAAAAAGGAAAGTTCTAACCTATATTGAAAGATAGAATACAAATGGATAACTAAGATGTGGTATATCTACATGATGGAATTCTACACAGCAGTAAGGAAAAATGATACAATGAAATTTGAAGAAAAATGGTTGAGCCTGGAACAGATCATTCTCAGTGAACTCACCCAATCAAAGAAAGATAATCACCACATACTCTCACTCATCTACAGCTCCTGACCTGAATCTCCCCGAGATGCCAACATACCTAGCAAGCATCTCGAGGGCTGGACAATAGGGTGGGTGGGGAGGGAGGGAAGGGAGAAGAAGGGGAAGGGGGACACAAAACTGGACCCAAACAGTAATGGTACCATAAAATTCTATATCCTGCATGACAGACCAAATGGCTGAACTTTCACCAGGCCCTTAGAAGGAACACCTGAACCACAAGGCCCTGGAGAGGGTACAATGAAGACTGACCTTAATCTCCTTCTGTTTCTGTTTCTCTCTCTCTCTCTCTTCTCTCTATCTCTTTTATATTACTTGTCTTTTTCTTCTTTCTCTCCTTGGGCGTTGACCTGTAACTCCCAGTACTACCACATGGCTATTATCCACAAGCTCTTCATCAGAGACACCTACAAGGTTTCCCAAAAGAAGACAGATTTCTGTCAGAGTACTTGACGACCCACCAAAGGTTAGTGTTAAGACCCTACTGCTGAAGACAACTTATGCTGTTGGCACATAACATGGAATGACATGGCTGGAAGCTGGAAGAGAGTCAGTCCCCAGAGAGTGCATCTAGTGCCAGAAGGTGCTACACAAGTGACTGGGGAACATGACCAATAGCTGTCCAGGCAACTCGTGATCTAAGCTACTCAACAGCAAACAACCTGATGTGATGCTCACACAAGTGCAATAGTGGCACACAGCCATGGTGGGAAACCAACTGCTCTTGATTTGGCTAACTGATCTGCTCAATGGAATGGAACCCATAGCTGGAGCTGGGAAACAAGTCAGAATCATATCCAAAAATGAGCCCATTCTCCATTACCAAGCTACCACCAATCGGGGGCTACAAGAGGGCCTACACATATTACGTTCTCTCTCTCTCAAAAACAACAACAACAAACAAAAAAAAAAAAAAAAAAAACATTTGTCTGGTGCTAACTTTACTCTCCATCAGAGAATTTGCTTCTCTTTTTCAGATAGATGCAGATCCTAAGGAGAGAACCACCCCATCATACCTCAGAAGGGCCCAGCTGAAACTAATTAAGATTAATTGGGGAAACAAGCAAGAGTGCTGTTTTCTTGGTGAACCTGGTACCAGCACAATGGTGAAGGAGATAGACCCAGAGAAAAACCAACTAATGCCAAACCAGATATCCAGAGACACAGAGGCTCCCAAGACTTATCACTGAAGCAGACCTCAGGGAAATTTGCAGAAGAGGGGTGCAGAAAGAATGTCAGAGCCACACGTTGGGTCATGATACACAGAGATATTGCCTCCTACTCATAACTGATGGCTAATCCCACAATGCATGACCCATATTCTACAAGGTGGATCCCCGTGGAGGGGGGCAGTCAGAGAGCAGGCTAACAATGGTACCAACTTGACTATATTCACTGAGTACAAAACTAATAAAAAATATTACTTTAGAAAAAAAAGATAGAATACATTAATGTCTTTTATGATGTTTACACACTTGAATTTTTTACCATATACATTTTTGTTTCATACATTTAGAAGGTATGTTATTAAGTGTGTGGAAGATTAGAACTATTATAGTCTCACAACAAAGAGAACATTTTACCTTTATGTTTAACATTATTTTGTAAATATTTATTTATGTTTTCTATTTTTGGTATTTTCATGTCTGTATATAACGTACTTCCATATTACTCTCCCCCCCCGTTACCTTTTCTTATTCCTGCTCTTCCCATTAATACCCTTCTTTCCCCATGAATACCCTTAGTTTTGTGCCTTTCTAAAATTTTATTAAACCTGGGTGTGGCAGTGCATGTCTTTAATCCCAGCACTCAAGAGGTACAAGGTACTTAGTGAATTCCAGGTCAGCCTGAGCTACAGAAAGGCCCTACTTTGAAAACAACCTCCAGAATTTATTAAATAATATTTTTGTCTTAAATCCTATTTTATTTGGAAAGGAAAAATCAACTTTTAGAACATATGCATGCATACCACATGTATACACATAAAATATTATAAATATATACCCATCGACACATTATAAATTTCAACTTTTCTGTGCGCTTAAGTTTTAAGTGTGTCACTTGTAAACAGTTATTTCAGCAAAAGTTTTTTATAATATCTGTAAGCTTAGTATTTGAATTTATAATTTCAACTTATTTTGTTCTCATAAATCTGCCCTTCTTGTGTTTTATTTTTATTCCTCTGCTGTTACTTATTAGATAGATCAATTTTTCTTCCCTGCCTCTTCATAAGCTATATGTTGTCTACCTCATCTTTAACTGCTCACTCCCACAATTTTTAACATTTGTATGAGCAACATCTACAAGTGATTCATGTCTAGTTTCCTTTTTAAATTTTTTTTAAAAAAAACTGTATGTATGTATGAGAGAGAGAGAGAGAGAGAGAGAGAAAGAGAAAGAGAGAGAATGGGCATTCGAGGGCCTCTAACCACTGCAAACTCTAGACACATGCACCACCTTGTACATCTAGCTTTCCATGGGTACTGGGGGATCAAACCTGGGTCCTAAGGCTTTGCAGGCAAGCACCTTAACTGCTGAGCCATCTCTCCAGCCCTATGGTTTCCTTTTGAACAATATATGGAACCTGGGTTGTTTTATTTCTGATCACTCCATTTAAATTTTAATGCTATTTAATCCAATTTTTAGTTATCATTGGGTACATATGCCACTCAAAGCACTCCTATCTGAACTATTGCTTTGTACTATTTTAGATCTTGTTTTGATCTACCAACATATTTATTATTCATCATGACTTCTTTCCTCTTAATGTTTCCCTCCATGAGGACTTTTTGGTTGTAAATTAACACTGGTTATCTGAAAAAATTAATTCCATAATCATTCTTTAATAATTGCTTGTCTATTAAGTAATTTCTTAGTTACACACCTGCTTCAAACACTCTGAAGACATGAGTTTCGAATCAGTTTCTCTGAAAAGTTTTAGAAAAAAAACCCTAATATTTGTTGGGTACAGAGTTTCATATTCATGTACATGAACTTCATTTTATAAATCCTCAAAACTTATAATCATTATTAGTGTCATTGCTCTTTGAAAATTTCACCCTTCTTTCTAAATAGCTGCAATCTTAAATCACTGGAAAGAATTATACTAAGTGAGGTAACCCAGGCCCAGAAAGCCAAGCGCCACAGGTTCTCCCTCATATGTGGATCTTAGCTAGAGATGATTGGGCTTCTGTGTGAGAAGGAAAAAACTCAGTAGCAGAGGCCAGTAAGTTAAAAAAGGAGATAGAAAGGGAAGAGAAAGAAAGGGAGGAGGGCTTTTATTAGGTTGGTATTGTATATATGTAAGTAGAAAGATTGAGATGGGGAGGGGATATGATGGAGAATGGAATTTCAAAGGGGAAAGGGGGGAGGGTAATACCATGGGATTTTTTTTGTTATCATGGAAAATATTAATAAAAATGGAGAAAAATAAATAAAAAAAAAACAAACAAACAAACAAAAAAGACAGATGTAGGGAAGTAAATTAAACTCTCAACTCTCATTGTAGGAAGTCAATCAATACCTCAGTTAACAAACCAATAAATAATAAGGCTATGATTGACAAAAAAAAAAAAATTAAATCAATATTTTAGACACATTTGAAGAAAATGTACTTAGTTTGGATTTATTGTTCTGATTTAAGCATATTCTGTCCCAAACTCTAAATCCAAAAATAGTTGGGTATCTTATTAGAAATTTTTTTATTCTTTCTTTCTTTATTTATTTTGAGACAGAGAGAAAGAGGCAGAAAAAGGGAGGGAGAGAGAATGAGAGAGAGAGAGAGAGAGAGAGAGAGAGCGCATAGATGAGTCAGGGACTCCTGCTTCTGTAAACAAACTCCAGACACATGTGCCACTTTGTATATCTGGCTTTATGTGGGCACTGGAGAATTAAACCTGGGCCATCGGGCTTTGTAAACAAGCTTCTTTATCTGTTGAGCCATCTCTCAAGCCCTTGGGTGTCTTTTATAATAAAGTCAGCTTCCAATGTTCAGTCACTCAAGGACTAAGGCAGGAATGGAGCCACATTTTGTCATTTAGGCATGACATTGGGATTTTAAAGTTCTTAAAATCCTCCACTGGCAAATATTCACCATATATCAAGTACCACCCATTCTAGGCTGCTTTTTGACATTTCTAAGTGTTATAGAACATCTTATGAAGGTGATATAAGATATTCTGTCCCCTTTGGACACATGATTCACTACCCACAACTATGCCAACCTGGAAAAAAGTTTCTTAAATACTGAGAAATTGAAAGACATAAAACTTCAAAATTACTTAGATGAAATGGTTTCCTTGGAGCAGTTCTTTCAGGTCAGCTTGTCATCCGCAGACAGGAAGGCTATGAAGAGCAGGCAGGGACAGCCTCTTTCTTTAACCTGGGGGAGAAAACAAATGTTTATCCTTTCTCTAATATTTCAAAGGGAGCTTCATGTTGGAGTGGAAGACAGGTCTTGACTCCCAGTGCAGTCAGCTCCAGGCATTTTATTCTGACCCTCACAATCTTCCAGGAAGCACTGTAGAAAAAGCATGCTGGCCCAGGACTCCAGAGATCTAGAATCTAGCCCAGACTGTGTGGCGAAAGCCAGTGAAGCCATCCTTTCTTTACCTTCCCCTTGTGGAAAACACAGCCACTGCCTGTACTGCCTATCCTTTGAAATTCTGCTGTCTTAACACTGCCAACCCCACCAGAAGAATCTTTCAATAGCATGATCAAGCTGTAAGAAAATATAAATCCTGAACTTTTGTAAGAGTCATGTTTAAGTGGCAAAACAACCAAACTAGAATATTAGGAAAAATGTGTAAGACAAATATTTCATTCATTCATTCATTCATTCATTCATCAAATAGCTATCTACATTTCTTTGCTGGGTACATGACTCCATCCTGTCCTACAGTTTATTTTCTATTCGGATAATATTAGGAGGTAATGAGGCAAGTAATACAGGCAAGTTAACTCAGTAGAAAATATCCGCACAGAGTAAATTCAGAAGATTTGAAGAGAGGAATAGTATACAGAGTGACTGGATAGCCTTCGGTCAGGTGACATTTAAGATCTGAATTCCATGTAATGATAAGAGGGTTTACCATCTTATCCCCTTAGGTTCAAACCTAAGAAGAAAAGCGTTTGTATGGAAGCTGGTAGGAGCTAGGACAGAAGAGTCTTGTGAGTTGGATGAAAAAGCCATTCTTTATGTGAGGTGTTATGGGGATGCTTTTGAAGGTCTGAAGATAAACATATTCTGGGGAGGTAAGAGCTTTCCACTGGGTGCTGAGGAAAGAGGATAGTGTAATAGGTGGCTTCATCTGTCGCGTGACCGTAACAAGGGGCATAAGGTAGTCTGAATGTGGACTGTCCCTCATAGCCTCTGGTGTCTGTCATTAATCCTCATGTATAATCCTCAGATGGCGGAACCTTTGGGAGGCAGAGCCCTGCTAGTGGAGGTGTGTCACTGGCACAGGCCTTGGGATTTTATAATCCAGCCTCCCTTGCCAGTGCTGGCATCTCTCTCTCTTGCTGTTTCCTTTCTTCCTAGTGTGACAAGATGTGACATGCAGATGCCTGTCATGCTTTCGCCACCATGATGAACCCTTCCCCTTCAGACTGTTAACCAGAAATAAATCCTTTCCTTCCACAAGCGCTCTATCTCCCTCATTTTACTTTAAAAAATAATTTAATTTATTTATTTGAGAGAGAGAAGAGAGAGAGAGAGAGAGAGGGAATGGGTGCAGCAGGGCCTCCAGCCACTGCAAACAAAGTCCAGATGCATGCACCACCTGGTGCATCTGGCTTATGTGGGTCCTGGGGAATTGAACCGACATCCTTTGGCTTGGCAGGCCAGTGCCTTAACAGCTAAGCCATCTCTCAAGCCCCTTAGGAGGCCAGGATCATGGTGTCCTATCACTCTCTCAGTAGAGGGGACAGCTGGGCTGCAAGCTGAGCTATAATACCTGAAGGGTTGGCCTCAGTAAAATATTTCCTTCATCAAAGCTCTACCTCATAAAGGTTCCATAACATTTCCAAGCAGTACCAGCAATTGGCGAATAGTATTTCAACTCATGATTCTATAGGGTACATTTTTCACATTCAAATCACCGCACGATATATCAGTATAGGCAGTTTAAATAATTCACTTTCCCACAAGTTTTGTCAGCCAGAAGTCTGAGATCAAGATGTCTGAGGCCTTTCTGGCTTGTAGATGGCCATCTTCTCCTTGGTTCTTCATGTGGTCTTCCCTCTTCATGTGTATATTCAACCTTCCTTATAGGGACACCAGTCAGATCAGGAGTCACCCTATTGACCTCATTTTAAGTTAGCTACCTACTTTCAAGAATTTATTTTCAAACATTTCAAACCTTATGAAACACTGAGGACTTGATCATATGGACTTTTGAGTTCAAAATATAGCCCATAACAGTAGAGAATATGGTATGAGTATAGGCATAGAAGCATGGTCCCTACTTATAAACAGTGAACATATCAGCCTGGCTGCAGCAGCGAACACACACTATGGAGTCAGAGTTGAATTATCAATGGAAGTTAAGGCCAGCCTGGCCAGTTTTGCATTCTGATTCCAGGGCTTTGGCTTCCTGCTTATTGGTCATGGTGTGTGGGCTTTAGGAAGTGTCTGGCCAGTGAAGAAGTGCTAAGTATTGATGGCAGAGCAGCTTGGTATATGAAAGCCACACAGTAGAGTTGGGGTGAGGAAATAGCTTACAATTTGGGATTCAATCCAAGCCCTTAGGGAAAGAAAGAAAATAGGAAGGAAGATTTCCAGGGAAGGTCTGCAAGTACTCATAGAAATAAGAGTTGACTGGACTCCAACTTGGAAAACTGTAAAATAATCCTGAATGGAAAAAGGTGCCCTGCAAGATGTGTGCTGGGATTATGGGTATAGTGAATAATGCTCACATACCTACCTTGTCTCTGTCTAAACCCCTGAGCCTACAGCCATGGTGGAGGTGGGACACATATGGCTGGGAAAACAATGGCTTCAGAGCCAGACAGATATCAGTTCAAATTCAGCTCTTTCAATTTATGGATGTGACCTTTATCTCTTGGAGCAAGTCATTTAATATCTTTGTTTCGATTTTCCTAGGTGTCTATGGGAAATAGTTAATAAACTTCCCAGACTTTTGCAGTTTTAAGTGAGATGTGTACTGTGTCTGGCTTGTAGGCAGTAACCACGAGATGGTAGGTTCTTTCCAAGTAACCAAGAGATGGTAGGTCCTTAGTAGGAGCTAAATTCTAGAATAATTGTCCAGATGCATATAGGTACTCGTGACACATTTGAAGGCCTATGCCAGGTGGTATGGGATGGTGGCAAAAATGTTGTTGGGATGGTTTTGTTCCATATTTGTGCAGATTTAGTTGGCATAGAAATATGGCATAATGAATTAAGAGTCAGGAAAAAGATAACCAACAACCTATGTGGCCCTTGAATGAGTGCCCATCATAACTATTAGTGGCTCTATTTACTGTGGTCCCTACCACCTGACAGAGAAAGGATCTAGCTGTTCACATTTCATATAATTCTAAAAGCAAAATGATTTTATTAGTCCATATTTGTAGAGTTTGAAACTGAGGCTGAAATAGTAAGAACCTTTCTTGGGACACAGTCAGTTAGAAAACAAGTGAGCTGGGATTGCAGCCTAGGCCTATTTGATTCTACAAGTCACTTTCTTTCTACTAAGCTCTACTGGTTCCATGACTTGATCTCTGTACATCTCAACATTTTGGCTACAAAAGGGACTAATTACATGTGACCTGTGTCAACATCCCTCCCTCTCCCTAGTCTGTGCTGTAGGAAACAAATGAGAATAATTGTCACCTACTTAATTTGTTGTATTTAAGATGTAAACCATCCTAAATTTTGATGGCATATCCAACCATTTGAATACACTCCTAGTCAGGAATTGGGGCAAAGCATAGTGGAAATGCCCAGGGCTTCAACTGGGAAGATCCAAATATCTGGGGTAGGGATGACTTCGTGGCTAGCAAATGGGACAGTTTGGAGGCTAGGATGAGTCCTATGCTGGGCTTAGCTGGGACTGTCAATCACCCCTCCATGGAGCCTATCTACATGGCCTGCAATCCTCCCAACATGGTGGTCTCAGGTAGTTGGTCTTCTGATTTTAAAGCTCTAAACTTCATGCATGAGCATTTTAGCAAAAACTAAAAAATGAAAATAAAAAATAAAAAAGTAGAAGCTGCGTTGTCACTGTGATCTACTCTTGAGAAGTCACAATCTACCCTGAGAAGTCACATAGCAACACTTCTATTGCAATCTCTTGGTAGAAGCTGTGCTGAGATTCAAGGGGAGGAGAGAGAGAGAGATTCTATCTTGCAATGGAAGAGGTGTCATTGAGTTTTATGGCTGTTTTTTTACAAAAACTACCACAGGGGACATGGCAGTTACCTTTTTATTACTGGGACAAAGCACCTGGCCAAAAGCAGCATATGTAAGGAAAGGGTTTTATTTCAGGTTTACAGTCTCAAGGGGAAGCTTCTTCATGGAGCAACAGAGGCCGGACATCACACCTTGCCACAGTAGCTGGCAGATAGCAGCAAGAGTAAACTGTAAACTAGCACTGTACAGTGGGATAATACGCTTCTAGGTCTTCCCCCAGTGGTATACCTCCTCCAGCATGGCTCTACCTCCAATACTCCACCAGCTGGGGATTTAGTATAAGGTTTAATCACAAATGCATGGGGCTGTAGGAGACATTTTACACTGAAACTATCATAGGTAGAACGGTTGAAAAAGAACATAGAAAAGTGTTTGGGAAGCATGCCTTGATGTAATTAATGACATTTTTATTTTATTTTTTGTGACTTTTTTTTTGTTGTTGGTTAGGCCGTTCTTCCTTACTAAGAATAAAACATGCAAACCAAGTGTTGAAAATGGACTGGATTTGGTTATGCACAAACACATTTTTTACTCTTTCCTGAAGAGAAATGTCTAAATTTAAAAACTGAAACAAGCAAATGAAACCAAACAAACTCCTTATCTCTAGCAACATCAGTCCTAGTATCAAATTTATGAGGCCAGTGTTGAAAATCCTGTAAGCTACTCAGATGTTCTGGGGTTCACAGAGACCCTGCTTTACCTGCTGAGATGGGGATGGGGAAGAGTAAATGGTTCTAATTCTTTAAAGAATAGCTCCTCAGCCTTTCTTTTAAACTTAAGTACTGCTTATTTGAATTAAATTTGGGTCATGTAGAAAGCCTTCATTTAATGTTTTTTACAAAGTAAGTTTCCATAGTTGGTATGACTTATTTATTTTCTTCATTTATTTAGCTTAAATTATTCAGGGGCTGTGTTTTTAGGCTTAATTGGGCAAAGCATTAATGACCCTGGTGAAAATGAGAGGGAACTGCTGTGCTTATGTGAGAACTGTTCCTGTTAGATTCTATTTTCTGGAACAGAGGAGTTATTTATTTTTTGAAGCTATTGACCCATATGAATTGCCTGAGATTCATTATTACCTTGCAGGGAGGGCCCTGAACTTGAAGCTTATAGTCACTAAGGCCTTCCATCATCTTTATTGCCAGTTTTTGAACAAGGCCTTTGAAGGAACATGCCACAAGAGTGAGTGAAGGATAAGGAGTGCAGCCTCAACAAACTTAGAGATGTGTCTCACTGCATTGGAGGTAATTGGTTATTTAAGTGCTCATTAGTCAGAGGTGATGAAGGATGAAGACTGAAAAAATCTAATTCCCAAAGCTACCTTTTCTGATCTGAGCCTATGGTTATTTATTTATTTTTTTTGGTTGCTTATTTATCCTCTAGGCCTTGATAGGCTTCTCCCCAAACCATCATGTAAGGCAGAAAGATGGAGTTTGGAATCAGCCAGATGTGACTTGATATACAGCACAATTATGTGAATAAGGATAAGTTGCTCAAATTTCTGAGGCAGTAATCTCATTATAATAAAACAGGGGAACTAGCACTTGCTGTTGCAAGGATTAAAACATGACCCCCATTATCAGGTCTGGCACTGAGTGAATGGGATCCATTAACCACTAGGTTGCTTGGTCCAGTTTTGGCATCTGGAGTGCCCTTGCAGCAGCAGTAAAGCAGTGCTCCAAACACTTGGCTTGGCTGGAAGCTTTTGTGACTGAGTAATTTTAGAGTGAAACTTTCTTACTTTCATTTGTTCTAAGCCAGGCCATTATTGCCCTTTCCCCAAGGAAACCAAATCAGATTGTGACTGTCATTTCAGGGACTTGGGAAGTAGGGTTAAGAGGAAAGCATTTTTGCATTTATTGAATATTGACTATGTGCAGCATATTGAGTGTTTCATATTTATTTTCTCACTTCTTGTGATGACTTTATGCAGTAGACATAATATTGCTTAATCAATTGAACCCAAATACAGTGGCTTAATGGGACAATCATTATATTTCTCAAATGTCAGCTGGGCAGTTCTGATGTTGGCCAGGCTTAGCTGATCTTGGCTGGTTTTACTCATATGTCTGTTGTCAGCTTTTGAGTAGATTTGTGCTGACAAGGTTAAAATGGTCTTAGATGGCTGGGACAACTCAGTTTTGTCCCATGTTTGTCCCTGACACCCCTGAAGGTTGAGCCTGAATACCTTCTCATAGCAGTGGTAGGAACTGAATTTGAAATTTCATGTCAGATATTTTAGACCAATTGATATTAACAAAACCCAGTTTAATGACATCAAGAGATAGTACAGGTAAGACAGTACAGGCAAGTTGGCATAATAGAGAGAATCAAAGGGAAGCTGATAATATAACTGAATGGATCAGAAATGGAAGAAAACGAATCAAATTTGCATTTCTCTATGACTTTGGCTGGGTCATTTTCTACCTCTGCAAGCTGTCCTTTCTGGATTCTGACATTAAAATCTGAGAAAGAAGTATTGGGTGTTAGTCTGGGCACTTCCTAGCTCTGTGACCTTGGGTAAAGAAGTGATCTAACTTTCTAGAGCCTTCATTTCCTCATTTGTGAAATGATAGTAACCGCACAGATGTTGATTCCTGGGCTAAAGGTGACCTGTAGGGGGCAAACCTCTTCTGGCCTGGGCTCCCTGCAGCCAAGGTGATTCATGGATGTCCACAAGCACTACTTGGTGCTTGAAATGCTGAAGAGTCAGTTTTCATCATTGAAGTGCCCTGGGTGTGCTGCCAGGGCTGCACAGGGAGGCTGGGCGACAGAGAGCTGTTAATGGATTTTATGGTGTTGTTGAGTACCTCAAGCTACACTTATTAATTATGAGAAGCTGCCTCGTCGCTGTTGCAATATATACATTTGGTTAATTGATTTGTGTAGACTCGCATGTAGCAACATAAAGAACGTGCATGCAGAGCCACAACACAAGGGATTGTAAATGCCGTCACCTCTCCCCCTCTCCTCTGGCTTTCTGCAGTGGAACCAGAGGCTTTGCAAGCCTCCATTGTCTATCCCAGTGCTTGCAACCTGTCCACCACTCAGAAAACGTCTCCAGTGAATGAATGCATAAGTAAACGAACAACTTTGTTTCTGTGTTTCCTTTCTAGCTAATTCCAAAGTACACGTAAAACTGCTCTTGGAATTGTGACGTTGGCACCATATGTATGGAAATGTAGTTAGTGGTTTGTTCATGCACTAGTTTATGTTGTTGTCAACCTTCTGATCCTGGGGTGGCCTGGGTGTGGTTGAGGTTGTGCACAAATGTATGGTCCCTGTCTTAAGGGAATTGACAGTGCTCCCTAGCAAGAGAGACCTGACAGCGAGTGGCCTCCTCTTACAGGTTCAGTGATAGTAAGTAACTTCCGACAGAGAAGTTTACAAGTCCCAGCCCGTCGCAGACCCAAGGTTGCCTTTTCTAACGTAGCTGGTCCATCATCCTCTGGGCAGCGCTGCGGGTGCTTCTCGGAGATGCTGCAGAGCCGGGCCCTTGCAGGCCCAAGGCGAGCTTTTCTGCCCAACAACTCCTGCTGTGGCCAGGCTCCGTGAGCTCCCGCGAGCGCCTGGCGCCCTCCCCAGACGAGGCGGCACGGAGTGTCCTGGGCGCCCAGACCTAGCCAAGGGCAGGACCGGTAGCGCCGCCCGCCGGTCCCCTCCGCCCTCCGCCGGGATGCCAGCCCAGAGGGCACGGCGGGGCAGCGTCTCCGCAGACGGGGCTCGGGCCTCAGGTGATGACTTTCTAGGGCAGCGCAGCATCCCTCGCAGCAGCTGCTCAGGAATCCTCCGGGGACAGGGGCGGGGACGCGGACGGAAACCGGGGGGGGGGGAGCGGGAGGGATGCCAGACCGAAGGGTCCCCCGAAGCCGCCCACGGGTGACCTTTGGGAGCAGGCTCCTCGCTGAGCCCGGAGCACGAGGGCGCGCGGGCGTGAGGACGGCGGCGGAAAGTTGGGGGCCGGAGCCTGGAGGCGCCGGGCGCACAACCCCGCGCCCGTGTCCGCGCCTCATGAATATGCATGAGCCGCCTCCCTCCCTCCGTGACGTCACGGGCCGTCCCGGGGTGAGCGCCGGAGCCGCTCGGGGTCCGCGCCAGTGAGCGCGGCTGTCGCCTTGCAAGCGGGCGGGCGCGGAACGAGTGCGGAGGGAGCGAGCGAGCGAGCGAGCGGGGACCGAGGGCCGCGGAGGCCGGGCGCGGCGGCGGCGGCGGCGGCGTCGGCAGAGGCGGCCCGCGGCGCGCACAGCTCGGGGAGACGGAGCCGGCGCGGGCGGCGGCGGCTCGTGTCTGCGGCGAGGATGCTGCCGGGGAGGCTGTGCCTGCTGCCGCTCCTGCTGGCGCTGGGCGTGGGGAGCGGCGGCGACAGCGACAGCGGCCGCGGCGGGGGCGGCCGGCGGCGCCGCCTCCTCCTCGCCAACAAAGGTGGGTGCTGGGGAACTTTCCTCTTCTCGGCGAGGGAGGCCGGCCGCCCCGGGGACCCCGGGCTCGCGCTGGGTCCGCTCCCGCTCCCGTGTCGCAGCTCCCCCCACCACCACCACCACGACCCCCTCCAGGAAGGAAGTCAGCGCCCCGAGCCGCGCACGCCACGGGGTCCCGGCCCAACCCCTGGGCGGGGTCCAGCCGCCCAAGGGAGAGAGGTCTAGGGAGTGCGGAGAACTTTGGGGGGCCCTGGGTGCCCGGCTGAGGGACGGCTGGCGCCGGGCTGGGCGTTGCGGCGCGGAGAAGCAGGTGTCTGCTGGGGTCCGAGGGTCCAGCTAAGCTGCGGCCGACCCCCAGCTCGAGGATGGAGGGGAAACTTGGAGGCTCCGGGGACGCCTGCCCCCCAACCCCAGCCCTCGGCGCGCGCCCGCGGCGCTGCTCCCAGTCCCCGGGGAATGCGTGTGCTCCCGGTGGGCCGCGGAGTCCCGAAGAAGCGCGCCCGGCGACGGTCCCCACGGGCGCTCAGACTCGCCGGTGCTGCCCAGGTCCAAGTCGCCCAGCCTGGTGCCACGCCCCGGCCTGCCTAGTTGGTTGGAAGATCTTGACCTCCACCTCCCCATCTTTTCCCGGCCGGAAGGAAGCTGGATCCTGGGGAGCGCTGGCGCGGTCGTGGGGTGGGGGGTGGGGGTCTGAAGCTGGGGAGCCCCGGGCTTCCACCGCTTGCCTGGGAGCGCGAGGAGCGCGGGCTGCGGCGGGGGCGACGTTCACGTGCTGGCGGGAGGTGTGGAGGCTTCGGGGAAAGCTGAGCCCCGGGCGGGGTGGGTGGTGGTGGTGGTGGTGGGCGCAGGGGAAGTTGAGGAAGAACCAGGCTGGAGCGCTCAGCTTCATGGTAACTTGTTGATTCTCTCAGCTGGTGACAAGGAGGGCGTGCTTGGGTCTCCAAGCTGTGGCTAAATCTGCCGGTGATGACCGCTGGGTTATGTAGTCCTTGGAATCTAGCCTGGAGATTAGCAGAGGGCCAAAGGTCCTGAACCTGTATGGGGCGGCGGGGTGGGGGGGGGGGAGCCTGAAATAGTGACATCCCGATTTGGAGGCGACCTTTGACTTACAGCTTACTCGCAGCGCAGGGCAGGCAAGCGGACCAGATTGAGATGCTTTGGGTGGGGAGATGGAGAAATGCCTATTTTATAACTTGCAAGTGATAATTTTGTGAAGAAGGGAGAAGTTTCTCCTTCAATGTTTGTTGTTAAAAATTTGGAAAGGTTTTATAAACAAGGATTTTATTTCTTTATGGCACCCCCGACCCAATCCAGCAGTCCTTGAAGGCAGATTCTTTTTTGGAAAGAGAAACTCGTTATGAAAAATGTCTTAAACATGGTCTGGCAAAGAAGTCGCTGACCTTAGGGGACCGATCTGAGACTCTGACGTTCTGATGAAAATAAGTATATAAAAAAAGAACTTACAAACCATTTGCCCTCCTCTAATTTAGACATTGTTCAGTAGGGAAATTACTATTTTTTATTTGAGATTTTTCTTTCACGTTGTAGCAAAGAAAATGCCATATTTATAAGCAGATGTCGACCAACAGGGTAGCGAGCTCACAGCAAATGAAGATCAGGGAAGGAGTAATTTACTGAGTTCTTGGGTCAAAATGAAAAACTGGGAAGAGAAAATGCCAAAGAAAAAAAGAAAAAAAATACGTGCGTTCTATGATCCTATTTACTTCAATAAATTGTGTGCATTTTTACCAAGACCATTTGCTGCCTTCATTTAGAACATACCCATTTCGTAGCTAAAGCCAGCCTTTTTTGTCTTTGTAGTATAAAAAGTTTACTGAGCTCCTGTCTGAATTTTCTGTTCTGTCTTCTTTCCTCTTCCAACCACTAGAGGGCAGCAAAGAGCACCATTTGCTGACTTAAATACAAATGTGTAATATTTGATCACAACAGAGACATTTATTATGACACTTTAGTTGATATTTACAGGAAAGACTTTCTTATTACAGTGCACTCGCATTTTATGTTTCTAAATCATATAATCCCTGAAGAACGTTTGGAACAATAAAGCAATATGCTTTTTCTGTTGAATGCACCCTGCCTCTCTGGCTTTGCTGTTTTTTTTTTTTTAGGGTTCCTATCATTGCATTTCCCTCACTGAAAACAGAGAAGGGCCAGGAAGGCCCACGAGGAAGATTTAACACTGAAATAGCGTTCTTCCTCCATGCACTTTCGTGTCCGTGTGTAGAAGCTAGGGGATGTACATCAGGCCGCCTGGCAGAGTGTCATGTGCCCTCCAGACAACTGTCTGGAAGTGAGTGAGCACAGCTTCGGGCTCTTGTAAGATGTCATGTCTGCGCTGCACAGCGTGTTCTGCCTTTATGTTCCTTGCTTCTTGCTGTAGGGGATCCAGCATCAAATCCTTGACATCAGTTTGGGGTTTTCACAGAACCTTGTACTTTTCAGTGCAAATATATTCCAGTTTCAGAAATTGTACAGTGGCCAGGCAATTATAACCCCTTCTCTTCACCCTCCTGGGCCATGGCTGTTCATTAAACGCAAACTCTTCTTGGATTCCTTGAAAGGACTAAACTATACACACTGCACATTCTCTGTGAGTACAGCTTGGAAGGTATTTGTAACCTAGAAATTTCTGGGGCAGAGATAGACATGCCTTCTCCAAGGGAAATAAGACCATGCGATCTAGATAAGCATCTGAAGGGTTGTGATATAAAGCTGACAAAATGCCAGTGGTCTCACAATCTCAAAAACTCAGTATACAGTCTCTCTTCTCTTCCCAGCCTCCAGGTATGGAGGTCATTCAGAACAGTTCTTGAGGATAGACTGTCAATCAGTACACTGCTCCTCCAGTGTGCCCTGAACCTGGCCCAGTGCTCTGTGGGATTTAGCGCAAATAACACCAGATAGTGAACCTTCACTTTATAAAAAATAATAATAATGAGCTTTTGATTTATTTGGAGAGAAAAGGTTTTTGTGTGGAAATTTTAAGAGAGAAACTAAAGACAAGATTTATTAAAAGTATCATACTAAGTGTTAAGGATACAGGCAAGGGAGATGGGGCAATCGAGAGGGGAGCAGAGGTAGAGCTAGGACAGAGGTGGCACAGTCGTAGTAACTGCAGTGCGCAGAGGCCCTCCCCAGCATGTAACAGGTGCTAGGCTAGTCCAAATACACGGGCTGACTCTAACTACTATCGTACATACTGGGTCCATTGTTAGCACATTTCGTACATGAACATGCTGAGCCTGGGTAGAACACAAATCTTGCCCAGCACATAGGCTAGAACATGTGGCACTGTGCTGGGAATAAAAAGGGCTTCCACACTCATGTCCCTATTTGACAGCTATCCTCTCATCTACATTTAAAAGAAGATCTAGAGCTATTGAGGAAGCTGAACTACTTGTGCCTCCAAACTATCCAGGAGTCTGCCGTGGTTCTGCTCATAGCAGTGTGAAGGTCCAGGCTGGCGTGTAAAGGGGGACTGTGTGTGAGGTGAGGGAAGCAGGCCTTGCTTTCAT
Organism: Dipus sagitta; assembly: GCA_036346955.1. Lineage (NCBI taxonomy): Eukaryota > Metazoa > Chordata > Mammalia > Rodentia > Dipodidae > Dipus > Dipus sagitta. The sequence continues at coordinate 31,920,520 of CM070786.1, forward strand.
CTGCAGAAACCAGCGTTCTTGCTCAGAGGAGCAGTCTCATCCTCCCTTCCACAGGTCCAGAAACCATTCTTTTTTTATAATAAAAAATGAATTTAATTTTTAAATGTTATATTCTTATATCCCCTCTCCCGTTTCCAAACTCCAGAGGCTACAGAGATCTCACCACTAAATCACAAACCATTCTTGAATATTCCAGATTGCACATTGGAAGACCTCTTGCAGGGCAAAGGTGGTGTGGAATTGTGTGGTGAGAATTGTCCTTAATCATTTTGGGCAAATTGCAGGTGCTGTTTCCCCAACTGAAAAACAAGGGCCAAAAAGCTCTCAGCATTGCATTTTGGACATACTTTGACCTACAGAAACTCCTCTTCAGAAACTCCTGCTGGTCCAGGACCCAGTTCCTGATCAGCAAGTGCTCCTTTCCTGTCCTGGACCCTCTTATCCTCTGGACAGAAGGTCATCTTCCTCAGTTTTCTTCCTGCTATTACTCAAGATGGGTTCAGAAGTGGACATGGCCTTCCCTGGAAATCTTCCTAAGCTGGTGCCTTGCAGAAGATGAATACTGTGTCAGTTATTTCTCCTTTCTGGAAAAAGTACCTAGGCAGCAGCAGCCAACGAAGGAAAGGGTTTATTTCAGCTTCCAGGTTTGAGGGGAAGTCTGTCATGACGGGACACACGGCAGAACCAGGAGGCGGGGATCTCATCCGGAGAAAGTGGATAGCGATGAGTGCTTCATGCTCCGCTGACTTCCTCCTCTTTATGTCGTCTAGGAGCCCAGCCCATGGGATTATGCTGCCCACAGGGTGGTTGTTCCCAACTCAATTAACCTAAGCTAGAGAAGTTCTCATAGACATGTCCACAGATTTGTTTCCATGGTAATTCTAAATCCTGCCAATTTGACAGCCAGAGATTAACCATCACACTCATCCTTTTAGCATGCCTGTGCTTCCTTGCCTGACCCTAGTGCTATTCTGTGATTCCCTCAAGCTGGGCCCTCCTCTCAGCTCTGCTGTATTCTCTAGGGATGGCCTGCTGATACAAGATCGACAGCCAGCAGTATTTGGCTTAGTGAACATACATGTTTGAAACCCTGGGTGCTAGCAGTATTTTTTTTTTTTTACATAGACATTTTACCTATTTTCCCTGTCCTGTATCAAGTTAAATTAGTTGCCAGAGAAACTTGGGTTCATTCTTGGCCCTGTTGCTTCTTCACTAGCTGATCTTGGGCATGTTAGTTTGAGCATCAGTCTCCTCATTTCCACAGTGGGGGTTCAGAGCTCTCCTGGTTATCAGGATAGTGCTAGGAAAGCACTCTCTCAGTTGGCGGTGTGCTGTACAATGATCATAATTACTGAGCACTAGAACACCTAGCCACAGTGTCTGAGAGTTGATGACATTCCCCCTTCCTTCTAGGAAGTTCAGTAGTTTTGTTCATATGTTCTGTTTTCATCCTTGTCCCTCCATCTCTCTCTCTTGTTCTTTTTTTTTTTTTTTTTCCTGAATGTGGATGTGGCTGTGTGGGCAGACATCACATATAAATATTTGGCTTACTTTGTGAAAACATCTGTTTCTCTCATTGGTCTGTGTATGCTTTTGAAACCAGGACCCCATCTCATTCATCTCAAGCGGCCAGCCTGAAGCTTAATGCAGGCCAGCTCAGAATAAGAGAGAGTAGGCTTTGATATAGACACAAATAAACAAGAGGGTCCACATGTACCAGCACCACAGGTATTGGAGCCTCTAGTCACTGGGGTATAAAGAAGGATCGCCTGGGCTGCCCAGTTAGTGCTTTGCCTCCTATCCTGCTGTCTCAGAGACATGGGGGGGTATGTTCTATTATGACATTTACAGTATTTGAGATGATTGATGTTTATATGCATAAGGATAACCCAAGCTAGGATGACAAAATACTAGGTTGAAACACCATGTTATTTTTATTTGTTATGTCGCCCAACTGGACTCTGTGGCAATGGTTCCACGGGTGAAAGTAGGTTTTGGGAAAGGCCCATGGGGAGCTTTGAGCTTGGGGAAAACACTAAACTGGAGTCACCGGTGCTGTATAGGGCACAGGACTGAGTTATGTGAGCTGTGGGCATCATAGGCAGGAGGCAAGAGGGGTCAGTGGTCAGAAGAGAATGCCTTTTGTGGGAATTAGGCCAATGCAGACATGCCCTGGGCCTTACTCTGTAGCCTAATCAGTAGTGGTGGTTACTCACCTCCTGTTACTCTCTGAGATCAAGAAGATAAAGAAAATTCCAGATATCAGAGGTACCACTGTATGACACGAACTTACACACATGATGTGAATTTATAATTATAGAGCTTGGAAATTTATAGGAAAATGCTACATTGTGCATGAAAGACCCCAAAGTCTTGTAAGAAAAGTTGACAGGATTAGGAGAAGACAGGGGAGAATTATCCAATTAAAGGGGCCTTGAAGGGGTGAATAGTCATTGGGTAAATGGATGGGAGAAAGGATAGGACAGGTCAATGCAAGATGGTAAGAATGTCCATGCCTGGTGCACAAGCAGGCAGTATTAATTCTATTTCTGCATAGACTCCAAGCTAATGAAACAGCAAATGCTTATTGAATGCATGCCGTCTGCCAGACAGTATCTTGAAGCTCTTCACATATGCCACTTGGTTTAATCCTCATCCCAACTGTAAGAGGAAGAACTGGAGGCTCCAAGGAGGAATGTAACTTGCTCAAAGTCTCACAGCTTAGAGATGGCACTTCCAAACTCAGAACATTGTGATTGACATGAATTCCCCACCTCAAGTGACTTCCTGAGCGGCATGATTTGATGTTGGCTTGAGGAGGGGTCTGAGGGAGGTGAGAGAGGCTCTACTGGCCCCAAAGGCAACTCTTCACTCTCTGAAAAAAAAAATGGTTGAGTTTGACTTCAAAATTAGTCCATGAGTCACGTTTTCTGGAAGCCTCACTCTTGGACTGCCTGCTTGATGGCGAGTGAGCCTGATCTGCCTCCTCTTGTCCAGGTATCCTGAAGTCCCTCAGCCTCCTGCTGCCCATGGCCTTGAGCAGAGAAGGCAGTTAGCTTCCTGGGTGATGTGTGGATGAGTGTCTTGCGCCAGAAAGACTGTGCAGCTGGTTGGCTTCCTGTGATGCTGGTTCTTTTGGGGTATACCTGGTCCCCCCATGACTCCCCTGAACCAGGCAGTTAATAAAGGACACCACAAATGGATGGACACTGGGAGAGTGAGAAAGGGGGCTTGCCAGCCTGTGTGACAGGAGTGGGAGGAGGTGGTTCAGAAGGGGAAGCAGACACTGCAAGCTCGTCAGTCTGCTTTTTTTCTTCTATTTCTGTGTACTTGAGGATGGCCTTGAACTACTGATCCTTTAGCTTCCACCTCTTGAGTGCTGAAATTACAGGCATGCGCTGCCACACCTAGCCCAGCCTGCTTTGCTGTGAATGTCATGTCAGGAGTTTACGTGTGTCACTTGTGCTTTTCATGAATACTCATTCCACAGATTGGCATACAAGCATCACAGGATATGCAATCCAATGTCAGGGAGGAATTCTGTCTGGCCAGCCACATGACCTCTAGGATGATGGCCACCTGAAGCTCATGCTTCTCCCCACTGAGGCGTTTTCTAACTGCACGTTGTCTCTAAGACCTCCTCAGGCCCTTGTTTGTTCCTGTTCCCTTCTCTCTGCTCACACCTGCCGACTTGACCATTGATTGTTTTCTGCTGTGTGACTAGATAGGTGAGCTGGGTAAATGGCTTAGCCTTCCTGGCCTCAGTTTCCTTACGTAAAAAATGAGGATTATAAAGACATATGCCTCACTGTTTGGCTATGAGAATTAATATCTATAAGCACCCAGAACAGTGCTCAGCACATAGTAAGTTCTGGAAAGAAGTAAACACTTAATATTTGGAAAGTCCATTGGGAGAAGATTGAGTTGAAGACAAACACATCCACAGGCTTTTATGCCAGCTTTCTAACCTGTAAGCCCATTTCACTCATCCAAAATTTACTTATTGCCTGTCTCTTCTTAAGATGCTCCAGGGTGCCACCAGCTCCATGTATCTCCACCAAAGCTCTCGTCTTCCCTCTGAGACTCTCCTTCTTGACTCCATTTAGTGAAAGGAATCCTTCTCATTTTTCATCTCTCCATACCCATCAACTCTGACTTCCATCATGTCCCTTTGGTTTTATCTGGAAAGATCTAGAACCTATCGTTATGCCCATCAGCACTTCTTTGCTCTTCCTTGTGAATATCTCTTGGAATTGAAGCAGTGAGGCATATGTCTTTATAATCTTCATTTTTTAATGTAAGGAAACTGAGTCCATGAAGGCTAAGCCATTTATCCAGCTCACCTATCTAGTCACACAGCAGGCCTGCAATTTGAACCCACACTCTAGTTTCATAGTCTACCTCTAATCCACGATGCCAGTGATTCTCAGCCATGGGTGCACAACAGAGCCACTCAGTTCTACAGATGATTCAGGATGATAGAAACCACATACCAAGATGTGGGAAGGACTTGCGTCCCGAAGATGCCATGGGAACTTGCACTGGGAGAGGCTGTAATGCTGCTTCTGGGAATGCTTAATTGCCTAAACTTGGACTTACTCCTTTGGAACTAGTGCATTGAATGGTCATGTGGAGATTATTGACTTAAAGAAACACTACACATTACTTTTGTGTCTTCTGCCACTTTGTATTTCCATGATGACTGTTTTATGATGTGGATAAATAACAACCCTTCACTCAGGTTTCACTACTGTGAGGTGCCAAGGAGAGGCCTCAGCTCAGTGGTTTGACTCTACTGATCAGCTTCAATATGCAGGGTCAACCGCTCACAGCCTCTGAGTATCTGTTTACCATAGGCAGGAATGGTCTCATGACTCCTCCCTCCCCCACCCAAGAAAGCTTAGGTATACAGAGTGAAGTGGTTCTGCATGTCCTAGAAGGGAGAAAATGCCTAAGAAAATAAAATGGTAATTTTTAATAAATTTGTCTTGAGACTTTGGGACTCCAAACCCCAAACAAAGCCTTATATCTTTCTCTATCTTGTCTTACAGACTTAGTTAATTGTATTTTGTGAAGTTTGAATTTAGCACAGAGTCGCTTTCCCGTTCTTTGATGTACACAGCCTGCATGTTTCACACATCTGGTGGTCACCATTGTTGCAGTCATGTTCGCATTGCTAGTAGAAATCACCCAACCAAGAGCAGCTTGTGGAAAAGAGAGATTTATTTTGGCTTACAGACTCAAGGGGAAGCTCCATCATGGCAGGGGAAAATGATGGCATGAGCAGCGGGTGGACATTACCTCCTGGCCAACATCAGATGGACAACAGGAACAGGAGAATGTGCTAAACACTGGCAAGGGGAAACTGGCTACAATACCCATAAGCCCGCCCCCAACAATACACTGCCTCCAGGACGTGTTAATTCCCGGATCTTCATCAGCTGGGAACCTAGCATTCAGAACACCTAAGTTTATGGGGAACACCTGAATCAGACCACCACACCATGGTTATGCACTGAATGCAGCAGTTGCAGGCCCATAAATTTTCAGGAAGAACCAGTAAAAACTGTTAATACGATGTCAAGTTGATGCGTCCATTTTCCAATTTTCATGGATAACTGCATTGCAGCAAATTAATTAAAATAGATAAATGTTAATCTAATGCATGTCTCCTTGTAATTAATGAAATAGAACCATTACAGGAGCATTTGATTTATTATTTTAATTTATAAAATGCTGAATTTTTCCATAAAATTAGATATAGTAATAGGAGATGCTGACCCATATATAGCATTAGGAAAAATAATCACATTTCTATAAATTAATCACTCTCTAAAAGGATATAGTTCATTAACACCATGAACTGAAAGTGTTAGATGTAAATTAGATTAACCTTTTTAGTGACACTTCCATTTATATTGTGCATTCTTTTCAAACTCAAAGCACTTTACATATATTAATTCAATTAACCCTCCCCAGACCCTTGTTAAGTAAGTACATATATCAAAGTTGGAAGGGAGGAGAAATGAAACCCTTCAAAAATACCATGTCCTGGTCTTAGGATGTGTTATTTATGCTTTTTTTCCCTGCAGCAGTAGTTTCTGTGGACTTAGATGACTCAGGAACAGGGGTAGGTGTTCATGCTCTCTCACTCATGCTGCTGGGAAACATTTAACATTCTACTCCAAACCCGAAGCTAAAGATGCTTCTTTGCCTCACGCTTGGGCCAAACGCTCTAAGGAAACCTGTGCTTTTTTTTTTTTTTTTTTTTTTTTTTTCTGAGAGAGACAGACAGAGAGAGAAGAGGCAGAGAGAGAGAGAGAGAGAGAGAGAGAGAGAGGATGGGTGCGCCAGGGCCTCCAGCCACTGCAAACGAATTCCAGACGCATGCACCCCCTTGTGCATCTGGCTAACGTGGGTCCTGGGGAGTCGAGCCTCGAACCAGGGTCCTTAGGCTTCACAGGCAAGCGCTTAACCGCTAAGCCATAAAATGCATCCCGTCAATTTCACATTTGGTGGGTGGAGGACAGGCCTTTTCAAGTGCGTGGAGGTGGCTAGATTTCCATGGTTCACTTGGGTACCCAGAGGCCAAGGGGTCCACTTGCTCCCTCTGGAGTCAGCCGCTGGTCAAACATCATCCCCTGCACTTGACCATCTGGACTCAGAGGACAGTGTGGAACTGTTGTTCCAGATCTGGAGATAGAAGCAGAGAAGCGAGGAATAGCAGGGAGGTGGGGGTGGGGCAGAGCTTTGTCTTGCTGCCTCATAGCCTCTCCTGGGGTCTGCCCTAGGGAAGGACAGGATTGCTGTTCCTTCACCTGCTGGGGTAGACCTAGCATGAGGAAAGATTCATGGCCCATCCAACCCCAAAGCCTGTTTCTCAGGGGATGTTTGCAGAGTGAGGAGCTACATCTCCAGTTGTAGTATATCACTAGGCTCACCCCATCTTCCACAAGGCCACGCCTATTTGAAGCACTGTCTGTCATTGCAGGGGACCTTGGAGATAGGTAGGCTGTTGGGGAGAGCAAAGGCACAGAGGATCTTGCGGGTTAGAATCTTACGAATATTCAAAGGAGGAGAATTAGCATTTCCCCAGCTTGAGTGGATGTGTTTCGTGGCTTGAGGATATACAGGTTTATGTTCCCAACTTTCTGTCCCTTCAAGTTCTCAAACCCACACGCAATGTTCGGAAGAGTTTTAGACTACATTCCACATGCAAATCAGGCCCCTTTGGAACGCAGTAAGTGTCACATAAGCCTGCTTTGTAACTAATGCTGCCAAACCGACTAAGTGTAATGGTTAACTCAGAGGGATGACTCAGCCATGGCTAGACATGAAATCAAGTGGAGAAGTATAATTTTAGAATGTGGAGAATTCCACCTGCCTCTGTAGTTTGAGCTGCCTTTTATCCTGTCAGCCAGTGTACAAGGTCTGATGAAGTCTACCTGGTGTGTTGCAGTTATCTTCTTGTTGCTGGGATGAACACCCAATCAGAAGCCGCTTATGGGAGGAAAGGGTTTATTTCAGGCTTCTGGAGTCCAGGGAAAGCTCCATCATGGCTGAAGAAAGTGGCTCACTTCATTATCCATACATAGCAGAGGCAGTAGCCAGGACCAGCAAGCATAAGCTGGCTGTGAACACTGAAGACCTGGACTCGAGATCTGCCCTCAGTGCTGAACCTCCTCTGGCAGGGCTCAACCTGCTGGAGACTAAGCAGGAAGTTTAATCAGAAATACCTTAGGCTATGAGGCCATCATCCAAACCACCACGAGGTCTAAGAATCTCACTCCCTTGTGCTCGCCAACACTTTTCAGCCTGCGTCTTTGCTGCAAATGGTCTCAGCTTCTCCTCTTTATGCCACCACTTAGGAGAGATGGAGAATCAGGGTTTAGAGCCAAAAACTGAATTAGAGCCAAATTATTACTCAGGAAAGTCAGAATGCTGGAGAATGGGGAAAATGCTGCCTTTGCAGTGCATGATATTTTAAGAGTTTTCTTTTTCTTTGTGGTGGTATATTTGTTTGTGGCCATGTGGACTATCACTTGGAACTGAAAAGGAAGCTATGATCATTCGTAATCAATGTGAAAGAATACTAAGACCTGGGTTGCATCCTTCCCTATCTTTCTTTTTGTTGTTCTTACTGTTTTTTTTTTCCTTCCCAAAGGAAAACCAATTATTTCAGTTTTATTGCGCCATCATCAGAAATGTCAAGATGGCCATTTCTTGATTATTAATTTTAGAATTATATTTAAGACATCTCAGTGATTTATACTTCTTTTAATTAGAAGTCATGAATAAGGCATTTTTATTGCACTTATATCTTTTTTCTCTTTTGCTCAAACTCCTGCCCCATCTCCATTCCAATCTTACAGAAGTAAAATTTAAGCTCTCCTGAGGAGGGGCACTCAAGTCACAACTGGCTAATTTTTTTAAAATTATGAACTTTTATATGAGAACAAGGAGTGTGTTGGTCATATTCCCATTTGTTATCCTTTTATATCCCCCATCCCCTGGCCCCAGTCCATTGAAGGTCTTCCTATAAGTATCCACCCTTGTCCCATCACTTTGTCCCAAAGCACACAATAGGAAAGGGGACTATGGAAGAATTGTTGCCACAGCCTTTAGTATTTATCTTGTCCCATTCTCCCCACCCTGTAGTATCTCTGCTTGCTCCCACACTCATGATCTCTCTTCTTATCCTTGGTGGCACCAAAGGCTTTTTCTTTAACTGCTTAACATACTGGAATAGTAACAAGAGTCATCACCTTGGTAATGATAGGATGCATTTCTTATTCCATTGAGAAATACGAGTGAAGGCATTTCTCAAAAATGTGGCTATGCCCACTGATCAGAAACAGCCAGTATTACTGAAGACAAGGGCTTGTTTAAGCCACATCTTCAAACCAAGTCACCTGGCTAACTTAAACTGAGTGGCCTCCAACATAGGAAATTTGAGGGGCCATGGCATTGACCCCAAGTCTTCCTGAGACTAGGGTTCCATGCCCTACTTGCATCCTCTTCTCAAGGAGGCCACATCTCTGACCTTGACACATGGTCATAGCACACGATACGTGATCTCATCTTGCAACGTTTGGGGTAAACATGTGGTGGTAGCATTCTAGCTGTGTGACAGAGTGAGGTGCTGTAGGTAGACATGTAGGGCAGACAGGTCTCTGCTCCGGTGGTTAAACCATATACCAGGAATAACAGTTTTTGGGACTCCCCGCTCCAGGGATGTGCCTGTGGGACATAGCTTTTGTTATCTAAAAGCTAGTGGTGGCTTTTCATATACCCTTGGGGATCATGATATTGCCCAGGCTGAATATAGCTCTGTTGGATGTATTTTCAGACTTGGAGGCTAATAGAGTAGACACGTTGTGCTTAACCTTGGCAACTTCTGTGGCTGGGGATGTAGACACTTTGGTGTTCTCTCTCCTGTGGTCCAAGGGAACTTTAGAAAACTTTTAACTGACCACTTAAATGCCTAGAGAGAGTCCCTAGGAGCTAAGGGAGGCTCTGCCATCTACTATGGGTGTGGTAGTTTGAATAGATAGCCCCCAATATATTCAGTCCTTTCTTTCTTTATTTATTTGTTTTGGTTTTTCGAGGTAGGGTCTCACTCTAGCCCAGGATGACCTGGAATTCACTATGTAGTTTCAGGGTGGCCTCGAACTCTCAGCAATCCTCCTACCTCTGCCTCCCGAGTGCTGGGATTAAAGGCGTGCGCCACCACGTCCGGCTATATTCAGTTCTTTATTGTTTGTAGTTTGCATCTGCAGCCACCTGGCTGGAGGCAGTGTCACTGGGTGGATATTAAGGTGTGGTGGTAGGTTTCAGATTTCAATCTAAAGATATGCAAAATGTGCCTAGAAGGAGTTCCTGAAGTGTGCCGTGGCCTTTGGCTTTTGGGCTTGTGCTTCTCTCTCTCTCTCTCTCTCTGCTTGGTACTGTGAAGGCAGGCCAGCTTCTTCTGCCATTGTGGAATTTCCCCTGGATCTGTAAGCTTCAATAAATCCCTTCCTCCATAACTGTTCCTGGTCTGCAAGTTTATTTCAGTGAACCTGAAGCTGTCTGCTGCAATGGGGCACATCCTTCACAGAAGCATCACATGGATATGGTGCATGCAGCTTCATGCCTTTCTTTGTTTGACCACATGGCTTCTTGACTGTGACCATTTGAAGGCAGGGTAGGGTGGCTTCTCTGGACCACTCAGCCTTTCACTCCCCAACCCAGCTGTACATAGAACCCTGGTTTTAAACATCTGTTGTTCTTTGCGTGCTCTTCATTGCCCTGGGAAAATTTTGTCTCTTGTCTAGTGGGCATGGTGAGGGCAGCCAGGCCTCTGTGTGGGGGCCTCACACCTCAGACAGTATCTGATGATCCAGATTCTCCTTACTTGCTGCTATAGCTCCCTAGCTTACCAATCTTTTCATATTCACTCCTGTTCTCCACAGCCATTGGTGGGTCTTCCACACACATGTCCACAGTGGTATGCCTGAGCAGAATTCCTCTGTGTTATTTTCTGACTTTCAGAATAGTCTGTATTCATTGGCATACCTCAGAAGACCTGTATTCAGTGCTACCTGTTCCTGTGCTGGAAGGTTAGCTGTCTTTGGGCACAGATCAATGTGCAGCCCGGTGCCTGAGAGAGAAGAGGCCCTCCCACACTTTCTCCTCCCACTTCAGTTTCATCTACAAATTGACCCCATCTCTGTCCTACTGGGCTTCCTTGCGCTTCTGCTGCTGCACACCCTATTCAGTTGGAATCCTTCATGTTTTGTCCTGACTGGCCCCCTAGAAGAAGCCTTCATACTATTGGCACATCCTCCTGGACTGTATCCCTGGGCACTTCTTGGGCTTCACGAGGAGTCTTCCCCTCCTCTCTATGTAGCTCCTATACAGAGATGTACTGGTGGCTTCCAGTAATGGTGATCATCATTGTCCAACTGAATCTCCTTCTCTAGACTGTAACTTCTCATTTCTGGGTCCCCAAATACAGTCTTAAACAGAGTAGGTTGATAGAGCTTCCTATAATCCATCTCTTTTCTCTGGTATGGGGGATGTAACACTGGGACATAGTTTTTTCTTACTCTCTCTCTCTTTCAGGTCCTGGGATCTATAGTGCCCATCTCCTCAGCACATGCATGGCATAAAAAGGCTACCAGAGCTGGAGATCAGAAGTCAGCATTCCAAGTAGGGCCTAATGGATATCACCAGCCTGAGCTGGAACACTCAGAGATGGGGATAGTAGATTTGTTGGGTGAGAGACAGAGTAGAAAGCTAGAGAGCCAGGGCCCTGGTTGTCAGTGGCTAATGGCTATGGGGGTCAATTCCTAGAATGTGTATCCTCCTTAGCAGATTAATGTAAATTACACTTGCTGTCAGTGAAGTTACATAGTCCTAAGTTCCCCCTGTGCATTGTAGCTCTGAACACAGCACACTGGGAGAATGTTGTCTGTCACGCGCTAGTGAGAATTGAGTTGTAACCATTGGCTGCTGCACTGAACGCCCTCCCATGTTGCCTTTTGAATTCTCCTTGTTCCCATCAGCATTCTATTAAACCCCAGACTGTACAAGTCCTAAGTGGATAAAGCATGTCTTGCTTTCCAAACAGGTCGTTAAAAACGATTTGCAATTTATGATATCAGATGCACACATGCATAGAGGTAAGAATGAGGTTTTTAATTGGAAAAGCTTTGTCATCAATTAAAGTGGGATGGTCACATGTGATGAGACTTGAGGATTTCTAAGCCCACAGCTAGGGCAGCAGGGGATCAGGAGGAGGGGTTGATTTCTGGGTGAGTTGAGCTTTCCAAGTTGTGCATGTAGTCCTCAGAAATGGGCAAGTAGGAATCTCTCTGAAGCCAGACCTTTATTCCTGGATCTGAGGATGTACTGGTTTGATTCTCAGCACTACAGCATTGGTTCTATACACAGGGAAATGCCACCTTTCTCTAAGGATGTGCTGGTTTGATTCTGAACATTATATAATTGGTACTATGTACAGGGAAATACCACTTTTCTCATGAAAATCTAAGTTCAGAACTCTAAGGTTAGTGTTAAGAGAGACATCACCCAAGGGACAATCCTCAAAAGCATTGGTTATGGGCTGTGGCTTGTGATGATGGATAATTTTCTAGAAGTTCAGATTTTGCCTATGAAACACTTCCTCCTAAAGTAGGGTTGTTATCTAAATAATTCTGTTGTTCCTCACATGGGCTGGGGTAAGGCCCAGACAGAACCTCTCTCTTCCATAACTTGCTCAAACAGAAACAACATTATCATTGAGATAACAAGGCTGGGACTCGTATCAAACAGGTCTTACTAAGGTCTTAGGGTGTGCAGCATTTACCTCCAAATTTTCTGTAACAGTTACCTTCCATTGCTAAACAAATGGAAGGAAAGTGTTTGTGTCAGCTTACAGTTTCCAGGGGAAGTTTAGTCATGGCATGGCAAGCATGGCAAGAGCAGCAGCTGGTGTCATGTCTTGTCACATCAGCTAGGACAAGCAGCATGAGTGAGCCAGCTAGCTTTGGCAAAGGGGCTTATAGCAGACAACTTCAGATCACTGAGATTAACCTCCAGACCATGCACAGTTATGGAGGAAAGGATATTTATATCATCATTACGCCCTACCTCATGCCGCGTCTCAGCAGAAGCTCATGGAATTGTGTGCAATTCATGACCACTCTGCACTCTTTTTCATGCTTTCAAAACTAATACCAGGACACAGCCATATTATTAATTCAGGAACGAAATAAATTCTAGCCTTGGAAAGCAGGTTCCTTCTCCAGTCTCCAAAGCAGTTTGCATTTCTATCATAGTCTTTCTTCAGGCATCCTCTCCATTGTTTTAGCGTTAAGCAGTTGGGCCATCTTCTTTAAGAACCCTAACGTGTTTGACAGTAGCAGCTTCATTAGCCTAAAACCAGTCTCAGTGCCTGTAATTTTAACTTACTTGAGATTTTACAAATTAAAATCTTAAATCTCTCAGTCCAATATTTTTAGCCAAGCAAATCAGTCCATTACAAATTTAATCTTGATAAAACTGTTTGGGTCTGGGCAGCATAATGCAACCAGCCCTTATGCCAGTATCTCAGTTTCAACAAAGTCCACTGCAGTCTTTCCTTCCCCTTAGAAAGTTCATAAGCCAAGCCTCCAAAAACAATTCTCACTGCACTAAACATTCTCAAACTCTCATCAGAATAGTCCATAAAATTTGGCTTACCACTCCAGAAGGCATCTTCAGTTGTAAGTATCAAGGCCATGTCCATTCTTCCAAAACAAAAGTTCCAAAAGACCAAAATCCACATTATTAGAATCATCTCACCCCACTCCTGGTACCATTTTATGTAGCAGTTAGCTTCAGGTCACTGAGATGAACCTCCAGACTAGGCACAGTTATGGAGGAAGGGATATTTATTGAAGCTTACAGATCCAGGGGATCTTCCATAATGGTAGAGGAAGTTGGCTCCTCTTAAAGGACCAGGCAGAGAGAGAGAGAGAGAGAGAGAGAGAAAGAGATCACAAACCAAAAGCCACACCACATTTCACACTTCCGAAACTCCAGGAGGAACTCAGCACTTTGCATGTCTTTAGATTACAGTGTCCAATCCACCACCACACCATAGGGCTGGACTTCCCAGTGATACCTCCTCCAGCCATATGGCTAGAAACACAAGAAGTTTTAATAAACTCCTGAATCTATGGGGGGGGGGGCGTTTATTAAAACTACCATAGGCTGGACTATAAAGTACCAAGACCTACCCCCAGTAACACTCCCCTTCCAGGAAGGTTCCACCAGCAAGGGATCAAGTATGAGGTATGAGGTATAATCACATGAGGCTATGGAGGACATTTTACTTTCAAATCATCAGAGGGTGGGTAACAGGGAATAAACAGACAGCATATTGGAGCCTATGACTTCTTTTTACAACATGTATTTTTATAGTGACACTGTTATTTCCCTGAAAAGCAATTTCTGAATACTATTTTCTATGAATATACGTAACTTTAATTCCAATGAACTATGTCTTTTGTTCATTAAATTCTAACAGTTTCTTTAGAGAGACAGAGAATTGGTGTGCCAAGACTTTAGACACTGAAATTGAACTCCAGGCACTTGCACCATCTAGTGTGCATGTATGACCTTGTGCTTGCCTCACCTTTGTGCGTCTGGCCTACATGGGATCTGGAGAGAATTGAATCTGGGTCCTTGGGCTTCGCAGGCAAGCACCTTAACTGCTAAGCTATCTCTGCAGACTGAAAATGCTTTTTATTAATATTTTATGTATTCCAACATATACCCAGCTATATTAAAGGAAGGAATGAGATAGAGACTTTTATGAATTCAGCAATGGCATGTGAGTCACTGAATCCAGTAGCCACAGACAAACACCTCCAGGTGTGCAGTAGATTGGTGGTGACATGACTTTTACAACTGGTGAAATGTTTCTGGTAACACTCCAAACTAGACAAGACACCTGCTGGTGCTGACTCTTAGAATGGAAAACTCAGATCTATTAGAGCCCCACAAAGAACATCTAGCTGACCCACTCTAGCATGGCTGGAGTCAAAAAGAGAATTTTAGAGCTCTAGGTGGCATGCTGAGGGATGTTCAGGCAGAGCTCCTCTCCACACACGTTCTGAGATGGATCTTATATGTGCTCACAGGCTGAAATAGCTTTAAAAGGTACATAACTTTGTGTAGCTATAGTCTTATGATGGACCTTCAGGGACAAACAAGTCAGCAGTCTTTAAAAGATTTTGTGTTGCTATTTCACCTAAGTTGGTCATGGCAATTACTACCTTTAATCAGAAGTTGTGATCACCCTCATGAATCCCTTATGAGGTAAAGTCTAATAACATTCCCTCATTCAAGAAGGGGGAAGGCTCAGGTGACTCACAGGACTCAGGAGAATTCATGAGATCTTATGAAGCCCCTCCCTTCCATGAAGTTATACATAAGGTGGACAGTGGACTCCAGGTTGGGAACCGTCAGTAGTGTGGCTGCCTGTAAGTTGCCCAGAAGGCTTTTCAGTTGTGTAGCTGCCCATAGATCACCCAAGGCACTTCTCAGTAATGTTGCTAACTGTGAGTCATCCAAGCTTCTGCAAATAACTCCAGTAAACTCATTGGTTCACCAAGTTGGATTTGGAAGTAATTGATTCTTTTGTTTCCTGGTGCGATCTCTATCTGGGTTGAACTGATATTTCCTTGCATCTGCCCAGGAAAACTTATGAAACACAGGGGAACTTCCATATGATAATAAGGGACCTATCCCTAGTGGATATGTTAGGAGAGTACATGGATCCCGTAATCTGTGTGCTAGAACATCATTTAGATCAACTGGACCAAGGAACATTTCTTTGCCCAGGGAAATATGGAGACAATATTTGTTCTTCCCATGTGCTGCGTCTCTTCCTCACCCACAGAAGTGTTAAGTGAGGCCAGTGGACAACAGCAGTCTTTATTCACCTGGAGTAGGTGACCTTTGGATCATATATGAAACTGAAGCTTAAAGGGGATCTGGATTAAGCCATTGTAACCAAGAGGGAATGAGAAGCTGTGAAATCTATAAAATTGGGCTGGATTACATTTCAAGCAATTGGCATTCATTGGGACAGAGGAGCTTTACAGTGCTGTAGGGGCAAAAATAACATGATCTTGCACATCTAGCCCAACAGTAGACTCCAACAACTGGCTAAACTGTTTGTTATGGTCAGTACTGATATTCCAGAGATAAAACCTTGTTATATTGATGGAAAAGTCCTTCATGTTCTTGTGGAAATTTAGAGGGAAGAAGATTTTGATTTTGTGTGATTTTAGGTGTGATTTAATTTTTCTTTCTTCCTTTCATATAAGCTTGAGGTGCTGTTAAGGAAGAAACTGATTGCAAAAGAGAGATTCAGTAACTTTGAGATGAAAATGCAATTTAATATTTTGATTTAATAGAGAATGCTATATCCCTTTAATAAGTGGTTTGGTGACATTTGGTAGTTCTGTAATATTTGACTTAGAATTGAGTTTATAAAAATTTCAGCCCAACAGTAACTTTGGGGCACTAAGGGATGTGTGTATTTCTGAAATGAAAAGACCTGGGTGACATTCTGATTCTAAAATCAACATCATCTCTTATGCGTCTCCATATTTTCAATTATAATGGACGATGAGCTGTGAATTTGAAAGTGACTTTCCTGGAAGCTCCCGCACAGACCAGCCTGTGTGCAATAAATAAGGAGGCACCCTTCTGACTTGACTTACTAAATAATTTCTTCTGAGAATGTTTCCCACCCCAACTTTGCTACTCACACTGGGTCCTTATTGTATGTTTGCAGAAAGAAGAATCCTATTTTAACTTTAACTTAGGGAATTTGCATCCTGATTCTCCAGGAATGGTTGAACTTCCAAAAACAAACCAAAAATTCGTGGCAGCAGAAATGCCCGCGATTATATGAAATACCTCTGATGGGCAGTGTGGTGGTTTGAATAGAATAGATGGCCCCCAATATATTCAGTTGTTTGTTTGTAGTTTGCATCTTTAGCCACCTGGCTGGAGGCAGTGTCATGTGTGGATCTTAAGGTGTGGTGGTGGGCAAAGTGTGCCTAGCTGGAGTTCCTGAAGTGTGCTGTGCTGTGCTGTGGCTTTTGGCTTGTACTTCTCTCTCTCTGCTTGGTCCTGTGAAGGCAGGGCAGCTACTTCTGCTATTATGGAACTTCCCCTGGATCTGTAAGCTTTAATAAATATCCCTTCCTCCGTAACTGTGCCTGGTCTGGAAGTTCATCTCAGTGAACCTGAAGCTGTCTGATACAGAACTTGGTACCGAGGAGTGGGGTGAGATGAACCTGACTATGTGGATGTTGATCTTTTGGAGCCTTTGTTTCAGAGGAATAGGCATGGACTTGGTGCTTGCAACTGAAGATGTCTTCTGGAGTGGTAAGCCAAGTTTTATGGACTATTCTGATGAGAGTCTGAGAATGCTAAGTGCAGACAGCATTGAACTTCGGGGCTTGGCTTATGAGCTTTCTAAGGGGAAGGAAAGACTGCAGAGGACTTTGTTGGAACTGGGCTACTGGCATAAGGGCTGGCTTGCGTCCTTATGCCCAGGTCCAGAGTGTTTGATCAAGGTTAAATTTGTAATGGACTGATGTGCTTGGCTAAAGATATTGGACTGAGAGATTTAAGATTTTAAGGTGGAAAACCTCAAGCAAGTTAAAATTACAGGCACTGAGACTGGTTTTAGGTTACTGAATCTGCTATTGTCAAACACATTAGCAATCTTAAAGGAAGATGATCCAACTGCTTTACATTAAAACAATGGAAAGGATGCCTGAGGAAGGACTCTCATAGAAATGCAAACTCTTTTGGAAAGAGTTGACTGGAGAAGATGTTGTGCCAAGTCCCCTGACCAGGAGCCAAGACCCCCGGTCACCCAGGAGTCACCCAGAGAACCGCCACAGAAGCCGAGACACTCGAATGTAAAAGCAACAGGTTTCTTTATTGCAAGCCTAGGCCTGGGCTCCATCCCTACAGTCCGCCACAGTGGTAGTAAGGGAAAGAGCCCCTTCCTTTTGGGAGAAGGGGTTCATATAGGAATTCGAACAAAGAAGTAGGGGATAGATACATGATTGGTTGATTTAAACAGTTTTGATTGGCTTGGGGTTTCAGCGGGCAAAGTTGGGGGCAGGAGCTAGGGGCACTCCAGGCAGGTGAGGTAATCTCCATTGTGATGGGCTAAGTAAACAGTTAGTTTCTTATCTAAGCAGGTGGTCGGAGGCCAGAGGTCTCCACAGTGGAGTGTTTCTGCAATGTCCTTGAAATGGAGATTCCCCAGAAACTTTAGGGAGAAAGGCAGCAATTTAGCAAACAAGCAAAGTTTACAGAAGCAGAGGTCAGCACGTTAGCCAGCTAGTTCTCTATCTAAGTCAGGCCTGGGCCTTTTTACTTAAAATGGTTATATTTGGCCTTTCAAAGGAACCTGCTTTTCAAGGTTATGATTTATTTCATCTGTGAATTAAGAATATGGCTGTGTCCTGTGCACCTGGTATTGGTTTCAGAAGCATGAAAAATGCATGGAGTGGCCGTTAATTGCACATGCTTCCAGGAGCTGCCGCTGAGATGCTGCATGAGGTAGGGCCTGATGCCCTGATAGGCTGAAAGAGCCTTTGGAAAATGTGAGGAGTGGTCATGAATTGCACACGGTTCCAGGAGCTGCTGCTGAGATGTGGCATGAGGCAGGGCATGATGTCCTGATGGGCTGAAAGAGCCTTTGGAAGATGGACCGTGGTTTGCATGAAGACCCGAAGATGTTTTGTATATACCAGGACTGTGCAAGGGCTACCATAGAGCACACTGTTGGCCTGGGATGGAAGTGTTCCCCGGGTACTCTGCCCAGCTGGAGGGGTGGAATTGGAAAGTCTGGAGACTGTTAGTCTCTGGATATATTGAACTTGAACTGCAGACGTTTGATGTTTGTTTGATGGTGGTTGAGTTTGCATTGTTTCAATCTCTCCTTGCTATGCCTTGTACCAGTTGAAAATGTTTACTCTGTGCCTTTATATGTTAGAAGTGTTTAACTTGTTTGATTTTACAGGTCTTAATATCTTAAATTGGTCAAGACTGTGGAGACCTTTGAAATTGAACTGAGTACAATTTACAATGTGTTATATCAATCTATTGGGGGCCAGGGGTGGAATGTGGTGGTTTGAATAGAATAGATGGCCCCCAATATATTCAGTTGTTTGTTTGTAGTTTGCATCTTTAGCCACCTGGCTGGAGGCAGTGCCATTGTGTGGATCTTAAGGTGTGGTGGTGGGTTTGAGATTTCAATCTAAAGATATGCAAAGTGTGCCTAGCTGGAATTCCTGAAGTGTGCTGTGGCTTTTTAGGCTTGTGCTTCTCTCTCTCAGCTTGGGCCTGTGAAGGCAGGCCAGTTTCTTCTGCCATTATGGAACTTCCCCTGGATCTGTAAGCTTCAATAAATATCCCTTCCTCCATAACTGTGCCTGGTCTGGAAGTTCATCTCAGTGAATCTGAAGCTGTCTGATACAGGCAGACAAAAGTACTCCTAACAGAAAATTGGGAGAGTAAAGCAGATGGCTAGGATGCAGTGTTCTAGCATCTCTTTGGCATTTCAGAATACATTCAGGCCATTTTCAAGTAGACTATATATTAAGCTCCTAATATGGAACTCTTAGACAGTCATTAAAGTCACTGCTACAATCAGACAGTCCTAAGATACAGTGATTTACGGGTTACTGGGCTTTTCTTTTTGCCCCCCTCCTCCCGTGGGACTTAGAGTTCCCGGACCTCTCTGTATCACAGTTGGGTGGTCATAAAGCTAAGTTGGAAATAACCTCATATTCTATGCATAGCCAGCTGAGGATGGCCAAGGGCTGGCCAAATCACCCACTGGGCTGAGCTGGAGTAGAACAGTGCTGAGTGAAGTAGAAGCTGCTTCTAGTAGCTTAGAAGTTGAAATTTTTGGAGGGGACATGAACTTCAGGCTGTGTTCCACACGAGTCTTGACCTCCTTTTTGGAATGCAATCTCATCAGGTTCAGTAAGGTACAGGTTGCATAGAAGTTAGAGATAGTCCAGGGATATGCGTGTGTGTGGGGAATAGGTGTCTGTGTCACAGTGTGGTTGTCATGGCCTCTGTCAGTGCCCTGGCCATGTCTTCTGTGTGTATATGCAGCCTGATATCCAGTAGCAGTAGCCTTTTGCCTGTGGCATCTGTATGGCCAAGAGAATCCCCTGCTTATGGGCGTAACTATGTCATGAGTTACATGGTCTTCCAATCCCTCACCCTCTGGCTGTAAAGTGAGTTCAACTTAACGTTTTCAGGATCTGTCTTTACCAGTGGAGGATAGTACTTGGCAGACAAGTATCCATTCTCCTCATGTAGAGAACATCTGAGGGATTGTACTCAGGGTCCCTGAGCTCCAGTTATCTGTGGTGGTCACTAGCTTCCTTCCCTTCCTCAGTCACTCCCAAATTTCGCTTCTGGTCCTGTTGGAGATTACATCTCAAGTCCCAACACTGGAGCATGGTCTTAGTTCCTGCTTCTAAGGGAGCTGAGACCAAGAGAGGCTGAGCAAGAGCAGCAATGTACAGAGTGTCCTCTCTGTGCCTCGCTGTATTGCAGCCTCCACGAGGCAAGTGCATCACGACTAGAACACTTGGTTCCTTCAGACATTTGGCCAGACTTGCTTGGCAGCTCTAAGGCCTTGTGGGACATTTGGAGGACTGTATATTTCCCTGTCTTCATGGAACTCTTGGTGCTGCTATGCAGGACTTAGACCCGCCTTCATACCATCTGGGGTTGGAAGACTTCACTGGAACAAATGGACAATGTAGTATTCTACATCCGGGGTGGACATGAGCCTGGTGGTAGTGGGAACTTATCCAGAACTCTGAAGGCTCCTGGATTGCGGTGTTGTCCAGCTCCTTTCCTGAGGTGTGGGCTAAGGCAAGTCCTTACCCTCTGGCTATAAAGTGAGTTCAGCTAGGCAGGATGTCTGCAGCCCGCATACTCTGAGTGTCTGGGGGAACATCTGGCACCTCTGATCTCAGCCAGATTTCTTGAGTGTCTATTTTCAGCATTTTCTCAGAGAACCTATAAGTGAATAGGAGAAACAGTTACCTCTGTCATCAGTACTTCCTTCCCTGTTTAGGAACAGCCAGCAGAAGTGAAAATCCTTCTTGCCCCACCCAGCCCAGAGTGGCCATGAGTTTGAATTGCTGTGTGGCCATTCACATGTGTTGGGAAAGACACTGAAACCCTGACTGATAAAGATGCTGTCCTTTCTCTGAAAGACTTACTGCCCTGAGCCACGGTTACAGGAGCAGATTGGGAATTAACCCGTCACTTGAGCTTGCTCACATGGCCAGCTCAAGTGGATGGGATTTAGCACTTTTTGTTTTAGACGGACAAATTACTTGAATTTCAGAGGTGAGCATCATCAGCATTGAGAACGTACGTGAATGAGCAATTGCACGTTCTAAATCTAGCTTCTTACGTATTTGAAATGTCCTCTTCATTCTGGGTGGCAGGCTGAGACATGGTTTGTAAACAGTATCTGGATCTTAATTATGCCACTTGGAAGCTATGGGCTTTTGGACAAGTTGTATGACTCATCTGAGACTCATCTCTAAAGTGGGAACAATAAATCTTAGCCCAAGAGGCCATTAAAAAGTAAGCTTATGAATGTAAAAGTTGGAATAGAAGATGCTGGCATAGTAGTTGTCTGTTAATGACTAACAAACCACCCTACAACTTAGTGGTGGTGATGTAAACCGCAGCTGTTTTTCTGTGCTTATACATCACATGGCTCAGAGATTTAGACGTGGGATGGGGTAATAGCTTGCCTTTGTTCCATGGTGTCTGTAGACTTGAGTGACTGGAGACTTGGGGTCGTCTAGAGGCTCTGCAGATGGCTGGGATAGATGTCTCAAAGGCTGGGCCTCGCTGGGCTATTAACCTGGGTCTGAGAAGGCTTCCATGTGTGGTTCAGCTTCCTGACTGCATGGCAACCTTACGATGGTCATACTTCTTGCTGGGTACCTCAGAGCTTCAGTGCAAACCAGAAACGAAGTGGTTGGATCTCATTTCCAAGGCATCCAAAGCTAGGACCTTCTCAATTCACGTGCATTTTCCCTAATGAATACCTTGTATTTTCCTCCCTGATTGTATGCACCTGGTCTTGGTCTTAGCTAGCAGGGCTTCATGCCTCCAGAGAGAAGTGGACAAGGATGCTCATTTCCTGGGATCGTTGCTGGGAATTCCCTTGAGGGCTCAGCAGGCACAGTGGAAACTCTAGGAACACTGTGGGAGGTTAGACCCAGAGGTTGGAGGGAAGTCGGGTGTGTAAGATTCTAAAGACAGTCACACTAATTGATTTCACCCTGTCCAGTGTTTAATGAGCATGTGCTATGGACCAGCCTGTTCTAAAGCCTAAATGCATCAGCTCATCAGAGGGACTCTGTGAGGTGGGTCTCTTGACTTCCTCACTTTGTAGCTGAGGGAGCAGCATCTGAGAGAACTTCAGTCAGTCCCTAAGCAACCTGAACCCAGATTATCTGGGTTCAGAGACCCTGCCCTTCACCTTGCTTTGGTATGTAGCCTCTTTGAAGTAACACATTTGCTTATTGTCGTCTCCTCTTTTTTTTGTGCATGAATCATTTTCCCAACTTCATCCCATACTCACTGAGGGCAGAAGTATGTCTTTCATTAAATTCCCCTTCTGCACAATGTGAGTCCCTTGGAAATGAGCGTTGGCGCTTGAGCTTTGAAGGAGCCCAGCATGGTGATTGTCTTGTTACCATGCCTGCTGGGCTTGAGTCCATGAAGGCATTGTAGCTCATATGCTATTCTCCAAAGGAAACTTTGCTCTCGTTCACTGTTGGAGTATTGGTTTTGAAACTGAAACACGGAAGATCTAGTAAAGGGATGTCCCGTTTGGAATGGACTCTCTTTCCCGGTTTCAAGTTAAAATCAATAACCACAAAGCAAACAGAAAGAAAACCCTCTAAAGAACACTGAGTGGCTCTGACAGGCTAAAGCTGCTGCATAAATGCAGAATTTACATGACAAAAACCCTAAACACAATGCTGGTTGTTATTCATCAGTAACAAGATTCCCTGAAAAAGCTGAAAGATCTTAATTAAATAAATACATAACTTATTTTTGCTAGTAAATCTCCTTTTGCCTCAGGAACTACAGGCCTGAACATTATTCTCTCTGAACTTCACCTTACCAAGGCTATGCTGATTCATAATCCCCCTTCCTCCCGCCTCCTTCTGGGTTTAGTGGGCTGCTTGGAGCATAGAAGGCTTCAGTGGATGTTTGAAAGGCAGTTCCTTGCCCCCAAGATGGTCTGAGTTTTGACAGGTAAACTAACAAGATGGCAGATTCAAGTGTTAAATGGTGACAACACAGACAGTGAGGCTGGAGTGAAGATGGGTGGATGTGGTGGGAACAGAAGATGGATGCTTGCTCTGGGCAGGAGCCCCTGCAGGCCACCTTAGCTCTTCAGCCCCAGCTTGGTCATAGCTGACACTCAGAGCTTTGGGAGGAAGCAGGCGTTTCATTTCCCTCCTCCAACCAGCCTTGCTTCCTCCCCTTGTCAGACCCAGGATGCTCTCACCCCAACCCCTAGACTGCAACGGATGGGATCAAGTCTCCCCAAACTCATCTACTGTGTAACTTTTAAGAGGAAGTTTTATTCTTCTCCACAATTGTGTCCTGGCTTTAGTGCGTATGTGCCTCCACTATAGTTCAGTCCTTAATCTCTGTCTCTCTCTCTCTATTTATTTTTTTAAAGTTAAAACCCATGCTCTGTGAAGGAGCAGGGCTTATGCTTAATTCACCACTGTGCCTCAGCACTTGGTAACAAAGTACCACCTGGGTAAGCAGACACCAGGATGAAGGAAACAGTTCAGTGAGAGGGCCTTGGATTGTGTGGGACTCCAAGAGCCCATGAATGGATGAATAGGATTCCAGAGAATTCAAAGGATGTTGGTTAAGGGCTCAAAATCAGCAGAGGGCACGTGCCATATTGCACACAAGTTGAGACCAGTCTTCGTGCAGAAGCTCCCAACTGGAAGTCACATGAAGGACTCTTTCACCATGTTGACATTCCAGCTATATAGGCTGGACCAGCCCCAAGACATTTCCAACCACTCAAGTCTCAGAACCGCCATGTAGCACAGGGAGAAGGGAGAGAGTGTTCATGTGTCAAACCAGTGAGAGGTAAGCCCTTGCCCTTCTTTTCTGATTGTTTTCCTGCTGAGCTGTCTTGTGTGAAAGCAGCAGCGAGAACCCCTTGTTTGATATTGATCCAGGGCTGCTACAGATGCCAGACTTAGCCAGGGTGTCCAAATGCTTGACATCCTTCCAGACAAACACCTGGGGCCAACTCTCACTCAAAATGCTGGTCAGAGAAAAGCCCCACTCCTGCTGGATTTGTAGGCTGGAGGCACTGTTTAGGATAGGGTTATATGCCCACCCAGACACTTGCCCCATCCTGATTTCTCCCAGTTGCTTGAGTGTACAGGACCAGGACTATCCTTGGCCACTCTTGGTAGGTCCATCTGCCACGTGGTGCACGCACCACGCCTCTAGCACTTGTCAGGGAGGTGTGGGGTGAAATAATTATGCTCATTCCTACTCTCCAGGCTGAGGCGTCTGCTATCTGTATTACCTCTTTCTCTGTTTCAACAACTACCTTTCATAATCCCCCCTTTTTTGACACAACATACATTTATGTGGAAAACACTGAAATATATTTTAGAATGTAAGAGGGCATTGATGGATAAAGTAATAAGTTAAGATTTCTGTCCAAGAAGACCTGGTAAACATGAAGATATGCATAGTGATTTGAATATAAAAATACACCTCCCATAGCCTCGTGCGGCTTGAATACTTGGTGTTCACCCGGTGGAACGTTGGGAACGTTGTGGAGCCAGTGGGAGGTGGAACCCTCCTGGAGGAGGTGTGTCTTTGGGGTGGACCTTGAGGTTTATTATTAGTTCAGCCCACTGTATGTGTAGAGTTCAGTCTTGTTGCGCCCCTCCCTGCTGCTGCTATGTGATGTGTACCATGCTACTTGTGACACAATAAAATTTCCCCTCTAAACTGTAAGCAGAAATAAACCCTTTCCTCCCATGAGTCGCTTTTGATCAGGTGTTTTATCCCAGCAACGAGAAGCTATGGCTGGCCTTGGTATACCAGGTAGTTTGGGCTAATGAACAGTGGGGAAAGGGAGAATACTTAGGAACCTTCAGAGCAGCCCATGCCCCTTTCAGTGGGCTGGTTTCTGTTTCTGTAGACTCAGAATTAGGCAGCGAGCTCATGAAAGGAAGTACAACATGTGGGGAAAACAGGTCTGCTGTGAAGCATTGGCGTTGTGCCACCTGAGCCTCTCTCCACAGGTATACAATATTTCATCATTTCTGAGATGACTATCTTTTTCAAATGTTAATATCACTGAATTCAGGATGGGTCTTATATGGTGGTGTCCAAAATGAAGAAATCTGTTAAATAATTGTGTCATTTGTTTGCTTGTTTGCTGTCACATCTTTTTCTAACCCAAAGCTCCTGTCTTGTGTGATAGGAAACTCATTCCCCACAGGTCTGGCCAATTTGCTTCTGGCTAGCTATAGTCGAAATGAGGCCCTGTTGGAAGACTGGAGGGTGGAAAGAAATCACCAGTTTCACTCTCCTCTCTCTGCCTTCAGTGATCTCTCCTTCTCTGTTGCTGTATCTCCCAGCCTGATACCCCCTCTTCTCCCGGCTCCTCTCCTCCAAGGGAAGAATCTAAGGTTCCGGCTCTTCTCTGTCACCACAACCATTTTCTGGGCCATTGTGACTCTGCTTGTTCCTTTTGTCCCTCCAGTCTTGGGTCGTAGTAGCTTGCTGTTTAGCTCTACTCTAGTAGAGCTTGTTTATTCTACTTTCCCACCACTTGGTATTTTGTAGTTTTTCCTGGGAAATTTATTTCTATTCATCCAGATGGAGACAATGACAGTAAAAAAAAAAAAAAAAGATTGCAACCAAGTCCTGTTTGGTGAGGACCTTACTTGGGTTCCTTACAGAAGCATAGGTGATTCACACAAGTAAGTCACACAACAGCCCACCCCAGCATGGGTGATGTGATTCATGAAAGCCACATCACTGAAGCTGAGTTCTATAAGGCTAGAGATCCTCTGAGCCTTGTAAGTGTTTTGAGACTTTCCTGAGCCTCCTTCCACCTACTATCTAACACTGGCTTGCTTGATTCTTTGTGTTAAATTTCTGTCTTGAAACATGTGGAGTAGTTACTCTGTTCCTATTTTGACCCTGTTGGTGTGATTGGTGCAATGATATAGCATCACAAGATTAAACAGACATTGAGGGTATATTATTTATCTCCTCCCAAACCTCCATGTACAGAATATATTCTTTTTTGGGTCCCCTGCAACTCCAAACCCTTCGATGCCAAGCTCAGAGGATTCTTTTAGATCTGTGGCATTTGACAGCATGTTTCCTTGTTTGCTGACTCCCTCTCTTTTCTTGTCTCCCAAGTCCCCCACCATCCCACCTTTCCCCTTTCCTCTTGAATTTTCCTCACTCTCTTTTTCAAGTCTTCTCTTCTGTATGTTCTTTATGTGTTGAGTTCTTCAGAGTTTTGGCTATTTCTTGGCTTCTTTCCCTTTTACATCCAATCTTACAACACAGAATGCCACATCATGTGGGTTACCTTACAGATACTTCAGACTACAGTGCTGTTGGCTGAGCTCGCCTTTCTCACCCTAGCTCCGACCAGCTTACTCTCCTGTGTTGCGATCTCAAAGGATAGAGCCCATCTTTCCTGAAATCAAGACTGAAAACATCTGGTCGTCTGGATCTCACTCTCCAATTTAACTCAACAATCCATCTTGGGTCCATTCCCTCTACCCAGTGGTAGATGTTGGGGGTGGGGGAGTTCTGACCTGTAGCATGTGCTCATTCCTTAATGTAAATACTCCCATTGTGGCTGATTTCAAGTTACCATTGTGATGCCACTGAACTTATATTTGGGAGTGATGATGGAAATAGGCTCTCAGAAGCTGCCATGGGTGAGCATGGCTTCTGCACTATATTTATCCTCTTATTCCCACTGCTCTGTCTCCCCTGGTTCCAACCCCACTGTTTCCTTCTTGGACTATTGAGATACCCCTCATTGTGGGTTTACTGTCCTTTCTGTCCTGGCATCCTTTAGCAGATCTGAGCACCTAGCCCTTAAAGGCTCGAGTATTTTCCCATGGTCCTGGAAATCAGATGGTTTTGGTGACATGGATCATACTGTCTTTCCACCCTTGTCTTTTCCTCCCAGGCCTAACTAACATGGGACTTATATCCCATTAGCCATTCTTCGCCTGCTAACTCTTACAGCCTGTGGTACTTTCTTTCTGTGTGTCCCTCACATAGCTACTAGGAGCATTTAGCCATCTTATAAAGTTTGCTGAAGCACAATATAAAGGTGACCATTGTAGAAGGGATGCCAGGGTGTGATTCTGCTGTGCATCTGGGTGCTGAGAACACAGCTGGGTAATCTTCAGCTAAAAGGACAAAATCTCCTTGGTATGTCCATCACTTAGGACTACCACAAAGTCTTTCATGCAGTGAATGATAGTTTTAAGGGTCACATCGTTGAGAAATAATTATTAAGTCTTAAAGAGTTGAAGAGTCTCTTGGATATGTGACAATAGAGAATACAGAATAAAATGGTTAGGCATTTCTCTGCCAATTCTCTAGTTAGATATCACTTATTTATTATTAGATATTTATAAATGGTTGGACACTGGAGATACAAAGATGAGATGGGCACAGTGGAAGCTCACAGTTGTGGAGTGACTGCAGAGACCCTGTGTTTCTGTGTGGTGCTCACACAGGGGAATCAGGGAAGACTCCTAGAATTACTCTGTGCTTCTCAGGGTTCTGGTCTCATTTTCTTTTTCTTTTTTATAAGATAAGCCCAAAGCGGCACTTTTGCTCTCAAGGCTGTTGTTTTCTTGAGACTTTCAGAAAGAAAGATGATAGAAAACATGATATAGCATCATTAGTAATTTATGTTAGTGTGTGTGCATATGTGACTCTGAGTGTGTATGTGTGTGTGTGTGTGTGTGTGTGTGTGTGTGTTTGTTCCTGTGCCCTCAGCTCTTTCCTGGAGACTGTTGGCAAAATGGAGTTGTGAGGGATGCCAAGGCAAAGAAAAGGACCCCACTTTTGCCTTCAGGGCTTATACCTGAAGTGTAGATAGAAGCAGAGTTTCTACCACGTATACAATGAAGTTAGATGCTAATGTGCTTTCAAAAGTTAAAAAAAAAAAATGCTGGAGGTTCAAGTTGCAGAGTGGTAGCTTGCAGAGAGAACAATTCTACGTTTTCACAGATGCTAAGATTAGAGAAATGCAATATAGCTCTTATCCTTGTAAGGGCCTTTTTCAAGAAACAAGAAAGATGAGAAGATATCTGAATATGGCTTATTTATTTCATAATTAAAAATACATTCTCATTGTAGAAAATTTAGGAAATACATTTAAAACAGGAACATTTTAAAATTTACATTACAAAATTCCCTCCATCACTCAGAGATAATCCTGAAGGTATTTCAGAGATTTTTCTGTGCATATTTTTACATAATTCAATTCGTACCATATATACAATTTATATCTTGGTCTTTTCCACATGACATTATTGCATAAGTATTTTTCCAGGATATTAAAAATTCCTCATAGGCACTGCCTTTAATGGCTGCATAATATTTCAATATGTGAGTGTACCATAATTTATTTGAGCAGTCTTTTGTCAGATATATTAGTAGTTTCCAATTGGTTTTCATTATAAATAACCTGGTGGCACAAATGTTGTATCTCATTTCATGTCCCTAGGATACAGTTTTAAAAGTAGTATCAAAGAATAAGAACATTTTAAGTTTCCTGATACATGTTGCCAACTAGCTTTCCAAGAAGAATCCCTAAACTTCTATTTCTATCATATCCTTTTAGACCTACTCTACTATCATTCTCCTAGTGGTATAATTAGCACACAGTAAACTACATTCATTTAAAGTGTACAATTTATTTATTCATTTATTTTTAAACTGTTATTTATTTGAGAGAGATAAAGAGAGAGAGACACACACATACACCGAGGCCAGGACCTCTAACCTTTGCAAACAAACTCCAGACACATGTGCCACCTTATGCATCTGGTTTATGTGGGTCCTGGGGAATGGAACCTGGGTCCTTTGGCTTTGCAGGCAAATGCCTTCACTGCTAAGCCATCTCTCCAGCTGCAATTTGTTTAGTTTTGACATGCCCTGCCCTGAAGCAGTCATTACAAGCATGACACTGGGCATGTTGATCACCCCCATATTTTCCTTATCCTCTTTTGTAATCCCTTCTTGATGCCTCTCTTTAAGTTGATTTCCACTGCACAGGCTACCACTGTCCTGCTTTCACTCATTTTGGATGATTTTATTTTCTGAGAATTTCAAATGTATATAGAATCATGCAGCATGCTCTTCTTTTTGTCTGGCTTCTCTTACTTGGCACAGTTTCTTTGAGATTCACCTGTTGTGTGTCTTCATAGTCCATCTCTTCTTTTTATTGGAAAATAGTATGCCTTTATGCAAATACCACGGGGTGGGATGGATGGGTTAAGACCATGTTTAACTAGCATCTTTTGTTACTAGTTATCCTCCCTTAGAGTGAATATTTCTTATTGTTGATATTAATAATGTTGAATATATCACTGTTTACATATTACATTACCTATTTGGTTCATCAAAGATGAGAATGAGGAAGAAGAGGATGGAGATCCCCTGCTTGACACAGACACACATAGATATTTATCTGGGAGGAACCAAAAGGAACATTGTGTTTTCTGGGGTTCACTGGGCCTCAGCCTCTGCTCCACACACGGGGTTTGTTGTCGAAGGCCTGCCCCAGACATTTTCAGACCTCTCCCTCATGTTTCGAGCAGAGCTGTGCCAGTCTTTCTTGCTCATTGGTTTGATCATCCTCCTTGGATTTATTCCTAACTACATCCTTAATATCAAGAGAGGGAGTCATGATGAGCAGGAAAAAGTGGGAATATCCCACATGTGACTTGTTTTGGAGGTCCTGCTTAGAATTGCTTCCATGCTAGTCTTGCCTCATTGCTCTTTGAGTCTTCAGGCTAGAGTCACTCATCATGTTGATCCTAAAGTTTCAGATAAAATGTACTATTGTTTTCTTCTTAGACTACCAGCTTTGTTTGGAGCTGCAGGCATTCTAGTGGACCTATAGGGAGGACGTTTGGGACTGTTCTTATGCCTATCAGTACAGCTTGTCAAGGAGCTGTTTATGGGAAGCTTCTTGCCTCATTGCTTGGCCAAGTGCTATGGCAGGACCTCGTTCCTGAACAACACTGAGTGCAGCATTGGGCTCACAGCAGGATCTCCAGAGGTTTTGGAGTCAACCAGGCGAGTACAGTAGAACTGTGGGCTTGAGTGACTTCACCTGGGTGAGTGACTTCACCTGGGAGCTCTCACACACTCTGTGCTCACCTCACCTGAGGTCCGTCCACTGCACAGGCCACCACTGTTCTGCTCTCACCCAGTTTGGATGAGTTTGTTTCCTGAGAATTTTAAATGTATATAGAATCATGCAGCATGCTCTTCTTTTTGTCTGGCTTCTTTTACTTGGCACGGTTGCTTTGAGATTCACCTGTTGTGTGTCTTCATAGTCCATTCCTTCTTTTTATTGGAAAATAGTGTGCCATCATATGGATGTACTACAAATGGATGAATAATTGTTTTTTTTTTCTTTTGCTCTTTCAAATGAAGTTACTATGAACATCATATACAAGTCTTAGTTAAATATGTGCTTTAATTTCCTTCATGTAAATACCAAGGGATGGAATGAATGGGTTAACACCATGTAAATAAAATGGAGTGGAATGGATGGTAGCTATATGTTTAACTAGCATCTTTTGTTACTAGTTATCCTCCCTCACAGTGAATATTATTCTTATTGTTGATATTAACAATGTTGAATATATCACTATTTACATATTAAATTATTTCAATTATATAATTACCTATTTAATTCATCAAAGATGAGAATGAGGAAGAAGAGGATGGAGATCCCCTTCTACACACACACACACACACACACACACACACACACACACACTTAGATATTTATCTGGGAGGAACCAAGAGGAACATTATGCTTTCTGCGATTCACTGGGCTTCAGCCTCTGCTCCACACATGGGGTTTATCATATTAGGCCTGCTCCGGTTTTCTCAGCTCACAGCATTCTGTGAATCTCAGTGTATTTTTCAGTAGTGTCCTTATCTCTCCCCAACTGCCCATACATAGCTCTGTTTATTAAATATATCACTTCCCCACATTTAATAAGTATTTGTATTCTAACACAAATAGTGTGTTAGCCCCGTGGGAGAACTGTGCAGCATCTTAGACCACGGAGTCAAAGGTGGCACTGTCCTTTCCAGCTCAGCCCATTGTTGGTGAGAGCTGACAGTGTGCTTTGTCACAGGGGTAGAGCCCTTAAGGACTGCTAGCACGGCAGGCCAGACGGACGTAGAATGAATGACTGCAGCATGATCCAGCATGGGCCAGAATGGCTCTGTTGGTATCAGGGAGCATATGTGAAGAGCTCATTTCACCTAAGGGTGGCTATGGTGAGAAAAGGCAGGTGAGGGCCAGGATACGAGCATAGGTTGCTGTTCTAATCCAACTCACAGATTCAGAAAAAGGTGTGGAGTAAAGGCAACACCTTAGTGAGCCTGGTCTCAGGGTGTGAGCTGTGAGAAAGAGAGCTTAGTTAAGGGAGGAGTCTGCCAGTTTCTCGGGGCACCCAGTATGGATCACTGTGGTCCGGGAGGTGCTTGGGGTTAGTAGGCTGTGGAGTGGTACAAGGCCCATATTTCTGGGACCGGGGACCTTCCAGAGGGAGTGAGACAAGCTTATGCCCAGAAGGAAAGATTGGGTTTTCTCCAAGGACCCAGGGGCTATGCAAGCCCAAACCTTTATTTTCGCAATGACCTCTCTTTTTACCTTCATTCAAACAAAGGGGAAAGACATTTTACCATTGGAATTCAGCGCTACTTCCAGGGGTTTTAATTTTGCTTCCCAGCCAGTCTCCAGCCCTTGTCGGTTGGTTGCCTCACTGTTCTTCAATCAGGGAATGACCTGCTTTGTCCTTCAGAACAGCGAGTTGACAAATGCCATCTGATGTTTCTCCCAGACCCTCCCCCATTCATCTTGATGGCAGACTTCAGACACTACCACTGCCATTGATATTTTGTATGTTGGGAGCTTTTCTCAGTGATTTCATTTAATGTGCCTTTGATTTTTTGTGCCACCCTCCCTTGGTCCCCAGAAAGTTTACACGGTGTCATTTGGCAAGGAAAATGCTGCTTTGCAATCCTGTTCAAAGTCTGTTTAGAAGAATTAATCAAAGGCTCTATCACCTGCTCAAGACGGGTAGCAGGCAGTGGTCTGCAAGGGAAGGGCTGGCATTGATTGATCCCTTGACAAGAGGCCTGTCAGAATCAACTTCCCAGCACTGCACACCAGCCAGTCTCTTACCCCCGCCCTTGGTGGAGCTGTTGGGTGGGGGGGTTGTGGGGAAGAGTTGCATGTCTGAGCAAGCTATGTGTCCTGAGCAGCAATATGTGCTGTGAAGAGGGGGATCCACACCCTGAGCCTCACAGCCATGGTCTTAGGGATCTCCCCTCTGCTGAGTAGAGAAAACGAGTGAGTAAATGGCAATGTCCTGTGTAGACATGAGGCAGGTTGGATAGCTCTGTCACGGGGGATCAGAGGCCTGTGTAGACATGAGGCAGGGTGGATAGCTCTGTCACGGGGGATCAGTGCCCTGTGTAGAAACGAGGCAGGGTGGATAGCTCTGTCACGGGGGATCAGTGCCCTGTGTGGACACGAGGCAGGGTGGATAGCTCTGTCATGGGGGATCAGTGCCCTGTATAGACAGGAGGCAGGGTGGATAGCTCTGTCACAGGGGATCAGTGTCCTGTGTGGACACGAGGCAGGGTGGATAGCTCTGTCACGGGGGATCAGTGTCCTGTGTAGACAGGAGGCAGGGTGGATAGCTCTGTCACGGGGGATCAGTGTCCTGTGTAGACAGGAGGCAGGGTGGATAGCTCTGTCACAGGGGATCAGTGTCCTGTGTGGACACGAGGCAGGGTGGATAGTTCTGTCACGGGGGATCAGTGTCCTGTGTAGACACGAGTCAGGGTGGATAGCTCTGTCACGGGGGATCAGTGTCCTGTGTAGACAGGAGGCATGGTGGATAGCTCTGTCACGGAGGATCAGTGTCCTGTGTAGACAGGAGGCAGGGTGGATAGTTCTGTCACGGGGGATCAGTGTCCTGTGTAGACACGAGGCAGGGTGGATAGCTCTGTCATGGGATCAGTCACCTGTGTAGACACGAGGCAGGGTGGATAGCTCTGTCATGGGGTATCAGTGCCCTGTGTAGACAGGAGGCAGGGTGGATAGTTCTGTCACGGGGGTCAGAGCCCTGTGTAGACAGGAGGCTCGGTGGATAGCTCTGTCACAGGGTATCAGTGTCCTGTGTAGACAGGAGGCAGGGTGGGTAGTTCTGTCACGGGGGATCAGTGCCCTGTGTAGACACGAGGCAGTGTGGATAGTTCTGTCACGTGGGATCAGTGCCCTGCTTTGACATGAGGCAGAGTGGATAGCTCTGTCCCTGGCGATAGGTGCCCTGTGTAAACACGAGACAGGGTGGATAGTTCTGTCACAGGGTATCAATGCCCTGTATTGACATCAGGCAGAGTGGATTTCTCTGTCATACGGTGTCAGATAAACCACTTTTGTTTTCTCAAGGAGGATAAGTATGCTGTTCTCTGAAGGTTCCACCTTTAAAGATGGCTCAGCCTTTTGAGCATTAGGTATGGTACCAGGCCTACCTCATTTCCACTATCGAACCTACCTTTCAAGTTTTGCAGGGGCCTAGAGCTCTCACATAGTCACTTGTTTCCCCCAGAAAGCTTTAGCATCCTCCCGAAGCCACTTTGTGGCCCATCAGTATTCTGAAGCATTTCTTTCTCTTGCATCGCACCAAACCCACGCCCTCTCTACCTGCTCCTGTCCTTCAAGGTCAACATCCTATGTTCCTGCTGGACATGTTCTAGAGATCTGGCCACTAAATAGTATGCCTGTTTGTCCCTGGAGTGTGGCTCCTCAGGGATCTAGGCTTAATCCAGTGGGAAATCAGAGTGGACATCAGAAAGGGAAACTACCTGGGGATTGTGAACATATGTAAACATGCTAAGGATAGAGGAAGCCTGTAATGCCTCTGGTGGATGCCAGATAAATTGCTACCATCCCTGGCACAAGGCCTCACAGGCCTGGCTCCGGGCCCATCCTCACGAACACTCGCCTCTCTATAATTACAGCAATCAGGGGCCCACATGGAAGCTACAGGAATGA
The DNA here is from genome assembly GCA_036346955.1 of Dipus sagitta. Lineage (NCBI taxonomy): Eukaryota > Metazoa > Chordata > Mammalia > Rodentia > Dipodidae > Dipus > Dipus sagitta. Next base: position 31,954,523 of record CM070786.1, read on the forward strand.
TGGATGAATGGGATTGATTCTAAGACCAGGGGAATGAGCATCCTTTTAGAGGGACACTTAGGAATGAATGGAGGCTTCCTGCCAATCTCTGATTTCTCCCTTGACTCTTCAAGATGTCTTTGTCTTTTAAAACTGGTACCCATCAGGATACTCATCAGGATGTGGCTAATCCAGTAAGTTTGCTTCTTCCTCCTAGGCATCACGGTCAATATGAAATTGCTGAGCAGTGGTTGATCTCATCTTCCTACTGCCCCTCAACAACATCCAGACCTCTGAGAAAAGATGACTGGAGAATGGCCATGGCTGTCATCCATGTTTGCCTTGTGGAAAAAAGCCAAGGGATTTTGGCACGGGCTCCATAGGAAGCTTCACCACGTTTACTCTGTGTGATTCCGTTCCCATGGTGGTGTTGCCTTCTTGTCTTCGCTCCTGGTGCTGAAAAGCTGTTTCGTATTATCATTGGTTGCCAATTTATTCTTTTCCTTGGAAATGAGAACTACCAGTTTCCCAGAAGTAAAACATTGCAATTGTGTCCTGGATGTTTTGAAGTCACAGCAAATAGCTATTTAGAAAAGATGGAACAGTTCCATGGTTTCACACATTCACACTAATATTTACACACGACGGCATGCAGGCAGAAACTACCCATTTGTCAGGAGGCCAGCGCACCAAACGGTCCTGTCAGTTCTGCTGCAGTGATAAGAGCCACACGAGGTAATTCACATCTTCTAGGTCGCAGAGTCTTGTGCTTAGATTCTTCGGAAGTGCAAGAGTGGAGGCAAGGTCTTAGCGGTGAGGAAATGTTTAGCAACATAAGATGGATGCCATGTGGCTCTTGGCAATTTATATGATGCGCCCTTCCACAAAATGGATAATTTACTTTGTTGTTGTAGTAGTCGGGGTTCTCTAGAGGAAAGACCTGATAGAATGAATGGGTGTTATAAAGATGATACATTGGATTAACTTATAGGATATGACTTGGACAGTCCAACAGCTGCTATCTGCAGGCTTGAATTGGGGCATCTGGTAGCTGCTTAGTCTGCAAGGCTGAATGCTTCAGCACTCTCACGCTGGCCCCGAAGGCTTGGAGGATTCCTGAAGAGCTACTAGTCTTCACTGGAAGTCTGATGAAACTTGGTTCATGTCCACAAAGCATAGCCAAAACAGCGTAGAAGCATTCATGAGTCAGTAGCAAAGGTACCCAGGTGAAAAGGACTGTGTATCATCAGAGTTTCTTTGTACAGGCACCTCTGGAAGGGTCACTAGATGGGCATTCTCTTATCAGTTAACCCTTCCTGGAAACATCCTTTCAGATTCCCACCAAAGAGCTGTGTTTCTTATTTAATTTCTAATCCGATCAAGTTGACAACTCAACCCTCACGGTTATGAAAACAAGAATGTGTATATATAAATGCAGTACATGTTATGTGTGTATGTGCATAGTAGCAAACATAAGTAGTGTTTGACACAATAAAAAATAGTCACTGGCTATTTTATTTAGAATTGGTTTGTAATCCTGAATGAAACTTTCCAGTTGGATGGCACATCTGCCTTGTTGAATGTATGGAGCCCTTGGAACATTTATAGTCCTCACGTTAGAGGCCACGAAGTGAACTGGAAGCCAGAATTAACCTGAGTTCTAATGGTCCCAAGGACTAGGCACCCCTGGAACTATGGAATAATACTTGCTAATAGAATTTGGGGGATAACTGAGGATGTGTCTTCAAATTTGTTCTCGCTTACAGTTCCTTTCATGTCTCTCCCGAGTTTCAAGAAATAATTGATGGGGGACCCTCAGCATAAACATTATGAGTCTTATGACTTTCACCTTCTGGAAGCCTCAATAACTAACTTATTTTTTTGAAGATGAAGTCAGACAGTAACTTATTTAGAACTCTTATGGTCTAAATATGTAGCCCCAAACTTTTGTGTTGGAAGCAATTTCCAGTGTAACGGTTTGGGAGGGAGGGGCCTACTGGGAGTGGTTTCCATCATGATGGGTTCAGACTGCTCCACAAAGGGCTTGTGGAAGGCTTGTCTAGCATGCATGAAGCCCTGAGTTTAACCTCAGGGTCATAGAACCAGGTACTGTGCACACCTGTGTTCCCAGCACTCAGGAAATAGACACAGGATGATCAGAAGTCCAATTTCACTCTTGGTTAAATAGTGTGTTCTAGGCCAGCCAAAAACAAACAGACAACCCTCTCCACCCCACCATGGCTTATGAAAATGGGTTTTCTTTTCCCTTCTCTTCTGCCACATCAGGATACAACACCCACCCCCCTGTGTTTGCCTTTCCTCCTTCCACCACGTGGGCAACCAGCAATGGCCTTCATCAGAAGAAAGCTGCTGCCTTCATAGTGGGCTTCCCAGCCTCCAGAGCTGAGATACGAATCTCTGCCATTTTTAAAATAAATTACCCAGTCTGCGGTATTCTATTATAGCAGCACAAATGGGATAAGACAGTGACTTTGTGTTCTGGCTAGTTTGGATCTTGAAGTGTTCCAGAAACTGAATGTGTAAAATATATTGCTTCATAAAATAAGGGTGGGGGAGTCAAAAGAAATTAAGTATATTTTAAGAAACTCAAATAAAAATTATTGACATTTTCATTTATATTCATGTTGGTGAATCTGCTCTCCAGCAACTGCAAAAGACATAAACTCTTTTTATTTGTTCATAACTTGGAGCTATAAAAGACATCAGTATTAACACCTTTTTCTCATATGTGTGCATGGACTTTAAGTTTAAGATCTTGGGAATGTAAAATGAACATGTAGAGTTATCAGTAACCCCATGAAACTGTGTAGGATGCTTGTTATAATACCTTTTTTTTTGTTTGTTTTTTTGTTTTTCAAGGTAGGGTCTCACTCTAGCCCAGGCTGACCTGGAATTCACTCTGTAGTCTCAGGGTGTCCTCAAAATCGCAGTGATCCTCCTACCTCTGCCTCCCGAGTGCTGGGATTAAAGGTGTGCACCACCACGCCCGGCTGATATAATACCTTTGTATTCCTCTGTTTACGTGCATTATTTCATTTGAGACTCAAAGCCAGACTGTGAGATGGGAAGGGAAGGTCTTAATATCCCCACTCACCAGAGCTAGAGATGAGACTAAGGCATGGAATACCATATGACTGGCTCAAGATCACCGAACTCATCCTGGCTGCTACTCAAAGCCAAACCTCCATATTGTTGGTCACTGTTGTCTTGTCCCTTTTGCCATCCCAGGGCCTCACAGTCCTTCCAGTCTCACTGCTCCTCCCTAGACCAGGTGTTAATTCCCAGGAAGGTTGCATTCCTTCTGTTCAATCGCCACAGTCCACCTACTCTCTCAGTCCTTTTTGTTGTACTGCATACTTTCTCTGTCCATGACTCTTCATGACCACTGCATGACCCGTTAAGAGTTTTCACAGGCTGTTTCCACCCGCATAGATAGAGAAGTGCCTCCACTCTCTCACACTCAGGTCGCCAGCCCCATCTGTCTTTCTAGCCCTGCCTCCACCTGCTTCTTGGTGGTGTTCTAAGGTCCCATGTGACGTGTGACTCCACCTGCTCTTCTGTGCCTTGCTTTGTGCATGTAGACTGGTCCCCCTGCAGCATTCTCCCATCTTCCACTCTTGGAGGTACATCTATGCCTCTGGGCCTCTTTCAGAAGAGGTTTTTTTGGGCTGGGGAGATGGCTCAGCAGTTAAAAGGATGTGCTTGCAAAGTCTAATAGCCTGGGTTTGATTCCCCACTATCCATGTAAAGCCAGATGCACCAAGTGGTTCATGTGTCTGAGGTTTGTTTGCAGTGACACTAGGCTATGGCTCTCTCTCTGTCTCTGTCTCTCTGTCTCTCTCTCTCTCTCTCTCTCTCTCTCTCTGTGTCTACTCACAAATTAATTAAAAAGAGAAATATTTTCTTAAAGAAACTTTCACCTGCTAGCTTCCAGTTCACGGGTCTTTCCTGCCTTGAGCTCTATTGTCCTTACAATCCATAGCACAGTATCAGTTGACTGACCCTATAGATAGGCCTTTCCCCCTTATGGCTATGAGCTATGTGAAGTCAGGAACATTCAGGCAGGATAACAGAAGCTTTGGAGTCAGATCATCTGGGTTCAAGCCTCCTCATGCCTCTGTTCCCCTGCTGACCTAGAGACTTGGGCAAGACACTAGGCCAGTATGGAAATCATGCAGGAACTTATCAAAAGTAATGCTTGTATTCTGCTCTGAGAGACTTTTGATGTCATTTGTTCTGGGTAATTAACATTTGTCAAAGCTCCTCAGCGATTCTGATGAGCTGCAACGTCTGGGACCCATTTGTTTCCCTTTCCTGAGTAGGCAGGTGAAAATACTCCTGGTAAGGTGCCTGTCACCCAGGGCTCTTGAAGCTGTATGAGGTGGAGTGTGATGGGATACCCTCCATACCTTTCCAATAAATGGTGGTCAATATGCTAATGATTGCATTTTTATGACAATATTCCTATGTCTACATAATGTATTTTGGTGGTAGTCTTCTCCCATTATTTTCTTTTGTTCCCTCAGGTTTCACCCACTCTACTGAACTCCTACTTCTCAACTAGCCCCTTTTCTGTTTTGATGTAACTTTTTTTTTTTTAGGTTTGTAACCTTCACAACACACAACGGAATTTCCTGGTTAGAGGAGGTGCTCAGAGCCTGGTTCTAAAAGATAAAACATGAGAGTGTGTGCTTTGGTCTCAGAAATTGATCTGTCAGTAACCTCATGAAAGCTTGTGAAGGTCCCATAGGATCATCTCTAAGAGCCTTTAGCACAAGGCTCAACTTTTTTAATCAAGTGTTCCTCTCTCCTGGGCCTCTGTATTACTTCAGCTTGTCACAAGGCCTCCCAATAGCTTTGCATTGCTCATCCAGGGCATAGTTGGATTGGCCATGGAGGGCCCTCAGCCTTGGTAGGACCCTACAGGATTTCCACCTGAGGCTGAGGCTTGCAATCCTACTTGGAAAGAGCTGACTAGGTGCTGACACTATTGTTTTCAAGGGTAACCATGACCTCTCTCAAGTCTCAAGCCACTATGGGCCAGTGGCCAGGCAAGGATACAGCCTTTCGAATTAGCCTTTAAAGGCTTTGATGATATTCAGCTTCCAGAGAGGACCCATTGTGCATCTGCCCTTTGCCCCACGTCAGTGCATTGCACATTGCTATGGAGGGCAGATTGTCTCTGAAAAAGTTCGGCAGGCAACACTGCTTTTAATAGCCAGCCTTTGCCTTTAGGAAATCAATCAAAGGGAAGATTATGGTTTAGAATTACAAAGCTTTTTTCTTTGCATTCATTTGCTCTTTCGAAGACTGAATAGCTATTAGTAGTCATTCCTGGTGCCAGAGCAAAGGAATGACCATTGAAGATGTGGGGTCTTCGTACTACTAAATGAAATGCTTATAGAATAAATACTACCTCTGATTATGAGGGATGTTGAAGAGCTTCAGTGCTGTGCGGGGCTGGGTAGAAATGAGATGAGAGGCCTCATAAAAGAACAGTCAATTATTTTAAAGATGAGTTGGCATCTTTTAATTCCTCGCCAGATAATGAAATATCTATTTGAGCCTGAGGGTATTGTATCATTTCTGGTTTATTCAACAAAATTTATTCAGCAATCATTTATTGAGTGCTTCTCCATGCTAGGTCCTGGGCCTGGGGCCATAGACACAGGGAGAAGTGAGCCATATTTGCTGTCCTTGGGGGAGATCCTGTACTTGGGAGAGAGGCATAAGATGGAGAGAAGTACAGATTTTCTGGAGGCGGTGTGATCTGAGACAGGCTTCCCAGGTGGGAAGAGTTGTTAAATAGAGTAAAGGCTTTGCACCCAAGGTGAGCTGGTTTCACCCATGAGGGCAGGCCATCCTTGGTAACAGCAGATGTGCTAGTACAGACCAGACCCAAGCCACAGAGGGCTAGAAGCACCAAGATTCCCAGATCAGCAGGCAGCAGAATAGGGCCAGGAGACATACAGTTGGACTAAGGCCTCTGTATGAAACCAGCAGTCCTGGCCCATGGAAAAATGCAGTATCTGCTAGTGCCCAAATCCCTGCTCACTGGTGCTGAGGAGGGTCAGGGAGACTAGGTCAGACTTTGCACAGGCTCCTTGGATGACAGGTTTGAAGGGTCCTGGCAGTGATGTCTGACAAGTTGCTAAACCCTCGTGCATTCTTCTTTCAGACCTCCTAGCAGCATCCTGCTCCCCTGCCCTTCCCCCAGGCTGCAGGCAGAGAAGCTGTACCTCAGACATAGTGATGTTGTACGATGATATCATCAGCATCTCTCTGAGGATTTGAACCTTCTGTATGTTCTGAGTCTGAGAGAACAGGGCTGTGAAACCAGCTCCGTCACTTGCTGACACAGTCACCCACTGTCTCAGGGATTTTCTTTCCTCATTAGTTAAATGAGGGTATTCAAGATGTTCAAAAGCTGTGAGATTCCATGAGCTCATATACGAAAACCCTTAGCAGAGAGTCCACTGCCAGCGCTCAGCAAAGTGTAGTCAGTGACACCGACAAGACCACAACAGTTCCCGCAGCTAAGGGGCTGTGTGCTGAGGCATACAGGAGTGCGAGGACTTGCTCCTGCCTGCACTCAGGGGTTCCTCAGTATTTACTGAATGAATAAGTGGATGGGTACATGAAAAAAGAAAGATAAAACAGAATTGCCCAACTGTATTCTTTATTAGGAATTTTGTGTGTGTATATATATATCTCTTTGTGTGGTTAGAAATTAATTGCTCTTTTAGTCTACCTGGGAAAATAAAAGGGATTCCTGCAGAGTTATATGAGAGAGGTATTGGTTAATTGGGTTCTGGATCAGGCTAGCAAGAGAAAAATTGACTGTTATTCAACACTCCCTGTGAGCTGGGCTCTGACAGCTCCCTGAGATGTGTAGGGTGAGGTCTTGATGCCAGGTACTTTTGATACCAAGGGCTGCAGCCCTAGGTGGGCTCTGACTCTGCCAAGTTTCCTTCATTACTAAGGAACCACATTTCTGTAACTTGCCAGGTTATAAGGGAACCCTGTGGTAGAGAAGCAAGGCAGGTGCCTAGTCTTCCTAAGGACTGAGTTCTAGCTACAGCCTTGTTAGTTGCCGACTCAAGTTAGGGATGAGAACTTAGAAACTCAGCCAAGAACAGGAGGGTTTATGTCGGAGTGTGGCTTTAAGAGGTGGCTGTGACCTCAAGGCCAATTGTGGGGGAGAGAGAGGTAGGGGGCAAAAGACTTGTCTTGAGGATCAAGGAGTCATCTCCTGGCTTGTGCACTTAAGGTGGATGTGGGATAGAGAGCGGCTAGGACCTTGGGTTCTGAACTCTGCCAGGGTGAGCAAGAGTGGCCTGTTGAGGAAGCTAGTATGACTGCCCTGGTACAGTTCTGGGAGAGGATTGGTGGGGCTTTGGTTTTGTCCGGAGGGAGAACTTTGTCTTGGAATTTGTAAAGTCTTGTCCTTGGTGTGGAAGATGTTCAATTATCTATGTCCAAAATTGCTGATTTTGCAGGTTCAATTAAGCCAAGGTGATTTTGATATAAGCCTTCTGGAAAGACCTTTGAAATGGCAGGGGAAATTTTCAGGCTTCTAGATCAGTTGGAACTATGGGTTGAGGTCTAAAATCTCTTGTCTTCTGTACTTAGCTAGGCCACATCCACACCTTCCATTATAAGAACTTCTGTCTGTACTCCTGCCCACATCAAGATGGAGTCATGGTCCAAGACATACTGTTAGTTTTCCTGCTCCAGGGAATGGGATTCTGTGGCTACTTTAGACCACTTAAATAATCCTGGGTCCCTGAAGGTCCTGTGACCTCCCAGTGCTCTGTGATAGAGAACAGAAAACTTCTTCAGGAAGTGGCACTGCTTGGATTTATACTTTTGTTAGGAGCTTTACAGTGTGTGTCAAACAGAGAAGATTGAAATTGGGTGGGAAGGTTTTCAGCCAACTCATCAGTCCCAGTAAATGGTAGCCATATGAAAACAAAGTACAATAACATTCTTCTCCTTCCAAATAATTTTCAAATTTCCAAATAAAATCAGGGTCTTGGCCCCAGCTAAAGAGCTGAATGTCTCATGTTATAATTTATCTTGGGCAGTCAGGCCCGAGGGGTTGTTGGCGTGCTGCAGCCTCTGGCTTTGTTGGAGTATGTCATGATGCTGTTAGAATGGTGAGCTGAGAAGGATTTCAGCTGGACCCATACCACTCTGGTCAAGATTTCAGATCTCTGAGGAGAATGCAAAGTGGAGGAATTGCCTCACTCTGAGCACTTGACCCTTGAGCTTCCTCTCATATCACCCTGGGTCATCCCCAAGGAGGAGCTATGAGTCTCCAGGCAGCTGAGACTCCAAGTGAGGAAGTGCATTCCAAAATGCTTTACTGCTGGTTAGATATGGAGCTAGGCATATTAATGTCCATCCTGGGTCTTGCTTTTTGGATCTCTGATGAGGGGCTGAGGAACACGGGACAGTTTCAAGCAGTGGAATGGGAGGTGGGTGAGGAAGTAGCACCTTGGACAATAGGAAGTCACTAGCAGGGGCCACTCAGTTCCAGGTCAGGAAAGTGTAGACTGCAAGCTTTGCGCTTGATTGCTTTCCCAGTCCAGAGAACATATCTCCCAAAGGCCCACTTTCTCCATCATGCATGCCAGAATGGCGTGCTTACCAAGTGTGAGTGAAGGACTTAATATCAGTATTGTTGATACTAATCACAAATATGAAATAAAACTGAGAGAAGTCATTCAGCTTAATTAGGACCAAGGAGCTGATGGAGACCATGTAAAGTGAAAATCAGGCAGTCTTGATCCTAACAAAGGTCCTGTGATGTTGAACCCTTGCATATGTGTGGAGATAGACGTTAAAACACTGTAGCTTTTCGTGGTATGTGTGTGTCCCAGAATGGTGGAGGTGACGTGCAGACTTGTCTGGTGAACAAATGAGTAAATGAATAGACAACTTCTCTATGGCCTTTCTGAAGAGCTGTGTTCTGTGTAGAGACTCTTGAAAGATGGCAGGATCTTGGCTGCCTCAGCACAAGAGGCTGAAAGACCACAAGCCTTCATGAGCTCTCATGTCATCTCAGTGCTTTGTGGAGAGGGCTTCTGACTCTTGATTCATATTGCTTTCCTCAGACAGTCATTACAAGGCGCTGGGAAGAGACTCTGGCTTGTGGTAGGATTAATATGATTTTTCCATAGCGTGAGTTTAAGCATGGAAGAATACAACTAATTAAGTTGCCATGGCCCTTATGAGTGCAAGTCACTGATGTTTTAGAATCTGTCCAAGTCTTTGTTACAAGATGCTTTCATCCAATAGTGGTAACTGGCCACCCTGCCTGTAGGTTGCCAAATGAGCATGCTCTGCTGCCCTGGGGATTTGGAGCCTCCCCACATGATGGTGCCTTAATGCCCCTCACTGGTACATACTGCTCTCTGGGCTTACTCACTGGTGAAGCTCTTCCACTATGGGTGGAGCCATTTAAATTTGCCGTGACTGAATATTTAGGTGAAAATTAATAACATCTGCCACTTAAGGAAACAGCTGCTGTGTGCAAGGCACTGGGCCAGGTGATGCACATATGTGGTCTCATGGAATCATAAAACAACATAGGGAGTAGCTACTATTCGTCATAGTGCACTGATGAGGGAAACTGAGATGAGGAGTGTTTAAACAGTTTGCCCAAGTCCAGTTCATCAATAAATGACAAAGGAAGGATTCAAATGGGGTCTGCCTGAGGCCAAACTCTCCATCTTTCTTGCCCTACCCAAAGTGTAATGTATAGTTTGAATGTAAAGTCCGCCCTCCTCATGGGTACAGGCTCAATAAAACAGTTGATCCCAGGCTTGAAAGATGGCTGAGTGGATAAAGTGCTTGCTGCTCATGCTGGAGTACCTGACGGTAGATCTCCAGACCCAAGTAAAAAGCCAGAAGCTATGGCAGGCTTTTGTAGTACCAGCCCCCACCCCACATAAACATTCACACACATAAATAAGTAGAAAAATAAATAAACAAACAAACAAATAAATAAGGTATTTGTTGGCCCCAGTTGGTGGTGCCCCATTTTGGGAGTGTGTGGAACCTTCTGGGCTCGAGGATGACGTGGCAGACATAGTTCCATGGGGATGGAGCTTAGGGGTTATAGACTGGATCCACTGCCTGCAGTCCTCTGATTCTGATTTGTACCATATAGCCACCAGCTGCCCATGTTTCTCATGCAACTGCCTCAAGCTATTCCCTCCCTCATACCATTCATGCCATGATGGAGTATACCTTCTCAAACTATGAACCCCCCAAAATCCTCTCCTCCCTTAAGTTGTTCTGTCAGGCATTTTCTCACAGCAATATAAAAGTAACTGACAGTGTCACCCAAAAATGGACAGCTGGGTCGGGAGAATGAACAATGGTTGTCTTCTTCCACATCTGTATTATAGTATGTGCTAAACATGCCAAGAGTTGGTTCTCTGTGGATGTTTGTGTATTATAATGTTTATGTCTCAGTGTATGCATGTGCACATGTGTGTGTACGGGCACATTAAAGACCCTCAACTCTTCCTAGCAGTCTTCTCCTTGGGAGACCTTCAGTAATGAGACACTGTCCTCGCCATCAGCCTCCTCCTCCTGTTCCAGTTACTTGTCCCTTCTGCTCAGGGCCTGGGGAGGACAAAAGCCCCCTCCCCACTTACAAATGGGAATCTGTAGGGGAGAAAAGACACAGACTCAAAGCCCGCAGATCTGCCTGGCAGGTGAGAATGTGTGCAATATTACTTCTGCTAGTTCCTTCGTGTTCCTCAGTCCTCAGCTGATCTCTCACCCCTTCCTCCAAAGAAAGGCACAGCTGGGCAGAACTTCAGAGCCCTGCAGGCAAGCTGGTGAAGGTTTGGATGGGATGAAGGAGGGAATAGAAGAGGAAGGAACTGGAGGAAGGAGAAGTACAAGGCTGCAGGGAGACCCCTTGGCTGCCCTGCTTGGGCCGGGATCTCACTGGCCTCCCATGTCTCACCATGCTGCCCTTTGCTCTTTGGCTCTCCCAAGTGCCAGCAGTAGCCACGTATAAGAGCAGCTGGTGTGGACATGCTTATGTATTTTTTGTTTGTTTCTGAGACAAGAGCTTATGTATCCCAGGAGGATTTTAAATTTAATATGTGGTTTAGGATGGCCTTGAACTCCAGATCCTCCTGCCTCCATCTCTGGAGTGCTGGATTACAGGTGTGCACCACCATGCCTGGCTAGTGTGGATTTTTATACCTGTCCCTTTCAAATCCTTGTTTTAGTCACCTTCGGCTGCTGGGATGAACGTCCAAACAGGCACAGTTTATGGGAGGAAGGGATTTATCAAAGCTTACAGATCCAGGGGAAGTTCCATAATGGCAGAAGAAGCTGGCCCCCTTTCACAGGTCCAGGAAGAGAGAGACACCACCAGCATACAGCAAGCACACTCCAGGAACCCCAGGCAGAGCTCAAGTACTCTGCACACCTTTAGTCTGGAATTCAGACCCATCCTCAGTAACACCTTAGGGATGGACCCCAGGATCCACCCATGGTGACACCTCCTCCATCCAGGGCTAGAAATCTAAGTTATTAAGCTTTGATAAAATCCTGAATCAGTTGGGGGGAATTCATTCAGACTACCACAATCCTCATCCCTGAATTTCCAAGGATCTCTCTAGATTAAGTATTTTGGCATCAGAACGTCCAATTATCTGCCAATCCCATTCCAATCCACATGCTCTGAAGCCTTTCAGGAGTGTTCCCGTCCTTGGGCTGTTTGCCAGGTGTGTGATACTGGAGGCAGAGTGCAGTAGGGAGTGCCCCAACCAGGCAGCCCGAGCATTGCCCAGAAATGGCTGCCTGTGCAGAGCACAGTATCCTTGCTTTTCACACCGGCCAGGGCAGAGGTCAGCCACATTGTTTCTTATTCTTTACCTACAGGGATAAATATAGCTTTGGCATTGAGGTTATTTCCCGTGTTCTGTGATGAATGTCTTCTTAATATTTCCCTTGCTGACTTGTTTCTGTGACACGTGGTGACATAGAATGGAATTGACTTTTTTTTTTTTTTTTTGACAGGAGGAAGGGCTGGTTCTGAGGAGCACACCCTCCCCCCTCCACCTTTACAGCATCTGTTTCTGAGGAACTCTGTCTAGCACAAACATCAGAGAAAGGGTTTGTGCATAGTAGAGGCAGGAACAAATTGGACATTTTATTTTAATGGAACCAGGATCAGAAAAAGAGCAAAGGATCCTGCGCTCATCTCTTTGATTGCAAAACATTTTTGAGTCCAACAAAAGCAAGCACTTGCTATTGCCAAGTGTTGTGCTGGGACTTCCTCAGCTTCCTTGATGATGGAATTGTTTTCCCATGGGATACCTGTAAACTTGTTTGTGAAATGTTGCCATGGGGATTACATCTCCATCCTCTCCAAGACTCCCTGAGAGATGAGTGCATGGGCAGAGATGGGTGGAAGAGCAAGCATGGAAAAGCCACATTCATAGGCTCGGGTTTGGCCTAGTTGTATTGTTTTTGCAGAGGAAATACCTGGAAAATGAGAAGGACAAATCAAAGTGATCATTAAGTTTTTTTATTAAAATTTTTATTAGCTTACAAAGAATATGTTTTCATTATGGTATTTTTGTACGTTTTTTTTTGGTTTGTTTGTTTGTTTCTTTTCCCCTTCTTTCTCCTTCCATGTGTCCTCATCCCAACCTAGCTCCCTTTCTGCTTTTATATTATATGTTTTGTTTTGTGCTTCCACTGCTACTCATCACCTCTTGTTCCCTCTCATGGTCTCCTATCTTGAGTCAAAGTCCATACTCAGTCTCACATCCCCTATTTATATACACAACAACATTAGAAGTTGGGATTCACATATGAGAGCAAGCACATGATTTTTGTTTTCCTGGTCTTGGATTACCTCTCTTAGTAATTTTTTCCAATTCCACCCATTTTCCTGCAAATTTTTATAACTTCAGCTTTCTTTACAGCTGAGTAAAACTTACTGTGTACATGCATGGCATTTTTATTATCCGCTCATCAGCTGATGGACATCTAGGTTGATTCCACTTCTTAGCTATTGTAATAGAGCAGTAATGAACATGAATATGCAAGGGCCCCTGTGAAAGGATATACAGTTCTTTGGTATATGCCCAAGAGTGGTATAGCTGTGCCATCTAGTAGCTGTATTAAGTTTTTTGTTGTTGTTGTTATTTTTATTTTTTTTAATATCATTTTTCTTTTTATTTTCTCAATTTTTATTAATATTTTCCATGATTATAAAAAATATCCCATGGTATTACCCTCACCCTTTCCCCTTTGAAATTCCATTCTCCATCATAACCCCTCCTGTATTAAGTTTTAAAAACAGCAACAAAAATGTCATCAGACAAGGGTATCTCTGTGATTTAGCTGTGGTTAACGTCTGTGTCATCACAGTCATGTATTCACTGAATGTTGAGCTACCCAAAGGGTAACACTGCTGACTCTGCTTGGTGAGTAGGAAGTGGCGAGTGTGTGTGCATGTTTAGGTGAGTGTAGATGTGTTATTCAGCTTCCTGTCACCGTGGCAATGCCCGATGTCACTAACGTAAAGGGAGGAAAGCATGAATTTGGCTCATGGCCTCAGAAGTGTTGGTCTATCCTTTGGCTCCACTGATTTTGTGTCTGTGCTGAGGCAGAACATCTTGGTGGGGAGCATGTGGCAGAGCAGACTTATTCATCTCATGATGGCTTGGAGAAGAAAGAGGAAGAAGCTGGGATCCTAATAGTCCCTTCAAGGCCACACCCCAATGACCCAACTTCCTCTGACAAGAGGGTCTTCCACCTCTTAAAGATTCCATCAACTTCTGGGAGCATCATAGGTAGATGACCAAGCCTTAAACATATGAGACTTTAGGGGACATTTAAAATCTAAATCTTAGCAGGAGATCATGAATTAAATCCTCATCTTTGTAAGGGAAGGTCAGTAAGTAAGGATCATTGCTACCTAAGCATACTATTATTTAGTGATACAGAGATACGCAAAGAATCAGCTGATGTAGTCAGAGCAGTTGGCTCTGAGAAGGGGGAAGTAGAGCAGAGGTGAGATTCCAACAAGCTCTGTAGAACTGTTTGGCCTTTTAAACTGTGTGCATGTAGAAATTTGATAAAAGTAGTCACAAAGGTAATTATAAGAAAATACTTAAAGTGGACATGTAATACTCAGAGGACTCCCTTTATGTACCTGGGGAATGTCCTCATTCTGGGAGTAGCAGCACTGGGGTTCTGTGAGCATCTGACCCTCTGACTTCTGAGGCCAATGCACCAGTGGTTTCCAGTACACTACAGTAGGCCAGGGTCCTGGGTCAGTCTCTGATGACTGGGGCTTCCAGCCTTTCCATAGGGGTGTTCTTGCATCCTCAGAAAATAAAGCTGTGGGGATCTGTCACTTGTTCATGGAATGTGTCCATGGTGAATTCAGGACAATTCTTTTGTATTTTATATTTCCTTGTTCATGGAACTCAAAATAACTTTGGTCCATTTCTTGCCAATGACTAGGTTCCTATATAGAGCTCCATGGGCTTCTCCCTTGTATCTGCAAGGACTTCTTTTTAATTTTAGTTTCGATTTATTTATTTATTTTTGCCCGTGTATGTGTAGTATGTATATATAGTATGAAGCATGTGTTATATGCACATGTGTGTGTGGCTGCACATGCCCCATACATGCACATGTGTAGGCCAGAAGAGAATGTCAGGTATTCTCCTCTAACCCTCATCTGTGTGTTTCCTGAAAATGAAGTTTCTCACTGACTGGGTCAGACTGGCTGACCTGCAAACCCCAGCGAGTCTCTGGTTTCTTCCCCCCACCAGGACTGGGATTATAAGTATGTGTCTCCATGCCCAGCTTTTTATGTGGGTGCTGGGGATGGATCTCTGGCTCAATCCAGCCTTCTCTGGCCCTTTTGCTTGTGTAGCAAATGCTCTTATCTGCTGAGCTGTCTTCCCAACACTAAGACTTGTTTTTAATGTTGAAAATTGCAATATACACATTACCTTGCTTTCTTCTTCTTTTATTTATTCATTTATTATTTATCTTGGTTATTTGAGGTAGGGTTTCACTGTAGCTCAGGCTGACCTGGAATACACTATGTATTCTCAGGGTGGCCTTGAACTCATGGCAATCCTGCTACCTCTGCCTCCCAAGTGCTGGGGTTAAAGACATGAACCACCATGCCCAGCTGTGTCACCACCATCATCGTATCATGAGCCTACATTTATGTCCTAAAACTTATGTCCTAAAACTAAACCATTTCATTTTCTCTCTTTCGTGCCCCCGTCCCAACCTTGATGTTCCTGGTCTCATTAAATGGCATTTACACCCAGCTACTTGACCAGGCCATCTTGTGGTCATGTTTCACTCTTCTGTTCCCCCTCCCCCACACTCCATCCTGTGCTTCGAGTTGTATCTGGGGCCTCAATACATACTCAGTACCTTTCTGTATGTATTGTCGCCACACTCACCCAGGCCATTATCATTGCTCACCTGGCTGACTGCACTGGCCTCCACACAGCCCTCCTGGCTCCCATCAGTGCCCTTGCAGTCTGGGAATGCAGTTCTTAAAGCTCTAATGCCTTCCCAGAGAATCACAGCTAGAACTAATGGGCCTCACCAGGAGTGGGGCAATCTTCCACATGATCAGCTCACCTCTATGGCTCCATTTCCCAGCATCCTCTTCCCAGTGCTCTTGGCTTCAGCTACAGCGGCTTTCCTATGGTTTCTCGATCTCTTCAAGCTCCTGCCTTAGCTCTTTGCCCTTGCTCTTCCTCGGTAGAGTCTTCTCCAAGAGAGCCACATGCTTTCTTCCTTGTTTAAAAGTAAACTCATTCAAAAGGCTTCCCATGAGGGTATTATGTAAAATGAGAGAGGCCTTTCCATACATATAACTGTCTGTTCTTCTCTTCTGCATTACATTCTTCATAGTACTTCCATCTTTACAAATATCTTATATTTATGTATTTATCTTCTATAATCTACATAAGAGTTGTCATTTTTAATCCCTGATTTATCCATAGTCCCAGAATAGGACCACCACCCAATAGACACTTGGTGGATTTTTGTTACATGTCCCAGTGAATACATTACACACACACATACTGTAAGCAAAGACCTTGTAGGCATTATAGGATACCTGACCTGGGACTCAGGCCTGCTTCAGATTTGTTACTGACTACAGGGAGTGGCCACACTGGCCTGCAGAAAGAGTTGTGGAGATGGTCTGTTGCCTCCTCCGTTCCCTCTTGGAGCTCTCATCTAGATGGCTGGAATAAATGGTGAATGTTAATATGGGGCTTGGGGCAGTGAATTCCCTTCAGTTGGGAATTTTTTTGTGGGGCAAAGCAAAGTTATCCCTATCATGGGTCAGCTACACACGTTTGGATTTTATTGATGTGTCTCAGAGGTGTCATCTTTTTTTTTTCTCACCTTTCTGGAAAATGTCATTCTCTAAACTGACTTTTTGAAAAGATTTAGCTATGCACTTGGGAAGTACTATAGCCCCACTCCCGAATTGCCCTCTGTGTGAAAAACTAGTGATATTTAACCAATCCTTTTGGGCACTGCTGCATTCTGAGCTCCACTCTAGGCCGTGAGGAGCCAGGTGGAATATCACTCCTAGGTTTAAGCCTCTTCCCAGGGGCTAGAGTGAGATAAATACATAAAAGAGCCTATGACTACTTGTGGCAAGGGGGTCCTTTGGAAGTGCAGACTCTGTGTATCTTTAATCATTTTTTTGCACTTCAAGATGGCCCATGCCAAGCCTCTACTACTGTGGCATTCTGCTTTACCAAATGGAATGCCAGACATTAATTAAATGTCAATGACTATTCCTGCCAGTTCCATTTTCTGGTTCTATCTAATTACAATTAAATGGTGAGAGAGGTTAGGCAGGCTGAATCAAAGGACCAAAAAGGGTTCAGGTTTCTAAACGGTGTCTCCGTATTTACTAAATCAATTTCAACTAGCTTCCTGAAATCATTTGGCTACTTTGTGAAGCAAGATGGCTGCTTTTCGGAAGGAGTGAATCTTTGGGTTTCTGTTACCCACACTGATTTTGGCCATCTGAAGCTCCCCTTTGGGGCTCATGCTGTAAGGTAAGCAAGTGAAAAGGTGAGTTTGCAGCTTGGGGATCCCAGCTCAGAAGAAAATTCTGCTTTCCAGGCTGTACCACCCTGCCCTGCCTGCTCAGACTGGTCAGTAGCTAGATTTGGATTCAGGAGTGGTTAGACATCTGCCTTACTTTGTGTCTTCCCTTCTCTCTATTGGCAGAGCAAGGAAGAACAGATCTGAGGGGCGAAGAGCTGGCCAATTCTGCCAATAAGAGCTTATTTTCTATCCTGAAGAAGTCAAATTCACTGTGAGCAGCTTTTTCCCAACTGAGTTAAGTGTTCATTAGCAAATTAAAATACACTACAAATTGAACATCATTAATCCCAAGTCCCAAGCGCCCCCAAATCTGAAGCATCTTGAGCTCTGACACAACACTACAAGTAGTACATAGTTTTATGCCATGCAACTTTGTTTCATGGACAAAAATAGTTTTTAAATGTATAAAAGTAGCTTCACACTGTGTGTATACAGTCTGTGTGAAAGTTAAATGAAGACCATGTTTAGACCTGGGTTCCATGCCCAAGATACATCACTATGTATATTCAAACATCCTAAATTCCAAAAGAACCTGAAGTCTGGAAAACATTTAGTCCTAAGCATTTTGGACAAGAAATACTCAGCTCGCTACTTGTCTCTCTTGTGTCTATTTGGTTTTGGTATTATTGTGCTTAGATTGGTTGGTCAAATGAATTTATATGTTCCAATAACAGGCTAGAGGTAACTTTTGGTATGACCTTTTGATAGTTTTTAACTTATTGACACATCTTTTTTGTTGGTGGTGGGAGGCTTTGAGGTAGGGTCTCACTCTAGCCCAGGCTGACCTGGGACTCATTCTGTAGTTTTAGACTGGCCTCAAACTCACAGCAATCCTCCTGCCTCTGCCTCCTGAATACTGGAATTAAATGTGTGCTGCTACCATACCCAGTGTAGCAGACAGCTTCAGGTTCACTGAGGTGAACTTCCAGACCAGGCACAGTTATGGAGGAAGGGATATTTATTGAAGCTTACAGATTCAGGGAAGTTCCATAATGGCAGAAGAAACTGGCCTGCCTTCACAGGACCAAGCAGAGAGAGAGAAGTACAAGCTACAGGTCAAAAGCCAGAGCACACTTCAGGAACTCCAGCTAGGCACACTTTGCATATCTTTAGATTGAAATCTCAAACCCACCACCACACCTTAAGATCCATACAATGTCATTGCCTCCAGCCAGATGGCTAGAGATGTAAACTACAAACAAATAAACAACTGAGATATATTGGGGGCCATCTATTCTATTCAAACCACCACACCCAGCTATTAATACATCTAATTTTTTAAATTAGAAATTGCTCTCAGGTTCCTAAAAGTGTGATACTCTTGGTATTTAAATACTTCCAAGAGGGCTTTCTTTCTACTGACTAATAATTGTTGATGGATGAGGTGCTAGATATTTTTATCAACACTCAGAGACACTTTATTAATAGCATCTGCAACTTATCAGTGTTTACAGGTCTAGCAAGCCCTGTAATAGGGCAAGGCCTAGACACTTACTGGTGGCAGGATTCAGTGCCCATCTTTTTGTGAGTTCAGCTTTGTCTACAGCCTTACCGTGCTGCTGCTAAACATCTTCCTGTGGCATGAAAACTCAAGGGTAAAGTCTCAAATCAGCTTTTGCAGCATCCAGTGCAGAAGTGGGCACACAACATAGATACAATAGAAAAAAATCATTAAGAACTCAATAAAAATGAACAGAATCTTCTTTTTTCGGTTTTATTTTTATTTATTTATTTGAGAGTGAGAGAGAGAGAGAGAGAGAGAGAGAGAGAGAGAATGAATGGGCATGCCAGGGCTTTCAGCCACTGTAAACGAACTCCAGATGCATGCACCCCCTTGTGCATCTGGCTAACGTGGGTCCTGGGGAATCGAGCCTCAAACTGGGGTCCTTAGGATTCACAGGCAAGCGCTTAACCGCTAAGCCATCTCTCCAGCCCAAACATGAACAGAATCTTGATACAGCTAGGCAATATTGAGGCACATGGGCTAGTTGATACTGGGGAGATTGTAGCCATGTGTTCAACAAACTGTGTGTAGAAATGAGCTTGTCTGTCTGTCTGTCTGTGAGAACTTATGAATGAGCAGTACTCCAAAGCAACCAGTGTTGTTAGAGCAACGAATGAAAGCCTCAGAAATTGACTCATTTCTATGCAAAGTCAGCCTATAATTTGGTATTATTTTTCCACCTCTACTAGAAAAACTTGTGGCTGGTTTTGGTACTGTACGCCCACTAGTTTTGTTGAGTGAAATTTGATTATATATTATGTCACACACCTTTAATAAGCAGCTATTCATATGGAAATCTATTTACAGGAACAGTGGAATGTAGACAATGGAAAGGATTATCCTCATCTGATAGAACATAATTTAAGCACATTAAAATCTTAATTAGGAAGGAAGTTTTAAGCTGTGGGTCTCTTCTGAAAAAACATGCTTGAAGTGTTCCTAAGAGAATATGTGCTTTTCCATTAACACTGTATTGGATCTGAGCTCACAAATTCATTCCAAGTCCTTGAAATAATCCAGATTAACCCACTGCTATGAGAATTCACATTCCATGATGGAAGAAATATTTCATATTTGTAAGGCTGTTCTACATTAGTTTTTTTAACAAAATTTATATGTAAGGGCTTGCATTAAATCCTTATATACCATATGATTTAAATTTCCTAGAAACTCAAAATGTATCTTTCACTATACTATAAATAGCAATCTATGCAATAGTTTAATATATAGCTTTTTATAAAGACACAGTGAAAAATATTATTTTCTTAAAGTGTTTTACATTCTGAATGTAATCAGTGGTGTGTTATTAGCATTGTATGTGTGTCATAGCATGAAATTAAAATCCAGTTTTCTAATGCTTCTAAAAGGAACGTACAAAATGTTCTACTTTTAATCATGTATAATTTGATTCACCCTCCCCAAGTGATCTTTTTGTTACTACATTCAGCTTTTGTCTTTTGATTCTCTTGTGGCACCAATGGTAACTCTTATTACTGTCAGCTCACAGGCTGACCCATCTTGATAACTAGCCAAGCCATAGGTTATTCACACCAGTAACATGTTTTAAAATACTCATCATGGGAGTTGGAACACAGGAGAGTTTGTGGGTAAGTGCGTTTTGGAAAGTATTGGTCACTGTGGGGACTAGTCAGCTCTAGACTTAGCTAATAGTCTGGGTTCTGACTCCAGGAATTGCCTATAATCCCAGGGACAGAGGAGGAGAGAGGGAATCTTTAAGGCAAGTTGGATTGCTAGACTAGCTGAATCAGCGATATTTGGGTTCAAGTGAGGTACCCTTGCCTCAGCAAATAAAGTGAAGAGTCATCAACAAAGACACCCAGTATTATGCACATATACACACATGTGTATATGCACCTACATACATGTGCACACATACACATGCTAACACTCATATACACATGCACATACCACACTCACATACCACATAGGCACACACAAATGGTTTATTTGAACATAGAAACTTAGGAATAAGTCTGTCTTGAAGTGAGAACTTGCAAATGAGCAGTACTCCAAAGCAGTCAGTATTGTTAGAAACAGAGTCACAAATGGAAGGAAGGCTCAGCAATTGACTCATTCCTATGCAAAGTCAGCCTCTAATTTGGTATTTTTCTACCTCTGCTACAAAGACTTTGGCCTGGTTTTGGCACAATACAACCACTGGGTTTGCTGAGTGAAATTTGATTATATATTGTATGAAGAATCTATTTGTCTTATTGGTTCCTGTGAAGTTTCTGGTCTCTCTTTAGAGCCTAACTGCCAGTAGGTCTACTTTGTGGTGTCCAGACTGTAATGCTGAGCAGTAAAGTGTCTTGCGATGAGGGAGATGTCCTCACTTTGCTGTCCATCATGGCAGCTACAGCACCCTACATGGAAATGTAGCTAGTACAAAGAAGGAACCACATCTTCTTTAAATATTTTTTAACAACTTGAAATAGCCATGCATGGTACACAGTCGTTCCTGATGCTGTTTAGCACTTGAGATCTTCCCATACTCTTTTAACCTCTGTCTTCTCAAGACTTCTGACACTTGGAGGTAGATTTTCTTCTGTGATGTTATTCATGAAAGATGGTCATGTTTGTGTGGTTTGTCTGGACTTCTGAGAATAAAGCTAGAGTTTTATTGAGCAAGTTCCAGATGTATCTACAACTTTAAAGTAAACTATTGCATGTACATAAAGGCCTTTGTTGTAAATAATTATGGCAGCAATTAATATTAGTAGCATGCCGTCTATGGGAATAGGCCTTGTGCTCAGTTATCTCATTAATTTCCACTCGTCCCTGAGTCCTGGGGTCATGTTCAGTGTCTTGTCCAATATAAGTAGCAGAACTGGACTTCGGACTTTGGGGTGTTTGCTCTCCTTCAAGCAGCAGCTCATCCCTCACTTTCTTTCACCTGACCTAGGCCAATATGCAACATGCCACAGGCAACATGAGAGGGTGCTTGCTCAGTTCAAGCCTGCTGCCTCATCTTGTGGAGTACCTTAGTACTCCTAGTGGTAATGTCATATTTGGTAGTGGGGTCTCGGGTTTTTCCTCTTCTCCAGTCCCTTGGAGGAGAGTAGTTCTGTTCAGAGCCTACAGCAGATTTTCTCCATTGCTGTTGCTGAGATTTCTCCCAGCCTTTTATGGAGTGTATTTTTATTTTTTGAATTGTGTATTCTTGTACTGCTTGGTCATGCCCAGCCATGCTGCCAACTAGTGGTACAATATGCTGGTGCTTTTCTGACTTTAAGAACAGGTGGATGTCGTATGGCCTTGCTCGGCTGTGGCAACAGCACACACAGAGCACCAGGTGTCTGGGTTTGTCAGCCACCTCCTCTGGCTGTGGGGAGGAGTGACTGAGCCATGTTTAAAACGTAGCAGAGATGTGGGCTGGAGAAATGGCTTAGCGTTTAAGCGCTTGCCTGTGAAGCCTAAGGACCCCTGTTCGAGGCTCGATTCCCCAGGACCCACGTTAGCCAGATGCGCAAGGGGGCGCACGCGTCTGGAGTTCGTTTGCAGTGGCTGGAGGCCCTGGCGCACCCATTCTCTCTCTCTCTCTATCTGCCTCTTTCTCTCTCTGTCTGTCACTCTCAGATAAATAAATAAAAATAACAAAAAAATTAAAAAAAAAGTAGCAGAGATGCTTGAGAGACTGAATAGCAGGAGATGGTATGATTTTAATAGGATGCTGTTGATTTGTTCTAGAAAACCTGGACCTCATGTATAGGAGCCACTATTGTTCCTTCAAACTACAGCAAAAAGTGAGGCAGAGCAAAATGTTCTCCCAGGGGAAAAGGAGAGCCAACCTGGATTCACAGAAACAGAAAGACCCCATTATTTATTTAGCATTGGGAGCCTGGTGCTAGGTCATTCCCAACATTTCTAGTTGAATTAAATTATCAAACTGGCATTTTTCTAAAGGCAGCTTAATGGGAATGCTGCTTGAAACAGTATGTAATGGGGGACAAAGCTAATAGAGCCCTCTTCCTGAGTTGGCTCTACTACTGGCTTCATTTCTGAATATTTTCTTTACCTTGTTGGACCCAATTAGACTCTCCCTTTATATTTCATGCATTAAAAACAAACGACAGCAAGAAAAGAAAAAAGATCATGCCGTATTCACAAGGACAGGTAATCTTCAGGTGGTTGGAAGTTTTAAATACAATGTGGGAGCAGATATAATGAAGAGACTCCCTACCCCAAATATGGTCACATACCCCACAGTATTTGCAGTCAATCGGGCTTTCAGTTTTCACTTTGTAAATGTGGGCTGAGAGGCACTGAGTATGTGAAGCTACTCTGCCAGGTGGTAAAACAGGCATGAGCAAGGTGAAGCTCTGACCCCAGGGTTTGTCCACACTCCCATGTGGAGACCAAGCATCACACAGACAGTTGAAGGCCATGGGCACACTGGGGAGGCCATCTAACTGATCTTTGGCATCAGTCAGGCTTCTCAGGCAGATGGGTGATACTGTGATAGGGACTGAGGGGTAGAAGGAACACAGAAAAATTTAAAGGGACATCAGAGAGCTTGGCAGCACTTGAGTATTAGGGAGTTAAGTAATGCTCTGGTTCAAATCAAAGTTGCTGCTGCCTGGTGGGGCCTGCCTGAATTTAGAAAAAAAAAATATTTTATTTGCAAGCAGAGAGAGATAGAAGAGAGATAGACAGACAGAGCGGTCACATCAGGGCCTCCAGCCTCTACAAATGAACTCGATGCATGCACCACTTTGTGTATCTGGCTTTATGTGGGTACTGGGGAATCTGACCCAGGTTGTTAGGCTTTGCAGGCAAGTGCCTTAATCACTGTGCCATCTCTCCAGCTCTGAGCTTAGAAAATTTTATGTGAGGAAATACTGTCAAGGGTCTGGGGCTTATAAGTGCAAGGCAAGAAAGAGCTGGACCTCATATGTGTGGCATGTGTGGGAGTTTCATCTCATTTGTTCCTCAGTGCGTAGGAACAGCCCTCTTCTTCAGGTAGCTCTGGCACCTCCTCCGTGTTGTTCTGTGAGTCTGCACACACACCATCCTTGAAACAGGCTGAGTGAGAGTCATCCCAGCTTTTACCTGAGTGAGATGTGGCCTAAGAAAGGCCAGGATCCCATTAGAATTTTAGTTCTAATGTTGCAACTCCTATCACAGGTTCCTTCTCTGTCTATATGGGTCTCTGGTCTGTTTGTAGCCTCACAGGGACCTTTTCTACTGAAGAAGTGGGGCCAACATTCTCTACCACCCATCGCTGGGCTGGACTTATTTTTTCTTCTCTTCACCTCTGACCAGTGCTCTTAAGTTGCTATAATCTGCTCCCTTGCCTTCATGAGACCCTCCAGTCACTCTCCTGTAGTTGTGTTGCTCTCCCCTGCAGAGATCTGTCTGTCCATATACAGCTCACTGTGTTCCAGCCTATCTCCTTCTCTGGGTGAGCTAGGGCCCTTCATTTGGCCTGCCTTCATTCAGCCATGCCTTAAGTGAAGTTTGACTTCTGTTCCTGAACAGTTGGGAAACTCCCCAGTTCCTGTGTTCTAACTCAGGGGGATGTGACAGTCAGTTAAGCTGGCATGTTCACAGCTCTGTACTTGCCCTAACTGCATGCTGGCAGATGATCAGCTCTTGAATTTGAAAAACCTCCTTATAGAACATTACCTTGAGGCCTATCCCTCCCATCATGACAGTCCATGACACTCCTACATTTCCTTCCTTCTAAGACCCTTGCTAGCCACCATGCACTTATTGCATGTGAAGTCAAGTTAGTAGATTTAAATAGTGTGATGTGAAGGTTTTTAAAGTGTCATTGCCTGCAGAAAATTGGAAACAATCTGATCCTCCCATTTTTTTTTTTGTTAAAACTGTATGATTTTGAAGCCAGATAGCTGAATTAGAAACTAGACTTGCCTTTGAACTGGCGAACAGAAATAGCCCATTCTTTTCCACATCCTATCAACCCCTATGCTGCTTGCATGCATTGGAAGGCTCACATCATTTTAGCAACCACGGTCCTGTTATTTTAACATTCACTGTTATTATAATTGGAAATCTTTTTTATACCCTATAACAATGTCATCTAAATGTTCATTAAGGAGCATTGCTAGTCTTAAAAATTGAACCTGAAAGCCAGTATGTTTGGTCCAGGAGGAAAAGCTAGTCAGACATCACGAAGAAGGTCAGACAGCTACCATGATAAGCTTCACAGAAACGTGGGCGGGAGGATTCTGTGGGATATTAGGGCCAATGCTGAGAAAATCCAAAGCAGCTTGAAAAGCAAGTATGCAACAGAGCTTGCAGTTTCAGTTGCTCCTGTGATTCATCACCTCCTTATTTATCCCCTAGTCTTGGAATGTAGCTGCTTGGAATTGTCTGACACTCTCTGAAAGTCATCCTTTTCCTAAAATGCAATTGTGGAAGACTTCCAATGTGTTCAAGTTGACTTTAGCCTTTACTGTCAAGTTCATGGCGCGTCAGTAGATAAGTAATTGTTTAACGAGGAGGGAAAAAAAGGCTCATTACAGGGAGGTCCAAGGTGGAAGCCCCACTTTGGGGTGTCGCCTGTATGTGACACAGATAGGTACAGTAAGGGGCTGGACAGACTGCCCTTGGACATCTCACTGGGATGTTTTCCCGTGCACGTTTTCCAGTTCCTTCTATTGTGCTGAGGCTTCCATTGTTGGTCACAGGATGATTTTCAACAGGTACAGAGATAAACTTCTTATGGTGATAGTCGCATCATTGTATTAGTATCATTTTAAAGCAAAGTTAGTGCATCAAATTCATGGTATGAAATTTCCTTTTAAAATGAAATTATTTAAATGAATAAAATAGGTCTGTTTAAACAAAACATTTTATGTAAATAATGGTACAGATGGCACGTGGCTAAAACAGAAATTATGGAGGTATTATGCAAATCGTAGACTTTTGCAAGATGTTGGTTTAACTCATTTAGGTAAATATGGGCACTGTATTGATGGAGATGCCGGTGAGCATGTATTGTTCTTTTGGGGCAATATATTGGATAATTGGATGTAGTGCTATTTTATATGCAGCTAATTTCAGAAGCTAAAACAACCATATCTATTAAATGCTATTTTATTTGATTAATAAAAATGTTAGATTGTCTTAGGATTGAATAAATATAAAATGTTAATTGGATATAAAATGCTTATTTATGTGATCATGGGCATTGCCATAAAACTATAAGACAGTTATTACTGTTTAATATTGCTTTAATTAGAAATGCTCTCCCAAAAGTTAGGAGACAAGTGAGCTTTTCCTCAGCAGCTTCTGAGTTGTCAGAGAGATGTGCAGTCATAAGGGAGCATGGCTTCCCGAAGGCAGAGGGTGGTGCTAAGCTGCACTTTGGAGGCCGTGGTTTCAATAGGCAGCCACAGATTGCCGGGTTTAATCGAATATTTATTGAGTGTGCACCATGTGCCATGTCTGTTAGGTCTCTTGGGGAAGTTAGCCAGAATCATGGCAGGTGCAAATGACAGAAAACCTGACTCATCCTGACTAAAACATACAAAGAACTTGTGACTTTACGTGAAAAGTCTAGGTGTAGAGTTCTGTGCAGTCTTTGATCAGCATTACTCAATAAAGCTGCCTCCATCTCTCAGCTTTGCTCTTGCCTTCAGTCTCTCTCCATGTATGACCCTTGCCACTTGGGTCATCCACTGGATTTCAGAACTCATAAAAGAACAATTTATAGCAGTTCTGACATCGGTCTTAGAATAGAGGCTTATTGGCGAGGTGGCACCAAGGCTGGGGATATGATCACCGATCAGTCAGGTGGTTTTCCAAAGGAAGACAACATCTATGCTACAAGAATGTTGAGAACAAAAGGGTTGAGCAAGAATGGGACATCTGAGAGACTGAAAATTAGAGGCTGCAGGAGCATGAATTCTAAGGATGAAGGGTGGAGATATAGTTGTTTCAGAAGTTTTCAACATTTAGAAGAATACATCTTTCTGTTAAGTAGTTCTCCACTTTTCCCTCCTGAGAGACGGTGGCTTTGGGGAGTGGTGGGGGCGGCGCCACAGAATGCTCATGTCTGCCATGCACAAGTCACCAGAGGCAGAGCTCTCCTGAGTCACTGCCAGCTTTCGTGCTGTCTTCCCTGTAGGTGACCCAGAGACCTCAGCCATTCACCCAATGAGCACTAATGGGTACCTGTTACACGGCAGGCTCATTAATAAACCACAATACCCCTTTGTGGTGTGCTATTATTTACTAAGTGTGCTGAAGGTACCAGGTAGTCCATGAGAAGCCTGAGAAGACCAACCAAGAAGAACGGGGTGTTTATCCTCAGATAAACGCTGAGGGAAAAGATACACAGGGAGCTTTGGGGAGTAGGAGGAGCTCTGGGAAAATGCAGAATCTCAGGAAGTCGGAGACCTGGGGAATTGAGAGCTATTCTCCTTTAAACCTCCTTTTCTCCTGGTTTGTTTTTCTCTCCTTCCCCTGAGAAAAAACAAGCTTCACTTGAGGGATATTCAGAGGCACACCAGCATCTCCCTGGATGCAGGGCCACAGGTTGTCTAGAAACATCCTCAGGTTACTCCTCTTCTACTTATCCTAATGTTTATCTTGGGGTGCTTGTGCACCCTTTGTGGCTCTCTCCTGTATCCTATGGGGGCAGGAAGGAAGCTCATAACTTCATACTCCCCAGTAATGGAGGATAAATGATTGGTCAGTGTTTGAGATCTTAGTTGAGTCCCAATATTTATGATGTGAAGGATTACTATGGAATCTGGGATGCGTGTCTTTTTTCGCCCTCATGCTGTCATGCAGAGGTCTAGCCTGGCCTTTCTTCTTTCCTTTGTATTTCAAAACAATTTAGGTTAAACTCACCTTCTGCCTGGTATCTCTCTCATTTTTCTTCTACCACATGCTGTCTTGAGATGTAGACTCATGTGGCTGGTGCCTGTACCCCTATCCAGCTTGCACTGTGGCCCTCTGCTCTGGGGAATCATGGGTGGCATTTTGCTTCCCATTAACCTACTGCTTCCTCTTCTGGAATCTGCAAGGAAGAGAAGCACCAAGCAATGTCCAATTTCCAGCTAATCTCAATTCCATGACATCTATACCTCATTTTAACTCCCATTATGACCTCTCATTCAGGACTTTTGCCCAAATGGTGTAGCTTCACTCACTCTAAGAAGTCTAAGAGATACTTACAAACTGTTCCTGTATTTATTTCTTAGATGTTGGTTTGGTTCACGTGTGGGCTTTGTGGACAAACACTTATTAGTTTGAATGTTGATTTTGCTACAAACCAGTTAGTGTTAAAAGTGGTTTGGGGCCAGTTGAAGTCTCAGCTTTTGCTTTTCTTTTCTTTTTTTTAATATTTATTATTATTTTTTCTTTATTAGTCAGTTTTGTATTCAGCAAATGCAGTCAGTTTGGTACCATTATTAGGCTCATCCGTGACCTACCCCCTCCCCTTGGCCCCTCCTTGTTGAGGTATAGGGGTCACGCATTGTGGAGTTAGCCCACAGTTATGGGTAAGATAAATGTCTCTGCATATCATGACCCAACATGTGGCTCTGACATTCTTTCCGCCCCCTCTTCCGCAAAATTTCCCTGAGCCATGTTGGGTTCATTTTTGGTCTGCTTCAGTGATGAGGTGTTGGGGGCCTCTGAGGCTTTGGCTCTCTGATTTGGTAGGAGTTGATTTTTCTCTGTGCTGATCTCCTTCCCCCTTGTGCTGGTATCCGGTTCATCAGGAAAACAGCCCCCTTGCTTGTTTCTCCAATTTTTCTTAGTTTCAGCCGGGGCCCTTTTGAGGTATGATGGGGTGGCTCTCTCCTTAGGATCTACATCTATCTGAAAAAGAGAAGCAGATTCTCCAACGGAGAGTAAGTTAGCACCAGGACAAATGAGACAACCCTTACTTTTTTTTTTTTTATAGAGAATTTAATAGGTGTAGGCCCTCTTGTAGCCCACAATTGATGGTAGCTTGATATTGGAGAGTGGGCTTATAATCTCAGCTTTTTCATTTGTCAAATGGGGACAAAAATACTAAGTAATCTAGTAGGGTTGAGAGGAATCAATGAAAGTATGTGCCCAGTGGATGACACATCGCAAGATACCCCCCCCCCAAAATGATGATTACAGTGAATCCATGTGAGTAGGGACAGGCCGGTCCTTGAGAGTACTTCCTGGGAACTGCCTGGGTGGACACCCTACAGACTACCTATGGTGGGTTATTCTCAGGAACTTGGGGTCAGACTTCTGGTAGAGAGCTCTGACAGCCTAGTTCAGCCCCTCTGCTGACTGCATCAGCCAGGTGTGGGGATGGAGATCAGAGTGCACTCACAAGCCTTGGGTCCTGTCGCTATGTCTTCATAGACCACATGCATTTATCCCTAAGACACGGCAGCTTGCTTATACGTTGTCACATATTTGAGTTGGTTCAGCACCTGCCAGTGACCTTTTCCTTGTTTCTAAAATGTTTCATACTTGTCCTCATAATCCCACATCAAACCCTTCAGTCCTTATACAACCTTGGTAGACATTATACCTGCTTTGTCAGATGAGGAAGCAGGCTTACTACCTTCCTTAGATCTCGTTCCTGATCTTGTGCTCATTCCATAGCACTGATCTACTGCCTGTATCATTCTGTCTGTATATGGACAATTTCTGTGAGGTGTTAATGTTTTTATTATTCTACTCTGGGTGAGGTCCTGGGCTGTGAACAAGACCTACCAGGATGCACAGTTCCCTTGGAGGACTGCTTCCCTCTGTAACTCCTTTGCATGTTCTTGTGCCTACCCTCTATTCAATGTGCATGTGATACTTAATCCCAGATGCTTTGTACCTGCTTGTATAGTATTCCTTGTTGCTTAAATAAGCCTATTGATTAGAGAAAATGATAAAGAAATCAACAGTGCTCACTGGGAATACACTATGTCCTTACACCTCTAGGCACGGAAGCTGCCTTTGCAAGGGAATGACAGTCCCCGCTTCAAGCCTTCCCAACTTTTCTCAGAATTGTGGTGCCCTTCCTAAGTGACTCAAGTTTGAGGCTCTTCAGACCTTAATTTTGAGTTGGAATCAAGAGCCAGGTGTCACTGGCATTTTGACCTTTATCTTTCTGGCAATTGCCACGTGCTTGTTTTGAGTAATGGCTCTAGTTTCAGGAGATCTGGGGGCCTTGGGAGAGCTGGAGGCTGCTGATTCTGCCTTGTCGTTTTGTTTTCATTGGCATTATCTATCAGGCTCGGGGCATACCTGCAGGGGACATTCAGGGAGGGGCTGAAGGAATCACATTTTCTTTTTGAGCTCTCAACATCCAATTTTCCCTCAGGGACCCCAGATGACCCCATCATCCATGAAGAGAGATATTTCTTTAGGAAATTGGTTTCCATTTCCAGCCTCCACACCTCATGGCATAGCATATTTCCCACATGTCAAGTTAAATATGTTCTTGTCTATCCTCATTCTCTCTTTTCTTTCGAGAGCTATCATAGCTAGGGCGCTTCAGCACATGGGAAGTGCCCAGGGCTTTGTCATCCAGGGAGTCACATGGCTGGTTTCACACTCTGCCTCCTATTCTATCAGCCAACCGCAATCTTCTCCTTTTGCTTGGGATTCCTGGGTTTTCTGAATTATCTGCCTTTATGTATATCCCCATGTAGACTCTGTATGCAGAACACACTACCTGTTTTTATACTTTATCCCAACTGATAACAGGAAGAGCTGGGAAGGAGTTTGGTTTTAGCAGGTCCATTGTTGATGTCAGCCATAGTCATGACCAGGTAAAGTGAAGGGGGCCGTATAGCCATCTGATCTCTGTGTTCAGGTGTGGAAGGGGCATGGAGACCCTCTGGCTAATGGTCTCCAGTCTGTAGTTATATTGATGGCTATAGGGACTTTGTATAAATGGTATTGTTTTAGCAACTGCCACTGTGTAGTTACACCTGAATTTTAGACTTCTTTATTGAAACTTTGGCATAAAGAATTGGATTAATAACTTTTGTTCTTGTGATATACTATGATCATCAGCCTTCTCCTATCAGGTAAACAAATACTTGTGAGCCCACAGCCGAAACCAAGAATAGTCCATTAACAAAGCTTTCTTTTACTCAGATGTGCTTTCTATGTCCTATTTTCCACAGAGGTGACAGTGAGTCTAATGGTTACAATTACAGAATCCCCTTGTTTTACAAAGAGTTTTTGTCACATGTAATACCTAAATTCACAATTGTTTAGTTTTTATTTGAGTTGAGTATTATGAAAAGTATCTTATAGGATATAATCTTCTGGATCTGTCCAGTCACTGTTCATATGTCACTGTGTGAAGCTGTATTATATTCTAGTATAAAGTAGCCACACTTCATTTGTTTATTCTGTTGCTGATGAATCTTCATGGAGGCAACTTCACGTATTTACGGGATGATGCCAAACTGTTTCTCAGAGAATTTGTATCATTTTATACTCCCCACAGCAGTAAACTGCATTCTCCCAAATACTGAGTATGTTCAGATTTTTTATGTTTCCACTTGAATGAATGTACAGTGAAGCTTTGTGATTGTGACTTTTCCATTTCCCTATTGTTACCAAGGCTTAGCATTTATTCAGATGTTATTGCCTGGGCTTCGTCTGCAGGCAAAGTGTCTGGTCATTTCTGTTGCTAATTTTCTCTGTGTGGTTTGTGTCTTCCTTACTTTATGTAGATGCTTTTTAACCTATTGTTTGATACTAAGTCTTTGTTGGTTGTTTCTCTGCTATATTTTAATACCTTGTTTATTTTCTTTCTTTAGATCATCTGTTCATAAATAATGCTAATAATTTTAACTTAATGAAGTAAAAAATCAGTCTTTTAGACTTTTTAAGTCTTGTTTAAACATTTTTTCTGTCTTAAGGAGAAAGAAAGAGAAACAGAGAGGGAGAGATGGACAGACTGGCAGACAGTGATGATTTTTGTTGATGATATGACTTGGAAATCTAATTGTATTTTGTATACATAGAGATCTATACTTTCCAACTCCAAAGGTGGACTTGACTCTTCTTTTCCCCACATTAGTTATTCTGTTTCTTTCATGTGTTGTGAAATCGTGTGTGCATGAGAATCTCTTCCTGTGTTCTCTATTAAGGTTTGTTGAATATTTTTTCCAACTCCATATGAATAACATTATGACTTAATCATTACATATCTATATTTAGTCTTTGTGCCTTAGGAAAAGTTCCTCCACTGTATTCTTTTCCATACTTTATGTATTTCTCATCAAGTGTGTGTTTAGAATTTATTTTTCAAGTCTCTTGAAAACAGATGTTTTGAATGGAGTTGCATCATACTGATAGGCCAATTTCGAGAATTGCAACGTTTCTATGATTATTGAAACTTCCTTTCTATGAATATAGTATATCTCTCCAAGACTGTGAGACTGGGTGTTTCTTAGGGCCTTGAAATTACAGGGTGCATATTTCAAAGACAGTGGCCACCACCTACCTTCTTAGTATTCAGAGATGAGCACAGTCGTAAGTTAGAAAAACCCTTAATGAATATTTGGTCTGATCATAAAGTCTTCTCTTCTCTAAGAAGTTCTAAGCATTAACATGAAATCTGTCTGTAGAGGGTCTGATACAGTGTGTGTTCCAAGGTGTAACCACAATTACCAGGATGGAAGGTTGTGTAGGGCAATGAGCCTTCCCCAGCTAAGGAATCAGACACACCTCACTCTATACCCTTCACCTACTAACTATAGGAGACCTAGAATAAGGACTTCATATCTCTGACTGTTTCTGCTATTTAAGTTGGAGATAATAGTCTGTAAAGCATTCAGCTTCTGGTGTTCATATGTGGGGGAACAGGGGTCCTGTAGAATGTAAAATGCAGTATGTGATTCTTACTGCAAGGCCAGAGTGCAGTAAGGAGTGGCTACCTTCCTAAAATCAAGGCCAGGCCAGGCTGTTGAATATTACCCTTCCAGAATCTGCAACTGCCAGCCCTGGCCTGGCCCATAGTGGACTAAAAAGATGACAGCATCTTTTGCTCAGGTGATTTTCTGCCTTACATTCTTGTCACATGCAGAGGCTACACAAAATCTAAATGGGTTTCAAGAAACCTCGAGGCCAAGTTTAAAATGAGA
This sequence comes from Dipus sagitta, assembly GCA_036346955.1. Lineage (NCBI taxonomy): Eukaryota > Metazoa > Chordata > Mammalia > Rodentia > Dipodidae > Dipus > Dipus sagitta. The sequence goes on from CM070786.1 coordinate 31,987,277, forward strand.
TTACCTCTGATGGCAAGAGTAGGAGTGTCAGACCCAGCTTTCTTATCCTGCCTCGATTTTGTAATTTTTTTTGTTTTGTTTTTACATTTAGTCTCAAATCATGCAGTGATCTCATTAGGTCTGCCTATCCTGATGGCTTGCCCTGCCTGGGGTCAGGCACATTGCTGCTGATTTCAGCCCTTTGGAGAGGTGCTGACTCCAGGCATCACTCACGTGGGCAGCCTCTGTAGCAATGGCTTGGGAAATCCTGAAGTTTTTCATTGAGGCTGCTGGAGACCTAGAGATGGGAAATTAATCCAGCCTTCTGAGCTTGCTTGCCTGTCTCAGGCTGGCTGTCCTTCCTTCCATCTGCACATCTTGAAGGATGCATCTCATCCTTGAGTGGGGCTCCATGCTAATCTGCTTGGTCAGAGATGGAAAAGCTGTTTTTTAGAGCTCAGATTTGTCTTATAGGAGTAGACTAATTAAGGTAGCATTTGTGATACACCCCAGTAAGCTCTAATGTTCTAGCCTATAACCATAGGATCTGTTATTTAACTTCCATTAAGTAGATGAGAAAAGACAACAATAAGAGTAGATGTTCCTCAGTTTCATTCTCTGTGTGAATTAGATATATGGAATATTTAAGTCCGAGCTTTTCCAATCTTTTTACTCTCCTCTGAGATCTCTGTTGTCACACATATGAAAAGAAAGAGACAACAATTGTTGACAGTTCCTTATCACTGTGATGGGCATTTCATATAATGACCTCCTTTAAGCCTCACAGCAGTGAAGCTTAACATCTCTGGCTAGTGATAACAGCATAACTACATTTGTTGATGAGGGAACTGAGCCTCAGTGACTTTATTGGTTCACTCAGGCAAGTGTAAATAGATGCTTGCTACATAGTGGCTGTCCACAGGTATTCCCATTCCTTGAGTGATACTTTGTCACTGACAAAGGACGTCGTTAGCTGGTGGCCTTGAGAAAGATATTAGATAAAATTTTTCAGGAAGGTTGTTGTGATAAGTTAGTTAATATACATAGTGAAATGTTAGAACATGTGCTTGGCACATCATATAGACATAATATATAGGAAGTCATAATTGTGAACAACTGATAATATTGTGAACACCATAACCAATATTGGAATCATTACCTCATTTACACAAGTCATGATCCACAAAACAGGTTGCTCAAATGGAGAGGGTCAGATGGGAGACTTCATAGGCATTCAGGCCCCAGGTGAGTATTGTTCCTCCTGGGCCTTCTCAGGAGTCATTGGAAAATGGCACTGAGAAATGTCCCTCAGAGTTGAGCCATTGTCATGTGATATTGGAGGCTGGCAGGGGATTAGTGCCAGGTCTGATTTGCAGCCCAGGTTTGTCATCTTAACCATCTCTGGCCTTCGTCATCTTCTTTTTCCAGCTCCCTGTGCTAGGCATTTCTTTTTTTTTTCCTCATGAGACAGGGAAAAATTTTTCTTAAGTCTTCATCTGTATCTGTTTTAGTTATCTTGTTACCTTCTTGTTGCTGACACAAAGCTCCTGACCAAAACAGCTTGTGGGAGGAAAGGGTTTATATGGGCTTATAGACTTGAGGGAAAGCTCCATGATGGCAGGGGAAAACATGGCATGAACAGAGGCTGGGCATCACCTCCTGGCCAACAGTAGCAGGTGACAGTGCCAAACACTGGGAAGGGAAAGCTGCCTTTAACACCCATAAGCCCACCCCCAACAACACACCTCCTTCAGCAAGAACCCACCTCCCAAACTGCCATCAGGTGATGGTATGCAGAACACATGAGTTATGGGGGACTCTTAATTCAAACTACCAACACTGCCTATCTTTCATGTTAACTAAAGGCTTATGAGCTCAGCTGAGGCCTGTCTGATGCCAAAAGTCAGTAAGACTCTATCCACATGTGTTTGTTTCTTATATACATCTTACATTCTTTTCTCTTTCTTTACTTCATTCTTTTTTTTCTTTCTGCCATTTTATAGCTATGTCCTAATACCTCCCCCGCTGTGTCCAGTTTGCAGATAAGCCTGATAAATCCACAACTTGATACATTGAATCAGGTCCAAAATGCTTTGAGAGTGGTGAAACATGCCAGTAATCTTGCTCTTGGAAGGTAGGATGATCAGAAGTTCAAGGTCATCCTCAGCTACATAGGAATTCATTCTCAAAAAACAATGCTTGGTTTTCAAACATTTTGAAATATTTTATTTATTTATTTGAGACAGAGAGAAAGAAGCAGACAGTGAGAGTGAGCATGGGCATCTTACAGCCTCTTATCACTTTAAACAAACTCCAAACACATGTGTCACTTTGTGCATCTGTCTTTATGTGGGTCCTAGGGAATTAAACCTATGTTATTGGGGTTTTGAAGTAAGCACCTTTAACTGGTAAGCCATCTCTTCATCCCTTAAAACATTTTTACATACTCCAGTGTCTGCTGTAATTCTTTCCCTTTTAATTCATCTGATATTTTATTTTGTTGATATGTTAATCTTAATTACTTTTGAAATTTTTATCTGGAAACTGAAGTATTTATATCATCTGTGGGTCTATGTTTATGGTCTTTCAGCCTTTGATTATTGATCAAATGTTCTACCTCTTTATAAGTTTAGTGATTTTGTATTGTGTGTTAATCATAGCATGCTTAAATTTACAGAAGTGCTAATATTATTTTACACCAAAAGTCCTTGCCTTTCATCTTTTAGATAGAATGAGAAAATTATTATGTCCATTCAGTGAATATACATACTTGTATTTTGCATATCAATCAATGCTTGTGATCTTGTTAACATTTTCATAGTTAGGTAGTCTTCACTGCAGTTTGTCTTACTCCAATTAAGTCAGCACCTTCATTAGTGTATAATTTTCTTGTTTATTCAAATATTGAAATTAGATTTAGAAAACTAGTGATTCTGAAGGCATTTTCCTAGCTTAAATGTTTCACTGATCTGACCTTGGTTTTGTTTTTATGACATGTGCCATCTGGAGAGCCCTCCAGGGGAGGTACAGCCATTGATGAGGTAAGATTTGGGAAAAGGCAGTGGAAAGCCACCTCTGGCCTTCCGGATTCCAACAGGAAAACCCCGGCAACCGCTGATGGTAGTCATCTTCTGCAGGGTTAGCAGAGACAGTGAACCTCTATGAACATATTGGGAGAGTTTGCATTAGAGAAAGTTTTCAATGCTGGGACCTATTTCCTTGCTATTAATGGATTTGCAGTAATCCACTTACATAATATAGTTCTGGATCAGGAAGCAAAGAAAGAAGAAGGAGAAGTTGCATGAGCTAGAAATGAAGATTTCTAGCTAAAAAGGTGTGGTTACCAACCTTTTCAGTCACTATGGAAAGAATCCAATGTACAGGACTTCTTGTAACCATTTACTTTGGTGAGACAGCCTGGTGAATGCATTTGTTAGTGCTCTGTGGCATTTACTTGGTGCTGAGTAATACATAAGAGTCACAGGTGTGGGGCTGGGGAGATGTCTCAGTGGATAAAGTGCTCACTTCACAAGCATGAGGGCTGGAGTTCAGATCTACAGCACCTATGTAAATGCTGGGCAGGCATGATAGCCACCTGTACTCACCGTGCTCACGTGGTGGAGACAGGAGACTCTTAAGGCAGTCTGATGAGGTAGGCTAGCCAAGTCAGCAAACTCTACTATGCCTCAGTAAATAAAGCGGAGAGCAATCACAGAAGACACCTGCTGTCAACATATGTGCATATGTCCACATATGCACGAATACACATACACACATGGATGCATACCACACACACATAACCAGATGTCAATGTCTACATACACATGCATGTACATGCCTATATAAGTATGAATACACATACAGATGTTGTTGCATACCACACACACACATACACAGATGTCAACATGCACATATACACACATTCAAATGTCCACACCGAGCCGGGCGTGGTGGCGCACGCCTTTAATCCCAGCACTCGGGAGGCAGAGGTAGGAGGATTGCTGTGAGTTCAAGGCCACCCTGAGACTCCATAGTGAATTCCAGGTCAGCCTGGACTAGAGTGAGACCCTACCTCGGAAAAAACAAAAAAAACAAAAAAAAACAAAAAACAAATGTCCACACATGTATGAATACACCTACACACGTGGATGCATACCGCACACATAGATACAAGCCATAAGAGGAAAATAAAAACCACAAGGGAAAAGGGCTTGCCTCAAGCAGGAGAACCTGAGTTCCTCCCCAAGAAGCCACGTAAATACTGAGTGTTATGGGGCACACCTGTAGTCCCAGCACGAGGAAGCGGAAATGATTGAACCCCTGGAGCTTAATGGCCAGGTAGCTAGCCCAACTGCTGAGCTCCAGGCCAAGGAGAGATGCTGTCTCAAAGAGAGGTAGACAGTATGGCTGAGGACAACCGCTGACACTGTTCTCTGGCATCCACACACACATGTGCATGCATAGGCTCACACATGGACACATGCAAAAAATTTTCACAAATGTGCTAAGAATATTTCTCATCAGTAGAGTGCTTATGTATCGTACAAGAAGAGGCTCAGGTTTGGGCACCAGAAATCAGCATTCTTTCTGTCTCATAGTCAGCACTGTTTTTCCATTCTCTGCATATTGTGAATGTAAAATGCCTCTTTTATTGATCTATTGGAACCAAAGTTTATGATTTTACAAATGAATGTAGTTATGTCAGGTGACCTCGATCTTATAAGGACAATGGGAGAGTGTTAGGGAAGGAGAATGTGGCTATCTCTGAATATCACCATAACCAATGAATGTGGAGCTTAAGCAGAGCCCCAGAAAACATGGTGAAGAAACAAAGCAGTACAGATACTGTCCTGGGGATGGAAGAAGTCAGGGCAGGCAGCTGTAAGAGGACAGAATCCCATGATGGTTGGTTGTCACTCTCACATCTGGTCTGGCCTCAGTCCTTAACCACATACTGCATGGATTGCTGCCATTCTCCTCACTCCAAATTTTTCAGATTTGTGTTGTGATAATTGGTTCCCCTTTTCTCAGTCTCTTCCTATTTGTACTTGCTCTGTGAAAATCTTGGCTTCTCTCCATGTTTAGGTTGGTCCAGCATCTCTCTGTTTTCACAAAGTGCCTTGAATATTCCTTCCTGGCCCCAAGGTCTTTTCAACTTTCTGCCCACTGGAACTCACACAGAAAGTCCCACTTGCCTTTATTTGGCTCAGATAAGCCTGTTCCCTGCTAGCCTAGTCTGTGTTCATCTCTCCGCTGAGTGTGTAAGTGAAAACACAATTCCTTCTGTTAATACTAGCAGCTAATAATACCTAAAGAGAGAAAAATTCTCAATTCTTAATGAGATAGGATGACATTTAATTAAACATTAAATGGTGTGGTACTGACAGGTGCAGGAGAAGGTCGGATAGGAGAGAACTTAATGTGGTTTGAATAGGAGAAGAAGCAGATCTTGTCATGGGGTGTATCTTCTGTCCACTGCAGGACTTTGGTTAATGTCATCATCAACTGGCAAAGCATGTGACAAACAGAATAAGGCTATCATGAATTGTTCACAGAGATGTAGAAAGGTGCTAACCCATACAGAGTAGCAAAGTGACAACCCATAGTCTTCATTCTTGAGATCTTAGTCTGAACAACATTGCATGTTTGATCAGCCTAAGCATTAACAATATCTCAGCTCACTCATGCTACTGCTCATATTAACAAAATTATCATTTGGGAGCCAGAGTTGGCATATTGACATTCAATATAACATACACATTCTTGAAAAAAAACAGCTCATGGTTCAATCCACATTGAGGCTTTCTGGTTTCTCAGTGGGGTTTCCATGGATCCCTAGGCATTAATGAGATTGTGATATTCATGAACAGATGAAGAAGCTGACCCATGGCTTTCATTCAAATTAGCTATTTTGTGAGTATGTGTGAGATACTTTGTTTTATTCTTTATGAAGAAATGAAATTGTAGAAAATTACTTTTGGCCACAGATTTCATAATAATTTTCCTTCTACAAATCTAAAATAATCTTATGAAAAATTCAAAGCCTGATTTTTAAAACACGCACCCATATGTGAAACCTTTGGGAGTCTGTGAGGGAAGTCTTCCCTTAGCCCATATGCAAATGCTGAGGAAAGCAGCTGGTCTTCACAGCCCCCTGGAAATCACTTAGAGCCTCTGCTGGCCCCCTAACCTCCATGCTAGGTCTCTGGCTGCCTCCAAAGTGCTTCATCATGCATTCTCCGTGTCACTTCTCCCTGAAGGCCCATGGTGGGTGTATTTCCTAGACAAAACTGCTCCTCTTCATTGTCTCCTGGGTCTCTCCTTTTACCTCGTTTTGACTGTTGAGGTACTTTCTATGTCATTTACTTTTGGATTTCAGTTTCCTTATTTGTCAAACAAGATCATGCTTTGATACTTGTCAGAGTACTGCAAGGATTCTGTGTAATTTAGTTTTGAAATATAGGGTCTGGTATATTATTAACACTCATTAACCCTATCTAAAGGACAAGGAAGAAATGAGAGAAGCATTTAAAAGTAAAGGAAATTAAGGATAGAACAACAATAAAGTTACCTCAGAAATCAAGACAAATTTTTATTTTTTGGTTTTTCAAGGTAGGGTTTCACTCTAGCTCAGGCTGACCTGGAATTCATTATGGAGTCTCAGGGTGGCCTTGAACTCACAATGATCCTCCTACCTCCGCCTCCTGAGTGCTGGGATTAAAGGCGTGCACCACCACGCCCGGCTAATGAAATGAAATATTTTAGAACATCATCATGACCATCAACAGCATCATGAACAAAGTATCAAAATTTGAATCAAGGGACTGGAGAGATTGCTCAATGGTTAAGGTACTTGCCTGCATAGCCTAATGACGCAGGTTCAGTTCCCTAGCATCCATGTAAAGCCAGATGTACAAAGGGGTACATGCTTGTTTTCAGTGGCTGGTACCCCTGGCATGCCAATTTCTCTGTCAGTCTCTTCTGTCTATCTCTGCTTGCAAATAAATAAATAAAAATATGTTTGTAAAATTTGAATCAATACATAATCAGTGTTAAATTTTTTTACTTTTGCTTCAGGCTCTGGTATAGTGACATGTCATATTCCTATCATTTTGGGCCTGTTTGGCTCACCAAGAAGTCCATATTATATCATTACAGACTGTCTAAAAGGGGTTAGAGTTGTCTATGATGGCCTTGTGCTTTTTCAAGAACACAGCTTCTGGTCCTCAGGAGCTGGAGCCTCTGTTTGTGTGGGGCCTGGACAGTCATGTCCCCAGCCTCCTTTCCATCACTTTGCAATGGTGGGGATCAAACCCAGGGTCTTGTGCATGATAGGAAAGACTCCATCACTGAGCTACATCCCCAGCCCTCTTTCTATTAGTATCTCAAGCCTATAGCCACCTCCTGCAGTCTGCCTTAATGTTCCTTTTTAAAGAAAATGTTTAGTTATTTATTTAGGAGAGTGAGAAAGAGGGAGAGGAGAGGAGAGGAGAGAGATAGAGACAGACAATGGGCACAACCAGGACCTCCAGCCACTGCACCTGAACTCCAGATGCATGCACCACCTTATGTATCTGGTCCTGGGCAATCAAACCAAGGTCCTTTGGATTTACAGGCAAACACCTTAACCGCTAATCCATTTCTCCAGCCCTTTTAAAAATTATTTATTTATTTATTTATCTGAGAGAGAGAGAGAGAGAGAGAGAGAGAGACAGAGAGAACTTAATGCCCTCTTTAGTCTCCTGTAAGTGCCTTCCACGTGGGAGGACTTTGTAGCTTGGTTCATGAGGCATTGTCAAGAAGGAAGGGAAACCATCCTGCCTGTACAGACAGGGCCTGGGAGACGATGCGGGATAGGGCAGCTGTTTTTGCAATTTCTAAGGGTTCCCTGGGGCCCACTTCCCACCATTTGGCCAGTCTCCATAGCACCTGCTGTCCACTTTCATCAGAACTGCGTGGATCGGAGCCCATGCTTTGCCTCCATCCGGTTTCCAGAGTTTCAAAGTTAACAGAATTTTCCTAATGACACGAACAATCAGAGTATTACAATTTGGCTGCAAAAGGACATCAGAGAATCAGTAGTGTTATTTGCCCAGCACATGCTTTTAGTGATGGCAATGACAGAGTTGGCTGTGTTTGTGCCCAGCCATTGGCTTGATTAGAGACCACAGTTGCTATTATACTAAAACATCAGAAAAACACGGACAGTGTAATCAGTCACCCCAGAAATTGATCCAAATGGCATTTGTTTTGCAGATTTTCCCAAATATTTAGATGTTTGGCCCACATCAATCTTTATTCAGTTTAATTTTTTGGCACCATCAAACATAAGCCTGTTGACTTCACTTTTGCCTCAATGTAATTGTTTTCCTCTACTAATATTTAACTAATGTGTATGTTTCAGGTAGCTGAACACATAAAAAATGTGGGATGGACTTGTGCTAAACAAGTTGCTGCTGTGACATTGAAGGAAGGCTTACCAGCAGTGCCTACAAGAAGAGTATTTTCTATCTACTGCCCTCACATAGCCACATAACTTTCTGTTCTTTCCTGAAGTCCCGTTTTCTAACAACTATAAGTGTTGATCTTTAAAACTGGCCTTGGTAAATCATTGCTTGCTTTGGGTAGATTTTTAAAAATGTATTTCCTTTTATTGTGCAAGTAACTCATATGAATTATGCCAAAAATAAAACTGATAGTTCAGATAGGCAGAAACAGAACAGAATTTTAAATCAACAATAATCCCATCACCCAGATAAAATGAATGTGAACATTTTGTTTGGTGTTTATCTGTTCAGACATATTTATTTGCCATTCATTCTGAAAATATTTATTGAATTCCTATTTTGTGTTCAATACATGCAGTCGTCCTCTTCGTATTTCTCCTAGAAAGGTGCATTTCCACATCAATATGTGTGTTTGCAGTATCTCTTGCAATGTTTTCAGTAGCAAGAGCCTATTGACACATCTTACTGTCATTTTCTGTTCCTGTTATTATAAATTCTTGTTGCTATAAACATTGCTGCCACAAAAGTCCTTGTAAATATTTCTTTGCATGATTATCTGATTGGTTTTGAAGCACTTTCATATGTTTTCCTCCTCAGCTACAAAAGGAGATGTGGAATCCACTTACACATCTCTGGGAAAAAGCACAATTGCTTGCGCATTGCTGGTAACGAGATTGCAGTCTCAGCAATGGGTTTTCACCTGCTGTTGCCCTATCCAGAATTGCTTTTTGAGACTTGGATTTGATTGGCCTTCAGTATCAATTTAAATGAGACAACGAGAGAAAGTCTTTCCTGACCCTCCCTCAGTGTAGGTAGGTTTGTATTCTTATTACCATAGCCTCAGCCTGCCAACTATTTCCATACTAGTAAGATCCCCCAGACACAACCATCCTGTCTGTCTTGCTCACCACTATCTTTCCAGTCAAGCAGCATTGTCAAGCTTGGCCAATTTGTTTTGTTGAAAGACTGGAAATAACTAGGTTTGGAAGCCCAAGGTCTGTTTGATTTTTACCTTCTATCTTTCTGGAGATTTCTGTGTCCCGCCGCTAATTAGAAGGGCTGGATTTACTCCTTGTTTTGTGTGGAGAATTTTTCTGTCCAAAACAAGATGAGAAAATTCTCCCTCCCACCATCGAAGGTTCCAGAGGAAGGGCTGGCTTCAGGCGTGGCTGCAGTTGTGCTTAGTGATGTGGCCAGAAACTCTAGCTTGGCCTTCCTCTGTGCCAGGCTCATTCTCTGGCAGCTTTTCCTTGGTGGAGAGGGGCATGGCCTGCCTTCCTTCCAGGTTGGCACCTTTCTCTGTCCTGATGACTCTACACAATGTTATGGGGAGAATGCTCCTCTACTGTGCCTAGAGAATGGGGGTCCTCTGCACACTGCGCCCAAGGAAACCTGAAGGGAGAGGAAGACAAATCCATTGTTTCCAACATCTCACTGGGGTGTGAGGTCTTCAGCTTGACAGGCACCTCTGCCCTTGGTTTGATGTCAGTGTTCAGGTAGAAATGTGGCAACGTGGCCCAATCTGAACACTTAGTCATCATGAAAGATTCTTCCTCTCATAGTGCATTTGTCCAACTCCCTGGGTAGCCCAAGACGTGGAGTGGTTACTGGGCACACTAGCTGGACCTATTGAGTCTGATCTCTGCAGAAGCCCCGTCCCCTTGTGTATGTAGAACAGGTAATTGCTGTAGTCAGAGCATGAATTGACCTCAACAGGCAGGTTGTTTCTATAGACCCAGGAATCCACCCTAAGTCTCTGGGCTTCAACCAAGGTGCTATTAACCTGGGAGCTTGTTAGTGAGCAGTGCTTCCAGGAACCTATCATCCCAGGACTGGTAGTTTGTTCACAAAATGACAGGCATGGTGAACATAGAGCCAGGTCTGTTACACTTGGACAATGGGGATGTCTGGCTTTAGGAAAGGCACTCAGAAGAGGTGAAGAGCTAATGGCAGAAGGGAAGTGGGGATGGTTGTCTGTCTTCTATCTCAAGGACAAGCAGCCTTACCCTGTAGGCCATACCAATTCCTCCTACCCCATTTGTCTATGTGCTGTGTGACTTCAGATCACTACTGAACCTCAGAACTCATTCTCTATAAAACCACCTGAATGCGAAATGAAACAGCACACAGATACCCTCTGGGTCTGGGATTAGTACATAGCACATGCTTATTTGGTGGCTATCTCTCCCTGGCCTTAATTTTTTGACCCTCCCACAAGGCTGATCTGTATTTGAATTCAAAGGTAACCCTGATCCTTTCTAATTTCCTTGACCACTGGGCATCTTTTCTTGTTGCCACCAGCAAGAGATTTGCTGAGTCCATGCAGCAGGTGGGGGTGCAGCTGAAGGGCTGAACCTAGTGTCTTGATGTCAGGCTGTGGGCATGGCATGTGAACTGGGATGAAGAGGTGGACCCCAGCTCTGGAAGGCACAATGATCAGAGATCATCTTGGAGAGGAGATATGAAAGGCACCTTTAGTGGTTTGATGCAGGAGTCCGCATAAACTTAGGTGTTCTGAATGCTAGGTTCTCCGCTGATGGAGATGTGGGAATTAATGCCCCTTGGAGGCAGAGTGTTGTTGGGACAGACTTATGGGTGTTATAGCCAGTTTTCCCTTGCCAGTGTTTGTCACACTGTCCTATTATTATTGTTCACCTTATGTTGGCCAGGATGTAATGCCCACCCTCTGCTCATGCCATTGCTTTCCCCTGCCATCATGGAGCATCCCCTTGAGTCTGTAAGCCAAAATAGCCATTTTTTTTTTCTCAAAACCTGCTCTTGGTAGAGTGATTTCTTCCAGCAATGTGAATGTGAACCTGACTGACTGCAACAGTAAAAGTGGTACGGAAAGTGGGATGGCTGCTAGATACCTGACTGTGTGGCTTTGGCCTTTTGGAGTTAATTTTCAAGAGGAATGTGGGAAGGATTTGAAACCTTGGCCTAAGAGATGCCTTGCAGTTCTGTAAGTACACCTTGATGGACTATTCTGGTCAGAGTTCAAAGATCTAAATGCAGTAAGAACTATGGACTATGAGGTTTGGCATGTCAGGGTGAGAAAGAGCTTTGCCTGGACTGGGCTTGAAGCAGTTTGTGTGAGAGGCTTGCTGTTATGCCTGTGTCCTGAGAAGTTGTGCAGGATTGCTTTGCATAGAAATGGACTGGTGTGAGCAGAGGGATATGGCACACAAATGAAATCTTTGGGCTGAAACTTCTGCCCATTCAGCTGCAATTAGGTGAGAGATTACAATCTTTGAGATTGGGCCAGCTGACCTGAACTGGGGCAGCAGGAAGAATGTAGACTCTTTTGAAGGGGCATGAGTGCTCAAGGAGTGTCCTGTCCTTCAAAGTCTGCTTTATTCCCCCTGGATTAACAAATTGGCACCCTGCCTGGTATTATGGAGTATAAGAAATGCAGGAAAGGGAGGGTCATTGAATTTGCAACATGCTCTTGTGTTTTGGAAACGGCCATGGGCAGTGTGAAGCAGGTTTACTAGATGCCTGCATGGAGACCCAATGGAGCCATGAGGATAAACCATGGGTTGCAGTGGAGACCCAGTGGAGATGCCAGGACCACAAGATGGCTGCCAAGGAAAGCTGTCGGTCCCAGATGAAATTTTCTAGGATGGTGAGTAGCCTAGCTAGAGGGGCAGAATTGGAACAACAGAGACTTGTTGCTGGTTAGAATTGTAGGACTTGGAAATTTGACACTGACTAGAGTTTTTGAACTTGGAGCTACAGATTTTGATGTTTGCCGTGTTTAAATCTTGTATTGGTTGAATATTTCTTTGCTATGCCCAATGCCATATTTTACAGTGTGATTGTTTATTCTGTGTCATATTTGTTGGTTTTTGGGGTTTTTTTTTTTTGTATTATGGCTCAGTTTAAAGACCTTGGAATATGGGGATGTTTGAACATCATTGAGATTGATAAAAAAAATTATGGGAAGCCGGGCGTGGTGGCGCACGCCTTTAATCCCAGCACTCGGAGGCAGAGGTAGGAGGATCGCCATGAGTTCGAGGCCACCCTGAGACTACATTTAATTCCAGGTCAGCCTGGATTAGAGTGAGACCCTACTTCGAAAAACCAAAAAAAAAAAAAAAAATTATGGGAATTTTTAAAGTTGGATTAATGCATTGCATTTTATATCATGCATGCTTATCAGTTTATGGGGGCCAGGGGTGGAATGTGGTAGTTTGATTCAGGTGTCCCCCATAAACTTAGGTGTTCTGAATGCAAGGTTCCCAACTGATGGGAGATTTGGGAATTAAGGCCTCCTGGAGGTGGTGTATTGTTGGGGGTGCTCTTATGGGTATTATAGCCAGTGTCCCCTTGCCAGTGTTTGGCACACTCTCCTGTTACTATTGCCCACCTTATGTTGGCCAGGGGGTGATGTCCACCCTCTGCTCATGCCATTACTTTCTCCTGCCATAATGGAGCTTCCTCTCGAGCCGCTGTTGGTCAGGTGGTTTCTGCCGGCAATGCAAACCTGACTGCAATAGCACCACAAGCCCTAGTGGAGAGAAGCTGAGCTTCTGGAAGTGTTTCAGAGCCCGGAAGAAAGTGAGGGCTCTGTAGGAAGAGTCAACAGTGTGGTCTATGACTCACATGGAAGGGAGATAGAACCTGGGGCACTCCTGTGGTTGAGTGCTTTCTCTCCATGGAGCATACCTTGTCCAGAGTGGGTACTCAAAAGCACCTGCCAAACAACACCAACAAAAGAGAGGAATGAAGGGATAGGAAAAAGATGAGTGGGTAATTAATTAGGTCAGGGGCTATGTGCAAGGGAGGGAGTGGAAGGAGAGAGAAAGAATGACCCTAGGTGCTTTATCAGGAAGAGTGTGCTCACCTGCAAGCAACAGAAAACAAAGTATGCATTGTGTTCATCTCCTGAGATGTGGCAATGCCATAAAAATCCCCAGTGTTTTCTTCCTGCCTTCAAGTCTTAGCCCATGTATTTGCTGTCTTCCAGTGTCTTCCAGCTGCAGGAACCCCAGATAGCACATCAGTGTTGGGAGAAGTTGGGAGAAGGGGAACTGATGGGAGCAGGGATGGCCTCTCTGTCTGTCCATATATTCAGCAACTAACCCAGACTCCCAAGCAGGCTGAATTCCACTTACTGTGTCCACTTCCAGCTGTAAGGAAGAAGAGTCATTAATTTGTGCAGCCTCCTCAGTGAGCCAGGAAGCGAGTAGGCTTGGGAACAGGCATTAGGAGAGCCAGAGCAAGTCCTTTGGATCCCATAGGGCTCAGCTTGGTGACTGAGGGTGGAAGAGTGAATTAACAGAGCAACATGTAGGGGCAAATGGGACTTGGGTGAGATTGGGCAGAGTCTGGGCTTCCCAGGTGCATTTGACTAGCTTCTTGCTAGGCTTGGAAATGCAGCCTGGGGTACAGTGCATGTGGAATCAGGAGATGGCTGTTACAAGCCTAGGGAGAAGGAGCAGAACATTGTGCTGGCCTAGTCCCAGCAGATGAGAGGGTCAGGTTTCTGTCTCCAATGATGCCGCCAAGCCAGGAGGCCTGTCAGTGGGAAGAAAGCCAAGGGGTCACTGAGGGGAGGGAGCCTCCTCAGGAGTGTTACCCACGAGGAGTGTGGAGGACCACAGTGCCAGCAGGAATGCCAGGTCCCTTTGGGCACATATTTGTCACATGTCTTTAGCATGACTAGAATTAAACCCAGACTTGCTGCAGCGGGGACTTGGTGAATGTAGTTGTGAGTGAGGAAAAATCCAGGAAAGCCTGAGTCTCTGGAACCTGGTCTAGGGCAGAACACGCTGGATACAGTGTCAGCGATGAGAGGTAGAAAGGCTGAGCAGGCTTTGAGGGAGGGCCTTGCTGCATCTGCTCTTGGTTGTGGAACCTGGGAATCTGGAGGTTGCCTCTGACGGTGGGAACTGAAAGAAGTGTGTAGAGATGTGAAGATATGTGGGTGATGTATAAACAAGGTGCTGGGTGCCAAATATTGAAATATGTCTTTCCTGAGGATTTTTCAACCCAAATATATAAACTGCCTCTATGAACACAGCAGGGTACATTATAGGCAACCAAGTGCTTAGGTCTCAAGTTTAATTTAAGAAAATTTAACTGCAATATACTAAAAATATTCTGAACATAAAGAGCAGAACAGGCCTGTCACAATCAGCAGACTCAAAACCATAACTGAAGAGAGTCTGAGATGCAGTAGAAAATGCACTGGTTGAACAAAATGCTGACTCTTCAGATGTCACCAGCCTGTGCTGAGATGGGAGTTGATGCTGTATGTGCCTTGAATGTCCAAGTCAACCGTAGCCTGAGCCTTCCTCTACATGGCTGGCTGGAGCTCAGCTTTATGTCTCTCCAAGTACTTTTTCAAGTCCCCAGGGGATGCTGTCATTTACATCAACCAGAGCTAGCCACCCTCCTTGCTCCCTATGTCCTGGGTTCCTTCTGAATGGAAAGCTGTTGTTGTCGTCCTGGGTACTTGTTTCCCAGTGCACAACTGAGGCCTTGGACATGCTGTTGGCTTATTGTCCCTCAATGTCAGGCAGGGCTGGCACTGGTGTGTCTGGACTTAGATGGTAATGAGAGTTATTAAGCTTACGAGTCGGCACACGTGGTAAACAGGGACTTATGTGGGTGTAAGGTTTAGGGAGATAGTGTTGTGGGCCTTTGATAGTAAAGATGGGATTTTACATGTAGGCCTCAGGATAGATTCATTGAGAAAACGATGGTAAGTAAAGAGCTGGAGAAGGTGAGAGAGGTAGCCATGAGGATGTGGAAAAAGCACTCCGCAGATGAAATGGCAAGATCTGTAGGAGGGCATGGGCCTGGCATGTCTGAGGAACAGTGAAGAAGACATATGCTGGGGCAAAGGAAGAGATGGGGGGACAGCAGTGATGGATGGTTTGGTGAGGCCCATGCTAGACCCGTGGTCACTGTAAGGATTTGGATTTTCCTCTGAATGAGAGGGGGTTGGGGAGGTGGAGCCATAGACTTTTGAGTAGAGGAGAGACCTGACTTAGTTGAGATATGAAAGGAATGCTTTGGCTGCTGTCCACAAGTGTGTGCACTGATAAGTTAGCCTGCCTCAGCTTAACAGTGCCAGTGATGACCCCGGCACCTTGTCAGAGTGGAAAGGCTTTCTTGCTCATGGCTCAATAGGTTGTTTGCTTCTCTTGCTCAAATTTGTTCTTCTTACTCAAATCCCACAGGGGCATATTGGAGCAGCTGAGGATCTGAAAGCCCAGCAAACCTCCAGTCATGTAAAGAACTGCTGGCAAGTCTGTGTGGACTTCGCCCTGGAATCAGCCCGTGTCTTTATGGTCTTGTTCTGGCAACACTCTGTCCTTTGTCCAGGAAGGGACATGTATTCCGTGGCTGCTTGTGTAAGCATCCAGGACAGACGTGCTAAAACACAAGGGGTAACTGACCCAACTTGAGGTGAGCAAATGGAGAAGTGGGGAGAGCAGGAGCCCATGAAAGCACTGAGAATGAGGTGGTATGTAGGACATGGGGGACCCAAAGCTAAATTCTGGGAGTGTGGTGGAGAAGTGGGCAGGTTGTTATAGCCCAGCCTAGCTTGCTGTACTTAGGGAGCTCACTGTGTCTACTTCCTCCATGCTGCTGTGAAGATATGACACCCAGCTGTCTGCTCCTGACATGTCTTCCCCTACATGATGATACTTATAAGCCCTTTCCTTCCATGAGCTGCTTCTGGTGAGGTGTATTGTTCTAGCAATAAGAGGTATCTGCTGTAGCTGGGAAGTGTTGGAAATTGGACCAGTCATTGAAGTTCTGAGGACAAGCATGTTGGGTTTGGAGAGACACTGCTGCAAGAGTATCCTGGAATAGACTAGACCTGGAAAAGTGATACAAAGATAATATTCCTGTCCCTGAACTTCTGGGGGCCCTGACTATGTAGTTCCAACTCCATCTCACCCCCTGAAGAGCTTCTTAAGAGTCTTGAGCTGGGTTGATTTCCCTTCATCTCCTGGGTGTGGGTAAAGCCGAGTGGAGCATAGACAGGTTGCGTACAGTGCACAGAACAGAGTCAGGTTGAGCAGTGGTGACATCAGTCTCTGGATCTCCGGGGAGGTGTGACTTCTTCCTCTCACAGGTGGAGGTGACATTTCAGAGGCAGCACATGGCATGGAGACATGGAGTGCAGTGGTCTTCGTTGTTTTATCCTCCTGTACAAACCCCAGCTAGGACTTAGCCTTTTCTTCTGGCTACAGGAATCACAGACTAGTGTTCCAAGCCATGCCTGGTTTTGGGAGCCATTCTAGGCCCTCATTTTGGGATAGTTCTGAGCACAAAGCTCATGCTAGAGGTGTCTTTCTTAAATAATTCCAATATAGGCAGAAGCAGCCATCATGATTTTGTAGATCAGACTAAGCACAAACTACTTTTGACTCTTTCCAATTTTTTCTTTTCTTTTTATAGTTTTAGAGAGAGAGAGAGAGAGAGAGAGAGAGAGAGAAGATGGGCATGCCAGGGTCTGTAGCCATTGCAAGGAAATGAGGTCCCGATGCATATGCCACCTTGTGCATCTGCCACCTTGTGCATCTGGCTTATGTGGGCACTGGGGAATTGAACCTGAGTCCTTTGGTTTTGCATGCAAAGGAAGGCCTTAATTGGTAAGCTATCTCTCCAGCCCAGTTCTTTTATTTTTAAAGAAGGAAGTAGTAGAGTGCTATATTTTTTGAGCCCGAGAAGTGGATCTAAAATTATCAAGTATTACTTTAGGGCATCCCTTTCCTCCACAGTTTTTATGGGAATAAAAAGTCATCATTCTTTCCTTATTTCCAGCCATAGCAGCAGAGAGATTGGCTGTGGTTGCTGCGCATGTTTGTCTGGAAGATGTTTTTAGCTGCTTAATGATTCTGCTCATAGTCACCTAATCACAGATGGAACCCCATGCAGCTGCAGCATGATGTTTCTCTAAATGAGTCCTCAGGTCTGAGAGAACATTTTTTTTTGCCTAACTCTGGGAACGGCAATATTTATAGCTGTCTTTGCTGATGTGAGCTCTTTTTGTGGCACCGGCTTTATGAAGAATTTATACAGAATTAGGGAGGCATTTGATCTTAGGGAGTTAAAGGCCTGCCCATGTCTAGGCCTGTAGCCTACTCTCTAGGGCAGAGCATGTGGCCCTCACTCCCTGGAGTAGCTGAGGGTACAAAGTGGTGGCTGTCAGGGGAGGAATATGGGGAGGAGCAACGGGTAGAAAGTATAAGTTAGCTTGTGGGATGGATGGCTTCATTTCTAGGCTGAGCTTCCACTTTTTGCCTGTATGGCCTTGAAATGCCACCTTCTTCCTTGTGCTGAGAAGGAGTTGCACATCTCTGGGGATCCAGAGCTCATATGCCCCAGCGTTCTTTATCTGCCCTGGAAGTTAGCTCCAGGTCATAGGTAGAGAGCAGCACCTCCAGGTGAGGGGGAATCTTAAGGGATTTTCTCTTGATCAAGTATTCTTTGCCTCAAATTCCTTGAGAGAAGGTAACAAGCGAAGTAGAAAGCCAGCTATGGAAAGTGACTATAGGACACGGCCCTCTACCTCATCCCATTCTTCTCCCACTTGATCTCTGCCTTGAAGGACCTCCATCCTCCTCCATGCACATCACCATGTGTCAGCACAGGACCTCACACTCAGGAGTTACTGGGCTTCATTAAGGACACCTAAATGATACCTACATATGTTCCTTAGTAAACCATCATGAATGGAAGATACAACAACTTGAGCATGCTTTGCAGACACCTAATCTGTAGAACATCACAGACTGGCAACACAGCCAACTGCAGAGTCTGGTTGCTTACATTCGTGACTGCAGACTGCTGGGAGCTGTGGTTCTGCTGCTGCCCAGCTTTGCAGAGGAGTATCATGCCACTACTGCTGGCCTGGAAAAAGAGCAAACTTTAAAATTTGAATGATAGTTTCTAGTGAGGTCTTCTTGATTTTCTACCATTATGAGATCAAAAAATCATAAATTGGAAACATTTTAAGTTGAAGACAGAATAAAGATGGTATGAGAGTGAATTTTATGTGCCTAGTTGGTTGAGCCAGAATGCTTAGATATTTGGTTAAATAATATTCCGGATGTTTCTGTGAGGTGTTTTTAAAAGAAATGATTAGTATTTAAGTCTAAGTAAAGCAGGCTCTGTGTGTGTGTGTGTGTGTGTGTGTGTGTGTGTGTGTTGTCAATCATTTAAAAGCTGAATGGAACAAAGACTGACCTTCACTGGACAACAAGAAGTATTTCCTTTGTCCTTAGGTGTCTTTGGACTTGAGCTGTAACATCAGCTCTTCACTGGGCTCCAGAATCGTATGAGCCAATTTCCCCCAAATAGTCTCAGTTTCTCTCCTCCCCTCATCTTCCCTCTCTTCCCCTCCCCTCCCCCCCTCACACACACACGTTGGGCCCATTTCTCTGGAGAACCTAGACTACTACAGATGGCATAGTCAGGTCTTTTTAAGAAACGTTTGTCTGACATATTTCCAGGCAAAGCATTTGGGCTGCAGCCTGCTTTTGGCAGGAATCACGATGAATGTAAAGCAGAGGAAGGACATGATTGGATTTGTATTTTAGAAAGATGCTAGTGGTGACTATGTCGGGAGACTGGCATTGGGGCCTATATATCCAGGTGGGGATGGACAGAATGGGCAAGCATGAGGTGGTACCTAAGCAGAAGGACTTGTAGGAAGTGGGCCCCCATGTGTGAAGGATGAAGGACGGAATCAGGGAAAGCTCGGGTCCTGGATTGGGTATATGGATGGTAGGATGCTATTAGCTGATGGTGAAGAAGATTGAAGCAGTAGGTTTTGGTGGAGAGCGAGTTTTCTGAGTGGCACATCACATTGAGAAGAGCCTCTAAGACATCCTGAAGGAGCCGGAGAGCATAGATTGGAAATGAGAACAACTGGTGTGTGAGGTGGGAGTTTCCATAGTGCTGGGTTTCCACAGAGCAGATCTTCCATGGGACAACATCAGGAGGCCTATTCGGCCTGTGCTCCTTCTGAGTTCTGCCTCCCGGGAGCCCACAGACACAAAGACCAGACCGGTAATACTGAGAGGGAATGTCAGCACCTGCCATCAGGGCTCAGCAAAAGTGTTGACCACCACCTGCTGCCAGCCAAGGAAAACAAATACAGAAAGACCCTGTGCTGAAGGGGAGAGGCTCACTCTTACATGTGAGGGGGATCTTCTGTGAGTATGTGTGCACGCATGCGCGTGTGCTCAGAGCCCTTTCACACCTGTGCATTTATGAACAGTGATGGCTCTCCATGCCCATCATCATGCTATCATTTTACCTTCACAAGCCTTCTACTTCCACCTCTAAAACAGCTGGCTTACCGCACCGACTGATGTGAATGAGGAAAACCTGTCTACAGACAGGCTCAATGTGCTGCCAAAGAGGCAGGCAGTACCTCTGTACCACGCTTTCCCTCGGGTTCAGTGTGGGCCCTTCCTTGCAGTGGGAGAGCCAAGGCCAGATGAGCTCCAGGCCCTCTGCCCTGACCGACCTCGGCAGCGCCTCCTCTATGCCGGCCATCCTGGAAGCAGGGCTCTGACACCCGGTTATGAATGCATCTGTCTGGGTACATTATCTAAATTGTTACGGATCACCCCGGGTAACGGCAAAAGTAAAAACCGCTGTTAGTTCAGTGAATAAATCCTTGGTGTTGATCAATCATTGCATGGTGTAGACTCTTTTAATAGGCACAATTTACACGAGGCTTGGCAGACTGCTCTGTCTACTAATTGCAGTTGGAAAGCGGATGCTGTTCTCTGCTGTGCCGTAAAAATGTAAACTATAAATGACTTAAATGCCTGTGTGTGCCCTTCTCTACCCAGCCCTCATTTCACCTACAATTTAGATACAAATTGGAGAAAAAAAAAACTGCTCTCCTGTGAGATGAAAACTTCCACAATGTGAGTCAGTGCTTCTCCCCACGGGCCCTCTGTGCTTCCTGCAGTCATGGCTTTCCCAGGTCTCCGCCTATGGGGAGAACATCCGTCTTAGCTCTGTGGATCATCCAAGCCTCCTGAGTGCCATGATGTTATTACACACTCTTGAGTATCCCCAACTACTGCCTTCTTTGTTGCCCACTCATGCTCCTATGGGCTCACGGGAACTTTCCACAGGGCCTGAAGAGCACAGAACCCTAGAGAAGTGGATGTTCAAAGCAGGTATATCCCACTGACAGGGGGAAATAAGAGTCAGGACCACCAGACCACACAGGCCACTCCAGGATGTAGTTTTCCTGCACTATTGTGTCGCCATGTGCTTAATTCTCAAACACCGCCCAGTCTGTTCTGTAGGAATCGCCCTTCATCATGAGAGAGCCAAGGTGTGTGCCTGAAACAATATTACAATGTGGTTCTGGGTGTGTTTGTATTTTGGGGCTAGATTTTAATTTGTGTCTGGAGGCTACTAAGGAATGCAATGTACTTAACTTTGGGGGTGTTTGATGAACATTATGAAGCCCTCTGTTCTGTAATCCAGAAAGTTATATTGGGAACTGTGGGTCCAAACTGGGGTGATGGGTCACTGAACAGTGGTGAATGGGAAGTAGTTTGTAGCTGACGGTCAGCTGGGGAGGTCCAGAGAGCTCTGAAGGACATCAGAGAAGCACAGAAGTGCTCTGCTGAGGCTCTGCTCATGGCTCTTCAATCTCCAGGTGACTCTCAGTGAAGGTCTGGCAATTTGCTGGCCTAAGTGACAGAAGCAGAGGCTCAAAGGTTCTCAAAGGGTGTGCATGGGGGAGCCACTGAGAGAAGCACTCCCTGCCTTCCATGCTAGGCTGTGCTCTGTACTCTGGATAAGTGTCCATGCAGCTTCCTTCCTCCCAGACTTCCATTCTGCCCGACATAGTCCACGCTTAATGGTGACACAGTTGCAGGCATCAGGCATGGAGTAGGGAGCTGCTTCGCGGCACACACCTGCTGTTGTGGCTAGTGGGGTGTAGTCTCTACACTGATTCAAGGGTTCATTTGTGATCTGGGAGAAAAAGGGGTTCAAGGTCATTTTGTTGTTCTTGTTGCTTTGAGGTAGGGTCTCACTCTAGCTCAGGCTGACCTGGAATTCACTATGGGGGTCTCAGGCTGGCCTTGAACTAACGGCGATCCTCCTACCTCTGCCTCCCAAGTGCTGGGATGAAAGGCGTGTGCCACCACGCCTGGCTTCAAGGTCATTTTTAAGTGAGATGTTTAAGTAAATCAAGCCATTTAATGTGGAAAAATTCAGGACCATTACTAAAATCGTGATTGTTTTTCCTGAGTATGTATGTTATATATTTATAAATCCCTAAATGTTTACAGAGTCAATTTGTCCTTGGGTCCTGAATTGTACACAGCTCCTACTCTCAAAGAATTGAAATCAGCAGGGACAAACAGGTAAAAAAGATCTCAACATTGTGTCAAGGGTAGGTACCAGTTAGAGTTCATGTATGATGTGTATAGGGTCTGTAGCAAAGACTGAAGACCCAGCCTTGAGGAGGAAACAAACTGTGCAGAAGAGGTAAGCCAACTATGCCCAATGATGGCCAGTAGGAAGAAATATAGGGAGGAGAGGTGGAGAGGTCTAGACCACATGGCATCCAGGGCAAGGGAAGCGTGATACTAAAATGGAAGTTAGGAGCTGCCCAGCAGTGGAGGTGAAGCCGCACAATGACTTAGCCAAGACCTATTCAGTGAGGACTATTATGGGCCTTACTGGCAGTGTTGGTAGAGCTGAGGCTCCTTAAGGAGGGGAGTGACTTCATTGTGCATGTGCATGCTTGTGTGTGCATGCCATGGTCTGTTACTACTGAAAATTTATGCAAGATGCTTGAGCCACTTTTTACATCTGGCTTTATCTGGGTGCTCGAGTGTTGAATCCAGGCTACCATGCTTTGCATGTTTAACGATGGATCCATCCCCCTAGCCCTAGGGCAGTGACTGTGGTCAAATCAGTCTGTGGCGTTACTGTGCAGAGAACTGCTTGGAAGTGGGCACAGCGGGTGCTAGCCAAAGTACTAGACTCTTCTGCAAAATGAGACAAAAGCCAGTGTGACTTGTAGAATCTTGGATCATGTTGTGCCTAATGTGATGCCTGGCTAGACACGTAAGAATGTCAAGTGTCTCTCCAGGCAGAACCTGACTCCCTGAAGGAGTCCTAATGATAAGGAGGAACCTGCTCCCTGCTTGAGCCCCAGCTGTGGGTGGAGCTCTCGGTATCCCACCTTTGCCTTTCCAATGTAGGAAAGATGGTGAGTAGGTGAGGGAGAACCGACATCATGAACGCAACAGAGAGGCCTGGGTCTCGTGAATTATGAGTCCTGCTGTTTCAGTCTCAACTGTGGCCAAAACTATGAGATCAATCGGGAGCTTGAGAGTAGATAGACGAGGGGACCTCACTAGTTTAGATGGAGGTCTACAGGACAGATGCTGGAGAGCAGGTGAGGACTCCTCAAACATAGGACAGATGTTAGAAGCGGGTAAGGACCCCTCAAACACAGGAAGCATGCTTTTCCTCAGTCCAAAGCTTGATGCTTGCTTTGGATGCTCCTTGCATTTTCTGTCCCAGCATTTATAAACCAAATCACAAAATCCTGATGGATGGAGATACTCTGTCTTCCTGATTTGCCAAGAGTTTGCCTTCCTACACTCTCAGCAGGGCCAGGGCAGAGGTGCCATGCTGGGTTCTGGGACTGGGCTTGCTGTCCCAAGAAGAGCTCCACCTGACAGCAGGCACCTTCATGCTGGGCCTTCGGGAGCACGTTGCAGACTGTTTATCCAGAGGCTCCCTCTAGATTGTTACATGTCTCTACTGCCTCCTGGCCTGCTACCCTCAGCTCCCTTGCTCTTGGTAGGAGGCTGGCCCTGAGAGAAAGGAAACCCATAGCCTGCAACCACTGAGATTGGGTATGGCCCCAGCTGAGCACCAGGACTGAGGTTCCAGGGCCTCCCCCAGGTTTCAGCACCCCCTTCCCTACTTGTCTACAGCCCACAGAGAGTTAAGCGGGTACAGAGGGGAGTGTGGCAGCCCACTTGGGGTTAGTTGTTCAGACATCTAAGTCAGTCTTCTTGGGTTTGAACCACGCCCCTGATAACTGTATGACATAGTTTCTTAGACTGATGTTGTTTTTGTAACTGAACACTACAAATTTGGCAGTTTAACAAAGAATAGAAGTTTGGTTCATATTTCTGCCTTTAAACCACTGAGCCACCTCCCCAGCCCTGGCTCATATTTCTGGAAACTGGGGAGTAGCAGAGCATGGAACCAGCATCCGGCCAGGGCCTTCTTGCTGCATCCTAACATGGTAGGAGGCATCACACAGAGAGACAAGAGTCAAGTCATCATGGATGAAGACCTTATCTAATCCCAATTCCCTCCCAAAGGCCCCATTTAGAAATTTAGAGGGCACAATGAGCACAGAGCCAACATGGGCTTCAGTCTTCTCATCTACAAAATGGAATAAACAATAACCTAACAGAGTTATGAGGATTCAGTGAGGGGATATGTCTGTGAAACCCTTACCACACATTCTGCCCGTCATCGGCCCTCATCATATGCCAGCTGGTTTGCTACTACTAACAAGATGTTACGAAGGATGCTCATGGGCGTAGGAATGTCCCATGGCATGGGACATCCTTCTCTGTTTGTCCCTCCCACACAGGGGCAGCCTGGACAATGGGCTGTTTCCCTCCAAGGGTCCTGGACCCAAACCCAGGCAACACCCATGCCAGCTGCTTGTCGTCCTTTCCCCTGTGAAGCAAGGTTCTCCTGGATGACAGACATTAATGCTTTTCTTCCACCCCCAGGCAGCCTCAGCCAGGCCCCAGGGAGCCTCCTCATGAGAAGATACCTCAGGTTTCCGACAGTAGTCTGGAGGTGGATGGCTGCTGCACACAGCCAGTCTCTGTGATGGCTTATCAGAACATCACGTCAGTCTCATGGGCATTCTGGCTGGTGAGGTGATACAAACTGTGAATGCAGAGGGTTACAGACTGAAATCTCAGCTCTAGATAGTTACTTGAGCACTCTGAACCTCAGTTTTGTCATTTATACAATGGGGATAATAATTCTGACTCTTGAGATTTTCCTAACCCTCAAGAAATTGCAAATTAAGTACCTGGCATATATTTGCTACTTAATACATAGTTTATACCATTTTTTGTTGAATACATGTGCTCAGTGCCAAGAATTTGTACTCAGTAGGAACAGTGATTGTGTACATAATTATTTGAACTAGACAGGGAATTTCAGAACTGGAAAAAGCCAGTCAATTTCTAAAATTTAATAGATGGGAGATCAAGGCTCATGGAGGGCTGGTAATTAACTTGTTTTAGGTTTGCTTAGCCAGGAAGCTTGCTGTTTTCAAATCCTTTTCTCTGGGCTTTCTTTCTTTTTTTTTTAAACGGAAACTTTGAATGTGACCCCAATCTTGTTCCTTAAGTAGTTTTTTTTCTGTTTACTATCTTGGGTACATTAGAAATTTCCTCAGCAAAATTTAATTTCTAGGTATGCTGACCTACACTGAAGTTATGCACATCTAGAGAAGGTCTTAACACACACAGATATGATGGAATTGCAGGCATGGAAGTGGCTGTTTTGGAGAAGTGTGGGGGCTGTGGAATTGGGAGTTGCTTCCTGTCTGGCTCCATAACCTTCACCCAGGTATAGACTCCAAGCATCAGCTTCCTCATCTGCAGAGATTAAACACATCAAAAAACTCAGATCAGCACAGCTATGCAAGATGTTTATGTTAATGTTACAACCTAAAGCTTCTAATTTTTAAAAATATTTTATTTTATTTTTATTTCTTTATCTGAGAGAGAGAGAGGAAGAGTGAGAGAAAGAGAGAGAATGGGTGTGCCAGGGCCTTCAGCCACTGCAAATGAACTCCAGATGCATGTGCCACTTTGTTCATCTGGCTTACATGAGTCTTGGGGAATCAAATCCAAATCTGGGTCCTTGGGCTTTGCAGGCAAATGCCTTAACTGCTAAGCTATCTCTCCAGCGCCCAAGCTTTTAATTTCTTACTGCCTCCCTGGGGTGCTCTCCTTGATCAGGTGATGCTCATGAAGGTCCCTGTCCTTCATGAGCAGTCAGGAGGAGGGGTGACAGAGAACTAATAGCCAGAGACAGTCTAAGACTTAAAAGAGATTCTGTTGTGATTGATACTATTACTGTACTACTATTTACTATTACTGTACTATACTATTTACTATTACTGTAAAGTTTGCAATCGTATCTGTCATGTAGATGTCTCACTTGAGGCTGGATTGGCTTTGTGAGAACAAGGAAAGATTACATCATGCTTTGTGATGGGCAAATGAGAGAGAGAAACTCATGGGAGTCATGTAAGAAAATGATGTTTGGTTCAAGGATGGGTACGACAGGAACTGAGGAGGTACCAAACACAAGCTAAGCATAGTCAAAGGCCATGGTTGCTGCCTTGATAAGGAAGGTGGTCACTCATCCCCTTCCCACCAGCCTGTGCCTGCTGGATCCTGAAGATAGGAATGATGGGAGTGTTGATGGGTCTTTCTGTTCTTTGGGGTCTCCCTTTTATCCCTGCCTTCCTCAGGAGGTCAAGAGCAGGTGAAGAAAGTTTCTGACTCTGTCTCAGGGGATTGATGAGTTGTGTTTGATGAATTCAAGCCTCCATGCTTCAGATTCTTGATATGCGGATACATTGCTATGGAAAACATTGGAGCTGAAGACTATTAAGGTGTTTTCTGAAGTCATGCTGTGGACCATAGATTTATAGAGAAGGGTTTTGTTAGAAGGGAAGGTGCCCAGAACAGAAAAGCTGACCATACTCAATATTCCCTTCCAGACAGAAATGATATATCAGTAGGTAAAATAAATGGTATATGGAAGTGGTTGTAGATACATCAGTAGATCCTGTCAGGGATGTGTGGGGTATGTATGTGCTAAATGTGTCCCAAGGCTCTGAAAGTGTGAAAGAAAACTAAACAGGCAAAAAGGTTTGCCTTCCTAGAAAGGGCTGCCTTTTCTCTGCCTCTCTCTCTGTCATGTGATGCTGTGGGGCTTGAGATATTGAGCTATTACTTGCATGTGGTTGGTTGGTCATAGGGACAGGAGGAGAGGTGACTTGGTCTCCACTCTTCAGAAGTTTCCTTAGGGCTTTAGAACCCACTGCAGTGTAGTCCTGTGGACTGGATAGCTGATGTGGCTGCCGGCAGGCTCTTCCTTTACTGCTTCTCACAGTTCTCACAGGCAAGGATGTTTGAGACCCAAGGGCTGACTCATCTTTATTCCAAAGGCTCAAAGAATGGAATGGGACTGCATTACCCCCTTTTAGAACTCCCCACAAGACACTGTGTGTACCTGTGTACTCACCTGTCCTCCTACCATGCCAAAGGGCAAGGTGTCTTTCTCTTTACACAGATCCTAAACACTAGTGCAACTTCCTTGTGATTCAGTGTGGACTGCATGGCAAGTGTGGAGCATGGAAGGAGGTAAGGGAGGGCTGGCATGTGAAGATGTGGCTACTGAATAGAAGTTCATCCCAAGGTGATTATCTCCAACATAAAAGGCAGAAATAGAGATTTGAGCAGAGATATGTGTAGTTACAGGTATGGGAAGCTAATAGTGGGGTGTGAATGGTGACATGGAAATTCCTCCCCACCCCAGAGCTATAATGGCCCCTGGATGTTCTCTATTAGTGACCCCCTCCCAAGGATCACTATTCCAGAGCTGACACCACCAGAAGAAACAGGCAAGACTAATATACTACTAACATGGTCAGGGCCGGTATCTACCAACATGGAAGTCAGAGGACAGGGTCAGGGAGTGCTGGGCTGATGTATGACCCCTTGACTTTGATTGCCAACTGACCCTCAGTCACACATCCCCCACTGCTGATGCAGGGGCAGTTCAGCCATAGTCAGCAGGTGGCCTATTGTGCTAGATAGGAAAGGGCAGGTCTGTTTGAGGAAGGCCAAGAGCATTAGGATGTTGGCAATGGAGGAGTTTGGGGCTTTTATGTGAGGTGGTTTGGTGAAGAGAGTGAGACCCCTGGAGGGAGTGGTGGTGGGAATGGTTCTGAGCATGCTGTGACCTTTGTCCTGGGATCACACTATAACTTTGGCAATGTCAATTCCATATTCATGTTGAAAAGTTCTGTCTTAAAGTTGTATTCATTTCCTTATTCTCCTGCCTCCTCAAAAACTTCATAGTGTCTGGAACATTTCTTTTTTTTCTGAGAATCAAATATATTCTAAGTTTCTCTTGTTGCCCGGAATAAAAGTAGGGATTGTCTGGAATAATTAGAGGATTTTTTTGAAGGGACATCAATTCTATCCTTTCTGGTTTCTTTTACTATCTTTTTACATTTTAATGTTAGCAAAAATAATAGCTTTGTGACTAAAGGTCTGGTCTACATATGGTATGTCTGTATTCTTAAATTATCATTTAAATTTAGATCTGTAAGGCTTGCTGGGAGAAACAAAACTACCCACAGGGATGTCTGCCCCATGCCTGCAAGGCTAGAGTCCCACATGTGAATTTTTAACTTCAGTATTTGAAAGTTGAAGTCATTTCCCAGAAAGCACAATGAAGGCTGCATAAAACTCTCCCCTTAGGAAGAAACTTGGACATGAGAATACCTGTAGATAACAAAACATATTGCTCAGGATCCAAGTGCTTGAAGATAAGAGACAGCTGTAATTTGGGCATCTAATAATTTATCAATTTTCAATTAGAATTTCCTCAAGGTTTTAGATGTTAGGAGTATTTTCATCTCTTGCATTGGCACCATCACCCTTCCCTCAGATCCCTGTAGGATGACGTCTTATTTCCATTCTCCATCTGCTGGTCCTTCTGCATCATGTGTTAGTCCAACACAAAGATCTCCAGAGATCCAAGTCAAAGCCATCACTAAATTTCAGAAGCGCCAGAAGGCAACAGACTTACTCTGAATCTGAGTTTCAAAACGTCGAGCTATTTTCAAGAGGACACAGTTTCCTCGGGTTCTCTTAGCATTCTCTTTGCTCTCACATTTTCTGTTCTTCATTAAAACACACTGCCTACGACTATAATTGGCAGCACCAAGGATTGTCAGGAGCTGTTGGCTGGCGAGAATGGCTATCCACATGACCACACTGAAGAACTTGCCATTTCCTGCATGGAGGTGTAGCCAGATGCTAGGTATGTCCCGTATCTCACCCCATAGCTCATGTTATTGTCAGCCCTTACAGCCATCTTATGAGATGGACAGTGTCCTGTCCAGCACAGATGGGGACATGAGGACTTATGGTAACTTTCCTGATAATTATGTCTCTAGTATGTGGTAGACTTTCTGATGGCTAACACTCCCTGCACCCATTTTTCTTCTTTCCTGGGTAAACTGGATAACTGGTGAGCTTCCTTATTGGGAAGCTATAAGAAAGAGGCGGGGGAAGGGTGTGACCCCACTTCCCTGGTCTTTAATGAGGCCAGGAAACATGTGCTAAACTACTCAGTAGACAGTAGGAAAAAGGTCCCTCAGAGTGGAGAATTTGAAGCCCCCAAGGTATTATCATTAAAGAAACAGCCACAGGGTGGGGAGGACTTGGGTATCCTGAACAGTGCTTTTACGAGCCAGAAAAAAATGGTTCCATCACTTCACTGGAGATGATTTTAACTGAAATCAGAATTCTTTAGTACACTTTTAGAATTGTTAATTAAAAAATGCATACTCGACAACATTTTCACTAAGTACCCAAAATGGCAGGTAAATTGCGTCTTCTGCCTTGAATTCCCTTCGGTGGGACACACTGTTAAAGTCAGAGAAGCCATGGAACAGCTCTGTGGCATGAATTAGGCTGAAGGAAAGAGGAATCTCACATAAATGGGCATGTTTCCTTCCCCTTTTCATGTCTGCCATGCTGCTAGGGAGATGTACCAACTTTGGCACTTCCTCTTCATGCTTTAATTACTTGTGGACGGTGTGGGCAGTGCCATGTCAGAAGGCTAGGATGTCCTTCTGCCAAGGGCATCAATGCACACTCTGGCTTTGTAAGAGCCCTAAATATATACAGTTGAAAACCAGGCAGCAGGATTTCTAGGAAGCCAATTTAGGCTTGCTTGGCTTCTATGTGTCATGCTACATACACAAAAATGGATTTGCTGGAGACACATAAAGAGAACCGTCTTGTTCTGTCTTCCTTCAGTTCATGGTAATGAGGAACCGTATGATGTTTTCAAGTAGTGGTGAGAACAACGGCACCGTAGCCCTAGGATGACACAGGTGTTGGCTCTGTAACCCTGGTGGCCACGTGAAAGTGTTTTAGAGAGGTGAGCTTTACTACCTCAAGTCTTACTGTCCAGATACAGAAGAAGAGGTTTGAATAGACATTGAGACAGGGCTTATGTCCCTGGCAAACCAAGCCCTTGAAGCACTGCTATCTCACTCTCAGGAGCTAAATAGGTTTAAATGATTTATTAGCCTCCATATTAAGAGGCTCATGCAAGTTCTGTTTCAACTCTTGAAGTTGGAATGTTGCTGGACCTTTGTACTTTCCTTATTCTAGGCCCTTCTAGAGAACAAAGACAGCACCCCTAATTTTAAATTTAGAGTAATGGAGGCAATGCAGATGCAGAGGCTCTGTAGAGCAAGGGTATTCACTGCTACAACTCAATGAGGCAGGATGACCCAAAGTTGGTTTTAGGAAGAAATTAGGTAGCTGGCTGTTTGCAGTATTTGAGATGCATTGGAGATTGTTCCTGTGTCTCCAAGAGCTCTTCACTGTGCTTGAACTAATCTGCCCCAAATCACACAGTCACTAAGAGGAAAAGCCAGGATTCAAATGAGGCATCTAGGCTGCAGGGTTTGTGTCCTTAGGCCCTGTATAATAGCCTGTGACTGCAGACAAGTCACTCCTGCTTTGAAACTCCCAACCCTCACTAAGCTTGAGGATTGTCAAACTGCTTACCAGTCCTAAAGCTCAGTAGGAGGTACTATGATACACTGTATCAACAGTGAAGCACAGGTAGCAGTAGGAGGGACCTTTGACTTCCTTTCCCAGGAGACAAAAGCAGGGTCTCGCTCCTGGATGTATTGCATAGGCTGGTCATGAAAATTTTATCTGCACAAAATGAATCTAACTGGGGAGAGGAGATTTGTAAGTTTTCTCGTAAGGAAAATTTAATTTGTTAAAAATAATTTCACAAGTAGACATTATATGAGGCATCCTAAAATTTATTCTTCTACTCTCCTTTGTACCAACAAAGAATAAGCTCTGGTGCCAGTTAATATGCTAGCTGGGTGGTCTTGAGCCATGACAAGGCTGTACAGGAGTGCACACCCTTTCTGCACCCTGAACCTGGGCATGGGCTAGGACCCATTGCCATAGCTTCTGCTAGCCGGATGTGTGACCTTGGGCAAATACCTTGACTTCATTGTCCCGCATTTCCACTTTCAAAATGGCAATTGAAGGTAACAGAATTCCTCTCTGGGCTTGTTTGTGAGAAATGAGTTGGTATGTGAACAAAGTGCAGAGTGTGATGGAGATGACACAGGCAGCCTGGCCCTTGGGGCACAGCGAGGACAATGGAAAGAGGTGGTTCTCATTGAATCTGACTGTCCCACGTGCTAGGTAGTAAGCCGGTGGGAGAACCTTGACCTTTCTGAGTTTAAGTTTCCTTGTTTTGAAGATTGGGTTGTGACTCTTGCTTCAAGAAAATAGTCTCAATTTTTTTTTTAATATTGTGATTGGACTGGTTCATAGTAGATAGTATATGAACATTGCAATATGTTCTGGGACATCTGAGGAGACCAGTTAATAACTGCACATTCCTCCTGCATAGACAGTAGAGACATCTTATGGTGGAAGGGTTGGCTGAAATAAGTCTTTGTGCCCTCTGAAGCCAATAATTTCACAATGATAGTCAAAGAATTGTATCAAATACTTCCCACATGCCAAGAGCTGGCCTCAGGAAGAAAGGGCCTTTTTCTTCAGCTCTACCTTGCTCAGATGCCAGGCATGGCTTCCCACCCCCATTCCCATAGTGAATTTGGTAACTCTTTCCTCCTGAGGCCGTTACCACATTATTTATTCATTTATTTGTTTGTTTGTTTAATGTGTGTGTGTGGGGGGCAGATGTGTGTGCCCTGTGTGCAAATATGTAGAGACTGAGGAAGATGTCGAGTGTCATCTTGTATCACTCTTCTGCCTCATTTCACTGAGGCTTGACCTCTCACTGAGTCTGAAACTTGCATTATCTTTCAGTTAGACTGACTGACCAGCGAGCCCCCTGGATCCTTCAATTTCTCTAGCCCCCTTAGTGCTGGGGTTTGAGGCATGTGTCCAGCATTAATGTCACATGGGTACTGGGGATCTAACTGAGATCCTCATGCCTGCACAGCATGCACTCTTACCCTTGAGGAAATCCCCAAGCCTCATTAGCATATTTTAAACATGGATATAAAACTCTAATAAGTGAGCTTTAGAGCATCAATAAATATCAATACTGCTACCATTTTGCGTGCAGTACCTTCATTTCTTTACTCAGTACCAGTACCAGTACCATGAGTTTCATGGCTTAGTACACACATAATGGACTGGGTCAAAGGTGAGAGACAGCTATCCTTCATTGTTTCCAGACTCTCAGATGAGCCAGGGAGTGATTAAAATGATCACATTTATACAAGATGATCATGTGTGCGTCGTGGATAAAACTACATTTTTGTGGGAGAGCGCCCCATTACTCTTCATATTCTTAAAGGGATAAGGACTAAACGATTACTGTCCAGTAGTCAACTGAGCTGTTATTCTTTTGTAGACATGAGGAGCATGAAATAATTAGCTTTACTGCAACATGGAGGAAAAATTGTCTCTTCTTTGAACCGCTTGAAAGGGTGCAACTTTCAATATTTCACCCATGAATGTTTTCAATTACTGTTGAGTAAATTTGCATTTTGTAAATGTAATCAAATGTACACGGCTCCACATTACAAACATTTCTAGGTTCTGACAGAAAACACAATGCTAGTGCATAGGGTTAACACTGACAATTCCTAGTCAACTTTCCATTTGTTTTAGCTGTAGCTCTGCAGTGCATAGAAATTAATAAGTAATTTTCTTGGTGACAGCCTGAGGCGACTGAATGAATGCTTAACTGGAAGTCATTTGCAGTGTGGAAAGGAGCAAATGGTTTTCATAGGTGGTGTCTATGGCAGGCAAGGAGATAGTAGCACTCAGGTAGGGCATCTGATGGCAAGTCTCATATTTTAGTCATTGACCTAGAGCAGGAATGTCATCATTCCATCAGAGGAAGAGGAAAGAACAAGATCCCAGAGGCCACGGGAGTCCTTGGAGCTAAATTGGACTCAAGGTTTGAAATGGAGTTTGTCCTATCCTTGGACTGTTTCACAGGAGTTGAATCTGGCTTGGCATAGGCATTCCCTCTGGAGAGTCCCGCCCTGTGTGGAGAATGTGCAGGAGTAGGGAGCCTGCCCTGCCTCCTCCTTTGTAACAGCACTCCCACCCCCCGCGCCCCTCCAGCTGGAATTCCAGCCTGAGAAGGACCAGGAAAGTGAGGAGCAGGGAGCGAGTTTAGGGGATCACTTGGTGTTTGATATGCATTTATACCAATCAGTTTTTCCCCTCCAGCCTCCTCCTTCAATAGTGTGACATAGAGACTCACAGTCAAGTAGACCCAATTCACACATATTTCACATCCATAAAATAGAGATAAATCGAGGCAGAAAGGCATTTTATTTACGAAAATATTGGGGTGAATATTTAATATGCAAATAAAATTAGAATTGAAGCTTTTTTTTTGATATCCCATTCTGGGTAAGAAGCAGTGTGTATGTATGTATGTGTATATATGTATATATATATATATATATATATATATATACATAATATATATATATATATATATATATATATATACATACATACATACATATACATACACACACACACACACACACACACACACACACACACACACAAGCAGGGAGAGAATGAGGGGGAGAGAGAATGGGAGCAAGAGGGAATAGACATACCTCTTGCCACTGTAAATGAACTCTAGATGAATGTGTCACTTTGTGCATCTGTGTTTCTGTGGGTACTGGGAATGAACCCATGCCATCAGACTTTGCAGGCAAGAGCCTTTGCTGGCTGAGCCATTTCTTTAGTCCCTGGATCCACTCTTGATGGATCTTTTGTGCCCCTAGTGGCCAATGTAGGAATTCAGGCAGCCTATCTTTACCTATTTTAGGGGGTGGAGAGACCCTCTGATGTACTCTAAGAACATATGTATTCATATTCATATGTATATATCCATTCTAGTTTTTCTGAAATAAACATTTTTTCTTTCAGAATTTTAAATTCTGAAATCCAAAGTGTCCTTTCAATGGCCAGTATCAGGTAAGGAACTATTTTACTGATTCTCTGAATCAGAATTCTAACTGGTCCCAACATTATGGTACTTAGTCAAGAGTGTCAGTAAGTATCTAACGATGGCCCATGACTTGTAGTGCCTGTCTCCACAGTGCTGTCATCCTTGTATAGGACGACACAGAGGACAGTAAGAAGTGGAGGACTGGGTAGCTTGCTGGACCATCTTCTTCCTCATTCCATCACTGTAGTCCATTTACAACATGGCAACCAGTGTGGACACAGAAAGGCAGTGCACCACTGTGGACTCCTGGAAGATGGACTTTGTGATCAGAGTGTGCTACATCTTACAACCTGTGAGAACTTAAGTATGTTATTTATCCTTCTTCTGCCCCTTCTAGCTCTCTGGGGTAACAAGAACGCCTGTCTCATAGGGTGGCTATGCAGATGAGTTAAGTGTATGCATGCAGACTCCAGGATTGACTAGATTTGCGGAGGTGCTCTCTGTGACATTAACAATTACTACTATTTCATCAGCCATCTACCTAAACTACCTCATTGACTTGGGATCAAAAGCTTTCAAAATTGCCATTAAGGCCTATAAGATATTCACACTTCTTGCCCCTAAAACATTGGTTTGAATTGCTAGTCTGATGTCCAGGTTATAACATATATCCATATATATGTGAATGCATATGTATGTAATATGTATGTACTGTGTTGGAGAGAAATCAATTCATACTCCCGAGTCATCACCACTTACAATGATATACTGGGTCATTCCCAGGCACCTGTGAACTCTGTGGAGCAGGAGACAGTGTTCATATGCCTGTCCCTCTTTGTTTCCCAGAGCCTCGCCAGGTATTCAACATCAGTCCCATGATGGATGGGGTTTGGTGAGTGAGTGCTTGAGCACTTACCTTCCACATGCATTCTACTTACATTCTGTCTCGTCTTTTAGAACTGTTTCCATCCCATTAACTAAAACAATTACAGCCCAGCCCAAATCCATGGAGTGATTTATGCTGCTTTAAATAAGGACCAGCTCTGAGACAGCTGTGCTCAGTCCTACCGAACCCCATGGCCTTGTCAAGTGCTTGTCCTGAGAAATCAGATGACATTGCTCTCTATCATTTTAGTTGATATTTTCTTTGAAAAAAATAATGACATCCTGTGGGTATTGTCTATCATGCAATTATGTAGATACAAAGCCTAAAATCTGAGCATAAGTCAGAACATTTAGAAACCCTTAGATAAAAAAATATTTTAATTATTTGAGAGAGAGAGGGAGAGAGAAAGAGAGAGTTTGAGAATGGGTACTGCAGGGCCTCTAGCTACTGCAAACAAACTCTAGACACATGGGCTCCCTTGTGTATCTGGCTTACCTGGGTACTGGAGAATCAAATCTGGGTCCTTAGGCTTTGCAGGTGCTAAGCACCTTAACTGCTGAGCGATCTCTCCAGCACAACACAAACACACACACACGGTTTTTCCAAGGCAGGGTCTACCTATAGCCTACTCTGCCCTAGAATTCACTATGTAGACTCAGGGTGGCCTCGAATTCAAGGTGATCCTCCTACCTCTGCCTTCCTAGTGCTGGGATTAAAGAAGTATGCCACCATACCTGGCAACAAATATATTTTTGTTTCAAACTTTCACTTTTGTTTCTAGTTATGCACAGAAACATAATGTCACAGTTCAAATCAAAGGATGCAGTGCTTTGGACACACCCATTTTTCGGGTCACAGACATGGGATACTACATGTGTCTTATAAGAGGTTTAGCACCAGATAAAGTGCAAGACATCAATTATCCACCAGAGTGACACCAATACTTAACACATTATCATTAATTTCTGACCTACATATTAGGTTATAGTTATTTATATAACAAATCATAATTATACAGTGTAGGCTATTTTTTGCATCCTTTTTCTGAAAATGAATGTATCAAGGGTACTTTTTAACATTCCAAATTATAGTTTTTACCTTTTAAAAGCTCAGTTTTTTTTTAAAGCCTGAAAAGTTTGTCTAAAAGTCTGGAAATTGTCAAGTATGTATGAGAAGAAGCCAAACACTGTTAAAATTGTATGTATCTGTCACCCAGGCTCAGTGGTCCTGACTTGCCACCCTTGTCTCCCGTGGAGCTATTTTGAAGCAACTTTCAGAATCACACAACTTCCATAAATATGTGATCCTAGATCTATGAAAGACAAGGACTTATTTTACTAAATACATAGCACAGGTGCCATTTTTGAATCTAGAAGACAATAAAGCTTCATGCTTATGAGATACACAGTCATTGTTCAGTTTGCCACAGTTGGCTCATAATTTTGTTTTGTTTTGTTTTGTTTTAAGGCAAGCCCAACAGACTGTTCTTTTTTATGTGAGAGATCGAGAGAGAGAGAATGAGAATTGCTACACCAGGGCCCCAGCCACTGCAATCGAACTCCAGATGCATGCACCCCTTGTGTTCACGTGCAACCTTGCACACTTGGGTCACTGTGCATCTGCCTTACATGGGACCTGGAGAGTCAAACAAGGGTCCTTAGGCTTTACAGGCATGTACCTTAATCGCTAAGCCATCTCTCCAGCCCTCATGAATGTTTTTATAGGTCGTTTAAGCCAAGATCCAAAAAATTCATAAATTATAATTGGCTCTTAAGTGCATCTTAATGTAAATTCTCCCCTATCTCACACAGTTTTTTTCATTACAACCTATCTGTTCAATTACTCTGTGGAATTCCCCACAATTGATGTCACAGCCATATGGTGAAGTTTCACATGTACTGTGCTCTGTGTTAGAGTGTTAGGTAGCTTCTTGAGCCTTGCTGGGTTCTGTGATGTAACCTGTTCTATCAGATGCTATGCAATGCCCAGTTGCCTTCATTTTTGTGATGTTGGCAGTGACTGAAGGTCATTGTCTAATCTATCACTTCATTGGGAGCTACAAAGTATTGATGTGCTAGAATTTTCTGATCCCTCTCACTTATTTGCTGACATACTTTCATTGAGATAAATTTCCTTTTACTAACTACATATGGTTGTCAGTTTTTAAAACAAGGAGGGTTTTTAATTATTGTTTTTCAAAGATAACATATTTTGTGATGTTCAAATCCATGGATTTTAGCATATTTCATACGTTTCAGTCCATTTTAGCTAGCTGGAGCTATTTGGTTCAATATTGGCTCAAACAAGCCATTTCAGTAAGGTGTAAATTGTCTCACCCTTATTCAGTGGAGGCCTCCCCAGGTTGTTACCTGTGTTCTATGACACAGCTTTAAAGTTTTTATTGACATCCTTGCTTTCTATGATGGCAAGATATTCCAGGCTCATCTTGTTCATCTTCTGCCCCAGACCTTGAACTATTCATTTCCCTATAGAGTCTTCCTTTCTTTCTTTTATTAGAAAATGTGTTTTTTTATACTAGAGGTAATGGTTCATTACTACTGGGATTTTCATTGTGTGTAGTCTCTGCATTGGATAGAGCTGGGAAAATTGGATTAGTTTATACTGTGTGAAATTGACATTATTAAAGTGCTTTAATGTTGGCAATTTCACACAGTCTAACCCATTTTTAAGACCCTACACAATGACATATATCAATGAATTTATCTTTACTCGATTTCATTGTTTCTGACAATCTGAGCTTTTTATCCCTGTATATGGTGGGGATGGCTTTTACACATTGCTTTTCTCTTCTTAAGGACTACTATTCATTCATTAATTCACTCATTCACTCTCTTACTTATTTAGTCATTCCTTATTTTATTCATTCAGGAGTTGTATAATAGTCCATTATTGTTTATACGTTTATATTTAAGTTATTTCCTTTTATCTGATACTTTCATTCTAATGTTCCTATGTTGTAAATGTGTCTGTGATAGATACATTTGCATATAATTTTTGTTTTAAATGTTTAATTCCTTAAGATAAATGCAGAATTTTCAGATTGAGTGTTGAGTTCTCTTTAAGGCTTTAATGCACTTTGTCAAATTGCTTTCCTCTCCTGCTTCCTCCATTGTTCCTCCTTTAGATCTTTGAGCTAATTCTCTACTCCTAGCCATTTAGACATTCCCTGGTTGTACTTCCTTTATTTGCATGTTAACATTTACATTATCAGTACTAACGACTTTAAAAAGCACGGGAACAATTGGAAGATAAAGTTTTGTTTTTATCATATAATCATGAATGGCATTGCCACAGCTAATTCGGATTTAGGGACTTTCATAAAAACGCTGTGAGTTTCCTTCCTCACAACAATACTTTGGTGTCTCCCTGTCTCCACCAGGTAATTTGTAAGGCTGAAATCAAGTTGAGGGCTAGGACTCCAGGCTCCATGGGAAAGTCCTGTATAATGCACCATGATGTGCATCACTGTGTGTGTCAAGTGTAAATATGTAATATATATTACAAAGTGTTTAACATAAAAGTATGAATAGAATTAAATAACATTAACTAGGTGAAGAGCTGTAACAAGTTATATGTAAAAACACTGTTGGACTGTAGCTAAATAATTTTGAGTTAGATAAATCTAGCCTTTCATTCTCTCATTTTAAACTGTTTTAATATATCAAAATTCTAGTGTTAAATAATATTTCATACAATAAAATTCGTTATCCATGGTCTGTAAGTCAGGCATTGTACCAGGCAAGTTTACTTAGCTTATGACATTGCTTACTAAGCTTTTAACTAAATTGCTAGTATATGAATCTGCCTCATCTGGTTCTACCATATTTGTACACCAGTCATTTTCTGTAGCTGCTCCTTTTTCCCTCATCTCTTTTTGTGTCCTTCTTCCTCCATCTCTCCCTTCCTATTATTTCATTGTTGGGCCTAATACATGTTAGGCCAGTATCTGCCACTGTGGTGGTTTGATTCAGGTGACCCCCATAAACTTAGGTGTTCTGAATGCTAGGTTCCCAGCTGATGTAGATTTGGGAATTAATACCTCCTGGAGGCTGTGTATTTTTGGGAGTGGGCTTATGGGTGTTATACACAGTTTCCCCTTGCCAGTGTTTGGCATACTCTCCTGTTGCTATTGTCCATCTTATTTTGGCCAGGAAGTGATGTCCACCCTCTGATCATGCCATCGTTTTCCACTGCCATGATAGAGCTTCCCCTCAAGTCTGTAAGCCAAAATAAACCTATTTATTTTCCCACAAGCTGCTCTTGGTCAGTTGATTTCTACCAGCAATGGGAACCTGACTGCAACAATCACTGTGTCACTGAGATATATTTCCAGACCACTTTTAAATTTTTATTTTGGGACAGGCTTTCATAAAGTTGCCATGCTGGCCTTGAACTTATTCCAGTATGTAGTCCATGATGGCCTTGAACTTGTGATCCTCCTGCCTTACCTTCTAGAGTAGTTGAGATTACAAGCTTGCACCACCAGGCCCAGCTTTGTGTCTTCTTAAATAATGACTCTCTACACATGGCTGAAACAATTCTCACCTTGAAACAGGTGATGGTGCTGTTCAATCCATGTTCTCAACTCCTCTTTTTCATAGAAATACATCACTAAAGTGTCCTTCAATATCCTGACTGAGGCTATTCACGTATATAAAGAGAAAATGCTTTTTTTTTTTCTTTTTTCTTTTTTTTTTTTTAGCAGTGGACTATGCATTGAGTGGGTTAAATATAGTTACCTTGGGGCTTGAGTACAGTGCATGCATGTATGTGTGTGTCTGTATATGATTCTATACATGCACATGCAAATCATCATTTAAGAGCATTTACAGGGTATGTCTGTAGACAGAAGCAGATTCCCCATCCTGGGCAGCATTTTCTTGTATTGTTTTTGAGCCTCAGAAGTTGAAAGATGAAGGTCAGTGACTAATGTCCCACATGTGCACCTGTTAACATGCCTCACAGGCAGCCTGAGCCTACCTCATCCTGGTTCTGCCAGAAGCCTGACTATTTTGTTCAGTACTGGTGGCTTTTCCCATTGGTGAAAAGAAAGTTCGAGTAGCTAAGCAATTTGAAGGGATTAAAGAAAATGGGACACTTCTTTAGAAATGTGCCTTTACTTCTTATTTAGTTTGAACCCAGTGGCAAAAGAAAAAGCATAAAGCCTTGACTCAGAGGCTGTTGATAATGCACAGCAAGTGACAGCTGCGGTGGAGGGGAGAGAGTATTTTTCACGATTACAAGGTGGCGCATGTGGATCTGGCTGTTAGGCAGACCCCTCAGGGAATCAGTCATGTCTGGCATGATGGGAGGATGAGGAGAGAAAATGGGGCTTTGACATCAAACTCATGTTGCAGACAGCGGTGATAAATGAGGGAACTAAGTGCCCTCCAAATCAGATGCCCGGGTGCAGCCCAGGCACAGTAATATAAGATTGGAGATATCCCCAGCCCAGGGCTTCTGTGCGCTCTCCCTATGGTGTCCCACCCTTCTGTTCATCACATTAAATCATGAGAGCAGTGGGGACCCATAGCTGCTCATTTTTTATCATCTTGAGACATACAGACTATGATCTTGACTTTAATTAACTGACTTGAAGCTAGTTTATTTAGACTTGCTTCCAAGATCATGTATGGACCTCCGTGAAGGTTACTTGGCCACGTCCA
Organism: Dipus sagitta; assembly: GCA_036346955.1. NCBI lineage: Eukaryota > Metazoa > Chordata > Mammalia > Rodentia > Dipodidae > Dipus > Dipus sagitta. The sequence goes on from CM070786.1 coordinate 32,027,662, forward strand.
GACATCTTATGGCTGAGATAGCTTACTACATTGCACTCCTGACAAGTTGGTGCACAGGAACAGGCCATTATTTTATAAGATGCAGAAAGGACAGTAGAAGAAGCTTCTAGAAGCCTTGTTCTCTCCATGTCCAAAAAGTTGGGGCAACAGAGGAACTCATCCCTGCCTTAGAAAAGCCTTTGCAGATGATAGTCCTTGGGGAAATGCAGGTTCTTTCCTTTGTTTCCTATGGAGCAGACACAAGACACAGAGGGGCTAGGAGTCAGGCCTCATCAGGGTCTCTCTGTGCCCTTGACCATCTATTCAGGTTCATCTTTTTCTACTAGAGCCTTCACAAGCACCTTGCACTTCCAAAACTCTCCATATTCTTTGCTTTCAAGTTTTGCGTGCATCATTCTTTCTGCCTGAAATGTGGTTCCCCACATTTTAGGTTTGACCAGTTTCTCTGAATCCTGGAGGCATGTCATTATCAGTTTATGCCATCAGTGGCATTGCCTCTCAACACATTGGGGAGGGCAGGGACCTTTCCTTTCTACCTTGTCTCCCATATCCTTTGCCATGACTTATGTGGAGTGGGTGAGACATGTTTTGCCTAGATGGGAAAGAGGGTGGAGCTGCACTTGGCCAAACATGATCCATTATCCTTTTTTCATCCATACCCCAACTGTGAATCTTCAATATATAAAATAGTCTTTTAATATATATCAGTTATATTGAGATAGAATTCATATGCCATAAATTATGCATGCCATACCACTTCAGAAATATTCAGTGGCCTCTAATATAGTCAGAAGAGTTGTGTGACCATCAGTGGAGTTTTAAAACATTTTCTATCAATGAAACACCATATAAATTATCATCCAAGATAGTTTATTTGATGAATTATGCTTCTGAAACAATAATTTAAAAATATCTCATACCCATTATTAGCTTCTCTTCCACATCCTCCAAACCCTAGAAGCCATTCATATAATTTCAGTCTGGAGGTTTGCTTATTTTGAGTATTTCACATCAATGCAATCATATTCTTGCATGGCATTTTGTGTCTGGTCTTCCTCATTTAGTAGGTTGTTGTCAAGACCCAGCACATTGTGTTGTTAGGGTGATGGCTCAGTGGATAAAGCACTTGCCACACAAGCATGAGGACCTGAGATTGGATTCCCCAGCACCCACGCAAAAATGCCCGGTGGCCTTAGTGGCTCACTTGTAATTCCAGTGTTCAAAAGGCAGACACAGGAGATCCTCAGGACAGGCTGGCTTGATACACTAGCCATATTAGTGAGCTTTGGGCTCAAGTGAGAAATCCTATCTCAATAGGGAAGGTAGAGAATGACTGCAGGAGACACCCAGTGCTAACCCCTGGCTTTCAAATGCACATGCACACAGGTGTACATGCACCTGCACAAACCCATACATGAACAAACAGGGATAAATACACACCACACAGTACTCACCATGTTGTACCATGGGTGAGTGCTTCATTCCTTCTGATTGTCAGGGACTATTCTGTTGTCCCTCTAGGTCACTTTAAGTATCTGTTTATTTTCTATATGAACATGTATGTTGAGATACTTGTGAAATAAAGTGAAAGGACAGAAAACATTCATATTATATTTATCCAGATTGTAAGCAATGTGGCTTCAAGTCACTTCTTTCTTTAAAAATATTTTTTAAAGGAATCAAAAGTTTTAGTGAATTTATGTCCCTTTTGACCATCCTTTGACCCCTTGATGCTCTTGATAAGAAACACTAGATTTAAAGTCAGTTTCATATATCTTTACAGATATAGACATGTAGTAATGAACAATATTAGTGTTTGTGGTATATTTTAAGTTTTTAGCACGTGATACTACAATATATATTAAATATAGTACATATGTGTATGTATATATGTATACATATATATGCATGCATTACTGTGCAAATTTCTTATTCATCTGCATGTCTTAATTGTCTATCTGTGTTGGTATATAAATCTAGTTTATTTCTTTCTGTCATATAACATATGAAACACTCCTAAAATTTTCATGGAACAATAGCTCTAAATAGCCAAAGCAGTCTGGAGCAAAAAGAACAGACCTGGAGCTAACATAATACCCAACCTCAAAACATATTACAAAGCTGTAATAGCTAAAACATACGTATGTGCACAGCAGTGCGGCAGAATAGAAAACCAGGGACTTTATCCAGGTTTCTTTATAGCTGACGTTCAGCAATGGCAGCAAGAATGTATTTTAGATAAGGATAGTCCTTCCAGGAAAGCTGGATATCCATATGTAAAAATGAACTCAAAGTGGATCAATGACTTAAAATGTAAGTCATTGATCATTCACAGTGATCAAATGGCTAGAATCAAGCATAGGAGGAAGGCCTCACAACAATTAATTTTTTTTTATTCCGATGCCCAAAACACAAACAATGAGAGAGCTAAACTTGACAAATGGGATGATATCACACCATAAAGCTCCTCTAGATGCACTCTGTGTTTACATAGCATTTCTTTCTTTTTATTTATTTTATTTATTTATTTTTTTGAGGTAGAGTCTTTCTGTAGCCCAAGCTGACCTGGAACTCACTATATAGTCTTAGGCTGGCCTTTAACTCACAGCGATCCTCTTACTTCTGCCTCCCAACTGCTGAGATGAAAGGCGTGCACCACCATATCTAGCAGCACTTCTCTTTTAATTCACTTCTACTACAAATTAATTTAACAATTAAGCTATATGTCACCACTGAAAGGGAATAATGATTGTAACTTGGCTAAAATAATGACACAATGAAATAAAAAGTGTATAATGATAAAAAATTTAAATATGAAGTATGAAACAACAACCAGGCTGTTGCTCCCATGGTGATGGAGAAAAGGAAGTAACAAGGAATATGGCTCCATATTGTTGATCAAAAGAGTTAAAAAACTTATTTAATATGTCCTCATTATTTATATAAATAGAAAGCAGATGTTTTGACTTAAATATTCCTATACAGAAGCTTTAATAATGTATGATTAGGGTTGGAGAGATGGCTTAACAGTTAAGTTGCTTGCCTACGAAGCCTAAGAACCCAGGTTCAATTCCCTAGTACCCACAGAAGCCAGATGCACAGGTGGCTCATGCATCTAGGCTTCATTTGCAGTGACTAGAGGCCCTGGCATGCCCATTCTTTATCTGTCTGTCTCTCTATTTCTAATATTCTAATAAATAAATAAATAAATAAATACTTTAAAAAAAGAATGTGTGATTAGTAAAGGCTTTCCATACTTTGGTAAATGCAGCATATTCATGTTTCATGAATGAGTGGGTATATGAATGAATGAGTGATCTGCAGTAAAATTTCAGACACCATGCCAATAGTCAGTGATGAACAGCAGTGGGACTGAGGGTTTCCTAAAGGCTTATCCATACACAGGATGGCACTCAGAAATGATGGCCCTGCTAACACAAAAGACAGCTAACCGAAGGCAGTGATCCACCCAAGGGGTCAGGCATTATTTGTATTTTGCATATAGATGTTCATTTAGTCTCCAGAACAGTATTACTTGGATATATAAACTTATTATTATTCCCATTTTACAAATAAGGATTCTAAGGGGGAAAATAGGCTAAATGAATTGTCCAGGGTCACACAGCACTTGAGAAAAGAACTGGCTGTGAACTTGGGCTGGGTGAGTTGAGGCTTACATTTCCCTTCAGCCCAGTAGGATTCTACTCTTTAACTGGTGAGGATGCAGAGCTCCTCTTCTGGTGCTGCCCTTGCAGAGGCCTCTGAACAGGCTACACAGAGAACGATAAAACTCCAGGCTCACTATACTGAGGCTCTCTAGCTGCCTTGTGATCCCCTATGACCCTCCCATCCCCATCACACACACACCCAGCGGCAAAGACCACACTCCAGTCCTGCCCATGCTGGCAGAAGCTCTCTCATATTCATGTCTTGTGTTCTTCAGTTTCCACCAACTTAAATGTCTTTGTTTCCTCCAATGATGGCCAGCCCCGCCTCTCTTTGTAGCTCCCATGAGCACTGCTTATGCTGGATCTTGGCCACTGGACCATGTCTCTTAAGAGTCTCCAGCAGTTGACATTCTGAAGTTTTAGCCAAAGGGACCCATCAGCATGGTGAGTGGGGGTTAATTCTGCCAGAGGCAGACATGGTGTCTCTACTGAAGATGCACAGGGCATACATACACCCTGTGGATGACCATATCTGAAGAGAAAAAAAATCACCTCAATACTTATCCCTCAGCCTTCGACTGACTTCCTTGTCTTCCTGAAGGCTGTTTCCAGGGAAATCCTGGGCTTAAATATAAAATCAAGAAAACCATCTTTTAAGGTGAGATTTCTAATACCAAGTACAGAAAATCAATGTGTGATAAACAGTTTTAACCTTTCTTCTTAAACCACCAGTTATAGTCTCCAGATTAGAAATATTATTTCCAGGATAAGGGAACAGAAATAGCCATTTATTAAATGCTTATTAGAGCCTAAACATTTGGCTCATGCTATCTTTATATTTCATCTGCTCAGTCTCTCTCAGAGGGCATGTTTCCTTTTTCTGCAGAGAAGTGGCTGATATGCAGGGAGGCCAGGCCAGGTATCTGAATTTTGGGCTTAACAGTGCATGAGATGACTCATGGCCTGTGAGCCTCAAAAGTTTCTTGAAAACCATATTGCTTCAAGAGAATCTCATCAGATTCCCGTGGCTAAGACAAGAACTTTATAGGGTCATAGGAAGGAGCAGCATAAACCTTAACCTTCGTGACCTTCGTGAAAGCAAGCTGTTGAAACATCTCCTTTTACTTTCCTAAGAACACAGGCATAGATTATTTCCCTCTTGCACCTTCAGAACTCTTCTCTACCTTCTTTATTCTGGTCTGCACTTGGACTTAGCTGTTGCAGACTCCATTGCCTCAGATCACTCCACTTGCTCTCTTCTTCTGGCTGAGTCTGACCAAAGCATTAAGTACCAGGCTTCAGTTTTTTCTTGGCAAAATGGGTGCAATAACAGTTTCCTACCTTAGGGTTTCAAGAATTGGATGGATGCCGGGCGTGGTGGTGCATGCCTTTAATCCCAGCACTCGGGAGGCAGAGGTAGGAGGATTGCCTTGAGTACGAGGCCACCCTGAGACTCCATAGTGAATTCCAGGTCAGCCTGGGCTAGAGTGAGACCCCACCTCGAAAAACCAAAACCAAAACCAAACAAAGAATTGGATGGAGTAACCTATGTGAGGTACTTTATATAAGCATTGGTGACTGTCAAACCATCATCATCCTTGTGGAACATTCTCTGAGGCTCTTCAGAACTCTGTTCTTTTCCTGTGTAGAGAGTAGTGTCTCTCTAAGCCCACTCAGAGCAGCTGATCAGAGGGAGTTAAGGAGTACGGGTTTTTAGGTTAACCTATGTGTAGTTGCCACTATTTGACCAACAGACACAACAACTCCACGAAGTTCAGGGGTGAGGCAAGGGTAATGGAAACCACTGAGGGGTAGGACAGGTCTGCTCAGCTCCTCTCCTCTGCTTGCCCTTGGCATTTCCTTCGGCTCCATGGAGTAGGTAAAAGCCTCCCAATGCCTGGTCCAAGTCCAGGACCAGCTGATGGTGTGAACAGCTTCAAGGTCTTTTGTGGAACTGGGGTTTAAACAGCAAATGTGTCAGGGAGAAGCTATCAATCTTGTGGCATGTGCAATTTGCACAAGTTTGCAGACCTTCAGGACTTTTTCCGATAAATGTGAAACAGTCGTACTTGGATGAAATATCACAGACATTTAGGGAGCCCATTAAAATCAGAGTCGAAATCCTTCCTGCTTTCAGTCTGTCCCTGATCCATCCTAGGCATAGATGCTGTGCCTCTTCTGAGCAGATCCCTCCCTCCCTCGCCCCCTCACTGGTGGCCTGAGGGCTTTGCTGAGCACCAGCAGGTGAGGGAGGAGGGTAGGGCTATCTGCTGACTGCAGATGCTTAAAGAGTGCTTATTCCCACTCACATGGCTCCTCAGGTCTTACCACCAGCTCTCCACGTCTGGTGAGGTTCCCAGAGCAGTGATTCTCTACCTGGCTGCCCCTGGGACCACCTGTGAAGACTCAGATCATATTGAGGCCTCGATGTCACCTCCTTTCCACCAGAGATAGTAGTGCCATTGATCTGAAATGTGGCTGGGTTCTTGGATTGTGAAAGTCCTTCAGAATATTTGGGAGTGCCCCTGGGCATAAGCCTTGGATGGGAATACCAGATCTTAAATTGCATCAGAATACCCCCACCTCACTAGGACTTGGGAAGCACATATCCGTGCATCCCAGCCCTGGTGGTCCTACTGCAGTAGATCTGGGATGGAGCCCTGGAAGTGTGCACTTCTGTTGACTCCCAGGGGCTGCTGCTGCTCTGAGGTCTTCACTTTGGGAAACAGTGCATTGGCAGAATAAGACGCTTTAAGAGTTTAGAAGACATGCTTGAGGTCAAAAACCCCTCAGAGGGCAGAGAAAGAAGTTTGCTGATCCAACTACAGGCCAAGTGGGTGAACATGTGCATACGGCCTATGTTTTCTTCAAATGTTTATGGCATTACATGATCACTTGGTCCACACCACTTTCCACCTCCCTTCTACATGATTCTTTTAGGTCTGTGTTGGCCGGACTTGCCAGATCATAGGCATTCCTGGTGGGAGGGAGGAAAGGGTCCATTGGTTTAAAACAATAACAAAAAGAAAATCACACCTATTTCTAGCCAGTTGTATCTCCTACCAACATAAAATAGATTGGGAAATGCCTCTTGAGAAAAGTCTTGGCCTCCTTGTACTTCTGTTTTGTAGTATAGCCTGTCTTCTAGGTAATCTGCCTCTTCACAGCTGATCAATGTAAAAAGATGAATTGCTTTCCTGGGAAATTTGAGTTCCAAGTACACCTTGTCAGGTTACATGTTGTATGGTCTTAGACATGTCAGCTAGCCTCCCTGAGCCTTCTTTTCCTTCTCTTAGAAACCCCAGATCTACACAGATAAGGGTTCTTAGAGGAATAAACAGGAAGCTTCTGACATAAACAGACCTGTGGTATTTCCCACTCCCGTGCAGGATAGAGGGAAGCTGACATCAAGAAATCATAGCCATAGGCTGAAGAGATGTCTTAGTGGTTAAGGCACTTTCCTACAAAGCCAAAGGACCCAGGTTCAATTCCTCAGGGCCCATGTAAGCTAGCTATACAAATCGGCACATGTGTGTGTTTTGTTTCCAGCAGCTAAAGGCTGCCCTGCCTTCATCTCCCGCCCTGCCTCTTTCAAATAAATAAATAAATTACAGCCAACCAAGGACCTACAGGTTTGAGCACAGCCGTGGTCATGATGAATCTGGTAGTCCAAATCCTAGCATATCCACCTGGGCTCCCTGTCAATCTGGGTACAGGGAGGACAGGTAGGACCTAGACTCAGATATCCTCTCAGGAGACTTTTCCTCTCAGTCAGAAGCTTCTCCAATGCCCTGCTGTCCTCTGGACTCTGGCTGGGAAGTAACTTCCCACCCCTGACTCTGCGCTCTGGAGATGGATGTGTGTAGGTGTCCTTAGTTCTCTAGCTGCCACACGCACCCAAGGGTGATGTAATTGAATTTGTATACATCATAAATTTTATTAGAGGGAAGCAATCTAGTTCCAATTCTGTTCTCTGGAATTACTGGCTTGTGTCAGATGATATACTCTCTGGTCAGTTGGGTGGGGGTAGAGGTCAAAGCCATGGTTACGGTCTTGCTAGCTTTTATGGTAAACATGATAAACAAAAGGTTACAGCAGGTCCTGAAGGCTCCACTTGCCTCAGCATGGTGGCAAGTGTGAAGAGAAGGAGTGTGAGCAGAGCTGTTCAGGGCCAGCTCCCAAGGAGAGTGAGGGAAGGGTGAGTTTGCTCTCCCATGCTTCGCTCTGCTGTCTGTCTCCCCTCACTCTTCTTTTCTTCTTTCCATGTTCCCTCCTTTACAGTTTACCTCCACTCCTGCCCCTTTGTGCTGGGGGCGGGGGGTCACTGGGGAAACTCCTTGCACTCCTCCTAGAGTTTTCCATCTCCTGTGAAATAGAGTGGGTACGTCCATTTCAGGGGGTGTGTCAGGGATAGAGTGAGATAGCCCTGCAAAGCAGACAATGGAGACGCAGCACACTGTAGGAGCTTTTGTTAACCAAGCTCCTTTGAATGTTGGCATGCCTTGACCAAAAGTATGCATTTACTATCAGCCTGCTCTGAGTTAGCCTTAGTCCTCAGGTAGCCTGGCATATGTGGATTCCTAGAACAAGGCAGTGAGTGATGAAGGAGATGGGGGTGAGCAGCATCCTATAGAGCTCACAGAGGCAGTGGTCCTTGGAGACCTGCTAGAGCCGGAGGGCTTCCTGGTGAAGTCAGTGTTCAGGTGGCCCTTCAAGGATGGGCCATATCGAAGGAGAGCGAACACCAAAAGACTGCCAGGCAATTATGATGTGCCTTCTGGTGCTCAGGACTTCCTGTTCTCATTTTATTCAGTCCTCAACATCTTGTTCTGAGATGTGGTTTTTCTGTGCCTCCCAGGCTGACCTTCAACTCCTGGACTCGAGTGTTCCCCTAGCCTTAGGCCCCTGAGTAGCTAGGATGGTAGGTCCATGCCTGGCTACTTAATCCTAATCTTCTTTCCTCCCAGTGGTAGATGGTGAAACATCAGTGATAATAGGAGGGTTAGTTCAAATCTAAACAGTGAGTAAATGGTGATTTTCAAACCTAAATCTGTCTGACTCCATGAACTTTGTCCATAGCCACCAAACAATACCTATCCATGTTTGCACTCACTTGTTTACCAACTGTGCCCAAGACCCATATTTGGTACAGGCAAGGAGACAAAGCCCACACCTATTCACTAATATACAGAATGCACGTGGGTCTGTCAGCAGCAAAAGCCGCTGTATAAGTGTGTGTGTGTGTGTGTGTGTGTGAGAGAGAGAGAGAGAGAGAGAGAGATAAAGAGGACAAATTATTCAATACTCCAGTCCAATTACAATTATATTGATGGAAAAACATCTACTTGCCAGGTGTGATTCCATTCTGGGGAGGGATGAGGGGTGGAGCTTGTTTAGGAGAAAGCCCAAAGCTGGTATCAATCAAGGTAACACTCCTCTTCATTTCCTTAGCGGCAGAGGTAACTCTGCCTCATCTGGGTTGTAGCGTCAAGTTCACCCTAAATTTAATTTCCACCCAGCTTCTCAGAAACGTGTCTATTTCTGGACCACACCTGGGATATGCCTGTAGGTTTATGTACTGTTGTTTCTGAGCCTGACAGAAAAATGGGTTTTGATTTTGTTGAAGGTTTTCTACTTTATTAATGTTGGATTTTCCCTCTAGATAGGAAGGCAGCTCAGCCATGTGTAAAACTTCCATTTTCATCCCTTTTCCCTCTCAGAATTTCATTCCATTTCATCACCTGCTGCTTCCTATCTAAGCCTACCCAGAGATGTCTGGCAGTCTGGAAGCCATTTTCCTCTGCAGCTTATCTTATTTACTTAAACCCTGGCTCTGAGGTGCCTGCCACTCCCTTGAGGGAGCCCTAGGTTGTCACCCGTTTTTGAGTCACCATCACACAACAAACAAGTTCTATTTATCTTCCCAGATTACTGCATTTAAGCCACAACTTTTGAGGTGGAAGAGGACAAACATTCTCTGGAGAAGGCTTGATGGAGAAAGAAGAGCTGAGAGCTCAGAACTTCATAGCTGGGTTTAAGTCCCAGTTTTGCCATTTATGGACTGGGGCTGTGGGCATGTTCACCCGCCTCCTTAATTCTTGGCTTCTGCACATGCAACATCCTTCCAGATCCGAGGTGGGAAGTTAAGCAGGGACGGAGCCAAAGCGCCCAGCACAAGTCTCACACGGAGCAGGGGCCCAGACTTGCCATTCTTCTCCTGTCTCCTTGAGCAAGAAAACAAAGTGTACTCTTAGGAAGGCGGTAACAAGTAGGAGGGAGCCTCTCTTTCTCAGAGCCTAGTTAATCTGTCTCTCAGCCTACTTGGTGTCTGCAGTTGTCCTTGGCACACTAAAGCATAAAAGAAGAAAGAAGCAGAACCCCAGCTCAAAGGCTCACAGCGTCTGTGTGGGAACATAAGATGCACATTGTGAAATAGTTGGGCACCTGTCAGGCTGGGCCCACCAAGGTCAGCGTTCCCAGGGGAAAATGCCGTCCACGAGAAGAGATCTGGAATGAGGCTGACCTGGAGAGCGCTGAGGGCTTTGGGCTAGATTGGGGAGGGGACTACCACAAAGGGAAATGGCTTGTTTACTGGGAAGGCTGGGCCACATGGGGTTAAGTCACTTCAGAGAGACAGAAGATTATAGTATAGACACTAATGTGAGTGGTAGATTGAGGCACTAATGGGCTGCTTAGTTTAGAACCTTACATGGTGTTATTCAATAATTCAGCCCCTACAATAGTACCTGGCACACACTAGATACCTAATAAGTAGCTGCTTGCTGCTGGCTGGATGACTAGTTGGTAACCAAGGCTCACCTTAAGCACCACCTCCTATAGGAAGCCTTTCCTAGGCCTCTTACCAGCCCCTGTTCTAAGGGAGGTGACTGTGCCCCTTTGGGTTAGCCTTGTCTGTTTCTCATCTGTTCCGCCTATTGGTCTCCTAGTTTTGCTGAGTACAGGGCCATGCTCTTTATCCTCAGCCAGGATGGAGAACCTGGCTCATGGGCCACATACTTGGATAGATGCCCGTAGACCTGTTAGAAGAATGGAGAGAAACTTCTGGTTACAAAGTGAGAATAGAATAGAGTAGAGGGCAGGTTTGTGGATCTTACTTGTAGGCCCTTCAGTACAACTGTAAACTGCATCATATTTGTGCCTGTAACTATGGCCACCTACAAGTGTGCACTTAAGCCCGACTCAGCTGATAGAAAGTCACTCAGGGATAATTAGTAACAAAATATTTGGGGACATACGAGTATTTTATAGCATTGAGCAATGCTGGGCTCCTACAACAGCGTCTTAGAAATTGCTTGATTCTCATTTTATGGTTGTTGCATGCATGACGGCAGTGTCTAGAAGCACATGGCTTGACTTTGGAATGCACGTGGAGCCTGCGAGCCTCACTCTTGAATCTCCCTGGCTGAAGCCCCTTGCTCCCTTCTAGAACCCCTTGCTGACTGAGTGATCTCTCAGGCCTCTGTACTCTAGCTTTAGTTGCCGTTTCTGTGGGACACACAGACTCGTTCTTCTTACCGTGCATTAGCACACAGGATCCTCATCCCGTGGGTCAGGAGTCATCATCCCCAGCTGCAGATGAAGGAGCTGAGCCCCAGGCCAGTGGCATGGGTGATCCAAACCCACTCCACTGTAACTGGTGTGGCTGCAGCTTGAGCCAGCACTCCTAAGCCCCGAGCCAATGCCGTTCTCGTGGTGCCATGCTGAAAAGAATTGCTGGAAACGGTGCACACGAGGCAGCTGCTGTTGGAAGCGCTTGTGACAGAAAATGTTTCATAGCTGGACAAATCAAATTGGAAAAAATGGGCTCTAGATTTCTCTGGTCACTCATGCCATCAAACTGAATTTCTCAGCATGGAAATGTTACAACCCAGCGATTGATTTTCCTGCATAACATTTCTAGAAAAGCTAATCGCCTCATTAGTCATATTTACATTCCGTTTTAATTGCATCCTTGAGAGCAAATGCATTCATTTTTTCTCCTAGGTTGTAGTTCTCACTTTAACAACCTCTTAACAAAGCAGAGACAAGATCAGAGCACATGAAGAGTACCTTGTGCTCTTAAAATATGCCACCTCCCAAAAATGTAGAGGCCAATTATCACTGGGGCTAGGCACTAATTATCAGATACAAAATATGGATCACAACTAATTATCAGGATCTGACCTTATTTCGAAGCCATACATTCCTGTAAACCAGGTTAACATTACTAGAGGAATCGAGATTTAAGTGGGAACTCGGGAATGGCAGTAATGAGTGGAAATGAATGCTTGTATTTCTAACAAATGGCAAAGGCAAGCAGTCATTTTCCTAGGCTCAGGAATTTTTCAGACATTCACCCTCTGCAAAGCCTTACTAACAGGACATAGATGATAAAAGTCCATTTCATTAGCATCTTGGAATTCTTCATTTGCTCTTGAAGATTACTGCTCCAGTTCTTCACTTTCTCAACAACTCAACCTTGTGTACTCGCTATGTACTGAGTCCTGTGCTTAGTATAGGGGAAAGGTGGTCAGTTGACTAAACCAGTATTCCTGCCATAAAGGAGGTGAGTTGAGTAGGTGGAATGAGGTGTGGTCCTGAATTCCAGGAGGTTGTTATCTGACCCAGAGACTTGGGAACTGGACTTTGAGCAGCCTGTAGGATCTCACTGGGATTTCATGGAGGACGATAGTAGAAACATGGTGGATGGGGAAAAGGCCATGAACCAACACTGAGAGGGAGATCAGAGATGCATCCTGTGTTTAAGGAATTAAGGAGCAGTCATGGGATTTGCAAGATCTCGTGGTAACGGCTTACCCTAGGAAAGTTCATGCACTAGCTTTGGGAAATGCTACCATGGTTTTCCTTGGGAAGAACAGTCTTTATTGTTGTTAGCCACTTGAAAGGGCTAGAAATTTCTTCAAACTTTAGATCCACTGTTTTGGAGAGTGGTTTAGTTGAACTGGACACTGGGGACGGGGAGATATGCAGTGTGCTTGCACGCAGGTCTGTCTGTTGTGGCCTCACGAGGCAGAGTCACATTTTTAGCTGCTGTTGAGACGTGTGGGCTAGGATGTGGGACAGAGTGGAGGTGAGAGGGATTACGCCGGAGCCGGCAGTCTATAGTGGAATGCTGAAAGGCTAGTGGGAGGATGTTGTGTTTCTGGATGGGATGAAAGCCCAGATCAGGCAGGGGGAATGCCAGAAAGGAGAGCCAGAAGCCAGGAGACGCTGTGGATGACAAGGGTAAATGGCGTGTTGTAACATCAGCCGCGAGAGACACAGGCAGTGGAATACAATTGGAGATTCTGGTGGCAGAATCCTTGTGTTCAAACTCCAGACCTGCTGCTGTCTACCTATGCAAATTACAGTGCATTCTTAACTTTTCTGTGTCTCAGTTTCCTTAGCTGCATACTAGCTCCTGCCTCACAGATTTGAGGAAGGAGGATTAAAGGAACAAATGCACACAGTGGATCTTTCTTTAGCCTTGATAAATGTCTTTGATGTTAGCTCATTCCCAGTGGTCAGAGACAATGAAGACAGAGCTTCTCTCTCTCTGTCTCTGTCTCTCTCTATCTCTCTCTGTGTGTGTATGTGTGTCTGTGTGTGAGAGAGAGAGAGAGAAAGAGAGAGATATGTTGGCCCTTCTAGGCCTGGATGGTTGGAATACAAGAGGGTTCCGTGAATATGTGTTCAATGTGGTAAGCTTGTTTCTGGATGATGGGTAGGGAACAGGGCTCAGCATGCTTATAGTAGATGTAAAAGTGCTCAGTGAGAGCTCAGTGGAGAGGGTCCTAAAACCATCACAGACCCCAACTCAGGCTTCTCCCCAGGCCTGCATATCAATCCTCATCTCTTCTCATCTCATCTAGTCCTCATTGTTCCAACTTTTCTTTTTTTAAAAAAAGTTACGTATTTGTGTGTGTGTATGCGCGCACACGCACATACATGCACGCTTAAATGCACACAGGTGCCAGAGTAGTATGTCAGGTGTCTTTCTGCTTAATTTCCTTGAGAGGGAGTCTCCCTGAACCTCGAGCTCACCATTTTGTGGTCAGATTTTCTGATCAGGGAGCTTCAGCGATCTTCCTGTCAGTGCTGGAGTTACAGGAACGTGTGGCCATGCTCAGATTTTTACATGAGTGCTGGGGATCAAAGTCAGGTTTTCGTGCCGAGCCTTCCTGCCAGCCATGTCCTAATTTTCCAGGAGAGGAGGAGGGGTCTGGGCAGTGCGGAAGCTTGAGTTTCTAAAATGCTTAGAACCGGGGGAGGAAGGCATGCTCATAGTGTGGTTCTTTCCTCTGCCCCCTGCTGCCTGTCTGGGTCCTTGGTTCTCTGCTTTTCCAAATCACACTGTAAAGGAATCATTTATTTTAAAAACCAAAATATCAGAAGAAAGGTTTTCAACAACAAAAATCGTGGAGTCTGAGTAACACAGGAAGACCTTATTCAGGGTGAGGCTGAGAATACCATCCTAACACGGAGTCTGAGAGGAGATGGAGCCAGGCCTCAGCCCTGTGACCTTGGGTAAGGTGCTGAGTCTCAGTTTTCTCATCTGTGAAATGGGACTGATGAGTTTTCCCATCACTCTTCCTTTTTCTATTGCCATATATCTGTTGGTATTACCATATGTTCATTGTCCAAAATGTTCCATTATGATGTTTTCGTACAAGTATATCATATATTTTTGCTATATTCACCCTACATTGTCCTCTCTGTTCTGTCACTGCTCTTCTTCCTCTTCCTAAGCAGTGTCACCTTCTAGTTCCATGTCATATACATGTTTGAATCTAGATTCCCCATATGGGAGAAAGTGTGTGATGTCTTTCTTTCTCTTGCATATGTATATGTGTATGGCATATGTGTGTGTATGTGCATATGTTGGAGTGCATGTGTATGTGCAGATGTGCATGCCTGTGTGTAAGCATTCATGTAGAAGCCAGAAGTTGACATTGAGTGTCTTCCTCAGTCCCTGTTCATCTTATTAATTTTTTTTTTTAGACAGGATCTCTCCCTGAACTTGGAGCTCACCAAGTCTGCTAGACTAGCTGGTCAGCAAGGCCCAGGGTCCCCTCTCTCTGCCTCACCAGCCCTTGGATTCTAGCTGTGCATCACAATGCTAGGCTTTTAAAAAATATTATTTATTTATTTAATTTAGAGCACAAGAGAGGGAAAGAGGTAGAGAGAGAGACACAGAGAGAGAGAGTGAGAGAGAGAATGGACGCTCCAGGACCTCTAGCCACTGCAAATGAACTCCACATGCATGCACCACCTTGTGCATCTGGCTTACGTGAGTACTGGGAAATTGAACCAAGATCCTTTGGCTTTGCAGGCAAACACCTTAACCATTAAGCCATCTCTCTAGCTCCCTAATGCTAGGCTTTTAAGTGGGTGCTAGGAATCTAAAATCAGACCCTCTTGCACATGTGACAAGTGTTTTACTAACTGAGCCATCTCCCCAGCCCCTAATGTTTATCTTTTTTAGTATGGCTTATTTTGCTTAATGGAACGATCATCAGTTCCATCTATTTTCTTACAAATGACATGATTTCATTCTTGACAGGCGAAGACAACTCCAGTGTTTATATCTACCTCATTGCCTTACCTACCTGGCTGCTGTGGATGGCAGAGGGCATCTCGGCTGTTTTCATATCTTGCCTATTGCGAATGGTGCAGTAATAAACATTGAAGTGTGAGCATCTCCATGTACTGACTTAGAGTCCTTTAGATGCATTCCCAGGAGTGGTATAGCTGAACTGCATTTTCATTTTTTTTTTTCCAACACAGTCTCTATACTGGTATCCGTAGTGGTTGAACTAATTTGATTCACGGCAACAGTATAATGGCAAGGATTGCTCTCCCCCCAGTCCTCACCAGCATTTGTTGTTGTTGTTCTTATTGGTAGCCATTCTGCCTAGAGTAAGATAAAATGCTAATGTCATTTTGATTTGCTTTTCACTGATGGCTAAGGATGTTGCACATTTTCTTTACAGCCGTATTGACCATTTGTACTTCATTTTTTTGATAACTATCTGCTCATTAACCCATTTGTTGATTAGCCTATTTATTTGAGGTTTATAATATTTGAATTTTTAATACATTCTAGGTGTTTTATGCCTTATTTGTGCTGATAACATGGTTCAAAGAAATTACATATTGTGACAGCTGAAAGTCTAGTCCTCCAGATATGCTCTGGAGTGAGGGTCATCAGTGGTGTGTTGTCCCTAGGAGAGGGGCTGTGGAGGTGGCAGGCTTGGGAGAGGAAGGCTGCCCGCGATCATAACCGCGAATGCTACTTTGCCAAATTGATGGGGATTTTTTTTTTTAAGTATGCATGAACCATGCAAAGGCAAAGGCAGCCTCGGCAATCCTGGTATGTGGAACATGTAGAGTCTAGGGAAAGCCCTGGGCCACAGGGGCCAGCCTGATCTGCCACGCTCAGGCAGTCCTTGAGCATCCTGAGCTCCAGCATGGCAGGACACGTGGGCATAGCTGACCGAGTCATGGGGCCTGTGGGAGCCTGGTCGTTAGAGCAATACTTCACCACCAGGTTCCATCACCGGTGGTCAGCCCGGTGTGAGATGCAGAGTAGCTAGCTGGAGGTCAGCCTGCAGATAGCTGCCGTTAGACTCAGTGGTGGTGACACATAGGCGCCCCTGGGCTTCACACGTGCAGCTGCTGCTCTGGGCCTGGGCTTCGTGGGCATGCTGTTGTTTTCATTCAGTCATCATGTCCTGAACATCTATCATGGCCAGGTCAGGTGCCAAGCCAGGGGCTGCTGGGGAAGTAAGGCTAGTGCCTTCTGCTTGTGGCGAGCAACCGCTGAAAAGTAGACCATTTAGTAACAGAACATAACCAGAGGTGGCCTCAGTGCTCTCCTAGAGGGGAGTCCAGAGCCAAGGGCTATAGAAAGAGACACGCCTTCTTAGCCCAAGATTCTCTAAGGCTTTGCTGATTTCTGCCCATCCTCAAAGACTCCAGCCTCCTCAAGCCACATGGGCATGGGAAGTGCCTCAGTTTTCTGGATCAAATTTCACCCTGTAATCAATAGGGGAGGTAAAGACTCAGAAACTTAGAGGAGAGGGATTAAAAGACAGGCAGGAGGGGGTGGAGAGATGGTTTAGCAGTTAAGGCGTTTGGCTGCAAAGCCAAAGGATCCTGGTTCAACTCTCTAGGACCCACATAAGCCAGATGCACAAAGGAGTACATGAATCTGAAGTTTGTTTGCAGTGGCTGGAAGCCCTGGAGTGCCCATTATCTCTCTGCCTCTCTCTCAAATAAATAAATAAAATATATTTAAAAAAAAAAAGAGAGGCAGAAGAATAGGTGCAGATGAACACCTTTCTTTTTATCAGTCCTGTGCTGGTACAGAGCATGAGTCCATTCAGGCCTCATGGCCCATGTTGCAAGTGAGAGGAAGAGCTAATTGCCCAATGCTGCAGACACATGGTCTGCTACCTCCCTTCTGTTGTCCCTCACTTTGCGGATAGCACATCTCCTCAGGTTGCTGTGGAGAGCTTATGGCTAGGTCAGCCCTGGCGTTCTCCTCACCCCACCAGCCTTGCTCCTTCCCAGACTTGGGCAGGTGTCCTGCAACTGGAGGCAAGAAGCACTCTGCGTCACGCTCTCTGGGCCTTGTCTCCATCAAAAGTACCCTCCCCAGGTCTTGCCGTCTATCAGACCTCCTGACAGGCTTTAAGACCAAGGAATCCCAGCCTGTAACATTTATATGTATGTGTATAGAAAGGAGGGGGGCATGTGTAAAACCTAAAACATGAGAATCGTGACCAAGAACAGGTAATAAGAGATAACAAGGAAGGAGATGGAGGAAGGGAAAAAGGAGATGTGTTATATGTAAACAGAAGGGGCAGGATAAGAGGGAGTGGGTGGGGAAAACAAACGGAGAGAGGAGAACCAACTAAAACAAACTGTGAAAATACCGTGTTTATACCTAAAGCTGTGTAGGCTAACTAAAAGAATAAAATGAACACTAAAAAAATGATCAAGGTCAAATTTGCAGCCTTGAGAAAGCCCAGGTGCATTGTGGTTGCCATCTCTGAACAGGGCATGATGCAGTTGCAGTTTGCCCAGGGCAGGAGCAAGATCCTGCAAGGCCTGCATGGTCTGTGTGCTTTCCTAGTACAGAACCTTGAATGTGCTGTCTGTCTGTCTGTCTGAAACCTTTTTGCTCCTATACTTCACAAGTATAGCTTCATTCCTTCAAGTACCCCAGAAACCTGGGCTTACCACATCAGACATGGTGTTTAATAGGGTTCTTTAGGCAGCAGCCTCCCGTACACACAGCATTGCTGCCTGCTAGTGCTCTCCCAGCTGTAGGAACTGGTACCCAATTATTACTGTTGTTACGCCTCCTAGTGATGGTGGAGTGCAGAGAAGTAATTCCAAGTGTGGGTTCAGCATGAGCCAAGTGGTCATGCCGGGGGGGCGGGGCAGCAGTTTTTGTGTTATGGAGCACAGCACCTGGTTTGTCCTCCTTAAATACATGGACACTGTCCACTCAGGGGCACCTTCTTTCCATTTCCAAGTTGTTGCTCTCAGCAATTCTCACGTGGCAGGGTTGAGGGGTTCCTATTTTGTAGGCAAGCATGCTCACCCTTCTGAGATATGATACTGAGCTATTCGTTCGCCTGAAACTGCGCTGGTGCAGGTATAAAGAATGCAGGTGCATGTTGTGGGTGTTAAGTGTGAAGACAAATGGAGCTCCTCCATTGTCTCGTGTGGCCACTGGAGGATCATTTAATCTATTACTTGGTTTCATGTGAGCAGACTTCAAGAAAACAAATAATAAATATTTGTAATTGCTGCTCTGAGGACCTCACTGGCTGAGCTGGCAGGACTGAAGCCTGCGCAGGCATCTCCCCTTGCCCCTGCCTTACAGAGTAGTTCCCTCGCTCCCTCAGCCACCATGAATCACATGCATCTGAGTCAACTTGCTTACCACCCAGGCAGTGTCCGCCTACCTTTTATTAACACACAATAGGTTTATCAGGTTGGAAAAGTAGGGTTCTTGCCCCAACTCTGCTCTGTGACCTTGGCTGAGTCACTTCTCTCTACATGTTTCCTTGTCTGTAACCGTGGTTCTTAACAGGTTTTTCTTTTCTTTTTTTTTTTTTTTTTACCAAGAACGTTCATAGCTGTCTGGTAAAATCTATGAGGTCCTTCTCATAATAAT
The DNA here is from genome assembly GCA_036346955.1 of Dipus sagitta. Classification (NCBI taxonomy): domain Eukaryota; kingdom Metazoa; phylum Chordata; class Mammalia; order Rodentia; family Dipodidae; genus Dipus; species Dipus sagitta. Next base: position 32,046,523 of record CM070786.1, read on the forward strand.
TCTTTTTAATTACTAAAATATAATATGTTGGATTATAAAGAAGACTATATTGAAAGAGGTGGCAAATGTTTTTAGATTATGATATTGTTGTATGCAGAAAGTATGCCTTGGAGTGTGTGTGTGTGTGTGTGTGTGTGTGTGTGTGTGCACGCGTACACCTGTACTTACTTATTAACACATAAGATCCTAAGTCCACAGTTCGTCTGCTATAATGTGCTGTAAGCTGTGACCTTGGTACACAACAAGGGACTCTTCAATGGCCGTGAGATTTGCGAGGATGAGGCCCTGTTTCCATCTAAAGCTTAGGAACCTCTCTGAAAACTTCCAGGAATGCTAAAGAGGTGGTATTTATGGGTTTATCCAGCCTGACACATCAGTGGTGTCTGTTTCTGCATGTGACAAGTCACCCTCACCGCAGGCGCTGCAAGAGGGATTCCCCACCCCAATCTCTGCTCCTCTAGCCCCTGCCACCCTTAACATTTCCTATGCATGGTGGTTCCTACTGGCCTATGGCCTCCCAGTCACTGAGAGGCAAATGCAGTCCAATCTCCTCTCACCTTCGGGAATAAGAAGCATAGATGAAAAGAGCGGAACTTAACATGTCAGAGTGAAATTTGTCAACAGAGGGTCTGCTGCTAAGGAATCTCTTTGCGTGCCCCTCTGATGAGGAATATCTAAATCTCTACCACATGTCCCAGCAGCATCCAACCACCCTGTCTTAGGAGGATCCACCCAGCATCATGAACTCTGACCTGCAGTTCCTAATCTTTCTGTGCCTCAGCCTGTACATGTGGAGGGTGATAACGACTTCAATAATTTCATAGGATTACATGACATGATTGGAGCATGTCACCCTCAAAGCATGTGGGAATTTGGTTCCCTCTGGACACACCTGACCTGTGGACTCTCTAGCTGTTCTTACACTTAGAGAGACCTGTGCTCCAACCCAAGGTCTTGGCTCTTGCTCTTTTGGACCTGATCTGAAGGATGCTGTGTTGGCCACTGGCTACCTTATGATCTGAGTGTGGGGCATACTGGAAATATGTCCCAGACAGACAGAAGGACAGCCTGAGCATGCTGTTTTAGTCCTGGTCTCTATTCTTAAAACCCTTTCAAAATAGTTGACCACTCCCTTGCCAGACCTATAAAGGCCACCAGCAGCTATGCAGTGCCTTTTACTAAAGAAAGATGTTGGAGGTATCTACTTAGGCAAAAGGTTTTGGTTCTCTTCTCTCTTCTCTGCTTCATTGCTAATTGTTCCTGGGGCTTTAGGCTGAGCCCTTGGCCTCACCATGTGCCAGTTTCCTTCTCTTTCAGCAGTGATGTAGACTAAGTTCCTGGACTATGCAGGATTGTAGGGTAGCACTACAATTAAAGTTGATGCAAAATAAAACCTAACAACTTGGAAAAATATAGCTTTTGTAAATGACTTGAGTACAAATTAAAATAAAAAACATAATTACAAGCCATTAATAGAGGAATGGTATCTACCAAAACTTATGGAATGCAACCAAAATTGTGTGAGAAGAAAATCCATGGCTTTAAATGTTTTCATAAGCAGTGAGGAGAAATTACATCATATAGCCAACACAGGAAGTTAGAAAAGAGAAATGTGAAGAAATCAGAAGCAAACCATACATATAGTTGGAATTAATATATTAGAAAATAGAAAGCACTTGAATTTATAAGTGAATATAAACATTTTTGAAGAAGCCAATACAATGGACATCCTCTTCTTTGATACAATTAAGAAATAAGAACGAAAGGCACAAAACAAGACTAAAGATCAGAAGGGGAATATAAAGAAGGTACAAGAAGATAACACAGCTCTAAGATGAAACATTGGAAAGTCTTTGAGATGCATGACATTCTGAGAAAATACACATTTTCTGATTTGACTTAAAACTCAACTTGGTTAATAGCTGTTGTCTTATAAAGGTCTTATGTTGGGAACTTCCCAACTTCAGGCCAATATGCTATCCTGAAAGTAGAAGGCAAGAAAGCCAGGAACACAGTGAGATGCTCTGGGAACCAACTTCATCTTTTCTCTAGCTCAAGACCAGTATTACCTGACTTCTGTAAAATTCACGAACTATCTCTAGACTAGAAGGTCAGAAGGTCCTGTGACTTAAAAGGCTCAACTCCCAGGAACCATAAAATGCATCATTTTGTTCTGCTTTAATTGTTTAAAGAGTGTTGGTGTATACTGTCTTGGGAGTAGGGAACACTTGACCCAATAGTCAATAAAATGGGAATTCTAAATTTCAGTTGGCTGCTTTTACTGTGCCACAGAAGGTTTAATATTATGTGATTTGCTCAACCATGGTATAAAGAGAAGGAAAGCAGTGACTCTCAGGCTCTTATGATTAGCCATCCACATAACGCTCATCAACAGATATGTAGTGCTTACCTTTCAACAGAATGAGGAGCCAAACATTAAGCAAATAGGCAATTCGCCAGTGGCTGGCCTTTGTTTTATTTCAAGGTCCTTTACTTTTCTACTCCATCATGCTACTGTTCTCCAGACAAGTACAGATAAAAATTTTGTTGAATACCCCATGCTGTCCTCTATGGTGCCAGTAGCACCCCCTATCAACTGCCCATTTGTGAGCTGCAGAAATGCCCCCCTCACTATCTGCCTACCATGTGTGGGGTATATAGCTTTCCACCACAGTGTTTTTTCCAATCTCCCTTTGATAACTAATATTCTAATCATAAGTGCTAAAGCTTTTGCCCCATGATTAAAGAAGAGGCCTTGGAGGCAAATGACACTGTGGGGCTCTTTATATTAATATCATATCCTGGTGTGCCTCATTCTTAAGCAGGGCTCCTTTACTCTGTTATAAGGTTGAGGGATGTAGTCATTGTTTCCACGTCAGAGAGGAGTGGAGTTTCAACAAGGCTGACATTGGCCAGAGCATACATGGTCAAGAGGTGGCATCGGGATATAAATTTGTGTGTGTCTGATGATTAATTGCCCACTTGGTGGTGCTGCCAACCCTTCTGACCATAGGGCTCTTCTGTGAGTGGTCATTTTAGGAAGAACAGTTTCCTGGGAGAAATGGGGCAGCTTTCATCATTTTGATGGTGTTTACCCCCATTAACTGTTCCACCTCTGTCCTGGGCTTTATAGATGCAGCCCTGTTATTCTAGGACCCCTCCCTCACCTCAGCCCAGGGCAGTGGAAAACACTTCAATCTAGGCACTTCTTAGTGGATATTTTAATGGACAACAACGAGACTGGTTCAGAGCAGGGCCAGATACATTTCAGTTACGATGAAGGTGGAATTTCCCTGGAATATCTGGCACTCTCTTTCTGGGACTTTCTATAGCAAGGTGGGGGAAGGGCATGAATTTGGAGAGTTCAAATACCACATCTGCCACTTGTCACCTCCATGATTATAGACAATCCATTCTACCTCTTTGGATCTAAGACACTTCATCTGTCAGTTAACCAGTCAGAGTCATTGTGAAACATAGATGACATGACACTTGGAGGTGTCTGGGACAGATCTTGACACACAGTAGACTACTTGAAGACTGCACATAGGCAGTATACCTCAAGCCCATCCCTTTGCTTCCCCCCTCCCTCTCCCCTTCCCTTTCTCCCTTCCTTCCTTCCTTCCTTCCTTCCTTCCTTCCTTCCTTCCTTCCTTCCTTCCTTCCAGATGGGCCTAGAGAAGCCCTGAGTCTGTGGATTTAAATGCATTTGTTAGTAATGCACTTTCTCTTCTCACAGATATGAGGTGAAGTCTATCTTGTTTGCTGTGTTCTGAGGGCATAGGTTAACTAGGGCCTCAGATTACCAAGAATGCAATTGAAATGAGAGTAGAGATAGGATAATACTGAGATACAGAATTGGATTTTGGGCCAGATTTAAACTTGGATTTGTCTCTTGGGAGAGTATGATGTCTCTTTCACTTCCCAACCTTGGTTAGCTGGTTTGCAAGATATATATTTTCAAAAGAATAGGAAGGGATGTAAAGTTATTGAACTCTTGCTATGTAACAAAAGAAAACTCCTCCCCAAAACCCTATGGGAGAGATTCTATTACTACTGAAGAGCACAGTCATATTCTTAAAGTGGCAAAAATAAAATGTGAACCATGTAGTATGATGTTAGAACTTCACAGAGAGAAGATGAGGGCTAATGCTGTCTGAGCTCTGAACACTACCGTTTCATGTCTGACTCCTGGAGCACTTTTAAAACACAGAATTTATAAATACCCTGCACTAGTTCCATGGATTATGGTTTGGATATAAAGTGTAATTCAAAAATGCTCATGTATTGAAAACCCAGCTGGTGGCACTACTAAGTAGTTTTGGAAACTTTAGGAAGTGGGGGCTAGCCAAAGGTTATATAGGTCACTGGAGGCATGTCCTGGGGGGCGGAGTGTCTTGTCCCTTGCTTTTCTCTGCTCTCCCTCTGCATCCTGTCCATCATGAGGTGAGCTGCTTGGATGAACCATATGACTCTTCTGTTGTTGAACTGTAAAGTCACTTATCCTGAGTATCTTTCAGCTGTCGGCATTATCTCCTCGAATCCTGCGCCACGTAGGCAGAGGGATTCCTGTTCCCCATTTGCTGTAGGAGAACTGATCTCACAAAAGTTCAAGTCTTGCCTTATTGCATATGTTGACAAAGCAAGATTTAAATGTTTTCTCAGCCAGGAATCTGTGGCCTGGCCTAACCCATGATGCTTCTGTCCCTCAGCATAGGACTATGTGGCTAACACAGGCCCTAGCAAAGGATCAGGGTTAGTTGTTAATGGAATCAGACAAGCTATGACCCCGGTTTGCAAGCAAAACAGATTGTGCAGTCCTTCCAGGATGCCTCAGCCCTTGGGCAGCACTGTCTACATTCACCACAGAGGGAAACCAGCTGTACATTTGGCCATCATTCTTGCTCTGGAATAGGCCAAGAAGCCAGCGTGTGCACACTCCCACGGTAGTGAGTTTATTCCTTATCACCATGCTGGGGTTCTGTTTCAATGACAAAGCCCTCACCTTTACTCACCTTAGTCAGGTATCTCATATTTGATGAAGGCAAATGAACAGTAGTCTTGAACTTCTAGACTATCTTCTCAGAGAAGTGTGCTTCCTAGCAAGTATTTGGATAGTGTCAGTGGGTAGACAGATGCTACAAGACCTCCCAACCCAGTCTGGGGAAGACTGCAGATCTCTGGGTACCTAAAACAAAAATCAATGTAAATAAACATAAAAGCAGATAAGATGCTTTACATTAAACTTAACAAGAAATGTGCAGGAACCTTTAAATTTCAAAATCTTACTGGAGAACAAATATAGTAACCAGTAAGTAGAAAGAATGTGTTCTTGAATACTAAGAGTCAGCATTAAAGATATTAATTCTCACACTGTTAATCATGGATGCTTGGCAATCATCCCAAAGGTTTTTGCTTGGCTGGTAAGAGTTTCAAAAACAATACTAGAATTCATCAGGCACGAGGTTCAGCAATATGTGGCTTACTCAAATCCAGTGTACCACCATTTGTGTCAATAAAGTTTTATCAGTACACAGCCACATTCATTTGGTTACATAGAGCTTTGTGACTGCTTTCTTGCTACAAAAGCAGAGTTGAGTAGTTACTATCACATTTTTGTCCCATATACATACATACATGAATACATACATATATACATACACACACATACACGTATACACACACATACAGCTTTAAAATATTTTTATTTACTCACAAAGAGAGAGAGAGAGAGAGAGATAGAGAGTGCTAGAACCTCTAACCACTGCAAATGAACTCCAGATATATGTGTCACTTTGGCCTCTAGCTTTACATGGGTACTGGAGAATTGAACAAGGGTCATTAGGCTTTTCAGTCAAGTGCCATAACCTCTGAGCCATCTCTCCAGCCCTGTATCTAGTTTTTCATAACTTTTCTCATTACTTGGACAAAATACCTGATCAGAAGCTACTTAAGGAACAAAGGGTGCATTTCAGCTTACACTTGCAGGTTACAGTTCACCATGGTGGGGAAGGTATGGCAGCAGGAGCTTGAAGGAACTGGTCACATTCAGTCCATAGTGAAGAAGCAGAGAATGAAGAAAACTGGTGCTCTCCTTTTCATACAGTCCAGCACTCCAGCCCATGGAATGTTGCTGCCCATAGTTATGGTGGATCTCCCCAACCTCAGTTACCTTAATAAAAATAAACCCTCACAGGCAGGTCTGGAGGCTATTCTAATCTACATAATGCCTTGAGGGTATGCCCAGAGGCTGGTTTTCCAGGTGATTCTAGGTTCTGTGGAGTTGACAATGAATATAAACCATCACATGTGGAGACCATGTGCTTCACACAAGTCTAGAATATTTTCTCTCTATCCCTTAAAGAATAGTTTGTAGACTTGTGATCTAGAAAAATTAAAACTAGAAGAATACCTATGAAAATATGACACAAGTAGACTGATGGATGCAAACTAGCCTTACGAAATTTCAGTGTTTTATAAGTGTACAAACGTAAAGTCAGATTGATATTAGCACAGGGATAGAGGAATAGTTAGATGCAACACAAGGGTTATGACATAGGCCCTAATTACCAAGAGAGTTCTTGTGTAATATATGATAACTTTGTAATTCAAATCAAATTAAAAAATGGATGATTCATCCAAGTAGGCTGATGTTTAGAAAGAGGCAAACATATCAATATTTTCCTCATACCTTCAAAATTCCAGAAGAAGCAGGGCATGGTGGCACACGCCTTTAATCCTAGCACTCAAGAGGCAGAGGTAGCAGGATCACCATAAATTTAAGGCTACCCTGAGACCACATAGTGAATTCCAGGTCAGCTAGAGCTTGAACAAGACCCTGCCTCAAAAACAAAAACAAAAAAAATCATAATCATAACGATAATGTAATTTTTTTTAAGTTCTAGAAGAGTACAATATTCAATAATAATGAAATCAGAAAAGTTTTAGAAGGAAACAAAGGCATAAAGAAAAGACAGTTGATGTATTTTACTCTAAGAAGAGTTTTAAAGTTTTTCCAGTGAATTTACTGTACATAAGTCAAAATACAATGGAATAAAGCAAAAGAAAAAAAAAAAGAATATAGCCAGGCATTTTCCGCATGAGAGACAGAGATGATATGCAAAATGTGCCAACATATCAATGAGAAAATCACAAAACAATACAGCAGACCAGCATCACTAGGCACTTCATCCACCTCCAGTAAAGAAAAGAGGAATATCAAATAAACATGACAAAATAATCAATCTTATCTTGATTAAATAAATATAAATTTAAACAGCTAAGAAATTTCTTTATTTACCCAACATGTTAGCATACTGGCAAAGATTTTAAAAGTGTCAAGTATATAGGGAAACAGACATTCCCATGTCTAGATGGGAAAGAGTAATTGCACTCTTCTTGAAGTGTAATTTGATAGAATTTGTGAACATTGTAAATTTATCTCCAGTTTGACCCATATTTGCCATATTTAGAAATTCACCCTCCAGACATACTCAGTCACAGAAAGATACTTGGAAAATAGATTAATTACACACTGTTGGCATTATTGAAATAATGGACAACAACCCACATGCTACTAGTAAGGTTTCAATATGTCAGTGTTGCTCAACTGAATAATATATTGACTCCACTTACTAAAGGAAAATGAAATTGTCAGCAACCCTTACTGTTGAATGTAATTATTTTTATTCTAATATTTCTTAAATATGTGTAACTGTCAAACTAAGTACAAATATCACAGGTTATAATTTTATAAGTAAAAAGGAAATTTATTAATCATATGCATAAATGATAAAATATGCATATATAAGTGCAAATAAATTCAAATTACCCATAGTAATTTCATTAGATTCATGGTATGTTCTATTGAAACTAAAGGGTAGATTTGTTAACAGTGTGGTTGTTTAGACACAGATTCAATTTTATATGTGAAATCTATAATTTTAGTTCAATAATACAGTGAAGAAAAGGCCTACTTACAGAAATGGGCTTCTAAATTTATATTAATACATTTAGAGTTTGCTTATCAGTTCAAGACACTCAGATCCATGATTACTGAAAACCTTCAAAAATCAGTTTTAATGAGCTGTCACTGATGATTCTGTGAAGCTACCTACTTTATTTGTAGATAAGGTAGCATTGTGGCATATTGGAATTTGAGTTAAATAGTATTTAATCTAATTAGCCCTGGAATGGAGAACAAAAACCTTCTTCCCAAAGTATTTATTGCTGTGCTTAGTGCTAATGAAGTGAGGCACATTACCAAAGTCCAGACTGCTGGGAAAGGTGAGTTCCATTTCTTCCTTATTCTAAATGGAGGACTCAATTTCTCTTGTTATTTTTCTCTTTTCAAATTATGCTGTAACTCTGAGATCTCCACAGATTGTCCTGATGTCATTTGATCTTGGTTTTCAGTGATTCTTGGGTGGACTCCAAAGGGGTCCCCGTGATGTAAGCAGCCCTCTATCAGAAGCTCTGCTGATGCCCCCAGTTCCTGCTGTTACTCCTTTGCTCCTGAGACAGAACCATAGTCGCAGCTCCTGACTCCCAGGCGGCTCTGGAATATGGTAAAAATATAAAGTTACAGACAAAGAATGAAAGAGCAGGGAAAAGGGAAGGAGAGGGGAGAGTTGTCCTAATTCCAAAAATACAGACACAGTTACTATCTGGGATGTGTTTCTTGGGTCAGCTGTGACGTGTGTTGGTTGAAATGCACCTTGCATATAGAACCTGGAACAATGCAGGTTTGAATTTTGGCTTGGTCACTTATTCTCTAGTGAGAGCTGGAGCTGACACTAAGGGCATCTGATCCTCAGCTCCAAAACCACCTGCTCTTTCCGTCAGGCTTGAATGATTCCTCACTTGGGATGCTGTGCAGGACCACCAGCCCCTGCACAGCCTCTTCAATGGACTGGGGACGTGGATTGGGGGGCAAATGCGCCTGGCTGTCCTTAAGCTGGAGGACCTATGCTCTGGAAGGCTAAGTTGATTTTGGTGGAAGGCATTTAAAATCCTCCCATCAGATGTTTTCATGCACTTCCCTGCCAAGAAGTGCAAAGGGTTCTCGGTTTAACTGTGGTTATTTACAACCAGAAGAAAGTGGCTGGCAGTTCGTGGGAAGCCAAGGGTTTTATTTCTCATTCTTGTTTTCCATTTCTGTGATTTATGGTCCTTGGAGTTGGCAGGACATTCCTGAAAAGCTCTGAACTCAGTCCACTCAGGCCCTGCCCTGGTGGAAAGCAGGCTCTGCTCCCTGCTGGCCTGGGGAAGGCATGGGGACTGGCCCTTCTGCATCCGGAGCTGCACTTGCTGGCACTGCTGCTCTGAAGCTTGTCAGCCAGACTGTTCCCCTCCATTTCTGACCCTCTACTCTCCCAGCACCAGGGATCTTTGCAAGAAAACTGAGGTTAAAGTTATAACTGATGCTATTTATTTTTTTTATTGTTGTTGTTTGATTTGTCCTGTTTGTTCTCCAGTGTAGCATTTTGCAGTTGGTTTTCCTTAGGTGAAATGTTTATTTCAGAAAAGTGCCCACTGCTGTTGCTTAGGGGTATTATGATTCATTTTCGTCTTGATTCTCCAGTGCTCTACTGTCTGAGATAGTTCTTTATGGAATTATCTGCTGCTATGGGGAGGGGCTGTCTGTTGACTGAGCAGTGATCACAGGTGATCCTTCCTCCTGGGAATTACCCAGACAGGCTATTGGAAGGGCAGTTGTCTTAGCACATGGAGGTGCTCTGTAAATGATACTAAATGGAAAGAGGAATAAAGGGTAATGTATGGTCTGGCCTGTCCATGGACGTTCAGTACTGACTTCCTGCCCAGACTGGTATATTAAGCTATATTAATGGAGCTGTGAAAATAATAATCCTCAGTAATGCTGTAGCAGAGCATAAACTCAGTACCAATTTCCTTGAATGGTCATAACAGCTTTGTAAGAGAGGCATACATAAGGAAGTAGAGGCACTGAAAGGCTGTCAATTTATACAGGCCATAAAGCTAATTCATTGCAGAAATGGGATGTGAACGGAGCTCTATTTGACTCTGGAACCTGAACTTGGAAACGTCATATAATGTAGTTTTCTGTGAGATCATCTGCGTCCTCTTGGCCATTTCTGACTCAAGCAGAATCTGGTAAGGTTCCAGCCGGCCGCCACAGGAATACCTGCCATGGCTTCCATAGTCACGGCCTGCTCTCTGTTGAATTATTGCTTAAAGCATTCCTCCCCATTGCATCCTGAAGCTTTCCATGACCTCACGTCTTGTCTCTCCTCTGTGCATTCTAGATGCTTAAGTAGGAATGAAAGCTTCAGCTGTAGAGGCACCAATGAAGCCTGGAAAGGTTCCTACGTCTATCAGTCCCTGATCCTGGTACTTATTCCTTCTTCACTTTTTCATCAAGCTCACCAGATGCTTATCTGCTTTTTAGTCTTTGCTGAAAGCTTTCTATTGGACTTTATGACCCTTTCAAAATTATATTTGTTATTTTGTTAATGCCTGTATTAGGTTTCATATTTTTCATTCCTTTGGTTTCATTTGCTGGTTTTTAATTTTTTTTTTTTATTTTAGAGAGTAAGAGAGACAGACAGACAGAGGAAGAGAGAGAGAGAAGAGAGAGAGAGAGAGCATTGGTGCATCAGGGCCTCAGCCATTGCAATCGAACTCCAGACACTTGTGCCCATAGTAGTATGTGCAACACTGCACTTGCCTCACCTTTATGCATCTGGCTTACGTGGGTTTTGGAGAGAGATTGAACATGGGTCCTTAGGCTTCGTAGGCAAGCTCCTTAACTGCTAAGCTGTGTCTTCAGCCCTGCTGTTTTTTTTTTTTCTAGATTAGGAAGATGGATGTTTGAACACTCACTGTCCTTCTTCTCCATGGCTCTACATTGCCCTATGAATGCTACCTCAGCTGCATCCTGCATGTGTGTTTTTATATCATTGACAAATGTCTCAACTTTGTGTTGTAATTTCTCTTCTGACTCATGGGTCGTATAGATTTATGTTTCCTAACTTCAAAACATATTGTGTGTATTTTTGTAGCTTATCTTTGGATAAATAATTTTCCCTAAATATTAATACTTTTACAGAAAATCAGAAAAGCCCTTTATACCTTCCCCCCTTGACAGGTACTAAGCTTTCATTATGGCAGGGTTTTTTTTTTTTACAACTCCTTGTTACAGCATGCCAGCTTCTGCAGCTCAGAGTTGAAGAAACTAAGGTTAAAGGTGGTGTCTCCTCGTGTCAGAAGCTCCAGGTATGGGTGCTTCTGGGACAGTGAGAGGAAAGCAGGGGTTAGATTCAGCTCTTTCTGGCTCCAAAGTTCAAATGTTGCTGTCCTCTCATTTCCGTTCCACAGTCACTGAGGCCATCAGCACGTGAGAGCATCAATATTGGTGGAGGGGTAGGTGGGGGCCACATTGTCATCACCCATGTAGACACCAGCTTCTCTAGCTTGGCAGTTTCCTCTCACTCTATATTCATTTTCTTTAAAATTTGCAGTTGGAACACTTCACAGGAGATCTACCCTGTTAACAAGCTATTATATGTGCAGTACAATATTGTCAACTGTCTCCAGAAGGTAATCATCCTGCACTAATGAAACTTCATGCAGGTTGATTGGTAACTTCCCATTTCCTCCTCCTCTCAGCTGTTTGCAACCACCATTCTGCCTTCTGGGTTTACAAGTTGGCCTCTTTTAAATGCATCGCTTAAGTGGAATCATATGGTATTTGTCCTTTTGTGGCTGGCTTATTTCAGTTAACATGCATCCCCAAGGCTCATCCATACTATCACATACAGCAATAAGTCCTTCTCTTGCAAGGCTGGATAACATCCCGTGTGGTATTGCCTTGGACAAAACACCTGACCGAATGCAGAGGCTGGCCATCACTTCTGCCTCTGTAGCAGGAGAGTGAACAGATCTCTGGCAAGTGGGGAGCTGGCTATAACACTCTGAAGCCTGACTCCAGGAACATACCTCCTCCAGCAAAGCTCTACCTCCACAGTTGCCACCAGCCAGGGATCTGGCATTCAGAACACTCATTCAATCCACTATATTCCATCCCTGGCCCCTGACCTTTCCAGGGTGTAAAATACATTCAGTTCAACTTTAAAGTCCCCATAGTTTTTAATCAATCCCAGTACTGCTCAAAAAACCCCATAGTTCAAAGTCCCTTAACCATGAGCCTTTAAAACCAAAACACAAATTAAATACACATAACAGCACAGAATAAACATTCCTACTACAAACGAAGGCATTGAGCATATAAAGAAACAATTGAACCAGTGCAATGTCTAAAACAGACAGGGCAGACATCAAGTCCTCTAGCTTCAAGTGCTGTGTCTGGGATTCATAAAGTGTCTGAGGCTTCTATTCCACCCCCCATCTAGGCTGTGCACAGCACCCACTGGAACTCCATCCCAAGAGAAACAGCTGTCCTTGGCTGATATCTTCAGAATCCTGGGGTCTCCACTGTAACAAATGCTATTGCCATGGCTCCACGCAGGGTTCTGAACAATCCTGCCTCATATCACCCAGTCATCTGAAAAATAACCACACTGCAAACCCAATGACCCTCTCTTTCCTACAGTTGTTATATTTCTATAGGTAGGCTACCAAATTTGTTCATCTGGGGGGAATAAACACAACTTTGAAACTCAGAAAAGCTCCTTGAGCATTCTTTCTACTGTCCTATTCATAAATAGCTAGCCTAATGTCAATGACAGTAATTCCTCAGACAATTGCAGCTGAGGTGGACGTCAGTCTGTGACCTGAAACTTTCATTTCTTTCTGTGCCATATCTCTCTGTTCCATCCAGTACATTTCTTCTAAACTCAACCCTGCTCAATTTTTCAGGACACAGACAAAATATAACTGTCCTCTCACACAAAGTACATACAGCCCAGTACAGACAAAGGTCTTCTTCCCCTCAAAAGCCAAACCTCACAGTCCACACTTTTTTTGCATTAGGTCTTTCGACACTCACCAAAATGCTCCATCAAGTTCTGCTCATAGCACTGCATGGTTTCTCTTAGTCCAAAGTTTCAAATACTTCCATATTCCCCCTCCAAATCAGTTCCATGGTTATGTTTCTAGCAGTAAGAACTCACTCCTTGGTACCAATTTTTGTTGCACTTACCTTTACATTGTGGGACAAAACACAAGCTGATAGAAGGAAAGATTTTATTTTAGCTTATAATCTTGAGGGGAAGCTTTTGAGGCAGGGGAAAGTATGACATGAGCAGAATCTGGACACCACTTTTGCCACAGCAGGTAGAACACAGCAGCAAGAGGGTGAGCAGATCTCTGACAAGGGGGACCTGGGTATGATACCCCAAAACCTGCCCTCAGGAACATACCTTCTCCAACAAGGCTCTACCTTGGGAAACAAGAGTTCAGAACACATGAATTTATAGGGGACATCTGATTAAAACCACCACATGTATATCCCATGATTACTTTATCTACTTATCCATTGGTAGACAATGTAGTTTATTTCCACACTGACTCTGCTCAATTTTACTAGTTAGAAACTTTCCCCTAGATTTCCTGGGTGGTCTTTGGCAAACTCTAGGCTCTGAATCTTTCTCTTTATCTTAGTAACCTCCAACAACAAAAACAATACTCCTATGATATGCACACTACACACAACACACACATACACAGAGAAAGTGAGGAGAGGGGGAGATACAAAAATAGTTTGGAGGGAAGGGACTGCTTGGTATGTGAGCGACATGTTATTTGAGCTGCTGATGGGTACCAGTGCCGGCCTTCCACACTCTAGTTGACAAGCAGTCCAGTTGGCAAATGGTACCTTGATTCCTATCATAATACAAGCCCATTCAGATGGTTGGTTCATCCTTAGCAAGTATTAGGGAGAAAAATGAGGACTCTGGTAATTCTTTGACACACAGGCTTTCATTATTGTATTGTCCTCCAGCAGGATTTTTTCGTCCTCCCAGAGGTAATTTCTTTGCTGACAAATTACCTAAAGCCAGTTTGAGAGGGAATTTATTCCTACACATGTCCTTTCATAGATCACCCATAAATAATAAACAAACTTTGGGGTTTCTAGAGTCTTCTGCTTCATAATGAGGTCATTTGAGCTTGAACTAGCATGAAGGAGTATTCTAGAAAAAGAGAGGGTGAATGGATGTGCCTATATCCAAAGTGTATTAGGGATCTAACCTTGAAGTGTCAGGTCTTCCAAGACTTTCAGAGGTTAGTTTATTGCTGAATGTACAAATGGCTCATGGCTGGGAAGAATGTGGAGCCTGGATCTGGCAGCAGGTTTGTGGAGGGTAGACAGCCCTTCATGCCCTTTGGTCTTCACACATGCCACTTGAGCTGGGAGGAGGGGTTAGTTTGTGATATTTGTTAAAGTGTGCATGAGGGGTTGAAGAAAAGTCCTAGTATTATTAAAACATTTTGTGTGTGTGTGTGTGTGTGTGTGTGTGTGTGTGTATGCTTTTTATGTGAGTGTGGACTTGTGTTTGTCATGGTGTACATGTGGTGGTCAGAGGACTTCAGGTGTTGATCTTCCCCTTCCACCTCATATGAGGCATGGTCTTGCATTAGCCAGGCAAGGTGGACAGTGAGCTTCCAATAGATTTCCTTATCTCTACCTCCCTTCCTGCTGTAGGCAGGCTGGGCTAACAGATATCAGGTACAGTGTTTGGATTTATGTGGGTGCTAGCAATCTGAACTGAGTTACTCAAATTTGCATGGCCTCTCCCCAGCTCCCAGATAACATTTTTATATATAAAACAACATATGCTTATTCTGTAAAAGAACAAAGAGTAGAAGGAGTAAACTCATAATTTTATTATTTACAGATAATCATTTTAACTTTCATGAGTAAATTTTTCAGACTTTGCATAGGGGACATGTTTTTACAAATATGAATCTTAATGTTTGCACTTCTTCTGAATCTTACATTTTCAAGTAACTGTATTGGAGACATATGGGTGTTGATAAATACTCTGGCACTGTGTGTTAATAACTGCATTTTCCTTTTTTCTGTACAAATATAGCATAATTTATTTAACCAAAATTATATTGTTTGGATTTTGCCTCCTTTTTCTGTTATAAACAGTGCTATAATAAGCGAGCTCACAGCTAATTTATCACGTTCCACTACCATGGAACCCTTTTGCCCTCACTCACATGGTTTGAATATGAGTAGTTTCTGTGTCATCTGTTCTGAATAACTGACACAGCAAACAAACTAGAGGGTGGCTCTCAGGCCTAGTGGCTGTACACATTCTGAGCACAGCTCCCTGTCAGTAGCATGTTCTTTGAAATCAACTTCCCCTCTTTTATCTTTCTCAATGCACTCAAGGCTACTTGAGCTGAAGATTCTTATCTCTGTAACTCCAATGTCTACTGCATGTTAGGAGCTCAGTGAGTCAGTTTATGCATATTTTTAATAAGCACCTATTGAATAGCTATGTGCTGGGTACTCTTCCAGGCACCCAAGTGCACTACAGTGAACAAAGCATGATGATACCCCAGCTAATATGGAGCTGACCTGTACGGCCAAAGACTGTCCTCTCACCAGCAGTAGTGTCTCCATCCCTCAACGCCCAGCTTCCTTTGAAGTCCTCCCTGACCACACTGTGCTGCCTGAGAACTCTACACTGGTGAATGCCTGAATGATTTATTTGGTACTTAAGTTGTGCAGTGTGAATTATTTTCTATATTTTTATAGCTCTCTTGGGCCTCCCAGGCTTGACTCAGGACACCTTGAAGGCTGAGAACACCATGGAAATGCAGACCAAAGCTTCTGCATCCACAAGCTCACAGCTCCAAACTCTGCTTTGCACCCAGGGTTGCTCTGTGCCCACAACCAGGCCCAGCCAGGAGGTATGCTTTTTAAGTGCTGGATTCCCTTCCTGTCTAGCAAGGCTCCCCAGAACTTAATACTTGCATTATATTGTTCAACTCTGAATTTACAAGGACAGCTAACTCCAAGATGAGAGGGAAAGATACAGTTTCTCAATGGGATCTAAATATATGAGAACTTACTAGAATTACATTCAGACACAAAATATAATTTAATCAACACATGATGTCTAAGATAGCCTCACTGTGAACTGAGATTCTTTTAGGCACCTACAGATGGATCTGGATTACTGGTTCTAGCTCTATTCTGGGCCCTGTCTTAACAGTTCTCTTGCAATGGCTATTGTTTTCTTAATCTCTTGTCAGAATGAACCCTTGTGCCCTTCTTTCTCACTGTCTCATCTCTCCCATACCGTACTGGGTTCCTTATCCTGGGATTCACTCACACTGTGGAATTCGTAGTCTTTCTATCCAGCACCTGCTTTAAAGCCAAGGTTTTTGAATTGTGTGAGAGTCTGAGGGTGGAAGAGCTCTGTTGGGATTTCCTTTTTTTTGTTATTTTTTTATTTTTTTATTAATTAGTTTTGTATTCAGCAAATACAGTCAGTTTGGTACCATTATTAGGCTCATCCGTGACCTACCCCCTCCCTTTGGCCCCTCCTTGTTGAGGTATATGGGTCATGCATTGTGGAGTTAGCCCACAGTTATGGGTAAGATAAATGTCTCTGCATATCATGACCCAACATGTGGCTCTGACATCCTTTCCGCCTCCTCTTCTGCAAAATTTCCCTGAGCCGTGTTGGGTTCATTTTTGGTCTGCTTCAGTGATGAGGTGTTGGGGGCCTCTGGGTCTCTGGCTCTCTGATTTGGTAGGAGTTGATTTTACTCTGTGTTGATCTCCTTCCCCCTTGTGCTGGTATCCGGTTCACCAGGAAAACAGCACCCTTGCTTGTTTCGCCAATTTTTCTTAGTTTCAGCCAGGGCCCTTTTGAGGTATGCTGGGGTGGATCTCTCTTTAGGATCTACATCTATCTGAAAAAGAGAAGCAGATTCTCCAACGGAGACTAAGTTAGCACCAGGACAAATGAGACAACCCTTACTTTTTTTATAGAGAATTTAATAGGTGTAGGCCCTCTTGTAGCCCACGATTGATGGCAGCTTGATAATGGAGAGTGGGCGTATGTTTGGATATGGTTCTGACTTGTTTCCCAGCTCCAGCTATGGGTTCCGTATCACTGAGGGGATCAGTTAGCCAAATCAAGAGCAGTTTGTTCCTCACCATGGCTGTGTGCCACTATTGCACTTGTGTGGGGATTTCTGTTGCTCTCTCTGTTTCTATGGGTGCCATGCAGACACCTGTAGGAAGAGGAGATGCTGGAAATACCTTCGCAGTGTGATGGGCTCTGCTAATACCTTCTGTCTGGTCAGGCTTGTCTCCCACCTCCTTACTTCTTGCAGTGGATAGAATTTGGCTATTTCCCCTTCCTTTAAAGGGAAGGGGAAATACCACTAGAGCCTAAGTGTGAAAATGCTCAAAGTCCGAATGTTCTTCCCATGGACTGTCCACTAAGTCCTCCTCTGTGTGTCCCTTCATTAAGTAACAAATGCCCACCATCTAGTTGTTGAAAGCATCTGGAATGGCAGGCCTGTTCCTCAGGTAATTGAACTATTTACTAACTGACATGTGAGCTCCCCTGCACTCTGGTCTAGACTTCAGTGAGATTATTTTAGTCTGCAGCTTCATCTCAGGGCAAGAAGTTGGAAAGGAATGGAAAGTTGGAAAGAAGGTGCTGAGATTGATGGTGAAATTCCTCTGCAAAGGATAAATCGAGGAGCTTACTTGTGGGTAACAAGAAGGGAAGGAGAGAAGATGGAAGAGGAGGCAGATGGTCACTCTGTGCGCTGATCCCTTCAGTTTAGTTGAATTCCATCCGCTAGACCCATGGAACACTCTGGACCCCATCTCCTTTGGGATCAGCATAAGCAGGTACTTGCCACAGTTCATCTGTGATCAGAACTGATCCTCGACTCTGTAACTGGGTTTTGTTTTACTCCTCAAAGATATGCTATGGCTAGAGTTACTGAACCAGCTTCTGATGGTTGATTGGATGATTAAATAGAACACAAGAACCTGGAACTTCCCATGCACAGTACGTAGTCACTGTGATTTGGGGCACAATTGAGGAACATTTCTTTTTTTTGCCAATGTGAGATATAACATATTTCTGGGAGCATTACAAATTAAAGTGACTTTTTAATCGGGGATTGGAAAGCCGACAGCAGGCTGTCTCAGGAGCTTCATGTAATGAGTATGTTGTCTCCAATAGGATGCCCCAATGACTGATAGGCTAAATGCGGTGCCATGGCTTGGAATTATTATGCTCACACACAAAGGAGGGTGGGAATGACAGCTTGGTGATCTATGAGATCTGTCTGTGGGGTTAATGGTGAGCTCTCTTGCTGTTAGTGGTCTGTAAAGAGAGCAAAGAAAAAGGAAATGGTGCACGGGAAATCAATAGCATTAACAGAGTCGTGGTAATAAATGCAATCATTTATTTCTGGGATGGTTTTTATTGAACTAGTTTTGAACTTGCTCCTTTTCTTTTTAGTTTATAAGTTGGCATAAATGAGATTTTTTTGGGGGGGAATCTAATCTTCAGATAGATACATAGCCACTTTGGGTTGACTAAAGCTAGAGCTTTTATTCTTTGAAAAAGAAAATTGGGAGATGAATATGTTCCTATAAGCAGGAGGCCATGGGAATGCTACCCCTAGAGTGTGGTTTTTATGTGTGCAGGGTTTTTATGTGTGCAGGACCTGGTGTTGAATCTTGGTTCTGCTTATTATTAGCTGCATGGTCATTGGCAAATTTCTTCATCTGTGAAATAGAATCTCCCTAGCCAGTGTTGCTATGAGACTCAAATAGCATCACACATACCTATAAATATGTCCAACATGGTGCCTGGTGACAAACAGCCTCTTATCAAGCCTTTGCTTATGCCAATATCATCTTGGATTTTCATGCCTTATTTTAGTCTCTCAGTGCACACATGCATGTGTGTGTACACACACACCCTATTTATCTGTTAATTAATAATAGTCACAACAGTATTAACATTTTGGGAGATGGCTTAATTATCTAAGGATGGTCAGCTTGGGAAATGCCCACACAATTAGACTATGTCATGGACACAGTGGAACAAAATACTAAGGAGAAGAGAAAGAGAGACACAAGTCTGCATTTTTAAAATATTTTATTTATTTATTTATTTATTTATTTATTTATTAGACAGAAAGAAAGACAGGGGAGTGGCAGACAGAGAGAATAGGTGCACCAGGGCCTCCAGCCACTGCAAACGAGCTCTAGATGCATGTACCACCTTAAACATCAATTCTATGGAATTGAACCTGGGCACTTAGGCTTTGCAGGCACACGCCTTAACCACTAAGCCATCTCTCCAGCTCTGCATTTTAAAATATATTTTATTTATTTATTTATTTGACAGAGAGAAAGAGGGAGGGAGGAAGAGGAGAGAGAGAGAATCAGAGAGAGAGAGAGAGAGACAGAGAGAATGGGCACGCTAAGGCCTCTAGCCATTGCAAATGAATTCCAGATGCATGCACCCCCTTGTGCATCTGGCTTATGTGGGTTCTGGAGAATCAAACCGGGATCCTTTAGCTTTCCAGGCAAATGCCTTAACCGCTAAGCCATCTTTCCAGCCCAGCCCTGCATTCTAAATCTAAAACAAGCTTCAAATTGCTGCTTTTTGTTGTGCTTGCTTGTTTGTTTTGAGGCAGGGTCTCACTATAGCCCAGGCTGACCTGGTACTCACTCTATAGTCAGGCTGGTCTCCAGCTCAGTGATCTTCCTACCTTTGCTGCCTTTTTTATTCTCTTTCTAATATATTAAAATATATTGTTTACATGTTTCGCTCTTTAAGTGGTCTAGTGCATGCGAGTTTAATCACTTATTTGCCAGTGAGGAGTTAACACATGCAGGCTTTGAGGCAGGCGTGCACAGAGGCATTACTCTCGTGTACTTGTGTAAACAAACAGTCTCACCAACTACACATGATGCCCAGGAGAGCCTCGTGCTGAGTCTGAACTTTTCTCAGATGTCTACAGCTAGATCTTGGTTCGAGCCCTCTCTTTCCTGGGATGTGTCTGACAATGACGATCTCTTCCCTCCGTAAGAATGGAAACAACACATTTCTTATAGCTGCAAGTTGCACAGGTGGCGTGAGCTGGAACGCACACTCCAGTTTCATGATTGCGCCTCTTCATGCTAGCAAGAGGACATTGGTACAGGGGAAATGTTCTTTATTGGAATAATCTTTCTCTTATAGAACTCTCAGCTCTTCCTTTAGGCTCTGACAGAAGGTGGGCCTCCAGCATCACCTCCATGCTTATTTGGTTAGTTAGTCTCTGGACCTTTAATGGACTCCAAAACTGCATAAACACTTTCCTTTTGCAGACCTCAGGAGAGTTGGGATGGACTGACTTAAGCTTGGTAGGGTTGGCTGGCATATAGCAAGCTGCTGGGGAAGGTTGTCTGAATGAATGTCAGGTGCCCAGTGCCCTGGCCTTTCATTTGGGCCACAGTAGGGGTCAGGCTCAGTCATTCAAGGTCTTGTTTGGGATTGGCCCACCCTTCTTTCCCTATCCCATGGGTCTGTTTTCACTGACTCATGCCCTTCAGTCTCCAGGACCGAGCATTTCCCCCTGGTAGCTGCACACTGTCCATGGTCCTGCCACTTCCACGGGCTTCCACAGTCCCATCTTCTTGGCTGGGTCTACTCTTCTCCCAACAGTGAGGTTAAAAAGCCACTGCTACGGGTCCTGGACACCCGTCAATCACTGCCCTCCCTGGGCTGGAGCTCTGTAATCCCACACAGGCTGGGCAGCATCTGTGGTTTGCTGCAAGAATGAGCAAACACACAGCATGTTGCAAAGGATAAGTTCAAGAAAAAGGGTGGCAACTTCAACTATACTCCTGCCACTTAACAACTGTGGGACGACACCTAAGTCCTTAAACTTCCTTTTCCTCATCTCTCCAAAGGAGAGCCGTGCCATGAGGTAAGTTTCCCAGAGCACACGTATGATTCAGGGACTGAAAATTCTGTGTGTGGCAGGGAATCACTAAAGTGGCGATCGTGTAGCTCATTGAACTCCCAGTGTCCTCAACCCTATACCATAGAGTATCTCTAGATGAGGAAAGTGAGTGGGCCTCTTAGAGAAAAAGGAAGATGCTTTGGTTGTTGACAGAACAGAAAGAAAGGGGAAGATGTGTGAAAGGGCAGAAGCTTCGTGCAAATAAACAGTCCTGGAGTGGTGTGAAATTTTGTACTATAATGGAATTTGTCAATTTAGGTTTTTTTAAAAAAAATTCTTCTTAGGGCAAATCCCTCACAACTGTCAAGAAACTATCACCATGAACAATGAAGAAAAGATAGAGAACACAAAGGTATTGAAAGCATTGGGAAACTTCATTTGTTCTGTGTGCTGAGAGATTGATTTCTCCGCGCCAAGGTTGATGTTTCTCCTCCTTTGCATGTTTGTATTTGTATTCGGCGTGAAAAGTTAAACACTTGAAATGGATAAAGATTACCTGCCAGTGCTTTCTCCATGAATCAGATTGAAAATGCAAGCTGTGACAAGAGGCAGAGGCATTTATTTTATTTAGGAGCGAGTTGGGAGAGGAAATAGCTGGGTTTCTGTGCGGAGGCCCCAGGCACTGGGAGGTTATGCTGGTGTATTCCTCACCCTCTGCCCCTGCCTCCACCTCACTCACGTCCTCCACTTCCCACTCAGTTGTCTCTTCCCTGCCCACTTCTCAGGCTGTGCTCAGATATCCTGGCAGCCCTGCTGAACTCCCTGGGGCCTCTGTCTAGAGCAGGAGGTAGAGTTTTGATGAACCAAGTTACGCCTTCATTGTACTCTGGTGACCAAAGAGCTTGGGGGTCACGTGATCCAGGTCTGTAATTTAGTAGCTGTTTGAACTTCAGCACCTTGCTACCCTCCATCCATCTAGCTTACTTACTTATGAATTTATTATTTACCAAATGCAGCTGAAGCGACCTGCTGAATGGTTCATTTAAGAAACGATAACCCTCCTGGTTGCTCACCAACCACCACCTACCTGAAATTCTTGTTCTGTTGGGGGCTTTCTTCCTGTTTGGAAACAGCAAACCTATAAGGACTATTACAATGACAATGACACTTAAAGAGACCATCAGGGGACTTGCATCGCACCTGACTTAATATGGGGATGCCCCACCACTACTGAACTACTAAGTCCTGCTTTGTGCTCCAGGGCACAGAGCTTTGACAGGAATGTAATCCATTCTGCTCTTCTCTGAAGTCTTTTCCCCCAAGTGATTTGGCTAATATGGACTCCTGTCCTCCTGCTGCTGTTCTTTGACTTCTTCTGTCCTATTATTTGACCTCAGAGGGCTTTGCTCCCTTGGGTGCCCTGGCAATGACAATGATGGGTGCACTTCGCTCTTTGGATTAGGACTTGCCTGTGGAAAAACTGTGGGGTGAGCCATGCTTCTGTGCTTTGCTTTGCAAGGGGCAGGCAGAAGAGGCTCCCCAATGCTGCCTTTGAGTGGCCATGTCTCCATCCATGGTGCCTCACTTCTGGGACCAGAATGAGTTGGATCCACACTGGATTTTAAGACATCATACCTTTGACCTGTTCACTTCTACAAGTCTGTGACAGTGTATTCCCTTACACACTCCTCACAAACAGAGGGGTTGCTTTCTCATTCATATACCCTGCTAATGGGACCACCTTGAAGCTTTTCTCTGCTGTCCCTTTCTGGAGTCATCTGGAAACTCTGCTATGCCATTTTAGGTCTCTAAGCTCAATCCATGAGCCTTCCCACTTATCTCTCATTCTGAGGCTTAACACCAGGAACTACGCTAGGTGCTGAGGAATGAGGAAGAACCGGGCATGACCTCTGGCTGTAGGTTATCATTTATGTGTTCATCCTTGTCTCAGCAGCACGTGCTGAGCTCAGCATGCAAGGGCGTGAAGGAGGTGTGCGCCTTCCCAACTGAAAGCAGCTATGCACACATCTTCCTTTCTACTCTAGGGCCTTGATGCCTGCTGTTTCCTCTCTAGGATGAATCTGTCCTCTTTCTTGTCTTGTTAACATTAACTTTATTAGGTGTTACCTGAAATGTTAACTCCCTCGTGGAATTTTTTTTTTTTCGAGGTAGGGTTTCACTGTAGCCCAGGCTGACCTAGAATTCACTATGGAGTCTCAGGGTGGCCTTGAACTCACGGCAATCCTCCTACCTCTGCCTCCCGAGTGCTGGGATTAAAGGCGTGTGCCACCATGCCTGGCTTTTGTGAAAATTTTTTGACTACTCATGTAATATGGGATAATTTTTTTAAAATATATTTATTTATTTATTTAAGAGAGAGAGAGAGCGAGAGAGAGAGAGAGAGAGAGAGAGTGAATGAGTGTGCCAGAGCCTCCAGCCACTGCAAATGAACTCCAGATGCGTGAGCCTCCTTGAGCATCTGGCTTATGTGGGTCCTGGGGAATTGAACTGGGGTCCTTTGGCTTTGCAGGCAAACAGCTTAACTGATAAGCCATCTTCTCCAGCCTGGGATAATTTTTTATAATTATGTGTAGCTGCTTGTATTCTTCTGTTGTTGCATTTATTGCATCTTCATTTATTTGTTACAGGGTAATTTCTCAAGGTTGCAGCTTACAGTTCAGAGCAATCAAATGTGTGTATCACTCTATTCTCAGTACCTGGAACAGTGACAGATCAATCATATCGTTATTTGATTCATTTATATCAAATAAATAGCTATGTATCTGAATGAATGAATGAATTCATTGATTCATGGGTAATTGGATGAATGCATGCTAGAATGAAACTAGGCCTTCCTGAGCAGAAACTTCTGGCCATTCGTAAATATCCAGTTGTTTGCTGTGTACCTTTTCTTTGCTGTGCCTCACTCTTTGTTCCTCCAGCCTTTTTATAACCTGTGGATTGTTTATTCATGATCATCTGCACCTTTATAAGCCTAGCCTGGGGGATGGTTTTGTTGAGTGGTATGTGAGGAGTTTGCATGTTCTGTGTAGTGACCCTCGGCACAGAGATGCTTCATAGTTCTGGTGGTCTATGTGACCATGTGCCCTAAGTTCAGCTACTTTTTTTG
This sequence comes from Dipus sagitta, assembly GCA_036346955.1. Taxonomy (NCBI): domain Eukaryota; kingdom Metazoa; phylum Chordata; class Mammalia; order Rodentia; family Dipodidae; genus Dipus; species Dipus sagitta. Next base: position 32,070,551 of record CM070786.1, read on the forward strand.
TCTTCTCTTTCTTGTTTCTTCTTTCTTTAAATAGTAAACTCTGACCCTCTGCCTCCATTCAATGAGCATCACAGGCGAACTCTTGGTTCTGCCAGTTATGATATGACACGTAACCTAGAGGTCAGCAGGAACCATTCTTCCCTGCCTGTAGCAGCTCTTATCAAAGAGAAGTAACAGGTTCTCTTGATCTGGGAATGTAGACATTTTATGACATTGTATGTGACCTCAAAGGAATGTAAGCTCACATCACAATGACTCAACTATCAGTTTTCTCTGTCTTTCTTGTGGAAAATTACGTGCATGAGCATTTCCCATCTGCCTGCCTGAGAGGTATCAACACATGCTTGCAGAGTCACTAGCCTGCATTGGAGTTTGAGACATACACACACACACACACACACATACACACGCACACACACACACACACACACCACACACACGCACACACACACACACACACACACACACACACAGAGGGGGTTGGGGGGTTTATGTGCATGGAGACAAGACTGAGGATATGGCTGATTTAGATAAACAAATGTAGAGTATTTTCTAGCCATCCTAGAGAGGTAGACAGGGTATTGGGCAGAGAGCGAGGAGACAGAGTTGCTGTTCAGCAGAGTCCTTTGCTGCTTTATGAATTCTGAAAAGTCCTCTAACATCTAGGTTTTCATTAAGGTGAGGAGGAAGGGTGTATATGCTGTCCTGTCCTCTTTCATCCATCTACCTGCTGCATTCAGAGCTCTGCCTACTGCCATGACTCTCTGTCCATATGGATTCATATGAATTTCAGCTGCCTGAAAAAAAAAGTCTAATTTCTTACAGTAGCTAAGGGTCTGCTAACATCTCTCAGAACCCAAATCCATAGACAACTCGAACAGATTGTATTGCCATTTTTTAAATAGTTATTCATTTGCAAGCAGACAGATACAGAGAAAGAGACAAACACAGAGACACACAGAGAGAGCCAAAGAGTATGGGCACACAGGGGGCTCTAGCCACTGTAAACAAACTCCAGAAGCATATACCACTTTGAACAGCTGGTTGGCTAACATGGGTATTGGGGAATTGAGCCCAGGTCATTAGGCTTTACAGGCAAGCACCTTTAACACTGAACAATCTCTCCAACTCTGTATTACTGTTTCTTTGATGAATTTTTAATGTTTATTATTAACAACACGCTTCATATGGATACATCATGTGTTGTACCCTCTTTTCCCTCATCCCTGCCCCCATTCCGTTGAGGACACTCCTCAGTGGGGTTGCAGGTATTCCCCATGGGGTTATAGGTCATACATTGTAGGAGCAGCAGCCAGTTCCTTTTTAGAGGAAGGGAATGCCTCTGGGCATGATGTATCAACCTGTGGCTCTTGCAATCTTTCCACCCCCTCTTCCACAAAATTTGCTGAGCTATGGTGGGTGAGTTTTAAGTATGCTTCAGTGATGAGCTCTTAGGAGCCTCTGGATCTCTGCTTTTGCATGTTTTGAGCATCTCAGGGTCTGTCTCCTTCATCCTGGTGCTGATTATCAGGCTCAGCATGGAAGCAGTACTCATGCTTGTCTCACCAATTCCTCTCTGGATTCAGCTGTGGCTTGGCTGAAGTGTGAGGGGTAGTTTATCTCCTCTGGTTTAGGTGTGAAAAAGAAGGTGAAAAAGAACAGATTTTTTTCAATGGAGAGTAAAGTCAGCATAATTTGAATGGGGTAAGCATTATTTATTTAGGGAGAATTTGATGGATGTAACCCCGCTTTTAGCCAAAGACTAATGAGAGCTTGGCACTGGAGAACATAATGTTTGTCTCCATAGGATTCTGAACTGATTCCCAATTCCAAATATGGACTTCTTTACACTGAGAAGAACTATTAATTCATCAGAAAGCTGTTGGTTACCCGCAGAGGCTGTGTGCCACTACTGCACTGGTGTGTCAGTGTCATCGTGTCAGGGTGTTTGCTTCTGAGTAGCTGAGACCTCTGGTTGCTCAGACTGTTGTTGACCATTTTCCCCCAGTACCATGTAGCACTTTCCAGCACTAGACAGGCTAACTGTCTGGGGACTGGCTTTCTTCTGAATTCCAGCCAGTTCTCTCCATGCTTTGTGGCAGCAGCATATGGTGTCTTCAGCAATAGGGTCTTAGCTATTGCCTCAGGCAGGTACTGTATTGCTGTTTTTAAAAATACTTTATTTTGGGCTGGAGAGATGGCTTAGCAGTTAAGCACTTGCCTGTGAAGCCTAAGGACCCTGGTTCAAGGCTGTATTCCCCAGGACCCACGTAAGCCAGATGCATGCGTCTGGAGTTCGTTTGCAGTGGCTGGAGGCCCTGGTGTGCCCATTCTCTCTCTCTCTCTCTCTCTCTCTCTCTCTCTCTCTCTCTGTGCCTCTTTCTCTGTCTGTCACTTATCAAATAAATAAAAATAAACAATAACATTTAAAAATTATTTATTTATTTATGAGAGAGAGAGAGAACAGGCACACCAGGGCCTCCAGCCACTGCAAATGAACTCCAGATGCATGCAGCACCCTGTGCATGTGGCTTCACGTGGGCACTGGGAAATTGAACCTGGGTCCTTAGGCTTTGCAGACAAGTGCCTTAACTGTGGAGCCATCTTTCCAGACCCTGTATTGCTGTTTTAAAGTGTTACTTTTACCCAACCTACAGTTTTAAGCAAGCAATATGTGAAGATTCTCAGATATAATGTATGGTGCAAGATGCACTGGTGTAGAATACAATCTATTGCTGAATTTGAACAATTTCTAGAATCACAAATTCTAAGAGTTTGCAGTAAACCTAAAGGTATTTCTCTGAACAGCAAACTGAAGCCCCTTTCTGGCACCTGTAGTAGACATTTTCTACTCCTGCTTAAATCTTGCAGAGGCAGGGAATGTAGCTCCCTCCTATGAAACCCTACTTGCTCTGAATTGAGACTCAGGTAACCTATGTGCAGTGCCTAAGCAAGTATAAATGCATGTGCCTGCATGTACATTTAAATGTATAGTGTATATGATGCATGTCTAATCTATGAGTTTGGTTATCAGTGTGTATGGCTGAATCGTTCATTTGCATCTCTGACATTTCCAAAGAGAAATATAACTTTTTTTTTGGATTTCTGGTACTTAGGATTCTCTTCCTTCACTGGTACAGTTGAGGTTGATTTTGTTTGCACATACATGCATTATTCATCCAGGGTCTCTGTGGACATCTCATTTTATGCCTTAGAAAAGATATTGACAAACAGATGGGTGTTGCTGCTGTTGCATTATTGTGATAGGTTGGAACATTTTGTTCTCATTTGTACAAGAAACTTTTTTTTTTTTTTTGCCAGCACCTGCAAAGTCTCGCTGTCTCACAGCAACAGTCTTACTGACCAGTCTTAGCTCCATGCCCTCCTTGCTTATATAAAGGCAAGATTTTGGTATAAGCTGATATTTGACCACTCTAAGGATATTTCTCAAGTGTTCCATTATCAGTCCTACCCTTATGTAGAAACAGAGAGGGGCTCTTGGATTGTGGATGCATTTCATAAGACTCCGAATCCTCTGGAGGCAATTTATTATGGCCAGAGAGCAGATGCGGTTCATTGCTAGTGGTCACCTGCTGTCCTCTTTCATCCACCTGCCTCTCTCTCCGTTGCTGCCCCAGATCTCATACTAACTCGGGGTAAATACCACTTTAATAAAACCATGTCTAGGACTAGAGATGTATTTCAGTTAGAAGAGTGCTTGCCTAGTATACACAAAGCCTAGAGTTTGAACCCTAATATCACAGAGAACAGGTATGGTGATGTACACATGTAATCTTAGCACTTGGGATGTGGAAGCAAAAGGATCAGAAGTTCAAGGTTATCCCCAGCTGAATAGTGAGTTTGAGGCCAACATGAGACCCCATCTCAAACAGAAACCAAACAATTCCTATGTCTGTAGACTGAAGTTATGCTTTCTGAAGACTTTTGGTTTGGGCTACCACCTCCTTTGTAACAGAGTTGTGTAATCCCCTGGGTCTGGGTTTTTAGTTCATTATGCAAGTCCCTGATCAATTATGTCACTCAGTACCAACTGAAGTAGAAGTCACTTAGAAAAGCTCCTAGAGATGGCCTCCAGATGGATGTGGACTTGTTACTGACAACTATGAGGTTTAGTTTTTAGGTTTATGTATGTAACCAACTACAAATTTATCTTGGGGCTTCCTTTTCACCTAATTCATAAGAGTAGAACAAGACTCTGAGGACTATCTTATGCACACTTGAACCTATTATGTCAGCTACATTAATGGTAACGTGATGCCCCCTGCTATGGCAATGCCAACGGACTAAGAATGATCCCTCTTGAGTCCTACTGAGAATAATGTTGAGACCTATTATTTATGAGGTGTACTTTTAAAGTCAAAAGGAAATAAAAAAAGGAAACTTACTTAAGTAGTAAAAATGAGAGAGATATGCATTAGATTCAGTGGAGACCCCAACAGAGGCACTGAATCCCATCTGAGACGGAAAAGAGTTTATCACTGAAGGTGTATCAGATGAGGTGAGTTTTGAGTTAACCAGGCAAGCTAAGTTATATGTGACATGGGAAGGATTTAAGGAAAGAAGTTTTGGGGTTGAGGAGCTGTATGTAGCAAGGCAAAGGGATATAGAAGTGTGTGGAGCATTCAGATACATCAAGATGTTGGCATGGTTACAGTTAAATTGTAAGGACAGCAGCACCATAGGGTGAGATGCGGGTCCTATCCCTGTGGGTCTCATCCTGTATGGCTAGGAGTGAGGACTCCAGGGAGTCTGAAGCCATTTATATCTGGGGATTGGATGAAAGGCTGAAGGCAGCAGAGTTCCCCTCATTATGCTGTGACATCTCTAGTACGTTGGATTCTTTTGTGGCCCATTATTCTTTCCCCCCTTAGAAAACTAGATGCAAACACAATCGCTTGGCTAAAATAAGATTTAGAACACTTTTATCACAGAAAAGATGGTGCTATCATAAAAGCCTCTGTCCCATAGGCAAAGTTTTCTATTAACAGTGGAAGATTTAACAGATGTCCATTATCTGGGAATGGGATTTGTTCTGATAATGGCCAGACAGTGAGTTCCAGACACAGTTTGTAATCCAGAGTCTCCTTTATTCTTGGGCACAGCACATAAATCAAGGTTGACTTTTATGTGACACCTGGACACACCATAACTTGTTAGTGGAGGAATTTTTTCTGCAAGTCTTGTATTTTCCATCTAGAATTCAGCTGAGCCAGAGTCTCCCACACTCCATTCCACATTTATGGCCAGAAAGTTTACACTGGCATTTAAGGTCATTCAAGCTGACCTTCGCAGAATTATAACTGCAGAAAAACAAAGGAGATCTGCTCTCCATGGCAGCTGTCAGCACCACCTCTGTCCTCTCCTGTCACTTCTCTCCGCCCCAAAGTTCTTTCACCCCAATGTCTGTGAGGCTCCTGGAAGATCACCAGCCCTGGGGTGGCTTGACCTGCACACTGGATGTGGCAATGCCTGGCATCCTCCCTGCTCTGTCCTTGGGCCCCTCGGAAGGGCTTTCATAGCTTGCAGGATTTCATGTTGCTTTTCTCATTCTGTTTCTCTGTCTTTGCTTTATGTCCCAGCCTCTGAAAGACTCCTGTGTCAGCTTTGGGGCAACTCGTGCAGGACACAGCAGAAGTGATGCCCACTAAGGCAGCTCAACTATGGTCTCAGCTCACCGCTCTTAACTTCCTGCTAAACTACGGTCTCAGCTCACCACTCTTAACCTTCTGCTAATCTCTTTCCGATCTCTTGGAATTCTGATCTGGGGATTGTTGTCCTGTGTGAGGGACTTGAAGGAATTGAGCTTGTTCTGCTTGTGTTTCTTTTCCCCAGGACTGACTTATTATGCCTTCTCTTCTTGGCCAAGCTTCAGATTTACCCTTGGGCAATATGGTTGGTGAATGGCCTAATTGAACACCTGTGAAAGCACCTTGGTATTGGCCTTCAAAGCTGACTTCTCTAGCAGAGCCCTTTCATAGGACAGATGCTGTCTGCCTGTTGGAGAAAAGAACCGTTTAGTTCAGCAGGTTCCAGTCACCCAAGGCCATGAAGGAGAAGTACAGTGCCACACTTATTTGTTGTTGTGCATGCTCGTGGAGGCCAGAAGTTGCTCTCTGTTTCTTTAATTACTATGCAGATTATTCCATGAAGTGCTCGCTCCCTGATCATGGAGCCCATCCAGTGTGCTAAATGGGCTCGCTGGTGAGTGCTAGAGATTCTGTCTGTCTCCGCAGAGTTGTGATTGTAAACATACACCACTATGCCTGGCATTTTACGTGGGTTCTAGGGACTTGAATTTAGATCTTCATACCGGTATAACAAGCACTTTACCCACTGAGTCATATGCTCAGCTCCAGCTCCACAGTTTTGAGGGTGCTCCACTTTGGTCTTTCTTTACAGCCTTTTTAATCAATCTCTTCCATCTGAGATCAGGGAGAAAAAGACATCACCAATGGATTGATATGCTTATTGGTGTCTATCATGTGTCATATGGAGTCAAGATGAGGTCATGAAACCTGTGCTCTGGAAGTGTATGTCCTCTTGGAGATACAGCACTAACTCACAAAAAGTAAAAGGCTCTTCGTTCTCATGAGCAAGCTGGGGAGGCTTTCTAGAGGAGGTAAGGAAGAACGTCACTGATGTATGGCAAAGCAAATTTACAGAGTGAAATTTCTGAAGAAGAAAATTAAGACCCCAAAGCAGGTTGTTTATGATCTAGGCAAAGGCAAACAGGGAAGGTGGCGGGCAAGTGAGAAAAGTCCAGCGTGTGGACCATGGGAATGTCAACTCTTTATCATGTTAAGTTAAAGTCCCTCAAATGCCAAGTTTGGGAGAGGGTGTCTGAGCCTAAAAGTGGGAAGCACTGATGTGTAGAACAGATGGAAAAATGCTGAGGAATGAAAACATGTTCAAATTTTTGTTGCTGTGACAAAAAATATCCGAGGAAGCAACTTAAGGGAAAGAAGGCTTCGTTTTAGCTGACAGTTTCAGGGGTTTTACTCCAAGGACAGCTGGATCCGTTACTTTGGACCTCAGGTCAGGGAGCGTGTCACGGTGGCTAGAGTGTCTATCTCATGTAGCAGGAAGCAGAGAAGAGAGATAGGAAGGGGCCAGGGCAACATATAAGCCCCCATAGATGCTACCTCAGTGACCAGGTTGCTCCAGCTGAGCTCTGCCACAAACTCTGCAGATCTTCCCTAAATAGCACCACCCAGCGGGGACTTCAACACATAAGCCTACCGGGGACTTTTCAGATTCTCACAGTGTGGATGAATGGGCCCAGCATGGCTTGGCCACCAGCTGTGTCACCTTGAGCAAAGTTCTAAGCTCACAGAAGCTGTCCCCATTTCTTGATTTTAAGTGTGAGGATGACCTGGACTTCCTGAAGCTGTTCTGAGGAGGTACATGAACAAATAGGAAAGAAAGAGCCCAGTAGATAATGCTCAATGCGCATGGGATCCCCCATGGAGGAGGCTGTACATAGTGGCTTAGGAGAAAGAGATGGGGTCATGGCCATGATGTTAAGTTGGTGAGAGGACCCAAAACTTTCATAAATAAGTGAAAATTTGGAGACAAAAGCAGGTATTTTCATGAAAACCCATTCTCCGACAGCACCCATCCAACTGTTGGCTTCTAAGAAGCTATGTCATTGAGACGTTTTCATATTTTTAACCCGCTGGCTGGCTCCCAGGTTTGTTGGAGGAGAGAATTCCTAGAAAACATGGGCGCCTGCCTGGGCGGCATGAGACAGTCAGAAAAGCTGAGAGCATTCCATTATCAAAATCTGTTTACAGTTTGGAGACGTTTTGTAAATGTTTATGGTGACTTGTTGCACTTCTCCATGAAATCAGTTTTTGAAAACACTCAGGAAATGAAAAACATTTCCTTGTGTTTTGAAGCTGAAATGCAATGAGCACGGGCCATCGATGGCTCCAGGCTCTCTGTGGCTTCTCAGAGGCAGGCGTGAAAGCACCAAAACAAACTCAAACAATATCCCATTAGGATTCTGTTGATGATGTGTTTAAAAGTTATATCATGTTCTGAAGTTTTTACTATGAATGGGAACAGTAGCGTCCTGTGTTCACCCTTATTGCCTCACCACGCAAGATGACTGTTTCCACTTGCTGAGTCTAACTCCTCATCCATTTTGGTACTCCCAGGCTCCTTTCAGTGTCTGAATACAATAGGTGCTCGGTGAATGTTGAGTCAACAGTGATGCTCCAGTCCAACCCTGGCCATGGCTCAAAATCGCCCAGGGGACTTTTCATGGCAGTGTGTCCTGGGCTTCTCCCATCTCCAACCTCTTGTCACAGTGGCTGCTGTGGAGGATTTGGAACATGGATTTTCAGTGACACTCTGTGACTCCTGAGTGTAGTGTGAGGCACTCGAACTGCTGGGTTCAGTTGGGAGAGATTTCTAGCTAGGATGCTGCCTGGCTGTTCGAGTCTCTGAGAATCTTGCCAGTCATCACTTGAGAGCATACAAGCTGGGAATCCTACCAGGAGAAGTGAGCTTCTTGGTGATGCTGTGGTTTGGTCTCCAGTGGGTGAGTGAGAGGCATCAGGGTGATGGGGTGTAGGTAGCCCTTGTGAATGTGTGTGGATCTGATAGGTAATCTGAATGTCAGTTAGATAGGACCTAGAATCACCTAGAAAAGAGCCTTTGAGCTTGCCTATGAAGATTATTGTGAAGAGGTTAATTAATTTAGCTGTGGGAAGTACCAGTTCTAGAGTAGATAAAAAGAGGCTAGCTGAGCGTTAGCATTCATGGTTCCCACTCCCCTGTGATGGACTGTAGCCTCATACTGTAGGCTGAAATAAACCCCTCTTTTCTTAAGTTGCTCTGGTCAGGTATTTGGTCATAGCAATGAAAAGGAACCAATACAGATAATTAATGCCTTTTATTTTCAACAAGGGACTAGCTACCCCAGGAATCTTGACCCCTTTTAACCTCTCCAAGTATCTATTTCCCATTCCATTTTCCGGTTTCCACTATGAATTGAGACAGCAGGAGGTCATCACCACAAGGTATGCTGATGCTGGTGCTGAGCCTTGACTTTCCTAGCTTCCAGAGTGTGAACTTAAACAAACCTCCATTCCTTATAAATCCCCCAGTCTCAAGTATTTGTTTAGACAAAGAGACTTGGGGCAGAGGATGAAGACGCTATGCCTGGTTTGCTCTGAGCCTGGCATGCAGTGCTGCTTTGCTCATGACAGGAAGCTGGTGACTCTTTCCAACCCCTATTCCTTGTCTCCTCGTAGCGTTCTTAAAGCGAGGTATGATCATTTTTCCTTCTAGAGAATCAAGCCTTAGGGTGGTGCATGGTTTTGCCTAGGAGTAAGGAGCAAAGCTATGAGCTTTGCCTTATGCTATAGGATAAGAGTTTGTGATGCTTTCAGATGAAATGACAACAGAGAGTAGTGGGCTAGAAGCCAGAGGACCTGTGTGATGTGATTCCTGATTTTGATCCTGATCCCTTACCTGATCCTGATCAACTTACCACACCATGTGGGTGTGTGTGGATGAAGAAAGCTCACTGAGTGTATATTAGCTCACAAGCACCCAGGCAGTTCTTCAGGAAATGACTAGTCTTCCTGCAGGCCTTCCCATGACTCTGCTGGTCAGTGTGTCAAACTCCCCCAGTGAGAAGTGAGAGGTGCTATCTGGTTGGTAGATACTCCTTCCAGCACAGGATCCTCTTCTGTGAATATACTGGCCATGGTCCTAAGAGACAGGAATAGGAGACAGGTGGGTGGGCACTGATGGGGTCCTATGGAGGCCACCAGACCACTGCACAGTATGTGTACTGTGTTGCATTCTTGTGAGGCAAAGGCTGAAACTCTAAAGGGTTCAAATGGGAATTAGAAGGAGTAAGAGAAGGAACGCTTGGAGTGGGGGCTTGGTCCCTCAGCCACAGCGCAGCCTAGGCTTCCTCAGTTATAGGCTGAGAGGTTGCCCCGATGATGTCCTACAAACCTATTTCACAGACAGCATTAATTAAAGCTAGTAAAAATGATGACAGAAAGGAAACTGAATCTAAAGTCAAGAAAATGATAATTGAAACAATATGCTATGGCACCAGTTTGTTGGCCAGCCAGAGTTACATTCCATGCCCATGTTGGCCTGTATGTATCCATGATGCCTTCCCCATTCAGCCTCCCCTTTAACCTTTCCCCCACTCATACCTTTTCCCCTCCTCCTTCTCTGGCATCCTTAAACAATACAGCCATGGCCTCTCCTATACCCTCCTCAGATCCTGTGTGTCTTCTCCCTCAGTGTTCACTCTCATGGTCTCCCAACACCAGTGGCTATTGGTTGCCTGAGAAGAGAATAACTCTGCCTCAGTGCCCTTTGCATTCCACAGATATTACCATGTCAGCAAAGGGGAAGAACATGGTACCCTTCCACGCTAAAACAGCCTTGGAGAAGTATCCTACAATAAGCACTGTATGGAATGATTCTGAATGGTATAGGTTAACATGGTTTATTTATAAATTTGTATCATTGTTTATTAAAATGACCATGTCAAACATATTATCAGATAGAAGCAATTATATCTTAAGTAATAATAATAAAGTGGGTGCATTCAAAATGATATTAGTAAAAAGAACAGGAATAAATAACATGTAAATTGTATGTAAACATGCTAAAATCCTGCCAAGGTAATATGGGAATGACAGAAATGTTGGGTCACTGTCTCAGGGGCTCTAAAATAAAACCTCACATCTCAGAGGATGGAGTTTCTGCTGCAACAAGCCCATCAAGTCCATATGAGAATTCAGAAATTCCTTTCATTAACACATCTTTGGTTCATTTTTTTATTGTTAATATTCTTTTAAAAGAAATACCAACCACACTCCCATGAGAAGTCAAACAAAAGAACATGTTGCATGAACTTGATAGTCAGGCCCCATGCTAAAGCCCTTTCTTCCCAAGCCTGGGTGGTGGGGTGACTGTCCTTGTCTAATGTCAGAGCTCAGGAAGGGGTGGGGTAAGGCATCAAACATTATTGGCCTGCCTTCATAGGTCATACCACTTTTTTTCTCATTTTTCTGCAGGGGCTGTGAAGACTCTTTAAAATCTATGACTTGAATTAAGGGTATTTTAATTTCTTTCCATGCCCTTTGAAAAATAAAATTGAACTCATATTTTTCTGGGGCTGGCTGATTCCTTTAATTCTCTGAGGCATTTTAATTAGCATCAATTCCATGTGTTCCAAGAAAATGAATTTTTATTTCAAATGGTTTGGGAGCCTCTGGGAGGAAGAAAAGCAAAACAAAAAAAAAAAAAAAAAAAAAGAAAGGAAAAGAAAAGAAAAGAAACATACTATCACATGAAATGATCAACATTCAAAACTTTTAGTTTAAAAATATAACATCATAAGTGAGTACTAAATTAAGCAGTCAGAGTACTGTGAAATATTAAAACTATATGGCAATGGCAGGGACAAACACTGGAGAAAAGCAGTCAAAAGCCTCCTCCAGCATCCATGACCCTGAGTGGCACTGTCAGGGATCCCCCTTTAATATGGAAATTGGCAATTTTCTGAGGTCTCTGAATGCATGGTCTTCTCCTTTATGGCAGAAAGTTTACTTGTAGCAGACCAACTTTCCTTGAGCGATGCTGTAATTCAACAACAGTCCTGTTGCAACCAGGGCCTTGTTGTCATTCCCAAAGCCAGTAGGGCCACCAATGCTCATCTGAGGTCTTGAAGTGACTTAACATTAAGTCTGAGACTGATTATAAAACCTTAAGCAGGACTGGAGAGATGGTTTAGTGATTAAGGCGCTTTTCTGTGAAGCCTAAGGACCCAGGTTCGATTCCCAAGGACCCACATAAGCCAGATGCACAAGGCGGCACATGTGTCTGGAGTTTGTTTCCAGTGGCTGCAGGCCCTGGTGCACCCATTCTCTCTTTATATCTGCCTCTTCCTCTCTCTCTCTCTCTCCCTCTCTCTAGGGATATATGTCAGCTAAGTAACTTTTAATTTGGGATGTTTGGCATGAGAACCTCAGGGAATATGGTCAAGTAATCTGAAGTATCAAAATAGAGACATGGCCACATGAAAAGACAGGTCCAGAGACGACACTCCCCACATGGTAGTCATTCATGTAGAACCCTCAGGACAAAAGTCCATGTTACAAGTTTATCTATTCCACCACCCTGTTCATCATCACTGACTCTAACATCTTGTCATTCTTAACAGGGTAAAAATTATGTTATGATATTTGGAAGAGACTGAATGAATCAGAAAGAAACTGATACATTTTGTTTATAAAATCTTTAAGTCTCCTGTGGAACTAAGGTCAGTGGCTCCCTCTCATAACACAGTCAGAAAAATCTACTTAAGGTTTTGTTGTTGTTGTTATTTTAAAATAACAACAACAGGGAAATGGAACCAGCCTAGATGTCCCTCAACTGATGAGTGGATAATGAAGATATGGCACATTTATACAATGGAGTTTTACTCAGCAGTAAAGAGAAATGAAGTTATGAAATTTGCAGAAAAGTGGATGGATCTGGAAAGAATTATACTAAGTGAGGTAACCCAGGCCCAGAAAGCCAAGCGCCACATGTTCTCCCTCATATGTGTATCTTAGCTAGAGATGATTGGGTTTCTGTGTGAGAAGGAAAAAACTCAGTAGCAGAGGCCAGTAAGTTAAAAAAGGAGATAGAAAGGGAAGAGAAAGAAAGGGAGGAGAGCTTTTATTAGGTTGGTATTGTATATATGTAAGTAGAAAGATTGAGATGGGGAGGGGATATGATGGAGAATGGAATTTCAAAGGGGAAAGGGGGGAGGGTAATACCATGGGATTTTTTTTGTTATCATGGAAAATATTAATAAAAATGGAGAAAAAAAATAAAAAAAATAAAATAACAACAACAAGAAAACCTTAAGTTACTTAGCTGACATATATCCCTAGAGAATGGAGAATTTGTCAGTGGAGGATTTTTAACACAGGTGGTTTTGGTGCCATTAGTAGAGTTTATCATTATTTCACTCCTACCTCAGCATCACACATTTCCTACCTTACCTAATCATTAGCATCAGGCCTTGTGTGACTGTGAATGCCATCCCGGTTCAGTTACAAACACCTCCAACTCTCTCAGCAGGTAGAGATTTTTGCCTTTGCTGACTATGAGCATCGTTCACACCGTACCAAAATTTCTGCACATAATTGGAAAGAGTGAGTGATTACAAGTGAACACCTATCTTTTGGGACCGTGTTAGTAACCATCAACAGGCATCTATGTCCCTTTAGTGCTACGTGTTTTCCAAGGACAGTGCCAGTCACTGCTTCAAGGACTTGGAAGTAACTGAGTGACAAGCCGGCCTCCACTTGGCACTGAGTGGCTGTTTGCAGTGGGCTCTTGTTTCTAATGGTTGTGCGGTTTTGTCAAGCTGCTCTCCTAGGAGATAAGGCAAAATGGGCAGGAAAGGAAATCTAAGGACACTGGATGATGATTTTGCTGGCTTCCTGGAAGAACTGGAAAAAAGTGCTTTTCTAGTTCTCTGGGAAAGTAATTTGATTTTACCATATCACTGCAGAATCCCAGCTCCGGGTTCTCTGCTTTGCCGTCCTCAGGTGTCCTGCTTCTGCAGTCTCATTTTCCCTACAGTGTCCAGAGCTTTCACAAGCTCTCCAGCTCCCTATTCAGCCCAGAGTTCCTTCCAACACGCTTGTTGTTTTTTCTCTCCGTTTCTCTTTGTTGTTCAAGCCAGTGCTATTTAGTGAAAATATTCTCTGCTGAAAAGGTTCCCAGGTTTCTGATAAAAACAAGTTGACACTAATGGCTGTAGTACATTAAATCTCCCAGGAGCTTCTGTGACATAGGAAGACAAACGTCATTGCTGGCAAGGGTGAAGTGCTGATGGTGGCGCCTATGGCGCTTGTGATGGGGTGTTGGGAGAGTATTGGGCAGAATTTTTGCTCTATACCACACCTCAGTTGGATAGACTACCTCATTTTCATGAGGCTTCTTGTCAGTGGTACAGGTGAGTTTGCTGCGTTGTGAGTCATTACCATGTCAGCTAGGAGCAGAGAGAGAGAGAGAGCCATCAGACTCTCCCATGAAAATGTCCAAAGCTAGAGTGAAGCTTGATCATAGCCCCAAAGTCTTGATCCAGAATTAGTCTTGTTCTATCTCACAAAAATGCCTGTGGGACAGACTCTTAATATTGGCTAGGAGGATGTACTGAGGGATGATAAGAAAAGAGGGCATTTTTTTTTTTTCATCCCTCTTAGACTTGGAGTTCTGTCAGGACAAGCACGAAGTGAGAAAAGGAGTGTGGGAGGACCATAGTCTTCGTGGCATTCTAGACCTTGCTGGGCCTTTGACTTGTGAGGAGGCAAGTTTCTGGTTAAAATGGATAGGTGCAGTATAGCTCCGTTATCTGAATGTTGGCTGTGGGTGGTGTGGGTGGGCGGGCAGGCTAAGCTCTCAGACTCCTCCCAGCTACAACATTGAACACAATATTACAGATTGTTTCAGATGAGTGGATACTTTTAAAAATACTTGTAATATACCAGGGATTTTACATGTTTCTCTCACATGATTACAATCTTATTTCTTTCACTTCATACGTGAAGATGAGTGTCAGAGGATTTGGGTGATGTGTCTAAGATTATGAAGAAGTGCTGAGGTTGGGGAATAGAGGACCCATCAGTCACCCTGTAGTCCCTTCCTCTTTGATTTATCTTTGACCTAAGAGATACAGTGATGCCCTGGTCCTGACTTTCTGCCCTCTTTGCTGAATCCACCGCAACTGTACGTAGGGCTGCTGTTTTTCTTGCAATCATCACTAATACCTATGGAAGCTGATATTTTTCAGCCCTTATTATGTTTCTCTGAAAAGCTTACAATCATGTTGAGTTAAGACAGGATAAGATGCCACATTTACATAAAACCATATAAATTATTCAGATAGATATATAGTTGTGTATGAAGTTTTGTTGTGCTCACTCCATGTGGGTTCAGGTTTTAAATGGAAGTAGATGGGGTGGGTCATGGTGCTCACATATAACCACCTCTTCCCAGCTCTACTTGATTACAGTGCAATTACAGGGCTGGAAGGTGTTGGTATTAAAACTTACAGATGGGATCCATTGAATAATTTGTATAGTTGTACATTTTTATTGTCACAGGTGGTTGAGGTTTTCAGGAAGTGATTTAAGATCAAGAGATAAAGAATGTAATTATTTCCTAAAATGCAAATGGGCAGCTTTGATTACTTTGGCTGTGAGTCCTCCTATTTTTGTTCTGCATCTAAAATACAATGAAACTTTATTTCTGCTATTCCTCTCAGAGAAATGAATTTCCTAAATGTTTAGCACAATGGAGTGATACAAGACATCGGAGAGAACATTGCAGAGAAAACAGCATTGGGGAGATAATATAAGCTGAATAAATTTGTCTATTCAGCATACTGGCCAATAATGGTGAGGGTGGAGAGTGAGGAAGCATAACTCAGGAGATGTTTTATTTTGTGCACATGTGTGAAATAACCAGGAATTTTAGGAGCACTACTGAGCAGACCACATTATGCATCAGCTCAGGTGGGCACTCACTCCTGCACAGTGGCGGATGCCTACTTCTGCAGACTCCCTTCAGTTTTACAACTACACTGGGCTTCTACCATCCGGTTGTTATTTTTCTCCTAACTTCTGCAAAGATGGTACAATCTGCAAAGTTAGAATAAGCCTTTCCACACCATTAAATTTTAACATTTCACATTTCCAAGTATTTGGCTACTAACACAGCATTACTTTTAATGAGAAATCTCAAAGCTGATTTCTCGCCAGCTGTCACTGTTGAATTGTTTGACGTTAAATCCTTCAGCAAGACTGAAAGACGGAGAAAGAGCAATAAAGTGACATTAATGACTTAATCAAAATATGTTTGCTTGGAAATGTATAGACACTGAATATTTACTATTTTCAAAGCAGTAATTTTTTTTTGCTAGAGATTTTGCTCATTCCCTGACTGTAAAAGCAATTATTAATTACTCAAAAACATGTAATTTTCCCTTGCTAGAGTTTACAAATTTATAATAGACATGAAATCTCTGGGCTGGAGAGATTGCTTAGCAGTTAAGGCACTTGCCTGCAAAGTCTAACAACCTGAGTTCAGTTCCCCAGTACCCACATAAACCAGATGTACAAAGTGGCACATGTGTCTGGAGTTTGCAGTGGCTGGACACCCTGGCATGCCCATCCTCCCTGCCTGTTTCTCTTCTCTCTCTCTCTCTCTCTCTGCTTACAAATAAATTAATTAATTTAAAAAATCCCTTGTCTTCCTCTCATTGGGATGCCAAACAGTTTTTTTTATCTGATTTATTAATCCATATACTGTGCTTCTAAAAGTATTTTTACTCTTATTCTGTTTGAACTCATTAGAAATTTGAATACACTTTTAGAAGAAGAGGTCAGAGTTTAAATACCCAGACATATTATAAATCCTGTATGAAACCACAGAACTACTACATTTAAAATGAGATCTCACTTGACACCCAGCCTCAAGAGTTACTTGTCAGAGCAAAGAGCCTTGGTAATGGGTATGCAAATGCTACAGCCCAAGGAAGGACATAAGAATATGCATCAGTTTTACTCAACTGTAATTTTCTCCTGGGGTTGATTTAAAAGTAAATAGAAGGATGAGGGAGGCTTGGTTGCTGGCTCTTGCAGAGCTCTCCGGGAAAGTTCAGTGTTAGTTTGCAGGGGTGCTATAATAAATCACTATGAACAGGGTGGCTTAAAACTTTATTCTGTAACAGTTATGGAGACGATGACTATGGCATCAAGATGTTGAGACTGCTGGGGCATCTCCCCGCGAGGGCTGGGGACAGTTCTTCCATGCCTCCCTCAGGTGCTGGTGGTGTCAGCTGTGGTTGTGTTACTTCAGTCTCTCTCTACCTTCACCTGGCTGCGTGCGTGTGTGTGTGTGATTTTAAAAAGTTTCCATTATGTTTCACTGAGATATTTTGAAACAGAATTTGTTTTTGTTGATTTTCCTCTTCCCCCTCTTTTTCTGCACCCTAGTCTCTCTCACTTGTACCCTTCTACCTGCTCCCCAAGTGTTTCTTTGATGCGTTTCTTGTTAAAAGCATTTGTTTAATTCAGGGTCCATCTGGATAATCTAGGATGGTTTTGTTTCTGGATCCTTACTTTAAATACATTTTACTAAGTAAAGACACATTCACAGGGGCTTCAATGTGAGCATATCTTTTTGGGAGTCACTGTTTCACCAGACTCCTGCTGTCATCTCCTTTGTTGTGAGCTGTGTCACCTGCATTTGCAGGGAAGTGAGAAAGCCCATTTTTAACTTGATGTATTTCTGCTACAGAATTCCTTTCAGTATAAAGGCTATGGGTTCAACTAGAACTGGCCCACCAGATTTCGTCTGCGTAGCAACTCTAAAGAAAATGGCCATCACTAGGCCAACACCCGAGCCAAGAGTGAACTTAGGAGCCTGGGTCCATTTCTGCAGGCCAGCCTCTGGGTCATCCAGTTAGGAGATGCTTCTGAGAAAAAGCGCCAGCCCATTGCCCTCATGACCTTGTTTCTCTGGCGGTGGATGGTTGGAGTGTGTCATTGCCTGTTTAAAGTCTAGTGGTGCTGGTTTGTGGACCATGCCCTGTATTTCTCCCTCCTTGTAGGTGGTCAATGGAAAAGCTTTCCCTCTAGCTACTTCTAGACACACTTCCATGTACTCTTTAAACACACACACACAAAAAACTCATTTAGTTGCTTAGTTGCATGTATGCACGCATGTGTGTGTTTGTGTGTGTGTGTGTGTGTGTGGATAAGTGTGCCAGATCCTCTTCCTATTGAAAATGAACCAGACACTTGTGCCACTTTTTGCATCCTGCTTATGTGGGTGGCTTGGGAATTGAACCTGAGCCAGCAGGCTTTGCAAGTAAGCATTTTTAACCAATGAGCCAGTTCCCAAGGCTACTATGCATACTTTTTATCACTCTCTCCAAATCACCATCTTTTGTAATTATCCTATCTTTTCTTTCTTTCCTTCCTTTCTTAACCTTTTCTGTTTTCTTTCCTCTTTCTTTTCCCCTTATCTTTCTTTCCTCCCTTTTCTCCTCCTTTCCTCCCTTCCTTTCCTTCTCTTTCCGTCCTCACCATGCATCTCCTTGAGTTCTTATGTTGGAAAATCTAGCCCACTTTATGTACCCTGTTAATACCTCTTTTTTTGTTGTTGTTGTTGCTGGAAATCGCTCTCTTCTTGGCTTTCCACAGAACCTTCTTTTGCTATTTCCCTCCTCAGCCCTTCCCTGCCCACCCTTTTGGGGTGTGCCCCATTGAAAGCACTCTGGACTTGGACTGTATCAAGGCATTGCAGTTACCCTCTGTGTCTCAATGTAAAGCTACATCCTCATCTACTTATTAACATCAGACAGTATCCAAGGTAGACACATTTTCCTCAAGCAAAGAAAATGATTTAAAATGTTATTTTCAGCATTCATTTTTAAACTTTAAAGATAGAAGGGGAGACACTGCAATTCTCTTAACATACCTTCCAGACATAACCTTATGATAGGAAAATAGAAATCTGATCTACAGTCACTTTCTTTTGTTCTCTTTAACGTACTTCTGATTGGCTAGCCTCCCCCATGCCACTGAGAACCCAGGCTGAGTGTATGGACACACAGTCCTGCCTTTGGTAGGGTAATATCACACTCATATTATCGAAAAGGCAATAGAGAAATTTTCAATCCCTGGCTTGTCTGAAGAACAGACTCTTCTTTCATCAAAGGACGTATCGCCTGTGCCCCCTCCAGCAACCCCACAGATGGAGCTTCAGCTAAAGCCCAGGTGCTATAGGTGTTCTAACGTGGTGAGTGTCATCAGGGGAAAGACTGCTGTACTGTAGCAGCACATCACAGAGTCTGAAGTAAAGGTATCTAATGGTACCAGTGCCCGGAGTTCACAGTAACCACTCTACTGTCTTTGTGCCCCTGATGCTCCTAGAGAATTGGCCCCACAGTCATTGTTGGTAGCTTTTATGCTGCCCCTTGTGGTCAGGATGTGACACTTCAAGTCCTTGTAGAAGGCAAAATAAAGGCGAGGTTACAGGAAGCCTTTTGGAAAAAGGGCAGCCGGTGTGCTGGTGCCAAAGGCAGCTTTCACTAATGATGCCCAGGGTTACTAGTTACAAGTCCTTTAACCACTTTGTGGCTAGGATTTTTATGAGAATATTGTGAATGAATACATACTCCTAGTATATATGTAAGTGCTCACTTGCTATTGTGAATTCCTGTCTTTCCCACGCTCCCCAGCTCCCTTCCCTGCCAATGGGCAAATGTTGCTTTATGCTGCCATAGATTTAACTTGGTTTGTTATTTTTTCACAGCCAGTACTAGTAATATTCATACTGGCTACGAATGGATACTGGATATGCACCTGCTAAGCTATTCAAATATGTGAGTGGACATTAAGAGTTTAGATACATCCTGTGGGAATTCAGAAAAAGCTGAACCACCAGAATGTTTCAGGTTGGTCATACCCTGATGTTACTCCAAAGTTGGGGAATTCTTACATGTCTATGAGGTTCTCATAATTTCTTTGTGTATCTACATTTGTCTTTTGTCAACCCCCCTTCCCATGTGTTCAAGGTGCATTGAGTAATAAGCAACCCCCAAATATCAAAGATATACTAGAATAACAGTGTGTTGCTCTTGCCAACCTTGATGTAAGTTATTCATTTTTCTTTACCAGCTTCCTCCCGAGGCATGGCTCGGGGATTGAAGTGCTTCCATCTTGTCACTACATCATCTGCAGCATGTGGCCCCAAAAGGGGTCAGAATCATGGAAAAGGCACATATGAAACAGCTCACTTATGCTCTCATTGGCTGTAACCAGTCAAGTGGCTCTGATTAGATACAGCGTAGTCTGGACATGAAAAGCACCAGGCTGTTTGGTGACTCTGGACTGTCTTCAGCCATCGGTAAAGTCTTCCAAGACTGAGGACCGATCAACTGTGGGCTGTGTTTTGGGGACAAGAGTTATACTGCTCTCAGGCATCATTTCAGCCTGCTGAAAGCTTGTCATTGTCTTAGCTCCCTGTAATGACTGAGCAGGCTGCTTCAGGCCCCTGGAAAACAGAGAAGAGGGTATGTGAAGGGACATTTTTCAAAGAAGTTTGCCTCTGATTTCAAGTGGAACCTTTAAAAATCTTACTGTGCACCACACAGCAACATTTCCCATAAGCACATGGTGACTTCATGATCAGATACAATAACAATTCAACTGAAGGTCGTTGTCTTTACATGACCCATACAGCTCCTTAGTTACTACACATTACTAAAGATATTAATATGAGGGCCTGGTGAACAGGTATCTCAGTATCATTCAGGTCGCGATGGAAGTACCTTGGAAATGAAGCCCTTAATTTGCAATTCAGAATGGCATCTGCAAAAGTCGAATGCTCACAAACTGGCTAGTGGTTGAAAACATTGAAGTCAAACAGGGTGGAATCTTGTATCATAGGTCCAAAGCTTATTGTGTGGTAATTTACCCAGACCTTTTCCCTCTCAACTTCCTTGTCTGTCAGTTAATATTGGTTTGTGTTGTCAAAATCTGAAAGAAAGTATGAAAAGCACGCTGTTCCTTGCCTACAGAAGAATAGCTGCTCAGTGAAAGGCAGCCATCAGCCCTTTACTGGTAGAACGCTTGTGGCCTGCCCTCACCTATAGCACCTGGGATTTAGCTGAAGCTCCATCTGTGGGGTTGCTGGAGGGGGCACAGGCGATACGTCCTTTGATGAAAGAAGAGTCTGTTCTTCAGACAAGCCAGGGATTGAAAATTTCTCTATTGCCTTTTGGATAAGTGTCACCTAAAAGTCCATTATTAAAGGCTTAGTCCCAAGACTATGGTGCTATTGGGAGATGGTAAAATCTCTAAGAGACGGGCCCTAGTGGGGGATATTGTTGAGGTCTTTGAGATCATGTTCTTGAGGGGATAATGGGATTTAAACTCCTTCCTCTTTCCCTCCTTGGCTTCTCAGATACCAGGTAAGCCATTTCCCTCTGCTAATGGCTCTTACCATTGTTTGCTTCCCTATTTTTCTTAAGAGGTCTAAAAGCCATAGATTTGTCCAGTCACAGACTGCAGCTTCCCAAGATGTGAGCCCAAACAGCCTTTTCTCTTAATAAGATGATTGTCTCAGCTATTTGTAATAGTAGCAGCCTGCTAACTAACCCTCCTTCATCCTGTCTTCTGCACTTTGTGCTGAAAAACCAAATGCATGATGCTTAGCTGCTCCAAGGGGAGTGGAGAGGAGGCCACACACCTTCAGTGTGCTTTCAGAAGAACCAGGAAGATACTGTCCACAATTTTCACTTAGATTCCTACACCTGCCATATTGTCTTCAATTTTTGTCATCACAGGTGTCCTGTGGCTTCTTTTAGAGATTGTTCATTTATCTTTCCATTATCAGGTGGGATAAATGAGTTTTGCATTTATGGATATTTTCAGTGTCCCTTTGAAGACTTCATTATAGATAAAAATCTCAGAATTCTAGCCATATTATATCAAATTCAATTTAAGGTTGCTCTTATGCCCAGCTCTGTGTGGATCAGCAGTGATAAAATACAAAGCACATTTCTAGGGGTTATATATTGTTTCTTTTGTTTCCCATGGTCTTGCTTCAGTTTAGATAATTGCATCTAATCCAAATGGGACAGGCATTTATGCAACACCTACTATATACTCCATCCCAGTTGATTTCTCATAGAGTTTCTGGACTAGTTGGAGGAAGAAGATAAACACGTAAAGAAAGGCTTCTCCATGTAAAAGTTACACAATGATAGATAACAGTGCCTGTCAGTAATTGAGAAACTCTGGTGTTCTGATCTCCAGAGTACTGGGGCACGATTGATGGAGAAGGTGGAGGGGAGCTTGAAAGCTGATTAGAACTTTATCTTCACCTTGTTCTTATCAGCAAACAAGGAGATGTCTGTTCACATTAAAAGCTGGTAAATTTAGCCAGAATGGAAGGAATTATACAGTTTAATCAAATATTGCCAACCTGTACATTTCCCTATCATGCAATTAGCAAGAAGGTCTTTCTCCTTACTGACTCTGGGTGATAAGGGCCAAATAGCACCCTTCAAAGGATGACCTGGATTCTTGTAAACACATCTTTGTCACTTGCTCCATTTTTCACAGAGCAACAGGCTGGGGGCCTGGAGGAAAAGATAAACTCTCTGAAGTGTGCCACCCACACTTGGAGGACCACTGTTCTCTGAACCAGAACTACCAGCGGCAAAAGTTGTGATTCCCTTCTCAGCACAAATGTCAGAAACTATGTAGGATTCTTTCTTTGGTGCCCCAAAGCATCACCCATCCAAGGAGAACTCTTGCCTTTCCCATCTCCCACCCCTAGGTCCACCAATCAGCCAGATGGTGGAGCCCTGTGGGCAGCTGTGCAAAGAGTAACAATCCTAGATAACACCCAGTGCCCATGGGTCTATTACAAAGAGAATAGTTATTTAAATGGAGCAAGGACTCCCAAACCAGGTGGGAATAAAGAGAGATGCTGTTGCTGAGAAGTAGAAACCAAAACAAAGCATGAAATCTTGGTGGTAACATAGAAGAAATTTTATTCCAGGGCAAAGGTGAGAATGGCTTTTAGGTAGAAGTGTTCTTGGGGCTGGGGAGATAGCTCAGTGCTTGGCTGAATTCAGATACAGAAGGCCCATATATATGATGGGCGCTATTGTGCACATTGGTAACTCCAGTGCTGGGGAGGCAGGGTCATGTGGATCCCTGGAGGTCATTGTCTAGACTGTCTAGACTAATTGATAAGCTCC
Organism: Dipus sagitta; assembly: GCA_036346955.1. Lineage (NCBI taxonomy): Eukaryota > Metazoa > Chordata > Mammalia > Rodentia > Dipodidae > Dipus > Dipus sagitta. The sequence goes on from CM070786.1 coordinate 32,093,397, forward strand.
AGGCCAGTTAGAGATCCTACCTCAAAAGAAGTAGGTAGCATTCCTGAGGATGGTGTACAAGTTTGTCTATGGATGCTACACATGTGCACGCCCGCACGTCCATCCACTTGCACTAGACTGTGCACATAGATGCACATGGAAACAGAAGAGGACATCTTGCAACATTTTCAGGTTTCAACTAGGAGGTCACAAACAGCAGTAAAAAAAATTTCGAGCTAGGGCTGGAGAGATGTCTCAGCAGCTAAGGCACTTGCCTGCAATGCCTAACAACCCTGATTTGATTTCCCAGCAGTCACGTAAAGCCAGATGCACAAAGTGGCGTGTGTGTCTGGAGTTTGTTTGCAGTGGCTAGAGGTCCTGCTGTACCCATTCTCTCTCCGTGTGTGTATGTGTGTGTGCCCCCCCTCCTTGCAAACAAATGAATAAAATATTAAAAAATAAAAATCAAAAATATTTTCAAATAAAAATTATTAGCTAAATACCAAGTTTCTCCAGTGGCTGATGTCTTTGCATTAACCCTCTTTAACACTGATGTCAGCTGTGTTACTAGTGTTAGTGAGCATCGCCTGCCTGACAGTGCCTGTACTTAGGACAGACCCTGGTGGAACATTAATCAAGGCTTTAATCCAGTCTTTTGCCCCAGATGCAAACATTGTCCAGAATGAAGACATCATAGCCCACATCCTTATACTCCTAGCCCTGTCATTAAAAGGGTTTGCAGAGGACACATATCTTGGTAGTTTGGGTGTATTTCATTATCACACAGGAATCTGTGTTCCCCAGTCCTGAGCTATAGATTCTCTTGCAAAAGTAGCGATCACATTTCCCCAGCTACAGCTTTCTGTCCTCTCTGCTTTAGAGTACAATGGTAGGTTTGGCTGCTCCCTCCTAGACTCTTGAGTATCTATTCTGGGGAAATTCCTAAGAGTTATCCACTGGTCACATGCTTGCTAAGCATATAATTTATGCCAGAACTTTGATGATGCAAACATTTGACCTGGGAAGGGAAGCTGGGTGGGACAATTACATTAGACTCCAGGACCAAAGACTGATAAAAAGAGGCAACAGGCCTCAGAGATACTTGGCATCATGTGTCCTTGGTGCATGGGCTGGCCTGCTTTCTCCAGCTGCCTGTCATCTGTGAGGGCCCAGTAAGAGACCCCAAAGGAAGGTCACCATAGGCCAGTGAGCTGCTGTGCTGTGCTGTGCAAAGTGGCCCCTGTAAGATGAAGTGAGACTCAAGGACCTAAGACGTGGTGGAATCTGGGTCAAGCACACGCTGCCTAGTAGAGGTGGGAACCTGCTTTGACCTGTAGAGTACAGCAGCTTCAGTGGGAAGTAGGAATGGTGGTTGACCATGCACGCAGCAGACCTTGCGGTTGCCTTAGATTCCCAGAGCTGTCTGTGAACATCTCCTCTTCTGCTTCCTTTTATTGACAGTCTGACTTAGCAACACACCTTTCAGACATGCACTCTCTGAGGGTCCATTTCTGGTCTGAAGAGAGGGTCTCCTCAGTAACCTGTGCCTTTCTTAATATGGTATTCCCCTAGAAACTTTCTCAGGTGACTTAACTCCTCAAGGAAGGCATAGATGGGACCAAGATGGGATTTCTTCTTGGGGATGTTGGCTGCTTGGGTTGCCTCAGACATGGGCCTCCTGACACCAAATAGAGCTAGTGCAGGACAGACATCTTACTGCTCCTGTGATCCTCTTGTTCTTTCAAGTAGAGGTGGAGCAGGATGGACATCTTACTCCTTCTGTGATCCTCCTGTCCTTCTGAGTAGAGCCGGAGCAGGACAGACATCTTACTCCTGTGATCCTCCTGTCCTTCCAAGTAGAGCTAGAGCAGGACAGACATCTTACTCCTTCTGTGATCCTCCTGTCCTCTCGAATAGAGCTAGAGAAGGATGGACATTTACTTCCTCTGTGATCCCCCTGTCATTCCGAGTAGGGCTATAGCAGGACAGACATCTTACTGATCTGTGTGCACCTCCTGTCCTTCCCATGTCCTGGAGGTAGGCACTACCCACAATACCACACTACCTAGTACTGCCTAGAATTCTAGGCGGTGACTTTTTTTCTTTTAGAAGTCAGGATCTCTTCAGGTTAGGACAGAAGGTGACGAGAGGGGCAATTATGTCCTCCAGGCATTACACCAGGCTGGACAGTGCACAAGGCCCTCATGTGAACATAATTTACACTGAAGTAACACTTACAAAACAAATCTTCATAAAAGCAAGAGAGCAAAATTTCACATTAGGTTTTAGAATTCTGTTGTGAAAACTATAATTAAAATCACAAAAGTGTGTTAATTTTATCTTACAGTATTTAACAAAAATTGTAATGCCATCTACAGTTTATACTTAAGCTTCAACAAGTGTTGAGCACTAGTGTTAAGCAGCAGGTGGAACATGTGGGTGGGAACTGACTTTGTAAGTGATCATTCAATTAATAACATGACAGCTGTCCTTTCGTTGCACACCCTTACATCTTTTGGGAATTGATGAGAATGATCTACCAAGACATGTGAATTCCCTTAATGAATGTTAGGACAACTGAAAAAGGAAAAGTCAGATAACAATGAGTAACCATCAGTCAGTTGCCCATTGCACAGTAAATAACCTAACCGTGGTCACACAGCAACCTAATTCAATGGAAGTTGGGTAATAATGGTGAAGGGGAGGGGATAAGAGGGGGCAATTTGGGGAATAAGCTAAAATACTTTACATACTTGTATGAAAAAGTCCCAAATGTAAAAACAAATAAGTAAGAATAGAGAACCTACTGCTGCAGCATTTCTGCAGAGCCCATAGATGGCTTCATGGACAAGTGTCCTTCTTTGTCCCTCCTTGTGTCCCTGTTATCTCCACCAAGGCTAGCATGTTGTGGAACTTAGAGCAAGGGAGCCCGTTTCTCAGTGCTCTGGAATGGACTTAGAACTTCCCAAACCAGTGACTCTCAAATTCTTGTCATTTGATTAACAATGTATTGTTAAACATAGACATAAAGAATGATAAATTGTGAAAGATTTAAGAGAGAGTAGAAATGAGAGTAGAAATAAAGCAAAAGAGCTCCCAAGTCCAGAGGGGACCCTCCACACCTGGGAAGGGTTCTAAGAAGGAAAATGTACATGGTGATTTGGATCATATCTTTTTATAACCTTAGAGATGTAAATTAGTCATTCCATTTGGATGAACCTCGTTACTAAGTTGAAATGTATATGGGGGCATGATTGGTTGGTGGGCCAGGAAGGAGTATGCAGACTTAGAAAGAGCTTGCCAAAGGTGGGCGGAGCCTATGAATAATTAAGGAAGAAGAAGCCAGAAACTGCTCCTCATCACCACCTTGAATCAGACTGGAGTTCTCTCCTAGTCTGTCCAGGGCACAGCAGATTTTATGTTCTTTTTGGCCTGTGTATCTAATCTGACTACCTGTGAAAGCTAATCTCTCCTGGTCTCTATTATACTCCCCTCCCAAGAGGTAACCCTATCTGGATTAAGGAAATGGAACAATGGCAACTCTAACTTTTCAAGATGAATAGGATTTCAGGGCATAGTAGTTTCCCTGGAGAGAGTCTGTCTCAAAACTTATGATGACAGTATGGTGTGTGATTTTGCAAGGAACGAGGCCTCACTTGGGCAAGATGAGCTGGATTCTTCTGGTGGCTTGGGCTCTTCAAGTGTGTGTCACACACCAAAGAAGAATTAAGGAATGTGGGCATGGAGATGAGGAGGGTAAAGGTAGACTTTGTTAAGCAAATATAGAAAAATACTCTGGAGAGAGTAGGAGGGTTCCCCAAAAGACAGATGGGCACATTGTTGGATCAGGAGCTTAAAGCTGATAGTATAAAGGGGAAAAATCCTCGAAGTGTCAGGGAACACATGGTTAGGATTTCTGTTGGCATCCATTGAAGAGAAAGGGAAAAGAGAAGGAGAAGTTAAGCTTTTTGAATTCGAACTAAGGAAAGCAGATAGGCTCTTCAAGGAGAGTCTGTGAGCACCTGCACTGAAGGAGGGCCATCTTGGGGTACAGTACACTATCTCCTTAAGGAGATAATCACTCCCACTGCTTCTTTATCATGTATGTAGGTGAGGGGTGGTCTTTTGACCAAATGAATGATTGACAGGCTCTGGTTAGGAGGAAGTGTCCCTTCCCTTTTCAATGTTACCAGGGAAACAGGAGGTGGGGTCCTTCCTTCAATGACTTCCAAACCTCATGTATGCCTACCTGCAACATTCCCTCCTCAAGAGTTAAGACCCTAAAATCTTTTAAGAAATGGGAAGAAACACCAGATAGAAACAGGGCATGGAGGAGTATTTAGGACCTCTGCTGTTCTTGACCTTCTGGCCTTGGAGGATGATTAAAGGGATAGAGGGAGTTAGATTGTTGTAGGAACATATAAGGATAGATTGAATGTAAATGAGAAGAGATAAAATTACACAAGGACTAATGATTGATAAGACACCTGGAGTCGCCACACATACCTTTTAATCCATGTTCTTTTGGGCCTGTGTCCCTAACCACCTACAAAAGGAGACTGCCTTGCTCTTAACTTCTATCACTGTCTCTTGGACTTTTGGGGTGTTCACACATCTCTTAGATTCTTCCCCACCTTTGCCAAATGCAAGGTGTCTCTGGATCCATTCTCTTCTCCCTACATCATCCTAAACTGTGCTCATTGCCGAAGGAGTCCAATGTCTCAGCTACTCTTTGACCGACAAGAAGGACTCTGGGGAAGAGATTTTCAAAGTGGCTTCTCAGGAGATAGTGTCCTTCCCCTTCCCCATAGTTGAGTGCAGCCTTCCTTGGTCCTGAAAGCACAGGATCTACTGGATCTGACATCAGCATGTCCTCCCAGTGCAGCTGTGTCCTCACTGTACTAGGGGAAGGAAGCATTACCGCTTGTCTCATTAGCTAGCAACCACTGGTGTGGAGTTGTTGAAGCCCATAGACAGAGTAGAGTTGATCTCCTCACCACTCCTCTTGGGGCAGACCAGGAGAGTACGGGAGACATATTGCTGTCCGATCAGCTTGCCCTGTCACTGCATAGGAATTGATTCTGTCTGGGGATTAATTAAATGATTTTGTTCTCTGTCTTTCCACTTCCACAAGACCACGAGGGTATAGTTATCCATTTCTCAGTTCAATAGCTATGAGAAAGGAGACTCAGAAGAGCTAAGGGGCTTTTCTAATTCAGTGGGTAGGTAATACAGGAGACCAATCTAGGCCAGTTCCATTCTTGTCCTTCTCTCTGTATTGGAGCAGGGCAGGCCTAACAATGGACCCCCTCAAGGAAACTGACCTGTTGTGTTTCAGGCGTTATGTATCCTTCTTCCAGCCAGAGAAAATATAGAATTTAAGCTTTCACAGAGCATCTCCTTCTGAAATGCTAACATCCGCTCTTCTAATAATCATGCAGATGTAGGTAGGATCATCTTATTATCCAGCCCAGAAGCTGACAACTGGCTATTTCAAATATTCAGCGAGAACTGGTATGGTGAAATTAGAGCTTGTAGTATAAGATATGTGTGCTCTTTATAGTCTTGGACTTTAGCACTTATAATATGTTATGTGTAACTATGTGTTCTGAAATCGGTCTCCATCCTAATTTACCAAACAATAGAGAGAAAGTTCTTTAGGGATTTCTGGACCCAGTGGGATGTGGGCATACTGCCATGGTGGCTGTAGGGCTGACTGCCTGTTCCCTGTGCATTTCAGTCTTCATTGTCAGTCAGTGTAATGCTGTCCCTGCAATTAAGAGGCCCTTCTCCGCTGGCAGGGATCATGCTTCCAAGTGTAATCACCATTTCCTCTTTGAACGTAGGCTTCCCAGTTCCACCACTGATCGGTCATTCCTTCTGCTGATGTCATGAGAGCCTTCATCAGACTTCCCCAGTCCATGGTTTTCAAGGTTATTTCTGCCAATTTTGTGCTAGATTCTACTGAAACACTGTGTTACTTTAAAAGGCTGGCAATTTAAAAGAGTATCACCATGAACCAAAGAATCCATAAATAGATGACCATTCTATCTTACTGTTTGTTCATGAGTCACAGTTGAAAATATGAATTCTTTCTAAGCTCGTGCCTGCTTTGGTGTGTCAAGGCTTCTTTGTGCTTTTTGATCAGGATGAACTTCTTGATTTCCAGATGGACATTAAAACTACCAATACCTTCCTTAGACAGTTGCCCACTTCCTGATCTTTAACACAGGGTATTCCAAAGTTCAGGAAGGAGCCCTTCCAATAGAGAAAGGGCAGTGCTTTTGGTGCAGCAGTCTTTTGGCATCAGCAAAGTGGGAAATTCAAACACCAATCACCATGGGACATCATGTTATTGAATTAAGAAACTCGTTTCTTCCTGTCTGTAGAAAGGAGAGAACTTTGACTCCAAGGTCAGGACTTTGCTGTTCCTTTCAAAGCTCTTTCATTTGCTCTGTATTGTTAGAGAAAGCCAAAATCCAAATGCTCTGAAAGAATTCCTTGGACGGTAGATATGTTGCTGCAAGCACTGGTATCATTACTATCGTATCCTGTTACAGATTCAGGGAAGCAGAGGCTCCTCAAGTTCAAGGCCTCATGGGCATGCAGGGGGTGAGGGTTTAGACTTTTAGCTCCCAGGCTTGGCTGCTCTTGGCTACATCTTCACCTCTGGGTGACTGGGCCTGATGTCAGCCTCTGGGAAGTGGAGTGTTGACTTTTCTTCCTACTTCTGCTTAGCCTCAAGCCAGGTAGGGCTTGTACTTTGACTCCTAAAAAAAAAAAAAAAAAAACCAGAAACAAAAAACAAGTGAGTTTGTTTTCAATATCATCGCCCAGTTTCCAGGTTGGGTATATAGACTTCCCAGGGTGGGTTGTCCAGACAGTACTCCAAGAAGAATTCTGGGCTCCTTAGTTCCCTCTCTTAATCTCCAGGGAGTAAAATGCGCATTGCATTCACTGTTTCCTGTGCACCACCACATGATTCCCGTGTGGTGGGCTTTCGTATTATCCTATGTGGGACAGTGATTCTCTCAGAGATGCTCAGCAGTATCCCTCAGCCCCTGGGTGACATTTCTCTTTTTATACTTTGAATTTTCTTCCTGACCCCGCATTCTTGCTCCTCCTGTTCAGTCTTGTTGACCCTCTCTTCCCTTTCCAAGTGAAATGGTCTGTCATTGTTCATGTCCTCTGGCCAGGGCCTCCAGGGAATGCCAAAGGCCTCATGTAAATGGGCTAAGAGAGTCTCTTTATTTGCTATGCAAGTCAGAGAGACTGTCACTCCAGTGGAAACATGACCCACCAGGACAAGGCACGAGGGGAGACCCTTAATCAGGAACAAAAAAAAAAATCCTAATTAGGCCTGAGGCAAGATGCATCAGCTGAACAAAGTGCCCCATTTCCATAGATGAGACACCCTCTTCTGTGGAGTTATGACCCATCTCTGATTCAATAGCACATCAGTCCATAAGAGCTTGTTCCCTATCTGTACACCATGTGTTCCTGGGACCTATAACAAGAGAAGAATTTACTTGACCCTTCATGGTGTCAAAGACTTTGAAGAGACAAACTATTTGTGTTTGGCCCAGCAGCAGAACGTCATAGTCATGGCACAAGTGCTCATTATGCACAATGTCATCTAATGCTTACAGTGCTCCTGGAAGTTACACCTACTCTACAGTGAAGAAACAGGTGAGTGCAATACAAGGAACTTGACCAAAGCCATATAGCAAGAGCTACAGGCTGACCCTTGAGTCTGTACTCCAGCCTTCTCATAATAGAAAGTTACAGACTAAGTGTGAAAATGCTAAGTAGCACTGATAGGACTCAGCTGAAAACTCCAGTGAAAGTAATGGAAGGAACTCCTCGTTTGGCTTAATCCAGTGTCTTTTGAAGTAAAACTCACATTCATGTCTTGTATTAAAAGAGGAGCAAGAGACAGTCTGATACCATTTTCATTGCTATTCTACAAAGGGGTGAAAAAGAAAAGAGAAAGCGTTCTTTAGCTACTTGTCTTCTGAGAGATGCCAGGAGCACATTATTTTTGGAACTTATTTTGGTTTTGAGGTCCCAGATGAAATGAGGATCCAGTGAAGAGGAGCAATATTAAACACGTTTTTCATTTCACTCCAAATAATTACTTTTCTCCTAAATTTTCAAGAACAGCATATGCGCTTATAAAGGCCACAGTGATGAAGGTCCTTCTAATTTACAGGAGTGTGTCTTCATGGGGAAATCGCAGTGGGCTAATGGTGTAGATGCCAACAACCACACAATGCGCATTATAGCAATGGCATGATGTCCCTGATGAACCCAGTGCAAGGGACCGAGTTGTCAGTCCTGTTACCTGCTGTGGGTGAACCTGAAGCGTGCATTCACTCTTAACCCAGCCTCTCATGGGTGAGCACAGTCCAGGGGAAATGCCCAGGCAGATGAACCTGATGGAGACTGTGGTCAGAAGAGCAGACATGCCGCCCTGTAGGGCTCCAGGCAAATCCTGTCTGTCCACACTGTGGAAGAGTACATTTGAAAATATCTCTCTGCTTTGCAAATGTGCCTTTAGAGACAGAGCCTGAGGAAAACACACCATGAAAGTTCCTCTACTGCTGATTTTCATTTAACCAAACTGATGTGTGAATGCTTATTACAGAAAATAGTTGGTAATCTGTTTGTAGTAATTTCCTGGAGAGGCCCTAAGAAGCCACAGCTTTCGTGTTCTGGGGAGTCGCTCCTGCCAGCTCGCAGGAGCCAATTGTTAAATAGTCTGACTTTTTTATGTCAATTGCTGGATTTTTTTTTTTTACTCAGTTGGTGGCTTAAAATTGGTCATTTTAAGACCATGGAAATCAACAGACACTACAAATTGGTTTCTGCCTCCACCAGTCCCCGTCGCCATACTAGCACAACACTGTTCCCAGGTGATAGTCAGTCTAGAATATCCAGCAGCAACAGTCCTAGGAGTACACCCCATGGGTCTCTGGAGACCTCTAAACCATAGGTGGACCACAGGGTGCCTGCACGTGTGGTGGTGGCCATAATTCATCCACATGGTGGCCACAGGACTCTTGGATCTTTACTTCAGCTGCAGGATGACAGCTGTTTCTAAATTCTCACAGCCAGGACTTTTCTCACGACCCTCTTCTGGGTTTCCACCTCAGGGCTGCACCTTCTGACTACCTTGGTAGGGACACCCTTCTCTCCTGCCTCGATGTTGGCGTAAGCATGGTCCTTCTTGCCACTCTTCTTGCTGTGTGTCTATACCATTCACACAGGTGGGAAGTGGCGCTCAGGGGTAGGGTTTTAGTGGGATCATTCCACATGTCTTCTGTTAGATGTTTCAGATCTTCCTAGGAACTCTTATGCATCTTCATATTAACCCCAAAGCTAAGTTGAACATAAGCATTCTCACTTCACTGGCAAGAAAACTGAAGCAGGTAGAAGTAGGTCACCACACAACAAGATGAAAGTTAGAGCCTTGGAGATGGATGTGTGGTTAAAGGCACTTGCTTGTGAAGCCTACCAGCCCAAGTTTGATTCCCCAGTACCCACTGCAAGCAAGATGCACAAAGAGCCACATAACACCTGGAGTCTGTTTTCAGCAGCAACAGCCCCTGGTGTAGCCATGCCCACTTGCGCTCTCTCTCTCTCTCTCTCTCTCTCTCTCTCTTACACACACACACACACACACACACGATGAAACTAACTGATGGTGATACAGGACTATTGGATTGTGCAAAGGTATTCATTTTGACAAAAAAGTAATTGAAGAAAATGAGTATCTATGTAATATAACATATGTGAGGACGTGGTATGAAACATGGGAAATTCTTAACTGTGGGGTAGCAATCAGCTCCATGGGAAAATATATTAGGTCAGCCTAGTGAACACGGTTGGTATGTTCTGGAGGTCTGTGGTACCTACAGTAACTTATGCACTGCCTCTGAGAAGGCATAGACAATTGCCCTGCTGGCCTTTAGCATTAGGCCCACATTCCTCACTCCCGCCTCATGCAATCCTGCAGACACCCCTTTTCAGAGTGGTTTCTTGGTAACATCACCTGACTACTGTGCCTCCAGCTCCTTCTTCAGATCACTGTTCCCAAAGTGATCTCTGCAGCATCTTCAGTGCTTTGCATTTTGGTGGCTCCCCAACGATGCTGAGGAACCCTGCTGCCCTGTGTATGCCATGGCCCTTGTGAGGCATCTCCTTATGTTCTGTCTCCCGTTTGTCTCCCTTGCTGGCCTGTAGGCCTTCAGGTAATAGGTTTCTATAAGGCTTATCCCTCAAACAGTATTCCTTAGTGATAAGTTCTTCTTGATAAATTTGTGCTGTGACAAAGAGACATTTCCAAATAAGATCCAACCCATTCTGTGACTGAATTTGTGCATTTAGAAGATTGCTTTCCTTCAAGGAGCCACCTCACACCCCTTCCAGACTTGCAGGGTCCTGTGTTTAAAGTAACCGTAGAGATAGGTTATAATAATATTTCTATCATTCTCTTCCTTGTATCTGACACACAGTACAGATGTCACATAAAAACTTGTTCAATTAGAGCTGGAGGATGACTTAGTGGTTAAGGTGCTTGCCTGTGAGGCCTAAGGACTCAGGTTCAATTTCCCAGTACCCACATAAGCCAGATGCACAAGGTGGTGCATGCATCTGGAGTTCTTCTGAAATGTCTGGAGACCCTGGGGTGCTCATATTCTCTCTCCCTATCTCCAGTAAAATAAATACATAAAATATTTGGAAAAAAATAAAAAAAGATTTGTCAGATGATGATGTTGTTTGAATGTGAACTGACCCCCCAGAACTTCATGTGTTTTAACACTTGGTCTCTGGTGGCTGGTAACACTGTTTTGGAAAGTTGTAGAACCTTCTAGAGATGGTGCTTTGCTGGAAGAAGTGGATTCTGAGGATAGACCTTGAGGTTTTATAACCCTGTGCCACTTTGGGTCTACTCTGCTTCCTGACTGCGATACCACATGACCAGTTGCATCATGCTCTTGCCTCCGTGTTTTCCTCATTGCCTCAATCAGTTCAGATAAAATAAATGCTTCCTCCCTTAAGTTGTTCCTTGTTGAGTATTTGTCAAACACAAAGAAAAGTAACTAATACAGATGAACAGTGATAATGAATGACAAGTGGAACGATACTGTTTGACATCCCAGGGGCACAGTGACCTTTGTTTTCTGCTCGCTGTTTGTCTCTCACTAGAGTGGGTAATGTTCTCTGATGGCTGGTGGCAGCTTCTCTGGGATCCTGTCAATGGTAGCAGCTGCTAACTTCATTCCCTTGCTCTGATATGATGTACAGGGTGGCTGCTTTGTACTCTCCAGTGTCTATGTAGTACCTGGTTTCCTTCACTAAAACCAGGTCTTTTGTTGCTAGACACTTCATTTCCCATGTATTCAATGGTGTTTTAATGAGATATTCAAAGCACTCATCCATTTTAGAGTCAAGAAAACCGAGACTCTAAGACAGTTGTAAGGATTACTCCACATCATATGCTTTGAGCCAGTGAGCAGTGGAACTGATCACTGCTCCTGTCATTCTCGGATTCTGTCCTTGTCTCCCCTATTAGAGGACACCATAGCGGTGTGTACAAACATTGTTCTATAGTATACATAGATTTTCTCTATATGCATACTTCCATATTGAAAGACAGAACATTGTAAAACAGAGAAATCTACTTCTTCTCTGGTGGGAGTGTGTGTATGTAGAGGGGTCACATATTTCCTGGCCCCCAGATCCCCTCTTCTGGCTCACCAGAGGTAGGAAGAGGGGTTTTTTCTCTCCTCACTGGCCCAGGGCTGATCAAGTAAATGTTGCTTTGCAAAGGGAAGGCAGGAATAGTTCCTACTTCCAGTTAGAACTTTTTCCTAAATCAGCTTATATCGTGTGATCCATGATCTTCAATATCTAAAGCCTCCTGGATGAAAGGTTCGGTGTTTTGGATTCTTCTCACGTGCAGGCCACAGGGCCAAATACTTGTTAGTCACCAAAGTGCCATTCCCCAAGGATGTACAGAAGCAATAAGAAGTCTTTAGGGAGAAATTGTCTTCATGCTTTTGTCCTCTCTGAAAGAAGCTTGCCAGAGGCTCCCAAGTGTCAGGGAATGAAAAGCATATTCCTGCTTCCCATGGGGATCCTGACAAAGGAGCAGGCAGAGAGGAATGGGCAGAAGTGGTCCCAGACTCACTCAGTTGTTGAGCAGAGATGACCTGAGATGTAGTGAGCTCCCTGGAAGCTCATGGGAATGGATAGACCCAAGTGTTTAGCTGGAAATGGAGCCTGCATTCCATCTGTGTTTCCCCAGGCCAGTGATCAACTTAGTATATTTTATCAGAGAAAATTATTGTTATGAACTTAGTTGAATTTGTTTTGAAAGGAAATTTTGTATTTTGACTGCCAATGGAAAACTTGGTATGAATCTATAAAAGGAAATATGGTAAAACAAAAGTCATATTAAATCCTAACAAGACACTGTTTGCCTCTGGGGTGACACCTGCTTAAAAGTGGAGGGCACACAGCCTGATTATGAGGTATATTTGCCTTATCCTTACAAATAGGAATTGACCATATACTGACAGGGAGTGACTTCCTGTGAGAAGGGACAAGATATGGGTGAGATCACTGAGGCATCTTATTTTAGTCTGGAAGTGAAAGGGGCTCCCTAGGTGGTGGTGGCCACTCTTACTGTCACTTCATTGATTAGCAGTCTCTGGCATTCTCTTGCATGCCTAGAACATGGGGAACAAGAACGGATGGTGGAAAGTGGGGCCACAATCCTAAAGTAGATCAGGCAAGTGAAAGCCAGGGAAAGCATAAAAGAGAGGGACAAAGAGGACTGAGATGACCACTAGCTGAGGGGCCTGGAAGGGCCAAAATGCTTGTTTGGGAAGTGGAGCTGGGGACATCACGATTCAAAGTCATATCAGGGACTAATTGTAATTCTTCTCTGTCGACTGCCTGCTTCTCCTGGATTAGATGCAGAAAGGCCTGACATGACTCCATGGTCCCACCCACACACACTCCTTTGAGTCCCTGAGCAAAATTGACCCAGGGGCCGTCAGTTACTACTGACATAAGCTTGTGTGCTCTGCCCTGAACTGGATGGACCCCCAGGAAGAGGAGGAAGGAGGGGCCTTAGTTCCTCCCTGTGCCCTTGCTGGGCTGGCAAGATGCACAGGCAGGGCATAATTAAGGCAGGTAATGGTCCAGAGTTCCCAGAATCCAGTACCTGTCCAGTTAATGTAAGCCACTGATGAGAACAGAATGTCTCAGAGAGCACCATTGTGGCAGTCATTGATCATGGTTGGAATCCTTAACAGCCACATGTGTGCTGGGTGAAGGTTCCCTAAACCTGGAGTTTCTCTCACATGGAATGAGTGTCTTTAGCATTTCTTCTGTGGGCTGTTAAGTTTGCACGGTGGTAGTGACATTTACTTCTTCTGCTAATGACTCCCTCCATACAGCGAGATCTGTCCCATGCTCTGTAGTTCATTAGAAACCCCTGTGTTCTAGCACTCTTTGGAAGCCAAGCGCATATACATTTCCAGTGAACCTTGAGCTTTTCTCTCTCTCTCTCTCTCTCTCTCTCTCTCTCTTATGTTTTTTCCGACAGGTTGTCTTTCTGTAGCCTAGGGTGGTCTCCAAAATGAAAATGAGGACCAAACATATCAGTCAGGGTTTCCATGGTGAATAGGTTACAAAGTCAACTGACTAAGTTTGAAGAGAGTTTAATGCAGGGACTGATGTAACAAAGTAGACCTTTAGGCTGGAAAAATAAGTAAGGCAGCATCTCAGGGACGGAAACAATGTAGTGCCACTGCCCCTCTGAGCCAGAAGTGACAAAGGGTTGTGGGAGAGGCTTCAGGAAGCTCAAGGCAGACAGGGCTCGTGAGAGGACCTGGGCCTAGAATGCAGGAACGTGGCCCTTTCAAAGTGCATTGCAGGAAGAGAGCAGGCTATACTCTCCTAGTTTCACTAGGATTTCCTGACAGCCGTGCTCAACCAGAAGCGAGGGGCAAAGGAGCCTGCTGATGCAGGTTGGCCAGGCCAGTATCCTGAGCCCAGAGCCGTCAGGCAGGACAGAGGCACCCACAGCGGCCAGGCAAGGATCCCAACACAGATGCAGAGTGTAGATTCTACAAACAGGAAACCCCTCTCCCTCTGGGTAGAGGGCTCTGTAGGGATGGAGTGATAAGGGGTGAACTAAGAAGAGTTTAAGAACAAGTCTAACTGAGCCTCAAGGCCCAAGAAACAAGATCCATGAGGTGCTGGGGCCCAGCCTGCTTTACTCTTGACTTGTGTGGGAAAAGAAGGCTGCTTTCTACAAGAGATATTATCCTAGGATCTGGGAAAGGATGTTCAAGGTGTGGCTCAACCAGTGTTCTGTGAGCATAAACAAGTCACTTGTTACTGGGGCTGTTTACAGCAAGGAAATGTCAAGTTCTGCCAACATCCTGGACTTTGGTGGCCTGGATATCAGTGGCAAGGCAAGCACAGCAAGCATAGCAGGCAAGCATGGGAAGGTTTAGTCTCATGGAGGCTGAGTTGGTGAGGAAAAAAACAAAATTGCCATTTGAGGGGTGACATTAGTAACAGCTTTAGGGGGAATGAGTAAGTGTTTGGCATAGGGGGCATGATTATATGATCCGACTAGGAGCACGGTGAAGCCAAGCCCTCTAGCTGGCCTGCAGCTGCACATTTCTCATGCTGTCCTTAGAAAGCACAGGGCTGTGTCGGCAGTCCAGCTTGCATGGGCCACTCCAAGTTTCTGTGCACGTTTCTAGTAGGAGGTGCCTCTCCCCCCACATAAGCTTGCCAATGCATCTTTAACAATATGAATCTATTAGCTGTGTGGGTTTGGCATTCATGAGGAGGCCAGTCTAGATGGCTCCTCTTAGCTTCAAAGCTAGCAAAAATGCAGCAGATAGATGTGAGGGGAAGAACATTTGGTGCACAACAGAAGCTGAACGGCCAGGGGGTGGCGGTGACCACTAATGGAATCAAGTTAGCTGAATCATAAGACTCCGTATTTACAATATAACTATTTTATTAGACAATAAAGAATGTCTTTACTCCCAAGAAATGGATTCTTAGAAAATGCCCGTGAACAAACCTCCCTCCCGAGCACTCTGCTATGTACCACATTAGCTCCCCTAATGGGTTGGAAACATGGTGTTAATGGTGCAGGGAGAGGCTGTGCTGGCTGGGTCACATGGAAACCATATGTCTGAGCGTGAAGAAGCAGTTGGCATGCAGTTACTTGCTCCTCTTTATCTTTTTCATCCTCTTTTTACCACTTTAGATATTAACAACAACAACAACAACAAAAATGGGCTGGATGGCTTGGCAGTTAAGATGCTTGCCTGCAAAGCCAAAGGTCCCAGGTTCAATTCCCCAGGACCCATGTGGGCCAGTTGCCCAAGGTGGCACATGCATTTGGAGTTTATTTGTAGCGGCTGCAGGCTCTGATGTGCCCATTGTCTATCTGTCTGTCTCTCTCTTTCTTTCTCTTTCTTTCTCTCTCTCCCTCTCTCTCTGCCTCTCTCTCTCTCTCAATTAAATTAAAAAAATAAAAATAAAACATTTTTAGCTCATAGCACACCACAATTTACTAGTGGCCATTGAGTCACAGTTTTGCTGATCTTGTCTTGGAACCTTAGTGAGGCAGTCAGTTCATGAGTACCTTACTGAGTTTATGCTGTTATAATAAAATGTTTTTTCTAAGTAAAAGCCTAGTGCAGACGATGTGTGATGATCTAAGGAAGGATGAGCTGGACAGTAGACAAGGGAAACTCCAGGGTGGAATGAACCGGATGAAGGCATAGGAATTTCTAGTGCAAGCAAGGATACTCCTCAGGAAGTGAGCACAGATTGAGACGAGGTACAAAGATCTTGATCCACATTTTGTCTAGAGAAGGAGATTGGAGCAGCATCCATGAAGCAGATGCTATAAATAAAAGGTCTAAAACTGGAGTATGAGAAGGAAGCATTGGAGAAAAAAGGTAGGGACCTTATGAGTAACCAATTCTTGTTAGAAAGGGTGTAGTGAACTGACTGTGACAATTCGTGGTGGTTAAATTGTGAAGTAAAATTGCAGGGTGAAAGGGTATTTCATAGGGTCAACTTTGAGGCATGCTTATACATGACAAAAATCCCTGTTCAAGAGAGAGGGCAGTTTCAGGAGCAAAGGCTTTGAGGTTTCAAGAGGGACATATCTAAGACACCAGCAGAGGCATTGGCCTAGCCTCAGGAGACAGGAAGGTAGGCAGGTGCCAGTGAGGTAGAGTATTTGTAGGTGAGGATGTAAAGCGGTTCTTTGGTTTCCTCTGTTTTTGTTTTTTTTTTTTTTGTCGTTGTTGTTCTTGTTGTTTTGAATGAAATTGAGGCAACATTCCCACCAGTGAGTGAGGAGGATGGCAGTGTTGGGAGTGAGCACAGAGGGGAAGGTATGAAATAAACATTTGAGTGTAAGACAGCAGACTTAATGAGAAAATGTGATGGCTTAGCCTGTAGTCATGAATACTCATGGGAGGCAGTTCATTGGGGCAAAGCAAGCCATTGGCACCTTTAGCTTGGTTCTCTATAGACCCAGTTACAAGGGTACTGGATCAGAGAAGAGAGTTCTGTAGGTGTGGCCAGAATTGGCATGACATGTGGGAGAAGGAAGGAAAAAGAGCAAGAGCTGAGACAGAAGATCTTACTCCCGGATGAAGCTGGTGGAAGACAAAAGTAAAGACATAGAAGGAAGTGAACAGGTCAGTGGGGCCAAGGTCCCCTGTGGGGATCAAAGGATTGCTAGTACATATTACAAGAATGAATAAAAGAGAGGAAAGGGGAAGTTGTCAGCCTGGAATGATTGAAAATGAGATGCATGTTTTCTTAGTGGTTGATGATGAGCTATGGCCTTGCCAGATAAATATATTAAAACAACAACAACAACAACAGAAAGATATCCAAGGTGAGAGAGCAAAGAGACTGTTGAGAATGTCAAAAAGCCAAGAGCCCATTCCCATGGATTCTTCTTCTCTGAAATGAGGGCCGCAGTCATGCATGGTGGTGCATGCCTTTAATACCAGCTACTTCCAGCAAGAAGGCCAAAGGTTTGAGCCTGTGAGTTTGAGGCCAGTCTGGTCCACATAGTGAGATCTCGTCTCAAACAAAACAAAACAGCCACAAAAACATACAAAATGAAGATAGCAGAGATGGAGAGGAAAAAGGGGGAGCAGCTCTGATGTCATTGAGGCTCTGGATAGGGTTGGAAAATTGGCAAGTGGCAAGAGCATGAGCAGATTTGTCAAAAGAACTAGAGCACATATTTGAGGAAGAGGAGTAGTGAGCTTGCAAGTGGTAACCAGGATCTAAAAGAATGCTGTGTTAGTTTTATTGCCCCTGTGACCAAATACCTGAGAAAACAATTAAAGGGAGGAAAGACTTATTTGGGGCCCCAGTTTTAGAAGTTCTTCTTTATCGTGATAAAGAAGGCATGGTGGGGAAGAACAACTTAATCCACAGTGACCAGTTGCGGGAGGGGGGAGGGGGGAGAGACAGAAAATGTCTATGTTAGAGGACTCTCTCCTTTTCTCTTTTCCCCCACTTATGCCATCTGCTCCTCCAGGGTGGGTTTCCAGCCTCTTCATTAGTCTTCTCTAGAATGCCCTCACAGGCACATATGGAGGTGTGCTTGACTAAACTCAATCCAATCAAGTTCACAATCAACATTAACCACCACAGACACCTCCACACTCCAGACCCTGAACTACAGAGCTAGCCTCTCCTGCCTATGCTGCTAAGTAGGATAACATAGTGCTAATAGAGCTGCCCTGGGGATTAGCTGAGGTACAATCCCTACAGAACTCTGAAGATAGGGCTGGTAGAGGTCATAAAGAAGCCTCACTGGATTTTAGATGTAATGATTATCACTGATGTGCTGTGATCTGCATTGTGGCTCTTGTATCACAGCAGGAAAGGCGCAGGAGAATCATTGGTCTGAGGACAGTATAATGTGCTAGCAGGTGACAGTGATGCAGATGGTCGTCAGGACCCTGCTGAGAACAAAGTGCTGCAGGAGTAGGGGTGAGAGGGCTGTCAGCAACCACACCCCAAGACCCCTTCTGGGTGGATTTCGGGGTTTCATTGTCATGCCTCAGGTGAAACTACTCCTCAATATGGACAGCAGCCAGGCAAGTCTCAAGGACTTCAGGAGTCTAGGGAGGAGAATGATCTGTACCAAATTCATGGGGTTCCTGTGGACATTAAATAGGTCAATACGTATAAACTAATAATAGCACTATGGACAGAGGCAGGGCTCTGTGTGTTCCTGTGATTATTTTTCCCTTATGTTAATTTAATCTAATAAACATATTTAAATGGTTGAGGGAAGATAGTATGAAACACAAAAATCTTGGCAATACCATGCTGATGGGTAAATCCTAGTATTACCTCCATTTTATAATAAAAATTATTATTATTACTATTGTTATAAGAGCAACACCTTTAGGATAGACTGTGGGTTAGAATACAAAGGAAGTACAACAAGATAGGATTCTTTGCTTTAATAAATAGTGGAATCATTGCAGGAGTTTTTAACCTGTGGCTTATAAACAGCCTGAAAATTTATGCAAATGTCTTTGAAAACATGCATTTGTATAATTTTCTAGGTTGAGCTGTCATCAGATTTCCTAAGAGATCCATATCCTCAAAATAGGTTAAGAAACATGAAATTCTCCCAATTAAAACAATTCCATTTTCAAAAATAAATTATAATAACTTAAGTAAATTGCCATAAGGCCAACTCTCATACAAGTTAAGAGATAGCCAATTAGGTAATCACCTCCCACTGAAACCCAGTCAGGCTCTATGGCTGATTCCATGAGTAATGAAACAATGCATTAAGTATGGTGCCTACTCTCAAAGCTGATATCACACAGCACTCTGGCAGTAAGCAGATGGCACATTCAAATTAGGTAGTTTGAAGAAAAGTTTCTAAAGGGGATGTTTATGAAACTGTAGCCAGGATATTATAAACTATAGGAGTGTGATTCTCTGGGCCTGGGTATGGTAGGACTCAGGCAAAGGTATCATTAGGGGGTCTGAAATAAGCTGGGCAGAGTGGATCACAGGGCAAGAATGTGACCTTCCTTTTGGTGGAAGGAATAGGCCATATTGTTTTCACCCTGGGTTAAGGAACTGGCTAACATTTCTTCTTTCTTCCTTCATTCCCCATTGCTAAGTCCAACCCATGGAGGCCAGCGGAGAGCAGTTTACTGTGCTCCATATGGTCTCATGGTACAGATCTGGGTGAAGGAAGGGGAGATGGGTAGGGCTGAGTAGATCATGTGAGATTCCCCTAGGAGAAGGTCATGTGAGGTCCACCTATGAGTAGGTGCAGATGGGGTGCATAGATCATCATCTAGTTAGTAGCTGAGAGTGGAAGCATTTCAAATGGCATGAACCTTATTCTGTCCGAATCCTGTACTGCTGAGCTTCTGAACCCCCAGTAGCCAGCTCAGTTTTCTACAATATTAGCACAAAGATGAGCCCAATTTGCGGGTTTAATATAAATGCTTGTCACATTGGGTTGATGCCTAGCATTTACTTTTCTTTTTCTTTTCACCTCGGCCTCTTTCATTTTTTTCTCAATTTTTATTAACATCTTCCATGATTATAAAAAATATCCTGTGGTAATACCCTACCTCCCCCCACTTTCCCTTTGAAATGCCATTCTCCATCATATCTCCTCCCCATCTCAATCAGTCTCTCCTTTAATTTGGTGTCATGATCTTTTCGTCCTCTTATGATGGTCTTGTGTAGGAAGTGTCAGGCACTGTGAACATTTACATTTTTTAACAATTGTGTTAAACTAAGTATAGATTTTTAAGAAATTGTCAAACAGCATAGAGGGGGCTGGTGGAGCCCTGTTTTAACATGAGGATAAACAGACACAGCATGCAGAATGTCTGGCACACAAGTGCACCTCAGTAGCTTCCACAGAGAAAAATTACCATACTGACTTGGATCAGATGGAACTGTGAGAACCTATAGATGATTGATGGGTTCATTCTTGGTCTCAGGTTGTCTATTTTTATTGCTATTTATTTTTGGGTGTGTGTGTGTGTGTTTCATGTGAGTGAGTACAGAGCTTAGAAGTATTAGTCCTCACCTTCCACCTCATTTGAGGTGGGCTCTTTGGTTCACTGATGCTGTGGTCATGGTAGATGATCAATGATATTCTGAAGGATTCTCCTGTCTCTGTCTCCTATGTCACCATCACTGTACTGGGCTTACAGAAGCATTCTAGGGCTTCTAGCTTTTCCTTGAGACCTAGTGTTCTGAATGGAGGTACTCAGGCTTGCACAGTATAATTGTTTTATACACCGAGCCTGTTCTTTTAGTGAGGATTATCTCTACCCTTCAGGGAAGTGGTGAAGACTCAGCTATGCAGTGCATGCAAAGTGACTAACACAAGTAAGTGCTCAATAATTGATGTTTTCATTATTATGTGGATGTATCTTCCTTCCATCTCTGTAGCATTTAGCAAGCCCTTGGTTCAGACAAGGTGCTCAATAAATTGTTAAGAAATGGATGACTCTATGAGGGACTGGATCTTCTGTGAGCGAGTGTTCTTGAACCCCTAATCAGGCACTAGATCGGCTGGTCTTAGTGTGGTAAAGCTCACTGCCTCCAAAAGCCCTTCCTTCCAGAGCCTCATTCATCACCCCTGACTTCTGCTTGCCAACAATGCAAGTGATGCATCACTGAGCCCTTATCATGTGCAGTAAGCCTGCTCTCTAGTCCCCCTCCCATGTAAATGAGACCAGGATCCCATTCATCAAGGGGACACAGTGTTCTCCTGGTAAACTAAACTGCCTAATGTACAGTAAACGTGAAGGCTGCCTACGGCATACTGAACAGTGTGGGGCAGACACTGGTGGGGTAGATGCTGAGTTTAGCCTGCTGATATTCAGGAGGCAAAACTCATGTGTGTCACAGAGTGACTATTTCTGACAGTTTTTCAGACTTGGAAGAGAATGAGGGCCAAAAAGAGGATAGAGAGCATGGATGTGTCTGTCAAAAAGAAGCAGGCAAATTCTATTCTATCGTAAACATGTGAATTTGGAAATGATATACTCCTGGTATAAGCTGTATTTCTTCCTCACTTCCTGGTAGTAGAAATCAAGGACTTTCAGTTGGTGGGACAGTGATAGACACCAGTGTTGTAGGACATATGCAGTCACACATATCAAACCATTGTGTGGCATTGTATGTAACCTTTTGTAGTAGCTGCCTTCTCCTTGCTGGGACACAATGCTCAACCAGAAGCATCTGATTGAAGGAATGAGTTCAAGCTTTCAAGGGAAGGTTTCATCATGGCAGGAAAGCATGGGAGAGCAGACATCTGGGGTATTACATCTTGTCCCATCAGCTGGAAGGCAGCAGCAAGAGTGAACTAACTCTGAACACCTCGTGGGCTGGAGTAATGAATATCCAGGCTCTCCTGCAGTGGCACCTCCTTCAGCAAGGCTATGACTTCCATAAAATCTCACAACCTTCCCAAATTACCACCAGCTGGGGACCAAGTCTTCAAATCACGTGAGGCAATGGGGGACATTTTACATTCAAACCACCACACATGTACACTACAGTTATTTTAGATAGACCCTGAGGGAGTCTGCACTGCTACTCAGAGTACATGTTAAATGCGTATTTCAGGAAGCCTTCCTGTAAGTCTGTATGAATCAGAATCATACCCTTAGGGAAGTTTCCCTAGGGGAGAGTGAAAAATCATCCATGTTCTTCTTCATTCTTTTTCAAGTAGACATTTATAGTTTATATAATTTTTAAACATATTTTATTTTTATTTATTTATTTGACAAAGAGAAAGAGGGAGAGAGAGAAAAAGACAGAAAGA
This sequence comes from Dipus sagitta, assembly GCA_036346955.1. Taxonomy (NCBI): domain Eukaryota; kingdom Metazoa; phylum Chordata; class Mammalia; order Rodentia; family Dipodidae; genus Dipus; species Dipus sagitta. Next base: position 32,115,292 of record CM070786.1, read on the forward strand.
GAAACAGAAAGTGGGCATGCCAGGGCCTCTAGCCACTGCAAATGAACTCCAGATGCATGCACCATTGTGCATCTGGCTTATGTGGGTCCTGGGGAATAGAACCTGTGTCCCTTGCCTTTGCAGGCAAATGCCTTAACTGCTAAGCCATCCTTCCAGCCCAGTTTATATACTTTAAAAAAATATTTTTATTTATTTATTTGAGAGAGAAAAGGAGAGTGAGAGAATGTGTGGGTATACTAGGACCACTTCCAGACATGAACCACTGTGTGTATCTGGCTTCATGTGGGTGCTGGGGAATTGAACACGGGCCATCAGGCTTTACAAGAAAACACTTTTGACCACTGAGAAGTCTCTCCAGCTCTAGTTTATGTAATTTTTTTTAGTTTACATGCCATTCTACAGGGGGAAAGACACAATAGGATAGCTCCTGCTCTTTAGGAGCTGACATTGTTCACATAGCAAGGAAACCTGACACAAACACTATGTGCAGGGCATTGAGATGAGCGCTTTCATAGAGAGGGGCACTGAGATCACATGAGAGGAGTGAGCAGGACCTGAACCAACCTTGAAGGGTCTTAAGGGGCTTTTGAAAGATGAAGCTTGCACACCTTTTTAGGTATAGATTTGGGTATTTTGTAACTTTATTTATTTTTTTTTAAGAAAAAGCAAGCTTTGACATTTGAATTTGAAGCTCAATGTGAAGTATTGTTTGGAGTCCATGTTTAACTGGCTTCAGCAAAGATGGTCCTGTCTCAGAAGCATTCCTGAGTTCTTTGCTTCTCTTTGATTGGATTGGACAAAGTTCATTTCCTTGGACTTCTTTTTATAACCACGAGATAAATACATCAGGGCTTTCCCAACTGAGTGTTAGAGAAGGAAACTAATCTTTCCAGTGCTTTTGTAAATGATGGGCCACTTGCTTGTCATATTTCTGGTCGGCCGTAACTACTTTGTCTTTCAAAGCTTGATCTATAGTCCATGGCTCTCAGTGCACCACAAAAGAACTTTGAGGGCACCCAGACTCTCTTTCTTTGGTGGAAACCCATTTTATAATTTTTACTTGAGTAGTTATTAGGACTTTTTTTTTTCTTTCCAACCCAAATTTTTACAGGTTACTAAGAGTGAGTTTCTTCAAATATTTTTTTTTCTTTGTTTAAGACAGTGATTCTCTTTGGTCATTTTTTTTTTTCTTCTGCCAATTCTTCTTTTATAGCTTTGTTGTTTCTACAAAATCATGTCTACCTTGATGATGTCTTCCAGAATACATATGTGCTGAATTTCTGATCTTCTATAGTGATAATTTTCTCTTGTGTGACTATTTTATTTTCTTCTGTGTTCTGAGAGCAGTTGTTGAGATTGTAAGTCATACCAAAATGAATATCTACGGTCCCTGGGAGATAATGGACAATCTAGAGTACTTCAGCCAGTTTCTTGCCGGATCTAAACTACTTCCAGTGTGGTCTATAATTCTGTTTTTTCTTTCTTTTTTTGTGCTGAAAATGGCTGTGAGGTTGTCCACAGCTGAATCCTATAGCTGATGGGAAATCCATGGCAGGGAACTTGTTCTGGAAGCTGTGCAGGGGAGTATGAATTGGAAGGAAGGAGACAGGAGAAAAGCTAACACAGAGGGGGCCTAAAACTGCCCTACAATTGACTGGTGTCTTGTCTGAACTAGAGGCAGCTGGGGAATTAATGTAGACACAAGCAGGGACATTTAAAATACTGAAAACTAAATCGATCATTGCAGCTATACTTGTATGTGATTTAAAAGCAGGTGATACAATACCCCCCAAAGTCATAAGCTTCTCTGAAAGATGAATTAGGATTCAGTCTGGCAATTACATTAAGGTTCCTGATAGATAGCTCATATGGAGAGCTGCAATTATGATACATATTGCTATTCTGCATGGCGGGCTCACATAACTCATCATGTTATTGGCTTGAAGTTTCACAAGACAGTAAGGATGTAAAAGACTCCTCACTTTAAGGAGGAAATGCCTGCTTCTGATTCCTATGATTTACCAATAGCACTTAAATAATTAACTCCTTTCTTTGGGTTTGAAGGTGAATAATAAGTAAATCCAGTTGTACCTTCCTTTGTATATTTTTTTAAGCTAATATAGGTTACCTCACTTCAAATGCATAAATCCTTCTAAAACCCATTTGTAAATCAACATCATGGCCCTGTGGGATTAAAAAACAACTGAATTTCACTCCTGTGCTACAAAATGTATAGGAGAGAAGGAGTAGAGTAGGAGGACGCACATAGGCTGTGGGTTTTAGTGGACTCAAGTTCTAGTCCAGCTGTGCCACTTCCTGTATGTGAGCATTGTTACTGTATCTGTGAAACTAAGGCTCAGTTTCAAATGGGTATTTTTTTTTCTTTGCCTGAAAGATAAACATTCTAAGGCTCTCAAAAGGATTAAACAAGATATGTGAAAGCATAAAACAAAAGAGATGCTCCAGGGAAATGACTTATTTTTAGACATATTGTTTTACATGTCTTAAAGTTGAAATACACTGTTGAAAGTGGAGATCATCCCAAACAGGTCTTTACAGGAGCAACTCAACTAATATTGACAGCTCACAAATGATCGCTCCCTTGTAATTACATCTTTGTCCTTGTGGAGATAGCACAGTCCTTCCCTTAGCACACTCTAGGGATCTCCTATATCTAAGATACTGAACTGAAAGGTGTTTCCATGCCTGTGGGGAATGTTGTCATTATAAAGGAATTTTTCATGGAGATGGGGTATACTCAGAATATTGGTGTCAAGGACCAGGCAGCTGACTTTGAAACCTCACAGAGGCCTTACTCTTCAGTGAAATTGCAGATGAGGTTTTAATCTGTGCCTGGTTTACCTGAGCTTATACCCAGGAGATCCCCAGCGAGATCTGGAAGCATCTGGCACTTAATAAACCAATAAAAAGTGACTGAAGTTGAAGCATACTTATGGTTATGATTTGGGGAGGCCTGTGTCTCCTCTATGGCATATAAGGACTGTCTCATAGAGAATGTAAAAGGTGGGGCAGCCAGGTAACTGTCTTCATTGCCAGGTTTGAAAGCTTTCATAGAGAGTGATGTTGGGAAGCCAAGTGCATTACACAATACTGGACAGCAGTAATAAGGCACTTCACACAGGGCACTCCATTCAGGACAGAAAACCTGGGGTATGCTCTCTGGAAAGAGAAGAGTAGTGTCTGTCCTTAATAGAATAGCTCCAACTGGCTGTGCAGACAGTAGGTCATGTTTGACTTCAATTTGTACCTGAGGAAGGCAGGAGGAAGATGAATATCTCCTCCTCCCTGCCCATGGTCCTTGGAAAACAGGTTGTAGTAGGAGGTGAATAAGCAACTGACTTGAAATGAGACTTAATCTCATCTGGTTCAGAGCACCAACCCCATCACTTGTGGGGCCTCTGGGATATAACTTCACCACTTCTGGCTCTCCATTTCCTCATTTGTTAATGTATCACATAATGGCAACCACCACACACTTACATACTTATACCCTGAACTGAATGTTTCCCTTCTGGACATGGGAGGAATCTCTTCACTCAGGTTGCAGGGCTCTGCCTATCTGAATCTGTTCATGTTTTGCTTGGCTGGCTCTGTTCTCTAGCTTGCATCTGACTGAACAGCTCTTCTTGGTAAGTCAGGACTAGTCTCCAGTCTCCACCCCACTCAATTGGCTCCTTGTAAGTACCATGTGTGGTGCTCATAAGGCCATCAACATGGTCCAGAAAACTAAATTAAGACATCTCCCATAAAATGTTTCCATAGAAACCCAGCCCGTGCGGAAGCTGAGAAAGGTTGGATTTTTAATCATGCCTTGGGCATGAGGGAGTTATCACTTGGGCATCAGCTTTGGAGAAGATAGCTTGACACTTGCTAAGCAGCCTCATTACAGATTTCTCCCCACAGCAGAGCACACCAAGCGATAGTGTGCAATGCTTAGATCATCAGCGTGGAACTAGGCTGGGAGATGAGGGAGGTGGGAGGGAGTAGCTATCAGTGCCAGAGATGCATGCATGAGCTGTCATTCTCCTTAACTACCAAGGAGCACCATATTCATCAAAAGCTCCAAAATCCACGCAACAACCCTTTACATGATGGCTTGTGTATAATTTCCCAAGTTGGCTTGTAATAAGAAGGTTGGAATGTGAATATGAGACCATTGTTAAAGAAGAGTACATAGAATTCCTTGCTCAGGATGGGGGTTCAAGACAGGGTTAGAAGGTGTTTTCGGTACACTATCCATACCAGACTGTGTGGTAATGCTTCATAAAGTATCAACTATATATCTATCTGTATGGATAAGCTGGATATCGTAGGTATCTCTTAGGACTGTATAAATCATATTTCCACATTCAAAGGCTCTTAGACCTTAGTAAAGGTACATGTTTAATTTTGTTTTGATTCTGAAATTTTCTGGATGTCACTAACAGCACCCCATCCCTCTCTTACAGCCCATATTTATGAAATGCTAGAAAGCCTCTGTCATACTCTTTCTCCTTGTGACCCTCTTCAAAAGAGGAATCTGGGACTAAAGAATAAGGTTGACCCAATATGTGACTACTGATGTGTTTATCTTCTCACAATCTCCATGAGCTACTTTGGATAGGATAAATTCATCATTATTTAAACTTTAAGGAACACCAGTGGTAAGAACCTAGGGAAAATAGAAGCAGAGGCAACAGAGCCAGCTGCGCACACGATCACATGTGGGAAAGCTACAGTGGGCTCTTTTGATAAGTGGGATGTGAATATGGTGGTCACCTTTATGACCTTGGAGCGGGACTGAATGGCTAATGGATTGCTTAAAGAATGCTTTTGTTGTCTCTTCCTGTCTGAGTTCCCTTAGTTTAAGAAACCACCTTCAACTTTAATTTTTAAAATCGTATAGCTCCAAACTAAGATATATTACTGCTTTTTATCTTGAAAGGATTAGTAAATGCAGATATATACTTAGGAGATTTAGATCTCTATTATGGAGGGTTAATATGAGTAAGTCATTATTTATCTTGGATTTAAAGGGATTTTAAGGTTTTAGATCCCAGAAGGTAGAGTGAGGGTCACTTTTGTATGCATTCTTAATAAGCAGTTCCTTCAGAACTTATTAAATAGAGTAAGGCTGATTATGCCTGTCAGCCATAGCTTGGAATGATTTGGATGGATAGCAGTGTGCTCTAATAATTAAAATTATAGCTATGGATATCACTCTTAGTTATTCTGCTCCAACAGGATCTTAGATTCTCCTGAAGACAATAGGAAGATCTCTCTCCCTCTCTCTTTCTGTCTCCATTCTTTTTGTGTTTGTAGGTGGCAGTAATGTGGCATTGTGTTAAAAGGAATTAGGCCAAATTAATTCTTCAACTTAAAGCTTGTGTCCTAGAGATAGTGACTTGAGCTCTGGAATTTCAAGATTCACATTTATAAAATAGTACAGTGGTGTTTATTTTCTAGGCATGGAGCTAGGAAGATGCAATCAGTACTGTGCTATCCTTGTTGTTACTATTGCTATTACTTGTCTGTGTCCCTTGAGTTTCTGCCAGGTAGAAGCTTGAATAATAACAACCAAGGAGGGGCTGGAGAGATGGCTTAGCGGTTAAGCGCTTGCCTATGAAGCCTGAGGACCCCGGTTCGAGGCTCGATTCCCTAGGACCCACGTTAGCCAGATGCACAAGGGGGTGCATGCATCTGGAGTTCGTTTGCAGTGGCTGGAGGCCCTGACGCACCCATTCTCTCTCTCTCTCTCTGCCTCTTTCTCTCTCTGTCTGTCTGTCACTCTCAAATAAATAAACAAAAAATTAAAAAAAAAATAACAACCAAGGAACGGTAAAGAGCTCAGGGTCAAGTGTCAGAAACTTGAGCTGGGTTATTAACTATCTTAATTATCCATCTGTGTGACTTTGGAAAAGTCACTTGACTCCTCATAGCTTTGACTCCATCTGTATTACTAAACTTTCCTTCCGAGTTGTGAGAAATAGATGGAAAAACTTATGAAACTCCATTAGTCTTGACCTGACAGGATACATGACCAGCAGCTATTCTTACTTTGGGACTCGATGGGGAGCATGGGTGGATACACAGGGATACATAAGTTATCTTTATGAATAAATGGTAATGTGAATGTGGTAGGAAATATGGTAGATCATTTAAGAGATAACTTGTCACTTTATAAATGAAATGGTTAATACTCTGGTTATTTTTATCACAATCATAGATTACTCTCTCTAGTCTATTAAAAGTTGAAAATGTATTTATCCATCTTTACTAATGAATGCTTATCAACCATGTGCCAGGACCTAGATGTGTATTGGAAATATGTTGATTTTTTTATGAACAGAGACCCACCCATTGCTGTGAGGCATCTCTGTCTCAGATCAATCAGAAACAAATAGAGATCTTTCTCCTTTCTCAGACCTATTAGGTCTCAAGAATCCAGTGACATGAAGTCATTCAGGTAAAGAGCTGAGAACTTTTGTAAATAGCAAATTACTGGAGGTCATTTGTTTTGTTTTTATATACTATCCATAGTATATATTTTTTCTTTTTTTCTTTATTAGTTAGCTTTGTATTCATCAAATACAGTCAGTTTGGTACCATTATTAGGCTCATCCGTGACCTACCCCCTCCCCTTGGCCCCTCCTTATTGAGGTATACGGGTCATGCATTGTGGAGTTAGCCCACAGTTATGTGTAAGATACATGTCTCTGCATATCATGACCCAACATATGGCTCTGACATTCTTTCCGCCCCCTCTTCCACAAAATTTCCCTGAGCCATGTTGGGTTCATTTTTGGTCTGCTTCAGTGATGATGTGTTGGGGGCCTCTGAGGCTCTGGCTCTCTGATTTGGTAGGAGTTGATTTTTCTCTGTGTTGATCTCCTTCCCCTTTCTGCTGGTATCCGGATCATCAGGAAATCAGCACCCTTGCTTGTTTCTCCAATTTTTCTTAGTTTCAGCCAGGGCCCTTTGGAGGTATGATGGGGTGGCTCTCTCCTTAGGATCTACATCTATCTGAAAAACAGAAGCAGATTCTACAACAGAGAATAAGTTAGCACCAGACAAAAGAGATAATCCTTGCTTTTTTTTATAGAGAATTTAATAGGTGTAGGCCCTCTTGTAGCCCATGATTGATGGTAGCTTGATATTGGAGAGTGGGCTTATGTTTGGATATGGTTTTGACTTGTTTCCCAGCTCCAAGCTATGGATCCTGTACCACTGAGGAGATCAGTTAGCCAAATTAAGAGCAGTTGGTTCCCCACCATGGCTGTGTGCCACTGTTGCACTTGTGTGGGCATCACAACAAGTTATTTGCTGGTAAGTAGGTTAGACCATGAGTTGCTTGGACAGATATTGGTCATTTTCCCCCAGTCACCCATGTAGCACCTTCTGGCCGTAGACGCACTGACTGTCTGGGGACTGACTGTCTTCCAACTTCCAGCCATGCCATTCTATTTTGCGTGTCAACCACATATGGTGTCTTCCATAGTATATTTTATTTGCTTATAATTCAGGATTTCCTCTCCTGTAAGGTCCTCATCAGCCCTGGCCCCTCACTTGCATCATCCTAGCACACATACTTCTGAGCATAACTCAAAGGTCACTTACTCGGTGAAGGCTTCTTGGATCACAAACTACATTATGCTCTTGTCTGGAGCCATAGTTCTTGCTCACTGATTCCTTCCTCACAGCTTACGCCCCAATACTTGATATCCTCTGTTTGTAGATGTCTTCTTCCTAAACCATAAGCTTTTTCATTTTTGTTTATTTGTTTTATATTTTGAGACAGGGTATCATTGTGTTATTTTGACTGCCCTGAACTTGCTATGTAGATAGATCAGGCTGACCTCAAACTTGCAGCCATCTTCCTGCCTCCCCCTTCGGAATGCTGTTATTATAGGCATATGGCATAATACAGAGACTGTCTAGCCCAATAACTGTTCTGCTAAAGACAACGGTGATGGTATTTGAATGTGTGTGGCATGGCATACTTGAAAACCACAGGAAAACCATAATGACTGTTATTATGATTATGCTAACGTTTACATAATGCTTCCCAGTTTACAGAGCACTCCCTTTGCCTTTCTGCACTTAATTCTCATCCAGCCCCCGAGGCAGATGGTATAGTAGCTCAGATGATGCTTTCTGACTCCTCTGTCTTTCAGATGAGGTAGCAATGATGGTGTAAGTTATACAGGGCTAAGTAGTGTCAAGCTTGGAATTCAAGCCCATGTAGGCAACTCTAGATCTTTTTGTTTCCTTCTCTATTACAGCTGACCGTTATTTCCTCTTGTGTTTATTTGTTTAACAAACGACCTATGTTGCTGTGACCAAATACCTGCAAGTTAAAGGAAAAGGGGTTTATTTGGACTTAGAGCTTGAGATTCAGTCCTACATACTGGTGGGAGAACACTGTGGTAGCTTGTCACATTGTTCCTAGTCAGGAAGTGGAGAATGAACAGCAAGTGAGGCTGAGCTATAAGACTTCAAGACCTGACCCCAGTGATCCACCTCCCCTAGCAAGGTTTCTTCTACATGTCTCACAACCTTCCAAACAGTGCCACCAGCTGGGGACCATGTGTTCAAATACATGAGCTTATGGGGGTCATTTCACATCCAGGACACAATGCTCTGTTCGTCAGCCAGGTGTTTCATAGCAGTGACAAAATAGCTGAAAGAAACCATTTACAAGAGGAAGGATTAATTTTTGTCTCTCAGTATTAGAAGTTTCAGTTCATAGTCAGATAGCTGGCTCTGTTGGTTTTAGTCTGTGATGAGGTACAGCATCAAGACAGGAGGATGTCATGGGACACAGCAGTTCATACCATGGTGTCTGGGAAAGACACACACACTCACACACGGGTGCTGGAGGAGGCAGGGTTCTTCACATGTTGGCTTCCTCCTTACATCTGGGCCCCTGTCCTATTGGGTGGTGCTGCCTACATTCAGGGCAGATCTTCCCGCCATCAGTCTACATGTTCCACATGCCAGGTGTCTTCTGGAAACCAAACCATCCTCACAGATACATCCAGGGGTCCAAACACCTTACTAATCTCTGCACATCTCTCCATCAGTTTGACAATCAAGATTAACCACCAGAGTCCTCTTTCCTGCAGTACCACCTTCCCAAAATTACTTTCTATTGCTCGAATTTCTGAGAACTAAAATGTCTCCATAGGACCAAGTCTAATGACCCTATATGGCTTAGTCTGTAAGTATTGTATTTGTAAATACACCAAATTTCATATAGCAGAGTTCTCCTAAGATCCATATACTTAAAAGGAATACAAAATGTGTCATGAAAAGAAAAGGGACAGGTAAAAAAGAAATGAGCTTTTTTTTGGCCAATAATCCTGCTTCCCTTAGATCCTTTGCTGTGCCAGTCCACCTGTCTAACTTTTACCAGGGACAGAAAGATGAAAGTGTGCCATACAGCCAACAGGTCAGGGCTCAGGACTCAGGGCTGGGATTCCACCTGAAGTAGGTATACGTTCCAGGTACTCAGAGATTTCACTTCTGGAGGAAGTGTTGAGATCAGTGCTGAGGTAGAGACAGAAATCTCAGTTTGAACCTCAAATCTAAAGGTCAAATTCACCAAGAATGGGAAGATGTGCCACCAACACTATTACGACAGTGGAGAAGCCGTAAAAGTGCAAAGCTATCCTCTGAGTGGCTTTTGTTGAGCCATTTCCCATGCCTGGGCTGCTCTCCTCCTCAGCAAGGTCAACACCACCTCTGAGGTCCTCCTGTGCCCCTGGTTGAGTCAGATCTTGTAGAAAAGATGGGTGGGGGTCAGAAATCGGGATCACTGAAGATGCACACCTTTCAGGTTTCAAGCTGCGTTGTTGTGATGGCTTCCAACCAAACTCCATCTTCAGAGGCTGGGTTGACATGTTTGCATGTTCTCTTTCTGGAATAGGCAGTGTAGTATAGAGGAGAGAGAAGAAAACGCCCAGGTCTAGCGATAGCCCAGCCAGTCACAACTGGAGTGACCTAGGAACATTAAGTACTTCTCTGCATCTATACTTTCTGTTGGTTAACTGTGAACAGTTCTGTATTTTGGCAGTGTGATGTCTGATGCCAAGTGCTGACCACAGAATAGGTGCTCAGTATATGGCACTTGTCAGCTTTCTAGGGAGAAGGGAAAAATCCAGTCAAATAAATAGGACTTGCATTGTAGAGGGCCAAGGCTACTTATCAAGTCTTAGTTCATGACCTCTCTTACGCCCAAATCAGGAGAGCTGCTGAGCACCTCTTGGGATCACGCAATTGGAATTCTAACATGTGCCCTTTCTTTCTTTAAGGTTCCTTCAGAGGCTAGAGTGACTTTCAGTTTATGAATAATGAGGAAGGGTGGTACTGTGGCCAGGGGTAGGGGAATGGAGAACATGAAAGACTAGACTCTTCTGTCTGCTTGAGGCTGTCAGCGTTGCAGGCCGATCCACCTGGTTCAGTCGTTCAGAGCCCATGGCTAACATTAGAATCACCTGGGGAGCTTTAAAGTCCTGGGTCTCATCCCTGTCAAGCATGTGGATATGATTTGTCTGGGGTGCAGCTCAGACAGTTGGATTTTTTCAAAGCTTCCCAGGTGGTTCTAATGTGTAGCCAGGAGGATGGAAAGCCACTGCTTTAGAGGACAGCAGATCTAAAGGAATATACGTAGAAGCTCTAATTTAACTAGCTCTGATTCCTATCAGTGTGCATTGAGTGCTTGCTTTTAAGGCGAGTTCATTACTCTGTGTAATAGCAACCACTCAAATTGTTATTGGGCTAGATTGGATTGGACATGCTCTTGGCTCATGTTTAAGTCAGTGGAATCACACTTTTCTCCTTCGTGACTTGTCCTAAGTGATCATGGTTATAACATGACTGCTCTGGCCACTGGCCACGTCCTGATTTCAGCTCCATATCTGAAACCAGGCCCAGAAGAAGGTCACCCCTTCATCTCTTGCTGAGCGGGGTGGGGGGGGGTATTGACATGCACTGGGAACTTACTCTCCTTTACTTAGGTTGTCAAATTACGTACATGTCCATAGCACCTAGGGCAGGTTTAAAATTCAGGCTTCTGGGCACTGTCCCCAGAGTTTTGATTTGATGAGTTTAAGGTAGGACTGGAAATCTGAAGTTCTAACAAAGTTTCAGGTGATGCTAATGTGGCTGGTCCAGGGAACGTGCTTTGGGAACCGCTGGTCTTCTATAAAGCCGAGCTCCTTTTATTATTTGCCTCAAATCTCCAAAACTTATGCAAATAGAACAATATTGTCATTACCAAGAACTTGACACAATGGCTTGTTTTGTTTTACTCCTCTGCTGTTACCTTGTTAAGAGACACACATTTTAAGTGGCAGCGTCAGAATTTGAACTCAGGGCTTCCTAACCCAAATCTGCCCTCTCTCCATGTACAGCTTCTGCTTCCTGGAAGGTCAATGTTGGGTTCCTGCCCTATTCTGATTTCATGTTCTAGGCACTACTGTGTGACAAGTGACCCCTCCCTGACTCACTCACAGCCTCTTGTGCAGTTTCCCTCAAGGAGGGACCGTGGAGAGATGTTTATGCTTGCACCACAGTAGCAATAGGACTTTTACTGTTCCCATGCTTTCACATGAGACAGAGATTTCTCCGATAGAACTCCTGTGGACTGGGTCAGGGTGGAGGTGGCTATGGTGTGTACGGGGATCAGCACAGAAAGAGGTATTCTAGCTTCTACCCTTGTCTCAGTTGTAGGTTTTGCCACAGGGTTAGCCTGGGAGGAGGTAGGGTCTCTGCTGCCTTTTAGTGCCCACTCCCTGGTATCTGAATCCCACCTCATCACTGAGATAGATTCCCTGATTATTCAGCCACACCCAGCCATTTGCTTTGGCTAGATAGACACTGTCGTTAGAAGAGCTGGATAGTGTAGGGACCACGTAGGGACTAGTCTCGGAAGGCAAGCACAGTGCTGACTGGACAGAGAAAAGCATGGCTGTGAATGCAGATGCTTGAGATCGCTGTGAGTTTCTGGGAAGCCTGTCTGTCTTAGAAGAACAACAGAAATGACAAGCCAGGGAACATGAACCTGCCCACTGCAGAGAACAGCTGAGGATGGGATCACTGGTTGAGTGTGCACATTCATTCCTAGAAGTGGAGCCAGTGAGCTCCAGCAGCTCCTGCTTACCAGTCTCTGGCCCTGCTCGGAGTCAATGAGTATATGGCATTGCAATGGTCTTCCTTCATCCTCATCACCAGAGGAAGAGAATCCAGTGTCTGCCTACACGCTGACCAGCTCCTGATCATAAAGGGTCTTTACTTGACTCCTGAAGGAAGTTCCATTGCTTCAAGCACTTGGGCTGATCCCACAAGATGTCTTGTCTTGAGTAATATGCCAACCTTGTCTCCCTCAATTAGCAAGGAAGGGAGAGAGGGAGAGAAGAGAAGGGAGGCAGGACTTTGGAGTCCCACTTCATAGCTTTGCAGCTTTGGACACTTCTGTCCCTCTTGAAAATTGCTCATTTGTCAGGCTAATGTAGTCACTTGTGATTGGCTTAAGGAGGTAAGCAGGCTGGGGGTTACACATTCTTCAGTAAGTTGGCATTCTGGTGTTTATGTATTCTAATTTGGCTCCTGCTGCTTCATCAGTGTGGACAGAGAGCAAGACTCACAGTTTCAGAACTAATGGAGACAAGCTGCTTGGAGCAAGGAGGTCTCGGGGCAGAGTCACCTGAGTGCAGAAAGGCCACTTCTAGAGGAACCTTCAGTTTCAGGTGGGGTACAGAGAATCATGGACTGGCCAAGCTGAGGCGGGCCTTGCAGTGAGAAGACTTTCTTAAGGTTTGAAGGGCAGAATACCCTTGGAGAGTACTGAGAGTTGAGTAGATATAAGTCCAGCTGTCTAAACCCACACCAGGTGCTAGAGACTCCCAGTCTCCTTCTCCATAACTAATAGCGAATGTTATGAATGACCAACTTATTTACGTGGCTTCTTATGATAGTTTTTCTTCCATTTTTCAAGCTTTCTTCATATGATGAGAATCATCTTACTGGCTTTGTCTTAGCATTTCTGTTCAAGTAGTGACTTCTGTAATCCTTTGGGACCTTGTGATCTGCTAAAAACCCTTGAGGGCAAGGTGTGCCATTATGATCCTGGCTCAGCCCATTGTGATCTAAAGTTATAAGTACTTGATTTATTTTGAGCCTCAATTTCCCCAGATGTTAAATAGGACTAATACCTGTTCTGCCCACCTCATAGAAAGTTAAAATGTGATGCCCTACTAGAAAGGGCATTGGGATATCATAGACAACATTAAAACCTGCAGGTTGGGAGGAGCAGGAGCAGCAATTCGACCTGGACTTGAAAGCATCCCTGCTACTTACCAACTGTATTGGTTACTCATTGCGGCAACAAAATATCTGACAAAGGCAATTTAAGTCAGGAAAGGGTTGCCTTGGCTCACAGTTTAAGAAGGGATACCGTCCATCATGGCAGAACAGCATGGTGGCAAGAGTGATCACATCGTGTCCACAATCAAGAAGGAGAGAGAGAAACACTTGTGCTTAGTTTTCTCTCTCTTTTTTCTTCTTTTTATTCCATCTAGGACCCAAGCCCATAGGATCCTGCTGCCCAAATTCAGGATAGGTTTTTCCTCTTCAGTTAAACCTGCCTGGAACTTTCTTATAAACATGCTCAGAAGTGTGTCTACTGGTGATTTTAAGTCCAGTGAAGTTGACGATTCAGATGGATCTTCACATTAACCCTGTTTATTTACCCGTCCAATGAGAGGACCATATCTCACCACAGCTGGACTTCTGGGCTGCTATGGTAACATAGTACATGTAAAGCATCCAACTGGGCGGTTTATATACAGAAGACAAACCTGCAGCCGCAGCTGCTAGTGTAACGACTGCAGTCATTAAAATGAATGCATGTAATTGTCACATATGTGAACATAGATATTCTGCCTGATAGACCATTCTTAGAATCCTCTTCTCTCCTTTTTTTTTGCACAGTGCTTTCCTATTAGCTAAAACAATCTCATTTGTATTACTTAGCATTCTCCAGAGAAACAATAAGCAGGACATGTGTGAATATATCTGTATCCTGTCAATTTACATACATATAATGTGTTTATGTATGTGTGCAGATTTGTTGCTGGAATTGGTTTATATGATTATGGAGGTCTAGGAACCCCAGTGTCTTACAAACTTCCATCGTCAAACTGGAGAACAAGGACACCGGCAGTATTATACAGTCCAGGCCAACATGGCAGATGACGGCTGGCATAAGTTCCAGTAAGTCTGAAAGTGTGAAGAGTGGTCTGTGCTCATGGGTGCACACAGTGATGTTCATCCCAGGCTAAGTTCTTCCAAGAACTAGAATTACCAATATCTGAGGAAAGGGGGAGATGCTTGTCCTCTACCCACACAAATAAAAAACAGAAAGAAAGAATATGTCCTCCTGCCTTTTTGTTCTGGTGGTTCCTCAGCAGATTTGGTGAGGATTGAGGTTGGATCTTCTTTACTCAGCCTACTGATTCAATTGCTCTTTGACGCCCCCACAGATACACCAGCAGTAACAAGTTGCCTGCCATCTGAGCGTCCCTTGGCCCAGTAAAGTTGACACAGGAAATGAACCATCACTCTATTCTGTCAATCTTGGAGCATGTTTCTGGCTCCATCTACATATAGTATGAAATTCAGTTGGGAACATAGCTAATCATTTGTATAAGAGCATAAGCTCCTTCTGATAGCAGACCTCTTAGCCTGTAGTCTTGGAAAGAAGAGTGCAGAAAGACGTGCTATGATTCCAGCTTTCTTAACTAGGGAAGGTGTGTGGAGGGTGCTGTGCTAATTAGCATGTTGTATGTTGTCTCCCTCACAAAAGGCCTTGTGCTGTCTGTCAGATTCCGCTTGGTAGATACTAAACACTGTTAAGGCAAATGATATCATAACTGACAGTTTAATAGACACTTTTTGAGCTGAATGTGCTCCCCAGTGCTCCAGCCAGATAAAATTAACAAATGCTTTTAAGATCTTCTCTCCAGCTGAGGCTGTGGGAGAGTCATGCTTGCAAGAGCTCCCTGAATCATATCAAAGGCACTAAATTCAGTCAGAGATTTAAGGGACAGGATATTTGTCAACAGAAATAGCTGAAGAACTGGATTTCTACTGGAATTTCTGATGAAAGATAAAAATGATGAAGGTTAGAGACAAATGTGACTCCTGTTAATGAGAGAAGGCCCCCCAAGTGAGAGCTGATGTTAAAATTAGTCTGGCTGGAAGAATGCCTACTTATTCTGATTATATTGAAAATGCTCAAAATGCTGAAGGAGTGCAGGTCAGATGAGCCAGACCAAGCTCAAAGTGTGATGGGACGTTGGCCATTCTGGGCTCCTCTGTTGGACCCCATCTCCTACAGCCTCACATCTGAAATCCACGTCATTGTAGACCACTTCTGCCCGCACATACACCTGGATGTTCTTCCTCTGGGCCTTTGCTTGCGACTTTTCTCCTGCTTGCTATTTCCCTTGAGCCTTGACTTCTTTTAAAAAGTCTTTGTGTATCTTCTGGGAAAGAGGTATATACCTGTTTTTTCCGTCCCCCAGAAGATGATTTCCTGCACCCCTGAGCTCCTGTTATCCCTTGACCACTCTTTGTCACTTTTCCCATCTTGGAGTAGTTGAGTTATGGAGTTGTTCCCCACACTGTGATTGCATTTAGATCAGATCTCTAGATCTTTACTAAGCACTCTATAATCCTGCTGCTAACATAGCACCTGATACATGGTGTCACCTCAGTAAATATCCAGTGACTGTAGATAGCCATCTGTAAGATGCCTGAGTAGGTGGAAAGAGATTACGTTATGCTAACAGAGAGCCCTGCTGTCAAATTCCTTTTCTGGCCCCTAGGAACAGATGAGCCAAGGGGAAATTGTCTGTGTCTCTAAGCCTGATATCTCTTTATGTGTATGGAGGAAATGATTGCTAAAGGCATAGGATTTATTGGAGAAATGAATAATATGGGTCACTCTCTGGCCAGTACACATAAGCCCTGCACACTAGTGGCTAAAATAACATGGCCTCTGAAGAGAGACACTGCCAAGATGGTTTCAAAAAGCCTGGATTGTTGGGAACAGTATATAGACCGCAAAGGGCTGTTTAGATGCGATCTCTCACTTGTCTCCGCAGACCTGGGTGTGTGCTGGGAAAGGCAGCATTGCTTTCTGCCCTCGAGATCATGCTCAGCTCACATAGTTACCTGCCTAGGGCCAACCTGGCCTTGAGCCCCAGGGTCCTAGTGGCAAATTCTAACACACTGCCAGCTTCATGTGCTTGTTCTTCTCAGCCGCCAGCAGCTTTGCAAGCCCTGGGCAAGACTCCAGTGCCTCTGTCACGCACAGGAGAGTTTCTTGGGTTCAAATAATCTCCTTCTTGGAGCCAGAAGAATGATATTTCTGACATCTCACCCATTTGGGACAGAGGCATTCCAGAACATTCTGCACAATGGAAATCATTGCCCATTGCTCAGCCTCAAAGATGGGTTTGCCTTTAAAACACATTTCCATAGAAGCTTGCTTTGTTTCTAGAAATTGGTTGAAGAGACTTGAACATGAGACCACAAATGCTAGGAGCCACAGCAGAGACTCTGAAAAACCCTTTTTCCCAGGATGCCCTGATCCCACCTGTCACCCTCTCGTGAAGTTTAATTCTCTGTGATCCTTGCTGGTTTAGAAAGCCTGCTCTAAAAATAAATGTGAAGGGGCCCAAACTCCATTACAGAAATGAAAATCAACAAAACTGAAAACAAGTAGAATTTAATAAGTTCAGCTAAGCGTATAATAACTTACAATAGCTGAGATGCCCTACAGTTGCTGAACACACTATAAAGGAGGAGGAATTTATAGTTAAAAATGTGTGCAACACAGGTTGTTTTTATTAAGAAAAGGACATAATAGGGATAGCTGAAGCCCAGCAAAGCATCGTGGGGCTGTTGGTGAGAAGCAGGAGTATTCGATAATCGAGACTCAGGTAAAGTAAAAGAGGAGCACAGCGCCCAGGCAGCCGCTCAGTGTGTTAGGTGGGATGGGCAGTGCCGTGAGGGCCTCACTAGATAATAGAGCTGGGCACTTCAGAGGAAGCCGGACTAAGGGAAATGCAAACTTGAATGACACCCTGTGGCATCTAAAAAGTGGCAAAATGATCCAGTAAACACTTGACTGGCCACATCAGGAAGAAATATCTGAATGTGAAAGATGAATAGTTCTGGAATAAGAGTCAAGAGTTTTTGTGGAGTGTCAGTCCATAGCTTGGGACTACTCATCGTGCCAACATCATCTCACTGCTTGGGCACCTCTTCGTCCATCCCTATAGGAAAACAGACACCTAGGAATGTAGCCCTGCTTACAGAAACTGTCCCTAGGCATCCTCACATTTATTCACCAATATTTAGTTAGTGCTCACCTGGTGCCAAGCTCTATGTCAGGTGCTGGAAATAGACACCATAAGGGACACTGGGACGAACTTTCAATCAGTTGAGGTTATCAGTGATTAAACAAGTAGATGGATGGATGAATGGATGGATGAAGTGAGTTGTTGTTTCCTTCCATAGCAAAGGTTAATGTCAAGTAGATGGAGAACAAGAAGTGTAACAAGGCTAAGTCTGTGTATCGACCTAGGAGCCTGCACAGAATCTCATGGACATCTCAGGACGCTCTCACCTTTGGAAGTCAGAGCTCCAGGAGGAGGATGTGGTACCCCTGGAGCCGGCACTTCAGAGATAGTCTTCCTTGCTCCTTCCCCACCGTGTACCTGGCCTTCCCAGGCCCTGCCCTTCACAGAGCCCTGGAATGTGCAGTTACCTCTGGCCTGCCTACTTGAAGCTTACTTCTTGCCTACTGACTAATCTGTTGCTGGTCATGCCAGGGCAACTATTGAACTTGACTCAAAATTCTAGTCTCAATGTTTGGGCCCTGTGTTGACACACACACTCCTATGTATATGACAAGATCTCTGCATGACAAGAGAGTAACTTGGTCATTTTAAAGTCACTGTGTTAGTAGCTACCTGGTTTGCCCTTGAAACTAAAACTCGGGAAATGAATATAGTTCATTCCAAATTTCCCTAACTCATAAAAAAAGGATGGCAGTGAAAAGAAACAAATGAGTTGGAAAGGGAAGAATTAAAGCAGGAGTGGTGAGTTCACCATGTTACTGATGTGACTGACTGCTCCTTGACATCTACCTACTACAGCCTCAAAGCCACTTGTGAAGGACACTAGAACCATCTGGAGCAGTGTAAGGAACATGTAGTACCCTCTCATTCCAGCTGGAGGCTAGAGGAGGAAGATAAAGATAGAGAGAGTATTATCATCTGACACCAAGCAGAGCTCAGAGAAATCTCTCACAGAGCTGGAACGTTGCAGGGGCTATGTGTCCTCTTTTCTCTAAGGCCTTTAATTGCTAATGACTTTGATTGGGATTTGTTAAAGCAATTCATTGTGTTCAACCCTTTTTTATTCAAAGTCATTACTCAGTATGGTTAGTTTGGATGGTTTGAGACAGCCCAGCCTGGCATATTCCCCATCATGGCACTTTATAAATGTTCATGCTGATTAGAACTTTTATTTTTCATAATGACCCACTAATGTAATGATAATGCAAGTAATAGTCCATATCTAATGGCTTCTTGTCCAAGGGCTGTGGGAATTCATTTAATGTATTTAGTGCCAAACTCCTAAAAGAAAACTATTTAAGCTGCTGCATTCACTTATGCGTTTTTATGAATCTCTGGGTAATAAAAGGGAAATGGCTCTTGTGGAAGGTTGGGAGAAGAGAAAGAAGTTCTAGTCACTTGTGATACCATTTCAATTAAACGTACCTGGTTTCTTTATCACAGAGCTGCTAGGAAAACTCATGTTTTAGGCCAACTTCATGAGGAGGAGATTGCTGGGGAAGGTGGATCTTTTGCAAAGCTCAGCTTGTTCCAGATGCATTGACTCTGAACCACTAGGCTACTGGGTGGCTCACAAACAGGCCATGGGTGCAGCTGGATGCTAGTAGGCAGGAGGTTATTGTGGAATAGGGGCAAAGGTAATATTTGCCAAGCCAGAGAGAAGAGAGCCCATGAGCCTTTTCAGCAACCCTAAAAGACTGGATCCTCCTACTCACATAGTCCAACTGAGCAAAATGTGGAGTAGTAGCAAGGCTGCTACCCTATAAGCCTTCTCTTCCATTGGAGCACGTCACCCTATCGACAATTGTCTCTCCTGGCCCTCTCTCTATCCTGCTTGTTTTCACATCTTCTTGAAGTCCTGCTTCTGTGGCCCTTTAAAGGTGATTATCCCCTCTGCCATGGGGCAGCACACTAAGCATGAGCTGTACCTATCCACTGAGAAGTCTGGGTACCAGCAACTGTGTCTCAGTCAACAGGCTAGAAGAGAGTTGTACCTGAGTGACCTCCTGTGCCCTTGAAATCCCCTGTGGGCAGGATGGAGCCTTCCTCCTTGCTGTGAGCAGGGTTACCATGGAGCACACAAAGCACCAGGTGCTTCAAATGTCAGGAAAGCAGCAAGTGGTCTCTTTGCAGAAACTTGCCACAACTGTTGCACAGACACATGAAAACTGAAAGCTAATTGCTTTCTGTCAGAATATAAATTTCTCTGGGTGTTCTGCATTTTTTATTTGCTAAATTTGACAACCAAACCTAAAGGTCCAGCCCTTAAACTATCTCCTGAAAGCCTAACTGTGCCCTAGGATGAGGCATCACTCCTCCCCATAAAGAGGACATAATAGATAATATATCAGTTACTTTCTTATTTATGTGTTTGTTTGTTTGTTTTTTTCAAGGTAGGGTCTCCCTCTGGCCGAGCCTGACCTGGAATTCACTATGTAATCTCAGGCTGGCCTCAAACTTACAGTGATCCTCCTACCTCAGCTTCCCAGGTTCTGGGATTAAAGGCCTGTGCCACCATGCCCAGCAATATTGATTTTATTTTATTTATTTATTAAGTTACTTTCTTGTTGCTAGGACAAAATACCCAACAAGAAAGACACTTAAGAAAGGGTTTATTTTCAGTTTATCATTTCAAGGGGAAGTGTCCATTGTTTTGGAAAAAACATGGCAGTCCTGAGCAGGAAGCCTGTGTTACACCCTCACATTAGCAAGGAGGAAGTAGAAAAAAAAAAAAAGGCTGATATCTAACACCTTGGGGCCTTCCCCCATAACAGAGTTATGCAACAAAGGTCCACCTCTTAAAGGTACCACAGCCTTCCCAAACAGTGTTACCAACTAAGAATTAAGTATTTATAGGCATGAATATAGAGGACATTTTACATTCAAAAGCCACAGATAAATACATACATTAGTGAACTCACCTCTCTACCTACTGCCTGTTTTTTGTAATCCTATAGTTCACTGAAGAGGAGGTACGTATGGTCTGTACTATGCCAAGCCTTTTCTAAGTGGTGGTGGAGACAGAGGGCGAGTTCCTCCACGTCTTCGTGGAAACAAGTGACTACTGCTCAGTGACAGAAGCTGTGGAATCATAATAACTGAGTGCTTTGAGACTTTGGTCCCATGTAACTCTTGCCAAGTCTCAACATCTTATCTGGACTAGAAAGACACTTACAACACTGACATTCTATGTATTTTCCAAGTGTGTTGTGGACTCAATGATGTGCTACCCAGGTCTCCCTTCAGTCAACTGTTAGCACCTCCACATATGCAAACATGCATACACCTAGGCACACATGACACATAGATATACACGTGCAAAAAAGTGACAAGTGAGCTGACATCTGACAGTTGGGAGTAATAGTTATTTTATGGAGAAAGAACTGCATGGGAAAAAAACTGAAAGAGGACTGACACAGTATGTGGGTTTTAGAGGGGCCTCTCACTCCAGCTAGAGGCTAGAGGAGGAAAGTAATGATAGTGGGTATTGGTATTGTCATCTGGCACCAAGGATAGCTCATAGAAGCCTCTTACATAGCTGGGGAGATGGGGATGAATTTCCTCTTTACTCCAGGTATTTAACTTCTAATGACTTTTGAATGGCCCTCTCCACATAGTCATCCCTTGCCCAGGAAGCCAGTTGCACAACATGGCCTGTTTATGAACGACCTAGTAGCCTGGTGGTCCAGTACTATTACATTTAGAACAGGTCAAACTTTGCAAAACACCCAGTGCCCTCCAAAGTCTTCTCCCTCCTCATAACGTTGGCATAGAATTTGAGTTTTCTTAGCAGGAGAAATGTTTACAGAAAAAGCTGTCAGTCTCTGCCCCTTCAGGCTTTGCCTCGGCTTCAGAGATGTACTTTAACCAATGTTATATTCTATTTGGGGGGGCTCCATTGAGAACCAATGAATCCATGCAGATCAAAACACACCCACATCAGGACAACTGGTAAAAGGCTGTGCAAGTTCCAGAGTATGCTGAGCTGTCACTGGGCTGAATCATAGCTCTACTTCCCTCTTCTGTCTTGCCTGCTTTCTTTCTCTTTCAAGAATGTTGATCCTGGAATCCCTGTCAATAATACCCTATATACTAAACCTTGGGTCTGTTTCCCAGGAAACCCAACATGCCAGAACATGGGACAGTTCCCAGCATGTAGGACAAGTGCTCACAGCATAGAAAACAATAAGAATAAGAACAGCACAGCCAAATATAAAAAATGGTCTAATTTTACCACCTGGACCTCGTTCCTAATAGTCTTTCATTATGGTGATGTCCCTGACTCACCATATGGCTTTGCACACAGAGAGAGACATAGGAGAGGCCAGCCCAGGGCCTCTCCTGACTGTTGACAAGGGACAAGATACGGTAAGCATTTCACAAATTCTTGGACATTGCTTACTTTCTTTCACACACAGGACCAGATGGGAAAATGCGCCCCTTTCGGAAGTGGCACTTGCAAATCTAAACCACTCCAGGAGGGTTTTGTTTCCAGCCTGTTCTCCAAAGGCAATGATGTGGGCTGGACTTAGGTAGTAGGGATAGAAAGCCAACTCAGAAAAGAGACGCTTGTGGATGGAGAGATGTCTCAGCGGCTAAGATGCTTGCCTGCAAAGCCTAAGGACCTAGGTTCAGTTCTCCAGTACTCACGTAAGCACACAAGGTGGCACATGCATCTGGAGTTTATTTGTAATGGCTGGAGGCCCTGGGTTGGTCATTCTCTCTCACTCTATCTGTCTCTTCCTCTCTCTCTCTCTCTCTCTCTCTCTCTCTCTCTCTCCTCTCTCCCCTCCCTCCCTCCTTCCATCTCTCACTCATAAATAAATAAACTAATAAAATATTTGAAAAAAAAGAGAAGAGGCACCTTTATGAGTATAATACATAGGACAGGTGGGCAAGGAATTGGCCCATGAGAGAGAAGTTTACATTTTGCCTTTCCTTTGCTTCTCTGCCATGCAGAGTCTAGGTCTTGTCTGTCTTACATCTCTCCCTACCCAAATCATTATGTCCAAAATCCAACTCCAGTTTCTGAAAACCTATAAGGATGATTTTATCATTGACCACCCCTTCCTCTGAAGTTCCCACAAAATGACAATATGCATTTATTAATTCAGGTATTTTAACATTGCATGAACCTGTGAATCCTACTTTAATATCCTCAGAGGCTTCTCTAAGCAGAAGCTGTCTCTTCTCTCTTTCATCCCCCACACAATATTCTTCTAAGTTCTTTCTGAAATGAAATGCACCTGCCTCTTCCAGTATTTTCCTATATAATTCTTTCTTTGCAGAAAAACTCACTACCAACTGTTAAATATAAGCTTACCTGTCATGTTTTTTTGCACATGTATGTGTTGTGTGTGTGTGTGAGTGCAGGTTTTTGTACGTGTAGATGCATGTTGGTCTATGTACATGTGTGCATGAGGAGGCCAGAGGTTGATGTCAGGTACCTTCCATAATCACTTTCTACTTTGTGTTTTGAGGCAAGGTCTCCCATAGAAAACTGGTACTCACTGATTCATCTAGACTAGCTGGCTAGCAATGCTGAGGCATCCTCCCATTTCTGCCTTCCCAGTGATGGGATTAAAGGCATGTGCCACCATGCCTGGCTTTTATTTATCCTACCTCAGGGTCTCATGCTTGACTGGTAAGCATTTTACCAATTGTGCCATTTCTCCCTTCCCATCTGTTATATGTGTTATTTTTTATTTTATTTTTGCATGGCTGGAGATCAAACACAAGGCCTCTCATATGCTAGGCAAGGACTCTTTCTCTGAGGTTCATCTCTAGCCCACACCCGCCATGTTACAAAGTAACCCCCTGTAGTGCCTTCAGTTAGGTCTCTGCCCATTGCCATAGGTCCTTATAGGATCCTGTCCTCTTTGTGAACATTTATCCTGATTAGAGTTATTAATATAACTACTTATTATAATTAGCGTAAATATTGGAACTATACCTCCCATACCTGGCACAGCCCCCCCCCATCCACTACTCATGAATATATTTGTCGAATGACATATTCCCTGTGGACCACACTATGTAGAGGGAAGTCAAGAGTTTGCATTTCATTTGCTTGGTCCTATCTGTGGCAGAAGCCATGTTGAAAGTTATTACAAGTTGGGATAAAGTTAATGCCACTCATATATCCTTGGATTTAGTATGGAGTTTGCGGAGTTTTGATTTGCAGGTATCTTCATTCTCTTATCTATACTTCAGGAGATCACTGTGCTTAGTAGAGTTGGAGATAATCTGCATACCTGAGACATAAACGCTTCACAATCTGGAAATGATTCAGAGAACCATCCATGAAGTATTTCTGGAGACAGGCCTTGGAAAGGCCAGGTCTGTCCCCACCTGCATAAAGTTTGTCTTATATTCCAAAAAGAATCCCACTTTGGTGGTGACTGAAGCCAAGTGGGCTGTGTGGCATATATGCCTTCCAGGTTTATTTGCCATCTCAAAGAGCTTGCTCTATGAGGATTCTGGAGATGTATGCCAGGGCACAATGTAGGCTTGTTAAACTCCAGTTGAGGAGGGCTGAGGTCCCGGTTTCCACTATTGAAAGAGACAGTTCTGGCACTTTTCCCTGGTTCAGTTCTTCTCAGCTTGCTTCTGGGCCCTGTGCTCTGTGTAGGCAGGTGCTGCAGTATACAGATGTAAGGATGGAAGAACAAGTACCTGCATTGGCACAGAGATCACAAGAACCTGCCAGACAGCTAACAGAATTCACCCTACACAGAGGCATTGCTTGTGTACCTCTTCGAGGCTAGAGTCACCCCCCTATGGAGGAAACTTGGTGGGAGCGTAGAGCATTAGTGTTCTTCCCAGCAGCAGCATGGACCAGGCAGGCCCCTCCTGTGCTGGGGTAGGCCTGAATAACTTCTCTCCACCATCCTATGTGGCAGCCCTGGGTTGTCTGTGAGGGCATGGTGCACCTGTATGTTTGCATGGGGTAGGTAGGCATGAGGGACAGGACCCAAGCACAGGTACATCAGAGAGGCCAGGGTCAAAATGGTCACCTCATCCTGTGTTCCCATTTGGAGAGCCTTAGCCTATTTGACAGTAAAGGACCTTTGGACTTCTCAAATTCCCCTTGACAAAAAATGAGAGCATCTGAGATGACCCAACCATTGATTATACTAGAGGGGGGGGGGCAGGTCACAGAGGTCTATGAAAGCAAGCCATGGGAGGTGGGAAAATACTGAAATGGGAAAAGAGGTTTTAAGAGGGAGTCAGCCAGCCAGGAAGGAGCTCTTTAAGAAGAAGGCAGATGTCAGAGAGAAGCTTTCTACCCTTGCTGACAATTATGATGGATTCTGGTTCATTATCTGGGTTGGTATATGTTTATTGGTGCCTGCCATGGGCCAAAACCTGTCTGAATTCTGGAGAAATAGGATAAGAGAGAGAAGGTGCTATTTCCCTGGCTTCCATTCCTGAGGGCCATGTCAGACAATTAAAAAGACTGACAAAAGGTAATTACATGTGTGATCATTGTGATAGAAAGAATAAAAGTGGAATATAATGGGGTGTGTTGGCAGCAGAGAGATACTTCAGATGGGGTCTTCAGAAAGGATTTTTGGAGGTCTGAGTTGGAGGCAATGATGATAAGGAGGTAATGAGGTTACTGGGGCAAAGCATCAAGTCATGAAGCTGATGCCTCACTGCAGGTCTAGACATGGTAAGTCTGTGAACTGAAGAGAAAACCAGTGTGGCTGAACTATGTCAGGTAAGCAAAGTGATGTTAGGTGAGTCAGCAACGAATTTGAACTTCACTGTAACTGTGATAGGCAGCCTTGAGATGGTCTAAGCAGAAGTGCTCTGGCTTAAATTTTGATTAGATTTCCTTTTAGAAATGGTCACCCTGGAAATTCTGTGGAAAGGGATTGTAGGGGCTAAGATTGGCAAGATTAGGAGTGGCAATGAGGGACTTCTTGCAGAATACCTGGGAGTAAATGGTGTTGGCTAGGGATGGAGTATTGGCAGGTGGGAAGAAAGGAAGATCCACCTCCTACTGTGTAGATGTAGAAGTGGCAGACCTTGCTGATGGATTATGACTGGTGTGGAAGGACTGCTGACTAGGTAATGGTACGATAGGGTTTATTTGGGTGCTGAGCATTGAACACAGGGCTTTGTGTATGCTACACAAACACTATACCACTGAGCTACATGCCCAGCCCTAGAGGGAGGTAGAGATCAAGATCCCTTACAGGATTTTGGCTTATGTAGCAACGGTAGTTCCATTTTCTGTTTCTGAGAGGGCACCCATGAGGCAAGGAACAAGTCTGGGGAAGAAATCAAAGGCTGTTGCTTCTTCCCAAGTAGCAGTAAGGGGTGAGAGGCTTCTTGAATATTTGAATGGTCATAATAAATTATATCTGGCTTAGGGTCAGCTTTCTGAAAAAGGCAGACAACTCAGATATTAAAGCTAGCTGGACATCTTGATATCCCCTTGCTTCAAATCCATGGGTTGTGGCTATCTGGACTGTGCCCAATCATCCTATTGCACTGGTACATTAGGACATCCAAGCGATACCATCTGAATAACCACCACGGAACCATGTCCAAGCACTGCTCATCACATGCTTTCTGAAGGCCAATTCTTGGCTGGCTTGTCCTGTCCAGTGACCCCCTACAGTCATGGGACAAACAGAAGGCAAAAGACTCTACATTTCTAAGATAGTCATGCCTATTCACAGCACCACAAAAAACATCTGAAGATAGCTGAGCTCAAGATATAAGAGTGGGAAGCTGAATTTATAGTCTTTGCTATGCTTTCTTTCATTTTCCCCCCTCAACTAGATTTATTTACAAATTCCTGTGGCAATTTTGTTGATCTTATTGTTGAACTTTCATAGCACAGAAAATTAGCCTTTGTGCATGATGTTCCTCCCATTCCAAGCCTCCTCCACCCCACTGCCTGCCACTTCCCCTAAGACTACAATGGCAAATGTATTTTATCTTAAGTGCTACTATTGATTGGTAGGGACTTCCAGAAGTATCCTGTTAAGCAAGAGTCTGAGGTCATGTCCAGGATCAGTGGGATTGATTACTCCTGTCTGCCACGGATAGGAAAGGAAAACATGTTGCATCTACTTGCTCCAAGATGTTTCAATTATAATTTACTTTGAGTAAATTATAATCAGACATCCTTAGACATTTACAGGAATATGCTCCCCCCCATTTCATTGTTCATGATTGGAATACAGTACTGCATATCATGGGTTTTAAATGAGTATTTATTGAGTGAATGGTATTTGGCAACAGTTTTAAAAGTTTAAGAGGACTGAGAAAATGACTCTGCATATTAGCCTTGAGAAAGTGTCCTACAGACTCAAACTCACTAATTACAGCAGACTTAATGAGAGTCTTACTGCTAGATAATGAAACAAATACCTTGGCCCAGAGACCATCCATCCCATACGCTTGCAGCTAATAATTGTGTGTGGTGGTGGTAGTGGGGACAAGGGAGTATTTAGGCAGATTCACTCCAGGTTCTTCTACATATAAGCTTTGACTTCAGGGGACTAGCAGGGTTTGTTGATTATCTGGCAAGCTAGGAGGGTTCTTTCCAACCTTTTTTCCCTCCCCCCTACACTGGTATTGTGATCACATCAACATCTAGCCCCCTTGCCTTCCTTTTCTGGCTCTCTTGTATCACCTCATGTGACTTTTTTTTTTTCTAATAAAATCTTTGCATGTTTAATCTCATCTTGGTGTCTGTCTTGTGACCTGGACTAATGCACCCTGCCAACATTAGAGGCAGAAATCCTTCTTAACTCCCCCAGATACCAGCTGGGCATCAGGGGTGCATCCCCTGTCCTTTGTAGAGGACGCAGTGGGAAGCAGATTGGGCCCCTGGAAATGTTCAATGGAGGGAGGCAGCAGTCCTAAGAACTTCAATCATCATTAATAGGAAAAAAAAGACTTGAGGAAATATATTGGGAATTAACATATAACTATTTATGTAAATATCTCTATTTTCACTCTAATACAGCACACCAAATGACATGCTGTAAATGGCATGGCTCGTCATAAACTCAATATAATGAGCCCTGTGGGATTAATTCCATTTATTGTTCCATATTCATAAGAATCTTTTAGATTCTCTCAATCCTACACCAGCTTATTGCTGTACATTTGTGAGCTTTGTTGCAGACAATATGCATATCTTGCTCATGACCCGAATCTCCAGTGGCAATGTGATTTCATGACTCAGAAATTGCTCTTCCTTCTGGAACCTTTTTCACATTAAGAAATCTATCTCATTCCATGCTAGACTGTTCTAGGCCCATGTTCACAGTCTAAAAACCTTCTTTATCTACCCTGTTCATTTGTCCTGTTTGCTTTCCTTGCCTCCTTATCGAATTATTCCCAGAAGTATTACTGAATATGGAATCCAAGGTTCTCTTGATCAAACAGTAGCTGTTTATAAATATTCCCTAATCAGATATCTTGGTCAAGATGAGTTCATGTCTATACAACGTCATAAGCAGCCGGGACTACTCATCAGTTGTTGATCTTTTAATGCACATTTATCGAGCACCAGGCCTGTGACAACCTCTGATTAGTGCTGGTAAGAGCAGAGGTCTCACTCATCAGTTTATGGAAGGACACCTTAGCTTTGAGAAGCTCAGCAGACACCTCTTTTATTTGCCTCTGTGAGGAATAAACACCTTCAGCACCTTTAAAATTGCTACCATCACGATTTCTCTTTGGAGACTCAACGGCTGCCTCTCAAGCACTCTGAAAATTCACAGTTCACATTTACTTCAGAAATTCATCACAATGCTTTTAGCCTTTGATACCTTGGGTAAGGATGATTTATGAAATTTATTTCTTTTTGTGGCTGCTGGTGCAACCAGGTTGCAAGAGATGTAAGGGCTGTGCTTTCAGACAATCACTTTCCCTATAGCATGTATTCCAGATCATACAACAGGAAAGGTACACCTCTTCCTTTTCCTCACAGTCAGAAGCTCTACCACTTGCACAGTGTTTCAGAAGCTGTTGTGCAATGCCTTGTGGTAAGCCAGTCCCTTTCTTCCTCGAACAGAATTGTTTTGTCACAGCATTGATCTGCTTACCAACTAAATTGAATCCAGGAACTGACTTTTTGTCATCTATTTCCCTCCCTCATCTCTTTCCCTTTCCTCTCTGTTTCCTGATCCTCCCCCCCCCCAACCATCCTTTTGCTTTCTTTTTCCATGAATAGTTTATACTATGCTTTAAGCCATCTTCTATAGTATACAATATCCTTTCTAGTCTCTGAACGCTTTCACGCTCCTACATAATATCAGCCTCCTCTCCAAAGCTTTGTTTTATTATTGTGGATTATACTTACTACTGTTTACCACATTTTTATTAAAATATTAAACATGCATATTGATTGATTCATTAAAAATAATAATAATCACATTATAGGTTATAGACAAAGTAACATACATTTTATTAAAATGATTATATTATAAAAATCTGAAAACATTGGCAAGAAGGCCATTGTTGCATAATTTTGCAAATGTCATTAATGTCTGGCTTAATAGAAGCCAGCTGGCTTCTCATATCTACTTCTGCATTTAATCTGTTGCAATATCACATTATTTGGAAAAATTTCTCCAAAGAAAATTAAAGCAAAGAGAGTAGATAATATTTTAGTACTTTCATAAAAATAGTTTTGTTCTTGTGAACTCCAGAAAGGGTATCAAGAACCCCAAGGTTTCCTGGCCATATTTTAAGAACTGTTGTATTAGGTTAAAGGTACAGACATAAACAACCAATGTTTTCCCCTCCACCTGGGAAAAATAAAGACACAAATGAGTATTGACACACACTGCAACCCATGCTGTTCCAGAGACACAGTCAGAGACGATGAGAGGACAAGGAGAAGGCCCTGGCTTCAGAATGCATTTGAGGAAGAGGAGGCGAGTCAGAGTTCCTGACTTTCATGCTGCCCAAGCTCAGGAAAATTCAGCAGGGAGGACACAGATATTGTGATGAAAAGTGGATTTTTCTTTTCAGATATGTTGTACTCAGAACTAAGTGTGAGGATGAACAAGGGTATTTGGCTTATGGCTTTATTATGCTGGTGTATGGAGGGGCATGTTTTATGCCCATCATGTACCTTTGATATTCCTCACCATCCTAGGAAGGAGCCAGAGCTGAAGAAATTTAGTTAACACTCAGTCCATATCAATAAGAAGTGGAATTGGCCTGCCAAAGCTTTCTTTCTGAAGCATTGAGAAAGGTGAGCATTTTGCAATGAATATACCATAAACCAGATAATTGCCATCCATTGTTTTGAACACCTTGGGATCTAAGGCATGAAATGGAATTCTCAATAAAAATGTATCACACACATTTGCTATCTTCTGGAACAAAGCTGATAGCATAAGCCACAAAGGGTTTGTTTATTAGTTTGCCAGTAGAGAAACAAAACTATGGTATTTTTACCTGAGGTTAGGAGGAATTTCACAGGTCCCATCCATTCTGCTCCCTCAGTTGGAAGATGGCATCTGAAAGGCTCTTCGGTGAGTGTGTGATTAGGTTGTGATGTTTCTACTTGGCTGCAGTAGCCAGTTATATAATCAATCACTAACATAGATATTACAAATAAGCTAGTTTTTAGATCTGGTCATTATCTAAACTCCCTTAACTTTTAGCAATGAAGATTACCTTCCATTACATGGGTTTCTGTAAAAAAACAAAATTCTAACGTAGGATTGCAGCATCAACCCCTGGAAGAGTTTTCATCCTGCAGGCCTGCCGATTTGCTAACCCCTCAATTGTTTGATGTATGAGGCAATTATTTGATCTCCCTCTCTATCTTCCATTATATAATATATTGCATAATTCCTGCATACAGGAGGGAAATATGCAGATTTAGAGACATCACACTTCCCTGGGAATCCTAACTGCTCTTCAGGCAGGTTCTGCTCTGTCATCTCCTCATGTTCCATCAAACACTTGGTTTCAGGCTTGCTCCATGAAACGATAAGCAAATGAGTGTTGGAGCATTGACCTCTAGTTAGGAGAAGAATGTCCATCTTAGATGGAGTTTAAACTCTTTCAACAAGAAACCTTGAACTTGCATGAGTTCCTTTAGCTTTCTGAACTTCTTCACCCTCATCCATGAAGTGGAGCCAATACTGACCTCTCGCTGGGTGCCTGTATGGATTTAGTGAGGTGGTGACTATGAAACCTGGCACACAGTAGGTCCTCAGCAGCTCCTGATTAGCTATATAATGCTCCTGGTTCGACAATGGCAATCACAGAAGAGATTTAGATTTTAGACAATTACTTTCAGTAGTATAAATTCCAAAGTAAGTTATTGGCTGGTTTTTGGAGTTAAAATGCTTAAAATGCAGTGAAGTATGAGATATTGAAGTAATAACAGTCTGGGGGAATTACAGATAAAACAATTTAGTGTGCACTTTAGTCCAATAATGTTGTTCAGTAGGTAACACATTCTATGTGGAAAAATGAATTGTCTTCAGCAACTGAATTGGGATATTAAACAATTGCAGCCTATCCCTCTCTTATTCTACATTATCTTTTCCTGAGTGGTTTGCAATCTTTTTTGTAGACTTACTCTAATCTTCTCAGTCATTTTAAGTTAAGAGGGTCCTTATCCAAACACAGATGTATTAGCAATAGGAAGGTTTAATTGGGGCATATTGGGTCTTGCACGCATGTTCCTTGTTCTCAGCCTGTGGATTTGAAGTTCAGATTCAAAAAGCACTTATTAGGGCTCTCTGTGATGCCATTGACCATTTAGTTGCAGTTACCTTCCTTCTAACAATCCTAAGAGATTGGTATTATCCCCCTTATATGAAGGAGTGTGGAGATCTGGGATACTTAAGAGACTTGGCTAAAACATTCTGTTGGCATGCAGTGCTAGAACTTAGCCTAGAAACTTAGTGCTGGAAGTTAAGCCTACCACTCATTCCATCTCATCTCAGGGTCTATGTAAGTTGAACTTTGGCCATTTGGCTTTGTCCAGATGCCTTATGTAAAGACAATTTCAAACCTCAATGCATGGTGCCGCAGTACACAGTGCCTCCTTCTTTACTCCTGTTCCACTGTCAGTATCCACTGTTATATTGACATGTTCAGCCCCAGAGTCAGTGTTGAGTCAGTAACTTTGAGAGTACTCATAAAATGTGGACTATGGAAGAAAAGAAAAAAAAATAGGAATGGTGACAAATTGCTAGAAAGGAAAGAAGAAACAGGTGGAAGGAAACAGTAGAGGGAAGGAAGTAGTAACAGAGAAAGACAACAACAAGAAGGGAAGGAAAGCGTGGTTATATCCTCACTGAAAGCCCCTTTTATGCAGCTAAGGATTAACAATTTAGTCATCTTTTCCACAAATACCCTCAACACAATTAAATCTGTATAAATAAACCTCATCTACTGTGAATTCTGGCATGTGTGATTCACACACGTGGAGAAACTCTCTAATTGGTACTTCCAGCAAGTAATAATACATATTCTCTGTAATTAAGTGATAGGGAGATTTAGAAGGCGTGCCCTGTTTGTGTTCGAGTGGTGTTGGATGTCTACTCAATGCCATCAGACAGTGCTGATATCTCAGACATTGGAGGTGCCTGGAAGACAAAGATTCACATACCCCATTGATTAATGATTTGGGATGTTCTGGACATGGTTGAGAATGAGGAATATCTCCATGACTAGGATGCTGCACCCCAAATCAGGAAAATTCCTTAGAAAGTGACAGAGAAGTGGTTAATGCTGTGCAGTAGGCATGAGAGGAGGTGGTACAGGATGGCATGGAGGTACAGAGGAGGGAAGTTGTGGAGGTGGGGCCTGATCTTAATCTGGAAGTGTGAACAGACAGAGGAGGGGTAAGGTATGTGAGGAGACGGAGAGCTAAATGCGTAAGATCACCTCAGGGCCTGACGTACCTAAAGGCCCCTAGGCTTGTAAGAGGAGGAACAGATCCCTGTAGACAGGGTTCCATCCCACCTATCTGAAGTAGGGAAGCCTGCTTCTAAAATGCGATAATAATTATTGTAGGTAGGCAGCATTGTATTGCAAGGAGAGACACCCACTCACACTAGTACAAATAGAACCTTGCGGTTGGGAAAGAGCTATGGAAGACTTTCTTCTTCATGGCCAGCAGATGCTTCATATGGGGGAGCCACACCTGGAGCTGGGAAAAGGCAGAGGGCTGGTTTCTGTATCCCTGTCTGTGAGGAGTGCTGCTCTTCTGGAAGACTGGCTTCCTCTGATTGTAATGGCTTTTCAGCTCTCTCTAACCTTTTAAGTCACCGTTACCTGCATACCAGCCCCAGCTCTTTGTAAGCATACACCTTAAGTGCTCATCACCACATACAGTATCATTTCTGGGTTTCATACATGAAAATTTCAAGAAACAATCAAGTGATTAGCCTATATCTATAATCCCAAGGCAGGGGCAAGGAATCCCTGGAGCTTAATTACTAGGTATTCTAGATTCATCTGTGAGTTCTAGGTTCAGCAAGAGACTCTGCCCCAAAGAATAAGGTGGAGAGCCGTCAAATAAGACACCATTATCCTTTAGCCCTCATGTATATCACAAACATGTGCATGCACACGGACACCCACACACACATGCACACACACAATACACCCCCACACAAAAATAAAAAAATAAGCTTGTGAAGTGTTTTTTGCTATTGAGAAAGCATATTTTTACTCATAATTTTGCTGAGAGAGCAGTGTTGAAGCTCTGAGGATTCAGGAGTTAGCAGTGGCCAGAAGGGTGGTGTTTAGGATGAAAGCAGAAAGATACAAATGGGAAACAATTGGCCACAGGCTCTGTAGCTTGTGGGAAGCATTAACACACTTTTCTGGCGGGGGAGGAGGGAGAAACAAAGAGAAGAAAGCATGGGCTCTCCTGAGAAATACTTCTGTGCTCTAGTTAAAGGCGCATTGGGTGGCAAGACCTAATTTCTCTGTAAATGGAGCAGAAACATCACACCCGTCTTCCCCCTGCATGAGTGCAAAGACACAGGCGCTTTCCAGATGCGGAAACATTGGGGAGAAGAGACACAACAGTGGCAAGAAGCAGACCTAAAGGGGCAGGATGAGACACTGCTTAACTTCCTGAAAGGGAGTGCAACAATCAGGAACATAAGCCTCTGGAAGCTGATATGATGTTAGTTCTTCTGAAGTTACATGTCAATGGACAAAGCACGAGTGACTGGCCTCAGCCTATTGGAACAAAAAGGCAAAACATTCTGTTCAAGGACAGAGCATCCCAGGAGGGAATAAATAAGAACCAACACCCACTGCTTCTTATGGATGAGATAGTTTTCCAGTTTCCTGGGAAGCCAGAGTTTGGATGTGGCTTCTGGAAGGCCAGTGGTTCCATGTGATGGGATTTTTACTGGTTGGTCCAGCTTTCATGCTGGACTGGCCCTCATCAACACTGTTCTTCAGCCAAACCCAACTGGGTACATCTCTCCTTTGTATGGGAGCTGCTCTTACCACGGGCCCTTTGCCAATCCACATTCCTGTTCCTGGTACCTCCTGCATACTTGAGCCCAGCTTGTTTCCTACACTTGTGGCCTGGAATCCACTTTCGCAAAGAAAACACGCAGGCGTCGGATGGCTGGGCTGGTGCTTCTGCTCATTGTCCTCAGCTCTCATCATCTGGAAACATCTTTTTCTTCTA
The DNA here is from genome assembly GCA_036346955.1 of Dipus sagitta. Taxonomy (NCBI): domain Eukaryota; kingdom Metazoa; phylum Chordata; class Mammalia; order Rodentia; family Dipodidae; genus Dipus; species Dipus sagitta. Next base: position 32,149,390 of record CM070786.1, read on the forward strand.
CTCTGACAGTTCTTTGAGGAGAAGGACTTTTTCTCACTCTGCATATTGCACAATTTGTATATAAGGTTCACTCTTTTGCCTACATTCTTTATTGAGAACTTCAATACATGAACATACTGTAATTTGATGTTACTCCTATCCCATTATCCTCTTTTGACCCCCCCCCCCTCCTGCCCAGTTCTCTTTCCTTGGAACCTATCCTCTATTTCTGTCTCATACCTTTTGTGTGGGAAGTAGTGCTTTGGGGCACTATCCTCCAGACATGAACCAACTAGGCCATTCGTGACCTGACAGTGGTTGGCGTTACCCCCACAAGGCCACACAGTTCTGAGCCCATCAACATTTTGACCTGAAAGACAGAAACTTCTCTTTAAAGTGCGCTGCTGACTGTATTTTGGCAAATTCACACACATAAATGTAGCAGCTACCAAAGTCAATATGCAAAAGATGGGCCACATGATTCAAGGAGGTTCTCTTGTCCCCTTGGCAATTGGATGCCACCCACTCAACTCCTGTTATTAAACCACAGAACTTTTGTATTTTCTGCAGTGTCATCTGAATGACATCAGACACATGCAGTTGTCTGGGTTTCACATTTTACACTTTATTTCACCACTGAGAAGTTTGGAGGTTCATCCATTTTCTTTTCCATGGATCAGTAGTTGATTTCTTTTTATTGTTGCACGAGTGTCCATTATCTGGACATATTCATTCCAGTTTGACACTATTTTGAATAAATAATCTATGATAATTAATCCTTTATGTAGTTTATATTTTCCTTTCTCATGGGTAAACCCTAGCCATGGAATTGCTGAGTCATTTTGTAAAAACAACACCCACTAAACTGTTTTCCAGAGTGATATTTTTATTTCACATTCTCACTAGTGATACATGAGAGTTCCAGGTGATCCATCAGAACTTGCTGTTTGTGATTAATTTTATCTGTTCAAGTGGAGATGCAGTGAAAACCTGCTGTGGCTTTAATGTAAATCTCCTAATGACCAGTGAGGGTGAGAATCTCCCAGCACTCTTATTTGCTGTTTGTGGATGCATTTGGATGATAGGACTGTTCACCTTTTCCCCTCATTTTCATGTTTTAAAATATTTTATTTATTTATGTGACAGGGGAGAGAGAGAGATAGAGTGACACAGAGAAGAGAAAGAATGGGAACGCCAGGGCCTCTTGCCTCTGCAAATGAACTCCAGATGCATGCACCACTTTGTGCATCTGGTTTTACACGGATAGTGGGGCTTCAAACCCAGGCATTCAGGCTTTTCAAGCAAGTACCTTTAACCACTGAGCAATCTCTCCCTATTTTTTTTTAAATATTAGCATATTTTAATTATGTAAGATAATAGGTTCCATTGTAACATTTTCATACACGCACATAATGTACATTGATTATAGTTACTCTCTAATTACTTTCTATTGTATCTTCTTTTACCTCCCCCAATCCATTTCCTCTCTCTGAATAGATCTGCTTCTCCTTTTTTTTTTTTTTTTTTTTTTTTTTTTTTTTTTTTTGAGATAGGGTCTCATTCATGTTGCTCAGTCTATTCGAGGATGAGTTTGATCTTTTTAAAATTTATTTTTAAACAAAGTAGGGTCTCCCTGTAACCCAGGTTGACCTGGAATTCACTATGTAGCCTCAGGCTGGCCTCAGACTCAGGGCAATCCTCCTTCTTCTGCTTCCTGAGTCCTGGGATTAAAGGTGTGCACCACAACACTCAGTGATCTTGAACTCTAGTCCTCTTGCCTCCACCTCCCAAGCACTGGAATAACAGATATGGACCATGGTGCCTGGTTTATCATATATATTCTGGACTTTACTTGTGAGGGAAAATATGTGGTACTTGTCTTTCTGTGTCTGGAATATTTTACTTAACATGATTTTACTCAGCTCCATCCATTTCCTCACAAATGGCCTTTTTCTTTTTTTTTTTTTCTTTTTTTTTTGAGTTGAAAATACAAAAATTTATTTAGTTTAATCTCTCCCTATTTTTGCTCATTTTAATTCAACTGTCTTCTTGTTAATGGAAATTTAAAAATATTCATTTATTTGCATGTGCACGTGTGTGTGTGTGCATGTGCACATGTATGTGTGCACATGCATACAGAGGCATGTGAGAACCTCTTGCCACTGTCAACAAACATGAGATTCTTGTGCCACTTTTTTGTCCTGCTTACATGGGTGGTTTGGTAATTGAACCTGGGTCAACAGGCTTTTTAAGCATGCACCTATAACTGCTGAGCCATCTTCCCAGTACCCTTGTTATGGAATTTTAAAAGTTCATCATGCATTTTGGATGCAAGTCTTTTCTGTTGTATGTTTTGTATATGCTTTCTCCCAGACTGTAGTATTTCAAACATTATTTTTCTAAAGAATTTTTTTTCAAAGAACAGTTATTATTTCATGAAGTTTGATGCTATCAATTATGTATTTTATCACTTAGGGTTTTTTATGTCCATTGTAATAAATCTTCACCTAACCCAAGGGCAGTACATCTTTTTATGCTTTCTGTTTAAGGTTTTATATCTTTAATTCCTACATGAGGGACTGTGATCCATTCAGGAGTAATTTTTGCAAGTGCTGTGATAAAAAATAAAATTCATTTTTTATAGTATACAGATAGCTATTTTTTAGCAACGGTTAATGAAAAGGTTACTTGTCTTCTCATAGAACTTCTTTTAAAAAATATATTGAGTATATGCATATGTGCTTATTCCTGGAGTGTTCCTTGTGATGATCTGCATGCCAGTGTTTGCCAGTATAATACTACATTGACTAGAAGAGCTTTACAGAAAGTCTTAATATGAAGTACTGCAAGTGTTTCAATTTTGTTCTCCTCAAAAATATCTTGAATATGTTAAGTCTTTTTCATGTTACTTTACAATTAGCTATCAATTAAAACTCCTAGCAGTATTTTTTTTTTTTTTTGAGACAGGACCTCTCTATGTAACCAAGGCTGGCCTTGAACCCATGATCCTCTTGCCTTTTTCTGCCAAGTACTAAGGTTCTAGGCATGAGCCACTATGCCTGAGTCACCTGATGCTATTTTTTTGGAGTTTGTTGTTTTGTTTTGTTTTTCGATGTATGGTCTCACTCTAGCTCAGGCAGACCTGGAATTCACTATGTCATCTCAGGATGGCCTTGAACTCACAGCCATCCTCCTTCCTGTGCCTCCCAAGTGCTGGGATTAAAGGCGTGTGTCACCACCCCAGCTATATTTTTTTTATTTGAATTATTTGAATTATTATTTAAATCTGCAAGTCAGCTTTGGGGGAATTTGCACCATAAATCTACCAATTCATGAACATGGTCTGTCTCTCCATTAAATCCTATTTGGGCCTTTAAAATTCTTTCAGCTATACCTCAATTTTTGCAATGTAGAGATTTTGCATGCATTTTGTGAAAGTTATTCCCAAGAGTTTCATGATTTTTGTGCTTTCATAGTACGATTATCAATTTAAATTATCAAATATTCATATTCAGTACATATAAACATCTTTGCTTTTCTACATTGACTTTGGGGCCAATATCTTAATGGTGTCATTAATTCTATTCGGATATTTTAGTCTATGGAACTTTTGAAATTGCCAATTACCTACTGAGTGAGTAAAGGCAGTTTAACTTTTTTATTTGAAAACGGATTCTTTTTTTTTTTTTTTTTTTTTTTGCATTGGTTAAAACCTCTAATTCGGTGTGTCTGTAGATGAAGAGTTGAGGGAAGTCCTTGAGTTATTCCTGTTCATAGAGGAAAAGCATGAATTCTTCCCATTAAGTATAATGTTAGCTGTAAGTTTTTATAAAAGTTTATTTTTATTAGATTGAGAAATCTATTACTCATTACTCATCTATTACTCATGATTTAATTTTAAATTATAATTTAATTTATTTAATTATAAAAGAATGTTGGCTTTTACCAATTTTTGCAACCTCTCATTTTACCTCAATGCTTAGAATGCTTTCTGTACATGTTATATACTCCATAAATATGTGTTGAATGAGAGAGTCTAAGCTAAATATGTCTGAGAGTGTGAAGTCACACCTTTACTCCCCAGGAGCATGAAATGTCAGTGGTACTGTATTTTCTGTGCTTGTCTCCATTATACCATGAAATTTTCACAAGAGTCTTGAGAAGTAAATATCTCCATTTTCCTGATGAGGCACAAGAAATAAAAGAATGATTTTAAAGCCCATACCTGAGCTGTGAAGGAGTCCTTTGTTTCATTACTCAGTAGAAACACAAGGACAACTATTAAGTTCATAAACCATACATAAATCTATCAAGGAGGCTACATCCAAACTAAATGTGACTCACTGATTTGCTGTAGCGAAAGAATAAAGAGTCCAGTTGATGTAGGTGGGAGGGACCTTGTTCTTAGAAGCACAATTGAACTAAACAAAAGTAATTTTTGTACAATACTTGCATCAGCTTTGGACAGTAGTCTTACAGTTCAAATAATGATCTTGAGGATGTGGTCCGTAGACAATCAGAGTCTTTATTTTTATTTCCCATCACAATGCCAACATTTGTCAACATTGACACCATCTCTCCAGCCTGACAAATAAGTAAATAAGAAATAAAACGATTTGACCAAGTTTGAATATGGGAGAGAAGTAAGAAAATTTTCAGAGATGTTAGGATTATTTTCCAAAGTGGAATATTTAAACTCCACTGCGGCTGTAGTTCCTCTTCTTCAAAATGAGATACATAATCTTACCAATGCCATTATTATAAAGGCTATATATACTTTTTCCTAATATGAAAACGTTCCTGACTGACTGTAGCAATGATTGGATAAAGGGAGGCAAGTATGTAGAAGGAAGGAAATCAACCCATCTCCAGTGATAAGGGAAGGGAGCAGCCTCAGCTTCAAGGTCAGGCTGTTAGCCACATCTCCTGTCATGCTGTCACTGTCCAGAGGCAGGTGGTAAGTCTGAGGAATGAAAGGGCAGAGGTCTAGCATAGAACATCTAAGTAACAGAACATCCCTGAGTGATGTCGTCATTCCCATTTTACAGTCCAAAGAGTCAACCCTCTGATACTCACTTAAGACCAGTCAGACATAGCTGAGATAGAGCTGAAACTAGGTCCTATTGCCTACACAGAACCAAACAAGTGGCACAGTGAATTAGAGACCCTGCGTGTCTCTTTTGTACACATTTCTAATGAACAGGCCCCTAGGTTTAATTAAGGGGAAAAAAGATTAATTTTTTCTTCAAGCAGCTGCAAATTATTTACATTGCATTTGTGCTGATGGCTAATAAAAGAGAAGAGGAGTATGGGGACAGCCCAGGACGGCTGTAATTCTTCTAGGGTCCATACTGAAGCACTGTTCTGAATTCCAAAATGTAAGAATAGATGGGCCTGCTGCCCCATGTATACCTGCAGTGGACAGAGCAACTTTCGCCCTGGGCAAGATTTAATCAGAAGAAAAGGATCTCAGTGGCCAGACTTAAAGCTAGCAGGACATATGTCCCTGACCCAGCAGACTGTCTCTCAGTTAGCTCGTGACTGCTGGGGATCAGGTGAGGAGGAAAAGGATGATAGCCTAGGGTGAGGTCTCCACCAACCCTGAGATTGCTCCTAAATGAACTTTTGAAGGATGCTGGAGTGGGAAGGGGCAGGAGCAGCATTTAATCTCAATTCAATAAGCTCTTGATTTCCCATAGCTACTGAAAAATTTGTACTGTAATATACTTACTATAATGTAGTGTTGCTTGAACTTTTCCTGGGGAAATGAACAAAATGTTTGCTTCACCCAGAGAGGGCACGAGTGATAGACCAAAGAAAGATTTCCACTGAAGTCTAGGCTGGTAGTGGGCCAGTGAACTTACTGGGCTTACTTACAGGAGAATGGGTAAGCCCCAAAGAGCCACATAACCAAAAAGCCTCACCCTAGCATGGCTGACAACTTCCTCATAGCTGCAAAGTTTCTCCTTCAGTTAACCTCCCATGCTCCATGTTCTCTGGCATCTCCTGAGACCAGCTGGAGCAGAATTGCGTACAACTGAAGGGGGATGGGAGAGCGGTTGCATAATAAGTAAGGTTGTCATGACCATCACCACTGCTCTTCCTGTGAGCAAATGCCAACCATCCAAATCTTATTTTAGGGGCCACTTGTAAGCAGTCACAACTCTTCTGATTAAGATGGTAATTGATGTTACAATGAGAAAACAGTGCTATACGACATATGTATTGCATAGATATCATAATGCATATGTGTATGAATGCATATTTCTATGTGTATTTTAGATATCAGAATGTTACAAAAGATTTTGGTTTTTCCACCTATTACTAAACATGTTGGGATCTTGGGAAAGTCAGCTTTATGGAAGCTGTTTCTTCATCATTATTTGCTTTTACAACATATACTTTGCCCTCTGACTTCTGTGGATATATGTGGGGGATATAACAGGGAGAGATCAAGAAGCATACAGTTGAATGATTGAATAAAATATTCTTGGAAAGACCACCCCTGATGGTATGTGGAAGTGGCTGAAATTTCCCTCTGTTAGATTTGTCAGAAAACACCTAGATTTATCAAGTAGGACCTCATGAGCTGGAATCATATCAGATGACGCATACTGAGAGAATGAACTGGGTATAAGAAGTTGGTTATTCATCAGAGAAGCTGCCCACATAGGAATGTTATGCCAGAGCCTGGCACAAGTCTTATTTCAAGACTCTAGCTTTTGTTAGTACCCGTTGACTATAAGTATATTTAACTTACTTATTAGTACCTATTGACTATAAGTATATTGGACTTATTTGCTAGGGCTGTTATACAAATTTCCATAAGTTGGCTATCTTAGAACAACAGAGGTATATTGTGTCATACTTTTGAAGGCCTGAAAGCTAAAATGAGTGTATTGTGGAACTATGTTCCCTCAGAGGCTCTAGAGCAGGATCTCTTCCAAGCTCCCTTTCTAGTAAATGACTAGAAGTCATTCCTTGGAAGCCTGGTGCATTCCTTGTGTGTCTGAATGCCTTGACACCTAGATCTCAGCTTTTTAAAAGGACATCATTCATATTCAATGAGCACCAACCCTGGTGGTTCATTTGAACTTTGTTGCCTCTGTAAAGACTCTATTTCCAAACATAGTCCAATTCTGAGGTACTGTGAATTAACACTCCAACCTAACACTTCAGCCTCTAACATGTTTGACATATGTTTTTAGTATATCAATTTTTCATCAGATAATATATGATTCAAGCTGATTCATTCATTGAAAAGAAAATTAAAATGATATATAATTCTGAACATTTGGATAAATAATCTTTAAATGATAAGAACATACTCAGTCTTGGTTTCATCTTTACATATATGTTAGGACTTGAACATATATGTATGTTTTGTGTGTGTGTCTGTGTGTGTATGTGTGTATTTTGCAGTAATAGCTTCCATGGGTGTATTCAGTTAGATTGAGGTTGGATATCTGATGGTTTTCTGACTGACAATTGATTCTTAACTAGGAAATATCTACTAATAGATAACATGTGAAAATTTAAAGCTTTAATCAAGTCTTAGTAATATCAATTTATTCTGGGCATCCAGAAATAGACAATGGGATTTTGGTGATCTGTGCTCTTGAATCTTGGCAGTTTGGTGCAGTCCTTTTCCTTATGTGGGTCTGGGGTTAGCTGTTGAACCTCTCTTTGAATACCTCTGAAGCTTTCCTGGGTAACAAGTACACTGATGTGTTCTATGTCCCTCCTGGGGTTCTCGGATGAGAGCTTGTGGTAGGACAAATGTACAGTGTTAATAACATTATTTTGTGTTAGGTGTTCATAAGCTGTTCTTTTTGTTGTGTATTGTTTTCTAGTCAACAAACACAAGCCATGGATTGAGACATCGTATCATGGAGTCATCACTGAAAACAATGACACAGTCATTTTGGACCCACCGCTGGTAGCCCTGGATAAAGATGCACCCATTCCTTTTGCAGGTGAGATGACAACGACTCTGTAAGTTTGCGCTGGCTTCGCTTTAGACACATGATATGAAACCTCTGCCAAGCCCATCTAGGGGCTTTAAAGCTATCGTCACCACCTTATGTGTGGCAGGTCAGGCTAGGCTTGTCATTCCCATATGCCTCCTCTAATTTCTGGTGTGGATTTTTTTTTACCTTCTTTCAATTGTTCTCCTGCATGCTGTCTCCAGTGCAAGTCGTTTGTTGTATATTTCTGAGAGGTAGTAAATTGTTGAAGAGTGGCCGCTGAATTTGGAGACGTTAAACTAGTAAAGTTATTAGAACATTTTCCTCTGAGGGATGACCCATAGACATGACAAAATGTGGGGCCCACTCTTCCCCTTGTCATGGGTAGGCAGAGACTTGTAGCAAGGTAGAATGGCAAGAGAAAGGGAACAAAAGAAAATATCCGAATACTTTCTGGTATTGCTAAAGGTAAGGGAGAACTGTGTCCTTGAGCTTAAATATGGGTGTGTCTTTTAGAGGAGACACGCAAAGGCAGAGCGACTTGCCCTTTGCACCTTGTAGCTAGACTGTCGTCAACACCACCACTACTCTCCCCTCACCTCCTGCAAGGGCCACACTCCAGAAGGGGTAGGTATAGGACACTGTGATGTCACCTGTTTCTATGGATTTGGGCAAAGGCAAGGGGGATAGGCAATGGCAGAGGTAGGAGGGATTAGACAAAGAATTTCTGAAGAAGTCTGCATCATGTGTAATATTGTTAACATTTTATAACTGTCAAGAGGAAGACAGGAAATTTAATGAAGGTTTTCAAGAATTCTAGGAGATTGCTTTATGATCGATGGGTGCCAGGCAGAGGTTTTCACCACAATGAAGTCTATTTTTTATGACAGTTTGTCTGCTACATTATGAGCTACTTGGGTGGGAAAAAAAAATTGACTTTTTCTCTTTTAAGAGATATGCTCTGCAAAGGCCCTTTATTCATTATGGAGCATTATAATGTCAGGAGCGATGGGCTGGGTCAAATTCAGTTTTATGTGAAGGTGAGCCCATAAGCATTCTATCAGAAAGTGGTAGAGGTAGAGGAGACTTGATTCTCAGACAGCTTCCTCTTTATACAGTGTGATAACCACCAAGGACACCCACTTGTGAATCCTCTGGTGTTTATAGTTGAGGTATCTTTAAGCTTCTTCCAAATGTCCTCCAAATAACTGGCACTTTTTTTTGTTTTGAAAGAGGGTCTCACTCTTTAGCCCGTCCTGAACTCACTGTGTTGACCAGGTAAGCCATTAACTTCTGGCTATCTATGCGCCTCAGCCTCCTGAGTGCTGGGATTATAGGTGTGAGCTATTGTACCCAGCCCAAATGATACTTTAAGGTATAAAGTTCATGGTTTCTTTCCTACACAGTTGAGGTATCCTACAACCTTCTTTGGCAGCCTAGAAGTACTCTACCTCACATCTTTCTGGACATATGGTATTTGAGTTAACTGTCAATTTTAGCAACCCCTGGAAATGAGATTTGAAAGCAAATATCAGCAAAATTTGTTTGGAAATGTTTAGTTTGGCATGTGTTATGTGCTTTAATAATAAAAACAAAGAGATGACATTTAGAAATTGGGAGATTTACCATAAAATTCACAGCCCTGGCTAATCTTGAACCAAATCTCAAACACAAAAAAGTGAGTCATGGTTCCTTACATTCTTCCCTTCTTACTTTACTCCTTATATCTTGAGATAGCTTCTCTCCTGGATGGCCTCAAACCTCTGATTCTCCTGCCTTAGGCTTCGGAGTGCTGGGATCACAGGTGTGAGCCACCATACCGGGACTGGCTTTCTCTTTATACCTAATCCCCTCCGTCCTTTCTCTCACAGCGTGTGCGCAGCGATCTTTTCACTAAACAGGGCCTCTCTTTACCCTTTCTGCTGGGTGCTTGCCCTCTCTTTCCTCTTTTCCCTGGGTGCTTAACCTCTCTCTCAAGCATAATAGAGGAAACTACTGGCACACTCCCAGGAAGTAAGAGGATGCCCTTCAGTTACTTCAGTTTAGAGATACTGGCATGTTAAAGATGAAGAATGTGTCTAACCATTCATGATACCGACTCCTAATATAGCCCTGTTCTCATCCAACAACAAGGAACCAAAGTCTACAGTTAAGCTACTTGATCTTTAATATACAGACCAGAATAGGAAAGCAAAAAGCAAATTAGATATTTGAAAGCTTATATTGACAACATATTGCTTAGCTTTGTTTATTGCAGGGCTAATAATTAAAGTTTTCATCTGGAGGTACACTAAAGTATTTATTTCCTAAATTGTAACCCCATCGAGTGTCTTTAAACTAGAAATCGTTTTTTGACCGTTGGATGTACTCATAGTTATTCAGCCATGTTTTGCAACTAAGATTTGCTTCTCAGCCAAGCTCTGCATAGTTATTTCCAACTAAAGACAATTTCTGTCCTCCTCCACCTGTTATTTGCAGCTGACTTAAAAAAAAATTTCTGGCTTAATGCATCAAAATATAATCTGCCAAGCTTTTAAGAGTAAAAAATAAAGGTGCTTTTGAGAATGGTCGAAGCTATTTTTCTCAGTGTTATTTATGACCAGCTGTAAGACAGGACACAGGCACAAGCCATCCATCCATGCTACAGGCATTTATTTTAAAACATCTATCTTAAAAAGAAAATACTGAAGATTTATTTCAGATCCCTATCATTCTCATAAAATTGAAAAATTCATATCTGCCAGCTTCATCACTCCTTGAAGTCATCCAAAGCTTTTAGTTGCCCTTATCAAGTGCCTGTGCATTGGGGGCCACTTTCCAGCTCTTTCCCTATGTCTTCCTTCCTCCTTAGCCCATGACATGAGCTTATATTCTGTGAAATACTTCTCCCTGGAAATCATTTTTGTTCAATCTTGTTTTGCTTATCTTCTCCTATCTTTTAAAAATTGTAAGGAAGCATTATTACATGTAGATTCAGCTAAAGAATCATTTAGAACCATAAGGGATCTCAAGTGGTTTTCATTTAAGTAAAAATCATGAAACATTAATTATAGAAAAATTTGGAAATTATAGTGTAGCATGCCTAAAAAAAGCACAAAGCATATGCTTTCTACCTTTAGAGAGAAGCTATATAACATTCCAGTGTATTTCCTTTCAGTCATTTTTCTGTTTCTTTCTAAGATCACATTTTTAGTAATCACACCTCACATTTAATATTAAAACCCAGTATTGCTATTGTTTATACAAATGATGTATACTATAAAATGTCAAATAAAATAACTGATTTAATTAATATTTAATGTATTTTCCAAATAATTGAAATATGCCATTTTATTAAGTATTTGTCTGAAACTGATTAAAACATTATTTTCTACTTAATGAATAAATGAGTGAGTGGTCTTCAGTTGATGCTTCTTTAACTAATAAATAATTTGCCTATTTCTAGTTCTATTTTATTCTGTCTTTTATATTCTATTATTTGGATAGAGTTTCAGAATTACAAGTAATTGGTGAAACATTTCCAAGTTCCTGAAACATGGGCAATTGCTTTGCAGAAAGCTGTATGAGCTTGTAATCCCATCCACACCATATGAATCCTCTTTCCCTGGCTCTCATGTAATGCTGATTTGGTAACAATATGGCAGAGTGGCTGGTTATATTAGTTTTACTATCATCATCTGGGAAATGATCCATATTTTCCAGGGCAGTTTTGATGAAATTTAAAGGATGTCTAAGGTATATGCTCCTAATGTGTAGGAGTTTACTAAATTAGCCTTGCCTTCTCCTAGCCCTGCTCCCTGCTCATTTCACAGAGATGTCTGGCTCTCACAGAGATGGAACGTCTTGCCCAGTATCCCTAGACAACCTGGCTCAAGGCAGGAACTAGAGTGAGCCTTTCCCCTACGCGCTTTGAATTCTCTCTCCCAAGATGGCATCTTTTGATTCCTTCTTCAGCCAATCAGCAAAACCTCCATCATGCTTCACTCAAGTCTATTAGACTAGCTCATTTCTAAACGCAGAGTCTGAGCTCTGTAGACTTGACCTTCTTAGAGAATCAGACACACACACACACACACACACACACACAAAATCTTCAAGTAATAATGGAAATCCTGTCCACTGCATGGTAAAAAATGATAATGAAAGCCAGCTGGGCGCACTGTGAACTTATTAATTTCTACATGTGCCCCACTGAGGCCTGTTAGGAAACTGTGGAGACTTTTAAATTTGAAGGGAATTAGATTGCCTTTCAGAGATAATAGAACTGCTCATTTGTCTATATTGGGCTGGTCTAGACTTGTCTTTTGTAAAGACAGGGCTGCACAGAATGATCAGGCATAATTGGCTGGCTTCTCAGGCTGGGTGAATCTCTGAAGGCTGCCTAGAAAATTGCCTGGGACATGATTTGGCCTGGTTTGATTATCTGGTTACAGTATTGGCTGTGGCAGAAGCTGTTCTGTCCTCCATGGTTAACTCTGTCTTCTTGTTTCTCTGAGTATCATCTGTCTGCCAGACTCTCTATCTGTGGGCCTTCCCAGGAGCCTAGATCACCCCAGGGGGCCAGTGGAAGCCTAATGGCAGAGACCCTCCCAGGACTTGGCCTGGTCAGGTATCTTATAATGAGAAGGGAAGAGAGAGCTTTGTGAGTAGCCATAGGCTTCAATAAAACAAAAAAAACAAACAAACAAAAAAAACCTTTTTGTTCTTTTCTTTCAAATTGACAGATACCATTGTATAGTTTTATCATGATTTCTGAAGTATACAAACATATAGTGGAATACACAAACCAATTAGCATATGAATTGCATTATATCATTATCATTTTGTAGTGATAGGGTATCATATCTATCTTTACATTTTCCAATAATATTATATATTATCACTAACCATAATTACCTTCCTGTATATGGATCTCTTGATATGTATTTCACCTACCCTATCTAACTACAATTATGTATTCTCTAATCAACCCTCGCATCCTGACACTGCAACTTCTGGTAATCACCATTATACTCCACTTCTGTGATGTCAGCACTTTAGTGCCCACATATGCAGGAGATCGTGTGCCATTTGTCTATCTGTAATGGTTTATTTCACTTATCATGCACACATTTTTACATTTAGCTTCTGCATTTGTTAGCTTTGCAAACTTGGAGAAGTCACTGAACTCCTCCAAGTGAGCATTTACAATGAGGGTAATCGTTTAAGACCTACTGTCGGGATTAACATGTGGCTTAAATAAGATATTAATGAAAATGCCTAGAGCTCTGTCTGGAAGCCAGAAAATGCCCAATAAATCATTGTTGTCATAGTCATACCAATGGTAATAATGCCAGTCATCAGAGTAATTGTGATTCTTGTTATCATCAATAAACCACAAGTGTTTGCTTCATTTTAGGTTGATTACAATGATGTAATTATAATCTGTCATAATGATGCTGAGGGTAAGAAGAGAGTACATCTAGAGTTTTTTTTTTTTTTCATAAGGCTTGATACAGACACCCACTTGTACCATCAAGCTGTATTGTCTTGATTATTTGGCTATGTTGTGGTGTGGGGATAATCAGCTAAATGATGTAGTTTGAAGATTGTGTACAACTCTATGAATAAATATGTTAGTTGGAAAAGAAAGTTCCTCATATTCTCCCTATAATTTATCCCCATGGACAAAACAATTACTTGCAAGATACAATTTCAAAGTACTGTGAACCATGTGTCCTTTCATTATAAATACACACACATGTACCTGCCACTCAGTTGATTACAATTCAGTCCTCCCCAACTTTTTACTTATTTATGTATTTATTAGTTTTTCGAGGTACGGTCTCACTCTATTCTAGGCTGACCTGGAATTCACTATATAGTCTCAGGGTGACCTCGATACTACCTCTGCCTCCCGAGTGCTGGGATTAAAGGCGTGTGCCACCATGCCCGGCTTCTCCCCAACTTTTGAAAAGGAAGATCAGCCATAATTGTGTTTTACAAGTGAGGACATTGAGACCTAGGGAAATTTTGTGACTGTTCAGTTTCCCCTAGCTCTGTCACTGAAGATCAGGCTCAGACTGCATGTCCTGCCTTCTCTCCTAGCTGTCCAGTGTGGAGACTTATCTCATTGGTAGGAGCAGGTTTGCATGGGACTAGACACGGGATTAAGGAATGCCAATTCCATGCTAGGGCCTTTCTCTTTTAAGTTCTTTTTTGTCCCTCTTTTCTGATCATGTTGAGAAGAAAGGCTCAGCTAGTGAGATTCAAGATATCCTCAGCACCTCTCTCACGCTTGGAAATCTTTTTGACACAGCAGGATTGGGTGTTATGACAGAGCCTACCATAGGCAGCACCATCAAATAGAATTTTAATTAACATTGTTTTGTATTCTATTTAAGTTACTTTCTCTTTGAGGCCAGTGTTGCTGGCTATTCACTTCAGGCATTTTTAAATAAATTAGTTTGAGTTTTTAAATTACAATTTAAACAAAACTGCAAGTAAACACACTTTTAGATAGCTTACAGAAACATCGAAAGCTATGTGAGAAGTCTGTGGTGAGCACCACATGGGACATGGAATGACCTTATTGGAAAGCGGTTGCCCTTATCCAATGTCTCAGGAGCACCTACAGGGCACCAACCATGACCTGTACCTCCCCAGCCTCCAGGCCTGGCAGCAGACGCTCGCAGTATATGTGTTTCTGAGTTTGAGCTAGTTTGTCTGAGGTCTTCTTAGGTTCTCCACTCTGCTGTTAAAGTAGTTACAGCTTTATTTCCTCCCTGAAGAGGTCTGGGTTCAGGACTGTCTAAAGTCCCATAGTGGGGCTGTGTCCTCAGACCTCACAGAATAGGAATCTAGCAAAGATCACAAAAGCATGAACTCAGGCCTATTTGTCCAAATACCTATGAAAAAATGACTAAAATATGACAAAGTAAAATTCATCCATTCTGAATCCCCAACCAACCTTTCTCTATTCTAACATAAATACATGTGTTTCTTGTATTAATTGAAATCATAGAATGAATATGTGTTTTTCACTGCTCACATCATAAACTGTTTAAGTTATTAAAAATGTGATTTAAGAGCCAATATGACTTTGTATCACACAAACCATAATTTATTTAACCATTTCCCTGTTTTGGATATATAAGCTATTTTTAATAGTTGTGTGTGTGTGTGTGTGTGTGTGTGTGTGTGTGTAAATAAGTGTGTGTGGTGTGGTGTATGTACATGTGTGTACACCTCAGGCACATATGTGCAAGGGATAGGGGAGAATATTGGATATTCTTCTCTTATTGTTACCCATTTATTATCTTCTTGAGATTTCCTCCTCAATCTGCACCTGCTGTCATAAGCTAGCCCAGGCAATTCTCTGGTCTCTGGCACCTTGGGACCAGGGTTACAGACACATGTGGCCATACCCAGCTTTTTAATTATTTTATTATTTAAGAGGGACAGACAGACAGAGAGAGAAAGAGGTAGACAGAGAGAGAGGGAGAGAATGGGTGTGCCAGGGCCTCCAGCCACTGCAAACAAACTCCAGAAGCATGCACCCCCCTGTGCATCTGGCTTACGTGGGTCCTGGGGAATCAAGCCTTGAACCAATGCCCTTAGGCTTCTCAGTCAAGCGCAACCACTAAGCCATCTCTCCAGCCCCATACCAAGCTTTTTATTGTATTCTGAGGAGTTGAACTTTGCAATCTCCAGCCCAAGCTGTGTTCATGGTTAAGTGGTAAGCACTCTTAAACACTTAGCCATCTCTGGAGTATAATATTGCACTTTTTGAAAAACTAATTCTTCCATAATCAGCTATGTGAAATGCCTTTCTTATTTTTCAGTTTTATTTATTTGCAAGCAGAGAGAGAGAGAGAGAGAGAGAGAGAGAGAGAGAGAATATAAAGAAAGAATGGGCACACTAAGGGCATCTTGCTGCTGAAAACAAACTCCAGATACATGTGTCACTTTTTGCATCTGGCTTTGCATGTATACTGTGGAACCAAACTTGAGACATCAGGCTTTGCAAGCAAGCAAGCAACTTCAACTACTTAGCTATCTCTCCAGCCCCCAAATGCCTTTCTTAAGTAAATATAACTCAGGCCTTATTTTCTGGTTTAATTCATAAATAGTAAATAAAGAGATGTGTTTTTCTTTCAGTGATGAGTTAAGATTGTGTCCTCAGATATTTTGCTGACACAGTCTGTGATGGCCAACTTCACAGTTGTTGGATTCAGATTAGACAGGGAAGATGGGAACTTGCACTCCCACGGCTGCTCCTCAGTCCCCGGGCCTCAATCCCTGTGATCGAGTTGTCACCCAGTGCATACAGGGAATGGCTTTATGATTCATGGAAGTGATACAGACGTTGCTTTAATGCTGAAACAATTGAGATGCAAGGGGTCAGCAGTCAGGTAATAAGTCAGAAGACCTAGGTGACTGAAATTTATGATCTTTAGTGACCATGGCAATGAGAAGTTCATTTTATTTTATTTTTTTAAGTGAAGATTTTAATTTTTAATTTTCATTTAATTTCCTGATGGTATCGTTTTGTTGTTTCTTCCATAATAGTTAGATGTGCAAGAAATTTCACAAGAACAATGTCAGCAAGCTCTTAAGAGGGCGGCAAATTCTTCACAAGTCAACAGTCTCTTGAATCCACAAAGAGACAAAAGTACCATAAGGTTAAAAAATGTTAGAGAGGAAATCGCATCACCTTGCACTCTTGAAGCTCTGCTGCAAACCAGCTTAACGGTGTCAGTCACACTGTCGTGTGACAGGAGCCTGCTCTCAGCTCCTGTCCGGAAGGAGTCCTGTGTCATGCACAGTCTGTTTCATGCCTGGCTCCCTCAACACAACTGCCACTTTCTTCTAGTGGGGAGACACTGAACCAAGCTCAACTATGGGAAGTGCAGGTTAGTAAGCTTTACTTTGGAGCAGTAAGATAAAGCCATCAAACCTGTCTTAAAACGTGAAAATTTGACCTTAGCTTCCATTCCACACAATGTTGAAAGAAGCATCTATGTATCTATTAAGTTTTCTACTTTAACTTAATCAGGACTCAGTATGTAGGATCAAAAGATAATTACCCCAGTTCTATTTCAAGCCTGGCCACGTGTCTTCCATTAGCACAACCGTGTTTATGCCATTTACCTTCCCTTTTGTAAGGCTGTGGCTGAAGGCGCTTCTGCTCTTGTTTGCTATGCCTGGAGTTTTCAATATTTACCATACGTTGCTTTTTGTTGGGCCCTGAAAGTAGTAGAGACATTTTTCATCTATGTTAGGGTTCAACTTACTTGAAGTAGAAACAACTTTAATGTTTCCGTCATTTTACTATCTGAACACAGCCACAAGGAGTTAAAACAAAGTCTAATGCTGATAGATTCATAGGAGATAGAGAGGCAATCTAGTAATCTTTTTTAACCTTAGAGAAAACATAGGGCATGCTGAACAGAAACAACAGAAATGTGACCGTAAAATAATGAGATGTGCTTTCACTCATTTTTTTTCCTCTGTAAAATCAGTCCCCCTCACTGGCTTTATAACCCTCAGCATAAATATATCAACATCTCATACAAAGCAAAAGTCTTAACATTGTCACAGCAGAAGATGGGTTCTAACCACATTCCTCAGTCTCCACCATAGGACCCTGTCACCACACAATGTCCACAAGGCTAGCTGTGGACATCCAGTTCACAAGAAAAAATTTTTCAGTCTGTGATCCCAGAAATCTGAAAGTCACTATTTCCTGCTGCTCTTACTCAAGTAAAATTTACTATTTCTCTCTTGTTTTATGGTGGTGGTGTTTTTTCCAATGAAGAGTCTCACTCTAGCCCAGGTTGATCTGGAACCTACTCTGTAGTCCCAAGCTGGCCTTGAACTCACAGTGATCCTCCTACTGAGAGGTTCATTTTAGATCCTACAAGAGCAGCAAAGTCCTTGCATTGGCCCCACTTTTGGGAATAATTCTCTGGGTGGTGGTGGGGCTTTCCAAGCAGGCCAGGAGAACAAGCTCTGGTGCATCCTTCACCATGGAATTAAAGTATGAAGTTGGCTGTGCTTTGTCCTTCTCTGCCAACTGCCAGCTTGGCAGCTTTCAGCCTTGGCAGTGATTGATATGAGGTTGAGGGACATGTTTGAGGACCTGCCCTGGCCATATCTAAAATAAACATTATATTCTTTTCAACTTTTCATTTCCATACCTTTAATTTCCCTTCCTTGTTTGCTCATGGCCACCCCATGGAAGGCAGATCCCAGCGTCATTGGTTCAGTGTCATTCACACAACCTAAAGCACAAAGTCCATACTGAGAGGAACAAGACACTCCCCAGACGTTCTGCTGGACATCTGTTTAAAGCATTTGCCTGATATTTTTTCTCTTACCTAGAAAGAAATCCTTCCAAATCATCCCCTTGTGAATTTTCTTCTTTCCTCACCAGTAGTTTGCTCCCAGGGTCCCTGAAGCTGCCTGTCTGTGTAGCATCTGCAACTAGCCCTTTTTTTTTGTATTTTTCTTTTTCATTCTCTCAGGTGAAGGCCTTTGGGAGCTCTGCATGGCTCATCTCATTGGAAAGAGTCTACCATTCCCTTCTCTTCCATTATGCTCTATGCCTAACCCTGCTACTTAGTCCTCTCCTTGGGTACTGGGGTAGAGAGAGTTTTCTGGAAGTGGCTGCCAGATCCTTTTGTGCTGAGTGGGAAAATGAAGGCTTTATGGTAGGGAGGCTGTAGAGGGAAGCTGAAGGGCCTTCCCTTAGGAGAAAACTGAGTGAGAGACACATCCAGAATGCAGAGGGACGGGTAGGTCAAAGAGGAAGCAGAAGATGAAGGTCTCAGACAAATCACATATCTACACAGGTCCTGAGCTCCACTGTCTGACTTGGTAAGTTGAGAAAAGCAGTTGAGGGGCTGCCGCACCCATCCATAAAGGAACCTGACATAGATCTCCTGAACACTCTTGGGTTTTTGAGATGAGGTCTTGATGTTTAGCCTAGGCTGGTCTTGAACTTCAGATCATCCTGCTCTGGCTTCTTGAGTGCTGTGATGTAGGCATGCACCCACATACTCAGCTCCCAGATCTTCGTAAAGATAATATTATGGGTAGGTTCTTCTGTAGGTCAGGCTCATGTTTAAGGCCTGACCAGTGGATACTTAGGCCATTATCCATCAATAAGGATGGAGAGAAAGAAGCCTGACCTGGTTTGCCTGGAGCTGACAAATGTCCTAGGACATAAGATGGTCAGTGCTAAATCAGTCATAGACCAGAGTGGGTTAGACAGGAGAGATGTCACATCCCAGGGTAGAATGCTTGAGCATAGCCTTTAGGAAATACCTTGAAAGAAGCCTTAGAAGGTAGATGCTTCAGGTTTTGGGGGGTCCCTGTGTGTGGTAGTTTGAATGTAAAATGTCCCCAGTTGACTCATGTATTTGAATAATTGATCTCTACTTAGTGGCACTGTTTGGAAAGGTTCTGAAACTTTAGGAGATGAAGTCTTACTGGAGGAAAGAAGTCACTAGGATGAGATGGGGGGCCATGAAGTGTTATAGTTCAGCCCTACTGGCAATTTCTACTTCCTTTCTGCCGATACGAGGATGGGGCACCAACTGTCTGCCCCTGCCATGCCTTCCACTATAATGGAATGGACATCACACCCCCCCAAAAAATACTTGTAAACTGAAACTAAACCATTTCCTTCCTTAAGCTGATTCTGGTGAAGAATTTTGTTCCAGCAAGGAGAAAGTAACTGATACACTTAGTTAATGACAGTACTATATAAAAATAAGATAAAATTGAACAATGAAATAAAAACTAAGGGCAGGACTGCTGCCAGTCCACATGGTAACCATGCAAATTGGTGCTTCCTCTTACAGATGGACACCGTCCTACCCCGTAGCACACAGATTAGCAAGTGGAGAAAGAAGTGGGTCCCAGCCCCTTGTTCCTGCATCCTCATACAAAAAATAACTTGCACACAACAGCACTGAAAATTAGCTAAGGTTTATTGTTGCTGTGTGCTAGACACTGTATTACAAACACTGTGTCATTTAATTTTTACAGCAAACCTCTGAAATAGGCATTATCATTATACCTGTTTTATTGGCGAAATTGAGGTTAAACCAGATTATATACTTTCCTCAGAACACAGTGGTAATGAAGTGTAATTCCATTCCAGATGTCTCAGTTAAGTACTACTGTGCAATGACCACTCCAAAACCGAGGAACTGATTGGACAGCAGCTGTTCATCTTCACTCATTAGTTTTCCAGTGGGCTGGGATATTCTTCTACTCTGAGCCAGTCTCAGCTGATCCTTGCTGGCTTCTTCAGGTGACTATAGAAGGACATGTCTGCAGAAGGATGGTTAAGGGTGGCCACGGCTGGGATGACACTGTTCTCTGTGTATTCTTTCAGCAGGCGGTCTGAGCATGTTGTGATTATGCTCTCAGAGAGGCAAAAGCTGCACAAAGGTGCAAGTAGTTTTCAAGCTGCTACGTGTGACGTATGTGACTCTGCTTCATTAGCTGAGGCAAGTCCCACAGCCACTCCCAGAGTCCGCATAAGTTGGACTGCGTAGGGACAGAGGGACAGCTTTACAGTCATCCATCTCAACTTGCCTGAGGGCCATAATTATTCACATCCCTTTCTTAAGCAAAATATGCTCTTTCCTATCCTAGGACACCAGAAGTTGTATCCAGTCATGGCACTGGGCTTGCGGACCAAGATTTTGTCATCTTCATAAGGACTGGAGAAGCAAATCTTAATTCATAGACCCATGGACTAAAAGTTAATCATAGATTACCTTTCCACTTATAGCCATGGGGAGATGGAAATCCTCATCAGACACTCCATTCAGAATGGAGAAGAATGGGAGGCATATCACAACTATTAGCAAGTCTGATATTGTGCTGGAAAAAAATCTTGCATGGTCCTTCTCATGTTGAAGGTGATTGTGCACCCCAGGGGCTCTTCCCTCCAGTGAGATCTTCTCCACTTTGGCTACTGAGTCTGGACTTAGTACAAGTCAGCACAGTGCTCCTAACGTCAGACCCCTGGCTTATTTGGGGAACTGCTCAATTCATTTGTCCCCATGTCATTGTCTTATACCCTGTCTCACATCAGTGAAGATAATGGGCCCCATATCGAACACGAAAGTCAAGGATCCTTATATGATAAATTAAGAAAATGAGAGAGAGAGAGAGAGAGAGAGAGAGAGAGAGAGAGAGAGAGAAGCTGTCTTTCACTGTTGGCAAAAGAATTCACAGGGCCCACTAAGCTCTGAGCTTGAAGATATACTGGAATATCAAGGATTCAAAATCTATGACAAACCTTATTGACAAGTATGATACCAACATGCTTATAGTGTTTTCTTAATCATGCTTTTGGTGACCAAATTTCAAGCCACATGACCCAGCACCCCCTCCCTTACCTGTGATTAGACCTGAGATGTGCACCTGATTCATTCTAACATTGGAACAAACTGTGTTACAGTCAGCTCCTCATTGTTGTGACAAACATCCAACCAGAAGAAGCAGCTTATGGGAGCAAAGGGTTTATTTCAGGCTTGTAGGGTCCAGGGGACATTCCATAATGGCAGAAGAAGCTGGATCACTTCCATAGATCCAAACAGAGAGAAAAAACTGCAGAAAGCACTAATAGCCAACAAAAACCAACAGCCAGGGCTCCAAACTGATCTTTACACACCTTAGGGCTGGACTACAAGATCTGCCCCCAGCGACATACCCTCTTCCCAGTAGGGCTCCACTCACTGGAGACTACTTCCAAGCCAGAATCTATGGGGCCATGTATTCAAATCACTGCCATTCCACCCCTGGCCCCCACAGACTCATGACCACCTCACAATGCAAATTGCATTCAGTCCAACTTAAAAGGTTCTCATAGTCTTCACCAACTTTAACACTGTTCAGAAGTCCCTATTCAAGACTGTCTATTAACTGTGAGTCCTATAAAACCAAAACAAGTTACACACTTCCAACACATAATGACATAGATTAAATATTTCCATTCTAAAAAAAAAGGCATAACAAGGAGACACTTGACCAATGCAAATAATAACCAGCAGATAAACATCAAACATCTGCAGTTAAAATCCCATATCCATAACCAGTGACAAAAGTCTCTGGATTCCAACTCTGCCCTAACATCTTGGCTGGTCACAGCCTGGGCAAACATTCCATCCCCAGCCAACAGCTCTCAATTGCAACTGTTTCACCGTCCTGGTATATCAAAACATCTTTAGGTCTATACTGCAAGCCACAGTCCCACTTCACAGCTCCACACAATGGCCTTATGTGGCCTCTAATACAGGGATGTCTACCTCTGTTGCTCCAGAAATCTTATTGACTTCATGCCCCACTTCAATGTATTGTTCATGCTTCCAAAACCATTACCAGGTGTGCAGAACAGCTAAATTAGTAAATCCAGTGGAGAATAAATCTTGATCTTTAACAGCAGCATATGTCTTTAGAATTCTTCCTTTAAGTCTCCTCCTTGAAAAGTAAATTGTATTCCTATACTATTGAGCCTCCCATGGGTGGATTTCTTCCTCAGGCGTCGTTTCCATTGTTGTGGGGCCCACCCTCAATGGTGATAGTCAACTTAGCAGTTGCTACTCCTGTAACCTAAACCAGTCTTAGTGCCAGTAACTTCAAACTTACTTGAATTTTTCCTGGGATAAGCCATATATATTTCATATCATTCTGTTCTATATCTTCTGACAAGCACACCAGTCCATTAATTTTAAATTCAACTTTGTTCAAATTCTTAGGCCTTGGGCAGAAAACAACCAGCCCTACTCTGTCAGTACCCAAGTTACAACAAGGTTCTTTACTTCCTCCTTGAAAGTTCATAAGCCTTCGCAGCCCACAATTCTCTCTTCATTTAGCATTTACAAACTCTTACCAGAGTAGCCCATAAAACTTTGATTACCACACTGTGAGGATTCTCCAGTCCCAAGTACCACGTGCTTCCACATTTCCTCCAGCACACAAGTTCCAAAACACCAAAACCCACATGGTCCGATTTATCATAGCAATAGACCCACTTCTTGGTACAAAGTCAGCTCTTTATTGATGAGACAAACATCCAACCAGAAGCAGCTTATGGGAGCAAAGGGTTTATTTCAGGCATATGGGGTCTGGGGGATGTTCCATTATGGCAGAAGAAGCTGGATCATTTCCATAGATCTGAGCAAGGAAGAACAACTGTAGCAAGCAGCAAGCACCAGCAGCCAGCCAAACAGCCACCTCTCAAACTACTCTGAACACACCTTAGTACTGGATTACAAGATTTGTCTCCCAGTGGCATACCTCTTGCTCAGTAGGGCTCCACTCACTAGAGACTCAAGTTGCAGACGTAAGTCTATGGGGCCATACATTCAAACCACCACAACCCGTGACTCATTACTGGATTGAAAATCATATCATGGAGGCCAAGTGTGTTGTCTTCCTATTTGTTTGTGATCAGGGTTAGAATTGCAAATCAGGGTGCCATGAGTTGTGGGTCAGCAGAGGGAGGGGAGGACAGATAGTCTACGAGGCCACAAAGGGAAAGGTAGCTCCCTTCCGCAAGTGGCCTTGTATCTGCCCATCCTATGCTTACAGGATGCTTTTGTATACTGCTTTTACATTCTTTCTCCTGAGATGAGTAGAGCTGTGTTCCCGAGGATCAAAGGAAAGTTAACATGACTACACCTGGGATATTATCTGAACTACGGGAAACAAAGGACCCAGGAAAGCTCAGACAAGTGGACAGCATTGAGAAGTATGCCCTGGGAATTTTCAAGTACTGAGAAAATCCTCTTAAAAACTTATAACTGGTGATCATCACAGCAAAATCAATAATGATTGAAAATCAGCTCCAACTATCTTGTCAGTAATTGGGACATTGAATAGCCAAGCTTTCACAAGTTAATACCAATTCACATCCCTCCTCTAGAATCTATTCTGCAGCTTACTAAAGTGGTCATATTAAATTGGCCTGGAACTGGAGCCCACCACGGATATTAATTATGAGCAGGAATTTGTAAGGTCAGTGGTCTCACTTTAATAGGGATTCTGGGCCTCTGAATGAAAGTCTCAAATGTCTCAGACTGGTTTGAGATTCTGCATCAAAGGACAGAAGTACAAGCAGGCACTTATAGTTCATTCCGCCTGGCAGAGTGCTGAGGGTGAGATCACTGCATACCTTGGCGTGAGTTCAGGGCTCGATTTTATTATGTTGTAGCTGCCTGTAATCACAGATGAGGCATCAAAGGCCAGCTGTCCCCCATGAACCTTGACAGTCTATATAAACTAATTACTTTTTATGAGCGATCCTTTCAGAGCTTTGAAGAGAAGACCTATTAAGCCATGTTCAATATGATCTACAAACCTTAAAACTTATTATTATTTATCTAAGTCCTCGCTGAGTGTCATGGCAAATGACATATCTTGCAAGGCTTGGCTTCGGTGGCTGTGGACATCATTAAGACACGCTATTCTGCTCTTTTCAATGGAAAGGCAATTCCTAATGTGGCAAGTATTCTTTCTGCACATGAATAATATTAATAGAAGGAAAAATAACTAAAATAATCCAAACCACATATGGGAAGTGAGGGTACATTAGCCACAGCTGCTCTCTTGGACTCAATAGGCTATAGATTACAATCTTTGTCCCTCAATTCACCACTGAAAGAACACCCTTCAGCCCTTTCCGTTTTCTGTCTTTTCTGAAGTTTCTAAAGAGTCCAGTTTCCAGGTATTGCCATCCCCAAGACTGCCCCTTGGCCATCCTCTCAGCTGACATTCCAGGATGCTGTGTATGCCTTACTACCAAGAATGTGTTCTGTACCAGCCTTAGCAGGGATGCTGGCAACCTGGCTCCAGGTGCTCATTACTGCAACTTTGTTCTCACTGGCTCATGGTGATGCTGACCTGCCTTGGGTTCAGCCCATGTGAAGAGCATTGAGCCATGCTGCCCTCCCTTCACCATCCGTCTCCCTGGGGAGCTCAGCATAAAAAGGCCATTCTCTTCTTGTGCCTAGTCCTGCTCCAGAGAGCTTGTCTGTGTGTGCCCTCATGATCCTGGTCAAGCACAAAGCCTTTTCAGAGTGGATGGTTCGCGTGGGTTTTAGGTACAAGGGGTGTCCTCAAGTTCAGGCCAGAGGTGTCCTGGGCTAGGGGACCTGACACTCCCATCTCAGCTGCAGATGCAGACCTCTGTATCTCAGTCTCATCACTTGTGTAGACCTTCTCTGTTTTCTCAAGGTCAGATGTTCCTATCTGCTACCTTGTTTCTAAAGTGCCTAACACCCCTCTTTCCCTACCCAAATCTACATGTGAAATACTTAAATTTGATTGATAGAGAGGGTCCTGGGCCACATGTCATCTGATGTGTGTAGCTGGACAGCAGGAGCATGGCCAACAGGGGCTGCATAATTCCACTTGCCCCATGACAGGGTCTCCTTTATACCATGCCCAAGACTTGGTCCTATACTGTGCTGATGCCATGTGAAATGGACTCTTCTCTCCCAGTGGCATCCTCATGACCCCCAACTCCTAGAGTGCTAACTTGTACCCTAAATTTACCACACAGACATGTAATTGTCTTAATGCCTTCTCCTTGGTCCTTGGTCTCGAGCCTTCTGTCTCATCCTCATGTCCTAATCCTGTTCTCTGTTCTCATTTCATGATTTAGTCATTTCAAACATGATATATACGTGGAATTATACAACAAGCAATCCTTTAGAATTTGGCATTGTTTCACTCAACATCATTCTCTGGAAATTAGCGTAGGCTATTAGTCCATGTTTTTCCTTGCTCAGTAGTATTCCAGGGCAGAGATGCACCATAGTTTGTTTGACCACTGAAGGACACTGGGTTATTTCTCATTTGGGGATCTTTAAAATAAAGCTGTTATAAACATATAGATATAACATGTATCTTTTCTTTTCATCCTTTTAACAGCCTTTCACAAAGCAGAAGTGTTTTTTTTTTTTTTGGTAAATTTTTATGTTGATGAAGTCTAGCTCAATGGCTTAATCAAGTCTAAAAACTCTTTTTTTGCCTATTTATATCATTTGACCTCCCAACAATTTATTCATAAATTTATTTTTCCTCCACTGAAGTATACCTTTGTCACACACCAGTTGGTTATTGTACTCTATTTGAGATGCAGTAACAAAACGCCATAAGCTTGGTTGTTTAAAAGAAGTTTATTTTCAGAGACCTGCAGGTTGTGAAGTTGAGATAATCCATCTCCAAGTTGTGAGACAAAACCATCTATGTTCTTTGTGGCTCATAGATACCATCTTCTCCTAAGTCTCACCATGACTGGAGGGAGGGCCAGCTTCTCAGGCCTCATTTTTATAAGGACACTAACCCCTTCATAAGGGTTCAATGCTCATGGCCTATTCATCTTCAAAAGTTTAAAAAATATCAATGTAATTTCCTTAATAGTTACAGGGTTCTTTCAAATTATATATTTCATGTTAGGTGAGCTGTTTTTTGTGGGTTTTTTAAAAGAAAGTAGTCCATTTTGTCTAATTTGCAAATATATGTTCCAATTTTTTGTGTCCTTTTGATATCTACAGAATCTATAATCATATCCAATGGTTTATTTCTGACATTGATAATTAGTTTCATTTTCTTTTCTTTGCAATAGGCTTTTTTTTTTTATAAATAGTATTGACCCTTATTTCCCCAGAGACAATGTGTGATTTTCAATATGCCATTTTTTGATAAATGCAAAGTTTGTTATCAACTTTGTTATTGTTTTGTGAGATATTGTCATCCTTGTTCAGAAAGTCCTTGCCTGGCTCTATATTTTGAAGTATTGTCTTTAGTTTTTCTCTGGAAATTTCAGTGTTTCAAGCTTTTTAAGGCTTTTGAACTATTTTGAATTGATTTTTGTACAACATTAGAAGTTTGGATATAGTTTCCCTATTGTTCATATGGACATTCAGTTTTTCCAGTGTATGTGATGCAGTTACTTTCCCTTTTCTGGGAAAAGACCCAACCAAAAGTAACTGATGGGTGGACAGTTGTAGTTTGGCTTATAGTCTCAAGGGAAAGGCTCATGGTGGCAGGGGAAAACATGACATGAGCAGAGGCTGGATGTCACCTCTGCCTTAGCAGGTGTAATACCAGCAGGCAGTGAGCTGAGTTCTGGCAAGGGGGAGCTGGTTTTAACAGCCCTCTGTCCACCCCCAACAACAAACCTCCTCCAACAAGGCTCTACCTCCCAAATTGCCACTAGCTAAGGACCAAGCATTCAGAACTTATGAGTTTATGGAGGACATTTGATTCAAGCCACCACAGTATGTTTTTGGTACTTTAGTCAAAATAATATAAGACATCTCAACAAAAAATCTAAGAGCTGGCAAAGCATAGAATAATAGATTTTGAATCCTAAGAGAAATAACTATCAACCGATGGTGAAATAACCAGCAAAGCTATCTTTTGAAATTGACAGAGAAATAAGGGTCTTTCAAGACAAGTGCAGACTAAGCAACGCAAGTTCACCAAGCCAGC
The DNA here is from genome assembly GCA_036346955.1 of Dipus sagitta. Taxonomy (NCBI): domain Eukaryota; kingdom Metazoa; phylum Chordata; class Mammalia; order Rodentia; family Dipodidae; genus Dipus; species Dipus sagitta. The sequence goes on from CM070786.1 coordinate 32,176,842, forward strand.
ATTGTAGAAGATATTTAAAGAAATCCTACACACAAATAGGAAGAAAAATGCTCTTTATCAAGAGAGTACAAAAGACAATAAGTTTTGAGAGGAACAGTTGAACACATGAGAACTAAAAAAGAAGCCATCATGTCCAACACAGTAAACAGCAAACTCCTAATGTTAATCAGAGAGAAAGAAAAGAACAAATAATATCCAACCAACCAGAAAACAACTGACAAAATACAGGAATTAGTAAACCTCTTCCAAAAAAAACAAAAACCCTAAATATAAATGATCTAAGTCTCCCATTACAAGAAACATTTAAGTGGATTAGACTAGAAAACAAAATCTACGACCCGTTGTTTTCAAGAAACATAATTCACTGGCAAAACATTCACAGACTGGCAAAGCATTTACAGCCAGAGAGTGAAAAGATGGAAGTCAATTTATGAAGCAAAAATAGCTGGTATAGCTAATCTGATAACTAATGAAGTAGTCTTCATATTTAAATTAGGACAAATTAAGAAGGCCATTACAAAAGGAAATGGTGTCCCACACCTGATATCCTAGCCCTTGGGAGGCTGAGACAAGAGAATCACCACAAATTCAAGGTCAGTGTGAGCTACATAGTGAAACTCTGTCAAAAAAAGGAAAGAAAAAAAGTGGCACTACTAAAGGGAAGAACTCATCAAGAATGTATAACAATTGTAAACCAATATGCACCAAGCATTAGGATGCCCAATTTCATAAAGCAAACATAATGAACATATAAGGACAGGTAGGTTCTGGGACAATAATATTGATGTCTCCAATACCCCTCTCATCAATTAATAGGTTATGCAAACTAAAATTCAATAAAAAACTTCAGAGTTAATCTATACAGATTTAACAGACATTTACAGAACATTCAATTTAATGAATGTGGAATACATATTCTCAGCATTCCATGGAACTTTCTCTAAAATAGACCATATTTAGGGGTATAAAGCTAGTGTTAACAAATACAAACTAGTTGAAATAATTCATTGCATTTTGTTAGATATAGTTTAAAAACTATAAATTAATAATAAGAGAAATTACAGTAACCATGCAGATACGTATACATACTTTGAGACTGGACAATACATTCTTAAATGGGCAGTGTATTACTGAAGAAATCATGGAGGTAATAAAAAAAATGTCCTGGAAGCAACTGAAAATGAAAGTACACAGCTTACCAGGACCACTGGGATACAGCAAAGGCAGTTCTACAAGGAAAGTTTATAGGCTTGAGTGCTTACATTAAAAAATCAGAGAGAGGGCTAAAGAGATGACTTAGCAGGTAAGAGTCTTGCCTGCAAAACCAAAGGACTCGGGTTCAATTCCCAAGGGCCCACATAAGCCAGATGCACAGGGTGGTGCATGTACCGGGCTTTTGTTTCTAGTGGCTACAGACCCTGGCGTGGCCATTCTCCCTTCTGCCTTTTTCAAATAAATGAATAAAAATAATTTTAAAAAAAATCAGCGAGATGCCAAATAAACAATGATGAATTTCAAGGTGCTGAATAAAAAGCAAGCCAAATCCAAAAAGACTTAATGAAAAGAAATAAACATTATGGAAAAGCTGGGAAATACTTATAAACAACAAAAAAGTAATGCAACAAAGAGCTGATTCTTCGAAAAGCTAAGCCAGATTGATAATCCTTATAATCCTTACCCAATCAAATAAAAAGAATAAGAAGATCCAAATTAATTAAACTATAATTAGAAAGGGAACATTAAAAGATATTCTAATGAAATCTAGATGACCATTAGGGACTACTTTGGAGAAAAACCTTTGTACTCCAAAAACTTGAAAACTCTACAAATCTGGACAAACACTTTGACACATATGACCTATCAAAATTAAATCAACAGAAAATAATACCCTGAATGTACCCATAACAAGAAATGAGATTGAAGCGATAATTGCCTCCTCACAAAGAAAAGCCCAGGACGAAGTGGATCCACTGTCACAATCTAACCAGGGTTGCTGGAAGAGGCTGAGAAAAAATGAGCACGATTTTCCATCTCCATAGAAGAAAGGAGACAGAGGTGGACCCAGAAAGACTCCAGCCCAAACTTCTTTTGACTTCTTTGGAGATCAGAGTGGATAGAGACAATCAGTCCTTGTTCTGAAAGTGCATGTGTCTTCTAGTCCCTTGCAGTCCCAACCCAAATAAACACTCATAGTGAGGGTGCAGAGGACAGAGACAAGCTGAGCTGTCACGGCCCTCCCACCCTTGTGTGTTGTGTTACATAAGGCTCTGAGCCTCTCCACATAGCAATCATGGGGAAGCCTAAGTTTGAGAACCCCAGGATTGACATCTCTGTTGATGTTCATGTAACATGGTGTGATCGCAGTAGCAGCATGGTTATTTTGTTATTTAAAATCATGACTTCTGTCTCCCCATACGCTCCAGCCTTTTCCATCTCAAAACCTTGAAATCTTTAGAGATGTCTGGCAATTCCACATTTTTTATGTGTTTCGGCCATAAAAGCAGTTGACTTACTCAGCGAGGGAAAGGATGATAAATACTAATTGAATTTTCCTTTGCAGAATCCTGCAGCTGGAGATAAGGAAGCTTAAAGACACCACGAAACAAACAAATAGCATGGAGTTTGTTTTCCTGTACAAGCAAACATAAACCTGGCCGCTTGCAGGCATTCTTCTTTCCTCCAAATGTGAGAAGGGCACACTCTCTGCTCGCTGTTGCCAGTGTAGCTGTCCCCTCTATGAAATGATTGCTCAGTGACATTTATAGAAGACTGCAGGATGGAGACAGCTTGCTGGATATAAAGTATATAGAGGCAGATTGGACCCTGGTATCAGGCTACTTTATCTCATAAAAACAATAAAAATATTAGCTACTGCCAGCCTTCTATGTGCCTGACTCTGTCCTGGGGGACTAACTTACCTACTTCATCTACGCCCACCAGTTTAAGGGTGGCTGTGTGTTTGCTTTAAAGGTAGGGAAATTGAGGCTCAGGCAGTTTAAGGACTTTGCCTTAGTCAAAGAGCTAGGCCAGTGTTAGAGCCAGGATTCACCAAGACTGGCGTACTTCAGAGTTCAAATCACCCATTCTCAACCAGGGTATGACTTTGATTCTGAAAAGATATCCAACAATGTCCAGAGACATTTCCTGGTTGTTCAGATGGTGGTTTGCTATGGTATCTAGTGGAGAAAGATTCAATACACAGATGACTCCCCACATCAAAGAATTAACTGGCCCAAAATGTGAAGTATTGAGGTCTAGAAGGCAAAGGCCTCATCTCTGTATCTGCCGTACATGTTATTCACAACGTGCCCTTGGGCAGACCTCTCTTGGGGGCTCAGTTTTCTCATGTGAAACAGACTAGTCTGGATGATCACTATGAGACTTTTAGCTTTCATCCCTTGTGGATCCTACAAAAATTGAGAATTTCCTTGGTGGCTCTTGCATTGGTCTCAGAAGTCCTTAGGAATGGTCCTTATACTTCAAACAAAGGTAATGGAAAGCTTTTGGAAGACATTATACACATATATGTGTAATCACATTCATGTTATGTATTCTACAATAGAAAAAAAAAATGCCTTCATGTCAAGTGGTGATTTTAGCTCTTACCACAATTAATTGCCCCTTCTAAAGAGGCCAGTGGCAGTCTCCTTGGGCTTGGCCATGTGTGTACTTCATGGTGCATTAGTGCCCTTGAGGAAGTAGATCACTAAGTAAGACATCCCTTGGCAATAATGATTGTCTAAAGGACATGTAAACATGACCCTGGCTCTGTTCTCTAAGCATCAGGCTAGTTGGCCAGTGTGTAGCCACAGAGAAAAATTACTCAAAGGCAAAACTTACTTCTTAATTAGCGAACCCACATACTCCTGGGTAATAAGATTAACCCACACATGTGGCAGCAGGTGAAATATTTCAATTGCTTTATTTGTGCGTCTTTTTTTCTCAATTTTTATTAACATTTTCCACGATTACAAAAATTATCCCATGTTAATACCCTCCCTCCCCCATTTTTCCCTTTGAAATTCCATTCTCCATCATATCCCCTCCCCATCTCAATCAGTCTCTCTTTTATTTTGATGTCATCATCTTTTCCTCCTCTTATGATGGTCTTGTGTAGGAAGTGTCAGGCACTGTGAGGTCATAGATATCCAGACCATTTTATGTCTGGAGGGAGCACGTTGTAAGGAGTCCTACCCTTCCTTTGGCTCTTACATTCTTTCGGCCACCTCTTCTGCATTAGACCCTGAGCCTTGGAAGGTGTGATCGAGATGTTACTCAGTACTCTGGTCACATCTTTCCAGCACCATGATACCCTCTGAGTCATCCCAAGATCACTGCCATCTGAAAAGAAAAGATTCTCTACCCAATGTGAGAGTAGCATTAATATAAGAGTATGAATATTAAGAGAAGTGCTTACTGGGCAGTTTGATAAGCATAGTATATACATTTATCCAGACATCAGCAGATGTTACACCCCTAGGGCTCATGACTACCCCTGTTTTAAGTTTTCAGTATCAGGGATATGTTGCCTCCCATGGAGCAGGCCTCCAGTCCAATTGGAGGGCAGTTGGTTTCCACCATGATAGACGTGCCACTATTGCACCCGTTGGCTCATTTGGCCTGGCTGACCAATTATAAGGCTTGCAATGTCCACTGTTGAGTATCTTCACTGGTGTTATCTCTTTCTCCCATTGAACTGCATGTACAATGGCTTCTTACAGCTTTCTGTCAGCTGGTCTACATGGAGGAGGTTATCAGCTCAGTTCCAGCAGGATTTCTCAGTGGCCTTGCAGCCCAAGTATGTGGAGTCTTCAGCAATAGGGTCTTACCATCTATTCCTGGTGGGAAACCAAGGGCCTTGACAATGGCCAATAATGTTTTGGGGGCATCAGGGAACTCATCTGAGGTTTCATAATTGTGGATGTTTCCTGTAGTAAAGTGCAATTGCTTAGTGTTTTGTGAAGATCAGTAAGAGGAAATGAACTAAGAATTTGCTTGGATTTTAGACAGCAGAGGGCATTTGAAAATGTGTACATTGGTAGATTAAATCTGCAAAGCTTTGGGTCATGGATCAGGCTTTAGGAATGGACACATCGAAGAACCTGGCCATCTCTTGATGGGAAAGTACAAATACCTGACCCCAGAGATGCTGGCTGGCAGCCCTAAGGAACCAGATTAAGCGAGCTTTTAGCAGGCGCCTCTCTTCCATGTCTTCAAGGATGAGGCATCCCAGGGTGGTGTGTACCTGGGAGAGTGCAAGAAGCCCAGCACAGCGGCTCCCATAGTCCCACGGAGGCTGTATGGAGGCTCCACTGCATCTGCTCCTCACTGCAGGAGGGCATGTGAACGCAGGAGCCTCAACTTGACTTGTTCACCTCAGTAGCCTCCAACCCTTGCTCAAGATCCTTGTCAGGGACAAATCCGTCAGTGTCACCCAAGGCCCTGGGTGTCAAATATCCAAACTCTCTGAAGGTTAAAGATAGTCAGCTGTCTCCTTGCAGATGACAAGGAATCTGGAAGCTAAGGGAAAGGGAAAGAGAAGGGGTAGACTTCAGGAGTGTGAAAGGTGGACACAGTACCTTTCCTGGTGAGAATAGTAGACTTTTGGATTTCAGAACTGTTATTTGAGTCTTCTCTTGCTGCATAGAAAAGTTCTACAGTGGCTTAACAAACACCCTTCTGTCAGCTTCTGTGTGTCAGGATATGGGGTGTCGCATGGCTGGGTCATCTGTTTAGATTCTCACTGACAAAATCCAGGAGTCAGCTCAGCAGCATTCTCACATGGAGCTCAGGTTCTTCCCAGAATTCCTAGCTGTTGCCACATTCAGTCGTCTGACATCTAGATGATGTCCCAGCTTTGTTGCTGGCTTTCAGCCAGGGAATGTCCCCAGCTCCTACAATTTTGTGACAACAACATAGTTAGCAGTTAGTATATGCCAGACACATCCCATAGCTTAATTTATCTCACTCCTTAAGTCATGGGTCAGTAAACTTTCTTGAAGAATCCACTAGTATGTATTTTTGGCTTCACGGGTCAAGAGGTAACATTGAGGTTATTAGAGCTATTGCTTAGGCACCAAATATGAATTCTTAAAATATGGATATCATTCTTACCTGCAAGCCATAAAAAAAAAAAAACAGATCAGCTGATGTGACTTCTTGAATACAATTTGCTATTTTCCTGTTTAGAACATGTTGTTAGGCTAAGGTGGATGTCATCCCCACTTTAAAGATGAATAACCTGAGACATGGTCCCTAAGATTCATTGCCTGACTGCGCACTTACACAGTGAGGATGGGGCTCTGATTCTGATATCCAGGTTGAATTCTCCTGAGCTGGGATCAGAAACCACGAGTGTGGAGACTACCCTCTCATCTTCCATTCAGGTGCTGGCCCCCCTCCCCCTTTTCTGTCATGTCGCCACAAGGCAGCAGAGCCACAAGATTGAAAATCACAGCAGCAGTTGCAGGTGGTATGGCCATAGGCCATTCTCTGTCCAAGTCTCCTCACTTCCTAAGTGGACAAACATTGCCTTAGACATGTTCTCATCCCTTGGGCAGGTGAGGCACCACCTGATGTGGTAGGTGAGGTGGAAAGGGGAAACAGACCTGCTAGAAGCCCAGCTGTTCTCTATTGAACTACTCTTTTGCTTTACTCACGGATAGTTTTTCTGGGCTGAACATCAGACTCGGGAGCTTTCTAAAAATTGTATGGTTGGGTTTCTTCCCTATAGAATTCATGTCAGCACCTCTAAAGTAGGCCTGGGAATCAGGATGGCTTTGAAGCTTCCTAGACAAGTCTGCTTCAAGGTCAGGATCCCCAGAGAGTCCTGTCTTCATATGAGAATCAGCTGGAGCGCTTGTCATACTTGAGCCATCCAGGCCCCTGTCTGGGCAGTTACTATCAACAGGGATGGTTGGGGCTCACTGGAAATCTTCTATTTTCTTCCCCTTCTACACCAGTTCCCTAGCGTTTGACTCCCTGCAGCTGTCTATCAGGAACTGTTAGCAAGCTGGGGTACATTCTGGACCAGTAGCAGGCACACAAACGCCCAGGTGTATCCGATGCTGCCCAAAGTTTAGGAATGACTGGGGTGAACACACTAAATATGGGCCCCTGATGATCAGGTGCGCTCTGTGGTGTTTGCTTCTAGCAATCACTTAATTAGACTTTAATGACATTTAATCCAAGCCAGACAGTGGGAGTTAGAAATTGCAAAGGTCTTTTAAATTTAGTGGCACTGAACCCAAACAGTATGTACAAATAGAGTTCAGATTCTAGCTAGAGGGTATTATTTATGGTAGGATAGGAGCAGCTGGTGGCTCTGTTTCCAGGTGCCTCCTAGGAGGCCTTAGTCCAGGCCGCAAAGGCGGTTCTGCTACTCAGAGCAGTCTCATGAAAGCCTAGCTTCCTTTGATCCTTCTAAGCAGCCTTGGTGATGGTGTGATGCAGTGGTTTGTAGATGTTTTAAAATCACAGTCCCTTTGAAAACTAATGAAAGATACAGAACTTAGTGCCCTGAAAAAAATGTTTGGAACTTTTACATACATTTCAAGGGATTTATGAAGCCCCTAGATCATCCATTCCCTTAGCCACTGGATTATAGCCTCAAAATGGGTCAGAAAGACTTAGGAGAGGAAGATGGGGGCTGGGTTTACAGTATCCTAATTTACTTCTAATTCTGACATGGCAATTTTAATATCATGCTCTTAATATCAACAAGATAGTTGTGGTAAAACAAGATCTTCCATGCATATGAAACTTCTGGAAGTGTTAACAGGGCTGCAGGAGACAACTCCACAATGCTGAGATGAACATCTAAACCAGACATGGATTTTTGGAGGAACAGGATTTATTTCAGGCTCACATATCCAGGGAAAGTTACATCAGTGACAGAAGAAGCTGCCCCCCCTTTCACAGATCCAAGTAGAGGGAAACCATCACCAGCTAGCAAAACCAAAAAAAGCAATGATCAGGGACCCACAGCAAGCAGGAACCCCAGAGCTCATTCTCTACACACCTTTGGGCTGGAATTCAGGCTGCACCCCAAATAAAACACCTGAATCTGCAGGCACCATACATTCAAACCACCAGAGGGGCCATTTTGACATTCAAGATCCTGTTATCCTAACCCTATAGGTTACTTTTATTTTCCTAGTTCAAGGACTTTAAAACTTTCCCTCAAATTCATTAAGGTGCTGTATACACTTAATCAGTGTGTATAAGTGTAATACCAGTTTTTATAAAAAGAGCAATTATCAATTATTCAATTAAGTTTGCTAAATATTTATTGAGTTCCTTCTGTTTTTTGTTGAGATTTTTTTGAGTCAGAGTCTCACTCTGAAACCCAGTCTGGCCTGGAACTCTCTCAGCTCAGAAGCTCAGAAGCTCAGGCTTGTCTCTAACTCATGGTAATTCTTCTACCTCAGCCTTCTGTGTATTAGTACAAGTTAATCCCCATGGTCTTTAGAACCTGTCCTTCCTCTTGCCCCCCCCCTTTTTTTTTTTTTTTTTTTTGGTTGTTTGCGGTAGGTTCTCACTCTAGCCCTGGCTGACCTGGAATTCATTATGGAGTCTCAAGGTGTCCTCAAACTCATGGAAGTCCTCCTACCTCTGCCTCCCGAGTGCTGGGATTAAAGGCATGTGCCACCATGCCCGCTCTTGCCACTTCTTTTGAACACTTAACACTTCTGGATGCCTTGCCATGGTTTTTGCTATGCCTTTATTTGTCTCCCTTCATCAGAAATGACACATTACTTTAAAAGTACCTCACTGAACTCAGCCCCTTGAAACTGCTTATTCATCCAGTAGTCTCTTCCCCCACTTGTGAGCACACTGAATTTCAGGAAGATAACCACCTAACCTCCAGTTCCCCAGACCTTGCACATAGCACAACTAACTGCTAAATAATAAACTAGACCCCCAAAACACAGAGCCCCAGGTGTGGCTTGAGTTGCATGTCTTAGAGACCCTGCCTTAAGAAAGTTCACTCAGGAAGGAGTAAACTCTCAAAAGCGCTCTGTGGTGCCATCGTAATTCACCTGGGGTCTTCAGAGGAGGCCTCAGTATGGGAAGCTGTTCTTTAAATGGTCATTGGAAGGTGAATCTGTGGCATGTTCACAAAAGAGATGGGACACAACAAGCAGAGACACAGTGGAAAGTCAGTCAGGGACAGCCAGCAGTCATTTGGCTTGGCACACAGGATTCATGTGGCACACAGAATTCATGTGTGAGGTGGAGAAGAAAGTGGGGGGAGAGGTGACAGTGAGGAAATGATGGTGTGACATGAATGAATAAGAGACTCACTGCTGCCTGGAATGAATACTCAGTAGGCAGCTAGGAAAGTTGGCAAGTAGCATGACTGGAACAAAAGTATGGGAAATCAAAGTGGCAGATGTCAGCCTCTGGGAGAGAGTCACTATAACTCTATCACCTCTGATGATGCAAATACTGATGACTTATTCTCAGCCAGTTATTGAGTTCCTACTTAGTGCTAAACTTTTCTTTTAAAACATTGACCACGGTGTCCTTGGCTTTTGTAGTGCTTACTGTCCATTGGGCTAAGAGTGAAACACAGGCAAAAATGATGGGCATGGCCAGCAAATAAATGATAGAGTAGGTTAGAAATGAAACAGGGAATCCTGAAAAAGCATGGGCGTGGGGGAAGAATGGGAGGGTCAGGACAGACCTGACTATGCAGATGGAGTGATTGAAGGCACGCAGGTGATAGCGGTGTGTCCTGTGTGAAGACCTGATGCTTAGGGAAGAGCTAGAGATCAGAGTAGTGGGAGACATGGCAGGTGAAGTGGGCTGTGGATATGGTTCTCTCTTTGAGAGAAGGGGCAGCCATTACAGAAACTGAGCAGAGGAGTGGCATGGCTTCACTTGGATCCTGATAGGACCTCAGTCTCCTATGTTGACACTAAACTGTACGGGACAAAGCTGGGATCAAAGAGGCCAGTGAGGAAGCTCCCAGAGCAGCCCAGCTGGCAGTGCTGGTGACTCATGTCAGCTGGGAAGAAGTAGTGGGGTTGTTGGAGGTTCAGCTAACAGGAATGCTTGATGTATTATATTTGAGATTTGAGAGAGATGATAAATTTAAAAGGGCTCCAAAGTTTTGGACCAAAATAACTAGAAAGATGTAGGTGCCATTGCCTGGATTGGAAGAAGTCTTCCAGGAGAAAGGGATTGGGAAGGATGGTTATGCATTCAGTTTATAACATTCCCTTTGTTGTGCCTTCTTATACACATGTGCAGAAGTGAAGAAAGCAGTTGGCTATGCCAGCCTGGTGTTTGGGAGAAAGGTCTGAGAAATAAATTTAGGATTGTTGATGTATAGCTAGTCTTTAAGCCACAGTACATTAAGGTGTCCAAGGGACAAAATGGGATCAGCAAAGAAGTTGAGGAAAGAAATGGCTAGTGTGTTTGGAAACTGAGGGAGTCAAGTGTCTAGAAGCAAAGTGAAGAGTCAGGAGGAGCTTTCATCTTTCATGACTAATGAGACATATAACACACCTACCCCTCTTTATCCTGGGCACATCACTTACTCTTTCGCTCTTTGTCATTTGAAATAAGGTGCACCCATGTGACTGCGCTCTGGACAGTGCAATGTGGGAGAAGTTTTATGTGCCAGCACCAGACCTGGCCAAGAAAATCTCCTGTACTCTTAGAGCAGTGGAGAATCCTGTGGCCCAAGGGGATTCTTAGAGTGGGAGGATCCAGTCCCTGAATGGTCACATGGAGCAGTGCCCTCCTAGGGGGGAGAAATAAACCTTTATCTTGTAAGCGCCTGAGGACTGATGCTGACATGTACATGCTGATACATAGATGAAGACTGAGGAAAGGACCATTGATCATAGCAACCTGGAGCTCATTGGTGACTTTGAAAAGTAGTTTAAGAGGAAAAGTGGATGCAAGTTTGACTGGAATTGGTTCAATAGAAAATGGAAGAAGTTGGAACCCCAATCACTTAAAGATAGGGCTGCAAAGGAGAACAAAGAAATGGAATATTTGCTGATTAGGGAGAGAGATTTAAAAAAGGTATGAGTGCTATTGTTTGCTAAAATTTTTAAGAGGGAGCAGTAGGTACACTGTGGTATATGCTGGTGGGAACGATTAACTCCTTTCCTGAGACCACTGTGCAATTTGGCACATGGCCCGTGTCTCTGCCACTCACCTGGGACAGTTATTTGTTTCCGCCTGAATGGCAAATGATATCATGTTGAAAGGCCTCCTGGTGCCTGATTGATTTGTTAGGGAGCCTGACAGCCTTAATGGACTTTTCTGACAAGACAATGGCTTCTCCTGGCAGTGCTTGCCTTGGAGAGTCTCCAGGCTGGTAATAAATGGTGTTATGCACGAAGAAGAGAACTAGGCATCAAAGATTTCGCTTCATGTAAGTCCTGGAGCATGGGAAGAAATTAAGCCCAAGTTCCTGTCTCACTGGCAGATGCTGTAGGAGGGAAATGTCTCTCAAGGTATTGGGGAGGAGATGGCATTCATGACTACCCAATAAAGACACATCATCTTACAGTCCACCTCCATGGACTGCCTCCTTCCTTCTGATCTCCGTCTTCCAAAACAAGCTGCCTCTGGAAGGGTGGCATGTTAGAAAGGTGTGGATCTGGCATGTAGAAAGTGCTCACAGGTAGTAACTAATATTATTTGGACCATCCTAGAGGAGGTGATGGCCTCAAGGTAGGCAAGACATTATTAAGAACTCATATTCTGCAGGTGAGTATGGAATCATTGGCTCTCTTTTTTCCATGTTGTGCAAGGTTTCTGCCCTCTCTCTCTCTGCCTTGTTTCATCATCTGCAAGGGAGGGTAATCATGATGTCTACTTCACAGATCTGAGGGTGTTAGCCACTAAGGAACCCTTCATATAACTTTTTAGTAGGTTAACTGTTAGAATAAGTTGTTACCTGTATGGAGTTTTGCATTGAGATAGGTTGGTTATAAAAGAAAGACTTGACTGTCAGTAGCAGAACTTGGCAGTGGGGAGTTGGATCTGAAATAAAGAACGATGCTGAGCCTGCCACTCCAGCTTTGCCCAGATGTCCCTTCCTAGCAGTGCTGAATGTGCTGCAGGTGCCCCTCATCTGGAAGGAAACCCCTACCCCAGCATGACCTCACAGTTGCCGATGTCTTATTCCTGGTTATTGCCCCCCAGTTACCCAAGACTGCAACAGTGCTATGATTGGTTGGACCTGCCAGTTTCCTTTGGGGCTATATGAGGACATTGGAAAGGGAGTAGCATTCCCAAATAGCAATACATTGATGGGATGCTTGGCATTATATTTATATGTATGTACCTACCTATAAGTTTGAATATATATGTATATAATATGTAATAATATATATATATTGGTTTTTCAAGGTACAGTCTCACTCCAGCCCAGGCTGACCTGGAATTCACTATGGAGTCTCAGGGTGGCCTTGAACTCACAGCGATCCTCCTACCTCTGCCTCCTGAGTGCTGGGATTAAAGGCGTGCGCCACCACGTCTGGCTCCACTTTGAATACTTTTTGAACTGACATTCAATCCTCCATGCTGCATGGGAGACAGTCAACAGAGGAGTAGCAAGATGAGTTTCCCTGAGGCATACACAGTATAGACAAGAAAGCAGAACAGAAACACACAGATCCTCTGAACATATTATGAGTACCCAGAGGTAGTGTTACCCGCGTCGTTACAGAGGTCAGCAAAGGCCATCTCCAGGTGTTGTGTTGGTGATGCAGTATAGTGCCAAGGTTAGGAAAGCTACGGAAGCAGCGAGGAGGATGAAAACTAGGCACAGCTGTTTCTTGGATCTGGCTGCTGTACCGCCATCTTCCGTGAACACTCACAAATATATGTACGTGTGTAGGTATGTATGTGTATATGTATGTATGTATATATGTATATATGCGTATATAATGTTCCCAATGAGCCCATCAGTCTAAGCACTGCCTTCTACTGGTCCATGGTGACTGAGCATCTGCCAGGCTCAGGCACCATGTTCTGGAGGATGTTGCCAGGATGTTGTTAGAATGGGCCACTGCCTCAAAGAGTGGTCTGCTCCATACAAATAGCATGCCCACAGATTTCCAAGTAACACAGGAGAATCATTGTGTTTCTGGAGCCTAGAGCCCTGTCTTCTCTTGTCTGAAAAGAAAATCACTAGAAGGCATAAGGAATAAGGATTTTGTCACAGATAAAACCTTGACTCCACTTTTATTAACAACAAAATTAAAAAGATCATTTCTGACTTCAGAACCTTCTCTTTTATTAGTAACAAATTCTGCCCATGGAAATTCTGCTGCTGAGATGCAGAGCTGTAAACAATTCCCAATTAGTCTGCTCATGAGAGCTGAAGGACATATCATCTAATGGCTGAGTTAGGAAGGTAGACAGAGCCAGGGACAGAGTATAAAGCCAACTTCTCCTTCTCTGCAGTGGGCCTGCCTCAGCAAGGGACAGGAGCAAGGGGAGAAATAAAAGGTTTCTATAGATGGCGCAGGGTCTGCACGGCACTTGGGCTCTGCTCCCCTTGCTTCAGCAGAGGCTAAGGCAGGAGGTAAGGTAGCGTAATAGGGCAAGGATTTGGCAACTCGGGCCTAAAGGAACAAGTGAAGTTATTGTAGCCTGCCCCGGGAGAGCCTTGCCTTCCCTAATACTCTCCTGCTCTTGTCACATATGAAGACACCTGGTATGTGCAAGCCAAACAAGGCTCTTCTGGACCTTCAGTAAGTTCCTGGAGCCCACTCTTTAAGCCCTCTTCTTTATCATAGTGCATTAGCAGATCAATGTTCTGCCAAGTATGTTCTGAGAAGCTGAGAAAAGAGAGCGAGACCAGATTCGCAATGCCTAGTGAAGCTGCCCTTTCCAAGCTCTTCAAAAAGAGACCTTTGCACTTGTCCTGCTGGGGTCCGTGGCTAGTGAGGGTCTGCTCATTTGTGCTCTCTGAGCACTATCCATGGTCTGTGTAGAGAATCCTCAGAAGCCTGAAGCCAAACGTTTGAGTGGCAGATGTGAGAGGGTGAGAGCACATGCACCCTGCCTGTGCTGGGATTCCTTCTCCCACAAGGCATCACAGCCCAACTGTCAAGAGAGGCTGACTAAGCAGTTGGTACTGGTTGCTCCCTTGTGCCCACCCATATGTCTAGAGCCCTAGAGGTTGAAGGTGGAAGGTCTGGGAGATCCTGAGACCCTTCTTGTTCCTTCCCTGACTGTTACTCTATCAGGATGGACCATCACTTGTCCTGTTCCCAACTTCTATTACCTATTAAGTGAACCACAAGGAGCAGAGCTTTGAACATAGCTCGTCGGGCTCCTCCTTCCCGAGAATGTTGGCCATATAGATAGAGTTAGTACATGAGAAAGAGTGTCCCAGAACCATTCCATGAATACTTATAGGACAGGCCCCTAATGCCAGCTCTTTAATTTGTAAGAGAGGTGATGTAATTAGCTCATTTTCCCATTCTTATACATTTCCAGCCTTTTCTTTGTGGAGGGTATTGAGGCAGGGTCTTGCTATGGCCCAGGCTGACCTGGAATTCACTATGTAGTGAATTCACTATGTAGTCACAGGCTGGCATTGAATTCATGGCAATTCTTATACCTCTGTCTCAGGAATGCTGAAATTAAAGACATGCACCACCATGCCTGGCCATAATGGTATAATTTCAAACCTCAGAGAAAACTGTCTCTGACCTTGAGCTCAGACCACATTTGAATTACCATTTTTGTCTTTCAGAAGGTTAATAGTTCTGATGATGCCTTCCTTGGGAAGTGGCTTTGAAAATTAAATAAATTGACATTTTTTATCATATCCTTGAAGTCAGAAGCTCAAAACACTTGTGTTTGGATTGGTGCTGATGGTGGTTTTTGAAATACTCATGTCCAGCAAGAACAGAAGAGTGAGACCATCCTGTGCTTGGTGCAAACGCTCTAGCCCTGTCTTGATTCACATGTTGACTGTAATTTCAGCAGATTCCTAGGAGTTGAATTGCTGGGGCAAATGTAGACATGTTGTGTTCATGGTGTCTACCACAGATTTGGCTCCCTAGAACAAAGTAGTTTTCCATAGTTATGAAACCAGCACTTTTCTCCTCCTGTTTTGTTTGTTTCATAATACAATTCCTGCCACATTTAAATTTGCATTTTATTGGTATTTTCAGAGGATAGACATCGCATCAGTAATTTCAGGGTATTGTGCTTCTTCGTTTGTAAGTTTTGTGTCCACTTATGTTTATGATTGAGTTATTATTAGTTCTTTACTAAAATACAAAAAAAAAGATGCAGTTGGGGAGATAGCTCAGTTAGTGAAATGCTTGTTCTGCAAACATGAGGACTTAAATTCAGTCCCTTGAACCCATATAGAAAGAGCCATAAAATGGTAATATGTTTATAATCCAAGATCTGGAGAGGTAGACAGGTAGATACCTGGGCCTCACTGGCCAGCCATTCTAGCCTACATGGTGAGTTTCAGGCCAGTGAGAGATGCTGTCTCATTTTTTAAAAAGTAGATAGTGGATAGTGCTGAAAATTAACACCACACACACACACACACATACACACAGCCTATCTCTAACTTCCTCTTTTAATAATACCTCTTCCAATTCTTGGCTTTCCATATTCTTGGCAAAAAGATTATTCTTTTGTGCTATTAATTTTGATTTGGTTGTGTTGGATACAAATTTCATACTAAATCAGTCAAATCAATGGATGCTTTCTTACGTGATTTGTTTTCTTTTTATTAGAGCCTTTTTAGGCTCTAAGTGAAAAAGATTCTCCACTCCATAATCCAAACAATGCTACTATAGCTTATCCAAAGTTATAACTGGGTTAGTTTTAAAGTAACTCTGTAACCTATTGAAATTAGTTTTGATACAGGATGGCAAATGAGGCTCCAACTTCATTTCTTTCCCTTCTCTATCTCCTTCCCTTTTCTTTCTTTCCTCTTTCTCCCTTTTCCCTCTTCTTTCCTTCCCTTTTCTTTCTTCTTTCTTTTTCCTTCCTTTTATTTTCTTTCTTAATATTGGAAAGTGAATATAGGGCCTCACACATGCTAGGTAAACATCCTATTACTGAAACATATCCCCAGACTTATTTTTAATGAATATAGTTCACTGTATGCAAAATATTTTTCACCTGCACTGTAGTGTATTTTAATGTCTGTATTTAGGGAAAGAGTTCTTTTCACTGAATTTCTTTCTTCTTCATGTGGTACAATGAGATTTCTTAATCTTACTGTTGCCATTGACTATTTTTGTTTTATTGTAGCCAAAGGAAATGTGCTGCATCTTTGTTGACTGACTTTGTCTTTTCACAAATACAGATAAGGCTTCCAGTCCCTGTCCAGGGCATGCATGATGAATTCTGACACTGTGTTTGTTGCTTTGACTTTTTTTCCCTGCCTGATTAACAGTTTTCATTTTATCTTTTGAGTCAGACTCTCATTTCCAGTGTTTGTTTTATGTTTTGGGCTAACAACTCACATTTTAATCCAGGTGCTGCATTTTTGGGTTCTGTGCGGTCCGTTTTCTTTCTTTCAACTTTTCTGCTTTATTCCATTGTGTGTTCATACAGTTTCCAGTATTTTAACCCAGTTCTTCACATAAAAGTCCTGTGGTGGTGATTCATATGTAGCTTCTCTGTACTTCTCAGGGGGTGCTTGGGGCAATTCAGTGAGTCAACACTTGTACAGTACTGCACAGTGTCTGCAGCACAGGGAGTATCTTGCCTGTTATTATGAATAGCTCTCCTCCAGCACTTTCTGGTCATAACATTGTGAAGATACAATGGTAATTCCTAGTATGGAATGCTCCCAGTCCCTTCGCATCATTGCTATTATCATGGCACTTTTCTGTGAGCACTATTTGTTTAGGGAAGAAAGGTGTCACTACTATACCATCTTCTCTACACCCACATCGCTCTAATATTTGAAAGTTGGAGATTCAAACTCCATAGAACCAAAGATTTATGGCCATTGTCAGCAGCAGTGAGGAAAAATGTTGTGCTAGTTTGCATTCTGGCTGTTCAAAGCAGGCTTTGCTTAGAAGAAAGAACTAGTATTTGGGAAGGCATTTGAATCTGTCCTTCTGTATTGGAGGAAGACAGAATGAATGGATGCTAGCCCATTGTGTTTTCAGGTCAGGATGCTTGCCTCCCTTCAGCCACACAGCTTCAGTGGCCATGAGTAGCCTTTCATTTCCATTTCATTGATGAGCTTTAACCCTCTCCCTTGAATTCTGGAAGTCCACCACAGTTAGATTTCAGTGCTTCGGGAAAAGTGTTCACTCCTGTAGGTTCATAGAAACTTCCACAGGTGTGGAGGGAGGCTGCATAGACTGCTGCTGGTCCCGAGCTTTTGGAAGCCAGACGTTGATCCCTGCTGAATCACAGAGTTGTCTACTGCTGCCTAGACCTGCAGCTTTGCAGGGTAGGGCACAGAGTCCCCTGTAATCAGTGGATAAGGTGATGTCCCCACCTGTACACTGTTCTCCATAGTGGGCTAGCGGCTGGCATAATGAATCGGATGAACTAAGGTTAGGAGGTAGAAGAAGAAGGCTGTTCAGTAATTCAGTTTTGATGTAGCTGTAGCTTTATTTTTTTAATGTTCATGGTGGAGCCTTAACTAATTGGATTATTCTGTAAGCATAGATGCCAAGGACTTTGCTAAGCACAGCCGGGGTTGCAAATCAGAAGAGATTCAGGTACTTGTGTACTCATTTCAGTTGTCCTCTGGCGATGCTCTAATGGTTGGGGATTCAATGGTGAATAAGACACAAGCGTCCCTCTCTCTTCTGGAAAGATCTGCTCTTTACTGCTTACCTGCCACATCACTGTCATTAACAAGAGCCTCGTGCTCAAAACTACACCTGTGTCATATCTCTTAGAAGTTGCTGACATTGTTTCCATTTTGTAGGAGGCATTGAGGCAGAATGAACTTGCTGTTTGTGGCAGTGAAGGGCTAGGACATGATGCTCTGTAAGCCCTTAGCTTATACTTCCTAAATGCTGCCGCTTCCCCCATCACATCCCACGAGCAGCTAGAGTGTTTGTGAGGATGTGACTTCTGAAGCAGAGGTGCAGCATAGAACGTGACAGATGTGGCAGTAACTAGAGCACGCCGCACATCTGGCTGTCAAGGCACATCTGGAAGTGTTACACACTTTTAGGCAGGTGTCTGGTACCCAATGAACCAGTCAACCACCATGCCTCACACCCTGTGGGAAAGAAGTGTTCCCAACAGGGTGCAGACTCCTGAAACCTGAGAGCACGTTTCAGCTTTTCTCACGTAATCCTCTGGGAAATCATGTGCTTGCTTGTGCTGAGGACCAAGAGGCTCCAGAAAACATCTAGGTGCTTCTGTTAGGGTTGAATAATTCATCATGGGTCCTGACTAGCCTTGGTACTATCACTGGGAGAGAATGTTCCTCCTCTGGATGTTTCCTCTTGGGATACTGTGAGGGCCCTGGTCTGTGCAGTGAGTCTCAGAGAAGTGGGTCTTCACAGAGACCTGTTTATTACTGTTGAGGTGGGATTTGGTGTCAAAGTTTAGGTGGTAATAGTAGCTAAATAGCCACAAAAATGAAGATAACTTAGCATTTCCTCAGCTTCCTAGGAACCTTTGAATTTCTATTCATAAGAATATTTCTCCTTTTTCTACTCCAGGAAATCTATCAAGAGTCCGTGGCAAATCTGCTTGGTATATTAATGTGACTATGACTTTTATGAAAGATTTTGTAGGCTTAGAGATGGAAAGGTCTTATGCCCTGGGTAGGCAGAACTTAGCCTCTGTGCATGGTCAGTGAGGTACAATGGAGATAGTTGAGTTAACTGTTACATGGAAAGCTTAGCTAGCTGTCAGAAAGTATGGGACCTCAACTCAGCTCTGCTCTTGACTGGAGCAAGTTTGAAGAGCTTTTCCATTCTTCGCCTCAGTTTCTTTCTTATTCATTTTCTATTATGTTATTTTAAATGAACTGACAGTGCTATTATGTAAAATTCAATCTAGGATAAGTGGTTGGCAAAGATGAGTAATAAGTTCTCAATTAGCCAAGAGTAGACATAAGCCACCTAAGATATGCTTGACAGTTCAGACATGCACGCAAACATAGGAATTTACACACACACACACACACACACACACACACACATACACACATATACATGCACATATATATATAGCATTTATCCACTTAGTCCCACCATAAAAATAAAACCTTTAGATAGCTTGTCCAAATTTCAGTAGTAAAATGGAGTTGAATCACAGTACACTTTTAATTTATTTGAACTAGGTTGTACTTGGGTAGTGAAAATTCTGTAGTATGATCTGCCTCTCACCCTACTTCACATTTTTCCCCAACTCTTCAAAGTAAATTTTAACCTTCAATGGATGGGTGAAAAAAAATGGAACTTTTTCTTTAAAAATGATGTTTTGGGGCTTCTGAATACCTACTGGTCACATTTTAAGGAGGAATTAAGGTTTGTTTGTTTTTAAGTATTGGGCTTGATTTTAAATTCCCAGCATGCCTGCTGCCTTGTGGTGACTAAAGCTGCATGGATGACTCTTGCATCACACATATAAACATCATATGGAAGAATAGAAACCGAAGGATTAATCATCTGCCAAGCGTCATGGATCTGAAACCGTGCTGGTCCAAAGGCACAGCTGTCCCCTTCCTCTAGAATACTGTGGGTGTGGCTCTAAGCATCTCCCTGACTGAGGGATCACTTCACTTGACTTTCTGATGCATCATGTTAATCATTTTGGCAGAGAATTACCTTGTGGATTTGGTTTGGCTCAGTCCAATGTTAAAATGAGTTTGCAAACCTATGGGAGCTGATGAGTAATGGCAGAAAGGCAGCCATCAGTGTCCTGAGCAAGAATGAGAAATCAATGTGGGATTCACATTTTTCATTTGCCACAGGTAATCCAGAAGGCAATTAATCTGCATATAGATAATTACACGTTTATTCTATTGTGCTTTGAAATTAAGACTGTATATATGTATGTAAAAAGCTTTTGGGCTATATTCTGAGGACTGCTTCAAGCCTCCTGGCCTGGGAATGTCCTTCAGCTGGCCTGAGATCACACTGGCTATCTCTTCAAAGTCTTTAGACTAAAATCTACATTCTTTAGCATGGCCCAAGGTATCTGTTTTCTATGTCCTTCCTACAACCATAGATTGATTTCTCACTACCTACTAGCAGCTGTAACAAACTTACTTGATCCTCTTAAGTACCATGTTTCTGTTACTGTAGGCTTTGCTACCCATTGTCTCTTTAGCCTGAAATACTCATCTACCACCCTAAGACCCACCAAGTCTTGGCCATCAGACTCTGGGACACTGTTTCTTGGCACAAAGCCTCTGGCATACTCTATTGTGTCACTGGCCCTATACCATAAGCTCCTTGACAGGAAGAGGTAACTCAGTCTCTCTCCACTGTACAGCATCTGCTTGATGGATATTTGGGAATGAATGAACAATTATGAGGCAATTAAACTTCAAATAGCCTCATAGCCATCAGCACTTTTTCTTGCATTTTGAATCAAGGTGTAATATGTGAACATACTCTCCTTGTCAGAATAGGAAAGAAAAGGAACACTGCAGATGAAACTACCATTTTCAGTCCCAAGATTCTCTCCTATGTTTAGTGTTACTTGTTCTTGCCTCTGTGTGTTTGCATATTTGTATTCATATGCACACATATTGCCCAAAAACATATATTATTTTTCTTAGAGTATCATATGGAAATATCTATCTGTGGCTTGCTTTCTCAGGTTTATAGCAAGTTGTAAACCTGGTCCTGTGTTATCACTTGTAGCTCTTATTCAGTTATTTTAGAGAATGTCAGAATTCCAGAGTGTGCTTGGAACAGTTTATTTAGTTGTTCTCCTATTGTCCATCAATATTTAAGCACATTGCATGGCTCTTGAAGATTCTTAGGAATCCAAGATATAGATATCTCCCACTTCTACTTTGATGCTTAAAAGAACAGGATCCTTGCTGCCAGAGAAGGAAGCTCCCATTAGGATACCCATTCCCACATTAAACCAACCCCCACCCCAACATCCCACTCTTCTTTCTTACTTCTGTCCTCTGGAACTTCTTCCACTAAGTCTACCTCTTCTTCATGTGACAGGGACTATCATGTCTCCCACTAACCATTCTCCTTTATCCTTTGTGATTAGTTCATTAGACCACTTAACATCAGGGAACCTTCCAGGATGCACTTCAGTTTGGAAAATCTTTCCTATAAGTAGTCCGTCTTAGGTTGAAATAAAGCAATCTGGACCTGCCCTAAAGAGCTGTAGGTACTTCGGGATTATCATCTTCAATGTAGCTTCAAAAGATGTTACCATTAGCTCAATAGTTGAGGCCTCAAGAAAAGGAAGACAAGAATCTTTGGATCATACTGAGAATGGGTGAGGATACCTGCTGGAATTTAAGTCTAGGTAGTGGTTGGGAAGCAACGGGAGGATCACATAGGCTCTAGATAGTGCTAATGAGAAAAGCAGACAGTGTCAAACATCTCTAGCTAATTATTTGCTTAGTGTGAGCTATGGAGGAAGCCGAGGATTAAGCACGGTCTATAAAGTGGTCCCAGGGTAAAATGAGCAGTGCCTCAGGTCTGGCCCTACAGGCCTGGGCAGAGACACAGGCCTAGTATTGCCCCAGGATTCAGCAGAAATGCCATGCTCAGGGGCAGACACTGTGGGCAATCCACTGTTCTCTTCTCCATGAAAAAGAGACCTGGATCTTCTCTTTTACATTTATTCTAGGTCTGACCTTGAAATGTGCAATGCAGGGCACCTTGCTGTCTTTAATAATAGGGTGGTGTCTCCTTTCCTTCACAGGAGGTCAGTAAGGACTAACATTTGGCTTTAGAGATTTGAGAGCTTTAAGGGATGAAGGGATTGCTTAACAGTTAAGGTGCGTACCTGCAAAACCAAAGGACCCAAGTTTGATTCCCCTAGGACCCACATAAGCCAGATGCACAAGTGGCACATGCATCTGGAGTTCTTTTTCAGGGATGAAGGCCCTGGCATGCCCATTCTCTCTCTCCCTCTCTCTCAAGTAAATAAGTAAAGGTTAAAAACTATTTTAACAAAAAAAGAAAAAGAAATTTGAGGACTTTAAATCCAGCCCCATTGGGTGTACCAGTCAGCACCTCTTCTTGCAAACAACAGACATAGAGCCAGGCCGACTAAAGCAGAGGAGGACTTACTGGAAGGATGGGAGAGCAGAGGCAGCGCCTTGACCTTGTATGTGGCTGAACACTCAGCCTTCATTTCAGGGCTTAAGCCAATCCACTTGGAAGTTAATGATCTGAAAAGTTTCAGTTGGCCTAGCAGTTTGGTTTGTAGTTTTAATCTAAAACAAGTTATTGTACATATAAAGCATCACCATGACAACCATTCTACCTGTCTTAGTCAATGTTAGTCTGGCCTCAGTTTCCTTATTTATACATATAAGAAAGAATGAATATGTGTCCACTCACTTTGAAGGATATTTTTAAAAACTTTTTTATTGATAACTTCCGTAAATATAAACAATATACCGTGACCATAATCCTCTCCCACCATCCTCCCTTTTCCCTCTCCCAAACCCCCCATCCGCCCAGGAATCCCTTCTTCTTTCCAGCTAGTGTCTCTTGAAGGATTTTTCATGTACCTGGCACTGAGTTAGGGGGTCAGTCTTCTTCAGTTTCAAAATATACCAGCAATTCGAGCCAGAGCTGCCACCACCTATGAGCAGCCTCCATGTGACCTGAGCCAGCTCTCCTGGTTTCTTTCTACCACAGCCTCCCTACTTGCTGACCTTTGGTTAAAGACCTCCTAATTATTTAAATGGTGTCTTCAAGAATGGCTTTCAGGGGTTCAGGGAAAATTCCCACCCCATGTGATTGCTCATGTGGCAGACAACTTTGAGAACAGAGAGAGGCAGAACAGAGGGAGAAATTCAATAACTGTGTAATTTAATGAAAGCAATCTTTCTTTGACTGTCTGAAGTCTTATCTGTTTTCTTACACTTTGGAAAAGCACAGAACCCCTATATTTCTGAAGTCTTTATACAACATAGTAAAATTAGACTATTTATTATATATATGTTAATCAGAATGTATCAATTTTTTATCAAGCAACTAAAATAACATTTATGTATTGTGCATTATGGTGTGATTCTAGGGGGAAAGGATGAATATTTTAGTAACTGCACTTAGCTTTGGTAATGACAGGAACCTTGATCCACTGGTAAAGACAGGAAGGCGGATGCTTTTCGCTGCCCTGACTCTTGTGTGTGGCTGGAAGGTTTGATCATTATGATCTGTTGGGTTTTTGCCCCTCCCTCCTTCTTCCTCAATAGTCCGTTTTCTTGAGTCTTCTCTTTGCTCCTCTTCAAGTATCTGCCTTCTTTTCTCTTCCTCTGTTCACCATCCCCTTATCCTGTTTTGTATCAGTTCTTCCTTACCTGGAAATACCAAACTATCCCTCAGACCAAGACCCATCATCGCCTGCTCAGTTTTTGGAACACAGCAGCTTCTGTAAAATGTGAAGAGTGCAGAGGTACGAGGATCACTGTGAGTTTGAGGCCACCCTGAGACTATATAGTGAATCTCAGGTCAGCCTGGGCTAAAGTGAGACCTTACCTTGGGGGGGAAAAAAAAAGAGTGCAGAGAACAGGCCACAGGACTTGTTCTTGCTTGGATACCCCTTACCTGGACCACTTTATCTGTTCCTTTCCATGATGGGTTTCTCAGTATAAGAGGTGGCAAAGATTTGGGAGAAAGACAAGTCAGGTTTGAAGGTGGAAGGGGATGAGAATCCCTACTTGCCTTTTGCCTAGCTGTGTGCTCTTGAGAAAACCTGAGACTCCTTGCTTATTTAAGCATCTCACACCATGCCAGACAGACAGCAAACATTTAGAGAGGCAGACGAACACAGTAATGATCACACACAAGAAACGTAACCTCTCTGTTCCTACTTTCATTACCTTTCATATGAGAAGATGGTGTTATTTGCATTGCCATAAGGTTGAAATATGTTAATTTAAATGAAGTGGGCAAACAGTACACAGTGCACAGTAAGTACTTTCCATGTGTCATCCAGAGTAAAGCAGGTGTGGAAAAAATTATGGGAGAATTAGGAGGTTTAAGGTCTTTAAAGAAGCTGGAAGGATGAAGGCTTTGCTGCAACATGGTGTGGGTTTCAGGGGGATGCCCAGGCACCTCTTTGTCACTCATGCCGTGTGTTTTCTGCTGGGGAGCTGGATGATGCTCCCCACTGTTGCAGGGACAGTCAGAGCTCTGCTCTTGCCCCATGCCACATTCTTCCACATGCACCTCTTTGCTATTACTGTGTTTTAAAATGGCAGAAAATGGGGCTGGGGTGATGGCTTAGTGTTAAGGCACTTGCATGTAAAGCCTAAGAACCCATGTTCAGTTTCCCAGTGTCCATGTAAGCCAGATGCACAAGGTGGTACACGTGTCTGGAGTTCTTTTGCAGTAGCTAGAAGTCCTGGCATGAAAATTCTCTCTATTTGCATTTCTCTCACAAATAAATAAATAAACTATTTATTCAAAAAAATCAGAAAATATGTCAGTTGCTACCTCCATTCTAGGAAATCCAGTCTCCAGGTACAGAGTAGAAAAAATGGTGTTGGGATGTTCTGACCCATCAGTCTGGGTGGATCATACCCAAGGCTGATTTTCACACTATGAGATTTAAAGTCCAAACATATTGTAAACATCTTAAGTTCCATGCAGATATTAGAGGTTGGTGGTAATGGATGCAAAATAAGAAGATTGTGCCTAGTAAGTTCAGTGGAGAATTAAAGAGCAGCCAGAAAATCCTGGAAACCAAATGACAATGGAATGACATAAAGAACAACAGATAATATGACATATTTAAGAATTTATTACGTGCCAGACTTTGTTACAGATGATTGCATATGCCAATCAGGGGGGATGTGGTGGTTGGAGTATATCATGTCCCCCATGGTCTAATGTGTTTGTAATTAAGCCTCATGCTTCATCTCTAGCTTCATGTGCATTTGACAGGTTAAAAAAAAAAAAAAAAAACATGATTCAGAGAAGCAACATGTTCAAGATCATGCTGCTGGTAAATGACCAAGGCAGGACTGGATCCCTAGAGGGCGACTCCAGGGCTGGATTTCTTATGAGCCACGCTCTTGAGCAAGGAGGAGATGCTCAAGCTGAGGTCTGTTGACTGCACTCTGTAGGCAGCCGGCTCCAGTGAAGGGCCTGTTGCATTGACTGGTCTGACTTTCACATCCTTGGAGCAAAGGTTATTGTTTTAAAAGCATAGCCTCTTACTTCAGTCCTCTTAAAATAATTATATGCTGTAGTTGGGGATGTTTTCCCTGTCAGGAAGAGTTTGACAAGGTGACTCAGCAACTCTACTTCTCAAACTGTCCTCAAGCTGTCACCTGTACTTAGAACTAACGTTTTTGTTGGACCCATCTTCACTGAACTCACAGTGGGACCTGTTCTACAGTCCCCTGAGATCTAGGAACAACTGATTGTCACTCAACAGTCACCATAAAAGAAAAGATTTCCTAATTCCTGCATACATGACAAAAATAGGGATGGAGGGCTGGAGAGATGGCTTAGCGGTTAAGGCACTTGCCTATGAACCCTAAGGACCCAGGTTGAATTCTCCAGGTCCCATGTAAGCCACAGGCACATGATGACACATGTATCTGGAGAGCATCTGCAATGGTTAGAAGCCCTGGTGCACCCATTATCTCTCTCCTTCTCTCTCTCTCTAATAAATAAATAAATAAATATGGATGGAGAGCTGGGCGTGGTGGCACACGCCTTTAATCCCAACACTCAGGAGACAGACGTAGGAGGATCATCGTGAGTTTGAGGCCACCCTGAGACTACATAGTGAATTCCAGGTCAGCCTGGACTACAGTGAAATCCTGCCTCAAAAAAAAAAAAAAAAAAAATGGGGATGGAAAATGCATTAAGCAAAGTGATCCTTGGCTTGCAATACAAGCCTGATGTTCTCTGTACATTTTTAAGATCTGGGAGAAGTAGCAATGGTTGGCATCTTGACAAAGGGTTGTGGACCTCAATCTGTAGCTCATTTGACACATGTCTTCTCATATCCCTCCCTCACCTTTGGTTCTTTCCCAGTCAGCATCTTCTCAAGCAGAAAGGGGTGTGTTTGCCTGAGAAAGCCAGAGCACTGTTGTTGGGCAAGAAAATGAAACTGCTTAAGAAATGTCAAGTGCAGAGGAAGCCTGGATATGATGACTTTGAATTTGAAAAGTTCGCTACAGCAGGAAGGAAAAATCAAGCCAAATTCCCTTCAGCTGAGAAGCATATTAGCAACTCATATGGACCTGAAATGAACAGGATCCTCCCAAAACTGTCATCTGATGACTCAGCAGACAGGAACTGATTTGTGCATCTGCCCAGTAATGGCAGGCTGGCCAAGAGAAGAACTCTGTGGTTATTTTCTAACTCATCAAGTGGATGGATTAAGGAAGTACAGGCAAAAGGAAATAAGTGTTCAGGTGAAAATGTGATAGTTATCATATTTTAAAACCTATTGTCGTTATGTTATTATGCTCCTCTCAGTAGAAATTGCCCAATTTCTCTCAGAAATAACCAACTCCTATTGGCTATGAGATTCCAGCATTAGTCATTGTTTCAAGTTGTTCGGTGTTAATATCCATTCTGCCCAGGCACAGATACACAACTCACCTGCGCCCTTGTTTGCAAGGCTGTTAAGGGTCCTACGCTGTGCTCTCAATGCAATCCAAGCACCCACCCTCCCCCCCCAAAAAAACCTTGGTTCTCTGTAGCAGTTGTCTTCTTGTTGTTGGGACAAAACACCCAGCCAGCTCATGGAAGGAAAGGGTTAATTTCAGTTTACACTAGCTAGGGGAAGTTTCATCATAGTGAGGAAAGCATGAGAGGCCTGAGCAGGAAACCTGGGTCAAGTCTTCATTTCACCAATAGGAAGTAGTTTAAGTAGGCAAAGCTAGTACTGGCAAGGGGGCTCCACGTTTAAAGTCTGAAGGGGGCTGTAGAGATGGCTTAGTGGTTAAACGCTTGCCTGAGAAGCCTAAGGACCCAGGTTCGAGGCTTGATTCCCCAGGACCCACGTTAGCCAGATGCACAAGGGGGCACACGCGTCTGGAGTTCGATTGCAGTGGCTGGAGGCCCTGGTGTACCCATTCTTTCTCTCTCTCCCTCTCTATCTGCCTCTTTCTCTGTCTGTCGCTCTCAAATAAATAAATAAAAATGAACAGAAATTAAAGTCTGAAGGCCTGCTCCCAGTAGCACACCTCCTCCAAAGGCCCCACAAGGTTCTCAAATTGCTGCGACCTGGGGACCAAGTATTTAAAACACATGAGCCTATGGGGAACCCGGCTTCCAACCCACTACAATCACTGAATTCATCCTCACTTCTTGGGTTGGAAAGACCCATTCTTGGACCAAACAGGAAATAAAAGTGAGATATTAAAGTGTCAATCAAAAGGACTGTTGGGACTATGGGAAAGTCACGAAGTATGGATTTCATTGAAAGCAGAACCTAGCCAATCGTGACAGTGTTGGACTGTTGCCAATAAAGCTAGATATTCTGGTTTTTCAAGTGGGATCCCAGTTGGAGCTGGAGGGATGGCTCAGCAGTTACAGGCACTTCCTTGCAAATCCTGATGGCCTGGGTTCCATTCCCCAGTACCCATACAAGGGCAGATGCACAAAGTGGAACATGCATCTGTACTTTGCAGTGGCAGGAGGTCTTGGCAAACCTATACCCTCTCTCTCTCTTTGTTTCTCCCCCCCACAAAAAATAAATAGATAAAATATCTTCAAAAAAAAAAAAGAACCTGAGTTGATACTTTTTTAAAAGTCAGTGAGTTTTACACATTGACACCTAGTTCAGAGCTTTCAAACATGGAGTGGGTCAAGGAAGCATAACTTTGAGCCAGTTAGGCCTGGAGGAATGTTCTTACCAAGATCCTTTCAGAGTTGAGAGGGTTGCTGTATAAAATGCTTAGTGTCCCCATGAAAACCGTAAAGGTAGGATTCGGGGCAGGCCCCATCGAGAGGGATGAACAGGGCATTGTGAGGTCTCAGGAGTGGGGGAAGATGGTGGCATAGTGAGGCAGGGTCAAGTGGGTGAACCATTTGGATCATCTCATTGAACAGCACGAACAGAGGTTTTCAGGGTGAGGGTGAAGTGAGGGTCACTTGAATGGAGAGGAACCTCACTGACAGTGCTGGTGTCACACTTAAAGTCATGGTAGGTGCCTCAAGGAGCTGTTTTTGTGCCTGTTTTTCAGTAGTTAAGAATTCATTTTGAGTTCGTTAACAGCGTGCCCTGCCGCCTCCCCCCCCCCCCCCTTGAATGCCACAGCAGCTGTACATGGCTCTGGCGAGTCCCCAGTGAATTTGTGTCTGTAGAGAAGGGTGTGCGGTCTTTAATAAGGAGTAGGCAAGGAGGTCAGCGACATTCCCGCATGCGCAGCCGAGGGCCTCGGTGTTTCTCATCAAAGACCTTCTCTGACCCGCCTTCCTTGAGAGCGTGCAGAGGCCCTCTGGGCTCACACATTAGTTGCACATGGGTGAGTTTTAATTAAAGCCCAGGGCTTAAAAAGCTCCAGATTTCCCGCAGGTAACCTTTCCAACCATGGTTCCTTGATGCAGAGAATTCAAAGCTTCCTAAGGAAATGCGGTGGCGTTTTATCTAGGAGTGATCGTGTTTCTGGAGCTCTTTCTTGATGGACTTTTTAATGTTTTATGATTTGCTGCTCACTCACAGTGAGCCCCGTCTGGGTGTTGCAGAGGCAACAATACGAAGTGCAGCTACAGCGCCTGCCCTTGGGGCAGTGCTGGGAATTGCACTCTGGCATGGACAGCAGGCCATCCAGCAGGGCCCATTTGGACAGGCGAGCTTACAAGCAGCCATGGTCTTGAGAGAGCAGCTTCTTGGTGGCGTTGTGAGTGAGCATGCCATGTCAAATAGTGGGACACGGCACCACACCGCCATTGTCCTATTTACTCACTCCACATCATTTCAGCTGCCGTGGGCAGTGAGCAGTCTTACAGATGGGAAAAAGGAAGCGTGGAGGGCATACTTTAAGCTGTCAGGGACTGTAAGTAAACAAGACTACCCTCAGACCAGACAGTCCACACCTAGGTGCTGTGCTCCAAATTGCAGTGCTATCTTGCCTCACCTGCTTTCTCTATGGTCAACAAAATAGCATCAAGATGAAAATATTAAAACGTATCTGTTCCCATCCTTGCGGGACCTCTCAAAGCCCACAGTGTTGTCTGCCTACAGCGCCCCCTGGCGGATATCACTCACCTTCCTGTGGCGTCTTACGCTGTCAGCATCCTACATAATATGAGCGTTCAATGTACTTGAGCACCAGTCTGTTAAGCTGGTAGGAGCAGGGAGTTCCCACTCCTGAAAAGAAGAGATTTATAGACATCACGGCCACTAGTCAAATTGGGCCTGTCTCCTTCCGACTTGAGATCTGTGGTTAGTTCACAGACAACTCCCAAGTTCAGTCATAAATTGCTTTAGATGTTCTGAGGTTCTGAAACCAGGCTTCCCTTTCTTGGCAACATAGCAAGTTCCCCTCCCATGTCTATTATGATTAACTCCATAACTCATGAAGAACATTCTAGATGCATTCAGAGGCAAATTCATCAAGAGTATTTCCCTTCAAGTCACATCTTCAAGTGGCCTGGCCCAGTATACACATGCAGATTTGGCATCTGCTGTCTGTGATGTGGTCCATTTAATTGGAAATCTGAAGCCAGAGTCTGTGACTTGAGGGAAGAGAAAGTGTGGAACAAAACCGACGTCATTTAATGTGGATCTGTGGTAGAGACAGGGCATTTTCTGTCTCCACAAGGCGAGTAAGGGTTATGGGTGTCTCTGTGTACTCAGGGATGCATGTCGAGAACTTCATCTGCTCTGTGCTTTTGGGTCTCCAATCAGCTGAAGAGTTAAATATCATTGACATTAGCAGATGTAACTGGGTCAGGAAGGACAGACAATAGACTCATGCTGGCTCTGGGGACAGTGGGTATGACTGAGAGAACACTGGGTTGAGAATAGATGAAGAAAGGGGACAGCTGAAGAATGAGCCAGGTCCAGGCTGTACATGAGCCCTACCTCTTGAAGTAGTCAATCCAAGCAGAAATCAGGAGCCAAGCCTTGTTCTGCCTTGTATCTGCACAATGGGTATCTTATAGTTCTTAAGGCATAAATTAATGTCACGTGAGGATTTCTATAGACCAAACATACTAGACAGTCAGAAAGATAGTAAGCTTGAATTCATGATCATGACTATCAATACCGAATTTACTACCTTTATTCACAGTGGTCACTCCAGATACTCCTTGGAGTAGGTCTGAAGCTAAGAGCTAAACTTGGCTATGGGACAGGTGCTTGAGACTTACAGAATCCTGTGGGGAAGCATGATGAACAGACAGAGATCACAGGGCATGTCCTGCAAGAGGCACCTCCTGCCACACACTGGTGGTTTCCCAGGTAGGCAGAGCTATGTCTCCAGGTTGTCCCATTATTTCCATGAGAAAAGGCTTTATCTAGACTCGTGGTTCCAGCTCAAAAACACTTTGTTTGTTTGCCTGTTTGTTCATTTAAGACAGTTTCATTAGCTCAGGCTAGCCCTACACTTGTGATCTTCCTGCCTCTGCCTACCAAGTGCTGGGATTACAAGCATGCAACACCATCCATAGCTCAAAGAACTTTCTTATTAAGCTACTGTTTGCTTCACTGTGATGATCATGCAGGTGTTAAGGCTCGGTTGCTAGTTCAGGCAGGATGCAGTCTGTGGCACTGCTCACACAGAATAAGGAAGCAGCAAGCAGACCTTGATATGTACTGGGCACTGAGCACTAGATACCAGACTTGGGATATTGTCATGTGCGGGCTGGAAGCCCTGACTGCTGTGAACCACCCAATAATGCCAGGCTCATCCAGGAGGCTCACGGACAAGGTCTAGCTAGGATCCTTCTGCTGCTGAAACAAACCCCCATGGCCAGTCCGGGACAGAGCCAGACACCCAACCAGGGAGGTTGTCTTCTCAGGAGAGACACAGAAGCCCATTGCCAGGATGCCAAACAGATGGGTCAGCAGTCATTTACCCTAGATTCAAAAATCTCATCTTCATAAGTTTGATGCCCAGACTTATTAGTCAGAAAATTATTTATCTCACTTAATGTATGTTTATCCATGGAAATAATATTTTTGATGATGAGCTATTGGTCTCAGCTCTGCAGGTAGTGCTGCATAATGTAAATTGCACAGGTCATGTCACCTTTTTAAATTCTGAAAATATCTGACTTGTGGAGCACAGCTGGCTTCAATAATTTTGGATGAGGACCAGGAATAGAAATAATAGAAGTTGACACTTATATGTTAGGCCTTGCACCTAAATGCCTTACATTTATTCTAGCTTTCTCAAAAGGTTTATCGTTTAATTTTAACTAATAGAATATGTACAAATTTCATGGGTACCATGTGATGATTCAGATACAAGTATATATTGTATAATGTTCAAATTAGGGTTAAGATATCCATCTTTGTAAATCTTTATCACTTCTTGTTTTTTAACACCATCCTTCCTTCTAGCTGTTTTGAAATATATAGTAGTACATTGTTATCTGTAGTCATTCTTGTGTGGTGGTTTGAATAGAATAGATGGCCCCCAATATGTTCAGTTTTTTATTTGTTTGTAGTTTGCCGCCTGGCTGGAGGCAATGTCACTGGGTGGATCTTAAGGTGTGGTGGTGGGTTTCAGATTTCAATCTAAAGATATGCAAAGTGTGCCTAGCTGGAGTTCCTGAAGTGTGCTGTGGCTTTTGGCTTTTTAGGCTTGTACTTTTCTCTCTCTGCTTGGTCCTGTGAAGGTGGGCCAGCTTCTTCTGCCATTTATGGAACTTCCCCTGGATCTGTGGGCTTCAATAAATCCCTTCCTTCATAACTGTGCCTGGTCTGGAAGTTCATCTCAGCGAACCTGAATCTGTCTGCTACACTCTTGTGTGGTAGGTGCCTTAACCACTAAGCCATCTCTCCAGCCCTTAATTATTTTTTTTTATTAAGTAGAAACCTTATATGGATAAATAATGTGTTGGTGCCATTCCCTCCTTCCTGTCCCCTTCCACTGAGGGCCCTACTTAGGGGGTTACTGGTATTCACCATGGGGTATGGGTTATGAGTTAGGAGAGTAGTAGTAGTCATTAGTGGAGGAAATGCATCTGCATAGTTCTTCCCACCCTGTGGCTCTTAAAATCTTTCTATCCCCTCTTCCACAGTGTTCCCAGGTGTGTTATAAGTCTGTCTACTTTAGTGTTAATCTCTGTTCTTATAGATATGTATAAACCAAGACCCAGAGAAATAAAATAACAGGAATTCTCACTAAGTGACTATGTTAAAAAAAAAAGAAAAGAAAAATAAACTATATTCCAGACCCTAAGAGACTGGTACATTCATGCCCCACAGTGGAAGTCACTATCTCCATGAGACCCACACAATATTGATTCTGTCAACATTTTGACATGGATGATGGGGGGAGTGAGACATCAAAATAGAAGAGGAACACAGAAAGAGGGCTGGGTTCACTGAGATAAGGATGGAGTATACTGAAAGTAGTGGAAAGGGATTATGCTCAAATTACAGCTTGTTCATGTATTAAATTTTAATTTTAAGTACTGAGAAAATATGGGGCATGGTGGTACATGCCTTTAATCCCAGCACTTAGGAGACAGAGGTAGGAGAATTTCTTTGAGTTTGAGGCCAGCTTGAGACTACATAGTGAATTCCAAGTTAGCCTGGGCAAGAGTGAGACCCTACCTTGGAAAACCAAATAACAATTAATAATAATAATAATAATAATAGCCTGAGAAAAATTCAAATGCTAATCCCAACTCAAAAAAAAAAAAAAAAAAGAAAACTGCCTTCTAAACTACTGTCTGCTGAGTAAGAGCATAGGACAGTGTTGATGAGAAAGAAATGTCTTCCTGACTCAGAGCTGACATTCTGCTTAGAGCTCGCCTCGTCTTCCTCTTTGGCTCAGATACCACATGCATGGGGAACTCAATTGGTCAAGTGAAAAGTCCATTTTTAATACTGTGCATGCTGCGTAATCCCTATCAGTAACCATTTTAATGCATTTGTACTGCACAAACATCTTCATAAATGGGGTGACTGCTTTTTCTTCAAGCCAGGGTCATGCTTGACTAAACCTTGGTGGAGAGGGACCTCACGGCAAGATAAGCAGCCAGCCCCTTGCAGCACCCTATGCTTGTGGCCAACCTCTGAAGTTACTCAGAGAGCCCTTGAATGCTGGGCACTAATAGCAAGCACTCTGAGAACTGCACTTCCACGTCCAAAGTGGGATTCCAGAACAGCCTTTATGCACCTGGTTTTCGACCATATCAGCGACCACTTTCCTAAGTGGTTTATAATGTCTTGTCTGCCACAGTGCTAGGGAGCTGGGAGAAGCCTTTCACAGACACTCTAGGAACACCAAGCTTGCAACGTCCTCCTTTCTGGGCCTCTAGCTGCTGTGTTAAAATAATGCTTCTAGTTTCCTGCTGGAAAGCTATCATAGCAATTATGTGGTTGCTTTAAGCGTTTATCTCCCAGCCCCACCCCTGCAATCCCAAGCCTATGGCTGCTCTTTTCCAAGTGCTATGGGGTTCAGTGATTTTTAATTTTTTTTTTTTTAATAAGAGAGTCCCACGCAACTAAATGGACATCAGGTCCACTATTCCCAGTGAACCATGTTCTTGGAGCTACTGTCGTTCTCACAGAAACATGTTTCATTCTCTGCAGTTACAAAGGCTCCAGAAATGTCCTTTTTTTCTTCCTGAAGTATCAGGGGATACACTTAGTCTGTGGAATACAATGCCTTACGATAATTGGTCCCTGAATAACCAACCTTTTCTGGGGCAATGTAATTTAAGTCAATGTGGGCTTTGAAGTCGTATTTTATATGCTATAGTCAAGCTCCTACCTGCCCCTTCCTCTATGACCTTGGCCAAATGATTTGACCATCAGAACGCTCACTTTCTGTTGTTTTATCTACAGAAGGAGGTAGAATTGGAAACCAGTTCTCAGGATCATTTTGAAAGCTAAATGGAATAATACCTGATCAAACATGAGACACAGTTCCTGGAACTCAAGAAACAGAAGTTATTGCTGCTTTATTTTATTTTATTTTATTTTTATTTATTTGATAGAGAAAGGGAGAGAAAGGAAGAGGCAAATAGAGAGAATGCGCTCACCAGGGCCTCCAGCCACTGAAACAAACTCCAGACACATGTGCCACCTTGTGCATCTGGCTTACATGGGTACTGGAGAATCGAACCTGGGTCCTCAGAGTTTGCTGGCAAGTACCATAACCACTAAGCCATCTCTCCAGCCCTAGTTATTATTGTTTTGTGCATTACCAATCTATTACTGAGCAGCTTCTATGAAGTAGGCATGGTTCTGGACAGTAGAGCACCATCAGGGAACATAGCGGGAAGCCTCATCTACCGCGTAGAGTTCACGCTCCTGTGCTCACGTGCACACTTCCCACCTATCGCGTGGAGTTCATGCTCCTGTCCTCACACGCACACTTCCCACCTACCGCGTAGAGTTCATGCTCCTGTGATCACACGCACATTTCCCACCTACCGCGTGGAGTTCATGCTCCTGTGATCACATGCACACTTCCCACCTACCGCACGGAGTTCATGCTCCTGTGATCACGCGCACACTTCCCACCTACCGCGTGGAGTTCATGCTCCTGTGATCACATGCACACTTCCCACCTACCGCGTGCAGTTCATGCTCTTGTGATCACACGCACACTTCACTCCTACCACGTGGAGTTCATGCTCCTGTGATCACGCACACACTCCCACCTACCACGTGGAGTTCATGCTCCTGTGAACACACGCACACTTCCGTCCTACCGCGTGCAGTTCATGCTCCTGTGATCATGCACACACTTCCCACCTACCGCGTAGAGTTCATGCTCTTGTGATCACACGCACACTTCCCTCCTACCGCGTGGAGTTCATGCTCCTGTGATCACACGCACACTTCCCTCCTACCGCGTGGAGTTCATGCTCCTGTGCTCACAGCACACTTCCCTCCTACCGCGTGGAGTTCATGCTCCTGTGATCACACGCACACTTCCCACCTACCGCGTGGAGTTCATGCTCCTGTGATCACGCGCACACTTCCCACCTACCGCGTGGAGTTCATGCTCCTGTGCTCACAGCGCACACTTCCCACCTACCGCGTAGAGTTCATGCTCTTGTGAACACACGCACACTTCCGTCCTACCGCGTGCAGTTCATGCTCCTGTGATCACGTGCACACTTCCCACCTACCGCGTGGAGTTCATGCTCCTGTGATCACACGCACACTTCCCACCTACCGCGTGGAGTTCATGCTCCTGTGATCACGTGCACACTTCCCTCCTACCGCGTGGAGTTCATGCTCCTGTGATCACACGCACACTTCCCACCTACCGCGTGGAGTTCATGCTCCTGTGATCACAGGCACACTTCCCACCTACCGCGTGGAGTTCATGCTCCTGTGATCACACGTACACTTCCCACCTACCGCGTGGAGTTCATGCTCCTGTGATCACGTGCACACTTCCCACCTACCGCATGGAGTTCATGCTCCTGTGATCACACGCACACTTCCCACCTACCGCGTGGAGTTCATGCTCCTGTGATCACGTGCACACTTCCCACCTACCGCGTGGAGTTCATGCTCCTGTGATCACGTGCACACTTCCCACCTACCGCGTGGAGTTCATGCTCCTGTGCTCACGCGCACACTTCCCACCTACCGCGTGGAGTTCATGCTCCTGTGATCACACGCACACTTCCCACCTACCGCGTGGAGTTCATGCTCCTGTGATCACGCGCACACTTCCCACCTACCGCGTGGAGTTCATGCTCCTGTGATCACGTGCACACTTCCCACCTACCGCGTGGAGTTCATGCTCCTGTGATCACGCGCACACTTCCCACCTACCGCGTGGAGTTCATGCTCCTGTGATCACGTGCACACTTCCCACCTACCGCGTGGAGTTCATGCTCCTGTGATCACGTCGCACACTTCCCACCTACCGCGTGGAGTTCATG
Organism: Dipus sagitta; assembly: GCA_036346955.1. NCBI lineage: Eukaryota > Metazoa > Chordata > Mammalia > Rodentia > Dipodidae > Dipus > Dipus sagitta. The sequence continues at coordinate 32,213,006 of CM070786.1, forward strand.
CTCCTGTGATCACACGCACACTTCACTCCTACCGCGTGGAGTTCATGCTCCTGTGATCACGAACACCTTCCCACCTACCGCGTGGAGTTCATGCTCCTGTGATCACACGCACACTTCCCACCTACCGCGTGGAGTTCATGCTCCTGTGATCACGCGCACACTTCCCTCCTACCGCGTGGAGTTCATGCTCCTGTGCTCACACGCACACTTCCCACCTACGCGTGGAGTTCATGCTCCTGTGATCACACGCACACTTCCCACCTACTCGTGGAGTTCATGCTCCTGTGATCACGCGCACACTTCCCACCTACCGCGTGGAGTTCATGCTCCTGTGCTCACGCGCACACTTCCCACCTATCACGTGGAGTTCATGCTCCTGTGATCACGCGCACACTTCCCACCTACCGCGTGGAGTTCATGCTCACACCGCACACTTCCCTCCTATCCGTGTGGAGTTCAATGCTCCTGTGATCACACGCACACTTCCACCTACCGAGTGGAGGTTCAATCTCCTGTGATCACGCGCACACTTCCCTACCTACCGCGAGGAGTTCATGCTCCTGTGATCACAGCACACTTCCCACCTACCGCGTGGAGTTCATGCTCCTGTGATCACGCGCACACTTCCCACCTACCGCGTGGAGTTCATGCTCCTGTGATCACACGCACACTTCCCACCTACCGCGTGGAGTTCATGCTCCTGTGATCACGCGCACACTTCCCACCTACCGCGTGGAGTTCATGCTCCTGTGATCATGCGCACACTTCCCACCTACCGCGTGGAGTTCATGCTCCTGTGCTCACGAGCACACTTCCCACCTATCCGCATGGAGTTCATGCTCCTGTGATCATGCGCACACTTCCCACCTACCGCATGGAGATTCATTGCTCCTGTGGACTTCTATCTCCGGTGGAGTCATATGTGCTCACGAACTTCCCACCTACCGTGTGTGGAGTTCATGCTCTGTGATCAAAAGCCACACTTTCCCACCTACCGCGTGGAGTTCATGCTCCCCTGTGATCACATGCACACTTCCCACCTTCCTGTGGAGTTCATGCTCCTGTGATCACAGCGCACACTCCCCCTACCGCGTGGAGTTCATGCTCCTGTGATCACGACGCACACTTCCCTCCTACCGCGTGGAGTTCATGCTCTCCTGTGATCACTGCACACTTCCCACCTACCGCGTGAGTTCATGCTCTTGTGATCACACGCACACTTCACCTACCGGCTGGAGTTCATGCTCCTGTGATCACGCACACTTCCCACCTACCGCGTGGAGTTTCATGCTCCTGTGATCACACGCACACTTCCCCACCTACCGCAGTGAGTTCATGCTCCTGTGATCACACGCACACTTCCCACCTACCGCGTGAGTTCATGCTCCTGTGATCACACGCACACTTTCCACCTACCGCGTGGATGGCATGCTCCTGTGATCACCGCACACTTCCCACCTACCGCGTGGAGTTCATGCTCCTGTGATCACGCCACACTTCCCACCTACCGCGTGGAGTTCATGCTCCTGTGATCACGAGCACACTTCCCACCTACCGACGTGGAGTTCATGCTCCTGTGCTCACACGCACACTTCCCACCTACCGCGTGGAGTTCATGCTCCTGTGCTCACACGCACACTTCCCACCTACCGCGTGGAGTTCATGCTCCTGTGATCACACGCACACTTCCCACCTACCGCGTGGAGTTCATGCTCCTGTGATCACACGTACACTTCCCACCTACCGCGTGGAGTTCATGCTCCTGTGATCACGCGCACACTTCCCACCTACCGCGTGGAGTTCATGCTCCTGTGATCACACGCACACTTCCCACCTACCGCGTGGAGTTCATGCTCCTGTGATCACGTGCACACTTCCCACCTACGCGTGGAGTTCATGCTCCTGTGCTCACACGCACACTTCCCACCTACCACGTGGAGTTCATGCTCCTGTGATCACACGCACACTTCCCACCTACCGCGTGGAGTTCATGCTCCTGTGATCACACGCACACTTCCCTCCTACCGCTGTGGAGTTCATGCTCCTGTGATCACACGCACACTTCCCACCTACCGCGTGGAGTTCATGCTCCTGTGATCACACGCACACTTCCCACCTACCGCTGTGGAGTTCATGCTCCTGTGATCACACGCACACTTCCCACCTACCGCGTGCAGTTCATGCTCTTGTGATCACACGCACACTTCACTCCTACCATGTGGAGTTCATGCTCCTGTGATCACGCACATACTTCCCACCTACCGCGTGGAGTTCATGCTCTTGTGATCACACGCACACTTCCCACCTACCGCGTGGAGTTCATGCTCCTGTGCTCACACGTACACTTCCCACCTACCGCGTGGAGTTCATGCTCCTGTGATCACACGCACACTTCCCACCTACCGCGTGCTGTTCATGCTCTTGTGATCACACGCACACTTCACTCCTACCATGTGGAGTTCATGCTCCTGTGATCACGCACACACTTCCCACCTACCGCGTGGAGTTCATGCTCTTGTGATCACACGCACACTTCCCACCTACCGCGTGGAGTTCATGCTCCTGTGCTCATTCACACACTTCACTCCTACCACGTGGAGTTCATGCTCCTGTGATCACGCACACACTTCCCACCTACCGCGTAGAGTTCATGCTCTTGTGATCACATGCACACTTCCCACCTATCGCGTAGAGTTCATGCTCTTGTGATCACACACACACTTCCCACCTACCGCGTGGAGTTCATGCTCCTGTGATCACGCGCACACTTCCCTCCTACCGCGTAGAGTTCATGCTCCTGTGATCATGTGCACACGGACTTTATAGAAATGAATCACGATGATCAGAGGCTCAGAGTGCCTTGAGACATGGCCATTGTGTTCATGAGCTCCCAGTCTCTTGTGACCTGGGTTGCTGGGGAGAGGGAGACATTTTCTTCAGTGGTGCAGCCACTGGAAAGTCGCCTGTACTCCAGCCAGCAGCCCCCAACCCATGCTTATGTAGGCAACCCTAATTAAACTCAGCGAATCACAAAAATAAAAAAAAAGACAACAAAATAGAAGTGACTAGTTAGGGTTCACTGGGAAGGGTAGGAGGGCACTAGAAGATAATGGGAGATAAAGACGATCAAAATATATTATATACATGTATAAAAATTGTCAATAAAATGTTTTGAACAGCAGCTTGAGACTTTGGTCAGGACTTCACAAGGATATGAGGCCAATGCTTAAATAAAATACAATAATGCTGTTTATTAAGTTGTATCAGTAATTGTGAACACACATACCTGTAATACTCTTGAGATTTTTAGGGAATGCCTTTTGAACAACTGCAACGTCTCTTTGATTAAGACAGCATTCCCCAAACTCACATGATCACAGATCCCTGCTTGTTAACGACTTCTGGACTCCCATAGACTTTTTTTTTTTTTTTTTCCTGAGGAGCCCATGAAGGCAAATGCTGATCCAGAGATGACAGGGAGCAATTTCAAAGAACAGTGGGAAATCCCAGGTGGTCTACTCCTGAGCCCAAGAAAGAGGCAACCAGAGCGGTGCTTTCCTGCCCTGTGTGGAAAGAAGTTTTCTGTTGTTCTACGTAGCTACTTTGGGCCTGCCCAAAGATGCTTCACATATATAAGACTTTAGTAAAAATGGTCAAGGGAGACCCATCCATCTGAGTCAGTATAATGGTTAATTTCTGATCTCTGGTAGTCAGCTTGACTGGGTTTGGCATATCTTTCAGGGATTTTCTAGATAAGATTAAATGAGGTGGGAAGACCCACCCTAACTGTGGGCAGAGCCATTCAATGGGCTGGGAATCCTAACCTATATAAGCAGGAGAAAGCAAGCAAGCATGGTGGCACATGCCTTCAATCCCAGCACTGAGGCAGAGACAGGAGGATCACTGTGAGTTGGAGACCATCCTGAGACTACATAGTGAATTCCAGGCCAGCCTGGACAAGAGTGAGACTACCAAACTGTAAGGAGGAAATAAACCCTTTCCTTCTCTAAGTTGTTTCTGGCTGGCTGGGTGCTTTGTCCCAGCAAGGAGAAGGTCACTGCTATGGTCAGCACCTGTCTCAGCTCAGGTCCATGCTCTTATACCCCAGTGTGCAGCTCTCTTGGCATCTTCCTTTGCCTATAGCTGCCAGTGTGCTTGATGGCTCAGCCCTTCTCATCCCCACAAGTAAAGGCTGCTCTTCTTGAAGGTATCTGCTTTTCCAGACAATGATTTGAGAGACACCCTCCTACATCAGTCCCACCCAACTGCCACTGTGTTCCTTACTGAGGAGTCTTTCCTGCAGAGCTAAGGAGAGCAGAGTAGGAGTGCTAAGTGCTAAATTTCTATCCTCATGTGGGAAATTTCATAAATCTCTGGCTGGTGTTTGCCCTCTTTGGAATAAACTCGTAATTGATTCCTAAAGATTGCTGCTTGCAAATTAATTTATGCTTCCTTTCTACATTATATAAAGAAACATCACCCAGACACCTCTCTTGGGCACACATCCCTCCTCTGGATCCCGGGCTGTGATTATATTACTGCTGTTGCGGTACTTCCATTCAACTCAAGCTACATGAATTGTTTCTCTTTCTTGTTTAATTGCCCATGTCTTATTACAGAGACAATTTATTGTTTTAGTGCAGCATAAAGTTCAAATATTTCATGCAAGATGAATATGGCCACTGACATTTTTATACTCTTTCAAAATTCACACATACAAAAATCACACTGGAAATGTTTCAAAAGGTTTTTGGTCAATAATTGCAAAGGGGCAAAACCTCCATAAGTAGATATTTTGGAAAAAAAGAAAGAGTCTAAACAATATGTTTCCTTCCAGAAAATTGCTAGAGATTTTTCTGGGTGATATTGCTGCATTGGGAGCAAACTGTTAATACACACAACCTGAGCAAAAAATGCCAATCCCAAGAGGCCACATACTGCATTATTGCATTTACATAACAGTACGTAACAGTATTACAGCACAAAAATTGAGAAATGGAGAAGACCATAGTGGCTTCTAGGAGTTAAGGAGAATAGGAACAGAGGAGGTAAGTGTGGCTACAGAAGGGTAACATGTAGGATCCTTGTGGTATGGAGACGCTGTGCCTTAACTGTGTCAGCGTCAGTGTCCTGGTTGTACTGTATCTTTGACAGATGTAAGATCATTGGGGAAACTGAGAAACTGTGTTGTTTCCTGTAACTCATATAAGTATGTGCATAATGACCATATAATAAGCTCAATTAAAAGACAGATGGATTGAAGGTTAAATATATGGGTAGATATGTGACACAGGTTAGCTTATACAGAATCCCTTCAACTTTTCTCCAAGTTTTGGACATTTTCACAATAAAAGATTGAAAAATAAAAAGACTAAATGGACTTTAATAGGCACGTGGGAAAGAGATACAAAATAGGACCCAGAGGAGTCAGTTCTGGTGACCAGATATGACCACATGACCCCAGCATCGAACAGAGGAAGAACACATGCCTGTTCTGCATGTAAGCAAGAAAGGAGGGCCCTAAGGTGTAAGACTAGAGTGTTGGAGGACAGAGGCTTCTCACTGGTCTTCCTGGTGCTCAGAGGGAGGACCCAGAACCACTGCAGGGCTCTGCTAATGAGCTTAGCACCCATCTTTTTTTTTCTTTGCAGGGTTTCCATACATGTATAAAAGCAGCACTTAGAGAAGCTCCAGCTGTGTCTGTGTGGTCACACTCCTGCTTTGGTTCTAAAGCAGTCACATTCAGCAACACCCCACCAGCCCCCAGGAGTCTCTGTTCCAACCCTAGTTACCAGTGTTCGCTGGTGCTTAGAGGCCTGAGATCCTATATCTTCTCATACCATAAAATATGTAGCACCACGATCCAGAACCTTCTGTCTTCTTTTTCTTTTTTCTCTCACCCCATGCCTTTTGGCCACATTTCTCTAAACTGTCTTTCACTTGAAACAAACAAAATTTGAATTGATGCTCCCACATAGTTATTTGAGAACATAAGCTCCATTGAGATGAGCAAGGAAGATAGTATCCATATGAGAGGAGAAACAGGGAAGCCGGCCTCCTTGTTCTGGTGGCCTAAAAATACTATGCCCACTCTCAGCTTCTCCACAAATCCACAAATTCCTTTGGCATCCTCTGGACCCAGTTTCCTAGGCTTTCTGTGCACTATCCTATCAGGATATTCCTTACACACAGAAATGAAGACCCTTTTCTCAGAAATGTAAAGGGCTCACAGGGAAGTGTTAGCCTGTGGAGAACAGACAGCCTTCAGCCAGCTAATGTGTCTCACCTGCGCCGTCTGACAGGCTTGTCACTCAGCAGGATATGAGGCTCGGTCTCTTTTCTCATTTTCATGTCTAATCATTATAGAATCTATAATGCTATATTGAAATTATTGTTTTTCTATTTGTCTTTTCTATTAGTCTGAAGAGCATCTTGAGGGATATAACAGATTAATCCTCCTGCCCCCAGGGTGAGGCTTACTAGAGTATATGCTTAGCCAGTGGTTGGCTATGATAGATGAATGGGTGAATATGTGGATGGATGGGTGGGTGGGTGGATGAGGGATAGATTAATGGGATACTAATGGAACAGAAAGCCTCAGGAACAAGGGGGGAAAAAGTGGTTTTCATATTGGTTTCTGATGTATGGAACACTACATATTGACTTTAGTGACAGCAGGCAGATGTATTTGATGGAAAGAGTTTACATGGTCGTATAGTATGGACTATGACAAAATAGTTAGCATTTCAGATGTAAATAATGCATAGAGCTAGACAAGTGCTTAAAGCAAGCCTAAAACAGTAAATATAGTCAGCTATGGTTTGATTGCTGCCCCCCATTCACATGCTGAAATAAAATCCCTGATGTATTAGGAGGTGTGGTGTTCAGGAAGCAACTAGGTCATAAAGGCAGACCCTTCGTGAATGACATGAGTTCCTTTTTCCTTAAATGTCCTAGAGAGATACTTGCCCCTTCTACTATGTGAGGACACAAAAGAAGTCCCCATGCCCCCTAATGCATAATACCCTTGGACTTAGCAAGCCTCCAGATCTGTGAGAAATAAATTTCTACTGTTTATGAGCCTCTCCATTTATGGTATTTTCTTATCATAACACAAAGGAACACTGCCATTTCAGAAACCGCCTTTGAATATCATATAAATCCCATACATGTTGCTAAGCTGGTATCTGTAGAGGGAACCCCTCCTCAGCCACCCAAATAGATTATGTCCTCCTTGGTAACACTATTGGGGCCAAAGAGCCATCAGGTTCTCAGAAGGCTTCATTGGCAGCGCAAGGTCAGCCTGGCAGTTCTAGAAGGCAGTAGATGTCCCAAATTTGATTGAAAAGGGGGTCAATAACTTTCAGTTACTCTCCCATTAAAAATAACCCGGAGCTGAGAAGACAGGATGTGGGGGAAGGTAGGAGCACTTACACAAGCATGAGATCCAGAGTTTGATCCTTAGCACCCACATAAAGCAGCCAGCTGTGGCTGCACACACTTTCAACCTGGGCACTGAGTAAGGTAGAGACAGGAAAATTGTTTTGTGTCCCTGGTAAGCAATTCCAAATGAAGGCCACTGTGATCTCATGGATCAGTGGTGTGGCAGCTTATGTCTCAAAGAAATAAGGTAGAAGACTAATAGAAGAGGACTCCCAACATCCTCCTCTGGCTACGTGCATGTGGGACATGTACATCGGCAAACATGCAATACACACACACACACACTTCACTCTCTGCAATATCTACTTGTTGACCCCTTTCCAATTCAGAGCTTTTCCACCACCACACCCATCTTGTCCCATGTTGAGCCTTGGGGAGAGCAGTGTTTTCTATCAAAAGCTGCAGCTAATCATTGGTAGGCATGGTAGACATTGGCTTCTTCTGAGGCTCTCATCTCTCATGTACTTCTTGTCTAAAGGATGTCTTTTCTCTCCCTTCCGTGCTCCAGAGTTATCAGTTTCCACCATCATCATTGGAGGAATTCCGCAATTCTGTTTTTTGTTTTGTTTTTGGTTTTTCGAGGTGGGGTCTCACTCTAGCTCAGGCTGACGTGGAATTCACTATGGAGTCTCAGGGTGGCCTCGAGCTCAAGGTGATCCTCCTACCTCTGCCTCCCGAGTACTGGGATTAAAGGCATGCGCCACCACGCCCGGCTGGAATTCCACAATTCTGTACTTCCCAGCCTTCTAAGTTATAAATGTCAGTATTTGTTCCCATCACAACAAAGAGATTTGAAAAAGAAACTAAAAAAAAAAAAATTTAAGGAACACACTGTCTTATGAGCAGCAAACTAACCATCACAAAAATACCTTGCTTAGAGAAACACACAAGGGGAGATAAATTCAGGTCAAGGTGAGTCTGAAATAGTCAGTGTTCTCCCATTAGAGTTTATCTCAGGTCTAGAAAAGAACTCTTTACAGGGGTCCTCAGTACAGCCTATGTTTCTCTAGACTAGTCCCAAGTCCCATCTCCTCCATAGTCTGTTACTCACCTCCATTGTCTCTTCATTGTTTTCTTTCCACGAGGAGATTGAAATCAATGCTAGGAGGTACAGAAGTGATATCCATGTGGGTAGGAGCTGTGATATAATAGTCTATTTTTGGATTTTGGTGCCTAACATAGCGAGCACACAATATAGACCTGATTATCCTTTGGTGAACGAAAGGTTTCAGATCAATTCAGGCTGTGGAGTGGAGTGGTTCACAGTTCATATTGGGAAGCTGGACTTTCTGTGTTCAAATTCCATACCTGCCACTTTCCATAGATGCAACCTTTAGCAGAATTGTTCTAGCTCAGTTTCCTCATTTGAGAAATGACAATAATGGCATGGATGATTGGCACAGAATATTATTAAATTTCTTTTAGGAATGATAGAATGAATATATTTTAAATGTTTAGAACAGTGCCTAGGGCATAATAGTTACTAAATAAATGTTAGATATTAATTTTGCTATTGAGAGCTATGATATTGCTGTGAGATAAAAATGATGGGTGAGATGGAAATGATGGTTATTTGACCCCAATTATCTCCAATTTCCCTTTTCTATGAAATACGAGTAATCAAATATTGCTACAGGGCTATTGGAAGCATTACAAGACAATCAATGGACCTTCCCTGACAATGAATGTTGTAATGCTAACCCTTTGTCCTCCTTTCTTCTCACAATACCTTCCCCTTCACTGACTTTTCTACTCTCTCCATGTGTGCCTAGGAACGTCCTCCTGGACCCTCTGCTTTTGCCTTCTTCACTCTGTGTGATCTCATCCTTGCCATGTGTTAGTTACCTCCTTGTTGCTATAGGAAAGTACCCAACCAAAAGCAGCTTGTGGGAGGGAAGAGTTTATCTTGGCTATAAACTTGAGGGGAAGCTCCATGATGGCAGGGGTAACATAGCATGAATAGAGGCTGGATATCACCTCCTGGCCAACATTACGTGAACAACCATAGCAGGAGAGTGTGCCAAATACTGGCAAGAGGAAGCTGGCTAATATACCCATAAGCCCACCCCCAACAATACACTGTCTCCAGTAATGATTCAATTCCCAAATTGCCATCAAGTAGGGATCATGCATTCAGAACACATGAGTTCATGGGGAACACCTAATTCAAACCATTCCATTCCACCCCTAGTCGCCATAAACTAATAACCATCCATGATGTAAAATGCAATGCACTCAGTCCAGTTTTAAAAGTCCACATAGGGGCTAGAGAGATGGCTTAGTGGTTAAGGTGCCTGCATGCAAAGCCAAAGGACCCAGGTTCAATTCCCCTGGACCCATGTAATCCAGATACACAAGGTGATGCATGCATCTGCTGTTGACTTGCAGTGGCTGGAATCCCTGGCATGCTCATCCTCTGTCTCTCCCCGCCCCCACTCTCTCTCTGAAATAAATAAATAAATAAATAAATAAATAAATAAATAAATAAGTCTTGAAAAAAAGTCCACATAGTTTTATCATTACTAACACTGTTCAAATGTCCGTATAGTTCAAGGTATCTTAACTGTTATCTGTAAAACCAAAAGAAAACAATTAATGTCACAGAATAAACACTCACACTGTCAAAGATGGCGTTGGCATAGCAAAGAAATATTTAACCAATACAAGTTTTAAAACAAACAGGGCAAGTATCAAGTTCTATATCTCCAAGTATGACATTTCTAGTCAGTGTCTAGTGTTACAGTTCCACCCTTCCAGCTGGGCTGCTGATAGCTGGAGAAACAATCCCAAGCCAGCAGCTCTCCCTGTCTGCCATCCTATAGCCCTGGCATCTCCACTGGGTCTCCACTGCAACCCATGGTTCATCATCATGGCTCCATTGGGTCTCCATTCAGGGACTTCCAACAACCCTGCTTTATATTGTCCATGGTCATTTCCAAAAACAAAACACGCTACAAATCTAATGATTTTTTTCTTTCTCGAATTTGTTATACTCCATAGTATCAGGTGAGACACCAACTTGTTAACCTAGGGGCCAACTTTGAAGAGCAAGACATTCCAGTAGCATTCAGGCCATTCACATTCAAAAGAATCTGCATTCTTCCTGCTGTTCCAGGGCAGATCAGCCATCCCAGTCTCAGTGGTCATAATGTTTTGAATAATTGCAGCTGAGTGAGTGGTGTCACTAGTGACTATTTTGAAACTTTCATTTCCTTTTGTGACATTTCTTTCTGCTCACACCAGTCCACTTTTATGCAATGTAGCCCTTCACAATTTCTCAGGATATGGGCAAACACAACACAGCAAGTCTGTCACACAAACTGCTTCTAGACCAGTCCCAAAAAAGGTCTTTCTTCCCCTCATAAGCAAAACCTCACAGTCCATAGTTCTTACTGCATTCAGTTCTTTCAACTGACCAGAATAGTCCAGCAAGTTGTACTTGCAACACTGCAAGACATTTCTTAGACCAAGGTTTCAAATTCTACAACATTCCTCCTGAAAATTAGTTCCAAAAGTCCAAAAGTCAGACAGTCAGATTTCTAGCAACAATGACTCCACTCCACTACTACCAACTTTTACACCATGGTTTTTCATACTTCCCAAAGACTAGGGGTCAAATCCCTCTATCCTGCCCAGATCACCCCTTTACTTCCAGCCCATGTACTAACCCAAACTCTTAGCCAAAATGTCCAAGACTGAAGCTATCATCTCTCCTCCAAACCTGACCCTTCCTTGCCGCATCCTGTGTTGTATGGTGTCAGCCAGGAACCCAAGGTGTCTCCTTTAGACTGTCTTTACGAGTGATATATCATCACTCTCCAAATTGTATCAGCATGACCTCCTCAATTATTGCTTCAAAACTCCCTGCCTGTGGGCCCTGTCATAAGCTTAATTCAAGACATCAGAGTGATTGCCAGAGCTTGATGACTGGCCTCCCTCACCTTGTACTGCCTTCCTCAGCCCACCCATTTTCCATAGTAAAGACTTAGGAAAGGGTTGTGTGTGTACGGGGTGTGAATATTACCAAAATATATTATGAAAATGTAATAATGAGACCCATTATTATGTATAATTAATATATGTTAATGAAAAATGTTAGAAAGAAACGTTTCTCCAGGTTTCTAAAAGAGAACTCCAGATGTAATTTCTCCATAGTTTACAGGGCTTCCAGTCTACTCTCTTGCTGTAATAACTGGGTGCATCTCCCTCAGTAGGTATGCATGACTATGATAATCCCGTCTCAAACCCTTTTTACTGTAGTACCCTCCATTCCTTTCTTGGACTCAAGTCTCTGGATCCTTACTTGCACTGCTTTAACTCCCAGGCTTCTTTCTATCTCTGATCTCTACATATTGGTCGCTGTGCCTCCCACCTTCACTCAGCTGATTGTGCATGCTACAAAGTTTCGAGCCTCAACTGAGGCTGGCCTCCCTGGAAGCTGTTCCCAAGATCCTGCCTGCAGTCTGTATAAAGTGTTCTCTTCCAGCTCCCCATGGCTGTGTCCTTTCCCATGTACTGCATCAGTGTGGCCGTTTATCTTTCCTTTCTCATGAGCTTTGTGAGGACTAGGATACTTTTTAATCACACCTGCAGTATTATGGTCACTTGTGTAGTGAAAATGCACGGATGAAAAAGATAGAGGGCTGGGAGGTTGGCTCATCCATCCAGAGTACTTTTTGCACAAGCATGAGGGACTGAGAGGATCTGGGACCATCCGAGGTAGATTCCCAGCACCCATTAAAAGCTGGGTGTGGTCACCCATATCTGTAACCCCAGTCCATGGGGTAGGGCAGATATTATTTTTCCTTGCACAGATCCTCTTTGACAGGGAAATCGTTTGTACTATAAAATGAGTAGGCTACCTATTGCCTGACAACCAAAATCAAGTCGTTTCCATAAATAAAGTTTTATTAGTTTTATTCATGACAGTCACTATATGGTCTTAAAAACCTAAAACGTTTACTCTCTGGCCTAAACAGAAAGATGTTCAGACACTTGGTCTAGATCCTTATTTAGGAGCATCTGGACCCTTCCAACTTTGTGCTGAGACACAGATATGCAAAACATAACCCAAGTAAAGGTCACAGTCCAAAATCCAATTTCCATGGCTGAAAGGCATTTCTAATACTTCCTTTTGATAATTCTTGATGCTTTTCTAAGTACTTTCATATTCATTAAAGAAAATATATTCCTATAGAAATACCACTGCTCCTGGGGAGGCTGCTGGTGTACTATAAACCACATGCTAGCTTCCAGACCACTGAGGACAGCTCCTGGAATCTCACTCTGTGTCTGAGTCTGATCGGCCACTTGCTAACTGGATAGGTTACTTTCTTGTTACTGGGGCAGAAATACTTGACCAGAAGCAGCTTATGGAAGGAAATGGGTTTAATTCAGTTTACAGCTCCAGAGGGTGGAGTCCATCATAACAGACAAACCTTGGCAGGAGCAGGAAGCTGGCCACTCATCATCACGTCAGTAGGGAGAAAGGAGAGTGACACAGAAGAGCAAGTGAAGCTTGTAATCCCTGAAGGCCTGCGCCCCCCCGCACCCCCTTGACACGCCTCCTTCTGCGAGACTCTGCCCCTGAAAGTTCTACAGACTTCCAGAACAGCACCACCAGCTGGAGATAAATTATTAGAACAGACTAGCCAATGTGGGCGGGGGTGGGGCAGCAGGCATTTTCCATTCAAACCTCAGTACCAACCATGGAAACATAAACAAGCTAAGGTGCTTTACTTCTCGGGGTCTCAGCTTCCTCTTCTGTGAAATGTGCTCGGTGAAATGATCATCCGGCAGCCAAGTCATAGTGGAAGGGATTGTGTATGTGGTTCATTCTCATCACCATGTTTGGTTTATTGAAAATGCTTCATAAATGCCACCTGTAAGAATGTGGCTTGTACTAGAAATTCCAAGAAAACCTGGAATTTGGGGTTCCCTCTCACAACCAGATTTCTAAAATTTTCTTTCATTCTTACTACCCCTTTGCATGAAGTTGCTTTTGTATCGCAGTTCTGACCTGAGAAGATCAACACCAGTAGTCTCCATTGTACTCATGCTGGTGTCTTTTTCTTTCTGTCCCCGTCAGTGGGTCGTCTTGCTTGCCCTGCTTGCTATCCCTTCGCTTCACCAGTGCTCTCTCCCTGGATGCACAGTCTCCTTTCTCCTATAGGAAGCTACCCTTGCCTGCCCACCACTCGCAGAGCCCTCCTTTGACGCTTATTGGACCTCAGAAGAGGTGTATTCATTCACTGGATACGACACCTTTCTCTCAGTGTTTTTGTTTGTTTGTTTTTCAAGGTAAGGTTTCAGTCTAGCCCAGGCTGACCTGAAATTCACTCAAGGTGGCCTTCAACTCACAGTGATCCTCTTACCTCTGTCTCCTAAGTGCTGGGATTGAAGGCATATGCCACCACACCCAGCCTCCCCAGCTTTTATTTAGCTGTGTGTTTCAGTCTATTTGAGTCTTGATTTCTCCAACTGCAAAGTAGGAATAATATTTATCTTGCAAGGTGGTTATAAAGATTAGGTATGATGTAATAAATGTTCCTTGTACATAGTAGGCCAAAAATATGTTCATTTTGTCCTTCATGGCACATGGGTTTGTTACTATCTTTGCATGGTAGATCACCATGGATTGATTGACACCCATTGCCCAAACAGCATACTTGGCACTGACTGGCATCTGAGGGCCATATGGAGGGCACTGCAGTCTCATAACAGCCTTTGCTATTCCCCCCTTTAAGTAAAGACTTTTCAGGTCAGTCACTAGCTCTCCAAGCAGAAGGGTGGCAGTACAGGACATCTTAGCTGCTGCTGAATGTAGAAGCAGATTGGCCAGTTTGGGGAGAAATGTAAATGTATACTTAGTGCTAACAGTGCTATCTGATAAATCAAGGTCTATGTCATGCCCAGTGTGGTGCAGTCTGAGGACTCACCCGGGGATCTGAGTGGCTCCTGTCATCTTCTAGCTGGCTGTGACTGACAGAGTCTCATATTCATGTGGCTTATCTCTATGCTTTTCTTTGGAGGACAGCCCTCACTGTCTACCTTGTCTTTTCAGCCAGGCATCAGAAATGTTTAGAATTAGGAGCTCTGAAGGGAAGGCCCAGAACCTTTTTGGGTTCCTTAGCAGTCTCCTACTGAGAAGACCAGTACCTTCCCAAGCTGGCAGTAGGGGTGGGGCTTGCCTTCTTCCAAGGTTCAGCCTCTGCTTTGAATGAGATGGTTACAGAAGGCAAGGACACATCTCAGGAAAGAAGAAAACAAAGAATTCACTTGAGAAAATCCACAGACACAGAGCAGGGTAGGACTGAAGAACAGTAATGGGGATGCAGCTGGAGAAATTCAGGGGTTCATCATGGTCTTGACTGTGATGATGGTGTCAAGAGAACTCCTGAGTTACTAGGATCCTACAGCTGCCTTGACCTAGAGCTCGTTGTGGGCTCTTGAGCAAGTGCCACCCTCCTTTCTGAGCCCCAGCAATCAAACAGTGCTATAAAACCTAGAATTTGGAATTGATGGTTTGTAAGGACTTCTCTGCACATCTGAAGTGTTTGGTTTCCCTTTGGAAAAGAATACTAGAATTGTAATTTTTTTAAAATTTACCAAACGCTTAAATAGATCCTACTGTGAGTTATTCTATTTTTTTAAATTAGTTTTGTACTCAGTGAATGTAGTCAAGTTGGTACCATTGTTATCCTCTTCCCTGTTCTCCCCTCTCCACAGGGACCCTCCTTGTTGGGGTGTATGGGTTGTGCATTGTGGGGTTAGCCATCAGTTATGGGTAGGAGAAAATGTCTCTGTGTATCATGACCCAACATGTAGCTCTGACATTCTTTCCACCCCCTCTTCTGCAAATTTCTCTGAGCCATGCTGGGTTCATTTTAGGTCTGCTTCAATGATGAGTCTTGGGAGCCTCTGTGTCTCTGGATATCTGGTTCAGTAGGAGTTGATTGTTCTCTGTGTCTATCTCCTTCACCCTGTGCTGGTACCAGGTTCACCAAGAACACGGCACTCTTGCTTGTTTCCTTAGTTTGATTCTTAGTTTCAGCTGGGGCCCTTTTGATGTATGACGTGGTGGTTCTCTCCTTAGGATCTGTGTGTATCTGAAAAAGAGAAGCAGATTCTCTGACAGAGAGTAAAGTTAACACAAGGTAAATGGGATAACCATTATTTTTTAGAGAGAAGCTAATAAGTGTAGGCCCTCTTTTAGCCCATGATAGGTGGGAGCTTGATAATGGAGAGCGAGCTCATTTTTGAATATGGTTCTGACTTGTTTCCAAGCTCCAGCTATGGGTTCCATTCCACTGAGCAGATCAGTTAGCCAAATCAAGAGCAGTTGGTTTCCCACCATGGCTGTGTGCCACTATTGCACTGATGTGAGCATCACGACAGGTTGTTTGCTGCTAAGTAGGTTAGACCATGAGTTGCTTGGGCAGATACTGGTCATTTTCCTCCAGCCACTCATGTAGCACCTTCTGGCACTAGACATGCTGTCTGGGGACTGACTCTCTTCCTGCTTCCAGCCATGTTACTCCATGTTACATACCAACAGCATATGGTGTCTTCAGCAGTAGGGTTTTACCACTAACCTTTGGGGGGTCATAAAGAAAAAACTTAAATAGAAATAGTGCCTCTTTTAAGCCTTGACACAGCCTTAAAGTTCACTCTTATTTTTAAATTGAGGCTTGTTGAGAACTTTCCAAGTTGATGATTTTATCAAATTTGTTCAATTTTCAGCCATTTTTCTTCAAATATTTTTCTATTCTCACTTTCTGAGACTTCAGTTATATTCATGTTAGACTGCTTGATGTTGCCCTGTACCACAGTCACTGATGTCATGTTCATTAGTTTTTTAATGTTTTCACTCCGCATTTCATTTTGGATGGTGTCCATTGCTATGTCTTTAATTTCATGTTTCTCTTATATTATCTAATATGGTATTCATTGCACCCAGTGTATTTGTTATTAATTATGATTATTGTTAATGTGTGTATGTTCAAGTAAGTGCAAGCACGCACTTAACACAGCACATATGTGGAGGTCAGAGGACCGCCTTTGGGTTGGTCCTTGCCTGTCCACTTCATTTGAGGCAGGGTGTCTCATTGTGGATTCCAGCTCTGCCATTCCTTGCTGTGCTTACCACGAGCTTCTGGGAAATTCTCTTGTCTCTTCCCCCAGTCATTCAGCCAGTGTCAGCATGCTTGGATCACAGAATTTCACCACAGTTTCCAGCTTTTTAGGTTGGGTTGGGAAATTAATCACTCCAGCTGGAGTGGTGAGTGCTGTACCCACTGAGCCACCTCCCAGCCCCTTATCTAGTATATGCTAATTGTAAGTATATAAGCAGATAAGGGCAGACATCTGTGCATGTAGTTATTTTTTTCTTCATTTTATAGAATATAAATACACACACACACACACACACACACACACACCCCTTCCCTTTTCTGCTCACATACTTGCAGTGGTGTTTAGTGATCTTATCTACTATTTCTTTCACTGCTTGTCTGGGGGCCATTTCTAGTGCTGGCTTTTCTCATCTCATATTTTCCTGCTCTTTTGCAATACTAGTGAATTGTTTTATTTAATCCTGAACATCGTGAATTTTTTGTTATTGAGCTGTTGATTGCTGGTTTTATTTTGTATTTCTTTAGTTATATGAAGAGTTTTTTTTTTTTTCTGGAATGTGTTTAAGTTATTTGGAATCAATCTGCACTTTTCATGCCTTTCTTCTCAGCAGTGTTCTATGAGACCAAATGAGTCATTTTTCTAGGGATAATTTGTCCCCGTTTCAATGACAATACTCTTCATCTCATATAGTACACTGTTTTCCTCTACTGGTTGGTGGGGTTATTTCCAGTACTGTGTGGATTTCAGGGATGTTTCCACCAGCGCCTTTCTAGTATTCCCCACAGTGTTGACAGTGCCCTCCTGTGGCATTGTCTGATCCATGCTCGGACTTCAGGGGAATGCTCTGGAAATCTCTACAGCATGCCCTCCCTCTCTTTCTTCCTACCTGCCTGAGCTACAGCCTGGAAATGCTGGTAATGTAGGAAGCCACCTAATAAGGTTCCTTCATTTTTCCTGTGTTCTATAACTGAAAGTCATGGTTCATACATTTCCCTGATGTTCTTTCTTGAACATAGGAAGTTTTTATTGTTCTATCATTATATGAAATAGAGGTCTTACTAGATACATTTCAATTTTTGTTTTATAGGTGGAGAAGCTGAGGCACATAAATTGACTCACTTATCCAAGCTCACGGTTAAGTTGTCCTGGGGTTTGAAATCATGTTCTTAGTTTTTAGGCTCTGCTATCTCAAAATATTTCCAAAAATCTAGTTAAAAATAGTCAGGATAATTTAGTATTTTCAGTACTACAGAGGAAGAAAACCAACATGTATTTTCACATTAGCTGTGCAGTATTGAAAGAGAAGTT
Organism: Dipus sagitta; assembly: GCA_036346955.1. Classification (NCBI taxonomy): domain Eukaryota; kingdom Metazoa; phylum Chordata; class Mammalia; order Rodentia; family Dipodidae; genus Dipus; species Dipus sagitta. Next base: position 32,230,892 of record CM070786.1, read on the forward strand.
CATTGTTGGTGTGCTGAGAGCTGAACACAGATATTTTCCAAGCATACACGCAGTGCCTTCTCTGCGTCCTGTCTTGGAGCTGAAGAGAGAAGACATTACTCCCAACCCTTTCGGGGCCACTGGATAGATTTCCAGAGCCTCTAGTTGTGACAGATAGTGGTGTTAAACAGAAATATAATCTGGCTTTTCAGTAATATCTTGAATTTTTCTGTTTTTGGAGCACAAACCATTTACCCAAACAGTATAAAGAGATTACGGTTCACTCTATGCTGAATTATGCATGGTTTTCAGCTAGGTAAAGTTCTCTGTGTTCTATTTTAGGAATGTTTCCTGCACAGAGCAGAAAAAAATATCTATACTGTCCAAACAGGGCTTTTCTTGATACATTCTACTAGGAAAAAGAAATAATAAGTCAACCTCACCCATTTTTCTTGTGTCTTTTGTAACTGGTAGTCAGCAGCTTCTTTTCAGTTTTATAAGTGGAACTATGCCTTCATGTACCAAGACATTGAAAGAAAAAAAAACATTAGAAGCAAATTTGGCTTAAGTTTTAAAACATCTATTGCAGTAGGGTCATTATGACATCTTTGTAGAGTTAGATGACTAAGAACATTGGCTGTTAAGCACTGTGCCTTCTCAGAACATCATGTCAAAACCATTTCAATTTGAGTTAGGGGATGATTTAAAAATGCCAACTTTAAAGAGTATTTCAAGAATGCCTTAGAGCCTTCAGTTTGCCTACAAAGAAATGTGTGATGCATTGAAATAATAAAATGATTAAGGCAAAAAGGGATTTGAATTCTAGAGCTTTGGTTCAGCATTCATGTCATAAAGCACAATAGATGTGAGTCTGAAAGAAAAGTCAGATTGTCCAACTCAATTGAAGGCATTCATCTTGGGGGAAAATCAAAGTGACACGTGGACAGATATTTCCATACATTACTCATTTGTACTCTGTCTCTCATGCATCCTAGCAAACCTTTGCCGTACTTGTGTTATAGGAAGGCCTCAATAATCCCACTTTTTGCTGACAGGGGTTGGTTGAGATGAAAGGACAGGATAATTTGATAATAGAAAAAGTAGAATGAGACAATCTCTCACACAGATAGGCAACTTATGTTTCTTTAGCTTTGCAGAATAGATACATGCATACAAATAAGTACATGCATGGATAAATACACATCATATATGTGAACTCTACTTAGTGAAGGTAACATATCACCATTTTTAAGATGCTCCCTTTATTTTACATAAACTAGGAGACAGAATGCATCACCTGCTAAAGCACAAAAGGCCAGAATAGCAGTATGGAGGAAGCAAGACTGAGACATCTTCCCTGGGCCAGTTTCTGAGAGTAATTTTAAATTTATCTATGGGCATATGTTCATACTTATTTTATTTCTTTGCAAAATTGATAGTTTTATGCATGTGTATAGTGTGTTTTAATCATACGGCTCCCATTACATTCTTATGACCCCACATTCCCTTTGGCTGAGCCTTTTCAACTTCCCAACTAGTCCTTCCTCTACTTTGATGTCTTATTTTTTTCTCGTGTGTTGAGCTGACCCATTGAGTTTAGTTAGGGTTGCCTGCCTGGGTATGGTGTCCTACCAGTGGCTATACCACTGAAGAAAATGCCTTGCACTTCCCCAGCCACCATGAACTGCCTATAGCTTCTCAAGCTTGGATGGCGGCTTCATACACAACTTCATCATACATGCTGGAACATTGATGGGGCCAATATTATATGGCTGTTGTGAAGGTTAGCAAAGTTACTATGAGGTCATGAATGCAACAACCATGACATCCAAGGATCACAGCATTCCACAACTTTCCTCCTCATCATCTGGCTTTTACATTCTTTCTGCACTCTCTTCCACATTGTTCTCTGAGCCTTGGAGGGGGTCATATAGAAGTCTCATTTAGCAGTGAGAAGTCCAGAGTCACTTATTTTCAGCACTTTGTTAAGTCTTGAATCTCCTCAGTACTCACCACTATATTGCAGAAAGAAGTTTCTCTAACCAAAGATAAGGACGGCAATAATTTGTAGACATAGACATACTTATTTAGAGGACAATTTTGGCAAACAACATATCTATTTAGCCAAATAACAGCAGTAGCTTCTCTCTTAGGGCCCATGACCTCCCCATTCATATCCTTTTATCTAGGTTTTAGTGCCTGATATGAATTCACTCTTTTGGAATGGGCCTCAAATCTAATTGGAGAGTAGTTGGTTACCCCATAACATTCATGCCACTGTCGCATCGTGCTTGGCTGTGTAGCATGCAGGGTCCATTGCTGGGTAAAATTATTGATAATTTTTCTCCCCCAGTAGCCTTCACAGCACCTTCCACCACTATGACAGCTAGTCAGCAGGATGGAAGCTTGTAGCTCAGCTCCAGTTTGATTTCTGAGAGTATGTTTTACTTTAAGAACCACTTTGAAGACATGACATGCTTCATCTTTAGCATCTATTCTCTGTGTTCAGCCTCCCAGAGCCCAGGGAAGTTAACTTTTTCCACCATAAGGCAGGTACACAGCCCCCACCCCAGCTGATTCCACTCAGCTGGGAACTACAGGGTTTTATGGACCTTTAGGGTTTTGACACTCAGCCACTACCATCCCCTGAGAACAGTTAACAAGCAGCAAGAGCTCATGGGGCTCTGAACATTATGGAAGGACATGGCTCCCATTCCCCAGGCTGCTGTGTCTGGCGCTCACAGAGGTGATGGGGCCTGACGGAGTCCTTACTGCTCAACAGCCTGTGGAAGAAAAGCACTCATTCCCCGAGTGATTCTTTCCCCCTAGGAACACTGCAACATTGCGCCTCTGCCCAGGATGAAGGGCCTGAGTCAACCCACACTGCCTCTCATTTGAGACTCACATACGAATGTGCACATACACTGTCGTGGTCATCGCACTTTTCATGTGCTTCTTTTTATCAATGTCCACTCATGGCTCTTCTACTTCACTCACAGTTCAAATCTGATTCTTGTTGCTGACTCAGAAGCTTGTGTTTTATAATTATTTTTCAAACCATACTCCTGATGGCAAAGGGTGTCTCATGTTGTTTCATCAACATTTCCTTTCATCCTACTATGGCACAGCTTGTGGTTGGCAACACAGGGACTGCATGCAGTAAAGCCCGTGATGGGCAGGGGTAGAAATGTGCGTTGGTCTCTTCTCAAGTTATAATGTGATCACTCGTTATCTAGGGACTAACTTGAGACTCAATATTTTAATCCAGACCAGAAAGACCCCTCAGATAGGTAAATAATTGGCTAGTGATATGGTTCCTCATAAAAGAGTGATGAGGGATTCTTGGTGTCCTGGAACATCTGGATAATGGGCACTCCTTTGCAGTGGGTTAGAGAATGAAGGGAGGTTTAAATGAACAGAGTGGAGAAGATGGAGGTCCTCTGGTATGTGCACATGTGTTTGCATAACTGAAAAGCAGTATGATGTGTGGATGCCTCATTGGCCACAGTGGCTATAAAGACATACTAACAGTCTCACATATGATCTTGAACAGTCAGGCACATGGATAATGATTGTCATTTATCTGTATGGATCCTTTACAAGAAATGCTGAGTGCTTAAACACCATAGGATCATGCAACAGGAAACTTAAGAGCCTTTGTCCAAGGACCAGTAGAATCAGCAGCACCTGGGAGCTAGCTGCAATGCCAGCCCATCTACTGTGTTCAGAGCTAGCTGCAGTGCTATCTACATCTACTGTGTCAGGAGCTAGCTGCAGTGCTATCTACATCTACTGTGTCAGGAGCTAGCTGCAGTGCTATCTACATCTACTGTGTCAGGAGCTAGCTGCAGTGCTATCTACATCTACTGTGTCAGGAGCTAGCTGCAGTGCTATCTACATCTACTGTGTCGGGAGCTAGCTGCAATGCCAGCCCATCTACTGTGTTCAGAGCTAGCTGCAGTGCTATCTACATCTACTGTGTCAGGAGATAGCTGCAGTGCTATCTACATCTACTGTGTCAGGAGCTAGCTGCAGTGCTATCTACATCTACTGTGTCAGGAGCTAGCTGCAGTGCTATCTACATCTACTGTGTCTGGAGCTAGCTGCAATGTCAGCCCATCTACTGTGTTCAGAGCTAGCTGCAGTGCTATCTACATCTACTGTGTCGGGAGCTAGCTGCAATGTCAGCCCATCTACTGTGTTCGGAGCTAGCTGCAGTGCTATCTACATCTACTGTGTCGGGAGCTAACTGCCGTGCTATCTACATCTACTGTGTTGGGAGCTAACTGTAGTGCTGTCTACATCTACTGTGTCAGGAGCTAGCTGCAATGCTAGCCACATCTGCTGTGTCGGGAGCTAACTGCAATGTCAGCCCATCTACTGTGTCAGGAGCCTAGCAAATCATGAGCACATCTGACCTTCCCCATTCAACTGAGGTCTATGTCCTCACATCTTCTGCAAAATCCATGGCTCCTGTTCTGTCAGGAGATGTATCAGAATCCCCAGAGGACACATTGAGGCAAAGTCTGCCTATATCCTGTCATTGAAGCTCAGCTGTGGTTAAGAGGTGGATAGTTGTCAGTCAGGATTATGTGGAAGCATGCCAGAGGTCTTGCTCACACTGCCTACACCCAGGTGTGTTCCTGTGGGACTGTAGTTACTGATTGATGTAGCAGGAGATGAAAAGGGTTCAGAGAAGACAACTGGACAGGGGCTGCACTTATGATATGGTTGATACTAAGAAGAGAATTACTTTAAAGATAAACTCACATCACTACCACTATGACATGTTATGTAGGACCAGCATGCTCCCAATCCTATCTTAGCATGCATGTGCGCGTGTGTGTCCCGTTTATACACATTCTGTCACACTTACATGCTTTTACACACACACACACACACACACACACCATATCAGACTATGTTTGGTTCAGTGTTTAGCTCATACATATGTCCCAGCCTTAAACTCATGTCTGACACACAGTAGCTATTTAAGAAAGTTTACTGAAGTTCAGCCCTATTGAACCTCTTCCCAAACACATTTCTGCCTGTACTTGTGCTTAAATTTTACTGGGATTGAAATGCTAGTTTGTTTAATGCAATTTGTTTGCTGTGATGCTTGTTCCTACGGAATGTTCATTACATCTCATTTATTTTTAAAGTTCTGTAGCCTAATGAATTCTGAAATGTCACAACTTGAAAACACTAAGGAATATCTTGTGGTGGACTTCCAAGATGTCAGCTATGCTAGCAGGCAGGTGCCTCTGCAGGGAGCAGTTTGTGCAGGAGGCCCCAGCCTTCACTCACACCCACCACTGACCCTTTCCCCTGGGCAGCTCTCCATTCTCAGAAGACACTTTGCAGGCCTTGGTCAAGTTGTTCTGCTCTTGTCTTGACAGGTGCGTTCCAAAGCTGGCAGCGTCTTCTTCACTTGGTTTTTATTCCCCAAGTGTGAGGGCTTAATAACCCTGCTGAGGATGCCCCCAGTGAAATGGGGGTGGGAGCAGGGATAGAAGAGTACAACCTGATGGAATACAGCCAATATGCAATATTTTCATACTGTAAAGTTCATAAAAATAAAAGAAATTTAAATTTAAAAAATTAAATTTAAAAGAAATGCCTGCCAAGTAAATGAGGAGATGGAAGTACACCTATAAGAAAGTTGAAGAGACCCATTAGAGCAAAACAACTTCAATTTTCTCATAGTCCAGTACAGTGAATATGTTGAGGCAGCTGCCTCTGTGTGAGGTACTGTACCAGGCATGATAATGTGGACATAAAGCGAACTCAGATTTAGCCTCAAGAGGCATCCAGGCTTGAAGGAGAGACTAGTGTCTGAATAAAGAAATTGCCCAACTATGAACAAGTGGGACAAATGATGGATGTGCAAGGCTTGGAAATTGCAAAGGCTTCCTTATTACTTGATTCTTTACCCAAAGATGATGAAAGCAAGTTTGTGGAAGAACAACAATAAATTGACAAAATCGATAAGAGGGACAGAAATCTACAGAAATGGTGTAAATTGTCAAGGCCATGGAATGGCAAGAGGTCATGAACTTTCAAGAGAAAAAAAAATGTAATGCCACAAATGAATTCAGTCACAACAAGTACTTCTTGGCCTTATTCAGAGACAACACAGCTCTGTGGAGACAGTGTCCCACTGTGATTAGGGAAGGTGCCACTCTTCGGACTTTGCTGATCCTCAGTGGCTTTGGACATTGGCCTCACCCCCTTGATACTCCGATTCAAATGGCTAGTAATCTATGGTTAGGACGTGTGTATTATTGATTTGCTTATATCCTTGAAGTCTTATTATGCAGTATGGCTATGTGGAGCTTTTTGTAAAGCTTGCACTCAATAAACTGTGAATCTGTGAATGTAAATAAGACAACTTGTAAAAATGCACTTACGTTACTTCCAACTTAAATTTTATTTTGCTTTTACTTTAGCTTATTTATGAGCCAAGAGTGACACTGATGGAGAATCTGTTTCCACACTAATAACACTAAACTAGATTTAGATGCATATCAGATGGAAGCTGGGCATCATTTGTAATTATGAGTAAGGTGACGTTTTATTATTTTACTCAGGAAAATCATGAATTTTGACTCTGCATGAAATGTTAATTGAATGCCTCCTACCCCTTCAATCAGAAGGAATTCTTGGTAAATTTTTGGTGGGCATTTCCACCAAAGAAGCTTTCACAGCCAGGGGTCGATGGAAACATTCTAAATTCTAGAGTTCTTCCTGCCCCCTTGTGTAACAGAACCAGGTGGAGGAATCTTGCATGTGGATCTGATGCTGAGTTATACATTCTCCCTTTAATACAGCTAAGCCATATGTTCCCCAACTGTACAATGGGCATGAGACCAAGTTCCCAGGGTGAGGGTTTCATGAAAAAAACAGAGTACTTCACATAGAAAAATGCCCACCATATAGTAAAAGGGCTCATTATTACTTTCGTGATTTTGTTAAAGTCTCAATAGAAGTAGAAAATCTCAAAAAAAAAATAAATAATACCAAGAACTTGGAGAGAGTGGCAGGCCACATTTTGGTAGAAAGTGGGTAAGATGTGATTCTGGATAAACTCCAAAAGGAAGTGTTCTTAGCTCCTTAGCAGCTCTCAAGGGAACACTTGTACATCAGGTCCTCCTTCCCTACTTCTGAGAGCCAATGGGGGCAGTAACAAATGATATGGGCTTAGAGTTCCAATGAACGTGGGCTGTAATCCCAAAGTTATTAATAAATATTAATTGGTTATTGTGAGGATTCATTTATTTATTTATTTATTCTCAATTTTTATTAACATCTTCAATGATTATTAAAACATATCCCAAGGTAATACCCTCACACCCCTGACTTTCCCCTTTGAAATTCCATTCTCCATCATATCCCCTCCCCATCTCAATCAGTCTCTCTTTTATTTTGATGTCATGATCTTTTCTTCCTCTTATGATGGTCTTGTGTAGGTAGTGTCAGGCACTGTGAGGTCATGGATATCCAGACCATTTTATGTCTGGAGGGAGCACGTTGTAAGGAGTCCTACCCTTCCTTTGGCTCTTACGTTCTTTCTGTCACCTCTCCCGCAATGGACCCTGAGCCTTGGAAGGTGTGATTGAGATGTTACTCAGTAATCCAGTCACTTCTTTCCAGCACTATGATACCTTCTGAGTCGTCTCAAGGTCACTGCCATCTGAAAAGAGAAGGTTCTCTACCCAAAGTGAGAGTAGCATTAATATAAGGGTATGAATATTAAGAGAAGTGCTTACTGGGCAGTTTGATAAGCATAGTATATACATTTATCCAGACATCAGCAGACGTTACACCCCTAGGGCTCATGATTACCCCTGTTTTAAGTTTTCAGTATCAGGGATGTTTTCCCCCCCATGGAGCGGGCCTCCAGTCCAATTAGAGGGCAGTTGGTTTCCACCATGATAGACGTGCCACTATTGCACCCATTGGCTCATTTGGCCTGGCTGGCCAATTATAAGGCCAAATTATAAGGATCAAAGTGGGGTTCGCATTATGGACTGAAACAAGAAGGTAGTGGAAAACACATCTACCTAGTTGGGCTTTTGAAATTTCCCCCTCTACTTAAGGATAAATGCCATTGAGATGTGGGTGCTATTTTCCAGAAAAATGAACTGAAAATCGTACCAGGGATTTGCTGTGAACCTTGGGGTCTTGACTTAGTTATCAGTACTGCCTATCCTGTAAGGCTCTAAGACATTACCCTGTATTTCCTTCATGGTCCTATGCAGAAGCAGCCAGCTATTAGCAGTTAGCAGTAATTAAGACCCTGTTCTCCATAGAAGTGTCAAATATCTAGGTTTTCTTGGGACTTACCTAGCTGTAGCCCTGAAAATCCTACATTGCAAGACCTGGGCATCATGAAAAGTCCTTTGGCCAAGGTGACAGTTGATCCTCTTTTCTGCTCCTCACAAGGAAGAGCTTACCTTCAGAAAGTTCTGGCATTCTTTCATGAGCATGACAGGCACTTGTAATATTGGCACTTAGGAGTTGTAGCCAGGGAGGTCGGGAGTTTGAAGCCTTCCTTAGCTATATAGTGAGTTTGAGGCCAGTCTGGAACATAAGAGACCCTGTTTCAATATACAGAAACAAAACCAATAATCACAGTATCTCAGAATACCTCGGTACTTCCTTCCTTCCCTTCTTCACTTCCTCACTCCCTCACTGTTTCTCTTACATGAATCCCTGCAACTCCTGAGCCATGTAGAGCCCGAGACGACAGACAGCTTCATGCAAGTGACATGCTACTTCCATAAGCTGTTATTCTAACAAACAGGGCTGGTGTGCTGGTGGGGAGTCTGTTGTGTCCCGAGGGTTATTTTCCTACTCAAACAATTCCAGCTGAAAATCTGATCCTAGATAAAGATAAATCAACACTAACAGAAGCTCTGGCTAGAGCGGTTGCCTTGAGCTCAAGCAAAAACATTGAGTGAGTGTGTGCAGCCGTGACTGCAAGAGTGTAACAAAGCACGCTTTGGGTCAGGGTTCTCAGAAAGGCTTACTTAGTGCTGTGAAACTCTCTGGAGGAAACCAAGTGATATTTTGTGGTCTGACGAACAGATAGGACATACAGTACGACAATTGTAGCACATGGCTCCCACTGGGGTACCAACCATACAGACACTTTGCATATTTTCCCTAACTTCATCTTACTAATCCTGTGTCATTATTATCTCCATTTTACAGATGAGAAAATTGAGGTTTAGGGTGGCTGGAAAGGATGGAGTTATTTTGTAGGCCAGACTATCTGAATAAAAAAAAAAAAAAAGCTATTCTTCTGTCACATGCTAACTTCTAACTGTGTGCATTTCACTTAGCATTCTTAGAAACTGTTATAACTCATGGGTCCTAGCCAAGGCAGCATGGTAGTGCTGGGAGTTGGAGATGTTCCAGAAGGCTTTGGAAATACATGAGAACAGGTCAGTGATCAAAAATCTTGCCCAGCAGGCCAGTTCCTTGAAGCAGAAAGAAGACTAGTGAGGGATATACTTTGGTTTGTGGCCTGTAGCTGTCAGGACCCAGAAAGCCAAGCAGTGTGAGCATGGAATTCAGGGTGAGTGAAGCCAATTTGAGAAAGGGAGCTACCCCTCGACAAGAGGCACTTGCTGAATTTTTCATCAGAAACATGAGACTCATTTGTGCTATGGCCTAGCAAGACAAAGAGCTAATGTGCTAGGAAGGCAGGAATTATTCAGCAACTTAACACTTCGTGCCAGTGAACACATCTTGAAGAATCATAAATTTGCTCAACGCCAGGTCAGATGCTTACTCCATCCTGAGACCATTCCCAGGGCATGGGCACTGAGTAAGGTGAATCTAGTTCTGCCTCCCAGGGTCTCACACTCCTTTCAGTACCACCCCCACCAAAAAAAAAAAAAAAATGCCCTAACCTAAGTAGAATGGGTTATTTTATTGTAAACTGAAGAACATTTCCACGCCAGACAGTTACAACTGAGAGTCACAACTATTTGACTGAGTCTCCTGTGGAGACTGGGACTGTTCCATGAAGTTTTCATAGGAGAAAAATGAGAACAATCTATATCAATTACTTTTCAGAAGTCAGATTTACATAATCATTAGATGTAATAATATTCATGACAGGCTTCCCCAGAGTGTCAGAGCCACTGTCCCTACCAGCGTCTGGGCCTAGAGGAGCAGACAAACACTTCTTCCCACTAAGAGTGCGGAGTTGCCCTCAATTACAATTGGGTGGGCTTTTAGCCAGGAATAATTTGACCAAATGAGTGTGAAAACCCACTCAGAGGAATAAAAAGAAAAGAAAGAATTGTCTTTAATTAATCACTCTTTCCCCCAACTTCAGAGTAAAACAAGAAAATTGAAATCTATTTTAATAATATAATCTTCATGAATGTGAAATATAGTTTTAGGCAGGTCTTAATTCAGAGCTTGCTTTTTTTTGTAGGAAAAGAATATTGCTTTTGTGTGACCTTTAATAAATCCAGAATGACAGTATGGAATTATGGTATAATAAAGGGTTTCTTAAGCAACTGAATTCTGAGACAAGCCTCTTCCTCCCACCCTTAGCTCTCTGTGTGCACATATGTCATACTATGACATTTGTGCCAAGCATATGTTGGCTGGGAGCATACAGAGACTCATGAATACATGGTTCCCTCTGTGAGGGCCACACCCATACCCTATTTGGCTAACTTTCCCTAAGTCTAGCATTATACATTCAGACACTGCAGGCCAGAAGGAAGGAATGACAATCTAGAAAATGACTCCACTGTGCTCAGTATAAAATCTGGTATCTCTCCTAGGGCAAGGCCATCATGGAGTTTTCCATTTGTAAGAAAAAGGAAAAACAAAAAGCACAATCCTGAGTGTCCTGTTAAAAAACTGTAGACTGTGCAATTTATTCAGTATCTGTTTCTGTACTTTGATAATTTGCCTAGTTATTAAATGTATATGTCTTGTGACTAAGAGTCTGAAGAGCTAATTTGCTTTCCTGAATCTTTGGCAGAAAGAGCTAAAAATGTTTCCTAAAGACTGGAGACAATATCTTTAGTCTGGTAATTGACATCCAGTTCCTTGATGGGGTGTCAGGGAAAAAGGAAAGTGAATGGCCACAGCTATGTAGCTTTCCTTCCTCCCTTCCTTTCTTCTTTGCTTTCTTTCTTCCTTCCTTCTTTCCATCTCGTCTTCCTTCCTCAAATAAGATTTACCATTTTGGGACTGGGGAGATGGCTTAGCGGTTAAGGCACTTGCCTGCAAAGCCTAAGGGCATGATAGACTCTCCAGATCCCACATAAGCCAGATGCACAAAGGTGAGGCAAGCTCAAGGTTGCACATGCTTACCAGGTGGCACAAGAGTCTGGTGTTTGATTTCAGTGGCTGAGACCCTGGCACGCCAATTCCTTCTCTCTCTCTCTCTCTCTCTCTCTCTCTCTCTTTTTTTTTTTTTTTTTTGGTTTTTCGAGGTAGGGTCTCACTCTAGCCCATGCTGACCTGGAATTCACTATGGAGTCTCAGGGTGGCCTCAAACTCACGGCGATCCTCCTACCTCTGCCTCCCGAGTGCTGGGATTAAAGGCGTGCGCCACCACGCCCGGCTTCTCTCTCTCTCTTTAGAATATAAATAAATAAAGATTTACAATTTTTTCAAGCCCCATTCTCTGTGCTGTCAGTGGTACATTATGCATGTGGCAAAGGGGCCATGCTACTGCTTTCATGGAGCTCTGGTAATGAAGAAAACAAAGAAGTAGACACTGGCAAGAATGGACAGAGACCTCTGAGGAGAGGAGTCTGAGTGGAAGCAGGCGCAACAGCCACCATGGAGGAGAAGGGATAGGCTGGAGGGATGTTCGCAGATAATGGGCAACATGCTTGACGTTGGAGGGTACCCCTGTGGCACAGCCAAGAATTGCATGGCTGGGCTTGGCAGCAGGTCAAGAAGAGACAGCAAAGGACACGTCTGCCCTGAGAGAGAGGTTATATCACAGTGAGCCGTGAATGCCATTTTAACAAGTCTACTTGGCAAAGAATAATGGAGAGGCACTGAAAAAATTTTAGACAAGAGAATAATACAAGAAAGGTTTGAAGACAACAGTGATGGGAGCAGTTAGACCAGTGAGCTAGTGATAAGGGGGAAAGAGCAGAATCCAGGATTGATTGAGGAGAGTAGAGAAGGGAAGTTGGTTCAACAGTGGAACTCAAGGCAAAAACTTCAAATTTTGTAATGATTTTGACCAGCCCAACCTTGTAGGATGACCCTCACTAGCACTGAAAAGTTCTTCCCAACTTGTGAGGCCCACAGGTCTCAGCAGCATGGACCTCATCGTGGGCCTGTTAAAAATGCAAAACTTCACATGTTCATTCACAAGCCTTCTGATGCATGGGAAAGTTGAGAAACCAGGCTGTGCGGAAACTCGTGGAAGGAGGGCACAGCTCTGCGAGGACAGCTGCTCAGCTTCTGTGCTGGTCAGTTCTATGTTGCACGTGAATGCTTTAGCTGAGTTGGGTATGTTTTTCAAGGAAACGAGCAGTTGGGAGACGTGAAGAGCTGTGAGTTCTTCAGCCTCAGTGCAGATGATTTTATTAAAGTCACAAGTGGCTTTATATCACTGAGGAAGCCAAGCAGGCCAGGCCAGTGAGTTAGTATAAGACTGTAAGAACTCCACCTACATAGACAAGGCAGAGAGAGGGTTGGCATGCGGGAGAGATCCTAGGTTTCAAAGTTACAGCTGCAAAGACAGAGTCAGCTCTTTCTGGTCACAGCATCCCCATCTCCAACTCTTCTTTCCTGTCCACTAGGGCTGATAGCCTCTTACAGTCTTTCCAGCCCTCTTCTGCAATGTTCCCTGAGCCTTGGAGAGCATGTTAGAAATCTTCTTACGTGTCGATCTCCTGACAGCCTCTTATTTTCTATTTTGATGACTTTTGAGTCTCCTCACTATCTCCCACCATCTCCACAGGAAGTTTCTCTTGCTGAACCCAGGGTGATTGCTAATACCCCCACCCGCACAAAACCTTCAATGTTCTGATCCCATAAAAATTTTTGACATAGTGGATGGAGGAGGACAAAAGGAATGAGACAACCAAACGGAAGGACTACACTGGAAAAGCCAAGCCCTCAGTGGAATGGGAGCAGGGGAGAGGGACAAAAAGAAACCTGATGGGAATACAACCAAATAACAGTATGCCCATAGATTAAAGTTTCCAATAACTTTCTAAAAAAACATGATACACTTCACTAATTTGCATGTCATCCTTGCACAGCCCATGCTAATCTTTTTGTTTCATTCCAGTTTTAGTGTACGTACTACTGAAGAGAGCACCCAATAACTTTTTTTAAAGCCTCCCTTTTGGTGAAGATGCTCTCTAAACTATATGTTTAAAATGTTACTTCAAAAGGCAACCTCACAGAATGCTATTTTTAAAAAATATTAAACCAATTCCCAGAAGAAAATGTTTATTGTATTTGGCTGTCTGCTGTTCTAGCACATGACTGGATGTCTAGTAACTCCTCTCTGAGGTGTGTAAAATGGGTTTTTGTTACATCTACTTCAACGGGTTATTTGTGTAGAATTAAGGAGTTTAAAATAAAAACATGTTTATGATAACTATGTTTGGCATAATGTAGTCCTAAAAAGCGGTGGTTTTTATTTTTGCAACTTCTAGGATTGATTTCTGGTTGGTCCCTTGTGCTCTATCATTCCCACTTTCCATCACAGAACATGCACTGGACCTGACCTTGCAGGGGAAGTGTGCTTCTGTGGGCATCCAGAGCTTTCTCTTCTGAGCTGAGCTGTCCCCATATTGAGTATTTTAGATTTAAACTTCTGTGTGATTCAGTCCAATATAAAGATAAATATCATTAACTAAAAAGTACCATCAGGACCATTGCATGACTTATGAAGAACGGGGTTTTGTTATTTGATGCCTAAATTCAAGAAGTGGATGTCTTTCTAACCAAGTGCATGCTAGACATGGATTTGCTATATACATGATTCCATGCTAGGTTCCACAGATTGGACTTAGGACACACTTAATGCACAAGAAGATTGAGATCAATGGATGTGGTACAGAAAGATATGATGGCAGGCACTTTGCTAATGTCTTAACAATAAACTAATTTATTCATGAAATTAAGTTCAGTGTTCACAGAAGAGTTGAAGAGGTGTGTAGAAGATCAATTTCAAACATTCAAAGCAAATGTACTTCATGCCAATGAAAGACCTTACATAATTAGTAATCTGCTCTGTAAATAGCCCTTGGTGCATACTGCCCCTGGAAGAATTTCTGGGGATTGCCTAAGAGAATAAAATGAGGAATGATTAAAATAAGGAAATGTTTATGTGGAAAGTGAAAAAACCATAGTCCAGTTGACAGTGCCTAAGCATCTGCATAACAGCCCTTGCATAACAAGGAGACTCTTCTATTTGCAAGATGCACACCACTTAGAGAAATGCTGGAAAGGATTTAGTGTAGCTCATTTAAATGTATTATGATGGTAGTCCCAGCACTGGGGAGGTTGAGGTAGAAGGATCACCATGAGTTGAAGGTTAGTTTGAGGCTACCGAGTGAGTTCCAGTTCATCCTGGGCTACAGTGAGACGCTACCTTGAAAACAATTAAAACAAAAAGAAAAGAGAAGTAACTGGTAATCTCACTCTCACTGAGAGGTAAGCACTGTTAGCATTCTGGCCTATTTCTTTCGTGTGTGTGTATACCAAGAGGTAACATTATATAAATAGCATTTTTTATGTATAATATTAAAGACTTCTCATGTCATTAAAATGTCTTGGAATGTGTTTTTAAGTGGGTGCGAACTGTTCTGACATAAAGATATGTCATAATTTAATTAACAGCTCTCCTGCTGCTGGACTTGTAGGCAATTTCCAAACCTCTGCTGATATGGACATAAATATTAAAAGGCAGCAATGAGCATGAGAGTGCAGGGATTCCTTTTACATATTGATTTCATTTTCTTTGCATAAATACCCAGAAGTTGGATTGCTGAAGAATGTGATAGATTTTCAATTTTTATCTGATGGCTTCATGCTGTTTTCCAAAATGATTATGATAATTAATACTCACATGCAAACATTTTAATATATGTATAACATATATGTGCATAAATATATGTGTATATGTATATATATATAGAGAGAGAGGGGGGGGGAGAGCAAGCAAGCGAGCTTAGAGCTTGGGACTTGAATGCTGGGCTCTCAGGCTTTATAAACAATAGCTTTGAACCACTGAGCCAACATCCTAACCCCATTTTTAAAATTTTTCTTTCTTTTAGGTGGCTTTTAGTTTGTAATTCCATTTGCTTATTTTTGCTTTTATTGCCTGTGTGTTCAGGGTTGTTGTGTTTTAATCATATCGCTGTCAGACATCATGTAAAGATTTTCTCATGTGTTTTCATCTAGTACTGCAGCTACAGGTCTTCTATCAAGCCTTCACTCCATATCTGGATGATTTTTTAATGTAGTATAAGGGTCCAATTTCATTCTTCTTTATGTGAATATCTAGTTTTCTCAGCCTCACCTATTGAAGATATACTTTCCTGCATTTGCTCTTGGCACTTTTAAATATGTGGGTTTATTTTGAGGTGTTCTGTCTTGTTTCTTTGGTTGATATGTCTGTTTTTAGGCCAGTATGATGTTGTCTTAATTGCAACTGTTTTAAGATGTGTTTTGGAATCATGAATTATGGTGATTCCAGCTTTTTCATTTTGTGCAAGATTGATTTGGTTCTTCAGTGACTATGAAAGTATAAAGATGTAGATGGTTTCCCTCCATTTCTGTGGAAAATGACATTGGGATTTTGATAGGGTTGGTACTGAATTTGTAGTTTACTTTGGCCAGTGAGGACATTTTCACAATTTTAACTATTCTAATCCATGAATGTGAGATATCTTTCCATCTGTTTGTGTTTTTCTTTCATTTCTCTGTGTTTTATATGTTTAAGTACACAAATCTTTTACCTCTTTATGGCATTCCTCACAGTAGCCAAGAAATAAAAACAACCTAAGTGTCCATCAATAGGTGAATGGCTAAAGAAATGTGGTATATACAGGGAATATAATACTGTTCAGCCTTTAAAATGAGAAAATTCTATCATTTGTTACAAAATAGATGGATTTTAGGCCATCAAACTAGGTGAAATAAGCCACAAAAATACTAAATGATCTTGCTTAAATGGGGAGTTTAGTCAAGTTGAACTCATAGAAGTAGAGAATTGAACAATGATTAAAATGACTGAGGAGTAAGGGGAAGAAAATGAGTTTTTTAATAAAAAGATAAAAAGTTTCAGATATATGTAGTTAATAGATTTTGAAGTCTATTACACAGAAAGGTAACTATAGCATATAATATACAACATATACCAATACTATATTACATATGGTTGAATATCTTATAAAAAAGTGATAGATGTGTTAATTTGTCTGATTTAATCATGTCATGCTGTATAACACATTGTACCTCATATATAATTTGTCAATCAAAATTAATAGTAGTGATATATTCTAAAGTATTAAAATGGTCTAATGATCACTTTGCGTACAAGGATTGTTATTGTGCAATGACCACTTCTGTGAAAGCATATTAGTCTGATTTCAGATTCTTTCCTTTGAGTGAAGTTCCAGCAGACACATACATATAAAAAAAATAGAAACACTCCCAGGCTCTTCACATGTATACTTTCCAGATTTTTCCATTTTATACATTCCCACTATTAATGTCCACACGACCCTTTCATAAAATCTTGAATGTTTCCACTCCTATTTTGCTGACAAAATTCTCTCACCATTGTTTTGTTGTTCCTTAATTATTGACAGAGCACACTCCCTCAAGTTTATAACGTTTTTAAATTTCCTCTTTTACATTCTCTCCTCCTAGCTTTTTCAGCTTTCTTTATCCTGCTAAAGTCTCTGTAGTGGTTATTTAAACAGACCTGGAGATTAAGAAAAGGCCCTTTGTGGAAACTTTCATCTACCAATTTGTTAATTCCAGATGGGCATTGACATTTGCATAGACATATGTAGCTGAAATTACTTTAATACTTTGTGCTTAGGTCAAATATTTATACATAGAGTTTTTATTTGACAGTTAATCCATGGCCCAGCTTTGGGAAGACATTGTTTCCTCCATGTGGCCATAGATTATGGATGAGCTCATTTCCAATTCATTTGTCTTTTCCTTTTTCTCCTGCAAGTTCTCTTTAGTCAAATCCTTGGGAAAGCTGTAAATGTGTCACCATAAGAATGAGAATTCATGATGCTGATGTAAAGTTTGTCATCTCCTATTTGTGGCTGCGATATGCACTCTGTTCAAAACTGAGTGAGGATGAATGTTCAACTACTGTCAGTTAAATTCCATTACTTCCTTCTTGTACATCTTTTTCTCCCCCTAACTTCCTTCAGTGTCTTTTGTGGAAACTTCCATCTTAATATCTTTGAATCATTTTCTATGGGGTGTAAGACCTCTTTGGGTTTTAACAATATGTTGAAAATTTCCATCATTCTGACACATGTCATATGATTGCTAGAAACTGCAAAACTCTCTGATGAAAAATAGTACTTAGGAAAGAGCTCCTCTGTAATTACCCTTACTTTCAAAATCTGTTCGCAGTATTTACTCTATCACTAACAAAAATCATGATATGCATATAACATCGCAACTGTCTCTGTGGAGGAAACACTGAGCCACACAAGAGCCATCCTTTCAGTAAATGGAGAGCTTCAAGATGTTGTATCTATGCAAGTTATTCCATGTTTGTGTCAACCCCCGTTGTAAATTTACCTTAGCCTCCATGTATTTTTATCACATATCTTAGCTATCAAAATATTTTCAGAGCTTAATCTACCAGTTATCATTGATGATGAGGGTTACGTCAAAGTCAGTCATATAGCTAAATGGCATGATGTTTTAAACTATGGCTTTTCAAGTCACCCATTCATGTCCAATTTGCTATGTAACTGTGGTGACTTTCTTCACATCTCTGAGGTTCAATTTCTCTACTTAGAAAATGGAAATTATAGTAAAAAAGTTGCAGAGTTCAGTACACACACACATGTATATATATATATGTATATGTACACATACATATATGTATGTGTACATATATATATATATACATATGTGTGTATGTATATATATACATACATATACATATATATATCATATATATATATATATATATATATATATATATATATATATATATATATATAAAGAGAGAGAGAGAGAGAGACACAAAGAAATTACATTTTAGCAGTTTTTCTTGCTGATAGAAGTAGCCCAATATGAAAAACTGTAGTGTGGAAGCCAGAGGGACTGATGGCTGCAGTGAAGGTGAGTGATGTATAAGGACAATTCAGATACATCTGTATTTAGCATGGCCATGAACTTTCCCCAGCCCATTCACCTGCTTCATTGCAGGCTTAAAGCAAAAAGAACTAACCTGTGGGTGGTATTTGGCTTGGTGAAAATAAAAGAGAGGGGTGAGTATACAATAACTAAAGGCACTTGAAATGAGGATTAATGGTAAGTTAAGAAATCATCTGGGGGCTGGAGAGATGGCTTAGTGGTTGACGCTTGCCTGCAAAGCCAGATCCCACATAAGCCAGTCACATAAAGGTGAGGCAAGTGCAAGGTCACACATGCCCACTAGGTGGAGCAAGAGTGTGGCATTCAACTGCAGTGGCAGAGGTCCTGGCATGCCAATTACCCCGTCTCTCTCTCTTTCTCTCTCTCACTCTCTCTATAATAAAAAGTTAATTTTTAAAATATTTAAACAAAGGAAATCTTATGTTGAACTTTTCTGGTGTCCATAGCGTGGAAGGAGTTGCTTTACTAAAGAAAGTGAGGTGAAGAGAGAGAAAGCTTCTTGATGTCTAAATTATGAATGGAACATAATTGTCAGGAGAAGCAACAGATAGCTCTTGGTATAGAAGCAGTCACAGAAAAATCTAGGATGTACAATGGCCTCTCCAGATCACCCAGAATGGAGACAGTGAGAAATGTGTCAGGGAAGCAGTGAGTCAGGAGCTAAACTCCTTAGAGAAGGAGAGGAGTCACCCAATATCAGCACATCCCAACCACAAGGAAGATCGGCGAAATGAGTTGAAACTGTGACCAAAGGAAGAACAAACAATTTGAGGGGGTCCCATGGATGCTTACCAAAAACAGCTTTAAGTGAGAGGATCATGTGCAGGCTCCTATTGCACAGGTAACCATAGGAAGAGAACAGAAACTTGGCTTGGCTAGGAAAATGTATGCAGTCTACATACGGGGATTACTCTGGGTAATTGGAGCCGATGTGGTCATGCACTCAAGTGCAGAACCCAAGGCCTTGGGAGGTGGAGCCTCTGTAGCTGTTAATAATTCCTAACTAACCAGACTTAGTGAGGCAGGTTTACTGTTCAAGAGACTAAATACTCAAAAAAAAAAAAAAAATTTCTCCCTCTTTGCCTCTTTGGCCTCAAGGAAAACAGATTACACTCCTCTTGTTTTGAGTTGACACCACTAGCGTAATCTGCATACTCTATTCCTCTTAATGTTGGCTCCTTATCCAAACAGTAGACCATTCATTTTAACAGCTTGCTGATAATTCCAGGAAGAAGGAAACATCCCTGAAAGAAAGTGGAGCAAGGGACATGGCTCAGTGGGTAAGAGCACTTGCTGAGCCTGTGTGAGTGCCTGGTCAGTTCAAGCTCCACAACCACACTAAAAGCCAGGTGAATCCCAGGACTGGGGAGGCAGAGGGAGGAGATTGCTATGAGTTCAAGGCCACCCCGAGACTCCATAGTGAGTTCCAGGTCAGCCTGTGCTACAGTGAGCCCCTACTTTGAAAAAAAAAAGAAAAGCCAGGTATGGCCAAGCACACTTACTTGTAACCACAATGCTGCGGATGGGATCACTAGATCAGTCAGTCGAGGCAAAAAACATCGAACTTCAGATTCAGTGAGAGACCCTAGCTCAAGCAAATAAGATGAGATAGAGAACACCAGGAATCCTCTGGCCTCTGCATCCGTGCACACGGGCATGCACATCTGCACACCCACATGCATGTGCATGCACACATTCACACTTAGGCATTTATTGTGAGTACTAAACTAAATAATTTCTTCCCATATTGCAAAATCTTAACACAGTGATATTCACTACTGGTGGACATTGTATTTTCTGGTTTTGTTACTTGATAAACTTATTTTTGATCCCAATATTATTACTTATGGTTCTTTCCCAGTCATTTGGGGCACCCACAGAATAGTAATGCATTTGAGTTACCCAATTTCATGTTCGCAGCTAGGAATAAGCAAGGTGCAGCTCTGCCTTGTTTTGTTCCTGTTGTAAATAATGTTCTTTCCACTTCCTAATTACTGACACATTTTTGCACTTTTAAAAAATGTATTGATTTTGCTGTCTTATTTTATTTTTATTTATTCATGAGAGATAAACAGAGAATGGACACACCTTGGCCTCTACCCATTGCAAACGAACGACAGACACATGTACTACCATGTACATATGGCTTATGTGGGTTCTGGGGAATGGAGCCTGGGTCTGTGGGCTTCACAGGCAAGTGCCTTAACCACTAAGCAATCTCTCCAGTCTGATTTTGCTATTATTTTTAATGCTTGCCTTCCTCCAACCAGTTGCATATTGCTAAAATGCTGTTTAGCATTTCACTGAATTTGCCCAGTGGAGAAAATGTGTTAGATAAGCTTCATTCAGGCATGAGTTACAAAGTGTTGTTGCTGCAGGTTCAGTGTTACTGAATTGATATCTTTCAACAGAATCACATATAATAAATAGCACAGTGACATAAAATAAAGTATGTAATGATCAGTTGGCAAAAAACAAGTTGTAAGAAACCTCAAGACACTTAATCCTGTATTTCCCCACAATAAGTGGTTTAGTATTTGCTAATTCAGCACTTGCAATGGCTGAACATAACTGCTGCCAACAATAGGACCTGGCCACAGCTGGTGATGGTTCTCTGACATTGCCTCCCTTCGCTGTTAGTCAGATTTAGTCCTCTGACTACTGCAGGGGACAGACAGAGAGAGAATCGGTGGGTGGTTTGGAGAGCAGCTGAGAAATGATGACTCTCATTGACCAGTGAGTAGTAATTGACAGTCGAAGGGCTGGGGAGATGGCTTAGCGGATAAAGTGCTTGTTCGGCAAGGTGTGAGGACTAGAACTCAGATCCCCATCACTCACCTGTTTGCCCACCTGCAATCCTGTGATCCAGCACTCAGATGATAGACAGGGAGCATCCCCTGTGCAAGCTGCTCTCTAGACTCTTCAGATTGGAGAACCCTGGGTTTGAGAGACCCTGTCTTGCCTCAGTAAATAAATAAAGTGAAGCATGATCCAGATGATACCCAGTGTAAACCTCTGGCCTCCACATGTAAGTGCACATATGTGCACCCATGTGCATGTGAACACATATGTAAACACACACATACAAAATAATAAAATACAATACATGAGCACCAATAGTACAGGCATGAGCCCAAAGTTCTGAGAGTTTTACAGAGACCAGCTCAGTGTTGTGAATACAGAAGTGTTTGGACAGGCTCGTGTCTTTGAAGGAGCTCAATCTTTTTTTCAGCTCCTCCCTCCATCCCTGGCACATTGAGTATGTGCTGACCATTGCCTGAAAGAGTTACACCACTCAACCCATTTGATCTGCATGATGAAAATAGGGAGATGTGGTATTATGCTTATTGTTATTTAGAGGAAGATTCTGAGGTAACATGCCTGGGTTTACTCTGCTCACAGCCAAACCAGGAATTGGACCTAATAGTGGAACAGCAGGCATCTTCAAGTATCACACTGCCCTTGGGGTGGGGGAGTCTGCCTCAGGAACAAAGGCTGTTCCCAGCTGTACGCCTTCCTAATGGCCGTGCACCCAGGCCTGAGGGAGCCCAGAGGAGGAGCCTCACGTCAGTCTTTTTTTCTGGAAGCTTTGACACCAGTTGAAGGAGAGAGAAAGTATGAACTAACTTCCCATCAGAACACAAAAGGCAGTCCGTAGGTGCCCTGGGACCAGAGTTCTAATCCCCAGCTGTGTGAAAGCTATCAGAACCCTATGAGGTCAGTCTTCAAGAAAACAAGCCTTTGTTAAAAAAAAGAAAAAGAAAGAAAGGAAGGAAGGAAGGAAGGAAGGAAGGAAGGAAGGAAGGAAGAAAGAAAGAAAGAGAATGGTAATCACTTTAGTGGCTTATCCCCATTGACTGTGATTAAGTGCAGCTGGATGTACTTTCCATTGGCATTGACTTTGAGAAGGGACTCTCCTGCTGCTGCTATGAAATAAAAGCCAGTTTTATCTGGGAGAAAAATAAAACCATCAGTGCTTTGAGTCTTCTAGGTAAGGCCTAGGTTTTTATCATTCTTCCCATTCCCTCTAGAGCTCCTGAAAAGGGAAGTTGGTAAGCCAACAAGAATGTTATACATCAAAGACATATACAAGATAGGAGGCTGAAAATTAGGTAAATAAAGGCATGTGTGTCAGTCTTGAGTGTCCCTCATGGAATCTGACCTGATCAATTCAGAAAATATCCATGCCCTGGGAATTGGAGGCTCCTGGGTGATAGGCCTTCCCTTGGCAGTCACAGGTGGCACAGACGTCAACCCTACATTGACTCTCCTCCCTAGCCTTCCAGAACCACACCTGATGCCCTGGATAGCTCAGCACCAGAATCAGGTTCTAGGTGACTGAGGGTGACATGGCCCATAGGCTTCTGTCTGGCCTCTCTCCATGCTGGGTGTCCTGTGATCACTCTCACGGGAAAAGGAACACAGACAAGATTCTGCCAAGTTCCTAATCACAGGAATGAAACAAATAAAAAGTGTGTATGGGCAAAACCATGAGTTAAAATAAAGCAACATTGGAATTTCCACAGCAAAAGTGAGGCGCAAAACAACAGGAGACTTAATAAAGAATTGAATTCATCTTAGCGTCAAGGGTGGCTTTGAGTCTGTCTCTCTGCTACCAGAGAGCAACTCACAGATGCACCCTGTCTGCCTGTCTCCCCCTCTATGTCCTCATTAGTTTGAGCTAGGTCATGCTGACTTGAGTAGAGACTGAATAGATGAAAACATGCCTGGGTTTCTCATTCATTTTTTATGCCAGGTGTTAAAGTTCATATAAATTAGTGTTGGAGTGATGGTAAAAACATAGCATCATATTTGTCTATAAGTTATCATCCTGTAGTAAGCTTAAATCAAGACCCAGTTCATAGATCTAGTGTCATTCCATCTAGGTGAGAGTATTTGCCCAATTGTCTCTTTCTTTACAGCAAGTGTAAAAAGATCCACACATTTTGTGTGACAACTCTGACGTATAGTTGTCTGGTTCATTACTTTGGAAAGGGTGACAAAGCTGAGATTGGCTCAGAAGAGAATCATGATCAATATCATCTCATGATCAATTAGCAATGCCCACCGCAAGTACACATGGAGAGGACTAGGACAACTGAGACACATATTTCATTGTTGGATTAGGGATGCAGGGCCTGTTGTAGTCAGGTTTGCATTGCTGGAAGAAAACACCCGACCAAGAGTAGCTATCAGAGAAAAAAAGAAAGGGTTTATTTTGGCCTACAGACTTGAGGGAAAGCTCCATGATGACAGGGGAAAATGATGGCACGAGCCAGAGGGTGGACATCACCTCCTGGCCAACATCAGGTAGACAAGAGCAACAGGAGTGTGTGCCAAACACTGGAAAGAGGAAGCTGGCTGTAACACCCATAAGCCTGTCCCCAATAATATTGCCTCCAGGAGGTGTTTATTCTTGAATTGCCATGAGCTGGGGACCTAGCATTCAGAACACCTAAGTTTATGGGGGACACCTGAATCAAATCACCACATTCCACCCTTGGCTCTCATAAACTGAACCATCCATGTTGTAAAATTCAATGTATTAAGCCCAACTTTAAAAGTCCCCATAGTTTTTATCAATCCTAATGAGGTTCAAACATCCCCATAATCCAAGGTCTTTTAACTGAGCCATAATACCAAAAGATTCCTCCAAAAATCCATAATGGCACAGAGTAAACATTCACACTGCAATGATGGCATTGGCATGGAAAAGAAATATTCAACCAATACAAGATTTAAACAGGGCAAATATCAAACTCTGTAGCACTGAACAACTCTAGTCAGTGACAAGTCTCCAGGTTTGATAATTCCAATCACTGAAAAGTCTCTGGAGTTCTAATTCCACCCCTCCACCTAGGCTATTAACAGTCCCAGAAAACTTCATCCAGTGCCAGCAGCTCTCCTTGGCAACCATCCCATAGTCCTGGCCATCTCCATTGGATCCCTGCTTCAACCCATGGTTCATTCTCATGGCTCCAATGGGCCTCCAGGTAGGTAATCCAACAAGCCTGCTTCACACTGCCCATGGCCATTTCCAAAATACAAAACCATGTTGCAAAATCAATGACCCTCTCTTTCCTGCATTTCTTATACTCTGTAATACCAGGTGGGCTTCCAACTTGTTAATATAGAGGGAATAAAGCAGACTTGGAAGAACAGGACACTTCTTCAGCATTCAGGCCCCTTCCAAAGAGTCTACAAAGGGTTGACATCACCTCCTGTCCAACATCAGGTAGACAACAGCAACAGGACAGTGTGCCAAACACTGGCAATGGGAAGCTGGCTATAATACCCATAATCCCACCCCCAATAATACACTACCTCCAGGAGGCTTTAATTCCCAAACTACCATTGGCTGGGGACCTAGCATTCAGAACACATAAGTTTATGGGGGTCACTGAATGAAACCACCACCACACCTGGGAATACAGAATGGAGACTGAACTATAGTCCTCCCAGGCTATCAGGATGAATGCATAGTTGAGAAAAAGTGGATCTTCCTGTCTTCTATATCATATTGGCCCTTCTTCTCAACTGCTGTATGGATATATATATATATATATGAGAGAGAGAGAGAGAGAGAGAGAGAATGAGCATGAGAGCGAGCAATTCCTTGGCCTGATGAAAACTTAGATTTCAAGGCAAGACACGAGTCTGTGGATACTGAAGGAGCCACAGGAGAAGCAAAGAGAAATCCGGACAAGAGCAAAGACTAAAGGAAGCTGAAGGCAGATGAACGTGTCCATGGCCAGACAGGAGTACACCTGCCAGCTTGAGAGCAGGCTGTCTAAAGCCACAGTGTTGGTTTCTTCAGAAACAATTCAAGGGGATCACTATTCCCCAGGCCAGGAAGCAGGGAAACTTTTGAGAGCGTAATGAAGAGAACTCTGTGGGTTAGTTTGCTTTCCAGAGGGCTTTGCACATTTTTAAACTTCAGTTTCTCACTGCGCTGAGCTCTGGGGCTACGGGGCTTGAGGGAGCCATATGGTTTGGGAGCCATAGCACAGAAGGACAGGACTCTGGACAATCCAGAAAAGTGCATGAGTACAGTGCTGCCATCCTGGACTCTGACTCGGTCTGTAACGTGAAATTATTCCAACAATGACATCCTGTCACACAGCTTGATTTTTCTTTAAAAAGCAGACCGCGTAACATGCACAGTGAACTGGAGGCAGAGGAACAGGGAAAGGAATGACATTAATGCCAGGCTCTGAGTGTTGTGGTGAGAAGGCTCACTGATATGACCTACCATTTGCCATTCCCATAGCTCACTATCTAGGGACAGCGGCCTCCAAAAGGCACAGATTACTCTGAGGCCCAGCTGGAGGAACAGAGCAGGCTCTGACAGGCCTTCAGGGAAGGAAAGGCTGCTGTAGCCAAGGACAGGTCCAGGTATATGTAGGGCAAGACTCCAAGCGTGCATATGTGTGTATACCCACCACTCACTTAGTGTTTCCCCACAGTGGGCCCTGGGAATGCAGAGAGGGATAAAGTTAGATCTTCTTCTGAGGAAGCACATGAAAGAAAGTTTGTCTTCTGGGAAGATACCACCCTTAGGCACATGGCTCTGCAAATAGATGTATCATTATGCAAATTAGAAGAAGAGTCTCAGAATCCAGCTATGGTATGGGGGAATACAGGTATCCTTGTGCACAGTGCAGCCTGCACAACTTCACATGGTGGTAGCGGGCTTTGAAACATATAAAGACATCCAGGTTGTGGTGCTTGCTATGCTATGAAACCCACTTGACTTCTCAGTGTCGGTTTTTCTTACATATGGGAGATTAGTTGATCATGGAATGCTTTAATAAATGCTGTTCTAGGTAAACATTTTATAACACGTCTTGTAATTACTTCTCTCTCTGTCTCTCTCTCACACACACAGCTTCCACCATTATCCCTGTCTATTCTCATGTCTGCTCCTTTGTTACCAAGAGACCCTTCACTCAAATTTTTAGGCAAGAGGTAGGTTTTCCATGGAAACAACTTGGAACCTAATTGTGTCCTTTGGGTGAAACCTTGCTTAGTTTCTGAAGAAAGAATTTTTTTAAAGAGGACATAGAAAATAAACAGTCAGGAAATGTTTGTCCCCAATTGCTTTATTGGAAAGCATTATTGGGCCAAATGAACCGAGCTGAACATTTGCATTAATTAAATTGACCATAAACCCAGCTTAATGTTTCATTTCACCTTTTTCCTGGCACGATGGCGCCTGAGTGTTTTGGAACTTAGATACACACCCGCTGGCAGAGACAGCTGAAAGATCAATGACAATCAATGTTTGTAATCAAAGAAGATTAAACTTGGTATTAATTAATGGAAATCTAGTGGTCAACACTGATTCAAGTCAGATTGGCCTAAGTCAGTGGTGCATTCTCAGAACTGGAAAAATTAAACAGTGGCCCCTTCTGGAAGGAAAATTTTTTGTTATTGTTGACTCAAACCCTGTGTTCATGGACACAGCTCTTGAAACAATGGAGAATCATCCTCAAGTATATCAGAAGTTAGGACGGTGCTTCTGGCTCCAGAGTTTGGAGCTGTGTTGAGAGCACTGACTTCTGGGTTCAAATCTCATGTCAGTCACTCACTAGCTGTATGACTCAAGCAAAGCTATTTAGCCTCTCTGACTCTCAGGCTTCTCGTTAGTGGTCATAGTTGCACATAAGTCAGAATTTGTTAAGCTCAGAAGTGGTAAAGACAGAAACTGACAAAGCAAAAGAGAGGACTTACAGGAGAGTTACTCGATCAGCTGCGTACTGGACCCCAGTCTTTTCAAACTGGAGGTCAGTTAAGCTTCTGGGCCAATATGTGTTGTTGAGCACAGTTCCATGAGTGGTTGAGTGTGCAAAGAGAATTGGAAAGATGCACACTGGTTGTCACAAGTGCTCTAGTAAACAAGGATTTGATGGTTACCATTCACCATGGGCTAGGCTAGCTATGTGGCCGCTCACAGCTGCTAGTTCATGAGCTCATTCACTCACTTGTCATGCACAGAAGTTGTGGACACAGGTGAGGAGATGGGCCCTTAGGCCCAGAGACATGTCGGGGCCTGTGCTTGAGTGCAGCTCCACTCCCATGCACCTGGCTCCAAAGCCTGGACTCAACCTACCTTGTTCTGGACTCAGTGTCCACGAGAGGAAAGGACCTAAGTAGTAGTTGGTGGTAGTCCATGTTGTCAGCCTCCTTTGTGGCAAAATGAGACAAGATCCGTGGCTGGTATATGCTTGAAATCTGCCTGTGAGGGCAGAATTCAAAAGCAGGAAACAAGCTAAGAAGGAAGAAGCATGTGTGACCCAGTGTCTCCCACTTCAGTGCTCCACACATCGGAGCAATAAAGAACATGTGCCCGCTCCTGTGAGGCCAGGGTGGATGTGCACAGGGCAGAGGCTGGGCATACAGGATGGAGGTGGGCCGACCCACGGGTCTGTTGACCTCTAACTGAAAACTGCCCCAGAGGGCGGAACATGTGAAGGACACCCAGCATTTCCAGGTGATTGCGCCAGCGCTTACACAGTGGCTGGATCATCAGTCTTTGAAAAACACATGTTTGCTGAGAGCGAAGTTGTGGACACTGTGCTACAGAACAGTTTGGTGGCTCTATCACCACTGACACTCTTTTGAACAGAGTGAGAAGATGTGCTTTGACCTGTAATTCTAGCAGGGGATAGCTCAGCATCACTGGACAGTCCTGCAACAAAATAATAATATTGTAATTTATTTTTTATTGATAACTTCCCTAATTATAGACAACAACCCATGTTAATTCCCTCCCTCTCCAACTTCCCCCTTTGAAACTCCACTCACCGTCATGCCCCTTTTCCCTCTTAATCAGTATCTATTTTATTTTGATGTTATCATCATTTCCTCCTATTATGATGGTCTTGTAGGTAGTGTCAGGAACTGTGAGGTCATGGATATCCAGGCCATTTTGTTTCTAGAGGAGCATGTTATAAGGGGTCCTACCATTCCTGTGGCTCTTACATTCTTTCCGCCACCTCTTCTGCAATGGACCCCGAGCCATGGAAGATGTGATAGAGATGTTTCAGTACTGAGCACTCCTCTGTCACTTCTTCTCAGCACCATGGTGCCTTCTGAGTCATCCCAAGGTCACTGCCATTTGAAAAGAGAAGCTTCTCTAACAAAAAGTGAGAGTAGCACTAATATATGGGTATGACCATTAAGAGAAGTACTTACTGGGCAGTTTGGTGAGCATAGTACATATATTTAGCCAGACACCAGCAGACATTACACCCCTAGGGCTCATGACTACTCCTGTCATAGGTTTTCTGTATCAGGGATGTATTGTTTCCCTTAGAGCGGGTTTCCAGTCCAATTAGAGAGCAGCTGGTTTCTCCTGTAACATACATGCCACTATTGCACCCGTTGGCTCATTTGGCCTGGCTGGCCAAATTTAAGGCTTGCAGTGTCCACTGTGGAGTATCTCCACTGGTGATTTCTCTCTCTCCAATTGAACTGCATGCAGTGTAGCTTTTTCCAGCTGCTCTACATGGAGGAGGTTTTCAACTCATCTCCAGCAGGATTTCTCAGTGACCTTGCAGCCTCAGTATTTAGCAATAAAGTCTTACCATCTATTCCTGGTGGTAAGCCAAGAGCCTCAGCAATAGCCTGTAATGTTTTGGGGGCATCAGGGACCTCTCTGGCCAACAATTCAACTCACTGGAAGGTATCCCCTCCCTGGCACTGAAAATTTTCTACTAAAAATCTATGGCTTCTTGTTCCATTGTCCAAAAAAGTAGGTTTCCATATGACTTATTCATACCCTCTTAGATTTTGATTAGCCCTCCCCTTTCCACCTTTCCTTTACTCAATCTCTTCCCCTGACCACACTTAGGCCTTTCCACCCCCATTAATCTGTTCTTCTACATACATACATACAAAAGCTTCCTATTAAGTCCCCTTTCTCTCCCTTTCTCTTCCCTTTATATCCCCTTTCTAGCTTACTGTCCTATGCTACTGAGTTTTATTCCTACTCACATAGAAGTCCAATAATTTGTACCTAGGATACGCATATGAAAGAGAACATGTGATGTTTGGCTTTCTGGGTTTGGTGAACCTCACTAAGCATTTAAGAGGAATTACTCCCCAGTGTGCTTAGGCCAGATAATACTTTGCAGCATCTCTAGGGAGTTCCTTTCTGAGGGGCAGAATAATCACTTTGCACTGCACTGGCTCACCACACAGTTGATGGTTCGGTTCATCATTGCCCCCAGTCACACCCATTTAGAGGGCCCTGCCCGCCATGATTATTTCTCCCTGGATCAATCAGAGGTGACCTCTTCTCACCAAGGTTTCAGATTCACCAGAGGGTAAAAGCCTGAATGCCAGCTGATGTCCAAACAGGGAAAGGTGAGTGACAGCTTATCCAATGGCTTTCTTATGCCTACCACCTTTCCAGGATAGTTATGTATTCCATCAAATGATGTCAGGAGCTATTCAGGTTGCTAAAACAAAATATCTCAGACTGGGTAATTTTTGCACCACAGAAATATAACTTGTAGTCCTGGAGTCTCTGAAGTCCAAGATCAAGGCCCAAGTGATACAATCTCTGATGAGGGTCATTCATCATTCAATGGGTCTTGCTTTCTGTCCTCACATGGTGGAAAAGGAAGATGACCCAACAAGTATTCTCAGATCTCTAATGCATGAGCATCCACCCTCATGATCGCACCGTCCTTCTAAGGGACTTCTCTTTTAAGCATCACCTTGGTAATTAGGTTTCAGCATACCAATTTTATAGGGATGTAAATATTCAGATGACAGCAAAATGTGAATTTGTTGTTTTGCACACAGAACTACCTGATGGGCTTGTCTAGTTCTAAAAGAAAGAAAGCCTGTGAAATTCAAACTCAGTGTTTATACATTACAGACAGAAATGTGCCTAGGTTCTCAGCTGAGACCAAATGTGTTTACTGAAATCAGCCAGCACAGCTTTCTAAAACAGAAGCGCACAGAGAAGACAACTCTGTGTTGCTTAAGCCCTTTCCTGTTCTCCTCAATCATGATAAGAACAGTGTTTACAGTGGCTACCAGGACTGTGTCCCAGTGTGAATGCCATCAACTTCCTGCCATTCTAGAATCACCAAGGTAGGCAGGAGGTATGCTGAGGAGCTGAGGCTGGTTAAAGGACAAACTTCCCTGTTTTTATTTTTTTCAGGCCTAGATTTCTGAAGGGCTATGGAATGAAGAAAGTGTAAGAAATTTCTGAACAAAATGATCTATGTCCAAATTCCAGCCCTTTCAATACACGATATATAAAAAAGCCACGAAGAATGTCCACCACTGATACATGGATAACTTTGGACAGAATAGAGTCCATTTGGAAAAGAGCATTACAGTGTACAGAATTAAATGGCCAATTAGTAAGATTATAGTAATTAGAATGACTAATTCAACTTCAACACAGTATTTTATATTTTCAAGTGTTAATTAGCAGATGGGGATAGCATAAATAAAATGTTTTTTTTTAAAAAAAAAAAAGAACTAGTGGTGTTCTTTTGAATCTTAACTTAGTTTTGCAAACCTTGAAGGAAGTAGCTCTTTTATACATTGTCTTTAGGTTTCAGAACACTGGGTCCTTCTTCGCTTACTCCATGATCGTCTGTGATGTTTTCAGATACAGCCAAAGGGGTACCTAAAATGAGGGAAGCATTCTTCATGTGCCAAGGAAAACTTCGTAAAAACATTACTTTACCTTAGAAATCATACTCACCAGCTTTTAATTATTGTGTGTTGGGAAATCCTCTCATTTCTTCCTTCTTAAAAATATTAATCATCCCTCATGTCATAAGATGCCTTTTTCAGTATTAAATTCAATTAATCTTTACAACAATATTATAGTTGAGAAAACCAAAGATTCCAAGATATGTGACCTCAGTATAATTTAAAATGTTCTATGCCTCATATGACTAGGAATGCTAACAATGAAGTGTACAGGAGACCTGTACAAACTGTCATGTGATTAAATGTGGTGTCATGTCTTTGCTGAGAGCTTAGCATGGGGTGGGTGTCTAAGGCATGGTGGTTTTTGATTGCCCTCTGTTCAACCCTGGTAAGGATGTCATTAAAAAAAAAAACTATAGAAACACTCCTTAAGGTAACTCATTGTGGTGGTTTGATTCAGGTGTCCCCCTTAAACTTAGGTGTTCTGAATGCTAGGTTCCCAGCTGATGGATATTTGGGAATTAATGCCTCATGGAGGGAGTGTATTGTTGGGGGTAGGCTTATGGGTGTTGTAGCCAGTTTCCCCTTGCCAGTGTTTGGCACACTCTCCTGTTGCTATTGTCTACCTTATGTTGGCCAGAGGGCGAAGTCTACCCTCTGCTCATGCAATTGTTTTCCCTGCCATCATGGAGTGTCCCCTCAAGTCTGTAAGCCCTAATAAACCCTTTTTTCCCCAAAAGCTGCTCTTGGTCAGGTGATTTCTGCCAGAAATGTAAACCTGACTGCAACACTCATCTATTCTATTGACTCCTGGTAGTGGAGGTCAGGGCATTGGACAGCCTTCAGTACATTGTAATGCTAAGATTGTCCCCCCAGAAGGTGAAGGTTCATTGTCATTGCTAACAAGGGCATCATCAACTTGTTGTGACTGTGGGGGGTCTGTCTTAACTCAAAAAGGAGATAGGAGTGAAAGAACCCACAAAACCTTAGAGGACATGTGATGGTTTGTGTCACCATCATCATCATCATCAGGTGACACAGGTTGAGCAAAACGTGTTGCTTATCTCTTCCCACCTCCAAGACAAGGTCCAGGAAGAGCCCACCTAGCACACTACAGCCTTAGAGGCATCTGCTGTGGAAGCCCTTAGTATGGGAGCATTAAGCTCAGTATCTCTTGGCCCCTCTCTCAGGCCCTGAATAGATGGGTCTGAATGAACTGTGTGCCCACTAAGGGAAATGTGTGTGCTTCAGAGCAAGAACACTCTGGCATTTCTTCTGCTGAGAGCCCAGGCAGAAATCTTAGGATGTTGGAGGCCAGAGCCCTCCCTGTTCCTGTGGGGGAAGCTGGGACAGCTCCCCAGATTCCACCATTTAGCTAATCTTGACAGTAATTGTTTGTAGAAATTATACCTATTAGGACTTCCTGCCAAGCACAAGCCAGCATTCAGATAGTAAGAGCAGCCAATACGTGATACTGAAACAGTTGTGATCATCTGTTCTGGAAACTTGGATGTTGAGGCATTGGGAGATCAGGCATATCCACCAGGGCATGCGATCTTCCAGGTTCTGCCATAGCACGTGGGGTGGGAAGGTTCTCAGAACTGCCATGCCTAACATATAGTGGGTGAGCACAGCTCTGTACTTCAGAGGCAATGGGTTGAATTGGGTTTGAAGAGAGGCACATCTATCAAGGGCTAAGGAGTCATGGATTCAAAGAGACAGACAAAAAATTCATGAAGAAGACAAGGTAAGGCTGGACAGATATGTCAGAATTTAAACTAGGAACTGGGGTAAATTCTAGGCACTTGCTTCTTTGTAGTGGCAACCTGTGTCTATTATGGAAGTAGGCCTGTCATGACCAAGCCCCCACCTTGCCCTTTCACAGGTAACTGAGGGTGTGTGTGTGTGTGTTCTCCTGTCATACTCTGTTGAAGTCACTGAGTCTCTTTAACTCTCTTTGGAGTCTTTATTTCAAGCACTACTTGCTTGCCTTATGAGCTGCCATCCTTCTGACTCTGTTTAGGAACATTGAGAACAGAACAGAAAAGGAACGTTCAGCCCATGCTACCATGTAATCTCTGGGTCTGCTTGGCCTTGATTTGGGTGAAACTAGTTCATTTGGGAGGTAACCCAGGAAGCTCGCATTCAGGGGTGGAGTACATGAACCTTATTGCCTGAGATGGCCTGTGGAGGGGGAGGGTTTCCAGAACTACCATAGGTAGCAGTATGGGGTTGGAGTGACCATTCAAGAGTGGTGCTACAGTGAAGATAAGATGGCTCCATCCCACTTGGGAATTCTGAGGTCTAATCTGGGTGACCAACTATCCCCTGGGCCCAGTCTGGCTTCACTGAGCACAGAAGGGAATCCATTTCCTTAGTCCCTCACAAAGTTCTGTGGTCAGTTGTTGGTGTCATGTATACAAAGGATGGACAAGTCGGAACGTTGACACCTGCCCCTCATTGGCTTCATGGGGTCTCTGAGAGCGGGCACTTCTGGGCTGCTTCTCATGAGCTGTTATGGCACTGGGAAAAGAAGAAAAGGAGACTTCAGACAGAAAAGCAGGGGTTTGCAAGCCTTTGGGGGAAGGTACAGTCAACATAGGAATGATCTCAGGACACTAGTGGATTTGAACTTGAGCCAACATGACATGGTAATGTGTTTTGTAAGCATCCCTGATTCCTTGGGCGCTCTGTATATGTCCCCAGAGCTCAAATAATGGGACAGCTTCCCCCAGTCACTGGATTTGTTCCCGTGAAGAGGCATGTCTGGGCCATGCTCTGTGTTTTCACCAACTGCCTGTCCTTTACCTGTGTAAATCTCTAGCTGCATCTGGTTCCGGATACATTCCTCTGAAAGGTTCTGCACACAAGCGTTACAGGGAGAGTCTATAGAAACCCATCCTAGATTTAGATAGTAAAAGCTCACCTTGAAAAATAACAAGGTTAAGGCTGAAGAATGTTCTATTCAGTGATACTGTAATTAAGAGAACTTTTCTGCATTGCATGCTGCATAATTGAATTATACCACCGATTAATTTTTTAAAATAATTATTTGTAGATTTGTTCCCCCTACTGGTACACTTTAAAATAATACACTTTGCCACTTAATAAAGCAGAGCGATTCTGAGGGAGACACGGTAGAGGAGATATTGTTTGCACTGGGTACTTCCATCATTACTATTGATTGCACAGCCTTATTATTCACCTCAAAGACACTGCAATTAATAGAAATGGAAATGAAGGAATATCCATGTTCTGTGAGGCTTTATTGAAAGAGGAAATAAACAACCCATGTAGACAAGTAATAACTCTCAGTTGGCCGTGACAGCTGTGCTTTCCCAGGAAGGATTAACATTTAGCCTCATCTTAACTAGGCAGCCTGGGCCCTCCCTGGCATGCCCCAGTGCAAGGCCAGCCTGGCTTGTCTGCAGCCTGCAGAGAAGGGCTGGGTACCGGAGCAAGTGGTCTGACAAGCCTATTCTTGAGCCTCCTCATGACTTAGTATTTAAGGCTAATGGCTCTAAATTGGATTAGAGTAAATCACAGATCCCTGGACAATTGGGGCCTAAATAATGAGATCTGCAGGGCAGCCCTCCCTGATGCTCCTGGTATTATTTTTCATTTCTTCACTATCTGCCTCCCGCTTCTGCTCTGCCCAGCCCTCCCACTACCACTTGCTTTTCTGCCCGAGTACGCTAGACTGCCAGTGACTCCACGTCCCTCCCTCCTGCTCCTCTGAGGCTGCTCGCTTGCCCGTGAAGCCCTTTCTCTCTTACTGCTTCCCAGACCAGTGGCCGCCACTCCTCAGGACTCAGCCTTCTATGTCTCCAGGCCTCCTCCAGTCTACTCCCCTACAGCTCAGCACACATCCCTGTGCTCCCAACAGACCATGCACTGGACAGAGAGGCCTGCCGCTCTTTATACATGGCTCTGGGATCCTGTGAGGAGGGTGGCATGGAGTGGTGTCAGAAGTCATCTGGTGGCCCGTGTAGACTGAAACAAACTTTCTCCTACACATTCACAGTGGCATTTTTACCAGTGTCCCAACGGTAATTTTTGTTATCGCTATTGTTAATTGGGGCGTAATTTATATACAGTGAGAGCTCTAATCCT
This sequence comes from Dipus sagitta, assembly GCA_036346955.1. Taxonomy (NCBI): domain Eukaryota; kingdom Metazoa; phylum Chordata; class Mammalia; order Rodentia; family Dipodidae; genus Dipus; species Dipus sagitta. The sequence goes on from CM070786.1 coordinate 32,266,055, forward strand.
ACAGGTGCAGGGGGAAATGTTTTTACACATGCAAATGGGATGTAGCTATTATGCAGGTAGAATTGTAGAACATTCCCTGCACCACAGAGAGCTCCTCTTGCTCCAGGTAGACCTGCTGCCCATCCCCAGCACCCCAGGACTCATTCCCCTGACTCCCCTCACCATGGAACAGCTTTGACTATAACGTGAGCCGGCATGCTCACGTTTACCTTCTGACTGTCCCTCAGCGCTGTGTGAGCCTCAAAATTCCCATGGGGCTGTGTGTGCTCAAGGCTCTTCTGTGGCCTTCCATATTCCTCTGTACCCCCATTTCCCCATTCAGAGGGAGCTCTTGCTGAGGGAAAGTCCGGGGCTGCAGGCAGACCTCTCCATGGTTAGCTGCAGACGTCACTGCAGAGCCAGGGGAGTTGGGCAATGGTCAGGTCAGGTCAGTGCCCAGGGCTGTGCTGGAAACCCGCCTCAGGCTTGTGCATGGAAGCTGAGGCAGGCTTTTGTTCCATGAAGAAAGGCAGCCCTAGGTGCACTTCTGGGAGGTTCGACATGAGCCTGGATTTAAATAGAGGAGGAGAGCTGGGGGTGGTGGGGTAGCCAGACCAGACCATGGATATCTGGAGATCTCTCACTTGCTCTGCCAAACCGCTGCTCTGATAGGACCCACCTTCCTGATCACTGCACTGTCTGTCAGTCTGCCTCTGCATGTCCCATGAGGGAGAAATGAGGAAACTGGGTGGCATCTGTTTCACTGCAGTGGATGAGAGTTCCTCCAGGTCAGTGTTGCTGTTGCCTGTCAGATGCCTGTTGCAGGTATGAGCTCAGGATAGTCACTGCCAGGTAAACAAAGGAAGCCATTACCCTTCCCTTCTTCAAAGTATCTCATCCTGCGGTGGGGATTTGCACCCATCAACACTCTCTTGGTCTGCCCCAGGGGCCCAAGGCCTTGCAGGAGCACAGCGGGACATCACATGGCAGCCATGCAAGCCCTGGCTTGCTCTACTCTCTGGTCCCTTTGCTCCTAAGCCAAGAGCCATGCTTCCATACACCAGTATGCCTGCAGGCCAGCCCATAGGCCAGGACAGATAAGAGAAATTCAAACTGAAATATTCATATTCTCTCTGCAATAAAGGGATGTTTTAGGCAAAGAAGAAGAAATGTTCAAAGTAGGTTACATTCTGAAATCCCAAAGTCTTACATAAAGATAAGTGTGCAAAAAGAAATAAACATGACCATTTCAATCTCCGTGTTCTCCCCCCCTCCACTGCCCCACAGGCAGGATGCTGACTCTGTCATTTTGAGTCCTGAGTCTCTTTGTGCAAAATCATGGTAATGAGGAAGTAGGAAAACCGAGGGGAAGAAAGTCTGGCTGGGTTTATTTGCATGAGAAAGGCACAGAATTACTGGTGGAAGAGAGTAGAAGATATCCAGAAGGTACAGGATAGGGGAAAGCATGAGAAGATGAGGGCCAGTTGGAAGAGAATTTTTAAGTTAGAAGAGAGAAGTAATTGGAAGCAGCTGCCTGGTCTATGAGGCACTGAGAGAGAGAGAGAGAGAGAACGAAGGGAACACTCGGTGTGCATTACGGATGAGTCCTCCTTGGACAGATTTTGAATGACTTCAGCAAGACTTGGATTCTGCTCAGATGTTTGGAGTGTAGAACTGGAGCTTCTTCGCTGTGTAATGGTGGGAGGTGACATGGGCCTGGTTGGTTTATGTAGAGAACACGTGCAGTTATTCACTGGCCATGTAGTAGATAGGGCACTGGGGTGGGAGAGGCAGGGCTGCTTTAGGAGACCTTGAGGATTTGTGCAAGTGGCCAGTTAATCTGTGAGGAGTGAAAGAGGACTTTGATATACTGACCGTGATCTGGGCTGTCAAGTAACTTCCATCCAGAAGCCAATTCTGCTTAATTGGTGTGGTGGCTTGATTCAGCTGTCCTGCATAAACTTGGGTGTTCTGAATGCTAGGTTCCTAGCTGATGGAGATTTGGGAATTAACACCTCTTGGAGGCAGGGTATTGTTGGGGCGGGCTTATGGGTGTTGTAACTTCCTCTTGTCAGTGTTTGGCACACTCTCCTGCTATTGTTGCCCATCTCTTGTTGGCCAGGTGGTGATGTCCACTCTCTGCTCATACCATCGTTTCCTGCCATCATGGAGCTTCTGCTCAAGTCTATAAGCCAAAGTAACCCTTCCCCACAAGCTGCTCTTGGTTGGTGTTTTCTGTCAGCAATACAAACCAGACTGCAACAGTGAAGCTGGTACCGAAAAGTGATGTCATTGCTTCTTGAAACCTGACCGTGGCTTTGGCCTTTTGGAACTGATTTGCACGAGGAATGTGGAAGGATTTAAAACCTTGGCCTAACAGATGCCTTGCAGTGCTGTAACTATAGCTTGATGGACTATTCTGGTCAGAAATGAAAGACCTGAATGCAGTTAGAACTAAGGACTGGGAAGTTTGGCTTATGAGGGTGAGAAAAAGCTTTGCCTGGACTGGTTTAGAAGCAGTTTTTGTGAGGTTTGCTGTTATACCCATGTCCTGAGAACTTGTACAGGGTTGCATTGTGTAGAAATGGACTGGTGTGAGCAGAGAGATATGGCACAGAAAGAAAAAAAGAAAGAAATCTTTGGGCCCAAAACTGCTACCTGCTCAGCTGCAATTATATGAGAGATTACAACCTTTAAGATTGGGTCAGCTGACCTGCACTGAGGCAACAGGAAGAATTTAGACTCTTTTGAAGGGGCTGAATGCTGAAGGAGTGTCCTGTTCTTCAAAGTCTGCTTTATTCTGCCCCTCCCCCAGATTAATGAATTGGCACCCCTGCTTGGTATTATACAGTATAAGAGATGCCAGGGAAAAGAGGGTCATTGAATTTGCAACATAGTCCTGTGTTTTGGAAATGGCAATGGGTAGTATGAAGCAGGTTTGTTGGATTGCATACGTGGAGACCTGACGGAGCTGTGAGGATGGACCGTGGGTTGCAGTGGAGACCCAATGGAGATCCCAGTACCACAAGTCTGCTGCTAAGGGGAGCTGCCAGCCCCAGATGAAGTTTTCTAGGACCGTGAGTAGCCTAGCTGGAGGGACAGAATTGAAGCTCCAGAGCTTGTTTCTGGTTAGAATTATCAGACTTGGAGACTTGTCACTGACTGGAGTTGTTGGACTTGGAGCTAGAGAGCTTGGTGTCTGCCCTGTTTACATCTTGTATTGGTTGAATATTTCTTTGCTATGCTCAATGCCATATTTAGCACTGTGAATGTTTATTCTATGCCAATATGGGATTTTTGAGGGTTTTTTTGGCATTATGTCTCAGCTAAAAGATCTTGGACTATGGGAATGTTTAAACATCATTAGGATTGGTAAAAACTATGGGGCCTTTTAAAGCTGATAAAACTATGGGGACTTAATGCATTGCATTTTACATCGTGGATGGTTATCAGTTTATGTAGGCCAGGGACAGAGTGTGGTATTTGATCAGGCGTCCCCCATAAACTTAGGTGTTCTGAATTCTAAGTTCCCAGCTGTTGAAGATTTGAGAATTAACATCTCCTGGAAGTAGCATATTACTGAGGGTGGGCTTATGGGCACTATAGCCAGTTTCCCCTTGTCAGTGTTTGGCACACTCTCCTGCTTTTGTCAGTCTGATATTGGCCAGGAAGTGATGTCCACCCTCTGCTCATGTGATTGTTTTCTTCTCCCATCATGGAGCTTCCTCTTGAGTCTGTAACAAAAATAAGCCTTTTTTTTTTTTTTTCTCACAAGCTGCTTTTGGTCAGTGTTTTCTGCCAGTAATGTGAACCTGACTGCAACAGTTGGTCCAGTCTTCCAGGTTAAGATTTGGAGAAGGACCCAGAATCCATAAGAAAGAATAGGATGATGGGCATTATTAGCAATGTCTGTCCTGGATGACACTGAACGTCATGATGAGCAGGCTTGAGGTTCTTCCAAGGGCTCATTCAAGCCTTTTATTCTTGTTATATGCATGAGTCATGTGTGGGACACATGACTCACATGGATAGTGCCATTGTGCCGTCTGAGACTTTACAATCTCACTCATCAAGCATAGGAATACAACACTCAGAGACTTGGTATTTTGATAAGTACCTGCGTAGTGCCACCAATGTGGTAGATGCCAGGGAAGGTACCAGGAAGGAGAACACTCTCGCCCTCAGTGAGCTCATGCACTTGGAGGAGCCTGCAAAAGGGAGAACAGTCAAAGCCAGGGAGAAGCACACAGTACGCTCAACCTGTTCCCATCAGCCCCGAAGCACACAGTGCCAGAAGCTGTGGCTGACTGCCTGACGTGGGATGGAGCAGGACACTGAGTCCTGCAGCTAACTTTATTTGACCTGTTTCTCCTAATGCAGAAACCCATGTGGGAGAGGAACACTTCTCGTGACCTCATTGCCCACACCTGGGAGATGCGCCCAGGTTCTCATGCCCATGCCCAGCCTGTTGACTGAGATTTAACTCACTTTGGTCAGGATGGGCTGAACATGGCAAAAGCCCAGTGCCCTCAGAAATTTCTCTGACACACAGAGAAGGGTGACCTGTACACTGTAAGGTCTTTGACTTTAAAAGCCTGGCAATCTATTCCTTAAACCACAGTGATTAGAATGAGCACGTTTGCTACTAGAGTGGGGGGGGGGGTGGAGAGTTCTAGAGGAAGCTGCTCCGACACTATTAGAAATGGAGCTATCAAAGATGACTCAAGAGGAGCCCGCACAAAGAAGACATGAAATCCATAAAAGTCCAGCCTTAGGGGTGCTTCCAGGCCTTCTCAAAAGCCAATCCTCTAGGCATGAGCTGCCGTATCACATTAGATAACTGATCCAAAGTGGACCAGCATGTGGATCATGGACATTTTGTGGAAGAGTTGGGCATTGGCCATGTTAATCTCTAAGAGATGAAACTTTGGAGTAGGGAAGTATAGTAGGAAAGTAGGATTATTTGTGGCACTAGGAATACTATCCAGAAACGTGTGTCTATGTGTGTGTATGTGTGTGTGTGTCTGTGTGTGTGTGTGTGTATTTGCACATAGGTAAGTAGGGTAGATAAACACCTCCCATCACACTGCTTCCTTGACAGTTGGCTCAGTCCACTAGCTGGCTCTGAATAGTTCATCCACATAACACAGCATGGCTCCTGCACTTCCTCTTTGCCTCTTGGGACATAATTGAGTGAAGACACAGCTCAAAGAAGCCTCCATGCCACGTGACACAGGTACAGACAGGTGGCACATTGGCCACAGTGAACCTGAAGGGATTGGGAATAATTGTAGAGGGCACATACAATGCCCATAGAACCAGGCCCACCCTGGCCCTACAGACTTGTAGCAGCTTGTGAGCAGAAAGGCCTCAGTGGGGCAGCACATCTCTTTCTCCAACAAACTAGAAGTCAGAGCTTTCTGTGAAATCTCCCAAGTGATACTGGCAACTAATTCAAACACTCAAAGCACTCTAAAAGCCAAAGAAATTTTTGGTGGCTTCTTTTTGGGTGGAAGGTAGTGGTAAGGATACATTCCTCTCCTTACCCTTGTGGCTCATGTGTGATCTTCATTGAAAGGTGGTATAATCCTATGACCATCAAGGATACCAACATACAGTAAGGCATGATGACCTGGCTCCAGTGGTCAGAGTAATTGACTTTCACTGGGCTGGAATACAGTGACCTACAGCTCACCTTTCTCTGTATGTCTCAGGACTTTCTGAAACTATCAGGCTTTTGATATGTTCATCCCATCCTCTTCAAACTGAATAAGCTCGCCATTGTGAAAGTCTTCAAGCTCTTATTTACAGAGGAAGTCAGATGATAACCCCACAAAATGGCTGCAGAGCTGGGGATGGGGAGCACCCCCAAATTACACCTTCCAGAGCTCCTCATTCCTGTTGTAAGCACAGGCTTACCCTTTAGGCCTTTTTCTTTTTAAAATGATTTTTACTTATTTATTTATTTACAAGCAAAGCTAAACAGAGAGAGAGAGAGAGAATAGGTGCATCAGGGCCTCCTGCCACTGTAAATGAACTCCAGATGCATGTGCCACTTTGTGCATCTGGCTTTACGTGGGCACTGGGGAATCGAACCAGTTAGGCTTTGCAGGCAAGTGCCTTAACCACTGAGGCATCTCTTCAGTGTTTTAGTCCTTTTTCTAGAGAAATATTTTGTGGTTTAGAAGGCTCTAAATACTTACTCAGCAAACCTTGTTTGCCTGTCATTCGGTTTAAGAAAACATCAGGGGAAGCCTAGGCACCTGGGATACATAAATCAACTGGAATCTGAGGCTCGCTATTTGTATGCACCCTGCTCTCTCTGAGAAGCAGTCTCTCTATTTATTAGGTTGCACACCCATATGCACAGATATTGGCACACCTGTGTAGACACACCTGTGCACATTCAGGCGTATGAACACAGAACAGGTAAGCGATGTTTCACTTTTAGCCCTGGATGTGGCTAAGCTTCCCAAAAGAGTCTGGGGTCTAGTCTGCTCCAATCCTCAGCAGGTTATGGAGAAGGATGCAGACTTTAAGGGGTTTAGATCATGCTAACACGGCCAGAATCATGGCCTCGCCCTCCTCCTCCTGACCCTGGGCCTCAGACTGTGGCTCCTGCCTGCTCAGGGTTGTTCATTTATAGACAAAGATAGATGAGTCCACAGAGAAGTGCCTTCCTCCTCAGACTGAAAATATCCAGCCTCGGTTGGAATTTGTTTTTCCAATTTATTTAATGCACTCTTCCCCTCCCCCACCCCTCTTCCCTTTAGCTTCTCCCATGAATTGATAATGCTCCCTGCCCAGCCAGTGGCCTGGATTGCTCCTCCCTGTAAAGGCTAGGGCTACGAGCAGGGAGGGTGGCATTTTGGTTATGACTTGTTTAGGAAATTGATATTGGCATTTTCTGCATGATTTGCCTTTCTTCCACAAGTTCCTTTGCCCTAATTCTCACTAGAAGCGCCAGCGGTAGAAGAGACGGCAGCTAATTAAACATTGGAAGCTGCTAAACTTCACCTTGAGCTGCTACTCGGTGCTTTTGGCAGAAATTGGTGCAATTATTGATCAAATAAAATTGTCATCCAAAAGAGGAGCTGTTTTTTTTTTTTAAAGAAAAAGTAGAGCGGTTTATTATGAAAATAGACCTCAAAGATGAAGCCATGACATCTGAAAACCAGGTAAGGGTTTTGATTTAATTGAAAGACTAAATTGGCTTCTCATTTATTGCTACGCTGAAACACGTGGTACTAGGTCCCTGTCCCCAATATTTACTTGTGGAATTGGATTGAAAAGACAGCAAAGTACCATCACCTTTACCTTTTTCTTAAGATAATACAGCCAACTGCAGAACTGTCACCACCACCCCCCCAAATAAGATACAGATGGAGTCCTACATGAAGTGTAAAAAACTCACACTGTTCGCAAAGGACAGGAATGGTGGTGCTGGAGTTGTCAAGTCTGGGCTGTTGTTGCCTTTGTGGATTTCCTAGCTTCAGAACCACTCCATCAAGGATGTGCCTGGCTTCTGTGCCTATTTTTGGTGGTGAGACCAGCTCCAGGAGCACTAATCCTCTCTCAAAGTCAGTGCAAACTCCCGACAGAAGTTGCACTTCCCAAGGCCTTTTTTTCTCCATAACCTTCAGGTTCCACTTCACCATGCAAAGCCTCCAGTCAACAGCCTACGTTTGCTGTGCTGGCAGCCGCCTGCACACCCTGACCTGCTCCTTCTGAAGCCAGAGGCTGGGCGGGTTGGCAGAGTTAGGACCCATAACAGGGGCTGAGGGCCAGGGTCCTGCCACCCCCCACCACACTACCCACTATGACCCCAGGAAAGTTAGCTTGAGAGAAAGCTTCCAGGGGGTATTATTCTAAAAACCAAGGTGGGAGATCGGCTGGAATATAATAGAGGAGGGGAAGCCTGTGGTCACCCACTACAGAGAAATGGGAGTCATTTACCTGGCCTCTTTTATAAGGAGCTTTGTAGAACAAAGCCCTTGAGTAGATTTTGGATTTTGTTCCCAGGAATGTCCTCTACCCTGCCTAATATTGCACCCTCTAGTCATATTTTGACTAGTGTGTCCTTGAAATTTGCCTCCTGAACTTCTTTTCTTTCTAATCAATCTGAATTCTATAGTTAGTCACGTGTGACTGTTGTTTACAACACAAATGGGAATGGACTTTCAAGCCGTCTACTGGTACGAAAGGGCTTCAGTATGCACTGTCTCAAGTTCCTGTTGCTCCCGGTACGTTAGGTCCTCGTAATCGCAATCACTCTGCATGGGTGCACGTGGTTCCTGCACACGCCCAGTGCTGTGTCACAGAAGCAGGAGACAGAGACGCTGGGAAGCGGGTCCTGGATGGGAGCAGGGAGGAGGTGGGTGGGCCTTAGCACCAGTGATGGACAGGCGTTGGAATCACGGCAGGTGGGAGGCACTGTTCCGGATCATAGAGGCTGAGGTGACTGGGGTGAAGAATCGGGCTGCGCAAAGATGGAGAAAGGCTGTCAAAGTCCACAAAGCCCGGCTGAGGAGTGGGTATCGTGTGTCAGGCCGGAGTATGATAGTGAGCAAAGGTTTCTGAAACTTGGGGGATGTTCCATGATTTATTAAAGGATTCCCAACTTTTAAAAGTTGTAGATAATAAAGTATTACTCAGCAACACAAAGCAGTCAACAACCAGGACATAACAGTACGGGGGAAATCTCAACATCAGTTTGCTGAGTGAAAGAAATCAGAATATTAAATACTAAAGTCATCCTGTATAATTCCATTTATATAAAAGTCTAGAACCTGAAGCACAGAAAATAGAAAGCAGATAAGTTGCTTCCTGAGGTGGGGGTGGAGGGAAGAGCAGACTGCTAAGGGAAAGAAGGAGGCTTGTTTTCCCCACCAACCTTCTTTCCTTCCTTCCTTCTTCCATTTTTCTTTCCTTTCTTCTTCCCTATATCCCCCTTTCATTCTCTGTTTCCATTCTTCACATTTGTCCTTATTTTTTTAAGACAGGGTCTTGCTATGTAGTAAGCAACCCAGCCTGGCCTTGAACTTACAATCCTCCTGACTCAGCCTTCAGAGTAGCTGGCATTATAGGCATGTGCCACCACACCTAGCTATGAACAAGATTTGGGGGTGAGAGAAATGCTCTCTGTGATGATTTCACAGCATATGCACCTGTCAACACTGGCCTTAATGTGCATTTCAAATGTGTGCTGCTCCTTATAGTTTAATTATATCTTACTAAGGTTTGAAAGACTTTTAAGCTAAATAAAAGGATCCTACAACAATAGCAGAAGTTAATAAAATGTAGTTTATGTTCCCAAGAGAATATGTATCTTCCTCTCAAAAGCTGTAATGACAAAGGTGTTAAATTCCATTCCACAGATGCTCAGTGGAGGCTCAGAGATCTTCACCGACTTACTCAGGCCCACAGAGCGTGTGAGCGCTGGGCAGAGCCCGAATTCAAACTGCTGCCTACACCATCATGCAGCTTACACTGTCCCTGCCTCTCACACTCCACCCTGAGTGCAAGCATGACATGCTGCTCAGAGGGGAGAGACAAATCAGAACGGTAAACAACATACACAAGACTCCGTTTCTCATCTCTCAGGATGGGATTTAATTGGGGGAGAAGTCTGCATTGTGATGGAAGAGATGGAAGGAGATGTCTCACCCACCCTCAGGCATCTGCTGGGATCAGTGCAGTGAGCTACTGTCTTGGATGTCCCTGTCATCCCCAGTCCATGGCAATAAGAGGTGCTGCTTGATCATAACAACTCCCCAGGATGTCTTCAGCAGCTGTCATACCCCACCGCAATCACTGCACATGGTGCCCTGGCTCTTTTGGAGTGCTGACTGACTTTTAGTAGCACTGACTGACAGCAGGGATATCTGCTGAGACCGTGAGTCCCCCGAGGATTTTAGCAGAGTTCAGACTCCCAAGTGGCAGGCATGATTTCTGAGGTTCCTCCGTTGGCCTCAGGATGTGCTGATTGATAGTTTGGATGTTTTGTCTCACCACACCCCCAGTTAGTATCCCCTGCTCCCCCCCAACACCTCTGACTATTTCTTATGATGCTATGCTCTCTGCTGAGGATAGACTCTTTATATGAAAATGACGGTGAGCCAGGCTTGGACACTAATGTTTTACTCTATAATGTGGAAAATCTGGCTGGTTTGGAGCAACCTGGGGCACTCACTACAGCCCACCTCCAGTGACATAGTTTCTTCATATCCAGTTACCAGAGTGCTGCTTGGGCCGTTCTGCTGGGCCACCTTCCCAGATGCCCAGTGCCCTGCTTCTCCTCACCTGGCTATGCTACTGAGCTCTACTGTTGCCCTGTCCACAACCTTTGGGGTTGCCACAGCTGCTCCCTAAGGTGAAGACAAGATCCCACAAACTTCAGTAGTTCAGTAACGCTGGGATAACCTCACTGTGCACCACACATGATTCCAAGTGCTTTTGTCTCTACTGGCTCCTTTACCCTTCAAAACCCTCTAAGATCTGCTGTGTGATTAGCCCATTATATACATTAAGTAGATGGAGAAATGGGCACAAAGCATTTCACTTGTGGAACATTACACTTCTAGAGAGTACAGTACCTAGCCAGCCTGTTCAGAGCTTGATGTCATAGTTTTCTTTTTAAATATTTATTTGTTTATTTATTTGTAAGCAGAGAGAGAGAGAGAGAGAAAGATGGGCTGGAGGGATGGCTTAGCAGTTAAAATGCTTGCCTGCAAAACCTAAGGACTCATGTTCAACTGTACAGGTCTCATGTAAGCCAGATGCACAGTGACACAAGGTCACACATGTGCACAAGGGGGCGCATGTGTCTGGAGTTTGACTGCAGTGGCTGGAGGCCCTGGTGTGCCATCTCTCTTTCTCTCTCTCTCTCTCTGTCTTTCACTCTTACTCCATCACATAAAAAAAGGCCAGTCTCTTGGGCAGGTCTCAAGAGAGAGAGAGAGGGAGAAAGAAAGGAAGGAAGGAAGGAAGGAAGGAAGGAAGGAAGGAAGGAAGGAAGGAAGGAAGGAAGGAAGGAAAGAAAGAAAGAAGAGAGAATGTACATGCCAGGGCCTGTAGCTTCTGCAAATGAACTCCAGAGGCAAATGACATTTTGTGCATCTTGCTTCACATGGATACGGGTCAAATGAAGTTTGGTAGGCTTTGTAGGCAAGTGTTTTACTGCTGAACCATCTCTCCAGCCCGACGTCAGTTTTTGTTTTGTTTTGTTTTGTTTTTGGTCTTGTTTCGTTTTGTTTGACCTCCTTGTAGGTGTAATTTCAGAAATGGGCTTTTTTGGTACTTATGCTATGCCATATCCATAAGCTACTGGCCTGAAACCGAGGCTTAAGGCACAGTACACCCAGCAGCCACGGTAAAATTCTGTAACCCAATCCCATCCTTGGCACAATGCCAATGGCCTGTTTTCCTGGTTCACGTCCATATATGACTCCCCCTCATCTTCAGAATCAAGGCCAAGCACTTTAACAAACCTTCACACCCTTCTTTAACATTGAGTGGCTGAGATAGCCTGGGTGAACTAATATTTGTTGAATAAATGAAGGCAGAAATAAATGTTTGCATACATTCAAATTTCCATCTGGAAGAGACACAAAGATGAGAAATTCTGACTTAAAAAATCATATCACTGCCAACTTGATAATGAACTAAAATATAGGTTATCAAATATAACCCTGTCAACAGACTTACAGACATATTTCTTAAATATTAGACAAAGTTTAAAGACACAAAATGTAAGATTTTATCAAAATTCTCATGCATGTTAGATGATCGCAATTTTTCATATTGAGTCAGGTGAAATTGTGTTTGCCAATTAGAAATGTCTTGTGAGGCATGTGAAATTGTCTCAAAAGTCTTCTTTGACCAGTCTACTAGATGCTGAACAGCTAAATTTTTAAGGTTTTCGAAATAGACTTAATGTAAAAGGTAGAGAACTCAGGATTGAAAGTCCCTTTAGTGCTCTAATTTGCTAGTCGGCATGGGAAGAAAAGATCTTCGTTATCTCTTTGCATTTTAAAAACTATACATTCTGGAATTGTCTTGGAATGTCCATTTTAATGAGGCCCTTGAGCCCGTTTTAGAATGTGGCTGAGTTCGTTTTGCAGTCACTTAAGAAACAGCTTCCACGAGTCAGCCCTGGAGCCTCTGCTGCCAAGGGAGTGCCAGAGGCCAGGAAGAGAACAAAGCCGGTCTTCAGGGTGCTTCCCATCTACTGACAGCAGCCATGGGAGGGGAGGAGCCTGAAAGTTGGTCCAGAGTTAAAAAACAACAACAACAAAACAAAAACAAAAAAAAAAAACAAGGCTTCCTTTATGTGGAGTGTGGAAAACTGGTTCAAGCCATTTGAACAAGGTAGCTTTTGTGATGGGGGTGAGGGACAGAGAAAGAATTCTGTAGAAGAAGAAAGAGAAGAGGTGAGGAAGAAGGGGATATTCCTTATGTGTTCTGAGAAGTTTGTACCTGTTGAGGAAATGTGCGCACGCGCACACACACACACACACACACACAATACTAAGACAAGTGTCTCACAGGGGAGGCTTATCTCTGGTTGGGATCCTTCAGAGTTCTGGTCCACCTTCCTCTTTGGAGTGTGGAAGGGACAGCCCAAAGTGTGAGCAAGCAACTGATCCACACTTCCTCCTCAGCCCTCAAAACTTACTGTTGGCCTTTAGCTGGTGACCCCATCCCATAGCATTCCAGAAGCGTCACCCTCATCTTCCCTGGAAGGAGGCTCCCAGTGCCTTCTCTGCGGTTGCTTCACCTGACCAGACAGGATACCCTCAGTTTCTGCCCCTCTCCACTGTATATTCCCATCTCCTCGTCAACAAAGTGATAAAGCCCATGAATGTTAAAAGCCTGTGTTTTTCAACTTACCTTCAGCTACATCCGAAGTCTCTACCATCCTTCACAATAAAACATCACTCCCCTCTCTCTGCACCTCAATTTCCTTATCTTCAAAAATCAGCTAATATTGTTAATAGCCTCATGGAGCTGTAGAGCAGTTAAATCACTGGGCCCATGTGAAGCATATGGAAAGGGCCTACTGAGCTTTCCCTGTGTGTGAGCCGTTACTCATCTCCAACAAGTCTCCTAGTCCCTGGCTCCTCCCCACACTGCTCCCCACTCCCCCTCCACCTGTTGTCCCTTTCTAACATGTAGCTGAAAATGCTTTAGTCAAGTCAATGCTGAATGAATGAACCTGAATCAGATGAATGTTTCCCCTTCCACGCCCTGCTGGGCCTCTCTCAGCACTCAGTGGTGCTGTGCCCATTCCTCTCTGGAGCACTTTTCTTTCTTATAGTCCAGGGTGCCGTTACCTCTTTGGATTTCCGTCTTGGTCACCTTTGCTATGCTTTTCTTCCACCACAGACACATACTGGAGAGTCTTGTGCACTCATCTCACCTTTCTCTCAAAATATTCCTTTACCCTATGGACAACTTCTACCCTGTCCAGACCAGACTTTCTGTGGACTCCTGGCCTACATATGCCCCTGCCCACTTGGCATCTTTATGGCACTGCCTCCCCAGCACCTTGGGCACAATGTCAACAGTAGAGCTTATCTCCTTCTCCCATCTCAAATGGATCTCCCTCAATCTTTCCCACCTAAAAAGACGAGATTCCAGCCATCCCAACTCACAAGCATTCATGATTCCTTCCTGCCTGTCCACACCACAGTGAAAATCTTACAAGTTTCAACTTCTGAGTGTAACTCAACTTGGCTAACCATCACCATCCCATCTCCCTGTCTTGTCCTCTCCCACCTGGAGGGCCTCTGGAATCCTCCTGGGTTGTTTTTGTTTGTTTTATGTGTTATGTTTAATATGTTTATTTTTTGTTTTGTCACGGTGGGATAGAACCTAAGGCTTCATACATGCTAGACAATCACTCCACCACTGAACAAAACTCCCAAGCATCGTGAGCCACCTAACTGTCCTCTTTGCTCCCATCTTACTACCCCTAGCTGCATTCTCCACTCAAAGATGAAGGATCTTTCTAAAGCAAAATAAATAAATAAATGATCATATTTCTCCCCTGTTTAATTTAATTCAAAGACTCTCCAATGTCTTAGTGGTAAGAAACATTAACTCCCTCCACAGCCTCACTAGTGCCCTCCCATGGTCTCTCAGGGACCTGCCTCCCAAGGTCTTCCCTCACCATTCTTTTTTGTAAAATTTTTTTGTTCATTTTTATTTATTTATTTGAGAGTGACAGAGAGAGAGGGGCAGATAGAGACAGAGAGAGAATTCCCCTCACCATTCTTGCTCATAACATTCACACTGTCTGGTCTCTGTCTAGCGCTGCAGTAGGCTGGGCCATCACATGCATTGCTCCCCTCCTGAGTGCTCATGTCTTCTCCCTAAGTATCTCCACTATACTTGGGTCTTCTTGGTTCACATCATTAATTATGTCAGTGGTATTCATTTCTTTTCTGTATGCCCCACTGAAGCAGAGTCCCCTGTGCATGCTCTGAAAACCACTGTGTCTTCACACACATGCATGCACACACACACGTATGTGTATATATGTGTAAGCATATATAATATCTATTGCTAGAAGTGCATTAATTCCTCATCTGATGCACAAATTAATACCCTCCCCAGAACCTGCAGATTCACCTCTAGTCATCCAAAATTTCTTGTGCCCATTGGAATCACTGCATAGACAAGAGGATCATGCAGGATGTGGAATCAAAATGTAAATGTGAATCTACCTTCCTATCTTTATTAGTCATGTGACAGTAAGCAAGTTACCTGCTTTCAGGCCCAGTTCTGTCATTTGCTAAATGAGAGTGTGAACGATGAAATATCCCTCACAGGGTTGCTGGGAGAACTGCACAAGATAATATGGGTGTCTCTCTGTGCTTTAAAAATTACAGGGAATGTTCCAAATGGTAGTTACTGAAGCAACTCTGCTTTCAACTTTGGGCACCTACTGGAAAATTTAGTTGTCTACAAAACACAGTGGGCCTGAGCTCTGGTTTGTGGTTGGCCTGGAGTCATCTATGTCCTCAATGTCCAGGCAGTTAGAAAGCTGTCCCCCTGGGCTTTGAGTAGGCATGATGTAAAAGCTATCAGAGCACAGAATCAAAATGGCATGTTGATAGGTGAGCCCAACAAAGAGACTTGGAACCATGCTTGATTTCTCTTCCCTCTTTCCCTCTTTTTTTCTTAACAACAGCACCCCAGTGTGTTTGTATAAACTGAGTCTACAGGGATAGAAAATAATTAGGATTTCCTGGAGCAAATGGGCTGTGAAGAGATACTTAAAGATGGTTCATTGGGTTGATAAATAGACAAATCCTTGGTGATGGGTAGTGAAGACAGAGGAGAGAGGGTGACAATCCCTAGGCAGTGGGGAGAGACTACTCCTCAGTAGGCCCTTCCACCTGCCTGTGGCCATGAGAAGCTAGTTTTGCATCAAGGAACCTGTCTTCTGCATGAAGTCCTTATGAATACTTACCTCTGGACGTGTCAAGAGAAGCCTGAAGCTGGGCTGAGTTGTCCTAAGATGATGAGGACCTGAGGTAGTGGTACGAAGGATGACATTACAACAGGGGGTTCTCTAGGACTTGGATGATGAAGTGGGTAAGGGAGAGGATGATTTGTGAGGCTCCCAAGGCTATCAATTTAATAAATGTGCCACTGATACCATTTACTAAATGACAGGCACTGGGGATGAGTGATGCTGAGGCACCTTGATGATTCGATTCTGGACTCATTGGGAATAAGCTCTGGTGTCCATACCTCGAGTCTTAGGCCAGTACCTGCCTATTTACTGTGTCTTCACTATATAGCTACATACTCCTGTATGAGAGAGAGAGAGAGAGAGAGAGAGAGAGAGAGAGAAAGAGAGAGAGAATTTCCTGAGTTTGGATGGCTCAGGAACTTTCAGAACCAACCACCAGCTTCATGGGAAGAATGTAAAAGTAACCCCCACTTTTCCCTGTACCATAGGAAAGCACTGACGTGGAGCTTCCCTTAACTCATCTTCCCATGGGAAAATCAGACGGAGAGATCTCTAGGGGACCTGATAACACACAGAGTTTGACATGCACCAAATGAAAATGGAACATGATTTATATAATCAGAAATCTCAGTTGGCTCATTTACTGTCATCATGAAGTCACCTGTCCTCTCTGAGCCTTAGCTTATTGGGCAGGTGGATAGAAGACATGCCTAACTTAACAGTAAAAAATATGCAGGTTGTCTAGAAACTGGGATGGCCATGATGGGCTGAGTTACTAATCTTAGTAGATAAAAATAATGAAGGTGTGTTTCTCCTTTATGTTGCATTCTAGCACTGGTTTTACCTCCAGGTCTTTTTCATCCACAGCTTCATGTTAATATCATCTTCAACATTAACAACATCATGTGAATGGTAAGAAATCACTCTCTGTATCTTAAGGTTTCTGCCCAGCAATGAAATGTCACCTCTGCACTCATTTCGTTGGGTGAAGCAAGTTAATGAGACATCCCTAAACAAGGTAGAAAAATGGGAAATGTGCCAACGTCCCATATTCTGACATAAATGTGTGGTGAATCTTTTAGGCAACAATGGTGTAAGTATAGAGATGGGACCACAGGCTCATCCCATCGGCCATAGGTGAGACTTGTGTGATCCTGCTTCTGAAACTCATGGGTTTTCATCCAAACTCCACCATTAACTAGATGTGTGCATGTCACTACACCTCTCTGTGCCTTTATTTCCTCACTTGTAGGAATAATAGTCAGGAAGACCCCTGAGACACATGGTGAGCTCACTCAGGGGCCATATCTTCTTACTCACCACACTGTATGAGATGGAAAGCTACTAATCCTGCAGAAAAAGAGTGTGTCCAAGTGCGCTGTTAGGAGGACCACCCAGAAGAGGTGATAAGGGGCAGAAAATTGAGTGTGGGGCAGGGGTAGTCATTGGAATAGTTGACCAAATAGAGAGAGGAAACAGCTGATGCATAGACACTGAGGCTTGAAATGAGCTTGACTTATTCATGGAAGAGAAAAAATGAAGTTATGGAATATTTAAGAATCTTGACTTCAAACCCCTACCCCAATAACACAACAGCTACAATTCTTTGCTAATGAAAACTCTTTATGGTTTCCCAAACATCTTCACTATTATTATTATCCCATCTTATTTTGTTATGCTAGTGCAGGCTGCTATTTGTCATTGCTGCTTTCAGCCAATGGACAAGCAGGAAGTCCTTGAGCCTGGAGAACCCCTTTTCAGCCCCCACCTAACACTGTGCCAGTGTGTCAAGCCACCAATGAGAACCATGTTTTTCTTTTTCTTTTCCTTTATGTCTTTTATATGTCACTGCCACCCAGGACTGATGAAATAAAGCATGTTAGACTGAGTGGCTTATGGAAAGCTGAATTTCTTCCTCACAGTTCTGTATGCTGAAAGGCTGTCATCGAGGTGCCAGCAGAAACAGGTTCTACTGAGGACTTGTCAGATTGAAAATTGCTGGCTTCTCCTTGTGTCTACTCCTGGTAGAAAGAGGGCATGAAAACTCGTTGGGCCATCCTTTATAAGGGTACAAGTTGCTTTCACAAGGTCTTCACCCTTATGACTTCTTTCTTTTTTAAAGAAAATATTTTTATTGCTGGGCGTGGTGGTGCACACCTTTAATTCCATCACTCGGGAGGCAGAGGCAGGAGGATTGCCATGAGTTTGAGGCCACCGTGAGACTCCATAGCGAATTCCAGGTCAGCCTGGGCTAGAGTGAGACCCTACCTCGAAAAACCAAAATATGTATATATATATATATATATATATATATATATATATATATATATATATATATATACACACACACACACATATAGAGAGAGAGCCAGAGACACAGAGAGAGAAAGAGAGAGAGAGAGAATGGGTGCTCCAGGGTCTCCAGCAACTTCAAACGAATTCTAAATGCATGTGCCACCTTGTGCATCTGGCTTTAGGTGCGTACTGGGGAATCACCTGGGTCCTTTGGCTTTGCAGGCATGTGCCTTAACTGCTAAGCCATCCCTCCAGCTCCCC
This sequence comes from Dipus sagitta, assembly GCA_036346955.1. NCBI lineage: Eukaryota > Metazoa > Chordata > Mammalia > Rodentia > Dipodidae > Dipus > Dipus sagitta. Next base: position 32,284,074 of record CM070786.1, read on the forward strand.
TCATGACTTCTTAACAGCCAAAGACCCACACCCTAAACAGCATCACACTGAGGACTAGGCTGACAGCATAAGAATTTGCAGACAGACACAAACATTCCTTCCTCAATACCTTCCTTCTCTCAAAACTTTTCAAGCAGTACCTGCTCTTATACAACCTGTTTTTTTTTTAAACTTTTTTATTGACACCTTCCATAATTATAGACAATAACCCATGGTAATCCCCCCCCCCTCAACTTTCCCCTTTGAAACTCCACTCTCCATCATAAATTTCCAGTCTCAATCAGTCTCTATTTTATTTTGATGTCATCATCTTTTCCTTCTATTATGATGGTCTTGTCAGGTACTGCTAGGTCATGGATATCCAGGCCATGTTGTGTCTGGAGGAGCACATTGTAAGGAGTCCTACCCTTCCTTTGACTTTCCATTCATTCTGCCACCTGTTCCACAATGGGCCCTGATCCATAGAAGGTGTGACAGAGATGTTTCAGTGCTGAGCACTACTCTGTCACTTCTTCTTAGCATTATGATGCTTTCTGAGTCATCCCAAAGTCACCACCATCTGAGAAGAGAAGCTTCTGTAACCAAACATAAGAGTAGCATTAATATATGGGTATGAACGTTAAGAAAAATGGTTACCAGGCAGTTTGGTGAGCATAGTGTATACATTTAACAAGACACCAGCAGACATTACACCCCTAGGGCTCATGGCTACCCCTGTTGTAGGTTTTTAGTATCAGGCATGTATTCCCTGCCATGGAGCGGGCCTCCAGTCTAATTAGAGAACAGTTGGATTCCCCCATAAAAGATAGGCTACTATTGCACCTGTTGGCTCATTTGGCCTCACTAGCCAGATTTGAGGCTTGAAATGTCCACTGTTGAGTATCTCCACTGGTGATTTCTCTCTTTCTGCCATTGAACTGCATGCAGCAAAGCTTTTTCCCAGCTGTCTGTCAGCTGGTCTACACGGAGGAGGTTTTCATCTCAGCTCCAACAGGATATCTCACTGACCTTGCATCTCAAGTATATGGAGTCTTCAGCAATAGGGACTTATCATCTATTCCTGGTGGGAAACAAAGAGCCTCAGCAATAGCCTGTAATGTTTTGGGGGGCATAAGGGACCTCTCTGGCCAACAACTCACTGGAAGGTATCCCATCCCTGGAACTGAAAATTTTCTACTAACAGTATATGGCTTCTTGTTGCTACATTGTCCAAAAAATGTAGGTTTCCATATGACTTACTTATACCCTCTTAGATTTTGATTAGCCCTCTCCCCCACCTTTCCTTTACTCAATCTCTTCCTTGACCTCACTTAGCCTTTCCACCCCCATTAATCTGTTCTTCTACTTACATATATACAATACCATCCTATTAAGTCCCCTTTCCCTCCCTTTCTATTTCCTTTATATCTCCTAGCTTACTGGCCTCTGCTACTGAGTTTTATTCCTACTCACATGGAAGTCCAATATTTTGTAGCTAGGATCCACGTATGAGAGAGAACTTGTGACATTTGGCTTTCTGGGTCAGGGTTACCTCACTTAGTATAATCCTTTCCCAATCCATCCATTTTCCTGCAAGTTTCATAATTACATTTCTCTTTACTGCTGAGTAGAACTCCATTGTATAAATGTGTCACATCTTCATTATTCACTCATCAGTTGAGAGACATGTCAGACTGGTTCCATTTCCTAGCTATTGTGAATAGAGTGGCAGTAAACATGGTTGAGCAAATATCTCTAAGGTAGTGAGATGAGTCCTTAGGATGTATGCCTAGGAGTGGTATAACTCGGTCATATGGTAAATCTATTTTTAGCTGTCACAAGAACCTCCACACTGATTTCCACAATGGCTGGACCAGATTGCATTCCCACCAACAGTGTAGAAGGGTTCCTCTTTGTACACATCCCCAGCAGCATGTATATTCATTTCTTTTCATGATGGTAGCAATTCTTACAGGAGTGAGATGGAATGCCAAAGTAGTTTTAATTTGCATTTCCCTAATGGCTAGGGATATAGAACATTTTTCGATGTTTATGTGCCATCTGTATTTCTTCTTTTTTAAACAATTTTTATTTTTGTTTATTTATTTGAGAGTGACAGAAAGAAAGAGAAAATGGCAAAGCGAGAGAGAGAGAGAGTGAGCATCAGGGCCTCCAGCCACTGCAAATGAACTCCAGATGCATGCACCACCTTGTGCATTGGCCTTACTTGGGTCCTGGGGAATTGGGCCTTGAACCAAGGCCCTTAGGCCTCACAGGCAAGTGCTTAACCACTAAGCTATCTCTGTAGCCCTGTATTTCTTCTTTTGAGGACTCTCTATTTAGTTCCATACTCCATTTTTAATTGGGCTGTTTGATTTTTTGTTGTTGTTGTTGTTTTTGGTTTTTCAAGGTAGGGTTAGTCTCACTGTAGCTCACGCTGACCTCGAATTCACTATATAGTCTCAGGGTGGCCTCGAAACTCATGGCTATTCTCCTGCCTCTGCCTCCCAAGTGCTGGGATTAGAGGTGTGAGCCATCACACCCGGCTTGATTTCTTGAGTTCTTTGTATATCCTGGATATTAATCCCCTGTCAGATGAATAGCTGGCAAAGATTTTTCTCCCATTCTGCATGTTGCCTTTTTGCTCTATTCACAGTGTCCTTTGCTGTATAAAAGCTTTGTAATTTCATGAGGTCCCAGTGGTTTATCAGTGGTTTCATTTCCTGAGCAACTGAGGTTATACTCAGAAAGTCTTTGCCAATACCAGTATGTTGAATGGTTTCCCCTACATTTTCCTCTAGCAGTTTGAGAGTTTCAGGTCTGATATTAAGGTCTTTGATCCATTTGGACTTAATTCTTGTCATGGAGAGAGATAAGGATCTATTTCATTGTTGTAGAGATACTTATCCAGTTTTATCAGCACCATTTGTTGAAGAGACTATCTTTTCTCCAATGAGTTTTTGTGGCATAAAATTTTATTTATTTATTTATTTTATCTATTTATTGGAGACACAGGAAAAGAGATAGAGAATGAATGTACCAGGGCCTCTAGCCACTGAAAATGAACTCTAGATGCATGTGCCACCTTGTGCATTGACCTTATGTGGGACCTGGAGAATCGAACCTGGGTCCTTCCTTAGGTTTCACAAGCAAGTGCATTAACCACTAAGCAGGGCTTCATAGTTGGAGTTAGGTAGGATTCCTTCCTTTTCTATTTCATGGAAAAGTTTGAGAAACAATGGTGTTAGTTCTGTCGATAAAGGTCTAGTAAAATTCAACAATGAATCCTTCTGGACCTGGACTTTTTTTACTTAGGAGATCTTTTTATAACTACTTGGATCTCCAAACTTGTTATAGGTCTATTTAAGTGGTTAATCTCATCTTGATTTAATTTTGGTAGATCATATAAATCAAGGAAATCATCCATTTCATTGAGACTTTCAAACTTAGTGGAATATATGTTGTTGAAGTATGTCATGATTTTTTGAATTTCTCTGGTATCTGTTGTGATGATGCCTTTTTCATCTCTAATTTTATTAATTTTTGTCTCTCTCTTCCTTTAGGTCAGATTTGCTATGGGCTTATCAATCTTGTTTATCCTTTCAAAGAACTAACTCTTTGTTTCCTTGATTCTTTGAATTGTTTTTTTGGTTTCTATTTCATTAATTTCTGCCCTAATCTTATTATTTCTTCCCATCTACTGATTTTCAGTTTGCCTTGTTCTTCTTTGCCCAAGGCCTTAATGTAGAGCATTAAGATTGTTGCTTGCAACCTTTCTAATATCTTAGTATAGGCCCTTAAAGCTATAAATTTTCTTCGTAGGAAGGTTTTGGTGTGTTCTGTTCTCAATGTCATTTGATTCTATGAATTTTTTGATTTCCTTCTTGATTTCTTCATTTACCCATCATCATTCAGTAGTGTATTGTTTAGTTTCCATGATTTTATGTATGCACTACAGCTTTTCTTGCTATTGATTTATGGTATCCCATTGTGATCAGATAGCTTACAAGGAATTATTTCAATTTTCCTGTATTAAGATTTGCTTTGTGTCCTAGTATATGGTCTATTTTAGAGAATGTTCCATGTGTTTCTGAAAAGAATGTGCATTCTAGAGCTTTTGGGTGAAATGTTCTATAGATATCTGTTAGGTTCATTTGTTCTGTTACCTCATTTAATCCAGATGCAGCTCTGTTTAATTTTTGCCAGGATGACCTGTTAGTTGATGAGAGTAGAGTATTGAAGTCATCCACTACAACAGTGTTTGGTTTGATCTTTGACCTTTGTTCTAATAATGTTCACTTGATGAAATTGGGGGTCTCCATGTTAGGTGCATATACGTTTAGGATTGTAATGTCCTCCTGTTGGAGTGTTCCTTTAATCAATATAAAGTGACCTTCCTTATCTTTCCTAACAAATGTTGATCTGAAGTCTACTCTGTCAGATATTAGGATAGTGACACCTGCTTGTTTTCTGGGTCCATTTGCTTGAAACACCAGCTTTCCAACCTTTCATCCTAAGATCCTGTCCATCCTTTGTAGAAAGGTGAGGTTCTTGGAGGCAAAAAATTGAAGGACCTTGCTTTTTAACTCAGTCTGCAAACCTGTGTCTTTTGGTTGGAGCATTGAGGATATTGATTTTAAGAGTTATTATTGAAAGGTGTGTATTATTTTTGCCATTTTTCTTGTTTTGTAGTTCTTCCAGTTTTACCTTTGCTCTCTTGTGTTAACTAGTATTTGAGAATTGTTTGTTTTTTCCAGGTTCCTTATGTGTATGCTTTTTTTTCTCTCTCTTTAGCATGGAGTATCCTTTTAAGTATTTTCTGTATAGCTGGTTTTAGTTTCGTAAATTCCTTTAGCCTGCTTTTGCTGTGTAATGTCCTTTTTTCTCTATTTGAATGGATAACTTTGCAGGATAAAGTGACCTTGGTTGATAGTTGTTATCTTTCAGAACTTGGAATACATCACTCAAGTCATTCTTGCTTTTAAAATTTGTGTTGAGTAATCTGCTGTGATCCTGATGGGCTTGCTTTGTATGTGACTTGATTTTTCTCTCTAACTGCTTTCCATATATTTTCTTTGATTGTGTGTTTTGTATTTTAATTATAATATGACAATAAGAGGTTCTTTCCTGATTTTGTCTGTTTGGCATTCTACAGGCTTCCTGTGTCTGTATTAGCATCTCTTTCCCTAATTGGGGGAAGTTTTCTTCTATGATTTTGTTAAAAATACCCTGTTATGCCTTTGGAGGGAAATTCTTCTCCTTCTACTATGCCCTGAATTCTTATGTTTGATCTCGTCATAGTGTCCTGAATGTCTTGAAATTCCCATTCATGTCTTCCATTCATGTCTTCCTATTAGTTTTTCTTTCTCTTTGTTGGACTATATTAGATCTACCACCTGGTCTTCTAGTTTAGATATTCTGTCCTCTCCTTGATCCATTCTACTGGTGAGACTTTCTACAGAGTTTTCTATTTGGCTTACTCTGTTCCTCATTTCTAGTATTTCTGATTGGTATTTTTTTTTCATTATTTCTGTTTCCTTACTCATGACCTCCTTATTTCACTAAGTTGGTTTCCTGTGTTCTCCTTCAGGAGTTGTTTTCTTCTTTGAGTCCTTTGATTTCTTTGAACATAAATATATCATTTTTTTAAAATCCTTGTCTGGCATTTCATCTAAAGCAGTCTCACTGGAGGTCATTTCTGATGGATTTATAATTTTTGGTGGGATTCTATTGTTTTGATTTTTTGTGTTTCTTGTATTATAATGTAGAGATTTTTGCATCTTGAGTTAAATTGATGCTTGGATTTTTTAATTATCTGAAGTGTTCCTAGCTGTGTAAATCCACCCTTATATCTTCAGTGCAGGAGTTTAAGGTGCCAGGTGTAGCTCTTATAGTACAAGAGAAATAGCAAAAGTGACCCTAGGTGTTGAGTTTGCCAGATATTCAAGTATTGTAGTAGACTTGGTGAAGCAAATTATTCGCAAATTCTACAATTCAACTGAGTAATATAAACATTCCATGAAACCAGCACAAAGTATTTATACAAGTGTGGGGATTAAACCAAACAGATAATCTAGTAAAGTCAAAGTCCCTAAGGGTGTGTGTTGCCCCACACCCTTAATCCTGTCAACTAGGAGGTTGAAATTTCTAGTCTGAAATGGGTTCCAAGTCAGCCAGGGGTGAGTCAGTCCCTGCCCCCAATAATGACAGAAGAAAAGACAATGGCCCTAAAAATCAGGAAACATCAAAAGCAACAGTAGTTGCTCAAACAGCTTATTTGAGAAGGGTAAAGCCAACCAAGAATATAGCATTCTAATGTAATATATAGCCTTTTCTGACATGGAAAGAAAGAAATATTAGCACTTCCAGTGCAGGCCTATGTATCTGGCTTTGTATAAGTAAGCCCTGCTAGCTTTTGGGATGGCTTCCAATATTACCAATGCTGAGTGCCTACCTTGATCTCTCTCTCTCTCTCTCAGTGCCAGGCACCCAGGGGCAAATGAGTTCTCTGGACGTTCATGGCCCTGGTGTTTGGGGGGGTGGGAGACTTTGCAGGGTGTCTGGAGTTGTACCAGAACTGCTCACCTGGTCCCACCTGTATTCTCCTTTAGCAGCCACTCAGATGGTTTCTGCTGTTCTCCTTCAGGTTTCTTGCCTTTGTGAGGAGGCTGATGTGAGTGGAAAATCCCATCACTTCATTTTTGCTCCTGCTGCTCTGTGCCACGAGGGTGGGCTCATGAATCAGGGCTGCAAGTGTCTCGGCAGGACTCTGGCTGTTTTCCTCCTTTCTGGAATATCTTGGTCTTTCCTACTTCTCTGTTGTGGTTGATAATAACTTATACACCTTCACTTTTTGGTAGAATAGTGTATTTTGCCGTGTTTCTGTTTATTTCTCTTCCTAGGCTGCCTTGGTATGGATTGTATGCCACCATTCTTACCCGAAAGTCCCATACTGTTTTATTTTTATGCTCATTTTATTATGAGCCAGGGTGAAAATATTATGCTTTCATCTTTATTGGCTATTCATATTTCTTCTGTAAGTTATGTGTTTCTTTGTTCATTTTTTTGTTGAGATACTGAATTTTTCTTATGCCTTCGAAATAAGTGTATATATGGGGATTGTAATCTTGTATCTATCACGTAAGCTATTTCTCTGAGTTTTAAAATTTATCTTTCAATGTGTTTAGCATACATTTTCCTTTAAAGAAAGGCTTCTGCCTTTCTTACTTCAAAATCATAAAAAATATTTACCTACATTCTTATTCAATGTTTATGTACTGCTATTATTTACACATAAGTCTTTGATCTATCTGAAATTTATTTTGGCTTAAAAGGTGATGTAAAGACCCAGATTTACTTTTTTTCCCAGGAGAATTCTGCAACTGCCCCAACTCTTATTTGTCAAATAGTTCTCTCTGCCCTCCCTCACACTGAGCCACTCTGTACCTGACTTGAGTTAGGGGTTCTTTGTGCTGTTCTCCTGAATGATTTGTCTTTTCTTGTACCTTTGTCCTACACTTCCTTCAACTGTCTTTGGATCTGGAAAGGCATGGCCTTTCTTATATGTTTCCTGTTTTGAGGTTCTCTGAAGTATTTCCATGTTTATTCCTGAAAAAAAAAAAAAAACTCTTTAAAACCACTGTGTTGGTTCCCTAAAAATAATGTGTTTTTGCAAAGTTATTAGAGACAGGGTCTATAGATAAAAATGTTGAGTGATGTTGCCCTCTAGGAAGTTGAACTGATTGTCTCCTAATTCCTTTTCACTTATGTCCACATCAGTTTTCAGCCAAATTGCTTGAGTGGACAATAGTCCATTGTTATTGCAGTTTGCATTTCTTTGCTTACAGCAAGGCTGAACGTCTTTTCAAATGTATATATATATACTCACTGTGTATTTTTTTAATGCATTCCTAATTCAAATACCTTTTCCTAGTTTCAGGGGAATGCTCATTATTTTCTTACTGGTTCATAAGAGTATTTTATATAAATTGATGATGCCAAGCCTTACCCCATCTGCCATAATGTAAATTATTTTTAAGGTTTTGGGCTTTTCATTTGTTTTCTACATAGAACCTATTGAATCTCTATGTTTTGAATGATCCTTAATAAAAGCTTAATAAATATTAGTTGAATTTTAAGCCAATAAAACTGAAACTTCCAACTTTTATCTATGGTTTTTGGCTTTGACCATCACTCTCATGAGAACATATTTTAAGTTATTTCTAACTTAGCAAAGGCTATGGTTCATATCCGCCTTTCCATTCCTTCTATATAGCTTCCCAGTTAGATATACAGGAAAGGTCTGACAAGTATATTTACAGATTTAAAACTAAGGTCCAAGAGGGAAACCAAAAGTAAGCTGGGTCTGAGCCAGTGGGAGTAGACAGACACACACCACAGGCATCCCTACCACACTCTGCCAGATGGATAGGTGACAGACATCCGGTAGACACGTAAGTACTGGCCATCAGGAACCCCTCTGAAGTGTGCCTATATCCTGCTGCTGAACTTTGGACCCTCACTGCTTCTTCCTGAGGTGCTGTCTGGGCATTACTTAGAGTAATTAACTTGGGAAATTTCCACTAATTAAGAAGCCTTTGAGCACAGTCTGACTTGTTCACTTGCCAAGTGTTTTAGGCCCATGGGGCATTTAGTCATCCAGCCACAGTCCTTGGAATGCTCTCCACAGACTCTGACACTGAGCCTGAGCAGACCTCCTGCAACTACCTGGGGTGTCAGAGGATTTAGATACCCCAGCCACAAGTGCAAAGGACTTTGGGAAATATAGCCTCCTTCAGCTTCACAGACCTAGTTATTAGGTATATGAGTGTATTTCCTACCTCATCTTCCTCTGCAGATGACTTGCCAGCAAAAGTCACTTGATGTTCCATTGAGCCTATAAGGGAATCAATGCATATGGCAGTGGTCAGCAAACTTTATGTCTTTTTTTTTATATATAAAAGGTAAACTAACAATTATTTTAGGCTTTTCAGACCAAGAGGTAAATTCAGAAACTATTCCTATGAAGTGAAAATTTGTTTGTAATATTCCAGTTAACATGTATAAATGATTCTCTGTTCATAGATTCTTATTTCCTATAGGCCCTTGTGAGCAGTTAACAGATAGTGAAGACCTGTGTGAACCTTTGTGAATGATCTTTCTCTGATTGTTGAGCATGTGGGGTTTCCAACTTCCATCATGATGACTCCACCTAATAGTCATTCATTTACTTATTGATCCAAAAACTTACTAAAGGCTCTACTATGCACCGTGCCTTGTGCTAAGAGATGGGATGTGAAGTGCTCTGGCTTCAAGTTAGACAGGCTTGTGCACAGTTCCTCCTGGCTATATGCATGCTGTGTGACCTTAATCAAGTCACTATCTCTGAGCCTTAGTTTCTGCATTGATAAAATGGGCTTAATATAATTCATCTATAAAATACATGTAAGAGTTCACTGGAATAATATATATCATTAAGGAAATAGTATTTGTAAAGTCTTTAAAACAAGTCTAGAATAAAGTGTCCATTAGAGGGAAGGACAGAGCATTAATAACAGTAACAAAGGCCATTATCCACACTGCCCTGTGAACCTTCAAGAGGGTTGATGCTGGCATAGGGACACATAGCTGGCACACACACACTGTGACAGGAAATGCAGAGGATTCTGACCAGCTGCCAAAGAGGTCAGCAGGAAGCTGACTACAGCGTGTCTGGCAGGGTGAAGAGGCCCTGCACCAGGAACATGCCATGCAGAGCCGGAAGCACTGATTGGAAGCGTACCTGCTTCACATTGAGAGGCCCCTGTCTGGTCAGGTTTTATAGACCAGGAAACTAAAAGCCCAAGAAGGGAGATAAGCTGCCCCAGATCACATAAGAAGGCTCATTCAGTTGGTCATTCATTCACAGAACCCTCATCTGGCCCACATAGCACTTCCTAGGAATGTTCGTGCCCAGTGAGGCTGCAGATGGGATGGGCGGGAGTGGTGAACACACAAGAGTCCGGAGTGTAATGGGTGAGGGCAAATGAGTTGCACAGTTGGAGTGAAGAGGCAGTGGGAAAACCCACTTGGGCAGAATGGAGGAGGGGAGCTGGAGCTGGATTAAAGAATGTGGAGAATTCAAGGGCAAAGGGATGCTGTCTAGCACACAGCCGGGCTCAGATGGAGATCTGAGATCTGGGAGCGGGCAGAATGGAGATATCTGCAGCCCCTTTGAGCCAGCTCTCTAGTGTCCACCCTGGGAGCCCCCAGAGTGCACAGTACAATCTTGGCCCTGACCCAGGACCACCCCTTCCTGAACTTTGGTCTTAGCACCTCAATGTCATTTGATTTCTGTACAGCCTGAGATGTGAGATGTTCCATTTTCCCCTTCATGCAAAAAAAAAACACAGCTCAGTATCAGGTGTTTCCCTCAGCACAATGCCCTCCAGATGACTCCAGAGCACAATTTTCAGGAATTGTAATATATGGACCACCTGAATGGGAACAGGCCTGGTCTTCGCAGGGGGCTGTGTAGCCCTTGCTCATCAGATTCTGACTTGAGTGTTTACATAGTTTCCTTTGGTCTATATTCATCTTTTCATTTCTTTTTTTTTTTTTTTTTTGAGGTAGGGTCTTACTCTGGCCCAGGCTGACCTGGTACTCACTATGTAGTCTCAGGGTGGCCTCAAACTCACAGCAATCCTCCTACCTCTGCCTACCGAGTGCTGCGATTAAAGGCATGCACCACCATGCCCAGCTTCATCATTTTTTTTTAAGTAAGCCTGAAGAAATCCTTACTCAGAAAAATGTTTTAAAGATTAGCTTAGCATCGCAACTACATTAATAAATTCTATTCAATTTGCTAGGTTGCTTATTCACAGCATGAATATATCATAAATATGTATCTGTGTGTCTATACACATAGCCACAGAGAAGTCATCTCTCAGCCAAGATGGAATGTTGGACGTCTAGTAAGGACAAACCTTGACGATCATGGATGATGAAGCCCTTAGCCTGGTGTGAGGGGTGCACAGCTCCTCGCTGTCTGGATCCCTTCTGTGCCTTCTCTCGTTGCCTTTGTGCTGGCCCCTGATCTTTGTTTATTCCCTAGCTGCCATGGTTCCCACTTGACTTGCATCACCAAGGTTTTTGTATGTGTGAGGATGCAGGACTGATGTGCAATGATGCCCCAGTCCTTCTGACAACAATTACCCAAGTTAACTCTCAACACAGCTTCGAACATGCTGGTGAGTTTCTCTCTAATTCGGTTTTCCCGACAGTCCTAGAACTTGGTGTGAACTGTGCCAGCTTTCATGCTGGATATCTGAGAGAGAATTTTCTCTCTTTTCCTATAATGCTAACATTTTTCTTCAATGGTGGAGGGAATGCAACACATTGTGGTACTTTTGTGTCTAGTCTTGTATTTGGATGGAAAAGAACTACTTCCAGATTATAAATAATCTGTAAATGCTTCCTGTTTTTGCTTAGAAAAATGCCAGCTCTTGGCTTTCTCACTGGGAGCCATTGCCTAGAATGCAATTCTTTCCCTACTGCAGCCCCTACCTGTGTAGAATTTGCCATTCAATTATCTCTGGGGATAGGGCTGCCAAAATCTGCCGTTTAATAAATAACTCGAGGAATCTTTATGCATCATGGTATATAAGAATTCAGGCTGTTGCAATCAGGTTCTCATTGCTGGCAGAAATCACCCAATCAAGAGCAGCTTGTGGAAAAAAAAAAGGGTTATTTTTGGCTTATAGACTCGAGGGGAAGCTTCATGATGTCAGAGAAAATGATGGCATGAGCATAGGTTGGACATCTCCTCCTAGCCAACATCAGGTGGACAACAGCAATAGGAGAATATGCCAAACACTGGCAAGGGGAAACTTGCTATAATACCCATAAGCTTGCCCTCAACAATACACTGCCTCCAAAAGGCATTGATTCTCAAATCTCCATCAGCTGGGAACCTAGCATTCAGAACACCTACATTTATGTGGGACACCTGAATCAAACACCACACCAGCCTTGATTGCAGAAGATTAGGCCATTAGAGAATACTTGTAATTGAGAGACTTATGGACTTTGTTGGATTTGTGATATTCATTGACACCATCAATTGAAATCTCGAGAGCTCTGCTCTTCCACCTAGCTCAGTTCTTTGTTGCCTTTCTTCTTCCAGCATTTGCTATTTTTTTCTTCGATTCCAAGGCTTCTTTTTGACATAAGGAATCCAGAATGAAAGCTACCTAGCCCTACCTTAGACAGTAGGTGCTGGGAACTAGACAAGGACATCTGTGAATACAATACTGGGGGGTGAGTAGATTTGGTGCTACTACAGAGCCTGCTCAGGGGGTCTGGTATGCTAAAGTGGCTGCTCCAAGGAGAGACCTTAAAAGATCTAAAGGATAAGTAGGCGCAAGGTTGGCCCTTAAAGGATAGACAGTGATCCTTATCCGGGTCTTTCATATTTTTTTTTAATCTTGAGACCTGTTTAGACTCTTAAAAATTATTCTTGGGCTGGAAAGATGGCTTAGCCATTAAGGTGTTTGCCTGCAAAGTCAAATGACCCAGGGTTGATTCCCCAGGACCCATGTAAGCCAGATGCACAAGGTAACACAGACATCTGGAGTTTGTTTGCAGTGGTTGGAAGCCCTGGCATCCCATTCTCTCTTTCTTTGTATCTCTCTCTCTCTCTCTCTCTCTCTCTCCTCTCTCATAAATAAATAAAAATAAATTTTATTCTTGAGGACCAAAACGAACTGACATATGGTAGGTATACCTTCATTGAAGTTCTGTAATGAGCAGAACCTATAGTGATGTGTGTGTGTGTGTGTGTTTATCTGTGCATAAACACACATACAGATATGCCATCTTTCAGGAAAACCAGTGGTCAATTCCAGTGAAAATATGAAGAGATACCATATCCAGAGGTGCTGGTGTTATAAATCTCAGTCCAAGCATAGGAGACTAATGGCCCAGCTAAAGCACACAGGCAAGAAGCAAAAGGACTCTCCTCCTTCTGCTGGCTTTCCAATTCTGTTCAGGTTCTCTGGGGATTACATGATGCTCACTCACAGTGAAGAGAGTAATCTGCTTTGTGTAGTACAAACAGTCCATATGCTATTCTCATTCAGAAACATCCTTAAAGACACACTCAGAAATCTGGGCACCTCCATGGCCTAGGTGACATGTGGAATTCACCATCACAGACTCATAGCTATCATTAATCAACCCTTTTTGATATTAAACATTATATTCAAACAGTGTTTGCTTAAGTTGTTTTTAGAAAAAATTAACAGCAAAACTCATGCCATTTAACATAAATAACATCTTAAGAAAAATAACTCTATTTTGTAAAAACAAGGCAACTCCCATGAGTAGAATTACACTGCTTTGCATCACTGCAAATCTCTCTAGTGTCTAGCTGAATAGAAGACAGCAGGATTCTTATTTCTGCTTTTTCATTTGCTATGTGTAGTATTATGCCTCATGTGGCGTGTGTAAAACTTCATTGTATGCACTTGAGAAAATGAGTGAAAACAAGTAACATTTTCATGTAATTATAAAAATAATTTGAGCTTCATGGATCTTTCCCCCCAAAAGGTTGCAGACCCAGGGGTTCTTAGACTTCACTTTGAAAATTTCTGTTACAGAGCTCAGAGGCTCATGGATTTACAATGGGCCAACATCCCAGCCTTTTTGTGTCTAATCTGGAGATAAGGCAAGGGCTCTTCTGCCCCACCCTTGACTAGCTACCTATCAACAGATGAGAACTTAGAAGACAAACTTCAAGACAGATGTGGGATTTTCTCAAACACAGAGTATTTTTTCAGAGTCATTGGTATTATGGTACATTGATTTGTGCAAAACTCCAAGGCCTCCATTTAAAACAAATAGCTTTCTGAAGACTGCAAATATAAAATTCTTTGCAAGGATTGGACATTGCCATCCATAATGTGGTTTATTTGCTATTATATAAGACAATATTAACATTTGCTTAATTGAATAAAAACCACTAGACCCACATATTAGTATCTTGTGATTTTGTGAACATTGTGATCATTTGAGGCTTGATTGGGTTTTGATAATTTTTGTTGTTTTATACTTCCTTTTAAAAATGTCTTGGAACCAGAACTGTGACTCTGTCCTTGCAAGGGTGGTGAGCTTTCAGAGGACTCCTTGCATTGGAGACCACATGTTAACTGTGCTGACATACTGGGGCCATATTTATGAGCTACATAATTGAATAAAGATGGGTTTATAGATGGAATAAAAAAGAATGAGAGAAAATGGTGAATAACTGTGTTCATTTGCCTCCCTTGGGATTGGGCTTGTTTTCTGCTTCCTTGCTATTAATGAAAAGAAATCCAATTTGTTCTACATGGTGAGATTTGTAATTTAGATGCTTATTAATTCTGGGTTCGCATAGGAGCTCTTTGATAAAATATGGTCTTCAAAGCATTTACTCTCAAAAGCTAGTAAACCTTGGCTGAAAACAAGCCAAACATGTGTGGCTTAAAATGGTTTCTGTGTTTAACACAAGTTTATTGAGTACCTGCCAGGCACAAAGCCTTGGTCTAGATGTTGGAGTGGTTGAGGGTATAGAAAACATGTTTTTGCTTTTTTTTACTTTTATTTTTTTGCTATTTGGAGTCTACTATGCTTCTGGGGAGGAGAGCCAGTATAGAGAGCAGAAAGATAGAGTGTCCAGGCCAGGTGATATAAGTGGGGATGGAGGCTTGTAGGAAGGAATGGTATGGGCTTGAATGTCTAAAGAAGGACCCTGACATCTGGTGTGATTGAAGGGAGAGGACTGAGACCCCGGGCTCTGTCTGTACGTGGCATAATAGATAAGAGTAAGTCCAAGGTCTCTGCCCTTGAAGAATATACAGTTAAGGATTCTGTGGACATAGGGAAAATGATGGCAGGCAAACATGAGACATTCTTGAATGAATTCAGATTTCATGCCCACAGTTTGGGCTCTAGCTGTTTGCAAGAGGATATGAGCATGAAGATGAACAGGCTGACCATTTACTTCATTCAGCTTATATTTCTAAAGTGATTATTTTGTGCCAAACATACCTTTAGAAGACCAAGGTGTGCTCTCTCCATGAGAAACCGGTGTCTTATGCCTCTCTTATACACCCATGAGGATGGCAGGGTGTTCAGGAGATGTCTCATTAGGACTGTACTGACTGGAACTCAGCACAGAGTCAGGCTCAAATTTCTGTTCTGCCACTAATGACCTTTGATAAGTCATTAGTGTCTTTGGATATTTTTGTCTTTGCAAAAGAAGAATAGGTCTAAATAATCCTTCCAGGTTTATTCCAAGTGTAATAAAAACATCCTCCAAACATTGAGGTATTTATAGTTTAAAAAATACTCTTTTGTTTCCAGAACTTAAAATACATGCATCTAAAGGTCGTGTGAGTCAAAGTAAGTAGTACTGGTTTCTAGAAATATCTGTAAAACATGTCAAAACCAGTTTGAGTCTGGAGTGACTGTTGGTTAGCTGGGACCTGGCCTTAGTAATGAGAGCACTGGAGGAGGTGGCGCTGCCTCAGTGTTGGGGAAACGTGAACTTGCTCTGACTGAGCACGTGAGGAGATGAGCCCTGCTAGAGAACCTCACCGCAGCCTGTTCACAGGGCAAGGCCTGCTGCTTCCATCCTATGAGAAAATGAAGTCTTAGGAAGAGTGAAGCCCTAAGAAGTGCTACATTTCCTCTATCATTTTAAACAAGTTACTTCTTTCCCTGAGTCTCCTCCGTCCCTTTGTCTTTGAAAGGGCAATGAGAAAACCTGCTCATTGGGGTGGTTGTGTGGATTAAATAAGGCAATGCATGTAATACTCAGGAAAGGGACTTGGAAGCCAAGTGGTTGTTTCAGAAAGTCACCATGGGAATACGAAACAGCTCTTGGCTGTAAGCACATGGGACTTTATTGGTGAATTTTCTGACAACTATGTCTAACCTAAAAACCCTTCAAGTTTCTGCCCTTATTGCTAATAATCTAAAATGCTGTGTTCAATTCTAAATGGAAGCTTTGTTGATGGTGGAACTCTCCAAGTGTTTCCTAGCTGAATTGCCATAGCAAAATAGTTATGTAGTGATTAATAACAAAGCTATATTTTGAAAAAATGCCACATTAGGTAAATTTGTCACCATGTAGGCATTGTAGTGTGTACCTAGGTAGCATTATACACAACACACCTAGGCTATCCACATATAGCATATCCTGTTGCTCCAAGGGACATGATGAACCAAACTTCATCGGAGTAAGCCAAGTGCAAAAAAACAATGCAGCTAAGAGATGTAATACACATAAGCTGTGTGAGGCTCCTGCTGGTATGACATACCATACTGCTCTATCGTAAATGTGTTTATATGCAATTAGTAAGGGTATACTCTAAGACAATGATAAAAGCATACTAGAGTAATTATATAAACCAGTACCGTAGTTATTTATTATCATTATAAGCTAGCCCTTGTAGCTTGTGCCTGTAATCTCAGCATTTGAGAGACTGAGGCAGGAAGGTCACTGTGTGTTTGAAGCCAGCCTGGGCTATATCATGAGTTTCAGGCCAGCCTGGAGTGCAATATGAGAACCTTTCTCAAAGAACTAGAAACTGAAGACAAAAGTACTATGTGCTGTGCACTGTACTGAATTGTGTGCGCTATATTTTTAAGTGACTCGCAGATCAGATTGGTGTTCATGTTGTGGTTACAATAGCTGTACTGTCACTAGATGGAAGGAATATTTAAGTTCCATTAACATCTGCTGGGTGTGGTGGCACACGCCTTTAATCCCATCACTCGGAATACAGAGGTAGGAGGATTGCTGTGAGTTCGAGGCCGCCCTGAGACTACATAGTGAATTCTAGGTCAGCCTGGGCTAGAGTGAGACCCTACTTCAAAAAGCCAAAATAAATAAATAAATAAATAAAATCTTATGAGACCACCATGGCATGTGCAATCTGTTATTGACTGTAGAATCATTATATAGCACATGACTATACAATAAATCCCACCCTCATAATCTTACCTAAACCTGTTTTCTTCCCAGGCTCCCACTTCTGAATAGCATTATACTGGGGGCTAGGGGTTCATTATGTGAATTCAGTCCACAGCACCATATGGAAAGTTTGGCCATGGCTGATGACTCTCTAGGGCTGGGTTGAGGAGGAGACAGGGAAGAGGCAGTATTGAGTCAGTATAAGAGGCCAGTGAAGTCTGGTGGAAAGACAGCTGCTTTTGGGTCCAGGCTGATCTGAGTTCCAACCCAACTCCACAACTTTCAAGGTAGGTCATCTTGAACGGGCATTATCAGTTTTTCTATCTTCTCAGACAGGACAGCCTGACAATTATTCTTTTTCTTACCTGTTGTTGGGAATCCAAAATAAAATAATCCACTGCAGTTGTCCAGTGTCCTGCATGTCAAGTGAGAGGTGATCCATGCTTGGTATTTTATCTTAAAGAATAAAACCTGGCATGTACATGTATACATATGCATGCATGTGCGTGTGTGCGCGTCTTTCTCTCTCTCTCTCTCAATCTTTCTCATATATATATTAATGTCAGGTCTTTCCAAGTTTTCTTCTCTTTCAGTAACTGATCATGGAGAGAGTAGCATTTTGAAATGTCCATTTCTTTACTCTGAAGAAAGCCATGTATACTAGTCATCCCTGCCCCTAACAAGAATAGCTTATGCTGTGACCCCTAGACCTCCTTAAAAGTTCCCTTACCTTCTATACATGTTCAGATGCTACACATCTTTCAAGATCCAGTGTCCTCCAGGTTTCCCTTGCCCTGTTTGCTCCTAGCACATATTCTTTGCACTACCCTTGTTCCCATGGGCTTCCAACAACACTGATCATGGTTCAGAACAGCTTTAAGCTCATAAAGCCCCTGGCAGCAGCCTTTGAATCCATGACTCGCATGCCATAAACCATTGTTACAAATCTTCTCTATCCTTTCTTTCATTGGTAGATGTAACTCTTGCCCCACTACCATCGCTCTAGGAGGGCAGTGTGTTTAGGGGAGAACTTGGGTTTTATGGCCAACTTATGCAGATTCTGCTTTGTGCCTCTGGGCCTGTTCTCACCTAAATCCTGGGGTTTGCCTCTGTAAATGGACATAAACTGTAAACTTGGTTCAAAGGACCCAAGAACTGGAGAGAATAAATGTGAAAAGACTAATGCTTGCCGTCAGGGAGCTCCTCTACCAGGTTCTGTCCCTATCTTCCTCTTTGCCTACTCTCTTATACACAGAACTTATTTGGCCAGGTCTGCTCCGTGAGTTTCAGACACAGAACACCACCACTGCTCAGAGTTGCTGGTGTCAATATTTGATAATATGACTGCTCCAGAGAACTTACATCTCGCTTGCTGAAATGATTTTTTAATCGAGGTGGCTAGATTGTTTCATTCCTGTCAGGTATCTGGTGATCTGGAACTTGGTTTCATTTTTGTTCTTGCTTGCTTCCTTGCTTTCTCCCTTTTTGCATTTCTGTTGTTTCTATTGGAACAGCCTTGAGCAGCCCATAAATCATCACTCCTAGGACATTTCCAAATCCATTCTAATTACCTCCCTGCTGCTAACCCTGTGACTCCAGAGCCAGCACCTCTTCTATCCTGTTACCTCTTCCTTCTCGGCACTCCTAGACCCTGTGTTCTGTGTCCTTGGTGAGGGGAACATATTGTGCTGCTGGCTTTGCCATAGCCATGTCTCACCTTCGTGCTCTCCACAGAACCCAAAACTGGTTGGTCTACTAACCTGTAGATAGTCCTCTTAGCATTTGGCATATGCTACATAGATCAAAAATAGTAGAATCTTTGGAGAACATGCTTACAGATATCCATGGGAGTACACATTCCCTGTTCAAGAAATGACACACAGCACTCACCTGTTAAGTGTCATCTGACTCAAATGATTGCTTCTTATACTGTTACTGCTCAGCATGTCTTCTATTTATATGTTAAATTAACTTCCATAAAATAACCACACTCTAATTTTTTAATGTTCTACTTCTTTTACCATTTATTCCAGCAGAGAGGTTTGAGAAATTCCTGGTTTTGAAGCTTCTAATATGTTCAGAATCGAGAAATAACAGATGAGTTCACAAGCCCAGGGCATATGCCAGTGTTCTTTTGTAATGGTGACAGTTATACTGCTCTGTGAGATGAGTCCTTAGGATATATGCCTAAGAGTGCTATAGCTGGGTCATATGGTAGATCTATTTTTAGCTGTCTCAGGAACCTCCACACTGATTTCCACAATGGCTGGACAAGATTGCATTCTCACCAACAGTGTAGAAGGGTTCCTATTTTTCTGCATCCTCACCAGCAGTTATGGTCATGTCTTTTCATGATGGTAGCCATTCTGACAAGAGTGAGATGGAATCTCAACATAGTTTTAATCTGCATTTCCCTGATGACTAGGCATATAGAACATTTTTATATGTTTATATGCCATCTGTATTTCTTCTTTTAGAACTCTCTGTTTAGTTCCATAGCCCAAATTTTAATTGGGTTGTTTGATTTCTTGTTATTTCATTTTTTGAGTTCTTTGTATATCCTACATATTAATCCTCTGTCAGATGTATAGCTCGAAAAGATTTTCTCCCATTCTGTAGGTTGCCTGTTTGCTTTATTCACAGTGTCTTTGCCATACAAAAGCTTTGTAATTTCATGATGTCCCAGCATTGGTCTATGGTTTTATTTCCTGAGCAGTTGGGGTTATATTAAGGAAGTCTTTGCCAAAACCAATATTTTGAAGGGTTTCTCCTACTTTTCTTCGAACAGTTTCAGAACTTCAGGTCTGATATTAAGGTCTTTGATCCATTTGGGTGTAATTCTTGTGCATGGAGAGAGATTAGGGCCTTTTTTCATCTTTCTACAGATACATATCCAGTTTTTCCCAGCACCATTTGCTGAAGAGTTTGTATTTTCTCTAATGAGTACTTTTGGCATTTTTGTCAGAGATCAGTGGCTATAGTTACCCAGATTTACATCTGGGTTCCTCTATTTTGTTCCTTATCTACATGTCTGTTTTTGTGTAGTGCCATGCTGTTTTTGTTACTATGACTCTGTAATATAGGTTAAAATCAGGTATGGTGATACCACCAGCCTTATTTTTGTTGCTCAAAATTGTTTTAGATATTTGAGGGTTTTTTTTGCTTCCAAATGAATTTTTGTATTATTTTTTTTCTATTTCCATGAAGAATGCCATTGGAATTTTGATGGGGATTGCATTAAATGTGTAGACTGAATTTGGTAAGATTAGCATTTTCACAATATTGATTCTTCCAATTCAAGAATATGGGATGTCTTTCCATTTCCCAGTGTCTTTGCAATTTCTTGCTTTAGTGTTTTAAAATTTTTATTATAGAGATCCTTCACTTCCTTGGTTAGATTTATTCCAAGGTACTTTTTTTTTATGCAATTGTAAATGGGAGTGAGTCTCTGATCTCATCCTCTGTGTGTTTGTTGTTAGCATATAGGAAGGCTACTGATTCCTGTGGGTTTATTTTGTATCCTACTACATGGCGATAGGTGTTTATCAGCTCTAACAGATTGCTGGTAGAGTCTTTAGGGTCTTTTATGTATAGAATCATGTCATCTTCAAATAATGATAACTTGATCTCTTCCTTTCCAATTTGTATCCCTTTTATATGTGTCTCTTGCCTTATTGCTATGGCTACGACTTCCAGTACTATATTAAATAAAAGTGGGGACCGTGGACACCCTTGTCTTGTTCCTAATTTTAGTGGAAAAGCTTCAAGTTTTTCTCATTTAGTATTATGTTGGCTGTAGGTTTGTCATAAATAGCCTTTATTATGTTGAGATATGTTCCTTCTATTCCCAGTCTCTACAGGACTTTTATCATGAAGGGATGTTGGATTTTGTCAAATACTTTTTTTTGCATCAAATGAGATGATCATGTGATTTTTGTCCTTCAGTCCATTAATATAATGTATTACATTTATCAATTTGCATATGTTGAACCATCCCTGCATCTCTGGGATAAAGCCTACTTGGTTGGGGTGAATAATCTTTCTGATATGCTCTTGTATTTTGTTTGCCAGTATTTTGTTGAGAATTTTTGCATCTTATGAGGGAGATTGGTCTGTAATTTTCATGCTTTGTTCTATCTATCTTTGCCTGGTTTTGGTGTCCGGATGATGCTGGCTCACAGGAGGAGTTTGGGAGGATGCATTCCTTCTCTATTTTATGGAAAAGTTTGAGTAGCATTGGTGTTAGTGCTTCCATGAAGGTCTGGTAAAATTCGCCAGTGAGTCCATCTGAGCCTGAACTTTTTTTAGTTTGGAGAGTTTTTGTAACTGCTTTGCTCTACATACTTGTTAATCTCATCTTGATTTAATTTTGTAGGTCATATAAATCAATGAAATCACCCATTTCTTTCAGATTTTCAAACTTAGTGGAATGTATGTTCTTATAGTATGTCCCTATGATCTTTTGAATTTCTCTGGTATCTGTTGTGATGTTACCTTTTTCTTCTCTAATTTTATTAATTTGTGTCTCTTCTCTCTTTCTTTTGGTAAGATTTGCTAAGGGCTTATCAATCTTTTTTATCCTTTCAAAGAACCAATTCTTTGTTTCATTGATTCTTTGGATTTTTTTGGGGGGGGGTTCTATTTCATTAATTTCTGCCCTAATCTTTATTATTTCTTCCCATCTACTGATTTTCGGTTTGCCTTGTTCTTCTCTTTCCAAGGCACTAAGGTGAAACTTTAAGTTGTTTACTTGCAACCTTTCTAATTTCTTAATATAGGGACTTAAAGCTATACATTTCCCTCTTAGGACTGCCTTCATTGTGTCCCAATGCTTTTGGTATGTTGTGCTCTCATTATCATTTGACTCTGTGAATTTTTTTTATTTCCTTCTTGATTTCTTCATTGACCCACTCATCATTTAGTAGTGTATTGCTTAGTTTCCATGATTTTGTGTATGCTCTATAGCGTTTCTTGCTATTGATTTATATTTTGATCCCATTATGATCAGTTTTCCTGTATTTGTTAAGATTTGCTTTGTGTCCTAATATGTGGTCTATTTTAGAGAATGTTACATGTGCTGCTGAAATAATGTTTATTAATGCAGCATTTGGATGAAATGTCCTGTAGATATCTGTTAGGTCCATTTGTTCTATGACCTCATTTAATCCAAATGCATCTCTGTTTATTTTTTGCCTGGATGACCTGTCAATTAATGAGAATGGGTGCTGAAATCACCCACTACAACTGTGTTTGGTGTTATCTGTGACCTTAGTTCTAATAGCTTTTGTTTGATGAAATTGGAAGCCCCCATGTTAGGTGCATATATGTTTAAGATTGTAATGTCCTCCTACTGGAATGTTCCTTTAATCAATATAAAGTGACCTTCCTTATCTTTCCTAACTAATGTTGGTCTGAAGTCTACCCTGTCAGATGTTAGGATAGCAACCCCTGCTTGTTTTCAAGGCCCATTTTCTTGAAACACTATTTGCCAACCTTTCACCCTAAGATAGTGTCCATCCTTTGTCAAAAGGTGAGTTTCTTGGAGGCAACATATTGAAAGATTCTGCTTTTTAACCCAATCTGCAAACCTATGTCTTTTGCTTGAGGCACTGAGGCTGTTGATATTAAGAGTTATTATTGAAAGGTGTGTATTTACTTTTCTTATTTTGTAGTTCTTCCAGTTTTACCTTTACTCTCTTGTATTAACTAGTATATTTTTTTTTATTTTTTCTCCATTTTTATTAATATTTTCCATGATAACAAAAAAAATCCCATGGTATTACCCTCCCCCTTTCCCCTTTGAAATTCCATTCTCCATCATATCCCCTCCCCATCTCAATCTTTCTACTTACATATATACAATATCAACCTAATAAAAGCCCTCCTCCCTTTCTTTCTCTTCCCTTTCTATCTCCTTTTTTAACTTACTGGCCTCTGCTACTGAGTTTTTTCCTTCTCACACAGAAGCCCAATCATCTCTAGCTAAGATCCACATATGAGGGAGAACATGTGGCGCTTGGCTTTCTGGGCCTGGGTTACCTCACTTAGTATAATTCTTTCCAGATCCATCCACTTTTCTGAAAATTTCATAACTTCATTTCTCTTTACTGCTGAGTAAAACTCCATTGTATAAATGTGCCATATCTTCATTATCCACTCATCAGTTGAGGGACATCTAGGCTGGTTCCATTTCCCAGCTATTATAAATTGAGCAGCAATAAACATGGTTGAGCAAGTATCTCTAAGGTAATGAGATGAGTCCTTAGGATATATGCCTAGGAGAGCTATAGCTGGGTCATATGGTAGATCAATCTTTAGCTGTTTTAGGAACCTCCACACTGATTTCCACAATGGCTGGACCAGATTGCATTCCCACCAACAATGTAGAAGGGTTCCTCTTTTTCCACATCCCCGCCAACATTTATGATCATTTGTTTTCATGATGGTAGCCAATCTGACAGGAGTGAGATGGAATCTCAATGTAGTCTTAATCTGCATTTCCCTGATGACTAGGGATGTAGAACATTTTTTTAGATGCGTATATGCCATTCGTATTTCTTCCTTTGAGAATTCTCTATTTAGCTCCATTTCCCATTTTTTGATTGGTTTGTTTGATTCCTTATTATTTAACTTCTTGAGTTCTTTGTATATCTGTTATAGCCACCTGATATTTGATAAAAATGCCAAAAATACTCATTGGAGAAAAGACAGCCTCTTCAGCAAATGGTGTTGGGAAAACTGGATATATATCTGTAGAAGGATGAAAATAGATTCTTCTCTTTCTCCGTGCACAAGAATTAAGTCCAAATGGATTAAGGACCTTAACATCAGACCTGAAACTCTGAAACTGCTAGAGGAAAAAGTAGGGGAAACCCTTCAACATATTGGTCTTGGCAAAGACTTTCTGAATACAACCCCAATTGCTCAGGCAATAAAACCACAGATTAACCACTGGGACCTCATGAAAATACAAAGATTTTGCACTGCAAAGGACACGGTGAAGAAAGCAAAGAGGCAACCTACAGAATGGGAAAAAATCTTCACCAGCTATATATCTGATAGAGGATTAACTAGTATATTTTTTTTAACCAGGTTTCATATATGTGTGCTTTTCTGTCTTTTCAGCCTGAAGGATCTTTTCAAGTATTTTCTGTAGAGCTGGTTTAGTCTTCAAATATTCCTTTAGCCTGCTTTTGTTGTAGAATGTCCTTATTTCTCTGTCTATTTGAATGTATAGCTTTGCAGGATAAAGTAAACTTGGTTGACAGTTGTTATCTTTCAGAACTTGGAATACATCACTCCAAGCCCTTCTGGCTTTTAAAGTTTTTTGAGTAATCTCTTGTTATCCTGATGGGCTTGCCTTTGTATGTGACTTGATTTTTATCTCTAACTTCTTTTAATTTAGTTTAATTATAATATGGCAAGGAGAGGTTCTTTCCAGGTTTTGTCTGTTTTGTGTTCTACGGGCTTTCTGTATATGCATTGGTATCTCTTTCCCAATATGGGGGAAGTTTTCTTCTGTGATTTTGTTAAAAATACCTACTATGCCTTTGGAGTGAAATTCTTCTCCTTCTACTATACCCTGAATTCTTATATTTGATCTTTTCATAGAGTCCCAAATATCTTGAAATTCCCATTCATACCTTTCTGTTAGTTTGTCTTTCTCTTTGCCGGACTATATTAGATCTGCTACCTGGTCTTCTAATTTAGATATTCTGTTGTCTCCTTCATCCATTCTACTGATAAGATTTTCTACAGAGTTTTTTTTTTTTTTTAATTTCACTGACTGTGTTCTTCATTGCTAGTATTTCTGACTGTTTTTTCTTTGTTGTTTTTATTTCCTTATTTATGTCTGATATTGACCTCATTTCAATAAATTGGTTTCCTGTGACTTCCTTGATTCCTCTGATTTCCTCTTTGATTCCTTTGAAAATATTTATAATCATTCTTTTGAAATATTTCTCAGACATTTCCTCTAGATCAGTCTCACTGGGGGGTCATTTCTGATGCATTAATACTTTTTGGTTGATTGGTATTATGTTGATTTTTGTGTTTCTTTTATAATAATGTGGAGATTTTTGCATCTTGGATTAATTTAGTGCTTGTGTTTTCTAATTGTCTGTAGTATTATTAGATGCATCAATCAAACTGTTGTTATATATCTTCAGGGAAGGAGCTTAAGGTGCTAGGTATGGCTCTTGAGTTCTCAGACTAACCACAAGAGTGACCCTAGGGAGGTGTTGGGTTTGCTTGCTGTGAGAGTATTCAAGTAGGCTGAGTGGAACAAAATATAGGCAAATTCTAAAATATAACTAAACACTGTACACATTCAATGAAAAAACAGCACAGAATATTTATGCAAGAGTAGGTATTATGACAAACAGATTCTCTAACAAAGTTACAGTACCTAAGGATGTATGTTGCCCCACACCCTTAATCCTGTCAACTGGGAGGCTAAGATTTCTGGTCTGCAGTGCCTCCAAGTCAGCTTATGACTTAGTGAGACCCTTTCCCAAACAATGACAGAAGAGGGAAAAAAGGCACTATAATTCATGAAGCAACAAATTACAAGCCCAAAATATAGTTTATTTAAGAATGGCAAATCTGACCAT
The DNA here is from genome assembly GCA_036346955.1 of Dipus sagitta. NCBI lineage: Eukaryota > Metazoa > Chordata > Mammalia > Rodentia > Dipodidae > Dipus > Dipus sagitta. The sequence continues at coordinate 32,309,661 of CM070786.1, forward strand.
CCATCAGATTTAACATATAATTTACCCTGACATGGAAAGTGCAGTCATCACTTTGGATGCAAGCCTATATACCAGGCTTATTTGGTGGGTGCTGACCTGGTGTAATCCCAGTTATCTTTTGGGATGGCTTTGGTCTCAGTTATGCTGCGTGCCTGCTTGGGTTCCTTTTTGCTGTGTTATGGGCTCAGGCAGGCTGGCTGGGTTGGTGGGCTGCTGCTCTCATTGCCTATGCCGGGTACTGTGTAGGTGAGCTCTCTTCCCCAGGTCTCTAGTACTTGCTGGTGTTTGCACTGGTGGTGGGGGAGGGGAGGCTGTGGATGGTGGCTGAAGTTCTCCTGATGTTCCTCATGATCCTGTTCCTTATGAGCAGCTCCTTTGGTCCCTGCCATCCTCCCTTCACATTTCTTGAGCTTGTGAGGAGGCTGGTGTGAGTGGAAAATCTCCTCCCTTGGCTTTTTCTGTGGCTCTCAGGCTGAGTCTGGTGGCTGTGGCCACACAGACCTGGTGCTGCTGCTGTTGGATCTGCTTCTGCCTGCTTCTGTGGTCTCTAGATGCTCTGACTCTCTCCTGATTCTCTGCTCTGGTTGATAATTTATTATATACCTTCTCTTTTTAGTAGAATAGTGTATATTGTTGGTTTTTTTTTTTTTTTGCCTTTTTCTCCCCTAGGTTGCTTTGACATGGCTCCTGTGCCACCATCTTAACCAGAAGTATCGAGTTATACTGCTCTGTGTTGGATGTGAAGAGTACCTAGTAAAGGCTCATGAATTGAAGCTTTGTCCCCAGCTGGTGGATATAGCCACTAGGAGATGATTTGATCCTGAGAGTTCCTTCTAAATCAAGGGATTAATCTACTTCTTCATTTATAATTTCATGGTTATATTGGGCAGTGAGGGAAATTTTCAGAGATAGGGGCTAGCTGGGGGAACTAACTCAGTGAGGGCATGTTCTTTGGGGCTGTGTCTTGTCAGTCTCATTAACTACTTCCTGGTCACCACATGTGAACAGCTCTGCCACTCACTAGTGTCACCATGGTCTCAACCTGGTCTCAGGCCTAAAGTAATAGACCTAGCAGACTTGAACTAAAAACCTTTGAAACCATGAACCAAAATAAATAAATATTTCCTGATTTAAAATGATTTCTCTCAGTATTTTCTACACTGATGAAACCCTGCTTTACACACATGCGATGCAGGCTTCCGTTTGCAATCTGCTGGGTAATCCCTTGACAGTCCTGTGGATAGATGGAGCCCTCTCAGGCAGCAGCAGGTCTCGATGCAAGCTCTTCGTTAAAGTGGGGAGTGAGCCAAAGCTCTCACCTCTGTCTTGATGAACTCTGCCTGCATTTGTTGAACTTTGAGCTCAGCGACTCCATTTTTGGAATTTAATGGAGGAGTGTCTGGGGATAGTCAACTTGACGTTGGGTCTTGGCACCTAGGAAAGGCTACAGACCTCTCAGTTTTAGAAGAGTGATAATGCTGATCTCAGCCTAGGCAACTGCAGAATGAGCCTAAACTTCAGGGCCAGAGGACTCAGGTTCCCAGGACAACTCCACTCCATATGACGTATTAGGAACAAGGGCAGTCACTGATACACAGTGCAAATGTGAGGATGACCAGTTCAGAAAGTCCCACTCCTTACAGGGGAGGTGAGAAGTGGGTGAAGGAGCCTGTGGTTTAGGCAGACAGTAGGTTCTCCATGATGCCAGTTGTTACAAATCCTCTGCAATTTCTCCTGGACTCCTAGTAAACAAACTCGTGGTGTTGGTGGAGAATTCTGCTTCTCCTTGGGGAGAGACTACCTAGTCAATTCTAGCAAGCACATTTGAAGCGAATGAGCACAGTTGTAAACCATTGTGTGAAGCATTAAAATCAGATTATTTGGACTCCCCAAGAGAACTGGTGAATTTCTCAAAAGCAACCCTGCTTGTTTCTGAGCCAGCTGGCATGTTCGATGCTGACAGAAACCTCTCATCATAAGATGCCAAATTATTAAACAATGTTTAACATTACAGAAACCCCAACTTCACTCCTTTATGCTAAGCCACCCAATATTCTCAGAAAAGTGATGTTGGTTGACATGTTAAAATCCTTTCCTGCCTGCTCCCATCCCTCGCCCCCCACCCCCACTCAACGGCCGTTCCATCATAGACCCCAGGGCACACAGAGTCTCCATTAAGAATCTTTTTCTGGACTGGAGAGATTGCTTAGCTGTTAAGGTGCTTGCCTGCAAAGCCAAAGGTCCCAGGTTTGATTCCCCAGGACCCACGTAAGCCAGATGCACAAGGGGGCACACACATCTGGAGTTCACTTGCAGTGGCTAGAAGCCCTGGCAGGTCAATTCTCTCTCTCTCTCTCCCTATTTCTCAAGTAAATAAATAAAAATATTTTTCTAAAAAAAAAGAATCTTTTCCTAACCAGCCTGACCTGAAGTCTCCATAATGCAGATGATTTGAACCCTAATTCAATGTGGTGCTGGATGTGTGATCTTTGAGGCCTAGTTGTGACAGGTGTTCATTCATTTGTTTATCCAACAAAAAATTATTGAGCATGTGCTGTGTGCTTGGTTCTGTTTGCCCTGTTTCCTGTTCTCATGGAGTCACAGTCAGGCAGGAGAGTCAGACATCAAGAACATGATTATGCAAGTAATAATTTGAATTAGTATTGACAAAGTAAACAGAGATAGTAGTTACTGGGAGCAGGTTATTAGGAGCCACAGCCTAGCTGGGCTTCAAGGGAAGAGGTCTCTGAGACAGCTCAGTTAGCTGGAAACTGAATGCTGAGTGAAACATGCAGGCTTGTGGAGGGCCTAAGGTGGCAAGATGCCAGGGGCATATGAATGACATGGAGCTTCATGGACCACTTCTGAGCCTGCACACAAGCGGGAAATGGGCAAAGCAGGGGAATACTGCACAGGCGTGGTAGCACTGATCCAGACCGGCTGTACTGACTAAGTGATTGTCTCCGGGACTTTCTGAAATCAGGGAAAATAAAGAAAGAGCCTGAATACTGCACATCTGAGGAGAGCAGGGAGCAGGTGTCACAGAGGTCCCTGGGGCACAGCAAGGGAGGCTAGCTGGCTTTACCAACGACATCATGCTATCATGGAAGACTGGTGCTACCCTAAGGAGGGCACAGGTGATGCCTGTGACAGGTCAGGATATAGGCCAGAAGACTGCAGCAGACTAGGATCCCTCTGTGATCAAGGAAATATGCAAGGATTTCAGGTCACAATAAAAAGACAAGCCCTATCCCCCAAGAGACACCTTCAGGTGCCCTACCAGAAATGAAGTGTTACCTCAGCCCTTCTCCTTCTCTTTACTGTGGGGCCTTGATGTCCTTACTGTCTGCATCCTATTTTTCCCTGTGCCCTGTCCTTCCATTTTACAGGCCTTGATTCTATAGCCTCCCTCCCACACGCCCCCACACATACAATACATGTACCAAGTTCTTGCGGGACTGGCCATCATGACAGGTTTTTGTCTGCTCTGTCCTCTTAACACCTTAGGATAAGTCTGGTCTGGGGGTTCTAGTTGTCCTCCTCTTTACTTTCAAGCTGCCTCCCTCCCCTTGCTGCTGCTACTGGAGCTCTGGTTGAAAAACCTGTTCCCTGGGTTGCGATAACACTCTTCTAGCTTTTCTAACCCTGCTTCTAACATCAGGACTCAGTGATGTATCAGAGATGTATATAGGAACCGTGGATCTGATTGTCCCCTCTGAGGCCACATGGGCACCCTCCCTAGCCATCCCCTAGTCCTGAAATCCTCCACCTGGTCTGCTCTCACATTCTCATTCTGGTATTTCTTCTTTCTGCAAAGCTCCATGCTCTACCAAATAGACAATCCCTGTTGGTGCTTCAGCCCTCATTCTCTCTTGGTCACCTCTGGGAGGGCTTACTCCTCTGACATCTCAGATAACAGTAAACATGCCTTCTTCTCTCCTCATCAGCATTATTCACAATCTAGCATCAGTGGTCTATGAGTGGGCATCGCACCCTTGTAGACCTAAGCTAGGCCCAGCTAGCCTCTCCTTTCTTTGTTTAGTCTATTGCAATTCATTCTACTCCTCCCCATCCAAGATGAACTAGATACAAGATAATATAAGGGCTTAGCAATGTATTTGTTCCACAGCAAGCACTAAATAAATATCATTATGATTCACTCTTTATTAATATTTTAAACCTTAATTCATTTATTTATTAGCTCAATGAATATTAACTGTACCTACTGCAAACGAGTGTTGGGTTCAAGAACAAACAAAACAGATGTTGATTCTGCCATCTGGGAGCCTCCCAGGCTGAGGGAGTAGTCTGTGCAAAGGTCCTGTGGAGGGCAGGGAACATAGCTTGCCTGGGAAAAGACTGGAGGAAGGCTGCCAAGGCAGAGGGAGAGAGAGATGAGCAGGTATTTCCAGAGCCAGTAGAGTCTTTATTCCTTTTAAGTACCACATACTAACCTATTGCATCATTGGAACTACAAATCTTTATTGCAAAACAGTGAGAAGTCTGGGGTAGTGGCTCAGCAGTTGAAGGTGCTTGCTTACAAAGTCTGATGGCCTAGGTTCAGTTCTCTAGTACCCATATAAAGCCAAACATACAAAGTAGAATGTGTGTCTGGAGTTGATTTGCAGAAGATTTCTCTCTCTCTTTCTCTCTCTCTCTCTCTTATAATTGAATAAAAATATATAAAAATTTTTAAAAAGTGAGAAATTGTTGAGTCCTGGCCAATATCAATTTGCTTAGCCTTAAACTGAAAATACCTACTAAATGCTGTTTGAATGACTAGAGATGAAGGGCTGTGTGAATTACTAGCAAAGGCAACAGGCAAGATGTATGACTACTTACTGTGTCCAAGGCACTACTCTAAAGGTGTGTGTATGATAGCTCCTGTGGTCCTTGTGGCATCCCTGCCTTGGGCCCAGGCACAGAGCTCTGGAGAATGGTTGAACACAGGGCCACCTTTGCTAATGAGGCAACCAAGGAACAAGGTGTCTGATCTCTAGCGATTCTCCAATTATGAACACTGGACTGTTCCTGCTGAGAGAGAGAGAGAGAGAGAGAGAGTCATCAGCATTGTTAATTCTCATTAGAGCCACCTAATTAGAGGCAATGCAATTAAACTGGTTCTGCAGCCTGGGGTTCATCCTGACTCATGACTCACTGCACTTCCCTTTCTCCCCTGCAGTACATAGATGTCTTCCCTGAGTTCTCAGAAGCCATGCAGACATTTCTTTTTAATGAGAGTCAAGAGTTTCATTAGGACACAAAACTCATATCTCCTCCTTGTATTTGTTTGCTTGGTGCTAGTTTTGCTAACAAGTAATCGGCTTCAATCACCAGGTGGGCAGTGGTTTACAAACCAGATCCCAGTGACACAAAACAAGTGCCACCCTCCCTCTTGGCTGTGTGACCTTCCTGATGACGTTGGCTTGAGCAGTGTCCCCTTGGTGCCTCACTTGTCAGTCCCAGCTCTTGACCTGTCCCATCATCAGACTTCCCTTCTCATGACTTCTCCCTCCCCGCCCCAGGGAAATAAGCAAACTGTTTTGACAGCCGGCCGTGGCTGTCACCTTCGCTTTACAACCCTTTCTGTGGAGTCTGAACTGTAAGCTCACATCTAAGGCGGGAAAATCTAAAGCCTCTTTTGAAATGAGAGACATGTGAGCTGGACAGCTCCGTGTCTCTCCTCGGGTTGCTGTCAGCGGTGAACTCCGGATAGCCACCATGAACTGGTGATTAACTGGGGTCAAGACAAAAATAGGGGTTTTATGGAGGAACCCAGTTTGGCTCGCCTTGGGTTTAGAGCCTGACAGTGGGTGAATGGAGATTTGCATTTGGTTTGAAAATTGAGAGCAAAACCTTCTAAGGATTGACATTTTCATGGATTAGATTAGACCTCTGATGGTCTCCACCCTGATCCCAGGAAATAACTAGTTTGTGCTATTGGGATATTTGTTAATTTCTTCTCGAATGCAATGAATACATTTTAAAGAAGCAATGCAAGGGTTCTTGGGGAGAAAAAGGTTACATAATTACACTGAGTGAATCTAAATATACCATTCCTGGTCCTGGTCCTGGTCCTGGTCCTGGTGGGTGTTGTCAAGATGAATGAAATCAGGTGCCCAGAACTTCAACTCCAGCAGAAGAGCTGTTCATGAAACCCCTCTTCACGTCAGACACCATGCATCCTGTGCCTCTTAACATTCCAAATAGTTCTGTGGAGACCACAAATTACTTTTACAGGTAAGGAAACTGAGGCTCAGGGAGGCTGGGGCAGGGCAGGTGACATACTGACATACCAAGTTAGTAGGTGGTACAAAGTTTTTTTTTTTTTTAATTATCTGCCTCTGTGTGTGTGTGTGTGTGTGTGTGTGTGTGTGTGGCCATTGAAAACGAACATCAGGTGCTTACACCACTTTTTGCATTTGGCTTTACATGAATGGTTGGGGAATTGAACCCAAGATGGCAGGCTTTGGAAGCAAGCACCTTTAACCTCCGAGTCACATCCCCAGCCCCATATAGGTTTTGGTTTTGGTTTTGTATTTGCCATTTTGATATAGGGTCTTGCCCTGCGTGGCCTCATACTTTCCAGTATCCTCAGTTGCTGGGATTGTACGCATGTACCAACCACATCTGGCTGGGCTTTCTAACCCCACATTCCACTCCTCACATAGTTCTCTGCCCCTGACAGGAGGCCAAAAGAGAAGGAATCCTTTCTACCTGGGGAGGAGCCTCCTGGAAGAGTCCATAAATGAGATGGCAAGTCAGCGGAGTGCAGTGTCATTTTGAATTATATGACAAATTACCACAGAGAGCCGAGAGTGCCCAAGGAGGGGACAGTATGGCCGGGGCTGTGGAGGAAGCACAAATGGCTTATAAAGTTGTAGCAACGGGAAGGAGGATTGCAGGAGTGAGGCGGCTCAGGGACTGACGGCGCAGCTTTTACAGCTTTCAAGTGCATCTGTACCAGCCACTCAGAAGCTATTTCTATACTCACAATGTGAAGTGTGTCATTGGTTTTTTTTTTTTTTTTAAAAAGTCTAGACAACATAATAGCTTTGCTACACAGAGCACAGAGTGCCAGTTTCCAAATCACAGCACATGCACTGGTAACTTTCCCTGCCCCTGGTCACCGGGCCTTTGAGGAGATGACCTCTGCCAGTTTGAGAATATTGGATGCAGATCACAGTGGAATGGACAGCAAGGACCTCACTTGCTGGGCATCACCCCCTGCCCTTTTACCCACCCAAATCTTCGTTGTCAGGTGGCCCAGAGCCAAGAGAGTATGGTGGCTAGAATAAGGTGCTTTAGGTAAGGGAGTCCTCTGGCCACTGGGATATTTGGTAGCAATAAATATTTCTACTCAAAGGGCATGTAGCAGCAGAGAACAGGCCTTACACATTTCCCACCCACCAGCTCAAAGAACCGGCCGGCATAACAATCCCGTGAGGCATTTGCTGTTATCTCATATTCCATTTGAGAAATTAACTCATTGTCCTCAAAGCCAAACTCCCAGGCAAGAGTGGTAGGGATAAACTCTCAGTAGTGTAATTCAAAACCATGCACTCTTCAGCATCCCCGAGAGGCCTCAGGCTCCGAGGGTTTGCAGCTGTCCTTCCTTGCTGCCCTGGCGTTTCTCCTGGAACCATGCTTTAGATTTGAGAACCCTGGCCTGGAGGAGACATCAGGTTATTCGGTCAACTCGGGCTTTGCATATGTTGATTCTTATGCATGCGTCCTACCATCCCACCCTCCAGAATCTAGATTAGAGCTTCACCTTGCCACGACCTTGCCACGTGCTCTCTCCATGGCCTCATGCGTAGGAGTGTTGGGGAGGGGCTGGGTGGGAAATTCTCCTCACCTCTGGGATATCCTGCATCATCAGCTAGTGGATTTTAAAAATATATTTATTTATTAAATTAAGAGAGGGAGAGAGATTGTAAGCAAGTACCTTTAACCACTGAGCTGTCTCTGCAGCCCAAGGGATTTTTTTCTTAATTCAATCATAAAACATAGAACAAAAACCATTCAGTCTAGGCCTTTTACATAGGGATTTGGATTCCTAGCCTTTGATTAAGCCCAGGGTTATCTAGGACGTCACCTGGGCATGGCCATCAGGAAGCTGTCCCATCTGGGCCATGGTTCCCGCAGCACTCTATTGTTCTCACACCAGGTCCACCTGATGGCACTGTGCCTAGCTAGGCCCCAGGGCACTGGAGTAACCATCTCAGTATGTCTGTCTTCCTGCAGAAATCTAATCCATGTTGCTCAGGGCAGGGCCACTATCTGTCTCAAGGCACCTGAGTAGTATTCATGAGGGAGTTTGTGATTGAATCTATGGCTGCACTGAGATGACATCCAGAACACACTTCAGCCTATACCAAGTAAATCTTGATGGTGGCCTGAAAAGCATGGTCACTTGCTGGCCAGGAGAAGCAAAAGAGAATTACTACCCACCAAAGAATCAGTGAAGACTAAGGAGGCTGACCTTCACCAGCAATCCTGGAATGTGCCCACAACAACACCCACTAGATTCAGAAGCTCTAAGCCATCCGTGAACTGAGTGAATAAGCACATGTCTTCCCTCACAGACTGACCAATGCATTCATGACCACCCCACAGGGGACCCCAGTGATCCCACCGAGCAAGGCCCTCAGTGGATTGGAGACAAGTGAGAGAGGATCTAAGAGTATTAACCTGAGATGGAGAAATGGCTCAGCAGCTAAAAGTGCTTGCTTGCAAACTTTGAGAGACATAGTTCAATTCCCCAGTACCCACATAAAGCCAGATGCACAAAGTGGCAGATGCACCTGGAGTTTGTTTGCAGCAGAAAGAGGCCCTGGCATGACAGTTCTTTCTCTCTCTCTCCTCTTCCTCTTTCCTTGATAATAAATGATTTTTTTTTAATTTTAGAGAAAGAGAGGTCCTCAGCCACTGCAATCAAATTCCAGACACTTGAGCCACCTAGTGAACATGTGCGATCTTGCACTTGCCTTACCTTTGTGCATCTAGCTTATGTGGGATCTGGAGAGTTGAACATAGGTCCTTAGGCTTCATAGGCAAGCTCCTTAACCACTAAGCCATCTCTCCAGCCCATAAATGAAATATTTTTTAGAAAAGGTTATAACCTGATTGAACTATGGCAAGCCCCTCATAGGGTTATATAATAATATTCATAAAAAGTAGTAAAGGGACTAATTGAAGAAGGAAGGTATCAGAGGAAGGAGTAGGAGGTATGGAAAAGACAGAGGGAGGTGAAGTTACTGTGATCAAAATGTATTTTGTACATACATAAAAATTGTTAATAGAAATTTTTAAAAAAAAAAAAAAAGCACATTCATGGCTTGGGGAAATGGCTTAGCAGTTAAGGCATCTGCCTATGAAGCTTAAAGACCCTAGTTTGATTTCCCAGGACCCACATAAGACAGATTCACAAGGGGGACCATGCATCTAGAGTTCGTTTGCAGTGGCTAGAGACCCTGGTGTGCCCATTCTCTTTCTCTCTATCTGCCTCTTCCTTCCTCTCTTTCTCAAATAAATAAATAAAATATATTTTTTTAAAAAGCACAAGCAAATGCTGAGAAACTCTAGACATACTCTCACAGATCACACAGTACCTACAATCTCCCAGACAGTCATGGATCCCGTAACTGAGCAAGCTGAATGCCAACAGGTTTTGCTTAGAAGAAATCACGTCAGGCCTAATTAATGACTCCATAGCAATCAACCAGCCTCCTCTGGTTTAAAGCCCCACAGACCAATCCTTGTTAATTGGATTTGATTGTATTTGCTATTTTAATTAGTAGACGAATTATGAAATGTTTATTTCTTCATATGATGCTGCTATCTGCTCACTACTGTGACTTTTTTTTTCTTTTCTTTTTTTTTCCTTCCACATGCAAGACTTCCCTTGTTTCCTCTTTAAGGCCTACCAGTTTTGGAACTGGTTTTCACCTAGTAAAGTGAGATTAAAAGATTCAGGGGTCCTAGGGAGTATCCACTGAGTAGTTGGTTTCTGAACATCAAGTTGTCTTCAGGGGGTTTGTGGTAGTTTTTATGTGAAATGTTCCTTTAGCCTCACATGTTTGTGATTAAGCCTGTTCCTTGCTCTGGAGCTGGTAGAGCCCTGCTGGGGTAGGTGAGTCACTGAGAGCAGGCCGTGGGACTTTTCAGTCCCATTCACTGGGTGTTCAGAGCTAGCTCACTCAGACCACTTCCTTTCTATTTTGTGACAACGTGTGTGACACTTTGGTTAACAGCTTTGTCATGCTTCCTCCCCAACACCCCACCCCACAATGAAGTTTCCCTTCTAAACTATCAGCTGAAATAAACCCTTTCCTTCCATAAGCTACTTCTGCTCAGGGGTGCCGGTCAACTCCTGAATTTTACCCTAAACCAGAGCTATCTTTCAGCAAGGTCATACCTGAGCTGCTATGAGTAGTTTCTGGAACATGTACCATGAGCTTAGTATGGCACTGGGTTAGGACAGAGAGTATGGAGGTGTCACTGCCTAGAAGATGGAGGAGGAATAGAGGAGGAGGAATCTGCATAGACTCCCAAAAATGTCACTTTCACCACTTCTGGCTTTGAGGGCACTGGAAGATTTTACACCCATTCACCCATTCAATAAGCACTTGCTAAGTGCCATCTCTGGTGCCTGGCTATGCCAGGTGCTGGGGGTAGAGTTCTGGTGATCAGTGAAACCCAGTCTTGTTCTTCACACCCCTGTTGGTGGACAGAGCAATTAGCACGATTACACACAGATGTGAGCAGTGTTGTGAAGGAAGCAAGCCCGGGAAGTCAGCCCAGGGAATGAAATCTTGCTCCTCTCTGAAACATCAAGGCAGAAATGTCCAACCCAAGGTCCTGGAGGAGAACTGAGGACATGTCATTTCCATCAATGACAGTGGCTTGAACTTGAGTGAGCCTCATCATGTTTCATAGAATTGAGATGAAGTCCAAATCCAATAGCATATGCCAAATTCCTGGCAGAGAAGTAGCATAAGTTCTTGCTAACCAGACCCCACTCTTTCGACAATTATTTCCTATCTTTTTAATATATATATATATATATATATATATATATATATATATATATATATAGTTTATTTATTTATTACAGAGAAAGAATGGGCACACCAGGGCCTCTAGCCACTGCAAACAAACTCCAGATGCATGTGCCCCCATGTGTATCAGGCTTATGTGGGTCCTGGAGAGTAGAACCAGGATCCTTTGGCTTTGCAGGCAAATGCCTTAACTGTTAAACCATCTCTCCAGCCCAATTATTTCCTGTCATTTTTATGAAACCTTTCTTCAGCCATGTTTTCTTACTATCCCTTAATGTCCCTGTCACCATGTTGACTCTCAGTTGCATGCCATTGTAGTCATGGATTTATTTTTCTGGGCTATGTCTCAGCTGTTTCAGAGCAATGGAGGGAGCATAAATAAGTGCAGGAAATGTCTCATGAGGGGTGATTGACAGAGGGGACAGTCACAGTTTTCTCAGGAGTGGTCGTGATGTGTGGTCAGATACTATAATTGCCTTGTATGTGAATGGTATTTAATCTGTCATGGTGGCTATGAAGTTCATATTTCATTTCACTTAGTGGTGGCATTGCTAAATTGTTACACTACTCCACTTTGGAAGAGACACCTCATATTACTATCATGATGCTCCAAGTTTTAAGCTCACCATGAATATGGAAAGCCTGTCATGAAGTAACGCAGAAGAGGCTGTCAGCTTCCAATGAAGAAATTGTCTCACTTTGGAAACAATTCCAAGAAATCAAGGAAATAAGTTCTTGGTGTTAGGCAGACTCATAGCAAAGAGAATTATTAGAGGGTTTTTTTTTTCTTTCCTTTTGGGAGTCTCAATGATTTCCCTAATAATCACATCTTTTTGGAAATCAAGATTCATTCAACAAATGTACAAATAACAACAATCCTTGTGAATTATACCAAGGATGTGTTGAGTGTTGAGTGGGCTGCATGACTCATTTATAAATGGGGTCATCCCTTCTTGCATCGTCCTCTGAAAATGCAGGTGGTAAACTTGGAAGGAATGTTCTGCAAAGGACCATTTAGTAAGTCACACCAGTGTCTGGAAACCACAATTTCCTTAAATAATCTCAGCTACAAAATCCAAGATGTTGGAATAAAATATTAGAGAACAGAGATTTGGACTGGAAGACTCCCAGCCAGGTCTGCCTCCTTCCAGAAGCTTGCTCACCTGAGCCCAAGGTCCATGTAGAGGATCCTGCCTTCTGGAAAAGGCCATACATCCTGGTGATGTCAGGCTGCTAATTCCAGAATCAGACCTGCCAGTGCCCAGATATGTTAGCAGTCACCAATCTCACCATCTCTGGTGCTCTCCACATGCAAAATGGACCATCTATCTGCTTGTAATTGCTCAAGACGATTGAGCTCAAGTGGACAGTGTGTACACAGCAATGCTTGAGAACTTAGCTTTCTCTTTGAAGCCTATAAAGCGTGCTACTGTTCACTAACCTGACGTATGATCATTAGGGGAAGAGTCAGTGTTGGGATTCATATTAAAGATGCAACTGTGTTCCCCCTTGTGTTTACCACCAGGCCTGTCAGCTCCATGCAAAAGCTCAGTACCTCCTACTTTTGTAATTCTTACTTCTATAGACCACACCCCTTCCAGTGGTCTTTTCTTAATCACTTATGTGAAAGTCAGAGGCTCCTTGTGCTGATGTGTAGGCTGTGTGGGCTATCTGTCATGCCTTTCAGAATTGAGCAACTCACTCACTGTACTGAGACTCTGGTGTACTGCTTATGACCTTCACAGAGAAGAAAGCATTACTCTATTCATCTTAGAGTAAGTACAATGAGGTGTAGAGAATTAGGGGGTCTATCTAAAGTAACCTGCATTGAAAGTAACAGAACCACACAATCTGGCTCCAGAGGCTATGGTCTTACACCTGACTATTACTTCTGTGTCATGTCCCAGGAATGCAGCTACCAAGGTAATGTGAGGTGCCTTGCAAAGAGGCAACAGGGCCTCAAGTGTGTCTGTTAATGCCCACTCTGGACACAGCCTTACATGTCACACTGGGGAGGAATCTGCAAAAAGGAAAGAATAGGAGATATGGATTTTAAAATACTTTTAAAGATCAATTCATCCTGTAAAGCAATCTATCCTCTACATTATCAAAAGACCAGATTGGCTTGATGCTCTTTTCTTTGCTTCCATGAAGGGGAATTGTACAATTTCTGCTTATTCTTTTTTAGGAACCTATGTGTCAGAGCAATAAAGAATTTGACATTGTAAGAAAATTACCCTAGGATTTTATACCATTTACTAACTATTTTACCTCAGGCAAATTAATTTGTTTCTTAATATTGTTTCTTCATCAGTAAAATGAGAATTATAGTTTCATACCAATTCAGATGTTTCTAATATAAGAGTAATTCCATCTTACCCAGAATTAAAAGTTGTGACAATGCCTTGATTCCCTTCAAGAGGTCTGGAGGCTGAGGGGCAGTTTGTGATGTCGTGATGGTATGGGGGGTCCTGATCTCCCTGTCCCCTGCTCCTTCACTCATGGCATGAGTGCCATGATAAAGGCAGGTCCCCTGAAATCCCAAGATGTCCACTAGTGGCACTTCAGCTTGTATGCCTCTGATGTCACCCAGCATGAGAGAAAGAATCAGTTCCCAACCACACATGTGACCCTGTGCTTAGTCTGTCTGGGCCATTATCTTTTATCTCCTCCCAGTTGAGAAGCAGTGGCTAGGAGAATACCACATATTAATTTGCTTTCTAAGTAATTTGTCTGCCTCCGTGAGGTTAAGGATAGAGTTGGATGCTGAAAAAAATTAGGATCTAACTAGGTAGTGAGGGGAGAAATGGATGCTGAGGAAACAGACAACAGTATCCACCACAAGTACAATGATAATTTTTTTTTTGTCATGGAAAATAAAGAGATGACATGTGGAATGTTCCAAGCATGTGTCGTAGCATGACTGTAGATCACTTTAATGATAAGCAAAGGTGCAAACCCTTCTAGGAACTTCCATCTGTCTCTGCTTCAAATACTGATTGCTTTGCTCTTTTGAAACATGCCCCGGGCAACCATTCGGCTGGTGCTTTGGAGAAGTGGCCATGCAGTCACCTCAGAGAAAAGGCTTCTTGCATGACTTCTCTGCTGCTTTATGGCTCTTCCATTTATTGAGAGTGCAATCCTGACACTCTCTGAACATTGTGTTCTGGTATCCTGAACCAATGTCCTTGTCCTACTGTGAGATGCATTTGCATCTCAAGTGCCATCGTAAAACATGAAGTGTGCTTTGTGTCTGGCAGTGGGCCCTGATGCGTGGCTTCCCTTGGCATTCAGGTCCCTGTGGGCAAAGCACAACTTGTTCCTGGATCAGTGTCATGGGCCTTGGAAAGATTAGGAAAGTTTGGTCCAATGACCCTCTCTTACCAAAAGTAAGTCTGGTGTCATGTACAAGCCTCTCTGCCTGCCTCCACCATCTCTGGCCACAACTTTATGATCAGCTAAACTAATCTCCCATGTGACATCCTGCCAGATGCACGTGTCTCCTGATGCCTGTCTCCCCCTCCTCCTCCTCCTCTTGGCCCTTGTCCTTCAGTGCTTGCACTGCCTCCTTCTCTACTTGCTTCCTACACCATACGAATTGGTTTCTGCTCATACCTGCTGCCCTCCACATTCAGCGGGCTGAAGAGAAAACCACTGAGGACCCTAGAAGTTAAGGAGGTAACATCTCTTCAGACTGATAGTCCTTTTTGTATGCATTTAACTATAGAGAGGATGAGGGTAGGAATGGATGGAGCTAAGGAGCTGCACAGCTCACTGATAAGCCATGTCCTCAGATAACTGTAGGACCCTCCCAAGGCATTCAGAGGCCTGTGTGGTTCCACAGCCCCATGCTGCCTCTAGGGTTTTCCATGGAAAGAATTTTAACGTGTACATTTTGTTTTCCATTTCTGCCATTTAAATGTCCAGTACAGATAGGTGCTCAAAGTGTCCTTGTGCCCAGCTTCCTTTCAATCCATGCTTCTAGGGAAGCAAGGCAGTAAGGCTGCAGCTGTGTCTAGCTGAGGAGTGGTGTTTTGAGCAGAATGGCCTGGTCTTTGCCTGCTTCCTGTTGTGATAACAGACCACTGGAGACTGGGTAAGTTATAAACAGCAGGAATCGATTGGGCTAGTGGAGAGAGAGTCTATGGCTATACCACCCTGAACGTGCCTGATTTGGCTAATGGTCTTAGAGGCTGGGAAGCCCAAAAGAGAAGGACCATGTCTTATTGCCATATAACATGGTAAGAGGCATCACATGTGCAAGACAGAAAGAATGGGAGCTGGACTCCCCTCTTTTATAACCAACACGCTCCTCCAGTATTGACCTCAAACCATTCATGAGGGAAGTGACCTTGGTCTGAATTGTATCTGGATTGCCCAACTTCTCACTCAATAGTTACTATGGTAATCAAGTTTCAGCATGAGCTTTGAAGGGAACATTCAAACCTTAGCAAGCCTTAATGAACTTTCAGAGGTAAGCAGACCTCCCAGAGCCCACACTGTCACCTTACGCTACCTTCTGTAGCCCATATACCATATGCCATCTCCCCAAATACCAGGGGAGATGGGAAAGACTGGGACAAGGACCATGCGTAGTGGCAAAGCAGTGGTCATAGCTATGTTCCAGGACAAGGACATATTTAGTGAAGGGAAAGAAACAGAACTGTAGTGCTGGAGAGAGGAAAGATATTTCCTGGACCTGGTTCATAGTCATTGCTGGGCTCCATCAGATGGTCTCACTGAGAATCTGAGGAAGTTTGACAGGAACTTCTAGACTTAAACACTGAGGTGGAGAGCAACACAGAGTCACTTTCCTGTGCCCATTTAGAAGTCACTGGAGCAAATCTATCCCTACAGCAAGCTCCACACAGAGGACTGGGGATACAAACACAAGTATGATGCCTTTTGTACCTGAAGGACATCAGAGTCCAGAGGAAAAGACAGAGAAGAACACAGGCAGATGTAATGCCAAGTGACAGATGCTGAGTGGGGATTGTCTCGTGGGAGTGTGGTGCAGAGGAGGAGCCCCGAATGAACCTGAAGGAAGTGGCATTCAGGGAAAGTTCCAGAGCAGATAGCAGCAAAGTGAGTCTTTTAGAATGAGCTCTTTGTTATTGTTTCTCATTGAACCTAACTTTAAAAGTATGTGAACAAAAAGATTTCCCCAATGCAGGTTGTGAAACAGACAGAGTGCGCGCATGGGGAGGCACAGTGCACCTCAGACGTGCACATCCATCAGAAAGCTGTCATCCCTGAGTCCCAGTTACAAAGCCTCCATGGGATTTCTGTGTTGCGAAGTGAGTCAATGACAAGTGAAACAAAAATTAAATCCCTTGTTTACAGAACAGCATCCTTGCCACACAAAATTCTGGTTCTCTGAGCAGAGGTTTCTCACCCCTTCCCCCACTTAACTCACGTGTATTATCTGCATTAAAATCTAAAGGAGGAATAAAAAGCACACCCCATGCTGGGTTGAGTTTCTCTGATGATCGAATCCATGCCCTTTTTTGGGGGGTGGGAAGTTATTACAGCCATAAATAGTTGTAATTCTTTCTCTGATGCACTGTATTTGTTAAGAGCGCCACAGGGTAGATGCTGCACTGGAGAAAATATGAGCATTGAATTGTGGGTAGTAAAGAAAGGAAACAGGAAGGGGAGGCTCTTTTCCTGGAGCAGGCTTTGCCAACAGTGACTTCCTGGGTTCTACCTAAGTGCTGGAGCACAGTGAGGAAGTGGAGGGTTCTGGACCACTGGCCAGAGATCTGGGATCTACTTCATTGGTGATATACCTTTTGCATTCAGATATATGTCTTCAAATTCTATTTCTGTGATTTGGGGGCAAATTGGGTAGCTTCTCTAATATTTGGCCTCTTCCTTTGTATAGTAAGAGGAATTACAGTGCAATTAAAAACAAGTTCTGTAATAGACTTCTTAAATGATGGCTGTTACTGTGATATATGTTAGTTTTATTTTGTGGATTAAGATACTTTCAGCTGCCATTACCAAAGAGTCCAAGTCAACTAAAAGGAACAATAAGGAGAGTATGTTTTGTCACTTAATAAGTCTGATGGTAGGACATCACCAGAATAAGTTGAATAAGGGATTCACTAATGCCACTAATGTTCTAGGTTCCCTTGCTTTTTCTTCATGAAATGGTGACAACAGTTCCTAAAATCACATCCTTAGCCAGTGAGGTTCAAAGACCATGCCCAGAATCAGGCCTCTCTTAATGTCAAAGATGTAAGAAAATCCCTCACACAAATAATGAGTAGACCTCTGGGAGGTAGCCAGATGAGGGTATCTGTCATACCCATTCAAATAAAGCACAATGATTGGGCTTGGTATTATACTGTCAAATCTTTTCCAGGCCAATTTTAAAAGTACTAGGTATATATTTAGCTTTCAGTACAGTGTTGCTGCTAGTCAGAAATAGTTGATGGGCAGCTCATTTCTCAGAGCCACTATGCTAGGCAGTATTTACTCTTCGATAGAAAAATGTGCACTATAATATAAGTTCTAAAAGAAAGGCAAGGAAAATTGAATTGCTAGTGATAGAAGAATAGTTAAATAGTTGTTGGTATAACCTTCTATTTTATAATATTAAAGATAATCTTAATTGTTATATAAAATGTATATTGTTGAGTGTGCAATATAACAATGCATATATACTACATTATTTCCACTAGGAAAGCAAAGATAAGTATGTAATAAAATCATGTGTAGGGGAAGTTTCTGGTTTAGGAAAGTAGACAAAATGCTAACAGTAATCTTTATAGGGTTTTAGAAGGTTAATCAATTGGTTTCACCTTTGTTTTCCTGTAACATTCCAAAATTTCTATAATTTCCTTTCCTTTTTTTAAGTGTTAGACATGTTTTATTGGATTAGGAGAGGGAAATACGAGAGAGTATAGAATGATCCTACTCATGAGAAGGTATGGGGGGGGGGAGTAAGGCCCCACATATACTCTCTTAACAAGGAGAAAAAAATAACTTACATTGCTTGTCCTGACTACAAAGAATGGCTTCTTGTCATGTATATTTTTAGCTTTCTGGTCTATCCAAATCAACATAAAGAGGCAGTCCAGTCTGTGTGTGCAAGTCCCTGTAAGCTCATGCATTTTAAGCAGATTTATTGATACAAGGAAGAGATGCAGGAGAGGACTTCTGAAGGGAGAATAGGTTATATCAAGTAGAAGTGAGATTATGATAAAGGCAGCCACAGAAATACAGACTGGGGGATTTTTCTGGAAATACATTTGTGTCATGAAAAAGGTTTATGATTTTGGAAACCACAGTTAATATCTGTGACAAATTAAAGAGGATTACCATATAACTTTATTGAAAGTTTTATTTGGGGGCTGGAGGGATGGCTTAGCAGTTAAGGCATTTGCCTGCAAAGCTAAAGGACCCAGGTTCGATTCCCCAGGACCCACGTTAGCTAAATGCCAAGGGGGCACACACATCTGGAGTTCATTTGCAGTGGTTGGAGCCCTGGTGCCCCCATTCTCTCTGTTTCTCTCTCCTCTTTCTCTGTCAAATAAATTAAAATAAATTAAATTAAAAAGTAAAAATTATAAAATGATTTATTTTGATCACAAAGAGCTTACAGAACTATGACTAGCTCAAAAACAAGAAGTTTGATGAGGTGACTCAGAAGCCTATAGTGGAGTTGCCAGTGGGCCAGTATAGTGTATAGATGGGCAATCAAGTTACCTTATCATAGGTGGGTGTATTAGTTACTTTACCTGGCATGAAACAGCTGAAGGGAAGAAGGGCTAATTGGTTCCATAGTTTAAGAAGGCATGCAGTTCATCATGTTGGGGAAATCACACTGACAGGAGCATGAGGTGACTCGTCACATTGCATCTGTAAACAGGAAGCAGAGAACAAATGGGAGTGGAGCCACACTATAACCCTCAAGGCTGCCCTCGGTGACCCACTTACTTCAGCAACATGGCCCTACCTCCTAAAGACTCCACAACCTTCCAAAAGGCACCCCAGCTTGGTAGCAAGTATTCAAGCACATGAGCCTATGGGAATTATTTCACATGCAAACCACAGAAGTAGGTTCCTCCTTCTCCAAACACCTTGACCACAAGGCGACCATCAGAGATTTTCAGATGTGCATGTTTCCTTTTTATAGTCCTATAATTGAGTGTTGACGACAAGAGGTAACAGCCATTTCCATGCAGTGTAATCTTCACTGGCTGTGTCTGAACTCCACACTCCATACATCAAATCCAAAGGCTCCCCTCCCACTTTGAACTGTACTTGCTATGCCACCATTATTCTTTTTTAAAATAAATGTTTATTACTACTTCTGTGAATAGGAATACTTACATTTTCAATTTTTGGTACGTGACACATGGTGCTACAGAATGTATGTGGAGATCCAAAGACAACTTTCAGTGTTAGTCCTCACCTTCTTGGGTTCTCATTCTTGTTCACTGCTGGGTTTGCTGGGATAGTTGGTCTTTTAAGTTTCTGGGAAAGTCTCCTGTCTCGGCCTCCATTTCTGACATCAGCATGCTGGGACTACAGAAGCCCAACCACAGATTGCAGCTTTTTGTGTAACTCATGTCCTCATGCTTACATGGCCAGCGCTTTATCCACTGAGCCGTCTTCCCACCCTCTACTCTATTCTTTAGAGTCTTGACTACTCCTTTATTTTCTGAAGATTATCCAAACAGTACTTTCTTATTAGGTGATGAATCTTTGTGTCATTGACTGAAGTATCTCATAGATTAGTATTGACTACAATAGTAATGATTTCTGGATGTGAAGTTTCAAGTAGGGGGAGGCAAGAGAGGTAAATAAAGAAATCCCTGAAGGCAAGTTTTTCACAGTCCTTGCACATCTACACTTGAAGCTTCTATAGATTGTTTTATTAATTACTGCAGTCATCCAAGGATGTTAATTGCATCATCCTTTCATGAAAATATATGATTTGGGCACTTCCCATGCATGATATCATTTCACCACCCCAGCTTGTCCTAAGTTTCAGAAGAAAATTAACTCAGATTAGTTAAGGTACTTGAATGTTTTCATGTTAAGCCATGGTATATATGAAGTTTATGACTATACATTTTTTTTTGAGGTAGGGTCTCACTCTGGTCCAGGCTGACCTGGAATTAACTATGTAGTCTCAGGGTGGCCTCGAACTCACGGCGCTCCTCCTACCTCTGCCTACCGAGTGCTGGGATTAAAGGCGTATGCCACCACTCCTGGCTGAAGTTTAGGACTATAATTTACTGTTCCAACTGAGTTTCCTCTCCAAAACTTCAGAGGTTTCTCCAAATGCTGTGTCCCATCCTGCTCCACCCCACCCCCAGTGGTCTCTAGAAGCAGGACTTGCTGTGGTGCTGGCCGTGGTCCTGAAAACCATAAAATTGTGCTGATGATAATGGGCCCCAGAGAAACAGCTCAGGCTCTGACTGGGAGCTACAGCTTTCTTTCTGTTGCTGCACTTTGAGACAAAGCTCTCAGTGACCTGTGCAATCTATGTGACATTTTCCCAGACTGCCCTCTCAAACCGTACTTGCACTAGACGTCTCTCTTAAGAGTGAAAGGTCAGTTTCCGGGTTGTGAAATATTTTATACCTGACCTTTTACCCATCGTAAGATTAATAGAAAACACTTGCCCTAAAGAATAACTAAAAATGGAATTAAACCTGATTACCCATGGCACAACAAATATATATCACTATGGTAACAAAGCTGTTATGACACCTAGCCGTTATCCTGAGCTCTAGAAGCATAGAAAAAGTTGGGAAAATCACTCCAAACACTCTCAACCTGCCCTGTTGCCCCAGCAACATGTAGTTTATGAAGCACTTTTATGCATTACTTGGACCCAAAGCCTTCTGTGTGTGGATAGAAGTGTCCTGCTGGACTCAGTTTGGAATGTAGGTCACCTGAAGCTTGCTAACCACACCTTCCTCATACCTCTCTTCAAAAGTCAGATAACCTAATCAGGGGAAACTCCTGGTGAACTGCCTAATGTATTCAAGTGAATATGGGCTTTGGAACATACACTGAGTGCTCACTTCAAGTTCTGGGCTTTGGAACATACAGTGACTGTTCTCTTCAAGTTCTGGCTGTACTAATCATGTAATCCTGAGCAAGTCACTTGACCTTCATGAACCTCAGATTCCTAATCTATAAGGTCAGTGCAGCTTCAAAGATGCCTCCTGCTGTTTAGTGGGGATCAGTTGAAGTAAGTGTCATGAACTCACCTTTCTCATCACTCTTCCTGGGAGCAATATGGGGTCTGAAGAATCTAGTAAAGGTTGAACAATTCCAACTAGATCCCAGACACAGTAAGCCATGCTGTTTAATGAAACAGCACTTAGAAACACAACAATTAAACTAGTTAAACACTAAGCTGCGAGGTGGGATACGTGGATCCCAGTATCTCAGGCCCATTGCCTTTCAGTGTCATGGGCTAAGGTCATTCCAGGAGCTCATAAGAATCCTTTGTTATGAGTACTCAATTTGCCTTCCTCCCCTGGCACTGGCATAACTTCCTCAGAAGTTAGCTTTACCAGCCTCAAGCTAGCAGGTTCTGGAGCTGGACTTGGCTCTCAACCAACCATAGCAGACAGGCATTTTCTGGCATCCTGGAAAGTAAATGATTGTGTCTGTGCACTGATTCTCCTACAGTCTATGGCCATACCACCCTGAACGCACCCAGTCTCATCCGATTCTCCTACAGCTCCCAAGGGCCGCATACAAGATAGGCCAGGTCATGTTCACTCTTTAAAACCTAGGGCAGACTCAGCCTTTGCATAAGTTCCTGGAAGTTCCAGTCCACTCAGGCCTCTTCCTTCAGTGGCCTACTCACTTGGTTGTACAGGTCCTGGGAAGTTTTGGAATCATGGTTTCTCATAGTATTTAGTAAACCAACTGGCAGTACATAATGTTTTCTAATGCGGTTGATATGGAAATGTCAAAAAGACCCTAGGCTGAGTCCAGATCTAAGTTCTAGCCCTAGATCTCCTATCAATTTGATGTATTACTTGTTGCCATCATTTTTAGGGGTCTTGGATTTCCCCTCATGTGGTACCAGTAGACTGCAATAGATTACCCCTGTGGTTTCTGTTCTCCATTATCTTTTGACTTGTGACTTTGGGCTTGATAAGGCAGAAATGGCTGATTGTGGAATTTGCTTCCTAGCACCCCAGGTTAGAGCTTCCACCAATGACTGCTTACTTCACTATGCAATAGTTATTCTACAGAGCAATTCCCAGGGTCTCTAATGAAAGAACTAAGATGTTGTTTCTAAAATACATGGGATACATATCATGAGTGAAAAAATAAATTCAGTTAGACATCAGTTAAAAATTAAATGTGAAAAAAATTAAATGTGTTTTCCCTGAATTTATAGGCATGATAACTCTGTATATATTCCATGTTCTGTTTGATGTCTTCTTTTGACTTCCTGTATTCATAGCATGACCCCAGTAAAACAGGTGTGGAGCATCTGTGGCTGAGTACCACTGAAATATAAATGTCCTTTCATTTCTAATGGGTGCTGCAAAATGCAGCTTAAAACTTATTTCATAATGTCTGCCATAAAACACTGAGTGTAAGTAATGTTATCCAAGACCAAAGCCAAGTTAGAGCTACCTCTACCTCTGCTCAGGGAGGAGTGGCCCTATGAACCAACCATGCCCTAGTAGTACCTGTAGGAGGCAACACTAGCATCTTTGATGTTTATTGCAAGAGGTGCTGGTTGCCACAGGGGGGAATGAATGGCAGCAAACCAAGCCTTTGGGCAACACCTTTGGCTTCTCCTAGAAAACAGAGAGCCTGAAGAGATGTTCTTCTTCTTGAACTCTTCCTGTATGGAAGCTTGCCACCTGGCTTGCAGACAAGCTATAATAGACACTTTGGTGCCTCATATGGTACCTCTCAGCCCAGGTGGTGCCAGTGCAGGAATAGGGGCCAGATTATGCTCCCCATAGAATCCCAACATTCATGAATTTTCTTAACTCACACTCAGGCACTTCCGGACAGGGTCAGAAGATAATCCCCCAAGTGTTAACTTCAAATTAATTGAGGGCATACTGATGGAGTTAGTAATAAATATCTCAGCTGCTAGCCTTTTGGAAGGACAATTTTGATAATAACTGCATGAGTTTTCTTAAAGCATTCCCTGCAGAGTTTAACCACAGTTTGCGAACAGCAATGACAAGCCAATTCTGTACCTCAGGAGTCTACTGTTTTCTTTGCCCCTCAGTCTGTCTTCCTGAGATCTCCCAAGAAAATCACCTGGGCCAAATCTTTAACTCAGACTCTGCTTACAGTGGGGCCCAAGGTAAGATGCAGCTCTACAATAGGATGGTGACTTGTGGGCGGGAAGAGAACTGTGGAGGCTCGGGTCCTGACAGACGGTGCAGAGGAAGAATACCAGAATACCAGGTAGCTCAGAGGTAGAGATCATAGGCCTTGGGTTCAATCCCTAGCATCACAAAAAATTATTGTAAATTTAATTTACAACACAAGGAGCTCTAAAACTGAGGTTTTATGCAAGGAACTGGACTCTAGTTGTGCTCCTTGTATCTCCTCTTCTCACCAGAACTCTCAAGGCTGGACAGCTGCACAAATTGGACATTGTACTTGGTGCCTCCTCACCCCAACCCTGGGCTTTAACATGTGGCACTTGTTATACATGTCACACTATATCATCATGTGTTGAGATACATCTATGCAAAGAAACATCTCTCTTTCCTTGAAGCAAACTACTGACTATTCTCTCAGCCAGAGGACTTTGGGTTGACATTTTCACAAAGGGAAACCTTTTTCCCCCTCCACACAATGGCATAGAATGCCCGTGGTGCTCCATCACGTGGGCTGTGTTCTGTGTCTAGCCACTTTGATCCCGAAACCTAACATTATAGCAAAGATAACTTGTATTTCCCATGTGCCCCATGTGACTTTTGATTTTATGTTTGCTCTTGGTTAATGCTGACTCTGAAACTCATTCTCCTTCAAAAGGTAGGTCCATATTCTTATTTTTCTTGTCTCACCAATTCTAATATGTATCCAAGCACCATGTTTATTCCTTCTGCACCACTTCAGTCCTTATTAGAATCCACCCATTTGTTCATTTAGAATAAATAAGCAAGCTTATTCTTCAGGACTGTGTTCAATGTTTTCTGATAATGGGTTTGTCTCTGAGTCTGCAGACATGGATCAATCTGATCCCAGCTCTATGGAAGGAGCAAAATAAACAAAACTCAAAGATAATGTAAAGACATAGGGAAGGACATGGGACATGCAGGACCTTGGAAGAAGAGACAGGATCCCTCCCCAGGCTGGGGAACTATTGTACCAGCTCACAGAGATGCTGATAGACTACCTGGGCTGTCTGAACATTGGGTCAAGGGGAATTTGGGGAAACGTAGAAGACATTTCAAGGGATTGCAGCAGGTGCAGAAACAAATGCACAGGGATGCTGTGCTGCTTGGTGTCATGCAGGGTGCATCAGAGTCAGAGAAGAGGGATGGAGGAACCTGGGGTAGAGAGTTAACAGAGGCCCCTGCCCTAGAGGAAGAGTCCATTGAGTGTCTTCTACTTAACCCTGTAAGCAACAAGATATACTATGCATTCAGTGAAGGGTTTTCACTTTCTCATAGTTTGCAGTGATACCTGTATATCTGACTAGGGTGACTCAGTATGTAAATGTTGTCCCGTAGCACCTGTAATTCCAGTGTGCCTAGGGCAAGAAGAGAGGGAGAGACAGAATTGCCGGGAGCTGACAGGCCAGCTAGCCTGGTGATCACAGCAGTGGATGTGAACAAGGAAACATCAAACAAAATAGAAGTGTAACAATATGTTTCAGAATCTGTATACCGCCCTATGGAAAGCTCTGGTTTTATTAGGCATAGATAATACAATAATTATAACCCAATACATAACCCAGTAATGGTTGTAGTGAATGGGTAAGAAATACTGTGATCATGGTTGTAGTGTTCGAGACATGGAAAGGTGCTGAGTCATGAAGGTGTTCAGAGGCTGTGATTATTGTGACCCCCATCGCTTTCACAGAGTGGATGCTGGCTCTCCCGGTGCAGACATCTCCCAGTGGAATGTACTTATCTTTTACGGTGAGAACATGTACAGGATAGCTTTTCTGCCCTTTCTCTAGAGACAACCACAGACAGGCAGAAGGAAGCACGGTGGACAAAAGCTTCCACCTCTGTTCCTTTCATTCAGACCTGAGCAAGACTGTAACACTCAGAGAGGCTCAGATAAGTTGAAAGAGATTGGGTGTTGGTATCTTACTGACTTTACTCAAAGCCAAGTTTATGTGTGCCTAGGCAAGTTTAAATCTCTTTCTCAGCAGAATTCATGATCCTTTCCTTACTGGGAAGCAAGGCTAATTAAAGGAGCCACTATGGCAGAAAGTGCCTGGTTTAGAGCCTGATCCTGAGCGGCTCTCCAGGTGGAACTCAGGGATCGATGAGTCGTTCCTCGCCACCTGCTTCTCCTCGAGAGGCTTCTGCCCAGGTCTCTGCGCCCTAATATCTGTGTCTAGCATGTTGGCCTCATCCACCCCCTCCACTTCCCTTCACATCAACCCACTTCTGCTATTGCACTTCCCAAGTTAGAACCTGATTTATCACTTCTTGTAGCAATAGTTTCCCACGTGGCTCTTAAAATTATTTATTTATTTATTTATTTATTATTTTTTGAGAGAGAGAAGAAAGAAGGAGTGAGGGAGAGAGAGAGAGAGAGAAGAAAGAAAGAAAGAATGGGCACGCCAGAGCCTTCAGCCACTGTGAAACAACTCCAGACGCGTGCGCCCCCTTGTGCACATGTGAGACATTGCGTGCTTGCGTCACTGCATCTGGCTATGTGGGACCTGAAGATTTGAACAAGAATTCTTAGGTTTTGCAGGCAAGCACCTTAACCGCTAAGCCATCTCTTCAGCCCCCCTATGATTTTTGACAAGCCACATTTCATCTCCATACCTCAGTGTGTACAAGTAGTAGAATGGGTGAGCGGGCCAGATTACCTCAGAAACAACATGATTCTGTTTCTGTAGCTTCCCATTTTCTAGAATTTAAAGCCCAAACATCTTAGCATAGTGTGCAAGTTCTCTTGTGGGCACTCCCAGGGCATCAGTAACATGGTCTGACAACAGTCTTTCCTTCATCACCCCCTGTGGTCCCTCTCTCCTGTTACCCAGTCCCCAGCCTTTGCATTTTCATGAAACTATCTGCTGTCTCCTGGGATCCACACCAGGTATACCGTCCTCATTCAGCCTCGATTTCATCACGGCAATTAACAGCATTGGCAACGAGGAGACAAACAGTAATATTTTTGATGTGTTAATATGAAATTTCATTATGGTGAATATTGCTTTGAAGACAAAGGAAACCACAGCCTAATATAGATGGTGAGTTAATCACAGGCAGTTTTGGGGCTCAAACAGTGGCCCCAGAAATAGTCTCAGCTCCACATTCAACCTGTTGTTGAAAGGATCAGATGGAAAACTAGAAAATGTAAAAAGAAAAAAATAAGACAAATGGGTTTTATGTCTGGACAGTAGGTCACTTGGGCCCAGCAGCAGCTGGTTGTTGCTGTTGTGGAAAGAGCAGCAGACCGTGGGGGTGGGGGTGGGGTGGGGCCGAAGCCGCCTCTGACTTTGTCTTAGCTCGCCACTTCACCTTCCGTGAGCAATCAGGCCTTAGTTTCCTCATTTGCAAAATGGCCATGCTCATTCTTACAAGGATCTCACACTCTGATGACAGCACTTACATATAAAGGTGCCAGGTGGCACATATCTGTTATGCTAGCACTTGGGAAGCAGAGGCAGGAGGATCATGAATTTAAGGCCAGCCTGGGGGAACATTGTGAGACCTTATCTCAACAAACAGTAATAATAAGGAAGAAGGTTTCGTTGGGGAAAACATACCAATGTTACACAAATAAAGGAGCATAGTCAAGAAGCCATTGCTTATTACCAAAAAGTCGGCTTCTAGAATGAGCAAAACAAGTCAATACTTTATCCACTGATAAATGACGTGTTCCTTGGATGTGACCTGAATAAATGGAGGAAGAGTGGCAGCTGTAAGGTATTAAATGCAAAAACATCCTTGGTGGCTGCATTTGTCACTGTGTGACTCAAAAGTTCCTGGTCTGTGTTCCTTGTGTGTCTACTGTGGTTTACTCAGCAGCCAGACAACCTCATTTACTCAAGACGTGCTCGGCACCCGGGTTTGGGATAGCCTGGCGTTCAGAGCATAAAGGGAAAGCCAGAACTGCACTGCGGAGCTCCTTATAGGCGCAGCAGGGAGGCCCGAGGACACAAAGAGTCCCAGTGTGTTCTGTCTCGGGTCAGAATCCATGGGAGGCTGAGAATGATTGCCAAATTACCTCAGGGGAATCGCGACAGCTTCACAAAAGGAAAAGGACAGAAATGGGGCTTCCTGCCTCCGCCTCAGCAGACTCTTGGTGAACCACTCAAGAAGACTTGAAGGGTGGCAGAGGTGTTCACTGAAGGATTGGTTAAGTCACAAGATGGGAGGTCAGAGGAACCTTGGAGTTTGGGCCATCAAGAGGCAGAAATCGGTGGGAGAGTATGGGAATGAACTAGCAAGTCAGCAACATGGAAGCCGATGTTAGATGTCAATCTTCATGTGCCCAGAGCACTGGGAATGTGCCTGCTGTCGGTGTCCGTGGCTCCGTCAGGGCCAGGCAGACATGACCTGTGTCTCCAAGGGTGCCTGCCAAATCCAGCAAGGTACACAATGTTGTAGAGCAAAATGGCCTTCTTAAAAGAAAGCTGGCTCCCTCCATTGGCCAGACATCCCTGTGGCTGAAAGCAGCGCTGATGAGAACCCCAAAGCCAGGGCGTCTTTGCTGGTTGCGCAGGAGAATACTATGGCATCGTTGCTCTGTGGGTAGTAAGTGCACCTGTCTTTGATTGCATCTGTGAGACAGGCAGCCCAGCCTGCATCTGGACACCGATGGGGTAGAGATGTACTTGGTGATGGGACGTGGAGTAAAGGCACAAGATTGCTCCTCATTCAAGGGCCGTGTGCTAATAGGGTGGTAGATGTTAGAGAAATGTAAGTATGATCAGCTCAACTTTCTTTTCTTTTTTCCTTCCTTCTTTTGCCTGTATGTATGTGTGGTATGTGTGTGTGTGTGTGTGTGTGTGTGTGTGTATGCAAGTGGAGGCCAGGGATTGACATTGGGCATCTCTCCTCAATTTACCTCCACTTTATTTTTGAGATGGGGGTCTCTCACTAAACCCAGAGCTTGCCTAATCAACTACATGAGCTAGCCAGTAAGCCATAGGGGTCCTCCTAACTCTGCCTCCCCAGCTCTGTATTACAGGTGCATGCTGTCATGCCTAGTGTTTTACATGGGTGCTAGGATCTGAAGTCAGGGCCTCATGCTTGTGAGGCAAGTACTTTACCTACTGTGTCATCTCCCCAACCCATAACTTTCTATTCTTTTTTAAATATTTATTTATTTATTTGTTTACTTATTTACTGGAGAGATAGAAAGAATGGGCGCACCAGGGCCTCCAGCCACTGCAAACGAACTCCAGACTCATGCACCGCCTTGTGCATCTGGCTTACATTGATACTGGGGAATTGTACCTGGCTCCTTAGGCTTTGCAGGCAAGTACCTTAACCACTAAACCATCTATCCAGCCCCATAACTATCTATTCTTAATGCAGATCAATGATGGCCAGTGCCAGGTTAGGGAAAGTAACTGGGGGAAGTCTGCTGTATACACTTGCTTCAAAGACGTGATAGACTTGCAAGGGCTTTTCTTTCATCTGAGTTAGAGGACTAGCATGCCTCCAGTCCTGGGTTCCCTGCCTCCATGCAATCCTTGGGTGCACCACCCACTGTGACTTGGAAATCTCACCTGGTGGCACCTGATTGAGACCAATGGTGCTTCAAAGATAGTTAAAGGCAGGACGAAGCAGAGCGGGCGCTTCGGAGGCAGCATTGCTCAGAATGCCGTTCTTTGTAATAAAGACAGAAGGGAAATGGAAATTATTTAAAGTCTTTTCAGATGGCTGCTTCTCCTGCAGCACTGATGTTAATTCAATCACATACCCATAATTTTGGGGCCAGGAGCTTAAGAAAGTCAATCTTTCCAAGAAGACAGAAAAAAATGAAGGAACAGAAAACCAGAATAGGAGTGTGTGTGTGTCGCAGGAGGTAAGAGCAGGGTGCATCCTTGAATGGTGCTGCTCTTTTGAACTCTCTGGCTATGAACTCTCTGATCATGGGGTTGGGGTTCCAGGCCCCCTCAGACTTTAGCTTCAACTAGATACCAGGAAGCTACCCTTTAGTCTTGTACAGTATCATGACAGACGTTTTAGACATAATCTAGAAGTTAGTTACATGGAGGTTTTAGAAGCAATTGGGGTGTAAGTTGGGTTGAAGGAACCAATTATTGCCCTTTTGAATACTGGTGAATCTATTGTCAGTTTGGAGTTATTTATGGACCAAATGAATCCTGGTGAATCAGTTATTGATGAATGAGTTAATGATGATCAATCATAGCTACCACCACCAAGTACTTTGTGTGGACACCACGCGGTGAAGCACTTTAGATATTTTATCCCATAATCCTCAAATGGCCACAAAGAGTGGGTGTGTATATCTCCCTTTTCAAAAGGTGGAAATGAAGCCAACAAAGCACGCATGTGACACAGGCAGGATTTGAACTCGGGTGGAACCGCAGATTGTTCAGCACTGCAGGAGCCCAGTCAGGGCGTGGGGAAAGAAAGAAAGATGAGACCAGATCCCTGCTCTGCTGCAGGGAAATCTCGAAGCATCTTGAGAGCTGACCAGGGGCTTAGAGCTCCTTCTTGCTGGTTTTCAGGCTCTGCGTCTGCATGACCTTTCAGGACCTATCTCTCTACCCAGGGTGTGACATGCCCTGTACCATGGCAGCTCTCCCCCACTGCCCAGAACTCAGATTCCGCAATAATGCCTGGCTCAGCTTGCCCAGCCTAACTGAGGTGGGGCTTGGAACTGACCTTCTGCCAAGCACAGCAGCACACCTGCTTCTACTAGCTCATCGGAGCCAACATAGACTTGCCAAGGTATCAAAAACCAACAGCTTTAGGTGTATCAGAGCAAAAGCCCTGCAGGGTAGGGCTTCTGTGTTTTCTTTCAGGCAACCCTTTGCTGCTGTTCTGTGTGTGTGTGTGTGTGTGTGTGTGTGTGTGTGTGTGTGTGTGTGCAGTAGGGAATTGGCCACCTAAAGCTTTGATCTGCAGCTTTCAGTGGACAGAGTTCCCCTGAGCCACAAGAATCACATGGCCCAGCAGGCATGAAGAGTGTGGGCCTTGCAGCCTTACCACTCCCTTCGCCCGTCCCCAGACCACGGATGTGAGTAGCAGCCTCTCCCCATCAACTACTGGCTACTTAGGGCTACTGGCTCTCGCACAGGAGCTCGGCGGGATAGATCTAGGATCCACATTTCAAGAGCTTGCCATTTGAAAATCAAAAATTAGAAATTTCTGGCTTTAGTCTAGAGCCCCAGAAACAAATAACTTATCCTAGATTATGGGGCATTTTAATTTACTAGGGCTGTTGAGACAAACACAAGCTAGGTGACTTAATTTAAACAACAAAACTCCATTGTCTTGCCATTCTGGAGCCCAGAAGTCCAAGGTCAAAGTGCTGCAAGATTGATGCCTTCTGAGGAGCACAAGGAAGGGTCTGCTCCAGGCCTCTCTTAGCATCTGGGAGCTCAGGAGTTGGGAACTCCTTGGTGTAGATGGAATTCCTCCTGTGTCTACATATTATCTTCTTTTTCTGAATGTGGCTTTTGTGGTTGATGGTGGTGTTTGTTTGTTGTTGATTTTTGTTGTTGTGATTTTGAAGCAGTTCTTCCTGTAGTACTGGTGTGCCTCAAACTTGCAATATAGCTGAGGATTACCCTGAACTCCTGATCCTCCTTCCTCTACCTCCAAAATTTGGGATTATAAGCATGTACCACAATGCCCAGCTGAACTTGTCTTTGTGCTCAAATTTCCATTTTGATTAAGCACATCTGTTATATTGGATTAGGGACTTCCCTGATGATCTCATGTCAAGCGTATCAACTGCAAAGAGCCTATTTCCAAACAAGGTCACACTGACAAGCCCTAAAAAATCAGGATCCTGGTGCAGTTAAGACATGGCCTCTTTATGCCTGGATTTACGTGGGGGGAGGCAATGTGTGGTGTTACAGCTCATGTGGGTGCATCAAGTTTGGGGGCTGGCCTCTGTGAAGCAGTCTTCAGTCTGATTTTCTGAGCTTCTCTGCCTGGGTGTCATGGAGCCAGGGACTCCACTAGTTAACATATAATCAGACTTGTCCCTTTCAGAAGAACTATTGAGCCCTGGTTCTTGCCCTAGAATTAGTTGAGGTGTATGTTTATAAAAATTGGCTTAACTCTCCACATAGGGTAACTTCTACATGGGCTGGCACTATGGTTTGATGAGTGCCCCCCCCCCAAAGACTTGTTTTAAAGCCTTTGTCTTCAGTTGAGTGGTGCAGTGAGGAGCTGGTGGGACCTTTTTTAGGGGAGGGACTTAGAATCAGTGGGGGGTGTATTCTTAAGGGAGACTGAAGGATTCCGGTATCTGGTTATTTTCCAGTTTTTTACATTATGTTATTAGAAGGAGGCAACACTGGCATCTTTGATGTTTATTGCCAGAGGTGCTGGTTGCCACAGGGGGAATGGCTTCCTATCCATGATATAATGATTTTGCTCTACCCTGCACTCTAAGCCATGACCATCTAGTAGACCCCACCCATCAGGGCCCCAAAGCAATAGGCTTACCTAATATTATACTAGAACCTCCAGAATTGTGGGCTAACAAACTTTTCTCTTATAAATTAGTTGTTTCATTATAGTAACATGAAACTCGCAAATGCAGGAAAATACAACATGATGATCAGTTTTTAGACAGAGGGAATCTCTTGCCCAGGGAGCCTGGGCCAGGGAACGGAACTGGAGTGGAAACACAGACACCCTGGCTCCAAAGCCTGAGCTCTTGACCCCAGGTCTTTGAAAATGCAAACATCCCAGCTTTTCCTTCAGTGCTACTAATGCTATAAATCTCAGATGGAACCCAGAAGCCCAACTTTTAAGAGGACCTGTGGCAATTCTGGTGCTGCAGGTCACTGATGTCAGACCTCTGGCCAGGAACACCCTGGTTTTCCTCAGAGTTCTTTGCACACACTCTGTCTCATTTAAGAAATTAAATAGTAGGTCCCCATAAGCCTCCCACTCAGTAAGTGCTGGCTTTTAAGAACAGTGAGTTGCTTGTTCATGGGAATCTTATTTCAGGGTCCCTGTTAGGTTGTTAGATACCTATGCAAACACCAGTGTCACTCTGAACACTGGTCCCCAAGAGACTCTTCCTGAATGACACCAGGAGACATACATCTTGGGGAATGAAAGGGGACATGTGACCCATCCTTCCTCCAAGCCACAAGGTGCTCAGTGTACAGATACTGGCAGTATCCCCCGTGTTCGTCTGTGCCCCGGGCAGTTGTTCCCTGAACCAATTGTGTACCCGAGCTTATCTGCTGCTGCAGACAGACAGTGAAGCGGGCTTTCTAGGCTTTTCTGTAATGGAGGGGGGGGCATAGATAAGGGCTCTGGCCACTGGACACAGGCTCACATATGCTGCTCTATCAGGAGAAAATGAGAATATGTCGCACGATGCAGTAGCTCACCTCAGCAAAGCCACGTTCATAATCAGGTGTGACTGGCAGCCATACCATCTGCTCCTTTGTGTTTGAAGTGGACAGTCCAGGTTTCAATATGGCTCTTCGAGCATTGGACCTTGTCTGTACTATATATAAGTGGCTGGATTAATGGATCACAGAGATGTTCCTCTCCTTTGATTTCTTGTTCTTTACTGAAATCCCAAGAAGAGTAGAGGACAAAGAAAGCTAGCAGACTATGGTAGTTCTCTCTCTCTCTCTCTCTCTCTCTCTCTCTCTCTCTCTCTCACACACACACACACACACAATTTCTCTCTCCAAGGAAATGGTATTAAGAAGATCAAAAGAGGCCCTCTAGAGTCACAGTGAGATTTGTGAAGAGTAATTACAACGGTTTAATTTGCTAATCAATTGCTCTTAGACATTTAAAGCTAGAGGGTTCTGACCATCTCAGTGGTTTCCAAATCTGATTTTACTTGAGGAACTTAAAACTAGCTCCCAGCTTATAAAGTAGACTACTAAATGACATCCCTGGAGCTGGAACCATGGAATCATTGCATCCCGGATAACACTGGGCTTTCTGAGGGTCATGGGGTCTAGAAACAAAGGTTTAGAGGGTTCGGTCCTTAGCTGAATGGCACCTCTGTGGTTCCCCAACGTGTACATAGAGCTGCATGTCCCACTCAGGTACACATACTCAGTAAAAGCAATCACATATTGTTAATGAATATTGCTGTAGTGTCTAAGCCCACTCAGTGTCTATTTGGCCTTGATTTCTTCATGTCTAGAAGTTTGATGGGGCCCAGGTAACAATGCTGTACCACATAGAAGAGGGAGCCAAATTTTGGGGTTGTATTTGGGGTCATACAGTGCTTCTCTACCACATACTAAGTCTATTAGATAGACTGGACCCAAAGATCCCTTGAATCCCATTTCTCTTTCCTGAAAGTGGGTACAATTAAGTAGACTGCAGGGTTTCAGTGAGAGGTGAAAGAGCTGAGTCTGTGAAATGAGTGGCATGGGCATAGAGTGGGGGTTGGGGCTCTGGTCCCTTCCTCCAACAAGATGGATGTGTCCATTGTGATCTTGCTTAAACTAGTTCTTGCCTAGAAGGTGAAACGTGTGTTTTGCCTACCTTTTAGGATTTTTAATCTATTTTGGATATGGATACAGAATGAGGTAGTAATGTTTACTGGCCAGATTCACAAAGGAGGGCCAGAGTAACAACAGAAAATGCTTCTTTGGGGCTGGAGAGATAGCTTAGCAGTTAAGGCACTTGCCTGTGAAGTCTAAGGACACAGGTTCAATTCTCCAGGACCCACATAAGCCAGATGTACAAGGTGGCACATGAGTCTGGAGTTTGTTTGCCATTGCTAGAGGCCCTAGTGCACCTGTTTTCTCTCTCTCTCTCTCTCTCATCTGCCTCTTTCTATCTATCTCTCATAAATAAATAAATATTTAAAAAAGGAAAATGCTTCTTTTTTAAACTTCTAAGTATACAGTAACCCATGTTTGGTTAACAATACTAAAAATCTTTATGCATATAGAATTATAGTAGAAATTCAGAGATAGCATGTCAAAAAGTAGTCTCATGTAGAAGGCACAAAACTAACTCTTAAATAAAAAAAAGAACTTTTCTTTTTATTGTTTAAAAACTTCACTTTTAAAAAAGTTAGTTTAAATTTACAGAAAAAAATCAAATGGTAGTACCTAGAATTCCCATAAACTCTCCTTTGTTTATCTTGTTACCATCTTACATTGATGTAGCACATTTGATACACATTTAGACAAACCTAACAATAATAATAAAAACACTATTATTAACTGACTTGGTATTTTATTCAGTTCTCCTTAATTGTTAACTCATGTCCTTTTCCTGATCTGAGTTTTGTCCAGGACACCACATTACACGTCATCCTTATGTCTCCTCTTGGCTGTGACAGTTTGTCAGACTCTCCTTGTTTTTGATGACAGAGGTTTGAAGTATAATGCATCTGGCGATGTATTTTGATGAACAACTCTCAATTGGAATTTTGCTCATACTTTTCTCACAACTAAGACTGGGATTGTGGGGCTGGAGAGATGGCTCAGCAGTTAAGGTGCTTGCCTACAAAGACTAATGACCTAGGTTCCATTCCCCAGTACCCACTTAAAGCCAAATGCACAAAGTGGCCCATATACCTGGAGTTCATTTGCAATGGCTAGAAACCCTGGCATGCCCATTCTCTGTCCTTCTATCTATCTGTCTTCTTTCTTTCTCTCTCTTTCTCTTCTTGTAAATAAATAAAAATATTTAAAAGACTGGGATTGTAGTTTGGGGGCAGAAGACTACAGAAATGAAATTTTGTTTTCGCCCCATCATCTCAGGACACTACTTAATGATCCCTGTGGATGCTGACTGAGGTAGTGATTGTCATTCATTTTATCCACCTCCTTTTCCATATGTCCTGTTTATTGTGTCACGTATCTGAAGAGAGGAGAAGTCACTTTTATTTCGAAGAAAATTTCAGAGAGTCTTGTAAGACATTTGTCCTCTATTTTGTTTGACAAGGTTTTCAATGCTATGGGACATTTTCCTCCAGAAGTCAGTTGGGAATTGGGACAACTACTTGCCTGCGTCCCTGCTGAGTGTCTCTGACTTAGCCCATGCTGCCTCACAGAGGGTGTAGGTATTGTGCAGAATAACTTCTATGGTACCGCATGAGCAGGCCCATAAATCAGCCTGGAAATGTCTGTCCTTACTGTAAAAGAGAAGGGGACATTCAGCCACATTTTCTCCACACAGCTAAAGATAAACAGGGCGTAAATCTTGCTGAAAGAGAAGGTTCTTATCCAACCACAGGAAACCTCCCTCCCGAGCAGTTGGGAGGGCACTCTGCCCCACACCTCCTTCTACTCAAAACCCCAGCACCTAGCACAGGGCGGGGTGTGTTGTATTCAATCATAAATGGAATAAATGGGTTTGTTGTCACAGTGTCCCCTTCCCCACACCACCAAGGGCTTTTCACAAAGAAGCTAGTGAGTGATGAGCTGAAATTAGATGCTTTTACTACCATAAATTTCCTGGCCACCTGCAGCAGACACCCTATGCTAAAATTCCTATCCTTAATGAATGTATGTGGTTTTTAAAAGCAGCAGTGCTCCAGAGTGAATCTAAGAGCAGGTGGCTAATGATCCCAGTTTAAAGGAAGTCTGCTGGGGAAGCAGGTTCAGAGAGGGTGGGGTGGGGGCTGGGTGTCCCTGGCTAGCTAGACAGGCTGTACACACTGCTTCATTTATTTCATCCCTGAAAGAGAAGAAAAAGTCCTCAATCATATCTTGTCATAGTCTTGTCTTCTTGGCCCAGGTAACATTTCTCTCTGAAATGGAACATTCTTAGCAAATTAGCCAGCTCTAAGTAGTTGCTATCCTTTCAAGTAGAATTTGTCAACCTCAAAAATGACTGGCATTATGGACTCCAGGGATAAGTCTGTGTGTTGGAGCCATCCTGCGCCTGCAGCATCCCTGGCCGCCTTCCTAATAGAGAGCCTTGGCATAGCTTGCCCAAGTTGTGATGCTCAACATGTATTTCTAGACATTGCCACCTTGATGGCCAAAGTCACCTCAATGAGAAACAGTGTTCTAAAGGGACGGGCATCATTATCATTATATATATTATCATTATATATTATATATTATATCATCATAGTTCATATAAAGGTGAAAGAACTGAGGTTGAGGGGAAAACTGATACTGGGAATGGAACTCATGCCTGATCGGAACTCAGCTACAGCGGCCCCTGCCGTCCACAGTCTAGCATACTTCCTGGGTGGGCTGCCCTCTGGGGTCTGTCCTTCAAATCTGCAAACAAATTAGACAGTCCTCTTGCCTACCTGAATCTGACAAAAGAATCTATTTTCAATCAACTGTAAAGGCCTGTCCATGCTGTTTTCCATTCTTCCCTTCCTTCCTGTGCCTCTCCTCGCTCTGGTCACAGGGACCCGCATCAGCTGGATGTGGGGAGAGTGGACCAATGCTTCTTGGTCAGGGAGATTTTTCTGCTTGTCTCTTGCTTTATACTTTGGAGTAACTTCTCACTTCACTTACATGTATGATTTTCCTCTGGTCTATGAATCTACCATGTGTGCATTTCCCTTACACTCCAGCTCTCCCACTGGGCCTACTATCTGTGTAATTTCTTTAAACTTGGAGCAACCACGAGTGTAACTCTCTTGATTGCTCATTGCTCCTCTAACGTTCTTAGTCTCTGCTTTGATATTTTCTCTCTGCCATTATTCCTTAAGCCACCACCATCAGCCCTCTTAACTTTCTTCCATGAGGAAACTGAGGATGGGTGCTGTGGGTTTTCCTTTTAAATCTCCCTATATAAACACCTAGGCTCTATCTTCCATGTGTTTATTGTTCTGCCCCAGCCATTTTTCCTGAATGAATCTCACAGACTATGCAGTGTTTTCCACATGAGTGCGTGTGTCCTGCTTTCCACATGCTTGTGACTCTGCTCTAGCCTTCTTCCTAGATGCCAGTTTCCCTTAAAACCCCACAGTTTGTAATTTCTCCCTAAATAAGCTTAATAATTCATAATTTATCACTCTTGAGTTCATCTTTATCAGTTTTTTGTTAAAGGTTGGACAGAGCCCAAAACTGGGATTCATAAATTCAGAAGGCCGCCCCCCCCCACTCCAAAATCCAGTATCACAATGACACATTCCTGTACCTCTGCATTCGCGTCTCCTTCTGCTTTGACTCAAGATAGGAGCACCACTTCCTGCCTGTGCGGGGAGATAATCTACTAGTCATTTGCTACAGTGGGTACATGAAGATACTGGTGACGGAGCCCCCACCATACTCCTGTTCCAATTAGTTATTGCTATATAACAAAGCACCCCAAATTTAGTGAGGTTCAGCAGCTACCACTTGTGAGTACTGTGGACATTAAATGTTTACAGCAGAAATGACTGTACTTGTTTCTAATTGTCAGGGGCCCTCATTAAGAATGTATAGAGACTGCGGGTGAGCTGCCACCTTGGACCTACAACTACTCAAAACTGTTTTCTGTTAGAAGTCTGAAAATTCATGCTGGTTGTCATCAAGAGCTAAGCAGGGGAGGGAGCTGGAATATCTCATGGTCTGCCCAAGTAATGTGGCTTTCTCACAACATAGTGGCACCAGGGAACCAGAATCTATGTATGTCTCTGCGCTACAAAGGCAAATATTACAAGATAACCACTTAGAAGCTGTATGGCCTTTTATGATAAAGCCTTGCTGATCCCATAGTTTCATTCCCTCTGTGGTCACAAGCCCTCTAGCTGGAGGGGAGGTCAAAATCACCTCATACAGAGCCGGGCGTGGTGGTGCACGCCTTTAATCCCAGCACTCGGGAGGCAGAGGTAGGAGGATCGCCGAGAGTTCAAGGCCACCTTGAGACTACGGAGTGAATTCCAGGTCAGCCTGAGCTAGAGTGAGACCCTACCTCAAAAATAAAATAAATAAATAAATCAATCACCTCATACAAAGAGTTCATGGGGCAGGAATTGTTGCAGAGGTGCCTGCCCCAGTTCCATCCCTGACGTTATCTTTCTGTAGGGTGTGTTTCCCTCTCACATCCATCCCCACGTCTTCTGTCTGGCTCTTGGCTCTGCTTCATTCGCCACAGAGGCTCCTTCACAGAGCCTTGAGGGATTAAAAATGTGAATTACCTCCGGCTGGCAGCATCCTCAGTGGCTCTGAGAGCCTCTTGGATTTGCACACCTAGAGGCTTTACCATTAGCTAAATCTGTTCTTCCTCACGAAGCTCTGAAAGCAAAGCCACAGCACTGGTGACTGTGGGCTTGTGTCAACAGTGAATTGTGGTGGTGCATGCCCGAAATGCAGCTTAATACACCTCAGACCTTACTTCTTAAGGACTAGTGTCTACTTCTGTCTTCCAGGATCTGCCTATGTACGCACATACTGGGCACTGGATGACGCTTACCAGGTCCGTGTTTCTGATCTCAGTAACTAAATCTTTCACTATACCCTGTATTCGTGAGGAGAAGCTATGTCATTTTTCTTTGCCCAGAGGTTCTAGACTAAATGTAATTCAAATAAGATTTCTTACTTATCTCATATTCATCCAAGTTCTGGTTACACTGAGTACATTTATAGGACTGTTGTACTAATGTGTTTCTAGGCTGTAGCCACAGCTAGATTTTGGCTATAATGCTAATATGCAGTGCTGGAAATAGTCTGTTAAATGCGTAGCCATTTCCTTGCTGACCACTCCTTGCTTTTATGATCCAGCTGTCTTTGCTGAGCAGCTGTTATGTGCTGGAAGCATTATTGTTCTGTTTGCCTCATGTCTTCTAACATCAGTGGCCTAAGCAAGTCATCTTCCCAGTCCAAAGTCAAGTTGTACGTCAGGTGATTTCTCCCGGAGCAGAAGAACGTGTGAACACTTCCTAAATAGTAATTTAATGTACTTCTTAAATAGTAATTTCATGTGTTTTTTTTTTTTTTCCACAAGGGCCTCTGGGTCTTTGGTATGACGTCCTGTCCTCCTGACATACCCGCCCCTCTGGTGTCAAATAACCCTACCCATATCTCTTCTTCTGAAATTTCAGCCAGTGGCTATCTCCTCTGGTAGATCTTCCCTTCTAACACACTTAGGTTCCTTAGACCCCATTGTACTACGCAGAGTCACCTGTCTTTATCTCCCCTGTTATTCCATAAATATTGAGCCATATTTTATTTGCCACAATTCCGGCAGCACGCAGCATAGCTCAGAAAATTTCAAGAGCGAACACATGCTGTATTCATGGTGCTGGGTGAGGGTTTGGGCCCCTCCACAATGACAGCTCTAGGGAGCTTTGGCATTTATTTCCAAGTAGGCAGGCTATTTGGAATGAACTGTGTGAGCCGTCTGGGCACATCTGATTGTGCCTAACAAATACCATCTGCTTGAGGGCCATGTCGAGACTGGGAAATCAGTGTAGACCATGTGGCCTGTTCTCTTCTGGATGTCATCAGGTCCTCGTGTGCTCCTTTTGCTTGTGCCCCCCACCTCCGTTTGTCTTACATAAGGGGTACAACTACTTGGCTGACAGTTTGCTCCCCAGGAATAATTTGGAAGCTCCAGCCCAAGGAGACATCGAGTGGGTACAGGCTCTCTTTTGTCACTGGCAT
This sequence comes from Dipus sagitta, assembly GCA_036346955.1. NCBI lineage: Eukaryota > Metazoa > Chordata > Mammalia > Rodentia > Dipodidae > Dipus > Dipus sagitta. The sequence continues at coordinate 32,349,597 of CM070786.1, forward strand.
TCCTGTGTGGATTTGTGCTGGGGATGGGCCATGGAGCAACAGACTGTGCATGTGTTCAAAGAGACAGCACGTGTGGAGTGACTGCCACTCAAACCTGTTTGGAGTTTTCCAGAGGCGAGAGGGAGGATGGAGGGGACAGACTTGCTGGCTGCTTTCAACCCGCTCCAGACTTCAGTATCTTCAAAATGGGGCTGGAAATGGGAATTTATATGTTTGCCGGGTGGTACTTTAAAGTCCCAGCTGCTCCTCATTTATAGAAACTCAAAGCCTTGCACTGTGAATGATCATTCCGAAGGTAACTCAATTATCTGTGCTTGTGGGTTCAGTGTGGTGCTCTTAGATATAATAGGCCATCATCTTGGCTGACTGAAACCACGCATGGCTTCCCAGGCAAGCCTTCATCCAAACAAGTCAGGAGAGAGGTTTGGAAGTTGCTTTCAAATCAATATACAGAATATGAGAGATGGACGGGGAGGCAGAGCCCCAGGCCCTGCTGTCTCTTCTTGTGCCATCTCAAACTCCCCAGGCATTTGAGCATCTGGACGACTCTTGGCAGTCAGAGGTGTTTAGGCCGGGTGGGTTGAATTGGCTATAAAATTTGTAAGATATAGGATGCCATACCATTTATTCAAATTTAGATTTTAAAATTAGCCAAACTCATGAAGGCATCTCACAGATGAAAGCCCAAAGTATTTTTGATGGGTAATTTCATTTATAGAAGGGCTTCAGAGATCTAGAATAAAAATGTATGGGTGTATAGGTCTGTAGTGCATGTGAGAACCTCTGGGCTCAATCCCTGGCATTGAAAAATGTTTAATTGCAAATTGTGTAAATTTCTTCTTCTTTTTTTTGAGGTAAGGTTTTACTCTAGCCTAGGCTGACCTGGAATTCACTATGTAGTCTGAGGGTGGCCTTGAACTCATGGTGATCCTCCTACCTCTGCCTCCTAAGTGCTGGGATTAAAGGCATGCGCCACTATGCCTGGCCAAAATGTGTAAATGTGTGTGTGTGTGTGTGCATGTGTGTGTGTGTACCTGTGGTGGATATGAGATGCACCTGGCACCCCATCTTGTTTCCAGTGCCCTGCAGTGTAGGCGAGGCTCCCTGTCTTCCCTGTGCTGTGCTTTGCTTTGCTTATGCATGGTCCTCATCCTGCCCATGCAGATATTCTGGGCAGTGTTCACTACTGGCACAAATGATATGAATAGAAGAGATCAAGTTGTGTGGGACTGAATTAACAGAAGCAGGAAAGTTTAGGTACAGGTGTTAAATATGCAGGGGCTCTGAACAGGGACATTCAGTCCTTATTTATCCCGAATTGGAGCCAAAATATCCTTTGAGTCTGTGCACAGCCATCTCCCCAAAGACTCTTGGCCAAAGACTTTATCTTTTAACATCTTACGCATTCCTCCTGAAAAGGCAAAATAATAATGACCTTGCAGGTGGCCGTGAGGATTACTGGTGTGTCTATGGAGTACATGGGAGGCTAAAGACCGAAAGACTGCTTAACACTGGGATCCTATCCATGCAGTCATTTGCCTAAACTGATGGAATGAACTTCCGTGAACTAGTGCCTAAGTCTTCCATATTCTTATTTTCTTTTTTCCATCTTTTTTTGGGAAGGGGGGTTGTTTTCTCCAGGTAGAGTCTCACTCTAGCCCAAGCTGACCTAGCACAAACACACACACACACACACACACACACACGCACGCACGCACGCACACCCACACATTTACACATTTTGGCCAGGCATAGTGGCGCATGCCTTTAATCCCAGCACTTAGGAGGCAGAGGTAGGAGGGTCACCATGAGTTCACTATGTAGTCTCAGGCTGGACTCGAATTCATAGCAATCCTCCTACCTCTGTCTCCCAAGTGCAGGGATTAAAGGTGTGCGCCACCACGCCTGGCTTTTTCTTTTCTTTCAATAGTGAAAACTGGAAGAATATCTTCTCTAATTTTTATTTTCACAATTTTTCTCTGCTGGAGGGATGTAACAGCTGAACTAAAGTGTTGTTTTATTTTCATAGTACAAGCCCAGATGCTGTTTCCTCTTGAGAATCACACACATTTTGAACAGATATTTTAAATAATTTTCTCACAAAACACCATTGTCTGTAACACTAACATCTCCTAATAGACTACCACCACCAACAAAATAGATCTTGCTCTTGAACTTTGTTGTTGTTCAACAATAGAGAGTGGGTGATTCCTGGTGATGTGGAGGCTAACAGAACTGAAGCCTCAGAGCAGGTTTTACAAAATTGCTGATGCTTGAGGCCACTGTGGTTTTGTGCAATAAGTATTTAGCAGGTGACACTTCAAAGTGCGCGACCCTGGTGGGCTCCAGCCATTTCCCGGCAAGCCTAAACCAGCCAACGAAAGTGAACCACCCGCCATGGATGTACTAACTCCCCGTGACTCTGCCAGAATCTGGTGAGGCAAACATCTGATTCATCATTAAAACGCAGCCTACAACATTTCTTTCTTGCTAAGCGTGGCTGGAGCTGTGTAGAGGAAAGGCCTTGGAGGATCACTTCTCTTCTAGAGGCACCAGAGTGAGCAGACACAAAAAACTCACTTTCATGACCTCTAGGCGACACATTCTCTCATCTTACTTTCAGGAGCTGTTGCTAATGGGCTGCTTGTATGTTCTTTTTTCACATGAATTTTTCTTCAAATATAAATAAATCTATTTCATATCCACAGAACGTGCACCTGAATTACCTCTTCAGAGGGAAAAAAAAAAACCCACAGAGATGGGATCTTTGAGGAACTTATATGTGGAGCCTCTGCTATGTCCCTGATCATTGAAGGGAAACACATTTTAGCCCAAGAATCAAACCTAGTCAACTAATTCTCACAGCCTGGAGAGCTGAGCTTAGAAAGGTTCTCAGGCTTGGTACTGGCATAATAGGAAGGGGACACTGATGGATTAGCATCCATTGTCACTCGGGGACAAAGGGAGAGCGATGGCACAGGTGTTGTCTTTGCTGTGTCTGAGAGACGTGCAAAGCTAATCAACTAAGTCAATGTTTTTTTTTTTTTTTCTTTTTCCCATTCTTGAAATGGCCAAGTTACTAAGACAGAGGTGTGGCTCTACTTTTTTGACATGCAACTCTTAGACAGGACCCAAATGTTTTGATCTAGTCCCATGAGCTAAATCCCATAGTCTCTCTCTCTGCTCTGTGGCCCCAACCTGACTTTTTTAAAAAAATGCATAAGCATATGTTTGCAAATGAAAGGGCTTTCTCTTGCTCTAATCAGTTATCAAAGATTACCTTCAGTTGCTACCTATTCCCCTCCTTCTGTCCTTATGCCAAGACAGGGCACTGTGGCCTCCTCCTGTGTCAACCTGTGTCTGCTCCCCAGAATGGGTCTGCTGTCAGTCACAGATACCTCGGCCTGAACTTCCTTCACTGGCTTTATAATCTCAGAGAATTACTTAACTTTTCCAAGTGCCGTCCCTCTATCACAGGAAGGTAGGACTCAGTAATAGGTGGGGGGGGGGCATAATTTTATGCTGGCAGAGAATTACTTGACTTTTCTGAGTATCGTCCCTCTGTCATAGGAAGGTAGGATTTAGTAATAGGTAGGGACATAATTTTATGCTGGAAGATCTTTATAGTGTGTACTGAGTAGTGCCACATACATAACAACCTAATCTTGTTGATGTGTTGCTTTTTAAACTCTACTGGCCTGAGTTTCTTCCAGGAATGCTTTACCGGGTTGAAGATATGCCTCATCCATGCAAGCAGGTACACTTCCTGCAGCCCTGCCAGTATCTCTCCTCCCCTCAAAGTTCTGGCACAGACAGGTCCTGGTGGTTTTGCTAAGACCAGCACTCAGTCATCACTGTGGCTGACTGCTTCTGTCACTTTGCACCATGGATGTGAACTCTGTCATCGACTTGGGATCCAATTACTTTTAGAATCTTCACAGGTAACTTAGTGTTAGAACCAACAGTCATATTCCCTTTGTAAAATGAATTTTTTTTTCTTTTACAATAGGAGCAATCCATTTGTTCAAGAAAATTCTTACTTTCTCTATAATCCTGCAGATTCAGAAAGACAGGACGTGGCATTGCAGTGTAGATCTAGTCTATTGCTACAGATGTCAATATGGTGTGAAGACTGACAAAAGCCAGACCTGAAATGTGTGACTTTATTATAGTCCTTGAGATGGTTACTCAGGCATTTGAACATCCCTGCGTTTTCAGCTAATTGCAAGGTGGCAGGACCCAGACCTGATGTGACAAACAGCATTTTACCCTGTGTTCACTGTTTCTGTACCTTGTTTCCTGGGCAGGTCTTCCTCTCTAACAAGACTCTGGACAATGCATGCAGTGGTGGCAGGGTGGGGGAAGGGGGTAAGTGAGCATCCACCTGTTCCCCATCACCTGTTCCCCATCACCTGCTCCCCATCACTCTCACATGTGCTCACTGATGACGTCTAAGAGAGGACAAGCATCATCTGACATTATGCTGTCTCCCTCCAAGCCCTTCCCTGACTTCCTGACTGTCGCCTGGCCGACATCTCTTGTAGACCGAAGGGTTCATTTGTATGACAGTTTTTCACACTCTTTCTGAAGTCCGGGAGGAAGAGCCGGGAGTTAGCAGACACTGAGCGCTAATGACCTCCTTTTAATACCCAGCACCCTAGAGTCCCCAGGAAAGTGAGTTGGCTGTGACAGCAAGTGTGGGTGTACTCTTGCCTTGGCGGTAGGTGAGAGTGAGGTGGGCAGGATAAGAAAAGACAATCACTTTGAAACCCTGAAAGAAGCACGTCCCAGAAAGTCAAGTCTGTCTTTAATGATGCCAGGAGCATGACCTGCCAGAAATCTACCTTAATTTGAGAAGATAATAACAGCCACAGGGTTTTCACCTATGCAAAACCAGCTTGAGGATGCAGGAATGTATTATGTAGAAACTTAAGTCAGCTACAGATTTCTACCTCCAACACAAAATCTTGCCCATGGCCAGTGATGCCTAGAGTCCTCAGCAGCGCTAGAGAGGAAGATGCTTGAGGTGAGGTAAGTGGACAGAAAGCCCATGTGGTGGCCCTCAACACCAATCTCACCCCACCCTCCCAGTCCTCATCTGAGCTCTTTCTCCCCTTAGGCCTAGAAGTCAGCTCAGTCTGAGCTTGCTCAACAGGCCTTGTTTCACTCACACTCTGAGAGTGAGAATGAGGAAAGGCAACAGAATGTTAACAAGAGCAGAGAGACCCACAGCATGTAGGGCTGCCAGAGAGAGCAACAAATGGTTAATGATGATGAATAGCTAAAGTGAATGGAGGAGCTTGTGAAAGTAAAATTCTCAAAATGTGTGTGTGTGTGTGTGTGTGTGTGTGTGTGTGTAGATGTAAATAGAGAAGGAATACATAGGTCGTAGCTTGATTAAAGTTTTTAGTGAGACACACAATAGGACGACACAGTTGTACAAAAGAGCACACAAGAATGGCGATTTTATATAGCTTGAAATAAAAGGAATGTTGAGAAGAGATAGCTAAGGTTGATGATGCAAAGCTGGGTAATTTTCTAGAGCAATAAACTGCAACTTGTAAGATTTTTTTTTTCTTTTACTAACATCTCTGTTTGTAACAACTACAAATTAACCAGTAACCTTAACAGAATAGAAAATATCGAAGCCCTAATCAATAGTAAACAGTAAATCCATGTCAGATATCCCTAGAGCAGGGATAAGAAATGATTTGCTAAGGCCAATACAGTAACTATTTTAAACATTGCAGGTGTAAGTTCTCTACCATAACTACACAGTGTACCCACTGTAATGTATGTATAACCCTAGACAACATTAAACTGAGTGTCTGTGTTTAAATAAAAATTTAATTTGCAAAAACAAGTAGTTGGCTGGCTTTGGCCTGAAGACTAAAAGTCCTGATGTTCAATGACCATTAAGGGTTATGTAATCATTTTTATGTTTAACATAAGTTTAAAGAAGCAAACAGAAAATACAAAGTCACTGGTATGTGAACTCATACACTGCATTTAGGAAGCTATAAGAGGGAAATTTCCTGAAATACCAATATGGGTGGATTAATCATATGGAGAGGGGGGAAACCTGGACAGTTAGGTGAAATCAGCCACCTTATTTACTTATAGAGATAAGCTTTTCTTAGTAGTATATCTGGAAAAGACAATGAGGCAGACCTGGTTCTAACCTTAGTGAGTGAGCTGAGAGCCTTGAGCTAATCTTACTATACCTTGTTTTTCCTGCTCAAAGAATAATAAGGAGGCAATTGAACCTACCAGAGGGTTGCTATGACAATAAAAAAAAAAAGATCTGTTTCCCAGTCCTCAACAAATAATATCTTTCAATTTCAAAATTATTACTACTATTCATTATCAGTGAAAGCCAAAGCATGAGATGAGTCCTAGGACTCCCAGTGAATCCATACTTATTATTTGGAAAAGTCTGGCAATGGGGCCACAAGGCCTATTAGGTAGTCCTATTGTTTCTTTCCCTTCTGAGGTCCTTAAGGCTTTGTCCTAAATAGCTCAGTTCTTTCCTTCATATCCAATGGGGCCTAGAATCTTAAAGGTTCCTGGAAATTCCTATCATACTGAGAATCTCCTCACCCCTGCCCTAGTCACAATTTACAACCAAGGGAGGAGCTGGGGAAATTGTTTTATAAACCAGGATGCAGCTCGTGTTCCTAGAGAAAGCTGCTGGAGTTGGCAGCCCAATCTGTGTTTCAACAATAATTAACGATGATTTCTACCTGTTAGTTAAAGTGCTGATTATCTGTCCCTGTTTCGCTGAGGCTTGGGTCAGCACAGCCTTGTGTTTATTCACAGAAAACCTTTGTGATACCTACTGTTAGTATCTCTTCCCTCCCCTCCCCCAACAATTGGAACCAGTTATCTCCTTCAGAGTAAGGGAATCAGTCTTTCCACCCAACTCCCGGCATTGTGAGAAAGGTTCCATCTTGTGAAGGAGCCATCTCGGCCTACTCAACATGGCCTGAGGCTGAAGAAGGTGGTCATACCTTAGATTATTCCTTTCTCCTCCTATCCCAGCAGCTCTAAAGCTTACTAATATGGGCCAATAGAGTATTAATAATGATAATAGTCATTCTGAGCCCATTATTTTTTTTTTTTGCTTCTAGATAATAATACCCAGAAAATACCAATACAAATGCTATGGGTACCTCCCTGTCTCTGCCTAAATGCATTCAAGCACACTGCCTTATGATCCTAGGCAGAGGGACAGTGTCATAATGCTGAGGTCACATCAAACTGTAGAGATGCTGAGCTACAAGAGTGGACCTAGGGCTGGTCTGAAGGCTGAGTTAGGGAAAATGTTCAGCCCGGAAAAGCAGCCTCCTATTCACGTACCACATGACTACACACTCAGCAATGCGCTGGCTTATTTTTCAATGGGTCATGGAATTTGTAAAATAGCTGGGCACATGGCCAGTCTTTAAATGTAGAGGAGGTCAGGACAGACAGATGGGTATAATCCTCAGAGCTTCTAACCCCTTATCTCTGTGTGACACACAGTTGCATGGGTCATGGTGCAGCTCTGGGCCACCCAACTATATCATACCTTTCTCTAAGAATGGTCCTGCTGGTTATGTATCAAGACTGTTTTGGACCATTGCTGTAGCCCACTGGACTAATAATTTCCAACTGGAAGTTGCACTGGGGTACTGTGGCACACAACTGTTTAGCCTTACCCAAAAGCCTCTCAAGCCTTTCTGCCCAAATCTCATGTGGCACTCTTGCCATCAAATTATACAAAGGGGGCTGGAGCGATGGCTCAGCAGTTAAGGTTCTTGCCTGCAAAGCCTAAGGACCCATGCTCAACTCTCCAGATCCCACATAAGCCACACAAAGGTGAGGCAAGTGCAAGGTTGCACATACCCACTAGGTGGCACAGCATCTGGAGTTTGATTGCAGTGCCTGAGGCCTGGGCACACCAATTCTCTCTCTCACTCTCTCTCTGTCTCTCAAAAACAAAATATACAAAGGACAACTTGTATAAGGTGGGGTATGGAAATTCACCAGTAAGTACCCTAGGAGCCCCAAGAATGTTTGTAGCTGTTTCACCTTCATAGGGATAGGCAGTTGTGGGTATTTTTCAGTAATTTTTCAAGTGTTGTATCTTACCCGACCACAGTACTCCCCACTAAAATTTTACTTCCATGCCTGGCCTTTGCATCTGAATTTATATGGATAACAAAATGAACCTGAAAAATAAGTCATCACATCCTAATTCCCAGAACCTGTGACTATATTCATTTCTTTTATTGACCTATAATACTTGTATATATTTAGGAGGTACAATGTGATGTTTTGATTCATGTATACATTAGACAGTGGTCTATTCATGGTAATGAGTACATACATCACTTTAAGTTTTCATTATATTTTATGGTGAGTTGTGAACAAAGTCCACAGCCATTGTCAGTGGTACCTTTCTACTCCTCACAGTTACATCCCCTTGTGACAACCATGTGAACATTTCTGTGTCACGACTCTTATGGTTGTGCTAGCGTTGACCTCAGACATACCTTGATAAGTTGACTTCCTCCTCACAAGTCCCCAAAGGCCCTTCAAGAACTTATTGGATACAGGCATGACTGACTTTTAAGATGGAGGAGAAGAACTCAAAGTGGGCTTGGAGAATCCAGCACGTTTCCCTTTCACCATTCTTCAGTATTAGGGAAGATGGAAGAACGTCTTGACTTCCTTCCTTTCTCCACTTCATCCACTGTCACCATGGCTACCAGGTGATCATGAGCCTTTACAAGGCAGTTCTTCTATAAAATGCTGCCCTGTAGCTCCCCTGGCAGCCTCATTTGTCCTCCTAATTGGCAGTCACCACAAAGTGAACCAGTCCTTCCATGGCTCCTCTGACTCTGCTCTGGTCTGCACTCTGAGAGGAGTCATCAGGAAGAGGCTGGCCCCTCCCACGAGATTGCAGAGCAAGATGTCTGAAGAGGAGCCCCAGCCACCTCCCTTGGTCCTCAGAAACGGGGATAAGCTAGTCTCCAAGCTAGGAATGTTATACAGAAGAAAGGCATTTTTGCTACTAAATTACACATAGAAAGAGAATTGTATTTCTTAGAATGGCTATTTTTCTTCTTTAAGGAAGGCATTCTAGGGGCTAGAAAGATGACTCAGTGGATAAAGGCACTTTGCTTACAGAGCCTACAGGCCTGAAGTTCAATTCCCAAGCTACCCACGTAAAGCCGGATGCATAAAGTGCCACAGTCATCTACCATTTGTCCTTTTGAAGCATCAGGAGCCCATACATACATATACATGCAAATAAATAAATAAAGATTCCAATTCAGCAGAGGCTTTCTTAATCATTTCCACGTTTGCCACATTGGATTCACTCAAGATGGTCCTTATGCTAGGGAGAAGGGAGCCCAGCATGGTGCTATTTTCAAGGGTGAGACCTGAGCAGAGACTCTACCATCTGCTCATTGTGTGCTCTACCATGCTTCTCAATGTGCCTTTAGAATGAGAGTCAGAGGCCAGGATAGCTGGCATCCCAACCATCTTATGTAGAGCACAGAGAACAGTGGTCAGAGGCATCCAGATGCCATCATGCTTAGCACAAAGCAAAAGTAGCCTTTAGCAAGCCACCAGGGCGCTGTGGAGGCTCAGACCTCTCCATCTGAGCTAGTAAAGCCAGTGCTGAACTGAGCAGCTTCAACAATAATACTTGGGGAGAAAAGGATACATTTCTGGGTGGCATGGCAGAAATGCACTCTTTTATGGGTTCTGACAGCCCGTTAGCCACCAGCAAGGGGTTAAGTATGAAGTGCCCTGGCAAGACTGTCTCTCGCTGTCACGGCTTGCGCCAGGGACTCTGAGGGAGGCTACTCATGCCACATCAGGGTTAAGCTGTCTTTGATCCCCCATCAGAGCTGACAGCTGGCCTCCTGAGTACCCGCTGGGCAGGCTAGGGCTCCCCACACATTGTATGTCAGAGGTGGCTGACTGATGTCTGTACTCTGCCTTGAATTTGTGAAAGCTGGCTTGAGAGATGTAGACTGATGGCCAATCTCCCTACATCTGTCTTTGGAAAACTTTATGGAAGATTCCTGGTTTAGGAAGAAGTTACACCCCTTAGAGAGGTGGACCTGGACTGGGATCTATCTGACATCTGGCCTCCAACAAGTGGCTAATAGCTAGTGTCCTTGAAAGAGAGACGGAACTGTACCTCATTTAGAATATTTTTCATGCATACACTGGCTAAAATACTTACCCTAATGTAATATTAGTATTTAAAGATCATTCCCTTAATGAATATGAAAGCACTTAGAAAAACATAAGACATTATCAAAGGCAGGATATTCAAAATGCCTTTCAGCCATGGAAATGGGATGTAAAATCATGACCCTTTCTTGGGTCATGCCTTGCTTATTTGAATCTTGCACAGACTTGGAAAATGCCTACAAGAGTACTCTAGATTAATAATATTCTTGTTCTCAAGCTTGGGAGCTCATTATCGTCACCTGGAAACTTCAACTTTAGATTCTTACAGTTTCATCATGTTAGTCTGGGCAGGCATAACAAGCATTGGTGGTTTTTAATGCTCTGAATGATGTGCACAGGAGAGGAAAAGGCTGATGTGGCACACATTATTGTTTTGTAGGAGGTAATTGAGAGGAAGCAAGGAACATCAATGAGGACTGTGTGGTTCACACCATGATGAGTGGGATAAAAAGACCAGCAAAGGCCATATCCATGTCACCCAACCCTCTTGTGACATCCAGACATCAACACCAAGAGCAAAGATCATGCTGTCCAAAGGTGTCATTTGTAAGCCCATAGTCACCCTATGGTCCACCCACAACTCTGCCCCATGAATCAATGTCAGAGGCAGGAGATGGCATTTGATTTAATGGAACATGAAGGTGTTAGTATTGGCTCCCCCTGTTGGTTCTCAACTTGTGGAAGACAGCTAGACCTCCTTGTCTCTGTATCTCTGATAGAAAAAAAAAAAATCAAATCATAAAAAAAATGCTGGGTGTGTGGGTGAGTAAGTAAAGTACTTAAGCTCTAGGCCTCAGTCCAAAGAGTGGATGTCACATAATGAGATCACTTCTACACCTAACTCTCTGTTTCATACTAAATTTTAAATAAGTCAGCATAAAAATAATTTTGATAGTTATCCAGTGCTGCTCTAATGCTAAATATTATGTGTACTCACATTACGAATGGAAAAAGAAATGGGGTTTTTGATTCTCTGCCTAATTCACAATAAGCTATCTATGGTGTTAATATTTTTTATAACTTAATGACAATTATTCCTCTGTAGGTTGCCCAGAGCAGTGAGAACACTGAAGGGCTTCAAATCTCTTGAACTGGTTAGCTATCTGGGAGAACTTGGTCACAATGCTTAGCTTCAGATACTTACCAGTCTTAGCTTTAAAGGGGGCAGTAATACCTACCTTGCTGGGTTGTGAGAGTAGAGACATTATATTTTTATTTCCAATTATATTGTTTTTACTAGAACTAGTCACTTGACCTCAACATAATTCCAAGGGAAGTATGTACACACTCATTGCTCTTCAGCAACTACAGACATGAAAAGTTCAGTACCACATTTTCTCCTGATTCTAGTCCCCACCAGCTACCCTCAAAATACATCTGGAATTTAGAAATGTTCCTGAAAATCTGCGGCTCCCAAAAAAGGGGGAACCCCGTTAGGGGCTCCTAGCTCCAACTGGCCAGCAGTCGAAGCTGTCCCTGAGGTTGCCGCACAACGTGGTGGGTGTAGTTCTCCTGAGTACCTGTGGAAGCAAAAGGTTAGTAGGGAAGGGATGACTCCAGACAAGGGATGAGGTCTGAGGCACTTTATTTCTGGGGGCGAAGCCTTTTATGCAGTTGGAGGCAGGAAGAAAGGGTGAGGGGAAGAGAAGGAGGAGTGAGAGAGGGGCGTCCAATCAGTAGTTGCCAAGACAGTCTTTTGTGGTATCACATTGCACAAGGGAAGTGGTCAGGGACCACTGACATGTTCTGCACGTACACATTTCGATGGTATGGGACCACTGACATGTTCTGCACGTACACATTTCGATGGTATGCAAGATAAGTTGTTTTCACAAATTAGTTCCCAAGAGTATGCGCACACAAAATTCTTCCTGAGTAACTGTTAAACCCATAGGAATTTCCTGTATCCAATGTTTTCTTAAGTCTGTTCTATATCATGGCCATGACTACTTGTTTGATCAGAGTGAAGGTGGGGGCAAGACGGCAACGCTTGATTTACTCAAGCCTGTCTTGTGACAGTTAAATTTGGTTTGCACACATCCTGTTTGGCAAGCCTTCAGGCAGCTGCTTGTTTCAATCTTGCAGGAAAGGCAGGCAGGAAGTCAGCCAAAGGTTAGTGGCGGAGAGCTGAGGAGGGGGAGGTCTTCATGGTTCCCGACAAAAATCAGGTTATCCCAACACGAGGATCTATTTCCTCCTGTGACCCTTCTTTTCTTCTTTCCTTCCTTCTCTCCCTCACCCATTAATCAGCAGGTAATTACCAACTTTTCCCATGTGCCAGAAACCTGAATGAAACCTCTGTCTCTAGAGCCCTGATATCCTGGAAGGCAGGTCAGGTGAACATGGAGTGGCAGGCAGGCAATGTCTAGATGAGGAAGTGAATGAATAAACAGAAATCTCCATGCAGGGATGATCACTGTACCAAAGAAAAAGCTGGTTGATGGGAACAGGAGTTCCCAGGGAAAGGGAGGAAAGGCATTCCAGATGCGAGGGGCCAAGGAAAGCTCTCAGAGGAGTTGTCAAGCAGTAGGAACTCAACTGGCTGAAGAAGTCATTCAGGATCTTCTACACTGAGAAGAAACACGGGGGCATCAAAGCCCAAGAAAAAGGCATCACTTCTTCAACCGTAGAGCAAAGCACTCAGTGACTCTTCTGCTCAGGAGCTAAAAGAGCTCATCAGAAACAGCAAGTTCAGGGCTCTGCACCCTGACAGAAAGCAAATACACAAGCCTGTGTTATAATGGGACCAACAATTAAAGCAGACTCGAAAAGGAATGGAAAAATCTGAATAGAACTCAATTAAAAATGCAGCAAATTATAACTAGAAGTCCCTTCCACTACCTCCCAGGCCTGGGAGGAAGCTCCTCCCAGCTCTGTATGTGGGGCCAGTGTTACTTACATCCCAAACCAGGCAACAGCATCGCTAGAGAACCACAACCAGCATCTGTCACGATCATGAATGCCAAAGTCCTCTACAGAATGTTGACAGGTCTAAAAGGATTCTGCTCCATGACAAAGCTAACTTCCAGGAACCAAAAGTTGAGTTTGCATGTAGTAATCAACATAGTAATCAATTTAATATGCCATTTTATTGTTATGCACAGAATCAGAAAGGACAAAAACTGGTCATCTCTACATAAAATATTTAGAAGCATGTGAAGAAAATTAACACATTCTCAAATTAAGAGTACAAGAGTTTCTTCAAACTGACAAGGGCTATTAACAAAAACTGTATAGCTAATACAAAAACAGAAAAAAAAAGACTTTTCTTCATAAATTGGGGCAAGATAAGTATATCCATTCTCCATACTTCTATTCAGCATCCAGACAGTGTTTTGTCCAATGAATTTTGTTTTGAGACAGGATATCACGTAGCATAGGCTGGCCTAAAACTTGCTATGAAAATTATGTGCCACCAAGGTTGGGTTATTCACTACTGGGACTCAGGACTTTATAGGTGGTAAGTAGGCACTTGGCCTACTGAGCCCAGCACCAATGAATTTTTTTAAGGTACTAAAGTTATTTAACTTGGAATTGAGAAAACCCCACTGTCTTTATTCATAGTAGCATGAAGCCAGATGTACAGAATTTCTCAGAATCAACAAAATTCTACAAAAGCTAACAAGCCTGAGGAAAGTGAAAGATGCAAAATCAATATCAAAAGGCCAAGTTTATGGTCTTTTACTAGCAATAAGCAATCTGAAAGTGAAGTTTATAAAAACAAGTATATTCAAAAATGGCAAAATAATTAAATATCTAGAATAAGGCATGTACATTGGAAACTATTTTAAAAATGCTTAGAAAAGATAAGAAACATCTAGATCAAGGTCAGTGGAGAAATGGTCCCACCTCATGGATTGGAAGACTCAATATTATCATAACAATGGTTCTCCACAAATTCACCTGCAGATTCAATGCAAGCAAGTGGTTTTGCAGATATAGACAAACTGATTTTACACACACAGGGATGCAGTATGTCCAAAAACATTTTGAAAGGGAAGAACAAACTTGAAAGAGTTAGAGTTTGTGGTTTCAAAATTTACTTTAAGTCTATAGTGATCAGAGCAATGTAAAGATATAAATATAGGTAAATGGAGCAGAATCAAGAGTCTACAAATAAACCCTTACAGTGTGACCAAGTGATTTTTTTTCAATATAGACACCAAGTAAATGTAATGGGGAAAGTCATTTAAAAAATACCATGAAGTTAATTGTATATTTATCATTGTAAGTGATGAATTTAGATTCAAATCCCAAGAGAACCAAAAACCAATTAAAAGTGGGTCATTAAAATTATAAATGTAGAGCTATGTAGAGCTATGTGTAGAACTATACTAAAACACAAGAAAATGAAACACATGAAAATCTTCATGACTTTGGGTTAAGCAAAAAGCTTTTAGACACGACATGCAAAAACATTCTTAAATACGACACCAAGATGTTATTATGGGCTTATTAAACATGACAAACTTTATGCTTCCAAATATACCATTAAAATATAAAAAAATAAGGCATGGACCTAAAGGATATGAAAACAGACCACAAAACTCAAGAACAAATAAATAAACAATCTAACTTTGAAGACTGACCAGATTTGAATAGACACTTTTTGAAGACAGAACACTTGTGTCTGGCAACATCACTGGTCGTCAGGGAGATGCAGATGGGAACAACAGTTAGCTACCACTTCAGAATCCTCAAGATGGACAAATAGTGGGAAAACAGCAGACAATAACAACCACCAACATGGTGTAGCAGACAGCTTCAGGTCACTGAGGTGAACTTCCAGACCAGGCACAGTCATGGAGGAAGGGATTTATTGAAGCTTACAGATCCAGGGAAAGTTCAATAATGACAGAAGAAGCTAGCCTGCTTTCACAGGTCCAAGCAGATAGAGGAAATGCTGCAAGCCAAAACCCAAAAACTACACCACACAGCACACTTTAGGAACTCTAAGAACTCAGGCACTTTGCATATCTTTAGACTCGAATTTCAAATCCACCACCACACCTTAGGGCTGGATCCTAAGATCTACCCAGTGACACCTCCTCCACCCAGGTGGCTGTAGATCTAAATTACAAACTGTAATAAAATCCTGAATATATTGGGGTTCATTCACTTAAACTACTACACAAGTACATGAAGAAATTGTAGCCTTGATGTATTCCATACTCTGGGGAGGTTAAGAAAGCAAAATTACTTTAGGAAGCTGTTGGGGAGTTTCCTAAAATGCCATTCTTGGATAGCTGTCTAAGAGACCTGAAAAACATGCAGACTTACACATGACTGTTATAACAGGACTTTGATAATAGCCTAAAAGTGAACACAGCCCAAGCAGTGAATGCACAAGCAAAATACAGTATATCGTGTCTTGAATATATTACTCCACAATCCAAAAGAAAGAACTGCTCTTATTCCATGCAAGATGGACGAATCTCAAAAATGTTATACTAAATAAAAGAAGTCCATCAGGTAATGTATAAAATCCATGCATTTTAAATATACCAGAAAGGAAAATCTATGGAAATAGCAGGTCCCTCATGTGGTGGCCAGAATATGGGTACTGGGACTATGAATGAGAACAAGGGATATTTTTGGCATGAAGGCAATGTTTGCGGGGGTCTGCCCTGGGGTATCAAAGTGCCCCATCTCTGTCTCCTGCAGAGAACCAGAGTTTGGAGAAACCAAGTCTCCACAGAACCTGCCTGAGGTCTCTGGAACCATAGCTTTCCTATTATATGGCATTTGGCTGCTCACCTCACCCACTGAAAACCACCTGAGACCCTGTGTTTGAAGCCAGTACTTGTGTGAAGGTCAGTTAAGACGCAGCAGTGTGGAGCATGGAGCCTGTGCCCATGGTGCTGAGAACAGAAGATAAGGATGGGGCAGGGGGTCAGTAGCTTATAAAAGCATTTGGAAGGGGGCTGGAGAGATGGCTTAGTAGTTAAGGCACTTGCCTATGAAGCCTAAGGACTCCTGTTCAAATCCTAGAGAGCCCATGTAATGTAGCCAGACACAACAGTGATGCAAGCGTGCAATGTTGACTACAAGGGGCACACTCACCTGGAGCTCCTTCACAGGGGCTGAAAGGCTCTGGCATGCCCATTTTCTCTCTCTCTCTCTCTCAGTCTCTCTCTCTCAAAAAATAAAAAAAATAAATAAAACACTTGCAGGCAGACAGCAAGCAAGAGGAAGTAACAATTCAGAAAGAGGTCAGGAGAGAGGCTGAGGCCACCTTGGAAAGGGCCTGTGGCAGGTGCTCAGTTCACATTGCACACTGTCATTGACCTTTATGAAAATGCCGAGAACTAAAGTGAAATCCACCTTTTCTGCCCTTTCCTCCTTCTTTTTAGTCCTTCCTTCTTTCTTTCTTTGTACTTTCAGTGAACACATGAGTACCCAACTGTTGTCCAGGCCCTGTGATGGGCACTGGGAACATAGTGGACAACAAGGGAGACAAAGGCTGTCCTCTTAAGAACTTGCAGTCCAGTGAGGAGCTACACAAAACCAGTAATTATATAACATGGCAAAGGTGAAGGATCCCAAGGGCTGAGGGATTACCTGAGAGGAGAGCTGAATTCTACCACGAGGATACCTGGGGACTGCCTTCTAGGAGAGGTGTGTGCCAGCTGAGACCTGGATAAGCAGTATGGCTTAGCAGGAAATGGGAAAGGGGCCTCTTCCAGGCAGAGAACTGACCTCTGCAAGGGTCTACTAGGAGGAACGAGACAATCCTGCAGCAGGGCTTGTCTCAGGCCAGGCATTCAAAAAGGAACACGCGCATCGTAGACTCAGGAGTGCAGACTGCGCTCGCTCAGTGTCCATGCAAAGGTGAAATGCTCCCGTGCCCTGAGCACACGCTGTCCCCACTCTGTTGCCAGGGGTTTAAACTAAGCAGAGATGGTATGTTAGGAAATGTTCCCATTTTAAAGGTAGTCTTCTAAGAGATTAATTTCTGTATGGCGCCAAAGCAAAATAAATCCTTGATATTTACAAAATATGATGAGGCATAGGTGGTTATAGAAACTAATAAGCAAGTGATTCTATTTGGAGAGCGCTTTATGATCTCATATGTCCTTCCAAAGCCAATGAGGACAACAGGGCTGGGAGGACCCTTACCATAGCAAGTTTATGTGAAGGACTGACAGAAGGCTGTGCAATGGTAAATGACAGCGTTGGAACCGGGATTTCTGCATCTACTCCCTGGGCTGGTCTTCCATTCATCCAGTTCCCTCACTGAGGGCCTGCAACGTGCCCCACTCTGCTTAGGACTTGGTGCTTTGGAGACGGGTGGGAGCTGCACACTTGAAACAAAATGTTTCTTCTTGTTAATGCTTCACAGAGCTGCTTCAAGCATCTGGGAAACATCTAGAAAAAAAAGACTACAGGATTCAAGTCCACGCCCTGCAGCTATAGAAAGGGCTCCTCCCACAAGTGTGCCTGCTTGGGAACCTGTCCCAGGACACTTCCTCAGTGAGTTTCAGGAGCAGCCTGGTTCCTTCTGCATGCACAACTGCATGTCCACTGGCTGGACAGAGGCCAGATGCTTCAGAAGGGGAGGCACAGTGGCCTTGTGCGTGGTTAACTCTTTGCTTGACACTGATGAAATACCTGGAAGAAACAACTTACGGAGAATTTATTTTAGTTCAAGTTTTCAGGAGTCCTCAGTCCATCATGGCAGGAAGATTAGCAGAAGTGGCTTAGTTCCCATCAGTAGTAGTGTGAGGCAACTGGTCCCATGGTAGTGACCAGCCTGGAAGCAGGGAGTGTGACAGGAAGGAGTCAGGAGTAATCTATGGCCAAGGACCTGCCCCAGTGACCTATTTTCTCCAATTAGGTCCCACCTCTTCTGGTTCTGTGGGCTGCCAAAACAGTGCCACCAGCTAGGAACAAAAGCATTGAGAACATGAACCTGTGGGGGGAAATTTCATATTCAAATCTACAACTCCGTCCAGGCGGCCTGCTCTACTTTGCCATTGGCCAGAACGGCACATATCTGCACCTTCTTCCTCATCATGCGGTCTCTTGGGACGGATGTTCTCTTCTCCCAGAAAGCACTGGTGAGGACTGGTGCTAGAACAGCCTCCTCACTGGGTAAGTGGAGATGCCAGCTGGGGGTGAGGAGAAAGGAGTAGTTCCCATGCAGGCAACAGCCCCAGTCTGGAATGGACCCTCTCATTGCTGTGTTTCTCCTGGAACCAGTCATGAGCCACCGCAGGAAGACAGAGACAGGGGTCATTTCGCCCTAAGAGAGCACTTAGGAAGGAAGGGATCAAATACTCAGAAAGAAAAAATATGCAAATCAAAACCAAAAACAGTGAACTGCATGGGCACAAGGCTACTCCCCACCCTGTGGTGGGGGATGTGTGCTGTGTAGATGCTCTGAGAAGGGGCCTGGGAGGAAGATCTCTGTTCACTGTCATCAGTTTACCCATGCCTCTCCTCCAAGCCTGTGAGCGCATGGCCCAGGGGCTTAACCTTCTCTGAAACCCCCTCCACCGTCTGCATCTGCATGGACACTCCTCCTTCCCATTAGCATATGCTGAGGCCCTCAGCCAGGGATGGACATTTTCTTTCCTTTCAAGCTCCAATCAGGTTGGTTCCTATTCAGGATCTGCCCTCTTAAATGGCTGGGTCTTTCCTGTCCATTCTCAAGGACCAGCTGGTACCTGGGAAAGGTTGAAGATGCAATGCTGAGTGATGGGCATGAGGACGGTGCTTCCACAGGTCAACTCACAGTAGAGCCAGCACCAGGGAGGACACGCCTTCTCAGGCGGACTTAGTAGGAGGCATCACTGTAGCCAGTTACTGAGATTTAAAAGCTTGATTCTGGGAGATGGGAAGATGGCTCAGTGAGTAAATTGCTTGTCATGCAAGCATGAAGACCCAAGTTCAGATCCCCAGTGCCCATGTAAAATGTGTTTGATGACCCACATCTGTAATTCTAGCACTGGAGAAGCAGGGGCAGGTGGACTCCAAGGTCTTACTAGCTAGCTAGTTTAGCAGAGTCAGGTTCACTGGGAGAGCCTGTCTCAGGAAAGATAAAATAGAGAGTAAACAACCAAGAAGGCACCCAATATTTGCCTTTAGCTTCCACACACACAGCACACAGACTAGCACACATGCAAATAATAATAATAATAACAACAACAACAACTTGATTCTGAGCTCTTTCCCCTTCACAGTTTCTTGACCTCACACTCCAAGCCCAGATGACACACAGATATTACTGGTACCCCAGCAGAGTTGTGGGGTACACAAAAAGGAGTAAGGATCTGCTCCACAAAGTGTATGTGAAAACTTAGAGCCATATGAGTTTAAAACTATGTTATTTCTACCACCTTCCTGAGTTTTGTGTTCATGCATCATGTGATTTTTCCAAGTTTGAATTGTTTATATGGTGAATTATACAGCACCAGGTACTTAATGTTTCCTAATGATTTCCTAATGTACCTAGTGATCTCAGCCCTGGATTGTTCTCTTTACAAGACTGTGGCATCAGGCAAGGTTGGCAACCCCTCTCAGCCTCAGCTTCTTCACTTGGAACATCAGCGTGGCAGTGGCTTCTCGTGGAATGTTAGGCTGAGTTAGGTAACAGAATGTCATCCTCAGGCCAGGGGCTGCAGCGGAGGGAATCCCAGTGAATGCAGCTGTCACCACAGCATCCTGCATGGCTCATGGCATTCCATCAGAGAGGAGGAGGGAAATAAACCTGCTGTACTGACTGCAAAAGATAAACCAGACCAGACATCAGAAGCTTCTGGGTGAGAATCCTCACTAAGGCAGAACACAATGAATCTATGAAGCTACTTAGCGCACATTTGAGGAGAGATAGACCACTCTGTCTTCTGTGTCTGCGGGCTCTGTAGTTGCAAACTCAAGCAATGGCAGATAGAAAATATTAGGAAGGTGCTGAGAAAATGGCTCAGTGGTCGAAGGCAGTTTCTTGCAAAGCCTGCCAGCCCTGGTTCAATTCCGCGGCACCCACGCAAGGCCAGATACAAAGTGGTGCATGAATCTGTGTTCCCAGTGTGTCTACACAATGGGAAGCTTAGGGACCTGCTAGCCTGATGTGTTTGCAGTTTGTTGGCAGTTTATTCACAGCAACAGGAGACCCTGTCTCAAAGGAGGTGGAGCACAGACACCTTGAAGTTGCCTTTTGATTTTCTTATGCATGCTGGGGCACGTGTGCTCATACACACAAATATGCACACACAAATAAACAAGTAAAAAGAACGTATTAGGAAAAATATTCCCGTAATAAGCACATACAGACTTTCTATTCTTATTGTTATTCCCTAAATGACACAACTTCAATATTTATATAGTCTCTACATTATATTGGGTAGTACTCAAGATAATCTCAAGATAATTTGAACATATGCAGGTTATATGCAAACACTACTCCATGCCATGGTGAAGCACATAAGCAGCTGCCGAGCTTGATTCTCTCCCGAGAGTCCTGGAATGAGCATCCCCCCCCACCCCCAGGGATACTAAGTGATAACTGTATAGTCATATGCTTTCTCAGCACATCTTTAGTGAACAGTGAAGTGAATCAGTTCCTGAGCTGTGAGCTCTGGAAGCACAGAACAGGGTCAACTGAGTGGGCCTGAGATGGTGGTGGTGGCCAAGAGGGCCTTCCAGATCAGGGGAGCTGGCTGGGTATTAAAGGACTAGCAGTTTATACCCTGAACCTCCTTTGCCCTTCAGAGCCCTTCTCACCTAGCCTGCCATGTTCCATGCATCAGCATCGAGCTCCTTCAGCAGCCTGCCTGCCTCTCACTTCCAGTGGATGAGGCCATTAGAGCCAGGCCAGACCTCAGGGGAAGGCAGGAGACTAATGCCAGCTATGTTAATGGCTCTGGTGCCCTCTTGCCTGTCCTGACAGTCTTAGTCAGGGGTCCTGTTAGGTGGTTCTCTCATCACAATCTCTAGCTTTGGGTCTCTGAAATGGCCTCCTCACTTATGCCCCTAGTTCTTGCCAAGATCCAGTGGTTTATCTCTGCTCAAGTCTTTCCCACCCTTTCTATGTTCTGGAATTTCTACTGGCACAGACAGAAATTGAAAACAAGAGACAGGTCAAGAGGAACCACTGTGCAAACAGAGCAGCATAGCTTTGACCTGCAAGGCCTTTGCATCGGAGGCTGGTGGGTGATTAGATTGGAGAAGTAGCCATGACAGAAAGACTTTGTGCTACTTATAGAGTGTTTTTGTTTCATGTGGAAATTTCAGAATTATTTCTGAAGAAAGAAAATTATGCCTTTTATCTATTTAGTTATTTATTTGCAAGCAGACAGAGAGAGAGAGAGAGGGAAGGGAGAAAGAGAGAGAGAGAGAGAGAGAGAGAGCACACACGAGGGCATCTAGCCACTGCAAACGAACTCTAGACACATGTACCACATTGTGCAGCTGGCTTTACATGGGTACTAGGGAATGGAAGCCAGGTTGTTAGACTTTGCAAGCAAGGACCTTAACTGCTGAGCCACCTCTGTAGCCCCAGAATTATTTTTTTTAATTTTTTTATTTACTTATTTGAGAGCAACAGACAGAGAGAGAAAGAGGCAGATAGAGAGAGAGAGAGAATGGGCGCACCAGGGCCTCCAGCCACTGCAAACAAACTCCAGACGCATGCGCCCCCTTGTGCATCTGGCTAACGTGGGTCCTGGAGAATTGATCCTCAAACCGGGGTCCTTAGGCTTCACAGGTAAGCGTTTAACCACTAAGCCATCACTCCAGCCCCAGAATTATTTTTTATAGCATAAGTATTCCTAGATTTTCTTGCACTGTTCTGGGTAGGCTTTAAAATGAAAGCGGTTAGAGACAAAAGCAAGGAAGCTCCCTGCAGTGTCCTGGCCAGTTGTGTCCCCAGTTCCCCTCCATACACACCATGTGTAACTTGTTATTTACTCTTCTCTGGGATAGAGTGGATTCTGTGAGCATAGGGCTCACTGTTCCTTCCAGGTCACAGTGTCCTCTTCAAGCAGAGGTTCAGAAATTGTTTTTAAATAAATGAATGAATTTCTGTATTTTATGGCTGTACTGTTGCTCAGCAACACCTAAGATCCTTTGTTTCAATGAAGAAAAATAATTGGTCAATTCATAAATTAGTTCCCAAGCACTTCAGTTTTGACCACTTCACTACAAATTGTTAATTGTCTTTTGTGTAAAATTCATCAGTGACCATTTTAACTCAACACTCAGAAAGTGGTGGAGACTTCCACAGGACTTTGTGAACTTATAACTTGCACTGCATAGCAAGCACATAGAAAGACCATAGGACTTTTTTGCCTTTTAACTTCACAAGATGACACCTGTTGGGCCTTGAGAGGCCCGGACGTGAGGCCTAGTGGAGCTTCCTGAGCCTAGCTAAAGTTTGGCGAACTGCCTCTGGACAGCTATGACTCAGCAGGGCACCAAATGGCCTCGGGCCTGTTACTTCCACGTAGGAGTTGGAATTCCCGCGTGCGTGTGCTTAGAGCCAATCATCTCAAAGGTCGCGGTATGCTATTGGCCCTTACACCTCATCCCATCCTAAAATCCCCACCCTCATTCTCAACATTATATAAACACCGCCCGTAACAATAAAGTGAGTTCCTGCTTTGACAAGACTCCGGGCTTGGTGGTTTGTTCCTGGCCGTCGACACTCACCCTCCTCCTCAACCCCTTGGGAGGAACCAGCGGGCCTGGTCCTTCCTCAGCACTACCTGCCAGGGGAGCCCGGCAGATACCAGTAACAGTATCAGCTGTGTTACTCACCACGTGAGCTCTGTCTATGAATAGACACCTGCCTACCCAATGTGCATTTTCTGTCCTCTCAGCTCTCAAGTGGAATATGAAGAGTTGACACAGTTGACTTGCATGGCCCATTATATGTTTGGTTTCATTTTGTTTAAATACATTAAAAAGTTGGTTGGCTTCCAACATTTAAAGTTCAGGAGCTACAACATATAAATTTGTAAGATAGTTTAAGATCTGCCAGCGTGTATTCTTTTTTGGCTACATCAGTAAGCTAAATAACAGCTTATCCACTTTGGAGCCCATATTGGCACTCCCAGGCCACAGCTACCCCTACCCCCAGCATTCATACTTCACTCAGTCATTTCATGTATGCCACCTTACCCACTAGGAACTAATTGCTGATGGAGTATCATGTCCACAGGTACACACATGGCCTCCATGGGTAGCACTACGCAGAGCAGACAGTGGGTCTCTGTCAGGGATTTCTAGGACCCAATTTATATTACAGATATATACTGCATGCATATCAAAAAGTGAACATAGGGGCTGGAGAGTTGGCTTAGCGGTCAAGACATTTGCCTACAAAGCCAAAAGATCCCAATTTGACTCTCCAGGACCCATGTAAGCCAGATGCATAAGGAGGCGCATGTCTCTGGAGTTTGTTTGCAGTGGCTGGAGGCTCTGGTGCAGCCATTCTGACTGTCCCTCTCTGCCTCTTTCTCTATCTCAAATAAATAAATAAAATATATTTTTTTAAAAAGTGAACGTACACTGCAAGCCGTAAGTTTGGCCAGTTAGGACAAATTAGCCAGTGGGCGCAGTGGTGGCATGTCTCTTATGGGGAAAACCAATCGCTCTCTCGTTGGACTGGAGGCCCACTCCATAGGAGGGAATACATGCCTGGTACTGAAAACCTATGATGGGTAAGTCATGAGCCCTAGGGGTGTAATGCTTGCTGGTATCTGGCTAAATGCATATATTATGCTCATCATACTGCCCAGTAAACACTTCTCTTAAGGTTCATATTCATATATTAATGCTGCTCTTACTTTTGGCTAGAGAAGCCTCTCTTTTCAGATGGCAGTGACCTCTGGGATGACTCAAAAGACACCATAGTGCTAAGAATAAGTGACAGAGGAGTGTTCAGCCCTGAAATGTCTCTATCACACCTTCCAAGGCTCAGGGTCCATTGCAGAAGAGGTAGTGGAAAGACTGTAAGAGCCAAAGGAAGGGTAGGACTGATTACAGTGCACTCTTCCAGACACAAAATGGCCTGGATATCCATGACCTCATAGTCCCTGGTACTACCTACACAAGACACTCATAATAGGAGGAAAAGATGATGACATCAAAATGAAAAAAAGAGACTAATTGAGAGGGGATACAATGGAGAGTGGACTTGCGAAGGGGAAAGTGAGTGGGGAGGGAATTACCATGGTTTATTGTCTATGATTACGGACGTTCTCAATAAAAGAAAATTTTAAGAAACATTCTGGGAGTTAATAAGGATTATTTCTGTGGAGTGATAAGTTCATGTTTCTAGTCAGAGGCCCTGCTGCAGGGTAGTTTGGCTTCCATAGACACACTCATATATAACTCATGGGTTATCGGTGAGAGATGTGAGCAGATGATGTGAAGCCCCAGGGTATCCCAGGCAGGGCCTTTCACTCTGGCTCTGTTAGGTTGCATCGCGTACTTTGCAAGAGAGTCTGAGTCCATTGCTGTCAGGTGAAGCCGGGCATGCACATGCGCATTTTCACATGCATTCCAGGTGGAAGATTCCCCAGGGAGGTCAGTCTTCTTTCTCACAAACCCTGGACTGGGGGTGGGGTCCACGGTCAAAGGCTCGGGCTCTGTAAAGACCCATGGGAGCTTAGTGTGCAGCCTGCGTCCTTCCCTCAACACTGTGTTAGGCGCATGTCTTGGAGGTGCTCACTGTGCACATGTGAAGGAGAGGGAGGGAATTACTGTGAAAAGCTTATGGCCTGGGGGATGCTGACTCAGGCAACTCTGGACTATGGTGTCAGGTACAACTCCACTAGCCTGAGGAAACCACTTACCTAGCAGGCCCTCACCCAGGCAGTCGGGGTTGAGCTGCCGTGGGAAGTACACCCCCTTCAGGCCTGCAGAAGAGCAAATGTATACTGATGGTTGGGTCTTATTCTGGGAGCTGCCCGGCTCCTTGAAGGAGCCATGCTGCGCCCATGAGGACACTTCACTTCTCCCATCAGAATCCCAGCACATGTTTCTGTCTGAGCCAAGCAGAGCACACTACAGCCACCTCCAGCAGCACAGCCGAGAGCATGCTACCTCTAACTGTCAGGCACCCATCTGAAGGCCTGCGATTTCCCCAGAGTTTGTGTCTCATAACAATTTAAGCACCTGAAAGTGAAAACAACACCTCTTGCTATCTTTCTGGCAAGCCCCTTCTGCAGGAATTTTCTCACTTCTCAGGTGACATACTTCACTGGCAAGTCCCACAGCACAGATGCTTCTAAAGCAGAAGGGGACCCAGGTGAGCGATGCTCTCCAGGAGCGACACAGACATCTGCACAGGCAGCGATCTGAATGGCCTTGGGAAGTGGAGAGTTAAGGGCTGCAGTTAGATTGATCCTGAGGGTGAAGGTGATGGCTAAGTTTGGAAGACACGGTCTTAGAAGGCTGTAGCAGCAAATCTACAAAGGACCAAGGAGAAAACTTGCTCAGCTGGCATACAGGGAGCTGGAGATGGTCAGGAGGTAGCAGACTAGGGACTGTCCTGTGCTAAGGACTGGTCACATGCCAGGCATTTTAATATGTAAGCCAGCTTGTACAGCCTTGTTAGTCTTTGATACCCATGGAACTGTGTACTATGAACTAGAATATGCTCCATGTCCGTAGTCCTCAGGCTGCACCTGTCACTGGCATGATGTGGTCTGCAGACCACTGAAATCCTGAGCCTCCAGAGTGTCTCCTGCACTCGCAATAGTCATCCCATGTTCCTCGCTATGACCAGTGACATGTGTCTCCTACATCTCACATACTGATGTCCTAACACCAAGGACCTCTGACCTTATTTTGAAACAATACCGTTTCATATGTAATTAGTCTAGATGAGGTCATACTACAGCTAAATGGGCTGTTACTCCAACATGACTACTGTCCTTACAAAGCAGGGAAATTTTGACACAGTTTGCATACATGAGGGACATTACAGAAAGATGACAGCCCAGATTCAGGCCCTTGTGAGAAAGCACTAGAATCTTGGAGGGGTGTTTAAACATGTGTTTTTCCCCACAAAGTCCTCAGAAGAAATCAACACTTCCAACAGGTTGACTTCAGACTTCAAGACAGTATATTTCTGTTGTTTAAACCACCAATCTGCAGCAGTTTGTGCAGCTCTAGAAAATGAACAACACTTTCAAAAGAACTACAAATGACTACCCTTGGAGTCTTATGCAAGTCAGCCCCTCAGCCCACCAGGCAGCAACCTATATCTGGGCATGCTGAGAGCTTCAGTCTATGCTCAACAAAAGCGAGATACCTATCACCCTGTGCAGTTGTACCCAAAGAGAGTCTGAGAGGGAAATTGAAACCTTATATTCAACTGAACAATTGCAGCTCAGAGAAATTATAGGACTAGCCTATAGCCAACATTTCATTTATTTCAGTATATCTCTAGCAAACTACTTATGGTTCAATGATGTTCAAAAGATATTGGTCAAGGCAATTTTCCTTAATCATTGGCACTGCCAGTAACTGGGCCTGCTGCCTACACCGACTCTGATCCTAGCAACACCCACAATGCCCATCTCTTGCTCCCTGGACAGAGCTTTTGTTGTATTCTAGTTTCATGGCCAGAGAGAACAAGCTAGTAGCTCATGTGTAACAAAAAGTTTTGTAACTGGGGGCTCATCGTGGAGCAGGGCACATCTGCAAGGACCTGAATGAATAAAGAGCAAGCTGATCCCATACCTGGCCAGTCCCAGAGCTGAGAGGACCAGCTGGGTCTGTCAACTAGAGCTCTACCTGTGTTTCCACACTGGTGCATTCTCCACGCTTAGCAGCCAAGTTCCTCACAGCTTCCAAGATGAAAGTGGTGTGCCTCAGTCCAGATGCGCAGAACATCCCTGCCGGGCATCTGCACCCATGCTGCCATCATCTTGCCACTTTTCATAAGTTGCCCTGTGTTTTTTTTTTTTAATATTACTTATTTATTTAGAAGAGAGGAGAGAGAGAATGTATGGTATGGGTATTCCAGGGCTTCCTGCCACTGCAAACAAAATCCAAAATGCCTGTGCCACTATGTAACTTTGTGTGTCTGGCTCTATGTGGGTACTGAAGAGTTGAACCCAGGTCATCAGGCTTTGCAAGCAAGAGCCTGATGATTGCTTGCAAAGTCATCTCTCCAGCCCAGCCCTGTATTTTTATCTCACTGGACTCTCAAAACACTCCCAAGAAGAGCATGTTATCTTGCTTCCTAGACCTAATTCCTGTGGTCTACTGGCTTTAATACCTATTTCCACCTTTCCAATGAGGTGTCATCTTGGGCAGGCCATCTCTATCTTCTCCCCGGGATGGCTAAGTTATCTCCATCCGCCCTCAAAGTGCTTGGTGCTTCCCCTTCCAAGGTAAAGCACCCAGGAGAGAATGTTTCAGTTAGGTCTGCTCTCCACTTGATCTGCTCATGGCAAGGCTCCTTTTATGACATTTCAGCTCCCTTCGCAGTGCCTAGTACATCACCCCTGAAGACTTTTTTTTTTTTTTTGGTTTTTCGAGGTAGGGTCTCACTCTAGCCCAGGCTAACCTGGAATTCACTATGGAGTCTCAGGGTAGCCTCGAACTCACAGCGATCCTCCTACCTCTACCTCCCGAGTGCTGGGATTTTGAAAGAATAATTGAATGAGTAAAAGAGATGCCTGTGATCATAGATAGTTTAGTGAACATTCCTCAGCTATTTACATCTTGGCGTAAATTATTTACGTTTTAAAAAATATATAAAGTACAAATTTGGGGGCAAAAAGAATAAAGAAGTAGTTTGCAAAGGATGGAAAGATCCTAAACTACACATTTTTCTGCCTTCATGACTTTAAGGGGTCTGGTATCAGCAGTGGTGATGTATTATAATCACACTGCGTAGTTGATATTTTGAACCAGAAGAAAAGAGAGAGATGAGTTGAACCCTCAGAACACAAGTTTTCCACTGGCATGTAAGTGAGATAGCCATTTGGCCATCATCCCTAAGGGTGCACCATGATGCCACTCTACAGAAAGACTGCTCCAGGAATGTATGTGAATGTGAACTCGCTTTGAAATTTTAATATAAACTTGCATATTAAAGACTCTGAAAAGTCATGCCATTAAGAAACCAGTTTTTGACTCAGCGTTTCTCAAAGTGATCCAGCAATAAAAGGGCAGTTTTCCCTAACATCCATTATCAAAGCAGGATGTACCCTGGAAAACCTGATCACAGCAACATTTCAACATGGAGAATAAAGCAGATAACTGGAACTTTGAGGAGCATAACCCCTTATTTTTAGGAAGAGATATGCTCAGCCATTAGGGAAAGACAACCTCTTCTTCCATAGGACACAGAAACATGCCTAGCGTAGACTCCATCATCAAAGGGAAAGTGATCCGATTTCTGTGTCACTGCCCACCCGAGAGGACCATCAATGTGGTTCTGTGGTGTGCTGCCTGTCTCATTGAGCAGAAGTAAAAGCCAAAGCCCAGAACCAATCTCTCCATCCCTCAGCTCTTGGTTAGGGCTATGGAGCTGCCCAAACAAGTGGAGGATGCCATCTTTGTGGGAAAGAGCTCTCTAAGTACAAAGGGTGCTGACAGGTCGTACTGCTGGATGGGGAGGAAGAGGCTTTGTTGAAGGGCAAAAGAGCAGTCCCCCTGATCTACATACAGTCACACATGCAGCCTGACAGCTGGAGTCAGGAAGTCATAATGTTTTCTTTGGAGAGCGGGGTGGAATTCATCTTCCCAGTCAGCAGGAGAGAGAGGAGACAGGAGGACGCCTACCAACATAGCCAGCTAAAGGGCTTGTTATACCTCCCAGAAACTTCTGTTGACCTCCCTTATAGAATGGACATTTATATTCCCTCAGCATTTTCCTTTTCCTCGCTGCTGGGGTGCCAGACTGTCCTCTACAACTTCTCTACAGCCTCCTGCTATGGGCCCTTGTTCCTGGACCCCAGTAGTTTCTAGCGCATTCTGGTTCTTTCTGTCTCAGCCTTATCTCATTCTGAACCCCAATAGAGAGGTCCTTCTACAGGATAGCATATCCCATCCACCAGAGTCCCCACTGGCTTCAGAATGTGCCCCAAACTCCATGTCCTAGTGATCACATCACAGCCACTAAAGATTTGGCCCTTTCATTCTGTTTAACCCTGTGCCTTCCATGCCTGGCATGATCTGTGACCTGGCTGAAGCCTTCTTCCCATTGCTACTTTTGCTTTCTCTCTCTCACTTTCTTTTTATTATTACTATTATTATTATTTTGGGTTTTTTGAGGTAGGGTCTCACTCTAGCACAGGATGATCTGGAATTCACTTTGTACACTCAGGGTGGTCTTGAACTCATGGTGATCCTCCTACCCCTGCCTCCCAAGTGCTGGGATTAAAGGCGTGAACCACCACCACCATGCCAAGTCTGCTCTCCTTTATTTCTATTTCTTTTCCTCTAACTTCTTTTCCTCTTCCTCTTAGTCAGTTCAAATTTTACCATCCTTTACAACCTACCTCAAGCTCCCTGTTCTGCATGATGTCTCTTCACAATGATCTTAGATAGGACCCACCTCGAATCACTCTTGCGGGGCACAGCCCTCCTCTCATGTTTTGTGGCTAACTTTACAGGTGTCATACATTCTTAGCACAGTCTTTTTCCAGAGTGTCATTTTTCTACCCTAATGGTTTGTGTATTCTGTTGGATTGCTATTTTATTTATATCTATTCTTTGTGCTTGAGGTGTTAAGCCTTTACTAAAAATAAAGAATAATGTAATTTAATTTTTGTATTTTCTAGAAAAAGGAGGACATCAGATGTTAAAGAATAAGATGTATTGCAAATAACTTTTTACCATAAATTTGAAAACAAGTGACATGAAAAACAATTGTAAAAATAGGGCTGGGTAAGAATACTTGCCACAAGTTTGAGGCAAGGAGAGAGCCTGAAGCCACTTGAGTTTGATTCCCCAGCACTCACATAAACAGCTACATGCATGTCTATAATCCTAGCACTGTGGGGAGTAGACAGCAGAGAGTTGCTGGGGCTCACTAAGCTACAGCTCTGTGTTCAGAGAGACTCTGTCTCAAGGGAATAGACAGATAAGCTATAGAGAAGGACACTCAATGTTCTCCTCTGACCTCTCCACACCTGCATGCATATGCATATCCACATGCATATACCACTACCACTACACTTATTATACATGCAACACAAAAATTCTAGTAGTAAAATGTATTGATAAAACACATCATAGCAGAAGTACAGGGACTACAGAGAAGTCAACACTAACTGATAACACAACTGCTAAGGCTCAGGGACTGTTGCAGAAGAGGGGGCAGGAAGACTGTAAGAGCCACAAGGTGGGTAGAAACAACTTTGAGACACAGCTCCCCCCCTGAGGCAGAGTTCCTGATTACCCCAGAGTGAACATCAGTAACCCTACTAGAAGAGGGCCCACAGGGACATGGGGACCAGGGAAGGGGACATATTACATCTTATGCTAAAATTAATTAATTAAAAATAAAATCAATAAAAATGAGATAGAAAGTTTATAAAATTCTATGCTCTTATGTGTATGAAATGAACAATTTTTCACAAGTAGTATCTGTTCTTTCTAAACATGTTGGGAATTCCCTGATAGTTCCCAGATTACCCTCGCATGACTATGACAAATGTGCTTGCTGCTGGTCATCCGTTCCTCTTTGCTACCTTGGTGAAGGTGGAAATATGGAACACATAGACAGCTATCCTGCCCCATTACTTCCTGCAGCCGCAAGAGCTTACCTCAGAGCCCCCATGCATTGCTCAGCCACAAACCAGCAGGTTCCGTTCTTCTTGCTTCTTCATGTAGGAGCCAGTTTGACAACTCTGAATCTTTCACTTGTTTTTATTTAATTTTTGGCAATTCAAACTATGCATATAATATATTTTAATTATACTCACTCCTCATTACTCTCCTCTATTCCCCTGCCCCTCTTGCTAGACCCAATTTTGTTCGTAACAATCCCATTCATAATACCATGCCTTTTTGTTTGACCCACTGGGTTAAAGTATGGCTGCTTGCATGAGCATGTGTACGGGCTCATTCACTGGAGGATGGGCAATGTACCAGTGGCTATACCACTGAGGAACATGACTCCCCCTCCTCCAGCAACCATTAACTTCCAACTACTCTATTCCACGATGGAATGTTAGGGCCTCAATATTGTGCAGGAAACCACAACTTCTGTGAGTTCATAATCGCAATGGCCATGCCATGTCTAAAAGACAGCATTACACAGCACTCCTCCCCATCCTCCATCTCTTGCGTGTGCCCAGAGCCTTATAGAGAGTTATATAGATGGCCTGATTAGGGCTGCAACTATGACTTGTACACCCACAGTCAGTATGCCTTGTTTCTCATCAGATGAAACTGATGGGCTAAAAGAGGCCAGAAGGTCTGGCCCAGTTTCCACTGAGGTATGAACCATGTTTCACATAAAAGGAGCTAGCATGGGAAGAAACAACCATTAATGAGGTCAAAGGGAAAAGACAAATGTCCTGCTCTCTGACCCCTGGGGCTCTCTACCCAGAAGACATTTGCTTGGGGACTCCGTGCCTTGGGAAAATACGTGGGAGGCCTGTGGCACAGTGATGGCTGCCTCTGCCTCGGCTGACAAGGTCATAGTGGTCTTTACTAATGGGACTCAAGCTTAGGCAGATGCCTTGCAGCCACATAAGCTCGATCCTCTGTTTTGTTTTATGACTTGATCATGCTAGTCTTAGAGTTTTTAGATTATATTCTTTTAGTGTTTGCTTTGTTCCTCTGTTTCTTGTATTTTAATTGTGCTCAGCTGACTTACAGCTTTATGGTTTTCCTTTACCCCAATTTGCTTTTATCCCTGGCTTATATTTTATCTACTTCCCTCATCATGTTCAACTTTTATTTTGAGCTTTATTTTTATCTTGCTCGCTTTTATTTCAGGCTTGTTATTTGCTTTTTATACTTTTGTTTGAAATGACTTTTGCCTGTATTCATCTATTCACTGAGAGCACACTGTTTCTTCATTGTCTTTTATGCTAGTTAATTACAAAACAAAGCATCTGAGGAGAGTTAGAAGAGAGCTGATTGTGAGGCCTGTCCTGTGCTTCTGCAACATCTTGAATGTCACAGAGAGAGAGAGAGAGAGAGAGCGAGTGAGCAAGCTATGCAGGCCCACACCTTACAGTGAAGGCATACTGGGAGGATGCACACATCTTGAAAGGACGGAGCTCATAATACCCAATCCTCACTGAAGGAAGATTTTCATCCTCAGTACTGTGTCCATCCTTCTCTTACTCTGGGCCTCCTCTCTGTTGTTGTCTCCACACATCCCTCCAAACACTCCAGGACTGCTCAGCCAAACCCTCGCCTAATCAACCACTAAGTTCAAGTCTGTCTGCCTTTCAGTCCAGAGCCGTCTACTGTCTAGCTGACTCATCACTGTGAGCCAGGCACCAGGAAGCCAGGACCTGATTGGACAGATCAGCTTGGCTCTGTTTCCAGCTTTCACCTCTAATTCCATCTCCAACCAGCAGCAGGTGGAATGGCCATAAGTGGTGCTCAAGGCCGTTCCTTCCAGGCCACGGCAGGCAGGTGTAGTGGACAGAGAAAGGAGGGAGGCTGGTCACCAGCCTCCTTCCACATGCCCCGCAGGAGCATCATGGTGTCCTCCAAAGGTGCATGCCCTACTTTCTGTAGCTCTTTTGACTTTAAAAATATTCAGTTAAAGTGCACAGACATGTGCACACACACACATACAAATATTCATTCACAAATACACCAGAAGCCACACACACACACACACAAAAAAACATTTACTTAAGTAATTTGAGAGATAATGCAACAAAATTCCATCTCTTCCTCCTGTGGGACAAGCCTTGTGTGATCTTTGTTGTAAACTATGACAACTAAGTCATTTTTCACATCACCATGTATGATGTGTCTTTGAGGAGCTATGTTCTAAATTGGCAGTCTTGTCTGCCAGGATAATCACAAATGTCACATTTGCCACAGGACAGCAGTGTCTAGGATTGATTGAAGTAAGACACCACTGTTATTGTGGTGTTCCCATCAGACTGCGTGGAGCGAGCATAATGGCAGGGCCTTGAGTGGGGCTCATGCTCTTCTGTCAGTTCATCTAGAGGAAGCCTGGCAAGTCCGGCTGGGTCCCTGCTCTCCAGAACCAGAGCCAGGGACACCCTCCTGTGGGGAGTGTGCCCTTCCTCCCTCCTCATGTGAGCAGATCCACACAGGAAATGGCCACAGCCAAGAGGATTTCCAGGTAAGGTAACATTTGTTTCCGATAGTCCTCCAAGCAGCCAAGCAGCAGCCCAGCATTGCTCTCCCAAGGCCTCTCCCGGCCACTAAGCTCAAGTTTGCAGGCCTCTCCATCCAGAGCCCTCTGCTGTCTAGCAAACACACCACTCTTAACCAGTTGCAGATACCAGGTAGTGTGTATGTGTGTCTGTGTGTGTGTGTATGTGTGTCTGTGTACACGCTGATCTCCAGACTCTGCACATGATACCATCTGAGGATGACATATAATAGTAAATACTTTATGAATATAGTTTGGATTAATTTGTATTAGTCATGAAACCATAATGTGGGGGCTCCTTACCAATGCACCAATATATCCAATGTATCAATATGAAGTAGGAATTGGGGATTTCTCTACCAATGCACTGATAATTTGGGGGCATGCCCCTGGATACTTACATATGCAAAGAATTAAAATTCAAAGACTTAAAATCCATAGACCAGAGTATAAAGTTTAGAGACTTTATTGGATTAAGAGAAGGAACAGGAGAATTTATGAAGTGCTACAGCCCACGGAAAAGCAGGAGGGGGGAAAGCCTACTTAGAGAGCCAAAATGTGTTTGCTTGTAGGTTCTAAATGGTGTCTAAGCTGACCAACTGTGATACCAAGTTTTGGAGCTGAATTTAATGCCAGGTTCAGGTTTAAGCCTTCCAGGAATTTTGTTTGTTTGTTTGTTTGTTTTTTTGTTTTTTTGTTTTTTGAGGTAGGGTCTCACTCTAGCCCAGGCTGACCTGGAATTCACTATGGCGTCTCAGGGTGGCCTCGAACTCACGGCAATCCTCCTACCTCTGTCTCCCGAGTGCTGGGATTAAAGGCATGCACCAGCACGCCCGGCTTTTTTTGTTGTTGTTGTTGTTGTTTGTGTTTTGTTTTCAAGGTAGGGTCTCACCACTGTATCCAGGCTGACCTAGAATTAACTATGTAGTTTCAGCGTGGCCTCAAACTCATGGCAGTTTTCCTACCTCTGCCTCCCCAGTGCTAGGATTAAAGGTGTGGGCCACCATGCCGGGCTAGCTTCCAGGAATCTTAATTCTGGATAAGAGGAACTCCTGCCTAGAGAGGAACTCAGATTGTTTATGGAACAACAACAACAACAAAAAACAACAAAAGAGATCTAATAAACTCCTTTAGGCAAGCGATAAAAAGCCAGATCCTTCTCTGACCTGACAGGCTCAAAGACATTCCCTGCTTTTACTTCTGGGGTCCCAGTCACCCTACACTGCCTCAGTTAAGTTCCTTGTTGCTGTGGCAAAATACGTGACAAAAGCACCATGGGGAACATGAAACAGCTGGTCACAATCAATCCACAGGAAGCCAAAAGCAAGGAATGCTGAGGCTCAGCTGATCTCTTTCCTTTTTCTTCAGTTCAAGACCCCCACCAATGAAATGGTGTCACAGTTTAGTTAGGTCTTCCTTACTCCATTAATCTAAAAATCCTCTCACACACATGCTGAGGGATTTGTTTCCATGGTGACTCTAAATCCCATCAAGTTGACAATTGAAATTAACTATCACACTACCTAACCCTTGACGGCGAAATGGCAATCATACCTGTACGCATCGTAAAGACGAAGGCTGGCCTGCTGGCATGGGACAGGATTCTCAAGAATTGTCTGGGCTTTCTCACGGGCACTGGGATCCTAGCACCTAACTGAACTTGGCCATGAGGGAGTACCAGGGAGATCCTCCAGGAAGGACTTCTTTATGACCTGGCACCCAGAAAGATCATGCTATTGGGAAGAAGACAGTCTCCACAGCCTGAGGTGAATCACATAACCTCTCTGAGTGCCTGTTTATCTTATTTTATTTTTTATAATTTCAATGAAAACAGCTTTTGGCAAGGGAGACCAGGATTAAGTATGCTAATGCGTATGAACGTCTGCACACACACATTGGTCTATATTAGATGGCTTCACCCTTACCTCCCAGCCTTGCTCTTCTCCTGCAGGGATCAGTGCACCTTAAAGCACAGCCTCAGCCCACCTCCTACCTGCAAACTGCCAGAGACGCGCTCTTCCCCTGATGTTGATGGTTAGCATTAAATTTAGCAACTGGGCTCCCCCAGGAATGCACCTCTGACCCACACCCATTCTGCTGTCTGGAAAGAGGTGCTACTTGAAAACCCCACAGAGCCCCTGACATTCCAAGGAATGAAGAAGCAAAGAGGAGTCTCTTTTTTCTTTGCCTGCTTCCCAGCTGACAATCTTGAGCTTGACCAAAATCCAAGGAAACCATACTGAAAAGGGTGTAGTTCCAACATGTCACTGGAGCCTGATCTCGGGGGAGGCCACAACGACTGTGCTTGGAAGGAAGGGAAGAGAGGAGACAGTGGCCCATCACAGTAAACCATTGACCAAGGCTTTCTTGGGTCATAGGGAGTCATCCAGACAGTTGACTCCACTCAGGACTGGAAAGGCTTGGCTGGGTTCCCGGGTGGCTGGCTGGTTGGCATCCTAGTGGTGGAGTGGTACACAGTGCCTGTTCTGGGCAGGTTAGAAGCAAGCTGCATTTCAACTATTTGGATACAGTTTAGGTATATATGCCATATCTATCAAATGAAATGTTATGTACCCACCAAACCAGTGCTTGCAAAAAGTCTTTAATAAGGTCAAGGAATGCTTTTATAATGTGAAATAAAGATCTAGAGTACAGAATTTACAGAAGACATATTATCTAATGTTTAACAACAAAAAAAGTTTACTCGAAGAAGATAAGAAATAAATTGTGCCTGAAAGTTACTGTCAATTGCCTCTCAAAAATAGTCACCATTTTGTCTTTTTATACTTTTATCAATTAGACATAAAGATAAATTTTAAAAATGAAATAAAAATAAGACCAAGAGACATCAGTTAGTGTGGGTGATAGACCCAAAGATATGGGCTTTTTTTTTTTTTTTTATGGAATTGAAGGCACCAGTGGAGGGAGACTTACGGTATAAGTGCCTCTGATTCCTTCTTTATTGTGGCTGAATAAAAGTTCACTGTGGTATAAAGAAGAATGAAGCCCTGTCATTAGCAAGAAAATGGATTCAACCAAAGATCACCAATATTAAGCACAGTAAACTAGGCCCAGAACAACATTTATCAGGGATTTTCTCGTTGGAAGATCCTTACTCTTATATAGATTCATAAAATTATGTATGCATGTATGATATAAAAGTAATGAAACTATATTGCGCTTGTGGTCAACCTACTGGTGCATGCAGCCCAGGATAGCTATGAATTCAGCCCAACACAAAATTAAGTTACTTAAAAGTTACTTAAAACATTATGAGAATCTTTTGGTAGTTTGATGGTATGGTTCTGGAGTGTGAACGTTGTAGGTATATCTTTGTATCACAGTGTCACAAGTTGGTCACACCCAGTACTAAGAAAACAAAGGGAATTAATGAGAGGTGGTGAGAGGGGGAAAAGGAAGGGGTAAGGAGACAAGGAGGGGAACAGGGTCAAAGTATATTATGTACTTGTATTAAAAATGTTTTTGGAAAAAGGAAAAAAATATGTTTTTGAGCTGGACATGGCGGTGCATGCCTTTAATCCCAGCACTTGGGAGGCAGAGGCAGGGGGATTGCCATGAGTTCAAGGCCACCCTGAGACTACATAGAGAATTCCAAGTCAGCCTGGGCTAGAGCAGGACCTTGGAAAACAAAAATATATATGTTTTTATGGAACTCGTTGCTATGTACAATGAATATATGACAATAAAAAAGAACCTCCTTGCTCCTGTTTGCTGGATGGAGAGAAATATTTGTGAGGGACTTTTGGGAGTGTGTGATAACTACAGTCAGTAGGCCAGCCAAAGTCAGCCCTCGCTGGCAGCACCCTGTGGAGGAGATCGCAGAACCCCATTGCTTCCTGACAAAACCCGGAAACCTATTTGCAAGTGATCCAAGACAGTCCAACCAGAGATAAGTTGGAGCACTTACCAGAGTGTGCAGTAACACAGCGATGGGGCTGGGGATGTAGCTCAGTTTGTATAGTGCTTGCCTACTATGCACGATGTCCTTGGTTATGTACCCAGCACCAAATGAAACAGGCATGGCGGTGCATCCAGAAAGGTGGAGGCAGGAGGATCCAAAGTTCAAGCTCATCTTCAACTACATAGTGAGTTCAAGGCCAATCTGGGATACATGGAACCCTGTCTCCAAAACAAAATCAAATAAATTAAGCAAAACAAAATCACCACAATAATAACAGGCTCATGTTTATTGATGTACTTGTGATTTTCTTTCTTTTTAATTGTTCTATATTATATTTTTATTTATTTAAGAGAGAGAGGCAGATAGAGAGAGCAAAAAAGAAGGAGAGGGAGAGAGAGAGAGAAAGAATAGGCACACTAAGGCTTCAAGCCACTGCAAATGAATTCCAGATGCATGCACCACCTTGTGCATCTGGCTTACATGGGTTCTGGGGAATTGAACCTGGGTCCTTCAGCTTTGCAGGCAAGTGCCTTAACTGCTAAACTCTCTCTTCATCCCTTTATTAGAGACAGACAGAGGGAGAGAAAGAGAGAGAGAATGGGCATTCCAGGGCCTCTTGCTACTGCAAACGAACTCCAGACACATATGCCACCATGTGCATCTGGCTTATGCAGAAACTGGAGAATGGAACCCAGGTCCTTAGACTTCACAGGCAAGTGCCTTAGCCACTAAGCCATCTCTCCAGACCCTGATTTTTTTTTAATTTTTTAATTCCTCCAGGTTTTAGAAACACTGACAAAAAATTATTTTTATTTCCTTTTGAAAAATCTAGTAAAAGGCATGAAGCCTACTTTCAGCAAAATTGATAGGATCTTCCTGCTGCCCCTGCCCCTAAAACACCCCTTTCTATGTCCCGTGGGCCAGACCTCTGTGGTGGTGTCTAAGGCATAATTCCCCATTCAGTTAATAAGCACACCCCAAGCTGTACTACAGCCTTCTGGAAGGCAGCAGCCACTGTGGGGCAGAGGGAACACATCACAATCTAGCTAGACCCCGACTTCCGGCTAAGGTGTTCTCACCTCTCCTCTGGCTCCTGAAGTACAGCTAAAGGAGAGGGATGGTCACGGGCTCAGTAGCGCAGGAAGCAGAACATGCTCTCCTCTGGTTCTGGTCCATAGTACTTTGCTAGTCCTGCCATATGAGAGCACCGAAAACTCTGTGGCCTATTGAACAGGGATGGATTGTCCCTCAGTTCTGGAGGCTGGACCACTGAAACCAGGGTGTCATCAGGGGCCTGTTTCCCTGATGGCTTCTTGGGAGGATTTTTCCTTGTCTGTTTGCAATTCTGAACTTTACACTGGTTGGCTTTTCTATCTGAAATTCACTGTGCAGGTTCCTTACATCTTCTCCAAGGCTCAATTTCTCAGAGTAATCCTGCCCGTTTTTTATATACCCCAGTTATTTTCCTGATCATTCTTTCCTAGTAGTTAACACAATTTAAAGTAGTATCTTCAATATTGTACTTGTTCATTTCATTATTTCTCTTTCCCACCAGGCCAGGTACCAAAAGGCAGGGTCCACTCCATGCACCGATCCTGCAAGGGGCAGATGCTGGGAGTAGGTCACGGCTGTCTACTACATGCAAACATTCACTAGGTCCCCACACGTGTAGACCTGTGATAGATACTGGGAGCAACTGATCATCCAGGGAAAGTGAATGACTTTGCTCTCCATTGAGTAATATTTATTTATTTATTTTTATTTTGTATGTTTACAGAGTATATGTGGTTTGTGATATGATGTGTGTGTAGTACATGCTCATGTGTGTGCAGCTGTTCATGTCCTGTTCATATTTGTGGAGGCCAGACAAGAACTTCAAGTGTCCACCTGTTTTCACTCACCTACCTGTTTCTTTAAAACAGAATCTTTCACTCAACCCAGAGCTGCCTTTTTTGAAGCTGGCTGCTTTATATATATATATACATATATGTATATATGTATTATTTATTTATTTATTTGCAAGCAGAGAGAGATAGCGAGAAGAGAGACAGACAGAGAGAGAATGGGCACACCAGAGCCTCTAGCCACTGCAAAAAAACTCCAGATGCATGTGTCCCTTGTATACCTAACTTACATGGGTCCTAGGGAATTGAATATGGATCCTTTGGCTTTGTAGACAAATACCTCTTAACCACTAAACCATCTCTTCAGCCCCTATTTTTTGTTATTGTTGTTGTTGTTTTTAGTCAGCAAGCCCAAGCAATTCTCTGATCTCTAATCCCCAAGGGCTGGGGTTAGAGGTATGAGTGGCCACGCCCAGCTTTCTACTTGGGTTCTGGTGATAGAACTCATGTGGTCTAAGGCCCTCTTGCTTATGCAACAAGTGCTCCTAAGCACCAAGCCATCTTCCCAGACCCACTGAGTCATATTTGCAATTGATATGGTTTGGAAGCAGTGCCTGCTCAAGGACATGGATAAGCCTCCCTGCAGCCAGCCCTGGCTTCATGTCTATGGGCTATGCTCTACCTCACTTCTGTGGGTCTCACTTTATGTATATCCTTTAGGCTAAAGCTGTTGTTTAGGAGTACTGTAAACTGGGCAACTTATACAGAATAGGAACATGCCTCCTGGTTCTGGGAAGCCCGAGAGCCAGGAGCCAGCACAGTGAGGTTCTGGGTTCAGGTGACTGATTTTCTGTGTCCTCACATAGTGGAAGGAACAGACAAGTGACCTGGGTTTCTTTAATGAGAATACTGATCCCATCCATGAGAGTGCTGCCTTTGTGATCTACTCAAACCACAAAGGCACTGCCTTTCAATACCATCAATTGGGAATTAGGCTTCAGTATGAATTTTGGGAGGAAGCAAACTTGCTGACGACAGTGGTAACCCTGGAATCGCCTCTTCTTCAGAAGGAGTGAGGTCAAAGAACAAGCCATTCTTTGCATGAGTTCATACAAACTCCAGTCACATAGGCTCTGTGAGAGTACTGAAATAATTCTATTCTCTAAAGGGTGGTAATGAAGAAAATCCAGCCATAAAGTTTAGGGGACTGTCTGCTTTCTGGCAATCATGTGATCAGGAAATGGATCTGCAGCTCCGGCTGGTCTGAGCATCCAGCTCCTTCTCCTAAGGAGATGTCGGATATCAGATTGAAGGACAGGAGTGAAAACATTTCTTTTGCCTCCTCTGCAGCACTTGGTACATAAAGTCACTCACTAATTATTCCTAATATCCTATGCATGCAGATGATTGGATTGAGAAGGACAAGTGATAAAAGATAGAAGGATGGAATTTTAATCTTATCATGGAATATTTGAGCCAAATACCATTTGCCAAGCTGGGGTAGGATGAAAAACTATTGCAGATACCTTTGCGCATAAATATGCAATGCTGGTGTCCCCGCCGATAAAAACAGGCAATTCTGAAGAGCTACAAAAATGACTCGGTCGATTTTATTTTTCTGGGATATGCGGAATTTGGGATCACACTGGGGAAGGTATAATCATGTGACCTTCCCTGCTGAAGGCCGGGAATTAGATCTTCTGGGTCTTCTACTCATACTTCCGATATCTCTTCTGCTTCTAGAAGTGAACTGCATGCAGATATTTTGCAGGGAAAGTAAGAGGTTGCCTCAGAGTATTTGCTGTACTGTGAGAAGGATCAGAAGGCTGTACTTTTTCTTGTACGGGTCTAGGGAGGAAATGAAGCAACCTATTAGCATTGCCGGGCCTTTCGAATCACAATAGGCAAATTAGAGTGAGAGCAAGGCACCTCTAATACAAATTTTCATGTGCAGCGAAGGAAAATGTCAAAGCAGAGTTCGGCTCTGCTGGAAACGGGTTCCTTTTAGAACGTATTAGCCCCTGACACCCAGAACTTGGGTAATTTACAGCTCTTTCAAGTTATTTACTGTAAAAATGGAAACAGCCAACCTTTTTACATTTGTATTGGCTTTCTGTTGCCAGAAAGGGGGGGGGGGGATGGTATTTGGAAAGGAACTGAGAGAGACGTTGGAGTCAGTATGCTGATAGGCTGCCTGGCAGAAGGGCATACCCCTGAATAGGAAGGCCTTGGCACATGTCCTCAGCTCCGGAGCATGCTTCGTGCCACCATGTCATTCCTGCAGCAGCCAGTGTTTTGGGGAAATGATTGTTTTACTTTGCTCTCGAATTAGAAAACGAAGCAACTGAGGCTGGGGGTTACACGTCTTCATTATCCTCCCTGGCGTTTTCTGTGAGAGTTTGCAGATGGTGTTGATGACAGGGCGTGAAGGATTAGCCCCGCCACCGCAGAGGCACTAGTTATCAGTGGAACAGGCCTGGCCCTGACAACAGGTGTCGCCCAGCCCCTGTGTGAGGAAGGTTCTCATCTCCCACTTACCTGACAGGGCAAAGCAGGAAGGAGCAGACCTCTGAACTTTTGTTTGGAGTATGAGGCCATCCCCTGAGATGCTGGCTTATTAGGCCCAGCCATCGATGGAACAGTAAAAGAGTCCATATGCTTCTGTTGTATTGATTGGGCTGCCATTTCTCTTTCTTCTGCAGCTCAAAATATGGATTTTTCCTGACACTTGTCTTAACTTGAATTAAACATTTTAAATATGCCTCTGCCCCTTTGTGGTTCCCCACCTGAGCATTTGAGAACTTTGGCAAAACATATAGAGTAGAGGGGAGACTTGTCAAGGAGAGGCAATAAGTCTCTCGTACCTGCGGTGTTCATTAATCCAGAGGCTCTGCCATATGAAGTCACAGTCTGACACAGTGCAAGCACCAGAGGCAGTAAAATAAGTGGAGGATCCCAGTGTGACCTCGGGGCAAACTAGTCCATGACCCGGGCCTTGTCTGACCCATCTGTCAAACGGGATGGATGCCTTCAGCAGCAGGGTTGCTGGTAGACTGAGGGATCAGGCTAATATAGGCATAATGACCGGCAGTGAGTTTGGAAAAGATAACGCCATGTGTGCCCAGCTGTGTGTGGTAAGGCAAACAAGCCAGCCACCCTGAC
This sequence comes from Dipus sagitta, assembly GCA_036346955.1. Classification (NCBI taxonomy): domain Eukaryota; kingdom Metazoa; phylum Chordata; class Mammalia; order Rodentia; family Dipodidae; genus Dipus; species Dipus sagitta. The sequence continues at coordinate 32,392,072 of CM070786.1, forward strand.
CTGAGCATTACACACGAGTGGGATATGGAACCCTGAAGGCCTGGAGAGATAGCTCGCTGTGCAAGGCTAGAGAAGCAAGCCAGGGCCTGGACAGGGGTCACACGGGCCTTGAAATGAGGCTGGTGAAAGCAGCTGATGGTTGACAATTGGCAAGGAGGCAGTGCTCTTGTGAAGCACAGCTGGGGTCCTTTGGACACAGGGTGGTGACCCATTTGGAGGCTCTTTCTGTCCTGGGAGATCAAACCTACAGAAAGCTGATTTCAGCTTCTTGCCAACACTATGTGCATGCTCTCAATGCCAGCGTTTTTGCAAAATGTGTTAGCTCATCTTTATGATTTTCAACTTCCAAGTAGCCAGTGTGGTAGGGTCTATTATGTTTCTCATTTTTTGGCTGAATAGATAGAGATGGGAGAAGGTAGTGAACTTTGGCCAATGTCATAGTTACTAATGGTTCTTGAAGCCAAGTCTTTATAATGGCAAACTTTATTTTGCCAAACTTCCTATGACACATGGTTTCTCTGACACCCACTGACCATTCTCTCAGTGGCTCTGCTGTCAAACCTTTTCTTAGGCAGGGAAGTCAGGGCAATGAATAAATGCAGATTATTTTTGCCTCAGGCAAATTACCAAGATATAAAAATGTAATTAGCAATATGCAAAGAAAAGTGCAGGAGGAAGGGAGATATGAGGCATGGCATAGAACCAAAGAGGCAATGCCCATCTCAGCTTAAGAAGCCAGAGCAGGCTAGAGGGATGGCTTAGCAACTAAGGCATTTGCCTGCAATGCCAGAGGGCCCAGGTTTGATTCCTCATGACCCACGTTAGCCAGATGCACAAGGGAGCACATGTGTCTGGTGTTCGTTTGCAGTGGCTGGAGGTCTTGACATGCCCATCCTCTCTCTCTCTCTCTCTCTCTCTCTCTCCCTTTTTCTCTGTTAAATAAATAAATGAATAAAAATATTTTAAAAAGAAGCCAGGGTAGGCTCCGTGGAGGTGGACACGCTTATGCTAGAGTTTGAAGCTTGTATAGATGTTCTACTGATAAATATAAAAGATAATTATGGAGTCTGAAAGATTATTCAGTGGTTAAAGTACTTGCCTACAAAGCCTAAGGACACAGGTTCAATTTCCCAGTACCCACATAAAGTCAGATACACAAGGTGGCACATGCATCTGAAGTTTGTTTGCAGTGGCTAGAGGCCCTGGCATGCCCATTTCCCACCCCACTCTCTGCTTCTTTCTCTCTCTCAGCTAAATAAATAAAATACTCTTTTAAAAAGACAATTATGTTTCTTTACCAAGAACAGGTCAGATGGCTCACAGTTTTTTGCAACAAAGGCTATCCATGGCTATAGCAACTGTTTACTGTCTTCTCAGCTGTGCAGTTTGCAAGCCTTGCTGCTTTCCCAGCTCCTATTTGCTATAAAGTGAAAAATCTTGCTTGTTTGTTGAGCTACATTTTTCATAATTTCCAAATTATAAATTTTGTCCACTTACTGCCAGTTTTCTTGGTGACATTTAACCTTCAACCAGCCAATTCAAAGCAGGACTTCCCTCTGCCTGACTTGGCCCTCGCCAAGCGCAATACATTTGCCTAGGTTGTTAATTCTACCTGAAGCTTCAAGAAACACCTCATACTAAAAGATACTTGGATACTATATAGATTGCAAATTTTGCATGGCTCACAGCTTGGCTTTCTGAGAAATGTCACAGTTGGCATACCAGAGCAACTTCTTGTCCTTCATTAGGAGATAAGGAAATCACTGGGTAGAGCCAGGACCCAGATTTCCTGTTTCTGAGCAATGTAACACTTAGGGTCAACCTAGTTTAGGAGCTAAATACACACAATATCCTCTGTGGAAAGGGCAGGATCCACTGTCATGTACCCTGGGGAGGCCTGCTTTTCCATAAAGGCAGCAGCAAGATGGCTTTGCACGCTTTCCCTGCAGCCCCGCTGCTGAAAGCTTACAGTGCTTTAATGCTTTGCTTGAAATTAAAGTAATGGGAGATACAGCCATAAGAAACCCATTCCAGGCCGCACCAGGTCATAAAACGGTAATGCTGTGAAAGCCAGGCAGCGAGAAGTCAGGAGTGATGGGAGGCGGCAGAATAAATATCTGCTGAGTTTTTAATTAACTGCCTCTAAATAATGAAAACGAGCAAATTAGGCTCACTTTTAGTAGCAAAATGCCATTGTGACTTGAATGTTTCTGTTGATGGATAGCACAGTTTGATGGAGAGGCGTAAATCAGGCCACAGCTGCAGCTGGAAAACATATGCCTTGAGCCTGTATGAGCCTCTTCCTGCTAAACAGCATCAGAGGTGAGTTTTGCATCTGGGTCTATGGAAGGGAAAAGTGTGAAGACAAACCCATGCCCAGAGGCCCCTAGACTCTGGTAGTAATAACCCAGTTGGGATGAAACGCCAACTCTAAAGCCAGGAAGATATGCATTCAAATTTGGGCTTATGCATCCCATGGTTCTTAACCTCTATGCTTCTGTCCCTTCGTCTGTGTGATGGAAGGATTCACACAACGCCTGGTCCCCAGTACGTACAAACAACTACTGAGCAATGGGAATATGCATCTTACATTCTGATTTAGTCCTGATCCTAGGAAGGAAGGACTTAATGTGTCCCTGTTAGGCTGAGGCTAACTATACAGGCTTCTGTAACCGTCCCTTTATCCATCTAAAGAAGTTCCCCTTTGTGGCTAGTTGACTGGCAGATTTTACTATGTATGGATGTTGAATTTTGGCAAACTCTTTTTTGATTCTATTGGAATGGTGTTCATTTTTTTCTTCTTTATGGTGTTAATGTGATGCATTACATTGACTGAATCTTACATTTTTGGTATAAATCCTACTTAGTCATGATCTTTTTTGTAGAGTTGGGTCAAATTTACTAATACAAATTGTTAAGGATTTTTATAACTTTGTTCCTGATAAAGGAATTTGATTATTGTTATTCTTAATGCCTGTGTCAGGTTTTGGTATGAGGATTATGGAAGGAATTTTATAAAAGCATTCATTTCTCCTTTATTTTCCACAACTTATGTATAATTGGTGTTATTTCTGTTTTGAATGTATAATAGAACTCCCAAATAACACTATCTAAGGACCTGAGTGTGGTGGTATAGGCCTATAATCCTAATTACTCATGAGGCTGAGGCAGGAGGATTACAAATTTCAGATTAGCCTGGGCTACAGAGTAAATTCAAAGCCAGTCTGGGAAACTTAGTGAGCCACTGTCTCAAAATAAGGGGCAAATGAGGGCTGGGAAAATAACTCAGTGGACTAGCATGTTCACATCCTTAGGTTCAACCCAGGTCTGGAATGTATATATGTAATATATGTTATATATGTAATATATATATTTTAATATATGGTTTAAATATGATAATTTTTTCATTTATTTACTTTGGGCTTACTTTGATCTTATTTATCTAGCTTCCCAATTTTAGATTATTCATTCCTTTTTTAAAATTTATTTATTACAGTCAGAGAGAGAGGGGGAGAGAGAGAGTGAGAATGGGCACACCAGGGATTCCAGCCACTCCCAATGAACTCCAGATGCATGCACCCCCTTGTGCATCTGGCTTTTGTGGGTCCTGGGGAATTGAACTTGGGTCCTTTGGCTTTGTAGGGAAGTGCCTTAACTGCTAAGCCATCCCTCCAGCCCCAGATTATTCATTCTTTATAAAAACTTTTAAAGATATATATTTTTGTCCATGTGCAGATTTAATTACATCTTACAAGTTTTGCTATATGATATGATGTAGGATTTTGGGTCCATGGAAGATTAAATTTCATAGTGATTTGGGAGATCATAGTCCCATGGACCCTAACTTTAGCAGAGAATTGAAAATAGACTCAGAGAAGGGTATTTAGGGAGAGTTAGGATCCAGAGGGAAGTATAGCAGGAAAGCACAAGCCAAAACAGTAGTCCCCATCCTCAGGGGAGGGGAGACAGTAAAATGTCTTTTATGTAGAAAAATCTACAAAGAATAAAAGCCTCTGGACAAAGCACACACACACACACACACACACACACACGAGGCAAAACATGAGAGCCCAAGCCAAGAAATTCTCCTCACATACCGGGTCAGAGAGGACGAAGAGGTAGTAAAGGACTCAGAGCTTAAAGAGAGATGTAGTAAAATGGGGAAAACATCCAAAGATAAAATACATATAGATAGCTAGCAAAAAATACCCAGGTAAAAAGACACCCTCCCTCAAGATGGAAAGGGAAGAGCTTACCAAAGCAAGGGCCAGGAGAGTCGGGCACCAGAAGAATGAAGAGAGGCCACAAGAGTTTAGGTCCCTTTGAATGGGTCAGACATCCAGTTAGAACCCGATGTGTAAGGGCAAGACATGATTGGTTTGGGGACTCAGAAGAGCTCATGCCACAGGTGCTAGCCTGGGAAAACTTGAAGAAGCCCTGCTGAATTGTGGCTTGTAGCCATTTCGAATGAGACTGGATCACACACAGGTTCTAGTCCTGCCAGAGCAGGCAAGGTGGCATCTCCTTGGGCCTGTTCCTGGCTGACTACCTATAAAAATCTATCTTGCTCCTATTCTCCTTCAACATTATGTCCAGCTGTAATTATTTTCTAATTTCCCTTGTAATTTTTCATTGATCCATGTATTGAAATATGTACTGCTTAATTTTCAAATACCTAGAGTTTCTCTAGATTACTTATCATTAAATATTGATTATTGGTTTATTTCCTTTGTGGTTATAGAAAATATTCTGAACATTTGCAGCCTTGTAAACTGATTAGGATTCATTTTATGGTCTAGCATATGGTCTTTATAAGCAGAATGTGTGAAGCTGAAATAAATGTGTAATGTGCAGTGAAACACAGGTTCTGCACACAGCCATTAGGACAGCAAGCCTGAAGATATTATTTAATTATTTGTGACTTTAATGCTGTTATTTTGTTTTGTCCTATTAATTACTGAAAGAGTACTGTTCAAATTCTCCCATCACAACTACAGAGTTGTTTATTACTCCCTTTAGCTCTGTCCATTGTTGCACCATGGTTTTAAAAACTTACTTAATGTACTCATTTGAGAATTCAAATGCCAGCATCTCGCTGCATTTATCCTCTGCCATCTTTCTCCTTAAATAGGGGTCCCATTTACTAGGCTCTTCCTATTTTAATTAAGTTTGACCTATATATTTGAAATTTTTAAATTTAGTTTTGATAGAGAAATAGGGAGAGAGAGAAAGAGAGGGAGGGAGAGAATGGTCTCACCAGGGCCTTCAGCCACTGTGAACAAACTCTAGACATTTGTACCCCCTTGTGGCACATGTGCGACATTATGTGCTTGTGTCACTGTGTGTCTGGCTATGTGGGACCTGGAGATTTGAACATGCATTCTTAGGCTTTTCAGACAAGTGCCTTAACCATTAAGCCATCTCTCCAGCCCTCTTTGAAATTTTTAATGTGGTTGAAAAGACTATGGATTGTTGCATGGTCCAGGTGTTAGGAGTCTACTCACCCACATCAGACAAAATCCTCAATCCCCATTACTCGCTTTCAGCCCCCATTTCAGTCACACTTGTACAGACCATGACATTTTGTATGGATCTGAATTATCCTGGTCAGAATATTATTAGACATTCAAGAAATAGTTACCTTATAACATTAATTCACTAATAAACTAATCATTATCATATTAAATTTATTTCAAAGTAGTCAGTTTCTCTTTAGGAAGCAATACAGTTTCAATTCTGATGGCCACCTGTGAATTATAAACTAGGTTAGTATTGCTAGCATACTTCCACCTTAGCTAAGAATCAGTAAGAACCATTTCTCTGATGCCTGCAAATGACCAAATTCTCTTATGTGTCTATGTTATTGCAAGTTTAAAGCCTGTTTGTATCCTATAACAATACCATCTAAGCAATCGTTCTGAGCACTGATAATTCAAGGTCTGACAGTGAGCAGTGTCAGGACTGGAGTTAGATGCTGTTTCCCTATCTGAAGAAGGTCGAATGTGCTGTTATCTTAAGAGGAAACATTATGCTAAATGTTATTAATGAAGACAAAAAGCTAAAAATCAGATAAAAACAGAATAACTCTATAGTTATTATAGAATGTATCCTCTGCTTTCCATTTATTTTTATGGGAAAATTAGTCTTGAATGACATGTACTATTAATTATGTGAAGTCACAGTATCCAATAGTAGCATAATCCAAACCACATTGATAATTGTGTATTTTCTGCTAACCATATTACACAAGTAAAAAAGAAGAGGTGGGTAAAATTGATTTTAGTATGCTGTGTTATTCAACCCATAATACTCATTATTATCATTTCAATATGGTATCAAAAGCAAATTTATGAAACATTTTCCATCTTATTCTTTTTTACTGCTTTTATTTCATCTCATCTTTTTCTTCTGTATTCTTCTTTCTCTTCGCTTCCCTTCCTTTTGTTCCTTTCTCTTCTCTTTTCATTTAATTCCATTTCACTGAGACAGAGTCTCACTATGTATCCCAAGGTGACCTTGAACTTATGATCATCCTGCCTCAGCCTCCCAAGTGCTAGGATTACAGGTATGTTCCACCATACCTGTTTAGTCTTTCAAATCTAGTATGTATTTTAGACTTATAGCACACTTCAATTTGGATTGTAAATTTTCATAAGAAATACTTGATCTGTATTTAGATTACACATACAGTTGAATAAAATGATTCACATGTGTGAATATTTCCCAGTAAAAGAAGTATCTGTTCTTAAATTTCAATCTAAAAAAAATTTAAAATTAAATAACATGTAAAATCCGGTAGCTGGTGGCTTCATACTAAAGAGAGCAGATGCAGAGTGTTTAACAGGAATCCCTGGAAGGAAAACTCTTCCCAAGCCCATCTGAAACCCCAAAGATGAAGAACACAGCACAAGATAGAAGATAAAAATACATGTTTTTGAAAGTTAGGTGGGGAGGGCTGAGGAGATAGCTCAGAGAATAAGGTGCTCACTGTACAAGCATGACGACCTGAGTTCAGAACCCATGTGTAATGCCACTTAGGCTGGCTTACGCCTACCTCTTTCTCTATAATAAACACACAAATAAAATTTAAAAACCAACAGTTCTATTCTAATGTGGTTATGATAAGAGGAAGACGGTTTTACTCCCATTATACAGATGAGCAAATGAAGGTGAAAGAAGTTCCTTTTTGAGATTGCAAACGTGACAGGTGGACAGAGTTTGAGTGCCTGCTGGGCTCTCGCCTGCATCACCCGGAGTGTCCTGAAGTAGAAGCGCTGAGTTGCTCTTGTAGAGAAAGACATGTCCGTGTCCGAGGTTTACCGCAGCAGAGTGCTTCAGGCTGGAGCGCCTTCCTCCCTGGGGCCACAGCGCCCTCTGGGGCGGCTCCGTGGCAGTCCTCAGGCAAGCGAGTCCAGAAGTACGTAAGGGAGACGCGCTCATCCTCGGTGTCCCCGCAGCACCAGAAACGAAGCCTGGGGTAGCATGGCACTGCGCTGAACATTTGCTCATTTGTCTTCTCTGTCTGCAAGGACTGGTCTGGTTTCTGTTTCTTTCAAGACTCCTGTCTCTAGCCAACAGGTCAGATGCTTCCATCATAAACCTAGGTGCCTAGGTGGCACAGTAAATCAATACACTGTTCATCTTTGTCTTGCTCTATCCTTCACATTCATGGACGGTTTACTTTGCAAATGAGTGCAGTATGCTCTTGTACCACAAGTCCTTCAACTGCAGCACTACCCGGCTCTGCTCATGTTCTGTTCGACCTAATTATGGCTGCTGAGCCCTGGGACCTCTCTGCATCTCTCATTGCGAATGGAAGTTGTTACACCATTTATCCATTCAACAGATGCAAAGAGGAAAAATGGTCTGTCTTCATTTTTTTTTTTTCCTCCAGAAATACATAGCTGTGTTAAAATAAGGCTTCCTCAGTGGGGCATTTTGATCTCAGCACAAAGCTTTAAGAAAATAACTTTTAAACTAAAAGATTTTTTTTTTAATTTTTGCTCAATTCTAAGCAGAAAGAAAGATGTAAGTGCCGATAGCCACTTTTTATGGGAATCGGGGTAGGTTGACAATACGCATGTAGTTGCTTGTAGACTAGAAGGTAGGGTTTGTTAGAATTGTAATAAAAAGCTGATGAGCCTTTGTGCTTCCCACAGCTCTTGTCCATCAAGTATGTCATTATAGTCTCTTGGTACTTTCAGGATTAAGGCATGGTTAAAATGAAAAGAAGCATGGGAATGACTCAAGGTCATACAACTGAGAAGAGTAGAGAAAGGACTCACTGCAAGGCCTGTCTGAACAGCTCTCCACACCCAGGCCTGGGAGAGCCACTGATTAAATCTGAACTGGGAGGGATAAAAGTAATTCTTTTTAGGTATAGAATAATGTCTCAGGTCAGCTCTGTTTGATGTTGTAAAGATAATTGCCCATGTATGTGAGAAGCATTTCTCCCTTCTGATTGTATTATACTTCAAGTACGTACAAATGACTCTACGCAGAGTTGTACTGTGCACTTGGAAGCCTCCTTGAACCAATCTTAGGACAGTATGATCAGTGTTGACTGTCTGCCAAGTGTGTCCAAGGGAGAACAGAGTGCAGCGGAGAGGAGAAGCGTGGATTGCAGAGGGGGCCACGCCAATCTGGAGGAGACGGCTTCCTGAGACCCGTCCTTCTCTCCATCCCTATCTGAAGGCATGGGCCTGCCAGGTGCTCCCTCTAAGACGACTAGCTTCACGTCTGTGGTGTGGTTCCCCAAGAAGACACTATGGACATAGAGATGAAGTGATTCTTGGTGACATAGTACTAGTCGGGCTCAGGACAAGATACTTACTGCCCATGACTCTTGCCCCAAAAGGCCATTAGCAAATCCCAGTCTCTGTGATGAGCAAAAACAGTCAAACGAAACCACCCTCAATGTTAGATTTCCCTGTGGGATGGTACTGGTGAGTGCAAATGCCAGGACACCGTCATTGGCCAATGACATTCTAGAGAAAATGATGTACGAGCTCTGACCGATAGGTGCTTTAAAGAGCCAGGTTGTTTTTAGTGACATATGACATACACTAAAATTATTTCTGGTGCCTAAATGACCTCCATATTCAGCCTTTCAATTCTCAAACAGGAACAGGGACTTTGAAAGAATCCTGTAACCTTTCTTTAACACAGTGACAAAAATTAGTGCTAGTAATTCTATGGCACATACTCCATGCCAGGCATGAAGTGCTTTGTATGTATCAATTTATTTAGATATCTTGACAACTCTGTGGGGCAACTATTCTCAATAGCAGAAAGTGACTTGCCAAAGGTTACATAGGTCAGCCACAGAACTAGGATTCCAACCAGCCTGTCTGGCCCTAGGTTCACATGAAGATACGGAAACAAAATTCCATATCCCGAACACTTTATTATGTGGACGTAAACTTCTGCCTATATGTTTGCTCATGCCCCATTTGCGAGGTAAAAAGTGAACTATGTTGTTCTGAGGTTGTAAGTTCCATGCAAGGTCATGTTTAGACATTAGGGAAAAGGTATAGCCTCATGAATTGTGTGGCAACTATAGCCAGTAAAACACAAGAACAGCAGCAGTAACCAAACTTTTTGGTCTCATGACCTCTTTACATTCTTAAACATTAATGAGGACCTCAAGAGCTTTCCTTTATGTGGATTATCTATTAATATTTACTGTATTAAAAATTAAATCTTAGAAACTTTCTATGCAAATTCATTTAACAATATCAATCATAAACTCATTGCATACTAGCATAAATATGATTGACAAAAAATATATTTTCCAAAACAAATTTTTAAGAATGACATCACCAACATTTTTGTAATCTCTTTAAATCTACATTAATAAAACAGCTACAATTTGCATCTGATTCTGTCTTCAATATGGTGTGATACATTATTTTGGTTTCATTATGTGAAGCCAATTTGGCACCAACTAGATATCTAGTTATAAAAAGGAGAAATATATTAATAACCTTTTCTGAGAATTGCAAATATTTTTTCTGAATATACCAGAACTCTATTAGTAATAGTTCTTGAAAGAGAAATACAATGAATAATATGAAATCAAATTAGTACATGTGGTAGTTTGAATATAAAATATCCTTCATAGATTTGTGTGATTGAATACTTAATACCCAATTGGTGGAGTTGCTTGGCAAATTTGTATAATTTTTAGAAGGTGGAGTCTTCTGAAAGAGGTGTGTCCCTGGGTGTGTACCTTGGGGTATTAGTCCAGCCCTGCTTGGTGCTTTAGTGTTATTCTACTTTCTCCCTACTGAAGTTATGATGTGATACTGGCTGTTTGCTCCTGTCATGATTTCCTTACTATGATAGAAAGTCACCTCAGAAACCCTTTCCTTCCATAGGTTACTTCTGGTTGGGTATTTTGTCCCAGCCACAAGAAAGGAATGCTGCAATGCACATGTTACACATCATATCTTAGTCTTATTACACTGTTGAAATAACAAAATAATGAGGTTTGGATAGCTTAAAAACAACAAAAAAATTTCTCATAGTTCTAGAGGCTGGGAAGTCTAAGAACAAAGTATTGGGAGACTCGATGCCTGTTGAAGAATCATCTCCTCATAAACAGCACCTTTTTTGACATAACCTCATGTGGCAGAAGAGTCAAAAAATCCTCTGGAACCTAGTGATAAGGGTGTTGGTCCTATTCATGAGGGCAGAGTCCTCTGAAGGTGAAAGTAAATACATTTTACTCAGTGTCTCATGCAAGATCTGATGATCCCACCGGACCTTCACTCCTGGAGGCTTCATCTTCTGTGCATTGGCCCTTTGCTAGATATCAGCTCTGTGTTAAGTAGACCTTCCAAAATTTGACACATTTCATCACATAATATCAAAAAGTCATATTCATTATCACTTCACATCTCAAGAGAAAAGTATTAAAGTCCTGACAGATGATTAAACTCACTATAGCGACCACAAGTTTTACACAACGAAAAGCTCACATTTTTTCTCGTTGTCAACAAATACTTTCTTTTTCTTGAAGTGACATGATTACTTCAGAAATACTTGCCACACATTCAGGACCGGATAATCCTAGTTTGCCAGTCCATCATTGTTTCAAGTGAAAAAGTGGCGCTCCATGAAACGTTTCCACTTCCCTCACACAAAGGCTTTGCTAGAGCTCCTGCAGTAAGTATACCTTGCACATCAAGGATCTTACATTCAATTTACATTTTGTCACACAGAACATAAAGTACACCTGAAATCCATTGGATGTGGTGGTACAAGGCTATAGTGCCAGTACTCAGAAAGCTGAGACAGGAGAATCACAAGTATGACAACAGCCTGAGCAACATGAAAAGACCCAGTCTCACAACAGCAGCAACAACAAGCCATGAGCCAAGGGTTAAAAGTTTAGTGAATTTGATAAAAGTGGCATTATTTACTGCATAACTGAAATCATTCTCCAGTGAAATTGGCTTTGCTCTTTTAAGTGTGACTGCTGTGGTGAAGAATGTGGTCAGGTGCTCCTTAGTCACCAGCAACTTTACTCTCCGTTGCTTTTGCACCCTGGTGCCAAGATCAACATAGTGACAAAGTGAAATACGTTTTAGTCTTAGTCTTAGTGACCTTGTGGGACCCCTAGGTGGGAAAAAAAAATCATGAGATCTCAGGGGTTCAGGGACTGCACTTTGAGAACCATATTCTTGGAACATCACAGTGACCTGGTGCTAAATAACAATGAAGAATAAAGAAGGTGGTAGTTTTAAAGTCAAAGGTCTACAGTTTAGTCCTTGATTGCTTTTTACTGTCAAAGTGATGATGGATGAGCCACCTCATCTCTCTGAGAGACAGCTTTTTCATCTGAAAAAAAAAATGAATGTATGAACACAATTCACTGACCAAAGGTAGAAGAAAATATACTATGAAAATCAATTTAAAGATGTTTACCTGAGAATCTTGGGCCAGATCTGAAGAGACAACTCTACCAATATCTGCTAGGATATGATGAGAGGTGTTACTGCTAAAGGGGAGGTAATTGTGAGCCACAGACAGGGGCTGAGGGTTGGGAGCTGCCATGTCCCACTCAGACACTGAGGTGGCTCCCTCTGGTCTGGCCTTCAAAGAGGTTCTTGACAGAGCCACGGCATGTGCAAAACTACTCGCATGTCCCCATTCATCCAGTTGTCGGCTTGAGGTATATATGCTTACCTATATGTCACATACACACAATTTTTGGCACCACCAGTTCCCCCCAAGAGGCATATTAGAAAATAAGAGTTTGGCAATAGTATCTTTATCAGGAGGCCATTTGGTCTCTCTGTGTGTGTGTTATCTGCCCATGTGGAGCATTTAATAATCAATTCTAGTGACAGTCTTCACCAAGGATCAAGATGGACACAATATGTCCTACATTGATGCTGAAAACTGCATTTTAAATATCTTTCTTCCTAGAACTCCATCCCCAGACTTTTCTTCCACCTTTTACTTTCTCTCGACTTGTGGTGTTTTACATTTTCTAACTGATGTGGTTCTAAGTATAGAAAAGTTACACTTTAAATTATTAGCCTGAATGTTAACATTATCTGTTAGGCAGTGCCAGCTTTAACCACAAACATTTTTATAGTTCATGTGTGCCTATATATTTATTCTTATCCCTGTAAATGCTTGACCAAATAAGCTCTCAATTTTTTAATGCTACTTCTTGTTATGTACACATTATACTAACACTTTCTACCGTTGACTTATAAGGGCCTCAGGGGGGTGGGGGGAAGGAGCTATGAATTGTCTTATCTTTCCCTTTTCATTTTCTGCTATCATTTTCAGTATAAGTGATTGGCAGATACAGGAAAGCAAATGAGAGAGATACAACAAGGGCCTTTACTGATCATATCTCTCCTAATATCACTGCCTTTTCCAAGCAAAACAGCTTTTGTTCAAACTGAAAACATAGCCCTCTGAAGCCATCAACTTTCCACTCAGTTGATAACATAGCATGTTTAACTGTTCTCGTTGTGAGTCCTACTAAACTCTCATATGTCAGGGATCAACTGAGAAGCCTGGATTCAAGGGCATTCTGAATGCCATGGGCTTTAATATATAGTGGTATGTATTCGATGCCTAACTACTCATTCATGACACCCGCTCTTATCTCCTAACTTTTTTATCTGCTAGATCATTTACTTAGCAAATACAGGAACAAAGATAATACTATTAAGAACTGCAACACAGACGTAGATGACATTTAAACCAAGCTCAGTGCCCTTCTAAGCATAGGACCCTTCATGGCTCTCAGGTCACATGCCATGAAGCGAGCCCTGTCCCCATGGTTTCCACTCCTGCCATACTGGACCCTGAAGTATTGTACCTTCTGAAAGGTTCATCCTGAAGGTATCCTGCCTCCCTTTCATGAAACAAGATTACTTTCCAGGAAATTTCCCTGGGGGCAACGTATGTCCCCTACTCACCTACGCCCTCCAGCTAGGTCCTACCTCCTAGTAGCCTGATGTATTCATGGGGAAAGGACACCTTAGTGTCTCCTTTTTCTCTTCCTGTGAGCTGAGTGCAGCCCTCACATCCTTAGTCCGGCCTTCTTCCCAGCATGGCCTGACCACGTTGGAGCTCCCCTGGCTCCAATTCAGCTCTTCAGTGTGCATGTCTCTCCACTCCTTGCCAAGGTATGCAGCTGTCTGACTGCTTATTTTCTACACTGCAGGCAGCAGTGTGTGGGCCGTGGCTGAGTCTGGTTTTGTTCATCTCTGATTCATCAGTGGCTGGTACCTTCTTCCTGATAAAAACTTGCTAAGTCAATGATCTAGCAGATGTACATTTGTGCACCAGGAGCGCAAGTATCATGTGGGGGAGGGGAGAAGAGGTGCAATAAATGAGGGTAATGTGAGTTCTAGGCTATGTCCAAAAGGGACTGATTGTGCTTCAGCCTGAGCTGGTAAAATCTAAATAATCCCTGCACTGCCCTTGCTTGTCACTAGTCTTTACTGTTGGGCACAGATTGCTTTAGAACATGTAATGCTTATATTTTAAGGTACCAAAGCCATTTGTCTTTGTGTCTCTCATTCTAGTTCAGTGACTGGGACTTAGATGGTATGTTTAGCATTCTGTCGCTGTGTCAAAATAATCAGAGAAAACAACTAATGGCTTATGGTTTCAGAGGTTTCATTCCATGGACTCTTGACCCCATTGCTTTGGGCCTGAGGTGAGTCCAAGCACCATCAGAATCACAGAGTGTAGTGGAGCTGGGAGCTGGGAGCTGGCAGCTGCTCACCTTGGGGCAGCCAGGAGATTAAGAGGTAGGGGGGCAGAGCAGTGACAAGCTACACCTTCAAACATACGTCCCCCACTGACCTCCTTTCTCTGTCTCAGCCCTATCTCCTTATAGCCTGTTCAGCTATGAACTCAAAATGGATTATTGATCCATTGATAGGTTAGCACCCTCGTGGCCAAACCACCTTGCAAGGCCCACCTCTGACCATTGTTGCACTGGAGATCAAGCCTTGACTACATGAGCCTTTGTGGGGGGGCGGGTGCTCACTTCCTAGCCAAACCCTATTAGCTGCCTCTCAAAAATTAGTTCTACTGAATTTCATTGAACTAAGTGAGATGGAATTATGTGACGCAAAAGCTCACTTATCCTCTTGGGTCTCTTCTTTGCCCTTCCCCTCCTCCTCATCTTTCTCCTCCCTTTTCTCTCTGTAAGGATTGCTGAGTCTTGAGAACTACTTTGGCTGTGATGAGATGCTTCCAACAGAAAATTACCCTCATCTATTTTAGGTTTCTCTTGGCTCTTCACAGAGAAATGGTCTGATTAGCCTTATAATCATGGTGGTGGTTGGGCACTCCAGAGAATGCCCCAGAACCAGTTTGAGTACATGGGTAATATTCTCACACTGGCATTGATCCTGGGATAGAATCACAAGCCAGGCACTCTAAACTTTCATCCTCTCAACTCTAGCTAATTCAGAGCAGAAATTAAACTCAAGAGTCAGATGAAATCTGTTCTTCTGCCCTGAAGGCTACAGAATTGCCCTTGTCAGAAACAGGCAATGTTGAGATGCCCAGAGAGCACTGAGCAACAGCAGCTAATAGGAACCTGTGTTGCCCCCTAGAATCTGGTCATCCACAGTCTGTTTGTCCCCTTCATTATTCTACTACTGCACTTTAGAAATGGCCAGGAAGGGAGGCAGTGAAAAGGGAATGTTCATAATGAAATTGGAGATCGAAGAACTAAGAAAAGCAAAACCCTAAAGGTAAGATTGGTATTGATTAGAAAACACTGTTAGTAAGAGATCAGAGTATTCTTCCTATATGTAAAAGGAGGGACTTGTCTCCTAAACCACACGAGAACTGAACTATGACTATGAATCATTTCCACTGGCCTCCCTGAGGGGTCCCCTTACATGCCATGGAGTGATGGAGTGGAAAGTGCATGAGTTTATGAGTCAGCCTTACCCAGGTTTAATACTCAACTTCGGCTCTGTGACCTTGGGCACATAATTAACTTCCCTGACCCTCTTGTTCCTTCTTCTCCTCCTCACCTTCTTCTAATTTGTATAAGTTTGAGTCTGGTGTGGTGGTGCAGGCTTATAATGTCAGCACTTGGGAGACTGAGGTAAAAGGATAATAAATCTGAAGCCATCCTGGACTTCATAGTGAGTTCCAGGTGAGCCTGGGACAAATATAATGTCCTGTTTAAGCAACAAAAAATGATCATTCAGGGGGCTGGAGGGATTGCTTAGTGGTTAAGGCACTTTCCTGCTAAGCCTAAGGACCCAGGTTCTATTCCCCAGTACCCACATGAGCCAGATGCACAAGGTGGCACTTGTGTCTGAACTTCATTTGCAGTGGCTGTCTCTTTTTCTCTCTATTAAATAAATAAATACAAATTAAAAGAAAATATTATTCATATATATATTTGTCCATCTGCCTTGCAGGTTTCTCGTGAAGGTCAAATGAGATTCCTCAGATCTAGGTACAAAGTTCAGTTCCCAAAGCAGACATGCAGTCTCATGATTAGTTCTTATAAACACCTGGACAGGGCCTGGGATAAGGTGAGGCAGGCTGATGCCTGGCTGCACCTGAGAACCAGGCCTTAGAAGGTATGTTCCAAGTACCTCACTTGCCTCTCCCAAGTCCAGGGAGTAGAACTAAGGCAATGTCACACGAAAGTGAGGCATCTCAAAATTCATGGCCTCCTCAACACCATCTTTTGGACCATCTCACTGACGGCACAGCTGAGACCTGAAGAGACACTATCATTTGATTTAACTCTATCACTTTGTAAGTGTATACCTCTTATGAAAAGATTGTATCGTGGACTCTCAGTTCTAAACCTTTGTTTCATTCTGCAGTAGCCTGTAGCTGGACTCTCCTGCCCATATCACACCATATACTCATATATTCTTCCCCAGAAATGGCCTCTGTGGACAGGTGTGCATGATCCCTCCAAAAACCTTCTCCCTGCTGTAGGAGGATGTATTTCAAACTTTCAGCACATTTCAAAGCATTTATTTCAGGCTTACTTGCAGTCAGAGTTCAAGAAATAAATACCTACCAATGGAGAAGAAAAAAGATTCTTGTGGCCTTATAATTTTAAGGCAGAGAAATATTATAATAAACATTAACTCAGCAGAAGGGGTGAAATACATTAATTTCACAATATGTTCAGCTCTTTAAGAACTTAGCTGTTCAAGCTCCACAGGGAATCTTGAACTCGTGGAGACTGACCCCCGCTGTTTCATGAGAGAAAATTGCCACTCAGAGTGGCTCTCTGCCTCGCTGGGAAGGGGTGGGTGGAGAGACATCATAGAGGCATGTGGGAGGGGGCGAGGATTCGTCTGCAGCAACGTGCTATGTTTAAGCCAGGAGTAAAGGAGAGAGAAGCTGCTGGTACTTGGATTTGATGAGCACAGGTCCTGGTGCAGGAGGTCAGTGAGGTCCCGGACTCTGAAGCTGCTGGCTTTGCTGGTGCTGCCGGTCTGTGCGACACACTTTTAAGAACTGAGGATGTCGTCACAGGAAGAATGGCTCTGAAAGCTTTGGCCCTTTATTCCTTCCCTCAGCAGTTGTTTGTGTTTGGACTGTTGATAAGCATTTGAATCCTAGACTGGGCTAAGGGGAAAACTTGACAGGAAGACTGGGAAAACTGGAAAAAAAAATAGCCCCATAAAAGGACTCACCTTTCATTGCCATTAAGATGAACTTGATGGGTGATATATCCATTCAAGAAACCCTGCCACTTTCCTCTCCATGAAATGTCCATGTAGATATGGATGTCTAGAGATCAGCAGTTCTGGTTGAGGAAATTGAACAGGGGTTGAATATGTGACTCTGGATCAGTGGAGGCGCCGTCTTCCGTCTCTCGATTCCCAGCATTCACCCTCGTTGTCCTCCCTCCTTCTACAGGGGAAATCTGCGCCTTCAAGATCCATGGCCAGGAGCTGCCCTTTGAGGCTGTGGTGCTCAACAAGACATCCGGGGAGGGCCGACTCCGTGCCAAGAGTCCCATTGACTGTGAGCTGCAAAAGGAGTACACGTTCATCATCCAGGCCTACGACTGTGGCGCGGGGCCCAGGGAAGCAGCCTGGAAGAAGTCACACAAGTAAGTGGCCAGCCAGAGTTCCTGACTCCCTTCTGCCCAGGGCCAACCTCTGTCCACTCCATTCACAGACTGCTTTTGAAATATGTTGACCTACTGGTCATGCCAGAGGCCACAGCCCAGTCCTTGCAGGGATTTGCATGCAATTGTTTTGTTTTTTGTTTTACCCCAGAAATACTGCACCCACTCTTCTTCCCTGGGTGGTACTCTTAAGATACCTGTAGGACCACATTCAGGCATCTATTATTTCTTCTAGGGAAATCTTCCCAAAGCTTCCCCCCCTCCCCTGCACACCCAGTCTGGACTATTCTCTCTGTTTCTGTAAGGCCCAGTATTACTGTCTTCTCTGGCACATTAGTTCTCACTGTGAGTCATCTCTCTTCTCATTCCTGTGGAATTTGGCTCACAGGGAAGCACAGAGTAAGTAAGTTCTTACTGTGAGTGAGTAAATACATGAAGGGAATAGGAAAATGGTGGAAGATGCAGAGGAAATATGTTGTCTAAAGTGAGCAATAGGGGAGGACAAAGCATGAGGAGGATTTTGTGGGGTGGGTTCACTGAGAACATCCGGGTGAGGGTGGATAGATTTTTTTCCTTGTGGAAGGACAGAGCACTCACGCTGCAACTGCCCAGACAGGCTTGAAGTCTCTTCACTCGGTTGGCCCTGGGTTGAGCCAATGCCCCAAGATGAATAGAAGGATAGCGTGATCTTTTCTTTACTATCCATTCTTCTTTCCATTGTGTGGTCCAGGGCTGTGGTCCATATCCAAGTGAAGGATGTCAATGAGTTTGCTCCTACCTTCAAAGAGCCAGCCTACAAGGCCATTGTCACCGAGGGGAAGATCTACGACAGCATCCTGCAAGTGGAGGCCATTGATGAGGACTGCTCCCCTCAGTACAGCCAGATTTGCAATTATGAAATCGTCACAACAGATGTGCCTTTTGCCATCGACAGAAATGGTAAGTGTCCTGAGAGAATCCAGGAATGTCAGGGAAACAAATCTAACCATTATTACTGTGAGGTCACGTGAGGACCCTGAATGTGCTTGGAAGTGACACCTCCCTGACACCCTTGATGTAGATGCCCTGATCTAGGCTGCAGAACTTCACATGAGGAAACAGACTTCACATGATTAGAAGCCATCCAGATCTCTACTCCCAGGAGGGCTCAGGAACCTCAGCACTGTCAGCAGAGCTCATGCTGCATAGCTGGATCCTGAAGAGAGGTGGTTTTCTGGCTGAAGTTTCCAGCTATTATCCAGATTTGAGCCGTGCCATCAGCTTGGCCATATCTGGGTATCTCTCCTATATGACAAGTTGTAACATAACCTTCCAGCCACTACCACGGTCTGATTCTTGCTTCCAGGAAAGGTGGGGACTTTAAACCGCCTTTCAAACCATAAGCCCTTTTAAGGATTTCTTAAAACACTTGCCAGCTTCCCTTTTGAAAATTTTAACTGTAGGGAGAACTTCTCTCCCGAACTGAACTTAAAGTGGTCCATTTGGATATTTCCCATCATCATTAATATGAATCTTATTAGAGTGTAAACACAGCCAGGGGTCCAATCAACTCAGTCCACTTTGACTATAATTTGCATGCTTTGATTACAATGAAATGGTAACATTTGCCAAGTATATTGTTAATTGTCAGTGTGAGTGTATGGGTCTCTTATTTTTTTTAATTTTTAATTTTTATTTATTTATTTGAGAGAGAGAGAGAGAGAGAGAGAGAGAGAGAAAATGGGCACGCCAGGGCCACCAGCCACTGCAAATGAACTCCAGATGTGTGCGCCCCTTGTGCATCTGGCTAACATGCGTCCTGGGGAAACGAGCCTCGAACCGGGGTCCTTAGGCTTCACAAGCGCTTAACTGTTAAGCCACCTCTCCAGCCCAAGAGTCTCTTATTTTATTCTCATTTTCTTTCAAATAACATTTAAGTACCCACAAAGATACAAAAGTTAAGACCTGAAGCACTTTGTTATTATTTGCTGAGTGCAAGGCTTGTCCAGCTACTGAAAAACAATTAGAAGGCCAGGGGGGCATGAAGAGTAAAATTCATGCAAAGAGCATGCTATGAACCAGAGTTAGGCAGCAAATCAGATCCAAAACTCTTGGTAGCCAAAATCTGTAGAAAAAACCATCCATCACCCACTTGCAATTTTCAAGGAATGTTTGATGAGACCAAAAAGAAGCTTGCTCTGTAACATGATCTTCTGCATCCTGAAATCTATAAGAGATTCCATAGAGGATGAGGACTCCTTCATACTCACCTTCAAGTAGCTTCACAATTGGTCCATCTGGAAGACAAAGTAACATTCATATAACCAAAAAAAGTCATGGGCTGGAGAGATGGCTCAGCAGTTAAGGCACTTGCCTGCCAAACCTAATAACCCAACTTCCATCCCCCAGTACCCACGTAAGCCAGATGCACAGAATGGCAAATGCATCTGGAGTTTGTTTGCAGTGACTGGAGGTCCTAGCGTGCCTATATAATCTCTCTCTTTCTCTCTCTCTCTCCTTGCAAATAAATGTTTTTAAAAAAATAGTTATGAGTAGTTTCCTTATAAAAGGCTAAAAGACACAGCAATAACTTTTGTATACCCAGACATCATTAGATGCTGATCATATAAAGCATAAGCAAACAGGAATGAGGCAAGAAACACTGGAATTTAGTTAAATTCAGGTCCAGGTCTAATAAGAAGATGTTTAATTATCAGACCACGTGAGATCCATCACTTCATAGCTTCTGCTGTGGGCCCTGGGAAATGATAGCCTATCCCCACTGACTAGACACACGCCCACTGCTCTGTAAAATATAAAACAACTACTGTGTTTTTCTTCTCTGGTTTTCCAGTCCTCTGTTATCTGTTGTTCAGGCTGTCCCCATAAAAGCTTGGCCATTTTGGGAAGTGTCAAGTCCATGGTGAATAATAAGACCAGATTAGTGAAGGTAACTGTGATCAGTGGTTAAGCTCCAATTGGCCCTTCCACCCTTGTTCTGGAGAGCCAGAGTCCAGGGAGAGATGAGATGTGGATTCTTCTACCTGAGGGTAAACTGCCCCAGTCACGGAGATAATTACTCACCTTGATGAGCCATTTCACGAACATATGCCAATTTATTTCCCTAGCTGTCTCATTAAAAGTGAGTAATGGGCCTTTGCCAGGCCTCTGCCTCCAACTTTGGTTTACAGCATAAGATGAAGAGGAGAATGGGCACTCCTGAGGAGCGTGGCCCCCCCCCCCCCCCGCAGTGAGGTTTACAAAAGCAGTTCTCCAAGTAATGAAGGCAGGACCTGGGGCAGACAGAGAGGCGGTTCCTGTTCTAATGAACCTCCCACCGGGTGCTTTATCCATCATTTCTCTGTGCGACCTTCTTAGTTCCTTGAAGAAGTTCTTTGCATGAGTGCCTATCATGGAAAATGCTGCTGAATTTGGGGGTCCACTCCTTGAAGATTAGTTTTTCCGCGCCCTTCAACCCAAGTCTGGACCTTCCACCTTGCCAGGCTCTTTGCTTGTTGGGGTCAGTAAGGAAGGGGGGGAGGCAGCAGGAAGGATTCAAGACACTGTGTGGCACCAGTCTGACTGAGTCAGTCTAAGGAGAGACTCAGCCTCTTCCAGCTGGAGGTTCTCAGCCTCCCCTCCTGTGAACCTTTGGCAACATCACTTCCTCACTGTGGGCTTGTGAGGCCTCGAGGACAGGCAGTGCATGGGGATACTGTCAGGGTACTTTCCACAGAAAGGATGCCCAGAAATAGCGCCATGATTATTATTTGCCCTGTGACTGTGACATGAGGCTTTGTCACTCTCCATGGACATCTGGGCTGAGATGATGAGCATGTACTGGTGGGACCATGGAGAGTTTGGCATCCATTTGCAATGACATACAGGCCCCATTTACTGGCTGTTGGCATGTCCCTCTGAGATAGGCAGAGCCTAGATCCCTGTTTCCACTGAACAAATGGAAAAGCTGAACCCTAGAGTATGAAGACTCACCACCGAATGCACTGTTAACATGGATAGCAGAGCTGGAGCTTGGGGTGGTTTGAATGCAAAATGTCCACCTCAGCCACGTGTATTTGTGATTAAGCCGCATTCTTCATCCCTATCCGCTGGAGCCCTTGGGAGGTGGAGGATGTATGTCACTGGCGGTGTGCCTTGGGATTTTGTAACCTACCCCCCCCCCTTGCCTGTGCTAGTGAGCTCACTCTCTACCTCCACCCTGACCCTGTGGGCATATGATACCCAGCTATCTGTTCCTGCTGTGCTTGCCCCACCATGATGACACTTCACCTCAGAACTTTAAGCAGAAATAAGCCCATTCCTTCAAGAAGCTGCTTCTGGTTGGGTGTTTTGTCCCAGTAATGAAAAGGCAGTGGCTATAAAGCTGGAATCAGGTCCCTTGAGTTGTAGACCCAGATCTTCCAACCAGATCACTCTTCCTCAATGATAACTGAAGGGGATGAGTGACAGTGGTATTTAAGCACATAAACACAGTGTGGGGTGACATCAGCAAGATGGCAAAGTAGGAGATGCCAGATTTTGTTCCCTCAACCTTTGTTGGTGCACAGCTGTCCATGAATGAAGGCATCTACTCTAGGAGGATTTGGGAGTCTAATTAAAAAGCTACAAGAACACAATTAAGAAACATTGAGGATAACTACACACACACACAAAAATGAATAGGGATAACAGTTTAATTTTGCCTGTGTCATCCTACCCCCTACGCTGACAATGCATAGAGAGGGAACTCCCTCACTCACAAGTTCTCCTCACAGAGACAAGCAGAATGGGGTGTGCAGCCAGCTTTGCCAGCCTTGCCAAGTACTTCCCAAACGATCCAGCGCACCTTCATCGCACTCAGGTCACTGGGGAGATCAGCACGGCTGAGATGTCTGGTGACAGCTAGGAGCAAATGACATGGGCAGAGGCTCCTCACGTTGGCCATGTCGCAGGAGCCCCCGTGGTCCCCAGTGGTCTGCCTCGCATAGGACAACAGTACCTTCACTGAGCACCTTAATGGCCTGCTGTATCTTTCATTGCTGTGTTTTCAAGGGGCCTCACAGCAGCCTGCTCTGCAAAGGAGCTCAGCACCCGAGCTATATACATGTAGCACTGCAGCAACATATAGCTGTTGCCTTTAAGGACCACACCGATTTTCACTGGTTCAGTTTCCCAAGTGCTTGAGTCACCACCCCTCTACCTCTTCTCCAGCATATCCAGTGAGCCACAGACAAATGACCTATGTGTCCACTGCAGACAGCCCTTGCCATGGCATGTGCACATGTGGATAATCCCTCAGCCATGTGTCCACGAGCAGCTACCTCGACTCTTATTACCGAGTTTCACAGCCAAGTATGTGCCGGCTATTGGCTCGGGAATTCATGTGCATGCCTGTCAGCCCTGACTGCAGCCCTTACTGCCTATGTTCACAGCCATAGCTAGGCTCTGAATCTGCGAACACGAGCATTGTCAGCTCCGGTGCCTCCAACTGTATGTGTGCATAGAGCCACCAAGCCCTGTCATGGGCGCCCATTGACTAGTGCGCTCACATCTGACCCTCGTGGCTGTGCACTTGTACACAGCCAGTCCCAGCACCTGAAGCTGTACACGTGTGCAGCAGCCCCATCTGTCCCATCATTTGTCCCCACTGTCATGCTTGTACTCACAGCTAGTTTCTATATCTACTGTCTTGAGTCACATGCAATGGACTTGATTCCTGTTGCTGGCCCCCATGCACCAAATGGGTACCTGTGGCTGGTTGCGACTGCACATGAACATGCCACCAGCCTTGCCTCCTGTATCTGTGCATAGGCACAGCACCACCACTCTTGTCCACAGCTGCCCCCCGCTCCAAGTCTTGCTATTATGTGTCTATCTGCAGGCAGGTGCAGTTATGGCACTGGCCCCAGCCCCTGCTAAAATAATGCCTCGCCACTGCTACCACTGAAGATGTCAAGATTCCTCTGAGCCACCATAGACCTCCCATAGTCCTTTCCACACCAAGGACCACAGATTGCTGATGTTGCAGACCCCAGTTTCCTTCCAACGAAGACACCATGTTTTTCCATTCATACTTGGAACAATCATACACTTCACATTAACATTGAATATAGTGCCACAGTGTGCTCTAGTTTCACTCCTCGACACCCACAACTGAAGACCTTTCCTTCCTGAAGTTGGTTCCAAAAGTCTAGAACTGGTGACTGCTTCAGATGCTCAGACACCTGAAGAAGACTACATGGACCGTGAAGAATCAAAGAGGCACGGTATCGTGCAGGATCAAGGAGACATGCTATCACCAAAAGAGCAAAATGAAACGCCAGTAGTCAACCCTAAATGGGAAACCACCAATTGTGTGAAAAGGAATTCTCACTGATTATTCTAAAGAAGTTCTGTGAGCTACAAGAAAACACAGATATGCAATTATACTAAATCCAGACAATAACACAAGACCAAAACAAGAAATTCATCTAGAATATAAAAAATAGCCATGCCTTTAATCCCAGCATTTGGGAGGCAGAGGTAGGAGGAGCACCATGAGTTCAGGCCACCCTGAGACTCCATAGTGAATTCCAGGTCAGCCTGGGCTAGAGTGAGACTCTACCTTGGAAAAAAAAGAATATTAAAAGATAAAGGATATAAAAAGAATACACAAATACACTAGAAATATTGTAGCACAAGAATATAATTAATGAGTCGGGTGTGGTGGCGCACACCTTTAATCCCAGCACTCGGGAGGCAGAGGTAGGAGGATTGCTGTGAGTTCGAGGCCACCCTGAGACTCCATAGTGAATTCCAGGTCAGCCTGGGCTAGATAGAGTGAGACCCTACCTCGAAAAACCAAAAAAAAAAAAAAAAAAGAATATAATTAATGAGCTGTTAATTAATAACTAACTCAGTAGAGACTGTCAGTAGTAGACTTAATGAAGCTGAAGAAAGAATATACAAATTCAACCTAGATCACTGGAATTTTCCAGTCAGGATTTAAAAGAAAAAAGAACGAACATATTTGGAGAAAGCCTATAAGATTTATGAGACATTGAGAGAGTTAGTATTTTCATCATGAGGTACTTGGATGGTAGAGAAAGAAAGTGGTAGCATGCTTACTTAAAGAAATACTTTCTGAAGAATTCCCAAATCTTTGGAAATATATGGATATCCAGGTACGTTAAACTCAAAGGTCTATACAAAAATGCAAGTCAAAGATGGTGCCATCATGACACTTTATAACTAAAGGGTCAGGAACTGGGGCTATTTATTTGTGGTAAAGGCTTAGCAGGCATAAGGCTTTTGATTCAATCTCCAGCAGATAGACAGACAGACAGACACACACACACACACACACACACGCACGCACGCACACATACACATACATGCACATGTACACACTGTCAAAAGAGCATAAAGGGAATATTGAAAGCAAGAGAGCAGCTTGCCATGTGCTTGGGAATCTTAATAAGACTATCAGTACATTTCCCATTAAAACCTTACATATCAGGAAAGAATGGGATGATATATTCAAAGTGACAAAAAAAAAACTGCCAACAAAGAACATTTTACCTTAGTAAAGCTGTCCTTCAGAAATGAGAGAGATAATGACTTTCCCAGACAAACAAAAGCCAGGGCAGTTCAACACTGTCAGAACTATCTTACAAGAAATGATAAAGATAACCCCTCAAGTTGAAACAATAGGATGCTAATTGATAATATGAAACCATGTGAGAGTATAAAACTCAATGGTAATGATAAATATGTAAATTTAGAATATTCTGATTCCTAATTCAGTAGGTAAATGACTTACAAAAGTGTTAAGAATGACTATAGCTAAAGTAATATGTTAATGGATACACAATATTGAAAAAACTACAAACTGTGACATCCAAGACATACAGAGAGAAACAATACAGAGCTTTTATGTTTATTGATGTGAAGCTTTTATAAGTTTAAAATAGAATGGTAACTACAAAGCAAACACTTGCAGCAAGCACACAAACAATAAAGAGAAAGAATCAAAGCTTACTTCTACAGATAATCATGAAATTGCAAAGAAAAATAGAGGGAAGTAATAGATTCAGAGTCTACAAAACTAGAAACAAATTAAAAATAGGAACAAGAACTAATGTGTCAACAATTAGTTTAAATGCAAATGCACTAACATCACCAATCAAAATAGGCATGAAGAAAAAATATACTTTAAACAAAATGCTGTATCAAGAGACAAAGATGGTTGTTGCATAATGATAAAGGATCAATTTATCAATAGACTAAAACAATTATAAATATGCATGCATATATCATTGGAACACCTAAATATACACAGCAAATACTAACAGATCTGAAGAAATAAATAAACAATACAGGAAACATCGATACCCATTTTCAGAAATGGACAGATCATCTAGACAGAATATCAGTATGGAAACATGCACTTGAACTATATTAAGAGAAGTCAGACCTACCTAACACATACAGAACATCCTATCTAAGACAATAGAATCATATACACTGGAAATAATAAAGTCACCAGAATAGGAAATATTGGACCTCAAAACAAGTGTTAAATTTTACAAGACTGAAATATCAACCCTCTTTTCCAATTATAATGATATGAAACTAGAAATAAACAATGGGAAGAAATAAAAAAGAAGCGAAAAATTCACTGATAGGTAAATATTACCTAATGGTGACTCAAGCAACTGATGGGGGTCAATGATGAAATCAAAAGAGAAATTGGAGAACACGTTCAGGCAGATGAAAATGGAAACTCACCAAAACAAGACGGAACAAAAGCATCTGTTTTTTTTTTTCATTTATTTATATATTTTTTACTTTGGCATGTGTGCTTGGGGGGCTATGCACATAGGTCATACACGTGTGTGGAGGTCAGGAGACAACATTCAGGTTGGTTCTTGCCTTCCACATCATTTTGAAGCAAGAGTCTAAACAATTGTTAAGAACAGTTCTATAACTAACCAACTGGATAACCTAGGGTGAATGGCTAAATTCCTGGGTACATACAGCCCAGAAAGAGCAAATAATTAAAAAATGAGAATTGGGCCAGGTGTGGTGGTGCATACCTTTAATCCCAGCACTCAGGAGGCAGAGGTAGGAGGGTCACTGTGAGTTTGAGACCAGCCTAGAATGACAGAGCGAGTTCCAGGTCAGCCTGAGCTAGAGAAACAAAATGAGAATTGTGAAGAGATGGCTCGGTGGTTAAGTGTACTTCCTGTGCAAGCATAAGGGATTGGGGGGCCTAAGATCTCTGAGTTCAAATCTCTAGATCATATACAAAACAGCTGGGATTGGCTAGGCAAGCCTTCAACCCCAGTCCTGTAGGGGAGCAGAGACTTATCAGACCCCTACATCCTCTAGAAACAGTAAAAAGAGACTCGAGCTCAAAAACAAGACCAGGAAGGAGAGCTATAGAGGAGGACACCTGGCATTCCACTACTGCCACTGCGGGTGAGCAACCCCTGCCTCGCCTCAGATGAGTGTGTGTGCACTGTAAGGGCACATGCACATGACTACACTACACACACACACACACACACACACACACAAATAAAAATGAGAATCATGGGGCTAGAAAAATTGCTCAGCAGGTAAGAGCACTTGGCGTACAAGCATGGGGGCCTGATGGTCCTGCTGTGCACTGAATTCAGTTCCTGATGATCCACGTATGAAGCTGGGCTTGATCATGCACTCCTGTAACCCTAGTCCTGTGGAAATCAGAGACCAGAGAATCACTGAGGCTTTCCGTTCAGCCCCATTGACCACAGATAGCAGCTTTAGGTCTCGAGAAAAGACTGTCTCAAGGAAACAAGTGGAAATTAGGAAAGTGGCCGAGGAGGACACCCATATTCTGTCTCCGTACATTCAGGCATGGCAGTGGGCACCTCTGTGCACACATTCGCACACACAGATTTAAAAAATAAAGAACAGAAAACAGGCCAATAATGAGTAAGGAGACTAAATCAGTAATAGAAACATATAATAGAAAAGCCAAAGACCTGACGACTTCACAGCCATTTACCAAAGTATTTACAGACAAAGCAGTATCAACCTTTCTCAAAGTCTTCTAGAAAATTAAAGAGAATAAGACACTCCCCAGCTCATTTTACAAGGCTAGCATTACTCCAATAAAAGTCAGCCAAGGATGCTACAAGAAAGAAAAATTATGTACCAATATCCCTAAGGAACACAATCAACAAAATACTAGCACACAAATGTAATGATACATTTAAAATATCATACATCATGATCAAGCGGAATTTATCCCTGGGAGGTTGAGATGTTTCTCCATACACAAATGAAATAAATGTGATATATCATATAAGTCACACAAAGAACAAAAAACATATGACCCTCTGAATATATGTGGAAAAATTATTTGACAAAATTCAATAACTTTTCGTTATAAAAACAAAAACCACACAACAAATTAGGTATGGGAGTTACAGCAACACAAAGGCATATTTCACAAACCCACAGATAAACACCATTTTCAAAGGGAAAAGGTTGAAAGCTTTTACTGTAAGAAACAAGACAAGGATGTTTCTTCTGGCCACTTCTACTTATAGTTGTGGAAGTTCCAACCACAACAATTAGAAAATGATAGAGATAATGGTGGAGAGAAAATGTTTCAGTGGTTAAAGGTACTTGCTTCAAAGCCTGGTGGCTTAGGTTTAATTCCCAAGCCACTGACATAAGCCAGACACAAGAAGTGACTCTAGTGTCTGGTATCCTTTTGCAGTGGCAAGAGGCCAGAGCAGGCCTCCATATGCCATACACACATATGCAAATAAATATACAAGCAAACATCTTTTAAAAAATTTAAACAAAAGCAGAAATAAAAAGTAATCCAAATCAGCAAGGAGGAGGTCAAGTTTTCTTTACTTGAAGATGACATGATCTTGTATTAGAAAATTCAAAAGGTGCCATAAAGAAACTTGTATGACAAGTAAATCAATTCAGCAAAGTTATGTGATACTAAATGAACACACAAAAATCAGTCATGTGGCAAGGTCATCCCAACATTTGTTAGACTAAGGTTAGAAGATTTTGAGTTCAAGACCAGCTTGGGCTACATAATGAGACCCTATTTCAAAACAAAACAGAACAACAACAAAAAAAAATCTGACATGTTTCTAACAACAAGTGAGCCAAGCAATCAAAAAAGCAATCCCATTTACATTACCACAAAGAAAATTGAAATACTTAGGAATAAATTTAAACAAATATGTGAAAACTACAAAATAATTAATTAAATAAATTGTAAAAGACAAATAAATGGAAAGATAATTTATATGCATGCATTAATATTGTCAAAATATTTGTTTTTAAAATTTAATTTATTCATTTGAAAGAGAGAGAGGCAGATAGAGGGAGATAATGTGCATCTGGCATACATGAGCACTGGGGGACTGAACCTGGGTCATTAGGCTTGGCAGACAAGTGTCTTAACTGCTAAGTCATCTCTCCAGTCTTGTCAAAATATTTCTAAGAAATACATAACAGGAATGCCATTTCTATTAAAACTTCAATGACAGGCTACAGAGATCACTTAGTGGCTAAGGTGTTTGCCTGTGAAGCCTAAGGACCCAAGTTTGACTCCCCAGAACCTATGCAAGCCAGATGTACAAGGTAACACATACGCACAAAGTGGTGTATGCATCTGGAGTTCAATTGCAGTGGCTAGAGGCCCTGACATGCCAATTCTCTCTCTTTCTTGCTCTGTCTCTCTTCCTTGCTCTCTCTCTTTATTTCTCTCTCTCTTTTTGGCTCTCTCTTTCACAAAAACTTCAATGATAGCTTTCACAAGAACAGAAAAAAAGAATCCTTAAATATGTACGAAATCACAAGATACCCTTGATTGCTAAAGCAATCTTGAACAAGAACATATGTAGAGACATGACACATTTTGATTTCAAATTATTTTACCAAGCTATAGTAATCAGAACAGTGTGACACTGGCATGAAAGAGTAGATGTATACATTGATAGAACAACACAGAGAACCTAGACATAAAATCATACATACCCAGTTGGCTAATTTTTTATAAAATTCAAAGACTATGCAATAAGGCAAGGTTAGATTCATGAAAAGGTGGTTCTGGGAAAACCTGAATAAAAGAAAAGAATTTGAGGGGTTGAAGAGACAGCTCAGTCAGTAATGTCCTTGCTTCCTAAGCATGAAGACTGGAGTATAACCCCCGGTACCCATGTAAAATGCCAGGACTGGTGGAGTTGCACCTGTAATCCCAGCACTAGGGAGGCAGAGACAGACAGATCCTTAGATCTCACTAGACAGCTTGTCTAGCCTAATTGGTGAGCTCCAGGCCAATGACAGACCCTGTCTCAAAAAGAGGAGGATGACAGACCTCAGAATAACATCCAAGGTTGTCCTCTGGCCTCCACACACACACATCCACGGGTACCTTTTCATACATGTACTCCCACACACATGTGAACAGGCATACACACATACATGAATGTTACACACATACACACACAAAAGAAAATAAATTGAACCCTTCGGTAACATAAATATTGATTCATGATATATTTAAGTCTTAAACTAGGAGAAAACATGAAATCTGCTTAATATTGATCTTCACAATGACTTTTTTTGTGGGATTGGGGGGAGGCAATGATATGTTACCAAAAGGCATGCAACAAAACAAGTGTGACTACATTAAACTAAAAACTTTCTGCAAAACAAAAGAAACAACCAACGAACAAAAAGGTGGCTTAGAAACTGGAGAATGTATTTATAAATGATGTATATAATGAGATATCCAAAATATATAAGGGACTCATCTGATAGGATAATAAGGGCAAAGGGCCTGAATGGATATTCTCCCAAAGAAGACAAACAAAATAAAAAGATACTCAGTATGATTAATCAAAAGCGAAATACAAATTAAAACCTCAATGAGACGTTACCTCACAATATTAAAATGAGTCTTTTTTAAAAGTCAAGGGAGAAGGCTTAGTGATTAAGGTATTTGCCTACAAAGTCAAAGGACCCAGGTTGGGTTCCCCAGTACCCATGTAAGCCAGATGCATAAGGTGGCACATGCGTCTAGAGTTTGTTTGTAGTAGCTGGAGGCCCTGGCACACCCATTCTCTCTCTCTCTCTCTCTCTCTCTCTCTCTCTCTCCTTCTCTCTGACTCTTCCTCTTGTTCTCATGCTCGCTTTCTCTCTGAAATAAATATATTTTTTAAAAAAGTCAAGAGATAACTATCACAAATGTTAGGAGACGATGGAGAAAATGGGAGCCTTTACATACTATTGATGGAAATATAAATTGATATAGCCATGATGGTAAACAATATGATTTGGTGAGGGGGAACTGGCTATACCACCCATAAACCTGCCCCCCAGAAACACACTTCCTCCAGCAAGGCTCCACCTCCCAAATTGCCACCAGCTGGAGACCAAGCATTCAAAACACATGAGTTTATGGGGGACATCTGATCCAAATTATCACATTCTACCCCTGGGCCCCATAGATTCACGACTATCTAAGATATAAAAATACATGAAATTCAACTTTAAAGTCCCCATGGATTTTTTTTCTTTTTATCAATACCAACACTATTCAAAAGTCCAAAGTCCAGGGTTTCCTCTGAGACTCAAGACACCCTCTGTAAACCTGTAAAATTAAAGCACAAGTTAAATAGTTATAATTGCAGAGTAAACATTTACAATGGAAAATGTGGAATTGGGCATAACTTGGAAAGCTTCATCTGATGGAAGATCTAAATCAAACAAGACAAATATCAAATCTTGTAGCTCCAAGTCTGGCATCTGTAACCACTGACAAAGCCCCTGGTGTTTCAATTCTGCCCCTCCAGCTGGGCTATCCACAGCTCTTTGGTGGTCATTCTATAATCCTGGCATCTCCAAAATCTTGGTGTCTTCACTGTAACCCCTGATTTGTCCATTCTCATGGCTCTATCAGGCATCCAAACTGCCTCACATTGCTCAGTGACCATTTTCAAAAAATAGCATTGCAAAACAAATTAACTCCTCTTTCTGCATTTGTTATACTCCATAGTATCATATGGGCTACAAAACTTGGTCATCCAGAGAGGAATAAAGCTGATTTTGAAAACCAGGAAAGACTGCAAGGCATCTTTTTATCCAGAGTTTCAAGTCCATCCATATTCCTCCTGCAAATTAGTTCCAAATGTCCAACAGCCATACTGTCAGGTTTTTCTAGAAGTAATGATCCAACTCTCAGTACCAATTTTCTATATAGTTACCTTCACTTTGCTGGGAAAAAAAAGACTAAAAGCAGTTACTTTATATTGTATGTATGAAGATTGCTGAGAGTAGATGACTCATATTGTCAAACACACACAAAAATGGTAACTGTGTGAGGTGATACATATGTTAAATGTCTGATTATAATAGTTGTTGCAAAGTGCACAGGTATAGAAAACTATCACATTGTATACTTGTTTTGGCTTAGCTGTAAAGTCTCTCCTCAAAAGGTCCCTATGTTGAGTCTTGATCTATGATTGGTGGATCTGATTATGGAGAAATGGTTATGTCAGGAGGACTCTGTCCCAACCTGTGAATTAATCCTCTGATAAAGTCATAATTTCAGGTCATCGCTTGGAGGTGGTGAAAAGTAGGAAGCAGGGACAGGATAGAAGAAGTAGGTCACTGAGGGGGTGCTTTTGAAGCACACCCTTGTCCCTAGCCCCTTATCCCTTCCCTTTGTGTATTCTGTCAACCTCATGCTCCTGGCTCAAAAGCAATGGAGTCAGCTGACCATAGACTAAAACCTCTGAACCGATGACCCCAAATAAAATCATTCCCTTTAAAATTTTTTCTATCAAATATTTGTCACAGTGACTAAAAGTCTGACTAACACTATACCATATATATATATATATATATATATATATATATATAGTGTTTGTCAATAACACCTCATAATCATACCGTATAAATCTGGGGAAAACCTTACTAGATGGGTAAAATCTGGCATCTATTACTTTGGGAGTATGTGTATGTATGGTTTTTGACAAGTTATTCTAGCCTTGCCTTAAATCCTAATTATAAAATATAATTAAGTATTGTTGCTTGGTTATGTTACTGTTACCTGAACTAATAGAAACCAAGCACTCATTAGAAGGTTTGACACAGGCCATTCACTCAACTGACCAACTGACCAACTGACCTTGTTAAGAAGTGACAGGAAAGAGAACAACAGGAACACAGTGACACCCTGGCAGTGTGTTACTTCTCAAGCAGTTGTTTGGTTTTCCTTCAGGCTCAGCTGGGCTGTTTCCTTGAGTAAAGGCTTCCCTAGAGAGGTTTAGGCCTCTGATGCTTCTAAACTCAGTGTATTCATTCTTTTAGTAAATGGAAAATGTGTCTTTTCTCCCTGAATAGAAAAATAATGCCCTCCCTGTGTGGGAAATTTGGAAAACACAGAAAATTATGTGAAAGAAGTAAGTTGAATGCCATCTAGCCAAAGATAACCACTATTAACAGGCTACCATATTTCTGATAGCTTATTTATGACATTTTCCCAATAAAATTAAAGCTACCCTATCCTTGCTTTTCTTTCCTCCTCCTTGTTTTTCAATTTAACATGTGATTTTTTTTGTACTTTGTTTAACCTTAAAACCACTCTATATTCCCCACGTCACCACTCAGAAGTCCCTCTGGTATATAGATTCCCATACTTGCTTCTTCTTTTGCCATCAGACTATTTTTAATATTATTTATTTATTTGCAAGAAGAGAGAAAGAGAAAAAGAGAGAATGGTTATGCCAGTCGCTGCAAACAAACTCCAGATGCATGCTCCACTTTGTGCATCTGGCTTTACTTGTGTACTGGGGAATTGAACCTGGGCTGTTAGGCTTTGCAGGCAAGTGCCTTAACTGCTGAGCCATCTCTCTTATCTCACCATTAGACTATTTTTAATGTGCAAAGAACACTTAGGTGAACATAGTCGCATATGCATGTGCAGTTTAAAATCACTTTCCTAGAATCAAATTGTTGATGAAGAATTGTATGTAAAAATAGCCGAACAATTTCACAGAAACTGGGCTGGATCTCCATGCATATATCCAGAAGGGTTATTCTGACAAATTCCACCAGCAGAAAGGTAGATAGCAGCCTGTGTCAGCAAGTGCACTTATCTTACCCCCTTTCCCTCTGTTTAAATACCAGTCTTCATTATATACAAGTAAGGTCTATTCTCCTTTAGGGGTTAATGTCTGGGTTCATTTGGACCTGGAGAAAGGGACCGAAGGGCTACAGTTCTCTTGCGCCCCCTGTGGCTGCGGTCTCCAGGGCAGGCACTAATAGGAAAACTCACTGAGATGTGGAAGTAATAGACCCAGTTGCAACAGAAGCAAAGACCGATAGCTTCTTCTGAGCTTTCAAAAATATTTTAAATACACGTCTTATTCAAAAATGACCCTCTCCTATGCAACAGTGGGTCACAATATTATACTCTCACTCATGACCTAATGCTTTTGCTTTGAAACCCATTTTCACATGCATGAAGTTGATCATGGCGGAGAAAGTAAATTAGTCTCTCAGACAGTTTCATTAAGACTTGTTCCGGAAGTGAAGCTACAACAAATTGAGCCAAAGATTCAGTTTGTGTGTTTGTTTTTCTCCTGCAATCAATAGTGTTTTTTCTGCATAATGTTACACTGATTGTAAACCCTGAGCCTTCCTCTTCTAAGTGGCACAGCTTTTCATAGTGATTTAACTCTCAAGAAAGAGCACGTTAAAATGTTTTGTTCAAAATTCAACTTGAGGCTACGGAAGTATCCTTTTTTTGTGCTTATGTTAAGGTGCTTTCACAGGACAAAATTCCCCCTGGTGATGACACAGCCACAGACACGTTTGTGAGCAATCCATGGGGAGTGTTAGCAGCCCAATGCTGAGCCTGTACAGAACTTTCCAGGCTCAGTGCAATGTCTCGGTTGCCTTTGTATTCTCTCATTGGCATTACCTGTGTCCACTTCCCAGGCTGATGTGTTCACACACTCGCTCTCCAACTGTACCTGCTCTGGCACTGAGGGCTGTTCCAGTGATAGTGTGTGATTGTTCAGTCAGCTCTTTCAGTCTTCAGTTTAAAGCACTATTTGACTTCCTGTTCTCTCTGCATTTTGGTCTTACTACATTGTCCCAATTCATACAAATAATATATATCAGTTTAAACGAAAGAATGCTTATCCAGAGTTGAGCATGGTGGCTCACACCTTTAATCTCAGCACTCCTAAAGATCCTAAAGGATCTATGAGTTCAAGGCCAGACTGGGCTATAGTGCAAAGTTCCAGGTCAACCTGGGCTAGAGTGAGACCCTAACTCAATGAGAGAGAGAGAGAGAGAGAGAGAGAGAGAGATTGAGAGAGAGAGAAAGGGTGATGGAAGGAGAGTGAGAGAAGAAAAAGGAAAGGAAGGAGGGGATAAAAGGAAGAGAAAGCAAGCTTATTCAGGTAGCTTTCCTTTAGTTTTAGGAAAAATACTTTTTAAAAGATACCAGTCAGCCATTTCATGTTTGTTTATTTGTTTTGTTATTTTTTTAACAATTTCTGTTTTTTGAAGTTTACTTTAGATAATATATGAAAATAGAACACAAAAATTTTAAAAAGCAGGAAGGAAATTATTCACGAAAACTAAATGTCTTGGCACTAAAAACAACTGTTGAGTTTAGATTTGTATTTATTTATTTTTTTTGGAACTGAAATAACATACCATCAAAACTAGGCAATTAAAATTTTGCTAATTAATGACAAAATATTTAATTCTGATATTATTAAAACCATAGGAAGAAGAATGAACAAATGGCTCTGAAAACATCATTTGGTCTGTCTTGGAGGAGAAAAATGTCTCCCTCCTCAGGGCAAGGAATCGTCTTTTCTGTGCAGCTTTCAGAAGGGAGATCACACTTTTTTTTATTATTATTGATTTTACTTCCTATTTGGTAGCAAAATAATGTGAGAAGAGGCAGCAAACATTCTTTGCCACAGCCCAGATGCTAAAAAATATGTCAGGACATTTTCTGGATTCCATCTTCTTCCCAGAAACCTCATAGCAGACAAGGTGTGTATGCCTCAGAGACATAGCCACAGATGCACTTCAGGAGGGAGTTTTCTGGCCAACCAGTACTTATAAGCAGGGCCAGCTGGATTCCAGATGCTGCTTGGAATGTCCTACGGCCTCATTGCTCAGAGAGATGGCCCCAGCCAGTGGTCCACGGGAAATTACAACTAAGGCAGAAGGAGCCCATGGGTGGCACCCATGCTCCTGCCTGCCCTTGTTTTGACAAAGAGTTGGGAAAAGGTTTATTTCATTCCTGTAAAGGTGGATAAAGTAGAGAAGGATCTGGAAGAGGTGCAGTGTGATTACCTTTGGCCAGAACTGATTTTGTCCATCCCTCTTTTTCAGGCAACATCAGGAACACGGAGAAGCTGAGCTATGACAAGCAACGTCAGTATGAGGTCCTGGTGACCGCCTATGACTGCGGACAGAAGCCTGCGGCTCAGGACACCCTGGTGCAGGTGGATGTAAAACCAGTGTGCAAGCCTGGCTGGCAAGGTAGGCCTGGCTTCATCAGTCCTACTATGTGAGGACAATTTGAGCCGGGGTTCCGAGGATGCTGGGTGCATCCACAGATTTCATAAAACCTAACTAGAAGAAGTTTTAAAGTATAGTTCTTTTTCCTGTAAGAAATGAGTAGCTGGTTTCTTCCTACAACTTGTCCATGATATATTATCCCCATTTTACAATTGAGACTGTCAGAGGCAACTTGTCTAGCCTCATTGCTCCCTTGCTCAAGCCTCATGATGACACCTTGGAATGAATGGCAATTATCCCACGGAGTTTAGGAGAGATTACCAGAGTCTATTTGCCTTACCCAAGAGTACTGAGCTTAACTGATGCATTCCAAGTTTTGTATCCCTGTTCAATAGTGAGGGAAAGTTCTTTGGCATACATGGTGCAAACACTCAGAGGTAGAAGACCAGCTCCAGCCTCTGGATTGGGCTGTTTCTGAAGGCTTGACTCAGGGAAGGGAGAAGCAATGGGTGGGTCTTGATTGAGAGAGAATTTGGGAAGCAATGAGAAAAACTTCTCAAGTCACTCCTATAGGTCAGGGTCTGTCATTGACCAACTGGCAACGGCAGCTGCCGAGATGCATCTTGCAGAGAACTGGGAGGTTTTGGTGATGATCATATAGGTGGCAATGACAGATCTGGTGGCCAAGTAGGGATACCACTGTCATTCCCATGTCCTTGGCTTGGCGCCTTTTCTCTTCTGTGTGTGTTGATGCTGCTGCAAGGTATTGCTTCGTCCTAACTCATTACTCATGGTGCTCCCTGGGGTCACCCTCCTACGGTTTCTGCTCGCTGCATCTTCTGGCTCCAGAATTCTTTCTCTCTCCATCAGTAACTCACATTGCTGTCAGGAACACTGATGCCAGGCCACCCTCTAGGTCCTTTGGTCAGTCATTTATTCCTAACCCACTGGGGCCAGATTGGCCGTAGACAATGTGAAGATACCTGTGCCTGAGGTACAACCTGTCATCGCTCTGCGCAGTAGACAACTCTCGAAGAACCCGTCTCTCCCAGTTTGATCTCCCATAAACTTAAGTAAGAGAGATGGGAACTCAAGTTTCCACCTCTGGAGAGAGAGCCAGCATTGCCAGAATTTAAACTAAAGAAAGAAAATCAAATAAAGACTAGAAAACATATGAAAAAGAACAGCATACTGTCACCTTAGTTCTGTCTGCTCAGGATCAGGAAAGAGGCCAAAGCTAGCCAGGCATGGTGGCACATTCCTGTAATACCTGTTCACAGTTGGGACAGGAGGATTGAGAATTTGAAGCCAGTCTGGACTACATAGAAAGAATGTCTTTTAAAAAAAAAGATGAATGAGCTGGGCGTGGTGGTGCATGCCTTTAATCCAGCATTTGGAAGGTAGAGGTAGGAGGATTGCTGTGAGTTCAAGACCAACCTGGGACTACATAGTGAATGCCAGGTCATCTTGGACTAGAGTGAGAGCCAACCTTGAAAAACTGAAAAAAAAATGATGAATGAAAGAAAGGAAAAAGAAAAGGGCAAGCTAAGCCAGTTTTCCCAGCTTGAGCAACCTGAGCCTTAGTGGGTGTTCTCTCCCATGAATGAGGAGGCCGCATTCTGTCTTATTCACCACTGAGTTTCTCAGACGTAGCACAGTGCCTGCCTGGCCCAAATGGAAGACACTCAAGAAGTATTCACTGAATGAATGAAGACATCCTGTTTCATTTTAACTTGTAAGGATTATCAGTAAAAGCCTGTCCTTTGAAAACAAAACCCCAGGACAGACATACATGCTGGTTCCTGAACATGCAGTACACTCACAGTGGGATTTTAAGCCATATCTAGACACTGACCTCACGGTGTTTGGTCTTTGACAAGTGAGGCACTGTAGTCCTTTGTGTCGCTCCGGCAAAACACCGCACCTGAAGCAGCTTTTGGAAGGAACAGGTTCATCAGCAGCTTACAGATTTGAGGAGAAACTTCCCTCAGGGAAAGCCTAGCAGGAACACACAGCAGGGTGTCATATTTTCTCATCCGTAGAAGATGCAGCAAGCGTGAGCTCGCTGGCACCTGCAAGCGGGACTGGACTATAAAATGCCAAGGTCAGCCCTCAGTGACACACCTTCTCCAGCTAGGCTCTACCTCCAAAACTCTTCGCCATTTGCAAATTAAGTAGGAGGCTTCATCTCAAGCACATAAAGCTATGGGGGACACTTTACATTCAAGCTACCACGGGAACCTACAGATTTAGGAGTCAGTCTCCATACCTATGTTTAAATATAATTTCTTCTCAGAGTTTATACTAACCAAAGCAGTACAAATTTAATGTTAAACGTAGGAGAGAAAAACCTAATTGTCATGCCTAGTTCTGGTTATGACGGATGCATTGAGCACCTAGCCTCCAGCGCACAATGCTATCGGCAACGCCAGACAGTGGGCTTTGCGAGTCAGGATGGAGCCCATTGGCTTTTGTGTCACCAGCACCTGCACAGGCCTCACAGGGTTAATGAATGAAGCGTGAGACCTCGGTTAAAAAAAAAGAAAGAAAGAAAGAAAGAAAAAGAAATGCATCTTTCCTGAAACAAAGCAGAGAGGGAAGCAGCAGTTCCCTGCATTAGTTCCTCGTGTCAGGCAAAGCAATGTGCAAGTGTGTGACATCAGCGTCGACTGCTTCACGGAGGCACCTTGCTTAAGCTGGCCAGCCTGTGGTAGAGGAAGCTGCCACGACAGTGCATTGAGAAGCCCTCCCTGTATACAGTAATTAAGTCACTTCCTCAGCCGTCACTCCAGCAGGCTTTCTGGTCATTGATGGGTCTGCTAGGCTGTTGTGTGTAGCAGTAGTCACAGTGCCCAGTACCAGCCTCCTCCAGAGCTGGGGAAGAACCTAATCTCCCTCTTCTGACATAATGTTCTACTGTTTGCAGAGGCAGACCCCACCTCTGGCTCTCCCATCCTGTTCTCTCTTCTACCCTTGGTTAGGGCTACAAAGATCTTAGATGGATATAAATCTCTCTCCAGGTAAGCCAGTCCCAGGTGTGTGTCTCCTGCCTGGTCCTTTCTAGCATTTCTGTAGGGCAAGCTACAGCGAGTGGGGTCTTACTTGTTTCTTGGCTGCCTACAGACGAGGCAGGCTACCCCACATGATGAAGGGGGAAAGGCTTGTCTTTTTCTTGGGGCAAGAGTAAGGGAATTCTGCATTTTATTTTTATATAAGAGGGGAACTGAGAGGAGGGTCCTTTTGAGGAGCCCGGCCAGGGGAAGTCTGGCATACAGAAGGGGTTATGGGCTTATGATTGGAGAGATGTGGAAAACAACACTGGAAATGTCAGGGTTAGGGCAGGATGGATGGCCAAGACCTTGAAATAAGGTAGAGAAGTCTCCATGAGCCTCAAGCCTTCAAATCCAAATGAGTGTGGGTGCAGTGAAATCGGCCAGTGAAATATGCCCAAAGTTCCTGTAGACTTCTGCCATAGAACACAGCGCCCTCCTCCCCTCCCCCCACCGCCAAGCTCACCTCTCACTAGCAGTGCAAGTCAGCAAACGTAGTTTGGCAGTTTGAATTCTTGTAAGTGTTCTAAGTGTTCTAAGCCGTTTCTCTGCAGGCAGGAGGGGATTGCAGTACAGGGAGAGCAGTCCATCATGTTCTAGAGGCTCCTGCCTCCCAGAGCACTCCCAGTCTACATACCGCCCACCCTACTGCTGAAGCCAGCTTCTCCCAGGGAGCCGGTGAGCAAGGGCCCATGTCCACTGACAGAACCTTCACTTCCTCCCCAGGGCCCACAAGAGACCTGCCCCCAGGCTCCAGTGATACCTCAGAGCAGTGGTCCTGTGTTTCTGTCACAATAACCCCCTCTACATGCAGAACCTTGCCTTGTCTGCCTGCCTCTGGCCTTACCCAGCTGGGCACAGGACACTGGCTCAGTCACCTTTCATACCTTAACCAAAACACTGGCCTGCCCAGACTATGGTTCTCCAGTTTCTGTCTCTTTTCAGTGCATTTGTCTTATCTTCTTAGAAAGCAGAACCACACTCCTCACAGCATGTGGCATGGAGCTTTCCATCTGCCACCGGTGAATAGACTAAAAGCTTGCTTGCTAATCTCCTGTGCCAGTGGACGGAGTGCGGCTTACGAGGGAGGGACCCAGCTGGAAACAAGGGAAAGGAACTCTGCATCTGAAACATGAACCCAGGTGCCAGCCATGTGTATCTCGCTCTTGCGTGAGTTTTGTCCCCTCCGCTGCCTCCTGAGGGGGGCGATGCTGAGCAGATGGTGAGGAAGGGTAGGCTCCTTTCTCAGTCGACTGAGGGAGCAGGTGAGCCTCAAACATAGTCCACCTCTTTGTTTTGCCCTGCACTTGAAGAATTCCTGGTGTGCCTAAGGCACTCCCAGTTGCAGAGCTGAAGGGTGATTTCAGGAATCAGGAGAGAGGTAAGGCAGCAGCAGCTCACGAGGGGGAGGCAGGCTGTTCCCACCTCTCTTGCTGGGCGTCTGGAACAGAGACTTTTTGATATTCATTTCATTCTTACCAAATAGTGCCAACCTAGCCTGGGTGTGTCACAGTCCTGGAGCAGGCTTCTCACCTGCTCATGGGTGACAGGACCCTGAGGGTACAGTACCCTCACAGGTTGCCACGGTGATAGATAGTAGTAGTAACAGCTATGCGCCCAAGTGGAGATGGAGCTAAGCTGTGTGACCCCTGTGGATCCCTGCGAAGGGGCCCTGACTAGTTCCTTCATGGCTTATTCCTCAGTTAGCTCTGAGCCTAGAGTGTACTGTTTGCTGTGTTCTCATTTGGTATTTTGTTATGGGGAGAAACACCCTCCTTGCTCATGTTTTTCCTTCATTTCTCTCTTTACTCCCTTGGCTCTTCAAGCTGACAGCACTGTCTTCCACAATGCCTGCATGTCAGGTTACCAGTTATTACCTGGTCCAGCAGGTGGCACCCAGATTTCACTACTTCAGTGTCCTTTCATGCTAGAAAATTCCCCCACAAAGAC
The DNA here is from genome assembly GCA_036346955.1 of Dipus sagitta. Classification (NCBI taxonomy): domain Eukaryota; kingdom Metazoa; phylum Chordata; class Mammalia; order Rodentia; family Dipodidae; genus Dipus; species Dipus sagitta. The sequence goes on from CM070786.1 coordinate 32,433,226, forward strand.
AGGATTGGAGATTGGCTTTCCTGGTGGCCTGTCACCGTTTCCTCCCCAGGCTTCTTGCTGACAAGACACCCAGCTATTCTAGATCTCACCTCTCCAGACCTTCACAGAACTCTCTCTTTCTGCTGGCTTCGTCCCTGAGTATAATACCATGCAGCTAATCCTACCTCACTGGTCAACAGTTCACCCATCTCCATTGCCAGGGTTTCCCCCATGAGCCCAGACAATGCCTCTTCCTCTCACTTGCCGACTTTTTATTAGACTTACCTGACACTGCCAGCTCAGATAAGTCTAATAAAAAGGAAGGATGATGCATCCATGTGATTGAGCGCTTCCTTTCTGTTCTTTGGGGTTCTATTCTTTGGGGCTCTGATGATTCTTTGGGTGCATCAAATTGCCTCAAACTTCTACCATTTCACAAGCAGAGCTTCATGAGGAAGAAAGGATAGCACCTTCCAAGAAGCGATTCTTGGACTTAAGTGTGGCTGCAAAGCAGCCAGGCCCTGGGCAAAAGACAGATGCTGCCTTAATGAGCCTGGGGAAGGCCTGGGTACTGCAGGTGCATACACTTCTCTTTAAATAAGAAGGTCATGCAGGAGATATTGGCGAGGCCACTAGAGTGTGTCTGTAACTTTTATGCTGAAAAGACTGCAAGAAAGCTGCTGGTTGATATTAATTTTCTCCAAGTTATTTACACTGTGAAGAAGAACTGAAGCTGGCATATATATTCCAGGGCAGGAAATACTCTTAGAGTGAATATTTCCCCAGCCACTGAACAGTTTCCTCATTACAGAGACCTTCTATGTGCTGAACACTGAATGTTCAGAGACATAATCTAGATGTGACCTGCTAGGGCTCCTAGCCAGGGAGATGGTGGCAGGACTGGGGACAGAGGACATGTTGCAGGGACCATAGGAGCACAAATGAGACACTGAATCTGCAACAGGCAGGGGAGGGGCCCTGTGGAAGATATGCCTGGATCAAATCCAGAATGGTGGGAGGGTTCAGCAGGAAAAGAAGGGTGTTACAGACCATACTAGGTCTTAGGACAATGACTGGAATCATGGTGTGGCAGGGTACCAAGAAGATCAGTAGACTGAATGAAAGGTACCAGAACACTTGCCACCCCGTCAAGGAGAATGAAGCCCACCCCTAGAGGTCAATTGGCTTCATCTCTGCATCTAAAATCCAGAAACCATTGTTGTAGACAGCTTCATGCTGCTGGGTTGAACATCGAAACCTGGCACAGATCTGTGGGGAAGGTCCATCAGTGGTGGAAGAAGCTGCTTCCATACATACACACAGAGGGAAAAACTGCGGCAAGCAAACACCAAAGCAACAAGCACAAACAGGCAGCAAGCCACAGGGACCCCTGCCAGGGCTCAGACTGCTCTGCATACCTTTCTGGCTAGAATCAGATCCACCCTCAAACATATCTTTGGGCTGGATCACAGGTTCCTCTCCCAGTGATACCTCCTCCAGCCATGCAGCTGTAGATCCAAGTTATAAACTTTAGTAAAACACCTGAGTCTATGGGGAACATGCATTCAAACTACTACAGTCAGATAAATTACCAGTGGAGAACACTGAAGAGTGCCATGGGTTATGAAAGGCATTGATTTCAAATATGTGGTGATAAGCCCAGTTAGATGTCCAGGCTTAGGGAAACAGAGTCAGGCAGGGCACAGCTCTGTCAGAAAACTGGATGATGGTGATGCTGTGTTTCTTGCAAGCGGCCACACAGGGTCCTGTCACAGCAATGATGGAGTAAAGGAGTGCCTCTTGCCTCTCCCCATCTAACCAGGAGTCCAACATGCCACCATTACAGTGCCAATTCTTTTTAAATAGATAACTCTCAAGATATAAATACCTCCTGTAGAGCAATGGGTGCAGTCAGGAGTCATCATAATATAGTTCTAGGAAGATCTAGTGAACCACTTATTTTTGTAGAGAGAGATAATGGGCATACCAGGGCCTCCAGCCATGGCAAACAAACTTCAGATGCATGCACCACCTTATGCATTTGGATTTACATGGGTAATGGGGAATCGAACCTGGGTCCTTCGGTTTTTGCAGTCAAGTGCCTCAATCACTAAGCCATTTCTTCAGCCCCAGAAGGAGATGTTATAGCACATAAAAATTGCAAGCAACAATTTCAAATCTTGATGCCATAGTTTCACTGGATCACAGCGACATTTCTCATAGATTGTCTATGGATGTACTGTAACAGTAGAGCTGATAACAGAGACTACATGTCCATCAAAGGCTAAATATTTACTTTCTGGCCCTTTAAAGAAAAAGCTTTCTGACTTCTCAAAAAAAAAAAAAAAGCTACTATTATTACTTGGCATTCTTAGGAGGAAGTAGTTTGCTGGATTATCTAGCAGAGTTCAGAAAGGTTGGGACATCAGACATTGGACAGAGGCAAAGGAGCCTGCACAGCCTATGTAAGCATCACCACACCGAAGACAGGAGCAACCCTGCGACATAAGCGATTCTAGCCCATTTCACATACAGGATAAGTGAGCTAAAGAGAAATTGAGTAACCTGGCCCAAATCATAGCTGCTAACATGGCAAAGATGGGATTGAAACTCCCGCTCATCAATCCTAGTGATCAGTGAAGTGTCAGGAATCAGAAACAGGATGGAAAAGGAGGCTGGGAAGAATTCCCATACCAGCTTTATAAAGGCCATCTCAGAAAGCTGTTTAGCCAGGTGTGGTGGCACACGCCTTTAATCCCAGCACTTGGGAGGCAGAGGTAGAAGGATCGCCATGAGTTCAAGGCCACCCTGAGACTCCATAGTGAATTCCAGGTCAGTCTGAGCTAGAGTGAGACCCTACCTTGGAAAACTGAAAAAAAAAAAAAGAAAAAAAAAAAGGTGCTTAGAAGAAACGTGAATGGGTTATCGTTAGGCAGTATGTTAACCTCTTAACAAGGGAGCTGAGACTGGCTGGGATGATAGCTAGAGTTCAATGGAATGACTGTCTATGAAGAACCAATGAGGTACCCACAGCAACAGTTCCTGTCCCTCTCCCTGTCCCGTCCAACTCACTAAACTGGTGTAGCAGCTTATTCAAAACAAAACCAACAATTTCAGATTGTCCATTTCTCAAGCACTGTCTGCCTGAACCTAAGGTTGTCCCAGAGGACACAGGTTGGATGTTAAGTTTCAAACACAATGATGCTGACCCCAAGTGTGGCTCCTTGCAGTGGAACAGGAAGACGTCACCTATACCTCAAAGAAAGTGCAATAGAAGACTTGCCCTCAAGTGTCCTCCATTCAGTAAGGCAACACCAGACTTTATTTGATGTTTAGTCTCTCTCCCCTCCTCCCCCAGGCTTCCCCTGCCCTCTGCTCACTCCACTCTTTGTCCATAACTACTCTCCCTGTGTTCCCATTCTCCATTCACCTCTCCCAAACCTTCAGTTCTTCTTCATTCTGCCTTTGAGTCCGTCGCCCACTCCTCATTTTCCCAAGCAACGTGCTCTGACCCTCAGGCCAAGGCAGGTTACGGTGTCCCAGGAGTCGGAGGAGTGCAACGGTCAGACATACATCACTGAAGACGGAGCTGGACATGAAGTGAGAAGGGCTGAACTTAAAGCTTAGCTCTGTCCTGATCTTCCCACAAGCTTTGTTTAAGCCATTTCTCTGGTGAACATCTATTTCCTCAATAGTAAATTAAGAATCACAATCCTTGACCAAACTACTCTGTAGTATTTTAAGACCAAAAGAGGGTCTAGTGAAGAAATATTCTGCAAAATTTAAGCTACTGTACAAATTACGTTATGATTACAATTGGGCTGGGGAGATGGCTTTGCAGTTAAGGTGATTGCCTGCAAAGTCTAAGGATTCAGGTTTGATTCTCCAGTACCCATGTAAGCCAGATGCACAAGGTACATGTGTCTAAAGTTTGTTTGCAGGGCTAGAAGCTCTGCCATGTACATTCTCTCTCTTTCTTTCTCTCTCAAATAAGTAAATAAATAAATTATTTTTTAACTGGGAAATTAAGGGCTTCTTGGGCTGGAGACTACCAAGTTCAGCTCCCCAGAACCCATATTTTAAAAAGCTGGTTGTGGGCTGGAGAGATGGCTTAGCAGTTAGGCGCTTGCCTATGAAGCCTAAGGACCCCAGTTCAAGGCTTGATTCCCTAGGACCCACGTTAGCCAGATGCACAAGGGGGCGCACGCATCTGGAGTTCATTTGCAGTGGCTGGAGGCCCTGGTGCGCCCATTCTCTCTCTCTCTCTCTCTCTCTCTCTCTCTCTCTGCCTCTTTCTCTCTCTCTGTCACTTTCAAAAAATAAATAAATAAAAATAAAAAGCTGGTTGTGACTACAATAATAATACAACAAGCCCCCAATGTGGGGAAGGCAGAGGTGGAGAATTGCTGGGCTCACTAAAGGCCAGTGGCTTCAGGCTGAGGCAGAGATCCCTTCTCAAGTGCACGAGTGACAAGACGGCAGCCAGTGTTCTCCTTCGGCCACTGCATGTGTGTACATGGGTGTGGTGGTTTGAATAGAATAGATGGCCCCAATATATTCAGTTGTTTGTTTATAGTTTGCATCTGCAGCCACCTGGCTGGAGTCAATGCCATTGTGTGGATCTTAAGGTGTGGTGGTGGGTTTGAGATTTCAATCTAAAGATATGCAAAGTGTGCCTAGCTGGAGTTCCTGAAGTGTGCTGTGCTGTGTGGCTTTTTAAGCTTGTACTTCTCTCTCTGCTTGGTCCTGTGAAGGCAGGCCAGCTTCTTCTGCCATTTATGGAACTTCCCCTGGATCTGTAAGCTTCAATAAATATCCCTTCCTCCATAACTGTGCCTGGTCTAGAAGTTTATCTCAGAGAACCTGAATCTGTCTGCTACAATGGGGCACAGACACTGCATCTGCACATACATGGGTATACACCATACATTACACATCACACCACGCAAACGTATTACACACACAAACATACGCCACAAATCACACACAACACACCATGCACGTGCATACACCACACATCACACCACTCACATACTCCACACACATACTCTATACATACACATGCATATGTACACCATAACACACTCTACACATGTGTACACACATACTCTGTACATATACATGCATATGTACATCACAATACACTGTACACATGTGTACACACATGCACACACAGGAAAATAAGTGTTACCGTACAAATGAATCCGTATCCCTACACATTTGAGCCAAGAGACCCAACCAAGGCTGTGTGACTTGGGCTTTGTGTCTTGCATCCAATGCTTAGGATTGGGGCCCAAGGGAAACAGTGGGGTGGGTTGCAAACAGCACAATCCCAGAGGGACCCAGGCTTCAGTTCCCGCTTAGCTGACACTCTGAACTGGGGAAGTTACTTCTGTCTGGCTTGGGCTTCCCTAAGTGTAAACAGAGAACAGTGCCTCCTCGGGGATGAAATAGAAGGTGCCCATGGAGTTCCTTGCACAGAACCACACACAGTGGGTTCAGTGAACAATGGCTCTTTTATTTTTGGCCTCTTTGTTCTGGTTTTTAAAATCACAATGGGTCATTTCCACCAAGTAACCAGAAAAGCCGTCACAGAGGCCTGAGTTCCACTGGCTGCTGCAGGCTGACTTTGAGTCCTGGGTGTTGCTCAGAGCTGCCAGGCGAGCAGCCCTGCTCCTGGTGACAAGCTTCATGGGGCATTCCTCTGTGAAAAACGACCTGTTTTGACATCTCTGACACAGCTAATCATTAAGGTACAACAAATGGCTCCGTACAGGATGCTGATTTACCTACTCAGTGGCATCCTAATGTGCTTAAAGACCTGCTGGATAAAAGTGCCCATGTCCAAATCTACATCCACTTGGCTTGTCTGTGCCTGGAGGAAATGGGCCTTGGAGGTTTTCCGAGTCCAATAATCTCAGCCCTTGGTGGGGATGGTGAGGGACGAGTGGACTGCTCTAACCCAACACAGGACTTAACAACAACAATAATCACTGCTGTCTGAATATTCACTGCTAGCCAGGGGCTATCAGCTGGCCCATCTGCTCTTCACCCTGGAAGCTGCTTTCTCATTTTATAGACAAGGATCCTGAGGCTAAGACTTACACAGTCATATCCAGGCTTGTTCCATCTGACTTGCAGGATAGCAAGCTTCTGCCTAGTCACTTATATGCTTCCAAAAGGGTGGCACCATCATCTTTGAGAGCACTGAACCAGAGCTGTGTAGAGGAAAGTTCTGCAGGTAGAAACTTCCCACGGTATCAGTGGACAAGGCAGCCTTGAGGGAAGGCTATAGTTTTCAGGGTGGCGGGATGTTGGACTAGGGGAAGTGCCTCTTCTTTCACACACACCACTGGGACCTGCCTCATTCAGGGTATCAGAGATCTCTCTTTCTCTCTCTCTCTCTCTCTCTGTGTGTGTGTGTGTGTGTGTGTCTTTCTCTCTCTTCCTCCCTCCCTCCCTTCTGATGTGACCACTTGAGGACTACAAAGGGAATAGGGCTTGTCCAAGGGGACATGTAAGTGAGATTCTGAGAAGAGGAACCAGGACCACACTCTGCCTCATCTCTCCACAGACCTGCCTCTGCTGAGCCACACACAGTCAGTCCACTGTGACTTCCACTGTTGGTTCTTTCCAAGGTCTACAATTCATGGGATATCTCCCTACTAGGAATCATCAGGAGATAGAACTTCAGAGTGTTAGCTCTGAAGTCACAGAGAACTGGGTTCAAGTTCAGGATGGAAGAACACTGAACAAGTCACTTAGTCTCTCTGAACCCTCAGATTTGGCGTATATAAAATGAGGCTATTTTTCATGAGGCAGAACTGCACCTGCTGTGTGGGAATGATTAAATTAATGTTAGCAGTGAGGAAAATGAGTGAAGAGAAGCCACAGAAGCCACGGAGGCAGCCTGGCAAGTCTGGCCAGCCTCTCCATGCTCCTTGTCAGCCGTGTGACCTTGATCAGTCATTTGACATCTCAGCCCAAGGTCTCAGGCTGTGTCTCAGGGTGGAGATATCACGGACATATCAGAGATCCAGCAAAGGTTTTTTGGGGGGTGGAGACATCTTTTCTGCTCTGTGTTACCAAGTGGTAGGTAGTTCAGCCAACGTGGGCATCATGCCACCTGCATATTAAGCACACTCGGGTTCTCTAGATGAACGCGACCCACGCAGCAGGATGTCCATTCTCTTGCAGCACTGTCTTTCTCTCTAATGACCTCCTTCTCCCCATGTTTACCTCACATAGCTTTCAGTAGAAGGAGAGATGTGATGGAGTTGGTCACAGTCTCCCTGGGAGCCCTGGGTTTGCATTGATGGGTGGTACGATCCGGGTGAGGCACTGGCCGACCCCACCCTACCATGCAAGGAACAGCCATGGCCCTGGCCCAACTAAGAAGTTCTCACAGCTCAAGAAATTTCCCCCTGTGCTCACTCGATGACATGCCAGCCTGGGCACCATGAGCTGGAATAGTGGAGTGAGGGCAGGTGAAGAACAGATTGCTCCAATACAGAGCAGTCAGGGCAGTGACTAGCAAGTCCAGACTGGGAGAGTGGAGATGAGTGAAGTTAGCTATGTGTCCTGAGGGGGTGGAGAAGGGACAGTGACAGGAAGGGCAGGGAGGTGTGCCCTGGAAGAGCTTACTGCTCACTGATCAATTGCTACACCCGCTGGGCATCTGCTTACATCTACTGTACTCAATAACTGTTGCTTTCTGACTGACAGGAGACAGAGAGTTTGGTTGCAGGCAAGGAACTTGGAGACAACTATTTGCTTCCTGCTGCTTTGCAGTGAGGTCTCTAATGGGGACAGTGGATGAAACAGAACTTCCAGATTTTTCCAAAGAGGTTCTATGAGGCAGGGCACATAATAACCAACACCTGTCGTAGTTTATCTTATGTGGTTGTGATCAAATACTTGCAGCTGGATGTATTATAAAGGAAAGACGTTTCCATTGGCTTAAGGTTCTAGAGAGGGGAATGTGGAAGGGCAAGTGCCAGCACCATAGCGTGGCATAAGAGAGGCATAAGGGAACCAGGACCGTTCAGGAGGAGCCTGGGTGTGAGAGAGACAGTGGTAACTGTTCCAGCCATGAAAGCCTTAGGAACTGACCCCGTCTCTCAAGAGAGTCATTAAAACCTGAGAGTGGTGTCTGCATGACCTAATTACCTCTTAGTAGTCCCCACCTTTTAAAGATCCTGCCACCTCTCAGCACTGTTATACTAGGGACCAAACTTCTAACACACAAATATTTGAGTGCAAACTATATACTATATCCAAAGTGGCCAAGGTACCTTCAGAACACCTAACTGTCAAGAGCCTCTAAGATCTAATCCATTCTATAGACTCACTTCTTTTTTTTTTTTTTTCCCCTGAGGCAATCCCAACAGACTGGATTTCTTTTTTTTAATGTAAGAGAGCAAGAGTATGAGAGAGAGAGAGAGAGAGAGAGAGAGAGAGAGAATAGGCATGGCAGGACCCCCTCCACTGCAGTCAAACTCCAGACACGTGTGCCCCCTTGTGTACATATGCCACCTTGCACTTGTGTCACTTTGTGCTCCTGACTAATGTAGGACCTGGAGAGTCGAACATGGGTCCTTAGGCTTCACAGCCAAGCGCCTTAATCACTAAGCCATTTCTTCAGCCCTGTGGACTCACTTCTGATACCACAGCAAGTGGGTGTCAGCATTTAGAGTAAAATGTCACCATATTTTCGGTCACAATTAGACAAGTGAATTGTTTGGTTAGTCTGGCCTTAGTCAAAAGGCCTTTGCTGGAGGACAGAATTCAGGATGGCTTTGATCCTCCTCTGTATCCCTACAACCATATTCTTTCTCTGATTTGAGACTACCCTGCATCTTTGGGGCTCAGCAGCCAGATTCACATGCATAGAGACTGGGCCTATGAGGAATTATGGCCTGGTAACCTTCTTGAAGGCGTGGTTAATGACAGTCTCACATGTCCTGAATCACCTGTGATGAGCTTCTTGGGAAAACCAGCCCTTCTCCCAGGCTTCAGGACAATGACTGTTACATCTTCTTCACCAATGCATTGAAAAGAAAACCAGATGCAGGTCAGCACCTAGTAGTCATGAACATCATTGGAATTGATAAAATCTATGGGGACTTTTAAAGTTGGACGAATGCATTACATTTTAAATCATGTGTGGTTATCAGTTTGTGTGGGCTGGGGTGGAATGTAGTGGTTTTATTCAGGTGTTTCCCATAAACTTAGGTATTCTGAATGCTAGTCTCCCCAGCTGATGACAATTGGAAATTGAAGCTTCCTGGAGGCAGTGTATTGTTGGGGCCAGGCTTATGGGTGTTATAGCCAGTTTCCCCTTACCAGTGTTTGGCACACTCTCCTGTTGCTATTGTCCACCTTATGTTGGCCAGGGGGTGATGTCCACCCTCTGCTCACACCATCGTTTTCCCCTGCCATCATGGAGCTTCCCCTCAAGTCTGTAAACCAGAATAAACCCCCCTTTTTCCCCCAAAGCTGTTCTTGACCAGGTGATTTCTTCCAGCAACGAAAACCTGACTGCAACAGTAATGTTGGTACCAGGAGTGTCACCCAGCACTCCCTGACAGCAAAGACTCAGTCCTGGGCAGTATATTGACAATGTGTTGTTTCCTTTGTCAGCCTCCATGGCTTTTGTCCTTCAGTCTCTGAGCCCACAAATGAATTATAACACCCACCAGATCAAGTGTCAAAGTGCTCCCTGTGAGAGGTGGGGTCAGGTCACACGTATGCTAGCAGCGCCTTGTGACAAAGTCAGGACAGACTCCTCCAGGCATGGGAGAAGGATGCTGCTCAGGGTAGAGCTGTTGCAAGCTCTGCATTCTGTAGGTAACATCAAGGCCATTTGGTGGCATTTGGGCCTTCTTCAGTTGGATTGTTGGTATGCATTGTGGGGACCAAGAGACCTCAGTCAGTCTCTGGTGGGGGGGGGGCACAGCGTCTCAGGTTATTCCCACCCATCTTGAGGCTCTTATGATCTTTCTGCCACCTCTTCTGAAATGCTCCCTGAGCTTAGGTGGGCAAGGAAATGATCTGATTTAGTCTTGCTTTCTCTGTAGCCTCTGGATCTCTGTTTTGATGAGGCTTGAGTGACCACAATGTCTGTTGCCATTTCCCTGGAACTGGTTTTCAGGCTCACCGTGAGAGCTGTGTTCATGTCACCGCTTCCTCTGTAATGACTTCTGGGCGCAGGCACATGAGGTGAAGGTGACCCATCTACAGTAGACAGTCAGCGATCTCTCCTCGATATATTGATGTATGCTTGTTCTCCCCAATATTCTCTTCCATCCGTAAGATAGAACAGGTTCCCCAACCAAAAGTGATACCAGTTCGAACTGAAGGGGAAAGCCTAGTTTTAGAGAGCTTTATTTCTGTCTACTCATCTAGTTAAAGGGCTAGATACCATTCTTCAACTCGTTACCCTCAATAAAGGAGAGTGGAGCCTGAACAGAAGAGTCCCCAAAAGGTGGAGAAAGCACTACCCCAAAACCATGGGCTCTGGTTGGTAATTCTCAGGGCCAGAATTGTGACCCTCCCCACCACAGTGAGCTGTTGGTCAGGGAGACACAAGGTTCCCAGAATAATACAGGCCAATGCCAAAGCACTTGGTTACTTGCAAGAGGTAAAAGATAAGTCCCTATTGCTGAAGACACCACAGCTTGTGTCCTGAGGACATCAAGTGACCATGTTGGAACTGAGAGGGAATCCAGTTTCCTCCCAGCTAATCCTCATAGTGCTAGACAAAGCTATGAGAATGGCTAGAAAACAATGGTTGCCAATACACTGAATAAGTAGGAGATTCTACCAGATGCAGAATCAACCAGCTGAGCAAGAAGTATACACGGGTGCCACAGTGGCACACAGCCAACGCAGGTAACCAACCACTCATGGATTGAACCTGAGACCTGCTCAGTAGGGGAGAACCCATTGGCTCTGAGACCCAAGTTAGATTCCCTAAGACAGGAACCCAACAGGCTCCAGAGAGAACTTCCACCATAACTTTTAAAGTGTAACTGTTCCTAATTATGAAGAGTTTGTGCTCATTTGAAAAAGATAAAAGCAGTGGAATAATAATCACAATAAGAATTCTCCATAATCAAATAATGCAGCGTTGTTGTGCAATACAGAGTTTCCTTCCTTCATCCCACCATGTGAGCCATGTGTCCCTTCTCACCTTATATCCTCTGTATCTCCTGCATCACAAAGCCTCACTACCCTCTCTCTGGGTATGTGATATGCCTCACACAGGTGTATCCAAATATGCTTGACTGTTTCCTTGTAGCTTAGTTAGAGCTGCCCACTTACTAGGATGGCTCCAGTTTTTGTTCATTGCAATTGTGAATGTTGTGCAAATGTCTTTGAATTTTCACTTACTTTCTCAGGAGTGCATGCACTGGGCCAGCATCTGTAGGCATTTTGAAGCCTAACACACATTACCAAACACCTCCCTGATAGGTCTTGATTACTTAACCCTGCCCCCAGGGGAGGAAGCTACCTTTGCCAGTATTACACCATAGACACCCATGTCTCAATGTATTTCGCACACTCGGGATTTGGACCATATTTTCTAAAGGCATGATAATTTTATTCCAACTTGAGAATATTGTCCAGTGAAACATTAAGACCTGCCTAGAGTCTAAGGTCCTTTTAGGTAAAGTACATAAATAAGCCTTAAAACTGTATACAACTGCTATATTGAGGAGATCCACATGGCTAGAGCATAAACATATACATAACTCATCTTTTCAAAAAAAACCCAATATTCTTCCATTTGCATGAAAAACTATACTCTTCAGTTATAAATGCTATCCGAAGCCATAAAAGTAAACATTCTTAGAGAACACCTGCTCCATCTTATGCCAATAATACATTTATCCCAAGATAAGAAAATTTCCTGGGAAATGCTCATGCTCATTGGACACGAGAGAAGAAGAAGCATTTCTATAAATCCACGAGAAAGTACTCTGATTGGGAGAGGTAATAATTTCTCCCTCGGGAGAATTATCTTTCAGCAGGGCAGCTCTGAGTTGCCTGGTTTTGACACCTCTTCAGCATCTGTCCTGTCAGGCATGTTCTGTTCTAGAGCCACATAAGCTGAGGATGTTTGGGGATAAAGCCTAAGGAGAGAGCAGGAGGTGGGGTCCTGGTTCCTGGACATCCAACAGTTCATGTCATCTTGGGATGCTGCTAATCTAGCCCAATGGAGGGCTTGAAACCAGAGTGAAAGAAAGGATGGTCGTTGTCAGCTGGGAAGGGCGGGGACTGACACTAGCAACAGCAGACATTTGTTGGCAAACCACGGCCCCGTAGCAGCATAATGGAACTGTGTAAAAATGACTGGTATCCCTGCCTAACACACGGAAGACCAGAGGCTGTTGGGATTGGCATGAGGTGTATCAAGTTGTGAGCCAGGCTGGCCACAGAGCAGAACTTGCCCAAGAGGAGTACAGAGATCTGAGAGGTCCGGAGAGGCAGCATAGAGAGTGAAGCCCAAAGCCAGCCAGTCAGAGTGGCAGCATCTTGATTCAGAAGGGCTGGAATGGGGACTGGAGAGAAGGCTCAGTGGTTAAGACGCTTGCCTGCAAAGCCTAAAGACCAGGGTTCAATTTCCCAGTACCCACATAAAGCCAGGTGCACAAAGTAGGGCTTGCATATGGAGCTCCTTTGCAGTGGCTGGATGCCCTGGTGCACTCATTCTCCTCTTCTCTTCTCTTCTCTTCTCTTCTCTTCTCTTCTCTTCTCTTCTCTTCTCTTCTCTTCTCTTCTCTCCCTCTCTCTCTCTCCTTGCAAAATAAATAAATTAATTTTAAAAAAAGAAGAAGAAGAAGGTCTGGAATGAACAAGGGAACCCAGAACAAGAGGGCCAGGGAATTCCCTCCCCAGGCACAGACACCTTTCATAAAACAAGTGCTTGTGACTCAGCCTCCTATTTATTCACCAGCTGGTCTGTCGGGGCGGGGGGGGGGGGCGGTGCTGGAGGAGGTGTGTCACTGTGGGCGGGCCTTGAGGAGTTTCATCACTAATATATGAAGATGTGTGCTAGATGTCATGCTCTCCCCACCATCATGAAAGTTTCCCTCAAAGCTTTAAGCCTGATGTCCAGAGCCTACCACTAAATGAGATTTCTAACACCTGCCAAAGCTCAGGGACCACTGTGGAAGATGGGAGTGGAAAGAATGTAAGCCACTGGGCAGGAAGGCATACTACGGGGCACTGTCTTCCTTACACAAACTGGCTGGTGCATTCATGACTCCACAGTGTTTACCGATACCCCTACATGACCAGCCCAGTTCCAAACCCATAGACACTTTGACATAGAGTATGTAGGAGGACCAAAGGAATGAGACAATAAAACAGAGGAAGAACTACCTTGAAAGAGGAGAAACCGCAGTGGATGGGGGGTGGAGGCAGGAGATGGGGGACAAAAGAAGGTAATGTGATGAGAACATGACCAAATTTCAACACGTTCATAGACTAAAGTTCCAAATAAATTTTTTTTTGAAAAACTGTAAGTTTGAAATAAACTTATTTCTCCCATAAGCTGCTCCTTGTCAGGTGTTTTATCTGAGCAATGAGAAAGTGGCTGTTACACCTTGTAATTCATTTCTGAAATATTCAATGAGAAACTACTATACTCCAAGAATTGTGCCTGGAGATTCAAGATCTAACAAAACAGACACAGTCCCTGCTCTTTCTTCTGGAAGTTGATTAGGTGTGGAGTTTCACAATTGCAGATAAGTAGACAATCACAGAAATAAATGAATAGTTAGAAACCAGAATAGTAGACAGATGATGCAATTAACTGAAAATCAATATGTGAAGCAAAAGCAGAACAAGGTGGGAAGAAAACACATGGGGAACATCCCAAAGGAGCTCCTTATCTCACTCCTTCGAGCTGTAGTTTTATAGTGGCCAAAGACAGAGACAGATGGGCCCAGGCCCACAGCCTGCTCTCCTCCAGGGGGGTGCAGCTACGGGGTGAACTAGACCAACAGAACCCTTCTATGGAACCAGGGACCGCCATGGTTGCTGTATACCAAACAGTCGTTATCATGGTCTTCAGCATTACTTCACAAACTTCCCTGACTGCCTCTGAAATAAATTGGTGAGAATTCTCGACCAGCTTGACTAAAATCCATCTTCGTCATGATCCTGATCTCCTAGTCCTATCCAGATCCTACTGACCACACCATTGCCAACCCAATTCCAGAGCTTCTAGAAGTGCCCGTTTCCTGAGGTCAGGATCTTGGTCTTGATTATGACCTTGGCATAGGCTCTGAGCTTCCTAAAAGAAACCTCTTTATTCATGAGGAATTGGAAGAGTTGGAGTTGGGCAATCATGACTAGCATAGATCAGAGGGACAAAGAGAGGGTAGGTGAGAGGCTGTCATGGTAAGTGATCCGGGTGAGAAGTGATGATGGCTATAAGACTGCCGTAGGACCGTGGTCTTATGAGCCATCTAAAGCTTAGAGGTGGAAGATCCTGCTGACCCTTGGCATAAACATTATACCCACTGCAGTCTCTGAAGTACTGCCCCCTGGAGATGAAGGCTCTGGAAGTGGGTTTTAAGAAATACTTTTGATAGGGTATTATTTAAAACAGAGCTTCTAAATTTCCCAATGGTGGAGGGCCAAGATTTTCCCCAGTCAATTATAGATTAATATGTTGTGAAGCTATAAGAGAAAGAAATTTCTTTAAAATTGAAATAAATAGCAAAGAGTTAAACCCAATCGTTTGTTGTTATTAGATTCAATAGACATGAAAGTACTCTGTGAAGCTGCTACTCAAGTGTCCACGTGGTCACTCTAGACTTGGCAGAGTCTACACCTGTGTGGAGATACATATATCAGATCTGCAGCAAGCAGGCAAGAGACCTGGGCCACAGCTCAGAGAGAGTGAGCGAGCAGCCTGTCTTGGACTATGTACTTGTCCTCACGCCCCACAAACAGGGTAGTCATGGGACATTTCCAAAGTCCGCCCAGAAAGCCATCTTGGCATTTCCTGACTGGTGGCACTAGCTCTCCTGCTTGGCAGTAATGGACCAGGGAAGAAAGCCTGAGGTACGCCTGGCTTCTGTGAGAGCTATGGGGCAGGAAGCTGTCTGCTTGCAGGCTGCCGGAATGAGCCTGGAAGAGGAACCAGGAATCATAGTGTTGATTAGGGACAAAGCAATATCTCCTCTGTTACCAACAGGGCAGTGCCACCTAGAAAACAAAATGGGTAAGACAAACTTGAGGGCACATTGTGAGTCATTTATTTTATATTTATTGAGAATATTTATACAAACTAAAAGAGCAAAAGATACATAGGTTTTTTTTTTAAACTGAGGTCATTTTTAAGAGTAATTTCAATATATACATTCACCCATAGCCATTCAAACTCAAGCACACACACACACACACACACACACACACACACACACCAGCCATATCTTGAATCCTTTTCATTTTAATAGTGAACAACGTACCATTCAAGAGTTACCTGGGAGCAGATGGATGCGTTCTAGGCAAAGTATGCTATCCTGTAAGGGACAATAAGGGACTCGCTTATTTTACAGATAATTACTGAGCACTTATTATGTGTGTCACATGCAAATCATATTCCAGAGTGGGGCTGGAACATAATACAATATGTAAATAATTCTTTCTTGTGAGAGTAGGGGCTGGGGTAGGGGTAAGGCAGGTTCTCCTTCGAGATAAAACTGAGAAGTCCTCCTTTGTAGAGCCACCTGGGAGGTGAAGGCTGAAGGCAGGGCAAGGCTGAGCACAGGCTGAGGGAAAAGCAGGAGCATTACCCCAGGTAAACAAGGATGTGGCCACAGAGATCCTGATGCCTCCCTCCTCTGCTTTTGTAGTTAATTATCGCTTTTAGTAGGAATTAAAAGGCAATAAAATGCTGTTATAAAAATAAAATATAGTAAGTGGAAAAGGGTCAGTCATAAAGGAAGAGAGGGAGGTCCTTACATTTGTAATTGAGTTCAGGGAGTTTGTGCTGTGTTTCTTTCTAAGTGATGCCTGTGTGTAATTGTTTTTAATTGGAAAAGAGAGAGGCAAGTAATTTAATGCTCACAACGTATGCGTGTCAGCCCCAGGGCTAAATGGCTGACATTTATTACCTCATAGAAACCCTATAACTAAGTCTGAACTAGGTGTGTGCATGAATACACAAACTCTTACAGAGAGGAAAACCACTTGTCTTGGGGATGGGATAGGAAATAGCAGAGCAGTGGTCACGTGTAGAACTGACTCTAGTGCCCTGGTTCTTGGCAGTTTACGTGCTGTGGCTTCCCTTTGGGGCAGCTAACTGGTACCCCCACTCTGCAAAGAAGAAGCTCAGTAAGGTTAAGGAACATGCCCAGTGTAACTCAGCTGGCAGAGAGGACCAGCTGCATCATTTGTGGGTCCTGGTGTACAATAGGAATCAGGGGCTCCTGGTCTTGACATCATTAGGAATTTTAAGACAGTGACAACAGAGCAACCAGCCAAGCCCAGGGTCTTCTGAGCGGGAGCATGCTCAGACCACATGTCCTTCCACCACTCAGGCTCCTCAGTGATCCCTGCCCCCTTCCAGCTGAGCATAACTTAGGACAGTGGCTGAGGAAGTGTGAAAAGAAAATGAGTTCATAAAAGCACAAAATGTGTTTTGAAGTTGGGCTTAGGAGTTGAATCAGCCCGGTGTAGTACCAGCTCAGCTGCTGACTCGCTGTGGAACTCCTGGCCAGTCCATTTTCCTCTCCCATAGGAGAGGGATCACATTCCTTGTTTACAGAGCTGTTAGGACTTGGCCTGTAAGCAGCTTCTCCCTCAAGGATGGAAGAGCTCACCTTCAGATTCCCCACAGATTCATGGGAAGAAGCCAACATTTGAAGTTTAATTACAACAGACCATGTTTTTGTGCATTCACTGGGTGCCAGACATCCTGCTGTGTGTCTTAGGCGCCATCTCAGTTAAGCACCAGAAGAACGTGAGTTGCAGTTATTCCTCACTTTGCAGGTCAGGAAACTGAAGCAAAGAAAGGTCAAGTAGCCTCCCAGTGGTCAGCAACGGTAAGCAGAGGAGGCATGGGCTGCACCAAGGATCCAGCTGCTCACTGCTCACTGCTCACTCTGAACCTGTCACCTTAGCCCTGCCCAGAGTTGGGCTCAGATGCTGAGGAAACCAGCCTAAGGGAAGGACTGAGATGAGGAGCTCCGAAGTCAGCTTTTGCCACTCCCTCAGAAAGGCGTTAGAAGAGTCTATCTTGTCCATGTGAAGAACCTTCTTCCTGGCCAGCACTCATGGTCTTGGCCATCCAGCACAGAGCTGCCTTCTGGCCTTGACTCACTCAATCCAGGTACCCAAGACCCTCACACAGAGATTTACCAAAGACCCAACATCCAAGTGCAAATCTGAGTCTGTCTACATAGAGAGTTAGCATTGAGAATGTGCTGGCTTGAGGTTACTGTATTGCCTCTGTCAGAGGTGACACCCTTGACTGATTGATCATGGGGCAGCTCTGCTATTCTGAAAGTGAACTCCTGACCTAACCCAGCACTCAAGTGATCATTCCAAAACCCAGTCTGATATTTCATGCTCTCACTAAGCACGTATTTATAACTCTTCCCTGACCCTGAGGTAAAATTGAAATCTCCTACCCAGCATTCACCCTCTGACTTCCACTTAAACCTCTACAGCCCATCTCCTTCCTTTCCCACTGCCCTACTTCAGATGCTCTGTATGGCTACTGCTGAGCCAAGGTACCATGTTAAATTCTTCTAGCAGGAAGGAAACACCCTTAGTGCCTAAAGCCAAGCTACCGTCCCTTAGAGAAAGCACTGAACGACGTCAAGTGGTTGGTGCTTGCAGGGCCTTGTGACAGTCTCAGATGCCTGAATAATTCCTGTGCAGGAAATTCCTCTTCATTTCCCACCCCCAGCATCCTAGTATGTAGCACTCTGTATATGGGGATCCAGCAGTTTCCCAGGGAACCTCGTCTTTCTTCAGCCGCTGAAAGCTCGGCTCAGGACAAGCTAAAGGTCCTTGGGCGTGCACAGCCAGGGAAAGGAGCTCCAAGGCCAACATATCTCCCGTTCATGCTCTGCAATACTTCTGAGTTGGATCAATAGACTTGGATGTCTTCAATTACAAAAGCTTGCGCTTTCTGGAACGCTCATATTAGTTTTTAATTTCGTCTCCAGCTATCTAATATGAGAGTTCCAAGTGTTTAATATTCTCCTGATAAGAAAGAATACATTCCCCAAATTTAGCAGGAGTGATAATAAAATCATCATGTTTCTAAGTCCTTAATCCGCGAAAAAGGTGTTTAAATCCCGATGGCATTCCAATGTTAGCTTTCTTAGGAATACTGGCAGGGTAATTTCAGCCTGATTATTAAAATAGTAGGCAGTCCAGTCTGCTTCCTTTCTGATCACTTAAGAAAAAAAAAATTGAATCACAATTCATAAACTAGTTCCTAGGCCTTTTATAGACTGAAAGCTTTTCTTTCCAAGCAGAACAGCTCAGAGGCATTTGAGGAAGCTTATGAGTCCATGAGTGCAGTGTTCTTACTGAAGCTGCAGGGGAAGGACCCTGGGTTGGGCCCTTAGCCTGCATTATCTCCTGCAAGGCTCATAACCAGCCCAGGAGCAGATGGAATTATCTCAGAGGAGGCAATAGAGGCTAAGACATGACAATGACTTTGCCAAGGTCACATGACTGCTCTGGAGGAACTGGAGATTCAAGTCCAAATCTCTCCAGTCTACAGTGTCCGAGCAAACTCCCACCCCCGCCAGCTGCCTCAAGGTCAGACAGCACTGAGACCCACAGCACTTCTTATGCCTTTGCCAACAGCAGGATTATCCCTTTAAGCAAAATCAGTATAAATAGAATGCTCAAAAGTAAATCTGTAAAAATGACAGTGTTGGTTCTGGCAAATCCTCAGTCTCTGTGGAGACCTTGTGCGAAAGGACTGTGTGACCCTGGACAACTCACACCAACCCTCAACCAGGGTTTCAACATGTGTGCAATTGAGATAATATCCCCTCACGAAGCCCAGGAACGTTACATGAAAGGGTAGACGTGAAGGTGCTCGGTGTCTTGAAAGTGACTAATAATTTCCTGAACTACTTTTTTATTTTATTTATTTATTTACTTATTATTTTTTCCTTTATTAGTTATTTTTGTATTCAGCAAATACAGTCAGTTTGGTACCATTATTAGGCTCATCCATGACCTACCCCCTCCCCTTGGCCCCTCCTTGTTGAGGTATACGGGTCATGCATTGTGGAGTTAGCCCACAGTTATGGGTAAGCTAAATGTCTCTGCATATCATGACCCAACATGTGGCTCTGACATTCTTTCCGCCCCCTCTTCCGCAAAATTTCCCTGAGCCATGTTGGGTTCATTTTTGGTCTGCTTCATTGATGAGGTGTTGGGGGCCTCTGAGGCTCTGGCTCTCTGATTTGGTAGGAGTTGATTTTTCTCTGTGCTGATCTCCTTCCCCCTTGTGCTGGTATCCGGTTCATCAGGAAAACAGCCCCCTTGCTTGTTTCTCCAATTTTTCTTAGTTTCAGCTGGGGCCCTTTGAAGGTATGATGGGGCATCTCTCTCCTTAGGATCTACATCTATCTGAAAAAGAGAAGCAGATTCTCCAACGGAGACTAAGTTAGCACCAGGACAAAAAAGATAACCCTTACTTTTTTTATAGAGAATTTAGTAGGTGTAGGCCCTCTTGTAGCCCATGATTGATGGTAGCTTGATATTGGAGAGTGGGCTTATGTTTGGATATGGTTCTGACTTGTTTCCCAGCTCCAGCTATGGGTCCCGTACCACTGAGGAGATCAGTTAGCCAAATTAAGAGCAGTTGGTTCCCCACCATGGCTATGTACCACTATTGCATTTGTGTGGGCATCACGACAGGTTATTTGCTGCTAAGTAGGTTAGACCATGAGTTGCTTGGACAGATATTGGTCATTTTCCCCCAGTCGCCCATGTAGCACCTTCTGGCACTAGATGCGCTGACTGTCTGGGGACTGACTGTCTGCCAACTTCCAGCCATGCCATTCTATTTTGCATGTCAACCACATAAGGTGTCTTCAGCAGTAAGGTCTTACCACTAACCTTTGGTGGGTCATCAAGTACTCTGACAGAAATCTGTCTGTCTTTTAGGAAACCTTGTAGGTCTCTCTGATCAAAAGCTCATTGTGGATGATAGCCCCATGCTGGTTCTGGGAGTTACAGGTCAGTGCCCACTAAAAAAATGAGGAAAAAGATAACTAATATACAAGAGTTAGAGAGAAGAGAGAGAGAGAGAGGGAGAGGGAGAAGGAGGGAGGGAAGATATAGAAGATTAAGGTTAGTCATGATCCTACCCTCTCCAGTGTCTTTTGGTTCAGGTGTTCCCTTTAAGGGCCTGGTGAAGGATCAGCCATTTGGTCTGTCTTTTAGTAAGTAGAATTTTATGGTACCATTGTATTTCTGAACTGTTTTTAACAAGTGATAATTTAACAGCAATATGTCTATGGATCATGCCCATGGTGTTTGGTGCTGAAATGACCCTGTTTTCAGTCCCCTCTCTCAAAAGTCTGGGTAGTTGATACAAATTAACAGAAACAATTGAGACTCTGGGAGTGTTGTTCAAGGTTCCACAGCCCGCGGTAAGGCTGGGATGAACTCCCATGTGTGCTCAGTGTAAAGGCCTTTCCTTCAGGCACCATGTCCTCTCACCCTCCAGAAAGCGAGGAACAGCTATTTCATGTGGCAAAGGCTGAACGTGATGACGTGCCTTTTGCTCTCTCGTGGCCTACCCAGACTCCTCTGGGGAAAAGTAGATGTTTGTGTAAGCCTCCTACTCTCTCAAGGACACTGCTCCGAAAGCTTCATCGATTTCTTTAACAATATAGTGGCAGTTTTGCCTGCTCCTCCTAACCCTCCTAAACAAGCCTTGTGAGGTCGCCAAAGCAAGTGGCGGTTTGCTGCTCCTAAAGCCCTTTCATACCGGGAAATGGGAACTTGGGGCTTTCTTGCCACCTATACTTTATTCCAATGCACTGGTAATTTGGGGCTGTCTCTAGATTCTTGTTTTATGAATTCAAAGAATGAATGAGCAGACAGAACATAAGGTTCAGAAACATTTTATTATAGCTTAGAGCTTTAGGAGGGAGAGCTTTAACAGGAGCAGAGCTTAAGGGAAGGAAAGAAGACATGGCTCTTGTCCAAGGAGGCAAGATGGGGTTCACGATGCTCAGAACTTAAGACAAGGAAGGGCAAGAGGGGGTTTGACAAGCCCACCTCAGGACTCAGGCTGAGATTTTCTTTTTATTGAGCCCTGTGCATGGGCAGCTGGTCTAGCCAATTAGTCCTGACATCAGGTGTCTGAGATCAGGGTTTCTGGAAAAGGGAAATTGTTCCAGAAGCCTTAATTCTGTAGGACGGGCTTTCTCCCTATGGGGGCAGAGATAAGGAGAGGCCAGACCCTTCTGGCATTTCTAACCTGTGGCAAAGTATAAGTCCTAGATTTTTCCCCTACAGGCCCAAGGACAATTCCTGTGTTTAGCTAAGAGAAAGCTACCCGCTTTGGGGTCCTGTCACCCAAGAAACTGCTTCAGTTTCTCTCCATGGCCAAAGAGGACCCAGCTTGGGTGTGACCTGAGTAGAGTAGCTCTTAGGGGACTGTGCTGGCATAGGCTTTCCATCATGACTTGCTTATGGCTTTATTGCACTATACCCAATAGATTTAAGCACAATTTCCCAATAAAAATAACCACAAAAAATATCTAAGGCAGAAAGAGATGGCAGCAGACCATGCAGCATATGTGGAGTCAATACTGAAAGTGTCTTGGGTGTTTTCCAGGGAAGAAGTCTCCACAGACTGTGACCAGAGCTGTAGCAGTAGCGGAGGGGGTGGGGGCGGAGGAGCTTTACTAAAGTGCACATTAAGACTCCCTGAACAAAACCATTTGCATCTCTAAAGAGAAGGAGGGTGTCAGCAGGAAGAGAGGTAGGCCTTCCCCTAGGTAAGGTTTCTTGTTACTGAACCACACTCACCCATCTGCAGCTTTGGAATAACTGCCTTGATAAGAACAGAGAAGCAAATGTCCTTTACTGCTGTGGGGATGCATGGTTCTGGAGGACTGAAGACAAAACAGGGGCTGCAGACAGGTTTGGATGTGATAAGGGGTTCAAAACCAAGGCCTCGGACAAGGCGAGGTGTCTGGCCCTCGCAGTGTCTGCCTGGCAAATATTTCCTGCACTAGGGACTAGCCACGAAGGACTCACAACCAAATGTTACAATCCCTGCTCTTCAGGAGTTCACAGTTACTGAGGGAGATAGGCTACAGAAGGGTACTTTCACTATGATAGCTTAAAGGACTCATAGCACTTTGTAGCAAGTGTCCACTCTGGGCCAGGCAGCTGCAACATGGTAAGGAACCAGTCACCGTAATGCCTGGCGTACAGATGTTGGAGTCTAATGTGGAGAGCTCTGTGGAGGTCACCATGGAGACACAGTGTCTAACTACAGTGGAGAAATCTTGAAAGGATGTATAGAGGAGGTGACATGGGGAAGGGGATGGAAAGAGAGCTCCTTGTAGAAGAAACAGCATGATCAAATGCACAGTGGCGTGAACTATTTTGTCCCTGGGACACTACATGGCTGGCTGGATATGGAGTGCCTCTTATGGCACTGTGACTTTCAGATGATGCCCCTGACCAAAAGCCCTCCTTCCCTTTGCTCCAGTGGTCTGTCCTTAGGATTGAACAGGGGGCTTTGGACCTGGGGCTGCAGTGGGCTTCATGAACTGGTCCTACAGAAACTAGTTCAGACCCAGCTCCTGGAAACGATAATCCTTTTCTGTTTGGATGTTTGGTAGTTCCTCACAGCCACACTGTAGAAACTCTGCTTATGACATACTCTGGAAAAGCCCTGACCAAGGTAGCTGGTCACCATGAAGTCTCCAAGCTAAACCCAAATCTATGACACGGCAAGGTTCTCAGACAGGCAAGCATTGCCCCTTTCTTCACCAATGAACCAATCAAGATCCTACAATACCAGGTACACAATGCCACCTCATCCAGCTCTGTAAAGCCAGTGCTATGATCTCTGTTACACTAATGAGGTGCCTAGGGCTTGAAGGCCTTCATAATTTGCCCCCAAACCTCCTGACTTTACAATCAAGCCAAGATCCTTTTGGTCTCTGCTTCAAATCTGCTTCTCTGGGGCACTTCAGAGCACATCAGTCCTTGGCGTTCATGCCTCAGCTCAGATGTGAACTCCCTATCTAAAGGCTCCACATCTTGGCCAAGTCCTTCCAGCTAGGACAGCACAAGCTTATGCAGACCTGCATCTCCTGGCTCCTGACTGCTCACTGCTGCATTCTTGGTGCCCTAAGCAGAGTGAGGCACACAGGAACCCCAAACCAATGGCTGCTCAGCGTGGGAAGCTCCCTGCTGGCCCCTAAGCCCAGCCTTTCCCATAGTGCTACAATCACTTTGATAGTGGCCAGGGGCTCACTACAGACTTGTAGGCTTACAGACTGACACAGCCCTGCAAATACAGGAGTTTCTGAGGTTTTCACAGGTGAGAGCCAGCTGTTTCACAGATCTTCATTTCTTCTTGGCAAAGGGGTACCATCTAGCAATGGTCTACCTGACAAACACTGGGGATTTTCCACTTCATTGCACGTGTAGCTCTCATTCCTTGGTGCCTCCACTCACACGTCTATGTGCAAGTGTGCCTGAGGTTGGTTGTGCAGCCTCCCAGACTTGTGTCCTTGCCGCGTGTGGGGTGCTGGCTATTGTCAGTAAGCACACGTCATCAGTCTCCGGGAGCATCGCCGGATGGCTCTGACTTTTAATGGCTGCTTTTTCTGCACTGATCAGTTCCCTGTGTGCTTGCTCACTCTAGGTGTTTATTTTCCCTGATTGCTCTGTTCTTCCGCAGTGCCATCTTGCAGGTGGGTTTGCTTCTCGCCAGTGTTTTATCGCCTCACAATTATTCTTCCACTAGAAAGCTATGACAAGACCATCAGCCCTATTCAGCGAGTCCGTTTTTCATGTTTGAGAATCCTTGCACCCTCCCTTGCCATTTCACAGAATCCTTGAAGGACCATGCTCCCTTTTGCTTTAAAATTATATATATATATATATATATATATATATATATATATATATGACAAAAAGGCGAAAATGAAGTAAGATGAAACATTCTAAAATGCCACTGGTAACACATAGGAAAGGAAAAAGGAGAAAACATTGACAGTTCTCTACAAATCCTACAATGAACATGGCGCTTGACTTTGAACAGACGTGACGTTTGCCGGTGCAGGTGAAGCCATCCGCACCTGCAGTTAAACTTCCCATCCTTTCAGAAACTCCCCCGCACTTCACAATGACACCTCAGCTGCAACTCTTCTTACATCCACTTCCGCAGCCAACATCAGAGCTCAAGGTCAAGTGCTGTATACTTATTGTACAACTTATATAAGATGGTGGTAATGTTTCACTTCCTACCTTCTTCTGTATTAGCAACGATGTTTTTTGAATGCTGTGGCTCATTCTGTTTCTTCCATAACATATCGTGACCTGAGATCCTGAAAGATGTTTGAGGTGTTCACGTGTGGGTCTATTGTATATTCTGATGTGCTTCAACTCAGCGCAGTTTTCTGTATTCACCTGGCATTTCTCAGTGGGGAAGGAGGGAATGTAAAATTCCCATCATCCTCAAACTATTCCCTAATATATTTGTTGAAGGAAATGATTTATTGGAACAAACCCGTATTTTCAAAACAAGTGTTCTAGAGGATTGACTATAGCTGATTTAATCTTTTCCTTGTTTATTCAGACTGGACCAAAAGAATCGAGTACCAGCCTGGCTCGGGGAGCATGCCCTTGTTCCCCAGCATCCACCTGGAGACTTGCGATGGAGCTGTGTCCTCACTCCAGGTCACTGTGGAGCTGCAGACAAATTATATTGGCAAGGGCTGTGACCGGGAGACCTATTCTGAGAAATCCCTTCAAAAATTATGTGGTAGGTCTTTCCCTTTCAGCATTTGTTAAATTAATGGCTTTTCTTTTCTTTTCTTTCTTTCTTTTTTTTTTTTTGGCTTCAAATGTTATCTGCAGATGAAGCTTACCTTGTTATACTAAAAGGACCAGCCCTCCCCACCTGCACCAGGCTTCCTGGATAGACATTTGCGTAGGACAGGAGGGTTGGAAGACTCAGCTTTTGGCCTCTAATGTAGCTGATTCAGACTGTTAGTCATGTGGCCCTTGGGCAAGTAGCATGACAGAATCTTCATTCTTCACTGGTAAGACAAAGACTATATGGCACAATGTGTTTAAAAGCATATGGCACAGAGCCAAGTAACATAGGAGATCTCTTTTGTCATGCTTGGTTCTAGATACCCAGCTGCCTAGGGGCAATAGAAGACTGGTGGCAGGTACTTGGGAAGGGTTTTGACTCATCCCTACCAAGCAGCTACATAGTTTTCAAGGTCCAGTGCAAATGAAATGTAGGACCCTTATTCAAAAATGATTAAGCATTTTTAACATGGGAACAGCAAAGCATTAAACCAAGTGTCTACAACTAAACAACTCCTCAGGTTACATTCCTGGCCACGCTGGGCCAAGCTATCCATAGCAGAAGAGCTTGGGATGTTGTGGAGGTGGGTAAATAAAACTACTATGGAGATAAAAGAAAGGTTTGTCATCAATGGGTTGAGAGGTAGGGTCACAGACAGGAGACAGACCAGGAACTAGGAAACCAAGCTGATAGGGTTTGCTATGGAGAGTGGGTATGGAGGAAATTTGGCTTGATTGAGCACCTACTGTGTGTGCATCCTGTGAAGCTCCTAACATGCATTGCTTGACTTAGTTCCCTTGTCTTCACTGTGGGGAGGCTTTTATTCACTCAGTTTTAGAGATGGAATCTTCAGGGCTTAGACTGTGAAAATGACTTGTTCAACTTCTTGCATACAAGTGTCAGAGCCTGAATTTTAAGGTAGGTCTCTACAAAAGACAGGGTCTTTATCTCAGTATGCTGCATGGCCTGCCCAGGTCCCAGAGCTAAAATACCACTTTCTAGTGAGCTTGATGAAGAAGAGAATGAGCATGCTGTGAGGTGGGGATGGCCTCACATGCTCAATTGTGTTGATGAGCCCCGGCAGACAGCACGCTGCTCCCTCATCCCTCCAATGCTCAGGTGCCACGTGACTCTCCTGCTCCACCATGGGAGCTAGGAAAGGGCTTCTTTCCTCCTACAGTGGGACTGGCAGTAACTACACATATTCAGTAGGAAAAGGAGGTCCCTGAGTGCAGTTTATCCTGCCTTCCCTATCTCCTTCAACACTGGGACACACATACACACACATTTGCTCTTCCCGAAGAACCAAGTGAAACATTTAAACTGAAACAAGCCCTGCTTTTGTGTCTCCATGTTCTGTTAATCGTGCCACCAGGCTAGCAGGGAGGGACTATGGTAATAAAGACCCTCTTCAATAATACATTAGATTGAGGGGAAACAGTATTGCCAACAATTCCAGCAAGAATGGATATATGGGATCTACAAGATTCGGAAGATGTCTCAAGTCCTCCCCTCTCCTCTGGTTTGTAGAAACCCCCTAAAATGACCTCTTACTTGAATGAACATCCCATTTTGATAGCTTGTTTGGAGGTTTTAGCTGGGGAGCACAGCTACTCATATACCCTTGACCAAAGACCAGTCCTCCTCTATTTGGGGAAGGTCATCCTCTTGAGCTCAGTGCATAGCTTCAGGAGGGAGGCACAAGGAGCAGTGAGGGAGGAAGGGTCCATCTGCTTAGCCATCCAGATCACCTGAATCAACCCTGACGATCATTGGGGTGACAGATGTTGCAGCCAGATCACCCTCACATCTGGATATTACATTTTCTCCTTGTGTACCTGGAGTATAAGTTAACTTGACCCCACACCACTGTGTGTTAGGGTCACTTCCTGAATGCCTCTGAGTAGAAGGATATGATGGATCAGCTTGTCAAAGCTTGGGTGGGCTCAAGGGCACATGCTTGTGACTGGATTTTGAATGCTGCTGGGAGAAGATGAGACATGTAGAAAGTGAGAAGGACACTCTGAGGGGAGAAAATTCAGAGCAAAATTACTTGCACTGTGTTAGCAGCTCACTCCACCTGGGCTGCCAGCCAATAGACAGGTTAACTCAGCTAGGAAGAGAGCCTCCCCAAGTATGGCTTCCTTTGGTACTGGTTGCTGCTCTTAGAATGAGAGAAGCCTGGTTTCTCTCCAGCTGCCTTCCGGTTAGATTGCCTACCACTGATATAGGAGCCCTTACTCAGTAACCATGGTGGCCTGGCATGTCCTGCTTCATGTCAGAAGGCTGGCTTCTGATTGCCCTGGTGGAGAGGGCAGAGATGCAGGACAAAAACCAAGCACAGGCCTTCTCCACATTCCAAGGGAAACAGGGGTCAGGTCACACTTGACACAG
The DNA here is from genome assembly GCA_036346955.1 of Dipus sagitta. Taxonomy (NCBI): domain Eukaryota; kingdom Metazoa; phylum Chordata; class Mammalia; order Rodentia; family Dipodidae; genus Dipus; species Dipus sagitta. The sequence goes on from CM070786.1 coordinate 32,460,677, forward strand.
AGGCTGGTCCTGTGGGCACTGTGGGTCCTACTGTGTTTTCAGTAGATGATAGAAAGGCTTCTTGCCAGGCCTCCCAACTAGAGAGCTGCCACGACACTTTAAGCCTCAGCGTTCATGCATTTTTCATCCTACAAACCTTTATTGACTTTGGAGGGGAACAGGGAAGCCAATTAGGATGTTATTACATAGTCTAAGCAAGGAATAATGAGTTCTGAACCAAGGGAGTGGCAGTAGGGATGAAGTTAAGACAGAGTTAAGAGGCAAAATCAGCAAGATTCAATGGTTGATAAGCTTTTGGGAGGCAGGGATAAGGCACCTAAGGCATATGGTATGAATGTTTAACTGGAAGAGAGTGCCACTAACTAAAGCCAGGAATCCAGGAGCTAGGGCAGATTTAGGGGACATGATTAAAGTCACCTGTGTAATACCACATTTCTAACCTGCCTCTCAATCCTTCCAAGAATCTGCCCCCACCTTTCAGAACCACCACAACAGCCAGTTTCATCATGAGGTCCTGCCTCACACTTTGGTCCCTCTGCCTGTTTTTTTTTTTTTTTTTTCCTTTTCAACCCTAAGTCTTCTTGTGTTTACTGGTGCTAAGTTGCTCTCTCCTTTCCCTCCCAAGCACTACCCTCCCATCGCTAGTCACCTGTCCCCATGCATGAAGCCTTCTCTGTGTTGGACAGTGACCCAGCCAGACCTGCACCCAATAGAAGTCTGGACCTTGCCTGCCTACTTCCACCTCCTACAGCGTCAGCTCCACAAGGGCTAGGGAGAGAAACCTGCTTATGGGGAAGGAAATAAGGAGCTGACGTCAGGCCAGCTGTCAGGAAGTATCTGCACAGATGAGCAGCACTTGAGATGGGCCTACAGAAGCACTAGACGCCAGGCATATTGCTTTCCGAGATTTACACATGGAGACATTTTCCATTCTGCCTTGCACACAAGTAATGGAGTCTCCCGAACTATGTCCCCTTCAGCTTGTTGGCCAGACACATCGGGGCCCCATCTCCCTGGCTTCAACAAACCAGGTTTCTTAGAGATGGTGGCCACCTGTTTATCACCTTATGCAACATCAGGGATTGAGGTAAAAGGCCCACCAACTCAGTATTGGGCTTTCCAAACATGAGCTATCATTGCTCTGTGTGGAGTATGAAATGCAAGAGGAAGACCTCAGCCAGACCTCTCAGCCAAATCAAATTTGACATTAGCAGCAGCCCAAGAAAAGGACCTCTTCAATGACCTCATGCCACTATACATTATAGGAAATGAAAAAGTACTTTGTGGTGTATATGCCCTTTGAAACACACAGGTCAGGGGCATTCCTCAGGGAGATCACAGGGTTCTTGGCAGCTGATCAGTACCTCCTGCACACAATGTCAGGGGATTTTGTTTCTAAGTCATGAGCTGTCAGGACAAGACCTGTTGAAGGAAAGGCCACAGTATATAAGCATTCTATTAAAATCAAGTACTTCCTATGTCAAACTAGCTCAAATGTTGTATAAACATCTATTGAAATGATGTGGAGTTGATATTCTGCATCTATTAGCTTACCGAAGTCTTTTCCATGCAGAGAGCACTGTACTGAATGAGCTCCAGTCCTTGATGACATTAGTTCCCTCCCACTTACCTCTACCCCTTCCCTTGTCCTATAGTGTATGCCAAGGGTCCTAGGCCCATCAACCTTGCCGCAGGTCCACTCTGAAATACCAATCACATTGCATGCCCATACCAAGGCTACCCCAAGGTGAATAAAAATCCCTAAACCAAATTCCAACAGTGACTGCCACTCCCAGGCCCCATTTGAGTTCTTACACTGTCTTGTATCCAGACATCTTCCTCACCCTCCCCTGTCTCTATTTGCTGCCACAAAGCAGCTTCCCCACCCTGGTAGAGACCAGGGACCTGGAATCAGACCCCATCTCTGGTTTAGAGCTCCCATTGCTGATGCTGTAGTTACTACACACCAGAAGAACAAGAATTCTCAGCGTCCGGCAGCTCCGGAGACCATCACGGAGGCTTCCAAAGGAGCGGCTTACGTGCGCTGTGATGTGCACATGAGGCTGCACCGACTCTGCAAGTGATGAGCTATGCTTACCACTGCTTTCCTGTGGGGCCCCTTAGGGAGAAGAGAGAGGAGAACGCCGGGAGGTAGTAAATCTTTCTGTTTGTTTAAGTGCACCAAGAAATGAAATAAACCCTGTTAAGTTCACGGAAGTGGGCACCATCTGGTTAAACACAGCATCATGCTTTCCAGCAGGCAACATCTGCAGTGCAGGGAGGGTGGCCTCCTCCATGGAGCAGACTTCAGAGCCCCACACGTTTGGAAGGCCTCGCCAGGGTACCTGTTGCCCTCAGTGGTCCCTCTGGGAACATCCCCCTATATGAGAAGAGGGGTTCCATGGGACTAAGCTGTGCTTTGCAACTCAGCTGGCTGGTCTCTGGACTCCACTGGGTGTCAGAGCTACACACATCTCTAGCCAGCTAGGCGCTTATGCATGTCTGGCATAATCGTGTCCCCTTTCCTGGGCCTCAGTTGATGCGCTTGCTGAATGTCCAAGAACTTACCAAGTCTCCCTTCAGTTTCACTGAGGTGGTGCAGCGGGAAGTCTGGGCTTCAGAGCTGGAAAGCCTCCATGTGTGTCCACACACCAGCTGGTTGCAACTTGACCTCCCTCAGCCCCTGGGCTCTTATTTGAAAATAGGAGTATTGGTGATGTTCACCACATGGACAAGTAATGAGGAAAAAACATATAAGCAGTTAATTAATTCAGGTCTCATGGGTTTAATGTATTAATGTATTAATGTAGTAAACCCATTAGTGTTCGCAGTGACCTGGCAGGTGTCCTACCAGAAGACAGCCCCAGACACCACCTGGCACACCTTAGACTCCCATTCTTATTACTTGAACTCAGTACCTAACAAAGTTCCTAGAGAAAAAAGTGAAACTATTTAAAAAAAAAAAAACCTCTATAAATCCAGTCATCTGAAGAATATCCCTGACCAGAACTGGGCTACACTGCAACCCATTTTGCTTCCCAACCTTTGTTTCATGTCTCTTCCATTACACCATACTAGTGTTCTCTCTGTCTTTTTGTCTGTCTGTCTGTCTCTCTCTTCTCATAATCTCGTCTAAATTGCTGGGATGAACATCAAACTAGCCACAGTTTGTGGAAGGAAGGGATTTATTTCAGGCTTACAGAGTCCAGGGGAACACCATCAATGGTGGAAGAAACTGGCTCCCTTTCATAAGTACAAGCAGAGAAGCATCGCCATCAGCCAGCACCACAAAATAGCAAGCACAAACCAGCAGAGCTCCTCACCTCTGGGCTGTAATTCAGATCTGTCCCCAAACGTATCTTAGGGCTGGACTCCAGGACCTGTCCCAGCGGTACCTCCTTTACCTGGATGGCCAGAAACCCAAGTTACATGTTTAATTTTAATAAAACATCTGTGTCTGTGGGGCCATACATTTGCCCCATCACATTCAAACTACCACATTCTCCCAACCTGTTTTGAGGTAAATTTTCACTTGGCTCCTTCGCTAGTCTAAAGTATTAACTACAGTGTGAAATGTACAGGCATAGCCAAGCCCTGAGTTGGTAGAAGGACCATGACATTTCCAGCTTCACCCTGGGTCCCCTATGTGGCACCCTGGCTAGTCTGTTGATGGGAGAACTGGCCCCTGTAAATGCCATGCTCACACCTCTGCAGTGGGCTCAGCCAGACCATGATGGCTTCATCATCTTGAGTTAGAACAAACCCTGAATTGTCAGCCTGCATTTCTATGGTAACCTCAGGTTTCAGGAACCAATTGTGTGTGCCACAATCACGGGCTTGGCTGCGTTCATACTAGACAAATCCTGGAGTCAGATGCAGTGCACTTATTAACAAAAGATACCGTTGTGATGTGTGATAGAAAAATGAACTTTCTAAAGTGCTATGAATCTTCCACTCCTAAACCACCCACTAATCCCTACCTGCAGCCACTCTGAGCAATGTCTTCCTTACCAATACCTGTAGGAGATGCTATCTAAGGAGGGCAAAACATTAGCATGAGCTAATTTTTAAGATGAGTAATATCAGTCAAGGAGCTAGTACCATGAGATGAGAATAGATATGAAACTACTTGTGAGACATGGACAAAAGGTTGGGTGGGCACCAAGCACTGGGTGAGTTTTCAGAGCAGCTTAAGGAGATAATGAGTAGGGGGAAGGACAGTTATAAACAGTAACTGAGTACCCACTATGTGCCAGGGGCATGAACAGGAAAAATCCTTAAGAGACAGCCATGTGAATAATGCCATCAGTTCTGTCCACATTTCCCTACATAAGCATGAGAGGAGATATTTGCAACTCTTATCTTCTCAAGCACAAGAGGTACACCCAGGATGATCTTCTTGCAGTGTCAAGCAGAGTGTCTGTGCTTAAGGAATCATACTTGTCATGTAGCATAACCATCCATAGCACACCTGATGATCTGATCTAAGGCTGGAGGGGAGCTTGGATAGGCTGAACATTTAAAGAAGTCTGTTTGTTTCTCATGTGGCTCCTTCTTGAGGGAGTTTCAAAGGTCATTTCAACTATAGAAGATTTCTTTTGTGATAGTTGACCTTGAAACCCAAAGTCCAGGTGAGATGTTCCACTGTATAGAAGTCAAGAAGCCAGTGATCCTGACAAACATCAGTTAATCCATACAGACCATCCACTAAACACATTAGCATTTGCAGTGAGCTGGTGGGTGTCCTGCCAGGAGACAGCCCCATGCCCTGCCTGGCACACCTTAGACTCCCTATTCTTATTACTTGTACCTAACAGGACGCTCCTGGCCCTTCTTCCTTCCTGGTCAGCTGAGTCCTGTGCATATGAAGTGGAAAGATGCTGAGCCTCTCTGAAGGGATCCCAGGGTTATCCAACAGGAGTGTCCGGTTTCTCTGCTAAGCCAGTGGCTTGCTCCCTTCCACTTGCCTGCTGTCTCACTGACTTAGGTTAAGTTCTCCTGCCCTAGCCTGGAATGATGTGGTAGCAGAAATCACAATGGCGATGATAAGATTATAGCTAACACTGAGTGAGCACTCACTGAGCGTTGAGCATGTAACTAAAAGCTCAAGTGCATTACCTCACCCACTCTCTCCGCATAGTGGGGAGAGAAAATATCGTCAGAAAGGCTACGTGGCTTGCTCCCAGTCACAGAGCTAGCAAGTCATGTTGCCAAATTCAAGTGTTTCTGATTCCGTAGCCTGTTTTACTGTTTGGCCTCAACAAATGGTTGTAGCAAAGTGTGGTGAGTACAGCCTGGCTCACACGCCTCATGGAATCAAGACCTAGAACTTTCCCCAGACATAGTCCTGATCGAACTGGGCCAACCTCTTGTCTCTGAGCTCCTCCAGAGCAATGGCTCTGATTCGCCCTCATGTGGCTAGGTCGTAGTTGGAGTCTGGATGCACAGCCAGTGTACTCTTCATGTCTTATAGGTTACTAGAGGAATGTGCACCCAGTGAAATGTGCACCCAGATGAAACCCTGGCCCTCTTCAAGGAACTCTCCCTGCTAATAAAATCTCCGATGGTTGCCCCATCTCGCTGGACTCCTCCCACATGTTTTGCTTCTATAAGACTTGATTGCTTCCTGCCTTGCCCCTTGTATCACTTCCATCTTCAAGTTACTGATGCATCCCTAAGCAGACCAGAAACAACCCAGAAGCTGGGGAAAGGTTTTGGTGATTCTTTACCCAGTTGCTCTAGCTCGGGGCTAGGTTCGGACTTTGCTAAGCACACTAACTCAATCCTGATGAAGCGCAAAGCACAAGGTGAAAGCACCTGCCTCCTAAGGAGTGACCCTTTTTGCTTTCTTTCCTTACCCTCTGCAGGAGCCTCCTCTGGTATCGTTGACCTCTTACCATCTCCCAGCATGGCCACCAACTGGACTGCAGGATTGCTGGTGGACAGCAGCGACATGATCTTCAAGTTTGATGGCAGGCAGGGTGCCAAGATCCCCGATGGGATTGTCCCCAAGAACCTGACAGACCAGTTCACCATCACCATGTGGATGAAACATGGCCCCAGCCCGGGTGTGAGAGCCGAAAAGGAAACCATCCTTTGCAACTCAGACAAAACTGGTGAGTCTTTAGTTAAGCCTGTTATTTCCCAGCAGATTGTGTAGACATGCCATGAAGGATTGCAGAAAAGCCATGGATGGTGTGTAAAAAAGCAAGTACATGAGGAAGGTTCTGTGAATATATTCTGGTCTGATGATTCTGGTCTGCTGATTTCCTGGGCTTCAGGCAAACCAGGGATAGGAAAAGATGGAAAGAAGAGATTAAAAACAGGAAAAAAAAAAAAAGCAAAAATTGGAATCAGGAGCTGGGTGTGGTAGTGCACACTTTTAATCCCAAGACTCAGGAGGCAGAGGTAGAAGGATCGCCGTGAGTTCAAGGCCACCCTGAGACTACATAGTGAATTCCAGGTCAGCCTGGGCTAGAGTGAGACCCTACTTCAAAAAACAACAACAGCAAAATAGGAATCAGTGGTCTTCAAACTGGGTTCCTCAGAGCTCTTGTGTCCACAGAAGAATTTTAGAGCTGCTGTAGGTAAGGTGAGCATAGATCTTTATCCTTACTTCAACAAATATATTCCACATTTAACATATTATGTAAATACTTCCAAAGACCTTATTTTCAATAACAGGTCCTGCTAGCTTAAAGCAGTGCTTTGCAAATCATGACCATAGGTAATACTGATAGCTAGCAGATACTATATGTTTCTAGAATGCTAGACCTGGGCAAGGTGCTTCACAGTTTAGTAGTTAAGCAATCTCCATCATTTACTAGATTTGTGACATTGAGCAAAGTATTTGACCTCTCGGTGCCTTACTTCCCCAGCCTATCAAATGGGCACCATAATGCTATCTCCCTTATAAGGTCTTATAATATTATCTCCATTGTTAAGTGTTTTCTGCAGCTTAAGTAACTTAAGTATACATGAAGTGCTTGGAGTAGTGCCAGACACATGGAATTTGTGATTGATGTTACCTATTGCTGTTCTAAGCAGTTTCTCACATCTCTACACAGAATTTTATCACCCCATTGTTGATCTTCCCATCTTACATATAAGAAAACCTCCATTGGGAAGTTAAATAACTCATCCCAAATAATTATATAGCCATTAAGTATCAGAACTGGAATGTCATTTAGGTATCATTAAACAAGAGTAATTCCTATGCTCTTGTCACTATACCCCACATAGAAATATTTTGACATCTTTTACAAAATTTACAACTCTATCATTAGCTATAATTCCAAAGTTTCCAATTTCAAATAACAACTTTTGTTAAGATATGCAAAATCAATGACAATCCACAGCAGGTTGAACGCTAAGAAGACAAACGTAGCTGGGAGCTCAGCCTCTGATGTCAGACCGCCGAATTCTGTCTCAACTTGAGCACTCCTTAAATATGGCCTTTGAGGATATTCTAATTACACTGAGCCTCAGTTTCCTCACATACAAAGTGTATAAAATGAGCATGACATAAACTACAAAATCATTTAGAAAACCAATTATGGAATCAGTGCTTTATTAATTTACCTGGTGTTGCTAGTAACATCAATATTACTGTTATTACTACTTCTGGGTTTATTCCGCTTTATGCCACTACAAGAACCTCCACATTTTCTACTGCAACTGATATTTGCAGTCTGTGTTACTATATTTTCTTCTAAATGTGAAAACCGAAGCAGAATTTCCTAGCTTTCCCTAGTCACAATTCAAGTCCATGGAAGAGGAGTCAGTGGCAACGACAGGTTTTCCCTGGACCTTCATGCAGAAAGATGCTACAGGCCTCATGGTGTGACACTGAGCTTGGGGCTAGGCTTAGTGGCCTGGCCCAAGCATCACGTGTTGTCATTCTGGTGCCAAGGTCACACCAAGGCAATAGCTTAGGATATCATAGATAACTTCAAAGCTAGGCTCACATGTTGTACCTTCTCAGATGTGCCAAGCACACCAAGAAGCAAAGCAGACGTAGTGTTCCTGCCTATAGGGGGGGCAACCAGAATGTGAAAGATAGACTGATGGGCCCATAGCACCACCGCTGATTATCAAGAACAGCAGGTGTGGATCTAGGACCATTTATTCCACATTTTAAAGCCAGCCCTACTGTATCAGAGGAAGTTTGAGCTCTTGTTAGAATAAGCCAGCATGCTTGTGAAAACATGTAGGTGACAGGGCGCTATGCTAGGTCCGTTCATCAGCACCTCAGGGGAACTTTCTTGCATGGCCGTGACTCAGAACTGCATTCAGCAATGACTGCATGTCACAGCAGTGGGCGGCTCAGAGCCTCAGATCAGCACAGCCTGTGCCAGCAACTTTGCCCTCGCAGACAATCACACCTCATAGATTAGCTCAGTGTTGCTTCATAGGTGAAAAGGCTTTTCTCTGACTGGAAAAAATGCTATAAATATATCCTCTTCCTAAATCAAAACAAAATATTAGGAATTAATTAATGCCCGACTAGAACTTTTTTTTTTTACATCTGAAAGATCTTATAATTATAAAAGTGGCACACATTGTAGCAGGAACATGATAAGCATATTAAATTATCAAATACACAAAGCAGCCTGGTGTGGTGATGCACACCTTTAATCCCAGCATGCGGAAGCAGAGGTAGGAGGGTCACTGTGAGTTGGAGGCCAGCCTAAGACTACCGAGTTGCAGGTCAGCCTGAGCTAGAGTGAGACCCTACCTCAAAAACAAAACAAAAAATCTACAAACCACCTAAAATCACAAGGCTTAGGGAAATATTATCTGATAACAGTTCATCTATTTCATTAAAATGTTATTTTTATTTCTATGTACATGTAGAGTATTCCTACCATCTTAATCTATTTTATTTTTTTTATTAATCATGTGTGTATACAGCCATGTTGGTACCATCGTTAGCCTCCTCGCTGATAACTATATCCAGATCTTTTTGTTTTGTTTTTCGAGGTAGGGTGTCACTCTAGGTCAGGCTGACCTGGATATCACTCTGTAGTCTCAGGGTGTCCTTGAACTCATGGCAATCCTCCTACCTCTGCCTCCCGAGTGCTGGGATTAAAGGTGTGTGCCACCATGCCCGGCCCAGATCATTTCTTTATGTAATCAAATATTCTTTTTGGAGAAGGAGTTATAGACAGGGTTTCATGTAGCCCAGTCTGTTCTGGAACTCTTAATCTTCCTTTCTCTACATCTCAAGTGCTGGGACTAAAGGCCCATGCTGCCATGCCTGGCTGATAAAGTGTGCTTTTAAAAATGCATGATAGTTTAAAACTGCGCCCACGGATTTATCATATTTTATTTGACAAGGTCCCTTTTGCTGGCTATTTAAAGTGTCTCCTTTTAAAGACAAATAAAGTAATGCTGTAGAGAGCATGCTGGTATGTAACATTTGAACACTTTTTGATTGTTTCTTGACTGGAAGTTGAATGACTAAATCAAAGAATGCAAATATTAAGAAACTTGTTCATGTAAACTGTCAAATTGCCCTTCATGAAGATTGCATTTCTTTCCGCTTGGTACACTAAGTAAAACCTATTAATGTTGGTCCATTAGAAAGCCATTTATAGTTGGATAGCAGAATTGACTAGTCAGCAAAGGCTCATTGCCCAGAAGAAAGGAGAGAACGAAGATCACCGTGATCCCCAACCAGCGACAGTCTCGGTGGCGGGCACTGCCCTCCGGCTTCCCTCATGCATTGTCTAACGGCCTCTATGAGTCTGGACTACAGGAGCTCTGCTTGGCCAGGGTGTTCTGAGACAAGGATCTTTGCATTGTTTGGTTGTGTTATTCTCAGCCACAGAAGAGAGCGTTGGAACAGAGTTGAGTGCAGAGGGTTTTATTGGCCAGGACATGTTTCACTCCTTATCACCTGCCACTTGACAGAACTTGGTCACATGGCCTCACCTCACCCATGGGGATGCTATAAATTGTGTTTAATTGCATGTCTGAGAGCAAAGGCAACTAGGACAGGTGGACACACAACAGTGTTTCTGACCCATGGATCATGCCATTTCCTGTGTGAGTGATGCAGTTACTGCTGTCTCTCATGAGTCTCCCAGCTCTTGTCCTCTCTCTGTAATTCCCTCCTGCCCACAGTTTGCTCTGCTGCTGGGATCCCCTCTTCCTGGTATACACCCCCTTAGAGTTGTGAGTAAGTGGCTACATACAGTGTCAGCTACTTCCCACTGGGCTTTCCAACAGGGAGGCCCACCCTGGTCCAGCAGTCACAGGCGAGAATGGTGGAATGTCAGCCGATAGGGCTAAGGTTCTCTCCCTGCTTTCTGGGAAAGTGGCAGCATAGCTAGCTACACCTCCAGAGTGAACCAGAAAACTGCTCCGAAGGCGTGGGACTCTGCTGGGTGACGGAGTAGGAGCCTCTCTCCCTGCTGCCTGCTGGTGGAGCTGTAGATGCACCTGGGAACGTGCATTGATTCCAGGAACCCACAGTGATGGGGCTGGGGAAGGGAGAGACTCTGGGGCTAGAAGATGCCCTGGCAGAGGAGATGTGTTATTCTAGTTTCCTTGGACTACCTCCTTACTCCCAAACTATTCTGACTCTAAATAAAGCAAATAGAGGCAAAACAATATTTCTGCATATTCCTAATAGTTGTTGACAAAAATCATAGCAAGTAAGTCATATAGTCATAATAGTGGCAAGAAATATTTAGTGGACTCCCACGATCAGGCTAGAGTATTTTACCAAACCAGTGGCTAAGGGTGCTCGTCAGACCCTGGCTCCATGTGGCAACTGCCCATATTCCTTTCTGCTGTTCTTGGGGTAGGTGCTGGAGAATGGTAATGCATGGGTGAAATGGCATCTGACACATTATGTTGCTTGTGGTTCCCCAGGCACAGTTATGGTCTTTGAGCATCTGTTCCAGGCAGATGCTTTATAGACATTCCCTCATTGTATCAATTATGATGTTTTCCATCACAAGGAAAGGAAAGTCCAAATTAAAATATCAGATAAATGAAAAGTCAAAACAATGCAGGGAATATGGTGTTTCTGTAACTGAAAACAGCCAGATCTAATATTGCTTCTTTTAATATACATATATATTTTACTTTCTTATTTATATGTATTTTTTATTGACAACTTCTATACTTACAGACAACAAACCATGGTATTTCCCTCTCCTTCCCCACTTTCCCTTCATAACTCTGCTCTCCCTCATATCTCCTCTCTCTCTCCATTAGTCTCTCTTTTAACTTGATGTCATCATCGTTTTCTCCTATTATGAGGGTCTTGTGTATGTATTGTTAGGCACTGCGAGGTCTTGGATATTGAGGCCAATTTCTGTCCAGACAGTTGTATGTAAGGAATGGTACCCTTCCTTTGGTTCTTACATTCTTTCGGCTACCTCTTCTGCAATGGACCCTGAGTCTTGGAGGGCGTGAGATGTTTCAGTGCTGGACACTCCTCCATCCCTTCTTCTCAGCACTATGTTGCCTTTTGGGTGATCCCAGTGGTCATCGCCATTTGAAAAGAGAAGCTTCTCTAACCAGAAGTGAGAGTAGCATTAATATATGAAAATAAACATTAAGTGTAGTGCTTTCAGGACAATTTGGTGAGAGTAATATATGCATTTATCCAGACAAGAGCAGGCTTTATACACCTAAGGCTCATGACCTCCCCTGCCATAGGCTTTTGATTAGGTTTTCAGTACCAGGCATGTATTCCCTCCCATATAATGGGCCTTCAGTCCAATTATAGAGCAGTTGGTTTTCCCCAGAGCAGACATACCACTATTGCACTTGTTCAGTCATTTGCCCTGTCTGGACAAACTTGAGGCTTCCAGTGTTCACTGTTTTCACTGTTGATGACTTCTGTCTCCCATAAGACTGCATACAGTGTAGATTTTTCTAGCTTTCAGTTGGCTGGGCTACAGGGAGAAGGTTTTCTGCTCAGCACCAGCTTGATTTCTCAGTGACTTTGCTGCGCAGGCATGTGAAGTCTCTAGCAACAGGGTCTTACTATCTCTTTCTCACAGGAAACCAAGGGCCTTGGCAATAGCCTATAATGTTTGGGAGGCAAAAGGGACCTCCCTGGCCAACAACTCACTGGAAGATATCCCATTCCTGGGACTATGGCTTCTGGATGTGCCATTATTCAAGAAAGTAGATTTTCATATGTCTTATTTAGAATATTTTGAATACCCTCTCCCCATGCCCTTCTTTTATACAACCTCTTCCCCTGACCTCACTTAGGCCTTGTCTTTTTAAAAATATTTATTTCAGAGAGAGGGAGAGAGAGAGAAGCAAATAGAGAAAATGGGCATGCCAGAGCCACCTTGTCCATCTGGCTTACATGGATACTGGGGAATTGAACCTGGGTCCTTAGGCTTCACAGGCAAGCACCTTAACCACTAACCCTTCTCTCCAGCCCCTATAGTTTCTTCTCAAAGTCATCCTATAGGTAAAGTATGATCAAGGTCCTGGTTCCCTTTCTCTGCATTTTCTCAGCTCTATGCCCACATGTTTATGAATTTCAGATCAGCAGATATGCTTGTAGCAGCTCCAGACCTCCCCCTTACATACTGTATCTCCAAGATGGGTAGAAGGGGGCCTCCTGCTTGCTTTTTTGCTGGGACATTCCTGAGGCCTGCTTGGGAAAGTGCTGTTGTCACTGGCCTGAGCCCGTTCCCAACAGAGACCCCGTGGCCAGTAAAATGGTCTACCCTGCTGACATGTACATACGTCCAGAGCTAGTCCTTGTGGTGGCAAGTTTGCTGGAGCCTATTTGAACCCAGCCAATCAGAGCTCACCGTTAGGGACTGCTGTTGATTCTGCCCACCCAAACTTTATGAGCAAGGTTTATATAGGTCATAAAGGCTTCATCACCGTAGCCTAGTCTCAGGCTGCTTTACGACAGCCCGTCATCATACAGATGAGGAAACTGATGTTTTAGGAGGCTGGACAGTTCTCCGTACATCAAAGGCACAGCTCCACAAAGTGTGCCTCGATCTCAGGCCTGGCTCTTCCTGCCACACGTGACCACGTACTCATGCACCCAACATTTACCGAGCACATGCCTCTGGGTAGAGTTCTCTGTGTTCTAGAACATAGGAAAATGCAGGTTCTCCAAGTGTGGTAAAGCACAGCCACTCTTCTGCCAACGGGTAACATCTCGTGGCTGTAGGTATTGTGGCTGAGTGCATACATGAGATTTTGTAAGCAGATAAGGACATTTTTTTTTTTTTTTTTTTTTTTTTTTTTTTTTTGTTTTTTGAGGTAGGGTCTCACTCTAGCCCAGGCTGACCTGGAATTCACTATGGAGTCTCAGGGTGGCCTTGAACTCACGGTGATCCTCCTACCTCTGCCTCCTGAGTGCTGGGATTAAAGGTGTGTGCCACCACGCCCGGCCAGGAAATCTTTATATCAGAGGAAGAAAAGATCCCACCGATTGACTGGTATGTACAGGGAGGGAGTGATTATTCATTGTTTTGGAGAGCCACAGAATTATGTCTAATGCTGGAAAATCAATTTGTCTCCTCTTCCTAGCAGCTAAAAGCAGATCCTTTTAGCATAGATTAGGTAGACGGAGAGATGTGTTCTGTGGTCACTGGGTCAAGCCTGATGAAATAAAACAAAACGCAGAATTTCAGGAGAAACCCGACGAAAAGGATAACAGAGGAGCTGGTGTGACTGTTAGCGAGCTCCTGTAACCCTTTGAAGTCTTTGTCACACACCCTAAAAGCACTTGTCAGCCTGAGTAACTTTTAGCCTGGGTCTATGCAGTATCTGACTATATGTTGGACCAGAGGTTAAAGGCAAGATGGCTTCTCAGCAGAGGTTTCCCTGTGGGCTCTTTCAGGATGCTTTCTGTTTCAGTGACTTACATTACATGTATTTTAGAACATTCATCAGAACCCAATGGAAATGAGAAAATGGAGCCTGTTTCTTTCTTTACCGAGATGTGCTAAGCAGTACAGCCAGACTCCTGTGGTGGAAACTGACACAGAGATGCTCTCACACCCCAAACCTTTCTGCTTTTCAGAAATGAACCGGCATCACTATGCCCTTTATGTGCACAACTGCCGCCTCGTCTTCCTCCTGAGGAAAGACTTCGACCAAGCTGACACCTTTCGCCCGGCAGAGTTCCATTGGAAACTGGACCAGGTAAGGCTCTTGACACATACCTGGTCCTCCTCTCACCTTTGCAGAGGTGATCAGTTTTGCTCCAGGATGATGTGGGCACCCCCAAGGTCTGCTCAGTTATTATTTGTTTTGAAAGGTCAGCTCAGGAACATTGAATGGAAACTGTGTCCTGGAAGCCATTTGGAGGGAGGAGGGCCACCACACTTGATGTCTGAGACACTGTGGGGCCAGGAGGCCTAACCATGTACTTCACTGCCATTGTTCTGTGTTGAGCCCATATGAAGCTGCTACTTCTGATCTCCAGGCCTAGTGTTAGCACATCTTTATACCAGTGATGTTTGGCTCACCTCTTTGATGCTCTGCTTCCTCCTTTCGGTCACAGTGCTGATGGTTGGATCGTTGTCATGAACAGTGTGTGCCTTTTTGTGACGTGGGAAGTCTGAGTCATTCCAGAGCTTTATGACTTGATCACAGAGACCAGTGTGTCCCTCTTGTCAATGATGGATCAAGTATGTGGATCACATCCAGAACTTTGCAGTATGTGTTTCTGAGGACTGGGCAGCCCTGAGACCATGAAGGAACACTCAGTTCTCTGGGGGCTTCACAGCAAGGAAGAGTTTGTAGCAAGACTAACATGGGTCTTCTAGATCTTAAGGGGCAGGGCTCAGTTTTGAAAATCAGTTTTAAATATGCAAGATGGAGAATACCAGCAGCCATGCGTGGAGTGCTGCATAAATAAACAGATGCACAGGGCTGGAGAGATGGCTTGCGGTTAAGGTACTTGACTGCGAAGTCTAAGAACACATGTTCAAATCTCCAGGTCCCACATAGCCAGACGCACAGTGACACAAACTCGCAAAGTTGCACATGCGCTACAAGGAGCTTATGTATCTGGAGTTCGTTCTCAGTGGATGGAAGGCCCTGGCGCACCCATTCTCTCTCTCTCTCTCTTTCTCTCTCTCTCTCTCTCTCTCTCTCCCTGTTTCTCTGTGTTCCTCACTTATAAATAAAATAATAAAAAAAATGGAGCTGGAGATATGGCTTAGCACTTAAGGCACTTGCCTGCAAAGCCTGAGGATCAGGTTGATTGTCCAGGTCCCACATAAGCCAGATGCACAAGGTAGCGCATGCATATGGAGTTCGTTTGCAGTGGCTAGAGGTCCTGGTACACCCATTCTCTCTCTCTCTCTCTCTTTCTCTCTCTCTCCCTCCCTCCCTCTCTCTCTTTCTCTCTCATAAATAAATAAAATTAAAATAAATTTTTTAAAAAGAAAAGAAAATAAACAGATTTAATATTGATCACCTTAGGATTCTTACTGTCTCAGAGCCCAGACTCTTGCCTTTATTTTGCCCCACCTTTATCCTGAGCTATGTGCTTCTCAGATGCTCAAACGTCTTTCTCCCTCCAACCCACACTGTAAGTATTGTTTGCTTGCGTAAGTTGTGCCTGCTGTCTCCTGTTACTCCTCCTCTTCCCTCATCCTCTTCTAAACTCTCTAGCCCACAAAGGAGCTCAGCTAACAGAGAACTGTTTCACGTTGCCCCTTGTATCCTCACAGAAGCACATGTATCTGCTCTTTGAAAAAAAAAAAAGACCCAGGGAATCCCCACCGGCAGAGCTTCAGACACTGTGACAAAACCAAGGAAAGTGTGGGGAGCGTATATCAACTGCCTGGCTCCCTCTCAGTAAAAGCTACCCAATCCTGGATCCCAGGATTCTTAAAAGATGCCATGTGCATAGTGTGTGTTTCTTGACTTAGGAATTCTGGGTCTTACAGGAATTGACATTGTTTATATGATTTCTCAGCAACCTCACAGCTATGGCCTAAAGTGCCAGATGGCTTTTATGGGGCATTTTCAAAATATATAATACAAATTGAAGTGAATTATAATAAATTCCATATTGTGAGGTGTTTTTTTTTTTTAATAAGAACATTGCCATACTGGTAGACAATTACAGACATCCCGTGGCACCTTCTGAGATGGGATTAAGAAACACAAAGACAAGCAAATGAAGCTGCACGGTCTGAAATTAAGAATAAGCAATGAAATTCTGGTTGTACAGACAAATGTATAGTGAAGCCAGCAGCTGTGAGATCTGTTCCTAACGTGGGGGATTTAAGGAATCACTGAACACCTTCCAAACTGTCCAGGTCCTATTGATGTTTCTTTCTGGAGCCTGTTGGGTGTCAAGCATGCTGCACTGTGAGACCATTCTCAACTTGCCACAGGCCTTCTGGTGGGCATTGCGAAGCAGGAGACCCAGCCCACTAACTTGCCCAGAGCCAAACAGCAAGCCACAGCCAGCATCTGCTCTGTCTACCATACCACACTGTTTCTGAGATCAGCATTGCTAATTTTAGATGGGAAATAGTTTAATTCATAGATCAAACATCACTGTAATGCAAAAATGCTGGTAGCCTTGATGAAACCCTACAAAATTATCAGCCCTTCCCTTGATTTCATCTTTCTTTGTCCTTGCTACACAGACTGCCATAACAAAATACCCCAGGCTGAATGGCTTAGACAATAGAAATGTACCTTTGTCCAGTGTAGTAGGCTGAGAAGCCCAAGGCCAAGGTGCCTGTTAATGAAATTCCTGGTCGAGGGTACCCAGTAACTATCTGTGTGACAGTGAATGGATGTGGAGATAAAATAAGGGAGTGAGTCTAGAGTAGAGGGAAAGCGAGGGCCACAGAGAAGAAAAATATGTAGATATTTTAATTTTTTTTCTGGTGATTAATGGATTGCTTGATTTGTTTCACTAAGCCTTTTAAAATTTAAAATATTGCCATTTTTTAACTCTCTGCTTCCCAGCATTGTTCATCTTTAATCTTGAGAGCTAATTTCAAACCACTAGTGGGTCTATAGGTAGCCTTTGCCAGAAGGGACTCAAATTGATCTAATGTATTATGTGTAGCAAAACTCCTGGACCACCTTGGAAATTCCAGAAACAACTTACCTGTTCTGATGAGGCTCCTTTATTTCTTCGCTTAGCTGTTTATTCTGAGTACAAACTGCAAGGTTCTGTACTGAGTTCTCAAGATGGGCAGAAAAAATAGGAACCTGTGGAAATGAAGTCACCCACCATGTTAAAATAAAAGTCTGAGATGTGGAGTGTCAGATAATTGAATGTAAATCCTTTATCAGATTTTAACTTGTGCAGTACTTGAAGTAAAACACAATGAAAACTTTAACAGAAATTGTCTCTTAATACATTTACAGTCTTGTATTTCAAGCTAAATATATAGGAAATCACAAATAAATGCCTTTTAAGTTTGAAAAAAACAGGAACCTCTACTCTCTATAAGTTTTTATGATCATGAGTCATACAATTTACAATGTCACACAATAGATACTGTGGAAGAAAATGGGACTTCACATAGGAGCTCTGGCTAGGATTTATGACAGAGAGAATGGGTGCACCAGGGCCTCTAGCCACTGCAAACAAACTCCAGACACATGTGCTACCTGGTGCATCTGGCTTACGTGGGTTCTGGGGAATCAAACCTGGGTCCTTAGACTTCTCAGGCAAGCGCCTAGACTGCTAAGCCATCTCTGCATCCCATAGGCTGTTTTCGAAACAGTTTTTCAGAAGTGTGGCCATGAGTGAAGCAGTTGCATTTGCCACAGAGGCTCATATGCTTTCAGTATCTGTGCCCCACGTCATGCCTCAGAAGGTCTTTGCCAAGGTGCTTGGACCATGTCCTAAGTCTGTAACTAGGCAGCCCTAGGAATGCTTCTGGAAACCCAGCACTTTTCAGTAAAGTAATCCTAACAGTGAAGAGAATGTTAATAGGATTTTTACTTAAGATCCACTCACACTAATCCCTCAAGCCTGTAGTTAGTCATGTGCAAACCCAGAGAAGAACCAAGGAGCGTATCCAGCTTCCAGAACACATGGAAAAGGTGTATTAATTTGCAGCTCCTCCTGTCTTTAATGCTATTTGGATATGATTGACCCAGTGTTGTGTTAATGATCCTCCCTTTGGACCCACTGGTGCTGATGGCCTATAGCAGTTCCCACTTCGTGGCAAATACAGCTTGAGTGACAGCTTCTGTTGGCCAACAAGAGCACAGGTTCCCTCAGGTTCATATGAAGAAGATAAGTGTCTGTCTGTGAGAACAGCAGTGAGCACAAATTTGCAAAATTTGTATTCATTGAGTTGGCTCTTGTCTTGACTGCACCAGAGATGGGAAGAATGCTCATGACTGTACCCTGGGAAAGCTCACCACTCTGCCTGGCTCATACCCAGTCAGTGCACCCTGGAAACATCCTTCTCTAGGAATCCTAGACTCATAATCCTGTGCCACTGGGCAGCAAGAGTAAGTGGAAAGCTAGGTGAAGCTAAGTTTCTGGCTAGGTGATTTCACGATTCATCTCTAGGCCACACAAGAACCCAGGCCTGGTATTGTCCTTTCTCTTGCCTGAAAGCTAGAGATCAGGGTTTTTATGTAAACCATCCCATTTTTTTTTTTTGCATTTTCTCATTTAAAAAATATATATCATCAGGCCTGACCAAATGTTCTTGCAATATATCTTTATCATGTGGTCACTAGTTTGGGGCTATTTATTGAATAAAAATATTATTTTAATCTAAGAAACACACACATCCAGGTGTCTGCTTGAGAATTTTGGAGTTTCTTACATGAAGCTCACTAGTGCCTTCATGCTTATTCTCCCAGCTGCCTGGCTCACTCCTCATAGATAATGCTGCACTCCCCAGTGAGGGAGTGTCTCTGATCCCCAGGGGTCCTGGGCCACATCCAAAGGAAGGTGTAGGTATAAGTGTGAAGACCCCACCCCCTCTTACTCCAGGCCCAGGTCTTCTTCCTCCTGCATAAAGGAGAGAATAAGTCACAGACCCAGCCTTTGCCAGAGCCAAGATTTGAGTACATCTGTCTTGAGCCAACACCTTTGCCTAATCCACTGCTGTGGAAGGCTAAGGCTCCTGGAAGGAGATAAAAGTGAGCGCACCCATTACTCCAGGTGAGGAAAGAGTGCTAGAATGATGCCAAGTCAGTTTTCCTGCATCTGCTCATTCAGCCACTCTGGGAGTCAAATAGGTTAGTTCAATCATTATTATAGCCAAATGCCAAGGAGTTAATTAGAGACTGGTCAGTCTGGTCCAGACCAGTCATCTTAATGAGCAAAATAATTGGACATTGTCAGCACTCTAATTCTGCTGTTAAAGACTTACTCTTGGATGCCTGGCCGAGTTTCCTCTAATGCAACATCATACTGTCTTCATTGAGGTCTGCTTTCCTCTGGGAAAAGATGTCCTAAACAGGATGGGGGGGGGGATGTGTAGAACCTCTATTTTTTTATTCAGGTAGAATGCCAAATGAATTTTTCGAAGATACCAACTTGAAGGCTTATTCTGAGTCAAAAAATGTATTTGGGGTGGGTCTTAAGCATAGGCTCCCACTTCCTTGTACAAAGAGAACCTAGATAATTTACCTCTCTATGGGATATGTAGGATCCCTGAAAAGTCCCCAGTCTCATCAGAACCCCCTTCCATGTCCCTAAGATTGTTTCTAGCCCTTGAAGAATAATGGCTTTCATGGCTTCATGGAAGAATCCTCAGACCCCGAGCCCCAAGGGAAACTCGATAGTCTGGGGTAAGCACTGTGACATCAAGGGGTGGTCTGATCTCTGAAAAGGCAAGGTAGCATGCTCATACCTTATATTCTATTTTCTTTTTTAAAAATATTTATTTTTTATTTGAGAGATGGGGGGCAGATAAAGAGAGAACATGAGTATGCCAGGGTCTCTAGCCGCCACAGACTCCAGCTGCATGTGCCCCCTCGTGCATCTTGCTTATGTGGGTACTGGAGAATCGAACCTGGGTTCTTAGGCTTCACAGGCAAGTACCTTAACCACCAAGCAATCTCTCTAGCCTGTTGTATTCTATTTTCTGGAGAGATGTTGCCAACATACTGGCACCCACCAGTGTGTCCCACTGTCTCAGCCATGTTCCCTGGTTCTTGAAATACCTTACGGCATCTTTTCATCATGTCCTTAGTCCATGTTGCACAACTGCCCATGATTACTGCTACACCCTGCCACCTTCCTTGAGCATGTGTGTGTTGTCCACCTGCACAAAAAGGAAGAAAATGGCTCCAAAAAATGTTAATCTCCTAACCCTTTAATCCTCTGGGTGTGTTGGCTTACATGGATGAAAAGTATTGCATCTATGTGCGCTTAAAGATCTAGAGATGGAAAGATTGTT
Organism: Dipus sagitta; assembly: GCA_036346955.1. Lineage (NCBI taxonomy): Eukaryota > Metazoa > Chordata > Mammalia > Rodentia > Dipodidae > Dipus > Dipus sagitta. Next base: position 32,481,040 of record CM070786.1, read on the forward strand.
GTGGATTATTATACTGAAATGACAGATTGTGAATGAGTGGGGAGGTTGCAGGAGAGGTAGAAAGATATGTGAAGATGGAAAGAAAGGTCCTGTGTGATGGGATATGGCAAACTTGAGAGAGTACAAAAGGGAAAGTTTCTTCCCAAGTGCCTTCAGAAAGGATAGAGCCCTGCTGACACTATGATTTTAGTCTAGTGAAACTCATTCCATTCTCCTGACCTCCAAAACTATAAGATCATAAATCTATGTTGTTTTAAACCACAAAGTTAGTGGTAATTTGTTACAGTAGCAATAGGAAACTAATACATCACTTCTGAGCCTTGGGGAGGTCTCAGGATCATAAATCAAGCTACTTCTCATCTCCCTGCACCTTCCTGAGGTGACCCTGGGCCATACCTTCAAAACAGCCATATGGACTCCATTTCATGTTAATGTAGGTGCCTAAGCCAAAGGGCTCCAGAGACCCTTCCCTTCAAGGAAGGCCCTAGGATGGAGGGAAGAGGAGAACGCCTGACAATAACTCCATCTACTGCTTGCTCCTGGCTCACACCAGGCCTGCTTCCTTGCCTGCCTCGGGATGAGGATCCACAAGGGCAAACTTGGAGCTTTCCATTTTGCTGAGCTGAGTGGGCTAGGAGGAGGAGCCTGGGCAGGACACTTGTGACTGACCCTTTGAAGAGCATATCTTCATCTTGCCCCTGGATCCTTCTCACTTCTCTCTCTCTCTCACTCACTCACTCTCTTGCACTCTCTCTCTCTCTCACTCACTCTCTTGCACTCTCTCTCTCTCTCTCTCTCTATCGCTCTTGCTCTTTTTCTCTCACTCTCTGCTTCCTGGCCATCATGAGGTGAACAGCTTCTTCGTCTCCATTCTCTCTCTGCCATGATGGTCTGTCTCAGCTCAGGCCCAAAGCAGTGGACCCAAGCAACAATAGACAGAAACTTCTGAAACCATGAGCCCAAACAAATCTTTCCTTCTTGAAGTTGCTGTTCCTAGTAGCTGCATCACCATTAGAAAAAGCTGTCTCATGTAGATGCTCCAGATAATTCCTGCCTGGAAGTGCAGAAACTCACTTTAGCCTGACACCCCATATGTAGTTCCTGTCATACAGTACTTTGCCTTTCCATTTGCTGCCCAGGGTCTTCTCTATAGCAGGAGGGGCCCTCTTGACTCCAGGAAGCTCAGCCCAGAGAAGCAGCAATGTCTCTGCCAAGAATCTCCCCTCTCCCAAATGCAGGGCAGGATCGTTCAGTCCAGGATAGGAAGCAATCTGAGGCACCTTCTTGCACTTCCTTGGGGACCCTGTAGGAAGAAACTCCACTATCAGAAGCAGTGATGTCAGCAGTGCCCCTTGTACAACCTTCTTTCCTAACTCACTCTCCCCAGTCCGTCTTCCATGCTTCCTGGAACCACTTTCCTAATGACCTGCACTGTAGCATAAATGATGCTTCAGGCAAGGCAGTTAGTAGAGGTTGCTATAATTATCAACAAGAAAGAGACTTCTGCAAAATTCCCAAATTCCAAAGAAGGCACCAAGACTAAAAGGAGAATGCCACCAAAAGACAAAAAAAACAGCAAACAAATCAAAAGGAAGGGCAGGTTGAATGCTAATCAGTAGTGCTGGAGAGTAAATAACTCTGTGTCTTCCATGAGCATCATCTCCACAAGTCACCTGAGGGTCTTCATGGCCTCATCAGTCCATCCCAAGCCATTTGCTTAAAGAGCTGGTTTCACAGAGTTTAGGGCAGATTTCCTTCATTCCTTAAGGGGGTGTTCTTCAAATTTTCTTTGGTTACTAAAGGATAGATTGGACTGTAGAGTGTACAGCACAAAATAAGACTGCCTTCTGTCTCTCTTCTTCTTTCTCTGTTCCCTCCCTCCCTCTCTGTCTGTCTGTCTGCCTGTCTTGAACTCCAGAGCTATATAATTGCTAACTGTCAACCGTCACTATATCAAACTTGATAATTATTCTATATCTTTCTCCCCTGGCTGGCAGCCCTGCCTCCTCACGGGACTCTCTTTCCCTGAGGAGTACTTGCTCAGCAATTCCTTTCACTTCCATGAAATCATTATTGGACTTTTAGCTCATATATCTACCCAGAGGCAATGAATGTATGTTTTCAGTAGATGGCCTTCATTACATATTTAAAAACAGTGTGAAAAAAAGAAGGAAATGAGTCAACATTTAAAAGAATGTTGTTTTACCATTCAAAGTGGAAATAATGTCAACACAATTAAAATGTTCAGTAAATCAAATAACCTTTCAGTCAATGAATTACGATGCTGGAGCCTTGGGCGGTGGGCCCAATGGAGATGGCCTGGGTTCGGTCACAGCCTTGGCTGAGACACACTCCCACCTTTTTGGTTTCTTTCAGGGATTGGTACTAATGGGAAGGGAAAGAGATGGTTCCTTGGCATGGAACCCAGGTGTCTGCCTTCATCGTATGAAAAATAGTTTTCGTTAGCACTTCTACTCTGTGGAAAGATAAAAATTGGACAAAGTAGAATCTTAATACAAAATAGCCATTTCTAATGCTAACCTCTTACGTGACCTGAGGTAAAGCCACTGTGCCCTGAAAAGTCCCTATGCAATGAAACTTAGAACCGTCATTACTTCAGCTCTTATTGTCTGTTAAGCACTTTCTTTTAACTCTGACAAGTATCTTGCAGTTTAGACATAGCACTCAGTTTCGGGAACAAAAAGTGAGACACAACAAGGTACTTATGGCTCTTATCTCACAAATGGGAGAACTTGAACATGACCTCAAATGTACATCCTCCAAGAGGATAAAAAGGTGCCGTTCTTGAGATGGAGAACTTGAAACCTTAATGAATGTACAAGGTAGCCAGATGAGCCAATATCTATGCCGATACTCAAGCATTCAGCCCAGGGCATAGAAGTCCACCCAGAATCATGTTCTAAGTTCAGCTCCTCAGCAATCATACTGTAGCGTTTTTTTTTTTTTTTTTGAGGCAAAGATCAGCTCTGAGATGTAGTGATGAAACAGCCATTCATCCCATGAAACAAGAGAAGGCAGTGGAGCCAACTTTGCAGGACCTCTCCTTTGAGGAAGTCTTGAAAAGCAGTAACTCTGGAGGCCCAGCAGTGAGATTAATTTGTTCTACCTTGCCTGCTTCCTCCCAATCTCCTACGAGTCATCTGTTTCCATCCTTAATGTCTAAACATGCAAATATTGCTGCACTTACTGCTCATTAGTTTAGCTAAAGGAAGTGCCCTTTAATTATGCCTCTAAATAATGAACCTCCTCCATCACCTTGACAATCAGTGCATATTTAGAAGGAAGCAAGGCCTCATTATGAAGCAACTATTGCATCTCTTGGTTACTCAGAAGATGGTAGCTTTCTTAAGGAAACAGAAGTAGAAGTCAAAAGACAAATGTGCCTTGTGGTTGTATTAACTCCTTGTGGCCTTGAGTTCAAGAATGGCATCCTGTTAGATAAAAAGGAAAACTGAAAGACTATGGATCCTAGTCTGAAAACTTTATTTAAATGCATTAAGTAATTCATATATATATATATATGTGTGTGTGTGTGTGTGTGTGTGTGTGTGTGTGTGTTCCAGAGAATTAATTTTAAAAATATTTTATTTATTTGAGAGAGAGAGAAGGAGAGGAGAGAAAGAGAATGGACAGACCAGACTCTAGCCACTACAAACAAATCACAGATTCACGTATACCTTGTGCATCTGGCTTACTTATGGATGCAAATCTTGATTCTATCAATCCTGAAGCTGGCATTCTGAAACATGAATCAGTGTGACTGAAGTGTTGGGCAAAGTCCTCCATTGTCCAAGGTCCCGTGTTGCTTACTATCATGTTTCTATTTTGTTGAGATTTAGCTAGTATGGCAGAAATTGGTATCCACCAAGCCTTCACTGTATATCTTTAACTGTTGATCTAAGCAGAAACCCACAGAAATGGTTTGTTGATATACCATTCCCAAGAGAAAAGTACATGTGAACCAATCTGCCTAGCTTGGAAGAATAAAGGACAATGTGTTATGGATGGCAAGTCTTCACCACTATCTAGCTGGCTGATTTACCTGTTACTCCTTCAGTCCTGCAGTCAAGGACCACATTGTTAGCATTCCTCTGACTCCCTGCACTATTGACAACTAACTTTACCTCTATGAAAGGAAGGGGCTAAAAAGACTTTTATTGTAGTATTTTCCACACTTTATTACATTACATCAGTTTACTTTCTTTACTACATTAGGATGTCACATCATATTTGATTCTTTAATCTTTAACACAATCTCTAACCCAAATGTGTTCAATAAATGTGTCTTAATTGTCTAAATATATCTGAATGCCATAATCTGATCTTCTACACTATAATTCCAAAAATACATAGAAATACCAGTTTGGTTATAACTTATCTTCTGAGGAGCACTGAAAAAGAAGACCCTTCCTCCCTCCAAAAATCCTAAGGTGTATTTGACGCAGCTTTTGAAATATCTGTTTACCAAATGGCATTCAGCAATAAAGAAGAAATGAACAACTGATTCATACATGCAAAGATGGATGAGCCTTGGAAACAGTATTCTGTGTAAAAGCACTAAGACAAAAAGAGTACATGTGTGATGACTTCCTTTGCCTGGAATGTCTATGAAAGACAATTCTTTAGAGTAGAAAAGCTGCTCTGTGCTGCCTAAGGCCTGGGCTCACAGTGAAAAGCAACTGCAGAGGGACATGAATACTTTATTTAGGGATAGACATGTTCTAAAACTGGATTAGGTGGTGATTGCACGACTCTATACATTTATGAAGACCACTGAGTTGTACGCTGACAACGAGTGAATGTCATGATGTGTGATCAGGCCTCAATGAAGGTGTTATAAATAGAGACAAAGGAAAAGTGGATGGAAGGGAAGGAGTGGAGACAGATGGCCACGTTCTCTCAGCTTGAAGTGTTAAAGTTGTTGAGCAATGCCAGGGTTGCTAGAAATTGGAAAGGTAAGTAGCAGAAGTGATAGGGAGGCAGGAAGGGAGCTGAAAATCTGAACACATGCTCTGTTAAGATCTTTCAAATGTTCACCTACCCTGTGATCTGTATCTGAAGGGGGAAGTACAAGAACCCAATAAAACATAATACTAGGAAATAAGAAAAAAACAGAGCATATGTGGTAGCCACTGTGCACTGCAAATGAGTAGAACTCTTCCAAGTAAGAAAGGCTGAGCAAACATGAAGGTTTTCCAGGGGAACGCCAGAGGGACACACTTGAGGATCACTGAGTATGTTCCAGGACCAAAGACTGACCTGGGACCAGAGGTAAACACAGACAAGCAAATAGCTACTAGTGCAAGGCGATCTCCAGGAACTTAAGTCAGCAGTCTCACAGAGCAGCAACAGAATCGAGAGCAGCCTCTCAAGTGCTCAGTGTGCCATTGTAGTGTCTCATTGCTGGGACAAAATACCCAATCAGAAGCACTTTACGGAAGAAAACTTACATTCTCTAGGGGAAATTTCATTATTACATGTCAGATCAGAGGCCGGGCATCACATCCTGTCACCTATCTGAGCGGAAGTAATGTAAGTACTGGGGTTGAAGCTGGGCCAATAAATCATAAGGCCTGCCCCCAGTAGCATACCTCCTGCCAGCAGGGCTCCACCTCCCAAAGGCTCCATCACCTGGTGATTGAGTATGAGGTTAATCACAAACATGTGAGGCTATGTTCGACACTTCGCATTCAAACTACCACATTCTGGCTTTATACCCTATAGACTAGCATATCATGATGAAAAATGTATTCAATCCAACTTTAAAAGTCTCTACTAATTCCAATAGCATTCAAAAGTCAAAAGTCCAGAGACTCTTCTGAAACCCAAGGCAGTCTCTAAATTGTGAACCCTGTAAAATCAAATCACAAGTTACATACTTCCAACATATAATAGCACGGAGTAAGCAGTTCCATATCAAAGAGGAGGAATTGTGCATAGCAAGGAGAGGACAAATGCAAGAGTGAAAAACAAACAAGGCAAACATCGATTCCTCCAGCTCCATGTTCAGCAAATGGGACACACAAAAAAACCTTTGGGTTCAAGAATCTGCCTCTCCAGTCTTGGCAGGTTCACCTAAGCCAGACTCAGAAGTTTTCCTTAGAAGACATCTCTTAGTCCTGGCATCTAAAAAAGAAAAAACCATCCTAGGGTCTCAAGCACAACCTATGGTTCATCCTTACAGCTCTGTCCCATGGTCTTGCAGGGTCTCCATGCAGGGACTCCACCCTGTTTCCCACTTTCTCTTTTTTTCTGTAACTGTCATACTTCCTAAACCAGAACCAGGAAGTCTACCGGATTTGTTGAACCAGGGAGGAATAGAGATGACTTTGAGGAGCAGGAAACTCCTTCGGCATTCTTTCTCCAGCACCCTTTTTTCAAAATAGCACTCCATCTGTTGTCTCACTGCAGAGCAGCTGGCCCATACTCCATGGTGGTAATCTCCCAAACAATTGCAGCTGAAGCTGTTGTAGTCTCTGTGCCTGAATCAAACCTCATATATCCTGTGCCAAACACACCAGTCCATTACTTTCAAATTCAACTTTGTTTACATTTTCAGGACACAGGAAGGATGGAGCTTCTAGCTTAGTTCCCAGCAAAGTCTGTTTCCCCTCTCTGAAACCTCATAGGAAAAGCCTCCACAGCACAGTTCTCTCTGCATTTGGGTCTTTCAAACTCTTACCAGAATGGCCCATCAAGATCTGCTTATAGCACTGCAAGGCTTCTCTAATCCACAGTTACAAATCCTTACAGATTACTCCTGCAAACTGGTGCCAACAGACCAAAAACTACATGGCCAGTGTTAGTGCTGAAGTGACTCCCATTCTCAGTACCAATTTTCTGCTGGAATTACTTTTTTTTTTTATTGACAACTTCCATAATTGTAAACAATATCCCATGGTAATTCCCGCTCTCCATCCACTTTCCCCTTTGAAACTGTACCCTCCATCATATCCCCTCCTCCTCTCAATCAGTTTCTCTTTTATTTTGATGTCATGATCTTTTCTTCCTATTATGAGGGTCTTGTGTAGGTAGTGTCAGGCACTGTGAGGTCATGGATATCCAGGCCATTTTGTGTCTGGAGGAGCACATTGTAAGGAGTCCTACTCTTCCTTTGGCTCTTACATTCTTTCCATCACCTCTTCCGCAACGGACACTGAGCCTTGGAAAGTGTGATTGAGATATTTCAGTGCTGAACACACCTTGTCACTGCTTCTCAGCACCATGGTGACTTCTGAGTCATCCCAAGGTCACTGTCATCTGAAAAGGGAAGTTTCTCTAACCAAAAGTGAGAGGTGCTTACTGGGCAGGTTGGTGAGCATGGTATATATATTTAGCCAGACAGCAGCAGATGTTACATCCCTAGGGCTCATGACTACCCCTGTTGTAGGTTTTCAGTATCAGGGATGTATTCCCTCCCATGGACCAGCCCTCCAGTCAAATTAGAGGGTGGTTGGTTTCCCCCATAACCAACATGCTACTATTGCACCTGTTGGCTCATTTGGCCTGGCTGGCCATATATAAAGCTTGCAGTGCCCACTGTTGGGTATCTTCCTGGTGATTTTTCTCTCTCCCATTGAACTGCATGCAGCATAGCTTTTTTCAGCTTTCTGTCATCTGTTCTACATGGTGGAGGTTTTCAGCTCAGCTCCAGCAGGATTTCTCAGTGACCTTGCAGCCCAAGTATGTGGAGTCTTTAGCAATAAGGTCTTACCATATATTCCTGGTGGGAAACCAAGGATCTCGTCAATGGCTTGAAAATTTTCTAGTAACAGTCTATGGCTCCTATGTGTTCCACTGTCCAAAAACGTAGGTTTCCATATGACTTATTTATATCCTCTTAGATTTTGATTAGCCCTCCCTCTACCTTTCGTTTACTCAATCTCTTCCCCTGACCTCACTTAGGCCTTTTCAGCCCCATTAATCTGTTCTTCTATTTACATATATACAATACCATCCTATTAAGCCCCACCACTCTCCATTTCTATTACCTTTATATCCCCTTACTGGCCTCTACTACTGAGTTTTCTTCCTTTCTAGTTGCTGGGAAATCAGAGGTAGCCATGGAAGGAAATGGTTTATTTTGGCTGATAGTCTCAGTGGGAAGTTTCATCATGATATGAGGCCAGGCACCATATCTTGTTACATATATGGGTGGAACTAGTCTAAGTACTGGGCTTGAGCTGGTCTAATAAACTTCAGGGTCTGTCCCCAGTGATACACTTTTTTTCAGCAAACCTTACCCTCCCGAAGGCTCCACCAGCTGGGGATTGAGTATGAGGTTAATCAACAACACATGAGGCTATGAAGGACACTTAACATTCAAACCACACTCATAAAATTTATTGTACATGTGAGGAATCAGGAAAATGTGCACCAAGTTCCAAAGCAAAAATCTTTTAAGAGGAACAGACCTTGACATGACACAAATATTAGGATATTAAGGCAGCAAAATTAAATATATTTTAAATTTTAAAGTAAAGTTGGGGGCTAGAGAAATGGCTCAGCAGGTAAGGGTGCTTTCTGTGGAAGTATGAGGCCTTGAGTTTGATCCTTAGCACACATGTCAGGAGCTGAGCATGGTTGCACATACCTGTAAGTCCGGTGTTAATGGGGTACGACTAGGAGGATTGCTGGGGCTCACTGGTCAGCCAGTTCAGTCAGAGGATCTATCTGAAGGAGATTTGTGGAGGGGTGGTAGAGGAGGACACTCAATGGCATCCTTGGCTTCCATAGGTATACCCCTGAGCCATATGCTTCTGCAAGTACACATGCCTTCACCTCATACATACAACAAACACCATGCATATTATATGCACATGCTTGTTCTTGCACACCCACACATGAAGTTTGCCATGAATTGAACAGAGGAACATGGAAAATGTAAATCTATAACAGAGATACAATATCTAAAGTAAATAGATGGGCTCAGAAGTAACATGAAAATATTAAGTGAATCAGTGATAGTGAAAAAAAATTCAAACTTGCTGTAAAGCATCATTTTGAAGACTGGATAAGACCAGCAAGGTCCAGGTTGAATAATACAATAGAAACATTTAGACATGTTGCCCCAAGCTGCTGAATATCAAACATAAAGAATAAATCTTAAAATCACCCAGAAAAAAAATGATGTATCACAGGTAGGAACAAAACAACATTAAGTAACAACCAACCTTTTACTAAAAACTTCAGAAATAAAACAGCAAAGAAGAGATAAATACAAGTCCTTCCAGTAGGGCTGGAGAGATGGCTTAGCAGTTAAAGGCATTTACCTGCAAAGTCTAAGGACCCAGGTTCGATTCCCCAGTACCCACATCAGCCAGATGCACAAGGTGGCACATACATCTCGAGTTCATTTGCAGTGGCTAGAGGCTTATTCTTTCCCTCCCTCCTCCTCTCTCTTTCTGTCTAAAATAAATAAATAAGATATATTTTTTTAAAAGTTCTCACAATAGAAAGGAAATGGTATCAGAATTAAAAAATAAATACAGAGGAAGAATTCTGGAAATGGTGACTATGTGTATAAAGGACTATCTTTTCTTCTGTCTTCAATTTTTTTTAATTTTTTTGTTCATTTTTATTTATTTATTTGAGAGTGACAGAGAGAGAGAGGCAGATAGAGAGAGAGAGAGAATGGGCACGCCAGGGCCTCCAGCCACTGCAAACGAACTCCAGACGCCTGCGCCCCCTTGTGCATCTGGCTAATGTGGGTCCTAGGGAATCGAGCCTCGATCCGGGGTCCTTAGGCTTCACAGGCAAGCGCTTAATCACTAAGCCATCTCTCTAGCCCTGTCTTCAATTTTTTAAATGACCACAGTGTAAGAGCAATGAGTATAACAGTGAGTTGTGGGGAATATAATGTAGGTAGATGTAAAGGAAGAAGAGAACAAAAGGAATAATAGTGGAAATGTTGTTCGAATGATGAAAGGTTCTTGTGTTTTCTGTGAAGTGTTATAAGGCCAAGTATAAATATGCTGTGATCATGTGGAGATGCATAATAAAGAAAGTTTACATAAAGTTAAACACTGTGAGATCAAAGGACCACTAATGGAAAACTCCCAAGTTTAGGAGGCCATAGGTTTCTCGGAGCAGACGAACAAAGGGTGGTGGTAATGGCGGAGCGCTCCTCATGGTCGTGGGTCACAACTAGGAAGGCAGAAACGGAACCTGGAATTTCTGCAGATGGCACTAATGAGGAGGGGCCCAATCTCACCTCCACACCTTGGATTATAAACCAGGCATACTGTTTAAGGACATTGACTTGCCTATTTGCCATAAAACAGGATTTAAGAGTGCCTCAAGAGACAGCTCTAAGGGCTGGGTCTGAGAAAATAGCAGTAGCACTAATTATGTGACTGTAAGAGAATTGGAGAGCAACCTGGGAATGCATAATATAGAGCTTTTATGGCCATATCACGTAATGATATAATATTTACCTGGATTTGAACGCCTGCTAAGGTCCCAAAGGAACAGCACTGCCTGGAGTGGAGTAGGTGTCGTTTATCCCTTTATATATAGGATGACCACTATTTATCCAAACAGTCTGTGCTGGTCATGAGTGCAAATGAGTAGTGTGGTCTGAGAATGTAATGGGACAGCCATACACTGTAAGTGTGAAGGGGAAAATTCCAAGTGTTCATGCAGAGGAATATCTACAATGAACTCAGACATTAACCCTCATTTGCATCATCAGTTTCCCATATTGATTTGGAAATTACTTCGTATCCCCATGTCTCACATCCAGGTTATTTTGCTCATTTTCCTATCAGGGGCTATACTATCTTCTAAGAACCACACTGTGGAGGTTTTCCAGTGAATTTCCTTACAGTAATCTAAGTAAAGATACAGCCCTAGTTTGGCCTTCCTACTTCTTTATTAGTGGGGAAGAGTTGGTATTTGTTTTAACATCATCTTTACTCTAATATCCACAGATAAAGACAGAGAACCATGCTAGAGCCATCCATGTATTTGTCTGCATGGGTCTATATGCCTGTCTCCTGTTCCCTGGGAAGTGGCTCCCTAACCCAGGAGGAAAGTCTAACCTCTGCCTCCTGGTCTTCCCCTTGTCTTTCTGTGAGGTTGCCCTGGAAACTAAGAGCTTGGGATCAGCCTCTGTCCTCTTCTTTGAAAAGGGCTGCATAGTCCCATCAAATGCCACTGTGTCAAAGGTTTTATTACTGTTTCAAATACAGGGGACAATGAAGCCACAGCTATTTGAACACAAAGCAAAGATAAACTCTTATCTATTATCTAGACTTCAAATATGAGCCCATGGTTGGAACATAAATGTGAATTGGGACTTGAATCACTTAAAAAATTTTCTGATAACCCACTTTTTTTCATCTATAAACATATGAGTAAAGGGAGCCTTTTAAGCCAAGAGTTAAAATGTACCTTTGGGTTTGTTCTAGAATACTAAAAATATTCCCCTGCCACAACTAGCATAAAGGTATCCAAAAGTTAAAAAAAATTCTTTAGTGTGGGCAGAATAAGAAATAAGCTGTGTTTACATACCGCCTCTTAATAACATATCTATTTAGTTATTCAAAAGTCTTGAGCAAGAGCAAATTTTAAACAAACTTATATTTCAGGGATAGAAATCCATTAAGCGAAAGGCCTTCAGGCTTTGAAGTCTCAGATCTCAGTTTACCAGCTCAGTTCTGACTTTTGTCATCAGTGTGATCTTAGGTATATCACTTACTTCCCTAAGACTCAGTTTCCTCAGCTGTAAGATGAAGATAATTATAAATGCATCATGGGTGCTTATGAAGATTTGATGAAATAATGTGCAAAAAAGATTAATGAGATAGGGACAGCAGGGCATTTGGCTCATGGAAGTGTTTTGTTGGGCCAGTGCCATAGTATACATGCACACTTGCAAACAGGTAGTTAGGTAGGTGGATGATAGGTGGGTAGTATGTAGGTAGATAGGTAGATGGATGGATAGATAGATAGATAGATAGATAGATAGATAGATGATAGATGGTTGGGAAGATGATTCAGCAGTTAAAGGCACTTGCTTGCAAAGCCTGGTGGTCCAGATTGAATTCCCCAGACAGCACATAAATCTGGACAAGGCATCCATTGGCAGTGATAAAAGATGGGTAGGTAGGTAGTAGGTTGGTGGGTAAAGAATAGATAGATGATGGATAAACAAAAATGACAGATGATGGATGATAGGTAGGGAGGTAAATGATAGATATAGATAGATGGAAATAGGTAGGTAGGCAGATAGATGATAGATAGGTAGGTAGGTAGGTAGATAGATAGATAGATAGATAGATAGGAAGGTAGATAGATAGATAGATAGATAGATAGATAGATAGATACATACATACATACATACATACATACATACATACGTACATAGATAATAGACAGGCAGGCAGGCACCTAGATAGAGGATAAGAAGGTGATAGTGAATAGATACCACAGATGGAATAAGCATTAGCCCAGTGCACACTTCATGGACTAGGGTCCGTGATTTGGGAAGAATAGAACCTATAGTGGTACCCAGAATTCTCACAGGTCCTTTCTCTTATTGTACAGATTTGGTCTTAAAATACCATTTTCACTAAAAAAAAAGTTTCTTAAACAATTAGTTGGTTCTGAATTTGGTGGCAATAATTTGCAAGGTGAGCTTGGATTGAAGAGAAGGCCAGAGGAACATTTTGAATGAAATCTAAGTATACAAATAATGAGATCCACACTGAGAAATTCCACTGGTCACATGAACTGAGCTCTTTGACAGATGAACTACAAAAATAAATAAATAAATAAAGTGATAAAGGAGGAATATATAGATTTTAAAGGATTTTAGAAACATAACACTTTTTTTTCATTTTTATTTTTTATTTATTTATTTTTTTACAGTCAGTTTGGTACCATTATTAGGCTCATCCATGACCTATCCCCTATGTTTTTTTAATGGCCAAAACTAAGGGATACAGATGTAAGTAGAGAAGTAGACTGTTGAAGCCAGGAGAGTGGGTTCCTTGGGGCAGGGAGAGGATTGAGTTTGGAGTGGGCACATGCAAGGGGCAACAGAATAGTATGTGGTGTGAATGTGGCTATATGGATGGATACCCAGTCTGAATAGTTAACTAAGTGCTGTGCTTGTGTGGTTCCACATCTTTGCTGTACTACCATGGGAAATAAATTAAAGAAGTAGTATATGTGGATGACCACTGTGCACTAGATTTTGCCTGGAGGCCCAGAAGTTGAAAGTTGAATGGGAGAGAAAAAGAATTTGAATACCATGAAAGAGAAGACTGATGGGGAAGAGTCACCTCACCTAGACTTGGAACCATGAAAGGCTTAGATTAGATACTGCAAGGCTTCTTCGTTAATTTTTTTGTTTATTTTTATTTATTTATTTGAAAGTGACAGAGAGAGAAAGAGGCAGATAGAGAGAGGGAAAGAATGGGCACGCCAGGGCCTCCAGCCACTGCAAATGAACTCCAGGCATGTGCGCCCCCTTGTGCATCTGGCTAACGTGGGTCCTGGGGAATTGAGCCTCAAACCAGGGTCCTTAGGCTTCACAGGCAAGCACTTAACCACTAAGCCATCTCTCCAGCCCGGATCTGGCAAGATTTAAACACCTACCACATACTGACCCACTCTAAGGACATAGGATATGATTGACACTATCATGACTCTGAAGAACAGTAATGCAATCTCGTGAAGAGGAGGAGGGTTGTAGGAAGTCAAACTGTTCATAGGCTGGTCCCCTCTGTGTACTTGATACGGCTTTATGTCAGGGTCTCAGCTCATCCTTCCAGGCACATCAGTACCCCACAGTCCAAATGTGGTTGGAGAACTTAAATATGACTGACCAAAAAAAACAAAAACAAAAACAAAAACAAAAACAAAAAAAAAAACAGAAGAATTGAGATCTGAGCTGAGTCTAAACCCTTGCCATAGAATTTTTGGGTCTTGGGTCCCTGGGTATATATAGTGAGTCTATAGGAACCCAGGCCAGAAGCAGAAGTTTGCAACAGAAAAAAAAATTACAAAGTTAAGGAAATCATTTTTGACAAATAAGGCACAAAGTTGATTTTTGTTTATATTTTATTTTATTTTATTTTATTTTATTTTATTTTATTTTATTTTATTTTATTTTATTTTTAGAGGGAAAGTGAGAGAGGGGCAGAGAGAGAGAGAGAGAGAGAGAGAATTGGTGCACCAGGGCCTCCACCAATGAAATCGAACTCCAGACGTTTGTGCCACCTGGTGGGCATGTGTGACTGTGCCCATGCCTCACCTTTGTGCGTCTGGCTTACATGGGATGTGGAGAGTCGAACATGGGTCCTTGGGCTTTGCAGACATGTTCCTTAATCACTAAGCCATCTCTCCAGCCCAATTTTTGCTTTTGATTTAATGAAAATACCCAAGGTTCAGCAAAGTGCATTCCAGGTACGCTGCAAGGGGCAAGTATAAACTGGCACAGGCTCTCCAGGAGCATTCTGAGGCAGCCTCTTTTTCTCTGAGCACAGATGAAGCTCCACGTCCAGAGGCCCCTGTGGAAGTAGGACCGCTGTAGTTGGAGAAAGTACAGAGCCTTGTGAGGACAGAAGAAAGCGTGTAGAAGAAAGAACTTAGGCTTCGAACAAAAAAAACTTTAAGTACACACGTTGCCAGACCAACCTTCTGGCACTGGGAACTTAAACTATTACCCAACCCTCCAGTCCCCATGTCCTCATTATAAAACAGGTTCTGTGGGTATCTGATATGTGCACTTTTGAAAACGCACCCATGGTCATTTGAAAGGATGCCCCTCACCCCCATAAGATCCAGGAGTTTTATTAAAGCTTCTTGGGTTTCCAGCTACCTGGATGGAGGAGATGTCACTATAGGCAGATTCTAGGGTCCAGCTCTAAGGTGTGGGGGGGATCTAAATGCAAACCTACGATATGTAAAGTGCTTGAGTCCTCCCTGGGTTCCCTGTGGTTTGTCTGCAAGTTTTTTGCTCTTGCTTTTAGCAGTGTTTTTTCTCTCTCTCTTTTTTTTTTTTTTTGCTATTATGCAACTTTCCCTGGATCTGTAAGCGTCAAATAAATGCCATCGCTTCATAAGCTGCGCCTGGTTTGAAGGTTCATCCCAGCAACGTGCGGCTGTCTGTTACAGCACTTGATTAATGCTAGCTCATCATTAGATTACAGTTTTAATATTGTCATTATTTTTATCTTCTCTTATTCCAAATTAGATCTAAGTCTTGACTGAATCATCTCTGACCTGTCCTGGAAGATTCTAGAATTTAGGGCTTCATGGAACTTGGAGGCTATGCCTTCTGATGTCCTCAGTGTGAATGTCAGCCAGGCTCATTTAAATACATAGATCTCAGCTGGGCGTGGTGGCGCACGCCTTTAATCCCAGCACTCGGGAGGCAGAGGTAGGAGGATCGCCGTGGGTTCGAGGCCACCCTGAGACTCCATAGTGAATTCCAGGTCAGCCTGGGCTAGAGTGAGACCCTACCTCGAAAAACAAAAAAAAATAAAAATAAAAATAAATAAATAAATAAATACATAGATCTTAGAACCTGATTTCATGGACTTCAGTCCCAGCTTTTCCACTACAAGCTGTATGGCCTAAATATATGGTGCCTCAGTTTCCCTACCTATAAAACAGCACTTATTGTATAGTGTTATTTATATAACACATTGCATCTATGCAGCTTTCTGACTCTAGGCCTCCTGCATTAAGGGAATGATGAGGATCTTTCCTTATAAGAGGACCCTGCCCACCTGGCAAGAGCCTGCTTGACATCATAGGATGTTCTCAGCTCATGTTGACTACTCTGGGTCCTCTTTGCTCCTTCCTGCCTTGAGATCCTCATTCATTATCATCACGTAGTTTCTGGCCATTGCCTAGTCTAAGGTCATCAAGCATTGAACTCCTTCCCCTAAACTATTGCTTCTGTTGACTGCTCAGCCATGTGTTGAAGACATAGCAACCTCTATTTCTGACAGGATGTCTCATGGACCATTTGAGATCCACACCCATTACCACATCTCCATGCAGATGGGAGGGAGCTTTTTGTGAGGAGAAAGGACCCCTTACTCCTGAAATCAGAGCTGAACGGGAAGACCCCTGTTTTTTGTGATACTCATCCCCAGCAGCTGCAGTGAAGGTACAATGTGGTGGAATCATTTGCTGCATACACTAGAGGCATCCCACCATCTCTTACTTCAGAAATCCGAGGCTGAGCCATGGAAAGGGCTCTCATCCCTGCTGTCAGATGCTGAGGACCAGTTCAGGATGTGGTATGTCTATGTAGACTATATTCTGGATAGGTGCTTGGCTTCAAGAGCAGGATTCTGTGACTTCCCACCTTTCATTAATGGGCAGTCTGTTCACTGAGCAACCTTGAAGCTGGGTGCTGACACCGTCATCTGCGCCATGACCAAGGGCAGACTCCACACCTCACAGAGATCCCACAGCCTAGCCTGCCCAGCTGTGATATCCAGTACAGGCTCTTGGGGAGCCAGGGACACTCATGTTAATGGCTGATAAAAAGAAAAGAAAGCCAGGCCAGTGAGGCATCCTCATTACACTTTATTACTCTAGCCACTACATTTCTGTATTTTGTCTTGCAAAACCTATCTAGGAACAAGAAAGCAGGACATTGAAAGTCTGTTCATTTAACACGATTTTACACAGTCTTAACCCCTGCAAGTGATTTGGCCCTAATACATGAAAGGCATGTCATCTGTGAAGCAAGCTCATTTATTCACTTAAAATCTTGAAACACATACTGTACATCACTTCACATCCAGACTCAGGTGTTAATTTGTCTCTCCCATGTTTCCATGGGTCTATCCAACCTGGCACCTCTCCAGCCTTTTGTCTACTTGACTATCTTACCTCATCTTCTAGAAATATCACCAGGGCTATAACACCACTGCCTTGCCTAGATGCATTTCCTGAATCCCCAGGTCATGATCATCATGGGATTGCTTACGGAAAGGCTGATCATAGCTGACATGCTATGAACACTTAAATGTTTCAAGGGAAACAATTCATTTAACTTGGGGGATATTAACATATCACCAATGACATTAAGGGAGAGATATTAGAAATGCATGAATGGACTTTTAAAAATTTTAATAGCCACCCATTTATTTTAATGAGTATGAGAAAATGTGTAACCTGCATATTACAACATGATTTCATAGCTATGAAATGATTTAAAATTATTTTGTCAGTTTAAGTGAGTTCATTTCAAGAAAAATGTTAAGAAAATGCTAGCAGAAGAGCCATGTGAATTTTCTCATTTATTTAAGAAATATTTCCTTTGAGTGTCAACTACCTGGCAGGAATTCTTTGGAGCCTAAGAATAAAACAAATTAAGCAGACAAAAGTTCTGGGCTTCCAGAAGGCTGAAACAAGGACTTTTATGAAGGGAGCTATCTACATGGTCAATAAGCATATGAAAAGGTGTTCAACTTTATTAGACATCTGGGAAATGTCAATCTTAAGCCCACAATGAGCTATCTGAAACATCCTGAAGAATGACTAAAAATAAAGAAATGAAAAAGAGACAATACCAAAATCTGGCAGGACTGCTGAGCCTTGTTCACTGTGGGAATGGAAGCTACTGCAGACACATTGGAACTACTTGGCGATATCTGAAGTCGATCCACTGAGGCCATCCTATCTGTCTACCCAACAGAAACATGCACATGCATTCACTAGACATGAACAATAGTCAAGAAATGAATAGGACTCAAAAGTGCTATTGAAATGTAAAACCCATTCTATTTTACAAAGAACTCACGGCCTCTCTTCTTGACAGCAGATTCCTGTCACTGAACATACTTTTTCTAAGTGGATGTGGTGCTGGAATATCAGACCAAATTAAAACTGGCCTTATCCTCTTGGGAAAGCACTGCTGCTTAGCTCCCCGACTGGGAAGTAAGGTCTGCTTTACACTTTGGTCAGGGAACTGTGATGGAATGTATGACAATATGGGATACCATGGTTTACATTCTGCAGCTATTTCTTTGTGTAAGTTTGCATTGCCTCTCCGTAAAAGGAAGAGCCATATGCCATACTTCCCACTTCATCATTCAGTTCTCATGGGGTGCTCACAGTAGCACTCAGTTCATAGTAGGGGCTCTGTAAGTGTAGGCTGGTTGGGAGGGTAGGTGACTGAGTAGATGGATGGATAAATGGGATAGAAATGAACATAGATGGGTACTGATGAACACTCTGAGGCAGGGCTTTCCACCACATAAGAAATATTCCACCAAAAGTCGGAGAGACCTTACTCATCTCTGCCAAGGACATTATTCAACTGTTTAAATTATTACCATCAGCCATACAGTTTTTTAAACCTAAGACATAGATTAATATTTCAAGAGAACAAGGTTCTAATTTACAACCAAGACCTTTGGTTTAATCAGCCAAAGGAAATAAAAGAAGCCTGTGAACATCATTGCCTGGCTCGTGTTTCCCATTGCACTCCCAGCTTGGGTTTACCTTTTTTGGCCTTTAATTATTCCATTCTCACACATGGCTTTATCTCTGACACTCTGGGATGAAAATGTGATTTGCCATTCAGAGGTTTCAGCAAAAATCACATTCAAGTCAGTAAATTGAAAGTCTGATAAAGGAACAAAGGATTGGGACTCGGCTTTGAAAGGATGTTTTAAAAGTGTGTTTAATTAAATCTGTGTTATTATTTAGGATGGTGGGAAGTCATTGGCATGCAGTATGGGGTTTGCTTGCAATCTCTGTTGTGCTGTCCTCAAAACTGTAGCATTAGTCATGCTAGCTAAGAGCAAGTTCACTTCTTCATTCCAACACTGAGAGCTGTACCTGCATGTACCACCACTTTATAATAAATATTGTGAGTTCTTTGGGGGTTCAAAAATACTTGGAAGAACTTCTGAAATGTCATATCAAGGGCTGAAGAAGAAGAGGAGACAGAAAGCCAAGGAACAAACATTAAGTCTCCCTCCTGACATGAGGATCTGCTGTAGGCGCACTCTTTTGTTGTTGTTGTTGTTTGAGAACTTCATTGTATGAACATACTGCATTATGGTCATATTCCCATTGAGTTATTATCTCATGTTCCCTTCCCCTGCCCCACTCCACTGAAGGCCTTCCTCACTGGGGTTATCGGTATTCACTGTGCACCATTCAGTCTCTGTGTGTGTGGTGGGGGAAATGCTTTAGAATCCACCTTCCCACCTTGTAGCTCTTACAATCTTTCCACCCCCTCTTTCACAATGTGCCCTGAGCCTTGGAGGGTGTGTTATAAGACTCCTTTAGTGTTGAGCTCTCAGCAGCCTCTGAGTCTTTGCTTTGATGAGTTTTGAGTCTCCTAAGTGTCTACTGCCGTCTCTCTGGAGAAGGTTCTCAGGCTAGCAGTGAGAACAGCACTAATAGTTAATCTGTTACTTCCTCTGTAATGTTTTCTGGCAATGATTCATCTCATGTAAGTCATTTGGCTTTCTGTGTTTTGTTGTACTGATGGGTCTTGGGTCTCCCCAGTATTTGCTGTCATCTGTAACAAGCAGACTCCCCAGACAAGAGTGAAGACAGAATTGATCAAAGTGGGTAAATAGACATTTAGAAAATTTTATGATGAGCATAACTTCTCCTTTTAGCCAAAGAACAATGAAAGATTACCTGGAAACCTACTTATTTGGACAATGAAATACTCAGAAGTTATAGATTGTTACTAGAAAATTTTCAGTGCCATAGATGGGATACCTTCCAATGAGTTCTCGGCCAGAAAGGTCACTGATACCCTCAAAACATTGCAGGCCATTGCCGAGGCTCTTGGTTTCCCACCAGGAATAGATGGTAAGACCCTATTGCTGAAGACTCCACATACTTGGGCTGCAACGTCACTGAGAAATCCTTCTGGAACTGAGCTGAAAACCTCCTCCATGTAGACCAGCTAACAGAAAACTGGAAAAAGCTATGCTGCATGCAGTTCAATGGAAGAGAAAGAAATCACCAGTGGAGATACTCAACACTGGACACTGCAAAACTTAAATTTGGCCAGCCAGGCCAAATGAGCCAACGGGTACAATAGTTGCATGTCTGTTATGAGGGAAACCAACTGTTCTCTAATTGGAACGGAGGCCCGTTCCATGGGAAGCAATACATCCCTGATACTAAAAACCGACAACAGGGGTAGTCATGAGCCCTAAGTGTGTAACATCTGCTGGTGTCTGGCTAAATGTATATACTATGCTCACCAAACTGCCCAGCAAGCACTTCTCTTAATGTTAACACTCATATTAATGCTGCTCTCACTTTTGGTTAGAGAAATTTCCCTTTTCAGATGGCAGTGACCTTGTGATGACTCAGAAGGCACCATGGTGCTGAGAAGAAGTGACAGAGGAGTGCTCAGCACTGAAATATCTCTTAACACATTTTCCAAGGCTTAGGGTCCATTATGGAAGAGGTGGCAGAAAGAATGTAAGAGCCAAAGGAAGGATAGGACTTCTTACAACATGCTCTTCCAGATACAAAATAGCCTGGATATCCATGATCTCATGGTGCCTGACACTACCTACACAAGACCATCATAACAGGAGGAAAAGATGATGAAATCAAAATGAAAGAGAGACTGATTGAGCAGGGGAGGGTATATGATGGAGAGTGGAGTTTCAAAGGGGAAAGTGGGGGGAGGGAGGGAATTACCATGGGTTATTTGTCTACAATTATGGAAGTTGTCAATAAAAAAAAAGAAAGAAAGAAAAGAATAGTGCTAGACTCTGCTTGGGAGCAAATATTCTAAAGTACTTATCAACAAGCAATAATTAACGATTATGTGAAAGAGAAAAATGTCTGCCCACTGGGCCCTTTCTCTTCCAGGTTCTATGACCTTACAAGCCATAGGTTTCTGATTTGGCTCTCAGTACCAGGTATGCATTTCCTCCCACTGAGAAGGCCTTATATCCAGTCAGACAGCAGCTGCTTGCCCCCATTGCTTATATGCCATTATTTCAGTTGTGTGTAAATCTTTAGGCACACTCTTTTAACCATCACAGCAGTCTGTCAATAAGAATCACTTCAGCTGTCATAGATGGGAGACCTATAGAGCAGAGAGTTGAAATGGCTTGTCCTAAGTTACCTAGCCCCTTAGCTTAGTCTCTTAAAACCTGCTCTTACAGAGATACACCTTGACTAACCTTTCTGACCACATTGAAGAGTTTAGGAGAATCAGTTCCCAAAATGCATGAGTAAATGATAATGTTGAGAATGGTTTCTGTACCACAGAGGACCCTCTTTTGATGACCCACAGACAGATTTCAGTCTAGACTCCAAACAAGGAAAAGCTTGGTTACTTTTTAGCAATGGGTTTCTTCTCGTTTTATGTATATATGATGTATACCTTACCAAAGTTCCTCTTTGTGTTGGCTGCTGTAAAGTTTAGAACCAATAGTCTGCTTCCTCCATAAAAGATTCTCAATACTTTGGGTACATGTTTAGGGCACAAGCCTCATGCACCAAAGTTTATCTCTTTCTGTCTTATTCTAAGTACACTTAAGGTGAGGCCTGATGCAAAAGTTGATGGATGTGGCTCTGCTTTACACTAAGGAGAGCAAGCATAGGAAGATGGGATGAAAGACATGCCAAAGGGTGTTATAGAGATAGGTTCTGCTGGGGAGCAGTTGTCTCCCAAGACAGTTATTGACTAGCCATAGTTAATTATTGTGTGTTACGTGAAAGGGAAAAGTATTTTCCCACTGGTTCCTCTCTCTCACCAGCCTCGGATTTGCCCCAGGAACATTACCTTGCACATCGATGTGGCACGGATACAAGTTCCACCATGCTTCAGAGAAGATAGGCAATTACCTCACCACTGGGTGAAGCATGCTGGGTTACGCCTCTTAGAAGTCCACTGCTGGACGGCAGCTGGTTAACCAGATGGAACGATTTACCACAAAGGCACCTGGCATCAATAAGCAGCCATGCCCAAACCTTCCTGCCCCAGATATTGCCAAAGCCTGAGCTGCCCAGAGAAATAAGTCTTCCTTATCTACATTTTCCTTTTCAAGCTTCTATTTTCTGAATTAAAAAAAAAATCATTTTATCCTCATAGGACACATTATTTTGCTGAGTCAAGAATAACAAAGATGTAGCTGGGCGTGGTGGCACACACCTTTAATCCCAGCACTTGGGAGGCAAAGGTAGGAGGATCACCATGAGTTCAAGTCCACCCTGAGACTACAGAGTGAATTCCAGGTCAGCTTGGGCTAGAGCGAAACCCTACCTCAAAACAAACAAACAAACAAACAAAAAAGAATAACAAAGATGCAACAATTATTTATTGTCTACTAATCTGGTCTTTACAGTAAGAATTGCCTCAAGGCACCTCTGCACCTCTTCTCTTTTATCCCTTGGGGTGCCCCTAAGAGTAGCAAAAGTGGATACGTGAGAACAAATTATCACAACCACACTGGCTGAGGTCACCACCTCTCTACACTGCCAGGAAGCCTTTAGCTTGATATCTCAGACCAGCTATAAGCACTTCTGGAGACATTTCCTTTTGTCTTTGGTTACATTTTTCATTTTTAGAAAAAAACCCAAGGTTGTACGAGGACACCTTTGGAGTCCCCAGCACTGATATTTTCCCCCCTGGAACTGTGGGCGCACAGTAAACTAAGTAATTGATTATATCAAAGTGGTAACATTCTTTTTAGAATCACTGTACTACTTGCTTTTTCCTTGTTTAGTCTTAACACAGCTCTAACCAGCTATATAATTTAATGAGGAAAACTGGTTTACGTGGTTATGTTGGTGAAAAAAATCACATACACACACACACACCCCTGACTAATAAAGCATGCCACTTCTTCAGCCCAACGTTAAGCCCTATAGTCAGCTGTCTCCAGATGCTTCTCTCTCTCCTGATGCCCTGGTCTCCAGGTTTGCCTCTTCATGCATGACTTACAACCCCATCTACTGATAGCAACAAAAGCAATGTACCTTTCTGGAATTCAGTGGTGAGGTAGCCTTTAATTACCTAATGTCTTCAAGGTCTCTAATGTGCAATTAGCTTGATTGGACCTTGTAATTACACGGTCAACCGAGGAAGTGGGAGGACGCCTTTAGCTTGGGAATTTTTTCCTCTGTTTTCTGAGCTCAGACTTGTAACCCAAGCAACAGAGACCCAGCTGTTTGCTGAGTTGTGTTCATGGCCCAGAATGCTTGCGGAGCACTGGAAGATAGCAGGGCTGATCTTTGAGCAGTGGCTCTGCTCACTGGCAGAACTGCCCTTGGTTATGGAAAACAGATGGCAGAGTCAAATATTTCTCTGAGTGTTTAATTGGCAAAAGATCCAAAGGTTAAAAAATGAAAGAAACAAAGAAACGTGGAGGTTCTCACTGAGGAGAAGGCAGACAAGGTTGGAAGTCAGGGTACTTTGTGAGAGGCTATGGAAGCTCAAATCACATCTTCAAAAGCAAGCTCGGAGATTCAGAGCCAGCTTGTGAACCTCCAGGATTCTAGACATCAATGTCCTCTAGGACCCACCAGGGAAAACATGGACATTTCTTCTCATTAAGCCTCAGCAGCTTGCCCAAACACTAGCCTTGCTTGTAAGTGTTTGAGAACTCAGAAAATATTTGATAATTGAGAAAACTAAGTAATAGAGTATACACACTTATATATGATGACAGAAGAAAAGCATATTTGAAAACTCAAAACATACTTGGAATATCTGCAAGGGAGAGAGAAACTTTGCAGTTGTTATGAGCAGTCCTGCCATGGGGTCAAACAAAGCAAACCACTCAAGGCGACTCTGCAGTCAGAACTCTGTGGTAGAGGGCGAGAAGTTAGGGAATGTGCTCTTAACTCAGTGTTGGGTCTGTTCTCTTCTTTGCCTGCCCTTGAGAGTTGATGCTGTGTTGCTACGGTCTTTTTTTTTTTCTTTCATGTTTGCTACATAAGCTCACAAAGTCAGCCAGAAGAAATGTCATTCAGGAGCACTGGACTCTGGTTCCAGACTCCATATTCCAAAAGCTGCCTCTCACAGTGTAATCATACTTTTAAGTCTTCTTTTCTTCATTTGTAAAAAGACATGGACCAGTCACCCACTTATCCTCTGAGACTGAGGAAACATGAGGACAATATAGAGTCCTTTGAAAAATCATAAAATGTTATTTCTTAAATGGAAAACAATTAGTTGTGTTGCCATTAATGACAGCTATTAAGAATCTATTATTAACACAAATTAATGTTAAATCTGATGAGAAATGAAATAGGTATAAATAAGTAGAGAATAAGAGCTAAATGAATGGGTTTGGAGGAGGTAATTATGTTAATTGCTCTTGCTCTGAATCAGGGGTGAAGAGGGGAGCCCCGACACTGCTGGTTGATGGATGCTGCTTGCTATTGAGAAGCCAGCTTTCACTAGTCACTGATGGGGGCACCCAGCTTCCACCAGTCCATCATTCCCTCACCATACTATGGCTCCTGTTCCCTCACGTTCCCCTGTGGGCCTTCTGGTTGGACTAATGCAGTGCCTGTGACCCCATGGCATCCTGCTCAGCCTAAGGGAATCCAGTCCAAACAGGAATGTTGTGTGGAGCAGGCCTATTTGCTCTGATACCCTGTGGAGACAAGTGGCTCCCGTGACTGCCACACAATGCCAAAAACCCAAGGTCAGCCTTCCAGCCAGGCTGTGGGAGCAGTTTTCTCTTGCCTAGCCCAAAGAGAAGCAACACCCCCAATCTTAGTCCTTAGGGATTAAATAAAGGGCCTCCCACCTTCTAGTGTCCAGTTCCTTCTGACCTGCAAGAATCTGACACAGACATACTTTGAATTCATACCCAATAAATGGTTGTGTATTTTTTTCACTTTGGGGTTTATGCACCCCAGAGTGGCTTAGCGCAGAGCCTCTGAAACATTACAGCCCCTGTAAATCACCCCGGAATCTGGTTGAAAGGTAGGTTCCTGCTCAGGAGGTCCAGGGCAGGCTCTGTTGTGTCTCTCACCAGTCCCTAGGGGGCGCTTCTGTTGCTTGTGGGTGGTAGGACACCCTAGGGAATGACCCACACTCAATACTGCTTAGGGTTCCAGCAAGGCTCATTGTGGTACCTTGGCTTATCAGTAAAATAGAAAAAAAAAAAAAATAGCCTAACACTTAAGAGTTGCTGGGACTCTAGAAATAACTAAGAAAAACAGAGTTACAGCAAAGGCCTCCCATAGCCGATGAAGGCCTTGGGGAGACTTCCATCTTTAACCCCTCCTTCCTCTCCTCAGGAGCCCCTGGCCTTTGGGAGAAATCCATAAAGTCCCTCAGTAACTCAGGCTTAAGAACCAATACTGAAGTAGCCTTAAGGCTGAGTTTCTCCTTCATTCCGCCAGATCACTGAAGAGGGAGCCTAGGAGGCCACACCAGACAGTGCTGGGGCCCCAGACTCCCTCATCTTTCTCACATGGAGGAAGATGCCTCTTGCTCAGGCTCTGTGCATATTCAGTGTGGGAGAGAGTGAATAAATGAATGAATATACTTTACAACCCCTTTAGTGGGAGAGTCTGTTATTATTTTTCTTTAACAAGGAATTCTTCTTGTAAAAGCAATATTTCTTGAACACGTAATACATTATAATCTCTCACAGAATTATTATCATATGGGCTTCAAAGGAATTTTTTTTCTTTTGGCTTTTCAAGGTGGGATCTTGCTCCAGCCCAGGCTGACCTGGAATTCACTCAGTAGTTTCAGAGTGGCCTCAAACTCATGGCAGTTCTCCTACCTCTGCCTCCCAAGTACTGGGATTAGAGGTGTGTACCACTGTGCTCCAAAGGAATTTTTTTATATCAAAAAGGTGGTTCCCCACTCCTAGCCTTTTTCCTTTTCCTGTCCTGGTTTGGATGCAGTTCATCTCTTTCTAACACTTTTCTGTCCTGAGAACTACACTTGGAGTTCATAATGTGTACAAAAATGAATCACTATAATGGCCCAGACTTTTCAAGTCTTATTTAAAAACAAAGTTCGTAAGAGCTGATTTCTGAACACTGTAGCTTGACTAGGAGCCAGGACGAATGAACCACATTTACTTCTGTGAAAGTAGAGGGTCATTTACGTTTTCATCCACCTGCATCCTCCTGACTGGAGCCTAAAAGTGGCCCATGTTTTGCCTGTGATTGGCACTCATGAGGTCTATGCTGAGCCGTCCATGGGAACTAGGACTTGGACTTGAATGGATAACTCACCTTCTCTTCAGTGCCAGAGAATTAGTGCTGAATGTGTCTTTGTATTTGTGAAATTTTTTTTAAAATTATTTTCTTTGTTTGGCTAGGGAGACACTAGTTTTTAACCAGATTTCAGATGTTTTTTTAAAAGAACAAAACCCAGGTATGAAAATTCTATAATATGCGCAAGAACCTGGGCTTAAGATCTTGAATGTTCTCCTGGATTTTAAACTACAACTGTTCCCCCAAAGATTTCTCAGGAGCCCTCCAATGTTAATGAACTGACTTGCTTTTCAGAGAAAGTACTCAGTCTGTTTGTTGTAGAATTCCAAGCAGAGGCAAGTTGTTGGCAAGCCTTCCCTGGAGAGGAAGTTGTGAAGTGCCAAGAGACCTCCCTAGGGAAACAGCCTACAAGCGGATCAGGAGATGGAGATTGTAGCAGGAATGGCTCCACTTGTCTTAAGTGCGAATGTGACGTCCATGACATTCCATGGTCCAGAGCAAGATCAGGTAACGAAGCTGATGTGACAGAAGGTCCGGGCTGGAGACTACAACACCACTGTGTGCTGCTCTCCCTGTGCAGACAGGGACATAACCAGGGGAGTGCGGCCTTCAGCCACAGGGTAGTTAAGCCATAGAGCCAGTAGATAAGGAAGTCCCCTCAAGCTCTGATATGCAGGACGTGTCTTTGGTTGGCATACAATATGTCTTTAAAAGTAGAAACTCTTGGCCTGGAGAGATGGCATAGCAGTTAAGGTGTTTGTCTGTGGAGCCAAAGGATCTAGCTTCTGTTCCCCAGGACCCACGTAAGCCAGATGCACAAGGTGGCACATGCATCTGGAGTTGGTTTGCAGTGGCTGAAGGCCCTGGGTTACCTATTCTCTCTCTCTCTCTCTCTTTCTCTTTCTGCCACTTTCTTTCTCAAAATAAATAAAAAATATAAATGAATAAAATTATTTAAAAGAGCAGCTCACTTTTCCAGGGGGTAGTGTAGAATTTATTATTTGAATTATTCAGGGGAGGTTTACTCACAAGCACTGAGATATAAAATATGTCAACTAAATTATAATTATGTTTCACTAAAGATATCCACTGAGATTTTTTCTTTTTTAACTTGCAAGGATTCCACCTCTCCCTGATCACTTAGAAACAGACTGTATTTATGGAGAGCCAGACTCAGCATTCTGAGTGGCAGAATGAGAAAAAAAAAATCAAATACATGAGCAGTTAGCTACATCTCTGCCTCTTGCATGTTTAATGTAGTAGGGTCCTTTTCCAAGACCGTAGGATTTCTTCTCTGCAGAGAGATACCTTTTGCAACCCAGGCTTGGAGACAGGAGAGATGGAGTCCTGGACTCCAGCCCTTCCACCATGGACAAGTTGTGTTACCTAGAGGAAGTCACTGTCCATCTCTGGGTCACAGAGAAGCTGCAATAAAACTCAGGGTGGTCCTCCCACCTGCTCTTCTGCAGCTGCCCACAAATACCAGCTTCCCCTGGGGGCAAGGAGAATTGGTGTGACAACTCTCTACTGTTTATCTGTGTAGGAAGGAACAAAGGATAAATTAAGCATGGAAAGAAACAGTTTTGAACCAAAACTTTCTTTCAACTCCCCTACCAGTCCTTAAGAAACTGAGAGAGGCATGGAGAAATGGCTCAGCAGTCAAAGGTGCTTGCTTGCAAAGCCTGATGGCCCAGATTTGATTCCCCAGTACCCACATAAAGCCAAACTCAGTAGGCAAAACAATGTAAAATATCTTAATAATTTTTAAATATTGATTATATGTTAAAATGATAAATGAATAAATTAGGCAAAGTATATTATTAAAATTGATTTCATCTGTTTCTTTTATTTTTTTAAATATGGCTACACAATTGTAAATATTCATATATGCCTTAGGGATGGGGGACAGGGGCAGGCAAGGGCTGATCAGACTGGTACAGTGCAAGTAGTCCAAGTGGTGCCAAGAGAGGAACAGCAGGAAGGACCGGGACTCCACCTGGACTGAGGAGGGAGACCAGATAGAAGAGGGCTCATGCAGGGAACACAGTCAGTGTGCAGGGCCATGAGGGGAGGAATGATGAGCTCCTGTAGGCCCATGAGGGGAGGATTGAATGAGCGCCTGTTGTAACACCTGCCCTTTATTAGCCTCCTCCATAAGGCAGCGTCCCCAGGAGGCAGCTACTTTTGTCCTCATTTCCATTTCCACTTCACAACTGAAGGAACTGGGAACTAGAAAAGGAATGTGGCCTGCTTACATTCACAGCTGGGAAGTGATTCAATCAGAATTTGAACTTGAGAGGCCTAGGTCGAGAGCCTCAGAGTGGGACTGCACTGTATCAGCTCTCCCAGGTCGGAGAGGGCATCCCCACAGGTTTGCAGCAGACAGAGCTTAGGCAGAATGGGAGAGGGAGCCGGAGGAGGCCTGAGGTTGGGCTGATGCCGGTAGGGGTAGGAGAGAGCAGATGCTGTCATTCTCCAGACCCTTCCCTTCCAGGCCCCCTGTCCATACAATACAGACCCCCTCTGCTTCTTGGACAATCCTGGTGCTTTTGCTGTCAGTACACTTAACTCATTGGCCCATTTACCTCTTCCTCATTCACCATCGTATTCTGATCTCTGCTCCTAGGTCCAATGCCCCTATCCAAATTCCTATGACACTGCTTAGCATAACACTGGTTTATCATTGGAACCAGCAGATATCTACTGATTAATCACATCCTGCATGATAGGTGCTTGTCCCCATTTAATAGATGTGGAAAATGGTACTCAGCAAGTTTTAGAAAATTCTTGCATACAGGTCGCAGGTGAGCTTGCGTTGGCTTGCTCATAGCCTAGTTGTCAGTGGAAATGCTAGGAGAAGTCAGATCCCCACAGATGACAAGAGCCTGACCTACCCTCCCTAGCCAGGGTGGCTCCTGGACCTAATGACACATCCCCCTCCCCACCACACACACACACACACACACACACACACGGCGGCTCTGGTCATTGGTATAGAGTCCCATGCCTGCTTGGCCCTCTCACTGTTTCCTTGGGCAGACAACCAGACAAGGATCGCACTGAGCAACCGACCATATCCCTCACACTGCACCATAAGCAGCTCAGTCACCTTGGTGCACATTATGGGACAGACTCCGTAACACCTCACCCTATCCTCACCACTCTGGTTAGGAGGCACCATCTGCTTTGTTTCATGCTGTCGATAGATTGAGCATGCTCAGTAAAAGAACACCTGAGGAGAAAGTCCCTTTCCTAAATGTCAAATTTCAAACATGTGCAAACTGCCCTGTTAAAATATTGAATTCACTTGGTACACATGCGCTTACAACCTCCAAGAGGCAGGCTGGGCCCCTGAGGCTCCGAGTCTGGCCCCAGGGCTTGACAGATGTCAGCTGGCTCTGGAAACTCATGAGGAAACATCCCCTGGGGAGCTCCGGGGCAATGCCTGGGAAGAGGAAGAAGAGCAAACAGGCTTAGGACAGACATTTGTCTTTTGGGAAAAGTCCTGGAGCTCCAGGGGAGATGCAGCAGGAACATGTGAGCCCGAGCTACTGATGGAACGTGGAACGTGCAGGCCAGCGGGGAAGAACTGCCTGCAATATTTCTGCTTAGTTCATGCAGTGAATACAATAAATATAATGATATTTATATTATGGTACAATAAATGTTATAATAAATATGTGAAATTGAAT
The DNA here is from genome assembly GCA_036346955.1 of Dipus sagitta. Lineage (NCBI taxonomy): Eukaryota > Metazoa > Chordata > Mammalia > Rodentia > Dipodidae > Dipus > Dipus sagitta. The sequence continues at coordinate 32,510,919 of CM070786.1, forward strand.
GAATTCCACAGTATGTGTCTTCTGGAAATTTCCATTCCAGGTGATAGTCGTAACTGCCTCGCAGGAGGACAAAACAAACAAGTTCCTAAGATTTGTTGAGCAGCTGCTCTAGTTACTTTCTTATTGCTGTTGCTGAAAAAATAAATTAAGGAGGGGAAAGTTTATTTTGACTCACAGTTTGAGGCGACAGCCCATCATAGCGAGGAAGACATGGTGGAAAGTGGCCGTAGCTGCGGAGGCAGGAGCGTAAGGCAGCTGGGCATGCTGTGTCTGCAGTCAAGGAGCAGAGAGGAAGGCCAGGAGATGGCTCAGTGGGTAAAGTGCTTGCTGCACTAGCGCGAGGACCTCAGCTCAGATCCCTGGCACCTACAAAGAATGCCAGGCATGGTGGTGCACACCTGTAATCCCAGCACTGGGGAGGCAGAAACAAAAGGATTCCTGAAACTTCTTGGCTAGCTGGTCTAGCTAAATCAATGGGTCCTAGGTACAGTGGGAAACCCTGCTTCGAAAATATAAGGTGGGAAGGCAATTGAGAAAGACCGTCAACGTTGGTCTCTTGTCTCCACATGTGCATACACATGCGCACACACACACATATAAACATAGATACAGAGAAAAGGGGAGAGAACAAGAGAGAGAGAGAGAGAGATGCAAAGAGATGAATGCTGGTGCCCACATGTGTTTTTTCTTTTTATCCAGTCTGGCTCCCAAGTCCATGAGATGGGGAAATTTCCAACAAGTTCCCAGGGAATGCTGGGCCTGGGACCACACTGTGAGAACAACCGCTGGGAGGAATCCTGCTGAAAACCTGTTGAACCTTATTAAATGAGGTTCTTCCAAGGAGTTTGTCCTGGAAATCTTTTATTTGTGATGCATCTTGCAAGGTGTCATTTTATAGAATCCCAGCAGAGAACAGAAACCTGAGGGGGTCAGAGGTGAGCGTTTCCCCAGTGATGATGGATGGGGTTTTCATCTGTCCAGGCTGCCCGCTCCTCTGCCACCCTCCAGTGCCGGAGACCAAGATGGACAGGCTGCTCTGAAAGCCAGCCCCGGGCTTCAGTGGCAGCAGACTTGCTACTCTGACCTCTAGCTCCCTTGCCAAGCCCACCAACTCTTCCTTCCTGAGCTTCAGAAGAATTTGTAGACCAGCCCCAAGCTGGATAAGAAAGAAGATTTAAATTAGTAAAGAGACTGTGATAGTACTGGACTCAGGTTTAATTTTGATTGTAATTCTTACTACCCTTTTCTATAATGTACATTTTTTTTCAGTAATAGGCTTAAGTTTTATAACTAAAGAAGAAAACAAAACAGGGCATTTGTGTCTTATGCATGACAAAGTCACTTCTTTCCTCCTCATGGGCAGGGAAGCGGATACGTCTGTGAACAGGGCACCCTCCAAAGCTGGCCTCTCCCATCCTCAGCAGCTTCCTCCACTGGCCTCACTGGGCCAGGATTCCAACCCCTGAAGTCTCCAGCTCTCCACAAAAGAATCTGTGGCCTTGGGAGACACAGTCTGCCAGGCTCTGGGCACAGAGGCATGGGCTGCTCTGTCCCCAGGGCCTGCAGGTCATCAGTGTCTCCTCTGAGGGTACTGTACAGCTCTCCTTCACTGCCTTTCTGTTTGATTTGAAAATTATACATTAAACAAAGGAGTTTCATGAGGAAGCAGTTAGGACACTGGAGCCTTACAGGATCAAAAGTGAAGTCGCAACGCTGAGGCACAGTGGTCATGCGTCAGACTCCACATCAGAGGGTTGCTTGCTCAAGTTGTGTTGGGGTCACGGGTGCCCATTTTTCACAATTTATGGACTTCTGTGTGGATGTGCAAGATAAACCAGAAGCAGTAGCAGTTTCAAACATACAGCAATGTTTTGCCTTTGGCCTTTGGAAGGAGGTGTTTCTAAAAACAAAACAAAAAAAAAATGCACTTTTTAATACCAGAAAATGGTGACTGGAAATGTTAAGGGAGTGCCATGAGTGTCACTCAGGGGTGGAGAAGGGATACCTGACGGGAATGGTTTAAGGGCACTAGTAAAAACAAATGAACCAGCTGTTCACATACACAGAAACAAGAGAATAGCGTCAGGGCACTAGGCACACCGCCAGTGCCTAAGAAAGCACTACTGTGCTTTCTTCCCCACAGAGGAGTTGAAGTCCCACAGGTGAGTAAGTCTTGATTTCGTTGCCCAGAGCACAAGTTACAGGGAACTATTCAAGATAGTCTTGGGGATTTGTCCCAGGATTGCTTAACCAAATTCCACACTGACCACCTATATTCCCTGGGCTCCTGGAGCCCAGAGTCAACTTTCAATAGGCAGCCTGGGGGTGCCTTCAAAACTGTCACAGTCACTTGCCATGGGAAACACACTGGCTCAGACGTTTAGTCGACCTCCTGCAAAGATTTTAAAGAGATTGGTAAGTAAGAGCGGTATTCCTGGGGCTGAAGAGATTTCTTAGTGGTTAAGCACTTGTGTGCAAAGCCTAATGACTGGAGTTTACTTCACCAGTACTCAGGTAAAACCAGATGCATGAAGCGGTGCATGTGTCTGGATTTTGTTTGCAGTGGCTGGAGGCCCTGGTGCAACCTCTCTCTCACTCTGTGTCTCTCTCTCTCTTTATCTCTCTCTCCTTAAAAATAAATAGTTCTTTTTTCTAATAAAAGAGTGGCATCCTTGCCTTGGTAGGAGGCTGATCTTGTACTCAGCAAAACCTCATCTTTATTATGTCTCCAAGCAGTATCTAGAGGCCAAACAGGCTTCCAGGTCCACAGTGAGAACCCATTTTTTTTGTGGTGGCAATCTTTTTTGGTTTAATAGTTCCATGAAATGACCTTCAGTGATGATCTACCTTCCAAAACATTCTATGCAGCTGGAGCTTATGTAGCCTTGTTTTCTGGAGTTTTTTTTGTATTTTATTTTTCTTTATTTGAGAGAGAGAAATAGACAGAGAGAGAGAGAGAGAGAAAGGCACACCAGGACCTCCAGCCACTGCAAACAAAGTCCAGATGCATGCAGCCCCCCTTGTGCATCTGGTTTATATAGGTCCTGGGAAATCAAACCTGGGTCCTTAGGCTTCACAGGCAAGCGCTTTAACCACTAAGCCATTTCTCTAGCCCCTGCTTTCTGTTTTAATGCAAGGTAAGGCTTGAACTGAAGAATGACTTTCTAGAATGCAAAGCACCAAAAGAAACTCTGTTCTTAGCATATTTCACAAGGTCTTCAGAGCCCAGCTTCTCCCCCCAGCCTCACACCATCAAGATGCATGCTGGGATTGATTATTCTGTTGTCAATAGAATCCATATATTTCAACTTCATTAAGTTTGTCAGAGAAATGCTATAAAATCACATCTTTGAACTCAGAATCCTATATTCTGCTTTCTTGTCTAAGTTTAACCTCTATGTTCATGTTGTGGTTTTTGATAGACACACACACATATACACATACATTTTGGTCATATATACCCCACAGTCTCACTGTACTTCTTGTTGTTTCGTACTAATAGCTATGCTGAATGAATAGAATGACTTCCCCTCTCTGGAAACCTTTAACTGTCATTAAGTCACTACGAGAAGGGAGTGGCCTCTAAAGCCCCTCCCCTGTCTGTAATAGTCAATCACCCATTGCATGGGCAACAGGTCCAGGCGCACACAGGTGACATTGGGTAGAGGCCCTGAGCTGACTAACTAAAATGAATCCATGAAGTGTGTGCAGCCCTTGACAAAAACAAACTCAAAATCTTTGGATATATATCCACAACTTAGTGTATAAGCAAGCCAATCCCTGCCAGAGATGACCTCAGAGTGGGAAATTACACAATAAAGAAGACACAATCCTTTATATGTGGGGAGGGGGGCAGACATGACAGATGATCAACTTGTATCTCAGAAGCAGCAGAAAGTAGAGCAGATGGAAACAGAATGGAAGAAGTCAGGGTTGAAAAAGAATCAAACGACAACTCCAGAAATTAAAGACACAGTTGTTGAAATGAAAATAAGTCCTCCAGCTCTCACATGAGGAGGAACACTACGGAGCTCTGGCATCTGGACATGAAAGGCCGTTGTATTCATCAACTCACACCAAATGCGGCTGTCTTCACATGATGATGTCAGTCAATACCCATCTTTGGGCTGTTGCATTTGATGCTTAGAGTGCTCTTTCCAGCTCTCTTATTTTTGTTTCTTCTATTATTACCATTGCCGTTATGTTTTACCTAGCATCTCAGTGTATTTGGAAAAGGCTAGAAATATGTGCTTTGCATTGTAGATACCCTCATTCAACTCACACAATGGCCCCATGAGTAATGTTATTATCATTACTCTCACTTCACAGATGATGCAGCAAAGAATTAGATTATTTCCCCAAAGCTCACAACATGATTCCTTAGAAATTCACAAAGAAAGTGTGATACCCAACTCTTTACACCAGACTTGGCCTGGATGGGCTTTCTCTCACCCCTCCTTTTGCTTTCCTCTCCATCTCATTCTTTCGTTTCCACAAACTCCAGGACAGCTGGTCACTGTGTTTATCCAACACTCACGTCATTCTGTTGCCACATACAGATCCCTCAGCTACCTCCCACCTTGCCATAGTCTGTCCCAGATCCACTTGCCCAGTCAGCTGTCTCTTCCTCTTCCTCTTTGCACTCTCTAGAAGGTGGTGGAAATGCTGAGTAAGAGTGGGAAGCTGAGTGAGTGAATGAGGCAAAAGCATCAGAACTGGGTAGTGAAGTAACTGCAGGGGAAAGAGTGGCTGAAGTATAACGCAATGCCCAGTGCAGTAGTTTGGATGACAGATTGCATGAGGCAGGAACACAGGAAAAGAAGCAGAGTAATGTGTCATAATAGAGCAGCAATGTTCAGACCAAGTTAACGTTGAATTTGCAGTGTCTGTAGGACATCCAGATGAAGCTATTCGGGGACAGTCTGCCTGCAAGCCCACCACTCCGGAGCTGAGTCCCTGCTCAAGGTCCCTGTGTGATAGCATGAGATGCAGAGCCACTGGTCGTGTGTGAAGTGTAAACACAAATAGCTAAACATGGAAACGATGCTGGCCTAAGCATTAACACCAACTCCCCACAAGCTTGCAAGCTCCGTGGGGTGGGAAACCATATAGCAGTTTTGTCTGCCTTGTTTTCCAAAGTTCCCTAGGACAGAACTAATCCTCCTGCTTTACAGGATTAGGTAGTATAAAGAAGAATATGAAACTCTGCTTCCAAATGGAAAGAAAGCATGGTCCAGGGTGGATTGTTATTCTGGCTGCTGTCCCTCCCTGACCCAGAGACCCTCAGACCTCATGTTACCTACAGACTAAAAGCAACTGAGATCCTCAGTCCTCCATGGCAAATGTATCCCTGTAGACATATTGCACTCCCCCTTTCCCAAACATCCTGACCTCTCTCCTAACTAATGTATTTCCTCCTCCCCATCCTGGACATCCCATGAATGGGCCAGACAGCCCATTGGCTTGCATAGAACTGACCTGATACCTTGCATGAATCTATGATAGCTATGAACCACAGCCTGACAGAAGCCTCTTCTAATGCCATGTCTGTGCTGGAAGCTCCAGATAGTCTATGCATTTGGTAAATGGCTGCAAGAGTGAGTGATGAGTGGAACTCCAAATGGTGCAAAGCCTGATACCTTCAACAATAGAAAAAGCAAGCTAACAAGAAATAAGAGGTTTCTGCTTCATTTGCTTAAAATTTATTCCTAATGAAATCATAACAGTCCTTACAACATTCACTCCAAGTTCCACTTTCTCCAAGCTAGAGAGAATCTCTTCATGCTCTGGGTCTTCACAGTGTTCTGCACTTGGGCTACAATGTTTACCTTAATTTCCATTACATTTGAATATTTTTCATACTTGATTCTCTCTCATCTCTCTCCTTTCCCCCCTCCCCACCACTAGATTGACAACCTTGAAAGCAAAGGAACTATTGCATAAGCTTTCATACATCTTGCAACCTCTAGAGGACACAGAAATTGACACATGGCCATTGGCAAATGAACATGTCACATGTTAAATAGCTACATTCAAAAATAGAGTCATAACTCCCAAATCTTTTCCTTTATATGACCTTTGCATCAAGCAGTCAACAGCTGCACAGAGAACCTTCTATCTGGTCTTCTCATTTCAAGGGAGGTTTCTTGGTCCCTAACTTGCATTGGAATGCTAGCCTCTCAAGGAATCCCCCTACCCCCGGCATGGACTCTCCCATCCTTCCTCAACCTGTGTCTCTGTATCTCTGGCCTCTTACCAGTTACAGAGCAGCTCCAACTCCTAGTCTGGAATGCAAATGAATCTCCAGGTGTTCAGAGAGCAGGGTGTCTTTGTCTGGGTTAGGTCTTAGAATCTGTGCAGGGGGTGGCATGAGACAGGCCTAATGCCAATAGGGTTCACCAGTGATTCACAAGCCCTTCAAAATTACAATTCATTTATCCCTCTGGGAAAGGTCACTTTGCCTTGTTCCCTGGTCTTGGTTGAACTATGCATTGGCACATTCCTTTTCGCTGCTTTCTGTTGGGATCATTATTCAGTTATAGCCTGGCCCTGCAATTCAAGCTGAGGGTCAGCATGTATCTCTTTTGGCCATAGATCCGTATTTATGAAACCTTAATTAGACACTTCCTTCAGCTGTTTACATAGATGATTGGTGGGATAAGTTCACAGCAGTAAACTTAGTATGAACTAAAACACTGCTTGGATGGCTGGTCTAGTTCCCAGGCCTTCCTACCTCTGAGCATTGGCTATTCCTCATATACATAATAGCCTTAAGCTTTCCTTTGATTCTGGGGAATATAAATCTTGCTATCTGTTGTGATCCATATTAGAATGAGGTAAGATGTATCCTTTAAATTTACAGGATTTTACTTATTTTTTTAATTTTTTTACTTTATTTTTATTTATTTATTTGAGAGAGAAAGAGACAGAGAGAATGGACATGCCAGGGCCTCCAGCCACTGTAAACAAACTCCAGACACATGCGCCCTCTTGTGCATCTGGCTTACATGGGTCCTGTAGAATCTAACCAAGGTCCTTTGGCTTTGCAGGCAAATGCCTTTATCTCTAAGCCATCTCTCCAGCACTTAAAAAAAATTAACTTTATTTTTATTTATTTATTTGAGAGAGAGAGAGAGAGAGGCAGAGAGAAACTTATTTTTTAAAATACTTAATGTAGCAAGGATACAGTGCATGAGCGCTCTCATGTTCTGTGGGTGAGAGATAATACATCATTACAATCTCTCACAGAAAAAAAAATCACGATGTGTATCAAGATCATTAAAAATAGCTCTCATATTGGACCAAGGAATTCCATTTCCAGGACTCTTTTCTGAGGATGTAATCAGAATGCAGACAAATATTTATGCACAAAAAATTTTTTATCTCATCACTTTTAATAGATGTCATAAAATTAATATCTGATAATAGTAAGGTATAGTATAGGACATCCAGATACACATTACATGGTCATTTAAAATGAAGTTTGTGAAGTTATTATTTGAATGTGGATATTAAGGGGTATAATACAGTGTGATCCATGCCAAGTGCTGTTTCACAGGATGCTTATGGGAATGCATTCAACGGAGACATTCCCATCTTCAGCAAGGTTGACAAATGACAAGCATTTTCTCTGAGGCTGAAGGTTCTGGGAGTCTTGGGTATGCTTATTAGAATAAGAAGCTCTCCTTCTGTGAAGCTCATCTCAAGGTACAGGGTCATGATTTGGTGGGCGTGCTGTTGGCATCACGGGCACTGCTGATGAATAGGGCACAATCCAGCACAGGTAGAAGAACAAAACCCCTGAGAAGAATAGAATATTGGAAAGGATTACTGTTACTGTTGAGCTATGAAATGGTTCTGCTTCTTTCTTGGAAATCTGTTCTCTTGTGGGACAAGAAGGGCAAGTATTGAGAACTAAGGCCAGTGGGTCACTCTTCATTCTCCCTCAGCAGCCAGGAGTACGGTGTGGACGGCTGAGACACGTGGGGTCAACCTACCATGCGCACAGAGCAGACAGCTGCCTTGAAGGTGGTGATGGAGTCTGGGGCAGGGGAGCCCTTGCGTACTGCATGGTTGGCTCTCATGTTTACACTTCTAGAAACCTCTGGCAGTATCTTCATGACATGAGCTATATTCCAGGCTTTCTCTGCTACCTCACCATTATTGACTGTAAACTCCAAGTTCAGGATGCACTGGGCTCTCTTGGATTAGGAGCTTCATTAAAATACCCTCCCACACTCTAGGCGGGGCTGACCTGGAACTCACTCTGTACTCTCATGATGGCCTCAAACTCAAAGCGATCCTCCTACTTCTGCCTTCCAGTGCTGGGATTAAAAGTGTGGGCCACCACACCCAGCTCCTCAATAAAAACAAAAGAAAAAAGTACCCTCCTGCATTCCTCACTCTTCCATCAGCCTTAGGCTCAGTCTTAAGGTCCTTCTTTGTACCACCTCCATGATCTGGGGTCACCCCTTCTCAGTCATAGGCCCAGCCAGAAAGCACTGCATCCAGCCAGGGTATGTTTCAGAATATCATGCAGGAGGAAATGTAAACTGAGTCGGAGACTGTCAGTGAGTATATGAGAAGACATTGAAGTGAGCCATGTGGACCCTTCCTGCTTACCTTCCAGAGTCCTCTAAAATATTCATCAGGCATTATCAGGCTAATGGGCTTCAAAAGGAGTAATTTTCTGAGACGTGAGAAAGGGCAATATGAAAAAGGACATTAAGGAAAAATTCTTATTCCACAATGAAAGGTAAAAGACCGTTTAGCGTCCCTGTTGGTGTTATCTCTTCATAAGAAACCACACATTTAATCCAGAGTGGGCTGGAGGGAGGGCTTTGATCCCCTCACCTCAAGGTCACCTCCATTCAGAACTCAGCTGCCTCCCCTTCCTCAGATAGCAGGGGTGATGGAGACCAGAAGATGCAGATGGGACGCATTTCAGAGGACTCTGCAGGCTGCCTAGGGAGGAGGAAAGGGGAGGGAAAGGAGCCAGCCCAGGCATACCCTTGAGGGCGCAGACAGAGGGGAACACTATTCGCCAGTCTTTCTACCTTTTCTGTTTTCTCTTTTCTTCCCCATGACAGGTCAGTTTTGTCTTTTGTATTGGATTGGGTTGGGAGTCAGTTCCTTGAGATCAGGAATTATGACTCCACCTGTATTAGTTACATTTTTTTTTTGCATTTTATAAATGTGTGTGTTGTATGCATGCATGTATGTATGTGTTCATTTGTGTAGACGTACATATGTGTGTTCACATGTGTATGCATGCATATGGAGGCCAGAGGTTGAGTTGGGTCTATTCTTCAATTGCTGTCCACTTTAGGTCTTGTGGCAGGGTATCTTGCTGAGCCTGGAGTTCACTAATTTGGCTAGACTAGCTAGCCAGGAAGCCCTATGGAAACTCCTGTCTCCACCTCCCCAGAGCTGGGATTATAGCACACACCACCCCCGTGACCATTCTGTGGGTGCTAGGTGTGTTATTTACTTGGTGTCACTTGAACCAAATAACTAAAAAGGAAAGATTTCTTCAGCTCATGATTTCAGAGATCCATCACGGAAAAGAGGGGCATGGAGAGCAGAGCCATTCATTATGGTCAGGAAGCACAGAGAAAAGAATACAGGAAAGCGGGGCGTGGTGGCGTCGCCTTTAATCCCAGTACTGAGGAGGCAGAGGTAGGAGGATAACTGTGAGTTCAAGGCCACCCTGAGACTACATAGTGAATTCCAGGTTAGCCTGAGCTAGAGTGAGACCTTACCTCAAAAAAACCAAAATAAATAAATAAATAAAAACACAGGGAATGGCCAGGTGAGATACACCCCAAGAACATGCCCTCGGTGACTTCCTTCTCCTAGCTATGCCCCATGTTCTACCTTTTTACCGCCTCCCAGTAATGCCATTATATTACAGATCCATCAAGGGATAATCCATACACTGGATCAGAGCCCTCTGGAAGCAATTATCCATTCCTGCCCACAGAGACACACATCCAGATGTGTGCTTCACTAACCCCCAAGTATTTATTTTTTAAAAATTCTATTTATTTATTCAGGCAGAGAGAGACAGACAGAGAGAAAAAGAGGGGGAGAGAATGGGCATGCCAGGGACTCTAGCCACTTCAACCAAACTCTAGACACATGTTGCTACTTTGTGCATCTGGCTTTATGTGGGTACTGGGAATTGAACTCAGGTCATTCAGCTTTGCAGGCAAGTGTCTTAACTGCTGATCCCTCTCCAGTTCCCCCAGGCATGTCTTAATCTAATCAGATTTACAGTCATACTTAATTATCATGACCTACCAATCCTTTAATTGTAGTTCCCAGCCCAGAGACCAGGAGTCCTGGGCCCAGCCCAGTGTGAAGGGACATGTGTGATATTGCCCTGCACTGAGTCCTGGCCAGAACCATCCATTTGTGGTCCTTCTCTGCCTTGTCAGGTACACCATGTTGGAGGAAGGCCAAGCCTTGGTGCGAAGTCTTTCTTCCTGGGAACTTGTTTTCCTTGAGTTGGAAGGACAGAGAGTGCACCAGCTTCTTGGATGAGTCTTAGCACAGAGACCCAGGGATTAGGGTGCCAGTTCCTCTGGAGCTTCTGGTCTCTTCTACCTTTTAAGTTTATTACTTTCTCTCTTATCCATTTCTAGGTTAAATTCTTTCCTTTTTCATTTTATTTCTTCTTTTTCCCTTCCTTTCTATTCCTTTCCTTTTTTTTTTTTTTGAGGTAGTGTCTCACTGTAGCCAAAGCTGACCTGACATTCACTCTACTGTCCCAGGCTGGCCTCAAACTCACAGTGATCCTCCTACCTCTGCCTCCACATTCTGGGATTAAAAAAATGACAAAGAAGACTGAGCATGGTGATATGCATCACTTTCAATGCAGCACTATTCCTCTTACAATTATATCTATCCCAAAACTTGGACAATTTTTTTTTAATTGAACTATATTTTTTTTCTACTGAAGAACCAAGAGAAATTTTATTCAACACAATTTAAGTAGATACTCCTATCTATCCATCAGTAACTTGCCAGCCTTGGTGTCCATTATGTGAACAAGAAGTTCTGTCCATAGTCAAATCTGCAACTTTACCAACCAAGGATCAAAGGTACTTGAGAAGAAGTAGTTACTCCTCTACTGAACATGAGTATATATTTTTCTTGTTAGTTCCTAAGAAAACCAGTATACCAACTTTCTCCCTCACATTTATACCGTGTCAGGTTTATATGTATTGGCCACAATTTAAAGTATTTAAAGCATAAAGAGGATATGCACCACTGTATGCAAATATGATGCCATTTTATTCATGGAAATTGAACATTGGCAGATTTGGATGTCAGCAGGGGTCCTAGAATAAATCTCCTGTGAGTACTAAAGGTTGAACATATCCTCCTGTTGACTGGCTACTCAGCTCTTCTTCTTCTCAGTCATGTTTGGCAATGAGTTTCAAAACCCTCCATGTATGTCAATATTATGGTCCTTGAATCTTTGTAGTAGTATTTGCTTATCCCAAAAATGTCTTCTGCCCCTTTGTAATTAGAATTTAAATGCTGTTTGATGTTACATTGAAGGTTTAGTTTTAATTTTAAGTGTTTCCTCTCTTATTTTTCTCATTAGATTTGTGACAAAGAGTGGCATTACTATGTCATCAACGTGGAGTTTCCTGTGGTCACCCTATTCATGGATGGAGCAACATATGAGCCATACCTGGTGACCAATGACTGGCCCATTCATCCATCTCATATTGCCATGCAACTTACTGTTGGCGCCTGTTGGCAAGGTAACCTAACTCTAGCTATTCTCCATACTCTGTGTTCAGTGTATGAAAGCTATTGATAGAGAAAAAGGATAAACCAAGTGGCATAAGTGTTAACAGAAACAAAAAATTGCTAGTCCTTACCCAGAAAAAGGGGACTTACAAAAATAAGTATTAATATAGACATTAGCCATAGATAATAAAGAACACTGGGCTCAGAATGGATTTTGATTTTAGATCAACATGGGCAGTTTCACTATTGCCTCTGAGTCACTAAGGCCATTTGTTTTCTGGAATCTTAACATGTTCCAAGCCGGGGCTACAAAAAGAAAGGCTGAATGAGGACTTGTGTATTAAGATTGCCACTTGGCTATAGGTTGGTCAGAAACCAAGGCTTTCCCTTACTTCTCACACAGGTTGTCCTAGCCCCTGACCCTCTGCTCAAAGGACTCATACATGCCCCATGCTATGAGAAGCAAGTTGGTCACTCCCACGGTCAACTCAGCCCTGAGCCTGGAGGCCTGTCTCTTATCTTTTAAGACAGAGGTCCCTGGTCCTTCCTCTATTTTTCAGTCATCACTTTCTTCTAATCCCCCAATCCAGACCCATTTCCTCTTTGGAAGCAGGAAAGCCAGGGCTCTGCGTGCATGTAACCTTCCTGTCCCCTCAGCTCTGCTGGAGACTGCTTCTGTTCTCCTAAGGGCTGATGTTCTTTGAGGTACTGAATGAAAGAGGGAAGGAACATGCCCCAAGTAAGCTCCCCAGCACTGTGAGATAGAACCCGCGACTATGTTGATAGATTCTGTGAATGCTTCCAAGATTTATGGCTGACCACTCACCATGAGGGGCTGAGAGAAGTGATCTGTGCTGTAGTCAACCCTCAGTATCCACCAGGGCTTGTTTCCAGTACCTCAGACAGACAGCAAAACTTTGCCCCAGCCCGCTTAAAGTGCTATAGTTGTTGGATACAACCAATGGACTTTCTCCTGTATTCCTTAAATCATTTCTAGTTTACAGTATATACTGCAATATAAATGCTATGTAAATAGTTGTTACACTGTGTTGGTTAGGAATTTAAAGGCTGTATATGTGCTCTTACAGATGCAATTAAAGCATTTTTGCAAGTGTGTGTAGTATGTATGTGTGTGTGTTTATATATGTGTTCATATGTATAAAGGTGCGTGTGTGTAAGTAGGTGCACATGCATATGTGTGCATATGCAAAGAGAGGTTCATTGGAGTCCAGAAGATGACATCCTGGTGTCTCCCTCTGTTTCTCTCCACCTTATTTACTGAGATAACATCTCTCACTTGAGCCCAGATCTTGCTAATTCAGCTAGTCTAGCTAGCCATCTTGTCCTCAGAATCCTGTCTCTGTCTCCCAAGTGCTGGGAGTACAGGTGGGCTGCCATACCCACCCAGCATTTCCATGGCTGCTGGGATCTGAATTTGGGTCCTTGTGCTGCACAGCAAGTGCTTTATTGACTAAGCTATTTTCCTAGACCCTGAATAAACTTTTTTTGCATGTGTAGTATGGTGTGTGAACATATATGTGCAGATGCACACACCTGTTAACATGTATAGAGGCCAGAGGAGAACCCACTCTTGGGCATCGTTTCTCTATCACTCATCCATATAGTTCTGTGAGATGGAGTCTCTTTCTGAATGCAGATCAGTGGGCAGTTTTCACAAGCCTCAGTGATTCTTGGGTCTCTGCTCCCCACAGGACTGATGTTACAGATGTGTATGGCCATTCCCAGGTATTTACGTGGGTCCTGGGGAATCATACTCAGGCATTTTCAGATCCTCTCGGGCCTTCATGCTTGTGGAAAGACCTTCTACCCACCCAGGCTTCTCCCTGGTCCTAAAATGGAAATATTTTTGTTCCATCCACGTGACTTGTGAGCATGGGAGGCCAAATGTATTGTAATAATTAATTCTTCCTCTAGACTGGTTAACCAGGAGTGAAATTGGGGAAACACACAGGGCCCTGCAGGATGGACAGGGGGTAGTTCTAGGCAGATTTGTGAGTCAAAAGGTAAAAAGAAGAACATGTGTTGCAGCCTGAGAGCCCTGGGAAGCAAAAATCAGGGAGGTGATTTGGGAGGGAAGAGAAGGCATTTCTGAAATGAGGCCACTTACTCTGATATCTGACATGTTCCATCTGAGAATGAAAACCCCATTTAAAATTCTAACAGGGCCCGGGGTTGAATCTCCTCAAATGGCAGACTTCTGCAGGCCATGAGGAGAGGGAGGCAGTGCCATCTGGCAGGAGTCCCCGAAGCTAGCAGGTGCGGCACAGCACTGATGCAGAGGCTAAGTAGGACTCGTTAACCACTAGACACACCATGCTGAACAGTGACCCCTGGTGAGGCTCGGTGCTCTGGCTGGATACTACTATAGTGAATATCGCCTGGAAAATGCTCAAAGACAAGACAGTCTTAGAGATGCACGCCCACAAGCCATACCATGATTCTTACCAAAAGGCCCTCACAGACCACATCTGGCCAGATTCCAGTCATTCTAGCCAGAAACTGGCCGTCCTATCATTGCAAACGTACAAGTACTGTTCCCCAGTTCCATGCTTATCATCTAGCATAGGAAAACTGCCCCACCAAATACAAAGTGATTTTATCGGTCACTAAGATGGTCCCTCAGTCAGTTTGATGAGGCTCATTTCATGCAGTGACAAGTATTTCCCAATGCTTAATTAATACTTTTCACCTCATATTCACAATATATCTCTTCTCTGCTTTATCCTCAGTGTAAGACCCAAGCAGACCCAGCAGCCACATTGATGGGCAGCTAGAAAGAAGGAAAGAAAGTACAGCAAATCATATCCTAAATCAAACTGTACCCTACCTACCAGTGATACTGATCATTTTTATTCATATATTATTGCCCAAAGCAAGTCATCTGGCCACAGCTATCAGGGAAGGGAAATAATGACTATAACATATCTGGAAAGAAAACTGAAAATATTCTATGAAAAGAATGACATTGATGAACACCACAATCTATCCACCTAACTCTCCCTCCCACTAAAAAAAAAAAAATGAGCCCATCCTTCCTCCCTTGAGACAACCTGGAAGTACCACCTGTTATGTCTCCAGGTTCACTATCCACACTGAGCGACCCCTGGTGATCTCTTCCTCAGACTGAGGTGCAGAAGAGGTTCCATGGCAGGGCACAGTGTGGCTCTACTGGACCTGGAGACCTATATATCAATAGAACAAAATAGTACAAATAACTTCTCATCACCACAAGCCCCATGCACTCCCTCAACACACATACCATCCCCCTCTCTCTGTCTCACTCACGCATACAGCTACACAATACGGAAAGAGGCAGAATAACCAAAAAGCACTTCCATTGAGAAAGAGTTAAGCATTTGAGAAATTTTAGCAATCTTGGCCCCTAGCTCTTCAGAAAATCCTGTTTGCAGATTTGAGGGTGGAGAATATTCTTAAATCCATTCACCAGTAGCTCTTCCCTTCTCTAACCTCCCCACAGGACGCATTGGAAGAAGGCATTTTCAATCTGTAAGTGCCAGCTCTAACGTGACATACAATAACAATTTATTTAAAAGGTATTCCACAAAAATGACTTCAAACATGAAATTCAAATATACAGGTAGTATGGCTTCATTTTTCTGTATGCCTAAGTAATACCTCATTATACACACACACACACACACACACACACACACACATATATATATATATATACATATATATATATATTTCTTTACGTGTTGATAAGCACCTAGGCTAATTCCATATCTTAACTCTTGTGACTAGTACTGCAGTAACACAGTTTCTATGTTGACATCATTTTCTTCAGGTACATACCCTGGAGTAGTAGAACTCAATTGTATGATGTTAATTTGCAGTTCCCTGAAGACTAACAATATTGGACATTCTTAGAATATTTATGAGCTTCTTGTATTTCTTCTCTTGTTAAGTGTCTGCTCAGATCATTTGCACATTTTTGACAGACTTATTTGTTCTTTTGGGGTCTTTATATATTCTGGCTATTCATCCTGGGTCAGAGGAATGGGTACCACTGGTTTTCCCTTTGTAGGTTATCTCTCTTCACTGTTGTTTGTTTCCTTCATGGTGACAATCTTTTTTTTTTTATTTTTTTGTTTATTTATTTATTTATTTATTTTTAAATTTTTTTTCTGAAAAAGGGATCTTTATTTATTTAAAGTTTTTTTTCTCCATTTTTATTAATATTTTCCATGATAACAAAAAAAATCCCATGGTATTACCCTCCCCCCTTTCCCCTTTGAAATTCCATTCTCCATCATATCCCCTTCCCATCTCAATCTTTCTACTTACATATATACAATACCAACCTAATAAAAGCCCTCCTCCCTTTCTTTCTCTTCCCTTTCTATCTCCTTTTTTAACTTACTGGCCTCTGCTACTGAGTTTTTTCCTTCTCACACTGATGCCCAATCATCTCTAGCTAAGATCCACATATGAGGGAGAACATGTAGCGCTTGGCTTTCTGGGCCTGGGTTACCTCACTTAGTATAATTCTTTCCAGATCCATCCACTTTTCTGCATATTTCATAACTTCATTTCTCTTTACTGCTGAGTAAAACTCCATTGTATAAATGTGCCATATCCAGTGGCGCAATCGGTTAGCGCGCGGTACTTATACGACAATCTTTTTAATACAAGGTAATTTCATTTCTTGCTTTTGTTTGCTGAGCTATTAGAATCCCTTTCAGAAAATGTTTGTCTGTGCCAATATCTTGAAGTATTTCTGTTATGTTTTTTTCAAGTATTTTTGAAGTTTTAGGTCTTACATTAAGGTGTCTGATCCATTTTGAGTTGATTTTTATAGAGTGAGCAATACAGCAACTGCATGCGCATGTCTACTTTTCATAGCACTGTTTGTTGAAAAGGATGTCTTTCCTCTGATCCATGATTTTGGCACCTTTATTAAGAATCAGTTGGCTATAGGTGCATGGATTTATTTCTGTATTCAGTTGGTCCATGTGCCTGTTTTGAATGACACCTCCATGCTATTTTGTTCTGGATGTTCTGTTATATTTTGAAATCAGGCATTGCAGTGACTCCAGAATGTCTCTATTTGCTCTCAACTAATTTCTAATCTGAAAAATAAGAGTAAAATTTACCTCACATGGTCATTGTTAGGCACAAGTGCTGAGCACATTGGGTGTGCTTCATTGGACTGAATGTCTAAATTTTAAAGTATATGCTGGTCTCTCCTACATCTTGTTTTCTGTGTCTCACATCTAACCCTGACACTTACAGGTGTTCTGGAAGCCTCTGGCATGCTCTGGTGTCCACGGTCCCGCTTTCCTGGTTTTTCTCACCTTCCCTAGAACTAGACCTCACACACACCACCTCCAAGATTCATGCATAAGTCAGAGAGAAAGCAGGAGAATAGTGTATCAGAAAGCAAAATCGGGCTGGATCAAGCAGTCTTTAGCTATGGAGAAGAACTGGATACTTTCCAGCAGGAAGCACAACATAGAGATGAATTTTTGGCACAGGCAAAAAAAAAAAAAAAAAAAAAAAAAAAAAAAACTCAAAACCTTTAAAAGTGGTCCCTACAGGCTAGGATGAGCAGGGGCCCACAAAGGAGGTAAGGGAAGTGACAGCCCGAAAACTTGGCACAGATGTTCTTAGCGCTCTCCAGCACTGGACTGTATGTGGCCCAAGAGGAGCGGGGGAGAGGCAAGGAGAAGGAGTTGGGACTAAGCCCTGGGACACCACTGTTTTATTAAGGAACTTGGATTTCTATAAACACCTACGTTCTCCTTGAAGCTATGTTTTTATCTGGAATAGACATATCAGCAAACCTTCCAAGGGGGTGCAGCGCTATGAAGTTAATGCCATGCAATGCAGCCCCTGTTTGCCACGTTTCCAACCCTTCTGCCATCTACTTACACACACCACAAAGCCCCCTGCGTGACCCTCTAATTGCCTTGAGCCTGAAATTGTAGAAAGCACTTTAGGTGCTTCTGAGGTTGGCTGGGGAACTCATTCTCATTTGTGAAATTTCCATTTGGGCTCAGACAAAGGGAGTAGAAAACGATTTGATAGCAGCTGCATGTTGGGCTCTCCTGGGGGCTGGCCCCGGCGCTGCTGCTGGGCCGCGTTCTGCAGCCCCAATTAGCCGACTGTGTCCTGTCAGTGAATTTGAAAGCCAACGCAATCAGTGGAACTTCATTTTCATGGGTATGTTTCCAGTAATTAGAAAAACGAGACTTCATTTACACTTAAGAAACGTTGCCACTGTGGCCTAGTGCACGCAGCACCTCGTAATTGTAGGTAAAGACTTTCCATCCTTCCTCGGCATGGCTGGTCCACGCCGTCCTGCATCATGGCTCTCGCTGTATCCAGGGTGGCGCTGCCCTTTCAGGTGGAATCAGATCCTCTCTTGTGGCCAAGCTCACTCGTCCTGTACTCTGTTCTGACCTGGACCTCGCTGCCGTGACACAAATACCAGGTTCTTTCTTTCTCTGTGGATCACTGGTTTATGAGCTTTTCTTTTTGTTACTACAACAAAATATCTGAGCCTGGGAACTTATTTAAAAAGAGAGGTTTATTAGCTCACATTCTGAGAAACTAAAATCCCAAATAGTATAATACCAGCTCTGGTAAGGGACCACTGGCTATGTCACCTCACAGCAAATGACATCAAAAGAATATGCAAGTGGGGAAAGCTGAAATCCAGAGCACAGGCGAGGGTCAATCTTTATACCACCCACTAAGGCCCAGTTCTTAAAGCTCTCACTACCCATCAACGCTGATGACTAAGCTTCCAACACAGAAAATAAATTCAAACCACTGGTGGGCACAACAGGGAGAAAGTCATTTAAAGAATGAAATGAATTCATCCTTTTTAAAAAAATATTTCTTATTCATCCAACTTGTAAGAACAAAGCTTTGAGCTTTTTGAGTTTGACTCATAAACCATAAAAGTTGTATACTCAGGGGCTGAGAGTATAACTCAGTGGTAGAGTGCTTGTCTGGCATGCAGGAGGTCCTGAGGTCAATTCTAAGCACTGTGAGAAATATACTTCTGGACCACTACATTAGGCCTAACTACCCATATCCTGTGAGCCACCTGTGCACGGAAATGAGACAGGCAGGCTGCCATCCATCATGCCAGACTAGTGTGTTAGGGGGCCTTGTGGTTTCCAGAAGATGCCTTGGCACACAACAGTCCAGGATGCCTCACCCCATGCTACAACCACAGCAGCTCATCTCTGCCTATTGTGTGCGGAGCATCTGAGCAGAAATTCTATTAATAAGATGGCTATCCATGTGTAAAGAAGCACTGTAGTAAGTGCAAGCTGAGAGAAATGCCACCCTACTTCGTCACTGATCCCAGTTTTTCTTGGTGTATTTCATTGCAGGGTTCCCTACCTGTGCCACTCTTCTCTGTGACCAGACACCCTGTCTCTGCTAGGCAACTATCCTCCAGTTCCTGGGACTCTGGCCTTTCTAGGATGCCTATGTCTGCCTATTCCTAATGATGCCAATGCTCTTGAATAAGGCAGGCGTCTACTCTGGATCCTGTTCTTACTGAGCCCTAAACCCAACTTAACAAGACAGCAGGAGATAAAGGGACTTTTCTAAAACATGGGAACTTGGGACAGGGTCAGAGTACCCACTGTAGCTTTTTGGAGAAGCCAAAGCAAAGAATGGATCCAAAGGCTGAGACAGCCCAAGAGTTGTAGTCGTCTATGGCATAGGTTCTTGCGACAGCCACATGCTGCCCTGAGATCTTTTGCACTTTTTGGGTCATTTTTTTTTTTTTTTAATGCCAGATACTAGCTTTAGTGCAGACATGTGGAATACAAGCCTTCACTTCATAAGTTTGGTCTAATTTAGTACACATTTCACTTAATCAAGTCTGTGTTCAAATTACTCTATATCCCCCGGGTCCCTGCCGCAGGAAGATGAAGGCACAGACTAGCACAGTCTGCTCCCCATTCAGACGGCATTCCCTGAGGAGGCCCTCGTGAAGCCGCTTCGCACAGGATGCCCCTTTCCCAAGGAGGCCAAGGTCACGTTCAGGAAAGAGTATAAACTACCTTTACCACCAACTGCTGTGTTTGAGGTGTAGACAGGCACCATACATTGTGCTGAGATGGAGTCACTTTTAGACCTCACAACAACCTGCAGCTTGGCTTATATACAAGGAAATGGAGACTCACAGCCTGGATCTGAATGGAGTTCTGGGCCACCAGAACTGCACTTGGTAGCCAAGGGAGATTAGAGGATTCTGGAATCTGAGGTCAAATCATTTGCCAAACTTACTTGGCACTTTCCTCTAGTGAGACAAGGTCTGACTAAGACCTAAAGATAATATAGACCCCCCCCCCCACCGGCACCACCAGGATTAGTCAGGGATGGCTGGACTTGGAGTGAGGAAAGGGGAATTCCAGACCCTTACTGCCATTGCTCATCTGCTCTGAGTTTCTGAGAAAGTCCTGCCTCTTAGACTCTCAATCCCTTCATCTGGAGAAGGAATTCAATATTCCAGACAATAATATAAGAAACTTTGCAACCCCATGAAATTTGATCCCAAACTCCAAAGAGCCACCTTTTGGAGTCATCCCTAAGTAATAGGTACTGTTCTTTATAATGTCATAGAAGTGTTTTCTGTGAAGGCAAGAGGCACGGAGTATTAAAAAAAAAAGAATCAGGGGCTGGGGAGATGGTTTAGTGGTTAAAGTGCTTGCCAGGAAAACAAGGGGACCTCAACTTAGCAATATAGACCCATAACAAGTACTGGACACCATTCACATCTGTAATCCCAGCCTTTGAGAGACAGAACAGAGAATCCCTGGGGCTCACTGAGTCCTGACAAATCAGTGAACTATATGTTTGGCAAGAGACACTTTCTCAAGGAGTAAAGTGGAGTGCAATTGAGGAAGACATTTGACATCAACCTCTGAACTCCACACATACATGCACACACACATATACCCATATGAGCATTCATATACCTATGCACATGAAAAAGAAAAAAGGATTAAGAAAACCTGTTGAGACTGGGCTATGGCCAGCCATAATGAGAGATCATTTTTCTCTGCAAGTCACCTGTAATCTATATGTTATGTTAACATCCACTGGGGTTGTGTGACACAGTTTTAAAGCTGCAGCTTATTACACACTTCACTTAGTCCTTACATTCTATGGGTGTCCCCATCACCAAAATAAAGAAAGAAGAGAAAGCAAGATTTCAGACAGTCTGGCAATTTGCATTGCTCAAAATTGATAGCTGACCATCTGTGAAATTGTGTTCATTGAAGGGCATCCCCATCCACCAACCTGCACAGAGCAGGATTCAATAGAAGCAAGAGAGAACATGACCTCCTCTCCTTCTCATGTGTTCCTTATACTAAACAGTACAGGGAAGACAGCAGGAAAGACCAGTCACCTTCTGACCACATTTTGTACAGGTCAGAGACATAGTATCACATAAATCTTTTGCCTCAAATGTCTCTTAGAGGAAGAATATGATTAAAAAGCTATATGTATAGTGAGTAGCCCCTACCTTTCAGATGAAAGAAAGCTGGAACTGTGGGGGCTGGATATGTAGCTCTTCACTTCTATTGCATGCTCTGGCTTAGACTAGACAAAGTACATTAGAGCATGTGTAACCAATACAGTTGTTCCTTAGTATCTTCAGGGGATTGGTACTTAGACCCCCTGACAATGCCAAAATTGAGAGATACTCAAGTGCTATATGAAATGTACATCATTAGATAAAAGCTATATACTGCCTCCCACATACCTCAACTTATCTCTAGGTTATTTCTAATATCTAATAAAATGTGTGAAATAATGTGGGGTGTGTGTGTGTGTGTGTGTGTGTGTGCTCATGTATGCATGTACACATAAAGGCCAGAGGACAACCTCCTTAGATGTAATTCTTTAGTTATCATCTACTTTTAAAAACAATATTTTATTTTATTTATTTTATTTAATTTTATTTATTTTATTTGAGATAGAGAGAATGAACACACCAGGGCCTCCAGCCACCGCAAATGAACTCCAGCCACATGTACCACCTTGTGCATCTGGCTTATGTGGGTCCTGGGGAATTGAATCTGGGTCTTCAGGCTTCATAGGCAAGTGCCTTAACCACTAAGCTATCTCTCCAGCCCTCATCATCCACTGTTTTGGAGATAGGGCCTCTCATTGGTCTGGAACTCACCAATTAGGTTAGACTAACTAGCCAGTGAGCCCCAGAGATCCATGTGTCTCCACCTCCCCAGTGCTGAGATTGATTATAACCATGCACCACCATCTCTGATATTTTAACATTAATTCTGGGCATTGGAAGTAGGTCTTCTTACTTATAAGCAAGCACTTACCAACTGAGCAATCTCCACAGCCCCTTGTAATGGCTTTTATGATATATTTTGTAGACAATGATGCTCAGCATAGATACATTATTTAAATATGTTTAATCTAATTGGTGAAGTCTGAGGATATGGAGCTATAGATACTGCAGCTTCTGATTTCAAGACAAGTCTATTTCCAGAAAACTTGACACCAATCACTGCCAGTACTGCTGAAGCCACTCAGTGCCCACAAGACCTGGAACCCCTGGGCCTCTCTGCCAGGATTTTATCAGTCCCAACCTGCCCCTCCAAGAAGCCTTTCATGAGCATTCCTAGCCACATCTGATTATATGATGTGCAGAGCTAAGGTCTGGGACAAGTTTGAATCTTGACTTCATTCATTTCTGTCTGTGTGGCCTTGGGCAAGTTATCAACCCTTGTAAAACCTCATTTGTAAAATGAAATATAAATGTAGCAGTTGGGAATTTCAACTAAAAGGCAAGATGGCTTTCTCCACTCCCAAATTTGTTCATTTCAAGCCCCATTCCTTCTGAGTGAGGAAGATTTAACCTGCTTGGATTTGGCATTTTCTAATTTCCTTGGGTGCTGGCTGATTGCAATGGGGATGTGTAGGGCACTGGATACCATGCCATGCAGGTGTCCACTGAAATGGTGCTCATCTCCATTGCAGTGTTGTTCACTCATTAATGGTCCTTTAGGATTGGCAGCTGTGTTGGTATTTCCTTGTCTTGCTTAGGAGTACATCAGTAATCGCATTGTTTCTCATACTCTCTCCATAGGTCCATCTGTGGACCATGGACCATTTGTCTGGCTGTGCCAAGACAGCATGCCCTGTCCTCTTGGTATCAAATACCCTGCCTGGCAGTGTTTAACCCAGGAAACAGTTCTGGTCGCAGTCACTGATGTCTTGTCCTCTCCATCTCCCCTTCTCAGACTTCAGGGACCCAATAAATGATGCCTAGTTTCCTCCCTGACCTATTGAGCACATTGCCTATATCACTTGTTTGAAAACTAATCGTATGCTGCCTTAGAATGTCAACTATACTGATAATTTATTCTCACATTTTTAATTTATTTCACCAGTTTCTGTACTTTATTCTCTCCACTCAATTCTATCTCCTTAAGAACATGGTCCATAGCTTATAATTAGATGGATCTGACATAAGTCTAGACAGAAAATGCTTTAAGAATGGGTGCTAATCTAGCCTCAGGCATCCAAAATCATGTTTGCAAACAAAGAAGATTTTATGGAATAAATCTATTCTAACTGTTAACAGAGGAGCCATGTAGTCTATGTAGACATACTCATATTAAAAAGAGATTTTTTTAATGTATCTATTATTCTCGAACATTCTGAATCACAATCACCACTGGGTGAAAATCTATTTCAAATTTTAGGCTGCCTCCTGTTGTAAGATGCTAATTAAATTGATTTCCTGGAGCCTTGTCCCTAGTAAACTGCATGCATCACAGAGCTGGGATTCTTGAGTTGAAAATACAGATCATAATATCTGAGCATCCAAGCCAGGCACAAAGTTAGGCCCTTGAGGAGAGAACTCCTGAATGAGAAGCTAAGGAAAGATAGACAATTGGATTGATACAGTTGGATTATAGGAGCCTATCCTTTATAACTATATACCTAAGTGTTTTCTTCCTTAATTACAGAATGATTGTCTGCCTCTCTGGGGCTTTATGAGGACTAATGAGATGATACATACTGTTGACTTTACATGGTGTTGGGTCCATAGTTCATACCCAGTGAATGATAATAGTTATTGCGTCTCCTGCCTGAAGGTGGGGACAATACAGGCAGACATGACCCCTGGATACTCTGGAGAGTAGCAGTTCTACTATTCACAGTGAGGCCCACACCCTCCTTTCTGTAGTTCATAAACAAATATCTATTTTCAGGGTTATCAATCATACTTTTTCTTGGTGTGACAAACACTTGAGAAAAAAAAATTTTAAGAGGGAAAGTATGTACCTAGGCTTTCAGATTTCAGATGTTTCAGTCCCTGGTCATCTAGCTCCATTGTTTCTGGTCCATGATGAGATACAGCTGTTTACGTGGTAGGTAGGAAGTAGAGATGCGTGACAGGAGGAGACCAGGCTAAGGCATGTCTGTCTAGAGCATTCAGTGATCCACTTCTCCCAACTAGGCCCAATCTTCCACAGTTTTACCACCTCCCAGTAGTCTGTTCTAGTTTTCCGTCAATGGATTAAACCATTGAGCAGGCCTGAGCCACCACAACCCAATGGTTTCCAAAACGTCTAACCTTTGACCCCTGTGTACAGCAGGGAGCCACCCCTCTACACATGAGCCTTGAGAGTGGGGCACTTAGCATCTAAGTCATGACACTAATTAGGAATAGGCTAATGTGATGGAGGAGCACTTTACCCATAGTATTTAAGGGTCTAGATCAGAAGTCCTCAAATTAGCTTCTTCATAGTCTTGGAGTTGGAATTCCCTGTGAACTGAGCACTTAAAAAAGAGACATATTTTACTTCTTGAGTAAAGAACCTTTGGGTGACAGGAAACACTGTGAGACCAAATGGTTTAACTCATAAAGATAGATAGATGATTCTTATAGCCAAGGACACACACAGAAGTGGATATGTTCATCAGAGTTCTTATTGTTCCTGTATGACTCTGGCTCTGCACTGCCTTGCCTGTATTATATCCCAGTCTAGAGGCAAGAAGGAGGCCACAGCCCTTAGTCTCCCATTTTTACTTAACAATATCCAGGAAAAGACAGTAAGGGTTAGCTGATTTGGGAGAGAGAAAACAGATGCTTTTGTGTGTAAGCTGCCAGTCAGCATCTCACAATGCTGGCCTAAATTTGGACCTATGATTATTCCTCAACCTATTCTTAAAGCTTATTGAATGCCCCATGCTGATTGGCTTCATTGTGATACTGTGTCCCAGATCCACCACTGAGTCAATCACTGGAGCAATGTGGAGGGTATAAGCAAACACACTCAAACAGAAGCCATTCCTAGGAATTGAATCTACCCATGCCCTAAGCCTTAGGGGCTTCCTTAGCAAGAAGGAAAGAGTAAGACAGCTGCAGTGCCCATGAATCTGCTGCCATTCATCGCCCCAGCTCCTTCAATCTAGCAGGCAATTATAAATGTCTGCTATGTGCCAGGCAGAGTGCAGGATGCCAAGAGGACACCAGAGGCCAAGTGTTCTTGAGAAGAATAAATGAGCCAACTTATGCACAGTGTCTAGTGCAGCCCTCAGCCCTTAAGACTTGCTCAGTATTGTCTTCATTAAAATGAATAATGCATGAGTGATCCTTGCTATCCAGGAGAGAGAGACTTAAATTAATAAATTAGAGCAGTGTGCGAAGAGCCAGCCTGCAGGTGGCATCGAGGAGAGATAGCACATACAGAGTATGCAAAGGACCAGCCTGGAGAAGCTCACAGCTCAGTGGTTCTTAACCTTGGCATCACATTTGCTTTACCTGAGAAGCTTTTAAAACTCCCCATACCAATTAAATCAAAATCCTCAGGTGAGCAGACCAGACACCAGTTTATCTTTCTAAAGATCCCCAGATGATTAAAACATATAGCCGAGGTTGAGAACCACAGTTTTAGGCTACTGTGGACATAAAACACTCACATGTAAACCATTCCCCGACAATGCCAGGTAGTGACAGCTACATTATAAAACCAGCTCGGGGCAGCGTCCCGAGGCTTAGGACAAGAAGAGCGTACAATGGGTCTTAGGCCAGGAGGAGGACATGGGAAGTGGGATCCCAGGGAGGTTTTGGTTAGCAGCATGGGCAGGGAACTTTAGGGATCTTGTGTAACTGGTATTTGCCTAATGGGAGCAATAGGCTGGGGGTGGTGAGCAAGTGTGAGGAAGACTGAAATAGGTGTGGGCAAAGATGTGCACAAACCTGGGTCAGTCTGAGTCTAACCAGGAGAAAGAGAGGTGCAGTAAGTCTGCAGGAATGTCAGGAATCCCCATAGGAAAGCATAAAAATTTAACTCCCACAAAGGGTGGGTGGAGTAACAAGGAGTTAAAGGACATAGAATCACTCATATAAGGAACATCTCCTATCCTCAAGGCTTTGCTTGCATGACCTGGCTCACCAACTGGCAGGGAGGATGCTCTCTTGCTGCTTGTTGGAAGCTTACAGAACCAGGGAGCTGAGGTGGGAGGGGGGGCCTTCACTGGACATGTCTCTCCAGAGCACACTCTGATACCAAACCTTAGGCAGCGTAGAGCAGAAGCAGTCTAGCAGAGCCAGAAGGTAGAACATGGAAACTTGCCCTGTGAACTAGAGACTCAGAACTTTTTAGGCCTTTCCTTGGAACTAGTGAGACTCTGCCCACGTTCTGCTTCCTTTCTGGACAAAAAGTCATACAACACCTAGGCTAGGACTGTCTACGTGGGTGGCCCAGAGATGGAGAGGTCGGGCTTAGTCAAGTCAATGGGAAAGGCTGCCTGGATGGGGCAGGCTGCAAATGGACCTC
Source organism: Dipus sagitta (assembly GCA_036346955.1). Lineage (NCBI taxonomy): Eukaryota > Metazoa > Chordata > Mammalia > Rodentia > Dipodidae > Dipus > Dipus sagitta. The sequence continues at coordinate 32,537,525 of CM070786.1, forward strand.
CAGAGAGGTCTGACCCGGACACCAGGGGGAAGACAGGAAGGAGGGACTCCTGATGGAGCTGAAACAGGAGCACTTCTAATGCTCGCACAAGGATGGCAGCGGACCACAGCTCCCGCAGTGCTCAGTGTGTGTTTGTTTCTGACCCTCGGGTGTAAGGGACACCCGGGCAATGTGACCTTGGTTCCGTGGGCAGCTGGTGCAGTGAGGTGTTGGCTCCCACCCAAACCCCACAGGGAGACGATGATGCGCCTTCTTCTTACAGGAGGAGAAGTGGCCAAGCCACGCTTTGCTCAGTTCTTCCACGGAAGCCTGGCCAGTCTCACCATCCGCCCTGGAAAAATGGAAAGCCAGAAGGTGATTTCCTGCTTGCAGGCCTGCAAAGAAGGGCTGGATATTAATTCCTTAGAAAGCCTCGGGCAAGGAATAAAGGTAAGAAAGGCACTGGCGTCACCCCCAGTAAGATATTGGTTGATGAATCTAAGGCTGCCCAGCCCCAAAGCATGCCAAAAAATAGTTGTTTCCGCAAAGCTGTACAGAAATGGCACCAGAATCCAGGTGCTACCACAGGAGCCAGTTAGGGACTGTGGTTTTTCCGGATCGCATTCTGCCGCCAGGTACTGAGAGTCCCAGGTCAAGTCCTTGTGCACCAGCAGTAGGTACTGCTCCATGTCTGCCTGGAGGAAGTTGTTAACCCTCATTTGTCTGTAGGATGGTTGGTTGCTTTGCTGTTCATTTGCCTGAAGGCATGGTAGCAGCATACAAGAATATATTTCAAAAAGAAAAAGCAAAAAAAAATATATATAGGTCTGTAAAATACAAATGAGAGCCAAAAGGGAAGACAGAAATGTGGTAGAATGAGACAGTAGATGTGGGAGTCACTGGGTCTTACGCTGTTCCAGTGAAACAGATCCCCCCGCAAGCAATCTCTAGAAGTCAAAAAGAATCTGAACATGGTTTTTATTGCCCATGTGAAATAAAAATATTCAAGTGACCCAGGAGAATCAGAGCAAAGCTCTTCCTGCAGGGCACAGGGAAGGCTATAGCCAGCTATGGCTCTAGCAAGCTTTTACCGGACAGGTTGGGGAATGTTCTGGCCTGACCTGGACATAAGCTCTTGCTAGTCCTGGGCCCCTGGGTAAATTTCACCAAAGCCCTTGCTTAATCATCACAGTCCCCGGCCCCAGAATTGGAAGGAAGTCCCTAGCTTCTTTCTGGAAGTCAGGACAAGCTGCTATCTACCAGTAGGTAGTCCACAGAGTCTCTGGAAGCTGTGGTTGTCTCCTAAGTTGGCCACTTCCCAAGAGAATGGTATAACAGCAGCAGATCCCTGCCTACTGCCCATCTGTGCCTAGTCTACAGTGGCAGCTGCCCAGAAGTTCCATCGTGGGCCTGCCTCTGCCCGTCTGCTGCTTGCTTGAAGGACTCTGACACTGGGGATCCCAGCAGGGACTGATGGTCTGAGCATGTGGTATGTTTGCCAAATCATGGCCAATTCAACAAACATCCCGTGGACACTCATATGTGCACTTCTGGGCACGGTATAGGAATACAAAAGTGATGTTCCCAGCCTATTTCCTTCAGGGAATTCAGTGGTCCTAGTGGCTGGAAATCATGCTTGATAGTCACCAGTGGAAAACACTGCCATTTCTGAGGGTCTCTGAGTGGCAGGCACTGTTTGTTCTAAATGCTCTATAAACATTTCTCCCTGGGACATCCCTTAACAATGATTCCATGGTATTCCCATGGTTGACAATAGGGATTAAAAACTGAATAACCCACATAGATCCTTGAATTAGTGATGGACAGTACCAGACAAGATCAGGCATATTCGTGGTAGTATGGCCATAGATGATGGACAATACCAGAATTTGAATCCAGACCATCCCTTTCAGAGCTCTGGATTCCAGGTGAGTGGCCATCAGAGAAGACTCCTAGAGGAGAGGACGCCAGAACAGAATGTGTAAGGATAGGTAGGAGTCCACCTGGGAGGAGGAGGAGCACTGAGAGGGCAGCCATTCCAGATCCAAGAATGTCAGCAGTAGCAGAGGATCTAAGGAATATCATTATATGCAGTGGAGCTTCAAGGCTAGTGTGCAGAGTAGCGGAAGGAACATGGGACCAGAGAGTTAGGCAAATGCCACATCACAGGACCTCTTAACTATGTTTAGATGCTACATTGCTGGAGCCCTTGAAGGCTCAATCAAGACAGCATGACCTTGGCCGTGTAGTGTGTGGAATGCTTACTCTGGAGACTGTGTCTGAAGGGAAAGATGGAAGGAGGACAGAAGGCATGGGTAGGCGAGACCAATTTTCCAGGTCACTGGTTAGCATGGCTGAGACACCCACATGCACGTACATTATCAGTACCTAATCTCCCCTCGTTGGGATGCTCACAAGACCACCTCAGACTCAGATTGGAAAGGGTGTTCTGACCAGCGTGTGCTGCTGTGTCCTTAATTTTATCCACTTAGTGCTGCAGATTCCCAGTCTCCAAGCCTCTTTTTCCATTTAGTTAGTCATTTTGTTATTTTGTCAATCAGTCAGTTGTAAGAAAGAGAGAATGGGCATGCCAGGGCCTCTTGCCACTACAAATGAACTCCAGACACATGCACAACTTTCTGTATCTGGCCTTTTGAGGGTACTGGTGAATCGAACCTAGACCCTTGGGCTTTGTAAGGAAGCACCTTTAACTGTTGAGCCATCTCCTCAGCCCCAAGCATCTTTTTGACTCCAAGTTCACTGCCTCCCTCTGAATATATCTTCTCTGCTTTGAATTATCCCAGGGGGGCCACTGTTACAGAGTTGCATGCTCAAAAGAGCAAATAAGCCAAAGATTCTAAACTAAAAAGCCAGTCAGCCTTAGAATTATAAATTAAGAACCATTTCAATTTCTACAGAGCTGTCTTAGCCTATGAGAAAGTGCTAATATCGTGGTATACAAATGTTGGGGACAAGAGGAGGCTTTTTAGCATCCTACCTGTCCATATCCTAGTCCCTGAAAATGATCCTTTTTGCATCCCCAGGGCATGGCTGGCAAGAACTAGAGGTCTGTGAGAGAAGTTAATAAGACACACAATTTACAGAGCACACACTGGGGGCTATTTTACATTCATTATCTCTACTCCTCAAAACAAATTAAATATTATGACCTCATTTCAAAAGCAAGGGGACTGGGGCTCAGGGACTTGTCCAAAACAAATCCGTGCTCTTTCCTCTACGTTGGCAACCCTGATTAAAAGATAGTCTTGGTAGTTATTAAAGCTAACTTCTTTTCTGTCCATGAATTTTCTTCTTCTCATCATCTCTGAATGATGACTACTACTTTATTTGCTATCCCCCTTCTGCAACTCTGACTGATGGTGAGCAGGGAGGCCTCGCTGCACTGAAGGAACAGCCTCTCCACTCACAGGGCCTGGCACAGACTCCTCACTTCCCTTGTTTTCCTCCTGACTGCAGATTTCTCGATTCTTCTGTAGCATGCATCAATCATGTTTGTTTGTTTGTTTGTTTGTTTGTTTGGCTTTTTTGAGGTAGGGTCTCACTCTAGCTCAGGCTATGTAGTTTCAGGATGGCCTCAAACTCACAGCAATCCTCCTACTTCTGACTCCCAAATGCTGGGATAAAGGCGTGCGCCACCACACCTGGCTGCATGCATCAATCTTTACAAAGTTGTGGTGGCTGTTGTCTTGCATCCATGCAGGATACTGGAATAGCCACCATCCTGAAGAAAGTCCTGTTCTGATTTTCATAGCACAGCCCTGCCACCATCATCTGCACAGTGTGGAAAACCAGGAACCAGCAAGCACTTTGGAGCAAGGCACTGCTGGGTCCGAATCACAATGCTAATACCTATTTGCTGGCTTGGTGACCTTGGGCAAGGTATTTTAAACCCTGTGATCCCTGTTCTCATAGACACAGTGGGTTTAATATTATCTTGTAGAGGTGTACAAGTTTAATACACATATGGTTACATGTCCCTCTAGCTAACTTAATGGGCTCTCAACAAGTCACAGGTCTTTTGTGGCACAGGAATTTCTTAAGTGGCAGGTTTCCATCTGGTCTGTGCTGGCAGGTGGCAGGCGTCCAGGGAATAGCAGGGTGCTAGAGAGCCATGGCCAGCTACCCTTGACATAGAAGGAGCCAGGGCTTTGGGCAGGAACTTCACTGATGGCCCAGCCTGTGAGGTGACTAGAAAACAGAAAGCTGAGCCTCTAGGAGAGATGACCATTCTGCAAGGGCCACTTGTCTGATATCATAGATTCCTGAGGAACTGTGAGCCCTGTTACTCATGGCTGAGTCCCTCAGCATGCCATGATCTGCTCCGGAAGTGATACCAATATGAATGTGTGTCCTGTACAACCAGAAACCCATCCCAGACCAGGGGAAACTGCAGCTAAGGAATATAAGAACTCACTCTGTTTTTATTGATTCTTCAAGAACTATGGTGGTGGCTAGGCCAGTGCCCATCTTCATGCTCTGTGACAGTCCCCCGGATATGCTGGTGGCTAGCCCCAGGTGTTAACTGAAGACTCAACACATATGCTAACCTGTGCCTTTGCCAGAGGATGCTAGCAGACCATCCCTCCAGAAGAACCCGTTGATGTTCCTATTCAACCTTTATGCAAGGCGAGATCTCAACCTGCTCTGCAGGGCTCACCAGCTTTCGTAGGTTCTGATGGTGAAGCTGAGAAAATGTCAGTACATGGTACCCTTAAGGGGTTTACAAATAACTGGAGGATGAAGGAAGACAGATGGATGGATGGTCAGACAGATGGACAGTAAAAGCACCACTCTAGGAGTGATGGTGAGGGGGAGGGGGCAAAGGGCTCAAGGAGCAGAAAATCCTTCATAGCATAAGTCAGTGTTTTCTTGGAAGGATGACCTTGAATCTTCCCAGATCTGAAGCAGGTAGCTTGTAGAACATCTCAGAGCTGGTTATGACTTGCTGGCATGTGGCACCTCCAGGACTAAGAGCATCCTGAGTGAGTAAGGCATCTGTGGCTAGAGATAAGACATCCAGAGCCAAAGGCTTCCATGGAGCATAGGCTACATGCTCCTGGCCTAGCTCAAGGGAGCCATGCTCATGGCCAGAGGTCACAGCTCAGAAAGACCTACCCAGGGCTTCAAGGGACAAGAGGACTAGATCACAGGAATGTGAGGGCAAAGAAGGCAGGGCATCCTCGCTAGCAAAATCTCACACAGATAGATTTAACGTCTTAGGAGCTGGTGCTGGGAAGATTGCTCAATGGTTAAAGTACTCACTGTCCAGCCCAAGTACCTGAGTTGGCTCCTCAGACCCACGTAAAAAAAACTGGGAACCCATGGTGGACCTCTGACAGCTAGGTGGGAGGCAGAGACAGGATTGTCTCAGAAATTCCTGGATAAGCAAAACAAAGAAAAAGACCACAATGAGATCTAGAGAGTTCTTGCCAGTGAGGACAGACCCAAAATATGTCCTTTGACCTCTGTATGTATATGTATGACATGCACACCTGCAATCACACACACAAATACATATATACACATGTTCACACACATATATACACACATGCATCATATATACACTCAAACTTCTTTTGCTTATTTATTTATTTGAGAGTGACAGAGAGAGAAAGAGGCAGATAGAGAGAGAACTGGTACACCAGGGCCTCCAGCCATTGCAGATGAACTCCAGATGTATGCGCCACTTTGTGCACCTGGCTTACATGGGTCCTGGGGAATTGAGCCTTGAACCAGGGTCCTCAGGCTTCATAGGCAAGTGCTTAACCACTAAGCCATCTCCCCATCCCCACACACAAACTTTTTAAGTGTTAGAAATTGTAATATAAGAAATCATATGCTGAATACTTTGTGAGTGCTGAAAACTTTATATAAGTTTAATACCCCTAATCCAAATATCTGCATTGTTCCAAAATCCAACATTTCCTGAGCACTGACATGATAACACAAGTATAAAATTCTACAGCTAATCTCCTGTGACAGGTCACCATTAAAACACAGGCATTTAAAATATTATATACAATTACATTCAAACTATATGCATATGAAATATGGGAAACATAAATGAATTTCATGCTTAGACAAAGTGTCTATGAATGCTGTGATCTCTTCAGCGATGCTACATAGCCTTGGGGAGGAGAAAATCATGGCTGAGAAGACTGACTTCAACCTCCAGACAGGCTAAGTTACTGCAGTAGGAGCCCTAAAACTTGAAGGGATTGGCAAAGGGTTTTTTCTTATATTCAGTCAGGGAGGTGGGGTGGAGTTCCCGTGTACCAGCTGCTGGTCACTGAAGTAGAAGGCAGTGTCCCACAGGACATTTGCCTGCCTCAGCACAGATGCCTTATTTCCCCTCCTGCCTCACTGGCTGGATCTGCTTACATGGGCTTGGAATACATGGCACAAGGGAGCTGGGAAGTGACGCCTCCCTGGTGCCAGGAGGGAAGGGTGAAGCAGGGTTTTAGTGCTGCTAATAATGACCTTGGCTGAAAAGCCACGTGACTCACAGGATCCCTGTGGGGACTGACAGAAAGTAGTGCTGAGGGAACTATTCATTTATCCACCTAGCAGAGGCTGTCAGGTCACTATGTCCTGGTTCTAGGATTGAGGGACCAGAGCCCCAGTCCCTGTACTATGAACAAATCCCTCACAACCGTGCCATCTAATTGAGCTTCCATCTTATAAGAGCCACAGGAGAAAGACACAGGAGCACTGTGGGACCTGAATGAGAAAAGCTGAAGGCAATAAAACACCCGTACTACTTAAAGAGGACAAAGAGAAGTCTCAGTTGGCTAGGACCACCATGCTAGGGATTCATGAGGTTGTGTCACTATGACACATCCGTCTCCTGTGAGGATTCAAACACAGAACAGGGCTCCGTAATGATGATGTTTGAGTCAGATCAGGGGAAAATGAACATTGATGGATGTTTTTTCTCTTTAAACCCAGAAAAATACACACTTAGCTTTCCTTGTGGTAAGAGACATATGCATTGAAAGTGCACTAAGATCACATTTGATACCTATCAGATTGGCAGAGATCCCGAAGTCAGACAGCATACTCTGGCTGAGATATTAGAGAAGAGGCGCTCACACAGTGCTGGGAGGAGTGTGTACTGACCACCAGGAATTTGTCAGCACCGGCCAAAATTCAAAGTGCATGTACTCTTTCACCTAGCGATTTCCTTTGTAGGGATTTGCCCTTCAGATACATTTGAACTTATGAAATATTATGGGATATGAAATTATCAATTGTGGCATTGTCAGTAAAAGATTGGAAATGACCAATACTAGGAACACTATGACCAGGTTTTCAGAATCTTGTACTGTGACTGGGGCTGATATCACTCATGAGAATAGCATGAATGGTTGGAGATTGTGTGCATAACTGATTTACTTGCAAAAGTTCTACAGGTGACTTTGGTGGCCTTAGTGGCCTCTTCGTGGTGTTGAAGAGCTAACAGGGAACTCTAACTGTTACTGACCATTGTCTCCTCGGATACCCACTTCTTCCTTCTAGTATCACTTCAATCCCTCACAGTCCATACTGGTGATGGAAGGTGATGACATTGGGAACATCAACAGAGCCCTCCAGAAGGTCTCCTACATCAACTCCAGGCAGTTCCCAACAGCGGGTGTCCGGCGCCTCAGACTCTCCTCCAAAGTCCAGTGAGTGAACGCCAGTCAACCTTGGGCCCCAAGAGATAGCAGCAATGTTTCCTCACCAACAGGGCTGGTCTTTCCTCATGTGTCCTCAATTCTGCTATTCTTCTGATAACACTCCACTGGATCAACATTTTTCTTTCATTCCCTCTCTCTCTCTCTCTCTCTCTTGTCTCTGTGTGTGTCTGTGTCTGTGTGTGTGTGTGTGTGTGTGTGTGTGTGTGTGTGTGTGCCAGGATCATCTTTTGCCACTGAAAACACATGCCCCTCTGGCTTTACGTAGGTGGCTGGGGAATTGAACCTGGGCTGGCAGGCTTTGCAAGCAAGCACTTTTTCCCACTGAGCCATCTCCTCAGTCCCTCTTTCTGCTTTCTTAAGGCAAACATTATGTTGTGCTACCAACTCAAATCCATTTTTCTCTACTTTACTTCATATTTAATCTGATGTCTAGAAGGTCTCACTTTCTATAAATTCTCCAATTGCTAGATTTGGAGTGGTGTGACTTAAGGTCACACCATTTGGTATGTAGTAGATGCTTGACAAGGGTTTATTAAACTGAATTAAGCTTAACAACCTTGATTTGTAGAATTCTTAAATACTGTAGACAATCTGAGAGAGGGCACAGTTCTTGTCCCCAGGGATCAGATTTAAATTAATGAGATAAGGTTATTAGCAAAATCTTTGCATAGCTTGCTTTGCAGACACAACAGCTACCAGGAAAGGCTGGTAGGAAGGGCATCCCAAAGCAACTCCCAGAAGCTAGAAGTGGAGTCAGCAGGCACCTGAATCAGGAGAAGATTTTAAAAAGGAACAAGGGTGGGAACGATGGGTCTGCTAAGATGGCATTTCTGGGGCACAGGAGAGATGCCCACAGTAGGCACTGTGCTCCATAGTGTGATGAAAGGGGTACCCCCCCATGAAGGCTTAAGATGAGATGCAGGTGCCTCTAAGTTAGCTCCAGATTGGAACAAGGAAGGAAGTGACTTGCCAGCATCCAGCTCTGGAAGCAGCCTTGTATACACTGCAAGGAGAGAGGAGCCCATGGGGCTAAGCCTGGCAGAGGCAGGAGCCTACCACTGCTCTCACATCCCAACATCTCACCCACCCCACAGAAAGGGATGGGAAGGCTACACAGAGGACCCTCCCAGACTGCTCTTCCCTCTTCCTCAGGGAACTTCTCAAGGTGTACAAAATGATGACTGCCTTCATAGGGACCTGGCCAGCATTCCCAGAACATCCATCTGGCCCCAAACTCACCTTTTAAGCGGAAGTCTTTGGCTTCAGGGACAATGGGGGAAGTACCAAAGACATGTGGGCCTAAGGAGTCTGAGGAGAGAGCCAGATCAACTGACCTGCTAAGCTCAAACCATGATAGAGGCTCTGGAAAGCAGCCTTTTCTAGTCTTCTTTATTTAATCCTTACTTCATCCCTCCCCACTGGATAAATGAAGAAGCTGGGGCTCAGAGCCATGGCGGACCTAGCTGGGATTGGCGGGGCAGGTATGGGTCCTGGTCTGCATCAGGCTTGGCTCCCAGACTCAGAAGTGGCAGAGCATCAGGAGAAAGGAGTGTGACCCCATCAACCCTCTGCTCCCACCCCAGGAGGACAGAGGCACACCCCCACATCCTCTCAGAGATGGAACATACACACTGCTGCAGGAGAGCTTAGCCCTGGGGTCTCATTTAATAAGATGGCTATAACCGACCAGTTAGTCAACAATTTGCTTACCAAATACCACTGTGCATGGCAAGCAGTTGCTATCTAATTAATGCTGCCATCAATTACTTTGCCTAAAGATAATGAAAGCTTTTAACGGTTACTTGTTGCTGGCACAGAAAATTCTCAGTCCTCTCAGGAGCCAATATTTTAAGTCCCTAGATTGCTAGTAGTTAGCATGGTAATGTGGCTTTAAGTTTGGAAGTCTGTTGACATCCTCGGAGACTTTTAACAGTCAGGATGCCTTGATCAGGGCCCAGAGCCCATGGCTGTGGTGGACGGCTTAACTCATTTGCTGGTCGGGGATGTGACTGCGGCTGTCTCCCCAGGTGCTTTGGGGAAGATGTGTGCATCAGTGTTCCTGATGTGGATGCCTATGTGATGGTCCTGCAGGCCATAGAGCCCCAGATCACCCTCCAGGGTACGGAGCGCTTCTGGAGACCTGCTGCCCAGTTTGCAAGTGCCAGAGGAGTGACCCTCTTCCCTGACATCAAGATCGTGAGCACCTTCACCAAAGCCGAGGCCTCTGGGGACATGAAAAACACAGGCACAGGTATGTATGGACCTAACCTTCTTCCAGCCAAGTGAAGAACGTATTGCTTACCATGACAGGGTAGTGTAGCCAGAAACATCCAGGTGAATAGCAGGAGACACAGGTGGATGAGTTAGCAAAGCATTACATATCTCCGTAAATGACAGGAAGCTGGAGGGAAGGCGTTTGTGATGAATGGTGAGCGCAAAGAAGTGGCATTCAAACTTGTGTAGTGTTCACATGGTGCAGTCTCAGACAGGGAAGAAGAAAGGTGCCTGACCAGAATGCTAACCTCATGCTAACGGCGATGTTCTCTGAAGCATGAGGACAGCTGATTTGTTTCTGTGTCCCTTCCTTTTTCTGGAACTGCAAAAATGTCCTGTGGTGGGCATGTCTTATACTAGTCACTGGAAACAATGCTAAAGAGGCACAAAGAACAGAATGTAGCTTCACAATAACATGTGCACAGCGGAAGCTGGGTCTTGCTCCTCAATACCACTCACTCTCGGGGAAATGCCCAGGTTGTAATTTCCACCAGTTTCATTATTGGGAGGGTTGCTCAGGGAAACAATAGTTGAAATTCTCTGCCAGGGAGAAATGTTGAGGTGGGACTGAGAGGAAAGGAAATGAGAGCAGAGAAGGAGGGAAGAAAAGAGAGAGACCTTCCTTTTGTGACTCAGGGGGACTCAGCATTACAGGGGAACTATTAGTCTAAGAACTAGCCTTTGCTGCCTCTTCTAAGAGGACACTTTCAACTCCTCCTCTCTCCCCCCACCCACAGAAGCCACTGTTAATGATATGTTGGTGCCAGGAGGCCTGAGTCCCTGAAGAATTGTTCCTATAATAATCCTAATTACTCACTGCCTTAAACCTAGGGTGCTTGCAGGGCAGCGCTCTTGAGCTCCTAAAAATAGGTGGTGTTTTGCTATCTGGCTAGGCTAGGTGGTTTCTGAGCTACGTGGTGCCAAGGTACATTAGGTCATGTGATCCTTCTTCCCTTGTCCTCATCTGTGGATGAAGTCAGACTGAAAAAGGAAAGCACACTGCCCGCGGTGTTTGCAGCCCAGGAGAATCCAGGTCTGCTGCCTGTGACATCAGCATGCAAGCAATGCAGGGAAAAGCAATGATCTGGGTGCACATTGCACCCTCTCACCCGTCGGTTTACGGGAGGGGCATGCAGAGCACATAGCCCAGTACCCAGAAGCTACTGTTAGTACTTTTAACTTTCTGCTCTTATTGTTGGAATAGTCATTTTTGTGAGCGCTTTAAACAAACAAGCTAATGACATTTTCAACCAGCCCTCAGCAACTAGCTCTGGAGTCATCTTCTGTTCTCCACAGACCCCACCCCCACCCCCCCACCCAGGGACATGCCCTCATCCCCCTCCACCAACCATCCTTTCTCACACCTCTGTGCTAATCAACACCTTGTCCCTCCCTGCCTGCAAGGTCCCTCCTCACCTCCTTTATTGTTTATTGTTTGTTTGCAAACATGTCATTCTTTCATGCCGCCTCAGGAAGGCTCTGCCCACCACCAACCTGACCTGCTCATCCCCTGTTCTGTACATTGTCCACTAACTACTAGTCCTCTGCTCCAGCTCACAACAGTTTTCAGTGCTTAGTGATGACCATCTGCCCATTAAATCATAGCAGGAGCTCCCAGAAGGCTTCTCATTGGCAGATTCACCTTTGGGTTCCTAACCCAGCCATCTCTTCAACACTGTGGAGGAAGGAAAGTGCAGATGGAGATACTGACATGAGGAGAAAGGGAGAGCAAAGAGATGGGAGCCAGGGCACACCCCCTGCCTAGAATAGCTCTGGCCACCATATCAGGAAGTAGGAGGGAAGGTGATCCAACCCCACTTGACAAGAAGCTGACAAGTGCCTGGAAATGATGAGGAAATGATATATTTACTGCTGTTAACAGTTGCCCTTGGTTTCAGTATATATTATGGTGCTGCTAGACCACTATGGTTGGTAAACAGTTAAAAATTAAATACACAGAAACTATATATGTATGTATATAGATATATATATATATATATATATATATATATATATATATATATATATATAGAGAGAGAGAGAGAGAGAGAGAGAGAGAAATTACTTTTGGTACCACTGGAGAAGTTAAACAAAATAGCTTGAAATAATTCTGTTTGGGCTGGTATGATAGCTCAGTGGTTAAAGATGTTTGCTTGCAAAGCCTGACTGCTGGAGTTCAATTCCCACATAATGTCAGTCATGCACAAAATAATTCTCTTGTCCTTAGTGAATCCTTTTTTAAAAAATTCTATTTTTATAAATATGAACAATATTTGAAGACCTTGGACCCAGAGGTTACTGTGGGATCAAAGCGTGTTATATTTCACTCCCTCTCTTACTCTCTTGGATGACTCACTCCACCCCTTTGACCTTCTATTACCCCCCTGGTCAAGCATAATAATAGTAACCCCCTGGGTTGGAGAGATGGCTTGGCGGTTAAGGCGCTTGCCTACAAAGCCTAAGGATCCAAGTTTGATTCTTCAGGTCCCACGTAAGCCAGATGTTCAAAGTGGCACATGCATCCAGGGTTCATTTGCAGTAGCTAGAGGCCATGGCGCACCCATTCTCTCTCTCTTTTACTCCCTCTCTCTCTCTGTCACAAATAATAGTAATCCCTTTAATGTGTCTATTGGGATTATATTTGTACAACACCTGGCACATAGACACATTCCATAAGTAAAATAACCTTGCTCTTAAGATAGAATTTTTATCCTGGACTATCAAACTACCCAGCATTCCAATACTCAGACATTTCCTTTGAGAAATTTAGAGTCATCAAATCAAGCAAGGACCATTAGCCTGACCAGCTTGCAAATGTGCTCCCTTGAGAGCACATGAACTAATTAATTTACCCTAATTTATCAATTATTAGTTAACTTTTAGTTATATTGTGTTGACTTCATTGATGATTGATTAATGACCCGGCTTCATCTGAACAAAACAGAGTAATCCCTGCTTCATAACAGCTTCTGAGCTGGACTCTAAGGATTCTGCCTTTGAGAACCTAGAGCCAGGCAACACACACACACACACACACACACACACACACCCCTGGAGAATGCTCCAGTGGAGGACCACTTAGCTCTCCCCAGATGCCAGCTCTTGCTGTCCTGTCTCCACAGATGAGGAAACTTCGTTGTAGATAATTTCTGTAACGCCTTGTTGCTTCTTGCTGGCAGAGCTAGTACTGAGATACATACCTGCAATAGTTACCTTCTTGTTGCCGGGAGAAAACATCCAACCAGAGGCACCTTACGGAAGGAAGGAGAGGGTTTATTTCTGGCTTAAAGTTTCAAGAGGAAGTTTCATCATGTAGGCTTAATCACAAACTCATGAAGCCACGGTGGGCAGTGGGAGGCATTTGACGTGCTCTTCCCACTAATTCATGCCACTGTACCCGATGATGGTTTGAAGTCTGAGCAGTGGGCAAGGAAGGTGGGATTGAAGGAGGGAGGGATGAGCTAGGGCTCCTCATATCTGTGTTTACATGTGTTTGTCTTCTCACAGCTCCCAAGTCAGCAGTCTTGGAAGAAATGCTACATAACTTGGATTTCTGTGACATTTTGGTGCTTGGAGGGGACCTGGATCCAAGGCAGGAGTGCTTGGAACTTAACCACAGTGAGCTCCACCAGCGACACTTGGATGCGACTAACTCCACGGCAGGCTACTCCATCTATGGTAAAGCCCTGCTCAGTGCCCTCTGTCCAGTGGTTCTGAGTATAGTGGCAGCTGGGGGCACACTGTGAAGCCCCAGGGACAGGTGGAGACATTTGACCTCATAGCCTGAGTTTCTTTCTAGGCCCTCCTTTGTAGAATGACTACAGCATCTTGGGGATCTCTTCCATATCTCACTCCTTGAGAAACATATAGAAGCTAGAAGATACTTTGTCTTATAGTATTTGATCCCAGCAAATGTTACAGCCATGTTTCAAAGATTGCGGCCAAACATTCCAGTCAGAAACCAGTCTATGTGGAAATCTTTTGTATCACTTTAACTGTCTCTTTGGAACTTTTGTGTCTGTACCATTATCTACCAATGTACATGCTGTTGACCTCTAACTCTTAGATTCACAGGACCTACAAGCCCCAGCCTGTGTCTGTGTGTCCTCTTCCTGATAACAGGTGTGGTTTCTTGGTGCAGGTGTGGGCTCCATGAGCCGCTACGAGCAAGTGCTACATCACCTCCGCTACCGCAACTGGCACCCCACTTCCCTCGAGACACGTCGGTTCCGGATCAAGTGCTCAGAACTCAATGGGCGCTACACTAGTAATGAGTTCAACTTGGAGGTGAGTGGATGCTGGCATTTTTTAAGGGAGGCCTGACTCACCTGTCCGTGTCCTCATTCACTAAGAGAATTATTACAACAAGATTACCTGGAACTCCTGGTCAGCAGCACCTCTCCTTGCTCTTCCCAGGTCAGCGTCCTCCACGAAGTCAGAGTCCCAGACAGGGAGCATGTCAACCATCTTATTGTGCAACCTCCCTTCCTCCAGTCTGTCCATCACCCTGAGTCCCGGAGCAGCATCCAGCGCAGTTCAGGTAGGGCACCCCGACCCCAGGGGGTGTCACAGTGACTCAAGACCATCCACTAAGTGACAGTTGTGGCGGTCAAAGGTACTCAGAGCTGAGAAAGAGACTTCTACAATGGAGACCATGAAACCCCTTCCTCCAAGGCATTCCTAGCTTCAGTAGGGAGGCAATCAACTATGCAAGAAGTTAGACACAACGCATAATGACAGAGGTTGGTGTGCAGGGCTGGGACAATGTTATGCTGATCCTTTCAGATCCAACTCAAGGGCATGCCCTGTATGAAACGGTCTGTGAACTCTTTATATAGACACATATGCTCCATATTTCAAAGTCCTCTTCCCAGACTTTTGTTTGAGTACTTGCCATATTGTGTCACCATCTGGTGGCACTTGTGTCTGTGCCTACTAAACTTTACAGTGCATTAATATCAGTGGGAGCATAAAGATATATAGTGGGGAGGAAACCAGGGATAAAAGAGAGCTTACTTTCATGGAACACCTATCCTATGCCTACATAGAAACTCATGTAGGTTATCCCCCTTACTCCTCACAGTTGCCCATAGCATGGGGGTTAGTATAGCCACTCCATAGGTGAGAAAAGTGTATACCAGACAAAGGTACGTGAAGATGCAAAGAGGCCCTGCTGGGAAGTGGGAGGGAAGACTTTAACCTGCACATGGGTGTTGGGTTCATGCTCCAGACCTTTGTCACCACGTCATACGGGTTCTTTCCTCATTCCAGTGGTCCCGAGCATTGCCACAGTGGTCATCATTATCTCGGTGTGCATGCTGGTGTTTGTTGTGGCCATGGGTGTGTACCGAGTCCGAATCACCCACCAGCACTTCATCCAGGAGACCGAGGCTGCCAAAGAAGCCGAGATGGATTGGGATGACTCTGCACTGACCATAACAGTCAACCCCATGGAGGTGACCCATGCTGGGCTGGGAACTCTGGGTGGGGTGCTCCTCCCTCCACTAGCTCAAGTCTTCTTGTGTCTAAAGCCTGGGCCAAAACTCATCCTAATTCAGTTAGCGCATCTGCACCAGTTCTTTCGATCTCTGAGCTTCTCTGGCCCTCCCAATAGGAACAGACTTATTTCCCCACAACCTACAAACTCTGAGAATACAGGAATGCTTTCACCCCACAAATAGAATGAGGGATGTCTTAAAGCAAGCAGGCTTGTTGTATCTATAGCTCACCTCCACTGTAGTTCAAAGCTGACTAGCACTTAAGAATTCAATATTGAATTCTTGATTAGCTAACAGTGCAAATTAGTTGGCTTTGCTCCACACTGTCTACAGAGCTCCCTTAAAGGCTCAGAATAGGTTACAACATACAACAGCAACACCTGCTATTTAATGAGCCTCCCTTATGCCAGACACTGTAGCAGATGCTCTGCATACTCCAGCAACCTGTGAAGTGGAAGTCACCATCCTTACCAATGTGGGAAACTACTGAGAGAAGAGCAGTTATATACTGAAACTGAACACAACCAGTATTCCATTCAAGGTGGTGTGATTCATGAGGTTTACTGATTTTTCTTCAGTTTTCCAGTAGCCTCAGAGCCATCCATGAGTGTGCAGACCTCTGGTCTGGATAGCTGCCTATCGTGGCTTTTACTCACAGGTGCTGAGTCTGGCAGATGCAGCCAAGGACAGCAGAAAAGATTAGGAAGAGTCATAAGGAAATAGCAGAGCTGATCATTGCAGCCTGGTCCCAGTTTTACCCTCAACTCGTCTTCTGCTATTTCATAGACATCACGCCTGTATGGCTCAGTTTCCCTAAGCAGAAGAAGGGCTGAGCTTACCACTGTGGGGACTCCAGCATTGTCATCCACAAAGAGCTAGGCTTAGAGTATAGGATGTAAGAGAAGTTTGAGGACCAGGGAGTGGTGTGCCTTGCAAGGGATAAACTAGAAATGTCAGCCTTTCCAGAGGGCCTATGCTGGGCTGAGGAGTTAGCGTTAAGAGAAAGGAATTCCAGGAGCCCTAAGTGTTTCCCTCACAGAGCTCCCAAGTGGTCCCTGCTGAGCCTCTGTTGCATATTTCCTTTCTCTCTCTGACTTCCAGAAACATGAAGGTCCAGGGCATGGAGATGAAACTGAGGGAGAGGAGGAAGAGGCAGAAGAAGACATAAGCTCCAGCAGCAGCAGCTCAGACGACAGCGAAGAGGAAGAGGAGGAAGGGCTGGGCAAAGGCAGACATGGGCAGAGCAATGCCAGGCAAGCCCAGCTGGAGTGGGATGACTCCACCCTCACCTACTAGTGTCCATAGGCCTACTGTCCAGATCATGTGTCCCTTTTGTAAAACCCAACCTGATGTATGCCCGAGCCTATCACACTCGCCTCTGATTTCTATGACAGGTCTGGGAAGGTCTTCTCCAGCTTCCTGGAGCCTGCCCTTTGTGCTTCAGGCACTGCCTATGACCCAGGCATAGGGCAGCTCTAAGAGCCCAGCACCAACTCCAGTGAGGACTTCAGGGTGGACTTGGTCCTGTAGCCCTCACTCCTCCTGCCCTGGGCTCACCCAGTATCCCATCAGCCAGTCTGCAGAGTTCTAAACATCTTGCTCTTTTTCTGCAAGGAAGAAGGTTCACCTTGATGTTGCTCGTATCTCCTAGGCTCAATGTTTTCAAGGCCCCTGGGTTTCCACTCATTAAGTGTGCATGTGATGAAATGGTCTCTCCACCCATGTCAGCTGGTCCTCCCTGTGCTGACTTACCAGGATGCTTATATGGGAAGGTGGCAGAGCCTCGCATATCTGAGCTCTTGGGGCTTTACTACTGAAAAAAAACATTAAAAAGCTCTTTTTGAGGCAGAATGAGATTCTGTGGGGAAAGACACACATATGTTTGCACATTCATGTGTGTAGACCAGCTTGAAGAGCCTTTTTCCTCCCGTTTCTTTCTGAGGCCACATCAGCTCATATAACAACTCCAAAACCAGGATTTGGTCCTTGACCATCAATAGAGCGCATGGGCTACTGCCAACCTGCCAAGCTATGTAGGGAAAGCCAAGATTTAGATGACTATCTTGCCCAGGGCTCTCACCACAGGGTCCAGGAAGCACTTTACATAGGCACTGCCATGGTGACAGCATGGCATGGCTACTGCCAGGAGCAGAAGGAAGGGTGGATGGGGTGACCCAGCAGGACTTCATGGTGGACACCTACCTGCTATGACATAGGGTGGGCATGGTTGGATTTCCTCAGACAAGGGCAGCTCCAAGGTTGACCAAGTTCTTGCCACATTGCCTGTGGTCTCCTATGTCACACAGTTTTCGTCTTGAGAAAATATGCCCTTCTCAGATGTCATAGAACAAACATGAGCTCTGCTGGTCCGAGATGAAAGTGTGGAATTTTAACTGTTAGGAATTAGAAGCATATTTGCAATAATAGCAGCTGATTCTTTCTTCTCATGAAAGGAAGAAGGTTTCGAATAGAGGGCAAATGTATCAAAAACCCTAATTTCTTATTCTTTCTTCTTATTTTAATAAGGAAGACTTTTCCATCTCTATTCTAACATGGGCATTTCATGAGGAAAATTGTTGCTATAGTAACTGGTGGGCAATCTTTTGTGGCCTAGAGAATATCAGGGCAAGAATTAAGGCCACTGTAAGACTTCTACAAGGCTCTGAGGACATGTCTGTTTCAAACATCTTGAGCTCCTCTGTCTTCAGTCTCTATGGGACATTCCCATCATCCCACGCCTCCCCAAGCCCATCTCACTGGTTTGGCCCAGGGGCAAAGCTGGTCCCTAGTTGGTGAACAGCCTTCCGACTGGGAAGAACAACCTTGTGCAGGTTTGTCCATCTCCTGAAGTATTTTGTGCATCCTGTCCCTCCTTTAAGCTTCTCAAGAATCTTGAGAAATATTTGAGACAACTTTCATGAGGTGTATTTGTGATGGGCAAAGTGAGAGTCAGCTCAGAGAGTCACTGTCTTGCTCAGAGTGGTTCAGAGGTATAGTCAAGGCTGGACTGTCCATCTTCTACTCCCAGTCCATGGTTCTAATCATGTTCATATTGACATGCATTTCTGGGCACCTGCTATGTGCTAAGCACTCTACCAGCAGCTGTGGGAAAGTGATGAATCTGAATGAGATAAGCCCTCCACATAGAGGACTTAATAGATGTAGAAGGACTTAGACATGAGATTATCTAGGAGACTTGAGGAGGCAGGGAAGGAAGCCACAGGAAGAAGAGGACCACATTTACAAAACGCAACCAATTCTCTAAAGTTTTTAGTTCTTGGGGAAAAGACTGGAAGAAACTTGAGATTTTATATTCATTAAGAGAAAATAGACTCATCTCCTGTGAATTATCCCAATCAAATTCCCCCTTTTCTGTCAGGCCCTGTCTGCACATCTACAAGGAGAAAATCTGTAGAATCTGGTTAGACTTCACAGTCCCATTATTTTAAATAAAAGGCATTCTTCAGTTGGGCATTTAGGAGCTACTGAATTCTCTCAAAATTATGGCAGTAAAGGGAACACTTTATATGTTTAAAACCAATCCTTTTTGAATGAGATTTTGATTGCAAATATTTAAGTCTAGGGTTTACGAGAGCACTTTTCTCTGCTCCATCTTTTCAGTTCGATTGGTGGGAAAACTGTCTCACGCCCTCCAGCTGCCTCTTGTGGATGCATTTCTTATTCATGGCTGGGTGAGATTTTTTTGGAGTCTTAGAAGATCTTTGTTTTTCTAAGGGTGAGAGGGTGGTGTAGATGAAAGTGGAATCTGGGTAGAATAGCAAAGATGTGTCATTTGATGGAGTATTTGGTAACTGGGCTCATTTGTAAAGAGAAGGTAGTGACCCCGAGGCTTTCTTCTACTTTTGCTGCGAGAAGTCAATCTGCATGCCAGCTCCAAAGAGGTGCCTCAGAATGGCGCTGGGCCAGCAGGCTTTTTCCATGTTCCCAAGACCCTTGTCATTTCCACAGGTGAGATTGTGAGGGGAGTAGTTATCAAAGTAGCAAGCTTCAGTGCAAGTGAATGTGCCTCCCACCAGATACCTGACCACGAGTGAAAAATATTAATCAGACTGGCATTTTCCAGCCTCCATAGGCAGCCATTTTGGACCTCAGACTCCCAGATGATCTAGACTTCATGTGACCTCCCAGGCAAACCTCAGCAGCCAGGCAGAGGAAGCCTCAGGCCCAGGAGAGGCAGCTGGTTGGTCTGGCCACAGGCCAGTCCATTGCTCATCTTGCCAAGTGGACAACCTGGGTCTGTTATTCAGAACTTGAAAATAGATAGACTGACACTTCTCAGGTGACTCATGATTGGGAGGAGGAGAAAGACGTGGCGAAGACCAGAAAAGGCTAATACAGACTGAGTTGCTTTACTGAGTAAAGTAAAGCCATTAACTAGATGGAGAACTGTTTAAAAGAATATTAAAAGTATATCAAAATACTTATAAACAAATGCTGTTAAGTCTGATCTGTGCAGCAATTCACCTAGATACTGAATAATGTCATTTCAGTGGCAGCTCATTTCCTGACCACTTTGTTGAACTAACCAATCATCCTACCTCCCAGGGTTAGACCAAGCTTCTTTGTAGTTAACAAGGGCCATCCCTGGTGACATGTCTTCTCAAAGAGGAAGACTCCTGCTGGGAAACACTATCCTCCTGTCCTGTGTGATAGAAATCATCCTACTATTTCTGGAGAGATCCAGTAGGAAATCCTCAGGGCTTTGCAGATCATTTGATGTCTGTTACATACTCAACTGCTACCTTGTAGCCTTGTAGCATGAAATCAGCCACAGACAGCACATAAACAAAGGAATGTTCCAATAACACTTTATTCATCTGCATACCAATTAAACTTTATTTATGGACACTGGGAGAAAAGGTGCAATTTGAATTCATATAATTCTCACATCATGAAGTTTTGTATTCTTTTGATTTCTTGTTTCTAACCACTCAAAACTATAAAACCAGGGCTGGAGAGATGGCTTAGCATTTAAGGTACTTGCCTGCAAAGCCAAAGGACCCAGGTTCAATTCCCCAGAACCCACGTAAGCCAGAAGCACTATGCCATGCATGTGTCTGGAGTTCCTTTACAATGGCTGAAGGCCCTGACACACCTATTCTCTCTACCTGCTTCTTTCTGTCTCTCTCAACTAAATAAATACAAATAAATTTAAAAAAACAACCTATAAAACCCCCTTTCAGTATGCAGAGTATAGACAGAAACTTATAGCCAGTCAGATCTGTGAGAGGAGAGTATTAGTGGTCCCTTAACCTGTCCTCACAGAAAGCAGCTATTTCCCAGAGGAAAGCAAACTCTGTCTTCTTGGCCTCCCATCAGCCACCTAGGGTTCCCTCAAACTAAACAGCTGGAAAACTCCAGGACCTTCCATTAAAGCTGTTTTAGAAGTTTAGAGGAGGTGGGATATAAATAAGTAATCAAAAACCAAACAAGCAAACAACAACTACTGGTTATTTTTGAATTGACAAGCTCAGAAAAATATTCCTAAAGGGCAAAGGCCTTGGGCCCAGGGAATGGACTAATCACAGAGCGCTAACTCTATGGAGGCAAGTGTTAACTCCCCAGGCTTAACGCTTTTCCAGCCTGGCTTAGTCCATAATGATTTCTAAGCAGGAGTGTTCATTATCCCCGACTGATTTTCATTTCAGCCTTGCTCATGCCATTGCTCTAAAAATGATCCTAAAGACTTGTGACTGTTTAAATCAATAGCAACACAATCAGCAGAAAGCCCTATGCAGCACACTTCAAAATTAGCAGTCTTCTTGGCACCATGACTCAGTATTAGCAAGAGGAAAAAAAAAAAAAGAGAGAGAAAGGGCACTTTTTCTTAATCATTTCCTTGTTTAAATTAACCAAATAGGTTTTACAAAAAAGAGAGAAGAAAGAAAGAAAGAAAGAAAGAAAGAAAGAAAGAAAGAAAGAAAGGAAGAAAGAAAGAAAGAAAGGAAGGAAGGAAAAAGATAAAGAAAGGTAAGGGAGTAAGTCCATTTCTTTTTGCCAGTGATAAATGGATGATATTCACATAAGATGATTTTCCAGCCTCTAGGGGATTCCGCAAAGCCTCCTGCAGTGTGCTCTACCAGGCTCTGATGGCACAGGCTTCTCTATCTGCACCGGACATTTATCGAGGCTGACAAGCCAAAGCCCTTGGCACAGTTTAATTTTCATGTAACCACTTTCCATTGTCCAGCTGTAGGCAAAGGAAATGAGCAATGGAAGTTTTGAATTCTGCTTCAGAGCCCTCATTTGCCTGTCTTTATTTGCTTTGCTTTATCAATTTATTCTGTATCTGTTCCATAGATCTTGACTTCGTTTTTTTTTTTTTTTAACAGCGATTATCAGAGTTGGCTTTATAGGAACTACTGATTAGGAGCCAAATTTGATTTTGTTCCATGAGACAAGAGAGAGAGAGAGAGAGAGAGAACTTCCACTAGCACCCCAGGAAGCAATTCAATATACCTATGTGCAGTCCATAAGCAGGTGGGAGTCTGTATATGCAATCATGTTTACTGAATTCAGCAAGGACTCACTGAACATCCATGTATGTGCCAGACCCTGAGCCAGAAACAATGGAAGTGAGAATGAATGAGACAGGGCCCTGCCCAGAAGGATCTCCTGGTCTGGTTAGCTTTGGGATGTGCTCTTGGCTGGAGGCTCTCCACAAGCAGTCAGAACTGTTATGGGTAGAAGTTATCCTCTTTAAGTCAGATGGTACATAGGATTCCAGGGACTCTGGCAGGCCTCACTGAATAGACCGAGAAAGTCTCTAGAGAAATAAGCAATGTTTCCCTACACGTTCCTTGGTTGTACTGGAGCCTGGCTCAGCTCACTTATAGGGAAAAGTCAGTCACTCTTTCTCCTGGGCATAGATAACTTGGATGAGATTTGGTAAAGACAAGGCAGAAGAAGTCAGACAGCAGCCAAGTGGACTATGCAAGTTAGAAACAGTGGTTTAAGTAGCAGGGAATATTGTCAGCCAAAGCCCCACAGCTTGGCTAGTTTAATATGAGGGTGCTCCTCCAACGCTTAAGATCAGAGGTGAGTCGTGAAGGCAGACACACTCTGAAGGACCTATGGAGGATTTGCACCTGTCCACAAGCACCTGCATCACCTGGAAACTGGCTCGACATGTCAGTTCTCAACCCCCATCTCAGACCTACTGACTCAGAAACTCTGGAGGTGGAAGCCAGCAAGATGTACTTGCACAAGCTCTGATTCTGAAGCACACCCGCATTTGGGAATCACCAATGTAGAAGGAGAGGAAAACAGCTTCTAATGGCATTGCATTTAGAGCAGCTGCTATTATGCAACAAGATTATGATAATCATTTCCTAGTGTAGTGAGTAGAAGGGTTATGTGACCAAACAGACCCACAGGGCCTTCAAGGATCCAGTTCATACTCCCTAAAGCAATAGTTTCAAGGAACCTTGGTCCCAGTGAGACACTTCCTGCCCTTGTCCCCTTTCTGTCCCACAAAGAGGCACAGCCCAGGGTAGCTGCAGTAAGGCCACCATCCCATTCCTGTCCCCTGAGCAGCCTCTTGGAGTCATATTTTAGGGGGAAACAATGAAACTGCAGCGATGACTTCAGAGCACTCAGACGACTGCCTTGTTTCCCGTGTGTGCCCCGGTGGAGCAGCCAGAGCCTGGCAGAGGGAGCAGGGTCATTCAAGGACACGGCCAGGTTACTGCAGCACTGTCCATTTGCAGTGAGACTGGGGAATGCAGCCACAATTCAAACACTAAATTGGATGGGGAATGGATGGCTCTTGGTAACAGGGCAGTAACTCATGTTACTAAAAGCAGAAAACAAACCTTCAGCTTCACCTACAGTGTGAGTCTAGACACTCTCATTTCTAAGGCCTGTATAGGTGCAACGCTCCACCATTGCCCTTTCCCAGACCTACCCGAAGTCTGAGGCTCATCAATCAGTGATTTATGGCATAAGCTCGGTGAAGGTGCACAACCTTCTGGAGGAACTCCTCAGTGCTTTATTGATCATTTCACCCAATTGTGGTCTGTGTCTTTCCTCACAGGAGGATCTCAAGGTCAGGAGTCAGAGGGCACAAAGGAGGGGCAGACAGAAAGGAAGCCCAGGCACATAGCCCAGGAGAACCAGCACTAGTGTTGGCTACATAAAAACCTGACCCATGTCTTGCTCAAAGATAAGTCCCTCTCAGCAGATTACTCTTAGAACACCCAAAGGGAGCCTCGTTTCTCTGCCTCATCTTTAGACAAGGTCTTGTGATTGGATCTCCACCCATTCTTCAGATACCAGATTGAGAATATATCCATCTCTAAGAAGCAAGCATCAGTTTAAAAAAAAAATAGGAAAAGAAAAAAACAAGACTTTCCAGTTGTTTGTTTGCCTGTGAAGAAAGTATGGGGAAACCAGAGAGAGGAGTTTTTCTTTACAGCCTGGCCTTGCTGAGTGAATCCCCTGCTGACTCATTTCTCTCTCCAGACTTAAAGCAACTTTATGTGTTTCCCTTGCACTAGTTATTTATTTCAAAGGCCTCCTATGAGATGAAACAGAAGGTGATGGAGGGTTAGTTCTGGAATCAGGGTGAGCCCGATTCTGATTGACTGGCAGGTTGGGTCATCCTTGGGAAGACTGGCAGGAATGTAAAACAAGAGGGGCCATCAGGTAGAAAATACCAGCCACTTAACACTTGCATGTAATAGAAACAGTAAAGAGAACTTCATCCAAGACTAGCTGCATGCCTCCTGGTATCTGTGTGAAATGGTCCTTGCATTCTGAGGAGCAGAGACAAGCTAGCACCTCTACACTATGGGCATGGCACATCCAGAAGGCAGGGCCCCTTGCCATGAGAACTTCCAGTTGAATAAAATAGAAACACAGTCTTCCTTTCCCAGGGCCCTGTGATGGGGACCCTGGAAAACATGGCTGTGTGGGATTAGTATGGACTCTCAACTCTTGCTACCTCTGCTTTGTACCTACCCAAGGCAAGAGGAGTAACTATTACCCAAAATACTGGGTGCCAAGCACTGCCCCTAGCCCACAGCATAAACTCCACAAGTGTTAAATTGAATGGAACCTCAGAGATCACCTGGCCTCAAATAATGATGTGGTTTTTAAAATTAAGATACCCTTTTGAAAAACAACTCCTCCGTCCCCTTAGTGTATAAGTCAAGGTCCTTTTTAATATCAGATGGAGGGAGAAGGAAAATACATTGAAAGTGATAATATTTCTGTGGGCTGAATGGAGGCAGACAGAGGTGAATTGTTTGCAAAGTGATCCTTCATGGCTAAAACTAGTGAACAAACTGCCTAAGCAAGGAGCAAGAGTAGACAGAATTCCACTTGTTCCAGTCCGTGGGTCATGGGCAGTACCCTGGATAAGGAAAGCAAGCTCTAATTTGCTAATGACCCCAGCCTATGCCACTCTCCCATCCCTTTTATCAGATTTACCACAGAGGAGATTCATCAACATAAAGCTCAATTCCCAATAGCCCAATGAAAAGAGGGCAACAGACGTGAGAAGCACCAGAATACAGACGGGGTGTATTAATCACAGGCAACAACAGCAAAAAAATAAAAATAAGAAAGGATTGGCTCTAATGTCTGCTTTTATCTGGAAATGAAAATGTACCTCTGTTACCTGGACCCTCTTATAGAACACTGCAGAACAGAAATGGGACACAGACATCAAGGAGTCCTTTCCCCAGCAGAAAGAGCTGTCCGAAGCAGAGAATCAACCCATGGGTCTTGGGTCTAGACTCAAGCACCTCTATGGGAAAGGGATGGGAAAGAACGAGAGGGTGGCATCTGCTTTCTGGAAGGATTCCTTAGAGTCTTGGTCCCAAAGCTCACAAATCTGAATAGAATGTGTGCATGTGCCTTGGGAGGCAAAAGTAAAGCCTTGCTAGTCATCAAAAAGAGCAGGATGTGGTGCCCACCCACCCACCCTCAAGCTTCTTTCCATGCTCCTAAGTTGCCCGTGGTGGGCACAGTTGTCGTTTTCAGTCATATCTTAGAGGATAAAAATAAAGCAGGAGTTTTGGGGAAAGTGTGTCAGATGTGAAGCCCAGCTAACTCATCAAGAAATAAGAGATTGAAGAAGGGAACAGAGCTAGAAAGGGAACAGGAAGTTGAAGTGGCAGCACAGGAGCACTTCCTCATCCGGGAAGCCAGAACACTGTATCTGCATTTAACGTGCCTGCTCTGTGTATTCAAGTTTTGAAAGCATTATGGGTCCTGTGGGTGATTTCACCACAGAGACAGCCATGGTAATTCCTTCCCAAGTCAGAGCTGTTAGAAGGTGAGGACAGCCCACTCGGGCTGCTTTCGGTCTGATTACGGCAGCTTCCAAAGAAGGGCTGTTGATGCTTGAAGCTGGACAGCCATGCCAGTTTGGAGAAAACCAGGTGGAGAATTAGAGAAAAGAAATTGGATGTAGAAGATGGATGTTTTCAAGGAAAAGTATAGGTGCAAGATTTGGGTTTGTGATGTTATTGCATGGACGTAACATTCGCAAGAAAGTAGGAATGGTCCAGTGGGGCATTAGTTTAGAAAAATAGAGTATTAAATATAAAACTCCAGACATCACTAGGCTAAGAGCAGCTATTAATATATGTGTGTATATGCCATATATATATATCTATAATACAGAAGTAAGATACATAATAAAGAGATTTATGATCCCAACTAGTTTAAATTCCTCACTAATGCTAGATTATTTGTGTGTATGTGTGTGTGTAACTTACCTTTATCTCTCAGAGCTCTAGGAATGGTGCCTAGCACAGAGTAGGAGTTTGGTAAATGTTTAGAAATGACAGGTCTAACTTCTCATTACTTAGTGAGATTCCATAGTGTCTCTACACTCCAAACTGAATGAGCCAAAGAGAGGCAGGCTGGCCACACAGGCCTCTGAGCTTATAGAAACCTTTGTGAATTCAGATTCCAGCCAACAGTCAGCCTACTGTAGACACTAGGCCTGGTTCTCCGGCAGTGAGCAGCAACAGGATGTTGCTCACAGTGGCATACACACACTTAGACCACATCTGAGTAACAGTCTCTAGGGTAGGGTATGCCCCACCCCTCACCATTGTCTACCACTTCCTAAGGAAAACTCTGGTGAATTTGTCATCTCCAAGCTTGGTTCTGGAACTAAATGTAAAGGTTCGGGGTTCGGCCAGTCTCTCTGGTCTAGGGATTTCTGCTCTTAGCCCTTCTCCTCCTCCCACCTCTGGAGATGCTGCTACTACTTAGATGCCTTATATTAGAAGCCTGTTTATTCCCAGCTCCTCAACCCCAGAGCATGGAAAATGTCTGAGGCAGAGAGGCAAGCTTGCCCTGCCGCAGCCTCTGTGGGGCCCACCTTGGACAGAAGAGAAGCAGCCTCACCCTCAAGGACTGCCTTCCATCAGCTCCCCACTGGGAAGTGACTGCCAGTTCTCTTAGAGCGCCTCCCCCACGGGCCTGCTTCACCCCAAGGACTAGTCAGTGTGTACTTGCACTTGGCCGACTTCTGAGCCTCTTAAGCTGCTCCGGAAATGAATCTTCTTAGTCTAGACTATGTATTTATTTGGTAATGATGCGACTGTATGTATATGAGTGTGATACAATGCAAACCTTGGAATGTCTTATTAGAAGGATTTATGAATCATAGAAAATCAAATCTAACTTCAGAAGCACGCCATCAACTTGTCTGTCAACAAGTTTGCCCCGCCACTAATCAGACAAGACCCTTCCCTCCCTAGCCCCTTCCTTGGTACCTCTCCCCTGCCTGTACTGCCATACCAGACCCATATTGAGGCAGAGCGAGTGGTGCCAAGTCCACATGTACATAAAGATTAGGAGGAAAGTAACCTGACAGGAAGCTGCTGAACTTCTTCCCGTGACTACGATCTTACCATGTTTAAATCACAAACTTTAAATTTCTAACAATTACAACTCTTGCTGTTTCTGAGTAATTTGTTAAATGCCTATTCAACACAGACAGATATTTATTTTCAGCCTCGGCTTGTAAATGCCTACAAACTGATTCATGTTGGTGGTCATTATGACACTTCTGTGAATTGGTGAATAAATATGATTTTAGAATTTCACAGTAAAATGGTGGTCTCTGAGAGCTTTGTTTTCTTTTGTTCGGACATTTGATGGGGTGAGGGTTTGGAAACTTCTTTGTCTGGGCCAATATTCTCTGGGGCTCTATCCTAAATACACATCCAGTGGAGAGTGACGGTGGTCACATGAGAAACTGGTCTCCGACAAGGCTTCAGTCTGTTATATCTGATCCGAATGTGGCAATACTGTCACTGGGACTATTGGAAAGACCACCCAAATAGCATGAGACATTTACTGAATACTGACAGAGTACACTGTACATAATCTTAATTGATCCCTAAAGTAGATCATTCTTATTAGTGACCATGAAGAAAAAGAGAGCTAGGTGAGTTCACAATACTGGAGGGCAAATGCAGTTGAAAATGGTTCTACACTTGTTTGGGATGAATCCCTTTTTATGCACCATGCTAACCTAAGACATGCATGCCACCTAAGGCCACCAAGTCCCCAAAGCCCATGGAGACGGTCTTCCTCTAGCCATCTAAATCCCTTAGAAATCCAGAACACTTCTCTAGAACTTTACATACTTCAGTTACCCCAGACTCTCTCTCTCTCTCTTTCTCTCTCTCTCATATTTCCTCTTGGGACAACATAAGGGCTAAGCTTGGATATCAAAGGGAAGGTGGGAAAACTTTTAAAAAATGTCCTGGGAAGTTGTATTAATTACTTTTGCATCACCTTAACCAAAATAACAGATAGGGAAAGATTTATTTTAGCTCACAGTTTTAGAGGGTTCAGCCCATGGTTTCTTAGTCTCGTGTGCTTAGGAAAAACATCATGACAGCCAAAATTTGTGGAGAAACGTTCACTTCATGGTAGACAGACCAAAACAAGAAGTCACCAAGAATAACATATTTCCAAGTACCCATCCTCAGTGACCTCCTTCTTCCAGCTCAGCCTGATCTCCTCTAAGTTAATAATGCTACTATCTGGAGATCAGGCAATCAAGTCATGAGCCAAAGGGGGATATTAGATAGTCAAACTTTAACAAACATATTGGTGTCATAGAGATAGGTCACTCTGGACATATGACATGACAAACAATTACATGTCACAATAGGCATTCTTGCTTTTCGTGCTCCTGTTGGGTATGGCCCAGCCTTCTGCCAGCTGCCTGTCCTGTCAGCCTTTTTCTCTCAGCTCTCTCCATCCTTCTCAGATGAACATTAAAGAACACATGTTTTCCCTTGTCTCTGCAAAGAACAACTTCATCATCTCTCTTTTTTTTTTTTTTTTTTTTTTTTTTGTTTTTGGTCTTCTGCCAAAACCCATCCCATCCTTCTCCACCAAGGTCCAGATCTTCTCCTGAATACAGATCACTCACACTCTGAGGACTTTGATGTTGAACCAGAATATTATTCAAGCTGAATTATTTTCTCTTATGCATCACAGAAGGTCAACAACAAAGCCAAGAAGGATCAGTCTATTGAATGTTCCTTCTATATTTCACCTTAGTAATTCACATGCACACACCTATCCATAATAGAACTTTACCAGGTATGGTCTCACTGTAGCCAAGACTGACCTGGAATTCACTATGTAGTCTCAGAATAGCCTTGAACTCATGGTAATCCTCCTTCCTCTGCCTCCTGAGTGCTGGGATTAAAGGGGTGCAGCTTTATTTTCTTTTCATGTCTTCTACCTCTCTAAGAAGCATCCCTCACTGCTGATCCACAGCAACCTACTCCCTGATTTACCTCTTTTGGAGAACCTTACTTCCATGAGGCCACCCTCGCCAAAGCTCCCCTGGGAGTTTTTGCTGGCAAGTCTCAGTAAATCCCTGGTGTTCTAGGGGTTACTCAATTCCTTATAGCAAGTTATCTATGTTCTTTAACCTAAAAAGGTCCTACCTCATCTGGTTAGAATAACATACTTCATATTAGGTTGACCTGATATGGGGTTCATGTTTTGTCCCAGCAATGAGAAGGTAACTTCAACATTGCATAGGACATGCACTCTGAGTTTGTCTAACTAGCTGAGTACACATATATACGTGAAGAAACAAAGTACAAAGAAAATAAGCATCCAGGCCCATCCAACTTCAACTGGTGTTTTTAACCCACAAAACCACTCAAGACAGCCTACTGAAGATCATTCAGAAGTGGGTGTCCATATCCTGTGCATCCCCAGCGTTACAGATAGAGATCTACCAGGAGATCCTTCATAGGGAATGGTTTGGGAGGTGCACACATTCATCATATTTCAGAGATGTCAACTTGTGGCTGCAGGTTTCATCAGTGCACTTGCTGGTCACTGACACTACAGCTGTGCCCCCTGGGTATGTGAGGAGGGCCCCTAGCTTCACTCAGAGCCCTTACTCCTGTGCTGCCTTTCCTAAGCAATGGAAAGCTGGCTTCGGAATGCCAGTTGACCTTGTTCTCCCTTTCTCAAGGCAGCATCAACAGAACTACAGTGCATTCTGCCCTGTGCTTTGTCCACCATCCCTCTAATTACCACCAACACACTGATAGTCATGGCACCATTGTGTCACAAACAGTACAGATTTTTTTTAAAGGCTGAGATGAATACCATACACACACACACACACACACACACACACACACACACACACACACCATAATATATAAAACACCTCTCCATGGTCTTCTATTTCATAGCACCTTAATAAAATCACTTCTTAGTCATGGCACCACTATGATGAGGCAATCTCACTGAACTTTCTTATCCTCATTTGAACAATGATGCTAAGACTTCTTTTTGTCTGTCTTGTACAATTTTTGATGTTTAAATGAGAAAATTTATAAAACAAAAAAATCCATGGTCACAAAATTAAAACATTTGAATTCTATACATTAGAGAGCAGCTAGATACTGGACCCTATATCCACACCCTGTAAATCCTAACTTTTAGTTTCTATTTTTAATGTTGTCCTAACCACTAAACAAATAGTGGTTTTATAGCCTCTGAGATTTGGAAATACATATTTCTGAAATAAATGCTACAAAAACAATAGAAGAAAGCTGAACAAACTCTCCATAAAGGAAAAAGAAAAGTGGAGCATTCTGAAGATTTTAGATACTTCCTTCCCATGTCCTATGATTAAGTTATCAATTTAGTGCATTGTATTGTCAAATGTAATGGTCCCCATGTTGATCAAACATCTAACTAATGTCCACTGTTTTCAAGTTAGTGGAGGATAAATCTTTTTGTATACTTTCAAAGATGGCTGCCAGCTCAGGGTTAGAATTGATTTGTGACTGGAATTCATCAGTGAATTCTCTCTTCTCTGCTTCTGGAACAGTTAGCATTACCACTGCTGCTCTCATGGTAGATCACTAATTCATTTTGCTTTTCAAACTCTTCCTTCATGGAGTTTGCCTTTACCTTAGTTGTACATGTAGCATGTAATGGCTCAATAAGTCATTCCAACCTTTGAAGTACTGCACTTGGACAAAGGGTAGAGGGTTATGCTAACATTAATGTCATAATGGTCCTTCAAACCATCTTCAGCATGATTTAGAAATTCAAAGATATCTAATCTATGAAGACAACTGTCCACAAGTGTATACATACACTCAAAAACTGCCTTTCTAATATCCAGACCATTATCAACTGTGGGTTTAAATGGACCCAGTTCTACCTGTCTTATAAAGAAGATCCTTTCTAACTTTTGTCTTATTGTAAAGATGTGGAAGATCAGAATCCAGGAGATCCCTTATTAAGGATGGCTTGTTATGGGCTGCAGAATTGAATGTAACCAAGGATACTCTTCTTACATTCAAATCTGGGTCTCCAAAGTTTTTAGGAAATCACCTATACGATTTTTTAGTAGTGAATCAACAGGTTGAGATGATCAGAATTACTAAATTTCACGGCTTTACCCGGTGAACTTCGGGCATATAATGAACCTGCCAGACCCGTGTTTTAATCCTCATCTTCCTCCCCTTCTTCATCCTGGTTAATCTGGAAGTAACTTGATTCATGACTCTGCTGTTAGCAACTATGCGTAACCAATCACGTAGATTATTCTTCTTCAAATAGTTTTTGGTGAGATATTTCAAATACTTTTTGAAAAAAGGTATCTCAGAAGTTACAGAGATTCCCAGCCTTTCCAATCACTTCTTCTCTTGGAGGAACTACTCAAAGTTGGCAGCATCCATGATTCCATCTTCTACAGGGTGGGTGCCATTGAGGTTAAACTTCAGAACCTGCTTCTTTTTTTCTTTTCTTTTCTTTTCATTTCGTTTCGTTTCGTTTCTTTTCTTTCTTTCTTTCTTTCTTTCTTTCTTTCTTTCTTTCTTTCTTTCTTTCTTTCTTTCTTTCTTCCTTTCTCCCCCCCCCCCTTTGGCCACAAGCTCTTTCACAGGGGTCATGGCAGCAGCAAAGGGAGAAAAAGAGACTTTCTTAAAGAACTCTAATGATGATTAAATGCAAGAATTTTTGTCAAGTGCCTGTCACAATGTCCAGACCTTCAGGTACTCACTAAATAATTGTCACTACTACAATCCACTATAGTAATAGGTAGTGTGGGTCATGCCAGCATCCACTCAGATCTCTCTCTCTCTCTCTCTCTCTCTCTCTCTCTCTCTCTCTCTCTGTGTGTGTGTGTGTGTGTGTGTGTGTGTGTGTGTGTGAATTCATGCACTTGTATGTAGCCTGAACAGGATTCTTCATGAGTGGCTACCTCCTGCTTACAAAAGGGGGTTGGAAGGGAAAGGGCATGGGAATGTCCAAAGATTTTCCAAGGATTTATTTTGCACCAAGGCTCCAATCACATTTTTAACTTTAATCCTTCCAGTGACCCCCAGAGAAAGTATTGTCATCTCTATTTCACAACTGAAAAGGCTGAGTCCAGAGAGATCAGGCCTCCTGTCCAAGGTCATATAGCCAGTGATATGCAAAGCCCAGATTCCTCACAGATGGGATGTTCCTGTACTCATCCCACTGAGCCAAATTCCTTCACATGCTATCAGGAATACCAGTCTTGAAAAGTTTGCAAAAGCTGAGTCTGCAGGTGCCAGAGCCAGCTTCCTTTTCTGGTGCCTTGACCTAAAAGCAGCCATCAAACATACAGCATATAGGGTCTAAAAACCCTGGTTAGACAACCACAATTTCAATCTAAAATGAGTGTTAAAAATGTAAGCCAGGCAGAGACTAAAAATCAGCATAGGAGAACAAAGTATGTGAAAATACACACTTATAAACTAGAGCAAACGTGACTCCTGTCCCAGAGAGGATGGTCCCCCAGGCTTCTGTTGACCTCAGCGTTCTGAAACCTACAAGGAACCTGAAGATGCAGGAAAACAGAGAGCCCTTCATTCCTTCACTTATCTAGTCATTGCCCAAAGATGCCCCTCAGCTCCTGGCTCGGTGTCGGCTATGAGCCACACATACCCTGTGCTCAGCAGCAGGTCCTTGTCCTCACTGGGTTTAGAGCCTAGCAGAGAAGAGGACAAGTATTAAATGGTCACATAAATATCTGTATAATTGAACTTGCTATGAGATCTACAAAGGGGCACATCTGGAGCTATGAGCTTCCATAATAGGATGAATAAGCACAATCGGGAAGCTCAAAGAGTCCCTGAAGGTGATAGAGGAGAGGAATGTGAATCACCGCAAGGGCAGTCATCTTTATCTACTTCAGTCAAAAGTGTCTGTGGCCTGAAGAAAGACAGCTCACAGGCTCACCGAGAAGACGGAGAAGTGGAAGTCTCTGGAAGTATCTCCAGTGGCAGAAATAAACTGCAGCATGAGTCCCAGATACGAACACATGAGTGAGAAGGAGCTTGGTGTTTCTTCTCTCCATTTCTTTCTTTAAGACTTTCACCCCAATTTCTTCCTGTGATTCCTCCATGATGGTCATGGCTTACCTTGATTGGGTCACCAGAAAAAAATATCCATGAGTGTGTGGAGTAGAGAGGGGTCCTTCCACATGGGTACAGATTTTATTTTATCCATATGCTGCTCCCCTGGAGAAGACCCAAGTAGGCTCTATGATCTCAAGACAACATGAATCTTCTATATATGTATAATTTATATCTTCTATATATGTATAATTTATTTGAGAGAGAGAAAGAGGGAGAGAGAGAGGAAGAGAATGGATGCACCAGGGTCTCTAGCCACTACAAATGAACTCCAGATGCATGTGCCCCCTTGTGCATCTGGCTTATGTGGGTCCTGGAGAATTGAACCAGGGTCCTCTGTCTTTTCAGGCAAATGCCTTAACTGCTAAACCATCTCTCCAGCCCTTCTATGGATTCTTGACACTGTTAATAAGGTGTGGTCACTTGCATAAGAAGACACATAGACACCACCATTGCCTGTGTGGGATTCCGCAGCCCCAGACTCATCCCTGCGTTCTTCAGACTCAGCTAGGCGTGGGCTAAGGGCGGTGAGAAGAAATCACAAGGACTAAACTGCCTTCTGAAAAGTGTCATTATTTATCTGTAGCACAAGACATGATCAGCCATACACTTCCTCTGACAAGATGCCACAAAAGCGGGAAGACTACATTGTGCATTTTCCTTTTGTGAATAAATGATAAAGCAAGGTTTCGCTTTATAAAAATGTACCACTCTGTCACTTGGTAAGAGAGCACTTTGATTTAAACAGGTTCTCCATGCACTTTACCTCTCTCAAATCACTAGAACATGCTCATCAAAGTCTACTTCTAACACATTTTGACCTATACACAATGTAGAGCTGCTTCTCTCCCTAGCAGGAGCCTCCCACTCAGAAGCTATTTGACATAGGGCAGGGATAGACTTCTCAGTAGCAAGACCTCTGATGAGGGATTTCACAGATGGGTAATCTGTGTGTGTGTCTAGCATGCTTGAACCAGTTATTCTGCCAGATTTTCTCAACCCACTCAGGGAAGACAAAAAGTAAATATTGTGTCTAGACTCTAAGGATAAATGTGGTGTTTATGAGTGTGTCTACCAGGGTGCACTGAAGAATAGACACTTCCACCAAAAATAAATGTGATGTAACACTTTCAGAACTATATGCTGGCTATAGCGTACCCTCCCTTTTCTTAGGGGCAAGGGAGCAGGTTCGGCCCACACTGTCAGCTGTTTGGGAAGGAAATCTGGGTTCCTTCAGTAAAGACCACTCTGGAGGATTAGATCTGTACACGCTGAAAATCTTAGCCCAAGACAGATGGCTTTGAATATCTTCTCCTGACATCAAATGCTCCCTGGGGAGAGAGAACACAAACTAGCCTGGGGGTGTTCTCCTCCTGAGTGAGAGGCATGGAATGGAGGGACAGCCTTCCCAAGGATGCCCACACTCAGAACAGAATGCTTCATATGGCTATGGACTTTGCATTCTCAGGTAAAGAATATTTCTCTCAAATTCTCTTAGATAAAATCAAAGCCTCAAAACATCCGTAAAGTAAAAAAAAAAAAAAAAAAAAAAAAATCTGATTCCCAGAACTCTTATTTTGACTAATACCTCAGAGGGAGGAATGAGAGAGGGAGGGACAGAGGGAGGAAAAGGATGGGAAGGGGGGAAGGAGAAGGGGAAGAGAAAGAAAAAGGGAAATGAGAGAAAAGAAGAGAGGAGAGGAAAGAGCAGACAAAGAGAGGGATAGGCATCCAAGGCAGCCAACCCAAATCTCTTGAGTTCCTTTATAAATTTAATTGACTGTAAGATGGGAGTTCTAATCAGAAATAATAGAAAGTACTGTAAGCTTTGTCAATTTTAAGATAAGATTTATAGTAGGCACAAAACATGTTTTGAGAAAATTAGCCACTTCAAAGAAATCCTCAGCTAAAACCTAAATAGATTGTTATATAATCAAAGTGACAATTTCTTTGAAAATATTTTATCACAAACAGCAGTGTGTGTGTGTGTGTGTGTGTGTGTGTGTGTGTGTGTGTGTTGTTTAGAGAGAGAGAGAGAGAGAAAAGAAGGGTGGGAAGGAGGAAGACAAAGAATGAGAAGGAGTGGTTAGACAACATTTAAAATATTTTGAACAGTCCCTATGGGGTAGTGAATGTATGTCTCAGGATATTTGTCCCCACTCTGTAGCAGGAGATTATGGAGGCCTTCATGACCCCAAAGTGAATCTCACAGGCCCTCACAAGGAGGGCCCCAGGGAAATGGGACTAGGAGTGAATGGATAAAAGAGAAATAATTAAATATTCTGAACAGAAACCCATAAACTCACACTCCAGAGAGGGTTCTTTAGATACTATTATCAAAATTTATATGGGAGGTTTATTTACCAGGTAAAAAGAGACCAAGTTTTTTTTCCAGAACCCAAGAGAAAACAGATAAACCACAGGAGTGGAAACTCAAGGCATTCAAAAGCATATTAAAATATCCTCAAACTCTCTGACAATTGTGGAAATGCAAATTTCGCACCACAGATCCATTAGACTGGCAAATTTAAGATGCTAGGTAGCATCAACATTGGTGGGGCTCAGAAACCCTTGTGCACTTCTGGTATGAACAAAGGCAGGAACAACCATTCCAGAGACCCAGGCTTTCCTTCTGGACCGTCCCCAGAGGAGCTGTCTCCAATGCTCATAGAAAAGATGTGGTGTGCCCTTTGCTGTACCAAGGAGTCTGTGGAAGTGGATAATGACATGTAGGTGGGGAGAGAAGCAGAGGTGAGAAACAAGTGTCTACCCTGATATACAGATACAGTTCTCCATGCTTCCCATTGTACTTCTTTTAAGACTCATTCTTCCTAGCTACTGGGAGTGTTGGCAGAACTAGCTCTGGGTCTCCCTCTAAGCAATTCTCTGAGCCAAAGCACACCTCCAGGGAAGTGCACTTCTAATAAATAACATGTGGGCTGCCTTGAGTTTCCAGTCGCCTTAAGTCAGGATTCTACATGGGTATCCCAATGCCAGAGCCATCCTTGAGGTCCCCAAGATTCATATCATCAACCAGCCCCTCCTCAGCCTCTTTTCTTCTGAAGAGGCCCCCCAGCCCCCCACATCCAGTCTTCAAACTAATCTATCTCCGGGTCTGTGTCCTGGGAAGCCCAACCCCAGCCTAAGATCCAGAGCCACATGTAAGCATAGCAGCAAAGAAAGAAGAAAAAAAAAATAACTGGTGGAAGGAGATTTCTAACCCACCAGTGTTAATGTA
Source organism: Dipus sagitta (assembly GCA_036346955.1). Classification (NCBI taxonomy): domain Eukaryota; kingdom Metazoa; phylum Chordata; class Mammalia; order Rodentia; family Dipodidae; genus Dipus; species Dipus sagitta. Next base: position 32,574,150 of record CM070786.1, read on the forward strand.
AATTAACGGTAAATGCACTGAAAACTACATATATATATATATATATATCACATTAACACACTGAAAAATTTCCTCTGTACTAGAGACAGGCATAGGAAAAGGCATGGGGCCTTTTCCTCTGAGACTCAAATTGGTGCTACTAGTAATAATAACCATAGAATAATTTTAGTTGACAACATGACTGAAGGTTCAGGATAAGTGATTATCTGCAGACATTGCAAGGGTCTCTATGGCCCTAATTCAATGTATGAACACCATGTAAGGAAGCAAGTACAACAGTCCATTTCCTTGTAGAAAGATCTAGAGCCCCACTGACCCTATGAGCCTCTACTTTTCATTACAGCATTCAGATTTATGACTGGCTGGCCCTGCATCAGAGTTTACTTCAGTCTGCCATCAAGGATACTCATCCATTCAAGGCCCTCAGGGAAGAAGCCACAGAGATAATGAGAACATCCTCATTTGCAAACACAACTTGCATGATGGGTTTTGTGACTGCTGTACATTTCACAGAATTTAGTTTAGAATGCGTATTAGTGTGATATTTCTTCAGTAAAACTTTAGCATAGGGAAATATGGTTCAGCACCTCTGCTAGATACAAGTAGCTTTTGCTAGAAGACTATCCTGGCCATTGTTAGAGACCCAGATCATTCGGGTAGCAAAGATAGCCCAAACCCCTTCCTTCTTGTTTCCCATGAACAGTGTCCAGGCACCCTGCTTGCAACGAGGCTGCCATTTTCACGTGGTCCTCTGATGAAGGAGCTCTATCCAATGGAGCATGCATGAAACGGAGACCAACTGCCTTACCTGTAATTGCCCACACTTACTAGTCCTATACCTGGGTGAGAACAGACATTCTAAAGGAAGGTACATGTTCCCCTCCCTTTAACTGTCAGCCTATTGAAACAATGGACCCCAAGGGATTAAAAATTTCCTAGAAATCTCAAACCGGGGTAGCAAAAGACTGAAGTGGGGGCAACTCCCAGAAGGAAATTTCACACAGTTCTGACAACTAAACTTTGCAGGGCAGAGTATACCTGACACAATGATTAGTCAGTGATGAGCAGGACCACCTCTTGACCAGGACTATATTTTTAACTTTTTTATTGATAACTTCCATAATTACAGACAAAGAAATATAATGCCCTCCCCTCCCCCACTTTCCCCTTCACAAATCCACTCTCCATCATATCCCTTTCCACTCTCCATTAGTCTCTCTTTTTTTATTTTGATGTCATCATCTTTTCCTCCTACTATGTGAAGGTAGTCCTAGGCACTGTGAGGTCATGGATATTGAGGTCAATTTCTGTCTTTACAAATGCATGGTAAGCAGTCCTACCCTTCCCTTTGGCTCTGAAATTCTGTCCACCATCTCTTCCACAATTGACCCTGAGCCTTGGAAAATATGATAGAGATATTTCACTGTGGAATACTCCTCTGTCACTTCTTTTCAGCCTTTTGGGTCATCTGAGTGGTCACCGCCATCTGAAAAGAGAAGCTTCTCTAACCAAAAGTGCGTGAAGCATTAATATATGGGTATGAATGTTAAGAGTTTATAGAACAGTTTGGTGGGCATAATATAGGCATTTAGCCAAACAAGAGCAGATGTTACACTCCTAGAGCTCATGACCTCCCCCACTTTTGATTAGGCTTTTGATTAGATCTTCAGTACCAGGCATGTATTCCCTCCAATGGAGTGAGCCTCCAGTCCAATTAGAGAACAGCTGGTTTCCCCTATAACAGACCTGCCACTCTTGCACCCATTCAGTCCTTTGGCCTGGTGACTAGGACTTCTCTTGCCCTCTACTTAAACTAAATCTCATGCCAGGAGGATCATTAAGATGAACTTGAAAGTCCCTGGATCCTTTTATTTGTTCCCCTTCCCAATGGCCACACAGAATAAATCTCTATTCTCTGCTTTTCACTACCACTTGCCTTGTTTATTGGCATACTGAGAGGAGTAGCCAAGCTTAGCTGCTTGGGAATGCCAGATCCCAGGCACTGGGTAAGACTCTGGGTAGCACTCCCAGCTCAAAAACTTCCAGTGAACATCTTTTCCCTGTGCCCATTGGCTGTAGAACAGGATAGTGGCCTTGAAGGCCTCCATAGAAGATGCAGAGCAGAAGACAGATGCCCTTGAAGGAGAGGCACCTGCAGATCAGGGACACTTTCTGTGACTTCAAAAGTCCCAAAGGAATCAGAACACATTCTAGGACAAAGCTGAGAAATGAAACACTTCCTATTTTATCACTGTTTGGTTTTGGGGGGAGGATGAAAAAAGGTGAGGCTGAGTTAAACAAGCCTGAGAGAGAGAGAGAGAGGGAGAGAGAGAGAGAAGAGAGAGAGAGAGAGAAGAGAGCTTTATTAATGTTGTAGACAGTATGGCTGGGTATCTATAGGAGAGTTTCAGGACTCCTATTCCCAAAGCAAATGTCTGCTTTTAAAGGTTCCCTAGGGAAAGGAAGAATGTAGTGGGAACCTGGTTAATATGTGACCTGGGTGATATGTACTCAGGTTGCCTTGGGTATCTGGGTGGCAAAAGGAGGGAAAGGATTTGTTTCTTTGTGAGAGCTGTGAGGGGAGATAGAGACTGCAGGGGGAGGGGAGGACCTGAGAGGCTCTTTGTTATACTTACCTCCCTTTTGCTGGACAAAGCACCCAACCAAAAGCTGCCCATGAGAGGGAAGTTGTTTATTTTGGCTTACAGTCTCGAGGGGAAGCTTCATGATGGCAGGGGAAAGCATAGCGTGAGCAGAGGCTGGACATCACCTCTGCCACAGCAGGTGAGAACAGTAGCAGAAGAGTGAGCTGAACTCAGGCAAGGAGTAGATGGCTATAACAGCAGAAAGCCTGCCCCCAGCAACATACCTCCTCCAGAAAGACTCCACCTCCCAAATTGCTACCATCTGGGGTCAAAACATTCAGAACACTTGAGTTTATGAGGTGCATCTGACTCAAACCATCACACTCTTCATAGAAGAACCTGGAGATCTGGGGTCTAACAACTTCCTAGTAACCATTGCACACACATGGGTTCATATGACATGACATTTCCTTTGTTGGATCTGTTTCTGATTGCACTTCTTCCCCAAATTAACCATGAGTCCTCATTTGATGTCAAATATAATTAGGTGACACTTATGAAAAATTATAAGCATGAAAATGCTCTAGCATGGTTCTCTCAATAAGAGAAAAATAGAAAAGGAGACCAACTGTAAATAACTTTCAACATTACTTACATACTCATCAATTATATATCTATAAATTTTAATTACATAACTAGCTTTAGGTTAAGCTCAGGGGTTAACTCTACTAATTGCCTATTTGCCATCCATTCCACTTTTGAGCCCCCCCCCCATCCCCTGGGTACTAACTGGCCACTTAACTATAATATGGCCAATAAGATGTAGTTAAAAATTCCTGGAATAAGGTATTCTTATTTGAACTGGAAGGCAAAGCTTGGTAAGAGGTAGTTTTTGCTCTTTCTTTCCTCTATAGATGAGAATATTTGAAGGGTAGCAGCCACTTTGTAACCAGATAGCACCAAGTGTAGTGTAAAAGTCTCACATAATCAGTCTTCCCCGGCCAACCACTCACTGGAAGATATCTCACCCGTAGTGCTGAAATATTAGCAACAATCTATGGCCAAGGTCTCTTGTTGCTGCGAATGAATGCCTACCCAGCTTTATGTGGGTGTCTGGGGGAACTGAACCCAGGCCAGCAGGCTTTGCAAACAAGTGCGTTTCACACCTGAGCCATCTTCAGACCCCAGTATTTTTTAATTGAAAAAATATTTTTAAATAATCTTTCAATAAGGAAGTAATAAATGTACTATAAAAAACTGGCAACACTCTAAAATTATGCCAAGGAATAATAATAGGAGCTTAAAAAATGTACAACATGAATAATTATTCCTGGGATAAAGATTCTTTCAAAATGAAGAAAAAAGTACCACTTTCATCATGTTTGTGGAATAGTGATTTTCTGAACCCCAACAGAACTGACTTTTCTTTGAAGAAAACAAATTTTACAGATATGAGCCTTATTTTCTTTAAATTACTGGCAAGTCCAAATATGGGAACTTTCAATTCAAAAGAAATAAAAATTGTATTGTCTAATAAAACTAGGAAATTTAACAATTCCTACTCTAGTAGTTTCTTTATAAATTTGAATGAGAAAAATATTAGTAAATTAAGTTTTTGTTGAAACTCAATTCTTTGTGAGCGGATGTACTTTCTCTCTGTGTGTGATTACTGCAGAAAATAAGGATGGAAATATATGACATGTTTTAATTAAGCCCAGATAAGGATTTATAGCAAAGACAAAGCAGGTTAGACTTTTTATGACTGTGATTTTCTTAATTTTCTATGCTTAGTTTCATACAAAAGCAACAATAAAAACATTCTAGTCATTTTAATTACATTGATATTGCAAAATATATAACCAAATGCCAATGTGATATTAGAACTAATATTCCACATAATATTCCAAACCAAATCAAATGACTGGGTTGAAAATAGATTACTTCTGACGAACCCAGACATTGGAAAATTATTTGGATGCATCTTTATTTTCGCTTTGTTTAGATAATTTTCACGAAAAATATTTTAGTAATACTTGTTAATATAATTATAAAATCATTAATTTGCTTATATTTCCTCACCTTCTAAATGACCTGTTTAAATAATACTGGAATCCAGGCTTACACAATATTGAGTATGATAGAAACATATGCCATCTGTCATAAACAGACATACACTTCCATGTAATTAGATGTGGCTACATAACCAGTCCAGGTATAGGACCTGTGGATCAAGGTGCTATATTTGTGTCCTTCCTAAAATATAGCACTACAGAGCCAAATTGCAACACAGTATCTCTCTTTCCCCCGCTGAGGGAAGTTGAGTGTTCAAAGTGATGCAGCTTCAAGAAGATGGACCTCCTGCCAGCCTGGATCTCTGAGGAATCATGTGGAGCACAATTCCCACTGACCCATGATAGGCATGAAAACTGACGGGAACCCTTTGCTGTGTTAAGCTATGTAGCATTAGTCCAGCTAAGTTAGTAAGATAATGGATATCAGTGTTCACCTAATAGGTTCCATACAAACCTAGGTAGAGGAGGCTGGGGAGATGGATTAGAGGTTAAGGCATTTGCCTGCAAAACCCAAAGACCCTGGTTTGATTCTCCAGTACCCATATAAGCCAGATGCCCAAGGGGGTGCATGTGTCTGGAGTTTGTCTGGCTGGAAGCCCTGGTGTACCCATTCTCTCTCTCTCTCTCTCTCTCTCTCTCAAAAATAAATAAATAAACTTTTAAAAACCTAGCTAGGATAATTAAATATTAGTAAATACACACAAATAGGCAAAGTTTAGCTTTACATTTGAGGCAATGGAGACAACTGTAGGAAAATGTTAGGCAAAATTTGAACATTTTGTGTTTGAATATGTCCACAATGTCTGCCTCAGATGCTGAGGGTCCTGCTGCTTTTGACTTCTTCAGATCTCTGTGAGAAAAAAATAGAAGAGAATGGAAGTGGTTTTCCCCTAGGTTACCAGCACAATAATAATCACAATAATCAGATGGCGCCAGCAGAGAGCATTACCTGGAACTGTAAAATGTAAAACAAGGTTGTTCTCATTTGGACTTCACCACTGTGAAATGTATCTCGAAAGAATTCTGAACCCCTCCTGGTCTAAGATCACACTGTGTTCATGGACACTCTTCTCCCCGCCCCACAGCCATGGGCACTCATCAGCACTTCCTTTCTCATCCATAAGCCATGAAGTACACCTCATAAACCACCAGACAGTCTCACAAGAGAAATCCATTAGATATGAGAAATAAATGAACCAATTCATTATTTCCCTTAGATTTTATTTACATTTTTACTTAATTCTTTTTTTAGTATTTATTTATTTGAGAACGAGCGAGAGAGAATGGGCACAACAGATTAAAAATCACATGTCACAAATGTTTAAGTCACGTGCTTTGGCCTTTCCTCTATCGTTCTCTCTTGCCTTAACATCACTGTACACAGGCCTGGGAGACAGATAGCTCACTCAGGAAAGTGCTTGTCTTGCAAGACAGAGGACCTGAATTCCATCTCCAGGACCTACCTTAATGCTGGTTGAGTGACACATGCCTGTAATCTCAGTGCTGGAGAGGCAGAGATAGGCAGATCCCTGGAGCTCTAACCAGTCTAGCCTAATTGGTGAGCTCCAGGCCAACAAGCCAGCCTGTCTCAAACAGAGGTGGACCACATAGCTGAGGATGACACCCAAGGTTTTCCTCAGAGCTTCAAATACCCGTGCACATGCACACCTGCACACACGTGTACATGCACACACACCACACATACACATGCACATGAAAAACAAAACATATTACTGTACCAGCCCCATTCCTGTTCATTTCAACCTTGCTTCACGCGAGCTTTCTAAGCTCACCTGCGTTTTTCATTGCTTTCCTATTGCCCGGGACACAGTCCCTTCAGCATGGTATTCCAGGTCCTCCATTACCCTGTTGCTTTTTTTATTGATTCGTTTTTTTTTTCTCTCCACTTCTTCTCTACCATCTGAGGTCCAGCTATCCTGAGATCCTCTGGCTTTGTGTGCACCTCACCTCTGGACCCTTTTTCGTGCTGTGCCCTACATCGGAAGTGGCTTTCATTATTTTCTGGAGACAAGTTATTGCTATGTAGCCTAGAATGGTCTCAAATACTTGATCCTTCTGCCTCAAACTCCTGAGTATTGGGATTATAGTTACATGCTACCACATCTGGTTGAAATACCGATCTCATTCAATTCATCTGGCTAAACATTAGTCAACATTCAGCTTTCAGCATAGGTAACACCTCCCCAGTGGTGCTTTCTCTACTTTCTAACTTGACTACGCTGTCTGCTCCCCAGTGTTTCACTTTCCCAAGCTTCCATCTACGGAGGAGTAACCAATGCCATCCTGACATTGTCTGCCCACCACCCTATCTGTTCTCCCCCTCACTCACGATGAGCTCTCAATGGGCAGGGACAGAGGTGCATTCTCCATATAGCTGAGCTGAGGTTGCTGGAATCTCAGTTCTCCTCCCTTACACAGCCCTTCCCCAAACCCTAACAATAGCCCCCAACTATATCCTTGTTCAACAAAACATTGACCCCACACAATGAAGTCATTTAAACATGATTGTCTAATGCTGCCACCTCTTTCCATGTGACTTCCCTGTTGTGTCACTTCCCTGGGTAGCTAGCACTGGAGAGGCTGTGTAGTAGATTTCTTCTGAGTTTAGTAGTATACGTTAACAAAACTGCTGTAGAAGACTTACCCTCCCCTGGGCTGACTCCCAGAATTATGGAAAAAGTATAGGGTCAGATATGGCACTACAGAAAGAGCACTCCTGTGGGACCTGGGGCTGGAGCACAAAACTTAAATGTGTGCAGCAGAAGCAGGCCTATATGATATTTTTTACATCACTGGAAGGATAAAATCAAAGGTTCTAGTGCTTAGCTACACATAGATACAAAGGTTTCTCTTTTTTTTTTTTTCAAGATAGGGTCTCGCTATAGCCCAGGCTGACCTGGAATTCACTGTGTAGACTCAGGGTGGCCTCGAACTCATGGTGATCCTCCTACCTCTGCCTCCCGAGTACTGGGATTAAAGGTGTGCGCCACCATGCCCAGCTCGTCTCTAAACTTTTTTTTAATAATGTTGTTGTACAATTATAAAGTTGGCATTCAGTTAAAACATCTTCTTAAGAGAAAACCACAAAATAAGTTATGCCATAATTCTTGTGCTGCACTGCACAAACACTCTATCAGTGGTGCAAACCAAGAGTGTGTCTGTGTGAAAAGTAGCATGCTTCGCTGTCCCCCTGGGTCAGGAGCTATCTTAGCATGTCTGACACAGTTGTCCTCCCAAAACGTATTAGATGCTTTCACAGTGCTGTGATCAAAGTATCTGAGAAGCATGCTAAGGGAGGAAAGGGTTGTTTTCGCTCATGGTCTCAGAGGGTCTCAGTGTAGCACAGCAGGGAGCTCATGGCCATTTCAGCTCATGGCGGTAGAAACAGGTGGTAGAGGACGTTCATGTTACACTACAGTGGACCAGGAAGCAGAAAGCAAGGCCAAGGCCAGGCTATCACCATCAAAGGCCTTCCCCCAGTGACCTGCTTCCTCCAGCCAGGCCCCACCTTCTAAAGTTTCCACAGTTTCCTAAAATAGCACCACTAGTTGTGGAATTAGCATTCTGTGGGGGAATATTTCAAATTTAATCCATAACACCAAGGATAGAAGTTGTAGATAAACCTGCATGCAGCATTGCTGCTGGTGCAGGAAGGTGACACAAAGAAACTCACTTGGCAAAAATCCTACACTGTCAATATATTTCATATAAAGTCAGTTGATTTCTCAAATCTGTAGCTAAAAATGAAGTATTAGTCTAAGAAACATATTAAAATATTTTGCATATGTCTTAATTTCAGATCAATTCTGTACTTCTTCCAGAATTACTGAACACCCCAAAATGTAAAATGGCAAAAATATTGACACCAAAAATATTGACATAGAGAGAAGCAGAGGCTTCAAAATGTCAAAATTTCTTATATCACATAAGCAAACAATGAGAGTTTGGAAAGAATCATGATATTCAAACAGTATGGATAATGAAACGGCAGAATATTTTATAAAGAAAATTATGAGACTCTTAAAGCTGCCAAACAAGACATGAAGAGCAAAAGGGAGAGAACACAGAATCCAGAGGCTGGGCTTATAGGTTTTTCTAAACTCTAAACAATCTTCACATTTACATAACATTATTGTAAAGATACAAGAGGATGGGAAAAACTTTTCCCAACTAACAATAATATAAAATAATTTTATAGAGCTCACAAAATGCCTATCATTTTTCTGTCCTTCTTAGAAAATAGCGGTGCTAAATCCCTGTCATATGAAGAGATAAAGACAATGCGATCCAAACACAATAGTGAAATATACCATAGCATTGTACCTATTCCACAAAACAATATTCTTTTTCTAATTTGTAGCTTTTAAGAATATACAATCTAATGTAATTTACTTTTAATTATACATAAATATTTGTATTTGTCTATATTTATATTCATGATACTGTATTATTGTCAGTAAAAGGGCATAACATATCCATATTTATTTCTGAGTGTGGGAGAACTCTATTTTGCATGTTTCTATCTCATCTTCACCCTGTGCCTGGCACAGTGGTCTTGCTTAGGGAAGGAAACAAGTGAGCTGGGGAGCCAGCCATTTTATTATTGCTCCTCTGCTGTGCCTCCCTCACTCACCCCACAGCTTATTCCTCTGTAAATGAAGAGTCATTTCTTATTCCAGGGAACTGGGGTACCTCATACTGATGGATCTGTCTCAGATTTCACCATGTCAACTGGTGATCCTCTGCAGACCCATTGTAACCAGGCAGCATCCATGGTTTACACTGGGGTTCACTTTTTATCACCATGTATTGATTATTCATATTAATGGAGTTCACTGTAATGTTTCCATGGATAAATCCAGCATATACTGATAAAATCCAACTTCCATTTATTTATGCTCTTAACACACTGTCTAACATCTAGTGATTACCATCATACTTTAAGATTGACATTTTATTTATTATTTATTTACAAGCAGGAGAGAGAAAGAGAGAGAGATTGAGAATTGGTATGCCAGGACCTCCAGCCACTGCAAACAAGCCCCAGATGCATGTGCCACTTTTTGTGCGTCTGGCTTTACATGGTTACCAAAGAATCGAATTTGGGTTATTAGGCTTTACAGACAAGTGCTTTAACTGCTGAGCCATCTCTCCAGCCCCCAGATTGACTTCTTAGCTTCTACCCATGAGGGAGAATGTGCAGAATTATCTTCCTGTGTCAGGCTTATTTCACTTAACATAATAAATTTTTGCTGCAAATGACAGGACCTCACACTTCTTTATGGCTGAAAAACACTCTGTTGTATATGTGCTTTCCATTTTCTTTATCCATTCATCTATTGATGGTACCTATGCCGGTTTCATCATACATGTACCTGCTACAGATTTAGATGAATGTATAATAACATACATCATATACTCATGCTTGTATAATTAATCCCAATTGGTGACAGTAAGAATGTTATAGAGACTTTAAAGTCTGTAGCCTTACTTGATACCATGAGTCACTGGGGGTGGCCCTCTCTCTCCTCCTTGCTGATATGAAAATGTGACATAGGCTTCCTGCTCAGGCCTGATATGCCTTCCCCCACATAGTGGACACTTTCTTTAGAAACTATAAAATGAGCATAAATGCTTTCATTCTATAAGCTATTATGCTCCAGCAACAGGAAGCTGACTAATGAGCCACCATTATAGAATCATACAGAGTGATTTCACTGCCCTAAGAGCCCTCTCCCTTCTCCCTAATATACTTGACAGCCACTGATCTTTTTAATGGTCTCACTTTTCTAAGAATGTCACAGATGGAATCCTACAGGATGTTATCTTTACTAATTGAGTTCTTTTACTTCATAATAAGCACTTAAATTTTGCCCACAATTTGTCATGGCTTACTTTTTTTAGCACTGAATAATAATATACAATCTGGATGTACCTTTTTTTTTTTTTTTTTTGGTTTTTTGAGGTAGGGTCTCACTCTAGCCCAGGCTGACCTGGAATTCACTATGGAGTCTCAGGGTAGCCTCAAACTCACGGCGATCCTCCTACCTCTGCCTCCCGAGTGCTGGGATTAAAGGCGTGCGCCACCACGCCCAGCTTGGATGTACCATATTTTACCTACCTGCTTTGTTGTTTTCAAGTTTTGACAATTGTAAATAAAACTGCTCTAAACATCTAAGTGTGGGTTTTTTTAATATTTTATTTTATTTATTAGAGATAGATAGGGAGAGACAGACACAGAGAGAGTGAATATGGGTATGCCAGGGCTTCTGCCACTGCAAATGAACTCCAGATGCATATGTCACTTTAGTGCATCTGGTTTTATGTGGGTACAGGGAAATTGAATTGGGTCCTTGGGTTTTTCAGACAAGTGCTTTATCCACTGAGCCATCTCTCCAGCCCTAAGTGCAGATTATTTGTGTGATAAAGTTTTTAAGTCCTCTAGGTAAATACCAACAGATACAATTGCAGGTTCACATGATAGAGACCATGTTTAGTCTCATAAGAAGCTACCAAAATTTTGTTTTTGATGTACACAGCCCAGCAAAGAGCCCTGCCTCATAGAGATAAGATAATACGTGGGAGAGGGACTGAAGAGATGGATTAGGGAATAAGGCATTTGCCTGCAAAACTTAAGGACTGAGGTTCAATTCCCCAGTAACCACATAAGCCACATGCACAAGGTAACCCATGTGTCTGGAGTTCGTTTGTAGTGGCTGGAGGCCCTGGTATACCCATTCTCTCTCTCTCTCTTTCTCTCTCTCTCTTTTTCTCTCCTCTTAAGTAAGTAATTAAAAAATATATTTAAGAAAAATATACATCCAAGAAAATATAATGTTGTAAATGGAGGGTGTTTGAAAAATTGTTCTATCTATGTGCAGATGATAAAAACTCTAGCCTATCTCAAGTCATCTGCAAAATATCAACTCACAAAGGGTCAAATATCTAAATTTAAGACATAAAACTACAAAACCTCTAGAAGAAAATTATTCACAGCCTGTGACAAGGAAAGATTTTTCTGGGGAGTTCCTGGAGGTACAGAAACAAAAAATCACTATAGACAAATGGGATTGTAGCAAACCTAGAAGCTTCTGTACAACAAAAGAACTAACTCAAAGAGTAAAGAAACTTTATATGGAATGGAAGAACATATCTGCCAAATATTCATCTGATAAGGAATTAATATTTAGACTATATAAAGAATTCAAAAAGCTGAACTAAAATATTCCAATTTAAAAATGGACAAATTATCTGAATAGATATTTCTCAAAAAAAGAAATCTACATAGCCAATAAATATATGCAAAAATATTCAATATGGCAATCCATCAGGGAAAATACAAATCAAATCTATAATGTGATGTCATTTCACCACAGTTAGAATGGCTATTATCAATAAAGCAAAGAGTAACAAATGTTAGTGAAGATATAAAGGAAATAGGAGTCCATATGTTGTTAGTGGAACTGTAAAATAATGTAGCTACTATGAAAAATAGTATGGAGGCTCATAAGTAAACTAAAAGTGGATGTACCATATCATCCAGCTATTCTATTTCTGGGCATATATCTAAGGGAAATAAAATTAGAATATCAAAGATATACCTCTGCACCCCCGCCCTTTATTGAAGCACTCTTCACAGCAGTTAAGCTGTGGAATCAACCTCAGTGTCCATCAACAGGAAGAATAAAATCTTGTTATTTGCAGTAAAATAGATGGAGCTGGAGGGGATTATGTTAAATCGGATACAGAAAAGTAAGCACCACATGTTCTTTCTCATATGTCAAAATCAAAACAAACAATATTTCAACTTGAAAGCAGAAGAGAGATGCATATAGACTGGGAGGGGGAGCAGAAGCTAGAGGGAAGGGTGGATGGATGATGAGCAGTTCATTAAAGAGTACCAGATCACAGAGAGAAGGAGTAAGTTCTGGTGTCCCACAGCATGTAAGGATGACTATAATTCACATTAAACCATTGTATATAAATCTAGAAGCAAGAAGCTTGAATCCTCTAATAATAGTGAGGTGCATGCTAAATGCGTATATTGAAATATCACACAGAACCGCATTAAAATGTGCAATCAATATATGAAAATTTTAAGTATTTAAACAAAATTTAAATAGCAGTTTCCACCGAAGCACAATTTGAACAATTTAAATGTCCATTTGCAGATGAATCAATGAAAAAGATGAGTTTATGCACCCAACAGAATAATGTTCAGACTTAACAGAAGAAGGAAGTCCTGTCATATTTAACATGGATGAATCTCAAGGACACTGCTACGAAATTCCAGTCACAGGACAAGTTCTGCATTATCCCACTGATGGGATCTTCTGAAGGCAGCCTGCCCAAGTCCATAACTCCTTTGATGGTTCAAATTTAGTCACTGTCTAACCTACCCAAGTGCAGAGAAGGTATGCCTGGAACCAGATCACCATGTGGACCACACTCACAGCCCAGTGTGTAAAAGGATGTTTATTCCCAATGTGCAGCTGTCAGGATAAGTATCAGACTACAGGCTGAAGGTACCATGGCTTTTCCTGCTATAGTGGGAGTAGCTGCTGGGCACAAACTCTGCCTGAAGGATATGTTTTCTAATTATCCTCTCTAGTTGTTCAAGTGGTAACTCTGCTTTACAGATGCAGACATTGACGTCCAAGGCAAAGTACTGGTAATATTAAGACAGGCAGTGAGAACTTGTGTGTGACACTATTACTCTAAAGCGCAAAGTAATAGTGGTGATGGAAAACACGATTGATCAGCCAGCTATGTGGAGGCAGGCTGTGTGCGAGGCAACGGAGCTCATGGGTGAGAAAAATATGTGTCTTTGATCACTGCTTTTCAGGTGCTCTTGGGGGTGAGGATTGAGGTGGAGACTGGGATTTGAAGAGGGATTGTGCACACAGCAAAAACTAACACAATTAACAAATTGAGGGGAGGCTTGGCCGTCAGAAATGTTGTTTGCCAATTCAGGCTTATTAGGTGGTTAGTTGGCTTCCCAAAATAATTTCCTCCAGAAATCCCTCAGATTGTGTGTAAAGTACATGGGTTTAGAAGAGTACTGGGTAAACCGAGAGGAGAAGAGCCATATTCCAATCCTCATTGTTTTGTGTCCTTCTTGATTATCCTACATAGCAACTCCCATTATATTACTACCTTTTATCTCCACCCTTTGAGTAAGAGAACTGGAGTTCAGAAAAGTTAAGAGACTATAGTGGTTTGAATGTAAAATGTCCCCCATAGCCTCATGTGATTGTGATTAAACTTTATGGTTAATGACCAGCTGGTAGAGTCTCTGGGGGGTAGAACCTTACTAGAGGAATTGTGTCACTGGCAGCACTAGGAGTTATTATATCCCATCCCTGCTCACCACACTCAACTCATTCTCCCTGCTGAAGAGAAGATGTGACACTCAGCTGTCTGCTCTGGCCTTTTTCTTCCCCACTGTGATGAAACTTCCCCTTGAAACAGTGGGCTGGAAAGAAACCATTTCCTTCCATAAGCTACTTCTGATTGCATGTTTTGTCCCAGCAATGAGAAAATAACTGTTACAGAGACAAGATCCAGATCATACAGCAGAGCCTGAGTCTGAGTACAGATCTAAAATACTGTCAAGTCCCTGTGCTGCCTAAGTCAAACCCAAGGCAGCCTTTTCTGGAACATATTCAACCACATGACTGAGGGTCCACCTAGCAGGACTTGGAAGTAATGGAAACTCCAGGACCCCAGGCTGACTTGATTTTTTGAGCAATGCCTCCCTCCTCCTTCTCCTCCTCCTCCTCCTCCTGCCCAACCACACATGCTTCACCTCCCCAGGCTCAAGAGTCACTGCTGCTGGTGTTCAGGCCTGAGCTCAGCTCTCTGGGGACCATGTTTGAAGAGCTCGGTGACTCAGGGCCTCCACCCTAAATTCCCATTAAGCACTCTAGATTTAATAGCTGCTATTAATACAAATTATGCTTCATTAAGCATGAAGCTGAGGAGAACACAGCTCGAAGGCTCCAGTTCAATACAGGGCCGAAGGACAAACAGAACAGCTATTTTTAATCCTGGCAATGTCAGTGGGGAGAGAGCAGCCTGACACTGCATGTGCCTGTCCCTGCTGCTGCAAATTGAGTTTTTCACATCCTCAAATAAACACCCTTTGTCTTCAGCTCACAGCATGTGATAGAGGTAAACCTTTCCCAACCTTGAGAGGTGGTAGCTCCTGAACTTTTCACTTTGCAAAGTTTTTGCTACAGAACATAAGAAGATGCAGGAAGAGAGGAGAGACCAGTAAGAGTTTAGGTCAAGGCTGCTGTGACACACTGTCCTGCAGACTCCTGCTCCAGGTGGGGTGTGTGTGTGGGGGGGGTGTCCTCTGGCTCACCTGGACTGGTGTTCCTATTACCCAAAGACTATGTAACATCAGAGGCAGCTCAGAAGTAGGCAGAAATCACCACTGTGGCATTCTTCTGGGCCAATCATTCCACAGTTGGTTCTTCTGAAAGCCAAAGTACACATTATAGGCTTTGTGGGCCCCAGGATCTCCACAGAGATGGCTGAGCTCTGTCACTAGAACACAATAGTAGCCAGAGAATATACGTCAAGAAGCATGAATGATTATATTCAAATAAAACTTCATTTATAATATGATTGTGGGCCATATTTGGCCCATAGGCCATGTCTCCCACTTTTGACTGATTCAAATTTTCTGCCCCAATATAGATGTTTTCGTGATGAGTATAGTATCTTTTATAAACATCCCTATAGTATATCTGTTTACCTCAAAGATGGAACACTGGTATTCATAAAGAACAACTACTATATGCCATCCCAGTGTAGGATCATGCTACTACCATGTCTAGGTTGACCAAGCCTGTATCACATTCATGTAGTCATCACTTTTTCTGAGACTCTTTCTGCATGCTTTCGTGTCTGGTATACAATACGATCATCTTCATTTCTTCCAGGAATTTGAGAATGTGTGCATTACAAGCTCTGCTAATGAATACTCCAGTCTATCCATGGTGTTAGATTAGATATTTACCAACTAATCTTCATTTCCACATCTTTTTGAGAAGCCCCTTGCCCTTCCTTGAGTTTGGTGTGATTGCTTTACCCATGAATTACAGAGATGGCATGCTTTCTACTTAAGTAGAACAAGATGGTAGAGCTCCTACTAACACATGTGGAATGGGATTTGTACCATCCATCAACAAAAGACATTTGATTTTTTTTACTTTATTTGTGTATTTTATTTGAGAGAGAGAGAGAGAGAGGCAGAGCAAGAAAGAACGGGTGTGCCAGGGACTTCAGCCACTGCAAACAAACTCCAGATGCATGTGCCACCATGTGAATCTGGCTTACATGGGTCATGGGGAATCAAACCTGGGTCCCTTGGCTTTATAGGCAAGCACCTTAACCATTAAGACATCTCTCTAGCCCAAAGGCATTTCATAGGATTTGTAAGAACAATCAAAAAGACTGCAAAATAAGATGCAAAACTAGTTACAGTCTACAAACAATGAAGAGCATGAGGAAAGGAGCTTTTTACTATCAAGCAGAACAGCAACTTAGCATGTCACTTTACAATGTCTAGGTGTTACCTCAAGTAAACAGCAAGGTCAAACACAGCTCATCCTCACGGATAGGAAGGACATCTGCCTGCATATTTTGCCTAAAGTAATTTTTCCTCATAGTCTTGTAAGGGTTACAGAGTTCTCACAGAGGATGGAGGTGGAAGGTGCAAAAGCAAGTCAGTGTCCTGCCTATGAGGTCCTAGGAACTTAGGTACAGCCGACCTGTTAACAGCGGCGCTGCTGGGCCCCTCAACATCCACGAACCACACGCTTGTTGCACACTCTTGTGTCATTTGTTCCACAAGCTGGCAGGGGCTGAACGGGCAGAAATACTGCCTTGGCAGAAGCCACGGCTCCTTCTTCCAATGTGGTAGCTTTTGTGGATGGCATTGGCTGAAAGCAACTGTAGCACCCACAGCTCTGCTTGGCTTCCCTGACCTTGAAGTCACTAAGCGGGTTTGAGCATGTCCACAGGAGTTAAGAAGAGCAGGGAAGGAACTGTACTTATCTTACTATGCCTACTAAAGCAAAACCAAAACACAACAACCACCAAAACTTACAGAAAAACACAAATAATCACAAATATTTTAAGGTTCCTAATAGTGCAATATCTTCTTTAGGTGTCTATAAATTTTCCTATTGACATAATATCCTTTACAAAAGAATTAATGGGGTGTACCTAAACTTGGCTGGCACACACATCAAAGTTAAATACATTTAGAATTACCTTTGTACATGGACAAAAGAGCCAGACCAGATATCAGGGGTGTCAGTTGCTAAGGGAGGCTCCCTCTTCCACTCAGGGCTTTGCAAGAAGTCAGAACTAACTCAACAGGTTGGAGACCAGGTGTTTGGTGAACATTTACTAAAGCTTCAGATGTTAAACATTCTGGGATGTAGGTCACACGTCATCTCCATTATAACTACTAGGCTCTGACAGTAGCAATAAGACAATATGCAAACAGATCATGTAGGCTGGATTTATGAGAACAGGTACCAGGCTAACTTTAACCCATGGACCATGTTTTGCTTATCCTTGCTCCAGACTATAGTAGACTACCTAAACCAACATGACAAAGACCCCTCTCTCCTTGCCTGAATAACTCCAAAAGACTCTCTTCCTACATCCCATAGTATTTATAGCCTTAAAGCTAACATATAAGCCAACATATATTTGCAGGCAATTAGCAAACGAGTCCCCTCTGTTTGGCAGCAGCTGAGGACCTACACACATAATAGCTCCTTAAAAAGTGGACAAGATGCATGTGGAGACTGGGTGGCAATGTGTTGCTATAGGAGACAGAGCCTTGGCTGCTCTGAGCTCATTTCCTGGAAGGAGAGAAAACCCACAACTGACAGCCTTGAAGGCCACTGTCTTACAGCCATGTCAGGGAGTTCAGGTAAAGCAAGCTGGGTGTTTGTGTTACACACAGGGGCGTACTGAGGTTGAGACAGTCCCTGACCAACCCCAAATCAGTCAGGCAGCCCACACAGATGATGGTAGAAGGTGGATGTGGT
Organism: Dipus sagitta; assembly: GCA_036346955.1. NCBI lineage: Eukaryota > Metazoa > Chordata > Mammalia > Rodentia > Dipodidae > Dipus > Dipus sagitta. The sequence continues at coordinate 32,591,907 of CM070786.1, forward strand.
CAGAGGCTGAGGCGGGGGAGACATTGACATGGCAGCTACAGCCAGGAGTCACAGGCCGGAACCCAGGACTTTCTGTGTGAACAGCACGTGACAATGAGAAAAACATCAGGCAATGCCAGCTCAGGCAGCACTGTGAGAAGCTGCCCTCCAATACCCTTAGGAAAACTTCAGTAAAGTGGATAGAGTTTTATGTCTTTAGAAAAAAAATCAGAAAGAAAAAGGTTATGAAGCAAAGCCTTTGAGGTGCTGAATCAAACCCTTGGGAAAAAAAAAACTGGTAATAAATAAACTGTGCCAACTTTTCTTTTTTTTTTGCCTTTAGAAGATAGAAAAATTGACCCTGAAAACAAAAGCTTTGAAAAAAGCCTTGGAAACAACCCTGTTTCTGCTCCAAAATGGATCCGGCTGACCTAGGGAGGCTAATAATGAACAAATAGTTGCAGTTGAAGCTAAATGTGTTATTTGCTGGCTGTCATAATTCTCTGTAAACTATGCCACTAATCGGAAAGAAATAGGAAAGGTCAGCCATCCCCCACCCTACCAGCTCACCACTCTATGCCTGTGGGGTGCACATGAGGTTTCCACACAGCAGGCAACGGGGCTCTGGGGGACAAGGTGCTGATCTCTACGCTTGGTTCCAAGCATTAAATCACACTCCAGCTAATTCATGCAATGATGACTAAGACTAAATCTGGGTATTGTCCTCAGCTGCTATAGAACTCTCATGTAATGCTTAAAAAACAAATGTTCATAGCTCTAAAGACTGATTGTGAAACTCATATGGAATGTGCATCAGTGCTACAAATCTGTGGAGGCAATCACTCATAGCAAGCATGAATAAGCTGAATGTGCAGGTACTTTCTGAGAGGGCTTATCAGAGTCTCACTCTGAGTTTCAGTGTCCCTCACATATCCATGTGTGTTGGGAAAGATGGTTTTCTCCTTAGAACTCTGGCCCACTTTTTTTCAAACCATATAGTTACCTTTCATCCCCTCTAGTTCTCTGAGTTTACCTATTACATGACTCGCATTCCACAATTTAAAATAGGAATGGGATTTGGATCAAGATAGTACTGTAAGTACGTCGCTTGAAGTCCCAATTGCCTTCAGTCTGAGCACAGACTAATGACAGATGAACAATATAGAGAAATTGCTAACATTATAGCAAGGTCAAATTCAAGGTGACTGTGTATGACTATGAAATGGAAGAGAAATCCAAATTGGTGAGTAGATTGAAACCTGTCTTACTATGCTCTCAATCAGTTTAGGACTTCTAAGAGCTCTATTTTTATAGTATAGCTAGGGAGTAAATGTGCTGAAAACCAAATGAAGGACCCATGTTTGAAGATTCTAGGAAAGCTTTTCTTCTAAAAAGGAAATTATTTGTGGGAAAAGCTTCCATCTATCTATGATTTACTTCTTCTCTGGGATATTACTGTATAATGGAAAGTTTCCCAAAGCTAAGACAGCCTCATGTAAGAATGTAGCAAAAATGACAGATACCTACATTGTTGGACTCCTCAGTGAATCTCTGAGCACTTAGCTTCTATGTCTTAAAGTAAAAAGGAAATGCCATTATGGGATATCTACTGTTGTTTGGTGCAATAGACAGTTTCACAATGCTGGGATGAACATCCACCCAAACACAGATTTATAGGAGGAAGGGAATTATATCAGGCTTATAGACACAGGAAAAGTTTCATCTATGGTGGAAGCAGCTGGCTCCCATTCCTAAATCAAGCAGAGAGAGAAACTGCCACCATCCAGCAAACACCAAAAGCAGTAAGCATGAACTGGAAGCAAGCAGGACCCCCAGAGCTCAAACCTCTCTGCAGTCCTTCAGATCCACCTCCAGTGACACCTTAGGGCTGGACTCCTGGATCTGCCTCCAGTGACACCTCCTCCAGCCAGACAACTACAGACCCAAGTGACAAGTTTAATGTTAGTACCTGAGTCAGTGGGGGACATACATTAAAACTACCACAGCTGGCTTTCCTCTCACATTAAGTCAAATGATTCCTAATTGTAACAGTGTATGTGTGTACACAAACAAGAGTATAGAGACATCAGGCAGCTCTTCCCTCACATAGTGAGACCATAAAACAAAATTCCAAGACATGTGAGGAAACATGTTACAGTAAAAGATAGAAAACAAAATTACTTAATAAATAATTAAACATGGACATACTTCAGATAAAAACAAAATATTGAACAGTCTAAGAGATTACATAAATGTCTAGAACCCTCAGTGAGAATATCCATAACAGAGACATAATTTAAGAGGAAAAAATAGGTATAAATTAAAAAAACAGTAAGCTACTAAGCTATTGAAAAGATTAAAAGTCTTAAAAATTAAATATATACTTAAAAACTGAATTCAGTGGGTGAAGTTTAATCTCCTGGACACAGGATAAAATGCCTCAGAAGAAATGACCCAGAAGATGACTATAACAGAGATAAAAATAAGAAAAAATCCAGCTAAGAGACAAGGAAAATAATCAGGGAGTAATAGCTAAAGAGATGGAAGCAGAATGGTTTCTACAATTTAAAAAAGATCTATCAAAATTTTGTTCTAGGGGCTAGAGAGATAAATTATCATTTAAAGGCACTTGCCTGCAAAGTCTGCCCACCTGGGTTTCATTTCCAAGTACCCATGCATTGCACTTACCTTTTTGTCACTGGGACAAACATCCAACTGCAAGCAGCTTATGAGAAGAAAAGGTTTATTTCAGTCTTACAGAATCCTGGAGAGATACCATCAATGACAGAAGAAGCTGTCTCACATCCATAGATCCATAGATAGAGACATCACCAAACAACCAGCATACATGTACAGTCAGAACTCAAACATGGCTTTCAACACACCTTAGTGGGGCTGGACTAAAGATCTACCCTAGTGACACCTCCTCCAACAGGGCTGCTGGAGACTCAAGTTGCAAGCTCACTTACATTCTAACCATCACACACGTAAAACCAGATGCACAAAGTGGCGCATGCCTCTGAAGAAACTCAATCTCTCTCTTTCTCTTTCTCTCTCTCTCTCAAATAAATAAATGTTTTCAATGTTTTATCTGGGACTGGAGATAAGACTCAGCAGTTAAGGCACTTCCTTACAAAGTATAATGGCCCTTGTTCAATTCCCTAGTACCCATGTAAAACAAGATGCACAAAGTGGTGCATGTATGTGGAGTTCATTTGCAGTGGTAGGAGGGCCTAACATGCCTATTTCCTCTCTCTCTCTCTCTCTCCATCTCTCTCTGCTTGCAAATAAATAAAAACTATTTATTAAACTCAGAGAAGATTAATCTCCTAAACAAAGCTATTACACCCATCAAGACTAAAAAGGTAATCAAAAACCTCCCCAAAAAGAAGAGTCCAGGACAAGATGGCTTCTCCACTGAATTTTACCAAACCTACATGGAAGAACTGAAACCAATTTTTCTCAAACTGTGCCACATAATCAGAGAACAGGGAAAGCTCCCCAAATCCTTTTATGAAGCTATTATCATGCTAATACCAAAACCAAGCAGAGATGCCACAAAAATAGGCTTATTTCCCTGATGAATTTAGATGCAAAGATTCTGAACAAAATGCTCACAAATGGAATTCAGCAATACATCAAAAGCATTGTCCACCTTAATCAAGTAGGCTTTATCCCAGGAACTCAAGGTTGGTTCAACATATGGAAATCTGTTAATGCAATACACCACATAAATAAGCTTAAACACAAAACATGATCATTTCAATAGATAGAGAAAAGGCCTTTGACAAAATACAACATCATTTCATGATCAAATAGTTTATATCTCAACAAAATAAAGGCTATATATAAAGCACCTAAAGCCCAAATAATATTTAATGAGAAGAGACTGAAGAAATTCCCATTGAGATCAGGAATAAGACAGGGGTGCACACTCTCACCTCTGCTCTTCAACATAGTACTAGAAGGTCTAGCTCAAACAGTAAGACAGGAGAAAGGAATAAAAGGGATACAAATTTGAAAGAAGTTAAGTTAGCCCTATTCATAGATGACATGATTCTATACATAAGTGACCTGAGAACCTCCAACTCAAAACTCTTAATGGTGATTAATTTCTTCAGAAGAGTATTAGGATACAAAATCAATGCACCAAAAACCAGTAGCCTTTCTATATGCAAAGGATAAAGATACAGAGAAAGAAATTAGAGATATTGTCCCATTTTTCAATAACAACAGCAACAAAATACCTTGAAATAACATTAACCAAGGATGTATATAGACTTATATAATGATAACAAAACACTAAAATAAGAAATTGAGGAGGACTTGAGAAGATGGAAAGACCTCACATGTTCCTAGATAGGCAGAACTAACATTGTGAAAATGGCAATCTTACTAAAAGCAATATACAGATTTAATGCAATACCATAAAAATCCCAGCATTTTTCTTCACAGAGAGAAAAAATTATTTCAAAATTCATATGGAATGGCAGAAGGCCTTAGATATCCAAGCATATCCTCAGCAAAGGAAATACCTCTGGAAGCATCACCATACCTGATCTAAAGCTATATTACAAAGCCATAGTAACAAAAGCAGCATGGTACTGGAATAAAAGTGGGATTATAGATCAATGGAACAGAATAGAGTATCCAGACTTTGGGTCAAGTAACTACAGCTACTTGATATTTGACAAAGGTCCTAACAATGTAGACTGGAAAAAAAAGACAACATCTTCAACAAATGGTGCTGGACAAACTGGATAACCATATGCAGGATAATGAAACTAGACCCACACATCTTGCCATGCATAAAAATTGAGTCTAACTGGATCAAAGACCTCAATATAAGACCGGAAACTCTGCTACTACTGGAATAAAAAATAGGAGGAACTTACCACAATATAGGAGTGGGAAAAGACTTCCTGAACAAAACCCCAGTAGGTCAGGAACTTAAACAATCACTCCACCATTGGGATCTCATGAAGCTGAAACATTTTTACACAGACAAACATATGATATGCAGAGCCAATAGACTACCCACAGAATGAGAGAAAAATTTTGCTGGCTATACAACTGACAGAAGTATAATTTCTAGAATCTACAAAGAACTCAAAAACCTTAACAATAAAAAAAATCAAACAGCCCACTCACAAATTTGGGCAGAGAACTGAGTAGGAAGTTCTTAGAGGAAGAAATACAAGTGGCAAACATGCATTTAAGAAAATGTTCAACATCCCTAACCATCGGGGAAATGCAAATTAAAACAACTATGAGATTCCACCTTACCTCAGTAGGGATAGCAAACATTAAAAAATAAAATGAAAACAAATGATGGTGAGGATGTGCAGAAATAGGAACCCTCATTCACTGTTGGTGGGAATGTAAGATGGTACAACCACTATGGAAAGCAATATGGAGACTCCTAAATAGGTTGACTATAGAGTTACCAACAGACCCAGTTTTTCCCTTATCAGGCATTTACACAAAAAGCTCCAAGCCTCAGTTCAGAGATATTTATTTGCTCAACTATGTTTAGCTGCTCAATTCATAATAGCTAAGACCTGGAATCAACCCATATGCCCATCATTAGATGAATGGATAACCAAGATGTAGTATATCTACATGATGGAACTCTATACAACAGTAGGGAAAAACAACACAATGAACTTTGAAGAAAAATGGTCGAACATGGAACAGATCATTCTCAACAAACTCACCCAATCACAGAAAGACAATCATCGCATGGTCTTACTCATCTGTAGCTCCTAACCTAAATCTGCCCAAGATGTTGAAATACCTAATAGGCATCTCAAGGACTGGGCAATAAGGAGGGTGGGGCTGGAAGGGAGGGTAAAGGTGGGTGGGGAACACAAAACTGGACCCAAACGGAACTGGTACCATAAAATCCTATATCCTGAAAGACAGACTAAAAGGCTGAACTTTCATCAGGACCTTAGAGGGCACATCTGTTCAAAGGGCCCTGGAGAGGCTATGATGAAGCCTAACCTTAATTTTCTCATGTTTCTCTCTCTCTCTCTCTCTCTCTCTCTCTCTCTCTCTCTCTCTTTTCTCTTTCTCTTTTATATTACCTATCTTTTTCTTCCTTTTTTTTCCCTTGGTGCTGGCATGTAACTCCCAGTACCTGGATGCAGTTAACATCCACAATGAGCCATGGATCAAAGAGACCTACAAGGTTTCCCAAAAGAAGACATACTTCTGTCAGAGTACTCGATTACTCACCAAAGGTTAATGGTAAGACCCTACTGCTGAAGACACCATATGCTGTCAGAACAGAACATGGAGAGACTTGGCTGGAATCTTGAAGAAAGCCAGTTCCCAGAGAGTTAGCTTGTCTGGTGCCAGAAGGTGGTGCTGCATGAGCTACTGGGGGAAAAAGACCAACATCTGCCAAAGCAACTCGTGGTCTAAGCTACTCAGCAGAAAACAACCTGACATGATGCTCATGCAAGTGCAATAGTGGCACAAAGCCACGCTGGGTAACCAACTGCTCTTGGATTGGCTAACAGATCTGCTCAGTGAAATGTAACCCATAGCTGGAACTGGGAAACAAGTCAGAATCATATCCAAATAATGAGTTCACCAATATCAAGCTCCCACCAATCTTGGGCTACAAGAGGGCCCACACCCATTAAATTCTCTCTAAAATAATAATGGGTATCCCATTTGTCCAGTGCTGACTTGACTCTCTGGTGGACAATCTTTTTTTCAGATGGATTCAAAACCTGAGGAGAGAATCATCCCATTGCACTTCACCAGGGCCCCAAGTTGAAACCATAGAGTAATTAGGGAAATGAGCAAGAGTTGGGCTTTCTTGGTGAACCTGGAATCAGCATACAGGTGAAGGAGATAGACACAGAGAACACTCAGCCCCTACAAAATCAGATATCCAGACACACAGAGGTTCCAAAGAGTCCATCAATGAAGTAAACCTAAAACGAAGCCAACTTGGTTCAGGGAAATTCACAAAAATGGGTCCAGAAAGATTGTTAGAGCCACCAGTTGTGACATTATGCACAGAGACATTGCCTCTTCCCCATAACTGATGGCTACCCCCACAATGCACGACCCACAAGCCCCATGGGGATAACTGGCATCCCCAAGGAGGAGAATCTCTTCAGAGGGGGAGGACAGGATGAGAGTAAGGATGGTACCAACATGTGCTGTTTACACACTAATATGTCCATAACTAATAAAACAAATAAATAAAAATTTTAAAAAGAAGGTTTGCTCTGAACACAATGAAGCAAACACAAAAGAATGCAAATTCAACATGTCATAGTGAACAAGATAAAAAGAAAAAATTCAAAGTATCCAGAGAGGTGGGAGAGATGGCTTAGAGGTCAAGGCACTTGCCTGTGAAACTTAAGGACCCAAATTTGGTTCCCCAGTACCCATATAAGCCAGATGAACAAGGTGGCACATTCAGTGGCTAGAAGTCCTAGAATGCCCATTCTCTCTCTCTCAATCTCTCTCTCTCTCACACACACACACACAAATAAATAAATAAAATATTTTTTTAAAGTATACAGGTAACAACAAAACAATTTGCTAACTGAATAAGATGTGGCAATGAGATGGTCCTGGGCTGCCCCCACCTGTCTTCTTCATTACTCTGACTCTTAAGTATACTAGCTTTGCTAGCTAGATTATCTCAAAATATTTAGGGTATCTATAATTTTCCATTCCTTTCCTCACTGTAATCCCCTCATTTTCTTCAATATCTAAAACCCATTCCATTCTCCTTCTCATATCAAGGCTTATATTTATAGAAGCCCTTATTGCTTATCTCTTCAATCTCCAAAAAGTCATCTTTAGTTTATCTGTACTTTGCCGGATTCCCTGGCAGGTAGGGCTGTAGGAGAGCCAGTCCCGCCGGTCTCTCCTTGGGGCTGAGCGGGATGGTGAGTGTCAACGACCCAGACCCTCTCCTAGTCACCAGAGAGAAACACACTGAGTCGGGAGACTTGTCGAAGCAGGATCTCACTTTATTGTAACTAGCAGGTGTTTATATAGCATCAAGGTAGGAGGTGGGAGTCTTAGGACAGGGTGAGGATTAAGGGCCAATAATATTTCACTACTTTAGTAGTAGCTGGGCGGAGGCAGTTTTAGGTCAGGCCTTGCTGAGTCACTCCTACGCGGAAGTCATAGGCCAAAGACAGGTCGCCAAGCTCTACGCAGGCTCAGGAAGTTCCACTGGGCCTTGAGTCTGGGCCTCTTTAAGCCCAACATCTCCCCCTTTTGTTTTTGTAAGCATGGTGGAAAACATGGCCCCTGTCTTAGGTTGTCCCCCTCTGGGGATCTTACCCGTCACTGGGTACCATGTATCCAGCTCGCTGAGAATCCACTCCATGACCTGTCTTAGGTTGTCCCAGCCTGTCTGAGATCTTACCCATCATTGGTCAGATGGAGGGCAGAGGAGGAACACTCATATGAGGATAACCAGTCATATGAGGGGCTTGACTCCTGAGTAGCAAGCCTATGATAACATATTTCAACCTGATGAAGTTTTATTGCCTCTAGTCATTGGTGAATAAATTGTGTAATCTTATTAATTAAGCAGGGCCCAATAGTGAGGAGAAGGAGAAGGAGAGGCCCAAGTAAAGGGAGAAGGTAGGGTAAGAAGCCATGTAAGCCCATCCACAGTGGGTTGTCCTGAAGGTCCCGCTGCCTCCTCTCCAAGTCTTCCTGAAGCCTCTTAATCTTGTCCTGGACGAATCCCAATTTATTGGTGTAAAAGCAGCATTTTTCCTGTAGAAACAAACACATGCCTCCCTTTTCGGCCATTAGTAGGTCCAGTCCCCTCCTGTTTTGTAGGACTACATCAGCCAGTGAGTCTAGTTGTTGTTGGTGGTCAAGGATAGTGCTAGACAAGGCTTTTATATCACTGATCAACAGGAGAGAGTTTTTTTATGGAGATGGACTGCCATACCCATCCCGGCTGTCCCGGTGGCCATGCCTGCGGTTACTCCCAACCCAAAGAGTAAAGGTATCATTTGTACAGCTCTCTTAGGTCTCCCTCCGATATAATCAAAAGAGGGTATAGGGAGGGCTTCATCTCCAGGAATGATATCCACATCTGGGATCAAGGTGGCTGGGGCACAAAGGCCCGTCCAATTGGTGGGCAGGAAGTCATAGCCTATCCTGCCTCCGCAAACATAAACCATTCCAGAAGGCGGGCAGCGTTGAGCACTGGGCTCAGTTATGTTGAACGTACAGAAGGAAGGATGAATGTATCCCACATCTGTATTGGAGTTATTAGGGGAAGGCGGGGCCCAAATGCAAGTTCCAGAAGGAGACATTGGGAAAAGCTGGACGGGGATGGGGAAGGTGGCTGAGCAATTTTTTAGGGTAGTATTGGCATCTGTAGTTGTATCATTGGTGATTACTGCAAGTGGCTGGGGAGGCCCAGATCAGAGACAAAGCCAGAAATCCTCCGCAAGGGAGGGAGCCGTTTGGTTTAGCAGGGTGAAGACCATTTTTAATATGGATTCAGTGGGGGGGGGGGCAAGAGGGTGATAATTATTAAGCTCTGGGTACTGGGCAAAAATGAGCTGTTCTATCCATCTGACCCAGATAGAACTATAGGTGACGGATGAGGACCAATGTTTTTGAAAAGGGGATAATTGTTTATCTTCTTTAGAAAAATTTAAAATATTTAGGGTAAATAATGCCTTTTTTAGTTGGTCATGTGAGGGTAAGGATTCCCCCTTTTGTTTTTGTAATTGAGACTTGATAGTCTGATTATATCTTTCAATAATTGCTTGACCCCAGGGGTTATATGGGATGTCTGTGGAGTGTGAGATTCTCCAGGCCTGGAGAAAACTTACAAAAGCCTTGCTTACAAAGCAGGGGACATTATCAGTTTTGATATGATCGGGTAATCCAAGGGTGGCAAAGCATTGAAGCATATGGCTAATCGCATGTTTAGATTTTTCCCCGGCATGTGCCGATGCCCAGTAGGCATGGGAAAAGGTATCAACTGAAAGAAAAATATATTTAAGCTTTCCAAATGGAGAATGGTGTGTGACATCAATTTGCCAAAGATGACTAGGGCAGAGCCCTCGAGGATTGCTTCCTATAGTTTCAGTGGTGATATAAACCTCAGCTTCTCCAAGTATATCCTGACCTAGGAGGTTGGCCGTTAGGCCGGGCATCACCAGAAGGCACACCTCCCCACGGTTACCGTCAGGATCAGTCCAGGGCTGCCAGTTGGCCATTTGCCAGGACGTTGACTGTCCGTCCACACCAAGTAAAGGCAGACCAGGGACTAACTACCATGAAGGAGGGACTTCCTCCTTTCTAATTAGGCATAGAAGGCCATTTTATCAGCCAAATTGTTTCCTTGAGAGAGACAGTGCAGTCGGCCCCAGTGTCATTTTTGGCCTTAGTCCTGGAATCAGGGGCACGGTCCAGTGTGTAATGGGGCTGGGGTTAGCCCCTGGGGGAGTTTGAAGGCTCACCCTGAAGGCTGAACTCGGATTTGCAATCCTTGGCCCAATGGAAACCTTTCTTGCACCTGGGGCAGGGAGTATACATGGCACGTTAGGGGCCACAGGGACGGTTGGGGTATTTTTGGCCTGATTGGGACACTCTCTCTTAAAATGACCTTCTTTACCACAGCCAAAGCAAGATCGTCCCTTACTCCCCAAGGTCTGTTGAAGGGCACAGACCAGGGCAGCCATGTCTTCATGGCGAGCAGACTGCAAGGCCGATGCCATGGCCCTAGCTTGATGGGAGCTGGATCCCAAGTCTTTGGTGGCTATAATCCATTTACTCATAGAGTGATCTTTTAGTCCAGCGCAGGCCAACTTATGGTCACTCGTCATGCCTTCCCAGACCAGTATTTTAATGAACTGGCCATGTAGGGGACCAGGGGGAAACTTTCTCTGTAGGCTCTTTTCAACCCTCTCTATGAAGGTGGCCAAGTCTTCACTAGCCTTTTGTGTGATTCCTGTGATGGTGGGCTCAAATGGGCCTTCCTCCAGCTTCCTCCATGTGGCCATTCCCAAAGCCCGTACCTGATCCTGGTATGGCTCAGGAATGGCAGCTTGCTGGAGGCCCGTGGAAAATGCATCAGCGGTGCCTGAGAGCCTGCCGAAGGTGATTGGGACTGGGGGCTGAGAGGCCTGATTCGGCTCAGCCTGCGTACAGCACTCATCCTGAAAGAAGGCACACCACTTTATGTACAGGGGGGCAGAAAGAACGGCTTTAGCAAGGTTTTTCCAATCTTGGGTGGTACACTGATGATGAGCCAAACCCTGGAGGATGGTCTCCACCCAGGGGGAATTAGGTCCATCCTCTGACACAGCCTTTTTAAGGTCCTTTAGATCATGAGACTCCCAGGGATACCAAGCTATGGGGCAATTACCAACGGGGTTAACGTTGACAGGGAAGAGGTTGGTTGTTTCTCCTTTGGGGGTGCCATCCCCGTAGTAGGATGGAGGTGCAAAGGGGGTCTGAAAAGGATTTGTCTGAAAAGGATTTGTAGGGGGGTCTGGGGGTGTAGGACCCTTAGAGGGCCAAGGAGCACTTCCAAAGGTATCTAGGGACGGATACAAGGGCTCAGGCAAGCGTGAGGGATTTGGGTTGGACGGAGGACTGCCCCATAATTTATGAAGGTACACTCACCCACAGACCGATTGGCCCGTCAGCGTTCTTCCATCGGAGAGACACCTCACATGGGGCACCATTCTGCTGGGCCCTTCCGGCAGGTAGGGCTGTAGGAGAGCCAGTCCCGCCAGTCTCTCCTCGGGGCTGAGCGGGATGGAAAGTGTGGATGACCCAGACCCTCTCCTAGTCACCGGAGAGAAACACACTGAGTCGGGAGACTTGTCCAAGCAGGATCTCATTTTATTGTATCAAGCAGGCACTTATATAGCATCAAGGTAGGGGGTGGGAGTCTTAGGATGGGGTGAGGATTAATGGCCAATAATATTTCACTACGTTAGTAGTAGCTGGGCGGAGGCAGTTTTAGGTCAGGCCTTGCTGAGTCACTCCTATGCGGAAGTCATAGGCCAAAGACAGGTCACCAAGCTCTACGCAGGCTCAGGAAGTTCCACTGGGCCTCGAGTCTGGGCCTCTTTAGGCCCAACACTACTTCTTTTGTTTTTCCAAATACAAATGGGTTGCCTTTCAAATCCATAGTCCAAACCAGAGGTTAATTAGAAACCATTAGAATACGGCAATGAAGCCAGAACTCCTAAAGGTCTGCCTGCCATGAAGTCTTACTTAAGTGAAGTCAGATGGTTCCTGGAAGAGTCTAGGTGATGAAAGTGAAAAGAGAAGTAGCTTCAGTGCAGTGTTGTTAGTTCATATAAACAGAAGCACAGTATTGTAATTAGAGGATCATCTTTCCACCTGGTAGTCAGGGAAGCAGGATCTGGTTACAGAGTCTCCTTTCTATGACATTCAATTTTTTAATTTCTTTTTTTTTTTTTTTTTTTTTAGTTTTTCGAGGTAGGGTCTCACTCTAGCCCAGGCTGACCCGGAATTCACTATGGAGTCTCAGGGTGGCCTCGAACTCACGGCAATCCTCCTACCTCTGCCTCCCGAGTGCTGGGATTAAAGGCGTGTGCCACCACGCCCGGCGACATTCAATACTATTTTCTGTAGCACCAAAGCAAGATGGGCAGATATTGAGACACTCAATTCCCCCAGGGGCCTGCTGCAGCATGTGAAGTATTCAGGCTGAAAACAGATTTCACTGCATGGCTTCATCTACCCAGGAGTCAGCAGCTGACCAAGCCTGACAATTAATGTTAGTGGGGGGGGGGGGTCACAGATAACTGTCATATATACAGTTCTCTGTGAAGTCCCCTTAAAGCATTTTTCGGTGCCAGGGATTGACCCCAGGGCTATGTGCAGGCTAGCCATTACTCTATCACTGAGCTACATCCTAACCCCCTTAATTTTTTTTCATTTTGAAAGTTTTCATTATCATTATCTTTTTTTTCTTTTTTAAATTTAATTTTATTCATTTACTTGCAAGAACAGGGAGAACTCATGGGCGCACTAGGGCTTCTTGCCACTGCACATGAACCCCAGATATGTGTGCCACTTTGTTCATCTGACTTTACATAGGTAGTGGGCAATTGAACCTGGGCTAGCAGGCTTTGCAAACAAGTGCCTTTAACAGCTGAGCCATCTCCATAGCTCATTTTCCTTATTTTTTTCTATTTTGTCTGTTTTAAGCTTTTTAAAGATGATTTCACCAATTCCTCTAAGGGTATGTCAATTTCATTTGACTGAAAATCTTGGAAATGTTTGAAAAAAATAAGACAGGAAGAAAAAGATGTCTCAAAGAATGTAGAAATTACACAAAGGACCTATTTTTGATGTTATGTACAAATATTTAAGTACAACTGTCATTAGATGAAAAACATGTATAAAATAAATTAGATTAAAGGTTTTGTAAATGGGACACCAGCCTTAAATTTTGCATAGCTTTCCCAGAAACACCAATAATATAAAGCAAATTTGTATCAACTATGTTAGAAGGAAAATTAAATTTACCTTTTAATTTTCTTGATAAATAATGGCATTACAAAATTACTAATATGAAAAGGCAATCAAAAGTGTGTAGTAAAAAGAATGTAGTGAGAAAAAACTCACCCAGGAAGCTCTCCTGTTTATTACATGATGATTCTGGAGGCAAGAGTAGTTGCTCCTTATTCTCAATACCTAAGGAACTGGCAAGGGATAGAAGTTCCATCTCCAGCCCTTTGGCAAAAGGGCCTAGTCCCTGATCTTCTAGAGCCACTAAGGGCTACAATCACATGGGGTCGTGGCCTGGAGTCTGAGCACTAGTAGCAAGATAAAATCTAGCACTGTAACTGCTGGTACATTCCTTTGCCTTCCTAGGCAGTCACTTTTCCTATTTCCTAATAAATGTGGGAGAGAGGTTTGCTCATTACAGTCAACACTTTTTATTGTTCTTTTTCTTTAATTTTTTTTATTAACAACTTCCATGATTGTAAACAATATCCCATGATAATTCCCTACCTCCCCCCACTTTCCCCTTTGAAACTCCACTCTCCTTCATATCCCCTCTCCCTGTCAATTAGTCTCTTCTATTTTGATGTCATCGTCTTTTCCTCCTATTATGATGGTCTTGTGTAGGTAGTGTCAGGCACTGTGAGGTCATGGATATCCAGGCTGTTTTGTGTCTGGAGGAGCACATTGTAAGGCATTACCAATGAACTTGTACCAGGGAAAAGCCTTCATTCATTGAACACCTGAGGCATTCTATAGTAGTGACATGATGATAATATACAAATTGGGGACTAGCAGCAAACTTGAATTAGGACACCAAGAGACTTCTTCAGGTTTTTTTATTGTTTTTTTGTTTTGTTTTGTTTTGCTTTAACTTTGGACCATGAGGTCAATACTGATGAATGAAGTTGTTTCAAGCAAGAGCAAATAATGCACTACAGTAGCCTTTCCCTTCAAGCTATTTTGTTAAGGTCTCATTTTCTTGGTTCTCTGTGGGTTTGCTGGGTTGTACACAAACAATGCTACAGAACATCAACTAGCAGAACCCAGCAGCGATAGTCACTGCTATAGACTGTCAAGTAAGCGTCTCTCCTCTGTATATGAGCCAGCATTGTAGGGTTGGTTGTGACCAGGTTGTGACCATCCATCCCTCAACTCTATACAACTCAACATGGAGAGAAGCTGTGTTTTTCCACTGGAGGAAGGAAAAGTATGCAAGTTTCAATTTAATACATAAAAGGCCTAGGACTAGTTTCTTGATGATGAGACATAATGTCAGGCAAAATCCCAAGCAATGAAGCACAGGCCAGTGAATGCTGACAAATCACTGGGGACTTCTTTAGGCCCTGTATGAATGCACATGGGCATGATCGCCTAAGGCACCCCCTGGATGCATCCTAAAAAACACACCAATGGTAGATTTGGAACAAAATTAGGCTGGAAGTATTCTGTAGTAGTGAAAGAGTAATAATACACAAAGTTGTGAGTGATCATCAAACTTAAACTTAAAACACTACTTAATGAGTAAGCCATCTGCTTAGGATTTACAGGCTGACATGTGCATATATCGTTCTATTCCCACTGCATCCAGAATTTTCAGAGAACTAATATTTAATGTTGTAGTCAGCTCCAAGTCTGGGCTGAACATCCAAACTAGGCACAGTTTAGGGAAAGAAAGGGTTTATTTCAAGCTTACAGATCCAGGGGAAGTTCCATCAGATGGCAGAAGAAACTGCTTCCATACACCCAGCCAGCAAACACTAAAAGTGACAAGCACAAAAACCAGCAGCAAGCATCAGGGACCCAAGCAGGGCTCATACTTTTTTGAGTACCTTTAGGCTGGAATTCAAATCCACTAATAACACACTTCAGGGCTGGACCCCAGGATCCACCCCCAGTAACACCTCTTCCAGACAGAAGGCTAGAAATCCAAGGTATGCACTTTAATAAAACACCAAGTCTATGGGGGACATACACTCAAACTACAGCACCTAAGCTAACAGACAAACATAAACCATCCACATAGCAACTGGTATGTTGAAACTCTAAGAAAAAAAATTAAAATAGCTGTTTTAATGAAGCTCAGTGAACTTTAAGAAGACACAAAGAAGCAAGTACTTTGTTAGAGAGTCATAATAGAAGAATTGAATTTGTAAATATCAAATAGAAAGACTTGAGTTACAACGTATACTGTCAAATCATCATTTCTGTCCCTAGGGACACCACTGTGGGCAGCCTCGAAAAGCCTAGAAGAAACTCCCTGTTTTCTTCCACCTCTGGGTACCTTCAACAGTGGTCTGCACCCAAGTCCTTGTGACCAATCACTGACCAATCACCATGCTCGTTGATGATACCACCCATGGGCCGAGTGCGGAGCCAACGACTTTTTCACATGCCCGGTGGCCAATCCCCAAGGTGCAGTGGCAGTGACAGTCATGGCTGAGCAAGCTTTAGAAAGTTCCTTCCACTCTTTGACAGAAGGTTGGTTGAAAGTAGTGCAGCTGAAACTGTAACCAAAGGTGGCATTAGGCTACCAGAAAAATCTCAAGAAAAAGTATTACAGCCAACAGTTGTCACTGTGGGATCCAGGCTCTAAAGGAAAGGGTAGAGAGATTCAATTTGGAGATAACCTTCTCCAAGAACATGGAGGCACCATATGAGCTCTAGAAGACATGGATTATTTCTTATTTAAAATGGAAATTATGTAGCCTAAAATCACTGTTGAAATGGGACCACATGACGCTGTCCATTCTACTAAAGTTCTGAAATGTCTTACCATGTAAATAATTTCCATGCCTCCTTTTTATAATAAACTGGTGACATCTAAACTACTGACATCCATTGTCTCAAATTAATTTTGTCTGTATTGTTATAAATATTTCCAAATAGAATAATGAAAGTATACTAAACCAAATTTGAAACAATATAGAAAATATAATTAAAAGTTTATCAAATAGAATAATCATAGTATTTGAAAAAATAAGCTAAAACAGAAAAATGAAACTTATAGGAAATTTGTGATAGTATTGAAAGAATAAATCAGTTCAAGACGGATTTGAGAATGCCTAGTAGAAAGTTTAGGAAAAACAAAAACCCAGAAAACATACGAGATCTAAGGAAAGAGGCACCCAATTGCAAGAAAGCACACCAGATCGAAGGAGGCATACAATTCCAGGAAGGCCAAAGATCACCAGTCAGATTCAACTCAACCTAGTCAACCCTAAGACATTTTATATCAAACTTCCTAAGACTAAAGATGGATATAGTTCTCAAGATAGCAAGAGGAAAAAATTGCCTAAGGATGTTCAAATTTACTTAACTGCAGAATTTTCCTCAGAAACGTCATAGTAAAGGAGGAGCAGATGTAGTAGATGAAGTTTTCAGTGATGGGGGAAATCCAGGAAATAAGAGATTTTTGGAAAAAGATATTGGAAATAAAATCTCAAATCAATAAATCAAATAAAACCACAGTGAAAAGCATCACCAATAAATTCAATCAAGCAGAAGAAAGGATATCAGGAACAGAGAAAAAGGTTGATGTAATACTATATTCAAACATCAGTAAAGGAAAAAATAACTTACAAGTATGCCTACAACATCAAATACTTCTAGTGTATGATCAAGAGATGAAATCCAAAACTATGTATGATAGAATAAAGAGCTGAGATTAAAAAAAAAAAAACTAAAGGCAGAGATAATCTTATCAAAATGTGAAAAATATAAAGCACAAAAAAATACATTTGAAAGCTGTAAAGGAAATATCACCCACTGCCTTACAAAGGAGAATATATCAGAATAATTTCAGATCTCTCATTGACAACCTTAAAGACATATAAGCATGAACTAAAATGCTTCAAGCCCTAAAAAAATAACTTCAACAAGGATTCCTATATCTAGCAAAACTATATTTTAAAATAGATAGAGAAATAATGGACATTTCCATAAAAGCACAAACTAAGGTATTTCATGACCACCAAGCCAATATTGCAGAATCTACTTAAAGGAAGGTGGTCTCAATCATAAGAGCACAGGAAACAACAAATTCATGAGCAGAATAAATGAACAAAGGAGAGCTAGGAATGAATTATGTCAAACATGTTAGCCAGCAAACTTCTGATACTAATACATGAGGGAGAACAAGAACTAACCAGAAAAACAACCAACGAAATTACAGGGACTAGGAGATTTTATCCTGAAATGTAAAAGCATTAAATTATAAGTAAAGAGATATAAACTATAGGGACTGAATTAAAAAGCAAGATTAAACTATCTATTTTTTTATGAGAAACACATGTCTGGAAAAATGTTCATAGACTGAGAGTCAAAGGATGGAAGCTGAAACAAGATGGCATAATTATTCTAATAGCTAACAAAATAGATTTTAACACAAAATACATTAGAAGAGACCAAGATAGCCAATAGCTATTGACAAAAGGAATAACTAATCAAGAATATATAATAGGGCTGGAGAGATTGCTTAGAAGTTAAGGTTCTTGCAGGTGAAGGATCAACTCTTCAGAACACACCCAAGCCTGACACACAAGGTGAAGAGTATGCACAGGGTGGTTCATGCATCTGTAGTTTGATTTCAGTGGCTAGGGGTCCTGGTATGCCAATTCTCTCTCCCTCTCTTTCTTTCTTTCTTTCTTTCTTTCTTTCTTTCTTTCTTTCTCTCTCTCTCTCTCTCTCTCTCTCTCTCTCTCTCTCTCTCTCTCTCATGCTTTCTCTGTCATAAAATAAAATGTAAAAAGAAGATATAACAATTGTAAATTTATATGAACAAATATTGAAGCTCCCAATTCCCTAAACCAAACATTAATGGCCAGAGTGAAAGGTCATGTAAAACTTGATACAATAATAGTGGGTGATTTCAATATGCTACTCTCATCTTTACATTGATAATCTAAACTAAAAATTAACAAAGAACATCACAGTTAAGATACCCCATAGATCAAATGGACTTAACATATAGCTACAGAAGATTCAATCCAACAAACACATAACCCACATTTTCTCAGCAGCCCATGAAACCTTCAGAAAAATGGATCAAATTCTAGGTCACAAATCAAGTTCTTACACCTACAAATGAATCAAAATGGTTTCTTACATGTTATCAGATCATAGTGAAATAAAGCTAGAAATCAGTAGGAAGAGAAACAACACAAATACTTAGAGACTGAACAATTCATTCTTGAGTGAACAGTGGGTGGGTCACTGAAGATATCAAGGGGAAATTTGAAAACTGCTTAGAATAAAGTAGACATAAAAGCACAACTTATCAGAATCTAATGTCACACCTCAAGGTCTTATAAAAATAAAATAAAACCAGACTCAAAAGCAATCCTCCTACCTCTGCCTCCCGAGCGCTGAGATTAAAAGCATGTGCCACCACACCCGGCTTCACTACTAAATTCTATCAAACCTTTCAAGAAGCTCTAACACTACAGTACTCAATTTGTTCCATACAACAAAATGGGGAAGAACACAACCAAACTCATTTTTCAAAGCCAATATTATCTTAGATGAAGACAAAAAAAAAGAAAGAAAATTCCCATGATCAACATACACAAAAATTATTCGTAAAATTATTGGAAATTGGATTTAAGAAGTTCATACACCACTGCCAAGTTTTTTACATTCCAGGAATGCAAGGTTGGTTTAACTTTTCCTAATTAATAAATGTGATACAGCACAAAGACTTTAAAATGGTGGTATCACAATACCACGACCAACTCAATCATTGAGAAAAAGTGTAACATACCTTCATGATAAAAACCTGAGGAAACTTGAAATAGAAGGAACAGACCTCAACATAATAAAAGCTATATATGAAAGACCTATGATCAACCTTATAGTAAATGTAGAAAAACTGAGAGAATTTCCCCTAAAACTTGGAATGAGACATGGGTTTCCTCTCTCTCTCTCCATTTAGACCTGGTATATATTTTCAGCAATTAGCATCATATAAAATCAATGTACAAAACTCCATAGCTTTACTATATATCAATAATGAAATTTCCAAGAAAACAAAAACTCAGAAGGAAATCACATTCACAATAGCTTCAAAAATATAACACAGATATGAATAAACCTAACCACAGAGGTCTATCTATAAAAATTATATCATACTAGATGTCCACCAACTGATGAATAGTTAAAGAAAATGAGGTAAAGCCAGATACACAAGGTGGTACATGTGTCTGGAGTTCATTTGCAGTGGCTAGAAGTCCTTCGGTGAGCACTTTCTCTCTCTTTCTCTCTCACGAGGGCTCTCTCTCTCTCTCTCTCTCCCTTGCAAATAAAAATAAAAGAAAATGAAGTACATATATAGAGAGACCACTAAAGAAAGAAACTGAAGAAGACACTAGAAGATAGAGTTCTCACATGCATGGATCAGAAGAATATTGTAAAATCAGCTATCATAACAAAAATGACTTATAATTCAATGCACTCCTCATCACAATTCCAATGACATTCTTCATAGAACTTGAAAAAAAAATCCTAGAATTCATATGGAAGCACAAAAGGTCTCTAATAGCCAAAGTAATCCTAAGCAGAAAGAGCAATAATGTTGGTATCACAACACCTGAACTCAAAATTATACAACAAAGCCACAGGAACAAAATCTGTATGATATTGCACAGAAAAGCCATGTAGAGAAATCAAATGGCAACAAATATTAGCAACAAACTCACATAGCTATAATCTTAATATTCTACGAAGTACCAGAAATATACACTGTAAAGACAGCTTTTTCAACAAATGGTTCAAGGAAAACTGCATAGCCAAAAGTAAGAGAATGAAATTAGATACACATCTCTCTCTTAAACAATAATCAACTCAAAATGAATCAAAGACCTTAACATAAGACAAGAAATTTTGGAAGTTCTAAAAGAAAACAGAGATGCTCTGCAGCACTGGAAATATTCCCATGGACCAGTGGGATTCCATGTCATTGAAAAGCTTCTGCACAACTAAGAAAAGCATGTCTACAACCTACAAAGAACTATAAAAATTAAATCCCCAAGAGTCAGTTGCCACATCACTTAATCAATAAATAATGCTAATGATCTGAATAGACAGACCTCAAAAGAAGGAATGCAGTCAATACATAGTTGACAAGTTATTCAATATCCTTTTTCATCAGGGAAAGTGAAAATTAAAATTGATTTGTGATTCCATCTCATTCCAGTCAGAATGGTCATCATCAGTAAAACAAATAACAAATACTAGTGAAGATGTGGGGATAGAGGGGCCCTTTTCGCCATTGACAGGAATGTAAACTGGTTCAACCACTATGCATGTCAGTGTGTGTAGTCCTCCAAAAATTAAAAGTTGATCTATCCTATAACCCAGCTACTTCTAGGTTATGCTCAAAAGGCTAACACCCTTGTTTATTGCTTCACCAGTCACAATAGCTAAGAAATGGAATCACCATTAGATTGCCCATCAACAGATGATGGGATAGAAAAGGAGGTACATCTACATCCTTTGGGAGAAAGTTTGTTCAGCTGTAAATAAAAATAAAATAATGACATTAGCAGGAAAGTAGGTGGAATTGGAGATCATTGTGTTAAACAAAATAAGGCAGACTCAGAAAGAGAGGACTGGGTGAGAAAAACAGCAAGGCGGAGGCAGTGGGGAGAGGTATGACTAAGAGCAAATTATAATAACACACACATACACACACCCACATATCAAAATGCCATAATGAATTCTGTCACTTTGTTAACTTAAAAAATTAGTTTAAAAGGGGGAGAGATTATAATTTATACCACAGGAATGCAAAGTATAATTAGAGATTATTATAAATATACATACAAAAATTATAACTCAGAAGAAATGAACAAATTCCTACATACATTCATATGGCTAATATTGAACCATAAAGAAATAGTATCCCTTAGCAAACAAATAATGAGTCAGTAATAAAAAGGTTAAAGGAGAAATAAAAATGTTTTTCACCAAGGAAAATCCCAGACAGCCTCAGAACTGAATTCTATCATACACTTAAAAAAAGGAAGCAATACCAAGTTTTCTCAAAGTATTGTTTAAAAAAAAAAAAACTCGTACAAATTCTACCAAACTCATTCTATAAGGCCAGCATTACCCTGCTTCCAGAAACTTCACATAGGCACATACATATACATGCAAAAAAAAAAAAAAAAAAAACAAAAAAAACCTACACTTTAATAGACTTGACGAATATGCTTAAAAAGTTCTCAGCCAAGTGTTAGCAAATTGATGTCAGTATCATATTACAAATGTTATTTGCTATGATGTTAAGGGGAGTGATTCAACATATGTATCGATCAGTACATGTAATATACCCCTGGAATGAAGCACAATCATAGCACTAACTCATTAGAAACAAGAAAGCATTTGATACTTCTCAGCATCCAATCATAATTCAAAACAAAATACCTCTCAGCAAATTCCTTGTAGAAGGTGCATACCTAAACAGAATAAATTCCACAGATAAAATCAAACTGACTTGGGGAAAGCTAGAAGCTTCCATTCTAAGACTTGGAACAAAATAACTTATAATTTTAACAATTTTCACCACTTTTATTCAACAAGATACAGAAATTCCTAACCAAAGCAATCAGGTAGAAAGGAAGAACTACAGGCGTCAAACTAGGAGAAGAGGGGGTATAGCTCAGTGGTAGAACATTTGACTGCAAACTAGAAGAGAAAGTTAAGTTATTACTCTTTGAAGAAAAAAGGATCTCATGTACAAAAAACACCAAGGACTCCATCAAAAATCTCCTAGAGGGCTGGAGGAATGGCTTAGCGGTTAAGGCATTTGCCTGCAAAGCCAAAGGACCCAGGTTCAATTCCCCAGGACTCACGTTAGCCAGATGCACAAGGGGAAACACACGTCTGGAGTTCGTTTGCAGTGGCTGGAGGCCCTGGTGCACCCATTCTCTCTTTCATTCTCTCTCTCTCTCCTCTCCCTCTTTCTCTGTCAAATAAATAAATAAAAATAAGTATTTTAAAAAGTCTATTAGAACTTGGGCCACAGATATGGCTTAGTGGTTAAGGAATTTGCTTGCAAAGCCTAAGAACCCAAGGTCAATTCTCCAGAACCCACATAAGCCAGATGCACACAAGGTAGCACATGTGTCTGGATTTAGTTTGCAGTGGCTAGAGGCCCTGGCATGCCCATTCTTTCTCTTTGTATACATATATACAAACATACATACATATGCCTCTTTCTCTCTCTCTCTCTCTCAAACAAAATAAAATAAAATATTTTTTACATCCAATAATATAAAATCCAACGCCACCTATCAAAATAGCCTATCAGGTGCACCTATCACTGAGCAAGATGGCAGGTCATCCAAATAACACAACACGCCAGGTCTTTGAATTTGGCCTGGCAAAATTCCTGTTTTGAATCTCTGTCTTCCACTGAAAGAAAACGAATATAGACCACATGTTGCGAGCTTGTAAGCCTTATTGAACCCACAACATATTAAGTCAGACTTACATAAAATCTTTAACTTGAAAACCATTTAACAATAAGGACCAGGTTATTCGATGCTTAGCTTTACTTTTAAGCTCATATTTCTGCTTCTCTGGAAAGTCGAGGGAGCTGAGCACGCAGGAGCTGGCACTGCATTCCGGGCCAAGTGTAGCTGGAGCTGGTCAGCTGGGGCGTGCTGACAGCACAGGTGCACTGAGGATCAGCTCTCTGCCGTCCACTCCTCAAATCTCCCCCTCCTTTGCATCATCCGCCCCCTCCTGTAGGTGTGTTGGTTTCTAATCCTTCACAACAACAAAAGGATAGCCAAGCCTGCAGGAATTTAAGCAAGAGGAAACAGATGAACGGACTCCTACCTTTCAAGTGCCTTCCTTAGCTGAAGCTAGTGCTCATCAGCTGGTGGACGTTTGACAAGTTCTCTAACTTTCAGGAGCCTTGATTTTTCTCCTGAGTAAACTGGGACTAACAGTATGGATCCTGAATGATGTTTATGAGGATTAAATTGTATAATGTTTGCACAGCACCTGGCAGCTATTATTATGATTAGTTTATTCAGACATCAGCCGTACACCATTTGGTAAACGTGGGTCTGAAGCCAGCTGGGGCCTAATAGGGACCAGAAACATGCCATAAACACTGCTTCCTTATGCAATGTATGCAACATATAGCCCAAGAAGACATTTTTAGATATGTCATTAGTCCCTCATGGCAGTCTTGGGAGATTACTATTATTATCACTCATATTTAATACGTGAAGTTTCTGGGGTTCAAGAGTCCCAGCCTCTGCTAGCTTGCATACATCATTATATTATCACCCTTGCCAACGACATTATGGTAATTGTCTATCTGCTTCACTTTCTAGGCTGTGGAGTCCTTGAAAATAGGAACAAGCTGAAGTCACCACTGTAGGCTTGGTGGCTTGCAGAGAACTGGCTCAGCCAGCCCTGACAACCAGCAAATGGCCTTGAGTCAGGCCCAGCCCCGACCTGACTTCCAGAACTGTGCCTTTTCCATAGGAACAATGATATTTTTCCTTTCACTCCCTTAAACTTTGTTTGGGCATGCTGTTCCTTCATCAGATAGGAGATGGGACTTTAACCCATGAACTCAAATGTGGATCTCAAGTTAGAGAGTGGGTTGGGGCTGGGGGAGGACTTTGGTAGAAAAACTATGACCTCACCTACAGGTGCTAGAGGAAGTGAGAGTCTGTCTATATAGAGCTGCTCCCTTTCTTCATAGCACTCCACCACTGTCCTAGCTCAGACCTTCAAGCATTCTAATACTTTACCCACTGTGTAATAGCAGGGAAACATTGAAACCAATACAACACTACCCGTTTTCAATGAGGTTTATTTATCTCTAACTGTTGCAGTCAGTTCCTCATTGCTGGGACAAATATCCAACCAGACACAGCTTATGGGAGGAAGGGGTTTATTTCAGGCTTACAAAATCCAAGGGAAACTCCATCCATGGTGGAAGAAGCTGCCTACCTTCCATAGATCACATAGAGAAACAATTGCAATAAGCTAACACCAACATCAGCCAGATTGAACATTCAGAGCTCAAACTTCTCTGAACACACATAGTAGGGCTCGACTAAAGATTTAGCCCTAAACATACCTTAGAGCTGGACTCCAGAATCTGCCCCCAGTAACGTCCTTCCCCAGTAGGGCTCTGCCCACCATAAACTCAAAATTCAAGCCTGAGTATATGGGGCCATATATTCAAACTACTACATGAACCTATGTACAAAAATTTCATTTTTTTGCACATGTATGTGGTGAGCTTGTGTGTATGCATGTGGGCACATGTATGTGTGGGTGCTCAAATAGGTATGAGTGCACATGTAGGTTAACGTTTTGGCATCAAGTTCCTTCCTTCATCACTTTCCTATTTACTCAGGCAAGGTGTAATAGTTACCATCTCATTGCTGGGACAAAACATCTAACATCTAACATCTAACCAGAAGCAGCTTAGGGAAGGATAGGGTTTATTTTGGCTCACAGGTTTGAGGGGAAACTTTATCATGGCGGGTAAAGCATAGCAGGAGCAGAAAGCTGGCTCATGTTGTCACATATCAATAAAAAGGAAATAGCACGAGTGAGCTGAGCCGTGGACATCCAATGGAGCTAAAGGAATAAACCTCAAGGTGTGTCCTCAGGGACACACTTCCTCCAGCAAAGCTCCAAACATATGTAGTGATGGGGGACATTCCACATTCAGACTAACACACAGTATTTCTCACTAAGCCCAGAGCTCTTCAGTTCAGCTAGTCGGGCTACCCAGCTTACCCCAGGAATGCCCTGTTTCCACCCTTTGTGAGCTGGTATCACAGGCGGCCACCATGCCCACCCAGCATTTGAGTCAGTGCTAGAGCTCTGAACTCTGTCCCACATCCTTATACAGCAAACTCTGTATGAACAGCCGTCTTCATTTTAAAGAACACACTTTGATGAGTCTGAACAAATTGTGTACAGTCTTGTAACCACTACACTAAAGATATAGAATATTTTCATCATCTCAGAAAGTTCCCTTTGGTACCCACCTCAACTTCTTGGCTTTAGTTAGCCACTGATTGGCATCTGTCACTGGAATTTGGCTTTTTCTAAAATGTCAGGATATACAAGCAAAAAGGATATAATCTTTGTTTTTTATTTAACGTGATGATTCTAATATTCATGTGTATCACTGCATGTAACATCAGGTAGTCCCATCTTACTGCATGAGTATATCAGAAGTTACTTGTCCATTCACCTGATATGTAGATTATTTCCAGATTAATGCTTCTGTTGCTGTTGGACTTTTAGGAAATGAGTTTTTATTTATCTCTGGTGCATAACTAGAATTAGAATAATCAGGATATGTGGTAGATGAATGACATTTAAAGAAGAAACCAGCAAAGTATTTTCCACAGTGGCTATATATTTTATTCTCCCATCAACAATTCACAAGAATGCTAGCTGCATCACTGTACCACTTTCTTTGACACTTGGTCTGTTAATGTTCTAAAACCTGGCTGCGTTACTATAACATCTCAGGTTGTAATCTCAGCTTCATTTATGATAAGTAATAGTAATCATTTTATGTGCTTATTTGTCTTATCTTCTTTCTTTCATAAACATTCAAAGAATATTGTGATAGTCATTGTTTATTTTCTAATCTGAATTTTAAATTGGGAGGATTTGGTTCTCAATACTGAGATTCACTGGATACTATACATACATACATACATACATACATACATACATACGTACATACATACTAAGCCATCTCTTCAGCCCTTGCCTTGCTTTTTAAATAAATTCTCTTAGCAGTTTTAAGAAAGACTACTTTATTCCCAGTTTTCTGAGAAAAATTATTGATTTTTTTCAAAAAGTTATATTTTGTCAAATTTCTCCTCATCTATTAAGATGAATTTATTTTTTGTGTTAGACTGCTAATATGATGAATTATATTGATAAATTTTTCAAAAAATAAACCTATCTTATTCCAAACAAATGACAAATGTCAATAAGACAATAGTTAAATAAATTGTTGTTAACCAATAATATCCTCTTTTATTTTCTCTAAAATATTATTAAGAAAACCTAAGTACAGACAGATAAATGCAGACAAAATTATAGATGGAGAATTCCAAATTGCTAATGAGGATATGAAGAAATTTTGCTGGCAACCAGAGAACTGTATATTAGAAAAACAAAATGCTGCATTTTATCCACTGATCTCAACAACTCAGGAGCTAGTTGCTGCGTTGTCTTTCAAGGGAACACTAAGAGGCTTATGCCATCAAAACACACCCATTTGTTGTCTGTAATGAAACAATTACAACCCAGTGAAGGCTGGGGGAGAAAGTAGACAGCATTGCCATGTCTGGAGTCCCTGTGGTGGGTATGCATGACAGAGAGCAGCCTTATGCCTTGGCACTTACCTGGAAGAAACCTAAACCACAAGCATGTTTACCGCTGTGTTGCTTGTGATAACCAGAGAAGAAAGTAATGCAGTTATCCCTCTGTCTGGAAAAATAATTGTGGCATTTACCCATAATGGAATGATATTCTGGAGGAGAAATGGAAATGGATTAGATTTTTGTGCAACAACGTGGATAAATCTATAAAACATACTGAGGAGAAAAAGTAAACAACAAAATGAATTGTGTGGCACAGAATCATTTATGTAAATTAAAACACACACTACACTCTATATTTTTAAGAATAGACTTATCTGAATAAACATGTGGAAGGTGCTTGAAAGGATGCTCATAAAATATTCTAGAATGAGGTTTTATGGAATGGGGTAAGCAGAGCGGGCTCATGAAATAAAGGTGACAATTTAAAGCAAAATGAGCAAAAGAAAGTGCCCACGCTGAGGACAATAAAGTGCTTTGAGCTGAAGCATGCCATTGAATAAGCCTGCATAGCTACATTTAAACAGTGCTTTAACTTGAAATAAAATCCCAGTCCCTAGACAGACTATCGGGAGACATGTGTGGATCCTGGGTGCTTCCATAGAGCCCAGAGCCATGGCTACATCCTAAAGGTTCATAGCCTCAGTCGTTAAGCTGTTCTGACTGTGGGACACACTCAGTTCTGTGTTTTCCATGGTGCTACTTCTGGCTACAAAGGTGATTATAACCCAACACCCTGAAGATAGAACCCACCACAGCACCTCAGACCCCTCATTTTCAGTTTCCACTCACAAAAGAGGCCCCTCTGTATCTTCAAGAACATGAACCTGTCCTGCAGAAGTTGGGGGAAACACCCTCTCCTGCTTCTGCTAGGGACTGAGGCAAAGGTCTGGCAAAGCAGCAGCATCAAGACATCATGACAGAAAGAAAGCAAGGAAGATGTGCTGCCTTCAAAGTTGGCTCGGGAAGGGGTTTGCTAACATCAACACTTTTGTGTCATCATGGGAGACAAAATCAAAGGTCTGTTTTGTCAGTATCACAGGGATAACATGGTCAAGGCATGGAGATTGGTCTAACTGCTTCGTGTGTGTGTGTGTGTGTGTGTGTGTGTGTGTGTGTATGTGACAAAGAGAGAGAGAGAGAGATCACTTTTCTATGCTCTGTCCACTTTTCTATCAATCTGTTTCTATAGCAAGGCTATGGAAATGCCATGAAGCAGATGCCTCGGAACATGATTGCCTTATGCAATGTAAGGAGTACAAACACACAAGCAAGAGAAGGAAGAACAGAGGATCCTAGAGAATGGCAGTGAGTATGGGAAACTTAATCAAGGACTGACTCCTTCACCTGCCTGTGCCAGATGTGAGTTCTTTACTTGAAAGATTGACCCATCTGTTGGTATCTGATAGGCACCTATTGATCTTGTAAATGTTCTTTTCTGCCATACCAGTTCATAAAGACCACAAGAAGCAATTTGCTTCTAGCTGGTGAGGCCATCAGTGCACCTTTACTGCTTTCCCTCGGGGTTATACTAACTCTCTAGCCCTGTGTCATAGCTTAGTTCACATGGATCTTCATCACCTGTCCTTTCCACAAGATGTCAAAGTGGTCCATAATATTATGTTTATTGGATCAAGTGAGCAGGAGGTGGAAACCACCCTAGAGTTGCTGGAATAGCATATGCACATTAGGGAATGGGAAATTAACCCAACCAAAATTCAAGGACCTCGGTCGGTGAAATTAGGAGTTCAGTGGTGTAGGGCATGCAGGGATAGTCCTTCTAAGGTGAAGGATAAGTTGTTGCACCTGGCTCCTTTTACCACCAAGAAAGGAGCACAATGTGTAGTGAGCCTATCCGGATTTTGGAGGCAGCACATTTTTCACTTGGGTGTGTTATTTTGGTCCATATACTAAGTGACTTGGACAGCTGCCAATTCTGAGATCAGGAAAAAGCTCTTCAACAGGTCCAGGCTGCTCTGCCATTTGGGCCATGTGATCTAGACTCACAGGAGCAGTCCAGCACCAGATGGGCATGGTATCTATGTGATCAGGCTCTAGCTGGTTCTGAATGCACAAGTAAGTAACATGAAGAATTTGTCCAAATGGTTTCTACTCCTATAATGTCCAAGCATGCAGCTAGGGTATCATGATGGTGTGCCCTATGATATATTGACTGAAGAGAGGACTAGGGAGTGGTTACAGATTGCTCAGCAAGTTATGCAGGCCCCTCCCAGAAGTGGACATCTGCAGCATTATAGCCTTTTACAGGGAAAACCCTAAAGGACCATGAAGGGAACTCTTGACAGTGGACAGAACTTTGGGCAGTGCACATAGTTGTGCATTTTGTTTAACAGGAAAAATGGCTGAATGTTCTATTACATACTGATTTGCGGGCTGTGGCCAATGGTTTGGCTGGATGGTCCAGGACTTGGAAGGAAGATAATTGAAAATTGGTAATAAAGACATTTGGGAAAGTTGCATGCAAATGCATTTCTCAGAATAGGCAAAGGATGTAAAGATACTTGTGTTTCATGTAAATGCACATCAGATGGTGGCCTCAGCAGAGGATGACTTTCATAATAAAGTAGATAAGATAACCCATTCTGTGGGTGGTAGTCAAGTTCTTTCCCCGGCTATTCCTGTCACTGTCCAATGGCCCCCTGAACAAAGTGAACAAGGTGGCAGGGATGGAGGTTATGACTAGGATCAACGAAATGGGTTTCCATTAATTAAGGCTGATCTGCTGATGCTGCTGCTGCTGGGTGCCAAATCTGCCAGCAGTAGATACCAACATTGAGCTCCCAATATGGTAGCATTCCTCAGGGAGACCAGCTAGCAACCTGATGGCAGGTTGATTACATTCTATCGTGGAAACAGCAGCATTTTGTCCCTATCAGAATAGGTACTTATTCTGGGTATAGTGCTTTGTCCAAAAATACCATGCAAGGACTTACAGCAGGCCTTATCCACCATCATAGTGTTCCATACAGCATTATTTACCATGCTCCTCCTCCCTGAAGCTGCTGTCTTGACACAATTGTAGAATGGCCTTTGTTTCTAGAGTGAGAAAGAGAGAGTGTGAGAGAGAGAATTGGTGCACCAGGGCCTCAGCCACTGAAATTGAACTCTGGATGCTTGCATCACCTAGTGCACATGTGCAACTTTGCCCTTGTATCACCTTTGTATGTCTGGCTTATGTGGGATCTGAAGAGAGATTATACATGTGTCCTTCCTTAGGCTTCATAGGCAAGCACCTCAACTGTGAAGCCATCTCTCCAGCCCTGGCATGGCCTTTAAAAGAAAGAGTTACAGCACCAACTACAGGGCACTAGGTTGGAGAGCTGGGGTGAGATTTTTCCAGAAGGCTGCATATGTTCTGAGTTAGCACCCAACATATGGCACTGTTTCTCATACAGCCAGCATTCACAGGTACATGAATGAAGGGGCAGAATGGGAGTGGCACAACCTACCATCACCTTAAGTGACTCACTAGACAAAGTTTTTTTTTTTTTTTTTTCTGCTCCTTCAGCATTATGCTCTGATGGCCTAGAGGTCTTGGTTCCAGAGGAGGAAGCGCTTTTAACAGGAGATACAAAAAGATCCCACTGAATTAGAAACTAAGTCTTCCCTCTGGCCACTTTGTGTCCACAGGCTAATCAAGGAGTTACAATGCTATGTTATCAGTGATGATGGATCCCAACCACCAGTATGTAATTGGACTGCTACTCCACAATGGACATAAGGAAAAGTATGTCCAAAGTATAGAAGATTCTTTAGGTCACCTCTTAGTGTTACCATGCTCTATGATCAAGGTCAATGGAAAACCACAACAACCAAATCAAGGCAGTGGGATAATGACCCAGACTTTTCAGGAATGAAGGTATGGGTCACCCCTCCAGGAAAAGAACCAAGGCCTGCTGAGGGGCTTTCTGAGGGTGGAAGAAATATAGAATGGATAATAGAAAGTAGTTACAAACACCAGCTAAAGCTATATGACCAGTTACAGAAAAGAGGGTTCTAATTGCCATGAGTACTTCTGTTCTACTTTGTTAAGAGTGTTTGTGCATATGTATAGAAATATTAAGATGTCTTTGTTTTTATTTCCTCTATTTCTCTGTTATGTAGTTAATGTGCTTTGAGGTATCAGTAGTTAAGTGTTGTTGATTTTATATTTAAATTATTGGATATTAGAGACAAGCATTCCTCAAGGTATACTGTTGTGTGTTTGGAAGGAAAGATTTGAGTGTTTCCAATTGTATATGACATTGTTATATCATGTTATAACCTTGGAATTATGATCTTTGTATTTTCATCATTTGGAAATGAAGCATGAGATATGATTTGGTGTCAGATTGAAAAAAGATGGATATGTGATGAAGTTCTACTGTCAACTCGATCAGATTAAGAATCAAGACACAAACCTCTTGGGTGGGTCTATCCTGGAAGGATTAACTAAGGAAGAGGGTCCAGAGTAAGTGGCTCTTCCAGTGAAGGAATTAAATATAAAGACAACACAGTCCTTTTGAGCCTGGCTGCCCATACTCATTGCTGTGCTTCTTACCTAGCTGCCCTCGCTCTTCACTCCTGAGTGCATCCACCCTATTTTGACTATTCTTCATGGCCACTGGGACAGGTTTCATTAGCATTCCAACCTGGACTGAGCACCAGTGGCTCTCCAAAATCCCTCCACACCTTCAGTGTCGGATTGGGACTGCTGACACATCCAGCCTTGTGGACTAAGCAGCTCCCATGTTCCTTGATGCTCAAGCATACAGATTGCATTTGTTGGACCACTGTAAATTAATCCAACAAAACCCCTTTAGTACCAATTTATCTGATTGGTTCTGTTCCTCTAGAGAACCCTAATACAGTCCCCAGACTCCTTCAGAATGAAGCCCCCCTCACCATAGAAACTGGTCCAATTATACAGGATTTCTCAGGTTTGGAAAATAGATACTCTCCTGTGCTAAATGGATGGTGTGAGGTTGTGAACATATCGAAATTGTAAGAAAGCCAGTCTTGGAATACAACTAACTCCCAACACAGAAGAGTAGAAAGAATAGCAAAGAAATGGAATGGAAGCCTGGTCAGCTCGCACCTGAGGTCTGCACCCTCTGCCTCTGGAGCATGCAGGTCACTGTTTGCTTTAACCAGTTTGCTTTTCCCTTCTCGTTACTTGGCAGCCAAATGCCTTCTTGCCATCTGATCTCTAAAGGGCTAAAGATAATTGGAGAGTGGGAGGCAGAAGCAATTTATTTTATGGAAATACTCCTCCGCGCTTGTTTATACAGCATGTCACCTCACCTCATTTCCAGGAGCCTTCTTTGGTCATTTGTAACACATACCAGTTAATGAAAAGACACTTTTTCTTTCTAAGTCCATTCCTCTTGACTTCCATCTCTCTCCATCACTTGTGGCTGAATATAAAGACCTTTAAATCTGGCCATAATTTGGCTGTTAGGATTCTGAGATATCCTTCAATGTTCTGTACTTTCAACTTCCTCCAATAAACAGTGCTGAGGGAGGGGGACTGGGGCTGGGACTGGGCCTCCCCAGTCACTGGCCCACTGGCCCCTGCCACAGCAGGAAGAGATGAAATGGAACCTTCTGGATAGGCCTGTCTGTGAAGGAGTCTAGAGAGAATGAGTGATCTGTTAGCTACATTAGCCACCAGGCTCTTGTCGCTGGCACTCTGCTATTGCCATATGCCCCAAACTAAGCCCCTTCCTAGTTGCCATTTCCCCTTCAAGACTTTACCAGTACCACCACTACAACAGCTCAGACACCATACCAGAGACCTCAGTAACAGCCCATCCTCCATCCCCAGTACACCCAATGCCTTAGAGTCGTCCCCTTGCTTTTCCTTGTCCTGTCCTCTCCAAGGTCTTCTTACTCCGTCCCTGTCTGTCTTCCACGCTTATTGTTGTTTGAGTATGAAATGCACATGTGTTTGAACACTTGTTTCCCAGCTGGTGGCACTATTTGGTTAAGTTGCAGAACCTTTAGGAGGTGGAGCTTTGCTGGAGGAAGTGGGTCACTGAGGGCAGGCCTTAATAATGTTTTACAGAACCACCCCACTTCCTGCTTCACCCTCTGCATCCTGCCTGCCAATGTGACAAGCCAGCTTCCCACTCCTGCCCCTGTGTCTTCCCTTCCATGAAGGAGTGTATCCCCCTGGAACTGCAAGCAGAACTTTAACAGAGTTAAACCTCCTGCTTCCTTAAGTTGCTTCTGGTCAGGTACTTGTTTACAAAAATGACAAAGGAATTAATACATAAAATTGTTCTCTTTCATTAAAGATCTGAATAAGAGCAATCAACAGTAGTATCCTTGTTCCTGAGTAACACAGGCATAGGAGAAGGACATGAACACTGTCGATGATGCCACTGACCTGGGACCTAAGGCAGTCATAAATATGGAAAGAGGCTGAGCTTTCCTGGAGCAAAGATACCACAATTTCAGAACCTACTTCTACATCTCCAGTTCTTGCTTCCCTTCTCTCCTTTAGGGGATTCTGTATTCCAGGAATAATATCTTGGAGAGACAGTATATATGTTACTATGAGCAAAATGATGGTCCTAACTCTATCCTAGCCTCCTAGGAAACTAGGATCATGTGGAGGTCTTCTTTTATGTAAGTGAAAGGCACCTATAACCAAAATTACTACGAGACTTTCTTTGTAGCCCTCAATTTTCCAAGTGGGAGAAAAGGTAATCCCAAGGGAAGGCACCCCAAACAGGAGGATGGGAATTTCTAACACTGAGAACACAATTTTCCTCTTTAGTCTACTACTCTGGCCTTTTCTGAGAGAAAAATTTTCAGGCTGAAAGTATCTTGACCTTTATATTCAGGCATATAGAACATCAGGAAGGAGGGAAGAGAATTGAGGCTCAGTTGACACATTGGACCTCATATCTCAGAGTCAGATAAGACCCTTCTCCTTATCTTCTTCTCTACCATCTATGTCCCCAGGATAGTCCCTACATGAAACCCTTCCAAAATAATGCATCATCTAAATTTAATTTACAAAAATACCATTAAAGCAAACCATCCCATTCAGTGATTTTTACAAAGTCCCAAGAGACAAGCCCCCTAAAAGAGTCTATATCTATTCTTTGAGTACTTACCATGGCTAATTCTCTTAATGAACTTGGCAAAGTATGTCTTGTATCTGGAAGTGAGATCCTACATCCACCAGAACAGAAATTTCCCAGGAAGCTCTAGAATTTAATGGCTTTTTCTACACAAAGACACAGCTCTCACCTCAAAGGGGATAAGAGATAGTTTTGTTTTTGTTTTTTATTAGTTTTTTTTTTTTTCTGGAGCCAAATATGAGTAGGGAACACAGATTTGGGTGACCCTCATTCCATGTTCCAACGTGTTAACAATTTCATGAAGGCCTTATCATTGCAGAAAAAAAGAAAGTCATAAATCAAGGTACTTTTCAAATACATTGGCTGACCATCAGGTACGTAGGTTACAGCAGAATGGGAAATCTCCACCATGGGCTTCAAATGCTATCTAATGACATTCTTAGCCC
The DNA here is from genome assembly GCA_036346955.1 of Dipus sagitta. NCBI lineage: Eukaryota > Metazoa > Chordata > Mammalia > Rodentia > Dipodidae > Dipus > Dipus sagitta. Next base: position 32,626,329 of record CM070786.1, read on the forward strand.
TTAGATTGGTGGAAGCTGGTGGTCTGTCAATATATTCCAGAATGTTCACACTTGATCAACTGATAGTCACTAGGATGTTAGGCTGGACACAGAGATGGGCAGTAAGTGGTCATTAAGGGGCTAAAGGTAGTTCAAGGTAATTTGGCTCTGACCTTGCAGCATTCCATCCCTGTGTGACCACAGGAGATCTATGAGTGCATTCAGTAGGAAGTAGGTGCAGCAGATGCAGCATTTCTCTGGGAACATTAGTTCACAGCTTCAATGTGCCTACGTCTGCTCCTGTGCCACCTTGCTTTTTAATCTACCACTGTTGTTCTCTCCTCTCAACACTACCAGATCACAGCCCTGACACAACTTCACAGCTGTTTATTTTCCCTAAAATATGTGCAAAAGTAGTGATGAATATTTTACAACTAAAATTTTAATTTGATTTTATTGAAAAAGCTTTTGAGGAATCACTTGGCTGGTCCAGGTCTGTTAATAAATGATGCCCCCAAAATTTGTGCTGAGGTCTCTTTTCCTGCTGTAAGATTTGCTTTGCAAGCAGAGCATGCCAATGTCTTTGAAGCTATGGGTGTTCCCTTCAAATCACAATGAGGAAGAAGGCATCTCCTTCACCAAAACCACTAACAAGAAGCCTACTCAGCACTTTGTCCTCTTACCCTTCCCATCTTCCTTCCTGGAGTCAACCACTCAGATGGAAATTAAGTCACTGTGAAGCAATGTCTCTTCCTTTCCCTGTCCATCCTCTGACTTGACATTTTGTTGGCAATCTACAGGGTACTTAACACTTCTCTGAAAAATGTTAAAAACAACGTATAGTTTCTTAGCACATATAATAAACAGGATTCCAACGCAATATCTCTCAAAATTACCAACAGTATTCATACTGAGGGAGACCCTATTTTCTCTCTGTTGGCTTCCCCTGGGAGATATTACCAAATAATTATAAAGATTGAGGAAGCAGTTCAGCGATGGTAAGTCACTGATTTTCCGTGACAGAGTTATCATTGACCCCAAAAATATGTCCCAGAAATGACATTACACTGACATCATATTACTGCACCCAATTTGGAAGTTCTAAAATGTGTGGTTTGACCAGGAATGGTACCTCTAGCTTTTCCCTCCCAGCATCTATTTGCCATTGTGCTGATGCCTAACCGTAGTCTCACTCTGAAACTAACTCCTCCTGCTCAAGTACTCTGAGGCCATGTTCAGCCCATACTCACCTGTAATAGTGAACATATAAAGTTTATCAATACATTGTTCTTTCCTGGCTACAGTGATTGGCTTAGAGCTCATCACATGACTGCGAAACAACCAATAAGAAGCAGTAACCTGCTCCATTTAACCCTGGAAAAGGACAGTGGAAGCCTGTTGCCACTATTGTGTTAGCACATGGAACCTGAGACTGTAGGCAAAACAGCAATGAAGTGAAACTGTTTTGAGAATGCTACTTGAGCCCTTAAATACAGCTGTGCCAGAAGCCATCATAACACTGCATTTTTCAATTAAATGAGCCAATTTTTTTTTCTATTGCTTAATCGCATTTTCATTGGTTATATTATTTACTTCTAAACAAAAGATGGTGCCCAACCATGTGTCATGATTTTTGATTTGAAAAACAATTTCAATGAAAGTAAAATTGTAAAGTGAGTGATATGACAACATACCTCTAATTCTACTAGCACACTGGGCACAAGCTAGCTTCCAAAGATGTCCTATGTGCATTTGGCTAAACGAATGGACACAGAAAATAAGAATAATTGGAAATCCCTAGATTTCAAAACAGCAAGTACTGGCATTAGAATCTCTCTAAGTAAATATTTAAGTCCCAATTAATTGCCAATCAGTTAACTAAGTTCACTAAATACTGAGCCATGCCATAGATAAAACGCCTGGGAGCAAGACAGCTCTGACAAGACTCTTAGCAAAAGCCTCTTCCTTCTACTGCCCCCTATTTCTGGTGCACCCCTGAACCACTATACCAGGGAACAGTATGTGCAGAGCTTCAGAGGTGTGGACTAAAAGGGGCAGCATGAATTTATGAAGACACTCATGGGGAGCCTGAGGTACTGGCAGCCTCCACCTGACACTAGCAATTCAGGCATCTGGCAGCTCTGAGCACCTTTTCCGACAAGAATGGCCCCAAACAGCAAACAAGAGGCACCCTACACAAGACCTGAAAATGAAGGGGGAACAAAGGTCAGAGCAGGAATGCCTGCAGGGAACAAAGTGCAGCGAGGGTCTGCTCTCAGCTCCCGCTGCCTGTGCGCCCCCGCAGGACCCGCCTTTCACAGGTCCGCGGCTCTTCCACACCCGGAGTCACAGAGGAAATTGGCCAGAGGTTCCTCTGTGCCGAAGATTTGGAAATTGGTGTAAGTAAAGGAGCACCAAGAACAGACTACCAAAAATGAGAGGTACTCAGAGCAAGACCAGCCTTCCCAGGAAATGACAAAGCAATCCCCAAACCTTTCTCTCAGAAACAAAGAAGGGAATCCCACTATGCAGCTGTGAGCTTTTAGTTTCTAACTTTTGTCATTAAAATGCAAATCTCTGTGGGAAGAAAGTAGGTGAGGCATTGACTGTGGCTGATCATTTACTCCTCTACATGAAAGCTCTTCACTGCAAGAAAACATGCAAACTGCAAATGCAAACACATGAAGAGAAGAAGGAAAGGAGATGCCACCGGTAAATTGGGCCATGTGGCACGCTGGAGGTACAGAGCATAAACTCTGAGGTTAAAAAGACCCAGAGTGACTCACAGAAAGAAATCAGAACTAGAGAGAAACCCCCACCTACCTGCAGGTTACTGCTAAACCTGAGTTTACTGGAACAAGAGTTATGAGAAATTGATGCTCCTTTTGGTAAAACTGTGCAGCTTCTTGAGATATATATTTCTGTATTTCTAGCTCAGCTCCAGCTAGATTTTTCAGTGTCTTTCAGCCCAAACATGTGGTGTTTTCAGCAACAGGGAGCAGTTACCTTTTTATGGCTAGGACAAAGAACCCAACCAAAAGCAACATATGGAAGGAAAGGGATTATTTTTGTGAACATCCTTGGGGGAAGCTACATCATGGGGTAGAAAGCATGTAGAACAGAGGTTGGGTATCACACCTCACCATAACAACTGGGAAGTAACAGCAACACTGAGCTGGCTAGCACTGGCAAATTGAGCTAATAAGCCTCAAGGTCCACCCCTCCAACTGCCACCAGCTGGGGCTTGAGGATGAGGCTTAATCACAGACCTATGAGGCTATGGGGGACACTTCACAATCAAACTACCACAGATATCCACTCACATATTCCTCACTATTACCTAATCAATCCCCACTATACACTATGCCAACCAACATCACCTCCTCAAAAAGTCTGTACTGGGAATGTGCCCCCAGCATCTATTTATGAACAGCAGAAGTTGCAGCAATTATAACTCTTATTGTTCTGTATCATGAATATCTTCTCCTGTCACTACAGTGAGAGGGCTCTGAGATACATTTCTACTACTGTATACTCAGTAATTTTCTTTTTCCCATTTTGGCCTATAAGCTCACATGTTCTTTTTGCATATATTTGTGTCGTCTGCTTTTGTATGCATTGTAATAAACCAATTTATTCCAGGGAAAAAAGAGCTCAGAATCTATGTCTTATTCAAGAGTGAATTCTCAATGCTTATAAAACTTGAATGACAAAGGAAGAAAAGAGATCTTAAAGACCTCTCCCCCAGTACAGCTAGAAACACTGAGTTTCAGTGGGCTGAGAAAAGTCAAGGGTACACAGCAGGAAACTCTTCCACTCCTAGAAGGGGAGACAACACAGGAAGGATGGAGGAGATGGGCAGCCACACCACTTACATTGCCCAAAGCCAGACTCCTTTCCTGGAACAGGAGTTTGAGGGGATGAAGACAGGAAATGTGATGCTGCAACAAGACTGAGTTGAATATAGGGTCAAAAGCATCTCATGGAGGGTAGAAGTGCCACTTTATAATGACGAGGCTGCAAGCCACAGAGATAATGCAATCATGGACCACGAGGAATCAGATAACAAAACACCAGCATTTGTAAAATAATATCAGGAAAATCAGAGAACCTGACAAAAAGTATAAAAGTAATAAAAGGTTGTAATGTACCTTTTTAATTCTCTGATAGATAAAGCATATGAAAATAAGGAAATAAAATAGGAGAGCAATATAATAAAAATTATGTCTTTCTAGGTTGCTGTGGTACATTTACAAAAATTACCATCTTTTAGGAATCAATTCCAAGAAGCTGTTACAATGCAAACCACATTCTAAGATGTTATATAATAAAACAATAAGTAATAGACATAGAAACATTGTAAAACTAAGCCCTTAAAAATAGAAGGAAAACATCTTGACTAATTAACTATTGTATCAAAATATAATAGATACATTGAAAATGTTAAATATCTAAAAAATAACATAACATTACAAATTAGAATTATGGTACATTTAAATTGCAATATTCCTATCCGAAGACATTTATATTACTAAGCACATAAGCATGCAACATAGAAATCTAAAAGAAAGAGAAAATAAAAAAATAATTTTAAAATGTCCAAGGCAAATTTATATAAAAACATAATGAATTAGTAATCAGCGAATAACAAAATGAGGTGTTTAAATTTTAAACATTAAATAAGGACTTCTTGGTAAGATGGTAGCTTACAAACCACATCTCAGAGTGGCTGAACATGGCTAGGGAAACAAAACTGACAAGCATATCCCGTCACTCACTCAGCTGCTTCTCCCTTTTTCACAACCCACTTGCTTATCAGACCTATCAAACCTCCTCCATGATTGGACTCATTGATCCTGCTGCCACCACATTTGTTGTCTCCAAGGGACCTTTTCTAGGCTATGTAACTAGGGATCTTTTGAAGGGTCCCAGTCACTGCCTCCACAGGATTACTTGTGACACCTCAACTGGGAACCCAGAAGCCACACCTGGGAGCCACACACAAGCACGGAATAGTGGTCTACCCACCACAGAAAATCAGCCACCTGCCCAACCTTATCTCCACAAAGGTAGCTCAGTAGAGATCATAGCCATTCCCACTCACAGAACAGAGTTAATTATCTTCACACATAAACTTCACACAGGAGTGGCTCTGAGAATTGACTTGTGAAAAAAAGACACTGAAAATAGTTCTGAGAAGCTATTCCTTGTTTACATAATATCCAAGGACAATACAGCAGGCCAGTCTGGTCCCTCACTGTTCTTGCCTTATACTCTCTCTCTCTCTCGCTCTCTCTCTCTCTCTCTCTCCCCTCTCTTTTTCCTAGTCTCTTTTTCTTCATATTCTCTACTCTTTCCTATTTCTTTTCCTCTCCCAAAGAACATAAGATAGCCTAGTTTGAATAGTCTCAAAGTCAGGCTATCATACCTAGAAAGGTTATCTGTCATAACTGAAGAAAAAAAATCTTTCCATGATAAAAAAAAAAGCAAGGAAAAGGAATTTATGACCACCAAGCCAGCTATACAGAGGATACTGAAAGGAATATTCTCACACTGAAGAGAAAAATAAACTTATGTGAGAGGCTACAGGGAAAAAAATAAATGGTACTAGAATGGTTGTTAAGCAAATTAAGACTAAGAAAACATCAAACACTACAAAATCAATACAATGGCATTTTTTACCTTTAAAGATAGTTACTACCTTAGGGTGAAAGGATAGACAAAGTTATTCCAAGCAAATGGAACCAGGAAACAAGCAGGCATCACCATCTAGTGTCTGAAAAAGTATATCTCAAACCAAAAGGAGTCAGAAGAGATAAAATAAGATCACATCATACTGGTTAAGGAAACAATACATCAAGAGAACATTATAATTAGAAACATAGATATACTAAACACAGGGGCACCCAATTTCATAAAACAAATACCTCTAGATATAAAGACATAGATTAACCTCAACACAGAAATAGTGGGTTACTTCAAAGCCCCACTTTCATAAATAGACAAGTCATCTGGACAAAAAATGAAAAGAGAAACACTGGAGTTAAATGACATCATGGACATCACCTAACATCCCACCAAAACACTAGAGAATACACATTCTTCTCAGCAGCCCATTGAACGTTATCCAAATAGGTCACATATTAAAGCACAAGAAGTCTCAACATGAGTAGGAGATGGCTCAGTGTACAAGCCTGTCAAACAGAGTTCAGATTCCTAATACGCACCTAAGCCAGACACAGAGTGATGCACATGTCCATAATCTCAATATAGTTACTGCAATGGCAGTCAGTCAGGAGAATCCTGAGACTCATGCTCCAACTAATCTGCCCATTCCAGTAGCAAACAAGAGAGACCCTGTCTCAAAACAAGGTGGAAGAGAAGACCAACACCCTGAGGTTGCCCTCTGGTCTCCACACACATGTCCACACACACACACCGTACACACTCATACAAATAAATACAAAATAAAAATGAATAAAGTCCCAACAAATACAAGAAAACTGAAATAATTTCTTATATTTTATTACATCCTATTTGACCACACTGGGACAAAGCTAAAAATAATCAACAAGAGAAACTACAGAAAACACACAAACTCATGGAGTTTAAACAAAACACTGCTGAATGATGAATGGGTCATTAAAGGAATCAAGAAGGAAACCAAAAATTCCTAGAATTAAATGAAAACAAAAACACAACATACCAAAGTCTATTGGATATAATGAAAGCAGCTCTATGCAGAAGGTTTATAGTTCTAAGTAACTATATTAAAAACTGAGAGGCAAGTCAGATAAATAGTCAAATGTTGTACCTTAGGGCCTTGGAAAGACAAGAATAAACTAAATGTAAGAAACAGGATAATAACACAAATTAATGAAATAGAGATGAAAGCAATAAAAAGAATCAATGAAATGGGGAGTTGGTTCTTTGAAAAGATAAACTTGGCAAACTCTTAAACAAATTAACCCAAAGAAAGAGAGAGAAAACACAAATGAATAAGATTAGAAATGAAATGGGGGACATTATAACAGATACCAATCTTGAACTAGGGGATGTTTGAACAGCACTGGGATTGATAAAAACTATGGGGACTTTAAAACTTGAACTGAATGCATTGCATAATACATCATGCATGGTTATCAGTTTATAGAGACTATGGATGGAATGTGGTACTCTGAATTAGGCATTCACCATAAACTTTTATGTTCTAAATGCTAGGTCCCTAGCTGATGACAATTTGGGAATTTGAGCAGCCTGAAGGCAGTGTCTTGTTGGTGGTAGGCTTATTGGCGTTATAGCCAGCTTCCCTTTGACAGTATATGGCACATTTTCCTGCTGTTGTTGTCCACCTGATGATGGTCAAAATTGCCTTTGCTCATACCATGTTTTCCCCTGCCATCATGGAGATTCCCCATGAATCTGTAAGCCAAAATAAACGCTTTCCTCCCCTTGGCTGCTTTTGATCAGGTTTTTTCTGCCAGCAATGCAAAGCTAAATGGAACATATAAGTAGGAAAGGAAGAAATCTGACTATTTTTCTTTATAGATGATATGATTCTATACATAAAAGACACTAAAGACTGTCAGGGAACTCCTAGAGCAAATAAACACTTTCATCAAAGTGTCAAGATACACAATTAACATACAACCATTTACCAATGACAAACATACTGAAAAAGAAATTAGGTAATCTCATTTACATTAGTCTCAAGAAAAAAAAATGCTTGAATTAAACCTAACAAAGGACATGAAAGACTTCTGCAATGAAAACTTTAAAACACTGAAGAAAGGCATCAAGGAACAAACTAGAAGATAGAAAGACCTGTGCTCATGAATCAACAGAATACTGTGACAATGGGCAGCTTAACCTGAAGTGGTCTATAGACTCAATGCAATTTCAATTGAAGATGAAATGCTACTCTTTACAGAAATAGTAAAAAAAAAAATCTTAGAATCCATATGGAAGTACAACAGATTCTGGATAGCCACAGTGATACTGAGCAAAAATAATAGTGCTGGAAGTATCACTTCTTTGATTTAAAATTATATTAGGGTCATAATAATAAAAACAGCATAGTATTGACACAAATACAGACAGATATCAATGGAATAAAGTGAGTAATCAAATAAACCCACAAAACTACAGCCAACTGGTTTTTGACAAAGATGCCCAAACTACACATTGATAAAAAGACAACATTTTCAACAAATGGTGCTAGAAAATTGGATATCTACTTGGAGAAGAATGAAACTAGATCCTCCTCTCTCACTCTACACACAAAGAAAAATCATCTCTAACTGGACCAAGTGTATCAACGTAAGAACTGTAACTCTGAAACTTTCAGAGGAAAAAGTAGGAAATACATTTTATCTCAAAGATAAAGGACTTTCCTGAATAGGATTATAGCTGTGCAGGAAAGCAGGCCAACAGTCAACAAATGGGAGCTGAAACCACAATGCTTCTGTTTAGCACAGGAAACTGTTAAATGAGGAGACATCCTATAGAATAGGAGCTTAGCCAGCTACATCTGACAGAGGATTAAAATCCAGAATACTCAAAACACCAAACAATAAGAGAACAAACCACCCAGTCAAAACATGAGCTAAGGAACTGAGAAGAGAGTTTTCAAAGAAAGAAATGCAAGTGGCCAACAAATATTTTTAAAAGGGTGGAGATGACTCAGTGGTTAAAGGTGCTTGGTTACAAAGCCTGTTAGCTGGATTTGGTTCCTCAGTACCTATGTAAAGCCAGATGCACAAAATAGTTCATGCAACTGGAGTTGACTTTCAACCACAAGAGGCACTGATGTGCCCATCTCTCTCCCCTCATGCTCTCTCACTCTTAAATAAATACATCAAAATATAATTAAAACTAAAACAGTTACTTTGAGATTTCATCTCGCTTGTCCAAATGGCTAGCATAAAAAAAAAAAAACACAAAAAACACACAAATGACAACAAATACTGGTGAAAATGTGGCAAAAGTGGAGCCCTGACTCACTGTTGGTGAGCTGGTGTCATCACTATGAAAATCAATGTGGAGATGTCCCAAAATATAAAATTGAACTACTATATGATTCTCCCATACCACTCCTGGGCATATACACAAAAAACTCTATTTCCTACCCCAAAGACACTTGCTCATCCTTCTTCCTGCTGCTCCATTCACAATAGCTAGGAAATGGAATCAGCCTAGATGTTCATCAACTGAAAAATATGTACATAATGGAATTGCAGTCAGTTGTAGAGAAATATGAGATTATGAAATTTTTAAGTATGAAAGGAACTGGAAAACATTATATTGAATGGAATAACTCAGGATCAGAAAGAGAAACAACATGGTGTCATTTATATGCAGATAAGAGAAACTGGGACCAAGAATAAAAATCTGTCAAAAGTTACCCTCTTAACATTTTACCATTTCCCCGATACTATGGCTAAACGATTTTACAAGTGAATTCTAGTAAATGATTGAGGGCAAGATAATTCTAGTATGGATTTTTAAAAATAAAAATTGCCCCAAAGAAAATCCAAAGGACAAAATCCCTATGACTACATGAAAAAGTCCTGACCTCACATTTGAGGAAGGCATAGGTGGGATGAAAGATAGTGTTATAATCATAATGAAAATACAGTCAATCTCAATCTGGTACCTACATTTCTGGTCTCTTTGTAGAACAATGTTGGGTCACAAAACATGGCTTATGTTATTTTAAAATGTTGAAACTGTAGAGCATGTTCCTGCCTACAAGAGAGTTGAAATAGAAATCGATAGCAATATATCTTAAAAAATTAAATATTATCAACTAATATATTTGTAAGAATTCTTGAGTCAAAAAAGGTATCCTATGGGCTGGAGAGATGGATCAGTGGTTAAAGTCACTTTCTCACAAAGCCTGCCAATCTAGTCAGATTCCCTTCCCCAGGCCCATGTAAAGCCACGTGCACAGATTTGCACATGAGTCTGGCACACTCACGTGTGCTCTTTCACTTTCTCTCTCTTTCAAATAAGTAAAAAAATAAATAAAGAGATCACAATATTAAAGCTATTAAAAACATAAATGTCAACATCAATGGGACTTGGCTAAAGAAGTAGAGAGCAGGAAACATCTAGGTTCACATGCTCATGTTAGAAATGAAGAGTTTCCAAAAGAATATCCTAAGTTTACAGAAGAAGCGAGAAAGCAATAAGCAAACTAAGCCAAAGTAATTAGATGCCAATGTAAGTGGAAAGAAAGATATAATAAAAATAAGAGCAGAAATTCATAAGACAGAGAACATACAATAGAGAAAGTGAACAAAATTAAGTTGCATTTTGAAAACTTAATAAATTGAAAGTCTCCTGCTAAGACTGAATTAAAAAAAAAGACATGTTTCCAATATCAGAAGTCAGTGTATGGGGCTGGCTGGCCATGTCGCTCAGCAGTACAGCATTCACCCAGCATGCATGAAAGTCTGGGTTTGATGCCCAATAACACACACACACACACACACACACACACACACACACAGAGAGAGAGAGAGAGAGAGATTTTTAAAATGTTAAAATACCTGAAACTAAATACTAATTAAAATAATACAAATCAAAACTTGTAGGGCTCAGCAGACATGATAGTTGAGGACTATCAAGTTTTAACTGTTTGTTTTAGGAAAGGAGAAAGTGTTCAAATTATTGAACTATGTCTTTCTTTAAAAAATTAGAAAATTAGAAATGTGTATGGTGGCACATGGCCCTCAACTAATCAATTGATAAGTAGAGCCAGGAGGACCAATTCAAGGTTATTCCAGGTTACTTAGTGACTTTATGGGAAGCCTAGGGCACATGAGAAACTGTCAAGAAAGAAAGAAAGAAAGAAAGAAAGAAAGAAAGAAAGAAAGAAAGAAAGAAAGAAAGAAAGAAAGAAAGGAGAGGAAGGAAGGAGGGAGGAGGAGGAGGGAAGGAAGGAAGGAAGGAAGGAAGGAAGGAAGGAAGGAAAATGAAGAGTACCATAGAGATCACTTAGCACTTCAGGCGCTTACCTGCAAAGCTGAACAACCCAGTACCCACACAAAGCCAGATGCACAAAGTGGCACTGTACTGGAGTTTGTAGTGGCTAGAGGCCCTGGCATGCCCATTCTCATTCTCTTTCTCTCCCTCTCTTTCTCTCTGTCCCTCTTTCTCTTTCTCTTTTTCTCTCTCCCTTTGCAAATAAATAAATAAAATATGAATTTAAAAGGAAGGAAGGGAAGAAAGAAAATAGATAGGACAAACAATGGGTGGGTTGTATATACCTGTAATCCCAGCACTTGGGGGGCTGAGGAGGATTGTGAGTTCAAAGCCAGCCTGAGCTATTATACCAAGACCCTGTCTCAAAACAAAATGGAAGAAAAAACAAGAATTTGTAAAACGTCGTCTCGTTTTTCTGCATAGAACAACTTGATACTCTGAATTATGTACTGAGTGCCTTCCATGACCCCCAGTATTTTTGTGGCAGAGGAGAGCAGGTAAAGGCTTTGTTATCATGTCTGGTAATATGTAAGTCATTCTGCCACATAGACTGGGTAGCAAATACCGTGGTCTCTGTGGCAGCCGAGGCAAATAGGAACACTATATGGGGCTTCTAATATTCTTCCAAAAAAGGACCGTAGTACAAGATGCTAGGGTTTGTGGCAAGGCCATGACCGCTCTGTGTAATTAACTATTGAACTGTTTGAGAAACAGCCTTGTCTGATAGCACAGGAGAGAATAGATATCTAACTATGAACATCAAATGACTAGATATGAGCTATTCTTCACAAACTTGCTTAAATCTGATCTGCAATGCCATAAGACTGGGCATGTGTAGCAGCTCCATCGGATAGTAAAATGGTAATATATAGGTTCAGTGTACACAAACAAAGTTGCATGAGCAAGAAGCTGAGACACCTATGTCTCCTCTTGTCATCCCAAATCTTCAGTACCACAGAAAGCCCTTACACCCAGCTGACAAGGAATAAAAACTTAGATGTAATTTATAGACAGCACTGCACAAGATGCTGGCACAAGCTGGAAGTGGACTGCTGTGGAGTCTCAACCGCAACCAGGATATCCAGAAAGGTAGTGTGACGGGAGTCGCTTCACCTGGTATTCTCACCATTGAACAGCACACTTCTTCATCTGTTCTATTCGGGAGAGATTACTGGACAATAGTTTGTTAGAAGTCCAATGGTTGGAAAGAAGAAGATTGACAGCTAGGATATCTGGAGGGAGAGTATGTGGATGGAGCTCTTGACTGTGAGTGTGTATCCGACATGCCTGTTAATCCGTGGGAGATGGTTATAATAAGTGGACAGAACAAAATCTGTTGATGTCAGTCAGTCTTTTCCTGTAACCATTGTTGTGGTTATGCAGTGAGCTTCTCAATATAGTGACAAGGCATGGTGTCTGTGCATGAGCTCAAACAGGACCCGCCTTCATCAAGCTTAGGTTACCTCCCACCACTGGTGAGTACAAACTGCCCCCAGCAGAGCTCAGTGCAGGAAGCCCATCCCTGGAGAGCCATCTAGTCATGTGATGGCATTGGTTACAGTGGACTCCTTCCATTAGTTAGGGCAATGGTTTGTCCTCACTGAAATAGACTCTTCTACTCATTACAGATCAGCTTGCTCTACTAGGAAATATTTATTCACCTGTCATATTACCCTTCACAGCATTGTTTCTGGCCAAATATCCCTTTTTTCACAGCCAAAGAATACAACAGTGGCTGTGCTCATGGTATTATAATATTTCCCAAAGCCTAGGATCAGCTAGACAGACAAGAGTAAAAGATGGAGACTCACTAGAGGGCCTTTTAGGAAGCAATACGTGGGGAGGTTGTGGTACCTAGCCTAAACAATGGTGTAGAGCCCACATCCAGTAGATGCTACTGCTACACCATCACTAGTGTCCATGGGTCTCAGAATCTAAAGGTGGGAGATGCATCAGCCTTCTCATTGATTATCCTCCCAAATAACTTAGAGCTCTGTCCCTGTACTTCCCACACCTATGGGTTTAACAAGTCTGAGGCCAGTTCATGCCAAGGCTCTGCATGCCAGTGACCCAATAGGCAAAGAAGTAGATTACTTACCTTGCATCATCAACCCAAACTATTCAGGGGAAACTGGGTTACTGCAGGGAGTGCCCATGCTGGGCAGAACCTCTTCTACCCAGTAAAAGGCAAGTCTGAGTGCTGGTAAAGACAGATTACTCAAGAGTTAACACTGAAAAAATCTAAAATTTGCAGCTGGAGAGATGGCTTAGCAGTTAAGGTGCTTGCCTTCAAAGCCTAAGTACCCAGGTTTGATTCCCCAGTACCCATGTAAGCTGGATATACAAGGTGGTGCATGTGTCTGGAGTTTGTGGTGACTGGAGGCCCTGGTGCATCCATTCTCTATATATCTCTATCTGCCTCTTACTCTCTCTTCTAATAAAGTAAATAAATTTAAAAAAACTGAAATCTGGGGCTGGACAGATTGCTTAGTGGTTAAGGCACTTGCCTGCAAAGCCAAAGGACCGAGGTTCAATTCCCCAGGACCCACGTAAGGTGGCACATGTGTCTGGAGTTCACTTGCAGCTGCTAGATGCCCTTGTGTGCCCTTTCTCTTTCTCTCCCTGCTCCCCCCCCTCTCTCTCTATCTCTATCTCTCAAATAAATAAATAAAATTTTTAAAAACTGAAAAAAAGGAGTTAACACTGACCAGCTGTTCTTAAGCAAACTCAGAACTGCCAAACAATATGACTGAATAATGAGGCTGATGTTTCCTTTTGCATAATTAGTACAAGAGAAACCTGGGATTATGAGTATACCCTGAGGCTAATACAAAATAAATAGGATGTTTACTTGACTCAATCAAGAAACTATTTTCTGTGTAATTTAAAAAAGCCTATTATTGCAAATGAAACACGTGAATATGTCATGGAGAAAAAGGTGGTTCACCAGTTGGGAGTACAAACGTGCCCCAAGTTGGTTGGTCAATAAAAATAAGTCATAATTTCATAAAAACAAAATAATATTTTAAAGCTTCTAACACTGACATATTATGCCAAAGTGGTTTTGTGCCTTAGGTTTAGCTAGAGGTCTCACAAACTGAACTGAAATGGGTCTCTCTTAGGGCAAAAATAAGAAGCTCCCTTTATATCTCCTTTCTAGCTTACTGGCCTCTGCTACTGAGTTTTCTTCCTAAGAAGCTCCCATACCAGAGAAGTGTAAGGAGAGGCGGAAGGAGGAGGCAGGGGTGGTGGCATCCCTATGTGAGCAGGAGGCTGGTATAGGTCCATTACAGTCTTGTGGTTCAGTCTCTTCTCTCCTCTCCCTAGCTCTGGCCCCACTACCATAGAAGTATGCTAATCACGAATAAAATTTAGTGCTGTGACAAGCAAGTGATAAGTTGTGGTCTGGAAGCCTAAAATCCATATAATACTTGGGTTTTAGGTAGTGCACGGAAATACCTTTCCTTATCCCAAACAAAATGTCACCTTAATTTGTTTTCTTTACCACAGACTTATTGCATTGGAATGGCAGTCTCTGGGAAAATCCTAATAGCCTTTTTAGTCAAATGCCAGGCATTGTTCAAGGACTCACCAGCAATTCATTTATATGTAAAAATGGCCCATAAAGTAGGTACTCTTATCATCATTCTCCCTATTTCACAGATGAGCAAACAGCAACTTTGAGAAATGAAGTGATTCATTCAGAGCTGCATAGCTAATTAGTAACCACACTGAAACTCAGACCCAACCTGATGGGTCCAAAGCCATAATGAGAAGCCTCCAGACCACAGTAGGTGGTATCATTGGTGCACTCGGAGGGCAGGGTAGTGTTCCCTCTGCCTCCTCGACAGTGCGTATCACTGTTCATTAGTACCCATAACAAGCTGGGTACTGACTGAATAAGATGCTGCATAGATATAGTCCATTTAGTTCCCACAACCATACAATGAGGTAGATAGCACTTAACCTCCTTATAACTTCCACTGTACTGAGGAAAAACCTGAGGCATAGTGAAATCAAATACTTTCCCAAGGTAAGGTGCTTCTAGGAGGGAGCAGCAGGATTCTTACCAGATTCAGCCAACTGAGTACAGGTTTTTTCTGTTTTTCTTAACCTTCACCAAACCACTCTGCTCCTCTTGCCTCATAGGGCATGTCAAGTTGGCTTACAGTGTGGTATTTCATGGATCAAGAAATGCAATATTTCCCAAGAAAATCAGGAAGTTGCAGCCAACAGTATCTGCAGAAGAAATATGACTGCACAATGTGATGCAATGCTGCGCTTCTGATAATTCTCTTAAGGAGACGCATTGTGTTAGTTTATCATTTTGAACAAATTCTCAACAAGCTACTTACCTGCCAGTCTGTTATCTGTGGGGACTGATTTTGTGTCATCAGATAAATGAGCAATTACAGACTTTAAAAGCCTCTTAAATGTGGTGGTGCTTGTAAACCTGAACTCCTAGGGATGCTAAATGTCACATCAAATGTCTGCAGCACGTACTTCAATCACCTTTGATTTTAACAGCCGGATCAAGACTCTCCTAATCTCACTCCGAGGACATCTGCCTTCCAGCAGGATCTAGTGCGAATGTCAGGCACCTGGAACACAGGCCACTAAGATTTTACACCGAGCTGTGCTTAGGTGACCTTGACCAGGTCAACATTTCTCTGTTACTTGTTTCGATGAGGCCAGAAGTTGTGTGTGTGCGTGTGCGCGCATGCATGCATGTACACGTGAATGTGCACATGTATGTATGTGTGTTCACATGTGTGTGGGCACACACTGTTGTGAGTACATGTGCATGCGTGTATGCATGTGGAGGCCCAGAGGTCGACATCAGGTGTCCTCCTCAATCACGCTCTTGGTTTCCTGAGGCAGGGACTTCCAGTTGAGCCCAGTGCTCTCAGATTAGGCTAGTCTATCTAGCCACCGTGCTCCAGGGCTCTGGTCTCTGCAGAAGGAGCACTCAGGTTACAGGCAGCTGCCACGCTCATCCAGCATTCACATGGACGCTGAAGGTCCAAACTCCAGTCCTCACTCTTACACAGTAAGCACTCTGTCCACCGAGCCATCTCTGCAGCCCTCGCAGTGACTTCACTCCCACCTCTAACACTCTATGCTTATATGAGTCCATGAGTCTCACTACATGTACATATATACAACCTTTACAATTCCTGAAGCACAATCCTAAGCCAGTTCAGCGTAGCCTTCAGTAAATAAGAACGATCATTATCATCATTAGCTGATGAAGTTGGCAGCCTTTGTAGCAAAACTTGTAGATACTTCAATTAGAGATTCATTTCTTTGGTTTTAGATGGTTTAAAAATATCTCAGAGGGGGGATGCTTTAAGATATTTTTAATACTTTAATAAACTCTGTATTAGTTACTTTGCTCATTTCTGTGAAAAAATACCTGACAAGAAGCAAGTTAAGCAGAAAAGGTTTATTTTGGCTCACAGTTTAGGAGATATAGTAGAATATGGCAGTGATGCATGATTTTAAGGTTTTGTGTGTGGAGAGGGAATTCCTCCGACTTATGAACCCAAATTTTTGGGTCCTTGCCCTATTTTAACAAAGAATTTATTTAAAAAAAAAAAACAGATTCAGGGCTGGTTGGATGTCTTAGCATTTAAGGCATTTGCCTGCAAGGCCAAAGGACCCAGATTTGATTCCCTAGGACCCACATAAGCCAGATGCACAAGGGGGCACATGCATCTGGAGTTTATTTGCAGTGGCTAGAGGCCCTGGTGTGCCCATTCTCTCCCTCTCTCTCCCTCTTTCCCTGTCAAATAAATACATAAATAAATAAAATATTTTTAAAACAGGATTCAGCCAGGCATAGTGGCACATGCCTTTAATCCCAGCACCCCGGAGGCAGAGGTAGGAGGATCACTGTGAGTTCAAGGCCACCCTGAGACTGCATAGAGAATTCCAGGTAGGCCTGAGCTAAAGTAAGACCCTACCTTGAAAAACAAAAACAACAACAAAAAGAAGGATTCAGAATGGATAAAATGAATTGCTGAATTTATTTGGGAAGAACTTATGAATTTTGAGGTTTATTTAGGGGAAACTGTTATCCAGGAAAAGGCTGGAGTAGTTACATATTCATATGGAAGGCAGGAGCTAGAAGCCTGTGCCAAAAGATTTAGAAGAAACACACACTCCCATGGGAGCAAAGTGCACAAGCATCAGCCCGCACCTCCACATGGGAGAAAGTGAAGAGATTAAGTAGAGCTTAACTTGGGGTTTAAGGAAGAATAACAGAGGGATAGCACTAAAACAGAGGGCAGGAAATTCAGACACCAGAAAAATCAGTAATAAAGAAAGTCAGGCGAGTTAGTTCACACATGGGAGACCTCAAGTTCAGAGGAATTACCCACATAGTAGGACCAAAGTTCAGAGGAATTACACATGTGGTAGGCTCAGAGTTTGAGGAATTACACATGTAGTAGTCCCACAGTTTGAGGAATTACACATGTGGTAGGCCCAGAGTTTGAGAAATTACACATGTGGTAGGCCCAGAGTTTGAGGAATTACACATGTGGTAGGCCCAGAGTTTGAGGAATTACACATGTACTAGTCCCAGAGTTCAGAGGAATTAACATGTGGTAGGCCCAGAGTTTGAGGAATTACACATGTGGTAGGCCCAGAGTTTGAGGAATTACACATGTGGTAGGCCCAGAGTTTGAGGAATTACACATGTGGTAGGCCCAGAGTTCAGAGGAATTACACATGTGGTAGTCCCAGAGTTCAGAGGAATTACACATGTGGTAGTCCCAGAGTTTGAGGAATTACACATGTGGTAGGCCCAGAGTTTGAGGAATTACACACGTGGTAGTCCCAGAGTTTGAGGAATTAACATGTAGTAGTCCCAGAGTTCAGAGGAATTACACATGTGGTAGTCCCAGAGTTTGAGGAATTACACATGTGGTAGTCCCAGAGTTTGAGGAATTACACATGTGGTAGTCCCAGAGTTTGAGGAATTACACATGTGGTAGTCCCAGAGATTGAGGAATTACACATGTGGTAGGCCCAGAGTTTGAGGAATTACACATGTGGTAGTCCCAGAGTTTGAGGAATTAACATGTAGTAGGCCCAGAGTTCAGAGGAATTAACATGTGGTAGGCCCAGAGTTTGAGGAATTACACATGTGGTAGTCCCAGAGTTTGAGGAATTACACATGTAGTAGTCCCAGAGTTCAGAGGAATTACACATGTGGTAGGCCCAGAGTTCAGAGGAATTACACATGTGGTAGTCCCAGAGTTTGAGAAATTACACATGTGGTAGGCCCAGAGTTTGAGGAATTACACACGTGGTAGTCCCAGAGTTTGAGGAATTAACATGTAGTAGTCCCAGAGTTCAGAGGAATTACACACGTGGTAGTCCCAGAGTTCAGAGGAATTACACATGTGGTAGTCCCAGAGTTCAGAGGAATTACACATGTGGTAGGCCCAGAGTTCAGAGGAATTACACACGTGGTAGTCCCAGAGTTCAGAGGAATTACACATGTGGTAGTCCCAGAGCTCAGAGGAATTACACACGTGGTAGTCCCAGAGTTCAGAGGAATTACATACGTGGTAGTCCCAGAGTTCAGAGGAATTACACACGTGGTACTCCCAGAGTTCAGAGGAATTACACACGTGGTAGTCCCAGAGTTCAGAGGAATTACACACGTGGTAGTCCCAGAGTTTGAGGAATTACACATGTGGTAGTCCCAGAGTTTGAGGAATTACACACGTGGTAGGCCCAGAGTTCAGAGGAATTACACATGTGGTAGCCCCAGAGTTTGAGGAATTACACATGTGGTAGTCCCAGAGTTCAGAGGAATTACACATGTGGTAGGCCCAGAGTTTGAGGAATTACACATGTAGTAGTCCCAGAGTTCAGAGGAATTACACATGTGGTAGGCCCAGAGTTTGAGGAATTACACATGTGGTAGTCCCCGAGTTTGAGGAATTACACACGTGGTAGTCCCAGAGTTTGAGGAATTACACATGTGGTAGTCCCAGAGTTCAGAGGAATTACACATGTGGTAGTCCCAGAGTTCCGAGGAATTACACATGTGGTAGGCCCAGAGTTCAGAGGAATTACACATGTGGTAGTCCCAGAGTTCAGAGGAATTACACATGTGGTAGTCCCAGAGCTCAGAGGAATTACACATGTGGTAGTCCCAGAGTTCAGAGGAATTACACATGTGGTAGGCCCAGAGTTTGAGGAATTACACATATGGTAGGCCCAGAGTTCAGAGGAATTACACATGTAGTAGTCCCAGAGTTTGAGGAATTACACATGTGGTAGTCCCAGAGTTCAGAGGAATTACACATGTAGTAGTCCCAGAGTTTGAGGAATTACACATGTGGTAGGCCCAGAGTTCAGAGGAATTACACATGTGGTAGGCCCAGAGTTTGAGGAATTACACATGTGGTAGGCCCAGAGTTCAGAGGAATTACACATGTAGTAGTCCCAGAGATTGAGGAATTACACATGTGGTAGGCCCAGAGTTCAGAGGAATTACACATGTAGTAGTCCCAGAGTTTGAGGAATTTCACATGTGGTAGTCCCAGAGTTTGAGGAATTACACATGTGGTAGGCCCAGAGTTTGAGGAATTACACATGTGGTAGTCCCAGAGTTCAGAGGAATTACACATGTAGTAGTCCCAGAGTTTGAGGAATTACACATGTGGTAGTCCCAGAGTTCAGAGGAATTACACATGTAGTAGTCCCAGAGTTTGAGGAATTACACATGTGGTAGGCCCAGAGTTCAGAGGAATTACACATGTGGTAGGCCCAGAGTTTGAGGAATTACACATGTGGTAGGCCCAGAGTTCAGAGGAATTACACATGTAGTAGTCCCAGAGTTTGAGGAATTACACATGTGGTAGGCCCAGAGTTCAGAGGAATTACACATGTAGTAGTCCCAGAGTTTGAGGAATTACACATGTGGTAGTCCCAGAGTTCAGAGGAATTACACATGTGGTAGGCCCAGAGTTTGAGGAATTACACATGTAGTCATCCCAGAGTTTGAGGAATTACACCTGTGGTAGGCCCAGAGTTCAGAGGAATTACACACGTGGTAGGCCCAGAGTTCAGAGGAATTACACATATGGTAGGCCCAGAGTTCAGAGGAATTACACATGTGGTAGGCCCAGAGTTCAGAGGAATTACACATGTGGTAGGCTCAGAGTTTGAGGAATTTCACATGTGGTAGGCCCAGAGTTCAGAGGAATTACACATGTGGTAGTCCCAGAGTTTGAGGAATTACACATGTGGTAGGCCCAGAGTTCAGAGGAATTAACATGTGGTAGGCCCAGCGTTTGAGGAATTACACATGTGGTAGGCCCAGAGTTCAGAGGAATTAACATGTGGTAGGCCCAGAGTTTGAGGAATTACACATGTGGTAGTCCCAGAGTTCAGAGGAATTAACATGTGGTAGTCCCAGAGTTCAGAGGAATTACACATGTGGTAGGCCCAGAGTTCAGAGGAATTAACATGTGGTAGTCCCAGAGTTTGAGGAATTTCACATGTGGTAGGCCCAGAGTTCAGAGGAATTAACATGTTGTAGTCCCAGAGTTCAGAGGAATTACACATGTGGTAGTCCCAGAGTTTGAGGAATTTCACATGTGGTAGGCCCAGAGTTCAGAGGAATTACACATGTGGTAGGCCCAGAGTTCAGAGGAATTAACATGTGGTAGGCCCAGAGTTCAGAGGAATTAACATGTGGTAGGCCCAGAGTTCAGAGGAATTACACATGTGGTAGGCTCAGAGTTTGAGGAATTACACATGTAGTAGTCCCAGAGTTTGAGGAATTACGCATGTGGTAGGCTCAGAGTTCAGAGGAATTACACACGTGGTAGGCCCAGAGTTTGAGGAATTACACACGTGGTAGGCTCAGAGTTCAGAGGAATTACACACGTGGTAGGCCCAGAGTTCAGAGGAATTACACATGTGGTAGTCCCAGAGTTCAGAGGAATTACACATGTGGTAGGCCCAGAGTTCAGAGGAATTACACATGTGGTAGTCCCAGAGTTCAGAGGAATTACACATATGGTAGGCCCAGAGTTCAGAGGAATTACACACGTGGTAGGCCCAGAGTTCAGAGGAATTACACATGTGGTAGTCCCAGAGTTCAGAGGAATTAACATGTGGTAGTCCCAGAGTTCAGAGGAATTACACATGTGGTAGGCCCAGAGTTCAGAGGAATTAACACGTGGTAGTCCCAGAGTTTGAGGAATTTCACATGTGGTAGTCCCAGAGTTCAGAGGAATTAACATGTGGTAGTCCCAGAGTTCAGAGGAATTACACATGTGGTAGGCCCAGAGTTTGAGGAATTTCACATGTGCTAGGCCCAGAGTTCAGAGGAATTACACATGTGGTAGGCCCAGAGTTTGAGGAATTTCACATGTGGTAGGCCCAGAGTTTGAGGAATTTCACATGTGGTAGTTCCAGAGTTCAGAGGAATTACACATGTGGTAGGCCCAGAGTTCAGAGGAATTAACATGTGGTAGGCCCAGAGTTCAGAGGAATTAACATGTGGTAGTCCCAGAGTTCAGAGGAATTACACATGTGGTAGTCCCAGAGTTCAGAGGAATTACACATGTGGTAGGCCCAGAGTTTGAGGAATTACACATGTGGTAGTCCCAGAGTTCAGAGGAATTAACATGTGGTAGGCCCAGAGTTTGAGGAATTACACATGTGGTAGGCCCAGAGTTCAGAGGAATTAACATGTGGTAGGCCCAGAGTTCAGAGGAATTACACATGTGGTAGGCCCAGAGTTTGAGGAATTACACATGTGGTAGTCCCAGAGTTTGAGGAATCACACATGTGGTAGGCCCAGAGTTCAGAAGAATATCATAACAATGTAAAAAAGATATATGTGAAAGGCCAAATACGACCATTTTAAGTAAAAAGGCCCAGGCCTGACTTAGATAGAGAACTAGCCAGCTAATGTGCTGACCTCTGCTTCTGTAAACTTTGCTTGCTTGCTCAATTGCTGCCTTTCTCCCTAAAGTTTCTGGGGAATCTCCATTTCAAGGACATTGCAGAAACACTCCACTGTGGAGCCTCAGGCCACCTGCTTAGATAAGAAACTGAGGAATCTCCACCTCAAGGAAGTCCTAAAATACCACTGTTTACTTAGCTCATCACAATGGAGATTACCTCATCTGCCTGGAGTGCCCCTAGCTCCTGCCCCCAACTTTGCCCACTGAAACCCCAAGCCAATCAAAACTGTTTAAATCAACCAATCATGTATCTATCCCCTACTTCTTTGTTCGAATTCCTATATGAACCCCTTCCCCCAAAAGGAAGGGGCTCTTTCCCTTACTACCGCTGTGTCGGACTGTAGGGATGGAGCCCAGGCCTAGGCTTGCAATAAAGAAACCTGTTGCTTTTACATTTGAGTGTCTCGGCTTCTGTGGCGGTTCTCTGGGTGACTCCTGGGTGACCGGGGGTCTTGGCTCCTGGTCAGGGGACTTGGCACAACATATGGAAACAGAACACAAGTGAGAATTAACAGAATACCCAGATGGGTGATGAAAGCCCTCCCCTAGCAGGCTGGGAAAGGAGAGAGACCCTTACTCACTCTTTAAAGAAACAGATCAGTCAGGTCACCCAGGTGGAAGAGAGACCATAATTGCCCTCTTCCGCTCAAATAAAAGACCAGAGAGGATTAAGAAATAGTGAAGGACACAAGATCAAAGGAGAATCATTCATGTAATCAAAGTGAGAGATTACCCCAGAACATAAAACACAGATAAAAGCAAACAAAAAAAGAACCAGGGCAGTGTCTTCTTTTCTTCCCAGCATTGCTGAGAAAGGGACAGACGGACTTACGTGCTGTTCAGACAAGCAAAATCATGGGGAAGAGAACTGGGCCAGGTGGGTAACCTCTTTTATACAGATCAGACACCCAATAAGGATGTGCCTTGTTATCAGACTCAAGTTTGTAAAGAGAAACCTGATTGGCTCATCAAGGCGCTGACCAAGGAGGGGTCCAAAACCTAATTGGTTTGTGCACTCAGGAGTCTGATCCAGGGAAGCTGAGCTGAAGAAGATGCTGGAGTTCCTGCTGGGGAGTGTCGCTGGCAGCTGTCTCAGAGAGGATAAGATCAGACACGGGTTCCCCTTTGGCCAAGACAGACAGAATGGCATCTTGTTCTCTCTTGAGGCATTTGTCCCTAACTGCCCCGTGAAAAGCTACCTTACTCTTGTTTCTCCTTCAGTAGGAAAGACAAGGGGTCAGGGGTAGGAGTATCTTGCAGCTGTGAAACAGGAACTCATATCTTTTGAATGACCAGGACAAAGAGTCAGTGATACAAGTGGTCAGCTGACTTCCTCCCTTTTCCCTTTGTATCCAGCCATATTCAAGGTGAGTCTTTTTTCATTTAAGCCTCTCTGACACACCTTCAAAATCACACGCGGAGGTGTATGTTCTAAGTAATTCTAACTCCATTTCACATTGACAATGAAGATGAACTATCATAGCCCCTGAATACAGACTGTAGATTAAAGCGTTTTTTTTTTTTTTTCCCCTGTGTGTTCCAGGGAATGGGACAGGGGCAGGGGCAGGGAAATGGAAATGTCTGACAGAATCTCCACTTCGTATCTCCTTAGTCCTCATATGGGCCCTAAGATACAACCTCAGAAACCTAGGATTCTTCAAAAGACCTTTCAAAATCTATTATTTGATTCTGCAAGTGAGAAGAGTCAGGGTAAAAGAGGAAAAAGCTGTATTATGAAGAAGAATTCTGGGAACTGGGCTGGAGGGATGGCTTAGCCATTAAGGTGGTTGCCTGCAAAGCCAAAGTACCCAGGTTCAATTCCTCAGGACCCACATTAGGCAGATGCACAAAGGGGGGGCACATGCATCTGGAGTTCGTTTGCAGTGGCTGGAGGCCCTGGCACACCCATTCTCTCTCTCCCTCTCTGTCTCTGTCTCTCTCTCTCTCCTTTCTCTCTGAAATAAATAAAAAATATTAAAAAAAGAATTCTAGGAACTGATGGAGAAGTATAGGAGGCCTAGACAGCAGGCGAATTTTGAAGGACAACACAGAAAAATACAGAGCAGGTCACACCAGTGGCTGTAAGCATAAGGTTAGGAGTAGAGTACTACCAACCCTGATTAAAACTACTGATCCACAGAACAGACACACGGGTGCCTACAGATTTTAAATCCATTCCAGGGATTTGGTCTCAGAATGACTTCACCTGCATTCCAAACAAGCTGGAGAAAAATCGGATTGCTCAACACACCCAAAGCACTATAACCATGCACTATCTCAAGAACACCAAATCCTTAGGGACTAAACTGCTCTGGGAGCAGAAAACCAGAGTTTTGACAGTTCTGTGGCCTGCGGGCACTGTACCCTTTGCATTGACTGGCTTCAACCCTCTGAGGGGCTGTGTGATGAAGAGTGGAAGCCACAGTGGCCCATGTGTGTTCTAGAATGCTAGAAGTCAAGACTAACAGTGCTAAGACCAAAAGAGAAAAACCATTCATCGCAGCAGTTGCCTGCTCACTGCTGGGACAAACACCAGATCACATTCAGCTATGGAAGGAAAAGGTTTATTTCTGGCTTGAAGTTTTGAGGGGAAGTTTCATCATGGCAAGGAAAGCATAGAAGAATGAGAGCAGGTCTTCATTTCTTGTCACCTCAGCTGAAAGGAAGTACCAAGAGTGAGCTTGCGACATGGAAAGTGGGAATAGATTACAAAATCCCACGGCTGTCCCCAGTGAGACACCTCATCCAATACATCTCCACATCTCAAAGGCTCCACCAGCTAGAGAACAAGTATGAGGCTTATTCACAAGCACCTGTGGCTACAGGGACATTTTGCATTTAAACTACCACTATCCCACTCATAGCGTAACTGGGTGACCTAATTGTTCCATACACACACTTTGAGACAGCCCTGGTACATGCTACAATGTGGCTTTCCAGATTCCTGGGTGCACAGACCAGAGACCTCCAGACTAAACGAACTCATTAACCACAGGACACCAAAGCTCAGGTCAGAAAAGGGCTTGTTGCAACCCAGGCACTGGGGTCACAAGCACAGGGCCTCTGGAATGAATTTGCACATGAACTAGAAATAATTGTCTATAATCTAAACACCTCAGCTACAAGGAAATTTTTAATGATTTTTGTTTATTCATTTATTTACTTTTGTTTTTTCAAGGTAGGGTCTCGCTGTAGCCAAGGCTGACCTGGAATTCACTGTATAGTCTCAGGGTGACCTTGAACTCATGATGATCCTTCTACTTCTGCCTCCCTAGTGCTGGGATTAAAGGCGTGTGTCACCACACATACTGCATATTGGTCATATTCCCATGTCCACTCTCCCCATCCCCATTCCACTGAAGGTCCTACTCATTGTAGGTCTGTGTAATCACTTTGGGGTCATGATTGCACCAGCCAGTTCCTATGGGAGGGACAGTGTCTCACAGTAAACCTTCCTACCCAGTGGTCCTTACATTCTGTCCATCTCCTTTGCTGCCATGTCCTCTGAGCCTTGGAGGGCATATTAGAAATCCCCTTTAATTTTTAACTCTTGGCATAAAAGGAACTTTTGATACATTTCACTATTCTTTTATTCTATCCAGTCTATTATTTATTTTTTATCATTAGTTTTTTTATAATCCTTTAGTAGTTTTTCTTTTTCTTCTACTGTCTCATTTACTTCCATCTTTCTTATTTAAAATTTATTTCACTTTTGTTATCTTTGACCTATTAGTTTCTGCTATATATTTTTTCTTTCTTTTATAATATGTGTATTATGATTGGTGTGTTGTAGATTATTACTGCAGCAGGTACCTTCTCATTGCTGGGACAAAGGACCTGACCAAAAGCAGCTGATGGGATGAAAGTATTTATTTTGGTCTTATAGTCTCAAGTGGGGGAAGCTCCATGATGGCAGGGGGAAAGCAAGGCATGCGCAGAGGCTGGGCATGAGCTTCGTAACAGCAGGTGGAAAACAGCAACAAGAGTGATCTAAAGTCTAGCAGTGGAATGCTGGCTACAATACTCCCAAGCCCATTCCCAGAAACACACCTCCTCCAGCAAGGCTCCATACCAGCTGAACTTTAAGCATTCAGAACACATGAGTTTATGAGGGACATCTTATTCAAACCGTCACATTTTTTCTGTTGCCCCTATGAATTCATGACCATCAAGATGTAAAAATATATTCAGTGCAAGTTTTAAAGTCCCCCCAGTTTTCATCAAACCCTACACTGTTCAAACATCCCCCATAGTCCAAGCTCTCCTAACTGTGAGCCTGCAAAACCAAAAATACACAGTGGCACAGAGTAAACATTCCCATTGCAAAAGAGAGCATTTGTAAGTAAAGATTGAAGCAATGCAAGATCTAAAACAAACAGGGCAAACATCATATCCTGTAGTTCCAAGTCTGACATCTCCCATCCAAGTACTAACCAGGCCTGACCCTGCTTAGCATCCAAGATCAGACGAGATCGGGTGCATTCAGGGTGGTATGGCTGTAGACCCAAGTCTGACATCTATAACCAGTGACAAAGTCTATGGAGTTCCAATTCCACCCCTCTGGCTGGGTTGATCACAGCCCTGGGAAGACTCTATTCTGAGCTGTCAGGTCTTCTTGGCAGATATCCCATAGTCCTGCAAAACTTGTTTGATATAGTGAAAGTAGTATTAAGGGGGAAAGTGATAACTGTTAGGGCCTGCAATAAATACAAGAGAGACACAAGTAAATAATCTAATGGTGAACCTCCATTTTTTTTTTACAGAAATAATATCAAACCAAGTCCAAAATCAGAACAGGGAAATAAAAATCTGAACAGAAATTAATAAAAATAGAAACTAAAAGGGCAATATAAAAGACTAACAAAATAAATGATACTTTGAGAAGATAAACAAAATTGATAAGCCATCAGCCAAGGTGACCAAAAGAAGAAGAAAATCTAAACAAAATTAGATATGAAAAAATTGAGTACTATGAGAGATACCACTGTAATCCAGAAAATCAAAAGGGACTATTTTCTTAAATATTCCAATAAATTTATTTCCAATAAATCAGAAAGTCTAGAATTGGATAAAGTTCTAGATACATATGACCTACCAATAATTGAACCAAAAAGATAGGTAAAAAGTAGACAGAACAATAGATAAGAGTGCAATCGCAGCATTAATAAAATCTTCCCATTTTAAAAGCAGAGGATTGGATGGATTCATTGCTGAATTCTGCTAGACCTATCAAAAGTAATTAATGTCAATGCTCCTCAAACCATTCCAAAATCATTCTACAAAGCCAATATTACCTTGATGTCAAAATCTAACAAAGACACAAATGAGAGAAAGAAAGGAAAGAAGGAGGGAAGAAGAGGAGGGAGAAGAGAGGAGAGAGAAGGAGGGAGGGCAAACATAGGGCATGGCATGGAGATAAGGGAAGATAAGGAAAGGAAGAAAGGGGAGGGAAAGAGAAGGAAGGGAAAGAGAAAAAGGGAAATAAGAAAGGATGAAGGGAGGGAAAGGAAAGGGAGAAAGAAAACCACTATCCTCGATGAACCTACAGTCAAAAATCATCAATAAAATGCTTATATATTTCAGTTAAGAATACATTTTCAATTTTTATTTATTTATTTGCAAGCAGAGAGAGAGAGAGAGAGAGAGAGAGAGAGAGAGAGAATGAAAATTGGTCCACCAATGCCTCCAGCCACTGAAAATGAATTCCAGATGTATGTACCACTTTGCATCTGGCCTTACCTGGGACATCAAACCCAGGTCATTAGGCTTTGCTGGAAAGTGCCTTAACTGCTGATCCATCTCTCTAGCCCTTAACAACACATTTCTAAAAATTATAAGCCATGGTTCTAGAGATGTAGTCATGATTGCATATGAACAATTCGCTGAGTTAAGTAGAGCCTATGGAATGGGAGAGAAATCTTAGCCCAGCTAGTCATCTGACAGTACTGATAGCTAGGATATATAAATAACCCAACGAAAGTACAACAACAAAAGAAAAAGTAGTTCAATCCATAAATGAACCATCCCATAGGAGGCGGGGACCTCTGAAGAGTTAAAAGGGAGAAACAGATAAAGCTAGCTGATTACTGGCAATTACCCTTCTGCCTTATTCCTGTCCCACTGTGTTGGTTTGAGTGAAATGTCCTCCATAAACTCATGTGAATACTTGGTTCTCAGCTGGTGGCAATGGGAAAGTTGAGGGGCCTTTGGCAGGTAGAGCTTTGGTGAAGGAGGCATGCTGCTGGAAGTGGGCTTTAGGGTAATACAGCCCAACTCTAAGCCCAGTTGATGTGACAAAATGTCATGTCCTGCTATCTTGCCATGCCATGTTTTCCCTGCCATGGAAAATTTCCCCTCCAACTGAAGCTGAAATAAATCCTTTCTTCCCGTAAGCTGCTTCTGGTCGGGTGTTTTGTCTGACCAACAAGGTAACTGCTACACCTACCGTGATGTAGAAATCTGCCTGCTATACCACGCCCTCCCCCGCCGCCATGGTAGACTAAGGTCTCTGAAGACATGAGCTGAAATAAATCCTCCCCTCCTTGAGGGGTCGTGCTAGGTATTTTGGCTACCGCACTAGAATTCTAACTAACACAGGGAGCTTGGGAGGACTTCTGGGCAAGACAGCAAGCTAGAAGCTGCCTTTGTGCAACACAGTGAAGGAGAGACTGGGAATTAGAAAATGAGCCTGTATTCCAAAGAGAGGAGGAGGCAGGCAGCTTCAGAAATCCATGAAGGAACTGAAAAGATACCTGGCAAGTGCAGAGAAAAGGCAGGTGATATCAGCACCACTGGGAAGTAAACTAACACAGCTGCAGCTGCACAGGCCCCTGGCAGAGGGGGTGTGGGGAGGAAAAGCTGCTTCCAAACAGGAAGCCAGGCAAGAGGTGGGCAGTTCTACCCTCAGGACAATGCCAGTCTTAACAGTCCTCAAACTCACTTGTGGGATTTGGTGAGACAGTCACTCCTCTGGCAGAAGGTCATGGAGCAAAGAAAGCATTTTATGTCCCTCCCCCTGACTCAGCGGGCAGTGGATGAGGAATAACCTTGAGAGAAAACTACTGTTAAAAACAGAATCACCCTTGGGATCGGAGAACAGGAAACAAGAGGTCAAGGAGCCTCGGTTTGGTCTGCCACCGCCCCAAGGGACAGGCAGCCCAGGGAGGCAGTTGTGGAGAGTAGGAGGGCCAGGTAGTGGCATGTCGCTTGGGGCAGGTGGTGGGAGGCTTGGCTCAGACGGGAAGCATAGAGGGAAAGAGCCCTGCCCTAGGCAGCTGGGAGCCGATGTCATCAACTAAGAGCACCCTGGAGTTTGATAGTGCCGAACTTGATGTGAGCAGGGGCATGGACCTCTAGAGCCACCTGTCTGCCATTCACTACTGAAGAGCCCAAGACCTCTGAGGTTCCTGTGGAGTATCTGATGTCCACAGCTGCGTCCCCAGACAGAATAGCTATCACGATGAAAGCAACAGAATGGTAGTGAGAGATGGGGAAAGAATGCTTTTACACTGCTGGTGAACAGTCCGCTGGTGTGGCTACTACGGAAATCAGCGTGGAGGTTCTCAAAAAGCTAAAATTTATACTGCTATACCATTCCTAGGTCTATACCTAAAGGACTGTAAATCAACATGCCACAGAGATACCTGCTGTATCAGTTACTTTCTCATTGCTGGAAACAAATGCCTGAGCAGCAGCAACTTATGGAAAGAAAAGTGTTTGATTTCTCTTAAAGTTCCAGACGATAGGGGTGGAGAGATGGCTCAGCAATTAAAGTGCTTGCCTATAAAGCCTAATAACCCTAGTTTGATCCCCCAGGACCCACGTAAATCCTGACACATAAAGTGGTGCATGCATCTAGAGTTGGTTTGCAGCAACTGGAGGCCCTGGTGCACCCATTCTCTCCTCTCTCTTTTTGCTTTTATTATTTATTTACTTATTTATTTATTGACCATTTTTCTACATGTATATGATGTATTTTGATCATATTTACCCCACACATACATATGATCTGACTCCCCTCTTCTTCCATTAAACCCTTTCTTCTTCCCAACTAGTCCCCCTGTTCTCCTGTTTTGTGTGTGTGACCCACTGAGTTTAATTAGAGTTGCTTGCATGAGAATGGAGCATGGATTGTTTACTGAGCAATTTGCCAGTGGCTACGTCATGAAGAAAGTAACTCCAGCAACCATAACTGGTAGTAGCTCCTTAGGAAGGGGGGCTGCAGGAGTGCCCCCCTATCCATCATGGAGAGAATACATCTCTATGGTTTAAGCCACCCAGTAGCCAGAAAAGATATATCATTTTGTAGCCTGACAGTGTCTTGGCTAGCTCCCCTTTGTATTATAATCATATCTGTTTTGTTCACTAGTGCATATGATAATAAGCATATGATAGTAATGAGTGATTTCTATAGGTTGTTTCTGGATTGGGATTTCTAACAATATCAAATGTAAATTTCATATTAAAATATAAATATGTGTATGTTTTTAGTTATTACAAAAATGTAATAACTCTCTAAACGAGGGTTGTTGTTATTTTCAAGTGTGTTTTCATTATTACTACTATGGAGATAAGAAAATACAATGCTGAATCCAGGTTTAGTGGTTGTAAATGAATGGCTGATCTTGTTTCATCTAATCCCATGCCCATTTAAAAATAGTGCAAATTATTTTGAAAAAAAAAATGTTTTACCGTTTCATCAGTACTTCATCTGCCTGTATCTTTAACAGCTGTGGCTTCTTTACAATAATGCCATTACAGACTGAGCATCTCTAATCCAGAAGTCTAAAATTCTGAAATGCTATAAAATGTGAAATAATCACCAACATGATAACACCAAGTAGAAAGTTTTACATGTGAAATTTGAAAACAATGGATGAGATTAGCTTCAGGCTATTTGTATACAATGCATATAAAACATGAATTTTTAAATTTATTTTATTTTTGTTTATTTATTTGACAGAGGGAGAGACAGAGAGAATGAGCACACCAGGGCCTCCAGCCACTGCAAATGAACTCCAGATGCATGCGCCACCTTGTGCATCTGGCTAACATGGGTTCTGGGGAATTGAACCTGGGTCCTTTGGCTTTGTAGGCAAATGCCTTAACCGCTAAGCCATCCCTGCAGCCCAAATGTGAATTTTTTGTTTAGATTTGGTTTCTATTCCCAAGATATCTCATTAGATGATAAATAGATGATAGATAAATTCCAAAATTCAAAAATAATCCCAAATCCAGGGCTAGAGAGATGGCTTAGCAGTTAAAGCACATGGACGGAGGTTTGATTCCAGTATCCACATAAACCAAATGTACAAGGTGGGACATGCTTCTGGAATTCATTTGCAAAGGCTAGAGGCTCTGGTGTGCCCATTTTCTCTCTCTCTTTCTCTCTCTCTCTCTCCCTCTCTCTCTCTCTCTCTCTCTCCCTCTCTCTCCCTTCCTACCTCCCTCTCTCCCTCTTTCTCTCTCAAATAAATGAACTTTTAAAAAATCCCAAATCCAGAGGTTGTATAATCCCAGGCATTCTGGATAAGGGACACTCGACCTATGTTTTATTCCTAAAAAATAATACTCTTTCTTCTGATCAGTCTTCAGTTAGTTTTGAAATTTCTTCACTGAGTCATAATTTTTACAAGTTGTTCAAACTAGAATCTAAACAAGGCTCATGATTACACTTGGTTAATATGCTTCATATCTCTTAGTTTTCTTTTACCCTATAAATTCTCACCTTCTGTCCTTCTATAGGTCTCTCATATTTCTCTCCTCTCATTTGTCAATATCTTTATTGAAGAAATTAGCTCATCTGTCTCATATAGCTTTGCACAGTCTGGATTTGGGAAATTGTAACTTCACAGTACCCTTTAATGTAGCCCTGACCCATGACAATCTAGAAGCCAAATCAGATTCAGGTTAGAATGTTTTCTAAGTCCATCAGGGGTGCAGAACATCTAGTTATCTCTCTAATCATTGTCTACTATATAGCTGATGACTAAGTCTTAATCTTTTCATTAGAAGGTGCAAATTGATGATTTCTAAATTCTGTCCTTCCTCATTTATTAACTAAAATATTTCAATAAGAAAATTCCTTTTGTCAACTCATTCATTATCCTGAGAGCTGTTACAAAGGAGAAAGTCTGGATAAATTGTTCTCTCCCTTTATTTTTCAGGTTTTGAAATAATGAGTTAGTTTCCTGGCATCTTCTAAATGAGAGTTGTTGGTATTTTCAAATTTCAGTTATTTTTATTAGCTACCTCATAGGTTTCTTTTAATGTGAATGAAAAGTTAACAAAATCCATTCTCTTTCTCTGTGGAGAAATGACCTTGTGTTAACTTTCTAGCTCTGTTCCCCTGGAAACTAATAAAGGTGAAAAGGCAGCTGTGTTACCAGGCAACATTGTTCATGGTAAAAATGACCTCTAATAATTAAACTACACCTGGTCTAGGACAGTGAATAGACTATAAATACCCAGTGAGAATAGTTTCAGCTGTGAATGAAGCACATTCACGTAACTGAGCATGATCTTTACTAGGACCCCTGGAACTTATTCCCCTGGGACAAAAGAAAGATACTGGCTCCTATGGAGAGCAGGGTCTGTACACCAGATAGCTCCTGTACCTATTATCATAGCCCAGGTTCCATAAGGAACACACAGAAATGGACATTTGCACACAGGTGGTTTATTGGGGACACCAAGCAGTTCCTGGAGAAAAGGTCAGCTGTGAATTGTGAGCAGCCAGCAACGTAGACCACCCCACTGCAGGAATGAGTACCTTGGTCCTACCAAGCTACCTGGGCAGCAAACTGCGGGATCACTCACCCC
The DNA here is from genome assembly GCA_036346955.1 of Dipus sagitta. Taxonomy (NCBI): domain Eukaryota; kingdom Metazoa; phylum Chordata; class Mammalia; order Rodentia; family Dipodidae; genus Dipus; species Dipus sagitta. The sequence goes on from CM070786.1 coordinate 32,659,121, forward strand.
ACTCAGGTGGTCTCTTTGTTGTCATTCCTCTCTGAGCTGTAATGCCTTACTCACAGGCTGTCCTTCCTATCAAAGCTAAATTGGTTCCCATGGGGTTGGAGACTTTTGAATGGTTATCTTGGTCCTACCCAGATCTGAAAACATTCCTTCCTTCACAAATACCAACTTCCTTTTAATGCTGTTCAGAGACCACAGTATGGGAAACAAAAGGGTTCACTACAACTAAGTAAGACATGTTCTTTGGATCTTTTCTGTGGCCAGTTGGAACACCTTCTTTTTCAAATTAAATACAGCATGGGTTGATACTTATATTTCCAATTTAATTCAGTACAGTTATTTCTGTTTACCATTTCATCAGCATATACAAATTCCACTTAATAATGGCTTTCATTATGACATTTCCAGACGTGCACGGTATTGTATTTAGATCACATCCACCCAGTTACACTTTCTTGTCCCCCTCCCACTATCACTAATCCAATTCCCAACTTGCCCCCCTTTCTGCTTTTACGTCTTCTCGATTGTTTTGGGACCCAGTGAGTTTCATTAGGGTTGTTCACGGGAGGACAGCTGAGGGTTTGTTATAAGAGCATGAGCGCCTTGCTAGTGGCTACACTCTACTGAGCAGAGTGTTTCTCCCTCCCTCATCAACCTTTAACTTCCTAAGTTCTCAAGGAGGAGTGAGATCCCCCATAAGCCCCTCCCCCTTCCATAACAACGTATGGTGGCCCAACCTTGTGCAGATAATCATAGCTGCTATAAGTTACCTCAGTGGAATAGGAGCAGGGTGGGGGGAAGGGAGAGGGAACATAAGTATGACCTAATGTAGTTCATTCACACAGTGAAGTTCTCACTTATTAAAATAAAAAAATATGGAAAACCAATAGAACAAGTCAGTATTCCACACCACTCCTCCCAATCCTCTAGCTCTTAGACTATTTCTGCCCCCTCTCCCACAATGTCCCCTGAGCCTTGGAAGTGTGATATAGATGTCCCATTTAGGGCTGAACATTAAATAGCCATTTTTTTCCTCAGCGCTTTGACCAGCTATGGGTCTCTGCAGTCATAAGTGATCACTGGGGAGGAAACAAAACAGGTTTTCTGGGCTTCAGTAGTCACCCAGTTGTGTACCCACACTTCTTCAAGGGAAGCCTAGTTCTTATTAGTGTTGGCATAATTTCTTATGTGCATCATTGTACAATATCCATCCAACATTTACATCATAATCATCTCAACACTGCTAAAAACAACACGATTATTGAAATAGTTTGATATTTAGCTTCGTCTTTTGTTGGTTTGGTCTTTGTTCTTAAGAATAAAGTTCATGGAGGATATACAGTCAAATGATAGTGCTGCCACATCTGTCCCTCTGACTTGAAATAATAATTTGAAATTCCTTTATATAGAACTGAATTTATAGTTTGTTTCATTTCCTATTTCTTTCATTTTGCTTTGATTACTCTTTATAGTTTCCTTCACTTTATAATTATGTAAAATATTTAAATGGTTTTTAAAATCAATTCTGTTAATTAAGATATATAGTTCCCTCCATCCCATTCCTTCATGCTCATAAATCTAAGCTTGCTTTATCTTTACAGATCACATAAAATATAAATCAAAGACTTTAAGAATTTTCCTGAAGTGAGCACATTACGTACCATCTCTACACTTATATTAAGAATAAGTTTAGACCAGTAGACAGGAGTCTTTCTCATTCTTGTAGTAGCTTAATTAAATATTGTTGTGTGTACTTTGTTTTACTTGATTGGTTTCTAGTGATGAAGATTTGGGTTTTTTGAGTTTTGTGCTATTACAAACAGTGCCATTCTGAGAAAACTGGATATTTAAATGCAGAAGATTGAAACTTGCCATCTACTCTCACGCTGTAGGAAAATAGACTGAAAATAGAGCGACTGCATGAATGTAAGGTTTAGAACTATCAAACCACTGGAAGAAAGCAGACAAGAAGCACTTCCGGACATCAGTAAAGGCAGTGTTTGGGGCAGGCTTTGTTTCCTTGGCTTCCATTTCGTTTTGCACAAGGCCCCCAAAGCATAAGAGACAAGTGAAAAAATATGCAAAGGGGATGAAATAAAACTACAAAGATTCCGCACCGCAAGGGAAACAATCAAGAGTGAAGAGACAACCTACCACATGGGAAATATGTGTAAACTATTCATATAATTAATGATTAATATCCAAAATGTATAAGGAATTCAAACAACTTAGCAGTAAAAAGACAAATAATCCAACAAAAAAATGAACAAAGCATATGAATATACACTTCTTGAAAACATAATTCAAGCAATCAACATATTTATGAAAGGATCAATATCATTTGCTGTCAGGGAAAACAAATAAACCAAAACCATAATGAGATGTCCTAGTTAGGGTGACTATTATCAAAAAGAAAACAGCTAACAAATTCTGCATAGGATATGAAGAAAAGAAGTCTTACACACAGTTGGTAGGAAAGTTAATTAATAAAATTGTTAATATGGAGGTTTCTTAAAAAAGCTAAGGAAATGAAATTATATATCAGAAGTATGTCTACATTGCCCATGTTTATTGCTGAACTATTTATGATAGCTAAAATATGAAATCAACCAGGATGTCCATCAATAGATAATGGATAAAGAAAATGCAATACATATGTACCCAATGGAATATTACTCACTCCTCAAAAGAATGATGTCCTATCATTTTTAGCACAATTGAATGTGACTGGAGTACAATATGTGACATGAAATAGTCTAGACATAGAAAGACTGGGGCTGGAGAGATGTCTTAGCTGTTAAAGCATTTGCCTGCAAAGCCAAAGGACCTCAGTCTGATTCCCCAGCACCCACATAAGCCAGATGCACAAGGTGGTGCCTGTATCTGGAGTTAGTTTGCAGTGGCTGGAGGCCCTGGTGCACCCATTCTGTCCCTCTCTGTGTGTGTCTGCCTCTTTCCCTCTCTCGCTCTCTCAAATAAATAAACAAAATCTAAAAAGAAAGAAAGACTAATACTGCATGGTCCATCTCATATAGGATTAATAAAATGTTAATCTGAATATAGAATAGTAATTACTAGACACAAAGATAAGTAGGATAAAGGAAAGGCAGAGGGAGTATGGATAGTGAGTATTAAATATCTGTTGTCAGGGCTGGAGAGCTTGCTCGGTGGTTAAAGGCACCTGCTTTCAAATCCTGACTGCCAGGATTCAATTCCTCAGTGCCCACATAAAGCCAGATGCACAGTGTGGTGCATGCATCTGGAGTTGTTTGCACTGGCAGGAGGCCCTGGCATGCCTGTATTCACTCTCCCTCTCTCTGTCTGCCTCTTTCTCTCTGTCTGTTTCTCAAGCAAATAAAAATATTTATTAAAAACCCATTGACAGACACAAAGGAATAAAATGGAAGCTGTATTAACTACTTTCTTGTCACTGGGACAAAATACGCGACCAGAAACAGCTTATAGAAAGAAAGGGTTTATTTCAGCTTACAGTTCTAGAGGATAGAGTCCATTGTGGCAAGGAAGAGATGGCAGGAACGGGAAGCTATCATCATGCCATCACATCAAGAGGAAGAGAGAGGAGAGAGATAATGAGAACAAGAGCAAGCGAGCGCAAGAGACAGAAGAGCAAGCAGAGATAAGCAATAAAACCTCATGGCCCACCTGCAATGACACACTTGGAACAAGGTTCCACCTCCTAAAGGTTCCACAGCCTTCCCAAACAGTGCCAACTGTAGATGAAATATGCAAACACGTAAGGCTATGAGTGACATTTTACACTCAAATCACCACGAAAGCATTACTCTGATTTGATCAGTACAGACATATCATACAATGCTTCACAAATATAAACACTTATTACATGTAGCATTTTTTAATTTTTAAAATCCATGAATAAATCTTTTCTGAACTTTTGTCAGGGTATCTTTAGCAAAGATCCTTGGAAATTTATTGTTCAGTCAACAGATAGTTGCAATTTTCAAAATCCCCATAAAATTACATGATTTAATATTCTTACCAACAGTGTATCAGGATTCCTATTCCCCATGAACTTTGTCCATAAAGTATATTCTCAATATGGGGGAATTTTAGTAAGCTGAGTTAAACATAGTATTTCAATATAGTTTTTTTTTTAAATTTTCTGTGTGCAGAAACATAAGCAAATTTATACATGGTGACAAGTTGTTCACATTTTTTTAATGTAAACTGTTCACTAACATTAGCTTGTGTTTCTGTAGAAAATGGTCTTTTTAAAAATTTTAGAAACTTGCTAGATGTTAAGGATATCAAATCTTTGCCTGTGATATGAGGTATAGATATTTTTGTCAATTTGTCATTTGTTTTTCTACTTTGTTAGTGGGTTTGGATTTTTCTTGGGTTTTTTTTTTTAATTTGGTTTGTATAACTATCAGTCTCCTATTATTGATCTCTCTTGTGTTTTATTGCTTTTGCATTGTGTGTCATAATTAATAAGGTTTTCCTCTACTCTCAAGTTACAGAGCAATTAATCCATGTATTCTTCTACTACTTGGATGATTACATCTTTCACTGCATCTAAATTTCTAACCTTTACAAAACTTATCTAGTTGCAGAGAATGAGAAATAAATTCACTTTTCTTATATAAGGTTACATCCTTCCTAACATGTTTTATTAAGTTCCCCATCATTACTTTACTAACTAGAGGTGATGTCCTTAATATATACATTATATTCCCATATACAATTTGTTCTTTCAGAATTTCCCTAAGCTTCCATTCAAGAATCTATCCCTCAGGCTGGAGAGATGGCTTAGCGGTTAAGCGCTTGCCTGTGAAGCCTAAGGACCCTGGTTGGAGGCTGGATTCCCCAGGACCCACGTTAGCCAGATGCACAAGGGGGTGCACGCATCTGGAGTTCGTTTGCAGTGGCTAGAGGCCCTGGCGCGCCCATTCTCTCTCTCTCTCTCTCTGCCTCTTTCTCTCTGTCACTACCAAATAAATAAAAATGAATAAAAAAATTTAAAAACAGAATGTACCCCTCAACAAATAACAATATTTTTATGGAGCATTATTATGTTTTAATATTCAATGAAGCCATAATTCTTCATTCCTATTTACCATCATAGTATTTCCAGCTATTCTTGTTTGTTTAGTCTTTCAACTAAGCACTGTAGTCTCATTTCTGGATTTAGAAAAGAATTTGAAGATCATATATTTTACTGTAATTGTGCTAAACTTATAACTTAGTTTAGGAAAACCTCTATCTCTATGGTGCTGAATCTTCCTAACCATGAATATGGTATGTATTTCCATTTACTAATTGTTGCAGTCAGGTTCTCATTGCTGGCAGAAATCACCTGAGCCAGAGTAGCTTGTGGGGAGAAAAAGGTTTATTTTGGTTTACAGACTCGAGGGAAAGTTCCTCATGACAGGGGAAAATTATGTCATGAGCAGAGGGTGGACATCACCCCCTGGACAACATTAAGTGGACAACAGGATCAGGAGAGTGTGCCAAACACTGGCAAGGGGAAACTGGCTATCATACTCATAAGCTGGCCACCAAGAATACACTGCCTGCAAGAGGCACTAATTCTCAAATCCCCATCAGCTAGGAACCTAGCATTCAGAACACCTAAGTTTATGAGGGACACCTGAATCAAACCATAACATTCTTCCCCTGGCCCCCACAAGCTGATAACCATACATGATGTAAAATGTGATGCATTCATCCAACTTTAAAAGTCCCCATAGTTTGTAATTAGCTCCAATGATGCTCAAACATTCTCATAGCCTGAGATCTTTTAACTGAGCCATAATACCAACCCCCAAACCCATACTGGCACAGAATAAACATTCATGCTGCAAAAAAATGGTGTTGGGCATACCAAAGAAATATTCAGCCAATACAAGATTAAACAGGGCAAATATCAAACTCTGTAATTCCAAGTCCAACAACTCTAGTCAGTGACAAATCTCCAAGTCTGATAATTCTAACCAGCAACAAATCTCTGGATTTCCAATTCTGTCCCTCCAGCTAGGCTACTACAAACCTAGCAAACTTCATCAAGGGCCGGCAGCTTTCCTTAGCAGCCATCTCGTGGTCCCAGCATCTCCACTGGGGCTCCACTGCAACCCATGGTTCATCCTCATAGCCACATCAGGTCTCCATGCAGGCATCCAGCACACCTGCTTCACACAGCCCATGGCCATTTCCAAAACACAAGACTGCATTGCAAATTCAATGACCCTCTCTTTTCTGCATTTCTTATATTCTACAATACCAGGTGGTGTGCCAATTTGTTAATCCGGGGGGGGGGGGATAAAGAACAGAACACTCCTTGAGCACTCAGGTCCCTTCAAAAGAGCCTACATTCTTCCTGTTGCCCCAGTGCAGGTCAGCTGGCCCAATCTCAAGGGTTGTAATCTCCCAATTGTAGCTGAATGGGTAGAAGCTTCAGCTGAAAGATTTCATTTCTGTGCCATGTCCCTCTGCTCACACCAGTCCATTTCTATGCAATGCAACCCTGTACAACTTCTCAAGACATGGCCATAACAGCAAACCTCTCTCACAAACTGCTAATAGCTCAATCCAAGCAAAGCTTTTTCTCACCCTCATAAGCCAAACCTCACAGTCCATAGTTCTTACTGCATTCAGGTCTTTCAACTCTGACCAGGATAGTCCATCAAGCTGTACTTATAGCACTGCAAGGCATCTCTTAGGCCAAGGTTTCAAATTCATCCACATTCTTCTTGAAAATCAGCTCCAAAAGGCCAAAGGCACACAGTAAGGAGTGTAGCAGCAAATGAGACCACTCCTCAGTACCAACATTACTGCTGCAGTCAGGTTTGCATTGCTGCCAGAAATCACCTGACCAAGAACATCTTGTGGGAAAGAAGGTTTATTTTGGCTTACAGACTCGAGGGGATGAACAGAGGGTGGACATCACCTCCTGGCCAGCATCAGGTGGACAACAGGAACAGGAGTATGTGCCAAACACTGGAAAGAGGAAAATGGCTATAATACCCATAAGCTGCCACCCCAAAATACACTGCCTCCAAGAGGTGCTAATTACCAAATCTCCATCAGCTGGGAAGCTAGCATTCAGAACACGTAAGTTTATGGGGGACACCTAAATCAAACCACCACACTAATATTTGTATTTAAGTTATTCAAGAATATTTTATACATCTCCTTATAAAGTCTCTGTTCAAGTTTATATTTCATTATTTTGATTTTGTTTTTGTCCTATTCTCTAATATATATTGGGTCTTTTATATTGTGCAACTGTTTTGGTTGTATATATTAAGGTTAATTTTTTGCATTGATTTTATTATATTTTATTATAGTTTCATGTTTATGGTATTTTAATTAATAGTTTTAAGTGAAAATATATGAAATATATAAAATATGTAGCTTTACATGAAAATGCATAGTCATATAAGCTACACATAGGGATAATTTTGCCTCTTTTCAACCACATTGTGAGGTTTTATTGAGAAAATACTATAATGTGTAGAATTTCATGAGTTTGGAACTAACTATACATCTGTGAAATCCCTATCACAATTTGTACCATATACCAATCTGCTTACTACCTACACAAACTTCCTCCTGCTTTATTTATTATTTTTGTTATTAAAAAACATTCCAGGGGAGTGGGAGAGATGGCTTACCAGTTAAGGCACTTGCCTGCAAAGTGAAAGGACCTAGGTTCAATTCCCCAGGACCCATCTAAGCCAGATGCACAAGGTGGCTTATGCATCTGGAGTTCATTTGCAGCAGCTAGAGGCCATGGCATGCCCATTCTCTTTCTATCTGCCTCTCTGTCTCTCTCTGCTTCTTTCTCAAATTAAAACAAAAAAAAACATACCAGGAGTCTGGAGAGATGGCTTAGTGGTTAACACTTGCTTGAAAAGCCTAAGATCACATGTTGGAATCCCCAGGTCTCACATAGCCAGACACACAGTGATGCAAGCATGCAATATCCCACATGTGCATAAGGAGGTGCATGCATCTGGAATTCATTCACAGCAGCTGAAAGGCCCTGGCATACCCATTCTCTCTCTCTCTCTCATAAAATAATAATAAAATATTTTAAAAATCATAAAAAATATACTTTAAAAATATACAGGGCTGGAGGAATGGTTTAGTAGTCGAGGCACTAGGCTACAAAGCTAAAGGACCCAGGTTTGAGTTCCCAGAACCCACGTAAGCCAAATACACAAGGTGGTGCATGCTCTTGCAGTTTCTTTGCACTGGATGAAGGCCCTGGGCATGCCCATTCTCTCTCTCTCTCAAATAAAAATAAAATATAAAAACACACATTTACCTTCAGCATATTTTAAGTAAAATACACAAAATTTTATTTTTAAGCTGTCTTGATATCCAGCAGATCTCTAGGAATTATTCAGCCTGTATTCCTGAAGCTTTGTGCTATTCAAATATTGACCATTTTCCTCTTTCTTCATCTACTGACAGCCTCCATCACACTCTGTGTTTTTGAGTTCAGCTTTTTTTTTAGACTCATCATATAAATGAGGTCATGTACCATTTGTTATTCTGTGTGTGACTTATTTCAATTAGTAAAATAGAACCATTTGTCATGTTGTAAATGCCAGGATGTCCTTCCTTTTAAGGCAGAACAATCTCTGTGTGTGTGTGTGTGTGTGTGTGTGTGAGAGAGAGAGAGAGAGAGAGAGAGAGCAAGATGGAAAGAATGGGGGAGATTTTCTTTGCCTATTTATCCAATGATGAACATTAAGGCTTTTTTTAAATATGTCTCGGCTGTTGTAAATAATGCCGCAAGGAAAAAGGGAATGTAGATATTTTATCAGGATACTGTTTTGAGCTATTAATTTACACATAAAAGTAGTATTGCTTGATCATATCTATTTTTAATATTAAGGGAATTCCATATTGCTTTCCCATAGTGCATGCAATAATTTACATTACTACTAACAAGGAACACATTCTCCCTTTTCTATATCTTTTCCAGCATTGTTATCTTCTATTTTGTTATTGTAATAGCCATTCTAGAAAGCACAAGTCAGTATCTCATTGTGAATTGGATTTGTATTCCCTAATTAGTGAATTCAATGCCTTTCCGTGTACTAAATATTTATGTGTCTTCCTTAGGAAAATGTCTGTCCTAAGGATTTTGCCCATTTTCAAATAGGTTTTTTTGGCTTTTTGTTGTTGTGTTCAAGATCCCACAGTGATTATTGAAAATCACATTGAGAAGGACCCTCAGTGGAATGGGGTTGGGGAGAGGGGACATAAGAACATAATCCAATAGAAATATGATCAATTTGAAGTATGTTCATATATCATAGTTATTAATAAGATTATTTTCAAAAGTTCACTAGGGGATGGACAGATAGCTCAGTGGTTAAAGGTAACTGTATGCAAATCCTGACAGCCTGGGTTCCATTCCCCAGTACCCATGTAAAGTCAAATTCACACAAAATAAATAAATAAATAAATAAATAAATAAGAGCCGGGCGTGGTGCTGCATACCTTTAATCCCAGCACTTGGGAGGCAGAGGTAGGAGGATTGCCATGAGTTTGAGGCCACCCTGAGACTCCATAGTGAATTCCAGGTCAGCCTGGGCTACAGTGAGACCCTACCTCGAAAAACCAAAAAAAAAAAAAAAAAAAAAAAAGTCAAATTCACAAAGTGGTTCATGCATCTGGAGTTCTTTGCAGTGGCAAGAGGCCCTGGCATGTGCATTCTCTTATATTCTCTCTCTCTCTCTCCCCCTTGCAAATAAATAAAAAATAAAAACATTAAAAGTTATCTATACATTTTAGAAATCATTTCTCAAATATATTTTGCAAGTATTTTCTCCCATTCTACTGGTTGACTTATTCCTGTTGATTCATTCCCCTTCGCAGCTTCTCATTTTCACATAGTCCCATTTTATTTTTGTTTGTGTTGCTGTGTACTCCACTTCCTTTCCAAACTGTATTTCTTTAAGTACTCCTCTTAGGCATAATGATTAATACCTCCAAATTCAGGACATATTATAGTAGTTATTAAGTGAGCACCATTTCCTTTTACCTCATATTTGCCAAGATCACTCATATATTCCAATATTGTATTAGGGGAGGGGTGGCTAAAATATTTAAACTTCATTATATTAAGAAAGTAACTATGAGGGTGAGGAGATGGTTTAGTAACGGGCTTGCTACACAAGCATGAGGACCTGAGTTCAGATCCCTAACACTCCCCCCCCCACAAAAAAAAAAAAACACTGGGCATGGGCATAGTGGTGCAAGGCTTATAATCCCAGCACTGGTGAAGACAAGATTCTTAGAGCTTGTTGAGTAGTTTGTTGAGCCAATCCATGAGCTCAGGATTCAGTGAAAATGCCTTATCTCAAAAAATAAGTTGAAGAGTGATTAACACATCTGACATCAACCACTGGCATACATGCATATCCACCTAAACATATATAAACATGTATATAAACCACATACCCATGCATAAGCCAAAAAAGAAAGAAACAAAGAAAGGAGAAAGAAGGGAGGGAGAAATGAAGAAGCAAAGGAGATGGAAGAGGAGCAGGTTACTCTAAATAAGACATGATGGCACATGCATAATCTCACCACTCAGGGTCTGAGGCAGGGAGGCTGAAGTAAGTTCTTCGCCAGCCTTGGCTGCATTGTGAAACCCTGTCTCAAAAAGAAATAACCATAAACTTTTATGTTATTTGTACTTTTAAAATGAATAATTAGGTTGTGTTAAATGACTAGTCTGCTCATATAAAGATGATTATATGATTCTTCTTAGCACTACTAACATGAATATCTTGTCCATAGGTTTCGTAATAGTGAAATAACCTTGTGCTTTTAGAATGAATGACAAGCCTGGCATAGTGGAGCACGCTTTTAATCCCAGCGCTCGAGAGGCAGAGGTAGGAGAATCGCTGTGAGTTCCAGCGTGAGACTACATGGTGAATTCCATCCAGGTCAGCCTAGGCTAGAGAAAGACCCTACCTTAAAAAAGGAAAAAAGAACAGATGACAAGAGATGAGTTGTATCATTTTTTAAATGTTTTTATAATCTGTTGAAAATTAATTTTGTGCTATGTTAAACTAGCTTGATTCTAGTTTTCCTTTTTTTTTTTTTTTTTACTACGTTCTTTGTCAGTTTAGGTTTTATGAGATCAAAGGATTAGAGAGCAGCCATTCATTTTATATAGGATTTATTTATATGGGATTCTCTAATTTTTAAAGGTTTGTTTAAATTCTCCTGGACTTGGTATTCACATCTACATGAGTGCTGTTATTATTTTCTCCATTCATCCTATGACAGCTTATCCGTTATAGTTTTCTGTTATTGCCATGATTACTCTGATAAGTTTCATTTTTCTGGAAAATTATCCATTTCATTTAGATTTTAAAATTAACTTGGCTGGGCAAGGTGGCACATGTCTGTAATCCCAGCATTTGGGAGTCAGAAGTAGGTGGATTGTTATGATTTTGAGGCTACCCTGAGACTTCATAGTGAATTCCAGGTCAGCCTGGGCTAGAACCATACCGTACCTAAAAAGCATAACAAGAACAAAATTAATTTGTACAATTGTACACAATAATCCAATGTGATTTTTTTATTTCTGCTGTCTTTATACCTATTTCCTATATTGTTTTATTCTTGTTTACATTGCTTTTTAGAACATTACATTTTAACTGATAAATAAGATGCAAAATTTTTACATATTTATGAGGGCATCATGTGATTGTTGAAATTCACCTACGTTGTGTATTGTTTAAATCAGACAAAACATATCTCCTCAAACATTTATTTTTTTTCTCTTGAAACATTTCAAATTCCTTTCATCCAGCTTTTTGAAATACATAGTACATTATCATTTTCTATAGTCAGCAAAAACACATAAGTACTTGTTAATCTTATCTACCTAAAACTTAGTATCCATTGAAAAATATCTCCTCCATCCTTTTTATCTTGCCCAGCCTCTGGTGACCACCATTTACTCTGAACTTCTACAAGATTAATGCGTTATATTCCATGTTACACTGAATCATGCAGCATTCATCTTTCTTCTCACTTAATGATCTCCAGTTCTACATATCTTATTGTGAATGACACTATTTCATTCCTTTGTAGCTAAATAGTATTTTATGATGTACAGCTACCCCAGTTTCTTTTTTAATTCATTATTTGATTGATAGTTTCTTTCTACTTATTAGAAGTTTTGAATGGTGCTGCATTAAACATGGAATTTCAGATATCTTTTCAACATACTGATTTAATTTCCTTTGGATATGTATTTGGTAGTAGGATCACTGCATCCTGTGGTAGTTCTAATTTTATTTTATTTTATTTTTTTTGAGAAATCTCCATAATGTGTTTCTTAATGTCTATGACTAATTTACATTTCCACCCACAATATGTAAGGGTTCCTTTTCCTCTACATCCTTGTCTGCATATAGTTATTCATAATAATTGCTAGCAATTATTTATATTTCTGTAGTTCTGGTTTACTGGCTGCAATGTCTCCTTTGCATCAGTGATTTTGCTCATTTGAGTCTTCTCTCCTAGTCTAGCTAAGGGCTTGACAATTTTACTTATCTTCTTGAAAAATCAGGCCTGCATCTCTTTGATCTTTTCTATTGTCGTTCTTGTCACCGTTTCACTATTTCTGCACTGTTCTTCATTGTGTCTTTCCTTCTACTAACTTTGGTTTTGGTTTGTGATCCTTTTTCCAGTTCTGAGATGAGGTGTTTAATTTTAGATCCTTCTGCTTTTTATGTAGCTATTAGCTGTTATCATCTTCTCTTTTAGTACTGTTTTGATATGTTAGGCTCCCATCTTCATTTCTTTTAAGATATTAAGCCATAAGATGCTTTGCAGTTGTCATACTGATCTCTGGAAGTACTTTCAGTGGAAGCTTGATCTATCATGTATGAAGTCCAATTACTTGAGGCCATCAAATTTGAAATCCGATGATAGACTTAGCTGAAATTCATCATTAAGTGAATGTGCCAAGGTGCCAGACAAGTCAACAAAGCCAATTTGAATGATTTACAGTAGGGAACCTATTTATAGTTGATTAGAGAAATTTCTATGCATTCATACCTAACCACTAAGCTAACCATATAGTGACTTTCAGTGACCACATGAAAAAATAAAACAGATTCTTGCATAATAAATTAATAAAAGTCACAAAACCACAACTATCAGCAGCAACAAAGATCAACCCTGTGGAGTATGAAGAATCTGAATGTAAGAATTATCACAGTACATTATTTGGAATGTCAAGTTGTCTACAAATAATTTTCAAGCATGCAAAAATATGATATGATCTGTTCACAAGATAAATGAACAATAAATAGAAATCGTTTCTGAAGTCCATGCATTTTGTTTTTACATCTAGAAGAGGATGTACAGTTACTTTAAAGAGCTAAAGAAAAGTATAAAATGCCTTATCAAATAATGAGTATAAATAAAGGGATAGAAATTATAAAACTTGGGGAGAACTTTCAAATTCAGAAGTACAATAGTTGTAGGATGTGATCAAGCATAGAGCTAGAGGCACTATGGGAGTTCTAGAATGTCAAAAAAATGAAAGAATTTAAACAATGACAGACCACTTCTCAAAGTTGAGGAAAATAATTAATTCCATTAATAAAAAAGGTCACTGTTGTATTACCTTCATGTTCCTGGGGGAAGAAAACACTCAACCAAAAGCAGCTGATGCAGGGAAAGGGTTGATTTTGGCTTCAAGCTTCATGTTGGCAGAAGAAAGCATGGCACAAGCAGGGTTTGGACATCACTTCTGCCACAGTAGGTAAAAAACAAGAGAGTGAGCAAGTCTCTGGCAAAGAGAGATGGCTATAACACTTTAAAGCCCATCCTCAAGTAACAAACCTCCAACAAGACTCCACCTCCCAAGTTGCCATTAACTGGGGACCATGTATTCAGAACACATGAGTTTATGGGGGATATCATATTCCAACCACCACATTTTGCTCCTGGTCCCATAGAATTACACCATTTTATGATGTAAAAACACATCCAGTCCAACTTTAAAAGTCACAATAGTTTTTACCAATCCCAACACAGTTCAAACATTCCATAGTGTAAAGTCTCTTAATTTTGGCCCTGCAAAACCAAAACACAAGTAAAATAGGCACCAAGGACAGAGTAAGCATTTACACTGCAAATTATGGAATTGGGCATAGCAAGGAAAAGTTAAAGTAATGAAAGGTCAAAAACAAACAGGGAAAATATTAGATCCTATAGTTTTGTCTACATGTAGGACCCATAAAAATGTCTCTGAGATTCCAGTTCAATCCCTCCAGCTGGGCTGCTTACAGCCCAGAGAATGGTCCATCTGAGGCCAATAACTTTCCTTGACAGCCTTTGCTTAGTCCTAGCATCTCCAAAAGAAACCCACTGACATCTCCAGTGGATTCCCACTGCAACACATGGGGTCATTCATGCTATGGCCCCTACGGCCTTTACTCAAGGACTTATGACCCTGTACCACATTGCCTGGGGACCATTTCCAAACAACTATTTGCAAATCCAATAACACTTTTTTTCCCTACATTTGTTACTCCCATAGTACCTGGTTGGTTACCATATTTGTAAATACAGAGGGGATTAAAGCCAACTTTTATAATAGCAGGAAATCCTCTTCAGCATTCTTCCTACTGTCCCAGTATAGAACAGCTGGCCTAATCTCAGTGGTGGTATAGTCTCTCACTCAATTGCAACTGAATGTCTCAAGCCTGAATCTTTCATTTCTTTCTGTGCTGTATCGTTCTTCTCACACCTGTCCATTTCTTCTAAATTCAGCCATGTTCAAGTTCTCAGAAAACAGGCAGAGCAGCTAGCCTCTCATACAAGCTCTTTCTAGCCCAGTCCGGACAAAGCTCTCTTTTCCTCATAGTCCACAGTTCTTACTGAAATTAGGTTTTTCAACTCTCTGATCAGAATGGTCTACTAAGCTCTTCTTAGAGCACTGAAAGGTATTTCTTAATCCAAAGTTTCAAAATCCTTCCACATTCCTCTCACAAATCAGTTCCAAAAGACCAAGAGCCACATAGTCAGGTTTCTAGCAACAACACCCCCTCCCTTTTGGTACCAATTCTTTGTTCTGGTTACCTTCACATTGCTTGTACAAAACACCTAATCAAAAGCAACTGATGGCAGGAAGGAATTCATTATGGCTTTCAGCCTTGAAGGAAGCTTCACGATTACAGGGGAAAATATGGGACAAGCAAAAGTTGGGTATAACTTCTGCCACAGCAGATGGAAACCAGCAGTAAGAGAGTGAGCCAAATTTTGGATAGGGGGAGCTGGCTATAAGACTCTGGAGGCCATCCCCAGATATAGACATTACCCAGCAAGACTCTACTTCCTAAGTTGCTATTACCTGGAAACTAGTTATTCAGAACATATGAGTTTATAAGGGACATCTGATTCAAACCACCACACTCACAACTTTCCAGTATGATGAACCCTAGAAGATGTGTTCTGGATACATCATAGTCAAATTATAAAGAAAATGAGAAAAACTTGAAAAAGGTAGTAGAGAATCAGTAATAGAGAGTTACAATGGTAAAATAATGCACATAAGAAGCAACCCTTGCACAAAGAATCATTAATAAGATCAACAATGAGTGTTTCTTTAGGAATAATGGAAAACCACAGGCCAGCACAATGTGACATTCAACATAAAACTGTCAATCCAGAATTGTATTTCCATCAAAACTGGCATTGAGAAGTTACGACATTCCAAAGAAAACAAAAACTGGGAGATCTTTGCAAGTATTTTTACTTTATAAAAAGTACTAAAACTGGTTCTTCAGGCTAAAATGAAAGGATACTAGACAGTAACTTCAACCTACACAAAGCAAGTAAGAACATTAGTAGTTACATAAAAATAAAAGGTATAGATATATTTAGTTTATAATACTCATTGGTTTAAAAGATAACTGGAAAGTTCAATAATTTATAATCTATGATGGTGGTCATATAATGTTTAAGGATGTTATTTGTGATGCTAACAGGATGACAGAAACTGACGATATAGGAATGAAGTTACTGAATGCTATTGAAATTAAGTTTTTACTATTAAGATTTAGGCTAGAAATTAATTTGGTGTTATATGAAAGGAGAGAAGGCTAAAAATTAACTTGGTACTGAAAATCTCCATAGGAATCATGGATTATATATACAATAAAGGAGTTTAAATAGTGTAGAAGGTGGAAAAAGCTTAACCCCAAAACCATGGGCTCTGGCTGGTTAATCCTAGGTCTAGAATTGGGTTACCTCCACAATGAGCTGGTGGCCAGGGAAACCCATGAAGTCCCCAAACAAAGCAGGTCATTGACATAACACTTGATCCCTGACTGAGCTAAAAGATAAGACTACTGCTGAAGACACTACAGACTGCAGTCACAGGACACGGAAATACCATGCTAAAACTGAAAGGGAAACCAGTTCCTTCCTGGCTAGCCCTCTTAGTGCTGGAAAGAGCTATGGGAGCTGCTGGGGGACAATGTTCACCAAGAGTATGAATAAGCAGAGGACCCTGCAAGCTACAAAAACAAACAGCTGGGCAAGAAGTACACATGTTCAATAGGAACATACTGCCTTTGCAGGTAACCAACTGTTCTCTGATTAGACATGTGGCTCACTCAGTGGGAGAGAACTCATATCTAGTACTGAAAACCCAGTCAGAATCCCATGGATGGTAAACTTACAGACTCCAGAGAGATGCTCCCCACTGCTTTATGGATAAAAAGAGTGAGCTTACAAACAAAAAGTCTTGGTTGAAGGATCTGTTTTATTTTAAAGATTGGAGAGAAAGTTAAGGAGCTCCAATTTTTATCAATACAGCAAGAAAACATATCTAACTGCCTACCATAAGATGTGCTATCTTCACCACATTTTCCAGAGCCCACAAGAAAATGCAGAGGAAGCAGTGACATGAGTTTTGCTCCCAGGGCTAGCCAGACAACCAGCTCCAGGGAAATGTCAATAGACACTGTGGTTAATCAAAACACCTCAAAGCAAAAATTCAGAGGCTATAAAGAACTCAACACTAAACCAGAGTGCTAACAAACCCACCAAGGCTCAGGGACCATTGTGAGAAGGTAAGAAGATTGTAAGAGCCACAGGTTGGGTAGAAATAACCTGAGGTACATTACCCACCCCCAAGACTGAGGCCTTAATTACCCAACAGTGAACACCAATAACCCCAGTGAGGAAGGCCCTCAGGGAAAGTGAGACCAGAGGAGAGGGGACATAAGACTATAGCCTTTATAAAAAAATATCTATTTAATGTAAAATAATGGAACAATGGAGGAAATGATAAACAAAAATGGATGTAGTAAAGCAATAGAAAACTGATAGGCATAAATAACACCTAGAGTAATTACACTAAATGTGAATAAAGTAAATACTGTAATAAAAGATGTTGGCAAAATAAGTTTTCTTTAAAAGATCCAATTGACCATAGTAGAATGAAATTAAAATCAATAACAGAAATTGACAAATAATAGATGTTAAACAATCACTTTTAAATAGCCAATGATATAAAATAAATCACAAGAAAAATTAGATACCACTTTGATAAGAATGAAAATAAAAACACATTATGCCAAAGCTTATGGTATTCAAACAGAGCAGAGCTCAGGGGATTTTTGTAGCTGTACATGCCTGTTACAAAAGAAATAAGGTCTTAAATTAGTATTCTAGACTTTGTATTTAATAAACTAGAAAAACAACATCAAATTAAGTCCAAAGCAAGCAAAAGCAAGGAAATAATTAAGGTAGCAGCAAAAATAAATATGTTATATAGACACCCTAGATAAAACCAGAAAAATGGAGCCAGGCATGGCAGTGCACACCTTTAATCCCAGCATTTGGGAAGCAGAGGTAGGAGGATTGTTGTGAGTTTGAGGCCAGCCTGGAACTACAGAGTGAGTTACAGGCTAGCCTGGGGTAGAGTGAGACCCTACCTCTAAAGCAACCAAAACCCCCCAGAAAAATACAAAACTACATTGTTGTAAAAGATCAACAAAATCAACACACATATAACTAAATTAACAATGAAAAGTGATAAAATAAATTACTAAAATGGAGAAGAGGATCTTTTACTACCAACCTTAAGAAAATAAAAGGATTACACCAGAATTTTATGAACTGCATGTAAAAATTAAGTAATATAGGTAAATTGGAAAAATTCTTAGACAATTCAAACTAACCATAAATATGGAAACTCATAACACGGTATTAGCTGAAGAGATTGTTTATAGTTATTGGAGAATACAGATTAGATGGTTTCAGTGGTGAATTCTACCAAGTCTTTAAAATTTTTTTTTCACAAATTCTTCCCAAAACAAAAGATGAGGAAACACTTGCTAACTTCTATGAGGTCAGTATTACCTTGATACCAAAACTAAACAAAGATATGATAAAATAAAATTATAGGTCACTAGCTCTTATAAAAATAGGTATAAAATTCTTCAACAAAATACCTTTGTTCTGTTACCATTAAAACATATACTTGCGACTGAGGTAACATGTAGATTTATTCAGTTGGACATTTCACTGTGGAAAATTGTGATTCCTCTTTCTGAACTCAATAGTTTATCTCATAAGCAGTGGCTGGACCACATGTAGCATGGCTGCATCACAGTAGAGCAGAAGATCAGAAAGGGAGTTGGCCATGTACAGAAGTGTCCAGTATCATTGGTCAGTCTGACTGACAGCTCCAGTTTCAATGAAAGACTCCATCTCCAGGAAGCAATGCAGAAGAATGATAGAGGAAGGCACCCATCACTCTGCTTTGGCTTCCACATGCATAAAAAGAAGTAAGAGATTCAGAACTACCAAACATTGCTGAAAGAAATTAAGGAAGACTTAAATCCATGTGAAACAGTCTGCATTTGTTCCTTGAAATTTTTAGTAATGTTAAAGAGACAATATTCTTCATTGACCTACAGATTCAACGTAATCTCAATCAGAATTCTTGACAAACTCTTGTACAAAAATAGTATAGCTGATCCTCAATATTATACACAAGTACAAGATCCCACAAATAGCCAATCTTAAAAGAACAATAATGGAAAAGGCATACTTCCCAGTTTCAAAATTTACTACATATATGCCATAATCAGACACTATGATTAGCCTGAAGATACATATACTGATCAAAGGAATAGAATTGAGAATCCAGCAATGAATTATACCTGTGGTCAGCTGACTTTCAACAATGGTTTCAAGACAATTCCATGGGACAGAACAATGGTTTGGTTTAGGACACAGTCTTGCTATAGCCGAGGCTGGGCTTAAACTTGAAATGCTCCTACCTCAGCTTCCTGAGGTATAAGAATGTGTCACTTCTGCCTGAAAGGATCGTCAAATGATGACGGAACAGATGGATATTCACATGCAAAAGTATAAAAATGGACCTCTTTCTCCTATAAACAAAGAACTTAATTTAAAATGAATTAAGGATTTTATATTTAGATCAAATGATAATTATAAATCAACACAGATGTGAATCTTCATTTAGGTAGATTTCTTAAATTACATTAGTGGACAAGTTGCAAAAATAAATTAATTGGATTCCATCAGTGCTTCAAAGGACATTAAAAGTAGAAAACAAAACACAGAATAGATCAAATAGCTGCAAATCATGTGTCTGGTAAAGATCTAATATCCACATTATATAAACACTTCTCACAACTTGGCACTTTAAAAACAACTTCAAATGTAAAATGGGCAAAAGATTTGAAGAGGTAGTTCTCCAAAGATATACAAATGTCTGATAGACACATAAAAGTGTTTCAAGATCATTAACCACTAGAAAAATTCAAACCTAAGCCACAATGAGATGTCACTTCATATATACTATGATGGCTATGATCTGGCATAAGACAAGATAATAACAAGTTTGAGTAAGAATATGGATAAATTTTGCATAAATTCATGTAAATTTATTTTTCTAATTTATCATACCCAGCCTTTCCTATGTTGGTGAGAATGTAAAATTAGGCAGACATTTTGGAAGACAATTTGGCATTTCCCCAAAAAGTTTAACATAGAATTACCATATATATGATACAACAATTTCACTCCTAAGTATATACTCAAGAGAATTGAAAGCATGTTCATAAAAATCCTTGCGCAAATATTTGCTATTAGAAACATATTTATAACCAATATGGAAACAATCAAAATGTTTATCAACTGAGAGAAACAAAATGTAACCTATCCATATAAATTTATTCAGCCATTAAAAATGAAAATTCAGGGCTGGGGAGATGGCTTAGTGGTTAAGGTGCTTGGCTGTGAAGCCTAAGGACCCACATTTGACTCTCCAGATCCCACGTAAGCCAGATGCACAAAGGTGAGGCAAGCACAAGGTCACACATAGGTGATGCAAGTGTCTGGAGTTTGGTTTCAGTGACTGATGCCCTGGTGATCCAGGTCTCTCTCTGTCTCTCTGTCACTCTAAAATTTAAAAAAAATCATAAATAAAAAATAATGAAAATGCATACATGTTCCAACATGTACCCTGAAAACATTAGGCTAACTGAAAGATGCAAGAAAAACAACATATGTCATTTTCTAGATTTATGAAATAGCCAGGATAGGAAAATGTATATGTCAGAGAGCAGATTGTTTGCCAAGGCCTGGGGAAACGAGGAAAGGGGAGCCATTGTAATGAGTATGTTTGCAGGTGATACAAATGTTCAGGAATTCGATATTGGATATAATTTAATGAATAACATCTCAATGAAGTTTAAATTAAAAAAAGAAATATGAGAGGGTGTGGGATTAACCAAAACAAAAAACATTATGGAGAAAAGCCATATAGAAGCCTATTTCTTTGTTTGCTAATTAAAAAAAAATAAGTGAAAAAAACAACCAATAGAGAGCATTTGAACAGGAGTATCCTGCAGGGTTGGATGAAGCTGCTCCCAAAAGCCATAGATGGTTACAGGAAAATTCCAGTGTCAAAAGTGAGATATCTCCCGGTGAGTTGTTGGTCAGTGTGGTGGTGTGATTCAGGTGTCCCCATAAACTTAGGTGTTCTGAATGCTAGGTTCCCAGCTGATGGACATTTGGGAATTAATCCCTCCTGGAGGCAGTGTATTGTTGGGGGCGGGCTTATGGGTATTATAGCCAGTTTCCCCTTGCCAGTGTTTGGCACACTCTCCTGTTGCTATTGCCCACCTTATGTTGGCCGTGTGTGTGTGGGGGGAGATGTTCAGCCTCTGCTCATGTCATAGTTTTACTCTGCCATCGTGGAGCTTCCCCCTTGAGCCTGTAAGCCAAAGTAAACCTTTTTCCCACAAGCTGCTCTTGGTTGGGTGATTTCTACCAGCAATACGAACCTGACTGCAACAGTCAGGTAAGCCCTGAGGCCTGCAAAACGATATTCCCAGTGATCTGTGTTGCCTACCCGAGCTAGCTGGTAAGACCCTATTGCTGAAGACACCACATATGTCTGTTGCAGAAAACTGAGATACTAAGCTGGTTGCTTCCTCATTGCTGGCTAGCTATCTTCATGCTGGAAAGTGCTGTGTAGGCTACTGGGGGAGAAGAGTCAACACCAGTCTTAACCAGCAGTGGACTCTATAAGCTAAACAACCAACCAGCCACAAAAGTTGTTCCTACTGGTGCAACAGTAGCATGACTGTTATGGGAATAGCTAAATGCCCTCTTTAAAAAACTTTTATAGGCCTTGGGGCTGGAGGGATGGCTTAGCTGTTAAGCACTTGCCTGTGAAGCCTAAGGACCCGGGTTCGAGGCTTGACTCCCCAGGACCCACGTTAGCCAGATGCACAAGGGGATGTACGTGTCTGGAGTTCATTTGCAGTGCCTGGTGGCCCTGATGCGCCCATTCTCTCTCTATCTGCCTCTTTCTCTGTCACTCTCAAATAAATAAATAAAAATGAACAAAAAAATTAAAAAAATAAATAAAAATAAAAAAAACTTTTATAGGCCTGGAGAGATGGCTTACTGGTTAAGGCACTTGCCTGCAAAGCCAAAAGATCCAGTTTGATTCCCCAGGACCCAAGTAAGCCAGATGCACAAGGTGGCGCATGCGTCTGGAGTTTGTCTGCAGCAGCTGGTGGCATCCATTTCTCTCTCTCTCTCTCTGCCTCTTTCTCTCAAATAAATAAAATATAAAATGTAAAAAAATCTTTGATAACAACCTCCATACATATAGACAATTTTCCATGATCATAACCCCCTCATACAAGCCTCTTTTCTTCTCCCAAATCCACCCTTCACTGTATCCCTTCTTTGCAACTAGTCTCTTTTCTATTTTGAAGTTATAATTTTTCTCCTCCTATTATGCTGGTCTTGTGTAGGTTGTGCCAATCTCTGTGAAGTCATAAATACCTTGGCTACTTTGTATGCAGAAGACAGTATTGCAAAGCATCCCTCCCTACTTTTAGCTCTTTCCAGCATATTTTTCACAATGGTCCCTAAGCCTTGGAGGATATGACAGAGATGTCTCACTTGGTGATGAATACTCCACTGGCTCTTCTTGGCACTGGTGATTGTTGAGTCTCCCCAGTGGTCACCACCATCTGACACATCCAGAAGCCATGGAATGTTACTAGAAAATTTTTAGTGCCTGGGATGGGATACCTTCCAGTGAGTTGCTGGCCAGGGAGTTCCCTGTTGCCACCAAAACATTATAGGCTATTGCCAGAGCTCTTGGTTTCCCTTGAGAAACAGATGGTAAGACCCTATTGCTTAAGACTTCACATGCCTGAGCAGCAAAGTCACTGAGAAATCAAGCTGCTGCTGAGCAGAAAAATCTTCTCCTTGTAGACCAGCCAACTGAAAGCTGTGAAGAGCTGCACTGCATGCAGCCCTATGGGAGACAGAAGTCATCAGCAGTGAAAACACTAGAAACCTCAAGTTTGGCCAGACAAGCCAAGTGACTGAACAAGTACAATAGTGGCATGTTTGCTCTGGGAGAAACCAACTGCTCTCTATTGGACTGAAGGCCCACTCTATGGGAGGGAATACATGCCAGGTACTGAAACCCTAATCAAAAGCCTATGGCAGGGGAAGTCATGAGGCTTAGGGATATGAAGCCTGCTCTTGTCTGGCTAAATACATATATTATTCTAACCAAATTGCCCAGAAAACACTATACTTAATGTTCATATTCATATATTAATGCTACTGTCACTTCTGGTTAGAGAAGCTTATCTTGTCAGATGGCAATGACCACTGGGATGACCCAAAGGCAACATAGTGCTGAGAAGAAGGGACGGAGGAGTGTCCAGCACTGAAACATCTCACACCCTCCAAGGCTCAGGGTCCATTGCAGAAGAGGTGGCAGAAAAATGTAAGAGCCAAAGGAAGGGTACCACTTCTTACAATGCAACTGTCCAGACAGAAACTGGCCTCAATATCCATGACCTTGCAGTGCCTAGCAATACCTACACAAGACCCTCATAATAGGAGAAAAAGATGATGATATCAAATTAAAAGAGAGACTAATGGAGAGAGGGAGGGGATATTACGGAGAGTGGAGTTGTGAAGGGGAAAGTGGGGAAGGGGAGGGAAATATTATGGTTTATTGTCTGTAAATATAGAAGTTGTCAATAAAAAAATGAAAAAGAAGCTTCTCTAGCCAAGATTGAGAGTAGCATTAATATATGAGCCAACTGATCTTTGATTGGATTTGAGGCCCACTACATGAAAGGGAATTCATGCCTACTACTGAAGACCTAGCCAAAAAGCCTATGAATTGGAAGATCATAGGCCCCAAAGAGCCTATAGTAGGGGGCGCTACTACTGTTCTTTGACTGAAACAGTATGTTGTGCTCATCAATTTGCCCTGTAAATATTTATGTTTGTACTAATAGATTAGAGCTGCTCTCATATTTACTTAAAGAAGCTTCATTTTTGCTTATACTTGTGACTACTGGGAAGACTTGGAACTCATCAGAGTACAGACAGTAAGTGACTATTGAATGCTCAGTGCTAAATGAGACATCTTTATCACACCCTCCACGTACCACTGCAGAAGGAGCCAGAGGGAATGTGCAAGCCAGAGGATGGAAGCAGTGCTTTGAAACACTGTCTTCCAGAATGCATTGCATTCATGACCACACAGTGGCTATCACTACCTGCACAGGACCTGCACAATAGTGGATCCATCAGCATTCCTTCATGGATGACGGATGATGGACTAGGTGGAAAAAAATGGTATCAAAATAGAAGAGGGACTGTGGTAGTCAGCAACAACTTGTTGAACATCCAAACCAAACACAGTTTATGAGAGGAAGGGATTTATCTCAGGCTTATAGATCCAGGGGAAGTTCCACCAATGGCAGAAGAAGCTGGCTCCCTTTTACAAATTCAAACAGAGAAACTACCAAACAGATAGCAAGCGGGCTGGAGAGATGGCTTAGAAGTTAAGGTGCTTGCCTGCAAAGCCTGAGGACCCAGGTTTGCCTCTCCAGGTCCAACATAAGCCAGATGCACAAGGTGATGCAAGTACAAAAGGTCACACATGTATATACGGCAGTGGCTGGAAGCCCTGGACCGTCAACTCTCACTCTCTCTCTTTCCCTCTTTCTCATAAAGCAGCAAGCACACTACCAGAACACAAACCCGCTCTCTCCATACACCCTTCAGCTGCAATCAGATCTGCTCCCAGGGACACTGTGCTCGGTAGCAGGAGTCTACCAGCTGGGGGCTGAAACTGTAAACTCAAT
This sequence comes from Dipus sagitta, assembly GCA_036346955.1. NCBI lineage: Eukaryota > Metazoa > Chordata > Mammalia > Rodentia > Dipodidae > Dipus > Dipus sagitta. The sequence goes on from CM070786.1 coordinate 32,683,840, forward strand.
TTTAATAAAACACCTGAGTCTATGGGGCCATACATTCAAACTACCACAGGGACTAACTGAAAAGAAGGGGATCAGTGGAAGGAGTTTGAGGAAGAGGTACAAAAGAAGGTAATAGGAAAGGTTTGTGATGAAAATACATTATGTACATGTATGAAAATTGTCAACAAAAGTTTTTACTTTAAAAAAAAAGGAAATAAGGGGCCTTATGGAGACTAATAATGAAAATGTAACATAAAATCTGGGTGAGGTGAATCACAGTTTTAATCCCAGTAATCAGGAAGCTGATACAGGTAGACTGCAACCTGTTCAAGCCAGCCTTCCCAACTGACAGAGTTCAAGACAGCCTGTCTCAAAATTTAAAAAAAAAAATGAATATGTGAATGTAATCCAAATCTGTGTGCCTCTGGCAGGGGAGGAATAATGATAAAATTGAGTTTGGGCAAACATGGTGAGGAAAGGTGTCTCATATCCATTACCTGTGTCAGTATAAATGGAAACATGCATTGGAATAAGCAATTTAGTAATACCTATCAAACAAGATAAAGCACACACCATATAATCCAGGATTTTCATTTGTAGAGATCTAAAATCAATGTGGGTTGGCCCAGTTAGCACTCAGTGAATGTTCTTTCCTATTATAAAGGTGATAATCACACGGAGGGATAATAAATTATGCAATAAACTCCTGCAGCCAAATTCAGCTCACTTCTGCTGCCTTTAGGAAATATACTGAAGCCACTGTTCATACTTATAGTGTGATGTGGCCATAAAGTTTCTGCTCTTTTAATCTTTGCAAGCTGCATGAAAGGGAAAGTAAAATTCTTCCCTAACATATAGGGTCTTATTTCTCTTGTTTTTTTTAAATATTATTTGCACGCAGAGAAATACAGAGATAAAGAGAATAGAGAGACAGAGAGAATGGGCATGTCAGGGCCTCTAACCACTGTAAACAAACACCAGAAGCATGTGCCACCCTGTGCATCTGGCTTACGTGGGCACGGGAGAATCAAAAATGGGCCCTTAGGTTTCACAGGCAAGCACCTTAACCACTAAGCAATCCCTCCAGCCCTATATATATGGTCTTATTTCGAAGGATCCTGAGCACATGCTGACAGAGAGTGAAGCTTCTGTGTTCTAGGCTCTTGACAAAGTGGATAAGGTAGGAGGAACAGGGCGAGGGACAGGAACAAAGCTTGAGCCTATGCCAAACCCCATGAGTGACTTATCATGCATGACACCCCATAAACATACCACTGAGTTTGCAGTGCTTGGCAAGCTCAATGACATCTGTGGTGTGAATGAAATGTCCCCCATAGGCACATGTGTTTGGAATACTTGGTCCCCAGCTGGTGGCAATATTGGAAGGTTATGGAGCCCTTGGCATGTGTAGCCTTGCTGGAGAAGGTGTCTGAGGGTGTAACTTGAGGTTCCTTAGCCCACTGGGTAACTACTTGTTTCCTTCCCACTGATGTGGAGACATCCCCCAGGCTTCCTGCCCAGGCCTCTGGGCTTTCTCTGCCATGATGAGACTTCCCCTCAAGACTGGAAGCTGAAATAAACCCTTTCTTTCCTCCCCTAAGCTGCCTTTAGGTGGGTGTTTTGTCCCAGCAATGAGCAGTGAACTGCTGTGATAGCTGAAAGCAAGGCCTAAGTGAACTTCTGTCTTTTATTCTTCAATTTTTTTCTCCAAATAACCCTGCCTCTTTAAATGTGTCCTTCCCATTATTTGTAAATACTTGTTTTTGTTCATCAAATAAAGAGTTCTATCAACATACCCAGCCCAAGGAGAGAAGACTGATGTCAATCTATTTTTCTAATTAATCTTATAGCCCAGCCTTTCAGCCAATGGAGACAAACCCTGATGCCAATTTCCCAAACTGCAGGCAAAGCCTCACCCAAAGAGAAACAGCATCTGAAATCTACACCCAAACCTGAGTGGTGACACGCGACAGCTAAAACCTCCATCACCACTTCTGTACAGCTGGTCCCAGGGAAGCCTGTAGTGGCCATGTCCACCCACCCCCAAGGTGTCCACCTCTCAGCTAAGCCAGCATGGTGAGATAGGGCAGGAGAGGGATTGTGACATAAGCACATGACCCCAGGCTGAAACAGGCAAATGCCAGCTCATGGGTTTCCTGGCAGGGACACCACCTGTGAGGGGCCTTATAAACAACTCCCGCAACAGGCTCCCAGCTGCAGGCCTCGTACGAGGGCGGAGGGACCCCTCCGCAGGAGAAGTGACACCAGGCCCCTGGTAGAGGATGTGTCTGTAGCACCGGGGGGCCAGGTGACAGCAATGAGAGCACCATGGAGACTGCTATGTGCGTGTGTTCTCCTTGCTGCACGTGGCAGAGATGCTGCCCACGGCTGTGCTCCTGCCTGTGCTGCAAGTTCATCTTCACCTCGGAGCGGAACTGCACCTGCTTCCCCTGCCCTTACAAGGACGAGCACAACTGCCAGTGCTGCCACTGCACCTGTGCCGAGAGCCCCAACTGCCACTGGTGCTGCTGCTCCTGGGCCAACGATCCCAACTGCAAGTGCTGCTGCACGGCCAGCAGCAACATCAAGTGCTACTACTACGAGAGCCGCTGCTGCCGCAATGCCACCATCTCATTCCGCAAGGGCCGCCTCCGGAGCATCCGCACCTCGTAAGCGCTGGCCACCCAGCACGGCGGGAGGGGCGTTCACATTGGCTCAGGAAAGCTGAGGGTTCGTGCCAGCTGTGGGGTCCCCTGGATAGGCCAGTGTTCTCCTGGAGTCCATTTCTCCATCTGGAAAGTACACCAGCGACTTCGTAGTCATTAAAATAGATCCTCATAGCCACTGGCAGTAATGACTCTGTGCTCCAAGCACAAGCTCCACTGTCCATGTGAACGTGGGCAGCTGTCAGGCTTCTCATTTTCACTCTGTCAGTCCCCTGTTCACCTTTACTACAGCTTCCTGGGCCATAAGCACTTGTCTCTTTGGCCCTGATCACTGTCTTTCTCTTCCCACAACGCCTCCCTTCTCCTCTCCCTCCCTCCTTCTCATTTCTTATATTGGTCTCCCTTCTATGTTGTATCCTGATTCTCAGAGTCCTGTTTTATTACACTAAAGAAGTCCACCCAGATATTACATGTATAACTGACCTATGACTCCAGGTGACCTTTCAGGGCCCAAAGCAGAGGTTTGGGAAGCAGAGGGGGCAGAGAGCTAGGAACAGTGGGGCTGATAGGCATGGAGCCCATCACCCAAGCCGTCAGAGGTGAGATCTCCTAAGGTCTGAGCATACACCGGGGGACTCCGCACCTCAGGGCACTTCAGGGAGGTGTGCTTGAGAAACAGCTTTGGCTATCTGAGCTCTGAAACACAGGTCCCTGGTCCAGGAGGTGAGGAAGGAGGCAGGAAGGAAATCAGAAAGGAACATAGATCAATGCCTGCTAAAACGTTACTATGATCAGAGGAAAGACAGCAGCAGCCACAAATTGTGTATCCGAGCACACCTCCGTTCCAATAGTTGTCATCTATTTTCCTAAACTGTTTTTGCATCGATTACAACTTCTTAGAACATGCATTTGAATTTTATAAGTATGTGTTCATTGTATTGGTAGTTCTTACAACTAAACACGTGAGATCAGAAAAGAACAAATAACCCGAATGCAACAGCGAAGGCACGTGCTGTGCCGCCCTCCTCTGCTGCGGAAATTGGCCAGCGGCACTTGCTGCACATTTTCTGCCCCTCAGCAATTAAGCATGCGCAATGGATCATCTCGGGTAGTAGATTTTGTAAGCCCTCCTGAAGGTAGAACTGTCAGCTTTGGCTTAGATGGGAAAACTGAGGACAAGAACGATTAAGAAACTGTCCTCAATGGTGCAACTCAAAACTGGTAACTGGTGCACTCCCTCATATGCAGCCTGCCCAGAGGCCTGAGCCCCACTTACTGCTGCTGATCTGGAAGTCAGTTTGCATGGCTTCTAGGGTAAGCTGGGAAGTGCCCTCCAAGTTTTCATCCTAGGTACAACGATGAACGTGCCACTGCCCCTCAGGTGCAGCCACCAAAGGCACACCTGTAACACTGGATTTATTGAAACGGTCAACAAGTGGGAACATATCTCACAGGCCAGTGCGAGATACCCTGATAAGAAAGGCCTCATCATAGGTTGTGATAGTTTTGGGGCTTGTGTTAGATGAGGACGTAGGCTCAATTTCCTGATGGTTATCTTAGTCTTGTCTAGAAGGCACAGAGTAGACACAGCCTAAATCTGCAATTAGAAAGGAGAACAGCGGCAGCCTTGAGTATTAATGTGGACAGGATGATGACATACGGTTGTATGTGTAATGCGAGTGAAGTCCTGGTCTGGGTTCTGGCATTATACTGGGGTCTTTTACTCTTGACCCTTCATGGCCACCCTGGCCTTGCCGGTGTTGGCGTTCTGTGATGTTGATGGCCAGTCCAAGCCCAGGTCTCTCTGCTGCTCTTTTCCTGCTCACAACTAGTAGAGATCCTTCTGGGTCCAGAGACTCCACACATCCCATATTGGTACTGAATTCAGTCTCGATCCTTCCAAGAAACCGTATGCCATGGGTACCGATTGCAGGAAGTTACCTGCCTTCCCTGAGCCAGTAGAGGCAGGCTTCAAAGCAGCCAGGCCGGCGCCCACCTCCTCTCCATCTCACCGGAGGGGCTGCCTCTCTGGGATCCAGAGTCCCCCCCCCACCCCTTTTACAGCTCTTGAGTGTGCCCCTGAAGCCCTGTGCTTGCTATTCTTCCAGCTCCAAGACTGCCCTGCGCTTGGGCAGCAGCGACACCCAGGTGGAGGAGGTGAAGTCGGCGCGCGCCGACAGCTACCTGGTGGACCACCTGACGTGCCCGCAGTGCCGCCGGCTGCGCCTGCACTCCTTCATGCTACCCTGCAACCACAGCCTGTGCGAGAAGTGCCTGCGGCACCTGCAGAAGCAGGCCGAGGTCACAGAGAACTTCTTCATGCTCGTGTGCCCGGTGTGCAGCCGCTCGCACTGCATGCCCTACAGCCACAAGATGCAGCTGCCCGAGAACTACCTGCACGGGCGCCTCACCAAGCGCTACATGCAGCAGCACGGCTACCTGAAGTGGCGCTTCGACCGCTCGTCAGGGCCCGTCCTCTGCCAGGTGTGCCGCAGCCGGCGCATCGCCTACAAGCGCTGCATCACCTGCCGCCTCAACCTGTGCAACGACTGCCTCAAGGCCTTCCACTCGGACGTGGCCATGCAGGACCACATCTTCGTGGACACCAACGCCGAGGAGCAGGACGAGAAGATCTGCATCCACCACCCGTCCAGCCGCATCAACGAGTACTGCCGCAGCGACAACGAGCTGCTCTGCACCTTCTGCAAGGCCGCCTTCCACAAGGACCACGACACCGTCAGCCTCATGGACGCCTGCTCCGAGAGGTCCGCCGCCCTCTTCAGTGCCATCGCCAAGTTCAAAGCAGGTGCGCTCCGGTGATTCCGCCCCCCACCCCTCACCCCCGTGCGCGCTGAAATTCTGGGTCCAGGAACTGGCGGGGCGATGGTGTGGGGCAATCTAAGCCTTAGTCCTGGTGAAGCAGCCATCCGGGCACTGGGGAACCCTGCGCCAGCCCACAAGCTCATTGCCCTGAAGTCCAGGCCTGGCTGAGCACCACCAAACACTTGGTGTCACCGGGGCTGCTTTTCTCATCTATAAAATGCGGATGAGAGAAGTAACTCCCCCGCTGGGTTGTTGTAGGGGTTCATGAGTGACTCTGTACAAACACAAAGCTAGTAGGTAATAAGTACACAAGGATCCTGTAATCTTGGGTATAATCTTAGTAAACTTTGGCCTCATCTTCCCCTTTAGCCAACGAAGTCTTGTCCTAGCTTATCCGGAACTTCTGTGAACCCTTCTGGGGTTTTGTCAGTGAAGTTGAAATATATTTTCTTCTTCCCAACCTCACAATTGAGGGAAGAATTAATCTAATACTGGTAATAATCTCAATTTAAAATTCTCTCCTGTGAACTTTTCCTCAAAGTTGCAGATTGCAAGATGAATGGGCTGGCAATAAATGTGTAATAGGAAACCTCGAGACCAGCCAGTACCATTCTGGTCAATAGCTTGTTTTCCCTCTGCCTGTTCATGGTTGTTTATATTGCCTATATATGTAGTTTTTTAAAATACTTCATTTACTTATATACTTATTTGAGGGGGGGGGCAAAGAGAGAAAGAAAATGGCCACACCAAGGCCTCTCTTCACTGCAAACAAACTCCAGACACATACGCCACCTTGTGCATCTGGCTTTATGTGGGTACTAGGGAATCAAACCTGGGTCATTAGGCTTTACAGGCAAGTACCTTAACCACTGAGCAATCTCTCCAGCCTTGTATATGTAGTTTCTATAAGGGAAACTGACCACTGTTCCTTATTGGAGTCCAGTAAAATAATATTTCATAAAGTTCAATAACGGACCCCATCATTTATGTACATGTGTCTTCCTGATTATTAGCTATTTCTTGGTTAGACCTAGGGATTCACTTAGAATAGGTCCTTGGCATAAAGGCTAACTTCACATAAGCCTTTGTAACACATCATGTCCAGTCTTGATAATCCTATAGTATAGATGTTAAAATCCCCTCCATGGATAAGAAAATGGCAAGAACTGATTAGCACAAGACAGCCAGTAAATCATATGTTGTCTTTGCAGCTCCCATGCGTGCATTCTTTAGTGTTCACTGGACAGCCTACTATGTGCTAAACGAAGACCAGAATCTAACCAGTACTGTCACCTGTGATCTCTATCCCTAAGGAATGGACTACATTCAGGGACTGAGGTGACTAGGGTACTAGGCTTGGTGTATAAGGCGGCATTTAAAAGTTGGCATCAAGCTTTCCTACAGGGAAAAGTAGGGCCCAGTCCCTTTGTGACCTACCTAATCTCTAATCCAACTTAAGGACAAGTGCATTCTGGCTAAAATAGAATTTACAGCCTCAGATCCAATGCCAAGGGGAACACTGCTACAAGAGAGTAATATTCCGGAGAACAGCCTAATTATATCATAGGAGGGGGAAGGGCACATAATCTATTCATAAGCCTATTCTGTCTTGTGCCCGCCCACCTCCCAGTGCCTTCTTTCCCCTCCACGTGTTCCCTTGGTGTCTGAGAACTGTTCCAGTTTTATGGCTTTGACTTCTGGGGAGATGAAACTTTTAATAGTAACCAGCTTGGTTGTTTTGCAGTCCGATATGAAATTGACAATGACCTAATGGAGTTCAACATTTTAAAAAGCAGTTTTAAAGCTGACAAGGAGACAAAGCGAAAAGAGATCAGAACTGGTTTTCTCAAACTGCGCAGCATCCTGCAGGAGAAAGAGAAAAGCATCATGGAACAGATAGAAAATCTAGAAGTGTCCAGGCAGAAAGAGATTGAAAAGTACGTGTACATCACAACCATGAAGGTGAAGGAAATGGATGGCCTGATTTCCTACTCCAAAGAAGCCCTGAAGGAGACAGGCCAGGTGGCATTCTTGCAGTCTGCCAAGATCCTCGTGGACCAGATTGAAGATGGCATCCAGAGCACCTACAGGCCTGACCCTCAGCTGCGGCTGCATTCCTTGCACTGCATGCCCTTGGACTTCAGTGCGCTCTCCAGTGCCATCCATGAGCTCTTCCCAACTGGACCCAAGAAGGTTTGCTCCTCAGGAGACTCGCTGCCCGGCTCATATCCCGTGCAGTCAGAAATGATGATTGCAAGGAAGGTCACGTTCAGCACCCACAGTTTTGGTAACCAGCAGATACATCAGCGAAGCTCCTCCTTACTGTCCTTCAACCTCACCAGTGATAAGGCCAAGATGGGTCTGGAGGCCTGTGGGAGAACACAATCCGCCATCCCTGCCAAGACCACAGATGGCCTCTATACCTACTGGAGTACAACCTCTGAAAGCCAGCCTCCACAGAACAGCAGCAGCTTCCACAACTGGTACTCATTCAGTGAATCCTCTGTGAAGACCCCAGGCCCAATCGTAATCTATCAGACACTAGTGTACCCAAGAGCTGTCAAGGTAAGGTGAGGCGGGAAGGCGATGGGGCACAGAATGAAGTGAGAGGTCAGGTGTTACTTCTTTGACCTCTGGGATCTGCTCACTCCAACATGCTACTCTGAACTGAACTTTGTATTCAGACCATTCAAATGTTAAATAACTCAATTGGCTTAAACCAATCAGCCAATGTATTTAAAACACAGTCACAGATATGTCCAAAGTCCCATCCCTACTCCACAGGCACATTTGTTCTCTGTTGAAAGAGAACAAATTGAGAGACTAGGGAGATGGCTCAGTGATTAAAGGTGTTTGCTCATAAAACCTGCAGACCATAGCTCAGTTCCCCCAGCACCCACATAAAGGTAGATCCAAAAAATGATGTACTCATCTGATGCTCATTCTCAGCAGCAGGAGACCTAGGTACACCCATATGCATGTATGCACGCACACACACGAGTGTGCAAATAAATAAGTAAACAGTTTTTAAAAAAACAATTCTCATTCAATAAATAATACATTTTTTAAAAGAGGGGAAAAAAAGAACCAAGTTGAGACCAAAGTAATTTCAAAAGATTACTTGGAGAGTATGATATACCCAGAGAAAAGTCTGTGGTAGATAGAATCAAGGAATTGACATTAGAACACAATTTCCAGGATCTGTCAGCTGTGCACCCTTGAAACTGCTGCCTTCTTATGGGAAAGTGCAACTCCCCATGGTTTGGAAAGATTAGAATATCCCCCCAACAGAATTCCAACTCCTCATCTACTGTTTTAGGGAAAGGGTGTTAAATGAGGTTTCTCATAGATCTTTGTATCTGCTATCAGTTAACGTAAAGAGACATGACTTACCATTACTATAAACCTTGACTGAACAAGGACTACCTTTCAAATGCAGCTGACACTAGGTTGACCTGGTTATGGATGACCTTATTCCAACTCCCAGGGGAAAAAAAACTGATGTGCAACAATACATTGAATTAGTGTGTCTTACCTCCTTTCGGGTTCCCTACAAGGACATCTCCCAAGCTATTCTATGGCCTGCTTCCATATGGTAGAGCCCAACTTTTGTCCCCATAAACTGTAGATGCTCCCAAAGATAATCAGCCTCTTGAAATTTAAGCTAGTAGTTCTCAAACATTAGCATCTCCTGGAGACCTTGTTAAAATACTGAGTTTGATTCACTGGGTGTCAGTGAGCCTGAGAGCCTCCGTTCACTGCAAGCTGCCAGGCGGTGCACTCTGTAGACTGCACTTTAGTGGGAAAGATGTAGAAACAAGAAAATAAAGACCAGACACAGACCAACCTTACTTTCCCATTCTCCCAAGACATTGTAATCTGTTTGGGGAGCTATAACCGGCACTGTGTAAGGTAGAACAATACTTTCCGAGAGACTATGATGCAGTGAAGTGTCTCCAACCTTCCTAAAAGAGACGCCAACCCACAACGGAGCAGCTGGATTCCATCTTCAAATGATGTTGAACCAGCAGAAGCTGCAGAGTGGAGCACATCGGGGGTGGCAGCGCACCTCGCCTTCTCCCCTTGCCAGGACAGGCTTGCTAGGGTTCACAGACTGACCCAAAGCAGAAGGGATGGTGGTGTCTGTTCCCTACAGGGCTTGTGGAAAGTGACCTATGCCACCTAACAGTCATTCCCTGGATGAGCACAAGAGAGGGACCTGCTTAGAACAAGACAGGCAAGCCATTGGCATGTAATTTTGTTTTTTACAGTTAATGTAAAAAAAAAAATCACTAATCGATATTTTAGGTTTGTGAAATGGTTCTTACCCAGGAGTCAAAGTGCTCAGAAATTCAAACAAGTTATGTTGACGTCTCTCTTGAATCTTTACAATTTTGGCATAGAAAATATTCTTAAAGTTAGACTTATGAATTGTTAATATGTATTGAAAAAATGCTACATATTTTAACTCCATTTTATTTTTTAAAAACCCTTTCCTAGGAAATGATGAAAAATTAAGATGATTTGTGCCCCAAAGTATTCACTGCAACATTTATTTATGAGAATATAAAATTAGAAAAAAAAATAAATGCTCAACTGTTGAAGAGTTCAATTATTTATGGGGCAGTTTTTAAAGATGTTCTTCACTGAATTTTTAATGAAATTCAAAAATATGTAAAGTATAAGTGAAGGAAATGAGGGATCAAAGTCATACAATCCAAATTATATGCATTTGTTTGGCTGTGTTTATCTCAAAATTGGAAGGAGATTGTAATGAATTAACTTGTGAGATTATGAATAATATTCTATTTATGCATTTTTTGCATTTTCCTAGTATGTAACAATTAATGTGCTTGTTTTGATAACCCAAAAGAAAACAATTTAATTTTTATTGCATAAATTTATTTGTAAAATTTGATATTCATAAAATTATAAGTTTGTTTTATCTCATAACATTATCAAAAAATTTAATAAAAGCATTTGATTTTAAGATACCATTACAACTACTTATATGCCACACAGCATCTGTTGTTTGAGACTTGTTAATATGTCTCTTCCCAGGAGTTGATATCTTATGCTTTCAGTATAAGCATATATTCTTCATTGTTGGATAAGTCATTTCACCTCTATGCATATTTCCTCGTGAATAAGGAAGGAAATATTTTGCATTCTTGAGCACTATAGAGGGCTTGAATGAAGAAATTTTTCATTTTGAAGTAGTATAGGGCTCCAGTGGAATTTTTTAAATGTATCCTTCCTGAGCCTGCAAAATGGGATGGTGCCCTCTGCCTTCTAGGGGACTATGGACATTACATGGTTTGAGGAATGGCAATGTGTAGCGTAGGATCTGATGAATAACTGGTATTCAACAAATGGTAGTGACTTTTATTAGTGATGACAGAAGGACTATTTCTGTTGTCTCCACGTTGACTGACACTAACAGAACCCAGAAGAGCATTCCTCTGTTGCTGAAATCCATTGCAAGTATCACTCCAGGCCCCATCACACAGCCTTCTAGGACTGCTGCACACGGTCAGATTCAAAGCCCTCGGTAGCTACAGGAGATGGGGTTAGCTTAAACTCTCCCATAGACAGTCAACACCATAAATCTCCATGGGAAAGAACACAGCGTGGTGTACACTAATGCCATTCTGAGAGACCCATTTATTTCCCAGGTTTACTGGACATGCCCAGCAGAAGATGTGGACTCTTTTGAGATGGAATTCTATGAACTCATTACTACTCCCCCTAACAATGTGAGGACAGAGCTCTGTGGACAAATTCAGGACATCATGCAGCAGAATCTGGAGTTACACAACCTGACTCCCAACACCGAGTATCTGTTTAAAGTTAGAGCCATCAATGACAATGGTCCTGGGCAGTGGAGTGACATCTGCAAGGTACTGTGCACATTTATGTCTCAGATGGAATTTCTCAATGGGTTTGGATTTTGCTAGATTAGCATGGTCTGAAGAGATCATAGAATCCAGAGGAACTCACCTTCTAAGCCCAGAAAACTTGCTAACTCAGGACCAAAAGATAGGGCTGCTGGCTTCAAGTAGACTTTGCAGACCAGGCCTGAAAACTAAGTTCTGTTTATTCAAAACCACTTGTTCTATGTTAGGATGTGGAGATTTGGAGAAAAATGAAGCATAATCTTTCCCTATAGGGTATTCAAGGACTAGGAAACAAATAACTGTTGCATAAGAAGAATAAGAAATAATTATACAATGTGAGAAAAATTTAAAAGACATGCAAAGATCGTGTGTGAAATTTAACAAATAAAAGTGTAGGATATCCAGTTAAATGAGAATTTCTCATAAAAAAATAAAAAGTATATTGGAACTATGTCCCTTTAATACCTATGTATGGTCACATTACTTTTTGGTTATCTAGAAGTTAAGGAATAGCCTTGGATGAGGTCAGGTGACCTCCAGAAAGGCAAAGATTAAGGTGCTTCTTTACATTCCCAAGGGGCATACACACTCATGAATACAATTTTATTGATATTAGGAGTAGAAAGAGAAGAAAAATATCAAGACTGCCAGAGCTCTCTTACTGTATAACTGTGATATTGTTCTTTGGGATCAGAATAGATGTCTTAATCAGGATTCTTTAAAAGCAAAAAGGACTAGTCTATTCGTTTAAGCTTTGGAAGAAGGGAAATCTATGACACAGAGTCTCAGGAGGCCACTTCTAGGTTACACTTCTGATCTGGTCCCCATAAGAACTAGGAAGCTTCTCTCTTCCTCTTCTTCTTTTCCTCTCCCCTCTCTTCCTCTTTCTGTCTCTCTCCTTCCCCTCCCTCTTTCCCTACTCTTCTATCCCTGCCTCTCTATGAATCTGTACCGTTTTTTCCATCCCGCAGTTTCTGCTCCCTTAAATTCAGCCTTCATGTAGTTTTGAATAGTCCTGGCCCATCCTCTGTGTGGTCTTAGCTTCAGTGCCTAACACTCTAGCTCCTTGGACAGATGGTTGAGGAAAAGAATGTGAATGTTTGCTCCTTCTAATGATGAAGGAAAAACAGGGGGAGGGTGGGACAGAATCATGCAGTTAGGGAGTAAGTCTCCACACTGGAGCTACTCTCAATCCCTCCTGATGGCCAGCTCATGGATCATGCTTTGCTTCTGAGGCAGCATTCCCATGTCTCCTCCTCCACACAGATCATGTGAAGGAAACAGGGTGAGAAAGCATGTCTGGCTGCTCCTCCAGCTATGCCCCAACCAACCACCCTATTTGTTGGTCAGCTGCCCAGGGCCATTCTTATACCAGAGCGCCAAACACCCCACAGCTGTTGCCACATGTACTGTGTATTCTTGAACGTGGAGTTTTCCTTCAGTTTAATTCCAGCAACCTTCTCAGCTTTTAGGATTCCCTCAGAAATGTCTTAGCTGTGAAGAGCACTAATTAGTATTGCCATGATTTTTTTTTGACGTATCATCTGTCATTTCTAGATATAAGGAATGTGGATGGACAGAGAAATAGAGGAGTGCCATCAGTCTGCCATCTCACCCTCTCAGGTCTTCTCAGGTGGATGCTGTTGTCCTTCTCACACTGTGAACCCCCTGAGTATAAAATTCTTGCCTAATGCATCTTTCTTTGCCCTACAAAGCTTACCATAGCAGTTTGCATATAGCAGCTTCTTAATGGTTGTTGAATGAATACATGAGTGAAAATGTGTCCAAACAAATGAATATATGAATGAATGTCTAAATTAAAGAGTAGAGAAATAAATTGATAAATAAAATTAATAATTGGAAAGTACTGTGAGATTCTTGAAAGCTGAATGTTTTATACCATCAGTCAAGTAATAACATTCCCCTGAAATTGTGTTTATGTGATTAATTTTCCCTCCCTGAAAGAGAAAGAAATGCATTCCAGTCCCTTTGCTTTTTAACATGATATCTAAATGAGCAGAGCCCTAATTAATGAGGTTTTCTGGAAGCTTCATTTTTATCTGACTCAAGGAGCTGCAGTATAGATTTTTCCTTCTGAAGTAATTCTTCCTCCTTCTTTGTGGTTATATCAGCATTCCAGGGGAAACACTGGTTCCCTTAACATTTGTCATGATTTGCATAAGTAAAGGCTTCAGTAGCAAATGAAAATAAGATGGTGTGTTTGAGTGACATTTATAAAGCTTCATAAAAGTAATGGCTTTGGCTCTTTCTTATAAAATCAAAATTTTTTCCTTTAGCATCAGCTCTATGCAGGTATTTCTGAAAGGTTTCATTTAAATGCCGAAATGAGGCAACACAATGATTTCTTATCCAAAATGCAATATTTCCATCATGTGTACTTTTGTAAAATAAGTGAAATAATATCTTTTATATTTGATTTGCATAGCCTCAGATTTGTTGATTTTTTTTGAGAGATATTTTCTTTGGCATATAGTATATGCCACAAGAAAATTGACTTTAAGACTTCTGAAAGGTCCCATTTGAAGGTCAACTCTGTGTCAGACATTGTATATTCATTATCACTGATCATCCATCCACTCAGAAAGGAAGGAGTTACTGCCTTCAGATAGGGAAAATGAAGAGGGTTTGAGCTGGAACCTAGATCTGTGTGCAAAGCCAGAGAATTTTGTCCCCCTGGGCCATAAGCTCAGCCCTAGGGACAGGGCAACTCATTCTAGAGGAATGATGTCAGAGCCAACAGCAATGAAATCTATTTGTTTGTATAATAGAGTGATATAATCATGCATTGGAGAGTCCTGGATTGGGGCTCATGTACCTTGGTCCAAATCCCAACTATACTAGGTTGTCAGCTCCACAAGGATGCAGACTACGTTAGTCTTCCTCACTCCTCTTTGCCCATCATCCCTACCTAAGAACCTAATTATTTGTTTTGAAGGGACAGAGAAGTATATTTTCAGTAGTTCATTGTACCATTGGCCTCAGTTTCTCTTCCTCTGGTCCTCATATGCCTGCTGACTTCTTTCCCATTTCTGTGGATGGTTTCTGTGGTAACTATCTTCTCATAGTTGGGACAAACACTCAACCAGTAGCAGCATATGGGAGGAAAGGGTTTATTTAAGTCTTACAGACAGACTCCAGGGAAAGCTTCCTCACGGCAGAGGAAGCTGGCTCACTTCATCATACATCCATAGCAGAGAGTCAACAGCCAACACCAGTAAGCACAAGCTACCTCTGCACACACCTCTAGGGGCAGGCCTCCACCTCCAGGCCAATGCCTAGTGACATGCTTCCTCCAGGAGGGCTCTGCCTCCCAAATGCTCCAAGCTGAGGACTAAAGAGAAAACTTAATCACCTAAGGCCATGGGGATCTTTTCCATTCAAACCACCACAGTTTCCTAACTCTTCTTACTGTCCCTCTAGCACTTTAATTCATACTTTTCTTCTTCTCAGCCTTCCAATAACTCATCTGTACCTTTACATGTGCCTCCTTTTCCTGCTGAAGCAAATTAGTGGTGTAAACAGTACAAATTATATTCCATCAGATTTCTGGAGCTCGGAAGTCCAAAACTGTTCTCACTGGGTAAATCAATGTGTCATACTGCTTTGTTCCTTCTGAGGAGATGGATCTGAGGAAGAGCCCATTTCCTTTCTTTTTCCTTGCCTCTCAAATTCCTTGATACTTGGGCCCTTCCTCCATCTTTAAAACCAGCAGCATCTATCTCCCTGGGGCATTCTCCCATTGACAACCCTCAGATTCACTTCCTCGACCTCCCACCCAGACAGACCTTGTGATTGGGTCCACCTGATGATTCAAGAAAGTTTTTCCTAAGAACAGCTGACTGGCAACTTTAATTTCTCTTTGCCAGGTAACATAACATACTCAATGATTCAAGAATTAAGGCATGAACATCTGTGAAGATCCATTATTCTACCTTGCTCAATCTATAAACTGAATTACAAAATTACATCAGATTTGGACGTCAAAGTCCAGGCCTGACAACAGTTACAAACTGGTGATGTCCTTGTGTTTTTAGGTCTTTATAAAATGCAGCCACCTGTACCCAGTCATTCTCTTATAGTCCTTCTCAGCCCACCAGCCAGTTGGTGTCTGTGTGCTCAGAAAGTCATCCTTGAGCCACCCTGGGTCTTTACAAGATGGCTGCTGTCCTCCTGGGCAGATGTGCCTGCTGGGGACCCAGACACGGAGCTTGCCTGTCATGTGAACTGCCTCCTGCCTTTTCCTCTCTCCTCAGACTCAGTCACACGTTGTGACCACACTCAGGGCTACCCACACAGATAATCACACCCTCGCAGTGGCTTCCAGGCACTGAAATAAAGTCTAAATGCTTTGCATTCTCTGTCTCTTTAGAGTACATTGGTTTCCAAAGAGCTCTGGATCTTTTGTGTAAATGAAGTTCCCCTGGTCTCTGCCTCTTTACCCAGTGTTGCAGTCCGGTTCGCATTGCTGGTAGAAATCACCCAACCAAGAGCAGCTTCTGGGAAAAAGAGGTTTATTTTGGCTTACAGGCTTGAGGGGAAGCTCCACGATGGCAGGGGAAAGCGATGGCATGAGTAGAGGGTGGACATCACCCCCTGGCCAACATAAGGTGGACAATAGCAACAGGAGAGTGTGCCAAACACTGCCAAGGGGAAACTGGCTATAACACCTATAAGCCCACCCCCAACAATACACTCCCTCCAGGAGGCATTAATTCCCAAATGTCCATCAGCTGGGAACCTAGCATTCAGAACACCTAAGTTTATGGGTGACACCTGAAACAAACCACCACACCTAGCATCTAATAAGTTTGAATTCTGACACAAGTATTATTTAGACTCAAGCCGGACGTAGGTTTTTTTTTTTTTTTCCAACTTCATAGAGGGTTTAATCAATCATATATCTCAGTTCCTGGTCCCTTATCAACACTGATCTCTGCAAGGACCTTGTCTAATTTTGCATGTTCCCTTTCGTGTTCTAATAAGCTTTATTTGAATCTTCTTGCTTTTATGTGTTCTTGCAAGAAACGTATTGTTGTCAATTTACACAAACAGCATTGTGTTACATCTTACTTTGCTTCTCATATTTTCTCCCTGAACTCTGTGTTTGAATGATCCCTCCATAACATTATGGAAATTTTGTCCCTGGACTCCCCATGCTACATCATCCCTCACAGTATGCACTTGTTCCTTATCTGTCACCCCCTCATTCAGTGTGGACACCCAGGTGCCTTCTGTAATGGTGCAATGGACAGCCTTCCATGTGATCCTTCAGGAGTGGCATGGGGGTATAAAAAAGGCTCCCTGAGTTTTGGAATAGTCTGCTATGGCTACCATTGCAAATTACAATAAATTGGGAAGCTGAAATAAAAGAAATTTATTCCTCCTCAGAGTTCTGGCTGGAATTCCAAGTTCACAGGGTCATCAGGGCTGAGGCATCTGCCTTTGGTCTCCTTCTTAACTGTGTTCTCAAGTGATCTTCCAAAGTGCATTCTAGTGTCTATGTTCAAATTTCCTCATGTCAGCCTGGTTGGATTACAGCCTGCTCTATTAATCCTGTTTAAACTTCATTACCTCTTTAAACACCAGTCCAAATAGAATCATGTTGTGAGGTTTAGAACTTCACATTTAAATTTTAGAGAGATACAAGTTAGCCAAGATCAGATATGTACCATGAATGAAATTTCCAAGTTATAGAGTAGGTGAGTACTTAACTTTACCATAACTATGAAATTTTCTAATAGGAATTTTTCTAGTTTTCCAATCCTAAGTTTCACCTATGTTTACCAAGATCTAGCTTCTTTATATTTTGTGATAAAGAGATATCACCTCATGTTTTTTACATTTTGTTTCAAATACTTATGATTTCTTAGGATTTCTTCTTCTGTTAGTAGTCTGTTAACATCCTTTGCCCACTTTGCTGCTGAACTTTGCTAGGTGATTCACAGGATGTCCTAATATATTTCCAGATGATGGTTTTAGACACTGCTAATATTTTCTCCCTTTTGACATTTGTCTATTACCTTTGTTCATAATGTACTTCATGAAATGGCAGAAATCTTCAACTTTGATGGAATCAAAGGCAGACTATTTTTCCCTTATGGTTTGACCTTTTGAGATTTTGCTTAAAAAAATCCTTCCTATGACTTAAATCACAAAGATAATCTTCTACACATTCTTTGATTAAATTTATAAGCTCATCTTTCAAATTTAGTTCTGCAATCCACACAAACTCTACCTTTGAATGTAATGCTAAGAACAGGCAAACTAGTTGTGCCACCTAGGGAGCCAGTCTGCCAGAAACAACCTCTGATCTTGCATTAGGTCTTATATCATTAGGGTTACTTCTCTAAGTCTTCTCTTCTGTGCTGCTGGCTTAGTGTCTGCTTTTATGCCAATTCCATGCATCTCCTTCACCCTTCCCCTTTTAAAAAATTAACTTAGGGGGCTGGAGAGATGGCTTAGTGGTTAAGCGCTTGACTGTAAAGCCTAAGGACCCTGGTTTGAGGCTTGATTCCCCAGGACCCACATTAGCCAGATGCACAAGGGGGTGCACGCATCTGGATTTCGTTTGCAGTGGCTGGAGACCCTGGCATGCCCATTCTCTCTCTCTCTCTCTCTCTCTCTCTCTCTCTCTCTCCCTCTTTCTCTCTCTGTCTGTCGCTCTCAAATAAATAAATAAAAATGAACAAAAAAGAAAAAAATTAACTTAGCAAATCATGAAGATTTATTTATTCATATAAATGTTGAGTATTTAAACTTAGTTATTTTTTTTAAAGAAATATAGATTGAGTGTGATTTACAAGCTGCTGAGATGTTATGGGACAGTTGGAATTTCTGTAATAGGTCTGAACACTTATTCACACTACTGTATGTAAAGTTTATTAAGGCCCTTAAGTTTTTTAAAGATGTATTGTGTATTCCTGGTTAAACTGGATAGTTCAGAGATCTACGTATAGCATGACGAGTATAGTTAATAGTATTATATAACATGCTGGAAATTTGCTAAGATTTTAGATGTATTATCACATATAAAAATAGTAACTAGTCTAGGGAGATGGATCAGTAGATACAGCCATGCAATTGCCATATAACTCTTTGAGTACCTGAGTTTAGACCCCCAGACCCCATATGAAAGCCTGAATCTGTGGAAGGCTTCTGTAATCCCAATGTACCTACTGTGAGAAAGGCATAGAGTAGAGCAGTAAATGATGAGACCCTACCTCAAAATGGGGTAGAAAGCAAAGACAAACCTGAGAGTTGTCCTCTAACCTCTACATATACACTATGCATACACTATGGTGCGCACACACATGCACAAAAATATATAAAACTAAGTTTAATGTAAAAACCTTTTTTAAAAAAAAGTAATTCTGCTGGATGTGCTGACATACACCTTTAATCCCAGCACTTGGGAGGCAGAGGTAGGAGGATTGACATGAGTTCGAGGCCATGCTGAGACTACACAGTGAATTTCAGATCAGCCTGGGCTAGAGTGAGACCCTACCTTGTAAAAAACCAAAAAAGAAAAAAATGTAATTCTGTGAAATAATGGATATGCTAATGTGTTTGATTACAGCAATTATTTCACTGTACATATGTAGACTAAGACATGATACTGTACCCCTTAAGTATATCAAATAAAAATTAATATAGTAGTTTATTGTGAGTATTGCTTTATATTTCATTGTATTTTCTAATGAATGACTGGTTTAGAATAAATGCTATTGCTCTTTGTAGATTAATTTGAATTACAGCAATCTTTCAAAACTCTCCTTTTATTCTGAGACTCTATCTGTTGATTCAACTTGCTTTCCCAGCCATATAATCTTACCACCTATAAATAATGATAGTTTTATCTCTCTCTGTATAATCTTTGAACTTACATTTCTTTTTCTTTCCTAAGTGCTTTAGCCAGAACTTTGCATCATTATCAAATGGAAGCAGTGGCAGTAGATACACTTGTCATATTTTGGATCTTAAATTTTCATTATTGAGTTATTATTTTTATTCAGTTTTGTGGTACATAGTCCTTACTAAATTAAGGAAATTTCCTTGTACTTCAAGGTTTCTGAGACCTTACATATAGTGAATGATATATATTTTTTGCATTATGTGAGATAATTGTGAATTTTCTCCTTTCAGCCATTACTAATGAAGTGAATTATGATGAATTTTTGTTATTTTGGTCCCAGAGCCTTGCCCATACTAATCACTGAGCTACATCCCTCTTCACAGTGGTTAACTTTTCCTGGTGCTAGATTCTACTTACTTTCATGGGATATACCCTTGGAGGATCATGCGATTTTTAATATACGACTTTAATATATATTTCAGTTATGTCTTTTTTTAGATTATTGTATCTATGATTGTAAATGAACTGGGTTTATAACTTTTCACTTATATTGTTTTTTACTTGGTTCCAGAATCAATATTTCCCTTGCTTAAAAGGAACTGGGAAGTTTTCCCTCTCTTCCTGTTTTCTAGAACAGTTCCATCTTAAAATTTGGTTATAATTCTTTGGGGATGCCAACTGTTATTATTTTCATTTCTACATCAAATTTTGTCTTTCAGCTTCCTCTGTCTGTTTTCTCATCTGACCCCTGTTCATAGACACTCCCCACCCTCCTTGCACCATTACATGTCACACATAGCCTTTATCTTTGAAAATCCTGACTCCAGTTTGAGACAACTATCCATATTTCTGGTTTGTTTATTGTGGTAGTTTTCAGGTCAGTTCCTAGCCTCATGACTCACAGGACTATCAACCCTCCCTAGTGGCCTCCAATAGCAGCTTACATGTTTTACTTTACCTTTAACAAGGTAATATCTCTGTATTGTCTCCATGATTACCTAGCCATGGGTAATGTGTTGCCATGCCTATGATACAACCTTTACCTTGCATGCAACCCTGTTTTGACTAAAGCCAAAAATAAATTTTTAGAGCATATAATACTAATAACAATTTAAATTCTCATGCACTTTCCCTTTGGGTACAAATATGGAAGGTTAAACAATTGGTACATGGAGATCTTGTGTTTTGTATTCCTTGTCACCATGCACACCCCACCCTACCCCACCTGCTCATTCATCACACACCCTCATTCATTGAGGCAGCAGATTCTCATTCCAGATCCCAAGCTTCCTCCCGAAATGCTTCTTCAGTAATGTGCATTAGGGAGAAATAGCAATGCTACCAGATCAGAGAAATGGAGAAACCCCCTCCCCCACCTTCAAGGTAAGGCACAGAGAATTGCATTGAAGTTGAGTCTGTAAGGCTCCTTGGAAGGTCCTGCTTAGCTTGGTGCCCAGCCCAATCCACTCTTCCCAAGTAGCACTAATCCTTCCCTAACAAAGCCAGTACAAAACATTTCAGCTTGTATCAAATGAAAGCAATTGTAAGATTTACAAATTCTGACCGGTTCCCCTTCCATCTGCTTTTCAAAGAGCTTTCCCTTTACCATAACTAATGTTAGGTAGAGATAAAAATGTTCCCAAACAAGTCAACACCCTACACAAGCTGTTGAGATTTGGTAAGAAAATCAAACACACATTAGCTGAAGCTTAACAACTGATCAGAGCTGTGACAGAAGCCAGTGCCAGAGGTGGGTACAGGGGGCTGTTCTATAGTAAAGACGAGCCTATGACAGTCATTAACACTCATTTATGTGAGCTACCTTAAAGGAAGTGACTCAGGATTCCCTCATATAGTAGCCATGGAGCTCCTGGTCTCCTGAGGCTGGGTCTCTTCGTCTCTAATGGGGAGACTGACAGCACCTGGCCTCATGTGATTATCACCTGCAGGTAAAGAGCTTGTGTGTGGACTGGGACTGGGCCTGGGCTCTGGGGAGCTGCGGCCCCATCGTGGCTAATACATGGTTCTTTGCTTGCATTGCAGGTGGTAACACCCGATGGGCGTGGGAAGAACCGAGCTAAGTGGGGCCTGCTGAAAAATATCCAGTCTGCCCTCCAGAAGCGCTTCTGAGCCCAGCAGAGCCCCTCAGAGCTGTACCACTAGATAGACATATATATGCACACAAGTATATGTATTTTTCTCACCACATTCTTCAAGAAGGTTGTAGATCAGTGTTTCCAGTACCTCTGAGCTTTCCAACAGCAGTCTCCCTAAGAGCCAATAAAAGGAAATGCCTGACATCATGACCTGGTGTTGTTGATTCATTGTGACAAAATGGAGAGGCGAAACAGAAGTCTGTTGGTCTCCAGCTAAAGTCCGTCCTTCGGTTCTAAGTACTA
Organism: Dipus sagitta; assembly: GCA_036346955.1. Classification (NCBI taxonomy): domain Eukaryota; kingdom Metazoa; phylum Chordata; class Mammalia; order Rodentia; family Dipodidae; genus Dipus; species Dipus sagitta. The sequence continues at coordinate 32,705,477 of CM070786.1, forward strand.
TCACGCTGCATATGCATGAGTAGCTCTGAATCTAAGCTTAGTGTCTGAGCAGGTCAGTGATTGACAGGGAACTCTACCTCACTGTGCAGTCTATCTCAGTATGGATTAGCCTTCATGGGGAGAGCGCTAGTACTCAGTACTTGAAACGGTGTCTCACAGCTTTCATCCCACTGTCTGAGATCTGCTCTGGGCCATGAAAAAAAGGAGAGCCCTTCCTTTCCTCATTCCTTCAGTGCTCCAGAGCCATGCAGGAGCAGTAGAATACCTGGCTGTATTACAGTATCATAAGAATGGATACCCCGGGGAGCCTTGTTATGATCCTATTACTGTAAATGATAGCTCGAATCCACCATCAGATTTGGTATTACCATATAATCATTTCTGTAAAAAGTTTCAGAATCATCATTAGCACAGGGAGCAAATTAAACGGCATGTCATCAGGAATTTGATTACCTATAAACTAAAGTGAAATTAAACTTTCAAAAATTTAACAATGAATATGCCATTATAATGATCACACCTACTTAAATAAGCCAAAGCGCTCTGATCCTGCCTCTCTAGAGAACATGGAGGTTCGCCTGCAGGGACAAAGGCAGCTTGGTATTCTGAGAAGTCTGCCAAACTATGAGCTAGCTGAGCCTTGTTCCAAAGGCAAGGTGAGTTTCTGAAAGGCAGAGCAGGCCCCATGTGTCGTTTGTCCTTAAGCCTGTGACCCACATGAACCTCCCTTTTGAGGACCATCCTTGAGGTACAAGTACATATATGCTTATTAGAACTATGTCAATATACTAAATACAACCAAGAGACTTATGGATATATATTTCATATATATGCTGCCATATTGAGCTATTGTCTCTGTACAGAAGAACTGTTGCTACAGGAAGAAACAACGAGACACAGAGTCTACCTGGAACATCTCACACAGAAGCTCTTGGTCGGTGATAATTTTCTTGCCTTATTCCTGTTTTAAAACTACGTGCTCTGGATTCATCTTTCCACTTAGCGCATCTGTAATGAAACAAGGTGGCTGTGGGGACAGAATTAAACAGACGCAGTCCATGCCATGCAGATCTAGTCTAAGGAATGGGATAGATCAAGTAAGTAAAGTCCAGGCACATAGCTGACCAAAATGATGAGAGAGCACTAGGAGGGAAAGAGGGATGGGGCCTAAACAGGGGTTCCATGAAGGACTCCCCAAAGAGGGAAACTTAAATCCACTTCCTCAAGAATGAGGAGTCAGCCATGTACTCATAGGGGAGTAAAGCTTTCTGGACAGACGGACAGCATGGGCCATAGCATGAAAAGTTAGGAGAAGCCTAAAAATGGATGCAAGGGAGGGAGGCTGAAGCATGGAAAACAAGGAAAAAGAAGGGCAGGCAGATTCCCTCAGCAGGATCAGGGCATCGCTGGGGGTGAGTGCCCAGGAGACTGCCCCAAGGGACACAAAAGAAAGCAACCCCTCATCACTGTTTACATTGTAATAGTGCGACTTTCACTCCTGTGGGAAGATGAGCTGTGGGGGCCAAGAAAAGGCAGGAAGATTTTTAAGGAAGACATGGTCAGCTGGGCTCGGCAGGGATCCCAGATGGAAGAGTGGACCTCCCACGTGAGTAAGCAAGTGCAAGGAGTCAACGGTGAAGCCCAAGGTCCCAAGGTCCGTACTCATGGATGGTTCATCTACGTGGGAAAAGGAACAAATTTCAGGAAAATTCCCGGAGGTTATTGTGTTTTGGGACAACTGAGGAGAATCAAACAGTGGCAGTTGGGTCGATTAAGTCAGGAAAGCAGAAACCCCACCAGTTTTTTTTTAAGTTTATTTTATTTAATTAATTAATTTATTTGAGAGAGGGAAGGAGGCAGAATGAGAGAAAGAGAGAGAGAGAGAGAGAGAGAGAGAACGGGTGTCCCAGGGCCTTCAGCCACTGCAAATGAACTCCAGATGCATGCGCCCCCTTGTGCATCTGGCTTACATGGGTCCTGTGGAATTGAACCAAGGTCCTTTGGCTTTGTAGGCAAGCGCCTTAATGGCTTAGCCATCTCTCCAGTCCCACCACCAGCTATTTTTAATAAAACTTAACATAGTGAGTTGGTTAAATGGGCAGTGAAGGACGGAAAAAGAACATCGGGCACACAATGCAACTGTAAGGAGCCACTGACACTCCTGGGGCTGGGGATGAGGAAGAGCAAGGGATTATCTTGTTGGAGGCAGATGCTCAAGAGGAGGGCCTGTGGGCTTGGACTCACCTTTCTGAGAGGTCAGTGCCTGGTTGGCGAAAGGTGGACCTGAGGGGCTCCCAGGGGGTTGGTGGTGGTAGGAACAGAGGGGACACATACGAACCTGACAACAGTAACTGTACCCTCACCATTAAGGGACAACCACTGTTGCAGTGATGTCATCCAGAAAAGGTAAGCAGAGAAAAACCCTTTTCTCTCTCCTTTCCAGGCTTCCCTGCAGGCTCCAGCATCTCCTGCAGCAGAGCCCAGCAGTGTCAACTGGCAAAGGAAAAATGCTACCTACGGAGCCCCAGCCCTAGTGTCACAGGCTGGTGCACAAGGCAGCTTTGAGACTGAGAACCAATAGCTGTATAGCTAACATTAAGCAAGACTAGACATTGAAAGAGGGCCCTGGGTGATGGTCTGAGGTGAGCGTCGGAAGATGGTTCCTGCCAGTGTTAGGACCAGAGCTATCTTTGAAGACTGTGCAGTAAGAGTATCTAGAGGAGACTGGTATAAGAGACGGCAGCTTGCACAAGACAAGGACACAGAAAGAAGAGAAACCAGGCAAGAGTGCTTAGAAAATACTTGTTGGTCTAACCTCAGAGCTTACCACAAATCATATTCCCTCTTTGGACTTTGATGGTGAGAAGTAGGATTCATAGGGAAATGCTGTTATTTAAACCTTTGTTTATCTTTTCCATAGCTGATCCTCTAGAAAATGAATAAAATGAATCTCAGATTCCACACGCTGTGTGTCTAAGTGCTAATGTGGGAAGGGCTGGAGTTTAATCTACAGAAAGAAACGGGGACCCTGGAGACCCCACACAGATATACACAAGAAGCAAGATGATGCTACGATTCCAAAATGGTGGCCGTCCTGCTACCTCTGAGCTCCCCGGCTGTATGCTCGTGGCTCCCTGGGAATGTCATTATCAGGACTGGCCCGTCTTTCCCATGGGGAACACACTCTCAGACTCACATGAACACACGTACACACAAATGTAAACACTCAGACCTGCTTGTGTGAACACACACGCCTGGTCCCGTCGCTGCCCCTCAACTATGCTCATCCCTGTGACTGGAGAGCAGAAGAGGAAGGGTGGATCTTTGCTGCCCCAGAGTTTCCAAATGGTCTGTGAGACCATTTTGATTTCTTTGCAGGTGAACACCCAGAAGACCCTGGATGCATAGAAGCTCTCAGAAGAGCGAACACCTTCCAAGGCAATGACTAACTTAAAGGGAAAATGCAATTTGAAGAGATGCCCAAGGCTTAGAACCAGACCCAGAAGCTGCAATTGTTTATACTGACTCAAGGAAGTTAACCAAGTGAGTTCAAAACAGAGTTCCTCAGATGCTGGGAACCCGCACAGCTTCAGTTCCATTCCTTGAATTCCACCAGGAACTATAATTTCTAAATTTCCTTCAGGAAAAAAATCATTTAGCTCGAAATAATGCTTTCTATAGAAAACTATAGCTGTTTAGGGCTTATTTCTTTGATTTTTTTTTACCTCCCAAGTAAACCAAATAAAGGGAGTCTTTTATCTTAATAAAGTCAGACATGGAAAGGTGCTCTCCAAGCACCAAAGCAGACAACCAATTCACTCAATAAAAATTGACCCAGAGCAATACTAGCCTGGCCCAAAGCCTTTCGGCCCCTCTCCCTCTGTGGGGAGAGATAAGCTTTGGGGGAAGGTTGGTCCAAGCTTTATGGAAGGAAAGGAATATTCCTAGGGTCACTACAACGGGGGGATCAGAGGAGCAGTGAAAGAAAGTGTGGGCATAGGAGGAAGGGGAACAGAAGACTGAATGAAGATGGAGTGGCTGGAGTCTTACAAAACATGCACGGGGACTGGTCGCCAGATTTTTGGTGACAAAAACATTTTCAGTTTAGCCTGTGATTAATGAAAATCATATATAGATTGCTGAACTAGAATGAGTAACATATAAGGGTAGTACTTGATAGAGACTGGAGAGATGGCTCAGTGGATAAAGTGCTTGCTGCACGCACCAAGGACCTGAACTCAGCACCCAGCAGCCACACGTAGGCCAACCATGGTAGCATGAACCTGTAATCCCAGTACTGGGATGGCAGAACTACAGGATCCTCTGGACTTACTGGCTAGCTAGTCTAGCCAACTTGGTGAGCTATGGGATCAGTGAGAGACCCTATCTTAAAAATGTGAGGTGAAGGGGCTGGAAGGATGGTTTAGCAGTTAAGGCATTTGCCTACAAAGCCAAAGGATTCAGGTTCATTCCCCCAGGACCCACATTAGCCAGATGCAAAGGTGGTACATGCGTCTGGAGTTTGTTTGCAGTGGCTGGAGGCCCTGGTGTGCTTGCGCTCTCTCTCTCTCTCTCTCTCTGTCTGTCTCTCTCTCTGTCTGTCAAATACATAAATAAAAATAAAATATTTAAGAAAAATATGAGGTAAAGGGCTAGAGAGATGGCTTGGTTGTTTAAGCACTTGCTTGCAAAGCCTAAAGGCCAGGGTTCAGTTCCCCAGTAACCACATAAAGCCAGATGCACACAGTGGCACGTACATCTGGAGTCGGTTTGCAGTGGCAAGAGGCCCTGGTACATTTTCTCTCCCTCTTTCTCCTTGCAAATTAATTAATTGATTAATTTAAAAAAATAAGGTGGAGAGCAATTGAAAAAGGTATCCAATGTTGACCTCTGGCCTTCACACACATGCACTTGCGTGTGCACCCCACACATATGCACCTATAAACATAAGAACTTGCACACACACATGCACACGCAATAGTTGCTGACAATTATAACTGTGTTCCCAGGACTACACCTAGCATTTTACATACATTGGATCATTTAATTATTCTAACATCCCTATTAGGTAGGCACTATTTTCTCCATCTTGCTGATGGGAAAACTGAGGCACAACTTGTAAGTGGAACAGAGAGCCTGAGATGGAGTTCAGCCCTGGCTCTGGAGGCTGTGAGGGGTAAGGGCCCCACCTTGCCTGTCTCACAGCTAGTACAGGAGAATGAACAGAAAAGAGAAGCAGCTCAGGTAAGAGGCGAGAGGGGACCAGGCCCTGCTCCTCGTTCTGCATCAGGGTCTACCCCAACCTCAGGTCCTGGGTGGCAGAGGCTGGATGAAGCAGGCCTCTGGCTATTGTAAGATAGCACCTCTTCACACTTGACTGCTAGATCGGGGCTCTCCATCAGCTATAAGACTGTGCCTTTCTCAGCAGCAATGCACTAAGGTGAAGCACACTGACCCCCACATCGAGAAATAAAGTCAGGTCTGCCTCCTCTACCCTGACCCTTGTCTGCCTGCACACTGTGGGCCTGTTGGCATGGTTTCTGGTTTTCCCAGGCAGATCTTCCCCTGCACTCCTGTCTCACCTCTGCCACGAGTTTTAATATCCATTCCCCACAGGAACAGTGAACAAGGGCACTGGTGTCAGGCATTTGATGCCTCTGTTCAGTGTTTGTTTCCAAGTTTAAAATAAGCTTTGGGGGCTAGAGAGATGGCTTAGTGATCAAACACTTGCTGTGAAGCCTAAGGACCCCGGTTCGAGGCTGGATTCTCCAGTACACACTGTAAGGTTTGGGAGTGACCAAGACCACGGAGACCACTCTGAGGCAATGATGGAAGCTTTTATTCAGGAAAACGCAAGGTGCCAGGACTGACTCTCAAGAGCGGAGCAGTCGACTTTGAGGCTAAAGATAGTGGGCTATATAGAGTTCTTCAGCTGAGGGAGGGTAAGGAAGGGAAATAGGTAGGGTGTGAGATCATACCAGTGACCAGGTGGGAGATAAGGAGGCAGGAAACCTAGACCTGGGGCATTGTTAGGCAAGGAAGGGATAATGGCTGGGCAGTTCCCTGAGGAATGTGGATGACCCACTTCCTTATGTCTCTGTTGTCCTCCTGCTGCCCTCAGGGACTCCATTTTGTCCTGACCTAACACCCACATAAGCCAGATGCACAGGGTGGTGCACGCATCTGGAGTTCATTTGCAGTGGTTGGAGGCCCTGGTGCACCCATTATCTCTCTCTCTCTTTCTCTCTCTCTCTCTCTCTCTCTCTCTCTCTGTCTCTCCCTCCCTCCCTCTTTCTCTCTTTGTTGCTCTCAAATAAATTAATAAAAATAAACAAAAAAATTTTTGAAAAGTAAGCCTTGGACCTGATGTGGGTAAACATGACCAGCTATGGTTTAAAGAAAAGCAAGAGTCAACTTCTGTTAGGACAAGAGTGTCTCAGAGGTTTAGAGGTGAAAGCACACCTGCTGGGGTGCAAGACCTCACCTCAGACCTGCTTGTGAGGAGCGTAGTTTCTCAGTGGGTTGACCTCGCCTACATAAGTCCAGTCTTCCCTATTCCCCATGAGCAGCCTGGATGGCAAGTGGAAATTTCTGGTACATTTTCAGGATTCTCAGATAGACCTTTCACTTGAGCATCTATCACCTGGAAAGAACAGCAATGTCAAAGTCCTCCTCCCCCAAAACTCACACACAGTGTGTATTGCCTACCTCTACTTGTGTAGGACCTCACCACACTATTATTAACCCTGTCTTGGCCTCCTGGGCATCCCTCTATAAAGGGGCCAGGAAAACTCACTGGGAAGGAGAGTCACAAGGTCCACAGGGATACAGAGAATATTTCCCCAGTCTCAAGCACCATACCAGTCTGATGCAGGTGTTCCGTAAGGAGACTGGTTCCCACGATAACATGTGTGATGTCACCATTCCATCTGGCCTTAGTCTTGATGCGTTTGCTTCTTTTAAGTCAGAGGAGTTCAGACCCATTTCCAGATTCCTGAGCTCTCTTTGAGGCTCTGGGAAAACAAGTCCTATAGAAAAGCACAGACACACAATTTTATACATGATCACAGTGAAGCTAAGAAGCTTTAAAACTGACATGATGGTTCACATCCATGATCCCAGCCCTCAGAAGGCCAAGGTAGGAGAATTGCAACAGTTCAAGGTCAGTCTGAGCTGTCCAACACGGGGACCACACAGCAACTCAAGAGCTCCAGGTATCTGCACGTACGCCAGGCGTACCCACAGCACTTGTCTCACACGTGAGCTTGTTGCTTAAAGGTAGGTGAGCCGCTGTGGCAGACAGAGAACAAACACAAACCGCAATGAACTGCTGAAAGTACAAGCTTCAGCCTGTGGGGATAGCGGAATATGTTGACATTTAAGGAGCCCCATTGAACAAAGCAGGGTCAGAAATCCCTGCTGTGGTCCAGCCACCCTCTCCTTGGCCTCTGCCCAGGGAGGATATCCATGACGGAGGGTTGCCTAGGCAATGCCTGAGCAGTGTGCCTCCGGTCACAACTGATGTAATTAAAGTGGAAACCTTTTACAGCACGGTTTAAACAGAAGCAAATCATGCCACATCCGAGGGCCCCTGTGCTTAACTCATGCAAATAAAACCATCTCCCGAGTTCCCAGGTCACTCTCTGTGCACACCCACCTGTGCTAACTCCCTTGCCTCTGGTGTTGCACACAAACGCTGCAGTTCTGTTGCTTGCTGGTCTTTCTTTGTTTCTTTTTTTGTTTTGTTTTGTTTTGTTTTTTTTCTTTTGCTCTCTTAAAGTCACAGAATTTAAAATTACATTTTACAAAAAGCTTTGGCTGCTTCCAGATCTGGGGAGCCTATGTTTCGGTTTCCTCCCACACCACCCTATCATAATGGCAGGTTTACGCGGCTGTCTATGGGCTGCACTTCCACCAATGAAAACATGGACAACTTTACAACAACAACAGCAAGCCCTTGAACAACCTGTCCCGGAGACATCTCCTTCACTTCTGGCCATTCCCCCTCTGTTTCTAAACATGTAACTTCTTCTATACTCTCTGCTCCTCTTGCTTAAGCTTCCAGGGGCTTCTGTCCTGGGAAAAAAAGGAACAGATTGTCACTTCTCCCCGCCCCACCACCTTTTTATTTTGTAAATGATGTACTGCAATTCAGAATGCTTCCACCAGGGGCTAGTACCCCACTGCTGCAGACTGCGATCACACCATCATCCACTGGTTTCAGGATATCCCCTAGTGCCATCCAGCCTCCCCAGATACCAAGATATGCAGATTGTCAGGGGCCCTTACATAAACTGTGTATGTTTGCATATAATCTGCTTGCATCCTTCCATGTGCCGTCATCTCTCAGTTGCATACAATTCCTAATACAATGTAAATGCTATGTAAATAGTTGTTATACTGTATTACTTAGGGAATCATGACAAGAAAAAATATGCATGTTTGGCACAGAAGCATTTTTGTCTAATATTTTCAATTCTCGGTTGGTTGAATCTGTGGAACCTGCGGATACAGAGGGCCAACTGTATTTGTGTAATGTCAGAGCCAAAACGCCAGCATCCGCTCTATAACCTCCTCGGGGGGTGGGATTATGAACAGATCTTTTCCTGCATCTCTGTGCTTTTCCTCTGCTTTCAAAAGAGGATATATTTATTTGACAGTCAGAAATGAAATGTGTTGTAACTGCTTTAAAGTCCTTAAAAATGTAATAGGATAACTCAACTAGCCAAGACGGCAAAACAGAGGTTTGGATATTACCTATTGTTATCACTAAATGCAAGAATGTAACTTACTCTCCGTTGGAGAATCTGCTTCTCTTTTTCAGATAGATGTAGATCCTAAGGAGAGAGCCACCCCATCATACCTCAAAAGGGCCCCGGCTGAAACTAAGAAAAATTGGAGAAACAAGCAAGGGGGCTGTTTTCCTGATGAACCAGATACCAGCACAAGGGGGAAGGAGATCAACACAGAGAAAAATCAACTCCTACCAAATCAGAGAGCCAGAGCCTCAGAGGACCCCAACACCTCATCAATGAAGCAGACCAAAAATGAACCCAACATGGCTCAGGGAAATTTTGTGGAAGAGGGGGTGGAAAGAATGTCAGAGCCACATGTTGGATCATGATATGCAGAGACATTTATCTTACCCATAACTGTGGGCTAACTCCACAATGCATGACCCATATACCTCAACACGGAGGGGCCAAGGGGAGGGGGTAGGTCACAGATGAGCCTAATAATGGTACCAAACTGACTGTATTTGCTGAATACAAAACTAACTAATAAAGAAAAAAGGAAAAAAAAAAAAGAATGTAATGTTTCGTGGCATGCATGATCTGTTCAGGGACAATTGGTGTGATCACAGGCTAGGGTCTGCGCATTCTGGTCAGCAGCTGATTGGTCGGCCATGCTTGTTGCCCTCATTTTGTGTGTTAGTTGGGCTCAGAAGAGAGGCTGTACCTGCTGCTGTTGAGTCTGCCCTCCAGGCTGCCATGCACTCCTTCAGCCCTGAGACATCCTTTCCATCTTTCCCTGCCCATCAGTGTGTGCGCAGCAAAATTTAGAGACAGGGTAGGAGGGAAGGGGGCAACTGTGGTATTTTTCTTCCCTTTATCTTCTCAAGGCTAAATCAGATTTACCACTACAGCCTCCCATTTTAATATCAGAACTGCCAGTGTACAAAAACTACAGAGTGATAATGTCTCTAGCAACGGTTGTAAAAAAAAAAAAAAAAAAAAAGTGGGTTAGGTAGAACCATTATTTTGGACTTGACTTTTTCCATGAAAAACAAATTAAAATTAGTACAATCATTGTGAGAGCTTATTGCTAATTTGGCAATCTCACCTTTAGGAATATATTTTATGAAAATAATATAAGTGCATAAAGATGTAAATCAGAGACATCTATTACAAAGCTATTCAAAACAACAAAATGCACATAAAGTGTGCATGCATATGTCCCTAAATGCCTACCACTTAACATCTTGGTTAAATAATGACATCTCTTTACATTAAAATACCATAAGATCATTAAAAGCAATGAGAAAAGTACATATGTGTTGGCATGGAAAGATAACTACTAACCTATATTAAGGGGAGAGAAAGATACAGTATGGGAAGAATCCTAGTAGAAGTTTATGGAAAGAGATTTCCTTTGCTTGGGACCCTTTCTCTGGTTGGCTAAAGCTCCAAAAGGAAGAACAGAAGGTATTGCATAGCCACCTGTTCTACAGAGAATCTCCAGACATTTTCAGCACCTGCTGAAACCAGTGCCCACCGCCCATCCTGGCCCCACAAGAGAAGATGAGTCATGTAAGCAGACTGCATTGAGGACACAGCAGAAGCAGTTTGCTCCCCTCCTCTGTGGTGGAGGAGGAGTGCCCACCCAAGGCAGGAAAAGGAGAAATGTTTAAAGAGACAGATGCTTGGAAGCTGAGCTGCAGAAACTGAATTCTATCCCAGGATTGTGAGAAACTAGATTTCTATTGGCGAATATTCCTCCGTCAGCCATATCCATAGGAGTTCTTTCCACTGCTCATGGGCCCACTTGTGGGACTTGCTCTGGCCCCATAGTGAGCAGAGAATACCTACCACCGCACTCCTGGAATCTGGAGACAGTCACAGGACTACTGCGGCCAGGTGGTCAAGTTTGTGCTCATGCACTTCCGTCTCACCGTGGGTGTTACTTTGACTGGGTAGCTGCTGTTTCCTTACCCAGCTTTACTCAGAAAGAGCACTCAGAGAGTAAATCTGGGCCAGCTGTGAGGAGCCAAGAGCAACTAACACCACCACTGCAGCCAAACTGGCCAGGCAAGGCTGATTTGTCTTGGGTGAATTGTAGCTCCATGACGGTGGGAACAAGCGCACAGCATTACATGTCTGCAATAGCATGGGTTGTGCCAATAGCTAACCCTATAATGGGAAGAGCTCTCCAGAGAACTTCGAAACCTTCCTTTGAAACAGTAAGTCTAGGGACTCATGATTGATTTGCCTGGAAAATTATGACTGCATAGCCTGGCATGAGATGCCACTAATTTCAGTACAAGGGGAGGTGAGAGAAAGTTGGGCACACTGCTCTGCCACATTGAGTGGCATAAGTATATTAAGATTTCTATGCATCAAGTGGATGCCACAGGACTTGAAGAGCTTCAGTTTTCCTGAAAGAATCTTGCTCTAAATAGTGTCAGCTAGATGGTGAAAATCCATCAAGAAGAGAGTGTGGCTGCTCCTTTGAGAACCAACAGCAGGGAAGTGGGAGGACAAGGAGGAAGGATAAGTGTCACCATGCCTTACTGTCCCACTGAAATTCCCTAACGTCATTCAAACTTCAAGGAAGAGAGATAGAAGATGCAATGTTATGTTCATTAATTTTCTGGTTGTGACAAAATATCTGAAAAAAAGAAAACAATTTAAGAAAGGAAGGGTTTGTTTTGGCTCACAGTTTGAGAGTCCAGTCCATCATGGCAGGGAAGACATGGCGGCAGGAGCGTGAAGTGGCTGCTCATATCGTTCCTGCAATTAGGAAGCAGAGAGAGATGAATGCTGATGCTCCGTTTCTCCATTTTATTCAGTCAGATATCGCAGCCCATAGTGTTACTCAGATTTAGGGTGACTCTTTCTACATCAATTCACCTAATCTACAAAATCCCAAACAGGCACTCCCAGAGATATGTCTCCTAGGTGATTTTAGAACCTGTCAATTTGATGGCATTACCTGTCACAAATATTAAAGTTTTTATTTAATTTGGACTAGTCATCTTAATACCTGAAAATTGAATTGTTATAACTGATAATATTCTAGAGATAACATTTGGGAAGAGAAAGATATCTGACAGGCATAATAGAAGATAATAGGAGAATTTAGACCATTCAATAAAGTAATTACATCACTATATAAATTAAATGTATGAATACATATTATATATGTATATACATATATGTATATATGTATATATTATATATGTATATATAATATATGTATGAATACATGTATATATGTAATATATATATTATATATGTAATTACTGTGCAGAATCTTCCCAACTTACAGTGAGTTTACAGCCCAATAAATTCAATCTAAATTTAAAGCACTACAAATCAAAGTTGTATTTAATACACTTAACCTACCCTCATTCAGCTGAATCTACTTTAAACATGTAAACTTCAGGATGCTTACATTAGCTTCAAAATTACCTATACAAAGCCTACTATTTAGCAAAGCATTGACTATTGCATGTCATTTATTGGAACTATGAAAGCACAAGACATGATATCTGCCCACAAAGTACAATGCAGCATATGACTTGCTTCCCCTGGTGATTACATGATTGCATGGCTGACTAACAGCTACAGCTCCCTCCCTCTGTCCAGCATCACAGGAGAGCATTGAGCCAAATATCACTAGCCCAGGAAGAGATATTCAAAATGAAAAGCATATGAACGTGTTTCTACTGCATGCATATGGTTTTCACACCATCCTATAACTGAAGACTCACAAGTTGAACTGTTTTGAGTTGGGGAACTATCTGTATATTTTATATATGGAGCATGAACATGCAGATATTTCTATTTTGGTTTCTAGTTGGAAAAAATGAGTGGCTGTGGTGGGGCAAGGACAAGGTTGATGAGGAGGGGGCTTCTTCACTGGAGCCTGACAGAGTGCCCTTCTTCACCGTAGTTCCCTTGGCTCTAACAGTACAGCTCCTTCTTCACCAAATTTTCCTTCAAATGTTATGCCTGTGGCTGAAACAATTTTATAGTTTATTATTTAATATTTTCAGGAGAATTACCATTTGCTTTTATAGAGTATTATCAAGAAACAAAGGCAACAAAAACATGGTTCAATTGTTCAAGCACTGTGTCTCTTCCTCTTTTGGATGCCAAGTGACTCAGGCCCTGCAGAGCAGAGAATGAGACCTAGAGTAGGAGAACAGGATCCTTGTCTACTTGGTGGCCAGTTCCTCTGTGTGGCCCTAGCAAGGCTCTCAACCTCCTAGGCTGTATTTGTCTCCTCACATAGGCCCTCTGTGGGACATACTTCAAGCATTCCACATGCCAGACCCTGGCTGGTTGTGGAAGAGCCCTGAAGCAAGGTTGATCACCAGAACATCTGCAGGTCAGTCCTTCACATTCCAACAAGGAATGGTGGGATTCCAAGAAAATGATTTTATATCTTTGAACATCAGTTTCCTTATCTTAAATAGCAAAATAGGTAATGCATTCTGTTATGGTATAAAAGTCCACCACAGGCTTATGTGTTGAAGGTTTGGTCCATATAGAGGAAAATTTAGTAAATGGAACCTAACTGCAGAAAGCAGGTTGTCAGAGGCATGCCTTTGAAGGTTCACCTGGTCCCCTTCCTCTTCCCCTGCCTTTTTTTCATTTTTTATTAGATATGGACATATTTAGTATGTAAACAACACATGTTGGTACCATCCTTTCCCTCTTCCCTGCCCCTTTTCTGATGAGGCCTTCCTCCTTTGAGAGGCAGATCAACCCCATTGGGATTGTAGGTCATGCATTATGGGAGGGCAGGCAATGTCTCTGTGCAAAATGTTCCAACTTGTGGCTCTAACAATCTTTCTGCCCCCTCTTCCACAAAATTCTCTGAGCCATGCTTAGAGCATTTTAAGTCTACTTCAGTGATGGGCACTTAGGAGCCTCTGGATCTCTGGTTTGGTAGGTGTTGAATGTCCTCAGTGTCAATCTCCTTCACCCTTGTGCTGATATTGGATTCACTAAGAAAGTGACACTCTTGCTCATTTCCCCAATTCTTCTGTGGTTTCAGCTGGGGCCAGGGTGGAGTACGCTGGGTTGTTTATTTCCTCAGGTCCAGCTCCCGTCTAAAAAAGAGAAGTAGATTCTCCAATGGAAAATGAAGTCAACACCAGTTAAATAGGTTAACCATTATTAATTTAGAAAGAATTAAAAGGATATAGACCTTCTTATAGTCTAAGATTATTGGGAGCTTGACAATGGAAAGCAGAATCATTATCTGAATATTATTCTGACTTGTTTCCCAGTTTCAGATATGGTTTCCTTTCCACTGAGCAGATCTGTTAGCCAATCCAAGAGTAGCTGGTTATCCACCATTGTGCCACTGTTGCATTTTTTTGATGTCTGTTGTGATCTTTTTCACTTCTGATTTTGTTAACTTGAGACTTCTCTATTTTTTTTTTTTGCTTGATTAATTTAGCCAGGGGTCAATCTTGTTTATTTTTTCAAAGAATCAGCTCTTTGTTTCATTGATTTTTAAAATTGTTTTCTTAGTTTCCAATTCATTAATTTCTGCTCTAATATTGATTATTTATTTCCATCTGGAGCTCTTTGGGTTGGATTCTTCTTGTTTTTCCAGCAACTTTAGGTGGAGTCAAGCAGATTTTGTTTTATAAACTGTGGTGCACGTGTGTTTGGTGCATACATATTAATGATTGTGATGTGCTCATGTTGGACCCTTCCCTTGATGAATAAGTAAGAAGTAAGTAAGTAAGTAAGAAGTAGCCTTCTTTGTCCTTTTTGATTATTTTTGGTTTCAAGTCTATTTTATTATTATTATTTTATTATTATTATTAATATAGCAACACACTCTTGTTTTTATTTCTAATTGTCTGGAATATAATTTTCCAACCTCTCACCCTGAGGAGGTATCTATCTTTAGTTGTGAGGTGGGTTTCTTGAAGACTGCAGATAGAAGGGTCCAGTTTTTTGATATATCCTGATAGTCTGTATCTTTTGATGGGTGAGTTAAGACCATTAATATTTAAGGTTATTACTGTGAGGTTTGAATTAATCCCTGCCATGATGAGGTGTTTTGTGGGGTTTGCTGCTTTCTTCTGTTTTGTACTATTTTGAGCCTGGTCTATTTTTGTTATTGTGATCTTCTTCTTGTTGGCTCTTGAGATTGGTTGTTTGACTGTTCTGTGTGGAGTATTCCCTGAAGTATTCTCTGTAGGTTTGGCTTTGTAAAGGGGGAGCACCTGAAAAGTAGAGCTATGGTGAGTGTAGGATGAAGCTTAAGCTTACAAGAAATTTTTTTCTCTGTCTCTGACCTGTAACTCCCAGTACCAGAGATTGGTTGCTACCCACATTGAGCTGATCAGAGAGACCTATGAGGTCCCCAAATCAAGACAGCTTTCTGTCAAAGCACTTGCGTACCTGCCCGAGGCAAAAGCTAAGACCCTATTGCAAAAAACACTATATGCTGCTGACACACAGCACAGAGAGACCTGGCTGGAATTCAGAAGAAATCCAGTCCCCAGACAGTTAGCCTGTCTAGTGCTGGAAAGCGCTACATGAGCTACTGGGGGAAAATGGCCAACAATAGCCTGAGCAACCAGAGATCTAAGCAAACACCCTGACGCGGTGTACACACCAGTGCAATAGTGACACACAGCCTCAGTGAGTAACCAATAGCTTTATGACTAGCTAAGAGAGCCACTCAGTATAAAGAACCCATATCTGCAATTGGGAACCAGATCAGAATCACATGGAGACAAACATTATGTGCTCCAGATTCAAGCTCTCACTAGTCTTTGGCTAAAAGAGGGGTTACGTAATCAATTTCTCCCTAAATTAATAATGCTTATCCTATTTAAAATATGCTGACTTCACTCTCCATTAGAATCTGTTCTTTTTCAGAAGGTAGTGGGACCAGAGGAGATAAACTACCCGTCGCACTTCAGCCAAGCCACAGCTAAATCTGCAAAGGAATTGGGGCGATGAGCAAGAGTGCTGCTTCCATGCTGTTGCTGGTAATCAGCACCAGGGTGTAGGAGACAGACCCTGAGGATATTCAACACCTATCAAAACAGAGATCCAGAAGCTCCTAAGATCTCATCATTGAAGATTTAAAACTCACCCACCATGGCTCAGGGAATTTTGTGGAAGAGGAGACGGAAAGACTGTAAGAGCCACAAGTTGAGACATCATGCCCAGGGACATTCCCTCCCCCCCCCCCAAAAAAAAAATAACCGACTACTGCTCTCACAGTGCATAAACCACAACCCCACGAGGAATACCTGCAACCCCACTGAGGACATTTCCCAATGGAGTGGGGGCAGGGATGAGGGAAAAGAGGGTACCAACACATGATGTGTCTATACAAAACATGTTGTTAATAATAATAAACACTAAGAAGAAAATAATTAAAATAAATGATTTTAAAAATTAAAAAAAAATAAGCCTTCCTTTAAATTGGATCTCTCAGGCTGAAAGGATGGCTTAACAATTAAGGCATTTGCCTGCAAAGCTAAAGGACCCCAGTTTGACTCCCCAGAACCCACATTAGCCAGATGCACAAGGGACGCATGTATCTGGAGTTCATTTATTTGCAGTGGTGGCTGGAGGCCCTGGTGTGCCCATTAATTCCCCCCCCCTCTCTCACTCTTTATCTGTTAAATAAATAAATAAATAAACTATTAAATTGGCTTTCTCAGGGATTCAACACAGCAATGCAAAACAAAACTAACATACCTCCCAGTTCTTACTGTTGTTTTATATTTTGTTTGTCTAGTGCTTTGCAACACTTCCACAAAACATAGTGACTCAAATAGCCATTCACTTTTAGTCAGGATTACAAGGTCAAGAAGTTGGGAAGGATTAAGACGGTCACTTCATCCTAGCCTACACGGCATCAGCTAGGGTCTGCAGACTGGAGGACTCAGCTCTCTGGGGACCTCACAAAGCAGAGCCTAAACACTTATCTCGGATCTTCTTTCAATGTAAGGATCTCAGAGTAGTTAGACTTCTCAGATAAAGGACAAGGAGTGGCCAACAGGAAGCAGAAACTGCCCACCAACTAAAGGCTTGTCCCAAAACTGGGACATTGTTCCTCATTCTATTGGTCAAAGTTGTCACAGCCCACCCAGATCCAAGGGTGGAGAAATCAGCTCCACCCCTTAAGAGCAGGGCAGGAAGGTCACTGTGCAGAAGAGCATATGAAATGGCAGATACTGCCAAGGCCTCATTGGAAAATAAAGTGTCTCACACATTGGTTCTGTCATTGTTTCAAGGTGAAAGCTATGATAGATGCAGAAACTCTGGAAAGTTAAAACTCCATGCATCTATCAAGTGTCATTATGATCCTCATTGTGACTTTCCTTTTTAAATCTGGTTTGTGTGACTTTGAAGGAAGCAATGCTCCCAGTCAAAATGCACCCACGATATCTGTGCTTTAGATCAACTGTAATTAAGATTCAAGGTAATTTTTTCAACGGGGGAACCCAGGGCACTTTTCATTGACCAGAGAGTTGATATATCAGTCACCTCACAGTAGATTATGATCTAGGAATTAACAGCCCCAAAATCAATGCCACAAGATAAGAAATGTATTATACTCTGTCTCTCTTTGAATATCCATCACAGGTTGGCTCAGCCTCTGCTGCTCTGACACACAGTGTGACACAGCAAGTACCTCCGCAGCCTGCGGGACACCGTGGCGGAGCAAAGGAATGCAGGAAATTGCACACTAACGCTCAAAGGCTCCTGCGCAGAAGGGAGCCAATTCCACTGGCTCCAACACAAGCCAAGGATCATATCTGCCTCAGAGCCGCAGGTGTATGTCACCTTGCCATGCTCCGGTAGGGCGGGGGGCCAGCTAGGAATCCTAGAGAACTGCATTCTTTAATGACCACACTGGGACTTGAATTTTCAACATTCTGCTAAAGGATGTTCTCGGAGCGTTTTGTCAATGCAGAGAAGATGCTGAGGAAGAGAGAAAACTGTCTGCCGTAGTGCTTTCATCTCCCATTGCTAATCCGCTGTGTCTTGTTATGACGATTTGTTGCTGTTTGGTTTGGTTTCCTGTGCTTTATGGTTTGGGGTCCAGCTTTTCGTGGCCGTGGCCCCGCTTCCCAGAGGGGTGGCAGTGGTTGAGATCCTGACCCTGCCTGCAGATTCAAAAGGAACAAAATGTTCCCAGGGAGCTGGTTCCCAAGAGCATCTGTCTGCCAGCTCCACAGAGCACATGGCGATGCCCGCACAGCCCACCTCAGCGAACCTGGACCCAAGGGCTCCTGTTCCCGCCTTCCGCTGGGATGTGTGGGCAAGAGTCAGCCCGGGGGAGAGGAGAGGGTGACGCTGCGAGAATCGCACTGCCCCGGGCTCATAACTGCCGCGTGCAACCACGGTACTTGGCACTGTGAGCTTGACTTCTTCAGACCCTCGGCTGCCAAATGAGCATGGTACAGTACCTACCTTTGGCAACCGTTCTAAGAATCAAATAGACAGTGTGACAGGACACTTAGAACAACGCCTGGAGCATTTTAATGCGATCTTCCTGCTACTGGCAGTCATGTAGTTTGGCCTAGCTCTGCAAGCCTGTGACCAGTGTTGAACTTCATGGTCCGTGGTGGCTGCGCGCAGGTGGCCAGGGCCGCAGTGTTCCTATAGGATAGCATCACAGCTGGGTGTTCTGGAGATGAAATGTACAAGGATATAAAAAGGCAAGCTTCCTACATTCAATTAGCATGGGAGAGAACAGTTTTTTGTTTGTTTGTTTGTTTTGTGGGGGGTTTTTTTTGGCATAGGGCAAGGAGGAAGTTATACTTCTTACCCAAAAAAATATCTTCCCTACTAACTTGCTAAGATGCCTGGCACTTTATCATCAGAAACTCGTTCCTTTAGCTTGAGCATTGACTTGTCTAAGTGCCTCAACAACATCCACCAAGTAAATGAAGGACACGGAGAAAGGACTTAACAGCCACCACATTTCTAAAACAGCCCCGATAAAGAGCGCTAGAAATATTTCCTACCCAGAATCCTCTCCCAGCTGCTGACAAGAACAACCAAAATTCTACTACACTGATGACATTTAAAATTCTTACTAAAATGGTTTTTCCGACTATGCCATTGAAATCCTTACTGAGGCAGCATTCTGGCCTCCAATCATACTGCACCAGCCCAGCTCTCAATTACTGCCAGGGTACTCGTTCTACAAGTAGATATAATCACGCTGTGCCCTGTTCTAATGCCACTTGCTTCAGGACAGATGCTGGCTCCTCTGTGGGCTGTGGAAGCCTCCAACATTACGTCCTTGAGCATTTCTAGCTTTGTTTTTCACTGTTGCCTCCAACTGCCTTGGACCAGCCAAAACTCCAATTGTCCACACATGTGGGGTAGCCAGGAAGCATTGCATGCTTTATCCGTCACCTTTAGAGGAGTTGTCCCCTGCCACCATCGCATGTAATACATATCGTGTTCTGGGGGTGAAGGCCATTATCACATAACTCCTGACAAGACCTGCCCACACCACTTATGGGCAGGCTAGGCTCAACCAATCAAATGTCGACTTTCCCTTGGAAGAAAAGATTGACCCAGGTTTGGACAATCACATATTTTCCTGAATGAAGAAGGGGTGGGTTTTATTTTTTATTCAGAGAGCTGGACTAACGTGCATCAGGAACTTCCAAAGACATCCTCACCTCCTTGCCCTAGTGTGGAGACATTCTTACCATGATCAATCAAAGCAGAAAAAGAGGCACAGCACAGGGTGGGAGGGAGAGAGAAAGCGGCAGACCTCGTTTTACTCCTGGATCCAGTGAAGTCTGAGGTGTTGTGTTGCCCACAAGTGACTTGACATTCCTCGCTTCAACAGATGAGTCCTGCTTCTTCTCCTTCCCCAACGACTAGGCTGGATTGGTGTCTTGCTGCTGGTAAAGAGACTGGCAGAAATTGGAGCAGGACAGTTTGGGGCAGGCCTCCTTGCTGCCTCTGTCTTGCCAGTTCTCAGGTGGTCTGCTCTGGGGGCAGTCAGCTGTCATGGCAGAGTGCAGTGCGGCAGACCTATAGAAAGGGCTTCATGAAGGGGTTAGGGAGATGTCTTGGGGGCTAACGGAGCTTGCTTGAAAGGGCCTCACTGTAAAGAACTGAGCCACAGAGGAAATCCTGTTGCCCACAGCCATGCAACAAGCCACTACAAAAATGACCTCCAGCCTACTCAAGACAAGAGCTGCCACGAGGCAGGTATGACCTCAGAAATGACCCTGAGTCAGGAACAACCCACTAAAAGCCTCCCAAATCTCAACCTCAATAACTACAAGATGATAAACGTTTGTTGTGTTGAGTCACAAACTCTTTTGGCAATTTGTTTGTCAACATAAGGTAACACGTGAGACAGTTTCAGGTCCACACTCAGATGTTCCATGTTTTCCCTTACTTGAGCCTACATCTTTTACATCTATAATTGCTCCGTTTAGGATGTTGCCCTTCTGGGTCTGGGTTGAGGGCTCAGTCAGCAAAGCTCCCACTGCACCAGCATGAGGACCAGTATCTACACACAAGCCCAGTGGGCATGGTGGCCCACCTGTAATCCTAACCCTGGGGAGGTGGAAACAGAGGACCCCCCCCCCCCAGGGCAAGCTGGCTATCTAGACTAGCCAAAACGGAAAGATCTAGGTTAAAGTGAGGGACCTTGCCTCCAGGGATAAGGTAGAGAGGTACAGAGGAAGACCCCTGACGTCAACCTCTGATCTCTACGTGCACACGTATATGAAAAACTAAGAATGTTGCCCTTCATCTCTCCTCTCAGTTTCTTCATCTAGCTAAGTCCTTCCTAGGTGCCAGGTCCTCAAGAGGGATCACTTCCTCTGGAAGATCTCTCTCCTACCCACGTGCCACCCTGCATAGTCGGTGGGGGTTCATTTTCTGAATCCCCAGGCACCAAGAGGCTCTTTCTGCTCAGTACTGTGATGGCCATTTCTGTGACTCTCCCAACTAGCCTCCGGGTCCCTCAGGACAGGAACCATGTCCTTTCACCATCGACTGTTGCACCCTCAACAGCAGGAAGACTTCACACACCAAGACTGTGATGGTTGATCCTCATTGTCAACTTGACTCTGTAATCACCTAGAAGATATACTTCTGGGTGCATCTTTGAGGGCTTGTCCAGAGAGGCTTAACTCTGGAAGGTGTTAACAGGTAGAAGACCCACCATGATATGGATGGTACCGCCCTATGGGCTGAGTCTGGAATGAATCAAAAGGAGAACGTGAATGGAGAACTGGCATTCCTCTTTCTGCATCCTGTTTTGCCCAGATGTGAGCAAGTTCCCTCCACCAGAGCTGCAAACTGCCCCCGCAAACTGCTCCCCAACCACGCCTCTCCCATCAAGATGGATTCTATTCCCTGGACCCTGCAGCAAAATAAACCTTTTCTCCCTTACGTTGCTTCCTGTCAGATAGTTGGGTCACAGCAAGGAGAAAAGCAAGTACTATAAAGACCCTCACTCAATACAATAGTGTTGGTGGCCCGGTTGCCCCCTTCATTGTCAGGTTAGTATAAACAAGTCACTCCAGTCTACCCAGGACTCTCACAGTCTCAGCACAGAAAATCTTACAGCCCCTCCATCAATGCAGACTGAGACGGTGGTTCAGTTGCACCCAGCAACCTGCTGGTGTAGTCAGCTTTCACCTGTGGCCTTCTCCAGAGACTCACCTTTGGCAGACAAGAGCTGCCTGACTCAGAGGCCCTGGGAGGCTACACAACCCCCCACCCCATCAGCTAGCCCAATGCCTGTGAATGGGCCAGGTCCCTCCTCCCACAAAGACTTACTGCTTTCCTACTGGTGCAGCTTATAAGTGTGGCATTAAACAATGGTGTTTCTTGCTGAATTAAGGCAGGCTGCATGTCTACAGAAAGCTAGGCAGGTCAACAGAGAGTGACTTCAAGGACCCCCAAGAGCAGGTTCTGTCTTAGGGACAGGAACGACCCAGACTTTTCCACTTTCAACCTCTCTAAGTGTGTTAGTCCTGTTGGTTAAGGATGTGCACAGGCTCCTGGAGACAACAGCAGGCTGTGCATAATAGAGGGAGACAGCCTCGGCATGGTCAAGGAGAAGCAGCCCCTTCCCAGTAGCCCTTGCTAGAAATGGGTCCTTGTCTACCTCCTGGGAAGTTCAAGGCTTCATTTCAGCTCATGATCAAGCTGGAAAGTCCTCCACCTTGCTCTGGAGCCACAGATCTCTACAGGGACAGACAGCAGGCTTTGCTTACTGTGCTTTAGAAAAAAACCACTCACCTCTACCACTGATAATGTGCCAAGGGGTAAAAATGTCAGCAGAACAGATGTTTGAGTCTCAATTTCTAGAGACTCAGATTCGGCACCGGGCAGGAATGGGCACGAGCCTGGTCCTGCTCTCTCTGCTCTGACCGCGTGTCTGCATCACGACTTACACACCTATACAACCTGTGTAAGTATCTCTGCTTGACAACACTATGAGTGAACAACACAGCAGTACAATGCTGGGTTCATCATCAACAACTGAGGAGCTGGGGGCCTCCTGGGAGCTGAGCATCAAGCTGGGCCACTCAGACCATGTACTGGACCCCAAGTCCAGCTTTGAAATCCTCGAGCTACCTTCTCTGCTTGTCCCCTGCTCCACCCATGTGACCAAGGACTCGGGCTGTGCTGGCCCCTTAACCACAGGAAAACCTGGGAAAAAGTGTGCCTAATGTTCTTAAAAACTAATCCCAGATAACTTCATATCTAACTCAAAAGACTATCATTAAGGGTAGAATTTCCACACAATAATAAACATTGAATACTTAATAGTCCAGCTGTCAACAAACTAAGCAGAAGCATGGTGCTTAAATATATATATAGGTATGATTACTATCTTGTTTCTTTTTCGTGCATATGTGTGTGCATCTTCATGTATGTGTGAGCGTGTGCATGTGCATGCACAAGCCCATGTGCAGATCATTGGTCAACCTCAGGTGTGATCTTCAAGAATACCATTTACTTCCTTTAGGAAGGGGCCTATCAATGGGCTAGAGGGCACCAATTTGCTGGACTAGCTGGCCAGCGAGCTCCAGGAATCTGACTGCCTCTGTCTCCCCAGCACTGGGATAACAAACACATAACACTACACCTGACTTTTTTTTAATTTTATTTTTATTTTATAAAAGGCTAAACTCTAGATGCCCTCACCTTCTGCATCCCAGGCTCCCATTTCCCTGAGGGTCCTCCTCCGGAGGGTTGTTGGTATTCTCTGTGGGGTCATGAAGGCCTCTTTCTATGTGGGATACTGTGCCTCAGGATAGTCCTATCCACTCTGTTACACCTGACTTTTTATGTGGGCTCTGGGGATTGAACTCAGGTCCTCGTATTTATAAGTCAGGGATTTCACCAACTGAGCAACTCCTCAGCCCACGATCTTGGTTCTGTGGACTGATAGATGGCTCTCACTGGGGTCTGTTGTGGATGACAGATAGTGGCAGGGGCCAAGACTATATCCAAAGCTTGACTGGTCTGAAAATCCAAGATGGCTGGCTTACACACTGGCAGAGGAGCTTGGCTAGGGCTGTCACCATAAACATACACATGTCCTCCTCACGTTCTGGGGCTCTAAAGAGGGACATCCCAAGAACAAGCTTTCAAGAAGCCCAGGAGAAGCTATGGGCCTTCAGCTTCTGGTAACCTGGCTTTGCATTCTGCTGGTTGGGGCCAGCCCAAATTCAAGGATGTAAGTGTAAGGCCAGTCTCACTGAGGACCGTCTTTGGAGACCAGCTCCCACAGACATAGGGCCAAGGAGAAGAGGAAGCTCAGCACTCAAGTGCCTGTCCTGTGTCATACCCTTCAAAATTAATACCCTCCGGTCCTCTCACTGCCCTTAAAGGAGGTATTCTTGCTCCTCGCTTCAAAGAAAAGACAAGTGAAGGTCAGAAAGATTGCAGATTTACCCAAGGTCACAAACCATAGAGTGGCCAGACCCTGTTTGCATCCAGGTCTTGCCCTTCAGATCAGCCTGAACTGGAAGGAACCCCCATCTACTCCTTCCTGGCCTGTGCTGCCTTAAGAAGCAAAAGACTTCACACATGGTTTGCTCCCATCCTTCCACTGGGACAAGGCATCCTTTCTCTGGAGGGGAAAAAAAAGGCTTCTAGCTCCATCCAGTAAAACTGCCTGCTCCCTGTTCTGCCTTTGGAGAAAGTAAGACCCCTATCAGCCTCTCACCTATGGCACGGTTGGCTCAGGTCCTTGGGACTGACTGCCCAGAGCAGAAGCAGCCCTGCTCCATCCCCCTCCTTCCTTCAGCTCCGAAACCCCATTCCTCTGTGGATTTCCCTGCCAGCTGTGCCCACCAGCTTAGCTAAGGTTTCCTGACTTTTATAGACACGAGCCAGAGCTGGGTCATTAAGCCTGAATCTTTTGAAATCTCTGAGATTCATAGTCCAATCTAACATCTGCAGCGGGTGAGGGGAGAAGGACACGTGGTCTGGCTCCATGGTTCGGAACCTGTAACTGGGCATCTGAGGGCCCTGGAAGGCCTGGATTAACTCCAAAGGCCCCTAGGACCTAAAAACCAGGATACGCTATAAATCTGCATAAGACTTTCGTGTGAGCAGCTGCAAGGTAGGACCTGTGGGGGATGCAAGAGAAGAGCAAGGCCCCAGCATCTTTATTCAGGGTCTCTCACAGTCAGCACAAAAATGCTTGGTGACAAATGTATAAACAGAAGGAATGAATGAACCTTGTATAACACAACAGCATGGCTTATGGGATATTCAACACCCCAGAAGGGAATAAGGTAGAAAAACAATAAATTCTGTTCATCTCCACTGAGCCCCTAGTTTATGTCTCTGTCATTAGAATGATCAGCTCCTGACAACTGGCTCTAAATTCACTTAGTCACCTAACCATATGGAGCGAGGATAAGACTGTGGTGGCCCAACGTGAGAAAGCAGCCTCGCGAGCTTGCACGTGGACCCGGATGGAGAGGAAACCACTGCCCTTGGTCCCTAGACAGTTAAGCTGATGTCCTCTAAGGTCAGCAGATGGGCCCTGGGTAAACACGGCCTCACCTAACCAGGTGATGACTAAGCCCATTAGCAGAGCGAGTTAAGGCAGGATGGGTAGTGGGTTTGAAATGACCCTACCCTCTCCCTGCCTTATAGACAGAGGCTGAAATATAGACAGCCAGAAACTGCGCCCACTGCCTCTGCACAGGAGTGACATCCAGATCAATGACTATGCTTACAAAAGTGACCATCCCCAGAGACAGGAAGCGTATGTTCCCAGCTGAATGCTCACCCTGGGGGCTTGAAGACATCAGTATGGCCAAGCATGCGTCCCTGTTCTTGGGCTTGAATTCATGTTCCTGGAGTCCATAGGCAAGCTCTTGTGGAGAAGAAAGGGTTCACATCCTCATAAGTCTCGTCTGTGATGCTGTTTTCCCCAGGGACAGAGCCTCGGTGCTGGACGTGGGAGGGTGCAGTCATCTCCCCCAGCCTCTTTCTCCCATTGGCTGGGGGCACCTTCCCCACTACCACAGCCAGCACATGTTCTCACACTATATGTACCTCGTGGTAAAATTAAATGGTTCTAGCTCGCTTTACTCGCCTGTTTGATGAGGGTTGAGCTAAATAAAAAGCTCCTCCCATAGGTCTTAAATCTATGATTTTTATGTCAGAGCAGTGGGGTGAAGTTAAAATGGATTCACCCATAGAGAATTACCTATAACGTTTTTTATTAGCGTTATTCTCCACTGCTTTCAATCCCAAGAGTCACTGTGCTCTCATTGCTACTGGTTTCAATCCTCGCTCTGCCACTGTGTCACCTTGGACATGTTCCTTGTTTCTTAACTCTTCAGAGGCTCCGGCTTTTGATAGGAACGTGGGGGTGAAGCTAGCTGACTCGCAATGTCATTACCAAGAGCAAATGAGATAATGTCTGCTAAGCTCCCAGCTCCCAAAGTACACAGGAGATGCCCAGCACATGTTAATTCTCCTCTGGGCCCTCCAACACTTCCGGCTCAGTCAGAAAGACATCCCCACAGGATCTTCCGCCTTGCCTGTCCTGCCAGTTCACTTTGAGTGTAAAGTGTGTCCCCTCCCGGCCCACGCCCTGCTGGAGTCGGCTGGCAAGAGGTGCTGGGATCACATATTCCAACCCTGCATTCGGTGACCTCCTACTTTGAATCGCTGTGATCAGAGGTGTTAGAGGGCAGCTGTCAGCAAGCACTCCAAATCAAAGCCCTGCCCCCAGACACAAGTCCCCAGCACAAACCTGCTGACAGGCGAAGGTTCACCATCCTCCTGGCCCCGCAGGCCCCAGAGTCCGTGGAGGCAAGACACTGAGCATCGTGGGAACTTCTACCATTAAGCACAGCTTCCTGCCGCTGTCAGAAAAGCTTTTCCACAAGTTCCTTGGAGCCAAAGGTTCACTGATGGCCGGCCATCATTGATTTTCCAGCAAGAAGGGAAAATGGCAAAAAGAACATATGCTCAGAGGCCAGCCAACCTTTTATTGGATCCCATGAATCCAACTGAAAAAGTGCCAAAAAGCTTTTGAACAGTACAAGACAATAGGAGCAGATTCTGAAATGAAGCCACTGTGTTTAAGTGTACAAAGTGAGGTTCTTTTCTCTTCATGAACTAGAAAAAGAATAAAAGATTTCTAAGGAAAATAAAAAAAAAAACAGATAAATTATATGTTACAATGCCTCTCAGTGACCACAACTTTCTCGTAATGATAACATGTACACTGGCATGGCCTCTACCACTCACCAGACTCTGCTTTAAGTACTCTCCAAATATTAATCCATTAACTCCTCACAATAGCTCTGCGAGATGTGCACTAGCAGTATCCCCATTTTATCAGTGAGGAAACTGGGGGAAAAAACAGCAACTCTGAAGCCAAGGTCAATGACGCTTGACAAGTCATCTGGGACTGGCATGCTTCCACTTGGAGCTCTTCTGCTTGGCCCTTCACCCCATTCCTTCTCTCTGACCACCTTTCTCTGTCTGGACCACCCTTCCACCTTCAGTGTGAAAAACTCCTGTCTGCCCTCAACTTAACATTCTCACGAGCAGTGGCAGATGGAGGGCTGTTTTCTATTTCAGCTTGTGTCCCATCTCCACACTTCCAGGACAGAAGTGAATATGGAAATACAACAAAGCAACCATAAGGGTCGCAGTTACCTTCTCGTTGTTGCAGCTTATTGAGAAAAGTTTCTTTTGCCTTCTAGTTTCAAGGTGCAGTTTCATTATGACAAGGAAAAACTACAGAGGCCTGAGCAGGAAGTCTGGGTCACACCTTCATATCAGCAGGAAGGAAGTGGTCCAAGTTCTGGGCTTGGAGCTTGGGCTATATTACCCCAAAGTCTGCCCCCAGCAACACACCCCCTCCAGCGAAGCGTAGTGTAAAGTGTGTCCATTATAACGTCCCAAATTGTCACCAGCTGAAGATCAAGTATTCAAAACGCATGAGTCTTTGGGGGACATTTCATTCAAGCCACCACAGTAGGTGACACCGTAACTACTAGGGAGAGAAAAGCCTTGTTTGTCTCACACAGCTCAGTGAAAGACTGAAAACTCTCAGCTTTCTGGGTGCCCAGGGTGCTTCAGCCAGCACAATGTGGGAGGAGCTGCAAAAGAAAAGACTATATCTGGGGCAGCACCCAAGCTCGCACGACTATGGACCCAGGACACTAGGCAGGAACAGTGGGACAGTGGGAGGGGGGCTCTCACACAAACACCCTGAATCCTGAGCATGGACCCTGTTGCAGTCAGGTACGCATTGCTGGTAGAAATCACCCAACCAAGAGCAGCTTGTGGGAAAAAGAGATTCGTTTTGATTTACAGGCTCGAAGGGGAAGCTCCATGATGGCAGGGGAAAAGGACAGCATGAGCAGAGGGTGGACATCACCTCCTGGCCAACATAAGGTGGACAAAAGCAACAGGAGAGTGTGCCAAACGCCAGCAAGGGGAAACTGGCTGTAACACCCATAAGCCCGCCCCCAACAATACACTTCTCCAGGAGGCGTTAGTTCCCAAATCTCCATCAGCTGTAAACCTAGCATTCACTTAAACACCTAAGTTTATGGGGGACATCTGAATCAAACCACCACAGACCCCATCAGGTAAGGCACAGATGTGTGAGGATAACTAGGGTTAGGTAACAAATTTAAATAGCACAGCAGCATGTACAGTAAAATGTGAAAAAATAGAGTATATTAAAGTATTATTTCTGTAAAATGAAAAAATTATGAAGGGTCAAAGCATAAAAGAGAAAATAAAACCTTAATAAGTCACCCAAACATTGATTTTTATATGAATATGGAGACTGATCTGAAAGTATAAGAAAATGGAAAAATCAATATTCAATGATCATGACTAAAAGCTATGTTTTAAATCATGAACCGTAAGTCAAGAAAAATAAAAATGAATAATCTCACTTGGGCTTTCATGTGATGATTATGGCTATTTTCATAAAATTAGTAGTGTCATGTAGGAATCAAATTTGTAACCAAGATATGTTAGAACTTTAGTGAGGCCATCCCTATGAAGAAAATATGTTACTCCTTTTCATCTTTTCATTTCTTTTCTTTTTTTTTTTTTTATTTTGAGGCCAGCCTAATAGACTGGCTTTAGTCAAACATGGGTCCTTAGGCTCCATAGGCAAGCGCTTTTAACTGCTAAGCCAACTCTCTAACCCTCTTATTTTCTTTATACTAATAAACATGATATTCTTTCCTTTGAAAGACAACATAAGGTCCCAATTTAACATTGCCTCATTCCCACTGGTGCCTTCCTAGGCCCATTTTTTTATTTACACACATATATACGTATGTTGACTGGAATCACGCTCTATAAGCCTGTGGTTCGATGTCTTCAGAGATCTCCCTGTCGGCACATGTAAACTGGCAGACCTTTATTTGTCATTACATTGCATCCTAAAATTCAATGTGATCATTCCTGGAAGTAGAAATGTGAGTTGATTTCCAATCTTTCACTCATACAGCCTAGTGCAGTGAACCCTGGGTACATTTGTGCTCACTTAACTTTTGCTGAAGGGTAGACTTCTAGAATGGAATTGTTAGGTCACAGGTGCATACTGACAAAGTTATTGCCAATAATGAGGTGACAATGAATTTCACACAGAGTGACTGTCAATAGCTGAATTTATAAAAATAATCTGAGACAGTGTGGCCATATTTTAAATATTGTTTCATCCTTCCTGAAGCAGGATACATCTGTGTGGTGGTTTGAGTCAGATTTCCCCCGTAACCTCATATACTTGATCCCCTGTTGGTGGCCATTTGGGAGGTAGAACCTTACTGGAGAAGGTGTGTTGTTGAGGGTGGGATTAGGGGTGTTATAGCCAGTTTCTCCTTGCTAGAATTTGGCTCACTCTCCTGTTGACGTTTCCCATCTGCTGTGATGTTCAGCCTCTGCCCATACCATGCCTTCCTCTGCTACCATAGAGCTTCCCCTGGAGACCAATAGCCAAGATAAATACTTCCCTCCCATCAGCTTCTTTTGGTCAGGTACTTTGCCCCAGCAACAAGAAGGTGACTACAACAATCTGTTACTTCAAACCCTTTTTCATGGGCACAGTGTTCCTTTTCTCATTAGGTTTTTCCCTATAGAGCTAAGATTTATGAACTTGCTTGTAATTCTAATGTTTGTTCAAAAGTACCCATTATATTTCAGCTTCTCTTGTCTTGTTGTATCAGATTTAAGCCTTCCTTAAGTCGTTTGCTCCAGGACATCTCCTACCTTTAACATGAACCCAACACAGAATACAGACATCATCTGTGTGCTGACATCTTCTCACATGAAAGTTTCTTAGCACCACCATTTTAAACAACTTGAATTTGCCCAAGATTGGGCTGAGATTCTCTGTACATTCATTTTATCCTTTGATTCCAGTATCATTCCTCCAAAGAAGTTAGTATTATTTCCATCTTGGCAATCATGGAAATGGCATGATGATCCTAGGACATACATCTCGTAAGTTGAGGTTCTAAAATTAGCTCTAAGCCCCTCCTCGTTGGCACCAGCCTGCTCCCCCACTGTGCTATGATGCCTTCTTGAGGACAGGAAGCTCATGTTACATTCATCACCTCCTGCTTCTTCCAGAGCTGTCTGCAACACACCAGAGATCCTGGGCCAATGTCACACTTTCGATATTACAATTAGGTTGGAAAGGGTTCCACAATTCCAAGCTTGAACAAAACCCATCAGGTCTCTACTTATAGTTGCCAATGTATGGATGATGCTTTCAATAACACCATGTTTGAGGTTTCAACAATGAAAAAGAATGTTCTAGAAAGAAGAACATTATCTTTGTCTCACCTCCTCTTTGTTCATCCATTGCTGAAGCCAACTAAATATAACCACCAGATGGCCCTTGCCCTCTCTCTAAATATTCACTCTCTTGCTCTCTCAAAAAGAGAAAAGGTTTGGTTTGGTTTTGGCTCACAGTTTTAGATGTTCCAGTCCAGTGTATGGACCATTGCTTTGGTCTATAGAAGGGATAACAGTGGCAGGGAGAATACGGTGCCAAGATGCAAAAGAGAAAGGGAAGAGACCAGGGTCCCCCAAGGGCATGACCTAAGGACCTCCCATTCATCTCGATCTCCACGAAGTTCCACCACCTCCCAAGAGTGCTCACCTTCATGCCCAAGACTATATCATGGATCTTTAAAGGATGATCAGTATCCAAACTATAGCAGCCACTCCAAAACATGAGCAAACCCCACAATGCACAACCCATATTCCCCAATGAGGAGGGTCCCTGAAGAGGGGGGAGGACAGGGAGGAGGCTAACGATGGTACCAACATGACTGTATACACACTGTGTACATAAGTAATAATAAAAAAAAAACATGAGCAAGCCTGGAAGGGTAAAGGCAGTTCACACCTCCCAGTTAGCATCTCCCTATGCCATCCCCACACTTCACCACTCCAAAGAAAGTCCTGGACAGCCTCATAAAAGATGCCAGCAGAGCTCAGTACAGTAGAGATCATGTTGGTAGCACAGCTTTCAATTTTCTTCTCCAACTTTTCTGCTGCCCTTCCCTCAATCCCCCCACTGTTGTTCCCTAGCTAGACTCACCAAAAGCAACGACCTGCCCACAAACCCTTGCATGGATTCGGCTTCCTGAAGCTTCCTAGTTCAAAACAGCAGAGGGCATCTGTCCAAGCAACTCATGGTCTAACCTGCCCAGCAGCAAACAACTTGTCGTGATGCTCACACAAGTGCAATAGTGGCACACAGCCATGGTGGGTAACCAACTGCTCTTGATTTGGCTAACAGATCTTCTCAGTGGAATGGAACCCGTAGCTAGAGCCTGGAAACAAGTCAGAACCATACCCAAAAAACAAGCCCAGTCTCCGCTATCAAGCTCCCACCAATCATGGGCTACAAGAGGGCCTACACCTATTAAATTCTCTCTAAAATAATAATGGTTATCCCATTTATCTGGTGCTAATTTCACTCTCCATTGGAGAATTTGCTTCTCTTTTACAGATGGACACAGATCCTGACGAGAGAATCAGCCCATCGCACCTCAACAGGGCTCCAGCTGAAGCCAAAAGTAATTGAGGAAATGAACAGCAGCGCTGCTTTCTTGGTGAACCTGGAAGCATCACAAGGGTGAAGGAGACTCAACTCCTACCAAATCAGAGATCCAGAGACACAGAGGCTCCCAAGACCTCATCAGTGAAGCAGACCTCAGATGAACCCAACATGACTCAGGGAAATTTGTGGAAGAGGGGGCAGAAAAATTGTTAGAGCCATACATTGGGTCATTATGCACACAGACATTGCCTCTTATCCATAACTGATGGCTAACCCCATAATGCATGACCCATATTCCCCAATGAGGAGGGTCCCTGTGGAGGGGGGAGGACAGGGAGGAGGCTAACAATGGTATCAACATGACTGTATACACACTGTGTGCATAATTAATAAAACAATTCAAAAAAAGAAAAAAAGACAGCAGAGGGCATGATGCATACACCAGCTTACATGGCCACAGGCACTCACGCGCTTACCATACTCACAATCATATTCATGAATGCACACGTGTGTACACTTTCACAACACAAGTCTAGTTCCTACAGAATCTTTTTCCTGCATAAAGGAGCTTGACTGTAGTCAAGGAAAAAGAAGCAGTTGTCCTTTTAGAATCATCAGGGCTCTTTGTAAACACCATTACCCTTATAATACAGCAGATGACATCACTAAGATTCCAGAGTCTGCCTACCTAATGTCAACAAATCCATGCCAAGCTCACTGAAGACGAATCACTTTTCCATTTCTCTTCCTGAACCTAATCTCCAGCTGACTTCTTTCCCCTCTTGGAGGTCTTAAGAACAGCTAAAGAACCAAGAAGGCATTACAGGCTGTGATCACTGATCTACAGGAAAGGAACCTAGCTCACACCACAGAATATTACTAATGCTAAGAATCACCTGACCATCTGGAGCAGACTCCAGTCAGCCTCTGACATGGTCCCTACACATGGAATTTCTAGGAACATAATTCACTGAGCCTCCACTCCTCATCTGTAAAGTGTAATGGTTGAAGGGTTTTCCCAAAACAAACTAGAACTTCAAATTTTTACTAACTCACAATTATGTTCTCAGCTATTCACAACCCCTGATGCCTTGTGTATCTAAAGAGTAGGTGAGGGCTGGAGAGATGGCTTAGCGGTTAAGCACTTGACTGTGAAGCCTAAGGACCCTGGTTCCAGGCTTGATTCTCCAGGACCCATGTTAGCCAGATGCACAAGGGGGCCCACGCGTCTGGAGTTCGCTTGCTATGGCTGGAGGCCCTGGCGCGCCCATTCTGTCTCTGTAACTGCCTCTTTCTCTCTCTGTCACTCTCAAATAAATAAATAAATATTTTTTTAAAAAAAAAAAAAAGAGTAGGTGGGAGATTTAAGACCTGGTGACTGTTGTAGTTAGCTCCACCTTGCTGGGACAAATGGCCAACCAGACACAGTTTATAGGAGGAAGGGTTCATTTTAGCTTACAGGTCCAGGGGAGGTTCCTTCAATGGTGGAAGAAGCTGCTTGCTTCCATACATCCAAGCAGAGAGCAAACAGTTGCAGCAAGCAGACACCAACAAGCAGCCAGCACAAACCACCAGAGCTCAAACCGTTCTCTCCACACCTTTGGCCCAGAGTCAGACCCACCCCCAAGTGACAGGCGTTCCCACCCCCACCTCCAGTAGCAGGAATCTGCCTGCTAAGGGTTGACGTTGCAAACTCAATTTTAATAAAACTCCTGAGACTATGGGCTCATACATTTACACTATCACATGATATTTCAAACTTCTACAGTGACTATGCACCTAGCCAGTCATGACTTTATCACAGTCTTTATTTTATTTAGTGTTCCCAGCTGTCGCTGTATTCTTAGCTCCATTTAATGATGTGGCCATGGAAATTAGGAGTTGAGGCAGCACTATCAAGGTTGACCAGCTGATAAATGACAGCACCAGCACTCGGACAGGAGTTTCTCTGAGCCCCCTTTGCTTCCCAGTGCTCCACTGCATTGATCAGACAGAGAAAAGGAAGTAATATCGTGCATAGTTAGTATTCAAAGCATCCTGTGACTCTCACCTCCTGGGACCAATGATTCCAGGTGTCTGTCCCCAACTCCATAAAGGGATACTCCAGTAGCTTAGGAAGCCATATTATCCCCAGTGCTTCAGTAAGCAATGTGCCCATCCTGCTTCTACTAAAAGGCAAAGCCATGCGGCTTCACTTCCCCAGGTGTGCCTGTGAAAGTGTTTCCATGTGAGTTGGTGGATTGAGGGAAGAAGATCTGCCTTCACTGTGAACAAGACCCATCCAATCAGCTGGAAGCCCAGACAGACTAGAAAGGCACAGGAAGGATGATCTGTTCTCCCTCCCTCCCTCCCTCTCTCACCTCCTCTCTCCCTTCCTTCCTCTCTTCTCTCCTCACATCCCTAGAGACCTTAGAGGCAAGAACTCCAGGTTCTCTGCTCCTTTACCTTGAGACCAAACGTTACACTATCCAAAGCTAGACCTATACCTGTCCTCTCCTCGAGGGTTCTTGACTCGTCCCTTGCAGATCAATCATGGAGGAGGTTGGAACACTAAAACATTTTAAGTATTTTAAGTATTTATTTATTTGAAAGAAAAAGGAAGGGAGAAAGAGAGAGAAAACAAACCAGATTTTATATAGATAGATAGCTATATAAAAGGAGAGAGAAAGAAAGAGAGAGAGAGAGAGAATGGGCACATCAGGGCCTCCAGCCACTGCAAACAAACTCTAGAGGCATGTGCTACCTTGTGTATCTGGCTTATGTGGGTACTGGAAGTACTGGGGTGCTTAGGCTTCGCTGGTAAGTGCTCTAATGGCTAAGCCAACCATAATAGGCCAGAGAGGGAGATATGTGATTAAACGGAAATCAGTCAGGTAACCATTACAGCATGTGAAATAGACAACAGGACACCTTCTCTGCACAAGCTCTTCTGGACAAGTATATTGCAGTTCAGGCTTTGTCTGGGGTAGAGGGGAACTTGCTTCAACCAAGGTTCTCAAGATGCTGGCTTCTGCCCACTCCCCAGACTATGGCTCCTCCAGACACGTGGTAGGGCCCTTGAGCCCTTCAAGAGTGAGAGCTGAGTAGGTTCAGTTCTGCAGGTCCCAGGACTACTGTGGGGCCCTATTGCTTTAGACAGGGTTCTAGGAAAGCAATGGGACCTTTTTCAATCCTACAGAGCTTGACCAGTACTAAGTTAGAAATAGAGTAGGTTACTGGATCTTCCTGGAGCCTTATCTTTCCCCATAGGGAAAATGGAAATAACACCTCCTAGGGTTTAGTCTGGAAAACTAAATGAAAATATATAAAATGCACAGCACAGTGAACACTGTATATCAGAAACTCCATAAATGTACCTGTTATTAATGTTATTTCTAATAATAATAATACAGCCATGCTGTTAGTTTATAGATTATAATCTAAAGTCATAATCTATAGCTGTCCGAGAGCAAGAGTAATGACCCCCACACTCTTTCTTTTTATGCTTTACCATTAAACATCTCCAGGCCCTTTGAATATAGAGCAAATATGTTTTACTATGCTCTCCAACATCCATAAATATCCATGGAGTGCTTGCCACGTGCATTCAGGAAACACATAAGCTGAAGGAGTGGAGCTGAACCCCAGAGGACACCATCTCACTGAGGAGACCAAGGTGGTTAGGCTGAGCGCACACCCAACACGGCAGAAGCTGAGACGAGAGAACCAATCATGAGTTCAAGGCCATCCTAGGCTATATAATGAGTCTCTTTCTGCCCACCCACGCCTCAGAGAGAGTGAGAGAGGGAATGAAGAGATGAGAGGTTAAGGGAAGGAGGAATCACAGTTACCCCTTTTCAGCGTCCTTTGGGTATTGGAGCTCCAGAATATGGAGGATGTCAGTCTCAGGGGCAGAAGGGATAGAAGGCCTCTTGGCAAACTGGTCTTTGAAACACAGGTTGGGCAGAGGCCAAAAGGAAAAGTAGAGAGTGATGAGAGAGTTTAGGATAGGGATCCTTCCTCGTTTTTCCCCCAGCTTCCTTTATGACAGCCACCGAATGGTTCTCAGGGGCAGGAACGTCCTGGAGCTCCGCAGTACTGCAAACTGGTTCAGATGACCTGTGTGTGAAGTGCAGTCTGCAAGCTGTTTGTGAGAAACTGTCCCTACCAGCACTGCATGCAGGTCCCTTCTTAGCCAGCTGAGGGAAGGAACCATCTTGGAATGCTTCTTTCTAAAGCAGATTTTCCTCATTCAGATTGGCTGCCGCATGTTAATCCCCTTGCTAGAGCTGTGAACACATTGGGGCCGGAGATTAGAGCCTCCCGGAGAAGTGGGAGGAGTTTAGGTTCAATTCCAAATTCCAAGCAAAGAGACCTTCCAAAAACCCGCTCAGTGGATTTTGGCTGGAACGATGGCGCCACCCCCTGGCCATGAGGGATTCTAGTTGGAAAAGTCTTTGGGCACCTCTCACCAGGTGTGCTGGGCTGGGGATACAAAGATGGCTAAAGTGCGGACTCTTCCCTGGGTCCTGCCTGCTGGTGGACTCACTGGTTAAGATCTCTGGATCCAGAGCTGTCCTCGGGGGCAATGTGTGGAGAGTGGACCCCGGGGAACCTCTAGGATTCACTTCTAATGCCTCAAGTCCCTCTCACAGCAGGCGCACTCAAGACCTGTCCGTTATGCGTGTTTATTCAGCCAATGCAAATTTACCATTGGCCTCTCAAACAAGACACTATACTTAGGGCTGACGACGTGAAGATACTTAAGGACCAAGCCTTTCCTTCCATGCACAGCGGAAAGACGCAAGTCCTGCCACGGAGCCGTCTTCAGATCAACAGAGTCCCCTGTGCCACTCACCACCTGTCTCACCTCTGGCACGGAAGTATCCCGGTACTCTTTGCACACTCTTGCTCAGGCCTGCAGCCTGTCCTTGGCTGCTTTACCTGGAGGAAGCGTCTTCCCTCACACCTCAGGGGGCCTGACAGGGAGGGACTCACTGCCATTGTCAGAGGGAAGATGACTCCTGACAGCAGAAGCGAACAGCTGCAGATTGTGGCAAGGCTCTGCAGGTGGACGCGCAGAGCTGGAGCGAGGGCGATGGAGCCAGCGAGAGGGAGCTATTCATGAACAGACGCTCTTGCGCCACCCAGAGGCCAGAAACGGGACTGGGAAAACAAGAGGCCTGATCGTTAGCAGCTCACACGTGTGAGCAAATGAGAGGACTGCGTGTTTCACTGGTGTTATGGCTAATGGGAATGTCTGTCCCCTCCAAAACTCACGTTGAGTGGCCAGGGATGTATCTCAATAGGTAGAGTGCCTGCCTAGCATAGATATGACGTCCCAGCACTGTGTGAAACCAGGCACTGTGACACATGTCTGTAATCCCAACACTTGGAAGGTGGGGACTGGAGCGTCAGCAGGCCAATGTCATCCCTGGCTTACACAAAAAGCTTGAGTCCAACTTGGGCGATATGACACCCTATCTCAAAAACAAAGAACTGAAACTCACATTGAAATTTAATTTCCAGGGTAACAATATAAAGAATTGGGACTTTGGGGCTGAAGAGATAGCTTAGAGGTTAAAGCGCTTGCCAGCAAAGCCTAAGGACCTAGATTCAATTCCTCAGTACCCACATAAGCCAGATAACACAAGGTGGCACATGCATCTGGAGTTTGTTTGCAGTGACTGGAGGCCCTAGGGTGCCCGTTCTTTCCCTCTTTCTCTGTTCTCTCCCCCCCCTCCTTTTTTTTTGTTTTGTTTTTCAAGGTTTTCAAGGTTTTTCACTCTGTCCCAGGCTGACCTGGAATTCACTATGTAGTCTCAGGGTGGCCTCAAACTTATGGCACTCCTCCTACCTCCGCCTCCTGGGTGCTGGAATTAAAGGCACAAGCCACCACCCCAGGCTTCACTTGCTCTTTCTCTCTCAAATAAAATATTTTTTAAAAAGAGTTGGGACTACTAGGAGGTAATTAGGCCATCAGGGCTCCATCACATGGGCAGGATTAGCGACTATAAAGCAGCCAGCCAGTCTTCCCTCTGCCCTTCCTTACCTTTGCTCCTCTACTGCGGATAGCTAGAAAGCCCTCACCAGGTCCTGGCCCTTAATTTCAAATGGTGGGCTTCTCAGCCTCCAAAACCATGAGCAAGTATGCTGCTATGCTTTGTAAATTGACCAGGCTCAGGTAGCCTTCCCCCATGGCACAAAGTGGACTGAGTCCCCCAGATATTCAAGAGAGCAAGAAAGGGAAGGGGAGAGTCCTGGAGATGATGAGCACACCCAGCCTCATACCATATCTTATAGGCATCACAGCCGGAGACATTTCCACTCCCTCTGTACCCCATAGAGTTTCCTCACCTCTCATCATCTCCAGGACCCCCCCCCCCACTTCCCTTTCTTACTTGAATTTGGTATACCAGCTCTTGGGAGGCTGAAAGAGGAGGGTTGCCAGGAGTTCAAGGCCAGCCTGAAGCTACAGAGTAAGTTTCAGGTCAGCCAGGGCTAGAGTGAGACCCTGCTTCAAAAAGAAACAGACAAAAATAAGATATGGTATGACGGTGGTAAATTCAAACTGACACTTCGTGCACAACAGTCCAAAATCTTCAAGAAGGCTATTATACTTACATCGATGAAAAGTCTGCATGAATAAGTTTTACCTAGGATCAGGGCATAAGCTAACAAAAAGAACTGTCTTTGCATCTCAGTGGACACTATGCCACACCAGGAATGCACCCACCAGCCCAAGAACATGCATGGCAAGGAGACAGTGGGTATATAAGCAACATCCATGGCAAGTCATAACATCGCATGGTGGGCTGTGAGCTTATGTGACATGAGATGGGGCTCTAAGACAATCTGAGATCCATGCAGCCACGATGCCAGCAGATATCTGATGCCCCCTGCACCTCTACGTCTTTTCTCACTGGAGGCCCATCTTCTTGGTCCTTTGTTTGCTCCTTGGTAACTACCTGCCCAGGAAATATATTTCTATGTAGAAGAAACAATGTGGTGTTACAAAATAAAAGTTCCCTCTCTGTGTGACTTCACCAAACTGTTCAAAGCTCTCTGAGCCTCCATCTGTGAGATGGGTAGAAAGAATGTTTTTGAGGTTTTTCTACCTCATCACTGAGGCTAAAGGCTACCAGTCTGAGGTGGATATCGCCAAATCTGAACCAGAACCAGGTTTAGTAGATGGCACCCCCCCCACACACACCCAACATTAACTCAATAGTTTAAGAACTAGGCAAGGCAGCAAGCCTCTGGGACTTGGCCTGCCCATGGCTCCACATGCCCATGCTCTCCAGCCCTCTCTTCCCCCTTCTCACTGGTGAGCATTCCAGATTTCACTATGAGGATGTTAGTTCCAGTCACGGCAGGGGTCTCAGATCATTATCATCTGCGGTATGAATATGAGCTTGTTTTCAATGCCCAGACACCTCCTGGATCATCTGTCAGCTACGCTGGCCTCCCCCACCCACCAGCTTGCAACAGAAGCTCCATGTGAGTGTGTGACCTCCCCTGGTTATCCAGGAGCGTCCAGGGAAGCTCAGTGCATTGTGGATGGAGAAAGAGGTCAGACTCTCTCTGGGTGGCTTGGTCTGCCACACGTACAATTGGCTGCTGGTAGCAATGACCATGGTAACTGGGGAACAGAGAAGGCTGGACCACAGCAAGACAGAAGAACAAAGAGAGACAAGAGCAACACGCAGGGCTAAAGCTCGCTTGGGCAGTGTTCCAAGCCGCCTCGGCCCCTTCCCTGACTTTAATTCCTAGGCTGGGCTCAGCAACAGTTCCCTGCGCCTCTTCCCTCCAGGTCGTTTCCACTTGAAGCAGATCGAGCCTTCAGAACTGATATGAAGACCCAGCACCCAACTGGGCAGCAAACAAAGTTCCTCTAGAGGAGGAGGACAGTGACACCAAAGGCCCGAATCCCCAGATAATGAACAAGTCTCTTCTAAGCCCCGCAACCTGGGATGACATACCCCAGAACTGCACACCTTATGAGTGAAGCTCCCCTGAATGAGAACTCGACTCGGGCACAGCAGTAGCACTTTACTATTTAATGGGCTGCTTGTAGAGAATTCCTTCCACAATGAGAACATTTCCTATTATAAGAGCAAAATGAAAAAGGACTCATTCATTGTACATGCAAAAACAGGGGCTTTAAAAAATGGAAACGCTGTCAATCAGACCGAATCACACGCTGTGATTAAAGCCTCCAGACCTTTCCCATTAGTGTGAACACATTTGAATTTTAGTCCAACACCAAGCCTGTATTATAAGAACATCTAATATATGTAGCTTTGAACATAATGCCAACAATGTCATAAAAGTAGAGTACTTATCACCTGAGTTCAAGCAAATTTTGCTCTTTGTTCAAGGAGCAGCCACAGACCCTCACTTATCACCTTAACTCCAAACGAGGCTTTTCTCATCAGAGAAGGGAAGGTGAGGCCAGGGTCTATTATCAGTCTGCCAGGTGCTGATGTGGGAAGGACAGCTTATGAGAGGCAAACTGGAGATCTCTAGGGAAAAAAAAAAAAGCCAAATTTTCACCCCAGTACTGC
The DNA here is from genome assembly GCA_036346955.1 of Dipus sagitta. Lineage (NCBI taxonomy): Eukaryota > Metazoa > Chordata > Mammalia > Rodentia > Dipodidae > Dipus > Dipus sagitta. Next base: position 32,745,325 of record CM070786.1, read on the forward strand.
TGCTAGGGCCAATGATGGATGTATTTTACTGTTTTCATCCAATGACTGGGGACCCAACACACAAGCCCTAGGCTGGGGGCTGTGACTATGAATTAGAAGTGGTTCTTGCACCCAGCAAGTTCCCCAGCTTGTGGAAGATGCTGAGGAAAGGACAGTTATGTCAACCAGATGCAGGCGGCATAAAAAGGAGAGGCCAGGTAGAAGAGCTGTCAGAAGAGGCCTTTGAGAAGTATGCAAGAAGAGTGTGAGGATGACCAGAAGTCCACTAGCAAAGACGGGGCAAAGCCTGCCTGGTACAGAGGACTGTGTGATGGGTGTCAGAAGCCCAGAACACCAGGGAAGCACTGTGTCCACATGCCCATGCTTACCTCTGGAGTGGGGGGTTCATCTGCCCACGAACTAAGGAGCATCCCTGTCCTGGGAAAGTGCTCCGAGTGGGAGGCAGGACTAACGATGCAGACAACAGCCCTGACTCTTAGAGGATCAGAAGGTCTTGAAAACACAGGTCTAATCCAGCTGACAAGACAGCTTGGGGGATGGTTAGGGGACAGTGTTTACATGACTTGGAGGAGTGGTCAGGACAGGCCTCAGTGCAGAATCTACCAGAGCCGTGACTGACCCCAGCTGGAGACACCTGACCTCACAGCCAGCAGGATCACCAGTTCCCAGGGGATCGGTCCTCTTCCTGGAGTCAGATCCTGCTTTCTCTTCATCTTGTCGCCACTTCCTATTGCCTCTGCCCATGCCTGGCCCTCCTTCCTGCTTCCATCCTCTGTGTAGGTCGTCATTATCTCTCACCTGGACATGTACCACAGATGATCAGTATGTTCTCCCACCAAAACCACTCCAGAAACTTTCTTCCCCACTTGGACAAAACAGTCTAAGCTCTTCCTCTCAGCCTACAAGCCCAAGTCTCACCTGAGATCCCCCATACACCTGAGATCCCCCATACTCACCCCATGCTCAGCAGGTCGCTGTCCTTTCTACAATCAGTGGTCTAACTCTTCAATCTGCCTGGAATGTGCTTTTCACCTCAACAAGCCAATGCAGTTCCAATTCACAGAACTTAACATCATTTCCTTAGTGCCTCTTCTCCCATTCCTGCCATGCCAGAGACCAAAGAGGAGGAGCAACTAGTGAACCTGTGTTCTCGTGATTATATTCCTAGGATCCCACCCACAAAGGATACATGAGGCATATTTACAGAGAGAGACAGAGACAGAGAATAGTACTTGACAAAATGTCTGGGTACTGTGACCTAGCCATAAAGACACATAAAAATTAATAAAACGTGGCCATGGTGTTTCCCACCTATAACTCCAGCACTGAGGAGGTAGATTAATTTGAGTTTAAAGCTATCATGGGTTACATAGTATCAGGCCAGTCTGAGCTACACAGCAAGGCCCTGCTTCAAAAAAAGTTAATTAATTAAATTAACTAATATAACATGAGTTTTTAAATTTTTTAATATTTATTTTATTTATTTGAGAAAGAGAGGAAGAAGCCAAGAGAGAGAGAAAGAATAGGGTGTGCCAGGGCCTTTAATCACTGTAAGTGAACTCCAGATGCATGTGCTACCTTACACAGATCCTGGAGAATCTGAACCTGGCTTCACAGCAAACGCCTTAACCACTAAGCCACCTCTCCAGCTCACCATGAGTTTTTCATATCTATTTCCTCCAGTGTGTGAGAAAAAGTTGAGAACTAAATCTTGCTTCTCTTGGAACTCTTAGAAACCTTTTTAATGCCAGGCCCCAGGTAAGTGCTCTGCAAATATTTATTGATTGTGTCTCACATTTCTGACTCCAGCATCTGAACTAGTAAGGTTCATAACCATGTGTCTAGGTGCCTCGTGGCAAAAAGACAGGAAGACGGCAGATCATGACAGAGGGTACAGCAGCAGGCTCTGCTTGCTCAGGGGGTGTAGAAGCATCCAGTGAGAGTGCCAGGTCCTCAGCAGAGGCCAAAGCAGACAGGACCTGCTTCTGAGATCAGGCTCTGAACCACCTGGGCCCCCGTCATGACGGCCCTGCCACTTACAACCTGGGACTCTGGTCAAGGACAATGATCTCTCACCCTAACATGAAGGTGATGGTAATAACTTCAGGGATTGCTGTAAGAATTAAGTAGAATCCATGAGAAGTTTGAATTTGTTTCACAACACATGAGTAAATAGTCTTCTTATTGTCTGAATCAGATTAAGCTTGGCTTGGACTGCAACAAATAAAAAAGTTATATAAAGAATTTCTGAAATTAAATAATAACAAAAACCCAATTAAAATGAATAAAGAAGGCCTAGAAGATGGCTCAGTGGGTAAGAGAGCTTACTGCAAGCAGAAGGGTCAGAGGCCTCCTGAGTTCCATTCCCCAGCAACCATGGAAACAGCTGGGTGTGTCCATGCATATCTGCAACTCCAGTCCTGTGGAGAGCAGAGACTGGAGAATTGCTGGAGCATGCAAAAAAAAAAAAAAAAAAAAGTTCTACATTTAGAGCAAGACACGTAAGCTACGGAGAAAGAACACTCTACATTCTCCTCTGGCCTTCACCTGCCTATGAGTACATCTGCACATACATGTGCATACACACACACACACACACGTGCATGCATGTAAGTCATACAGATGCACAAAAAGGATTTTTCTTTAAAAAAAATAATCGGCAGCAAAAATATAAAGAAACTGGGCTGGAGAGATGGCTTAGCTGTTAAGTGCTTGCCTGTGAAGCCTAAGGACCCTTGTTCAAAGCTCGATTCCCCAGGACCTACATTAGCCAGATGCACAAAGGGGCATAAGCGTCTGGAGTTCATTTGCAGTGGCTGGAAGCCCTGGAGTGTCCATTCTGTCTCTCTCTCTCTCTCTCTCTCTCTCTCTTCTCCTTCCCTCATTCTCTCTCTGTCTCTCTCAAGTAAATAAATAAAAATAAACAAAAAAATTTAAATATAAAGAAACTGATCAAGATGTAGTGGCATATACCTGTCATCCCATCACTCAGTAAGAGGATCATGGATTCAAGGTCAGCCTGGACTACATAGTGAGACCTTGTTTAAAAAAAGACATACAAAAATGGCAGCCCTGGGCATTGCTGGTAGGAATATAAAATGAGGCCACTGTGGGAATGGTATAGGGAGGGTTGATTTCCTCAAAAACTTGAAAATAGAGTTACCATGTGTATCAGTTGTTGTCTTAATGCTATGACCAAATACCTAAAAAGAAGCAACTTAAGAAAGGAAAGATTTGTTTCAGTCTACAGTTCAGGGGAGCAGTCCCTCGTGGAGGGGATCACGTGCACAGCCGCGGGAGCTTGAAGCAGCTGATCACATTCAGTCAGTTCAGTGAGGAAGCTGAGAAAGAGGTGAGCGTCAATGCTCAGCCATCTCTCTCCTTTCTCCGGAACCCCCAGCTCATGGAATGGTACTGCCCACCATCACAGTGAGTCTTCCCATCTCAATTAACCTAATCTAGAAAGTCCCTAACAGATAAACCAAGAGATTTGTGTCCATGGTGATTTTAAATTCTGTCAGTTGACAGACAATCAGAGATTAACCATCATACCATTTCCAGATATATATTCCCTTCCATTCCAGCAATTCTGTTTCTGGATATACACTCAAGAGAATTGAAAGCAGGGTCTCAAAGAGATATGTGCACAGTTGTGTTCATAGTAGTATTACCCACAATAGCCTAAATGTGGAAGTAACCCAAATGTCCATTTATACATGAACAGATAAACAAACTGTGGCATGATGTGCTATAAACTACTCTTGACCCTTAACCTGGAAGGAAACCATAATCCAGACTACAATCTGGATGAACTTTGAGGGCACTGTGCTAAGTGAACAAGCCAGTCACAGAAAGACAAATACTATACATTTTCATTTATATGAAATGCCAAGAGTATTCAAAATATCAAGAGAAAGTAGAAGGGTGGCTTCCAGGGTCTGGGGACACGAGGCTATGAGGTGTTGCTGGTTCAGTGCAGAATCACGGTATTGCCACACAAATGCAGGGCTGGTAACCGAATGCACCACTATGTGGTTATAACACCACTAAACTGTACACACAAAAATGATTAAGATGATATGTTTATGATATGTGTGCTTTACAAGCATAAAAACTATCAGATAACTGTTGCCAGCAATAAAGCAAGCAAGGCTCTCACCTCTTCTTGTCACAGAGTCCTTTTGGCGTACACTCTAGACAATTTGTGGAAAGCCTTTGAACTCTTGCTCCTTCTGTTTACAGCTGTGAGGAAGGGAACCCTGGGAGAATGAGCTGATTTCTCATGGCCTCACAGCTTGTGTGATGATTGCTCTTGATTGTCAACTTGATTGGATTCAAAGAAACCTAGATGATTCCCAAAGCACACCTCTGGGTGTGTCTGATGTGTTTCCAGAGATGATTAGATCACAATGCCTCTGATCTAATCAGTGGTTTCATCCACTAATGGATTCAAAACTTGAAAAGTCTATTGGGAAGTGGTAGAATTGTTGAAGATGGTGCTCAGTTGGAGGAAGGAGGACACAGGGGTTGCTGTCCTGGGAAGTTGTATCTTGCCCGGCCCTCGTCCTTCCTTTACCCTCTTCTCTGTTTCCTGGCTGCTGGGTGGTGAATAGCTCTGCTCCGCTACATTCTTCTAATGTTCTGCTTCACCCCAGGCCCGGAAACCGTGCAGACATCAAGCCATGGACCGAAACCTCTAGAAGCTTGAGCCAAAATAAATGTTTCCTTTTTGAAAATTATTTATCCCATGAATTTGTTTCAGCCAAGAAAAAACTGATACATCTAGTTAGTGGGGCAAAAGCTCACTCCCATGCCTAATTCTACACAACTGTGTTACCTTCTCTAAGTTAATACTTACCTCGTACCAACCAATACAAATCAATCACAGAGCTATTTCAATAATTGTAGGAAATAATGGACAGCACAGTATCTAGGAGGTAGTAAACAAAAAATGTAAAAGTGGGAAATGAAGTTTGAGTTTCCATGGCAACAGGAGAAGTGTTTGCTCCTTAATCTACCTTAAAAGTCTCAGCTTGCAAGTCAAACTCTAACAGTCGTACAAGGCAAGTGGCCATCTGCATGTTAGAAAGGCTGTGAACCAGGTCCCCAGTCTAGGAAGAGAGCCACCTCAGCAGGCCCATTCTTGCACTAAGGCCTCGAGGACCCCTGGAGGGCCACTGACCCACACTGAAAGGCTAAGGAAGCTGGGTATGCATGTCTCTTTCTCTTTCCTGGAACATCTTTCATTCTACTGACAATAAACTCTCCAACGCTGCTTCACCCATTGGCTCTTTCTAAAATTCATTCTAGATTTGAAGCCATAAATCCTAGGGTTTCACCTGGGTAGAGGTCTCTAGAAAGGAAGCTTCTGGGGCAGCTGAGAGAGGAACTGATGGTTTAGGGCTGAAACTGACTACATTCTTTGTCCCATCTTCCATTGACCAAACAACTGAAATCCCAACTCAGCATCGCTCCCAGGGCTCAGCCATTCAGCTGCTCTAAAAAGCCATGGAGACTGCCAAGCCAAAACCTGCATCTCAGAAGACAAAGGCCACAGCTACTAACAAATACAGAGCACTCTCCTTTCTTTGAGAGAGAGATAGAGAGAGAGAGAAAGAAGGAGAATGGGCACACCAGGGCCTCCAGCCACTGAAATCTAACCCCAGATGTGTGAGCACCTTGTGCACACATGCGACCCTGTGCTTGTGTCACCTTGTGTGTCTGGTTTATGTGGGATCTGGAGAGTCAAACATGGGCCCTTAGGCTTCACAGGCAAGTGCCTTAATGGCTAAGCCAACTCTCCAGCCCACATACAAAATCTCACTCCTGATTTCTGCATGTGTCCCCTGACGAAGCTGTTGAGAAAGAAGCTATGGTTTGCTGGCAGTTTTGAACAAATGGATTTAGGATGACTGTTTTCTTGATGGTGTTGGTTTGTTTTCAGTCATGGATCTTATTTTTTTCATTTGTCATTGTTTCACTGTTATGGAACACAGCCTTATCAGTGGCTGCCTGAAGAAAGTGCTCAGGACACTCCTTCAAGAAAATGTCGGGCAGGAAGAGGTTGATTGCCTTGGAAAATATATGACTTTGTTTCTCTAGAAGATGTAATCAACCTTGTTGATCCTTCTTATTATCTGAAAAGCCCCTTCATTTCCTGTGATCACAGGGTCTCACGATCAATCAAGTCAGGAGTCTTGGTGGGAGGGTCTCGGGATGTCAGTTGTTGTTAGGCAACTACAAGAATATAGACTCTTCTTCCAATCCTACCCAGCTCCCACCAACTATCTCAATCAATCATTCACAGACTCATTTATTGTATATCCATTGAAAATTTACTATGTGTGTGTGAGGCACCATAAAGGGCAAAACCCATGACCCCTAACCTCATATATCCTGTAGTTTTATTGGCATGGTGACATCAACCAGATAAGTACACAAAAGTAAGGACTAGAAAGTTTAATCATCCACCAGATATTCACTGGGCACCCGACACAGATAAAGCTCCGTGTCGGTGGCTGAGTCCCAGAATTCTCTACTTACTGCTCTCCCTGCCACCCTTTCATGCTCTAAATAAGGCCTGGAGTTCTGGAACTGCCTCTGGTTATAGTGATTGAGGACAGCTGTGAACTGAGAGGAGGGAATGCCGTCTCCCTCACAGCCGCTGCCCTGACACATCACCAAAGGCCCCTCACAGAGAAATGTTCCTCATCTCTCTATAAAACTCTCTTTGGCCCTCTCTTGCTTTCTTATTTTGGCTTTCCTGATCCTAGATATGTGCATACCACCTTCCTTTCTTCTCTTCTTCTCTCTTCTCTTCTTCTCTTCCTCTTCCTTTTTATTTCTCTCTCTCTCTCTCTCTCTTTCCCTGGAATATACACCACACTTCTTTCTTCCTCTCTCCCCCTCCCATTATAATAAAATGTTAAACTCAAAAATCCATTTGTCTCAGTGCAACCCCAAAATAAGTTCTAGACCAGGTGTCCAGAGGAACATGAATGCTAGGAGGTAAGACCCCTCCCCACCCCCATGGAACTTTCCCTCGATGCTCATCTGGCAGGGAGACGACTACAGAACACAAAGGTCTGAGTAATAATGTGGTGACATTTTTGGGCAGGATGACCTGTGAGAATTGGAAGGGGGGCCCATTGCTAGCTGGAGTGTAGGAAGGTGTTGGACCAGAGGAAGGACCAGAGCTCTTGCAAGCTCTGGTAGATTCCACTAGAAAGGTGTCACTTGAACCTAAGGGTAGAGGAACTCTTTTAATTGGCTTAAAGCTGAAAGGAAGCACTCTCATCATTAGCATGAAAGACTGTTTTATCTCCACCTAATCAAGGTTCTAGATCAGTCAAGTTTTGGCATGAAGTACATCAAATACACTATTATGCAAGTTGATGTCTGAGGCATAACATGATCCTCACCCTTATGCTTTCAGACAACATTTCTGCTCCTTTCTTCTTTTTTTTATTAGTTATGTACACAGCGTATAAAGTCATGTTGGTACCATCGTTAACCTCCTCCCTGTCCCTCCCCCCTCCGCAGGGACCCTCCTCATTGGGGAATATGAGTCATGAATTGTGGGGTTAGCCATAAGTTATGGGGAAGAGACACTGTTTCTGTGCATGATGACCCAACATGTGGCTCTAACATTCTTTCTGCCCCCTCTTCTGCAAATTTCCCTGAGCCATGTTGGGTTCATTTTAGGTCTGCTGCAGGTGATGAGGTCTTGGGAGCCTCTGTGTCTCTGGATATCTGGTTTGGTAGGAGTTGAGTGTTCTCTGTGTCTTCTCCTTCACCCTTGTGCTGGTACCAGGTTTACCAAGAAAGCAGCACTCTTGCTTATTTCCCCAAATACTCTTAGTTTCAGCTGGGGGCCCCTTTGAGGTGTGATGGGCTGGTTCTCTCCTTAGAATCTGCATCTATCTGAAAAAGAGAAGCAAATTCTCAACAGAGAGTAAAGTTAGTGCCAGATAAATGGGATAGCCATTGTTTTTTAGAGAGAATATAATAGGTATAGGCCCTCTTGTAGCCCACAATTGGTGGGAACTTGACAATGGAGAGCAGGCTCATTTTTGGATCTGGTTCTGACTTGTTTCCCAGCTCCAGCTATGGGCTCCATTTCACTGAGCAGATAAGTTAGCCAAATCAAGAGCAGTTGGTTTCCCACCAAGGCTGTGTGCCACTATTGCACTTGTGTGAGCATCACGTCAGGTTGTTGCTGCTGAGTAGCTTAGACCATGAGTTGCTTGGACTGATGTTGATCATTTTCCCCCAGTCACTTGTGTAGGACCTTCTGGCACTAGACAAGCTAACTATGTGGGGACTGACTCTCTTCCATATGCAAGGAATTGAAACTTGACCCACACATCTCACCATATACAAAAATCAAGTACAAATAGATCAAAGACTTCAATATAAGACTGGAAAGTCAGCTATTACTAGAAGAAAAAATAGGAGGAAGTTTCCATGACATAGCTCAGGATCTTAAACAATCACTTAACCATTGGGATCTCATGAAGCTGAAAAGTTGCTTCACAGACAAACATACAATAAACAGAGCCAATAGATTCCCCACAGAATTGGAGAAAATATTTTCTGGCTATCCACTGACAGAGGCCTAATTTCTAGAATCTACAAAAAACCTCAAAAACCTAAACAACCAAACAACCCACTCACAAGATGGGGCAAAGAAATGGACAGGCAGTTCTCAGAGAAAGAAATACAAATGGCAAACACACACTTAAGAAAATGTCCATCATCCCAAATCATCACGGGATTGTAAATTAAAACTATGAGATTCCACCTTACCCCAGTAAGGATAGCAAATATTAAAAGTTCAAATTAAAATAAATGCTGGCGAGGATGTGGAGAAATAGGAACCCTCATAAGATGGTGGAAAGCAATATGGAGACTCCTAAAAAGGTTGTCTATAGAGTTACCAACAGACCCAGTTATTCCCTTACTGGGCATTTATCCTAAAAACTCTACACCTCAGTTCAGAGAGATGTGGTCAACCATGCCTACAGCTGCTCAATAACTAAGAGCTGGAATCAACCCAATGTCCATCATTAGATGAATGGATAACTAAGATGTGGTATATCTACACAATGGAATTCTACACAGCAGTAGGGAAAAATGACATAATAAAATTTGAAGAAAAATGGTCGAACCTGGAACAGATCATTCTCAGTGAACTCACCAAATCACAGAAAGATAACTGTCTCATAGTCTCACTCATCTACGGCTCCTAACCTGAATCTACCCCAGATGCTAATAAGCATCTTGAGGACTGGATAATAGGGTGGGTGGGGCGGGAGGGGAGGGTAACAGTGGGGGTGTGGGACACAAAACTGGATCCAAATGGCAATGGTACCATAAAATTCTACATCGTAAAAGATGGACTACATGGTTGAACCTTCATCAGGCCCTTAGAGGGAATACCTGAATCACAAGGCCCTGGAGAGAGTATGATGAAGACTGACTTTAATCTTCTGTTTCTCTCTCTCTCCTCCCTCCCTCCCTCTCTCCCTCTTCTCTCTCTTCTCTGTATCTCTTTCATATTGCCTATCTTTTTCTTCCTTCTTTTCTTTGGTGCTGACCTGTACATCCCAGTACAAGCAAATGGCTAATATCCACAGTGAGCTGTTGATCAGAGAGACCTACAAGGTTTCCCAAAAGCAAACAGATTTCTGTCAGAGTACTTGATGACTCACCAAAGGTTAGTGGTAAGACCCTACTGCTTAAGACTCCATATGCTATTGGTACAGAACATGGAGTAACTTGGCTGGATCCTTTCCTCTCGATACCTCCTTATTCACACTTAAAAATACAAGTCTGGACATTGCCTCTGTCATGCTCTGACTGACAACACCACTCACTTCCTTCTGATAACAGCAGGCTCAAAGTATGGGCCAGACTCAGGGCCAGGGATGGGCCCCAAACTGTTATCCATTTGCAGAAAGTGAAGCAATCAAAGACGTTGTTGAAACTTTCAGAGCAAGTACACAAAGAAATTTTATCACTATTGACTCTAATAAAAGAAGATGTGGAGTCTTTTGACTTTCCGTTTCTAATGATTCAATGCATTATTTTTTTGTTTGTTTACTGTTTGTTTTTCAAGGTAGGGTCTCGCTCTAGCCCAGGTTGACCCAGAATTCACTATGTAGTCTCAGGGTGGCCTTGAACTCATTGCGATTCTCCTCCCCTGCCTCCTGAGTGCTGAGATTAAAGGCGTGTGCCACCATGCCTGTCCCTCATTATCTTTTTTTTTTTATTAGTTATGTACACAGTGTATACAGTCTTGTTGGTACCATTATTACTCATTATCTTTTTTAAAGTATTGATCCAAAGGGGTTGAAATTTATTAAAATGGGAAGGGACTTCACTGCAGAGAGTATAAGAAGCACCACCCAGGGTAGCCCAGCTGAGGGACTCCTCTGCTTCTCCCTCCTCTTTTTCACTTCTCCAGCTACTGCAAACTCATTGCTGCATTTCATATGTGCAACAGCTCTGTAGGGGGAGTAATTTCTAGCTGCATTTCTTCTCTTCCATTAGCAATGAAATACATGAATCTGAGAAGGAATGAAGCTATATGCTGGTTACATTGCTTTCCTATTGCTATGCTGAACAAAATGCCACAGCACCACGTGGCTTAAAATCAGAAATTATTATCTTACAGTTTGGGAGGTCAGAGAGCTTAAGTGGGTGCATGACACTGACATCAAAGTGTTAGCAGGCCCACACACACTCAGCAGCTCTAAGGGAGAATGAATTTCCTCACCTCTTCCACCTTCTAGATGCCACCTTCATCTGTTGGCTCACAGCCCCTTCCTTCATCTTCAGTGCCAATGACTCGGGATTACATTGGCTCACCTGAGTAATCCAACATAATTTCATTTCAATATTTTTTACTTAATCACATCTCCAGAGTCCCATTTACTATGTGGGGCAGCATCATAATTCCAAGATCTGAACATGGAAATCTTTGAAGGGCCATCACTCTATACACCATAAGCTACCAGACAGATAAATTCCAGGATCCAAACCCAGGTCTCAGACTAAGAATCCATATGTTTTACTTTGTTTTCCCCAACTAGTCCACTTTACCTCTGGATACATGTGCGTATGTTAGTAGAAATACTTTGTCGTGAAAGTGTGAGGAACTAGAGTGCCCTGGTGTAAGTAGAAAGAAGATTCATATAATTGCTCCTCCTTCCACTGTGGACACCTCCTCGTCTCCCTGCCAACAGCAAATAAGACAGAGCTGCTGCTTTCAGCTACTAACCACAGACGGAGTGCCAGGCAAGCCGCCCCTGGACCTGTGCTAGGTCACCTACGGAGCACACCTGTGCATCTCAGAAAAGACAGAATTGCTCTGGCAAGGATAATGCCCCTTGGCAGCGTTGCCTTTTTATTCCTGGGCAGACAGATGAATATATAAATGAGGCTTATTAGCAACAATAACCTGCAGTTTCTCCCAAGACGCTAGGATGATCCAGCAGCAGCTATCCACCGCCAGCCTCAGTGAACTCCTGGGGACAAACTTGTATTGATTAAACACAGACGGCCTGAAGAGTTTGTTCTGTGATGTCATCCTTAATGCAAATTCACTACCAAAGGGGAGGGGTTGGTCATTAAATCACAACATTTCCCTCATACCACCATTCCAGCTTACCTCCTTGGGCTCCAAACCTCTCAGTTCCTCTGGGAGGTGATGCTTGCTTCCCAGGCAGTATACCAGGAGAGGAAAGCAGATCTTCCTTCTGGAACACAGACCTTCCGCTAGCTCCTCACTGCAAGGCCTGAGGAGCTGTCACCCCACCTGCTTCTGACAAGTGGGGGTGGAGATAGCACAGCCTCAGCATGAGCAGATATATGGTGTGTCCAAAGGGCTGTGACCTCACTTGGACTCCTCCACCCAAGCAAAGCCATGTGAGGATGGGATAAAGGTACAAAGGCACAGGAGACCAGTGCAGGCCCTGCTTGACAGGAGAGAGGCTATCAGCCTGAGGTATCCTTGGAGAACCCAGAATCCAGCATGTGTACTCCCATATATGATAGTGAATCGTGATTGTCAACTTGATAGGCTTGAGAGACTCCTAGGAGATGAGTAAAGCCCATCTCTGGGTGTGTTGATGAAGGTGTTTCCAAGAACAAGTAGGTTATAAGGACTCTGATCTAATCCATGGTTTCATTCATTGATGGACTCAAAATTTGAATAGCCTATTCAGAGGTAGTTGAATTGTGGAAGTTGGTGCATGGTTGAGGGAAGTAGGTCCTCTAGGGAATGTTTTTGAAGAGGTTACGTCACTCTGGCTTCTTCCTGTTACCCCTCTATTTCCTGGCCATTATGGGGTAAGCAGATTCCCCTGCTGTGCCCTTCCCCCATGATGTTTTTGCTTTGTTACAGACCTAAAAGCAGCTGGGATGCCAACCATGAACTGAAACCATGGGCCCAAATAACTCATTCCTCCTTTAGTGTTTCTCTCAGATATTTGTTACAGCAACAAAAGAACAGAATAACACATGAGAAGAGACCATTTAGAGGGGCTAAAGAAACCACATTAGTACCTCCCTCTATGATTCCTTTCAGCACCCTACTCACCTGTGTATTACTGTGTCATGTTGCATCTATTCATATGTCATTGTTTGTCTGCAGAACCACTCTTGATGGATGCTCACATCAGCTGCTGTACAAGGATGCCTGCCCTAAGGAAGTTAGAGATCTTAAGCCGTGTACTCACTTACCTGAGAAATAATTCCTTATGTTCTATCTGGTCACAACAGAAACAAAGAACCACAAATCAACAGCAAGAAAAACTATTAGAGACTGAGGGGAAAGTTCAATGAGTAAAAGAACTTGCCTCTCAAGCATGAGGGGCTGGGATGCCCTGACTCACCCTGCGTTCAATTCTGTGGCACCAATGTAAATATCTGGGTGTGGTCATGCATGCCTGTAGCCTCAGTCTTGTGGAGAGTAGAGGTCAGAGAATCTCTGGGGCTCAGTAGTTAGCCAGTCTGACCAAAAAAAAAAAAAAAAAAAAAAAAAAAAAAAAACAGGGCTGGAGAGATGGCTTAACAGTTTAGTCATATGCCTGCAGACCCAAAGGAACAAGGTTCAATTCCCCAGGACCGATGTAAGCCAGATGCAGCAAGGCTGTGCATGTGTCTGAAGTTCATTTACAGTGGATGAAGGCCCTAGCACACCCATTTTCTCTCTCTCTCTCTCTCTCTCTCTCTGTGTGTGTGTGTGTGTGTGTGTGTGCCTTTTTCTATCTCTTGATTAAATAAAATAAAATAATTTTTAAAGATTAAAAATGAATAAATTAAAATAAAAACAGCAAGTCTGGCTTGAATGAGAGAGTGTCCATCTCAAAGACGCATGCAGAAGAACAATAGGAGGACACCAGACACTCATCAGTAGCCTGCATACAAGCATGCATCTGCACACACTTGTATACACACCACACAAATACACACGTTATCACACATACTATACATACACATGTAAAAAGCCTACAGTTAGGAAGGTCATAGGCCCTAGGGGAGAATCTACTACTATTGTTTGTCTAAATGGATATATTGTGGCCATTAAGTTGGCCTTTAAGTATTTATGTTTATGTACATAGATTACTGATCCTCTCCTTTGGTCAGAGAAGGAAGGTAATAGGAAGGGATTATGATCAAGATATATTATGTACATATATGAAAATTGTCAATAAAAATGTGTTTAAAAAGTAAATGAAAATTAAAAGAGCACTGCACCTAGTCAATCAAACCAACAGTTAGTACTTTGAAAAAATAAAGAAAGACTGGGAAAACCCTAGACAATCTAACCAAAAGAAAGAGAAAGAAGACTCTAGTTAAATTAGAGATGAAAGGGGGAAATGTTACAACAGACTGCAACAAAATCCATAGATCCTCTGGGGAAACTTTGAAAACTTATGTAAGTTCAAAAACTAGGAAATCTGGAAGAAATAGATAAATTCCTGGACATTTTCCACCTACTAAAATAAAATAAAATAAAATAATATAGACAATTTAGGTGGAATAATAACAAACAACAAGATTGAAGAGATAATGAAAAGTCTCTAACAAAGCAAATCTCAGGATCAAATGGTTTCATTGATAAATCCTACCAAACCTTTAAAAAAGAATCAATACCAAAGTTCCTCAAACTGTCCTATAAAATAGAAAAGGAACATTATCAAACTCCTTCACAAAGCCAGAATTATCCTTACAAAAAAAACCCAAAAACTAGATAAGGAGACATATACATACAAAAGAAACTAGACCAATATCCCAGATGAACATGGACACAAAAATTTTCATTGCAATACTTGAAAACCAAATTTTAGAGCCTTAAGAAATTCATATACCATGACCAAGTTAGTTTCATTCCAGGAATGCAAGGGTGATTCAAATTATGTAAATCAGTATATATATTTTAAATATTTTTATTGATAACTCCCATAATTGTAAACAATATCCATGGCAATTCCCTCCCTCCTCCCACTTTCCTCTTTGAAAATCCACTCTCCATCATATCCTCTTCCCCTCTCAATCAGTCTCTCTTTTATTTTGATGTCATGATCTTTTCTTCCTATTATGATAGTCTTGTGTAAGTAGTGTCAGGCACTGTGAGGTCATGGATATCCAGGCCATTTTGTGTCTGGAGGAGCACATTGTAAGGACTCCTATCCTTCCTTTGGCTCTTACATTCTTTCTGCCACCTCTTCTGCAATGGACTGTGAGCCTTGACAGGTGTGATTGGGATATTTCAGTGTTGAGCACTCCTCTGTCACTTCTCAGGACCATGTTGCCTTCTGAGTCATCCCAAGGCCACTGCCATCTGAAAAGAGAAGGTTCTATAGCCAAAAGTGAGAGTAGCATTAATATAGGGGTATGAACATTAAGAGAAGTGCTTACTGGGCAATTTGGTGAGCATAGTATATACTTTTAGCCAGACAGCAGCAGACGTTACATGCCTAGCGCTAATGACTACCCCTGTTGTAGGTTTTCATTTAAAACAGCACATACATAGATCTAAAGAAAGAAGTTACATGATCTTCTCAATAGATGATGAAAAAGCCTTTGACAAAGTTCAGCATCACTTCATAATAAAATCCTCCAAAGAAGCCAGAAATAGAGAGAACACACCTCAACATAATAATAGCTATATGCAACAAACCTATAGCTAACCTTATACTAAACAGGAGGAAAAAAAGCATTTCTTCTAAAATCTATAATTAGACACTTCCCCTACTCTTGTTCAATATAGTGCTCCAAGTTTCAGAACAGTGAAACAAGAAAAAGAAATAAAAAAGATACAAATAGGAAAAAATTTTCAGATAAGGAAAAAGTCATATTCTTCCTTATTTGCAGATAGCTTGATCCTATATACCTACTAGACCTAAAGACTTCACTAGAAAAGACTTAGATCTGATAAATCCTTTCAGCAAAATATCAGGACATAAAATCAACATATAAAAATCAGTAGCTTGGGCTAGAGAGATGGCATAGCGGTTAAGCGCTTGCCTGTGAAGCCTAAGGACCTCAGTTCGAGGCTTGATTCCCCAGGACCCATGTAATGCAGATGTACAAGGGGGTGCACGTGTCTGGAGTTATTTGCAGTGGTTGGAGGCCCTGGCGCACCCATTCTCTTTATCTATCTGCCTCTTTCTCTCTATTGCTTTCAAATAAATAAATAAAAATAAACAAAAAAAAAATCAGTAGCTTGCAAGGTGTGTGGCACATGCCTTTAATCCCAGAACTCTGGAGGCAGGAATGGGAGGATAGCTGTGAGTTCAAGGCCACCCTGAGACTACATAGTGAATTCCAGGTCAACCGTGGCTAGAGCAAGACCCTACCTCATTCCCCCCACCCCGCCCGCAAAAAAAAATCAGTAGCTTTTTTACATATTCCCAATGAACTTGCTTCTAAACAAATAAGAGGGACAAAAATCCCATTCACAGTAAAAAACAAGCCTATGGTGCATTCATGACCTCACAGTGGTTGCAAGTACCCTCACATGAGGCTTACACTGTTCTAAGCCCATGAACATTTTTATTTTTAATATTTATTCATTTATTTACAAGCAGAAAGAGAGAGAGGGAAGGAAAGAATGGCCTCCAGCAAACAAACTCCAGATACAAGCTCCACTTTGTACATCTGGCTTTATGTGAGTACTTGGTAATCAAACTAGGGTTGTCAGGCTTTGCAGGCAAGCACCTTAACTGCTGAGCCATCTCTCCAGCCCCAAGACATTTTGGCATAGAGAACAGTGGATTTAAAAAAAAAAAAAAAAGGAACGATGCTGGGCGTGGTGGCACACACCTTTAATCCCAGCGCTTGGGAGGCAGAGGTAGGAGGATTGCCATGAGTTTGAGGCCACCCTGAGACTCCATAGTGAATTCCAGGTCAGCCTGTGCTAGAGTGAGACCCTGCCTCTAAAAAACCAAAAAAAAAAAAAAAAAAAAAAAAAAAAGGAATGAGAGGGCTGGAGGGATGGCTTAGCAGTTAAGGCATTCACCTACAAAGCCAAAGGATCCAGGGCCCATGTTAGCCAGATACACAAGGGGGCGTAAGCATCTGGAGTTCATTTGCATCAGCTGGTGGCGCACCCATTCTCTCTCTCTCTTTTTCCCTCTTTCTCTGTCAAATAAATAAAAATAAAAAATAAAATAAAAAACAGAGGAAGGACTACTTAGAAAGAGGAAGGGCCACAGTAGAATGGTTGTGGGGAGAGGAGACAAAAGATAATGGGACAGAAATACCATCAAATTACATTTATTCATGTATTATAGTTCTTCTATAACCAGGCCCAACCTTGCTTGGCTTCCATGGTCAAATGAAATTGGGAGAGTTCAGGATAGAATGGCTGCAGACAAAGTTCTTAAATGGGGGCAGAGGCAAGGGAAAAGAGGATACCAACACAAGATGTATCCATATGAAATATATTGTTAATAATTATAGTAATAATAATAAGCATAAAACGACCAAGCAATAACCCTAACCAAGGAGCTGAAAGACCTCTATAATGAAAACTTTAAAATGCTGAATCCATGATTATGGATTGGCAGAATTAATATTACGAAAATGATTACATCACCAGAAGCATCTACAGATCACAACATATAATCCTCATTGAAAATTCCAACATTTTCCACAGAACTAAAAAATAAGAAGCAATCCTAAAATTCACACGGAAGAACAAAAAGCCCCAAACTAGACAAAATAATCCTAAACCAAATAGGCAATGCTGGTGATACCACAGTACCGGAACTCAACTATGCTACAGAACCATAGTGACAAAGACAGCGTGGCATTGGCACAAACATGCACACATAGACCAGCAGAATAGAATAGATAACCCAGAAGGAAACCCACAAAGGTAAGATTACCTAATCTTTCACAAAGGTGTCCAAAGCATACATCGGAAAAACAATAGCCTCTTCAACAAATGAAGCTGGGAAAACTGTCAAAGGAATGAAACTAGATACACAACTCTCACCCTGCACAAAACCAGTTCACATTGGGTCAAAACCCCTTCATACGAGACCTGAAACTCTAAAATTGAGAGTGTTAGAGGAAAATATAGGGGAAACACTTCAATATACAAGCATAGGCAAGGATTTTCTGATAGGACTCTAATAACACAGGAAATAACACCAAGAATTGACAAACTGGCATGCATGAAACTAAAAAGCTTCTGCCCTGAAAAGGAAACAATCCACCTACTGAATGGAATGAAATCTTTTCCAACCATACACCTGACATCTATTCATATCTAGAATTTATAAAGAAAGTCCAAAACTAAAGTATCACAAATACACATCTTGTGGTCACTAAATTAGGTAGTGAATTGAACAGATGGTTCTCAAAGAAAGAAAATGGTCAAGAAATATTTGACAGTACTCAATATCCTTAGCCACCAGGGAAAGGCAAATTAAAGCTTCCTTGAAATTTCATATCATTCCAGTCAGGATGGCTAAAACAAATGACAATAAATTCTCACAAGGATGTGAAGAAAGAGGAACCCTTATGCACTGCTGGCTGGAATGTAAACTGATATAGCCACTGTGGAAATCAATACAGAGAACAAAAACTAAAATTAAAACTACCATATGATCCAGCTATCCCCCTCCTGGGTATATATGTCCTAAGGTTTCTAAGTCGGGGTGGCACAAAGATGTTTACTTTTGCACTATTCATAATTGCCAAAATACGGAGCCAGCCTAGATGTCCACCAACAGATGAACAGTAGGCTGAGCCTGGTGGTGCACTCCTATAATTCAGGAGGTAGAAGCAGGAGTTCAAGGCCAGTCTATGCTACATAGTAATCTTGAGGCCAGCCTGGGCTATAAGAAACCCTGTCTCAACAAACTAAGCAACAAAAATAAAAAGTAGATGAAAGATAGAGAAAATGTGGTACACATATACAGTAGAACTTTATTTAGCTATAAAAAGGAATGAAATTATGGCATTTGCAGGTAAATGGATAAAACTGGAAATCATCATGTTTAGTAAAATAAGCCAGACTCAAAAAGACAAATACCACATTTTTAGTTGCATAACCTAATATATATGGAAGAAAAACAGCTAAAGGAATGGAGGAGGGAGACAAGAGAGGGTAATAGACTATACGTGACCTGAAGCAAAACAGGGATGAGGCGGGAGAAGGAAGAGGACCAGGTCTAGATGTGAGTGGCAGTGGGGGTGGTGAGTAAGAGCAAAGTATAAAGATATATGCATATAAAAAGTGACAATTATACCCATTATTTTGTATGCTAACTCAAAGCAACACATAAATCACTGACATTTTTAATCTGAGAAAGTATTCTTTGCAGAAAGGCATCACCTGAGGTTTCAGCTTTTCCTTGTTTGTCTAACACTTCCCTGATGCAACTGTGACTTCATCAAGAGTTTGGTATTTTTGTGCCACAGCAACTAAAGTTGATATGATCTTAGCAAGAATGATGGATATGAGAAAGGAAAAAGAAAGATGGGACTAAAGGAAGGAAGGGGAGGTGGGAGGAAGGAAGGAAAGGTAGGAAGGAAAGAAGGAAGGAGATAGCATTGGTAGAGATGGAGGGTGAATGGATGCATATATGGAATAATAGATTTCATGATGCTTAGTTGTAGAGGCTCATCCTCATCTTTCTGCTCCCTGTTTTGAGCATTTCTGTCCATCTTTAACACTGCCCTTCTCTTGCCTCTCACACTCTGTGATATCCTCAAAGCCAGCCATGTCTTCTAGAAAGAGTGTTTACTGGAGCCCCTGTTGATGTTGTGCCTGGGTATGCAGTCCTCCCTTTCTCTCCTCCCTTTCCTGCCAAGGATCCCAAGCCCTGGGAGCCTGGGCCCTGGGTAAAATACACTCCGTGGTGCTGTGGGCAGCAATGTACACAGCACATTCCCCACAAGGACTGCACGGGAGTCTTGCTCAATTCCTCCTAATAGCTGAGTACCTTGGGAGAATTTTACTGCCACTGCCTCTCCTCTTTCCTCTTGAAGACATAGCTCCTTCACATGTCCAGTCTCACCAAGCCCTATTTATACGTTCAGCTTCCTTTTAATATTTCATTTATTTATTTATTATTTGGCAGAGAAAGAGGGAGAGAGAAAAAAAATAATGGGCACACCAGGGCTTCCAGCAACTGTAAACTAACTCCAGACGCATGAGCCCCTTGTGCATCTGCCTAACATGGGTCCTGGGGAATCGAACTTGGGTCCTTTGGCTTTGCAGGCATATGCCTTAACTGCTAAACCATCCCTCCAGCCCAGCTTCCTTTATATATATATATATTTGAGAGAGAGAGAAAGGGCACACCAGTGCCTCCAGCCACTGCAAACGAACTCCAGACACATGCGCCCCCTTGTGCATCTGGCTTACGTGGGTCCTGGAGAGTTGAACTGGCATCCTTTGGCTTTGCAGGCAGATGCCTTAACCACTAAGCTATCTCTCCAGCCCCTAGATTCCTTTTTATTTGAGAACATTTCCCCCTGCTATGCTTAGTGCCCAGTGCTATCTAGTATGTGGCCTATTCCAGTCAGCACTGGACATTCTTAGGTGTTCAAGATGTTGGATCCAAAAGGAATCCTCTTAAGGAATTTCCCTATCATGACTCAGCAGAGTAAAGATGGAGAAGATAGTTTGTGAGCAACTAGCTAAGGGGTTGGGATTGTCCAGTGACCTAGGGGTTAACGGTGGACAGGAGTGATCCTTGTTACCACAGAACTTCCAGTGCAGTGGGAGGCAAGAGAGAACGAGCCAATAGAATATGCTCCCTCCTGGAGGATAGTGGCCAATAAGGGCTGCTCCCTGGAGCTTCCTCATCTAAGCGACCTCTTGCAGATGACTTCAGACTTAAACAGGAAGGATAAGGAAGTGCTACCAAGATCAAATAAAAGTAAGGGAGGGCTAGAGAGATGGCTTAGTGGTTAAGGCATTTGCCTGCAAAGCCAAAGGATCCCAGTTTGACTGTCCAGGACCCATGTTAGCCAGATGCACAAGGGGGTACAAGCATTTGGAGTTCGTTTGCAGTGTGTGTGTCCTCCAGTGTCGTTTTCCCTGGTGTGTCTATTCTCCCTCTCTCTCTCTCCCTCTTTCTCACTCTCAAATAAATAAATAAATTATATTTAAAAATAAATAAAAATAAAAGTAAGGGAAAGTGAAAGAAGATGGCCTTGGAGTGAGGGAAACAGTTAGAGGTCAGATGTCTGGAGTGCTTGAGTGAGAAGAGTGGGCAGAAGTGAGCTCAGAAACGAAAAGAACCTGAAGAAATACCTTTCCAGACAAGGTTTTAGTCACAGTCATTACTGAGTTTCCTGGTGCATTAGCCGGATTTTCATTTCTATGAAAAAAAAAATTCCTGAAATAAACAACTTAAAAGACTGCGTTATTTTGGCACATGGTTCCAGAGGTTTCAGTCTGCAGTCCCTGTCACCCTGGGCTTGTGGCAAGGCACATAAACATGGTGAGGAGCCCTTGGTGGATCCAGATGCTCAGCTCATTATATATGGGAGGCAAAGACAATAGAAGGAGCTAGGGTCCCAATCCTTTCAAGGGCATGACCCCAATGACTCAACTTCCTTTCACTAGATCCCACCTCCCAACAGTGCCATCAAGTGGTGGCCAACCCTTCAACATACAGTTTTTGAGGAGCATTTAAGTTCTAAACCATATACTGAGGCCTGTTGTGTGCCTTAGTGCTAAGTCCTTCCCCTATGTTATGGCATTTAATCATAACAGTGATAATGAATTCTGAAATGGAGGTCATTAACCCACTAGGCATATACTAGTGACACTAGCATGGGTTGACTGCCTATGATGGGCCACATGCAGGTCAGAACCTTTTGTGTGCAGTATCTTTTGGATCCCTCATAAAAGACTTAAAGGGCACAAGTTGTACAGGTGAGCAGAGACTTGGGACATTTAAGTGACTTGTTCAAGGTTCCACCACCACTTACAAGTCCGATCAGGTGGGCTGGGTTGCCTCTGTCTACACCGTGTGTGCTCTTCCCTGTTCAAGTCAAAGCCCTCTTGCCTGCGTGCCCTTCTGTCTGTCTTGACGTTGTATTTTGGGGAAAATCAGGAGAAAAATATTGGAAACCTGTAAGGATTTTCTTTTCTTTCACTTGGCTTTTTCTGGAGCCCTAAGCAGGAAGCTAGAGAAAGACCCCAGGAGCAGGTGTTGGGGGAGACAGTGTCCCTCTCCAGCAGGATCTGGCCTTGGTCCTTTCCCAAAAGTAGATTTGGCCCACAAATCATGTCCGGATACTCAGTCTTACCTGTCATCGCCTTTACAACTGTGTCACATGTGAAGAATACTCTGCCTCTGCACCAGGCCACCTGAGCAGCACCACTGTCCTTCCTCTCTGTCAGCCCAGATGAAGCCCAATTGACTTTAAAGTGATTTGCCGCTCAGAGCTATCCCAGTCCTCCCCAGAAGCCTTCAGGTCAATAGATCACTTGCAGTGTTATCTATACCATAAAAATCCAATCCTTCATAGCAGGCAATCAGATCTTAAAATAATTACCCATAACTAAAGAGAAATCAAAGTAATATCAAATGAAATCTGATTAATGGGTGATAAAAACTGATGTTCTTTAAATTATTCTTGAAAATAAATTTCACTAGAATAATCTCCCCATGAAGACATTTCTTTAGGGGCTTAAGATAAACAGACTTCTTTTTTTCTCCCAAAGCCCCTCATGACTAAATTACATAGCATTTTAGGGAGGTTCTGATTATTTTTCTTAAGTAGAGTTCTCTGTGTGCTTCTATTCTCCCTGGAGGCCATCACAGATAGAGAATAAAATTTCACTTTTCCCCTGCAATTATGTAACTGTATTGTTTTTGTAATAGGTTTATGAAAAACAAGCTCCTGAATGCAATTCTCCAGCTAAAGTTTACAGGGCTGGAATTGAAAGACAAATCTTCTCCGATGCTTTCTACACTTATTTAGAAAGGTAATTTTAATGACAGTTCAGAAACTCTACTTGTCCTCGAGTGTGAACGTTTTGAAGCTACACATGGTTTGAATTGAAATGACCCCACAGGTTCCTGTGCTTGAACACTTGGCTCCAAGCTGATGGTGCTTTTGGGGAAAATTGTGGAATGTTTATGAGGTGAAGCCTTCCTGGAGAAAATGAGTCATGGGTGCGTCTTCCTATTGTTTCTCTGCTTCCTGACAAGAATGTGATCATCTCTGCTCTACTGCTGTCACCGTGCCTTCCCTGCTATAAAACTGACCCTTGAAACCAATTTAAATGCTTTTCCTTCCATAAGTTGCTTCTGGCTGGGTATTTGTTCTCAACAATGAAAAAGTAGCTGATGATATGCCAGACAGATGTGAAGTAGGGTTAACCTAACGCATGAGTAAAGTGGAGGGCTAGGGTGAATGACTCTCAGCCCAGCCCTGGCCCCAGCCAGCCTCACGCCTTGAGCTCATAGCACCATAAAACACAGACAGTGAGACCATGAAGATCCAGGGACTGTAAAAAAGTTTTGTGAAGGGTTTTGGGTTGAGTGTGAAATGTCTCAGCAGGCTCATGTGTTCAGATACTTGGTCTCCATCTAGTAGTTCTATTCTGGAAATCTGTGGAGCCTTTATGAAGAAGAACCCCACTGGATGAACTGAGTAACTGGGGCAGGGGATAAGTCTTGGGTTTTTATAGCCTGGCCCTGCCTCCTATCTCATCTCTGCTTCCTCATCTGTCCAGATATGAGCAAGCTCCCGCTGCTACAGCTGCAAGTCATTCCTGCCACCATATCCTCCCACCATGATAGACTGACTCTACCCTGAAGCTAGGAGCCAAAAAGGAATACTTCTTCCCTTAGAATTCTTCTTGTGAGATATTTGGTCGCAACAATGAGAAAGATAACTAATGCACCCTGCTAATAAGAAAGTGGAGTCAAGCCAGGTGTGGTGGTGCATACCTTTAACTTCAGCACTGGGGAGACAAGAGGTAGGAGGAACGCTGTGAGTTCAAGGCCACCCTGAGACTACATAGTGAATTCCAGGTCAGTCTGTGATAGAGTGAGACCCTATCTCAAAAAAAAAAAAGAAAAAAAAGAAAAAAAAAGAAAGAAAGAAAAGAAAATGGAGTTAGAGAGGAACAAAGAATCTTTTCAAGGAGTGAGTGGCAGAAATTATGTAGGGAGAACAACATACACAAATATCAGAAGATGAAAATCCAGAGCCAGCTGCAGCAAGAGGTCCTCACAAGAAGAGGAATATTTTCCCATGAACTCAAAAGAAATGAGGCAAAACAAGGGCAGGAGGTATGCCACTTCAACTTGTCAGCTCACTGTCAGGTCAAACTGACCCCCAATGGTGAAAGAAAGATCTATTAATTAGCTCAAAAGATCAGAGGTGAGGAGAGAAAGTAGGAATGATCTTCTAAGGGGAACAGAAGCTTTTTGTTTGTTTGTTTGTTTGTTTGTTTAGCTAAGCATAGAGTTTTCTATGTGCTTCTATTATCACTAGAGACAGATAGAGAAGAGCAGAGAAGAACACTGTCTGGGAAATGTGTTCTTTCCAAACAAAACTGAACACCTAACTTGGATTTCAGATCATGAGCAAAGCCAAGTAGCTGTGCCCAGAAGCAGTTGGCAAGCAACCCAGGCAACAAAACGGAGAAGGTAGACAGCACGAGGGAGCCAGAGTGAAGGGGGTTAGGTATATTGCTGAGATTGAAAGGATGGGAAATGTCCTCAAGAGAAATATTAAAGTGTTGTACTCCCAGGTTACAAGTATATTGGAAAGAAAGTAAGTAAATAAAAAGAATATGGAAGTATCATGGGCTTAGAACTCAGTGCAGACTAAAGAGCAAGAGCTGTAGAGGGGCCCGGAGAGGGGTGGTAAGAGTATAGGAGGTCTGTGGTCACAGGGCAAGACCATGGGAGTGAACCACTACTCTGGAGAGGAGGTGAAAGCTTCTTCGGTTATACAGCTCAAGACCGAGGGGCAGATCATGGAAGTGACTGGCATGGGGTTCTGAAGCACAACCTCAGGGGGAAAAAAAAAAAACAGTAGAATATGACAAGGGAGACAACTGTCCAATGGTCCACAGTGTCTGAAACAATCTACTTTGAGGGACTAGGGGCCACTCTATCCTCACCCCCCCCTTACAAACTTTTAGCAAAATATTGTCTCTTTAACCAACAAACTGTATCATAAAGGGCCTGAAGCCTTTAGGCCTTAAGTTTAAAGTAGGTCACTAATGGGTAACAAGAAATAGAGTTGAATTTAAAAACAAGTTCTAACTTTGAAATGTTACCTTCTGTATAGTTTCTCATTGCCAGGACAAAACTAGATGCTTCTAAGTGCCCGTCATTGAAGTAGACTTAAGATGCTCCCTAGCATGGCTCAGGGAATTTTGTGGAAGAGGGGGTGGAAAGATTGTTAGAGCCACAAGTTGGGATAATTTGCACAGAGATATTGCCTCCCCCCTATAACTGACTGCTGCCCCCATAATGCATGACCCACATTCCCATAGGGTTGATCCTGCATCCCCAATGAGGAGGGGCCCTCTGGAAAAGGGGTAGGGAGGAGGGAAAGGATGGTACCAACATGTGATGTTTATATTCAAAACATGTCCATATCTAATAATAAAAAATAAAAAAAACAAACAACCAGAAGCAG
Source organism: Dipus sagitta (assembly GCA_036346955.1). Classification (NCBI taxonomy): domain Eukaryota; kingdom Metazoa; phylum Chordata; class Mammalia; order Rodentia; family Dipodidae; genus Dipus; species Dipus sagitta. Next base: position 32,770,477 of record CM070786.1, read on the forward strand.
TTTATGGAAGGAACAGGTTTATTTTGGCTTACAGGTTTTTTAAATTGAGAACTATAATATATAAGCATATTGCAAATTGGACGTCTTCCCATCAGGTTATACCCACATGTCCCCTCTCCCCTATCTCCATTTCACTGAGGCACCTCCTTAGTGAGATAATTGGTAATCACTGTGGGGTCATGAATTCACCAGTCAGTCCTTGGGAGATGGAACAGGGGGATAATGCCTCAAAATACACCTTCCCACCCTGTGCTCTTACATTCTTTCTGTCCCCATGTCAACAATGTTCTCTGATCTTTGAAGGCCATGTTGTGTCTTTTAGTGTTGAGTTCTTGGCAGCCTCTGATTTTCTGCTTTGATGAGTCTTGAGTCTCCTCGGTGTCTACTGCCATCTTCCTGGAGGAGACTCTCAAGCTAACAGTGAGAACAGCACACATTTAATCTGTTACTTCCTGTGTAATTTTTCCTAGGCCCTGGCAGATATGATAGAGATGAGTTGCCTAGTGCTAGACAGGCAGCTGTATTTTCTTCTCATTCTGATGGGTCTTGCGTCTCTCCAGTATTTGTTGCCATCTGTGAAAACCAGATTCTTTAGCCAAAAGTAAGAGCAGCATGAATCAAAGGGGATAAACATAGACATTTAGAAGACTTTTTGACCTTATGCCTCTCCTGTCAGATTTTTGGCTTATAGGTTTTTGAGGAAGAGTCCAACATATTGGGCAAATCATGACAAGATCAGATATCTGGTGTCCCACCTTCAGCAGACAGCAAGTAGAGTTAACTGGCAAGCAGGGCTGCACTATAAAATCTCAAGGCCAACACCTGTGGTACACTTCCTCCAGCAAGGCTCAACCTCCTAAGGGTTCCACAGCCTTCCCAAACAGTGGGAATTAAGTATCCAAGCACATGAGTTGATGGGGGCATTCTACATTGCAACCTCTACACTTCCCAAATATCTCTTCTATCTACCCACTTCTTTTACTCAGGGTAAGAGACCACCATCTTCTGCTCTTCCAGTAGCTTCCTATGAATACCCTACACTTACCTAAATGATCTGTCTTACACTTTAGTTCCCTCAATGTTAAAAGGCAAACCTGGCTATGTCCCATCACTTAGCAGTTCCCAAACACCTCCTCCACCCCCAGTGACATTTAATGGAGAACTTATGTCTATAAAACATTCATACAATTTCTTGGTTGAAAAGGAATTGGGACTTTAGTGTCCTACCTGTTTGGTCTCAGGTCCCCTTACCATGCACAATTCCTTGAGTCTTTATAACTGTATTAACTTACCTTAATCAAAAGAACTATAAGATTAATGCAGTGATAGTTGGCACAAAATAGTCCAGTGGGTACCATTCCACTCAAGGTACAGTATGGTGCCATAGTTATGACAGGGATCCAGGATGCAGGTGCTAGGTTAGAAATTTAGCTCCCAGGCTGGTGGGATGGTTTAGTGATTAAAGTGTTTGCCTGCAAAGCCAAAGGATCCAGGTTCATTCCCCAGGACCCATGTTAGCTGGATGCACAAGGGGGCGCATGTGTCTTGGAGTTCATTTGCAGTGGCTGGAGGCCCTGGCGTGCCCATGCTCTCTCTCTTTCTCTTTCTCTCTTCTCTCGCCCTCTTTCTGTGTCAAATAAATAATAAATAAATAAAATTATTTTAAAAATTTTTAAAGAAATTTGGCTCCCTCACTTACTATATATAACACTAGAAAGTTCTTTAATGTTTTAGTTGTCTACTTTCTACTTTAGTGAAATGAGAATTGTAACAGTACTCAATAAATGCCAATAACTTGTACCTACCAACCCTAGCTAAGGCTATTTGCAGTAGTGACCAGAGGATCCTGGAAGCCCTGCTGACTCTGCAGGATACTGAGAGACTTTTCGACAGTGACAACCCAGGGGCTTGATCCTACATTCCCGGATTCTTCAGAGGACCATACAAATACATGAAATGGAGGGAGCTTTGGGGGCCTTCACTTGACCCTTTCAAGACCCTCTTCCAAAAACCCTGTTGTAAAATCTTGATCATGTTGCTAACAGCTAGCAGGCCCAGACTGCCATTCTTAAAGTAGAAGAATCTATGTTTCCTCTGTCTTTCTTATAATTTTATAAGTAATACTTATGAAAGGACTTAGTTGCCAAATTTTAGATTCTGTGATAGCTTCAAATAAGCCAAAGGGAAAAAAAAAAAAAAGTGTAGGAAAGGCATTAATTCACAGGTAAGGGTTGGAGCCACAGGTAGCCCTCAGTCTCTTCATTTGTGCCTGTTTCCTGGCATGTTATATATGAATAATGATGCTTGTATCCTAAGGGTTCTATGAGGCTTTAATGAGTTACTTCACCTAAGTGCTTAGAATAGTGCCTGGCACAGAGTGTTAGACTCATGCCTTCACTATGTTGAAATTATGTTAAGAATGAGCTATGCAATTGTTGGTGATAAATAAACACAATAAAGTAAGGATCAAGTGGCCAAGGTTAGCTCAATCCCTGATCCCAAGGAGGCATAACATCTCAAAAACATGAGCGAAGTGGGCCAAGCTTGCCATGTGTCTTAGTTTTTATTGTCCCAGAAGAAGACTCTGAGCCAAGTAATTCAGGAGAAGCCACCTGCTGTGGTCAACTTCATGTTGCTGGCAGAAAACACCTGACCAAGCACAGCTTGTGAGAGGAAAGGGTTTATTTTGGCTTACAGTCTCAAGGTGAAGTTCCATGATGGTAGGGGGAAATGGCAGCATGAGCAGAGGTTGGACATCACCTCCTGGCCAACATCAGGTAAAAACAGCAGCAGGAGAGTGTGCCAAACACTGGCAATGGGAAGTTGGCTGTAACACCTATAAGTGTACCCCCAATAATACATCACCTCCAGGAGGCTCAATTCCAAAATTGCCACCAACTGGGATCTAGCATTCAGAACATGTAAGTTTATAGGGGCACCTGAATCAAACCACTACATTCCACCCCTGACCCCCATAAAATGATAACCATACATGGTATGAAATGCAATGCATTTAGTCCAGCTTTGAATGCCCTCCTAGTTTTTTCTATCAATATCAATGCTATTCAAATATCCCCACAGTAAAGATCTTTTAACTGAGCTATACTACATATATAAAATAAAAATTCACACTGCAAAATATGGCACTGGGCATAGCAATATTTAAACCAAATAGGGCAGATATCAAACTCTGTAGCTCCAAATCTGACAACTCTAACCAGTGACAAGTCTCCAAGTCTGATAATTCTAACCAGTGATGGGTCTCTGGAATTCTAATTCTACCTCTCCAGTTAGGCTACTCACAGTCCCAGAAAACTTCATTCAGTGCCAGTGACTCTCCTTGACAGCCATGCCATAGTCCTGGCATCTCCACTGGATCTCTACATTTGCCCACAGGTAATCCTCATGACTCCATCTGGCTCCACACAGGTACTTCAGCAAGCCTGCTTCACTGCCCATGGCTATTTTCAAAAAACAAGACCACACTGCAAATTGAATGACCCTCTCTTTGCTGCATTTGTTATACTCCATAGTACCAGGTGGGCTACCAACTTATTAATCCAGGGAGTAATAAAACCAACTTTAAAAAGCAGGATACTCAAGCACTCAGGTCTCTCAAAAGAGCCTGCATTCTTCCTGTCATCCCAGTGCAGATCAGCTGGACCAATCTCAATGGATGTCATTTGTCAAACAACTGCAGCTGAACGGGCAGTATTTCAGCCCAAAGACTTCATTTCTTTCTGTGCCGTACCCTTTCTGCTCACACCAGTACATTTCTACACAATGCAACCCTGTATAAGCTTCAGGACATAGGCATAACAACAAGCCTCTCACACAAACTGCCTTTATCCCAGTCTGGACAAAGCTCTTTCTTCCCCTCATAAGCCAAACCTCAGGGTTCATAGTTCTTCCTACATTCAGGTCTTTCAACTCTGACCAGAATGGTCCATCAAGCTGTACTTAGAATACTGCCAGGTGTCTCTTAGGCCAAGATTTCAAATTATTGCACATTCTTTCCTCAAATCAGTTCCAAAAGACCAAAATCCACAGTCAGATTTATAGGAGAAATGACCCCACCTCTCAGTACCAATTTTTAGTCAGCTTCACATTGCTTGCAGGAAACACCCAACCAAGAGCAGATTGTGGGAGAAAAGGGCTTAGTTTGGTTTATAGACTCAAGGGGGAAATTCCATGGTGGAAGGGGAAAACAATGGCATGAGCAGAGGGATGGGAATCACATCCTGGTCAACAGCAAGTGGTCAATAGGAGCAGGAGAGTGTGGCAAACACTGCATAGAGAAGCTGGTTAGAACATCCATAAATCTACCCTTAACAATGCATCATCTCCAGGAGGATCCAGTTCCCAAACTGTCACCAGCTAGGGATCTAGCATTCAGAAAAGATAACTTTATGAGGGACACCTGACTTAAACCACCATACCACCTTAAGAGGCACAAGGAGTGGGGTTTACCTGAAGGACACACAAAGAGTAGGGCAATGGGAGATCTGAGAGATGGTGGAGGGTGTGCTATTAAGCCAGCTACCACCACGGAAGTACAAAACTTATTCCCATAGAGAAACTCATGAAGTAGCACAAAACTATGCCCGTATATCTAGGGAGATGCTTGCCCAAGCACTCACCCACCAATAGGTAAGGACTGTCCCTAGGAGGAGGTCAATTTATAGGCACTTCTTGTGCACAGTGGACAGAAGAACAGTGAGGTTTTCAGTAGTCTAAGTTGGTAGTTTGAATAGATGGCCCCCAAAATATTCAATGTTTTATTAGTTTGTAGTTTGCATCTGCAGCCACCTGGCTGGAGGCAGTGTCACTGGGCAGATACTAAGGTGTGGTGGTGGGTTTGAGATTTCAATATAAAGCTATGCAAAGTGTACCTAGTGGAGTTCCTGAAGTGTGCTGTACTGTGTGGCTTTTGACTTTTAGGCTTGTGCTTCTCTCTCCCTGTGTTTGGTCCTGTGAAAGCAGGCAGCTTCTTTTGCCATTCTGGAACTTCTCCTTGGTCTGTAAGCTTCAACAAATCCCTTCCTCCAACTGGGCCTGGTCTCAGCGAACCTGCAGCTGTCTGCTACACTAAGGGAAAGCTCTGACAAAGATGTCGGTACTGACTATTGGATCAGGTGAAAACAGGTGTGGATAGAGCATCTGGTATCTTGGCAACCCTTTGTCAGCTTCCTCAACAGGATTACAACAATAATGCAATTGTCATAAAATACCAATGTTTTCAGCTTTCTATTCCTCTTCCCTAGAGGTCTGTGTGTTGTAATTCAGCCAATGTTTTCATGGTGGTGCTAGTTCTACCTCACTATATGATCTGCTACATACACTCAGAGTGGAAGGTTCCTGGGGTTTCCATCAATAAAAGTGAATATCTGTACATAGAGCTCTGTACAGCACTAATACACAGATGTTGAAGACTGAATTGTTGATTTCTTCTTCTTTACAAAGTAAAGTAAGGGGGGATGGGGGTCTGAGCTCCCTTCCCCCGCAATAAAGAGGGAATCATGTGTGCTGAGAACGTACTGATGACTAGGGTCTTCACACCTCATCAAAGCCATAACCACTCCTGCAGGTGGCAATGAGAGGAGACACTTTTCTCCCCTCTTGAGTATACCTTGCAGTCCTATGCATTAAAGGCCCGGTCCCAGGTTGATGCTATAGGAACATGGTGGAGACTTTAAGAGGTGGGGCATGGTAGAAAGTTTTAACTCACTAGGAGTATAATACCTTCTAAGAGAACTAGGGAACCCCAGTCTGTTTCTGTCTCTTTCACGCCTAGCCATAAGATTCTTCCACTACATACTCTTGCCTTGATGTGTTGTCCCCAACACACATAGCAGAGTCCTAAAAGCAACAGGGCTAGCCAATCATGGACTACAACTTCCGAAACAGTGAGATGAAATAAATCTTTTCTCTTTTAAATTGATCATCTTGGGTATCTATGACAGTAACAGAAAGCTGACACACATACTCCCATTCTCACAGACCATCTCTTCCTCCTATGCCAACGTGAGGCATGGCAATTATTAATATCTATATTATGTTGACTTGAGTTAACCCTATTTACAAATGAGGCTGAACAGCTTTTCATGTTGATTGTTCTCCAGCCTTCTAATGTGTACGTAATAGTTTGAGTATGATAATGTAAATGTATGCTCTCCCCAGACTCAGGTGTTTTATTAAAATTGAGTCTGAACTTCAACCCCTAGCAGAAAGACTCCTGCTACAGGGGAGCATGTAGCTTCAGGTGGATCTGATTCTAGCCCAAAGATTTGGAGACAGAAGTTTGAGCTTTGAGGTTTATACCTGCTTGTGGTTCTGGCTGTTGGGGGTGTCTCTCTGTCTGGACCATGAAAAGTAGCCAGTCTCTTCTGCCATTGGTGGAACATCCCCTGGATCTGTTAAGCCTGAAATAAACCCATCCTCCCACAAACTGTGTCCAGATGGATGTTCACCCCAGCAATGTGGAGCTGACTGCAACAGTTCACATATCAGCATGCACAACCACTCCTTGTATGTTCATAGCACTGTTCTAGGAAAGTCAGTTGCTGATCCTGCCTGTGCTCACAGCAGATCTACACACAAGTGAGGGGTCAACACCATTGTCTAGGAGCCTTAAGGTCAATCCTCTCCTTCTCCCACCTGTAAACTTGTAGAAGATAGAAGCCTGGATTGCTCTTCACTCCTTCCATCTTCCAGTCACCTTTGCCCCATGCTCTGCCAAAGGCAGGACTTCTATACCCTATGCCACCTGAAGTCCCTTGCTCTCTGGCTTCAAATTGCATCTGGTACCATGTGAAAGAATAATGCAGAAGGACAGAGTTGAAGAAACTTTTTTATCACACCCTGTATTAGTTTCCAAAGCCTACCATAACAAATTCCCATGGGTGTGGGTAGCTTACAGCAGAAACTAATTCTTCCAGAGTTTGAAGAAATCAAGGTTTTGGTAGGGTACTTCCACTGAATGTCTGAGGAGAGCCTATTCTATCTACTTTCAAGGCTGCCTTGTCTTGTGAATGCATCACTCATTCTACACCTCCAGCTTCATGTGACATTCCCTCTGTGTCTGAGCCTCTTGTTTCCTATGCTGTAAAAACACTTAGGGCCCACCCTAATCCAGTATGACCTCATCATAAACTCATTACTGCTGCAAAGAACCCACTTCCAAGTAAGGACATGTTCATACTTACCAAGGGTCCAGACATTTATGCATCACTAAGAGGGATATAATTCAACCATCGCATGCCCTCCTGCCAGCCCTTGCTTGTGCTGGACCCTGTTAGCCACCACACCTCTCCAGTGACCTGTCATTTGTGTCACCAGGACATTGCTTCCTATTCTTGCCCAGATCATGCAGCTGGTATCTGAATTCTCACCATCATGTGTCCTCATCCTATCACACCTCTGTCCCTGGCCCCTTCACAAAGTGCTCCTAGTACATACTGAGGGCACCACTTTCCTAGCTAATGAACTGAGTCACTGTCAAAATGTGACATCAGGAAAATGCTAGAGCATCATAATGGACCTGTGACTTTGATATGTACAGTTGTAGCACCTAGATAAGAAGGAATGTGAAAGAGCCTGGCTCAACAGCCTGGAAGCAAAGCGCACCAGGGCAGACACAAGGCTGCATCTCAGCCCAAGAACTTATCTGGAGGCCAACTGCTCCCTTTGGAAAGATCAAGACCACTTTAACTCTTAGGAAAAATAATCAATCAGGTAGGAGCTTTTCTGCCTCTATCTTTCATACAACTTAGGAGGAGTGGTCTGAGGAGCAATTCAGGGGCACAGAGAGGTCCACTGTAGGTATGGACTCCAACCCCAGGTCCCCGCTCCACATGCTTTCCTGTCCTGCAGTCAGCTCAAAGGTCCTGAAGTTTAGTTTGGACATGGGCTATGGATTTTGTGTGAACATTATAAACATTAACATGCAATACAATTATGTACCAATTTAGAAAAGAAAACTAAAAATCAAGACATGACTATTTTTTGTGATTGAAAGTAAACAAGGATGGTTTGACCTAAGAGTAAAAAGAAAGGTGATGGGATTTCACATCCCCGAGGTTTGATAGGACAGAAAAGAATACAACCAGTGATCCAGGCATGGTGCTGCATGCCTGTAATCCCAACACTTAGAAGGCTAGGGCAAGAGGACCACAAGTTTGAGGTCAGCCTGGGATACACAGTGAGACTCTGTTTCAAAATAATTAAATCAGGGCTGGAGGGATGGCTTAGTGGTTAAGGTGTTTGCCTGCAAAGCCAAAGGACCCAGGTTCGATTCTCCAGGACCCATGTTAGCCAGATGCACAAGAGGGAACACACATCTGGAGTTTGTTTTCAGCAGCTGGAGGCCTTGGTGTGCCCCCCCTTCCTCTTTCTTTGTCAAATAAATATAAATATAAAAATAAAAATTAAAAATTAAAAATAAATTATGAAGTACTTGTCTCCTGCAAGTACTTGTAAGGTTCTAATCATCCTGTGATATTTGATAGATGGAACTAGGGATAAAAATATGAATATAAGCTGGGCATGGTGGTGCATGCCTTTAATCCCAGCACTTGCAAGGCAGAGGTAAGAGTGCTGCTGTGAGTTCAAGGCCACCCTGAGATTACATAGTGAATTCCAGGTCATCCTGGGCTAAGGAAAGACCCTACCTTGAAAAAAAAATAAAAGACATATGACTATAAATACAGATGTGATTGTAAATAAGCTGGAAAAGTGAACTGGGTGGCAGCATATATAAATTTTGAGTTCCTAGGTCATACACTGGCTAACACCTGGGCTGCAAATATGCCTCTGAGTTTCCTAGCAGCCAGAGGAAGACAATCAATTACAAAATTGAATCTGTCTATGAAAAATCAAGCATAGAAGTTTCTTGGATGGAACACTGCATTTCTGTGTCCAAGCCTTCAATTTTTCATACGGCTCTTCAAATGGGGTCTGCTGATTTAGTGGACAATATCCTTACCAACAAGCTACAATAAATATCAGAGAGAGTTGTGAAAGCCCATCGGTTTCTTACAGCATCCATCAAAGGAAGCAGAGAGCATGGCAGGAAAAGCACATTCATGGGAGTTAACACAATTGGACACAAGGAGCCATTCCCCTTGGTCGAGCTTGATAGCTTTTTACTGTTTAGGTTGCACTGGCCATTAGCACTGTGTTCCCATGATGAATTTCACAAACTCAAGCCAGGGGCAGCAGGGCAGATGGGAGAGCCCAGCAGGGAACGCGGGTGCCGTTTTCATCCTCCACCTTCCTGAGGAAGGAGAAACCCATCCATCACTCACAGAGTGAACAAAAAGCCCAAGCTGCTCAGCTGACAGAAGCAATCTCGGGCTTTCCATGGCATCATATGCTAGAAAGAGATTTTCTTGTTTAAGGCAATATTTTAATATTTTCTAGGCTTTGATTCACAAGACACAATTAGGAGTTCATTCATGTTAATTCTGATGGCAACTGAACATTGAAGCTGAATGATGTTCGCAAATGCAATGACATTCCATCAAGATTAGACATGTGCCCTGAAAAGACTGTTTCAAAAGTCTAAAGTTATTCTTACATAGAATTGATCTGAATGTACATATATACTATTATTCAAATAACTTTCAAACATAGCGGAGCTTAGAGAAAAATGCCATTTTCTACCTCAGCAGAGCATGTAATGGTTTGTCGCTGCACGTAAAGTTTAATTTGTAGAAAGACGCACTATGTCTTCCTACAGTTCTCCTTTTCTGAGAGAGCTACCTGGGCCTTCTTTCACCTCTGATGTCTGTGTGAAGTTGTAGGAATGGATGTTGAAGTAGGAGAGAGTATGTCCTCAGCTAGGCTGCTAACACCCTGAGCTCCACGTGGGCTGAAAGGAAGAATGAAGGGGGTAAGGAAACTCCCAAAGGCCTGAGTGTCAGCTTGGATAGGACCCAAGTGAGGGCACCTGGAGCCAATGGACACAGATGGGTATCCAGATTAAGAGTCCAGCTTGGCTGAGCCAAAAGATGGCAGAGACAGGGAAGCAGATGTTAGTGGCTCTGTATGTAGAGAGAGTCCTATCAGTACCCAAGTATGAGGAAGAGGATATGGAACAATGGGCAGGGGTCAGAGCTCAAATTGCCCACTTATGGGATCTCTGAAGAAAGCTTCATTTTCCTTTCTCCTGATGATGATGGAAGACAGACCAGTGAGGATTTCTCAACAGGAGAGTGACATGACTCTAAGAAAGTTGGGAAGCATGTGTCTGAAGACAGAGCTCGACCCCAAAACACCATGTTTGACATTTGTTCCACTTCTCTCAGGCATGTGAACCCAATTGGACACCAGCTCCCAAAGAGCACGAGCATGTGCCTGAGGCCCCATTGAGGAACTTTCAATATATACTTCCTTGCTGCGTAGCTCTTTATATTATTGTTGTTATTGTTATTATTATTATTATTATTATCATCATCATGTGTGTGTGTGTGTTCATGTATGCATGTGTGGATGTGTACAAGGTATGAACTTCAGGGTGTCTGTCCTTTTGTTGTACCTCGCATGAGATAGGGTGTCCTTATTGTTTGTGCCACTGTGTGTGCACCACTCTAGCTGCCAATGAACTTCTGGGTTTCCCTGGCTCCACTTCTCATTGCTGTTAGGGACATTGGAACCACAGACACATGTGCCACTTTGCATCTGGCTTTATGTTGGTACAGAGGAATCAAACTCTGGCCAGCAGGCTTTGCAAGCAAGTACCTTTGCCTGCTGAGCCCTCTCCCCAGCCCCCTTTGCCGTGTTGTTCTTGAGCTTCACTGTACACATAACAAGGAACATACCCCAGCCACGCTCCGACATTCGATGGGTCTACTCCCTTCTCTGCTCCACTACCAGCCTGAAACTTTCTTGAAGAACTAACGCCTTCATTATAATTCAGGAAAGGGGTCCCACCTTCCAGTGACTTTCCCAGCATACACAGGGGAAGACTATAAATGGGCAGCAGGATATGGGCTGGATCCCAGCCTTAATGGGCCCCTCCTTCTGGCCCCCTTGCACAGTGGAGCTCAGCATGTCTCTCCAGGCCAGGCACATTGTTCCTTATTGCCCTAACCCTATTCTTGGATGACTAGCAACAATGTCACACTAAGCTACAGGGAAAGACAAGCACTAGATGAATGACTGTTCAAAATCCTTCAAGCTAATACAGATGGCATGCTCTTGAAAAAAAAACCTATTTGTGTTTTATTTGAGGCTTGGATGTGCGTTTATGTATACATAAGAAGGCCTGGGAGGACACTGCACACACTGTTACGAGGTCATCCTGCGGAAGTAAGGCTAGAGGGAAGAGAGTTTGATTTTATTTTGTGGTTCTTTTTTATAAGGAGTGTGAATTACTTTTATAATACAGTATTTTAAGTTTAAAACATCCTTGCAGGCTCAGCTCAGGCCCAATTCGTGGTGTTCCCAGATTTTCAGCCTGGCTGCTCTTCTCACTCCCCAAGCATCTGCAGAGCAGAGTGGAGAACCCCCAAGGTGCTCCCTGCCTCCAGTCCATTTCCATGTGTCATGTGACCCATCTGGACATGAAGAGAACAGCATTTTTTTTTTTTACTTGCCTTAGAACCAAGCCAGTGACTGTAGGCTCTCTGTGATAAATGTCCCTAGTGATGAAGAGAGCATCGAGATGCTAGTATAGAAAAGAACCAAGGGCTGGAGAGATGGCTTAGTGGTTAAGCACTTGCCTGTGAAGCCTAAGGACCCCAGTTCGAGGATCCATTCCCCACGACCCACGTTAGTCAGATGCGCAAGGGAGCGCATGCATCTGGAGTTCGTCTGCAGTGGCTGGAGGCCCTGGCGCGCCTGTTCTCTCTCTCTCTCTCTCTGCCTCTTTCTCTGTCTGTCACTTTCAAATAAATAATAAATAAACAAAATTAAAAAAAAAAGAACCAAGCTGTCCTGTAACCCTGGCCTCACTCCCCATCCTCCCTTCACACAGACTAGAAGGTCAACTAGGAACAGGGAGGGAAAGAAGTACTCTTGTGAAACCTGGAGCAGACAAGGAGGACTCTTGGGGCACCCTGGAAAAGGGGCACTGTGAGAAAGGTGGCTGGGCAGCACGATAAATACTGAGCTGCAGAATTCACCCAGTCCATCAAAGGTTGCCCCTAATTAATATGGGACTCCTAGAAGACCTGGGTAAGGAATGGCAGCACTTTTCAGGAGAGGGGCCACTTTCCTGGGTCTCACCAATCCTGAAGACCAAATGCTCACAGAACAATCCATGACAGTCCATGAGGCCAAAGAGCCATGACTAGAAGGAACAGGCTGTACTTCCCATAGGCCAAAGGACGTCCCAGAAGAGACTGTGGGGTGGGAAGGAACTGGCGGTGGAGGTCATGACATGTCATGTGGGAAACATCTCACCAGAAGGTCAGGACCTATGGAGGAGGAGGTGTTCCCAGATACTTCTGAAAACCTATGCACTTGTGAGAGAATAAACGTGCTTGTGCCTGGCACAAGAGACCATTGCAGTCACCCCCACAAAATAAGAGGCAGCCACAACTGCACAGCCCCCTAAGTAAGAGAGCTTTTTCTTTTTCTTCTAAGTCTCCATTGTCCTGGCCACCCCAGAAGATCCTGAGAATGAAGAGAGAATGAAAGAAAACCTTAGCTTCAGGCCAAGGCTGAGTGGGGAGAGGGAGGAGTGTTTTGTGGGAGTGAGGGTAAAACTGTAATTTGGTTGACTTTTTTCCACCTGAATGTGAGTTTCAGCTGTCTACATGACCATGGCTCTAGGTAAAGAGATCCCAAAACTACGCAATGTGCCTGAGCTGTAGCTAAGGGGTAGGAATAGGAAAGAGCAGAGCATGTCTGAAAGCTATACTTCACTGTCCCAGCATCTGCCAGGGACAGGTTCTAAGATGTGGGATTCTTCTTTCTCTTGCCCATTTCAGAAACCCTCCTGCATGGATACTGCGCACTAGGCAACACTCAGAAGGGCAGAACAGATGCTGTTGGTCTTCCCCCTGGAGCGCATGAGCAACGAAAGGGAATCAAGACATAAGCCATGATGGGGAGATGGGAGTGATGAGAGCCCACGGCAGGATGAGCGGATCCACGAGGGTGTCGGGGCAGTCATCCTTGATGAAGTAACATGCAGACTGAGAACTGGAGGGTGAATATAAAGTAGCAGAGAAGAAAGAGAAGTGGATGGAAATGGGGCTGGAGAAATAGTATGCACAGAGGCAGAGCAAAGCTTCTTCCTTCCAGACCCACAATATAACTCCCACAGCCAGTGGCAACAGACATGACAGAGAAGAAGGAAAAAAAAAAAAAAACATAAAAGAGAAACTTCACTTTAGAAGTTTCTTGAAAGTTAAATTACACATTAGCAACTTCTTTGCTTTGCAGGAACCATTAACATTTCCCACAGTGCTCTTCCACGGACACTAAATTACTCTCTGGCCCCTTCCCCTACCAATGTGAGCACCTAACATCTCCTTGGATGAGCATTGATGGATAGGCCATAGTTTTCCTTTACTGCATGGCTCAATCTATCATCATGTGTTTTATACATTAGTATTCTTAAGTTCTATCATACATCAGTGCTCTTTGATTTATATAATATAGATCTGATTTATGGACTATTACAGTAATTTATTTCTCAGATAACTAATTTATCGACCCAGCACCAAAATATATGTCACATAGCACTTTTCTCAGTATCACAGATAGTCCTTAAATAATTCAGGTAAGTTACAGTGAGATTCAAAGTGGGAGAGAGAATATGAGTCTATAGAAGGCCAAGGCTTCACATCTGAGAGTCACTATTCTTTTTAATATTTTTATTTATTTATTTATTTGCAGAGATGGGCAAAAGAGAGAGAAGCAGACAGGGAGAATGGGCACACCAAGCCTTCCAGGTACTACACACAAACTCCAGATGCATGTGACTCTTTGTGCATCTGGCGTTACGTGGGTACTGGGGAATGAAACCCAGGTCATTAGGCTTTGTAGGCAAATGTCTTAACTCTCAAGCCATCTCTCCAGCCCTTAGGATCACTCTTCTTAAAGATCTCCAGAGAATGCAAATCCACACACCTAACTTCTAGATATTTAACCTAAAAAAAAATGAATAGTCCAAAATGTTAAAATGGCAATGCAAGTGTCTCCTCAAGTAGAATTTAAAATAGCAGAATAGGGCTGAAGGGATGGCTTAGTAATTAAGGCATTTGCCTGAAAAGCCAAACGACCCAAGTTCAATTCCCTAGGACCCACGTTAGCCAGATACACAAGGGGGCACATGTGTCTGGAGTTCGTTTACAGTAGCTGGAGGCCCTGGCGTGCCCATTTTCTCCCTCTCCCCCTCTTTCTCTGTCAAATAATAATAAATAAAAATAGATAGATTATTTCTTAAAGGTAAAAATAAAATGAAAGAATGTTAGAAGATACACAGATGTTCAGTAATAGAAAATACTTTGCAATATATGAGGCATCAATGAAATGTATATAATGCTAGACAGTAAATAAAAGTAATTCCTAAGCCAGGTGTGGTGGCACACGCCTTTAATCCCAGTACTCGGGAGGCAGAGGTAGGAGGATCACCATGAGTTCAAGGCCACCCTGAGACTACACAGTGAATTCCAGGTCAGCCTGGGCCAGAGTGAGACCCTACCTCAAAAAAAAAAGTAATTTCTAAAATCCAGTGGTTCTAAAACAGGGGCCGTTTTATTTCCCAGGGAATACTAGTCAATGTGTGGAGCCATCCTTGTCACACCTGGGGACGTAGGGCTTACTAGAATCTAGCAGGTAGTGATCAGGGTGTTACAGTGCACCCTACAATGCTCAGGGAAATGCCTCTCAATAGATAACTGCCTCATGCACAATTCCAATAGTTCTAAGGTTGATAAAACTTTCCATAGTTATATGTAACGTGAACAAGGTGTTTTACTGATAGAAACAACAACCAGAAAACAAAATTGAATCCACCCTATAATTTTAGCTATAAAAATTACACATACATATGGGCCAGGACCTATGGAGAGTCAGTACAAAAAGAAAGCAAACATATTCTGAGGAGAGTAGAATTATAGACATTTGTATAAGTAATTTCAGTATTTTTGCAAAGCAGTTTTTTTTTTACTAGTTATGTACACAATGCATACAATCATGTCGGTACCATTGTTAGCTTCCTCCCTGCCCTCCCCCCTCCACAGGGACCCTCCTCATTGGGGAATATGGGTCATGCATTGTGGGGTTAGCCATCATTTATGGGGTACAGGCATTGCCTCTCTGCATAATGACACAACATGTGGCTCTAACATTCTTTCCACCCCCCTCTTTCGCAAATTTCCCTGAGCCATGCTTGGTTTGTTTTAGGTCTACTTCAGTGATCAGGTCTTGGGAGCCTCTGTGTCTCTGGATATCTGAGTTGGTAGGAGTTGAGTGTTCTCTGTGTCTATCTCCTTCATCCTTGTGCTGGTACCAGATTCACCAAGGAAGCAACACTCTTGCTCATTTCCCCAAATACTCTTAGTTTCAGCTGGGGGCCCTTTTGAGGTGTGATGGGCTGGTTCTCTCCTTAGAATCTGCATCCATCTGTAAAAGAGAAGCAAATTCTCCGATGGAGAGTAAAGTTAGCGCCAAATAAATGGAATAACCTTTTTTTTTTTAAGAGAGAATTTAATAGGTGTAGGCCCTCTTGTAGTCCATGATTGGTGGGAGCTTGATAATGGAGAGCAGGCTCAATTTTGGATATGGTTCTAATTGATTCCCAGCTCCAGCCTTGAGATCCATTCCACCGAGCAGATCAGTTAGCCAAATCAAGAGCAGTTGGTTTCCCACCATGGCTGCGTGCCACTACTGCACTTGTGTGAGCATCATGTTAGGTTGTTTGCTGCTGAGTAGCTTAGACCAAGAATTGCTTGGACAGATGTTGGTCATTTTTCCCCAGTTGCTCATGTAGCACCTTCTGGCACTATACGAGCTAACTGTCTGGGAACTGACTCTCTTCCAGATTCCAGCCAGGTCACTCCATGTTACATACCAACAGCATATGATGTCTTCAGCAGTAGGTTCTTACCACTAATCCTTGGTGGGTCATCAAGCACTACTCTGACAGAAATCTGTCTTCTTTAGGAAAACCTTGTAGATTTCTATGATCTATAGCTCACTGTGGATGTTAGCCACATGCTGGTAGTAGGAGTTACAGGTCAGCCCCCAAGAAGAGAAGGAATGAAAAGATAAGTAATATAAAAGATATAGAGAGAAGATGGAGAGAGAGAGAAAGAGAGAAACAGGATAAGATTAAGGTCAGTCTTCATCATACTTTCTTCAGGGCCTTGTGATTCAGGTGTTCCCTCTAAGGGCCTGATGAAGGTTTAACCATCTAGTATGTCTTTTAGGATGTAGAATTTTATGGTACCATTGCCATTTGGGTTCAGTTTTGTGTCCCCCACACCCATCGTTACCCTCCTCTCCTGCCCCACCCACCCTGTTGTCCAGTCCTTCAAGATGCTTATTAGGTATGTCAGTATCTCTGGTCGATTCATGTTAGGAGCCATAGACGAGTGAGACTATACAACAATTCCTGGACACATATCACCTACCAAAGCTAAACTCAGAGCAGATTAATCTCCTAAACAAACCTCTCACACCCATTGAGATTGAAAAGGTAACCAAAAACCTCCCCCAAAAGAAGAGTCTAGGACCAGATGGCTTCTCAGCTGCATTATATCAAGACTGCAAGGAAGAAATTAAACCAATTTTTCTCCAACTATGCCACACAATCAGAGAACAGAAAGTTCCCCAACTCCTTCTATGAAGCTAGTATCACCCTAATACCAAAACCAGGCAGAGATGCCACAAAAAAAGAAAACTATAGGCCTATTTCATTGATGAACTTAGATGCAAAGATCCTGAACAAAATCCTCCAAAATCAATTCCAACAATACATCAAAAGCATTGTCCACCTCGATCAAGTAGGCTTCATCCCAGGAATGCAGCGGTGGCTCAACATACAGAAATCTGTCAATGTAATACACCACATAAATAATCTTAAACACAAAAACCACATGATCATTTCGATGGATGCAGAAAAGGCCTTTGACAAAATAAAACATCACTTCATGATCAAAACATTGGAGATAATTGTCATGGATGGTTTATATCTCAACATAAATAAAGCTCCTAAAGCCCAAATAATACTTAATGGGGAGAGTCTGAAGGAATTTCCACTGAGATCAGGAACAAGACAGGGGTGTCCACTCTCACCTCTGCCCTTCACTATAGTACTGGAAGTCCTAGCTCAAGCAATAAGACAGGAGAAAGAAATAAAAGGGATACAAATTGGAAAGGAAGGAGTTAAGCTAGCTCTATTTGCAGATAACATGATTCTGTACATGATACCTGAGAGCCTCCATCTCAAAACTCTTAAAGGCGAGTAACTCCTTTAGCAAAGTAGCAGGATACAAAACCAATGCACAAAAATCAGTAGCCTTTCTATATGCAAAGACAAGGACACAGAGAAAAAAATAAGGAACATTGTCCCACTTTCAATAGCAACAAAAAATAAAATATTTTAGAATAACATTAACCAAGGATGTGAAAGACCTATGCGATGAAAATATAGAAACACTCAAAAAAGAAATTGAGGAGGACTTGAGAAAATGGAAAGACCTACCATGCTGCTGGATAGGCAGAACTAACATTGTGAAAATGGCAATCTTACCAAAGGCAATATACAGATTTAACACAATGCCAATCAAAATCCCAACAGTGTTCTTCACAGAGATAGAAAAAATGATCTCAAATTTCATACGGAAAGGCAGAAGGCCTCAGATATCCAAGAATATCCTCAGCAAAAGAAACACCTCTGGAGGCATCACTATACCTGATCTAAAGCTATATTACAAAGCCATAGTAATAAAAACAGCATGGTACTGGCATAAAAACAGGAGTATAGTCCAATGAAACAGAATCAAGGACTCAGACTTTGGGTGAAGTAATTACAGCTACTTGATATTTGACAACGGCCCTAACAATGTAGACTGGGAAAAAAAAAGATAGCATCTTCAACAAATGGTACTGGACAAACTGGATATCCATATGCAGGAAATTGAAACTCGATCCACACATCTCGCCATGCACAACAATCAAGTCCAAATAGATCAAAGACCCCAATATAAGACCAGAAACTCAGTCACTACTGAAAGGTTATTTTTCTGAGGATTCTTCCTTCCTACTCCATTTTGGATTAATTAAATTACTTTTAGAATTATTTTGCTTTTTAACTATGTCTCTCTGTGTTATATATTTTAGTTATTTTAATGGGGATTATAATATACATGGGTAGGTTTACACAGTCTATTTAAGCATTGTTTCATATAGAAGGCATACATTTGGATGATACATATTTGTCTATCTGCCGTGGTGAACATAATGTTAAAGATGCCCACTAAGACTCAAATCTCCTGGGTAGTCAATCAAACTCTAATCTAGGAAATTTTCTCTGAAGAACTTGTAGATAGGATTAAAGTTCCAAGTTAATTCATGTTAGTACATAGAAGTTACCCAGGTGGTCTGACTCAAACAGATAAGTCTTTCAAAAGAAGAAGTATTTTTCCTCTGGCTAGTAGCAGAAGAGAAAGTAAGAGAACTGAAATACAAAAAGAATTTAAAGTGTAATTTCTAGCTTTAACATGGGAGGAGGGGAGACACATGCCAAAAAATGTGAGAAGTTCTTGAGAAAGCAATTCTGGGCCCTTGGCTGACAACCTCTTTCCTTCTGCCAGTACCTCCTACCACCAGGACCACACACGTGATTCTGGGGATGGTTATCAAGTCTTCAGCCATCTCCTCCTGCCGATGCCACCCACTGTCAGGACTGGGTGCCTGCCTGGATCTAAGACCACCCTTCCCCCACATACTGTTTGCTCTACAAGTGAGCCTGGGTACATCTCCCAGGACTCCCGCCAATACTATCAACCACCAGAGCCTCATGCATGAGTGTGAACTATGGCTCTCCAACCTTAGGTCTCTACTGTGGTCCATGCTGCCCAGCACTGGAACCCCACATTTGAGTCTAACCATATGTCCTAAGCTCAGGATCTGCCTCTGATACATGACACCTACCACTAGGAATCCAGGCAAGAGGATGCACGATTTCTTGCCCTCAGTGTACCACACATACCCTGGCCTATGAGGTCAAGGGCTTCACACACTCTCCCAAATAAATTGAGGTTAAATTACCATGCAAAAATCAGCACCAAGTGTCTTCACAAATGAACTTCAAGCAGCATCAGACTGAGCCAAGACAAGTTCAAACAATGGAACACCAAGTACCAATCCAAATACTCAACACAAACCAAAGCACTAGTACCAGACAACTAAGATCCAATGCAAAAAGAGTAACAACAACAAAAAAACTCAGGATAGAAAGATGGCTTAGCAGATAAGCATTTGTCTATAAAGCCTAAGGACCCAGGTTTGATTCCCCAGTACCCCATGAGCCAGATGCACAAGGTGGCACATGCATCTGGAATTTGTTTGCAGTGGCTACAGGCCCTGCCATGACCATATTCTCTCTCTCAGTCTCTTTCTCTCGGTCTCTCACACTCTCTCTCAAATAAATAAATATTTAAAACAAATCAGTATGCTTTCTCTAAAATTTACCAAACATGGTAATAACTCTGAATTAAAGCTATTTAGAGGGAATTTCAGACAAGGAATTCAAAAGAATAATTATCATTGTTGTTATACTTATTTTCTCGTTGCTTAGACAAAGCACCCAACCAAAGGCAGCTGGTGGGAAGAAAATTTGTATTTTGGCTTATGGTATCAAAGGGAAGTTTCATGATGGCAGGAGAAAGCATGGAATGAGCAGATGCTGGACATAACCCCTGTCACAGCAGGTAGAAAGCAGCAGCAAGAGACTGAGCTGGATTCTAGTAAGGGGAAAGTGGTTATAACACTCCTAAGTGCACCCCCAATAGCACATCTCCTCCAACAAGCTCTATTTCTCAAACTGCCATCATCCAGGAATCAAGAATTAAGAATACGTGAGTTTTCTGGGTGTGGTGACACGCGCCTTTAATCCCAGCATTCAGGAGGCAGAGGTAAGAGGATCCCCATGAGTTCAAGGCCAGCCTGAGACTACATAGTGAATTCCAGGTCATCCTGGGCTAGACTGAGACCCTACCTTGAAAAACCAAAATAAAAAATAAAAAAAGAAGAATACATGAGTTTATGGGGACATCTGATTCAAAACACCATACTTATATACAAACAACTCAAAGAAGACATGAATAAATGCTTAAATGAATTCCAAGATAACACAAACAACTGAATGAAATTAGGAAGTCAAACCAGGGTATTAAAATAAAACTCAAGTAAGAAATAGAAATCTTGAAAAACCAAACTTCAATGATACTTGAAATAACAGGAAATCCAGATGTTTAAATAGGAATGGAGAAGAGTCATTATCTCAGGTCTATGGAACAACTTACTTTTTGCCAGGTTTCAATGATACTTGAAATTAAAAATACAACAAGTGAAATGAAAAGTTCCATGGACAGCCTTACCAATAGAATTCATGATGTGCAGGACAGAATATCATGACTTTAAGACAAAGTAAAGGAACTAGATCAGTTACTAAAAGTCAAAGGTAAGTTTAAAAAATATAAGAAGGGAACATGAGAGATATTTAGGATACTATGAGAAGAAAAAATATTCAAATTATGGGCATAGAAGAAAGAGAAGACTCCAAGACAAAAGCATAGAAAATATGTTCAACAGGATTAAAGTTAAGGCAACAATCCATATAACTAACAGAAGTGAAAAATATTGATAAAAATATTGGTTCTTTGAAAAGATAAACAAGATTGATGAACCTTCAGCAAATTTAACCAAAAGAAAGAAAGTGAAGATCCAAATAAATAAGATTAGAGATGAGAAGAGAAATATTACAAGTTACCAGTGAAATCACAAAAATCATAAGGACACACTTTAAAAATCTATATTCTACCAAATTGGAAAATCTAAAAGAAACAGAATTATTTCTAGATGCATATGGCCTATCAAGGTTAAACCAAGATAAGATAAATAATTTAAATAGATCTATATTAAGCAAAATTATTGAAGCAGTAATAGAAAATACTCCTAACCCCCTGCCTAAAATAATATCCAGGTCCAGATAGATTTGCTGACAAATTCTACCAAATCTACAAAGAAAAACTGAAACCAACATTTCCAAATTATTGTTGAAGATAAAAAAGGAAAATACTCCAAACTCCTTTATAAATCCAGAATTGCACTAATAGCAATGCCAGATAGATAGATAGATGATAGATAGATAGATAGATAGATAGATAGATAGATAGACAGATGAAAGAAAGAAAGAAAGAAAGAAAGAAAGAAAGAAAGAAAGAAAGAAAGAAAAACATACATCAACATCCCTGAAAAACATAGATGCAAAAATTCTTAATAAAATACTTGCCAGGGCTGGATATATGGCTTAGTGGTTAAGGTGTTTGCCTGCAAAGCCAAAGAACCCAGGTTCGATTTCCCAGGACCCCCATCAGCGGGGTGCACACATCTGGAGTTTGTTTGCAGTGGCTGGAGGCCCTGGCACACGCCCATTCTCTCTCTCTCTCTCTCTCTCTCTCTCTCTCTCTCTCTCTCCCTCTTTCTCTGTCAAAAAATAAATAAATAAAAATCAAAATATTAAAACCTTTAAAATAATACTTGCCAAATGAATTCAAGACACATCAAAAAGATCATTCATGGGCAGAGGAGATGGCTCAGTGATTAAAGGCACTTGCTTGCAGAGCCTGCCAGCCCATGTTCAATTCCTTAGTGCCCACATGAAGCCAAAATGCATCTGGAGTTCATTTGCAGTGGGAAGAAGTTCTGGCACACCCATTCATCCTCTCTCTCTCTCTTTCTCTCTCTCTCTCTCTCTGTCTCTCTATCTCTCTGTCTCTCTCTCTCTCTCTCTTTCTCTCTCTCACACACATACACACACACACAAATTGATCAAGTTGGGTTCATTCTAGAAATGCAGGGATGGTTACACATATATAATTCAATAAATGTAATACATCACCATAAATGGACTTGAGAACAGAAATTACACCACAATCTCAACAGATGCAGGAAAAGCCTATGACAAAACTCAATAGCCCTTTATGATAAAAACCACAGAGAGATCAGGAATGGAAGGAACAAATCTCAATATAATAAAAACTATATAACAAACCAATAATCAACATTATACTTAGTTGGAAAAAATTCAAAGCTTTTCTACTGAGATTAAGAACAAGACAAGGGTGTCCACTATCTCCTCTCCTATTCAATATAGTGTTTGAAGTCTTAGATAGGGTAATAAGACAAGAGAAAAAAACAAAAAGGATACAAATAAAAAAGGGAGGATTCAGGCTGGAGAAATTGCTTAGTGATTAAGGCACTTGCCTGCAAAGCCAAAAGACACAAGTTCAATTCCCCAGGACCCACAAAAGCCAGATTCACAAGATAGCTTATGCATCTGTAGTTCATTTGCAGTGGCTGGAGGTCCTGGCATGCCCATTGTCTTTCTCTCTGTCTCTTCCTCTCTCTCTCTCTCTCTCTCTCTCTCTCTCTCTCTCTCTCTCTCTTAAATAAATAAATATTTAAAAAAAGAAAAGGGAGGATTCAAAATATCCTTATTTACAGATGATGTGATTCTATACATAAGGGAATCTTGCCTTCACCAGAAATCTCTTTAAAGCTGATAAACACTTTCAGCAAATTAGCATGTTATAAAATTAACATATGAAAATCTTATATACCTTATATACCAATGACAATCATAATGAGAAAGAAATTCAGGACACAGTTCCATTCACAATACTCACATACAAAAAAATAAATAAATAATTTTCTAACCAGGAAAGTGAAAGACCTCTACAATGAAAACTTCAAAATGCTAAAAAAAAAGAAAAAATAATAATTTGTGGAAGATGCTAGAGGTTTTATTTTTACTACCACTCAATCCCATTGCTTGTTACAGGTTTGCTTAAATTATTAATCACCTCTGGGTTTAGCTTTGGTAGGTTATATGTGTCTAGAAACTCTTCCATTTCTCTTAGATTTTCCAATTTGATGGAATATATGTTTTTAAAATGAGAACTACTTTAAAACACAGAAGAAAGAAATTATAGGAGACACTAGAAAATTACTATGCTCATGGATTCGAAGAATTAATATAAAAATTGCCACCTTACCAAAAACAATGTACAGATTCAATGCAATGCCAATAAAAATTCTAGTATGATTCTTCATAGGAATAGAAAAAATACTCTTAAAATTCAAAGAACTCACACAGACAAAGCAATCCTGAACAAAAAGAACACTTCTGGAAGTATCGTCATGACTCCAAGTTATATTACAAGCCACAGTAACAAAAACAGACACATAGATCAATGGAATTGAACAGAGGATCTTAAGTACAAGTCTATTTAACAACAGCCACTTAATTTTTAACAAAGAGATTCCAAAAATACAAATGGTAACAAAGTTATCAACAGTATCTCCCTGTGGTGAATACTGCATTTTACAGACTGACCTACCAGGCATGATGTGGCCTCTTGCGCAGTAGTAGCAGGACTGTCACGGACATAATAAACTACTCTGTGATTGAATTTCAAGCTTGCTCCACGAGAGAACATTCATGCCTGGTACCAAAAACCAGGTCAAAAGCCCATGGCTGGGAAGATCGTAGGCCATAAGGGAGAACCTACTGAGGTTGTTTTACTAAATGAATGTATCGTCAAACTGCCTCCTAAATATTGATCTTTATACTCACAGATTAGTTCTACTCTCAGTCCTGTCCAGAAAAGCCACCCCCACCCCAAACACCCCCACTAAGTAGTAAAAGACAGTGACTCAGAGACTCATAACTGTTTAAAGAACTGAAAATAAGTGACCAATGAGTGCTCAACCCTACACAGGACACATATATATCATTCATTCCAGAGCTCAGGGAACATTGCAGAAGATGGGATGGAAAGAATGTTAAGAGCTAGAGGATGAGAACTGCTGTGGAACTCCATGATCTGGACAGTATGACAAGACCATCTCATTCATGAACTCCCAGCAGCTGTGGTTACATGCCCAAGACATGCTTGCACATGGTGGGCCAGTCAATTCAGTCAGTATTCTCCTGTGGAAAGGAGAGGGGCTTATGATCTACCTCCTTCTGTGAGGACCTAAGGAAGGTTAATGGTTGCTGGGGATGAGTCATTCTTTTCTGGAGCACGGCCACTGCTAAGTAGTAGAAAGCAAGTGTACAGTGGGACTGGTGGTGATGAAGGTACTATGGGGTGCATATGATCAAAATGCAATATGCAGGTATTAAAATGTCAAAAACAAAAACAAAAAAATTAAAATAATACAAAGAACTTCCTTTAGCATTTTGTATAGTGCAAGCCTGCTATCCATTATCTCTCTTAGGGTCTGTGTTTAATTTTTCTAATTTTATCCAATTTTTACATAGGTTATTGTTTTATATCCCCTCACTCTAGTCCCCACTTCCCTGAGGGTCCTCCTCATTAGGGTTCTAGGTATTCACTGTGGGGTAATTAGGGCCTCAGTCTGTGGAGGGGGCAGTGCCTCCGGATGTCTCTACCCACCCTGTGGATCTTAAAATCTTCTCACCCCCTCTTCTGCTACAATCCCCAAAGCCTCAGCAGCTCTGTTAGCAGTTTGGTCGTTTTATTTTTAGTTTGTGGAGAACAGAAGGCAAGATTGTGTAAGAAGAATTTTTTGAAAAAATATTGGCTGGAAATTTTCTAAAATCGAGAAGAAACCCATAAGTCCAGAACATTCTGAGCAACATGAATACAAGGAAAATCATACCCAGAAATATAATTGTAGTCACCTTTACATTGCTGAGACAAAACACCTGACCAAAAGCAGCTGATGGGAAGAAAGTTTGTTTTGCTTACAGTTTCAAGGGGAAGCTTCATGATGTCCAGGGGAAAGCACGGTATGAGCAGAGGCTGGACACCACAATCTGACACAGAAAACAGCAACAAGAGAATGAGCTGAGCTCTGCAAGGGGAAACTGGCTATACCACCCCTAAGCCCAGCCCTAATGACACACCTCCTCCAGCAAGGCTCCACCTCCCAAACTGCCACCAGCTAGGAACAAGCATTCAAAACACATGAGTTTACAGAGGTTATCTGATTCAATCGCCATAGACATTTATCTGCAAGAGAAAAAGCATGAGTAAGAAAAGCCCACAGCATACAAATGCAAGAGAAGGCTGTCACTGTCCAGATAACCCATAAAGGGTCACAACGCTATATGTGGCCTGGGGCCACTACGCTCCTAGCTTTCTTCCCCAGCTCACTCGCTCTCTCTCTCTCCCCCCCCCCCCACTTCTTTGCTAAGAACATAAAAACCTGAGAATTCCGACAGGTGCCCTCCAGACTCTAATATCCACCTACAGTTTGGAAAAATAGTCAAGAGGTAAGATTTATATAGTTCTAATCTCTCACATACTTTCTACTCAAATCTTTTCTTCCTTCCCCTCCCCTTTCACTTTTCCCAAAGCCCCTGAAGATGGCAGGCAAGCCCCTACCTGAGCCCTGACACCAGTTCAGGGGCATCACGTCCAACCCATTACTTTCCCCTTCTTTTCTTTTTGTAGCTTATCATACTCCTGAAGTCAGGAATCAAGAGTGCACAGTGGAGGCAGGGGAGAAGCAGAGACATGGCTCAGCAGCTAAGGCATTTATCTGCAAAGGCTAAGGACCCAGGTTCAGTTCCCCAGTACTTACTATGTTAAGCCAGGTGTTTTACATGACACATGCATCTGGAGTTGGTTTGCAGTGGCTAAAGGCTCTGGTGCATCCATTCTCTCTCTCTCTCTCTCTCTCTCTCTCTCTCTCTCCTTGCTAATAAATAATTTTTTATTGTTTTGCTAATTTTTGTTGCAATTTTTATGAGAGAGAGAGGAAGGAAGAGAGAATATTGGCGCTCCAGGGTCTCCAGCCACTGCAATCCATCTCCAGATGTGTGTGCCATCATGTGCGCATGTGCAACCTTGGACACTGTGTCAACTTGTGTGTCTGGCTTATGTGGGATCTGGAGAGTTGAACATGGGTCCTTAGACTTTGCAGGCAAGCTCCTTAACTGATAAGTCATCTCTCCAGCCCCATTAAACATTTTTTAATAGGATGAAATATACTGGTATGGAAAAAAACCTCATTATATACTGAATAGAAAAAGTAAAACATTGCATAAAGTATGTTACCTTCTACATTAAATTGGGGGAAAAAAGGCTATACATAAAAAAAGAGCACTAACTATAGTCCCTATAGTAGGTTTGGAGGTCAGGGAGAATTGGGATGAGATGGAAAGATGGTTCAGTGGGCAAAGTGCTTACCATACAAGCACAAGGACCCAAGTTCAAATCTCTATCACCCAAGTAAAAACACAAGATATGGTGGTCCATGCCCACAATCCTAGCACTGGGGAGGTGGAGACAGAATTCCTGTGGTTTGCTGGCTAGGTAGTGTAGCTGCCTAAGTGAGCTGTACATTCAGTGAGAAACTCTGTCTCAAATAACAAGGTGGAAAGTGGTAGAGAAGACAGCCAACATCAACCTCCGTCCTCCATAGACAGGGCACATATGCACACACACACACACACACACACACAAAATGATGACAGCCAATGAAAGTCATGTTAACATTGCCTCCCCACCTGAAAAAATTTGCCTGTTCTCTCTTCTCAATAGCACCCTAAGGCCAGATCTCTGACACGATAGCACCGGGAGGAGCAGTGGACAGCAGAAGCCTGCCCTTCCTCCTGTGACAGGTCAGCCTCACATCACACCGACACCAATGACACTGTGCCTGTCGTCCACTGGCAAGCTCCCTCACACCCACCCCTGCAGCTCCCCATCATTAACCCCTTGCCCTCATCAACAGTGGAATAAGAATGTGTCAAAACAAACCCTCGGATCCTGCTGGACTCCCAAAGGCAGTGGGAGACTCTGAAGGCCATACTTAGCTAAATGTTTTTGCTTCTTGCCTCTTTCCTCTTTAATTACAGCATAATTTGCATTTATATGATTCCATGCTGCCGTTGCATGGTGGGCAGTGTTGATGATGATCGACACTCCATAACGTCCCATCATAGCTAGAAAGCCAGCAGGGTTAGGGCAGCCGCCGTCTCTGATGAAATCCTTTCCAATTAAACAGTTCACTGGACATGTCATGGTTTGGGGTTCTTGTTACCCTCGATGTGCACATCTCCTCGATATGTCTTTATACCTATCAACATAATAAGGTCTTGGTCCAAAGGATGCTAGGAAAGTTATGCTCCCCACTGAGTGACTGTAATGACACTGACTTAAAAATGAGTCTCCCTAGACTTGAATGAGAAGCAGAACTTCTTCCTTTAATTAGATTGTTCTGGGCTTTGCTCTCCCAGGTCTTTGGGCTAAATGGTATCAGATGCCTCCCATGATGAAACATGCCACAGATCATGACAAAACAATGTTCGACCCCTAAAAGGGTGCATCTACTAAGTTGAAATGTGACTGGAGTTTTCTCTGATCAACACCGCAGCATGGACTCCCTGTTCCAGAAGGTGTGACTCTCCTAGCAGAAGTAGCTCATCTGGCCTGCATGAATCACCTGGCCAGCTCACAAGGTCAGATTCACATGCGTAGGCAGTGCAAGTGCTTACCAGTTAAGATGATTTCAAATACCATCTGTGCCCCAAGCCCATGCCCACACTTGTGCAGGCACTGCTCAAAGTATTGACCAGAAGGCATCACTTTCTAGTTAAGCACCAGCATTCAATCCTCAGAAGAAAGCAGACAACACAGAATGCTTTGGGCAAGACAGATGAACATGGAATTCTGGCTCCATCTCCCGCTGGAGGTTAGGAGGTGTGCTGCAAGTTACTTCACCCGAGTAGCTGTAACTCAGAAACAACAATACTGACTTGGTTCTTTGATCATAAAAATTAACTGGAATCATTTCATTAATTATTAGTCAATCTTAAAATATTAATCATTTTGGTCCTTTTGGCCTTTTCCTTAGCAGAACTTTCAAGGCCCCTTAGGACTTTCCAACTTCATCTCCTAGCATCTCCCCAACCATACCCCAGATTACTCCACTGAAAACATTTTTAAGTCTGTTGACTTTTTCAAACAGTTCCTTCTTGAAGTGTTCTTCCTCTCTCTCTCTTTATATTTCTATCTTTCAGAAATCATATTTTTTTCTCATGTGTAAACCACCACTCATTACAAAAGACTCCACGATCTCACACAATCCTCATTCTTCCTATATACCCTGTACCTATGCTATGCCGTGTGACCGTGCTGAAGCATGGGAGCTGCTGGTCACTTTATTTCCCCTTCTCCTTCGACACCAGGTGTCTTCAGGACTCTGCTACCTTATGGTATCCTTCGCTACCTCCTCATGCCCAGGACCTCCTGTCTTAGCACTTCCACTGGTTCAGTTGTTGGGCATCTCTATATTCACATCTCTAACTATCTGAGTCCCCCCATGACTATATCTGACCCCTTGGCTTTGCTCACTGTCTACATGCTGCTGCTGCTGATTCCCACAATTGTATGTCCAGCCTTGACCTTATGCAGAACCTCCAGTCTGCCCTGACTGCCTGCTCAGCATCTCCACCTGGAAGCTTGTTTCAGTTACTTTCTCATTGCTGTGACCAAAACTTGACGAGAAACAACTTAAGGAAAGAAAAGGTTTATTTGTCTTACAGTTTTGAGGAGATGTTTCATGGTAGGAAAAGCAGGGAGCTGATCATATTATAGCCAGAAGCAGAGAACAGATAGGAAGTGGGGCCTGGTCACCAAACCTCAAAGCCCATGGCCAGTGACCTACCTCCTCCTGCAACGCACCACCTCCTAAAGGTTCCACAACCTCAAGCAGCACCGCCAGCTGGGGACCAAGAGTTCAAACACATGAGCCCATGAAGAACATTTTGCTTTCAAACCACAACAAGCCTACTAAGAGTCTCAGATCTAAAATCAAGGCCCTGGTCTTCTCACCTAAACCCTGCACCTACTAGTAAACAGAAGAAAGTCCATCTTTCCAATTTCAGGCCAAGCGTCCTGAGCCATTCTGAACGCCTCTTCCAGTCACATCCCACATTCAGCCCATCAACAAACCCTTCAAATTGACCCTTCTCACCATCTCTCATGCAGTTCCCTGTACCAAGCTACCATCATCTCCCCTACCATCAACACAGTGACTTCTGATCAGATCTATCTGCTTCTTTCCTTGTACCATACAGACCCTGCTGCTCAGAGAAATTCTAGCGTGAAAGTCAAATCACATTCCTCCTCTGTGCAAAATGTCCCATGGACTTCCTGTCACACCCACAGCAAAGCCCATGGACTTCCTGTCACACCCACAGCAAAGCTAAAGCAATTTTACTTGGTCGCTTGTGCCTTGACCTCATCTTCTGCAACTCTTCTCATTCTCTGTACCAAGTACAGGGGCCTCCTAACACTTCCCACCTCAGGGTCTTTGCACTTGCCAGTCCCTATTCCTCTAAATATGCACATATGGCTTCCTCCCTGCCTTAGGTATCCTTTCAAATGTCTCAGTAAGTAAGATCTTCCCTGGTGATTGTTTCTAAATTGGCAATTCTTGAGCTCACCAAGAAGAGTCCCTGTTGCTTCTGTACCTGTCTCTCTTGCATTCATATCTAACACGCCCGTGCACTTCACTTGTTTTGCTCAGGCTTGCCCCCTCTCCCCACCACGACCTTCATCCACAAGTCAGGAAGTGAGGACAAAGCTTTGTTAATATGGTCCCTGATGCTGGGGAGATGGGTCAGCAGATAAAGGTGCTTGCTTGCAGAGTCTGCTGGCCCAAGTTCGATTCCCCAGTATGAGGAGAAAATGCTACTTATTTTGGAAAAAAAGAAGACTGGAAGACACTCATTAAAATGCCAAGAAAACAAATTACCACCATATGGAAGGTCAGGTGACCAGTGCACTGGCACTTGAGTCCCAATTCTTCATCATGTGCTCTAGATTTTTGTTGTTTTATTTTTATCATTTAATATGTTTAATGTTATAAAAATATTTTTTTGATCCTACATATGTTAAAATTATAGAAAGCACATTCAGCCACATCCTCACACTGGCAGGCATCAAATCACTTATGAAAGTGAAAACCTATATTAATTAAGAGATCAATAAATTATTATTAAAGTGTGTTTAGAATATTTGACCGCCTGGATTCTATTCCAGCCCCATCAAAAGAAGAAGAGGAAGGAGGAGGAAGAGGAAGAGGAGGAGGAAGAGGAGGAGGAGAAGAAGAAGGAGGAGGAGGAGGACGAGGAGAAGAATTAACTGGTTTTGGGATGTGGCTCAGAGGAAATGTTCTTACAAAACTTGTGCAGTGTCAAAAGTTAAAAGGTCTTACGTCTTCCTTATCTTGAGCATCTATGTTTATAGATCAATAGTTTATAAATATAATCAATATTGAAGAAATTGTAGCAAATTTAGAATGCTTCATTGGACAAGGACATTTTCTGTTCATGCCTACAGTGAAATAAATTTTCCTATTTGCTTATATTTGATAAAATATTTTAAGATAATACTTGTAGCTATTTTTTAAAAGTGGAATTACTAGGGCCAGGGAGACAGCTCAGTGGGTAGAATACTGGCTTTGCAAGCATGAGGACCTGAATTCCGTCCCCAACCCTACATTGTAAGAAAATCCAGGCATGGTAGTAAGTATTTATAAACCCAGCACTAGGGAGGTGGACAGGTGGATCCCTGAGGCTCACTATCCTGCCAATCCAGCCAATTTGGCAAGCTCCAGGCCAATGACAGCCCTGTCTCAGAAAAGATAGATGGCACCTGAGAAGCTATACCTGAAGCTGCTCTCTGGCTTTCATATGCGCATGCACATGTGCACACACATGTAGAATTAACAAATTGAAAACTGTTTCTTTACAACCATTTCTATTGTCACAGCTGTGGAAAAAATAAAAGGAAAGAGGCTAGAGAGATGGCTTAGTGGGTAAGGCACTTGCTTACGAAGCATAAGGACCCAGGGTCAATTCTCCAGTACCCATGTAAGCCAGATGCACAAAGTGGCTCATGCATCTGGAGTTCATTTGCAGTGGCTGGAGGTTCTGGTGCATTCATTTTCTCTCTCTTCCTCTCTCTCTCTTTCTCTCTTTCTCTCTCTCTCTCTCTCTCTTTCTCTCTCTCTCTCTCCACAATAAATTAAAAAAGGAAAGTAAGTACCAAAAAGATCTCTACAGTAGTGGCTGACTATGTCCTATACCTTTAAAGCCACCTAACATGTCTATGTCAGTCCCCCATTCCCACCCCATCCCACTCCCCCACTCCCCACTAACCAATGTGTAAACTTCACGTGCACCAATGCCAGGAACCACCCAAGACTACGCCACTCTGTTCCAGAATCTCTTTCCTTTTCCCCATTCTCAGTCTGGCTCATCACTATCCAGTCAGACTGCCCTATCACCCCTCCCCCATCCTATGCCATGGTCATGGTGCTGTTTTGACTTTGACTCCAACATTGATCTCAAATTCTTTCTGCCTTGCAGTGCTGTAAGAAGCCCCTCCCAGAACTGGTCCAGCTAGCATACTGGCTGGGGGCATAGATGAAACCATGCCATGCAGTTTGAGCCTGCTGTCAGGGGACTCTAATTAGTGAGCTGCTTAGTGAAAAATAAAATTTAAATGCATCTTTTCTTAAGCTTCCTCCCCCAAACACTCATTATGGCTCTTCTTTACATTTGGGGTCTCTGAGGATTACCACAAGAAAGTGTTGCCTGGGGAGGACCCCTAAGGCAGGCAGGAGAAGTCTGTGAGGGTTACACATGTCTAATGCTTTTGGATCTGGACCAAATGATACTTCAGTAGTTTTAAATTGGGATGAAATGAAAGTTTTCTAAGCCCTCAGTAACAAAGACTGGTCAAAGTGGTTCACATGTCTTCTCATTCTGACAAACACAAATGCAGGGAGACGCTGGCTATAACATGCATTCTACCCAACCCTGTCCCTAAACGGCAGACTAGGCACTGATCTAAAATTTATTGACCTCAATTCTGACATTTTTTTCCCAGTGGCTGAAGTCGCTGGGCAAGGAGATGTGAGCAACTTAAGCTAAGTCTCTCAGGCCTAAAGCCCAGACAAACTCTACTGGGAAAAATGGGGCTTGAATGTCATGACTTTTTTTTTTTTTTTTTTTTAGTTTTGCTGGGTAAAACTTGTGGGTTCAAAGCAAGTTACATTTATAGCTTCCTTTTGCCTTGTTTGGGAGTCAAATAAATATGTGTCTATGATTTATTTCTTTCTGTAGAGCAAAAACTATGAGTCTGCAGAAAAAAATCCATTCGATATAAAAAACAAACATATCAAAGCCGGGCGTGGTGGTGCACGCCTTTAATCCCAGCACTGGGGAGGCAGAGGTAGGAGGATCACTGAGAGTTCAAGGCCACCCTTAGACTACATAGTGAATTCCAGGTCAGCCTGGACCAGAGTGAGACCCTACCTCAAAAAACCAAAAAAAAAAAAAAAAAAAAAAAACACAAACATATCAAAAGATAAGACCAACAAGACTGCTAAATAAAGGGGTTCTAAAGAAGTGAATGAGGTCTGGAGAGATGGCTCAGTAGTTAAGGCAATTGGCTACAAAGCCTAGTAACCTGGGTTCAATTCCTCAGTATCCAAATAAATCCAGATGTACAAAGTGGCACATGCATCTGGAATTTGTTTGCAGTGGCTATAGGCCCTGACACTCCCATTTTCTCTATCTATATACCTATCTATCTATCTACCTCTTCCCTCTGTCTCTCTGTGTGTGCAAATAAATAAATAATAAATATTTTTTTAAAAAAAAGAAGAGAATGAGAGTGATCACAGCTCCATCCCCACCCCCAGAGTGATAAGTACCTAGCCTTCCAAGCTAGGGCCCAGTGATTTTGGCCTATTCTACTTAAAAACAGGGAGTGTTAAATTATGAATGCCATTGTTCTCATCAGGAAAAAAAAAAAAAAAAAAAAAAAAAAAAAAAAAACAGCATTTGGCTACATCAGGAGTTCCAGCCCCCATTCAGCTCATATAATAGCAACAACAGGACTTGGCTACTAAAGGCACCAACTACCATTGAAAGGCCAGCACACATCCTGTTTTAGGCAAAAATGTCATGTTTCCAATGTCTGGTAGCAAATAGCATACAATGATGTGTTCCAAAAACAATTGGAAATTTGGTCACAGATGATAAAGGAAGTCACTTCCAGCCACTTTGAAATCAAAACCTCCAATTTCTCTATGTCACACTCCAGGCAGATCCCAGTAACCAGCACGCTGTGTTGACAAGCAGAAACCATGAGCACAGCCTCTCACCTCAGTTCCCGGGGTTCGTGACTGAAATGCCGTTATCTGGGAAGTCTGATGCTAGCCCAGGTGGAGGAAGCTCATCTCAACCCCCTCTTCCATTAGTTACAATTGAAAACTTGGACGAAATACAAAAAGCAAGGACTCGCAGGCTGTAGAAGTGAATAACTTTTTTAAAACATTTTTTTTTGTTCATTTTTATTTGAGAGTGAGAGAGAGAGAGAAAGAGGCAGATAGAGAGAGAGAGAATGGGCGCTCCAGGGCTTCCAGCCACTGCAAATGAACTCCAGATACATGTACCCCCTTGTGCCTCTGGCTAACGGGGGTCCTGGGGAATCGAGCCTCGAACTGGGGTCCTTAGGCTTCACAGGCAAGCGCTTAACCACTAAGCCATCTCTCCAGCCCGTGAATGACTTTTTGAGGAAAAGAGACAACAGAGTGATCCATTTCCAAGGCTTTTCTTCCTAGCTTTATGCTCTTTTGCCTTTTAAAAATATATATATTTTGTTTATTTGAGAGAGAGTGAGAGAGAGAAAGAGGCATATAGAAAAAGAGAGTAGGGGCTCCAGGACATCTAGCCAATGCAAATGCATTCCAGACACATGTGCCACCTTGTGCATCTGGCTTACATTGGTACTGGAGAATCAAACCTGGGTCCTTTGGCTTCTCAGGCAAATGCCTTAAGCACTAAGCCATCTCTCCAGCCCCTCTTTTACCTTTTACCTTGAACTCGGCAATTGTCCTGCTGCAGGACTGTACAGAAGACAAATATCTTGAAATCCTAAGGGAAAATCAAGGCCAACAACCTTAGTAAAAGATCCCTGGGAACTGAAGTGTGGAGGAAATTTTAGAAAGGAGAAAGCTAAAGATCACCTTCCTCTGTCTCATGTTTCAGCATCACCCCTCATGTGCCAGGAGAGCCACAGCCCCACACTGCATAGCTAAGACTAAAATCCATCCACTGCCCATGTCCTAAAGTGCAACATGCATGGAATTGACCTGAAACAGAACAAAGGCTTTGAAAGCCAAGCTTACATTAGAACTACTTCCTGCAAATGGTAAGAGAGGCATCAAACCTATTCAGGTTGACTGACCTGCTAATAAAATCAACATTCTCCAGAGAATTTAATGAGACTAGAAGATTTATAACCCAATGTTCAAAATGTCCAAAATACAATTAAAAACCATAAAGAACCGGGACAGCATGACCAACTCTCAAGGGAAATACATTCCACAGCTGCCAGCTCTGAGGTGATCCAGATGTTGAATCATCAAATACATAAAGAGCTATTATAAACATGCTAGTGAGGGAAAGGTAAACATTCTTAAAATGAATGGAAATGTAGACATCCCTGGCAGAAAAGTAAAGGGTATTTTAAAGATGGAAAGTTTAGAACAACAAAATTAAATATATATATATGAACATGTAAACTTAGAGTTCACTGACTGGCTCTTCCAGCATGGAGGTGACGGAACATAGGAATCAGCAAGCTTGAAAACAGAGCAGTAGAAATTGTCTGATCAGGGCTGGAAAGATGGCTTAGTGCTTAAGGCACATGACTTCAAAGCCTAAGGACCCAGGTTTGATTCTCCAGGTCCCATGTAAGCCAGATGCACAAGCTGGCACATGTGTTCATTTGCACTGGTACACCCATTCTCTCTCACTACACCCCCAATAAATAAATAATAAAAATAAATCTAAAAAAAAAAAACCAAGAAATTGGGCTGGAGAGATGGCTTAGCGGTTAAGCGCTTGCCTGTGAAGCCTAAGGACCCCGGTTTGAGGCTCGATTCCCCAGGACCCACGTTAGCCAGATGCACAAGGGGGCGCACGCATCTGGAGTTCGTTTGCAGTGGCTGGAGGCCCTGGCGCGCCCATTCTCCCTCTCTCTCTATCTGCCTCTTTCACTCTCTCTCTCTCTCTCTGTCACTCTCAAATAAACAAATAAAAAATGAACCAAAAAAATTTAAAAAAAAAGAAATTGTCTGATCAAAGCATCAAAGAAAACAAGTGTTTAAAAACTGAAAACATTTTCTAGAACCTGTGGCACAAAAAGTTTAGTACTTATGACAATGAAGTACCCAAATTGCAAGTAAAGAGATTTTTTTTTTCATTTTCTTTCGGAACGAATGACCAAAATATCTTGTTTTTTGAAAAACATAGGAATAAACCTCTACACATGACACAAAATAACAAGCTATTTAGGTTCAATGTGATTGCTCACTGGTGGGTAGAGTCTGTGAAGGAAACTCATAGCAAGAGCAAGCACAGCACGAAATGTTCTAGGGAAACCAACCATCCTAACATTTGTCATACAGATCATGTACAGAGTGGGCATGTGGTGGGGATGCAAGTTAACATGGGTTCAATAGCATGGACCTCCTCTTGCCAAGACCATTAGCTGCTGCTATTACACGATTGCCACGTGCCTAGCTTGCCAACAGCGGAGACTAGCCAGGTTCCATGGAGCAGCAGAGTTGCCAAGGAGAAGTAGCCAATCAATCACAAGCCAGCAAATTCATTATACTGCATCCACTTCGTCACTGAGGGGGAAACAATAGGTCCTCACTAGACCAGGTGTGTCCTGTGGATGGGAACTTGTCTTCTCTACCTGCCTCTGCCATGGAATTCAGGATGCTTGAACACTATCGTGGTATCCAGCACACTTTGTTTCTGATCAAGGAACTCCCCCACACTACATTAAGTGTATCCACAGGCTCGCACCCACAGTACTGTGCACATCCTCTCTCTGACATCTGATAAAATGAGGAAGCGCATGCTGATGGCTTGGTCACAGACACAAGTAGGCAGCTAGTATCAGGAAAGGATCAGGTTCTGTCAGTTTGACATTTTGACCAATAGATGGTGCTGCTTCCCCCACTGCCAGAATACAGGCATGGGGATTCAAAAGGTAGAGAGTGAGGTTTGCTCTTTTCACTACTGCACCTAAACTATACTAGCATAACTTTCAAATCCTGTTCCCACAAGTTTGGGCTCTGTGGGCCTTTGTTGGGAGTCTTTGTTGCCAAAGTACAAGAATGCTTCCAACACCCACCAGGTGTGGTGGCACATGCCTTTAATCCCAGCACTGAGGAGGTGCAGGTAGGAGGAGGATCACTGTGAGTTTGGCCAGCCTGGGACTACAGAGTGAGTTCTAGGTCATCCTAGGCTAGAGTGAGACCTTGCCTTGAACATAACAACAACAACAAAAGAGAATGCTTCTAGCAGTGAATAATGGTTCCACTGAATTGGAATTTGAGATAAATCACATGGCCATCTGAGCTCCCCAAACCACAAAACCAACACACAAAGAGGGAAATACAAGTGTGCTAGTTAGATATAATTGTCCCAGACACTCAGGGGAAATTGGGTTACTGGCATTCAGCTGGAGCAAAGAGGGCTAGGTCAAAAATATAGGTGACTCTCTGAACCATTTCCTAATATTTGTATGTTTAATAGTAAAATTTGGTGGAAACTAGACATGATGGCATATGCATCTACTCCCACAACTAAGTCAGGAAGACCACAAGTTCAAGGTCAGCCTGGTCTACATAGCAAGTAAATGGTTTACATTGACTGTCAATTGACAGGCCCTAGGCTCATCTGTGAGGATTTATCTAGATTAGGTTGGCCTCTGGGCATGAGGGATTATCTTGATTAGGTTAACTGAGGTGAGCAGACTCACCTTAAGTGTGGGTGGTAGGTACATTCTAAGGGTTGGTGTCCCCGACTGAATAAAAAGGGGGAAACTGAACAGCAGCATTTCTCACGTTCTGCTTTCTCGCGGTGGATTAAATGTGACCAGCTGCCTCAAGCCCCTGCCACCAAGCCTTCCCCAGCACAAAGGACTACAGCATTGAGGTGTGCACTGAAATCAAGCCTTCCGCCCTTAGATTGCTTCTTGTGAGGTGCTTGGACACAGCAACGAGACAGTAGCAAATACTGTAAACAATGGGAGATCTTTAAGAAAGCTGGACCACTGAAGATCCAAGTCCTCTAGAAATGAAGGGTTAGTCTCCACACCAGGAAAAGAACATATACCAGCTAATTATTTCTAAAAGCAAATGAAATGTGGATAGTGGAAGAAGGAAATCAGCTGGAGTCTTGTTATTAATCATAGAAACAGGGACTGTAATAGCTATGTATACTTGTATCCTTGCTCTTCATATGTTATAGCGTGTGTGTGTGTGTGTGAATGAGTGTGTGTTGTTCTCTTTCTGCACCAACAGAGCACATGTGAAGAGCAAAGTGAGGCATTACTCCTCATCCCAATGGGGGAAGTATCAGAGGAGGCCCAGTTTGGAGTCAGATCTTTCTCCCCTGTCCAATATGAAGTCCCCACAGTTGGGTATCAATGAAACACAGGTAAGAAACTTGGACTCCTACCCCCAACTGCCAGTAATAAGGTGGTGCCCTGTCCTCCCTTTGCCAAAACAATGTCAGGGTGGTCATTTAAAACAGAATACTAAGTAAGATCTGTACTTTCATAATATAATGCCTAAATTTTAATTTAAAAATCACTTAAATTAAGAACCAAGAAAATCTCAAAACCAATTAAAAATTATTTAAGAAATGTTAGAATTACCTCACAGAGATTTTAGAGAGACTGCCATAAAAATGTTTCAAGACACAGTTATAAACATGCTTTAAACCATGAAAAAATGGAAAATCTCAGCTATGAAGTCAAGAGATAATGAGAAGCCAAATGGAAGTTTTAGAATGAAAAATACAATAACTGGATTATTTTAAAATCTCAATGGATGGTGTCAGCAGTATGAAAGGACATTAGTAAACTGGAAGTCAGAACACAAGATATAGTATAGAATTGCAGAGAGAAAACAGAATGAAACAAGGATATATACAGTACTTCAGGAACCTATAGGATGATGACAGAAGATCTAACAGTCATGTTATTAGAGCTCCAGAAGGAGGTAAGGCTGGGAAAGTGCTCAAAGAAATAATGAAAAAAACTTCCTAAGTTTTAAATAGAGATTGAAAATGATGGGAAAACCCTGGAGAATAAGCCTAAAATATCACAAGTTTCACCAGAGTTAAGGTCTGGAAAACTAAAGACAAAGTCTCAAACATAGCAAGAGAAAAATGACACAATCTCTTCCAAAAAATATAAAAGGAGAGAACATGTTCTAATCCCCTTTACAATTCTGCATTACCCTAACCCTAAACCATGACAAGTGCAATTCAAAAATAGAAAACAGAGACCAAAATTTATGATAGCCACAGACATGAAAATTCTAAATCAAATATTGACAAATAGATTTTATAATATATAAAAATAATTATATGAGATAACCAAATAGAACCATTCCATGGATTCAAGTCTGCCTCAATATTCAAAAACCACTTAACTCCACCCACCATTTGAACAAACTAGAGACAAAAATCACATGACCAGATAGACTGATGCATAAAACACATTTGATATAAATCAATACTGTTCATAGCCATGTTTTAAAAATCTCACAGTGAACAAAGAACACCCTTACTCTGATACAGATAAAACTATAGTTAACATTATATTCACTTATACAAACTGAATGGTTCCCCCCTCCCCGAGATTCAAAACAATGCAAGTTTGCCTACTCTCATTTTTTTTACTCAACATAGTGCTGGCTGTTTCAGTCAGTGCAAGAATAAGACACACAGACCTTAAATGAAGAAATAAAATTTGTCCATATTTTCAGATGACACGGATGTCAATGTAGAAAATCCCAAATAATATTTTTAAAAGAATTTAAAACAAGGCTGGAGGGAATACTTAGTGGTTAAGGCATTTGCCTGCAAAGCTAAATGACCCAGATTTGATTCCCCCGGACCCACATAAGCCAGATGTACAGGGTGGCACATGTGTCTGGAGTATGTTTGCAGCAGCTGGAGGCCCTGGTGTGCCCATTCTCTTTCTCTCTCTTTCTCTCCTCTTCTTTCTCTCTGTTAAATAAATAAATAAATAGAATTTAAGCCATTTATTGACACTGTCCACCAGTATTTACAATACAGTAAGCAATATAGAACTGGAGGACATTCTGATTGCTACAAAGTTATTTTCCTGCTTTTGCTGAGCTAGTGACTCAAATACTGAAAAGATTGAACCCACAAGAAAGGAGTGTATTGGAGTGAAGAAACAACATTCAAGTCAATAATTTAGATTACAGAAGCTTGTTCCATTTATGCCAGCAGATTGGAAAGTGCCCACACCCCTTAACCATCTAATTAGGTTTCCATGAGCCAGGGCATAGATATTCCATGAATTGTGATCTGGATTTCAACTTCTTATACACAAACCATTATGTTAATGTAATTGAGTCCTGCCTAGTTAACTAAACACTAGAATTTGCCTAGTTTCCTCATCTGGGTGGGGAAGGCATTAGTACTTATAAATTTGTTTCTTTTCAGGAATTTTGCAAATAAGTTGCTGCATTTACATGATCAAAGACATAAATATGGACTTTCATATGGCTACTTTCAATTGCCCAACTTAAACTGTTTAACCACAAGATCATCTATTGAATTTAAAAGCTTAAGGCTTTAGGAAAGTTTTCTGTTTAACTTGAAGTGATTAATTTCACAGTTTGCTCAGAATGATGGCATCTCAGAAACATGGACTTAATACACATAACTTTTATTTTGTTGAATATTTAAAATAACATTTCCATACATTTTATGTGCATATAAAAACACATATAAATAAACCAAAGAAACCAGAATGATCCTTCAGCATGAGTTAAAAACAAGTTCTGATTAAGTAACAACTATGGACATCCACCCCCCCCCCCCCGCAATATTTAGAAAGCCTTTTTTTCTAATGCAGAAAAAATATACTTTTTTCTGAAAAAGATGGCAACTACAGAAAAGCTTTAATCTTTTCAGTGTAACTGGTACTACTGATATAAAAACGACTTTACCAACAACATCAAATTCTGATTATATATAATGTGTGTTGCATGTAGATATACATCTTAAAGCACAGTTATGGAGCTTCATTTTGCAGACAAGAATTCTGTTATCCTCTGTGGTAATTTGAATGTGAAATGTCCCCCGTAGCCTCATGTGTCTGTGATTAATCCTCTTGCTCAGTACCTACCTGGTAGAGCCTCTAGGAGGTGGAGCCTTCCTGGAGAAGGTGTGTCACTAGGGGTGGACCTTTAGGTTTTTGAATCTAGCCCACTGAGTGCTCATTAACTAGTACACTCCTGCTACCTCCCCGCTGACATGACAAGATATGAGGCTCGGCCTCTGCTCGGCCAAGCTTTCCCTGCCATGGTGAACCGCCCTGGAAATAAACCCTTTCATCAGCTGCTTCTCCTCAGGCATTTTGTCCCAGGATTGAGAAGGCAATAGCTACAGCCCGTCTTCATAAAAAAATAAAAATCAAAAAATAAAAAACTAGTAACAATTTGAGGACACTTCCTTCACATTTCGCTCTTTTGCCTGCACCAAGTCGGCCTCATCCGAATCTTCTTGTTTCATGAGAAACATCAAAGCTCGCCTGCAGTCGGCAGCACCAATTATCCCCTCAGGACCTCTAGCAAAGCTTCTGGCTGGTTTGCAGCACCTCTTACCTTCTTCAATGCGCTAACATCAATTTACTGGCAGATGAAGATATTTTGGACCATTGTTTCCTTCATCAGCTTTTTGAGAGTTAGGAAATGTCTCAGTTAATTCTAGAAAGTCATAACTTCCTTCAACTTTTCAAGCAAGGTCAGCGTCTGTAAATGCCTTGCCCTTCCCGTCCCTCTGCGCCCTCTCGTCAGCACATCTCAGCCCAGGACTTTCCCATCACAGCTCTTCAGCCCGGCCTCCTCGCCGTGCTGACACATTCCATCCTGCTTGTTCCCCATGCCTTGCAAGGTGATTTTATTGGAGGCAATTTTTATTGCAGAGTTGAGCTTTTGTTCACTGCTGCCAGAATATTCCAGGTCACAGGTCTATACTGTTTGCTGCAAATAATATTTCAACCAAAGAAAAGAAAAAAAAACCTCGTGGAACTAATAAGTAAGCTCAGCAAAGAGATGGGATACAAGTAAGAAGATAAAAATCAAACATAGCAGCAATGAAAATGCAGACACAAAAAGTATACATATAATGCCATTGACAACCACTAAACAATATAATTACTTAGGAGGAAATGTAACAACACATGGGTAGAGGTTTTTATACTTAAAATTACAAAATAGTAAAGAAATAAATCAGATTTAAATAAATAGAGGTACTCTGTTCACAAATTAAAATAGTCAGTATAAGAGGCAAGAGGCCAGTTCTCTCAAACTGATATATAGGGTTGATATAATTCCTATTAAAAAAAATCCTGACAAATCTCCCTCCTTCCCCTTCTCCCCCCGTGTGTGTGTGTGTTTACACAAGGTGATTTTAAAATTTATATGAGAAATCATAGCAAATCAGATAGTTAAAATAATCAAGTCTAAGAAGATGGCTTAGTGACTAAAGGCATTTGCTTGCAAAGCCTGCTGGCCCAGGTTCAATGCCCTGGTACCCACATAAAGCCAGATGCTAAATGGCACATGCATCTGAAGTCCATTTGCAGTGGCAAGAGGCTTTGGTTTGTCCATTCTCTCTCTTTCTCTGTCAAATAAATAAAAGTATTTAAAACAATCAAAATAAAGTGTGATGGATCAGTGTATGTGATCGTATCATCATATAGCAACTGTATTTTAAAATGCATGGCACTGACAGAAGAATCAACATACAGATAAATGGAACAGAATTTAAAACCCAGAAATAGAGTAATTCAAATATTTAAGGTAAGATGGTTGACAAGAAGCTATCCCCAGGTTACCCAGTTAAGAAATATCAGAATAAGAAAAAAAAATACACTATTCCAGAGAGAAATAAAGGAAAAGCTTCAGAAATCCACAAGAGTGTGACAAGATCTCTGCAAACAAAGAGAAACCAAAGGCAAAGAAAGCAGTGAACAGAAGTAAGCCAGCTGAACACCGGCCCAGCCCCGTGACTCCACTGCAGGAGAAAGGAAACAGGAGACACGTCCCAAAGGTGAGCAAGGTGACGGTAATGAAAGGCCAATGCAGGTAGATACGCAGGACGAGTCCACAGCACTCCCAGCCTTTGTATTCAGTTTCCAGTCTTGCTGAGACAGTGACTTCTCCCCTAGAATGGGTCAGCAGTAGAGAAGAGTTCCAGAAACTCTGAGGGCTATGGCTGCTGGGCACCATCTGGAGAGGAGACCTATTGTTTAAAACTGAGCTAATGGGCCAGAGATGGATCAGTGGGCAAAGTGTTTGCCATGGCCTTAGTTCAGATCCACAGCACCCACAGAAAATCTGAGGGTGGTGGCGTGAGCCTATAATCCCAGTCTTAGAAAGACAGTCAGGAAGATCCCTAGGGCTTCCTGACTTGCTAGTCTAGCCAAGTAGGTGAGCTCTCAGATCAGCATGAGATCCTGTCTGAACAACTAAGATGGAGAGGCTGGAGAGGTGGTTTAGCAGTACTCTTGCATGCAAAGCCAAAGGACTTCAGTTAGATTCCCCAGGACCCACATAAGCCAGATACACAAGGTGGTACATGCATCTTGAGTTTGTTTACAGTGGCTGGAATCCCTGGCATGCCCATTCTCTCTCTCTCTGTGTCTCTCTCTTTCTCTGTCTTCTCTCTCTGACTCTTCCTCTCAATCTCAAGAAAATAAATAAAAAATATTTGAAAAAAATCTAAGATGGAGAATAGCAGAAAGAACCTGATTTCAACTTCTAGCTTCCATGCTCATTCACACAGAGACATACAAGGGCATTAACATACATACTAACATGCATACATACCACACATACTAAGAAAACCGGGAAACCCAAGAACCAGAAACAGTCACAAGACAGAAACCTGAGCCCAACCTAGTACAGTCTTGAGGTGGGACACAATCTGGGAAGCAATTGTGGAGAAAAGAAGTCCTGGACACTGAAAAGTCAAAAGGTCATACTTCCAGAGGCTCAGCCTAGACAGAGAAATTTTATTAGGAAAAGTAGCCCTGCCCTTGGTGCCTAGGAGCAGACCTCATCAAATAAGAATAATTATGGCATTTGATATCCTTGGAACCTGAAATCAGTGGGAGCTACCTATCTACTAAGAGATTCCCTGATGCAGTCCCAGAACAATGAAACTACAGACTACATGACATCCACAGACACGTTCTTCCAGCAGGGTGACTAATGCTTAGGGGATTTCAAAAGAATCCACACCTACCTATACAGATCCCAGTGTTGTGTCTGTTTTCCTACCCCCGCCTCAACACATTTGAAAGATGATTCCCAGAAAGTATATTAGCCACTCCAGGGAGTATGAACTGGAGAGTCTCTGGAGGGTAGAGATTGAAAGCTAAGTGTCAACCTTAGAGGCCCTGGTATACATAGAAGGAAAGCTACTAATGTCAAAACAGCTCAGGTGGACATCAGATATGTGTCCAATACAGGTTTAATACCAACAGAAATCATACCTAGAGCAAGAATCTACAAGTTTTACTAAACCTACTCCCACCCCCCATTTAGTTGACAGTCTCCAACCTGGAAACAGAAAAGAAACTGCCCCAAATATTTTCTCTTTTCTAAGTTATTTTCTTTGCTCTTTGGTCTGTGCATCTTTTTTTTTTCTTTTATTTTAGAGAGAGACAGAAAGAGAGAGAAAGTTGGTGCACCTGGGCCTCAGCCACTACATTCAAACTCCAGATGCTTACACCACCTACTGGGTATGTGCAAGCTTCTGATTGCTTCACCTTTTGTGCGTCTGGCTTATGTGGGTTCTGGAAGTCTTAACATGGATCCTTAGGCTTCACAGGCAAGCATCTTAACCACTGAGCTATCTCTCCAGCCCCATGGTCTTTGCATCATTTGTGTGGTGGTTTGAATATAAAACGTTCTCTGTAGCCTCAAGTGTTAGTGATTAAACCTTCTACTTAGTCCCAAGCTGGTGGAGCCTGTGGGAGTTGGAGCCTTGCTAAAGGGAGCTGTCACTGAGGGTGGACCTTGGCATTTATTTGT
Source organism: Dipus sagitta (assembly GCA_036346955.1). Classification (NCBI taxonomy): domain Eukaryota; kingdom Metazoa; phylum Chordata; class Mammalia; order Rodentia; family Dipodidae; genus Dipus; species Dipus sagitta. Next base: position 32,814,889 of record CM070786.1, read on the forward strand.
CCAAACTATTGGGTGTTCAGAGCTAGCTCACTCAGGCTGCTTCCCAGCTGCTGACGTATGATGGTGTGAGCCAGCTTCCTGCTCTGCCATGCTTCCCCCTGCCAGGATGAAGCTTCCCCATCGAGACTATAAGCCGAAATAAACTTTTTGCTTCCATGGCTGCTTCTGGCTGGGTGTTTTGTCCCAGCGGTGAGAAGGTAACTGCTACATGTTGTTTCCCCCTTTTGCTTTGTATTTGCTATCCTTTAGTAGTATTGCCACATTATCATAAATTTTAAATCTTTATTTTTACTTTTTATTCCCCTCAATACATTAATCTAATTTTATTTACTTATTTATTTTTATTTATTTACTTTTTTATTTTTTATAATTGCAGGAATTCTTTTTTAATTTTTTTATTCAATTTTTATTTATTCATTTGAGAGAGAGAGAGAGAATGGGCCCACCAGGGCCTCCAGCCACTGCAAATGAACTCCAGATGCGTGCGCCCCCTTGTGCATCTGGCTAACGTGGGTCCTGGAGAGTCAAGCCTCGAACCTGGGTCCTTAGGCTTCACAGGCAAGCGCTTAATCACTAAGCCGTCTCTCCAGCCCTATTTACTTTTATTTTATTAGGATTTTTCTTTCCTTTTTCTTTGTCTTTTATTGTTTTCTTTCTTCATTATTGTTCTTTTTCCTGTGTTTCACCCCTTGTGTTTCTTGTGTTATTTTTTCTTTCTACTCTATTTTTTTTTTTTGTATTTTGACTTTATTTTATGGGTTTGTATTTGCTGAAAGCTTTCCTATTTTTATTTTTCATTTGTCTTCATACACTTATCTAGTTTTGGTTGTAAACATTTGTGTTATTTGAATATCTTTCTTTTTTTCTCTTTACAATTTAATTTTTACCTTTTGTAATCTAATGCTCTTTTCTCTCCTGCTTCATACTGATCTTCTGTACTCCTCTTTCTACTTCAACTTTCACTTACTTAACTTTGCCTCTCCTCTATTTTCTCCTGTCCCTGCCCCTTCTCACTTTCTTTACCTCATTCACTTACTATTTCAACATTTACTCTAAATAATTTTTACCTTGACAGCCCACTCTACAATAGTCTTGTCATTTTTGTGTTATGGTAACTCAGTGATATGTTAGTGGGCATTGGTTGATGTTAGGTTCATTTCTATATAACATATGGCCTGGTGGTGTTGCTACTACAGAAGTTTATTTTCTCTAAATGATACAGGGGATTGAGTCCTCAAGAACAGGTGGATAATAAGATCACAATATGAAAACAAAAGAGGTATTCAAATCGAAAGATCACAGAAGAAACACAAGAAACATGAAAAAGAAGGTTAGGACAACTCTTCCAGGGCTGGAGAGATGGCTCAATGGTTAAGGCACTTTTCTACAAAGCCTAACCTAAGTTTGATTCTCCACTACCCACATAAAATCAGATGCACAAACTGGTGCATGCACCTGGAGTTTATTTGTGGCTAGAGACCCTGATGTGCCCACTCTCTTTCTGTCTTTGTGCTGGGCATGGTGACTCATGCTTTTAATCCCGGCACTAAGGAGGCTGAGGTAGGAGGATTGCTGTGAATGCGAGGCTAGTCTGAGACTACATAGTAAGTTCCAGGTCAGCCTTGGCTAACTACCTCAAAAAAAAAAAAAAAAAAAAAAGACTATTCCAAAAGAACCTAAGTCCTAGACTACTGAGTTCAAAGATACCAAAATAGGTAAAACATCAAAGGAAGATCTCAAAACCTTACTTGCAAAAATGATAAATAACTTTGGACTAGAGAGATGGCTCGACAGTTAAATGAGCTTACTTCCTTGCCAAACCTAAAAGCCTGATGACCTGGGTTTAACTCCCCAGTATCCATGTAAAGCCAAATGCATAAAGTGACACATATGTCTGGAGTTCATCTGTAGTGACAGGAGTCCCTGGTGCCCCATATTCACCCTCTTTCTGTCTACCTCTTTCTTTCTCTCTCTCTCTCTCATAAACAAAATAAAAATATTTTGAAAATGATAAACAACCTTAAATAGGATACAGATAAGCAGATAGATGATGAAATCAATTCAGGGCCTGGAGAGGAAAGCTATCAACATTGAAGACAAAGCCAGAAAAATGGACAAGAAGATCAGCAATATGGATAAGCAAGTGAACAAAATGGAAAGAAAAAGAAATCAATAGCAAGAGAAACTGCATAAACTGGACACCTTACTTGGAGACTGAAGAATACACATTTGAGTAAACAGTAGGTGACTGAGAAAATTAAAATTTTTCTACAATTAAGTGAAAATGGAAGCACAACTTTCCAGAACCTTTTGAACCTTAGGCAGTCCTAAGAGAAAGGTTAATAGCTGTGAGTGCTAACAGTAAACAATGGGATCTCAAATAATCTAATCATGGACCTAGACTTCTCAGAGCAAACAAGAATACATCAAACCCCAAAGCAGTAGATAGCGAGAATTAATAAAAATAAGGACAGAAATTAATGAAATGGAGAATTTTTAAAAATTACATACAATCCAGGTGTGGCACACGCCTTTAATCCCAGCACTTGGGAGGCAGAGGTAGGAGGATTGCCAAGAGTTCGAGGCCACCCTGAGACTACATAGTTAATTCCAGGTCAGCCTAGACCACAGTGAGACCCTACCTCGAAAAAAAAAAAAAAAACAAAAAAAAAATTACATGCAAAGGGTTGATTTTGAAAAACATGATTGACAAATATATATTAGCTTATAGCCAATCTTACCAGAAGAGATAGAGATAACAAGACACAGAATAACAAAACTGGAGACTAAAGGGGAGATATTAGAAGAAATTCTATTAAAATCCAAAAGAGTATTAAGGAAAACTTAGAAAACATATGTTGTTAAAATTGGAAAGATCTATCCAGGTATGGTGGCACATGCCGTTAATCCCAGCACTCAGGAGGCAGAGATAGGAGGATCACCATGAGTTCGAGGCCACCCTGAGATTACATAATGAATCCCAGGCCAGCCTGGGCTAGAGTGAGACCCTACCTCAAAAAAAAAAAAAAAATTGGAAAGATCTATAAGAAATGGAGAAATTCCTACCAAAACTAAATCAAGAGGATACAAATACATTAGACATATCTAAAACAAGTAATGAAATTGAAGCAGCAGTAGTCTCCTACATCTATATCACCACTCCAAGGCTTAGGGCACACTGTAGAGGAGTGGTGTGAAGGGAGAATGTAGTAACAAGAGGATGGGGAGGAGTGATTTAAAACAGTCTTCCAGACATGAAGCAGCCATTGCATTTATGACCACACAGCCACTGTCACCACCTCCACAAGTTCTACATGATACTGGGTTTATCAGCCCATCATGCATGATGGAGGAGGGTAAAAAAGACATCAAAATAGAAAAGGGACTAGCAGGAAAGAAGAGGAGAGAAGAAGGTATTCAGTAGAAGGGAAGAAGGAAAAAAGCAGGTAAATGAAGGGGAAATTATTAAAATGCATTATATATATATGATATATATATGCATAAAATCATCAATATAGATTAAGGAAAACAAAGAAAAAAGTATGAGGACTAGTTAGGAAGAAGAAGGGGTTCAATGGAAGTGGTATGGGGGATAAGAGAAGATCACAGGAGACAATTATGATCAAACCACATTAGGTACATGTATGAGAATTGTCAGTGAAAATACGCTTTTTATAAAGAAAGAGGAGAGACTGAGAGGCAGCATTCATCACTGTCTGCTTCCTCACACTTCCATCTCCTGTGCTCTGCCTCCCCCACCCAGACACACTATGACCCGAAATTAACCCTTTCTCCTCTAAACCGAGTTTTGTCATGTATTTCCACAGCAACAAAAAGGTAACCCTTGGCATGTAATTGCAAAATTTAAACCATCTGTTTTCTCATGGAACTTGAAACACCTGAAGTAAACACCAGTAGTACTAATCAGAATTGAAAAGGAGAAAAGATTTCATTTCGGAAGTGAAAATAGAAAATAAAGCCTCACAATGAAGCAAAGGCCAGGACTAGTTGAATTCACTACCAAATCCTACCAAACTCTCAAAAGAAGAGCTTTGCATCTCATACTGTTCCACAAAATAGGAAGAGGCAGGGAGCACTGCCGAACTCATTCTGCAAGTCCAGAATTCTCTTCATACTAAAACCAGATAAGGATACAATAGAAAGAAAGAAAGAAAGAAGGGAGGGAGGGAGGGAGGGAGGGAGGGAGGGAAGGAAGGAAACTAGAGACAAATATCCTGGATGAACATAGACATAAAAGTAGTTCACAATAAAATACTTGCAGTCCATATGCAAAAACATTTTAAGAAGAACAGACACAGTGACTAAGTTGGTTTCATACCTGGATGCAAAGTGGTTAAACATATACAAATCCATGAATTTAACACAATGAATAAATAGACTCAAAAAAAACCCCACAAAAATCAGAAGAAAAAAATTCAAAAATCATGTTATCCTCTCAATTAGATACAGAAGAAAGTTTTTTACAAAGTCCCACATCCCTTCATGATAAAAGCCCTGAAGGAACTAGGAATACAAGAAACAACTGCAGTGGGGCAGAGAGAGAGTACGGTGGGTAAATGCTTGCCACACAAGCATGAGAACCATAGTTCAAATCCCTAGCACCCACATAAAATGGCAAGCATGGTGGTGCACAGCTAAAATCCCAGCACTAGGGAGGTGGAGACAGGCAATCCCTAGGGTATACAGGCCAGCTAATCCAGCCAAGTAAAGTGCTGCAGGTTCCATAAGAGACTCGGTCTCAAAGAATAATGTGGAAAGCACAAAGGAAGATGCTTAACATTAACCTCTGGCCTACACATGCATGTACCAGCATACATGTTCAAACAAACATACATGGGCATGCACACATACATGTGCAACAAAGGAGGAATATACCTCAACATAATAAAGGCTAGACAAACCGAGAGCTAACATTAGGTCAAATGAATAAAAACAAGGTCCTTCCTTTAAAATCAGGAATGAGTCAATGCTGCCCACTCTTTCCACTCTGGTTCATATAGTGCTTCGTCTCAACTATAGCAAGCAGACAAGAGACAAGAGAAAGAACTAAAAGGGATACAAATGGAAAAGGAAGAAGCCAAATTAACCCTACTTGCCAATGACATGATTCTATACTTAATATACCCTAAATTACTCCACCAGAAAACAGGTCTAATTAACTTTCAGCAAAGTAGTGGGATACAAAATCAACCCACAAGGGGCTGGCAAGATTGCTTATAAAGCCTGCTGGCCTGGATTCAATTTCTAAGCCATCCATGTAGGTAAGACACAAAAAGTGGCACAAGTGTCCAGTGTTTCTTTGTAGCAACAAGAGGCCCTGGTACACACACACACACACACACACACACACACACACACACACACAAAGTTAAAAAAAAAATCAACACCCAAAAAATAAGGCCAGGTTTGGTGATGCATGCCTATAATCCTGGAGGCAGAAGGATCACAAGTTCAATGTCATCCTCAGCTACATGGCAAGTTCATGACCAAACTGGGCTACATGTGACCATGTCTGAAATGAATACAAAAATCAGTAGCTTTTTTACATATCAGTGATGAACTTTCTGAGAAAGACATCAAGAAAATAGTTGCATTCACAATAGCTTCAAAGAATAAAATACTTAGGACTAAACCCACTCAAAGAGAAAAAAGACTTATATAATGAAAACTTTATGATACTAAAGAAAAAAAACTTAAAGAGGACACAAGAAGATAGATTTGGAAAATGAATATTGTAAAAATAACTTTATTGCCAAAGTTGATCTACAGATTTAACATAATGCCCATCAAAACTCCACAGATTCTCTTGATATAAGTAAAAAGCAACAACCCTAAAATTAAAACGGAAACATAAGAAAGCACAAACAAAAATCTCTTCATCAGAAAGAGCAGTGCAGGAGGCATGACCATTCCTGGCCCAAAACTATCCTGCAACCATTGTAGTAAAGAGAGCCTGGTCCTGTCACAAAAACACGCACGTAGACCAATGCAATAGCTATCTGTCAATAGAATTGAGGACTCCAAAATAAACCCAAACAGCTAAGTCCACCTAATCTTTAACAATGCTGTCAAAAACATACACTGGGAAAAGACAGCTTCTTTCATACATGGTGCTGGGAAAATTAGACGTGTACATGTAAAAGAATGAAACTAGATTTATATTTCTCACCCTACACAAAAGTCAATTTAAAATGGGTCAAAGACATTAATGTAAGGTCTGAAACTCTGAAATTGCTAGATGAAAGCATGGGCAAAACATTTCAAGATATAGGTATTGACAAGGACTTTGTAAGAAAGGACTTCTATAGTACAGGAAATACTCCCCAAGAATTGAAAAGCATGAAATTTAAAATCCTTTACACAGCGAAAGAAACAACGAGCAGAAGGAGAAGATAGTCTGAAGAAGAGGAGAAAATATTATTATAATAATATTATTATATACCCAACATCCACATTTACAGTCTATAAAGAACTCTAGGGATTTAATACCAAAGAAGTGAATCATTGAGTCACAAATGGGCTAATGAATTGTATAGACAGTTCTCAAATAAAATAATATCCCATAAATAATTGAAGAAAAATATTTAACATACTCAGCTATCAAGGAAACACAAATTAAAACCGCTTTGAGATCCCATCTCAAACCAGTCAGAATGGAATCAAAAACTCAAATGGTACTAAATCCTGGTGAGGGTGTGAGGAGAGGGTAGCCGTCACCCACTGTTGTTGGGAGTATAAACTTGTACAGCCACTTTGGAAATTAGTATGGAGCTTTCTCAAGCAAACAAAACCTAAAAATAAAACTAACACAATATCTAGTCATACCACTCCTGGGTATGGGTATCCATACCAAAGGACTCTAATAAGTCAATTTACCACAGAGATAATTCCACATCCACATGCTTACTGCTACTCCATTCACAATAATCAAGTTCTGGAATCAGTCTAGCTATCTATCAACAAACAGAAAGAAAGAAAGAAAGAAAGAAAGAAAGGAGGGAGGGAGGGAGGGAGGGAGGGAGGGAGGGAGGGAGGGAGGGAAGGAAGGAAGGAAGGAAGGAAGGAAGGAAGGAAGGAGAGAGAGAGAGAGAGAAAGAGAGAGAGAGAGGGAAAGGAAATGTTGTTCAATCTGGGAAGAAAGCCACTGCGTTGTTCGGCTAACTAGATATAGCATGCCCACCAAACTGCCCTCTAAATATTTATGTTTATGCATACTAATGCTAATCCCACTTTTGGTTAGAGAAACTCTTTTAAGATGTTAGTGACTACTGTGGAAACTCAAAACTGATCAAAGTGTTGACAAGAAGCAAGAATGCAGTGTTTAGCACAGAGAGACATCTCTACCATGCCCTCCAAGGCCCAGGGACTGTGGAACAAGTGAAAGAAAGAATGTAAGAGCCAAAGGATGGGAAGGAGTGCTTTGGAAATCTGTCTTCCAGACACAGAGTGGCCTCGCAGTGGCTAGCACTACTTACACAAGACCTGCATAATATGAAGGAACAAAATGATGACAACAAAATAGAAGAGAGACTAGAACAGAGATTCAGTAGAGGAGGGGTACAGAAGGGGGGAAAAAGGATATGTAGATTATGATCAGGTTACATTGTGTGTATTATGGAATCATATATCAACATAATAAAGGCAGTATACAGCACACCTAAAACTTATATCATACTAAATGAGAAAAAAAAATTAGTCTGGAACTAAGCAGGGGTGTTCACTTTCAGCAGTTTTTCAACATCGTATTTAAAGTCTTAGCTTAAGCAATAAGATAAGAGAAGGAACTAAAAGGACACAAATTGGAAAGGACGAAGTAAAACCAGCCCTATTCACAGACTTACAAGATCCAAAATATTTCACCAAAAAAAAACTCCTAGAAATGATAAACGCTTTCAGCAAAGTGGTGAAATCAATGTACAAAAATCACTAGCTTTTATCTATATCAATGACCACAATATGGAAAAAGAAGTCAGGGAAGCTGTCCTCTTTACAAAACACGCACACACACACACACACACACACACACACACACACACACAAATCAAATACTTTGGAATCTCCTTAACCAAGGAAGTAAAAGACTTTACAGTGAAAAAATAAAAACACTGAAGAAAGAACATGAGAAGATAGAATAACCTTCCATGCTCACGGATTGTGAGATTTAATATTCCTGATTGAATGGCCCCTAGGTCCCCAACTCCCAGATCCCCTGCTCTGGAGGGTGTGTATGCAGAGTAAGCAGACCAAAGCTACCAGTTCCTTCCCCACCTCCCAGATCTCTGGTCCCAGTTCCCCTGCTTCTGGCTTGGGGCTACCCGGACCCTGCAAGCTTGCTGGAGAGGAGGCCCATTGCTCTGCCTCCCTGATTGAATGGCCCCTGGGTCCCCAACTCCCAGATCCCCTGCTGTGGAGAGTGTGGGAAGGTAGTTAGTTGGGAAGAGCTTCCAGCTTGTCCCCTACCTCCTGTTCCTTGGTACTGGTACCCCTGCTGTTAGTTGGAGTGGCCTGCCCCTGCGTATGTGCTGCAGAAGCAGGTTTTTTCTCTGGTTTTCTGATTGACCAGTCCCTGGGTCCCCAAATCCCTATTCCCTGCTCTGGAGGGTGCACTCAGTTTTGTCACTAGGCTTAACTTAATTGAATAAAACTAGAGAAGCCTGAGAAAAGATATAAATGAATTGAAGGTGCGTCAACAAATAGAAGATCTCAATAACCAGCTGATTAAGCTTAATGAAGACATGATCAAATGCAAGAATGAATTCCAGGAAGTATAAAGAAAATCAGACCTCGAACTAAAGTCTTACCCGAAAAACAGAAGGACATGATGCAAAATAACACAACAGAGATAAAAATAAACAGAGCTTTTGAAAACCTCGATAGAATCCTTCATGAACAGAGTCACTCATATGGAAGACAGGACCTGTGAGCTGGAAGATGAGACAGAAGAAATCAATCAGGAGTCCAAAAGCTTTGCTAAGTTCAAAAAATCATGCAAACAGAATATGAGGGGACTGTGAGATACCCTACAATGATCAAACATCTGGATTATGGGTATACCAGAAGGAAAGGAAATCCAGGCCAGAGGCATAGAGACCATGTTCAACAAAATTATTGAAGAAACTTTTCCCAGTCTCTCAAAAGAGAGGCCCATCCAGATTCAAGAAGCTCTCAGAACACCAAAGAGACAGGACCAATGAAGAAACTCTCCAAAGCACTTCATAGTTAAAACTCTTAGCAATGAAAACAAAGAGAGAGTGTTGAAAGCAGCAAGAGAGAAACAACTCACTGCATACAAAAGCAATCCCATCAGAATTACCTCAGATTTCTCAATGGAAACCGTGAGCCAGAAGGGCCTAGAATGGAACACTTCAAAGTCTAACAAACTATGGCTTCCAACCCAAACTACTATACCCAGTGAAAGTCTCCCTCATAATAGATGGTAAAAGGAAAACTTTCCATGAAAAAAAGTCAACTCAGAGGCCAGACATGGTGGTGCATGATTTTTATCCCAGCACTTGGGAGGCAGAGGTAGGATGATCACCATAAGCTCAAGGCCAGCCTGAGAGTACATAGTGAATTCCAGGTCAGCCTGGGCTAGAGCGAGACCATATCTCAAAAAAAAAAAAAAAGTTAACTCTATGATTATATGAACACAGAGCCAAACCTACAGAGAATACTTCGGGGAATACTCCACACAGAAAAGTCAAACCACCAATCTCAAGAGCCTACAAGGAGATCACAATAACCAAAACTAGAGCAGACTTTTTGAAAAAGTACAAAGCACAAGGAAGCACAAAACCCCATAAAGCACCCAATCATGCAGGAACTAAATCAAACCTCACTGTTATAACCTTAAATATTAATATTCTTCACTCACCCATCAAAAGACACAAGTTAATAGGGTGGATCAGAAAAATGGAGCCTTCTAACTGCTGTCTTCAAGAAACCCACCTTACCACTAAAGACAGACACCTCTGGGTGAAAGGATGGAAAATGATGTTCCAAGCAAATGTAAATAAGAAACAAGCAGGTGTTCTTATATTAATATCTGACCAAATAGACTTCAAGAGCCGGATGTGGTGGTGCACGCCTTTAATCCCACACTCAGGAGGCAGAGGTAGGCAGATCACCGTGAGTTTGAGGCCACCCTAGACTACATAGTGAATTCCAGGTCAGCCTGGGACAGAGTGAGACCCTACCTTGAAAAACAACAACAACAAAAAAAAATAGACTTCAAAATAAAAGTAATCAAAAAGGACAAAGAAGGCAACTTTTTACTCATCAACAGAATTATTCAACATGAGGACATCACAATTATAAATCTATATGCACCAAACACAGGTACACCACAGTTTATAAAACAAAACCTACTTGACAACAAAACAGAAATAAACACCAACATCATCATAGTTGGGGACTTCAGTACTCCACTGTCATCAATAGACAGATCATCCAAGCAGAAAATCAATAGGGAAATAATAGAACTCAACAACACTATAGATCAACTAGAACTAATGGGTATCTACAGAATTTTCCACTTGAATTCTACAAAATACACATTCTTCTCAGTAGTCCATGGAACCTTCTCCAAAATAGAACGTGTATTATGTGTAAAGTTGCCTCTATAAATTCAGGATAATTGAAGTAACTCCCTGCATCATATCAGATCACAATGCTTTAAAGCTAAACATTAACAACAGACAAATCAGGAACTCCACCAGCTCCTGGACACTGAAAAATACACTATTAAACAAGGAATGAGTTGTGGAAGAAATCAAAAAAGAAATTATAAAATTCCTAGAATTGAATGATAATGAAAACACAACTTACCAAAACTTATGGATCACAATGAAGGCAATCCTAAGGAGAAAGTTCATAGCATTAAATGCCTTCATAACAGACAGAGAGATCCCAAATTAATAACCTAACTGTCCACCTAAAGGTATTGGAAAAACAAGAATTCAACTGTAAGAGCTCCATAGAGAAATAAATAATCAAGATCAGAGCAGAAATTAATGATCTAGAAACTAAGAAAACAATAAATAAAATCAATGAAATGAAGAGCTGGTTCTTTGAAATTATAAACAAGATTGATAAACCCCTGGCCAATTTGATCATGCAAAAAAAATAAATAAATAAAAGAAAGTCTCAAATTAACAAAATCAGAAATGAAAAAGAAGAGGTCACAAGAGAAATCAATAAAATTGAAAGAATAATCAGGGCATACTTCCAAAACCTCTACTCCATAAAATTGGATAATCTGGAAGAAATGGATGAATTCCTAGCCATATACCACCTACCAAAACTAAACTCCGAGCAGATTGGTCTCCTTAACAAACCTATCACAACCATCAAGATTGAAAAGGTAATCAAAACCCTCACTAAAAAGGAATGTCCAGGAACAAATGTCTTCTTAGCCAAATTCTATCAAACCTTCATTGAAGAACTGAAACCAATTTTTCTCAAACTGTTCTGCATAATCAGAGACCAGGGAATCTTCCCCAACTCCTTTTATGAAGTGAGCATCACCCTAATACCAAAACCAGACAGAGATAAAACAAGAAAAGAAAAGTATAGGCCTATATCCCTGATGAATTTAGACACAATGATCCTGACAAAGTCCTCACAAACTGAATTCAACAACACATCAAAAGTATTGTCCACCTTCATCAAGTAGGCTTCATCCCAATGATGCAGGGATGGTTCAACATATGGAAATCAGTCAACATAATACATCACATAAATAATATTAATCACAAGGAGGGCTGGAGAGATGGCTTAGCAGTTAAGGCACTTGCCTGCAAAGCCAAAGAAACCAGGTTTGATTCCCCAGAACACACATAAGCCAGCTACTCCAGGTGGTGCATGCATGTTCAGGTTTCCCTACCCTTATTGAGGGTAATGACTTGTAGAATGGCATCCAGGAAGAAGGTTTATATAGAATTGATTCATGTTGCCATTAGTCTTATGTATCCCCCTCTCAGACCCTTCCTCTCCCCCTCTAGGCCTTTCCATACCTTTCTTTCTACTGATCATTGACTTGTTGTCTAGTAGCACTTCCTCTCTTCCTTCCCTGAACAGAAGAGCTCAATAAAAGGTGGAGAAAGCATAACCCCCATAGTGAGCTATTATAGGTCAGGGAGACATGCCAAAATACTTAGTTACCTACAAAAGCTAAAAAGTAAGTCCCTATTGCTAAAGACACCACAGCCTGCAGCCACAGAATATCAAGTGATCATGTCAGAACTGAGATGGAATCCCAGTTCCCTCCCAGATAACCCTCATAGTGCTAGAAAGTGCTATGAGAGTGGCTAGAGAAAGACTGACTAATCAGCAGACCCTGCCCGTTACAAAATCAACCAGCAATAGTGACACACAGCCAATGAAGGTAACCAGCTGCTGATGGATTGGATATGAGACCTGTTCAGTGGAGCAGAACTCATGTCTGGCTCTGGGAACCAAGCCAGAGTCCCTAGAACAGGAAACCAATAATCTCCAGAGAGAACATCAGTGCTCTCTGGCTAAGAAGAATGGATATACACATCAATATATCCTTCTACTGACTATGCTTGTCCCCTTTTCTTCAAACTGTTCTCACTTTTGGTTTGAGAATCCGTTCTGTCTTACAGATGGAGGAGAATACTGGGGAGAATAAGGATTCATCAAAATGAGAGCACCGACTGTCTACCAGGTGATGGGTCACCGCCACTTCATCTTTCCAGGCCCAGAAGTCGTTACAAGGGAAGTGGTGACATGAAACTATTCTCATGGCTAGCCTAAAAGCTAGTATCAGGGAAATGGTGACAGACACTGTGGTCACTCAAACCTCATTAAAACAGAGATCCAGAGTCTCCTGACAAAGCACCACTAAACTAAACCAGATCCCTATCTTGTCCACCAAGGCTCAGGGAATATCATGGAAAGGGGGCAGAAATATTGTAAGATCCTCAGGGTGGGTAGGAATAGCCTGAAACACCATGTCTGCCCCATCCCTGCAGAGACTGGCTGAGGCCTCTTGGACCCCACAGTGAATACCAATAACCTCACCAAAGACCACCAGTAGAATTGGGGTGGGGGAGAGGAGATCTGTGTGTGAAACCTTTTTATTAGAAAAACAAAACTTTTTTTAAGTTTAAAATTTAATAAAATGTGGTACATATAAACAATGGAATTTTATTCAGCTGTAAAAAGAATAAAATTTTGACATTCACAGAAATAGATGGAGCTGGGGATCATTATGTAAGAGAAATGTCAGACTCAGAAACACAAATATTATGTTTTTTCCCATGTGCAGAATGTATATTTAAATTTAGATGACTAGGGTACTGGGAAGAAGTCTCAAGGGCTAAAGGCACTTGATTAAAAAGCCTATCGGCCTGGGTTCAATTCCCAAGCTGCCTATATAAGCTGGATTCAAAAGTGGCACAAGTGTCTGATGTTCATATGCAGCAGAAAGAAGCCCTGGTGCATGCACACACGTGCACACACACACATACACACATACACACACATAAAAATAAGTTAAAATTGTAAAATTTAGATAATTTATAGATGGATAGATAGGTTATAGATAAATTGTAGACAGATAGATAAAATAGAAACAGGACTATTAGCAAAGATGTCTAAAGGGAGGATGAGGGGAAATGAAAGAATAATGGAGTTACATATATAGATAGATAGATAGATAGATAGATAGATAGATAGATAGATAGATATAGATAGATATAAGCATATCTCTCTCTTTCTCTCTCTCTCTCTCTCTGTATATATATATATATACAGAGAGAGAGAGAGAGAGAGATTTTGTAACTATAGACAAACACAAACAAAAGCCTTAATTTTAATCACACAGTTTATATAAAAGTTAACTCAAAATATTATTTTGAATTTGTATGTTAAATATAAGAGCATAAAATCTTCTTAAATATTTTCATGTATTTATGAGAGACAGAATAAGAGAAAAGTGAAGAAAAGGGCCTGCAACCACTGCTAATGAACTCTCCAGATGCATATGACACTTGTGCATCTGGCTTTATATGGGTACTGGGGAATCAAACCTGGGCCACCAGGCTTAGCAAGCAAATGCCTTTAACTGCTTTTCAAGTCCATAAAAATCATGTTGTAATAAGAAAAGAATTCTCAGATATAATAATAGAAATAATAATCCAGGCAAGAAAGTACTAATAAATTGGAATTCATCAAAATTAAAATGTTTCTGGGTATGGTGGTGCACACCTTTAATCCCAGCATTCAGGGTGCAGAGGTAGAAGGATCTCCATGAGTTGGAGGCCATCCTGAGAATTCCAGGTCAGCCTGAGCTAGAGTAAGACCCTACCTCAAGGCTGACCTGGAATTCACTATGGAGTCTCAGGGTGGCCTTGAACTCATGGCGATCCTCCTACCCCTGCCTCCCGAGTGCTGGGATTAAAGGCGTGCGCCACCACGCCTGGCTCATGTAAACCTATGTCTTTTTGTTGGGGTATTGAGGCCATTGATATCAAGAGCTATTATTGAAAGGTGTGTATTTAATTTTGCCATTTTTCTTGTTTTGTATTTGTTCTGGTTTTACCTTTGCTTGTATTAACTAGTATTTGAGTATGGTTTGTTTTTTCCAGGTTCCTTATATGTGTGCTTTTCTTTCTCTTCAGCATGGAGGATCCTTTCAAGTATTTTCTGTAGAGCTGGTTTTGTCTTCAAATATTCCTTTAGCCTGCTTTTGTTGTGGAATGCCCTTATTTCTCCATCTATCTCAATGGATAGCTTTTCAGGGTAAACTAAACTTGGTTGACAGTTGTTATCTTTCAGAACTTGGAATACATCATTATAAGTCTTTCTGGCTTTTAAAGTTTGTGTTGAGTAATCTGCTGTGATCCTGATGGGCTTGCCTTTGTATGTGACTTGATTTTTCTTTCTAACTACTTTCAATATATTTTCTTTGGTTTGTATGTTTGGTAGTTTAATTATAATATGGTGAGCAGAGGTTCTCTCCAGGTTTTTTTGTGTTTGGTGTTCTAAAGGCTTCCTGTATCTGCATTGGCATCTTTTTCCCAATTTGGGGGAAGTTTTCTTCTATGGTTTTGTTGTAAATGCCTACTATGCCTTGGAGTGAAATTCTTCTCCTTCTACTATACCCTGATTTCTTATGCTTGATCTTTTCATAGTGTCCTGAATATCTTGAAATTCCCATTCATGCTTTCCTATTAGTTTGTCTTTCTCTTTGTTAGACTGTATTAGATCTGCCATCTGGTCTTCTAGTTTAGATATTCTGTCCTCTCCTTCATCCATTCTACTGGTGAGATTTTTACAGAGTTTTTTATTTCATTGACTGTGTTCTTCATTGCTAGTAATTCTGACTGGTTTTTCTCATTATTTCTATTTCCTTATTTATATCTTATATTGACCTTCTCATTTCATTAAATTGGTATCCTGTGTCTTTTTTGATTCCTTTGATTTCCTCCTTCATTCCTTTGAATTCCTCTTTGATTTCTTTGAACATATTTATAATCTTTGTTTTGAAATCTTTCTCAGGCATTTCCTCTGAATCAGTCTCACTAGAGGTGACCCAGGCCCAGAAAGCCAAGCACTGAATATGTATACCCGTATGTATATCCTAGCTACAAATGTTTGGACTTGTACATGAGTTGGAATAAAACTCAGTAGCAGAGGCCAGTAAGCTAGAAAGGGGCTTTAAGGGAGGGAGGAGGGGGAGGACTTAAGGGGATGGTATTGCATATATATAAGTAGAAGAACAGATTACTGGGGGCTGGAAGGGCTATGTGAGGTCAGGAGAAGAGACTGACTAAAAGAAGGGTGAGGAGAGAGTTAATCAAAATCTAGGAGAGAACAAGGCATATGGAAACCTACTTCTATGGACAATGGTATGTCTATAAGGCATACATTGTTACTAGAAAATTTTCAGTGCCAGGGATGTGATACTTTCTAATAAGTTGTTGGCCAGGGAGGTCCCTGGTGCCCCTAAAACATTACAGGCCATTGTCGAGGCTCTTGGTTTCCCACCAGAAATAGATGGTAAGACCATGTTGCTGAAGACTCCATATGCTTGGGCTGCAAGGTCACTGAGAAATCTTGCTAGAGCTGAGCTGAAAACTTCCTTCACATAACCAAGCTGACTGAAAGCTGGAAATAGCTACCTTGCATGCAGCTCTATGGGAGAGAGAGAAGTTAGTGGAGATAAACAACAGTGGACACACTGCAAGGCTTAAGCTGGGACAGCCAGGCCAAAGGAGCCTACAGGTGCAATAGTGGTATTATCTACTATGGGGTAAACCAACTGCTTTCTAACTGGACTGGAGCCCACTCCACAGAAGGAAATTCATGTCTAATATTGAAAACCTATGATGAGAGAAGTCATGAACCATAGGGATGCAATGTCTGTTGTTTTCTGGCTAAATGCTTATAATATGCTTACCAAACTGCCCAGTAAGCACTTTTCTTAATGCTCATACCCATATAATAATGCTACTCTCACTTTTGGTTAGAAAAACTTCTCCTTTCAGATGGTGGTGACCTCTGGGATGACTGGAAAGGCACCATAGTGGTGAGAAGAAGTGACAGAGGCATGCTCAGTACTGAAACATGTCTATCACACCTTCCAAGTCTCAGGGTCCATCATAGAAGAAGTGGCAGAAGGAATGTAAGAGCCAAAGGAAGGGTAGGACTCCTTATAATGCAGTCTTCCAGACACAAAATGGTCTGGATATCCATGACCTCACACTACCTACACAAGACCTGGCACTACCTGCACAAGACCAGTACAATAGGAGGAAAAGATGATGATGTCAAAATAAAAGAGAGACTGATTGACAGGGAGAGGGGATATGATGGAGAGCAGAATTGTGAGAAAAGTGAGGAGGGAGGGAATTATCATGGTTTATTGTCTATAATTATGGAAGTTATCAATAATAAAAATAAAATAAAAACTAGTTTGGGGAAATGCTAAATGCCTGCCAGCCCAGGGTTCAATTCCCCAGTACCCACATAAATCCAGGTGCACGTGCACCTGGAATTTGTTTGCAGTAGCAGGAGGCTCTAACATCCCACATATACTTTCTGTGTGGGTATGTGTGTTTGTGTGTCTCTCTGTCTCTATCAAATAGAAAAATAAAATTTTTAAGGGTTAAAAACTGTAATTAGGGCTGGAGAAACAGCTCCACAGTTGACTCAATCCTTAGCACTTAAAATAAAAATAAATTTTCTTCTTATTTATTTCATTTGTAGTCAATAAAAACCACAAAAGAGCCAAACATGGTTTTAATCTCAAGACTTGGCAGGCATTATATGTTGGAGATATATAATTTGTGTTTCTTTTTTTACAGCAAGAATTTGGCAGAGAATTAGACTTTTGAACAGTATGAAAACTATTAAAGACTCATAGGACTTTTGGAGTTGCACTGAATCCATCTTGTATCATGAAATGGCCCTGGAGACTATTGGGGCCAGGGATAGAATGTTGTGATTTAAATGGAAAATGTCCCCAATAGGCTCTTGTGCTTGAAAATTTGGTCTGCACCTGGTAGCCCTGTTTGGAAAGGTTGTGGAACCTTTAAGAGGGGTAGCCTTGTTGGAAGAGAGAGTCACTGGGAGCAGATCTTGTGGTTTTAAGAGCCAAACCCACTTTCTGTTTTCTCTCTGCTTTCTGACTGTGCTGTAATGTGACCAGCTGCTTCATGCCTCTGAGAGATAATCATATTAAGTGAATTAATCAAGTCTCAGAAAGATAATATCTTATCAGGAGTAGTGTCTCACATCTTTACTCCTAGCACTTGGAAGGCTGAGGTAAGGAGATTATCTTCATGTGTTTGAAGCCAGCCTGAGCTAGAGTAAGTTCCATGTCAGCCTGAGCTAGAGTGACACGCTTCCTCAAAAAAAAAAAAAAGAAAGAAAGAAAAAAATGAATGAAAGAAAAAATGAAATACAAGACAGATATCTTATATTTTCCCTTATTTGTGATTTATACAGATGGATAAAATCATAGTACCACTATGGGGAACAAATGTGGACTAACAGAAGGAGAGAAGGGTGAGAAAGGGGAAGGTGGGGTGTGTGAATAGTTTCATTGTAATGTATATACTTGCATGAAAATGTACTTATGTAATACAGTACTATGTACAGGAATATAAACAGTGAATTTTTAAAAAATATAATAAAGACAAAAGACATTAAATTTAGAAGAAAAAAACTGACTGTGATAGGACTAAAGCAATACCAAACAGAAGTAAAATGTGTCTGTTGCACTACTCTGCAGGCTTCTGATATTGGATACCATGTTGCAATAATTACTTGTCTTGTTCCTGTGACCAAATACCCGACAATAGTAGCATAAGGTACTAAATTTACTTCAGCTTACAATTTGAGGTTATAACACATCATGGCAGCAAAGTCATGGCAGCAGGAGTGTGAAGCAAAGCTGGTCACATGGCATCCACAATCAAGAAGCAGGGAGCAATGGATGCTGACACTCAGTCATTTTCTCCTCTCTACTTACTTTAGGACCTTATCCCATGGAATGGTGACATCCACAGTTCATCAGCATAGCCCACAGAACTTGGCTTACCACTCCTGAAGGCATCTTCAGTTGCAAACACCAAGTCCATGCCTATTCCTCCAAAACAAAATTTCCAAAATAACCAACATCCACATGGTCAGGTTCATCTCAGCCCATTCTTCAGTACCAGCTTCTGTAGGAGATAGCTTCAGGTTCACTGAAATGAACTTCCAGACCACTCACAGGTATGGAGGAAGGGATATTTATTGCTTACAGATTGAGGGGAAATTCCATAATGGAAGAAGCTGGGCTGCCTTCACAGGTCCAAGCAGAGAAAGAGAAGCACAAGCCTAAAAGCCCAGCTAGGCACATTTTGTATATCTTTAGATTGAAACCTCAAACCCACCACCGCACCTTAAGATCTGCCCAGTGACACTGCCTCCAGCCAGGTGGCTGCAGATGCAAGCTACAAACTAATAAAACACTGAATATATTGGGGGCCACCTATTCAAACTATCACAGATGGCAATTAAGTCAATGAAAAGATGCTTCTCATATATAACTTTCAAAATGAAATAAAAACAATGAGATACTTGTTCATGCCTATTCAACTGGCCAAATCCAGAATACCAAAAACCAAATGTTGGTCAGGATTTGAAGCAACAGAAGCTCTCACTCCTTGCTGGTAGGAATGAAAGTTGGTACAACCATTCTGGAAGACAATTTGGCAGTATCTGACAAAAGTTAATGAATACCATATGATGCAGCAATCAAGCTCCTTGGAATTTACCCAAATGGCCCCACAAAAGCCTGTACACAGATGGTTATAGCAGCTCTCTGTATAATTGTCAGAACTTTGAAGCAACTGGTGAATGGATAAACAACTGTGGTGCTTCCCAACAGTAGAACATTATTTAGCTCTAAAAATAAATGAGTTATCTGGCCATGCAAAGATACAAGGGAATTTTAAACTCATTTCTAAGTGAAATAATCAAATCTCAAATGGTTGTATACTATATTAGTCCAGTGCTATGTTATTCTGGAAAAGGGAAAACTATGGAGGCAATGAAAAGATCATGGTTGTCAGGGTGGAGGGGGAGGGAGGAATGACTAGGCAGAGCCCAGAGGAATTTAAGGCAGTGAAACTGCTCTTCATGCCACTGTAATGGTGGACACATATCACTGTGCTTGTCTAGACCCATAGTAGCTAAAGTCCAAGTGCATCTTAATGTTAATGTAAATGGTGGACCTTGGTGATAAGGACTTTGGTGTATACATATAGCACTAGCAAAGGATGTTGGTAATGTGTGTTGGTAGGCAAGATATACAGAGAAACTCTGTCTTCCACTCAGTTTTGTTATGAATCTAAAACTGCTTTAAAAAGAGGCTGTGGGCTGCAGAGGTAGCTCAGCAGTTTAGGTGCTTTCTTGCAAAGCCAGATGCAAAAAAATGGCATATGCATCAGGAGTTCATTTGTAATTATGCCCATTTTCATTCTCTCTCTCCCTCCCCCCCCCTCTCTCTCCCACTTGCAAATAAAAAAATTTAAAAAGAGGCTATGGGGCCGTGGGGATTGCTTAGTGGTTAAAACAGTTGCCAGCAAAGCCAAAGGACCCAGGTTTGATTCCCAATAAACACATAAAGCCAGTTGCACAAGGTGGTGCATGCATCTGGAACTCATTTTCAGTGGCTAGAGGCCCTGGTGTGCCTGTTCTCCTTCTCAATCTCAAATTAATTAATTAATTAATTAATTAATTTTTTAAAAAGATGTTACAGATATGATGAAAATGGGTATGCCTAGACAGAGGCAGCATAAGTGATTCTAATTCTTCTTTATGGAGATTCTATCATTGTCAGTGCTTTGAGTTTAAACAAGTATTATGTTTTGCAAGAAGTTACCATTAGGGGCAAGTGTGTATAATGCACACAGTTGCAGCCTGTATTAGTTCTCCAAATTACATGTAAATCAACAATTATGTCAAAATTTAAATTAAAAAAAAAAGAATGGACCACGAAAGAATCTCAAAATCATTATGTTGATTAAAAGAAGTGAAACACAAAATATACATCTTGTATGGTTCCATATTTATAAATGCAAAAGATTTTAGTTTAAATTTTATGAAACAAGAAGTATGGTGAAAACAGAATAGGTCAGTGGTTGTGCAGGGCCCTGGGTAAGAAGATACAAATAGTCAAGAAGGTGATGCAAATTGTTTGTGTCTTGATTGTGAAGATAACTTTACAGGTTTAAAAAACTGACAAAACTAGTTGAATTATGCATTTCAAATGAATATGATTTATCTTATATAAATAATTTCTCAATAAAGTTTATAAGAAATAAGAGAATGGTCTAGAAATCAAGATCTATATGAAATGACATCATTACCTGTGAAGTCTGTAGCAAACTAGGCAGGACTTGTAATGGATCGTGAGTGTCTTTAGAAAGTTTTGAGGGTCAGTCTACTAACAAATTAACAAACATCATCTAATTCCCTTCACACATAAAAAATACACTTGAAGACCTCCATAGAAAATAACACAGCACAGTCTTTGACTACACTGAAATCACCATCTGTTCAGAGGACAAAGTGAACATGGAATAGAGACAGTCAGACAGGTTCCAGACTATGAGCCCAACAAGAGCAGAGTGGTAGGTGCAGGCCCAGAAGGACAGCACTGGTCAAAGGTGGCTACTGCTGGCAGAGACAAAAAAGAAGTAAGTGAAGTGTCCTCCTTACCTTCAACCAGAGGTAACACCTTGACTTGAACAATGGAATGCATGTTCCCCCTACCACCTCATCCAGCCAGGTGTTGGATCCTTCCAGTCTCATATCCTGGTAGGTCTTCCATCCTGCTGTCTCTAGTACCACTCTCTTCATTTCTCATCTCACTGTATCTTCCCAAAACCTGATCAACTTATACCTGAGACATTGCAGAGCCTCCTAACCACACCCCTTCCCCCACATTAAGTCCTCACACACAAATCACTGCCTTAGGGCAGATTTACTAGACCACTGTAGCAGTTACCTTCTCCTTCCTGGGATAAAGCACCAGATTAGCAGCAGATTATGGAAAGAGTTTATTTGGCTTACGGTTTCAAGGGGAAGTTCATCAAAGGGAAGAAAGCATGGCAGAAGAGAGCCAGCAGGGCATCCCACCTCCAGAGCAGCAGAAAGGAAGTAGCCTGAGTACTGGGCTTACAGCTGATCTATATTAATCCAAGGTCCACCCCCAACAACACACCTCTTCCAGCAAGGCTCCACCTCCCAAAGGCCCCACAACACACACAAATTTCCAGCAGCTGAGAACCAAGTATTCAAAACATATGAGCCTATGGGGAACATTTCATTCAAACCACCACACCAACCTAACATGAGAATCTTCTTTGAGTGATTTCTTAGAGGAATACTCTCAAAGAAAGGAAATGAGGGATGCAAGATAGAGGTAGAGAAAGGAATTAAACATCTACATTCACATGTAGATGTGATTCCTCAGGTAAGTTCAAGAGCACTAACTGTCACCTTGGACAAGGTAGGGTTGCCTCCTTGTACTTGATAACCATTGACTTAGGATAGGGAAGAAGCCATCACTTTTTAGGTACAGCAAATTGAGAACAATTTGGCCAAGGACAACTATTTGGAAATTGGGAACAGTTGTCAGCAGCAAATAAAGCAGCTGGGAACTGGGTACCAGCATGCAAAGAGGATTTCTACATGGCATCAAAAACATCTGTTACAATGACTTTCTCCGAAAATCATACCTGGCCTCTGGCCTGCCCTGGCCACTTGGGTTGTGACACTGCTGTCCAGGTCAGAATGTCATACCCAGCCTCTCTGTACCACAGGCTATCCGCCCTTCCCTGTATATACTCCTGTGAACCAGGAGTCATCTTTATGCCTTCCAGCTCAGCATCATTATTAGAGTGACTCTCTTTAAATGGGAGAAGGTGCCTGTGTACCAGCCCCGAGTGGCACCTACCCAGGTACTGAAAGATACCCTGACCCTGGAAGTTATCCAGTCCCCAGAAGCTATCCTGATGCCCCACAGCCAGGAGAAGATCCGTTGTACAGCCTGGAGTTCCTCCAGGCCAAGGACTTGGAATCCTACCTGGTGGAGCAGGCTTCTCTGGGTATCCATAGTCATTTTCACAATCTTAGGGTGATGCATCATCCCAGATCCCTGTCCCTGATGGCTTTCCTAGGGGCCAGATGCCTTTTTAGCATCCTGGAGAACAAGGACCACATGTTATATAGCCTGCTGCCATGACACAAAGAACTCAAGGTGCCATCCAACCAGCTGCCATCTTCGACACTATGCAGTAGTTCTCCATAAATAAATGAAGGGATTTGGGACAGATGAGCAGGCAGTTATGGATGTTGTGGCCAATATTGAGAGGCAAAAAAAAAAAATTAAAGCAGTTTTTAAGACCATGTATGGCAAGGATTTAATTAATGATCTCGAGTCAGAGATGAGAAGAAATATGGAAGGACTGATGCTTGCACTATTTGTGCCTTCTATGTTTACAGAAACTTCTACGGAGTTTACAGAATGCAACACAAGCAGCAAGAACTCAGAAACATGTCTTGATTGAGATTTTGTGCACAAAAAGCAAATCAAAAGATTCAAGAAGTTGTCAGATGTTATCAGTCAGAATGAGGATAAGACCTTGAAAAAGACATTATTAGATCAGATACCTCAGGGCCTTTTTAATGTCTACTTGTATCCATGTGCCAGAGTAATTGTGATAAATACCAGAGTGTAAACCACCAAATGGCTCGGGAAGATGCTCTCTGCATACCATCAAGCTGGTGAGGGGAGACCAGGGCCAGATTGATCTTGTTTTAACAAGATTCTTTCGACAAGAAGTTTTCCTTGGCTGAAAGCTACCATGGAGACTTATTTCAGGATGGCAAATCAAAATCTGCTAAGCAGTGTCAGCCATGAGTTTTCTGCATATGTTGAAAGTAGTTTAAAGACTATCTTGCAATGTGCCCTAAACTGCCCTTCCTTCTTTGCAGGGTGGCTCTACTATTCCATGAAGGGTGCTGCCATGGAAGATGCCACCCTGGCCATGCCAAGTAAGATTGACCTTTTACAAACAAAACAGATGTTCACTCAGAAGAGTCTGGACACAAGTGGCATAAGTAAAGCTGCTTCTGGTCATTGTAGCCCAGTGAGGGGAACTTTATGGGAGAGGGGGCATGAGAGAGAGAGAGAGAGAAGAAATTGGCACACCATGGTCTCCATCCATTGCAATCAGACTCAAGACAAGTAGGCCACCTTGTGTACACATTACCTTGTGTATGTGCCACCTTGTGTTTCTAGCTTATGTGGGATCTGGGGAGTCGAACATAGGTCCTTAGGCTTCACAGGTAAGTGCTTTAACTGCTAAGCCATCTCTCCAGCCCTGTGAGGGATTTTTTTTAACATTTTTATTGACAACTTCCATAAATACAAACAATATGCCATGATCACAATCTCTCCTTTCCCTTCCAAATTCCCCTCAACTGAATCCCTTCTTCTTTCCACCTACTCTCTCTTCTATATTGATGTCATCATTTCTCCCTCCTATTATGCAGGTCTTCTGGTGGTAGTGGCAGACACTGTGAGGTCATGAATATCGAGGCCATGTTGTATCTAAAACACAGTTTTGTAAGCACACATCCCTTCTTTTGGCTCTTACATTCTTTCTACCACCTCTTCCACAATGGTCCTTGAGCCTTGAAGGATGTGACAGAGATGTCTCATTTAGTGCTGAACACTCCACTGCCACTTCTTCTCAGTACTATGGTGAGTTTTGAGTCACCCCAGTGGTCACCACCATCTGAAAAGAGAAGCTTCTCTAACCAAATGGAGAGTAGCATTACTATATGAGCATAAACATAAGTATTTAGAGAGTGATTTGATAAGCATAATGTATGTACTTAGATAGACAACAGTAGTGGTTTCCCTCCTAGAGTATATAACCTCCCAAGCCATAATAGACTTATCATTAGGTTTGAAGTACCAAGCATGAATTCCTTTCCATGGAGTGGGCCTCAAGTCCAATCAGAGCAGTTGGTTTCCCCCATAACAGACATGCTATCATTGTACCAGTTGGTACAACTGGCCCAGCTGTCCATCCATCAAGCTTTCAGGGTCCACTACTGGTTAAGATCATTGATGACTTTTTCCCCCAACAAGCTACATAGGTCCTTCCAGTATGTTGACAGCTAGTCAATAGAGAAGAGGCTTCCACCTCAGCTCCAGCTTGATTTTTCAGTGGCCTGTAGCCCAAGCATGGGGAATCTTCAGCAATAACATCTTACCATCTTGGGCAACTAAAAGCCTTGAAAATAGCCAGTAAAGTTTGATGGTTATTGAGGGCCTCCCTACCAGCAACTTGCTGGAAGGTATCCCACCTCTGGCACTTAAATTTTTCTAATAACAATCTATGGCTTTTGGGTACAACATTATCACCTCAACAAGATACTTCTGCCCAAACACAGTGAGGGATTTTTTAATGAATGATAACATTCATAGATTAGCCTTCAAAGCAATGAGAACTACATGCAGCAATAGCATCATCTAACCAAAACAGCTTTTCACCAAGGACTGTGTCAGGGTATTGTTCCTCGTTGGCATGTGCTATTTGTTATTGTCATAATTCTAAGGTCATTTTTTTTCTTATGCATCCAATCAACATAAAAGCTATATCAATAATATCATTTTGTAATGTTTATAAAGCTCATCCTCACTGATTTGATTTGATTATAATCATAGTTTCAAATTGAATAAAAATCGCAGTACTTTCTTTAAAAAACTCATATACCTAATTGAATCACGTCTTTGAATAAAACTGTCAGTGAGGTGAGGTAGGTGATACATAGTTAAAACTCCCCCTTTTCATGCAAGACCACCACCACAATCTGATCCCAATAAAATCCATGTTCCTAATGTGTTCCTGGTTCTCCCTCATTCTCTCTCTCCCTCTTTCTGTGGTCCATGGACATGAGGTAGATAAGTGAAAAGAAGTAATCTACAAGGTTATTACTCTTTACAATTTATCCATTTATTTTAGAATAGCAGAAGCAGATGATCCAGATTACCTGTAGGGAGTGATCAGATAAAAATGACAAGAACATCCCCACGTCTGTCCCTTTGGCTCTGAAGATGCTGCCCCTCTCTTTCTTCCCTCCATCCTCAAGGGGCTCAGGGGAAGTGGCCTGTTATGTGGGCAGATTGTCAGGCTGCCGGAAATGACAGCCCAGCCCAGGACTTGTTCATCCCACGTGTCTAATGTGGCTTCATCAAGATCACAGCCTTCCCAGGAGAGAGGGAGTTACTGTAACCTGATAGAAATCACAGGACACTGTCAGTTCTGTCTCTGTGGACCTTGGGACCATGTCAACATCCTGATCACAGACCAAGCCACAGCCTCACACAAGAACACCAGACTGCAA
Source organism: Dipus sagitta (assembly GCA_036346955.1). Lineage (NCBI taxonomy): Eukaryota > Metazoa > Chordata > Mammalia > Rodentia > Dipodidae > Dipus > Dipus sagitta. The sequence continues at coordinate 32,840,854 of CM070786.1, forward strand.
AGAGATGGTATCGGACAAGAACGCCGCTTAGCAGAAGAGAGCATGCTGCACAGAAAACTGTGTATGCCTCCCATGGGCAGGAGAGAGCTATTTCCTAGGGGCCACTCAGGTATCACACAGCAGTGCCCAAATTGTCACAAGCAAGCACAGCTACCTTTTCGTAAAGTGTGTCTGTGAGCGTGTATTCCATATTAAGCCACAGTTTCTGTTGTTCTGATTCACAGGACAGAAGTGTGGAACTTGAGAGGTGAGGCCCTTTGTCCAAGGCTACCTGCTAGCCTACGCTGGGCCTGAAATTTAAATACAAACATATTTTTCTCCCATAACCAGTATACTCCGGGAAGAAGAAACAGAAAGGCTTTTGTGAGAAAGACTAAGTTCATGGGTGGGAATCCCTACTTGATACTGAAAACCTAGTCAAAAGCCTATGGCTGGGAAGGTCATAAGCTCTAGGGGGAAAGTTACTACTATTGTGGAGCTAAATGGACATATTATGCCCACTGTTACCCTTAAATATTTATGTTTATGTTCATATATTAATGCTGCTCCCACTTTTGGTTAGAGAAGCTTCTCTCTTCAGATGGTAGTGACCACTGGGAGACCCAAAACTCATCAATATGCTGAGAAGTGATAGTAGAGTACTCAGCACTAAAGGAAACATCCTCATCACTCCCTCCAAGGCTCAGGGACCATTGCGCAAGAGCCAGAGGAAGAGGAGGAGTGCCCTGGAACACTGTCCTCCAGAAACAAAGTGGCAGCTGCATCTATGACCTCACTGTGGCTGTCACCTGCACAAGACCTGCATAAGAAGAGGGCAAAAACAGATGATATCAAAATAAAAGAGGGATTAGTTGGAAATAAGCAGGGGTTCAGTGGATCAGAGGGGACAAAGGAGGGAGTAGGAGGGGATTATGACCAGGGTATATTGTGTATATTTACAGAACTTGCAATAAAAAGTTTTTTTTAAAAAAAAAAAAAAAGAAGAAGTTCTTAGCTCAACTGGGAAAGCCTTGAAATGTCCTTAATGGATCCATCCCTGCCTTTAACATGTTATTCTTCAAAAAGGATAGAGGAAAAATGGGTTCTGTTAGTATAGCTTTGAGGCACAAGAAGGGATGGCTATTTGGGGGGAGAGTCACTGAAGAGAGAAGGCTTGCTGTATTCAGGGCGTAGAAGCTAGAGCAGAGGCCAGCAGCTCTGAGGGAAAATAGAAGTCTTTGATAGAGCCAGCAAGGGCTTTAGAGGTGTAGATACTGTTCACTTCTCATTTCCTGTCACTTAGCACAGCACCTACATATGAAGGCAACATAAATGAATAAATAAATAAACAGAAAACACTAGATGTAGATAAAAGCTTGGCTTCCACAAGTTACCCTAGTGAGACCTGGCCCCATTTATCATACCATTTACAGGAGAAAATGCTTCACCAAATAAGGCAGGATGGGAGCTTTCACTCCCTAAGCCAGTCACCTCTCCTGCATGGGCTTGCTCAGGCATGTTGGCTGCCTCCTACCACTCTTAATGAGATGTGATGCTGGAGGGAAGCAGCTAATTGCATGATGTTTTATTAATCCTTTCTCCATGAAATATTAATTGTGAGATTTCACAAATACAAAGATCTGTCTGCTTTCTAATAGCTCAGGGGTTTTGGCCTCTCCAGATAAATATTTGAGGGTTTCCAATTGAGGGACCAAGGTGACAGGCATAATATCAGATCCTGTGGGAGAGCAGCTGACAACCCAAATAAAACCACCAGGATGTCAAAAATGCCTCCCTTGATTAGCTGCTCCCTGGAGACTGAAGTCTAGGGTGAATTCCAAAACCTGGAATCCAAAGATTGAGAGGAACAGATGAAGAGAGCTTCATAAAGGGTCTCAACATTCCTCCTACTTAGTTCTAGAAGACTGCAGTTGGTGCTCACTGCCCTAGAACAATGTCCCAAGCCTTACACTTCTCCTTGGAAGGATTTCTGCATGAATGGGAGAAGTAGGAATCCCCACAGCCAGGATCTAGCACTAAAAGGAAGATGCCACAGGTATGGCTCCAGACAGGATACTCTGTCTGGTGAAGGACAGCAAGGATATACTTTCAGAAACAAAATAGGTAGTGCTGCTCATCTGACAAGTTCCTAAAAGATGGATGGGGTCTCAACACTGCCCCAAAGCTCTGCACAGCATCTTACGGAGACTGGCAGCAATGGCCTCCAGCAAAGGAGCCCACCGGTAGGAGAATGGAGTCAGTGACATTTTCCATAGGCTCTGTGCCGGAGACTAAGAAGGAAACCTTCACCTCCTCATTTCTCTCTTCCTATCTGTAGGACGGACCTTCTCATTGCTAAGACAAAACGCCCAATCAGATGCAGCTCAAGAAAGGGGATTTATTTCAGCTTATAATTTAAAAGGTAAGTTTCATCATGATTAGAAAAGCAGGGCATGAGAAGGAAGCTGGCTTACATCATCACATATCAGCAGGGAGTTTGGGGCAAGAGTGAGCTAGCTAGTACCCATAGAGAGCTGGACTATAAAGTCCCAAGAATACCCCCAGTAACATACTTCCTCCAAGACTCTATTTCCTAAAAGTTCTACTAGCTGGGGATTAAGTACGAGGCTTAGCCACAAACATATGAGGCTCTGGGGTCCACTTTACATTCAAACCACTACACTTCCCCAAATCCCTTAATGAGATGAACTTGGGGAAATGGGTATGGAAGTTTCCTTGGAACTAGACCACTCACCCCTTCTCAGTCTAAGAAATGAGACCATAGCTCTAACTGGCACTTGAGTAAAGGATTGCCCAAAAGATTTGAGACTGAATCTTTAACAATAATTATCAAAAACAAGCTGGAACTTTCTGAGTGAGTAGAACTTTCAAGTGTAAGAAAGTTACAGAGTAGAACAATAACTGTGTTTACAGGGTAAGACACCAGTGAAGGGGAGTCATATAAGTGGATGTCCTCACCAATCCAAGTCTGGTCTTCAGACCAGGAGCTTTGGCTTATCAAAAGAGCAGAAGAGAGAGGGAGGGGATAAGATGGAGAACGGAGTTTCAAAGGGGAAAGTGGGGGGAGGGAGGGAATTACCATGGGATATTGTTTACAATTATGGAAGTTGTCAATAAAAAAAAGAAAGAAAAAAAAGCAGAAGCTCCACCCTGGTGAGACCTGCTGGATGTGTGTCCGCAAGACCTGGCGATTGTACACACATTAAGGTCTGGGGATAGTGGAGGAAATAAATCATTCAATGCTTGTACTTTAGTGAACTGGGATTCCTCTTTAAATTGGTTACATTAGATAAGATTTGTTTGGGGCACTATGATCCAAACTTTTAAACTAGAAAAATATGAGTAGCATGTCTTCTGGGATGAGCCTCTCTCAGCTTGACCTTATGAAACGTTGAGTCTATGAGCCATCTTGATGCCAGGACTTTCACCTTGCTCCCAGAAGAGGCCACTGTGCTCTAAACCAACCAGAACCACCTTCTGCTACAAGGGAGGCTTCCGCATAACGCTGGGACTTCCCGTGGCCTGGAAGCCTGCATTCTCCTCGGATCAACCCTTGTAAACTCCAAAGAGTGAGCACACCAAGCTGCACATCTCGGCTTAGACTTTGTCCCACACGGACCCGAGGGCACGCCGTCCTTCCTCCACAGTGCCCAACAATCGTATCTCCGAAGTGCATGTGTGTGCTCTTCTCGGTCACTCTTGAGTCCACCATGTTGCTCCTCTCGACTCTGCTTCCCAGCAGTGCTCCGTGTAGACCCATGGCGCATCACTACAGCACGTTCAGCAGAGCTGCCTTGGGGATTTTCGCTAGCAGCTCCCCCATGTAGTCTGGGCACAGGCCTGCTGCAGAGAGGACACAGAACAATCCAAGTGACAGATCCTAGGGTATTTCCCACACCCCCAGCTATGATTTCTCAGAGGCTATATTTATTTTCTATGTACATGTGTGTAACATGTATGTGTATGTATGTAGACTTGGTGGGAGAAGGCTGTCACGGACAGACAAGACATAGAATGTTCTCCAATTCAAGCCTAGTCTAAAAGTTTCCCCCAAACAGAAAACCAAATCTGTGGATGATGTGACCGCATGTGGCCAGTCAGATTTAACCACAACCCAACACAACAGAGGCAAAAGCCTGTGAATCCAGCCTTTGACCAGCACCAAACATCAGCCAAACAAACCTGCCCTCATATGCAAGGCAGGAATTTCATGCATAGTGGATCACTCTAACCAGAACTACCCTAACCAGAACTACTGTCAAATGGAGACCACCATGCACCATTGTCTTGTGCACTAAATAAACTTGTCTTTGTTCCAGTCTAAAATATTTCCCAGTGGTTAAAGGCACTTGCTTGCATAGCCTACTGTACTGGGTTCAAATCCCTAGTACTCACATAAGAAAGATGCACAAGTGGCACATGCATCTGGAATTTGTATTGCCAAGAGGCCCTAGCATGCCCCCATCCTCTCACTCATTTCTTTTTTAAAATTTTTTTTTTATTTTCAAGGTAGGGTCTTGCTCTAGCCCAGGCTGACCTTGAACTCACTCTGTAGTCTCAGGGTGGCCTCGAACTCACAGCAATTCTCCTACTTCTGGCTCTCAAATGCTAGGATTAAAGGTATGTGCCACCACAGCCAGCTTCAATTTTTTTAATCTCTAGCTAAAAGATGAATTATTTTACAACCTACCTATCCCCACCACCAATACATTTATCTCCCTCACTGAATGGTAAACTCTATGGGGCAGATGCTATGGAGCAGATCTGTTTCTCATTGGTTCCAGTATTAGTCAGGGTTCTCTAATGGAACAGATTCATAGAATGAATATATAGATATAGATATATTGTATAAGCTGATTACATGCATGCATATATATGTGTTGTATGTATGTATGCACATAGGTATATATGTGATCAGCTTACATGATATGGCTTGGCAGTCAAACACTGGCTGTCTTCTCTGCACAATGAAGAGGCTGATAACCCATTAGTTCCTCAGTCCATAAGATTGGATGCTTCAGCAATCTCAATCCAGCACTGAAGGCCTGGAGGATTCCTAGAGAGCCAATCATGTTCAGTTGGAAAGTTAAGACACTAAGGCTAAGAACTCTGTTGTCAGTGAAGGCTGGTGGGTGCACCATCAAGAAGCAAGAGCAGCCTGATGCAAAGGGACCTGCTTCTTCCTGGAACCTCTTTATATGTGGTCTGCCCCTGCAAGGGCTGCCCACCCTAGAGGAAGATCTTTCTTCTTCAGTTAATCCTTCTGGAAATACCCTCATAGAACTTTTCAAGAGGCATATCTCTTACCTGATCCCTGATCTGATCAAGTTGACAATAGACATGAACCACCACAGTTCCCTGTCGGGACTCAAGGCAATGTGTACGTGCGTGGTTATTAGGCACCGAGTGCATTGTCTAATAAAGATAGAGGCTCAGCAAACTCTTGAATTAATAAACAGAAGAATGAATGTGATGAATAAATGATGCCTTTCTACTTTCAGCAAGTTACAACCACTCTGAGCCTGGATTTTCTTACATGTATAATGGAAATCAGATGTCATCAAGAAAGCAGCCTTCTCTATATACAGCTAGCCTAACATGGGGCTTTGTACCCAGCAGAACCTCAATATTATTTAATGTTGCCTTATTTCTTTTGTAATGGTAGCAAAGTGATATTAATTGAAAATCTTACATAGAGCTTATTAAAAATTTAGTAAGACCTAAATAAGCATGTTTCTCTTAGTCTGCACAATTCTGCAAAATGTCACCTCCTCTGTGGTACTGTCTGTACATTCCTTGACACCATTGATTTGCCTCCTCTGTGTTACACGAATGCTGTAAGAGCCCCACTGTAAAGCAGTTATTGCACCCTCTAATACCCACCTCTGTGTGACTGACCTCCCTAAGAGGAGGCCTTAAACTTCACATCTGTACAGGTCGCACACTTGAATAAGCCAGTGGGCCACATCATGCCCCTTCTCTGCTCTTCTCCACTAACTTCTCTAGTCAAGAAACACATCGATTCGTTTTCAGCATGAACTTGAAAATCTTAACCTTGAATCCAGGACTGAGTAATTACCATTTAGAATTTGGGCACTTTTCCACATTGCTACTTTATACTTCTACTTCCTGGTGTTTAATGTAGGGCTAATAACACTGAGCTCTCAGAGATGTTTCAGAATTCAGTGAGGTCATATGTATCAAGTGGTTAAATGAACTGGGTCACTTGTTAAATGTACAATCAATAGTAACTATTATTCTTACCCCGAGTATTAATGTAGACTAAGACACAAATGGTAGATGGGTTCTCGGTTTTCTCTCATCTCCAGGACATTTATATGGTTTGCCTCAGCTATCCTAAATTAAATGCCTTTGCCTTAGACTTGACAAGTAAACTAAAAATGGTGAAATAGTTGGCATGTAGTGTTCTCTGAAACTCTAGCCTTGGGGAAACATTGTCCGTAAATATCACTACATTTTTAGGCTGGGAATGGTATTAATAGACCCACCAGCAAGTGCTTGAAGAGCACTGGCAGCCTGACAGGTGGTGAGGAGTATACGCAAAGACACAGGCAAGAATACTCACCACTCTCTTGGCCACTCCCTCCTCTGTGCTCCCCTAGTGAGACTGCATCCATCAACTACAGCAAACGACCAAAGACAATTTTTAAATTATGTCATCTGACACGTGCCCAGACTTTGCTGTGTTCCAAGCATCATTCACATTCTAACTCCAGCCATCTCGTTGATCCTTTTGAAGAAGATATTATTATATTCCACATTGCCCACATATTGAAACTATGGTATAGAGAGATTGCATAGCTTCCCAGGATCACACAATGAGAGTGAATATTCTTCCCACCATTTCACCCTCCCTCTTCCTCTGCCTGTGCCGTTGTCACTCTAGTCAAGGCTATTGGCAGAGATGATGATGACAGCATTAATAGCAGGTGGCACACACCTCATGGACAGATGAGTTGTAATAAAGACCTTTAGATTAGGTTTTAGATTAGAAAGATAACGATGCCTCTATCCCCACACATTACTGAAGTTGAAAATCACAGTATTCAAGGGAAATGCATCATAAAAGTTTCATGCACACTGAAGTTAAGATGGCACTTTACTCTATGCTGTGATTGCACTGCTCTAGAGTCTAACCAAGCTGAAACATCTGCAGCACTTTTCCCATGATCCTATTTGGCTGAAGACCAAAACACAGGTTTCATCTGCGTGTGGTGAACAAGGGCAGACCTCCCCTTAAGGCAACATCCATTCTCCTTCAGCCCATCAAAGGGCTACAGATCTCCATTCTTTTTTAAATATTTTTATTTACTTATTTGTAAGCAGAGAGAGATATAGAGGAAAGAGAGAACACACCAGAGCCTCCAGTCACTGCAAATGAACTCCAGATGCATTTGCCATCTTGTGCATCTGAATTGACGTGGATACTGGGGATTTGAACCTGGGGTGTTAGGTTTTGCAGGCAAGTGCCTTAACCATTAAGCCATCTCTCCAGCCCTACACATGTTCCTTCTACAGAAAGGCCTTCTGAATGAATGATTGTTCCCAACTCTAGTTGATAAGATACAAGGTCCTAATTAAAGGTGAATTTCAGATAAACAATGAATAATTATTTAATATGTAATATTTAATTAGGTCCTTACATCAGTTATTTTTTTTCATTGTTGTGAACAAATACTTGAACAGACAAAACTTAGGGAAGGAAAGAGTTTACTTTTGGCTTTCAGTTTTGAGGGGAAGCTTCCTCGTGGCAGGACATGGCCAGCTTGAAGAGGTGCAGAGCCATCACACCTCACATCAGCATGTAGGAAGCAGAGGAAGATCAGGAGATGTGGCTGGGCCACAAAACCTTCAGGCCTGCCAGCAGAGTGACCCACTTCCTCCAGCAAGGCTCTACCTCCAAAAGGCTCCACAATCTTCCCAAGCAGCACCACCAGCTGGAAACCAAGTTTTTAAAAACATGATCTCATGGGGGACATTTCACATCCAAACTGTAACACTCCATCCCTGGACCCTATAGGTTCCATAGCCTCATGATGCAAAATGAATTCAGTCCAACTTTAAAAGTCCCCATAGTCTTTAATAGTCTCCACATTGTTCAAACGTTCAGTCTCATCTGAGTCTCAAGCAAGTCTCTTAAGTGTGAGCCCTATAAAATCAGAAACTAAGTTATACACTTCCAACACATAATGGCACAAAATAAACATTCCCATTCCAAAAGGGAGGAATGGCATCATAACAAGGAAAGATGGGACCAAGGCTAAAAATCTAACAAGGTAAATGCCAAATCATGTAGCTCCATGTCTGGTACCTTGGACTCATGATAAAATCTTCTGAGCTTCAAAAGACTTAGGTAGCTCCACCCCTCCAGCTTTGCTGCCTATTGCACACATCATCTGTCACATGGGCAGGATCCACTCTGAGCCTATAGCTTCTTGGCAGACATTCCATGGTTCTAGCATTTCCAGCATCCTGGGATCTCTATTGCAGGGTTCACCTTCATAATTTCACACAGTGGCCTGCCTCTCTTCTAGAAATCCAATCCCGCCATACATTATCTGGCCTCAGAAGCTCTCTGGAACTGTAGTAAAATATTCTATGACTCCCTCAACCTTGCATTTTTTTTATGACTCTAAAACCAGCAGGTCACACTTCCACGTTCTGTTGCCAGCTCTGTATAGAATTGTTATAGCCTCAGTATGTTGACCTTCTGGAACAGGAAGCTCCTTCATCATTCTACCATCAAGCCTTGTCTTTTCAAAGGCACTTTTATTCTAACTAGAGCCTTACAAAGGTTGGATTTTGGCCTCAGAGCCTCTTTCCTATTGTCCCAGTGCAGAGCAGTAGGCTTCTCTAATGCTACTAATCTTCCTTAACAATTACAGCTGTTTTATCTCTGAATTTAAACTTGTGACATTCCTTTCCTTGTCAAACTTCCCATTTTTCATATCTTTCTCTTTTGTATTTTGTTCTCTTTCACTGTAGATATGAATGAGGACAGCTAAAAGAAACCACACCATACACACAATGTTACTTTGAAATTTTCTCCACCAAGAACATTAGCTTCACCATTACTTTAAAATTCAGCCTCTCTCATAGGCAGAACACAGCCAGATTTTTTGCCAGAATATCTCATGAGCTGTTTCTAACCCTGTTCATGATAGAATCCTCTGAAACCCCATGAGCCATGGCTCTGCTCTCTGTGTTTTTCTTGGCATTCTGGTCTTCTAAACAGCCGCTGGAAAATCCCATTAGCCCTGTTTACAGCATTCTGTGGCTTCTCGAGCCCAAAGTTGCAAACTCTTACACATTCCTGCTGAAAAACAGTTTCAAAAGCCTGTACCCATAAGGCCAGGCTTATCATAGCAATGATCCCACTCCTGATACTACTTTTCTGTATCTGTTACTTTCTCATTGCTGCGAACTAACACTTGACCAGAAGCAATTTAAGGAAGGAAAGTTTTTTTTTTTCTTTTTTTGGCTTACAATTTCAAGGCGATGTTTCATCACAAGCAGTAAGAAGAGAAGGCATAGCCGCAGTAGTGGGAGCAGAGCTGGTCACATGTCGCGTCAGCAGGCAGGAATGATAAGTGTGGTTTAGAGCAGAAAAAAGGCTGTCACGGGAGAGTCAGAACTTAAACTGACTCAATATTAAAGCATAAAATACAATGAAATAGCGCTTTCTGAAATTGTGTGATCCAGTGACTCAGAAATGGAAGGGTCTCTTGGCAAGAAAGCCAGCATGATTAAAGGCATAGAGGCTAACGTAAGCATGGCAGAGCAGGGACAGTGAGAAGCACAGCTGCCCACAGTAACTACGTAATGGTTGATATTGATTATAAAATTTATCTAGAATCTAAAAGACCTGGTGTCACCTAGGAGACAAACCTCTGGGCATGTCTATGAGGGAATTTCTATGTTGGATTAACTGGAGTAGAAGACCCAGCATAACTGTGAATGGCTCCATTCTGTGGGTTGGAATCTAGACTGAATACAAAGGAGAAAGATAGCTGAGCACCAGCATTCATCTCTTTCTCCATCGTGATTGAAGATATAGTGTGGTCATCCTCTTCACACTCCTGCCACATGCCTTCTCCACCATGTTGGACTGCATCCTCAAACTGTGAGCCATAAGAAACCCTTCCTTAAGTTGTTTTTGTAGTGTACTTTGTCACAGAAATGAAAAAAGTAGTAACACAGACTCCTAGCCAGCATTTCCAGATATCTTCCAGCCCCACCATGCCCACCCCTCCAGGCTGCTACAACGCCACTGTCCACACAGGTGTCTCCTCTACTCTTGGCTTGGCTGCCTCCTGTGTGCTGAGGGGCTATGGCTATCAGACAACTCAATCTGCCACGAGTCCTTATATGTTGCCCTTTAAATTTTCCCAATGTATATGCATCTTTCCTGTAACCTGGCAGTAGGTCTCCACTAATAGCTAAAGGATGGAGAGGGTGAGTCTGTGGTGACCATGGGCTCCTGCACATCCATATGAGACCCCCTGTGCCCATGCTTGGCTTGTAGAACTATGGCCAGACGTTATCTGCTGGAGGTAGAGCCCTACTGTAAGTACAGTACATGAGATTGACACCCAGATTCATGCTATCCTGATACATTTTTTAAAAATTTTTTTGTTTGTTTTTATTTTATTTATTTGAGAGCGACAGAGAGAGAGAGAGAGAATGGGCATTCCAGAGCCTCCAGCCACTGCAAATGAACTCCAGACATGTGTGCCCCCTTGTGCATCTGGCTAACGTGGGTCCTGGGGAATCGAGCCTCAAACCAGGGTCCTTAGGCTTCACAGGCAAGCGCTTAACCGCTAAGCCATCTCTCCATCCCTATCCTGATACATTTTTAATGGGCTGTTTTTAAATCCATTTCCCTTTGTTTTGCTTGAACCTTGTGCCTCACCTCCCCTACCCCGGACTATTATATATCTCTTCCATTCTTGAGTCTGATATCTACCAGCAACGCGAATCTGACTGCAACATCCACCTTGCCCCTTCTCCATCCCTCCCATTCCTCTTCCAGCGTCACATTCAGCTGAAGACCCAACTTTACACTTCACTCTGAAATTTGAAGCTGTAAGAAGAGAGTTTCTGCACCATGCAGCCCCAGGAGACCTGCCTGCCTGCCATCCTTCTGCAGGCAAGAGGTCCCTGCTGCACCCCTTGGTCATAACCTTTTGTCTCCTGGAGGCCATTTCCCCACATAGTGGCTCCTCTCTTCCACGTCATTATTTCCTTTCTTACTGGATCAGTCTTATAAACAGGTTGAAACAGGTTGCTTTTCTCATTTTAAAAATATCCTCCCTTGACTCTACTTTGCCTACGCACCTCAGCCTCTTTTCTCTGCCCTTCTCTGTGGTAAAACTCAGGGGATGAAATAACTACCATACCTGTCTCCACTTCGCTCTTCTCATCCTCTCAAGTCCACTCCACCAGGCCCTTCCCTACCACTCTGTCAAACCTGCCATTGCCAAGTCCACAAGGACCCCTGGTCTTCACTTCCACTATCCGCAGGGAAGCATGTAACAGAAGTATCATCATCTCCTTACTGAAAAACTTCCCTGGCTTCCAGGAAAGTACACACTGTTTGTTTTTCTTCCTCGCTGAGGCTCACTCTCAGCTTCCTATGCACAATCCTTCTCACCTGCCAACCCTTAAGTAAAAGAAGCTCTGAGGTTCAGCTTTCAGATCTCCTCTCTCTCTGGACTTGATCACAACCTGCCTCATGGCTTGAAGTAACTCCCTGAACCCTGAACGCTCCTTGAAATCCATTCACTCAGGACGAACTTCAAATCAGCTTTCCATGGTCCTCAGACCAAAACCCTGAAAGGCACCATTAAGCCTTTCTTCTCTTACATCCCAGTTAACCACCCAGAGCACACGCTCATCTTCTTTAAGCACGACCAGATTCCAAGCACTTTTCCTTCTTCTATCCTGGCACCTCCTACCTGGACCACAGTGTTATTCTCACAACTGATCTGCTTCCATTCTTATACCTCTAGGGACAGATCTCCACAGCAGCCAAAGAGATGTTCATATATGGAAATCTGGCAAGGAGACAAGGCCTGACATTAGCAAGGCACAGATGCCTCCCTACACAACCTCACCCACTATGCTCTCTCCTTGAGCTCTAGCCACTTGGCCTTTCTACAGTCCTTTGAATGCACCTAGAACCTCTCCTCCAGAAAGCCTTTTCTCTGCTCTGCTTGCCTCCTCTGTCCAGAACACAGCCCCTGACCCACAACAGCCCATTGCTCCTTCAGTCCCTCAGTCCTTGCTCAACTATTACCTTAGCAGACAGGCCCAGGCCACAGTATTTTAAACAGTGCACTCCAACACGCATAGACAAAACCACATGCTCTCTCACCTGGTTCTGCTTCATTTCTTATAGCATACAACACGGTCTCTGTTGTGTTTGTGTGTTCATTGCTGGCTGCCCCCTACTAAAATGGAAGTTCCATGAAAACAGGCATTGTTTCCATTAGTTCACTGCTTAAGCCCCACAGCCCAGAACTCTGTTTTGATCAAATAACCTCTCAACCTATGTTTGCTGATTCAACAGATAACCTTATGAAGCTGAGTGAGCAATGTGTGGCCACCAATCTGAGATTAAGGGAGCATGAACTAAAAGGAGTGGGGATGGGATGGTTATTATTGTACTTTATAATAAGAAAGGGAGAAAGGAAAAAAGAAGAGATGTTTATTTCACCTTCCTGCCAAAAGTTAGCCCACTAATATTAGCCATTTCCTGTCTATGAGAGTTGTCATAGTCAAAAGCAACCAAGAGCGAGAAAGTGCCTTAGGGCTCCCTAGATCTGACAAGGGACCATCCCCAGCTTGGAGAGGGTTTGGAACACCTCCACTCATACCTTTAGGTTTCATCTTCTATGTCTCTTCTTTTAACACTTTCTCAACTCAGTGATATTAAGTACCTATATTAGTTGCTTTTGAAACACTGTCACCAAATATCTGATAAAAATCACTGAGGGGGTTTAGCTCAGTGGTAAAGTGCTTGCCTTGTGTGCACAAGGTCCTGGGTTCAAACCCTGTGTGGTGGTTTGAATGGATGGCCCCCAATTGATTCAGGAGTTTATTAGAAGCTTGAATTTAGATCTGCAGCCACCTGGCTGGAAGAACTGTCACTAGGCAGATCCTTGGGTCTAATCCTAAGGTGTGGGAGTGGATTTGGAATGCCAGTCTAAAGAGATACAAAGTGCTTGAGCTTTGCCTGGAGTTCCTAGGTGTGCCGTGTGGTGTGACTTTTTGGTTTTGGCTAATGGTTTCTCTCTCTCCCTCTCACTCCTTGGTCCTGTAAAAGTGGGAAACAACTTCAGCCATTGTGAAACTTCCCCTGCTTCAATAAATCCCTTCCTCCTCTCATAACTGTCTGGAAGTTCATCCCAGTGATGTGAAGCTATCTACTATCCCCTGGTACCACAAAAACATTTAAAAAATAAGAAAAACAACATAAGAAAAAATTATTTTGGCTCACAGTTTCAGACAAGTCAATCTAAAGACAACTTTTGCCACAGTCTCCCATTGTCTTGCAGGGAAGGGTGTCTGTTCTCAGTGCCCACTCATCTTGGCATCTAGGAGAGGCACAGATGCTTGATGTGTCATTAGAGTGAGTCTGGAAGGTTCTAAAGTTGTTAAATGCTTGGAGAGAATGTTATGATGAAATGAGCATGTGACAGAGGATACTTTTACCTTGTGGCCGACACAAAGCAGAGGGAGAGATAGGAAGGGGCCAGAGATGAGACATCCCCCAAGGGTTCACCCTTAGTGGCCTGCTTCCTACAGCTAGTCTCCCCCTTCCTAAAGTTTCTAGAAGTTCACAAAATTATGATATCAGCTAGGGGCCTCGGCTTTACCATGTGCGTTTATGGGAGACGTGTCATATTCAAGCCATCCCTGCTGCTTTGGTCTGTGCACCCATGTCATCCTATGTTTCTCAATTCAGGGTACTTGTCATTTCCCTTGTAGCTGTTTCCTGATTGTCTTTTTTATAAAAGTGCATGTTGTCTTGGAATACAAAAGGAATCCTCAGTAGATCCCTATTGAATGAATAAACAAATGAAACTGAATGAGCAATGTGTGGCCACAAAGCCATAACTAAAGGAGTCTGGATTAAGCAGAGTAGAGATGGGACAGTAATACTTCATAATAATAAAGGGGGAAAGGAATGAAGAAGAGTCGTTTATTTCACCTCCCCACCAAAAGTTGGCCCACTAATTTTGGCCCTGGCAGCATATGCATACACAACCTAGTCGGCACAATATAGCGAAATGACTTTCTCAGCATAGTGTGGCCTCCAGGACCTACCTAACTGTGTTGTGGTGCTTGATTCCCTGCCTTCCATTTCAATGAGGAGTTTCTATGGGAATTATCTTCTGCTAGGCAGGGCGCTCCACAACGGCAAGGAAACTGGCTCTGATAACACAGGGCACAAGCAAAGGTGTAAGGCAAGAGATGCTTGCCCGTGCTGTGATTCTGCTAGCTGCTTCCAGCCTTTGTTCTTGTATTTACCCACTGCCCATCTCACCTCCTAGCTCACCTGCAATCTACACCCACCCTGTCTCACCTCCCTAATGCATTCCCACCGGTGAGAACCAGTGCAGATTTGTCTTCTGCAGGCACCTCCCACCCAGCACTTACTTCTTCCTTCACTGATCCTCCAGTGTTTATTTTGAATGATATTCTATGAATGTATTCACTCAGCACATTCTATTGGTAGGCATGTATATATGAAATGCTAGATACACAATAGCTGCTGTAGGGATTAGTACACTTTTTCTCCCTGATTAAATGGTTAAGCGTATTGAGAATAGGAATCATATATTTTCTTTCTTTTCTACCCTCCCCCAGAGAACGTATCTTAAAGATAATCAGATGCTATGTGCCAAGAAGACACTTCACTGAACCTGACTTGGCTAAATTTATTATTACAGATGAAAAAATAAGGAACCATAGAAACGGTTTCCCTGATGTAAGAGAAGCCATGTTATCTCAAAGATGTCTTTAAAATGCTGTCCATTGCTCTGGCTCTGAGGAGCATGTGGTTTATTCCAGGAGAGATGCTGTAATGGATGGAAGGTGCATTTCTGCTGAGCTAGGGGTTATCATGTTCTCTGCATCCAGGCACCAGATTGATGGGATATGCCTCTATGATTTATAATACACTAATCTCACTGGAGAGTGAGGCACAATTAATCTTAGAATCTTGCAGCTTGCACTTAACAACTTTAGAACCTTCCAGACTTACTCCACCTGCATAGCAAGCATCTGTGCCTCCCCTAGATGCCAGGATGACTGGGCACTGAGAACAGACACCCTTCCCTGCAAGACAATGGGAGACTGTGGCAAAGGCTCTCTTCAGACTTTCCATGGTATTCCCATTCAAAGGAGATTACACTGTACAGGTATTTTAAGTTATAGTCACAATGGTACAATTAAGATAATATTATCATAATTATTTAGCATATGTAAAATAAAAACTTTAGAAAAACCTGATGGGCCAGAAATTCAATATTTTTCCTGATCTGAGTGTTGCTGAGATCCAAAAAACAAAATTCTCTTTCAGCAAAAGCATTATAAGGTGTGTGCACCGGATGTTGCTTTGTCTGTGGGATGGCCTCATATGCATTCTTAAAACATATCTGTTTTTACTTTGTACATAATCTCAGTAATCTTTATCTGAATTCTAAACCTACACTAAAATAAAAAGACTTGACAGACAAGCACAGGCTATGCAAAAAAAAAAAAAGGCACTTAAAGAAAATCTACTCATAAGAAAAAAGGTAAAAATACTAAATGTGACCAAAAGACAATCTTGCAATATTTGAAATTTCCTCAGATGGAAGAGAGTGTGAACATGTGAACATCCTCCACTCCTTTAGCTGAATAATCACATTTATTATGTTAGTCATAATAACCTCTAGTCTCCAGTCATTGACATAGAGAGCAGTAACTGTTAGTATTGGGAAAGATTTCCTTTCAAAATGACATAACTGGAAAAGTTTAGTGTGAAGATTTTTTTTTAAATAATGTGGGTTTTATTCTTTTGTTTATTTATTTATTAGATACAGAGGGAGAGAGGGAGGGAGAATGGGCACGTCAGGGCCCCTAGCCACTACAAACGAACTCTAGATGCATGTGCCACGATGTGCATCTGGCTAACATGGAACCTGGAGAATCGAACCTGGGTCCTTGGGCAAGCACCTTAACCACTAAGCCATCTCTCCAGCCCTAGTGTGAATATTTAACTAAACAAAAATCAACCATATGAAGCCGTTTGTCTGACTGACAATCTCCTTTATTATTAAGTGGAGAAAACTCTTCTACAGACTCTCAAATCTCACTTCTTCAGTTTTTCCCAGCAGGAGAACTCCACAAAGGTAAATAGCATTCTGGTCAATTTGGGGGCTTCTGGTACAAATGTAGCTTCATTTATCACCTTATATATCTATCTTCTCCATAAAATAATCACATGAAAAGAACACCACTTTGGAAAGCAATATGGAGTCTCCTGAAAAAGCTGACTATAGAGATACCAACAGACCCAGTTATTGCCTTACTGGGCATCTACCCTAAAACCTTCAAACCACAGGCCAGAGATATTTGCTCAACCATGTTTGTAGTGGCTCAATTTGTAATAGCTAAGAGCTGGAATCAACCCAGATGTCCATCACTAAAAGAATGGATAACTAAGATGTGGTATATCTACACAATAAAATTCTATACAGCAGTAAGAAAAAATGACACAACGAAATTTGAAGAAAAATGGTTGAACCTGGAACAGATCATTCTCAGTGAACTTACCTAATCACAGAAAAAAAAAATCACCACATAGTCTCACTCATCTACAGCACCTAACCTGAATCTATCCAAGATACCTTACAAACCCAGCAAGCATCTTGTGGACTAGACAAGAGGATGGGTGGGGAGGGAGGGGAGGGCAGAGGAGGGGTGGGAAACACAAATCTAGACCCAAACGGCAATGGTACCATAAAACTCTACTTCCTATAAAGCAGACCAAATGGCTGAACCTTCACCAGGCCCTTAGAGGGAACATCTGAACCACAAGACACCTTATGTGGTTGGCACGTAAAATGGAATGGCATGGCTAGAAGTTGGAAGAGAGTCAGTCCCCAGACAGACAGCACATCTAGTGCCAGAAGGTGCTACATGGGCGACTGGGGGAAAATGACCAATATCTGTCCAAGCAACTCATGGTCTAACCTACTTAGCAGCAAATAACCTGTTGTGATGCCCACACAAGTGCAATAGTGGCACACAGCCATGGAGGGAACCAACTGCTCTTGATTTGGCTAACTGATCCCCTCAGTGGTATGGAACCCATAGCTGGAGCTGGGAAACAAGTCAGAACCATATCCAAACATAAGCCCACTCTCCATTATCAAGCTACCATCAATCGTGGGCTACAAGAGGGCCTACACCTATTAAATTCTCTATTAAAAAAAAAAGTAAGGGTTATCTCATTTGTCCTGGTGTTAACTTACTCTCCGTTGGAGAACCTGCTTCTGTTTTTCAGATAGATGTAGATCCTAAGGAGAGAGCCACCCCATCATACCTCAAAAGGGCCCCGGCTGAAACTAAGAAAAATTGGCAAAACAAGCAAGGGTGCTGTTTTCCTGGTGAACCAGGTACCAGCACAAGGGTGAAGGAGATCAACACAGATAAAAATCAATTCCTACCAAATCAGAGAGCCAGAGACCCAGAGGCCCCCAACACCTCATCACTGAGGCAGACCAAAAATGAACCCAACATGGCTCGGGGAAATTTTGCGGAAGAGGGGGCAGAAAGAATGTCAGAGCCACATGTTGGGTCATGATATGCAGAGACATTTATCTTACCCCTAACTGTGGGCTAACTCCACAATGCATGACCCATATACCTCAACAAGGAAGGGCCAAGGGGAGGGGGTAGGTCACAGATGAGCCTAATAATGGTACCAAACTGACTGTATTTGCTGAATACAAAACTAATTAATAAAAAAATTAAAAATTGAATTAAAAAAAGAACAAGGAAGATGGCAAAGAAACCCACAGGCCTCATTTTCAGTGAAGATAGGAATACAATCGGCAGCCTCCAAAATAGGCTAAAAGGTTGACAAACACAGCTGATACCAGACAGAAACCTCATGAGAGGAAAGAGGAAGATTGAACTATAATGACACTGTGATGGCCTGGGAAGTTCCAGTGCAGGAGAGCTCCTGAAGGTCAGGGCTTACCTAGAGCTTTGTAAGTTACATAAGCATTTTTGAAGCAAGATGCACAGGGGCATCAGAACTCATGGATGGAAGTCCCTAGAGTTCAGAGAAACAGAGGAGGAAAGGTGTCCCAAACAATGACACAGACAAATCTTATTCCCAGCCATTAGCCTATATGCAAAGAAGGAAAAGAGAATGCTATGGGTTGTGGAGTGTTCCATTAAAATCATATGTAGGATAGAGGAGAGGAGTGGTTGGGAGGAGAGTCATTCAAAATTAAAGATGCTATAAGTAAGTGAAAACGATTATATGTAGATAATGGGAACAGAAAATTCAACAAGTTAATAAAAGTGGGTTTTTTAACTTTTATTTTTTACACTTTCATACATGTATATAATGTATTTGATCTTATCTCCCCTCACAATTAACCTCTTCAAACCCTTCTCAATAAAACCCTTCCTATTCCTAGTTAATTCCTATCCTATTTTAATATCTTGCTCTTATTTTATTGACCCACTGAGTTAAACTAGGGTAGCTTGCATGAGCATGGGTGGGAAAGAGGTTATTTGCTAGAGTTGTACAAATTAGCATTGTACACCACTGAAGAACATAACTCCTCCCACAGCAACTATTAGCTGCCATTCGATACTCTGGGAGGTATGGGGTCTTATGAGCCCTTCCTCATCCATGATGGAATATTGACAGGCTCAATCTTGTGCAGGAAACCAGAGATGCTATTATTTCATGAATGCAGCAACCATGTCATATCCAGACCACTGCATTCCACAGACCTTCTCCCCATTCTCTTGCACTTACATTCTTTCCATCCCCTCATCCATGAGGTTCCATGAGCCTTGGAGGGGGGAAATTAGATGTCCTGTTTAGGGCTGAACACACACACACACAAATCACTTATTACCATCAATTTTGCCAGCTATACATCTCCACATTAACATCTACCCACTGCAGGAAGAAACTTCTGTGATCAATGCTATGAGAAGCACTAATCTATGACAACACACATAAATGTTTTTATTATGATTTCATTTTTATTTACTAACAATTTTATGCAGTTATACAATGTATTTTGATCATAATCCCCTCCCATTACCTTCTCTTAACTCCCTTTCTCATTCCCCTTCCACTGACCCCTTCTTCTCAACTAGTTCCCCTTCTATTCTGATGTCTTTTCTTCTTTTGCGGGTGGGTATGACATAACCCACTGAGTTTAATTAGAGTTGCCTACGTGGACATGAGTGGGGTATCACAACATATGGCTCCTACCAGTGGTTATGCTACTACATAAAGCAAATATAAGTATTTAGAAGGCAGTCTGACATCCTAATCATTTAACATAGCAATAGCAGTAGACTCCCCCCTAGGGCCTCCATCTTGCCTAGCAGGTCAGTTCCGGAGCACACAGGGTCCACCCAGGGTCTGACTGTTAGTGACATCCCCAAGAAGCTTGCATAGCAGCTTCCATTGAGAAGAAAGCTAGCTGGCATGGAGAAAGTTTCCAGCTCAGTTACACCATCATTTCACAGCATCCTGCAACCAAGCTAGTAGTATCTCCAGCAATAGGGACTTACCATCTAGTTTTGGTAGGCAGCCAAGAGTAACAACAATAGCCCATATTGTTTTAGGGACCTCTGTAGCCTTCCTGGCCAACAATTCATTGGGAGCTGTATCATCCCTGGCACTGGAATTTTTTATTAATATCCCGTGGCTTCTGTGAGCAGCTTCATCCACTCATTTAGGAGACCTTCATTCAAGCACTTTTTAAAATTTATATTTTGAGTTTCCATATACAAAAGTTAAGGAAGTTTCCATATGTCCTCAGTATTTTGGGGGGGGATTTTAATACATAAACATGCAGTAATTCGATCATAATCCCCTTCTATTATCCTCAAGAGTTCTCCTCTTCCACCCCAATTCCAGTGATCCCCCTCCTCTTTTTAAAAATATCTTTATTTATTTATTTATTTATTTATTTATTTATTTATTTGAGAGCTCGCAAGAGAAAGAGGCACAGAGAGAGAATGGGCATGTCGGGGACTCTAGCCACTTGCACACCTGGCTTTATGTGGGTACTGGGGAATCAAACTGGGTCCTTGGGCTTCACAGGCAAGTGCCTTAACCTCTAAGCCATCTCTCTAGCCCCCTTCCTCTTGCCATGTAGTCCCTCTTCTACCTTGATGCCTCATTCTCCTCCCCCCCCCCCCCCATCAACTGCAAAATGGCAGTGGGCACAAGACTGTGCTGACCTGCATTCTGAGATCATGATGTCCCAGTCCCTTCATGTCGGGAGATAATGTCCCAAAGCATTTGTCCCCACCTTCTGGCTCTTACATTTTTTGTTTTTGTTTGTTTGTTTTTGTTTTTCAAGGTAGGATCTCACTCTAATGCAGGCTGACCTGGAATTCACTATGTAGTCTCAGGTTGGCCTTGAACTCACATCGATCCTCCTACCTCAGTCTCTCCAGTGCTGGGATTAAAGGCGTGTACCACCACACCAAGCTGGCTCTTATATTCTTTCTGCTTCTCTTCCTCAGTGTTCACTGAGCCCTGGATGGTGTCATAAAGATGTCAGTTGTAGCCTGAACTTTCAAGAGCCTCTTGTTTTTAGCACTTTGATGCATTTTGAGACTCCCCACTATCTACAGCTATCTCCAAAAAGAAACTTCTCTGTTAAGTGGCAGCCCTAATATTCTGTCTGTCACCTCCTCTGCAATGGTCCCTGATCCTTGGCAATGTGGCAGAGATGTCTCAGTCAGTGCTGACTACTCAACTGTCACTTCTTCTCATCACCTTGGCAAGTCTTGGGTCTCCCCAGTTTTCACGACCATCTGTCAAAAGAAGGCCAGGCACACTTGTCCTTAGATCTGATTCATCCTCCCACCACTCTTTCTCTCTCCCATCTCCCCAACCATCGCCCATCCTAGCTTAAACTTTCCACTCCCGCTGTAACCTCCCTCTAGAAAGTATTTTCTCTTTTTTTCAGTTGAACCAGCATAGCACAAACACAAAACATAAGGTAAAAATTTGGAAAAAGTTACACAATTTGCCATAAATGAATAACTGTCATTAACAATGTTGCTATAAAAGCATTATACATAAACTTTTCACCATGATTTTTTTAGTAACAAAGCAGCTGTAAAGCAATACAATAAAATAGAAATACCAGAAAAGCTATAGCAAGAAAATACTAGGAAATTAACTATGAACTAGCACAACTCTAGAAAATAGTTGACATAAACACAAAAGTGATCAGAAAAAATGGAGACATTGGAAAATATATAAGGTAGATTATATACCGCAGAAAAGATAGCAAAAGGGTATAAAGAAAAGAGACCGGAGTGAAATTGAAAAGAATTAAAGGACTAATCTCCTTTATTCAATTACAAAAATTATAGCTGCAACAGCCAAAGGAACAAAGCTGCAATACCCATCCAATTAGAGAATAAATGAACAGTTAATATTATCTGATCTTAATATGCTAAAACTAAAAAAACCAATAACCAAATCAGAACATAGATTAAGATTAAAATTTTTTCAACTCTTAATGCCTAGTCCCAAGAAGGAATAAAACTGATTTTTTAGAATCTAGAAAATAAAATGTTTTAAAATCTTTATGTTGCAGTACCTGGAGTTTAGAACTAAAATAGTTCTTCTAGGAATAATCAAATAGTGCAATTATTATTCAAACAATATGTTTGACAAACCATTAGATTAAAATCAAAATATATAAATTGGGCTGGGGAGATTGCTTAGTGGTTAAGGTGCCTGAAAAGCCAAAGGACCCAGGTTTGATTCCCCAGAACCCACATAAACCAGATGCACAAGGTAGCTCATGTGTCTGGAGTTCATTTTCAGCAGCCGGAGGCCCTGGTGTGTCCCCCCACCATCTCTCTATCTCAAATAAATAAATAAAAATAGAAATATTTAAAATAGATATAAATTATGCGCCTCATTTAGGTAATTTAAAAATGAAAAACAAAATTACAGAAAGCAAAAGGTTTCTAAAGGAGGGCTAGGGAGACTATTCAGTGGGTAAGAGCACTTGCACAAGCATAAGGACCAGGTCCCCAGCACCTACCTATGACCCCAGTGCTGAGGGGGGAGGGGCACAGGAGAATTACTAGAGTTCACTGGTCAGCAAGTCTGACCAATATATGGCAGCTACGGGTTCAATTAGAGACTCTATCTCAAAGAAATATCATGGAAGAGTGACAGAGGGGTGTTACCCATGTTCTGCTCTAGTCTCTGCGTTCATGCACATGGGGCACACTCATCTGCCAACACATGTATACACCACATACACACACCAAAAAAAAAAAAATACTGGGAATATAGCACAGTTGGTAGAGTACCTGCTTCGCATGCACAAGGCCCTCGGTTCAATCCCTAGCATAGCATAAAACCAGACATGATGGCACATGCCTTAAATTGCAACACAGGGCATTGGGAAGATACAGGAAGAAGGGTCAAAAGCTCAAGGTCATACTCAGCAACACAGCGAGTCTAGCCTTAGCTACATGAGATTTTGTTGGAAAAAAATGTTTTTAACTTAGAAAGGTGGGCTGGAGGGATGGCTTAGCGGTTAAGGCATTTTCTTGCAAAGCCAAAGGAGCCAGGTTCAATTCCCCAGGACCCATGTTAGCCAGATGCACAAGGGGCGGCACGTGTCTAGAGTTTGTCTGCAGTGGCTGGAGGCCCTGACGTGCCCACATTCTCTCTCTCTCTCTCTCTCTCTCTCTTTCTGTCAAATAAACAAATAAGAATAAAATATTTTAAAACTTAAAATGGTAACAAACAAAAATGTTTAAAGCTGGGCGTGATGATGCACACTTTCATCCCAGTACTCAGGAAGCAGAAGTAGGAGAATCACCTTGAGATCGAGACCAGCCTGAGACCATATAGTGAATTCCAGGTCATCCTGGGCTAGAGCAAGACGCTGCCTCAAAAAACAAACAAATAAAAATTAAAATAGTGATGCTAGAGAGATGGCTCAGTGTTTAAAGGCTTTTATTTGCAAAGCCTGCCAGGCTAGGTTCAATTCACCAGAACCTATGCAAAGCCAGATGCACAAAGTGGCACATATGTAAATTGGTACTAAAAACTGAAAAGGTTAGATATTAAAGACAAGCTTGAGATTGGAGAAATGACTCAGCAGTTTAAGGTGCTCATTTGAAAAGTCTGCTGGCTGGGTTTGATTCCCTGGTACCCACATAAAGCCAGATGCACAAAGTTGAACATGAAACTGAAGTCCATTTACAGTGTCATGAGGCCCTGGAATTCCCATACATTCATTCATTCTCTCCCTCTCCCTCTCCTTCTCTTCTCTCTTTCTCTTTTACATACATACACACACATACATATGCATACACAATAAGTAAATAAATAAAATATTAAAATTAAAGATAAGCCTAAATATAAATGTAAATGTGTAAATGTTAAGAACAAATTCAAAAGTTAGTTTTTTTAATATACTCAGGACACTTCTTTTTAAAGATTTTATTTATTTATTTATTTATCTATTTAAAACAGAGAGAGGGAGAGACAAAGAGACAGAGAGAGACAGTGTGTGAGAATGAGTACTCCAGGGCCTCTAGCCACTGAAAATGAACTCCAGATGCATGTGCCACCATGTGCATCTGGCTTACATGGGACCTGGAGAATCAAACCTGGGTCCTTAGGCTTCACAGGCATGCACCTTAACCACTAAGCCATCTCTCCAGCCCCCCAGTTCTTTTTGACAGCTACTCACAAAATATACAAAAATTAACCCCATACACCAGACTTCAATATAAAAACTAAAGCTATTAAGGTCATAGAAGAAAGCAAAGGCATAAGCTGTTAGGTTTGGGCACTGGTATCTTTTATAAGACATGGAGAGCACAACAACAAAGATAAGATGTCATCAAAACTTTAAACTTTTAAAGCAGCCAGGCATAGTAGAGCACACCTTTAATCCCAGCACTCAGGAGGCAGAGGTAGGAGGATCGCCAAGAGTTCAAGGCCACCCTGAGACTACATAGTGCATTCCAGGTCAGCCTGAGCTGGCGTGAGACCTTACCTTGGAAAACCAAAAAAAAATTTAAGAACACTTCAAAGTGTCCTTACACTTCAAATAACACTATAAAAAGTGAAAATAACTTACAAAGAAGGGAGACCTTTAACAATTAATATAACTGATAAGAAACAAAACTTGTAACTAATAGATAATAATATGTAGAGGATAGGTAGATGATGCACAGATACATATACTATACATAACTTAGATATAATTTTATATCTAAAATATATATACTGGGTCATTTGTCTTTTTGTTGTTGAATTTTTAGATTATATTTTAAGAGTTAACATATGCACTCAAATATGCATTTATATAAAATGTGCATTCATATATGCTCTTAAAATTCAGCAGCAGTGCTAGAGAGATGGCTCAGTCAATCAAACGCTTACTTTTAAAGCATGAGTGCCTGAGTTCAGATCCCCAGAATCTTTGTGAATCACATCTCGAACCCAGCTCATTGATGGCAAGATGGGAGACCAACGGTAGCACTTCCCAGGACCCCACAAGCCAGGGAGTTTGGTGAACGCAGTGGTGAACAACTGGAAACCCTGCCTCAAACAAGGTGGAGGGTGAGGACCAGTGCCTGAGGTTGTCCTCTCGCCTCTACACACACATCATAGTGTGTACATGCTCACAGGCACACATGTGAGCACACACACACACACACACACACACACACACACACACTCACTTCAGCAACAAGAGGACAACTCAATTTTAAAATGGGCAAAAACAAGTAGGGTGTGGTGGTGTACACCTTTAATCCCTGCACTCTGTGGTAGGAGTATCACTATGTGTTTGAGGCCAGCCAAGCTGTGCTACAGAGGGAATTCCAGATCAGCCAGAGCTAGAGTGAGACCCTGCCTCAAAAAAAATAGAACAAAGTAAAAAACTAAAATAAAATGGGCAAAGGAGCTGAACAGATGGTGCCTCAAAGAAGATATACCAATAGCAAGTAAATACAAGAAAACATGTTTGACATTGTTAGCCATCAGGGAAATAAGATTCAGTTCACAATGAGATAATCACTTCTCTCCCACGAAGGGGGTAAAAATGCAAAAGGCAAATGATAGCAACTATTGACAAGGATGTGGAAAAACCACACAGATGCCGCCGGTGGGAATGTAACATAACACAGCCACTGTGGAAAGCAGTCTGACAGATCCTCGAAGAGGTCTAGTTTCCTCTGATCAGCATACCTATCCCTGGGTATACATATATCAGAGGCCTGAAATGTGTTCCTACAAACACCCAGCTCCACATGGCGGAGCACGTGTAGAATCCCAGCTCCCGCAGGCTCAGGCAGGAGGATCAAGAGCTCCAAGCCACCTGGACAACGTAGTGAGACTCTGTTTCAAACGAGAACTAAAAAAGCCAGCCGTGGTTGGTGCATGCCTTTAATCTCAGCACTTGGGAACAGAGGTAGGAAAATTGTGATGAGTTTTAGGCCACCCTGAGACTGCATAATGAATTCCAGGTTAGTCTGGACTAGAGTGAGACCCTACCTCAAAAAAATTTTTTTAAAGACCACAAATGTTCATGTCAGCATGATTCATAGTAGCCAAATGTAAAACCAAACTTTCACCAACTGGAGAGTGGACACATAAATGAGATATGATCATATAATGAAATAACATGGGTAGGAAGAAGAAACCAAGTGTCCATGCATACTGATCCGTCGAGGAACCTTGAACACATTAAGCTAAGTGAAAAAAGCCAATCACAAAACACCACATATTATATAGTTCACTTATATAGAATTTCCAGAACAGGTAAGTTTGTCAGGGCAGAATATGCATTAATGGTTACCAGCAGGTGGGGCCTGGGGAAATGGAAAGATACTGCTAATGGCTATAGGACTTCACTATGTGGGAAGGAAGATGATCTAAACTTGACTGTGGATAGCACAAAACTGTGGATATACTACAAATCATGAAACTGCATACTTTAAATGAGTGAACTGCATGATGTGTGTATCACATCTCGAGAAAGCTGTTATGAAACACAGCAGTAATGTGGAGTTTGTAAATGGAGATACCGTGGTAGTGTTATCCAACTAAATAGTCCCACTTAGATGTTTTATAAATTGTTTCAAATCACCAAAATATGAAAATTATGAGTCACTAAAATCAGCTTACAAATGAGCTAGACAGATTTAATAAAGACATATGATAAATATAGGGAGTAGAAGCCTTATTCTTAGCATAATGCTGAATGTATGACTTAAAATCCTATCAGAGAAAGAATGTAAGAGCCAAAGAAAGGGTAGGACTCCTTACAGCATGCTCCTCCAGACACAAAATGGCCTGGATATCCATGACCTCACAGTGCCTGATGCTACCTACACAAGACCATCATAATAGGAAGAAAAGATCATGACATCAAAATAAAAGAGAGACTGATTGAGACGGGGAGGGTATATGATGGAGAGTGGAGTTTTAAAGGAGAAAGTGGGGAGAGGGAGGGAATTACCATGGCATATTGTTTACAATTATGGAAGTTGTCAATAAAAAAAAGACTATAAAAAAGACTAAAAAAACAATCCAGCCAGGCGGAGTGGCATACGCCTTTAATCCCAGTACTGGGGAGGCAGAGGTAGGAGGATCACCCTGAGGCCACCTGAGACTTTGTAGTGAATTCAGGTCAGCCTGGGCTCGAGTGAGACCCTACATAAACAAACAAAAAAAATCCTATGTTCTCAACTTCTTCTTTTTTAAAAATATTTTATTTATTTATTTAGACAAAGAAGTAGAGGAGAGAGAGAGAGAAAATGGGAGCACCAGGGCCTCCAGCCACTGAAAAGGAACTCCAGACGCATGCGCCCCCTTGTGCATCTGGCTTACATGGGTCCTGGGGAATCGAACCTGGGTCCTTTGGCTTTGCAGGCAAACACCTTAAGCGCTAAGCCATCCCTCCAGCCCTGTTCTCAACTTGTTGACTCAAACTAACACTAAAATAATATTGTGCCCAATCATGGCAGCTGGAATGATGAGTGAGTGTTAGGGAGATATGATCCTCCATGGGGGAAGAGAATGTGCTTGTGAGTTTGCTTAACCATCTAGTCGAAGTCACTTGAGATTAAAGATGCTAGAGTGTATTGACCAGCCAGAGGACCGTTTTCTTTAAAGAAGAAAACTGACCTTTAGTAAGGGAAATGGTTTGTTAACAAAAGAAGAGCACGGGCCCAGGGGGGCAGAGAACGACCACCTACCCCAGAGACGGGGAAAGGGCACCGCACAGTGGCTGACCCCAGCAGAGCAGGCACCGCCTCCAAGGTGAGCCGAACGCAAAGATTAATTCCAAGCAGGTGATTTGTCAGACAAATACACATCACCTGTCAATACTGAGAGGAGCCCTGTGGACAAAGAGAAAGCAAAAGGCCCGGAAAGGCTCTCTCAGCAGCTCCTGGAGGGACCGTGGTGAATGAGAAGCAGAAATTTTTCCACGACTTGCAGTCTCCATCAGCCACAAGCAGGGTTACTGCAAAGCCCATTTCTGTCCATTCCCAGAATCTCAACAGACAATTATGGGTCTTTCAAGCTCAAGAAACCCACATCCCCTGCGGAATCCTATGGAGAAACCGGATGCTACGTGGGTGCCCTGCACTATCTTCCCTCACCCTACCAGCTCCAAACCCTGCAACATTGCCCAGAGTTGGTCTTCATTCCCAGGAGCTGCACTGGGCTCCCTGAGAACAAAGCAGTCAGTTACTGGCTGCACCCCGGCTGTCCTGTCCGTGCCCACCGAGCACATGCCAGCCCCAAGCATAGCACAAGGGGGAAAACCCAATTCATCATGCCTGGTTCCTTCCTCCCTTTGACAGGGTCCACTGCTGACTATTTTCTTTAATTGTCTTGTGTGGGAGGCCCACTACTAGAACCCACAATGGGCATCTCTGAAGTAGACTGCTCATGCCTGACCTGTGATTCCACGGAAGAGTCTACTCAGCCATCCTTGTCTATGATCATGCCTGGAAAACTATTATGGCTTTGTGGCTTTAGTTGCCCCTTCTTGTGTCAGATCCAATGAGGAGTGCTGGAAAGGGGAAGACTGGGCAGTGGCCAATACAGTGCTAGGCAGGGCTGTACTGAAACTTGTTCCTCAGGCATGTCTCCTTGCTGCTGATCTTTGCCTCCACTCTCACACCTCTCTGAATCCATTCAAATTGCATCTTCCTGCGCTGAAAGTGACATGAGATCATGTATGTCGTTAGGAGTAGGACCATGGAAAGTCTCATTTTTCACAAATCTTTGCTTATAACAGAATCAAAATACAAGCTTCAAGTGTAATTCTTGCTTTTCTAAAAGCCACGTGTGAGCTGGAGAGATAGTAGTCAAGGCGCTGGCCCACAAAGCCAAAGGACCAGGTTTGATTCCCCAGATGGCACACTGTGTCTGGAGTTCATTTTCAATGGCTGGAGGCCCTGGAACACCCATTCTCTCCCTCTCTTTCTCTCTCCATCTTTCTCTCTCTCTCAAATAAATAAATGTTTTAAAAGTCACATGTGGTAGTTCATTATCTATGGCAACTTGATTGAGTTAAGAGACACCTAGATAACTAGTAACAATACATTATTATTTTTAGGTGTGTCTGTGAGGATGTTTCTGGAAGAGATTAGCATCTGAAACATACATTTGTTAAAAAGGATCCTCTTCATCAGTGTGGAGAAGGGCATCATGCAATCCACTGTGAACCAGACAGGACAAACAAGATGAAGAAAGGAAGGATCCCCTCTCTTCTGGAGCTGGGAATCTGTCTTCTATCCTCAGACATCAGACCTCCGTGTTTTCAGTCTTTCTGACTCTGGGGCTTAGACTGGTGACTGCAAGGTTTTCAGGCCTTTGGCCATTGACTGAATTACTCCACTAAATTCTCCATGGAATTCTCCGATGTGCAAACAAAACAGTATGGGGCTTCTCAGTCTCCATAATCATGGGAGCCAATTGCAAAATAAATCCCTAATATATCTATATCTATCCTGTTGATTCTGTTCCTCTAAAAAAGTCTTACACACTGTGCCAATATTAACTTTAATAGTATTGTATTTAATCAAATATATCTTTTGTGGGTGTGTTGTGTATATGTGTGGGTGCATGTGTGTGGGGGTACACTTGCATGTAATGTGCCTGTTGGTGGTTTGATTCAGGTGTCCCCCATAAACTTAGGTTTTTTGAATGATAGGTTCCCCAGCTGATGGAGATTTGGGAATTAACACTTCCTGGAGGTGGTGTATTGTTAGGGATGGATTTATAGGTGTTATAGCCAGTGTCCGCTTGCCAGTGTTTGGCACACTGTCCTGATGCTATTGTCCACCTTATGTTGGCCAGGGGGTGATGTCCACCCTCTGCTCATGCCATCGCTTTTCCCTGCCATCGTGGAGCTTCCCCCTCGAGCCTGTAAGCCAAAATAAACCTCTTTTTCCCCCACAAGCTAGCTGTGCAAACCTGACTGCAACAGTGCACATGTGGTTGGAGGCCAGAGGTCTCAGTCACTCTCCATGTCACCGAGAAAAGGTATCTCACTTGAACCTAGAACTTGCCGACTCAGCTAATCTTGCTAGCCAGCTTGATCCCCTGTCTCTGTCTCTTGAGTGCTTGCTTGGGTGACAGGTGGGCCACCATGCCCACCACGCATTGAAGTGGGTGCTGAGGGCCCAAGCTCCAATCTTCACACTTGCTCAGCAAGCGCTTTATCCACTGAGCCATCTTTGCAGCACCCAAAATTTTTTACAACTAGTTACAAACCTCCTGAGGGGCTGAATTCCAACTCTGAGTGTCTGAGTTCAGATCCTTGGAGTCCACATAAAAAGCCAGAAGCTGTGGTAGGCTTCACATGTAGTCCACACTCACAAACCCAAAGATACATACATCAAATAAATAAATAAAATTTATTTATTTTATTTGCCAGCAGAGAGAAGAGAGACAGATAAAGACAGTGTGCGTGTGAGAGGAAAGTATGCCAGGACCTCTAGCCACTGCAAATAAACTCCAGACACATGCACCACATTGTGCATCTGGCTTTATGTGGGTCCTGGGGAACTGAGCCCAGGTCATCTCTCCAGTGCAAATCAATAAGAGTTTTTAAACCTACTGAGGTATATCCCTTTTTTGTGTTCAGTCTTTGAAATTATCACTTAACTCAGTTCACAATGACCATATTCAGGTGCTCCATAGCCACACATGGTTGGTGGCTACCATATTAAAAAGCTCTTAACTAGAGTCAGATTTCATTCTATAGACATTCAGAGAGCCACCGTGAATTATTTTTCCAGAGAAACGAAATGCATCCACCCCAAGAAAATGACAATTTGAGGAGCATATATCTGTCCTTGGGGCAGGGGTATAAATTCTTTGCCTCTGTGGTTCAGGCACTAGACCAAGAGACAGCAGCTCTGTTTTCTGTCTCCCTTGTGTCTACAAAGCTGACAGAGAGCCCTGGGTAATTTGGTTGCATGAAAAAAAAATTAATTAACAAATTGCCAGGATGGGCCACTGCCTGGATCCTTAAAGCAAGATAAAGAGAAGAGTCAAGATGAGTCTGAAGGTCAGAGCCTAGGATCCAAGTAAAAGGACAGGGTCAAAGGATGTGAAACTAGCTAGACAGGGAACTGTGGAGGTGGCAGACTTTCGCTTTGCTAATGTGCCAGGTAGCTGGAAGCTGCTGGGGTCAATGACTGCTTAGGGAGAATGTAGATCCAGAACTCAGGGAATATAAGCGACTCAGCATCACCAGTGGCTGGAAGGCACCAGGCATTTGTAAGCCACTGAGACTGCAGTGGACACAGTAAGGCAATGAAATGGCAGTGGTGGTTTAAGTATATGAAACAGCAAGGGGGAAATTCAAGTTCATGTGGACATTTCAGGACTTGGATGTTTTGGAATGGCCACTAGGAGGACGGCTGGAGATGAACACAATTTGGAGAAGCCAGAAGGAGCCAGGCTGTCAGTGGCCCCATATTTGCTGAGGAAAGCAGGGCTTCTCCACCAGCAGAGCCCTGGTCACACTGTTTGCATTCATGATCCAATTGCGTTCTCAGGGGACCTCGGAGCGAGGCTGCTCAGCGAAGGCAGCTGCTTTCCCTTTAAACAGTCTCAGATGAAAGCCTGCGGCATACAAGCTCTCTGTGTGACACCGCTAATGAAGAAGAAAGTCTCCCGGCAGCTCAAAGAAAAAAAAAATCACATAATGAAAAGAAAACATTTTGACACTCAGCCAAAAGAGGTTTGCCCCTCGATATTCACATCATCGGTGAGCAAGTGTGTCAAGGACAGGAAATGTCAGGGGTAAGGAGCATGCTCAGTGAGCTGGCCATGACAGAGACCACGGCCTTCGGACCCAAAATAACAGTCTCCTAAATTACACAGCTAAACTGGTCATGCTGAATCCAAAAGTCCTCCCTGAGGAAGGGAAGGGGCAAACTGTATATTCCTGTAATTGGATGCAAAGTCTAAATCCCTATGATCACCAAGATGGGTCTCAGAGAAGCTCTGAGCTGGATGTGGTGGCACACACCTGTAATCCCATCACTCAAGGGGCAGAGGCAGGAGGATTGCAAGCTTGAGACAGGCCCGGGCTATACAGCAAAACTCTGCCCCCCCCAAAAAAAAACAGAAAGAAAAGAAAGAAAACCAACAATTCACTAATTGACTGGAGGTTTACAATGCACTCTTCCAGACACATAATGGCCTGGATACCCATGATCTCTCAATGCCTGGCACTACCTATACAAGACCCTCATAATAGAAGGAAAAGATGATGACATAAAAATAAAAAAGAGACTGATTGTGAGGAAGAGAGGATATGATGGAGAGTGGATTTGTGAAGGAAAAAGTAGGGGAGGGGAGGGAATTATCATGGTTTATTGTCTATAACTATGGAAGTTATCAATTAAAAAAAATTTAGGGCTGGAGAGATGGCTTAGCAGTTAAGCGTTTGCCTGTGAAGCCTAAGGACCCTGGTTCGAAGCTGGAATCTCCAGGACCCACGTTAGCCAGATGCACAAGGGGGCGCACGCATCTGGAGTTCGTTTACAGAGGCTGGAAGCTCTGGCGCACCCATTCTCTCTCTCTCTCTCTCTCTCTCTCTCTCTCTCTCTCTCTCTCTCTCCCTCCCTCCCTCCCTCCTTCTCTCTGTCGCTCTCAAATAAATAAACAAAAAAATTTTAAAAAAAAATTAAAGAGACAGGCACATGCCTTTAATCCCAGCACTCGGGAGGCAGAGGTAGGAGGATCACTGTGAGCTTGAGGCCACCCTGAGACTACATAGTGAATTCCAGGTCAGCCTGGACTAGAGTGAAACCCTACCTCGAAAAACCAAAAAAAAAAAAAAAAAAAAAAAAAAAAATTAAAAGGAAGAAAGGAGACAGGGCTATGGTTATAGCTCAGTGGTAGAGAACTTGCCTAGAATTCCCAAGGCCCTGGATTCAATCCCCAGTATCACTAGGAAAGAGAGGAAGGAAGGAAGGGAGGGAAGGAGGAAGGGAAGGAGGGAGGGAGGAAGGAAGGGAGGGAGGAAAGAAAAGGAAGAAGGAAAGGAGGGAAGGAGGGAGGGGGGAAGGGTTCTGTGAGCCCTCTCTCCTTTGAGCCTTATAAGAACTTAAAGTGAGTTAAATCGTCAACCTGATTGAACAAAAAAGAAAACTGAAACTTTAAGAGATTAAGTGAATTGCTCTAGTACACTATATATTCTGTTTCTATAAGTGAAGAAAACAAATCCCACAAAGGAGAATGGATTGACAGGCAGAACCAGGAAGGGCAGGGGAGGTGAGCCCTAGAAGCACTTGAACCAGAACCGAGGGACCCCGTCACCATCCCCACGTCTCTCTGCCTGGCATCTCTGCCTCTCTTCTTTTGCTGCCTCACACCTAGTGAGGAACGGAAGTCTTCGGCCAGACCCAGTTCCCTGGACTTGGAAGAGCAGCACTCAGGTTGGCTGAAGTGAGCTTCAACTGTGGCCAAGGCCATGGACAACTAAACTGGTTCAGCATGCTTCATCTCCTCCCACCTGGGTGTTTCCAGGCTACATGAGAGGAACAGGTGCTGAACAACCAAACTCTCCATCTCCACAGTGACTGCCAAGGACACAACAAACCCAGGCCAGACGCAGACACAGACCTCCCAGCTTGGCCCTTACCCCTTATTAATGGTTCAACAAGCACATATTGGAATAGGTGCCTAGCAATGACTAAAGCTAATGTGGTCCCAGCCCTGACTCACACACTTCACTGAGGGAGGCACAGGGTACACAAGGAACAAGATAAATAAGTGCCATGATGGAAACCAACAGGGTGAAGTGACAATAAAATTGGGCAGCCACTGAGGTGTGATGTTTAGAGAACATTTGCAGAGGAAGGAGCTAGTCAGGACGAGTGCGGGCAAGGCTGCTCCAGGCTCAGGCAGGACACTGGGCATGCAGGGACCCTGAAACAGGAATAAGAGTAATCCAACACTTGTCACCACAGTGACACAAGGAGAATAGAGGCTCCATGCCTGGATGCAGGCAGGGGCCAATCCAGAAAGGAGATCCCTTTTGTTCTAAGACAATACAAAGCCATTCATGGATCTTTAATACAAAGAGTTCTATGAAAATGTTTGTACGTTTAAGGATTTGGGGACTGGGGAGATAGCTGAGTGGATGAAGTGCTTGCCACACAAGCTTCAAGTCCAGAATTTGAATACCCAGCACATAGGTAAATGTCCAGTGGAAATGGCAACCCATCTGTAATCCTACCACTTGGGAGGCAGAGACAGGAGATCCCTTGGGCAAACTGGATACCTACGCTAGGTCAGTTATCAAGCTCTGGGTTCCACTGAGAAACCCTGCAGTAAATGAAGTAGAGAGCAATTGATTAAAACACCGAAATTTAACCTCTTTCCTCCATGTGCACCCACACGCTTACACACACACACATCCATGCACACACACACACACACACACACACACACACACAAATGTGGAGGGGTGCAAGAACAGAAAGAACACTGGTTAAGAAGTGTGGCTGACATGTTCTCCCTCATATGTGGATCTTAGCTACAGATGATTGGGCTTCTGTGCAAGAAGGAAAAAACCCAGTAGCAGAGGCCAGTAAGTTAAAAAAGGAGATAGAAAGGGAAGAGAAAGAAAGGGAGGAGGGCTTTTATTAGGTTGGTTTTGTATATATGTAAGTAGAAAGATTGAGATGGGGAGGGGATATGATGGAGAATGGAATTTCAAAGGGGAAAGGGGGGAGGGTAATACCATGGGATATTTTTTATAATCATGGAAAATATTAATAAAAATTGAGAAAAAAAAAAGAAGTGTGGCTGCAGTAATCCGGCAAGATTTGACATTGCTGGAAACCATGGTTCAAGCAGAAAGACCAGGGAATAGAAATGCATTGAGGAAAAGGAAGGAGATAGGGCCTGTAAGATCTGAGGTTTAAAGGAGGAGCAAAAATCAGGAAGTCCTTCCTAGACTGGGCAAATAGCTGAATGGTGAGGTTGTTTACAAAGAGGGAAAATTGGAGTAAGTAGTTAAAACACATAGAAGTTTAAGATAGTAATTACTGATAACAAATTCTGAGTTAACTTGGGCATTTGGATACTTAAGTCTGGAGTTCATTAGAAATGTAAACTGGACAGAGAAAATTGGAAGACATCAAAAACAGCCAGCCCTGTAATCACAGCTACCCAGAAGGACTGAAAGTTCAAAGCCTGTCTGAGCTACAGAATAAGTTCAAGACCAGATTTAAAAACTTAATGAGAACTTATATCAAAATTATCAAAATAAAAAGTGAAAAGAGCACCAAAGATGTACGCTCAGTAGTAGATCACTTGCCTAGCATGTGCAGGACCCTAGATTCAATTCCTAGTACTGCAAAAAAAGAAAAAGAAAAAAGAAAGAAAGAAAAAGAAAAGACAAACAATATTGAAAGCAGAGAGCATCCATGGGACCCGTTAGGGAGTGAGTATGGAGAGAAAAGAGAATGACATCTAAGATTGCATTGTAGGAAAGTTCAGTATGTAACTGTAGAAAGCCAACAAGAAGATGATCAGAGAAAGGGTAAAGTGGGACTTGGAGAGAGAATGATCCTACAGGGAGAACAAAAGAAAGAAGTTGCTTTATCAAAGCCACTGAGAGGTTAGTCAGTTGCTTTCCCGTTGTTGGGACAAAGTGCCCCACCAGAAGCAGTTTAGGGAAGGAAAGAGCTTATTTTGGCTTACAGTTTCGAGAGTAGAGTACATCGTGGCAGGAGCAGGAGCGGGAAGCCAGCATCTCATTGTCACATCAGCAGGGAGAAGTAGAGAGAGTAAACAGCAAGTGGGGCTGGACTGTAACACGTCAAGGCCCGGGCTGGAGAGACGATTGCTTAGTGGTCAAGGTGCTTGCCTGAAAAGCCAAAGGACCCAGGTTCGATTCCCCAGGACCTACATAAGCCAAATGCACAAGATGGCACATGCATCTGGAGTTTCTTGGCAGTGACTAGAGGCCCTGGTATGCCCATTCTCTATCTACTTCTTCCCCCCCCTCTCAAATAAATAAAGAAACCTCAAGGCCACCCCCAATGACATACTTCTTCCAGCGAAGTTCTACCTCCTGAAAGTTCCACAATCTTCCCAAACAGTATACCAATATCTGGGGAATAAATATTCAAACACATAAGTCTATGGGGGAGGTAATTTTACATTCAACCACCCCGAAAGTCAACTACAACAGGAAGAGAAGAGTGCCAATAGATTTATCCACATGAAGAACTATGCTAGGCAGAGATTTTTGTTTTGTTTTGTTTTAAATATTTTTATTTATTTGCAAGCAGTGAGAGATAAAGAGAGAGAATGGGCACATTGGTGCTTCTTGCCACAGCAAACAAACTTCAGACACATACACCACTTTGTGCATCTGGCTTTATGTGGGTACTGAGGAATTGAACACAGGCTTTCAGGCTTTTCAAACAAGCCTTTAACTGCTAAGCCATCTCTACAGCCCCAAGAATGATGAATTGTACTGATGAAGTATAGGTATGAAATCCAGACAGGAAGTGGTGGATTTGTATAGAGAACAAAAACTGCGTGCATGCACACTGTGGTAGTTTGGATGTATGTCCCCCATAGACGCAGGTGTTTTGTTAAAACTTGTAACTTTGGTCTCTAGCCACCTGGCTGGAGAAAGTGTCACTAGCAGCAGGTCCTGGGGTCCAGCCCTAAGGTGTGTTTGGGGTGGATCTGATTTCCAGCCCAAAAGTACGCAGAGCAGTATGAGCCTTGCCTGGGGTCCCTGCTTGCTGTTGGTTCATGCTTGCTACTTTTGGATTTTTACAGGCTTTTTTGGTTATTTCTGTCTGCTTGGATGTATGGAAGCAGCTTCTTCTGCCATTGATGGAACTTCCCCCTGGATCTATAAGCTTGAAGTAAGTCCTTTCTTCCCCTAAACTCTGCCTGGTGTGGATGTTCATCCCAGCAACATGAAGCTGTCTACAACACACCCCCTCTCTCGTTAGTCTTGAGGGAAGTCACAGTAGCTCAAAAGAGGTTGAAGGTCTAGTACCTTCTTCCAGTTTTGTTTGCTTGTTTGTAGTGCTAGGGACCAAATCTAGATCTATTTTGCATGCCAGGTAAGTGCTTCACCACGAAGGCTATATCCCTTGTCAGGGACTTTTCAAAGAAATGAAAATAAAACATTTTAAAAAACTAAATTGGCTGACTAGATGTAAGACAAGAAGCTGTGAAGGGGAAGTCTAAGCTGGAATGGTGATCCCAGAATGGTAAATACCAGCAACATTGAACATCTGCTGACGAACACTGTAGGCACCAAGTGAACTTGGCCCAGTAGAGAGGCTATGTGGGCTGCAACCAGCAAGGTCACAAAGTCAACTGCCTGAGCTCAGATGGCACCACCAGCATGGGCCTACAAGATTTAATGTTTGCCTTGCTACGTTTCAGCTTTCTTTTTGGTCCAATCCTTCCTCACTATTCTTCTCTTCCTTCCTTTTGGAATGCCAGTGTTTATGTCATTGTATCTTAGAAGTATGTAACATTATTTTTGATTGTCCAGGACTCACAGCCAAGAGTTTTCTTTCAGTCTCAGAAAAGACTTTAGACTCTTAGTGTGGTGATTTGAATGTAAAATGTCCCTCGTAGCCTATTGTGTTTGTGATTAAGCTTCGTCCTTAATGCCCAGCTGATGGAGCCTTTGGGAGGTAGAGCCTGGCTGGAGGAGGTGTGTCCCTAGGGTGGGCCTTGAGATATGATAGCCTAACCCCACCTGCCACATTCAGTTCATGCTCTCTACTTCCTCTGTGCTCTTGTGGAGATGTGACATCCAGCTGTCTGCTCTATACATGTTTTCTCCACCGTGATGAAACTGCCCCTCATACTGCAAACCATAAATAGACCCTTTCCTTCCATAAGCTGCCTCTAGTTGGGTGTTTTATCTCAGCAATGAGAAGACAACTGCTATACTCCAATGATGTTGACATTTTTTAATCTTGGGAACTCTGGGAGATGGACTGACTACATTTTGCAGCATGAGATGACCGTAAGTCTTTGGTTCTCAGGGATAGAATGTTTTGGTTTGAATATGAAATAGATCCCTGTATGTGTATGTGTTAAAGCCTAGGACTTTAGATAGTAGTGCTAGTTGGGGAGGTTCTGGGAATTTTAGAGGCTGACTTAGCTAAAGGAAGTAGGTCAGTGGGGATAGGTCTTTGAGGCTGTCTTCTCCTTACTCCCTGTCTTTCTTCTCTGCATATCAGGATGTGTTCTGTTGAGCTTTGCCATGCCCTCCACATCGTGATGGAAAGAACTGTTTGCAGCCAAGTGCCAAAATAAGTAAAGTCTCCCTGAAATAATATATAAATAAACTGTCTATAATAAACCTTCATTTCAACATTGTTCTTGGGCTTTAGAAAGTGCTTTCAGGGCTGGAGAGATGGCTTAGCGGTTAAGCGCTTGCCTGTGAAGCCTAAGGACCCCAGTTCAAGGCTCAATTCCCCAGGACCCACGTTAGCCAGATGCACAAGGGGGCGCACGCATCTGGAGTTCGTTCACAGAGGCTGGAAGCTCTGGCGCGCTCATTCTCTCTCTCTCTCTCTCTCTCTCTCTCTGTCTCTCTCTCTCTCTGCCTCCTTCTCTCTGTCGCTCTCAAATAAATAAATAAACAAAAAAATTAAAAAAAAAAAAGAAAGAAAGTGCTTTCATAGCCAGGCGTGGTGGCACATGCCTTTAATCCCAGCACTCAGGAGGCAGAGGTAGAAGGATCGCCGTGAGTTCAAGGTCACCCTGAGACTCATAGTGAATTCCAGGTCAGCCTGAGCTAGAGTGAGACACTACCTTGAAAAAACAAAAGGAAAAAAAAAAAACAGTGCTTTCATGTGACTAGGTATTCTCCAACATCTTTCCACATTTGTCCTTTTAATAGTCAATACATTTATTTTATTTTATTTCAGACAGGGAAAGAAGCAGGGAGAGAGAGAGAGAGGGTGCACCAGGACTTCCAGCCACTGCAAACGAATTCCAGATGTATGCGCCACCTTGTGCATCTGGCTTATGTGGGTCCTGGGGAATCAAACCGAGGTCCTTTTGCTTTTCAGGCAAATGCCTTAACCACTAAGGCATCTCTCCAGCTCATCAATACATTTTTTTTTTACAAAGATCTGAAAGAAAATATCCAGGACTATTGTCCAATGACCCTCCACTCAACCATCCCTTGTCCTCTGAATTCATTTGGTTATTGATTTACTCACGAATTTTCTAGAAGGTAAGTGCCACAGAAGGGGTTTCTTGTATACAGATGAGCAATATTAGGTGATCAACAGGTATTTGCTGTGTGCATGAGCAGAGATGGCATCACAGAGTGGACGGTGAGTGCTGACACATGCTGTACTCATCCACTAAACATGCAGCGCCCAGCACATGCCAGGCAGGCCCTGTGCCAAGCACATCTCTGTCAGCTCCTCCTTAAAGTGGGGACAATCAAACCATCCTGCCTGCCTCACAGGACCATTTGAGAGCTAAGTGAGAAATACAATCTTTAAAAAGAACTGAGCAACAGCACTAAAACATCTCTAGCACACCTTCCAAGGCTCAGGGTCCATTGCAGCAGAGGTGGTCGGAAGAACGTAAGAGCCAAAGGAAGGGTAGGGCTGCTTACAATGCACTCTTCCAGACACAAAATGGCCTGGATATCCATGACCTCGCAGTGCCTCACACTACCTGGACAAGACCATAATAATAGGAGGAAAAGATGATGAAGCCAGGCGTGGTGGCACTTGCCTTTAATCCCAGCATTCGGGAAGCAGAGGTAGGAGGATCACTGTGAGTTCAAGGCTACCCTGAGACTACATAGTGAATTCCAGGTCAGCCTGAGCAAGAGTGAAACCCTACCACTGGGGGGGAAAAAAAAGATGATGACATCAAAATAAAAGAGCGACCAGAGTTGTGAATGGGAAAGTGAGAAAATTATCATGCCTTATTCTTATTGTCTATAACTATGTAAGTTGTCAGTAATAATGAAAAATTTAACTGAACAAATACTGTAATACCTCAAAAGATAAAATATTATGAAAATATTTTAATTATTATTAAAATAATTCTGCTTTCAATGAGTTTATATGAAATAGAAGGAATGAAAAGAAAATATATGTGACAGGTGGGACCCCATTTGGTGGGCCCCAAAGTATATGCTGAGCACTGGGATACCTTCTCTTACCAGGCAGTTATATGCATATCTTAAGGGGGCATCATTTCCTCCCTGTGTAGATACAGACACTGATGTCTGAGCAGTTAAGTAAATTGAAGACATTACTCAGGCAAAATGGAGGAAAAGAAAGGAGTATCTGCTTCCAAAACCATAACTCTTTCAAAAATATTTTCCTTCACGCAAAAGAACATCTTTAGGAAGCTTTTACATTTAAAGTCCCTGTTGCAGCTTCCACAGTGCTAGGATGAACGTTCAAATCAGAGGGAGTTTATGGGAGGAACAGGATTTATTTCAGGCAAGGGAAGTACCAGAATGGTGGAAGTAGCTGTTTCCCTTTCACAGATCCAAGCAGAGAGACAGAACCACACAGCCAGCACCACAAGCAAGGACAATACCGGCAGCTAAGCCACAGGGAACCCAGACAGAGCGCAAGCTCCCTGCACACCTTTACTGTGGGAATCCAGTCTGCCCTCAAACACACCTTAGGGCTGGACCCCAGGATCTGCCCCCAGTGACACCTCTTCTCTTCTGGTCAGGTGGTTGAAATGGAAGTTACAAGCTTTAATAAAACTCCTGAGTCTCTTGGGGAACATACGTTCAAACTACCACAGTGTCTGAGTAACGGAATAGGATGAGTGAGGTAGGAAGCAACTTTTATTTATTGCACATTCATTGAGCACTTAACTCTGTATATATGTTGGGTTGTTTCATTCTTATTTGTGAACTAGAAATATCCCCATTTTGTACACCAAAATAAGTTGAAGTCCCCAGTCCTCTGATATTTAACTAAAGTTGGCTTGACTAGTGCCTGTTATTATGCAAAAACTCCAATGCTACTCCAAAACTTTTGAAAATTCTTAGGAAGTTCAAGTTCTTGAGGCAAATCCCAATGCCCTCTGAATACCCCCTCTGCTATACAGCACTCTCCCACCTATGTGAGGCACTATCCAGACATGAGGTGCAAAACCTTTGCTAGTAGCAGACCATCAATACATGGCATTTATAAGCATGTGGCAACCCAGCCTGGTGGTACATACCTGTAACCCAGCACTTGGGAGGTGAAGGCAAAAGGATCAAGAGTTCAAGATCAGGGCTGGAGAGATGGCTTTGTGGTTAAGGCACTTGCCTGCAAAGCCAAAGGACCCAGGTTCAATTCCCCAGGACACACATAAGCCAGATAAATAAGGGGGTGCATGCATCTGGAGTTCATTTGCAATGGCTGGAGGGCCTGGAGCCCCCATTCTGTGTGTGTGTGTGTGTGTGTGTCTCTGCCTACTTCTCTCTCAAATAAATAAATAAAAATTTAAAAAAAGAGTTCAAGGTCATCCTTGGCTACATAGTGAATTTAGGGGCAACCTGGGCTACATGATCCTATTAGGAAAGAAAGGTACTTGGCAATTAAGCTCCTACACTAGGCCCCAACAGACCAGACTAAAATTCAAACTGGAGTCATTCATGCCAACCAAAGTCCCACACCCCCAAGCTGAAGCTAAGCTCCTTATCTGACCTGAGAAACCAGGATTAGAGAGCTAGCACCCAAATTTCCCAGACAGATCAGTTTCAATTGACATGATAATGAAGTTTCCTTTGCTTTAAACCTTACTCAACTGATGTTCAGCCATCAGTTATTTTCCTATTGTCTCCCGACTCTGCCTTGAAAGGAAACTTTAACTTTGAAATGACTAACCTACTTTTTGCTGTCTTGTTTCTGCTTTCTTCAGCCTGTATCAATCTATAAAACCAACCTATTTTGCTCACCCATTGGAAAAATTATTCTATTTTATGGAATGAAGAGTTACTGATTCTAGAATCAACAATAAATCTAGGGGCTGAGGAGCTCACTCAGTTAGGTAAAGTGCTGGTACTTCAAGCATCGAGACTGGAGTTCAGATCCCCTCTACCACATGAAAAGCCAGGTCCTGTGGCATGTTCCTGTAGTCCCAACACTGGGGAAGTGGAGACAGGAAGATCCCCAGGGCTTGATGGCCAACTGGTTTAGCCAAATCAGTGAACTTCAGGTTCAGGGAGAGACCTTGTCTCAAAAATAAGGTAGAGCCTGACGTGGTAGTGCACACCTTTAATCCCAGCACTCTGGAGGCAGAAGTAGAAGGATCACCATGAGTTCAAGGCCACCCTGAGACTACCTAGTAAAGAAAAACAAAAAAAAACAGAAAGGTAGAGAGCAATTGAAGAAGAAACTTGACATCAACCTCTGGCCTCCATGTGAACATGCATACACATGTACATACATGAATACAATCAAATAACACAATATCTTCAGAAGATAGTAAGTTGGCAGTGTGTTTGTGGGCACAGAACGGTTTTACTTCCCAGCAGAGCAAATAGCCTAAGGTTCTCTGTCAGGCACCCCTGCTCATTATAACCTTTGTTTGGGTAATTCTAGAGGTTTCTCCCCTTTCTACCTTGCTATGAATATGACTCCAACCTTCTGAAGACACTCCTTATGAGAAGATTCTCCCCATGCACACTTCTGGAATTGCCCTTTATCCGTCCCATGCAGATTCCAGGGTGCTACAAGGCCTTTGTATGATCCCAAGTGATTGGTCAATGTTGGACATCTAAGCCAAGTTCAAGCAATGAGTCCCTTTCCCGCGATTCTTGGCATTGAGACAAGAAAAGTGGTTAAGTCATCCCCTTTCTGATAAGTAAGGCTGTAATGTATGAACTGTTGGAGTGTTGGACACAATATTTCCTGGGAAAGAACAAACACATTTAGTTTTTTTAAAGCCAAGAGAAAAGAAAAAGAGAGAGAGAGAGAGTCATGACAGTGTCCAAAACTTTGGCTTCAGAGCTCTTGGAGCCCAGTCAGATTCCTGATGTTCAGCTCCATCTCACGGGCTCTCACCTTAGGGCGATGGGAACTGTTAGAGAAGCTGCAATACTGCTCTTTTTCCTCCCTCCTTTGTATGAATTATGCCAATAACATTAGAAGACAGAGCTAACTTTCCCTGCGTGAAGAACTCAACAAGCACAGGCTGCCTGCCCAGTTCAGCAAGAGCATGCTTAATGCTTCCTTTCAGCCTCCCCTACCATTCCCAGAGAGTGCCAGGCATTCAGGTTTCTTACCTGCAGCCGACCATCTTGATGAGGGCATGGCAGAGCTGGTAATGCGCACTGTTCAGAAAGCCTCGTCTGTCATCCCGTAACACACAAAGGCCTCAAGAAAATTAAGGAATTTGCCAAAGCCCCAGCCAGCAGAAAACAGAAGCAGACTCTGAAACCAGTTCTGCTTGGTTCTCAGACTCACACCATAGTGGGCACACACGTGAGCCCAGGGCATCAAGGTGCGATACGAGATTGGAAGAAACATGTCCATTGGGTAACAACAGAGTACAGCCTTTTCCATTGTCATTACGGCTCTTTCTCTCCCTCCTGCTTTACTCTCCCCCGCCATCCTTTCCTCCCTCTTCCCTGCTTCGCCTCCACACGCTCTGGTTCCAGGTCCCAGGTGGTAAGAAAAGACTCATGACCACACTCTAACTGCTGAGCACACATACAACTGACACTGTCAGCAGGGACCTTGGACAACACAATCCTTGTGTAGAGGGAACCGTGTCCCACCAAAAAAGAGACCATAGCAGAGAAAAAAATATCACAAAGAGAAAAACATTGGGAGAGTGGAAAGAGCTGCCTTCCGCCCACTGCAGTCCTCGAAGGGACCGCCTCCCTGATACCTGCATTCTCCTCTTTCTTTCAAAGTGAAAACTAATAGGATAAACATTGTCTGCTATCTATGGAATTAAGACAATTATTCTTAATTCTGTGTGCCATAATCTCAACTTCTATGTTGGTTTTAATAGGAAATCTGTAACCTTTGGAATATCACTTAAAACAACAACAAGAACCAAATCACCCCATTGTGAGATCCAAAGTTTGTGATATGCATTTGCATATGAAATTGTGCTTGCATGCAAGAAACAGACCAGGACAAAATGCATCAAAATTCTCCACAAATAACATTTCAAGAAATTTCTCCCTTGAACTTTTCTGTTTTCTACTGTTCATACAAAAAGCATGCATAATTTCTATAATTAGAAAATTCTCGGAGTATCGCTGGACTTTAGCCTCCAAAGGTATCTAGCTAATGCTTCAAGTCTGTCATGGTGCTATTTGGGGAATGAATGAGATAATGCCTAAAACTA
Source organism: Dipus sagitta (assembly GCA_036346955.1). Classification (NCBI taxonomy): domain Eukaryota; kingdom Metazoa; phylum Chordata; class Mammalia; order Rodentia; family Dipodidae; genus Dipus; species Dipus sagitta. The sequence continues at coordinate 32,885,027 of CM070786.1, forward strand.
CATGACCCACATCACCAGCTTAGGTTATCAACATGAACATGTTTCTTTCATTTTTCCAATTAATCACTTGAGTAGCTGCAAGCCCTTGTTATTAAGCAATGCAGTATCTGCCACCTTGGGGCCTCACCCCTGTTGCACTAAAGAATTGGTCCCCTGTAAACAAAAGAAAATCCACCTAATGATGGATTAAACAATACTGGTATCTTTGCTTTTTTTTTTTTTTTTTTTTTCAAGGTAGGGTCTTACTCTAGCCCAGACTGATCTCTGGAATTCACGAATTCACTCTGTAGTCTCAGGGTGGCCTCAAACTCATGGCAATCCTCCTACCTCTGCCTCCCGAGCGCTGGGATTAAAGGCGTGCACCACCACACCCGGCTTGTATATTTGCTTTCTATAATAAGACCCTGAGAATTAGTGTCAGGCCAGGACTGGACTGCCACTCAAGTATATCCTCATGGATCCAGTGCCCTAGGTCACTAGCCTTAGATTGTGATTCATTCATGTGGTAACAGAAAGGCTCCTACACCTCCAAGAAGAAAAGGGGAGAATCAAGGAGCAAAAATATTTTGCCTTTAATTTGAAAGGAATTCTGCCTAATCCTACTGTTCAGAAGTAGATCACATTACCACCTTATCGTAGTCCACTCCACTTTACTGCAATGAACATCTAACCAGACAGCTTATGGGAAGAATGGATTTATTTCAAGCTTACAGATCCATCAATGTCAGGAGAAGCTGCCTCCCTTTCACAGATCCCAGCAGAGAGAAAACACCAAACAGCCAGCACCACATGCCAGCACACAGACCACCAGAGCACAGATCTGCTCTGTACCCTTTGGGCTAGAATCAGATCCACCCCCAGTGACACCCCAGGGCTGTACTCCATGATCCACCCCCAGTGACACCTCCTCTAGCCAGACATCTGGAGACCAAGATTAATAAAACACCTGAGTCTATGGGGGGCATACTTTCACATTCAAACCACCACACACACCTCTTCAGCAAAAGTGGCTGAAAAGTTGAATAAGTTCATTTTTCACCTTTTATCATGGAAGGGAAGGAGTAGGGGGTAGCTTTGAAAGGCTTTGGGTTAACCAAGGCCCTGGATCTACCAGTAGGGGTTGCCTTCCCTTCCCCTTCAGAGTCTGTCTGGTCCACAATGAATCCCCAGCCTACATCTGTGGTTGAATGTGGCACCACCTTGGAAGGAATTTTACAGTTTGTCCCCACACAGACGAGCTGGTCTCTGCCCCTCTTCTACTGCAGAGTTGATGCTATTTATTTTTTCCTTTTATTTATTTTTTTATTGAAAACATATTTTGGGCCATGGCTGCGTCTTTGGTCAGGAAGAGGATTGTGTTTGTCACCAGAAACACCAAGAAGCTGGAGTACGTCATTGAGATTCTAGGAGATAAGTTTCCATGCACTTTGGTGGGACAGAAAATTGACCTGCCGGAATACCAAGGAGAGCCGGATGAAATTTCCATACGGAAGTGTCAGGAGGCAGCTTGTCAGGTGCAGGGATCTATGCTGGTGGAGGACACCTGTCTGTGCTGTAATGTCCTCGGAGGGCTCCCTGGCCCCCACATAAAATGGTTTCTGGAAAAGTAAAAAGGTCTCTACAAGCTCTTGGCTGGCTTTGAAGACAAGTCAGCCTATGCACTCTGCACATTTGCTCTCAGCACTGGGGATCCCAGTGAGCCACTGCACCTGTTCAGGGGCAAGACATTCGGCCAGACTGTGATGCCACAAGGAAGCCACAACTTTGGCTGGGACCCCTGCTTTCAGCCTGATGGGTGTGAGCAAATGCATGCAGAGATGCCCAAAGCTGAGAAGAACTCCATTTCCCATAACTTCCAGGTTCTGCTCAAGCTCAAGGAGTACTTGGGCAGTGTGACTCCTCCTGAGACTGACAATGGTCAGTCAGACCAGGGGATGTGGGGATGGATAAACTGGTAACCTCTCCTACCCATTGGGCAGGCACCCCTGCAGGTATTTCTTGGGGTTTATTCTTACTGGGGGTGTCTAAGAGGCCTCAGCAACCATGTCTGGAAGAACGGTTGGCTCTGATTAGAGAAACTCTGGGCAAGTTGACACTACCTTCTTCCCTTGGGGATTCAGAGCCTCTGGGTGTGGGTTCCTGAGAATACCTTAGGTATTAAGGTCTTGGCAGGGCTGAAAGAGGGAAGAACCATGCAAGCAGCCTTTGATGTGTTTATAATACAGCAAATTAAAATTCTGGAAGGCCCTTGTTTCTAAAATAAATGAGGTATCTAGTTGGAAAACAAGAAAAAAAGCATACTTTGTATGGATATATTATGTGTAGATACCATCTTTTCCTTCCTCCCTGTCCCCATTCTGTAGGGAGTTCTCCTCAGTGGAATTGCTGGTATTCCCCATGGAGCTGTGGGTTATGTCTAGTGGGAGAAGCAGTCAGTTATTAGGGGAGGCAATACCTCTGGGCATGACATCCCAACCTGTGGCTTTTATAATCTTTCCTTCCCATCTTCTGCAAAAGTCCCTGATTTGTGGTGGGTGTCTTTTAAGTCTACTTCAGTGATGAGCGCTTAGGAACCTCTGGATTTCTGCTTTGGTAGGTGTTGACTAACCTCAGCGTCTGTCTCCTGGCACTGATTGTTAGGTTCACCACGGAAACAGCGCTCTTGCTTGTCTCCCCACTTCCTCTATGGTTTCCTGGGCCTTGACTGAGATGTGAGGGGTGGTTTATCTCCTTGGGTCTCACTATCTTCTGTTAGATTCTCTAACAGAGAGTGAAGTCAGCATAGGTTAAATTGGATAAGCATTATTACTTTAGGAAGAATTTGATGAGTGTAGCCCCTCTTTTAGCCAACGACTATTGTTCCAGTTCCCTATGAAGGCTATCATACTTTTTTCTCATTTTATAATTATTTAGATTACACTCACTGGCCCAGGCATGATCCTGCAAGTATAATGCTAATGGAAGGGAAGTAGGGCCATAAAGAGCTTCTTGCCCAATCATATCTTAGGTCAAAAATGGATCCTCATGGTCCCTTAGATCACAATTTTGAACCTGAGACAACAGACCATAGTCTTCAGAGGGTTTCTCTTTTCTCACTCAGAGACCTCAGATGAGATTGTCCCAATCCATTAGAGAAGGTCTAGAACATCTGAACCTCTGTATGGAATGGGGGCAGGCAGAACCTGAATGTCTTCCTCACAGAAGACTCCTCTCTAGCCAGCTCCCCATATAAGAAGCATTGTCAGGGGCCCTCACCATCCAAGCACATGAGGCCCTCAAATGTCCTTCCATCAGATCACTGGAAACTTACACTTTTATAATAAAATGACTCACCACAGGAGCGCTCCCTGAGCACAAAACTGTACCAAAGTGACTTGTTGTGAACACCTAGATAGAGAAATATTTATGTTAAAAATAGGTTGTGTTCTTAGTGGGAAACTATTCAGCTATAAAACAAAACAAAATACCGTCATTTGCAGCAACATGGGTAGAACTGGAGAGCATTATTTATGCTAAGTGAAGTAAACCAGGCACAGCAAGACAAATGTTGCTCATTCTCACTCACATGGAAAAGCTGCTCAAGCTGATTTCATGGAGGTAGAGAGCATAACAGTAGTCAACAAGGGCTAGGAAAAGCAGGGGAGAGGAGAGGTAGATGAAGATCAGACAACAGGCATTACAATATGGTGAGGCAGGAGCTAAGTTCTAGTGTTCTACGCCTCTGTGGGATGACTGTAGTTTACAACAATCTATCCTGTATTTCTGTAAAGAACTAGAAGAATTCAAACTTGTTCAGTAAAAGTAATGATAAGTGTTGGAGGGAAGGATTTTTTATCATAGCATGCATCAAATTAACACATTGTACCCTATAAATATGTATAGTTTTTAATAAGGTAAGTCAGAAGAAAATAAAAGATGTACATTCTACCCAACAAAATACCAACTTAAATGCATGAAAATGTGATTTAAGTCAGAAGAGACATTATTTCAAAGCTTCTATATTGCAGATCCTCAAGTTCTAGGAAACACTGGGGAGAACAAGGGCTGGGAAACATGGCAGTATTGTTTTATATCTACAGTTGAATTCACAGAAAAAGAAAGAAAATCTCTAGGGCCCAAAAATGTAAAAGACCTAGAAGCCAGATACAGACCTTATTGTTGACCTGGGTAAGGCGAGATCGTAGTTTTTACTTGCTTGTATTTTTTTTTTATTTTTATTTATTTGAGAGCAATAGACAGAGAAAGAGGCAGATAGAGACAGACAGACAGAATGGGCGTGCCTCCAGCCACTGCAAATGAACTCCAGACGTGTGTGCCCCCTTGTGCATCTGGCTAACATGGGTCCTGGGGAATCGAGCCTCAAACCAGGGTCCTTAGGCTTCATAGGCAAGTGCTTAACCACTAAGCCATCTCTCCAGCCCCACTTGCTTGTATTTTATTATTGTAAAATTAGCATATTTAAAATACACACTTAAGACTAGACCTTAATTAATTTATATATACATATGTATATGTATGTATACATACAACTATGTAATCTCCACCCATGTCAGGATGTAGAATATTTCCAGCACTGTAAATTGTTCCCTCATGTCCCCCTCAGTCACTGTCTCACCTCAAGAGTCACAATCACCCTGACTCATCACCAAGCATTAGTTTTTCTGTTCTAGACATTGTATGCATAGAATCGTGCAGTCAGGTTGCTTGGCATTGGCTTCTTTTGTTCAACAGTATGCTTGTTCAAATCATCTGTGTGACTGCGTGTATCAGCAGTTTGTTTCCCACTATTGTATGGATTCTATGATAAGATGTATAACACTATTTGCTTTAGCAATTCCACTGTTGATGGGTATTTGGGATGTTTCCAGTGTGGAACGATCATGAATAAGCTGCCATTAGTACTCTGTGCATAACTTCTGGTGGATTTCTGCAAGGCTTAGATTTCATGCTTGTCTGGAGACACTGCAAAATGAGACAAACAGCCGAAGCAAAGTGGAAATATGAAACCCAGATTCTCATATGAAGTATGGGCCAGCAAAGAACTATACTTTTGGTGATAGTATAGACCAGGGGCAAAGAAATCTATAAATTACAGGGAGAAAGTAAGACATCTATCTACCTCTGACTAAGATCTGCACAGGGGCAGGTGGTGGAAAAATCATCCTTTGGAACTTTATGATCATAGCCCCGCACGTCACAAGCTCTAAAGTTAGACTGCATAACTCAGTGTTACAGCACATGCTTAGCATGTGCAAAGCCCTGGGTTCAACCTTCAACACCAAACCAAACAAAGATATACACTATCAGTATGCCCCAGAAAACCCCAAGCTAATGATAGAATTTGTCATAAACTGGTGATATCCCTTGGGCCCTGGCAGAAGTAAATATACAGGACATAGTTCCTCCTCTACCAGGTGAGTTCTAAAGATAAGCTCAAAATTAAAAATCAAATAGAGAGCTAGAGAGATAGCTTATCAGTTAAAGGCACTTGCTTGCAAATCCTGATGGCCCTGGTTTGATAGCCCAATATGCACATTAAAGCCAGATGCACAAAATGGCACATGCATCTATAGTTCATTTGCAGTGGCAGGAGGCCCTGGCTTACCCATTCATTCTCATTCTCTCTCTCTCTCTCTCTCTCTCTCTCTCTCTCTCTCTCCATCTCTCTCTTTCTCTCTCAAATAATCTTTTAAATATTTTTATTTAGTTGTTCCAGAGGAAGAGAGAGAGAGAATGAGTATGGGCGTGCCAGGGCCTCCTGCCACTGCAGTTGTACCCCAGACATATGTACCACATTACGCACTTGTCTTTATGTGGGTACTGAGGACCCAAACCTTGGCCATCAGACTTTGAAAACAAGTGCTTTTAACTGCTGTGCCATCTCTCCAGCCCCTCAAATATTGTTTTTTTAAAAAAAAAGGAGAGGTAATCTTGAATTAGAATCAGTAAGCATGTACAATTTAAAGAGAACAAAAAGATGATTAACCAGGCATGATGGTACATGACTGCAAACCCAGCACTAGGGAGGTAAAACAGAAGGATTACATGTTCAAGGCCAGCCCCCATGGACTACACAGTGAGTTTAAGGCCAGTCTGGGCAACATAGTAAGACTCTGTCACAGAAAAAAAAAAAAGCTTATACTCACATAGACTTCAATAATAAAACAGATAATAGTATCACATAAAGATGATGAATAAATATGTTTAAAGTAATAGCCCCAAGATAAAGGAAGTGAAACTATAAAATAAGGCATTGCAGAAGTAAAAGAAGAGGAAAACACATTGAGAATGAAGAAAATAAAGCTGAACAAACCTCAACCTAGGAGACATAGTATTAGTCAGCTTTCTATTACTATGACAAATACTTGAGATAATCAACTTTTAAAGAAGAAAGGTTTATTATTGAGCATGATTTCAGAGATTCCTGCCTGTAGTCACCTGGTCCAGTTGCCTTTGAACCTATGACAGCATGACACATCACAGTGAGAGCATGTGGCAGAAGCTGCTCTCTTCCTGGCGGCCAGGAAGCCAAGAGAGTGGCAAAGGAAAGGGCCAGAGGATCCAATCTCCTTCAAGGGTACACCCCTTTCTTCCAATAGCTACCTCTTAAATGTTCCTCCACATTTTAGTAACATCAGAGGCTGGGGACCAAACCTCCAACACATGAGCCTTTGGGAAATAGTCAAGATCCAAACTATAGCACACGCCACAGTGAAACTAAAGAGCACCTGAGCCATAGAGAGGATTCTATAAGTAACCAGAGGTACATGACAAATGTCCAACAAGCTAACAGTAGCTATATGCATGTAGACTTTTCAATACCATAAACAATGTAGGATACTATGCATAAATATATCCAAGGGGTTGAAATGACACAAGTATCTATATATAATCCAGTTGTCCTGGTACATCACAATGAGATCATTTCATGGAAGTAAGGACTGAGTTGCCAATTAAGGTACAACTCAAAAAAAACTTTTAAAAATTATTTATTTATTCATTTGCAAGCAGAAAGAGAGACAGAGAGAATAGGCATGCCAGGGCCTCCTGCCACTGCAAATAAATTCCAGATGCATGCATCATTTTGTGCGTCTGGCTTTACTGTGGGTACTGGGGTCATCAGGATTTGCAAGCAAGTGCCTTTATCCACTGAGCCATTCATTTTTATTTCATTTACTATTTTTCTAATCTATTGCTCTTTTTACTTGTCCTTCATAATATTCTTCACACCTTGCCTCCAATTTTCAGATCTTTTAAAAATATTTTTTATTTATTTGTGAGGAGAGAAAGAGAAAGAATGAACTGACAAACCAGGGCCTCTTGCCACTAAACAAAATCCAGATGCATGTGCCAGTTTGTATATCTGGCTTTTTTTATTAAATTTTATTTTTTTAACATAATACTCATATATCCCCCTCTTTAGCTCCTGTTTCCCTGAGAACCCTCCCCAGTGGGATTATTGGTATTCACTGTTTGGTCGTGAAGGCCCCAGTCATTCTCTGTGTAGGGTAGTAGGGACAATTCCTCAGGGTTTTTGCTACCCATCCTATGGCTCTTACAATCTTCCTGCCCCTCCTTCTACAAAGTTTCCTGGTCACACATGTTAAAAGTCTGATTTAGTGTTGAATTCTCTATAGCTTCTGGATTTCTTCTTTGATAGGTTTTAAGAGATCACAGTGTCTGTCGCCATCTCCCTGAAGCTGTTTGTCAGGCTAGCAGTGAGAGCAGTACTCATGCCACTACTTCCTCTGCAATGTCTCCTGAGCCCCAGCAGATGTAGTGGAGGTGCCCCTTCTCATAGGAGGCAATTGGCTATATTTTCTTATTGTGTTAATGGACCCTGGATTTCCCCAGTATTCTCTGCCATCTGTAAAAATAAACAGGTTCACCAACTAAGAGTGAGAGCAGTTTGGATTAAAGGAGATAAGCATCTTTATTTGAGAGACTTTTGAATGTGTTTAACCACTCTTCTTAGCCAAAGAGCAGTGGAGGTTCTCTCTGGAGTCTATGAGTTTCCTATACATGAGTTCTCTACCACTGAGCAGGTTTCATGTCCAGTCCAAAAGTAGTTGGTTACCCGTTAAGATTGGCTGTCACTGTTGTACAGGTGTGTACTTCATGCCTCACTGGCTGATTTTGAAGTTTACAAGATTCGCCTACTTATTCATGCTGTGGTTCATCACTATCCCCCAACAGCTCCCATAATACTTTCCAGCACTATGAGGGAAAGCTAGGAAGGAATTGGCTTCCTTCTTAGTTCCAGCACTATCTCTCAATATCCTGTGACTGCAGGCTGTGGTGTCTTCAGCAATAGGGTCTTACCTTTTATCTCTGGCAGGTAACCAAGTGCTTTGGCAATGACCTGCACTGTTTGGAGGACCTCATGGGTCTCCCTACCCAACAACTAAGTGTGTGTGGAAGGGGGCGGTAATCTAATTCTGACCCTGGGATTTACCAGTCAGAGCCCATGGTTTTAGAATTAATCTTTGTCCATCTACAGATTACTTCTATCCAGGCTACTACCTCCCTTATTGAGGATTATATTTTGTAGAATTTATCCAAGGGGGAGGTTTTTATAGTACTCATACATGTTGTCATCAATTCCACCCTCCCTCCTGCCCCCTGAAGGACCTTCCACCTCTGGTATTCATTCAGTCATCCAGTCATTCTTCTTTTCTTTCTTTCTTTTTCCTGTCCCTCAATTTAGTTGATTTTAGGTGGATTTATATATCTTGTATGTTCTCATGTGGTTGCTACTACAGCAGTTTCTTTTCTCTCTCTGACTGGTACAGGGGATTGAGACCTCAGGAGTAGTATGCTCACCAAGAATATCCTCAAATAAAGCCATAAGAAATGTCTAAACCATCAGATGCTAAAATTATACTGGAAACATGGAAGAAAGACAGCATAATTCTTCTGAAAGCTCTTAACTCCTCAAGTATACTGATATATGCAATACATCAAAGGAAAATCTTAAAATTTTACTAGCAAAAATGATCAATGACCTGGAAGTGGATACAAACAAGCAAATGAAGGAAGGAAGGAAGGAAGGAAGGAAGGAAGGAAGGAAGGAAGGAAGGAAGGAAATCCATCCAGAACCTAGACAAAGAAAGGCCAGCAACATAGAGGAGAAAGCCAAACAGACAAATGATCAATGAGGATGAAAGCATTAGCAAAATTGAAGAAAAATTTAGCAAGAAAATTTCAATTTTGAAACAAAACAGTGAAATGTTGGGACCTAAAACTCAATAACTTGTGGACTGGAGAGATGGCTTAGTGGTTAAGGTGAGTGCCTACAACGCCTAAAGACTTCAATTCCCCAGGACCCACATAAGTCAGATGCACATGGCGGCACATGTGTCTGGAGCTCATTGCAGTGGCTAAAGGCCCTGGCATACCCATTTGGACCCCCATCTGTTGGATATGGAGAGCTCCAGACTGACTCTGGTTTTGATAGATACTGATGGGTCGCACCCATCTGGCAGAGCCCATTTACGGGATAGACTACCATCAGCATCGTTTTGGTTTCTTTTTCACTCCCTGGGAGGTTCATTTCTGTGTCTGTATGTTTGTGTCTTGTTCGTCCTTTTCTACTTTCTTATGAGACACTATGGGACAAGCAGCAAGTTCCACCCCACTGGACCTAGTCCAGTCGCACTTCAAGGATTTCCAACACCGGGTGGACAATTTGGGTTTAACAATAGGGCCGGGAAAACTAACCATCTTTTGCAGGAATGAATGACCGTCTTTCAATGTGGGATGGCCAGAGGGAGGCACCTTCCACCTTCCCACCATTTACCAAGTTAAAGGTATTGTGTATGGGAATCCTGGGCATCCTGACCAGGTCCCATACATCACTGTTTGCCCCCTCCCTTGGCTGGGACCCTTTTTGCCCCTGGCTCCAAAGATCCTGTTGACTAAGGAGTTGGGGCTGCAGAAAGACTGCAAGCCAGCAGTCCTACCCCCCTCCATTCCCAAGGAGGACCTCTACCCATCTCATTATATACCAATCCCCGCACCAGAACCCCTACCACAGGCCCAGATCTGGGCCCAGGGGAGGACAGAGGGATGATAAGTCCTTCCCATACATGGGCCCGGACTGCAAGACAGGCAGACTCCACCACAATTGCACTGCCTTTATGAGCAACTGCCCCCCCCCCCCCGATCAGGAGGGCCAACAGTATATGGCCCACATCCCTTTTGCCACTAGTGACCTATATAACTGGAAAATGCAAAATCCCAAGTTCTCAGAGAAACCCTCCACCCTGCTAGACCTATTTGACTCTATAATGATTACCCATATGGGGCAACTGCCAACAGCTTTTGCAATCCTCCTCAGGAATGGAGGGGGGTAGGACTGCTGGCTTACAGTCCTTCTGCAGCCCCGACTCCTTAGTCAACAGGATCGTTGGAGCCTGGGGGGGCGGGGGTTTCAGCCAAGAGGGCGTTGGGGGCCAAACAGTGATGTATGGAACCTGCTCAGGGCCAAACGGCCAACCCACAGATCCAGGAGGCTGACAGAAGGCCTACAAATTTGTCCAAAGTAGGCCAGGTCATACAATGTAAGGAGGAAAGCCCAGCGGCCTTCCTAGAGTGACGTTGGAGGCCTACCCGACTTACACGCCCCTCGACCCTAAAGCAAAGGAAAATCAGTCCACTGTGAACATGGATTTTGTCAAGCAGGCGGTGCCAGACATCCGCAGAAAGTTCCAATGGCTAGATGGATTCACAGGTAAGCAAATGGCAGACCTCGTAGCCATAGCAGAAAAGGTTTACAACAATAAGGAGACTTCTTAAGATAGACAAACAAAAGAACTTGCCAGAGTACTACTGGCAGCTACAGGGAGAGAAAGATCTGATTCCAGAAAATTAAGAGATATAGCCTATGGAAGGGGGAAAGACAAACAAACCCCTCAAAAAAAGGAGGGATGACCCTGTCTCCAAAAAGACCAGTGTGCTTACTGCAAAGTCAGGTATGCAGGTGCTGCAGTAGTAACTCTTGACTCTGGAGTATGGGCCTCTGCCCTACCACCTGGGACTTTGGCCCAGAGGGCCAAACTAATTGCCCTGACTTGGGCCCTTAAAATGGCCAAAGACAAAATTACAAATATCTTCACGGACAGCCAATATGCCTTTGCCACAGCTCATGTCCATGGGCTCATCTATAAGGAAAGGGGGTGGCTCATGGTGGAAGGAAAAACCATCAAAAATAAAGATGAGATCCTAGCCCTATTAGAGGCGATATGGCTGCCCCTCAACATAGCCATCAGCCATTTCCCAGGCCACCAAAAGGGAGACAATAAAAGAGCAAAAGGGAACAGACTGGCCGATAAGGTCGCAAAAGAGGCTGCACTAGACTCCACAGCCACTGCCTTGATGGCTATGGTTTCACCAGGGCTCCCTCCGACCCCCCATTACAGCTTGAAAGATAAGGAGGACCTAACCAAATACCAAGGACTCTTTCAAAAGGAAGCTGAGGACCAAATAATTCTTCCTTCAGAATTTGCTGAACAGCCAATTCATCAGATTCATCAAAATACCCATCTGGGTCTTAGGAAACGTAAGGAGCTGCTGAGAAATGCTAACTACAATTTTTTTTTTTTTTTTTTTTTTTACCTAGGGCCCTTAGTGAATGAGATCATTTCCCACTGCCCCACCTATAAGGCAGTAAATCCCTTAACTGTAGGACAAAAGGCCCCAGACACCTGTGGGACACAATGAAGACAGTCCTAAGAGGGTAATTTATAGCTTTAAGTGCCTATATTAAGAAATTAGAAAGCTCACAACTAAACCACATAATGCTTCTCCTTGGAAAAAAAAAGAACAAGGCAAACCAGAAATCAGTAGATGGGAAGAAATAATGAAGATTAGGGCAGAAATTAATGAAATAGAAACCAAAAAACAAATGATCCAAAGAATCAATGAAACAAAGAGTTGGTTCTTTGAAAGGATAAACAAGATTAATAAACACTTAGTAAATCTGCCCAAAAGAAAGAGAGAAGAGACACAAATTAATAAAATTAGAGATGAAGGGCTGTAGAGATGGCTTAGCAGTTAAGTGCTTGCCTGTGAAGCCTAACGACCCCGGTTCAAGGCTCGATTCCCCAGGACCCACGTTAGCCAGATGCACAAGATGGCGCACACGTCGGGAGTTTGTTTGCAGGAGGCCCTGGCATGCCCATTTTCTCTCCCTCTCTCTATCTGACTCTTTCTCTCTCTGTCTGTCACTCTCAAATAAATAAATAAATAAATAATTTAAAAAACTTTTAAAAATTTTAGAGATGAAAAAGGCACCATCACAACAGATACCAGAGAAATTCAAAAAGTCATAGGGACATACTATAAGAACATATGCTCCACTAAGTTTGAAAATCTGAAAGAAATAGATAATTTCCTTAATTTATATGACCTACCAAAATTAAATCAAGATGAGATTAATCATGTAAATAAACCTATAACAAGTATGGAGATACAAGCAGTTACTAAAAAAAAACAAACTCCCAACTAAAAAAAGTCCAGGCCCAAGTTGGGCATGGTGGTGCATGCCTTTAATCCCAGCACTTGGGAGGCAGAGGTAGGAGGATCACCATGAGTTCGGGGCCACCCTGAGAATGCAGAGTGAATTCCAGGTCAGCCTGAGCTAGAGTGAGACCCTACCTCGAAAAACCAAAAAAAAAAAAAAAAAAAAAAAAAAAGTCCAGGCCCAGATGGATTAACTCATAAATTTTATAAGACTTTTCATGGAAGAACTAACACCAGTGCTTTTCAAACTTTTCCATAAAATAGAAAATGAAGGAATCCTACCAAACTCCCTCTACAATGACAGCATCACTCTGATACCAAAACCAGGCAAACACCAAACAAAAACAGAAAATTACAGACCAGTATCCCTCATGAACATAGATGCAAAAATTCTTAACAAAGCCGGGCGTGGTGGCGCACACCTTTAATCCCAGCACTTGGGAAGCAGAGGTAGGAGGATCACCATGAGTTCTGGGCCACCCTGAGATTACATAGTGAATTCCAGGTCCAGCCTGGGCCAGAGTGAGACCCTACCTCAAAAAAACAAAAAAAAAAAATTCTTAACAAAATATTGGCAAACAGAATCCAAGAATATATCAGAAATATCATTAATTCCAACCTACTAGGCTTTATCCCAAAGATGCAGGGATGGTTCAACATATACAAATCAATATATGTAATACTTTATATAAATGGACTGATGGTCAAAAATCACTTGATCATCTCATTAAATACAGAAAAAGCATTTGACAAAATCCAACATCCCTTCATGATAAAAGTCCTACACAGACTAGGAATAGAAGGAACATATCTCAACATAATAAAGGCTATTTATGATATACCTACAGCCAACATAATACTAAATGGGGAAAAACCTAAAGCTTCTCCACTAAAATCAGGAACAAGACAAGTGTGTCCACTGTCCCCTCTTTTATATAATACAGTACTGGAAATCTTAGCCATAGCAATAAGGCAAGAGACACACATAAAAAGGACACAAATTGTAAAGGAAGAGATCAAGTTATCATTATTTGCAAATGATATGATTCTTTACATAAAGGACCCTAAAGACTCTACTAGCAAGCTGATGGAGCTTATAAACACATATAGCCATGTAGTAGGATATAAAATAAACACACAAAAATCAGTATCCTTCCTATATGCTAATAACAAACACACAGAGGATGAAATCAAAGAACCACTCCCATTCACAATTGCATCAAAAGAAAAGAAAAAAAACACCTTGGAATAAGCCTAACCAAGGAAGTGAAAGATCTCTACAAGGAAAACTCTCAAGCGAGAAATTGCAGAAGGCACTAGGAAATGGAAAGACATCCCTTGTTCTTGGATTGGAAGAATCAATACTGTGAAAATGGCAGTCATCGCCAAAAGCGACCTACACATTTAATGCAATCCCCATCAAAATTCCAATAGCATTCCTCATGGAAATAGAAAAAAAAATCTAAAAATTCATTTGGAAGCACAAAAAAACTCGAATATCTAAAACCTCTTTGAGCAACAAAATAAGGCTAGTGGTATCACCATACCTGATTTTAACCTATACCACAGAGCAATAGTAACAAAAGCAGCATGATACAGGCACAAAAACTGATATGTAGATCAATGGAGCAGAATAGAGTACCCAGATGTAAGTCTGGGTAGCCACAGCTACCTGATCTTCGACAAAAATGCTAAAATACTAATTGGAGAAAAGACAGCCTCTTCAGCAAATGATGCTGGGAAAACTGGATATGTATTTGTACAAGGATGAAAATAGATTCTTATCTCTCTCCATGCCCAAGAATTAAGTGCAAATGGATCAAAGACCTTAATATCAGACCTGAAACTCTGAAATTGCTAAAGTAAAAGTAGGGGAAACCCTTCAACATACTGGTCTTGGCAATGGTACCATAATTTTCTACTTACTAAAAGACAGACCAAATGGCTGATCCTTCACCAGGCCCTTACAGGGAACACTTGAACCACAAGACACTGGAAAGGGTAGGATCAAGAGTAACCTTAATCTTCTACTGCAGAAGATATTTAAAGGAATAACATATGCAGAAAAAGAAAAGCCATTTCAATCATGACAGTGCAGGAAAGAATAAATTTCAGGAGAGCAATAAGTCTAAACAGGAGAGCTAGGAAGAATCCTCATGTCTAACACAGTAAGCCACACAACCCTAATATCAACAGGGTATAAAACACAGAACAATCCAACCAAAAACATTACAGGAATTAGCTAGTGTTGATCAATAAAAACCTTAAATATCACTGTATTTTAAAAAAACATTTTAAAGGGCTCGGTTGGAGATTTAGCTCAGTGGTAGAGCCCTTGCCTAGCAAGGGGAAAAGCTCTTGGTTCAGTCCCCAGCATCAGAAAAAGAAAACAAAATGCCTCTCCATTAAAAAAAAAAAAAAGCCATGGACTGGAGAGGTGGCTTAGTGATTAAGGTGTTTGCCTGTGAAGCCTAAGGACTCATGTTCAAATCTCCACGTCCCAAGTAAACCAGATACACAAGGTAGCACATGTGTCTGGAGTTCGGTTGCAGTGGCTAGAGGCTCTGGGGTGCCCATTTTCTCCCCCCCTCTCTTTCCATCTGCCTCTTTCTCTGTCCCAAATAAATAAATTAATTAATTATTTTTTAAAAATTAAAATAAAGGCCAGGTGTGGTGTCACACACCTTTAATCCCAGTATTTGAAGGCAGAGGTAGGAGGACCACTGTGAATTTGAGGCCAACCTGGGACTACAGAAAGAGTTCCAGGACACCCTGGGCTAGAGACCCTACCTTGAAAAAAGAAACATAAAAAAAATAAGAAAAACAAGATCTGATGATTTGTTGTCTCTGAGAAACACATCTTACTGGCAAAGACATGTAGACATTGAGAACCAAAGAATGGGAGTCAGATTATCAAACAAACAGAAGGTGAAAACTATTCCAATATTCAATAAAGTAAACTTCAAACCAAAATTAAAACATGTAAAGAAGGCCAGTACATACTACTAAATTCATGGAGAACATATCACAGTTGCAAATGGATGTGCACCAATTGTTGGAGTTCTCAGTTTCATAAAGCAAAAACCTATGGACATAAAAGGTTAAACAGGCCCTGATACAATAGTGATGAATGACTTCCAAACCCTACCTTTATATAGGTCATTCAAATTAAAAATCAACAAAGAAACTGTGGAGTAAAACTTTACCATAGATGAAGTGAAACCCTCAGAAGTTCATGGGATCTTCCCTAAAATAGATCATATTCCAGGTCACAAAGAAACTCAACAAATGGAAATACTTTCTTGTATCTTATTACATTAGAGTAGAATAAAATGAGTCAACAGCCAGGAAAACCACAGAAACTACACAAATATTTTGAGACAGCAATAAACACTTGAACAGTGGATCATCAAAGAAACCAGAGAAGAAATTTAAAAAATCCTAGAAACAAATGAAAATTAAAGTACAAATTATCAGAACCTTTGACATGCCACTAAGGCTGTTCTAAGAAGCAAGTTGATACTTATGAGTGTTTCCTTTAAAAATGAGAGAGATGCTAGGCGTAGTGACGCACACCTTTAATCCTAGTACTTGAGCAGCAGAGGTAGGAGTTTTGCTGTGAGTTTGAGGACAGCCTGGAACTATAGAGTGAGTTCCAGGTCAGCCTGGGCTAAAGTGAGACTCTGCCTTGAAAAAAAAAAAGATAGTGATATCATTAAATAATTTAATGATGCACCTCTCAAGTCTTAGAAAAATAAGAACAAGCCTAATCCAAAGGCAGTGAATGGTAATAACAAAAATCAAGGCAGAAGTTAATAAAATGGTGACAAAAAGAACACTACGTAGAATCAATCAAACAGAAAATGGTTTCATTGAAAAGATAAACAGGAATGACATACTCCTAACAAACTTCACCAAAAAAAAAAAAAAAAAAAAAAAAAAAAAAGACTCATTGGGCTGGAGAGATGGCTCAGCAGTTAAAGTCCTTGCCTGCAAAGCTTAATGACCCTGGTTCAATTCCCCAGTATCCACATAAGGTCAGATGCACAAAGAGGTGCTTGCATCTGGAGTTCATTTGCAGCAGCTAGAGGCCCTGGCATGACCATTCTCACTGTATGTCTCTTTTTCTTTCTGTGTCTCTCTCTGCTTGCAAATAAATAAATAATTTTTTTAAAAGACTCATATTAATGAAATTATAGATTGAAGGGGGGATGTAAAATCCAGAGGATCATCTGAAAATACTTAGGAAACTTATATTCCAACATCTACGAAAAAAAGGATAACTTCCTAGACATATATGACCTACCAAAATTAAATCAAGAGAATATAAATAATTTAAAGCAGTTCATAATAAGCAATGAGATTGAAGTAGTATAACAGAGCGTCACACGGAAAAGCCCAGGATCAGATGGATTCACTGCTAAATTCTACCGAACCTTTTTGGAAGAACTGAAATAATTGAACCTCAAACTGCTCCACCAAAAAGAAAGAAATACTACTGAACTCATTCTACAAAGACGGCATTTCCTTGATACCAAAACTAGATAAGGACATGAAGAGAAAACAAAACAAAACAAAAAAGCTGTTGTGATGGTTAATTTCAGTGGGCATCTAGATTGAATCTAGACTCACCTAGGAGACAAATCTCTGTATCTGTGGGGGAGTTCCGAGATTAATTGAGGCTGAAAGACCCACTTTAAATGTTGGTCATAGGCTGGGGTCCCAGAATGAAGAAACAGGGCAAAGTAAGCTAAGCGGGAGCATCCATCCCTTTCCCTGCTTCCTGAATGTGAGCATCCACTTCATCCTCCTAATTCCGTGTCTTCCCCCCATGGCGGGCTACATTACCTCCCTGTAAACAGAAATAAGCCTTTCCTCCCTATATTAGTACTTGGCTGCTGTTGTGAACAAATACCTTACAAGAAGCTAATTAAGGAAGGGAAGCATTTATTTTGACTCATGTTGCAAGGGGATACAGTCCATTATAGCAAGGATGTCAGGATTGGCACAAATGGGGGGCCAGCTTGTCACAGTGCAGTCAGGAAACAGAAAGTGAGCGGGGAGGGGCTTAGCTACACCACCTCGAGGCCACTTCCTCAAGAAAGGCTCCACCGCTGAAAGATTCCATAACCTTCCCAAACAGTGGTGCCAGCTCAGTGACCATATGGGGGACCTTTTATATTCAACCCACAACATTCCGTTAAGTTGCTTCTTGTCTGGTTTTTGTGACAGTATCAAGAAAAGTAACTACTACAAATATAGACCAGTACTCCTTACGAAAGCGGACACAAAAACTCTGCATAAAATACTTACAAACAGTATTCAAAACACATCAAGGGGGCTGGAGAGATGGCTTAGCGGTTAAGGTGCATGCCTGCGAAGCCTAAGGACCCAGGTTCGATTCTCCAGGTCCCACTTAAGCCACATGCACATGGTGGCACATGTAACTGGAGTTCATTTGCAGTGGCTAGAGGCCCTGGAGTGCCCACTCTCATTCTCTCCCTCTCCCTTTCTCTCTCTCTCTCTCTCTCTCTCTCTCTCTCTCTCATAAATAAAAATAAAATCTTTATTTAAAAAAGACCACACATTAAGAAGATCGTGTATCATGACCAAGCTAGTATCATTCTAAGGATGCAGTGGTGGTTCAACATATGCAAATCAAAAAAATGTAATACAGCAAGTAAGAACATAAAGGGTAGAAATAACATGATCCATACAGATGTGTGTGTATCTGTATGGATGGATGGATCTCTCTCTCTCTCTCTCTCTGTGTGTGTGTGTGTGTGTGTGTGTGGTCATATGCATGCAATGGTGCATGTGTAGAGGTCTGAGGACAACCTTGGGGTGCTTGTCCTCTTCTCTATCCAGCTTGAGACAGGCACTCCCTTGTTATATTGTGTTTGCTACTTCGCTTTGTACACCAGTCTAGCTAGCCTGTGAGCTTCTGGATTCTCCTGGCTCCTCCTCCCATTGCCACAGGCACATTGGGATCAGAGATACAAGCCTAGGTAAGATTTTTAAAAAAATGTAGGAAACCAGTATTTTCATTGGCAGCTTATTAGCCCAATATTATCTTAAAAATTATATTCAAACATGAATCGCTTAAAATCATATTCTAACATGAAAGAATTTTAAAAATTAAGTAATTTGAAGTATTTTAGTTATCATACTTCAAAGTTCCTTATAGTGGTTTTTAAATAGAGATGGTTCCAAGTTTTCTACTAACTTGGTACAGAGATCAAAAGAGGTCATGGGTTTAGAAGAACTAATTAAAGTGTATCAGACTGAAAAAACTATAAACTTTAATTGACCTTGTTAGAGTAGAAGTTTTCTATTAAACAAATACAGGTTTTACCCAGTGGAAAAAAAAACATCTAAAGTCAGAACAATATTAAATAAATATTTAAGAGAATAAGTGTAATATAAAGCAAATAAAAGCTTTATCAAATAGGACTTTAGCATTTGGGTATAATTTAAGGAGAAAGTAACATTTAATAGAACTTGAAATTTTGACCTTAGAAATTTAACAACCTTTAATAATACAATCATGTCCACCTTTTTAGTAGAACTCTCAAGTATACCTTAATTAGAAATTTAATAACCTTTCCCTTAACCTTTTAATTCAGAAATATATTTATTTAACCTTTTACTTCAGGATGTAGTGTGGTGGTTTGATTCAGGTGTCCCCCATAAATTTAGGTGTTCTGAATGCTAGGTTCCCAGCTGATGGCAATTAGAAATTAAAAGCCTCCTGGAGGCAGTTTATTGTTGGAGGCAGGCTTATGGGTGTTATAGCCAGTTTCCCCATGCCAGTGTTTGGCACACTCTCCTGTTGCTGTGGTCCATCTGTTGTTGGCCAGGAGGTTGATGTCCACCCTCTGCTCATGCCATCGTTTTCCCCTGTCATGATGGAGCTTCCTCTAGTTCTGTAAGCCAAAATGAACCCTTTTTCCCCAAAAGCTGCTCCTGGTCAGGTGATTTCTGCCAGCAATGCAAACTTGACTGCAACATATAGATCATACCTTTTATGTCTCTTTTTAACTGAAAAACCTAGAAAGCTATAATTAAAAGTTTTTTTCAGTTGAGCATGATAGCTTATGCCTTTAATCCCAGCAAAGGTAGGAAGATTACTGAGTTTGAAGCCAGCCTGGGCTAAAGTAACACCCTACCTTGAAAAATAAAAAACACTTCAAAACAGATTTAAGGGCTGGGAAGATGGCTCAGTGGTTCGTGGTGCTTGTTTGTAAGGCCTGCTGTCCCAAGTTTGATTCCCCAGTACCTACAAAAAGCCACATGCACAAACTGGCGAATGTATCTGGGGTTTGTTCACAGGAGCAGGAAGCCCTGATGTACCCATACTCCTCTCTCTTTCTCTCACTCTATATTTCTTGCTCTTTCTCTCCCCTGACAAATAAGTAAATAAAAATATTTTAAAACAGATTTAATTAATCAATTAATAAAGATTTGACAAGGATCTGGAAAATGTTTGTTTGTTTGTTTGTTTAAAAAGGCACTCAAACAGGATAAAATCTTTACTTCTCTCTTTTAAAACCTCTTTCATAAATCTGTATACCTCTGGAGGCAAGCATAGCAGTTACACAGGAAAGCTGAAAGCAGAGATAAGTCATTGACTCAGTCTTTGGAGCGTTGGAATTATAAAACCTACGGGACCATGCCCCACGCCAAGTGAGGGGAACTGCCCATGAAAGGGAGCTGAACCCTGGACATCACACTCTGAGAGCCAATCTAAGCAATAGGACCTGCTTGTTAAATTAACTGAATTTTTTATATTTTATTTTCATTTATTTATTACAGTGAGAGAGAGAGAATGGGTGCTCCAGGGCTTCTAGCCACTGTATATGATCTCCAGATGCATGTGCCACTATGAGCGACTGGCTTATGTGGGACCTGGAGAATTGAACCTGGGTCCTTAGGCTTCACAGGCATGTGCCTTAACCACTAAGCCATCTCTCCAACCCAACTGAAATATTTGTAAAGGTGGGGGGAGGAGGTGGAACAATAGCTCAGCAAGCTAATGGTGCTTGCTTGTTAAACCTGATTACCCAGGGTTCCCAGGTGTCCATGTAAGCCAGGTGCACAAAATGGCACACACTTCTAGAGTTCATTTACAGTGGCAAGAGGCCCTTGGTGTACCCATACTCTCTTACTTTTCTCCCTCTCTCTCTTTCCCACTCTGTTTGAAAATGAATAAAATAAAATAAAATGTTTTTAAAAAAATAGAACTGAAACAGTGACCATTGACTTATCAAATAAAATCTAGATAATACCTCTCAATCTCTCAATAGAAGCAAAGCAGACCCTGGTCACTGATAAATCATAAATTGGACAAGATATGAATCTTGATAAATCTTGTCTTGAAGGAGAGCACAAGACAGACAAGCAACATTCTCTATATTTCAATGTCACACTACATACAAGTAAACTCTGTCCCAAAAACTGTAAGATAATAGTTTAAGACTTAATTAGCCATTTCTATTAGATATAAAATAACTCTGTCTAATCTTGAATGTTACTGTTTAGGGGACTCTACCATATGTAACCTCCATTGTGAAAAGGAAATTTCAACATAAAGAACCCCAACAAGTACATAGAAAAAAAAACTTTTAGTGTGCATTATTTAGAGGTATTCTTATTACCATAAAGCAATTTATGTCATATTATTTTGTTACTTTTTTATAAAATGAAATGTTATAAATACAGACAAAATATATTCATAGTCTTGTATCTTTATTAATAAATCAAAATAAATTGATTCAGTAAAGATTCAGGTCACTACAAGAAGCATTTCTAAAATATTAACCTTTTTATTGATTCTACAAGGTAATTTTAAAAGGCAGAATTAAAGTTTAGCCTTCTTGTTAATCCTTAAAATATCTATATCATTGCAATAAACATGTACAATCATTTGTTTCTCTTAAAACCAAAAGCACAGAGATGAATTATTTTAAATACATTGTAAACATGATTTTAGCAATTTATTATCATCTTAAAATATATTATACATCTATGTATACATGTACATTTTAAAATCAGAATAATTAGTGTCCATACATCCAGTTATGTAGTTTTGAGACACTAAAACACATAAAGACAGATTATATGAAAGAACATAAACATATGACAGTGGCTGGCCAGATTTAGACATATGAAAAAAAAAAACAGATCATGCAATTAAAGGGAAGAGACATGTTTCATTCAGAATTTTAGTTATGCTATTAACTAAGAGGGACTTGAGTTAATTTAATACTTTTCTTTATTTATTTAATTTATTTATTAGAAGAGAAAGAATGGTCATGCCAGGGCTTTCAGCTTCTGCAAACAAACTCCAGATGCATGTATCACCTTGTACATCTGGCTTACATGGGTCCTGAGGAATTAAACCTGGCTCCATTGGCTTCAGAAGCAAACACCTTAACCACTAAGCCACCTCTCCAGCCCCTAATTTAATATTTTTAACTTATATGAGTAGTCACTTATATGCCAATGTTATCATATCAACCATATAGTACTGGGGAATTGAACTCCAGCCAGCAAGCTTTGCAATCAAGTTCCTTTCACCAATGAACCATCTCTCCAGCTGCACAGTGTAGACCTTTAAGCACAACACCCCCCACCCTTGTTATTACTGCAGCCTCTGAATCTGGCTGGATTTGAACTTGTTAGCCTGACTGTAGGTCAAGCAACTTTAAGTCTGAGATCTCATCTTTCATCCCTATGCTGTCTTGTGGAATGAAGCAGAGGCCATGGGTGGAAGAGAATCCGCCTAACATGTGGGCCAACTTTGTGTGAGGGTGAGAGAACATGATAGGCTACCTGGGTGAGATGCTTTTAAGGGCTTCCATCAAACCCAACTGCACAACCGCTCTCACCTACCACCCAGTCTTCCTTTACACCAGTGAATAAGTCCTCTCTAGAGCAACTAGAGAAGGCTCCCCAGCCACTGTCATATATCAGTAACTTAAATCCATATGTTAAATTATCCATTGGGAACAAATTATAATAGAGCTAGAGGAGAAACAATTGAGCACCTAATTTGTAGACTCCAAGTAAGGCATGTGTGCAAAGTCTTTTTTTCAAGTCTTTCTGAGGTAGGCAGAGGATTAATATTCCCATTTTATGGATGAAGAGCCCAGAGTTCAGAAACATGGAGGAGCCCTGACACCACAGCTAGGAGAGGGGGGTTCGAAGCCGGGCAGCATGGGCTCAGCTGCAGTGTTCCTAGGCACCGTGGCAGGATCCTGAGAAGTGATCTGAAAGCCTGGTCTCCCCCAGCCAGGGCACAAACATTCTGAGAGAGAAAAGACAAGCACGCTGAGGCTGAGGGAAATGTCTTTGTCTTTCAGTCAGCTCAACCTGCACTCTGTCTGCTTGCACACTGGGGACCCCACTTCTCTGGGGCTGTCAGAATTGGCAAACGATAGTACAGGGCACAGGGTTCCTTTGGGGATGAAGAAAATATTCAAAACTTTATTAGGCTGGTAATTGCACAATTCTGAATATACTAGAAGCCATTGACTTGTGTACTATAAATTGAAGAGATCATAAAGAGAATGTGAATAATATCACAATAAAGCTATTACCCAAAAAAAGGGGGGCAAGGAAAGCAACACCTAGATAAAACCGGAAGTAAGTCCTGGAGCAACGCTTCTTACATGAGGAATGTGCCAGGGGTAGGCAGACCTGGCCTGGGTAGGTATCAAGAGATGGCTGGCCACCATGTGTTCCCAATGCCAAATGTCCTGCCACAGAGAAAGCACAGCCCTGCAGGAGGACTGCTTTCAGGACTGGGGCTCTGGCCTTGGGCCTGAGAGGCAGGAGAATGTAAGAGAAG
Source organism: Dipus sagitta (assembly GCA_036346955.1). Lineage (NCBI taxonomy): Eukaryota > Metazoa > Chordata > Mammalia > Rodentia > Dipodidae > Dipus > Dipus sagitta. The sequence goes on from CM070786.1 coordinate 32,908,401, forward strand.
GACGCTGATCTGGAGAGCCAGGCATACCTGGGCCTGGCATCTGGGTGTTGTTCACAAGTTAGCTTCTTCCTCTGAGCCCCAGTTCTAATATCTACACCCATGCTATCCAAAGGGTGTTCCCTGGGCCAGCATGATCAAGCTCCTCAGACAGGTAGATTCTTAGGCCACACCCTAGGACAACGGAATCAAATTTGTGTTTTACTGAGGAGTCTTGTTAATGGTACTGCCCATTCACCTGACACCCACCGGGTACCAGATATTAGGGTTACATAGCATAAGACCTAGATTTGTGCCTGCATAGATTAAGTTCTCTATGCAATGGATACAAATGAATGTGAGAGGAAGAAAACCACCCACCTACCTACCTGCAGCCCCCACAGTCTCACATCCATCCTGCTCTCTGTCACCCATTTGTACCCACTGAGAAAACACTGCCCGCGCACCTGCTGTGGGCCGGGCACCATTCTCCCACAGACATTGCAGCTGTGGTCCCAGAGCTCATGAAAACTCCTGGCTTTGTAGAGTGGAGATTGCAGGCCTGTTTACCCACCTGTTTAGAGCGCAGTGAAAACAAAACCCATTGTCTGTCTCTCAGCAGCCATCTGAAACAATTAGTCTCAACTCTCAACCCTGATGTGCTCCCACACTGTGAAAAGCACTTTTTCAAGCGGAGCATAAGACATAAATTAGTAGAATAATGCAACTGAAATACATTTTCCTTTCCATTTATCTAAGCTACTCATTTTTTATGTGTCTTCACAAAATACATCCTTTCTTGGAAGTATTTAAGGAAATTCAAAGAGGAAGCAAGACGTGTCCCAAACAGGAAACACCAGCCTACCTGTAGAAAGAACAGGGACAGCCACGCTCACCTAGGTGGGGCCTGCCAGTGGCTACCAAAGACTCCAAAGGCCTCAAGAGCTGGCTGCGGGAGTCCGGTTCTCTCTGTAAACACTCACCTGCTCATTCATTCGCTCAGCAATGTTTCTCTGCAAGGCCTTACTTTAGGAAGATTGACAATCCAGGACATGGTTCTCGCCACCTATGAGAGGAGGGTGTGGTAGAGAGCGATATCAAAGCAGGTGACAAGGGAACAGGATGCCAGGACTAAGCGTGAAGGGCTTTACGCAGAGGGATACCAGGAAGAGCCCCCAGGTAACTGAGGTGGAGCACCCAGTAGCCCTTAACTCACAAAGTAAAGCCAGCCTCGGCACTCTGAGGCCAGTCGCATTTCCTCCTCTTATAAAGTTGGGATCTAAATCCTGAGTTTTTGGTTTTGTGTCGCCACCAGCTGGCAACACGTCTTAAATGCAGCCAGTTCAGAGAGAGGCTTTTAAAAATGTCATAGAGTCAAAAGCACAGGGCACTTCCTGAAGTTACAAAAGACTGACGTAGAGTGACACTTATCATAGAAAGAATATTACTGGGGCTTCATTCAAACCCCAGAGGAGAACACGTGAGTGTCTTGGGTTCAAATGCCAGGTCTACTCCTTATTATGTGGGAAATTCAGTTCTCTGACCTTTAGATGGTTTTAGCATTTTCACAGTGACCTATGCTCCTCTCCTTCCTCCATTCCCCCAAAACCCACCTGGAGATCTTTGTTTTCTCCTTCAGGGCCAAGACTTTAAGAAATGCACACCACCCCACAACCCTATGCCCTCAAGAACCGGGCCACCCCTAGTTCTCCATTCTCAGCCCTCCTCCTCACACCTGTGCTGACTGACACCTGACTAGCTGATAACCCCAGGGAAAGAGGGAGCAGACCGAGAGGGATCCAACTGAAGAGTTCTTCAATGCCATGCCTTCTGAGGTGGTAACTGGAGGCTTGACACATCTCAATCAATGAACCGTAATCTCCTCCTCTTGGAAGATATGGGTCATGTGACAGTTCATGTAAAGTGGCTACCATACTCCTAGCACACAGAACAATTGCAATATAGGTGTTACCATAAGAATTGTGGTGACTCCATTGCTTCAGACATCAAGTTGGGGAAGAGGAAAGACATATAACCCTTGCTTTGGTGTCTTCCAACCTAAAACTTGGTTCCATATTTCTTAAGTCATCTTGTAGATTTGGAAATGGAGCACAAGACAGTGAGGTTTTATATTAATAGGGGGAAAGTCTATGTTTGGAATCTTGCCAGAAAGATACATAGACACATCTACAGCCTGGAGAATGTTAGCAAAGGAAGTTCGGGAAGGGGGTGTCTCTGAAGGAGTCATGCAATTGACTCTTATCAATCAGTGCCCAAGCTAGAACCTTAGTAAGAGTCTAGCTATCACCTAGTACTCCTCACTCCCCGATATTCCTGTGCTAAGAACTTCCCACTTAAGCAACTCTCCTACTAATGACCACCTAGTGAGATAGATGCTAAGAGTCCCATTTGACAGACGAAGACTAGCATGGAGAGGTCACATAGCTGTCACCCTACCTGGTAAGACTTGCAGCCTTGATTTTCAAAACTGCCGAGCTCCAGAATCGAAGCGCTGCATCTTACTCTGCCACAAAATTCTGGCCAATTCAAAAATGCCCCAGGAACTGTCCTTCACCCCATCTTCTCAAGTTCAGGAACTAACATAAATGAAAACAAAACTGAATTATAAACAATAGAGTTCATGAACTGGACAAGTTATGGTTATATTTCAGCCCCCTTGCTTTACTGGCAGTCTTGCCTCATGCCCACCATACAGCTTTCCGCTGCCACACGGAAGCCAGCACTTTCCAAAGGCTCTTACTGGGATCATAGAAAATGTCCTGGATCCGTTCTGTCCAATATGATAGCCATGCGTGGATTCGGAGCACCTCGGGGCGGCTGCTGTGACTAAGCACTTCAAGTTTTAGCGGCATTTGTTTTAATTAATTGACGTTGAAGCAGGTATGGACAGCAAGTGTCTGCCATGTTGGATAGTGTGCTGCCGGGCAGTGCAGGGACCACGTGAGCACAGAGGAACCCTGCAGGCAAACCCAAGGGACATTAACCCTGTTACACCACCGGGACCCAGGGGTGCCGCTCTTTCTCAGCCTGAAAAATGGGAAGAGCCGCAAGGCATACTGACTTGGGGAATTGATGTTTGATAATGTCTGCCTGGGGCTTGGGGAGATGGCCCAGTGCTTCAAAGCACTTGCTTGCAAAGTCAGCCTCCCTAGGTTCAAGTTCCTGATACCCATGTAAAGCCAGATGCACAAAGTGGTACATGCATTTGTAGTTCATTTGTAATAGCAGGAGGCCCTGGCACACCCATTTTTTTCCCCATCTACCTACTTATCTATATCTATCTATCTCTAACTCTCTGATCACAAAGTAATTAATTAAATTAAAATAAAATATCTGCCTGGCATTGAGCATCTACGATGTCTTCACCTCAACTCTAGGCACTCAACATATATTTTACGTAAACTTCACAACATCCCTACAAATGCATACAGAGCACCTACCATGTCAGGCAGCTTGCCAGGTACTGAAGATGTAGGATCAACAAGGTCAATCTGATCAGAATTGACTTTTTACAGAGAAGGGGCTAGGATCTGCAAAGGTAAGTAATTCACTGCATCACACTGCTGAAATTGGCCCCACGGCTTCTTGGGTCCTCTTTATTCCCAGACTGAAATTCAAATAAAAGTTGAAATTTTTCTCCCTATGAACATAAAATGAGAAAACAAAAGTAAATATAAGGACCTAGCCCCAGGTCTTCAAAACTAAGGCAGACAGTAGATTGATGGGACGACATGTACCTGAAAAAGGAGACACTGTCCATAAAGTCAGTATGAAGAATAGTGTGTGGTAAAGACAGATGCTGTGTGGAGGCAAGTGCCCAGGGAAATCCCTAGCAAGACATAGTCCTTCCATCCCCTGGGCTAGTCAGTCCACAGGCAGAACTTCACACCTTAAGGTGAGCACTGACTAGCTTAACTAAAACAGCCGCCCAAGGAGCAGCAGAATATCTAGGGGACAAAGACCAATGACACACTTCTAGACACAATGAGCAGAGAATCCAGAAATAAAACAAAACACCGCAGGATATATGGCTCCATTTATTTAAAAAAAAAAAAAAAAGAACAATGGTTGGGGCATGTAGCTCAGTGGTAGAGTACTTGCTCAGCAGGCACAAGGCCCTAGCTTCAGTCAGCCCTACAACAATAGTAATAAGTAATACATTTGAAATGAACAGTGACACAAGTGAGGAGAGGGGTCCCTGAGGGGTGGGCGGGTGATGGCAGGAGAGAGTTGGGGAGGGGCTGCTACAAGGGTGCCAGGTGTGTTTGCTCCTGAACCAGTTCACCTCGCTGAGTGAGCATTGGAGAGTGGGCACTTTCGTGTGTGTTATAACTCAACTTTAAAGTTCATTAAAAGAAAGGGAAAGGAATGATGGTAAAGATATCGTCAAGTAAACAAAAGTGATGATTCATTCTTCACAAACAGTCAAAGGATGCACTTGGGGAGGAAGGGAAGTAATCCCAGAAGGGCGGTAAGGTAGGGGGGCTCGGAAGGACTGATGAGCAAGGAAACTGGGAAATGTATGGGTGAATTCAGAGAAGTATCAATTACACAAAAGAATAATAACAATCTCCAGGGTATGGAGTTGAAAGAATAAAACAAAACTCATTTAAAATACCAGACAAAAATAGTCATCACTGTTATTTAAGTGAAATGGTTAGTGTTTGAGTGCACTAAAGTTTTGAAGGAGAGATGGGCTATGGTTTAACTTACGCTGTTTGTACTCGCAGAGTAAGGAAGCACTACGAGCAACAGGGACCTACCCTCTGCTTGTACGTCCACAAGTGATCAGGAGCCAGTGTGAACAGATGCTGCAGTCGACAGCAGCCATAGAGAATCTCAACCCCAGGCCTGATCCTCAAGCCCAGCACCCATCTATGAAGGGGAGACAAGGTCCCACTGAGAAGGAGCTCTGCACACGTACTCAAGAGTAGCATGTCCCCCAAGTCTCACACAAGGTAGACTGCCAGCCATCTGCCAGAATAACTATACACACCGGTAAGGAGACATGCAGACCTCTTCAGATGACGCCAAGGAAGTGTCATTGTCAAAGAGTTAAAGTCTATATAGGCCCCTTCTAATCAACTGTCACAACCAATAATAATCAGATGGGGGCAGCAGGCAGTGGTGCTGCCACCACAGCTCCTACACCAGCCCTGTCAGTGTCCGTATGAGGACAGACAGACAGCCTCCGGTGCTGGGCCTCAGCTCCCCATCTGGGACCCGCTGGGGAAGGATGGTTCTACACTGTCCATTTGCAGGGGGCGGGAGGCCAGCCCTGAGGCTGTGTTAACTCTCCTGCTCTGTTACAAGGTGACATGAAGGACTCTCATCCATCTCGACATTGCAAGGTTGGTCTATCATAACGGTAACATAATGGTCACTGGGCCTGGAGAGCACTTCCTTCAGGCACTGGAGATGGCTTAGACTGTGTGGGAGGAACACTGCTCCTCTCAATGTCCAGGTGACATGGAAAGCTGCCAATTTTGAAGGAAACTCAGAGCAAGAGAGAGCCCTGAAAGTCTGCAAGGAGTCCTACTGCCTGGGCCGCAGGGTTTATCAGACCCACGGAAGTGAGAGGCATGTGCAGTGGTTAAGGACATGGCGTGGAGTGCATGCCAAGCAGATTCAGAAGAGTTGCAGCCCAGGCACCTAAGGTTCTGGAGCAAGGCCCTGCTGTCTGCAGCACAGAACTACTGCCATTCACATAGCAGCCCTGGCACCCAGTAGACTCTTGGAGAAACTACAGGCCATCTTACACTGGGACTATTTCAGATCCACCAATTCATAAGTTCAGGCAGGCACAACTGCAATCTGTCACACAATAAAAATGACACATTTGAGATCAAGAGGAAAGAAATATGAACAGTTGATTCAGACCCACATGTCTCCTCCCTCCCTCTCCCTCTCCTTCTTCCTCTCTCTCTGTCTCTCTCTCCTCCCCCTTACAATGAGGTCATGCTTATGCCCCTTTAGGATTTCTCTAAATCAGCTGTCACAGGAAAGAGATAACAGGAACTTGGAATGGCAGGTCAGTACAATATTCTAGTATGAGCTAAAAGCTGTCTATGTAGAGCCACATGTTGGGTCATGATATGCAGAGACATTTATCTTACCCATAACTGTGGGCTAACTCCAGAATGCATGACCCATATACCTCAACAAGGAGGGGCCAAGGGGAGGGGGTAGGTCACAGATGAGCCTAATAATGGTACCAAACTGACTGTATTTGCTGAGTACAAAACTAATTAATAAAAAATTAAAAATTAAAAAAATAAAATAAAATAAGGGCAAAAAAAGCTGTCTATGTGGCAGCACAGGCTCGCCCAACATAACCCCAGGTGCTAATTCAGCTGCAACTGGTCATCCACGTTATGCTAATGGAGAAGAGACCTGAAGTAGACTTCGCGGTAGTAGAGAATGACTTGGCTGCTCACTCAAAGGCCTTGGGGAAGCAAGATGGAAACACAAGGCCATCATAATAGGAAGAAAAGATCATGACATCAAAATGAAAGAGAGACTGGTTGAGGGGGGAGGGGATATGATGGGGAGTAGAGTTTTGAAAGGGAAAGTGGGGGGAGGGAGAGGATTACCATGGCATATTGTTTACAATTATGAAAGTTGTCAATAAAAAAAAAAGAATGTTTGAGAAAGAGGCAGGTAGATGGAGCTGTGAGGATACAGTGTGTGCCAATCTTTAAGTCCCACACCAGTGCCCACCACAGAGCATGTTTGTCATAAGAAGCACTGAAAAAGATGGTTAGGAGGACTCCCTTAGTGAATGCTATTCAGCCTGTGCCCATGGACAATGCAACCCTTACAAAGGAGCCCGTGAGCAAATGAATAGGCTAGTCACAGTGAACTAACATTTTGGAGCTCTGCTTGACCAAAGCTGGTCTTCTACCACCAACTGAAGCCCTGACCATCAGAACCAAATGCTGAGTCTCTATACAGTGCCATACCTTGAAGGCACTGGCAAGGCCCCTCCACCCACACTGAATGGAGACACCATTCATGTTAAGAATAATTTACATTTTGGTTGTGGGTTTGTCTCTTGGTGAAAGACCATTAGCCAATACCATTATCTGAAAGTGGCTGAAAGCCAACAGGTTCTCGATTTCTGGGAAAACCAAACCTGAATGAATCAAATAATCAAAAATGTGGTTCTTTGAAAAGTCTAACAAAATATTGGCAAGATTTGACTAGTAAAGAAGAGTAAAGGCACAAATAAAAAACATCATAAACATTTTTTAAAGTCTATAGATGCTATTGAGATTAGAATGAGTTCATTCTTTTTAAAAAATTAAGATGAATAAAAATAACTGAGGTAGAAGGGAAAACTTACAGTCAAATGCCATCTCAAAATATAAAGGAACACAAATACTATAAAACTGCTATTTTGTGCCGCAGTTACTCATGGTGGATGCAGACAAGAGTCATTAAGAGATGCTAAGATTCATGAAAGTTTGATGAATGGCAGGATATTTCACCATTTCAAAAAATAAAAGTGAACAGTTAGATAAAGGGATAAGAAGTGTGTAGACAATATTCAACCTGCTATTTTGAAAAAAAAAATAAGTGAATAAATTGCCAGAAAAAATCTGTACTAATAAAATTACTCAACTAGAAAAGTATAGTCATTTTAAAAAATCAAAAAGAATCAAAAATACATACATTCAGTGTTATGTTTTTCATTGTAATATTGATATTGTGGTTTTCAAAAGATATAGAAGCAATCAACATAACCCAATTATGTTTTCTTTGGGAAATGATTAGTCCTATATCTTTGTAAAGAAATAAACACAAAGAGCTTTATACATTCTGTCAATTCACAAGTTAAGGGAACTTATCAAGTACTAGAAGAGCTAACTTAATGGAGTTTCCCTGGTCAAACAGGGGGTGATCTGAGCATCAAAAATAATGCTAAAGGATTATACTAAGTGAGGTAACCCAGGCCCAGAAAGCCAAACGTCGCATGTTCTCTCTCATATGTGGGTCCTAACTACAAAGGTATAGACTTGTATGAGAGCTGGAACCAAATATCAGTAGCAGAGGCCCATAAGCTAGAAAAATGCTATAAGGGAGGGAGGAGAGGGAAGGTCTTAAGGGGATGGTATTGTATATATGTAAGTAGAAGAACAGATTACAGGGAAGGAAAGGCCTAAATGAGATCAGGGGAAGAGATTGTATAAAAGAAGGTTGGGGGAAGGGTCAAACAAAATTCAAGATATTCTGAATATGACATATGAAAATCTACTTTCTTGAATAATGGCACATCCAGAAACCATAGATTGCTACTAGAAAATTTTCAGTACCAGTGATGGGATACCTTCCAGTGAGTTGTTGGCCACAGGGGTCCCTGTTGCCTCCAAAACATTACAGGCTATTGCCAAGGCCCTTGGTTTCCCATGAGAAAGAGATGGTAAGACCCAATTGCTAAAGACTTCACATGCCTGAGTGGCAAAGTCATTGAGATATCAAGATGGTGCTGAGCAGGAAACCTTCTCCCTGTAGCCCAGCCAACTGAAAGCTGGAAAAAGCTGCACTGTATGCAGTCTTATGGGAGACAGAAGTCATCAGTGCTGAAAACAGTGGACACTAGAAACCTCAAGTATGGCCAGACAGGCCAAATAACTGAATGAGTGCAATAGTGACATGTCTGCTCTGGGGAAAACCAACTGCTCCCTAATTGGACTGAAGGCCCACTCTATGGGAGGGAATACATGGCTGGTACTGAAAACCTAATCAAAAGCCTATGGCAGGGGAGGTCATGAGCCTTAGGGCTATAAAGCCTGCTCTTGTCTGGATAAATGCATGTATTATTCTCACCAAGTTGCCGTGAAAGCACTACACTTGATGTTCATATTCATATATTAATACTACTCTCACTTCTTGTTAGAGAAGCTTCTCTTTTCAGATGGTGATGACCACTGGGATGACCCAAAAGGCAACATAGTGCTGAGAAGAAAGGATGGAGGAGTGTCCAGCATTGAAACATCTCACACCCTCCAAGGCTTAGGGTCCATTGCAGAAGAGGTGGCAGAAAGAATGTAATAGCCAAAGGAAGGGTACCACTCCTTACATACAACTGTCTGGACAAAAATTGGCCTCAATATCCATGACCTTTCAGTTCCTAACAATACCTACACAAGACCCTCATAATAGGAGAAAAAGATGATGACATCAAATTAAAAGAGAGACTAATGGAGAAAGAGGGAGGGAATATGAGGATATGACAGAGAGCAGAGTTATGAAGGGGAAAGTGGGGGAGGAGAGGGAAATACCATGGTTTGTTGTCTGTAAGTATAGAAGTTGTCAACTAAATTTATATATATATATATATATATATATATATATATATATATATATGTATATAAACTAATGTAATACACTAACTATATACTATATATCCAGTACATATCCTGGCATGGTGGTGGAGGTGGATGCAGGGTGATCAAGGCTGCCTGGGCTACATGAGACCTTGTCTTTAAAACAAAGATAGGAGGGCTGGAGATATTGCTCAGTAGTTAAGGCGTTTGCCTGCAAAGCCCAATGACCCACGTCATAAAGCCAGATGCACAAAGTGGTACCTGTATCTGGAGTTCCTTTGCAGTAGCTAAAGGCCCTGGTGCACCCATTCTCTCTGTCTGTCTCTCTTCTCTCTATCTCTCTCTGCTTTTAAATAAATAAAACAAAGATAGGGGCTAGAGAGATGGCTCAGTGGTAAAGAAAGAAAAGAAAAAAGAAAAAAGAAAAAAAAAGAAAAGTGTTCACTTGCAAAGTCTGATAATGTGGGTGCAATTCCTGAGTACCCACATAGAGCCAGATGCACTAGTGGTATCTATGCATCTGGAGTTTGTTTGAAGCCCTGGTGTGATGCCCATTCTCTCTCTCTCTCTCTCTCTCTCTCTCTCTCTCTCTCTCTCTCTCTCTTTCTCTTTCTCACTTTCTCATGAGTAAATACATAAAATCAATAAAGACAGGCTGGAGAGATGGCTCAGTGGCTAAAGGTGCTTGCTTGCATGCTGGCCCAGGTTTGATTTCCCAGTACTCACATAAAGCCACATGCAGAAAGTAGTACATGTGTCTGGAGTTCTTTTTTCAGGAGTAAGGGGCCCTAGTACTCTCATACTCTCTCCCTCTCCTTCCCTGTCTCAAATAAATAAATAAATAAGTTTTTTAAAAAAACAAAGAGATAAATGATTGATAAATGATAAATTTAATACAACAAATGTATCAAAGTTCATTGGTTCACACAGCCACAAGCTATCATTGGTTGGTTTAGGACACCAGCTTATTCTAAAATCATCCATAAAAGGAAGAATCAAGCATTTACCCTGCCTCTCATGCTGCATTTCAAGATAACCAAATAACTGATGAGAGTTCATCTTTATAAAACAGGCATAGTCAGTAAATGCAAGAGGGGCTAATGCTTTAGAAAGCCACTATTTGTCAACCTCTAATGAAATCACAGAGGCTGACAGTGATCAGCAGTGATTGCCAGAAGTACTCGAGGAAAGTGCATGGGAGCCTTTCTAATGGAAGGGTTAGGCTGTCCTGAGCCAACCAATCACCGTCAGAATCACAACAGGCCAGAGCACCGGGTACTTTGGGCCTCCTGAAGTATCAACAGGAAGGACACAAGAGCACCCCTGGAGGAATTTGCCAAATAAATAAATATCATACATTTGCTAAAAGGAAAAGCCTAGATCTAATTTAATCTCTGGCTCTAATTATTAGATTCCATAAATAGAGGATGGATAGCATGTAAAATAATACTTCAGTAAATTGCCTGCCTTGCTAGCATGAGAACCTAAATTTAATCCCCAGAACCCATGTAAAAATAGCAGGCATTGTGACACGCACTTTAAAAGCCAGCACTGGGGAGACAGAGACAGGAGGATTCCTGGAACTCAGTAGCCAGCCAGGGTAGAGCACTTAGCAAGTTCCAAGCGATGAGAGACTGTGTCTCAAAAAACGGTGGGCAGCACTTGAAGAATGACAACCAACCTTGTCCTCTGGCCCTGTCACCTGTGCACACACATTCATACACAAGTGCACACAAAAAGAATAAATACAGAAAGCAAGGTGTTCTATAGTACAAAACACTCAGTCTTCATCACATTGAAGAGCCAACCTGATCCATTTTAACAGTAAGAGCCATTTTGATACAATGACTACGTTAAGTTTCTGTTTCCCTAAGTTTCTACGTCTGAGCTGGGGCCACAAATTGTTCTCTGGTTATTGTCCCCAGGACTGCGTATTCATAACGTTCCAGGAAGTAGTTTAACTGTAGTGCTGGTCAGCTTCTGTCACCACACTTGTTTGCCTCTGAAGCCCCCTACCCTGTGATGTCTGTGGTTTCGCTCTGTAAAAGGAGCCTGAGAAGCTGACTTGGCTGTTTTCTACACCCCGCCTTAGGGAGGCAGCCTCCGGACTGGCTCTATTGTGCACAATTAAAAGTTTGCTTCAGGGCTGGAGAGATGGCTTAGCGGTTAAGCACTTGCCTGTGAGGCCTAAGGACCCCGGTTCCAGGCTCGATTCCCCAGGACCCACGTTAGCCAGATGCAGAAGGGGGCGCAAGCGTCTGGAGTTCGTTTGCAGTGGCTGGAAGCCCTGGTGCACCCATTCTCTCTCTCTCTCTCTCTCTCTCTCTCTCTGTGCCTCTTTCTCTCTCTGTCTGTTGCTCTCAAATAAATAAAAATAAATAACCAAAAAAAATTTTTTTAAAGTTTGCTTCAATTTGGACATCATTTGTGGTCAGTGGTCTTTACTCTCGTGAATTCTGGGTTAACATAATGGAGGCCTCAGCGAGATGGAGACCTCAACCCAAATTCAAAAGCCGGACCCTTCTCTCTGAGCCTGGGGCACTGAAGCCTCACCCCCAGGGGGTGCGCACCTTGATGATGTTCCAAGGCCTGGGGACAAGCTTTCTGCTCCATGGACGGCCGAGGTGAGCGGCCACACAAAAGTGAACCCAGCAAGCACCTGTCTGGGCAGGCCTCCAACAGTTAAGTTATAGTAAGGTATTTCTTTCTATGACATCTGGTTCTGGTGGGACCGCTTCTGGGGCCAGAGAGGTGTCTGATGGGCACACTTCTGTCCAGGGCAATTACAAGTCATTGCACTGCCCGTCTGGTTCAGGATAATTGTGTTGTCTACTTGGTTCTGGTTTGGGGACCCATATGTCATTCGACTGTTGTCTGTCCTTTGTCTGTCTTTCGTTTGTTCTTTTGTGTCTTGTCCTTCTGTTTAGTGTTTGTTTTGTCCTTTTGTGCTTAACATTTTTGGATCCTCCTAGGAACTGCATATCAAGTCACAGGTTGTCGTGGGTGACTGGGCACCCTGACCACCCCCGGAAAGTTGAAAATTGGAAACTAAAAATTGGAATTGAGACTAATCAAGTTTTGGTTTGGAAAATCCTGAATATGAAATCTGAAATTATACTTGAAGTAATTTTGAGGTTTGGTTTTGGTCTCCAGAGTTATAAATAGAATAGTAACTTAAAATGGGAATGTGCCAGGCATGGTGGTGCATGTCTTTAATCCCAGCACTCAGGAGGCAGAGGTAAGAGGATCGCCGTGAGTTCGAGGCCACCCTGAGACTCCATAGTGAATTCCAGGTCAGCCTGAGCTACAGTGAGACCCTACCTCGAAAAACCAAAACATAAATAAATAAATAAAATGGGAATGCATAGCTTCTGAATAAACGAATGAGTGTGTGAGGGGAAAATGTGTCTGGAGTCTATATGAGAAGTGCACTTTGAATGAATGTGTGTGATTATGAGTGTGTGTGTGGCTCATAGCCCTAAGGCTGCAGAATGATAAGACTTTGCCTTTGTGTCTGTTCTACAGCACCACCATGGTGGGAAATTGATTGTGGGGGATGTCCTCCACCAAGCCCACTGTGCTAGACTGCATGGCCAGCTTTTACTGTTGAGTGTCCCCCAGAAGGAACGCTGAAAGTAATTAAAATCATAGGCAAGAAAAAAAATTGCAAGATTCTCCGACTCTTAAAAAGTTATAAAATGACTGGATCAGAAAGCTGCCTTGTAGCCCTGAGGGGAGTCCAAAACTATCCCTGGAATTTTAGGGGGAAAGAGGGGGCATTATGCTGTCCCACTGTGTTCCCTGGGGCCAAAAAAAAATAGATCAAAAATAATTAAGTTCTGGGTCAATCCCAGGCAGATGCTAGAATCTGGAGGAGGGGGAACTGTTTTGCTCTCACATGCTGTGGCTGGGGCCATTCTCCATAACAAAGATAAAAGTAGGGGACTGCCCATGAACAGGTACCTGCAATGTGTCACCTAATGCTTTCCCCAGAAGGGCTTGATCTGCAAATGGCCAGGTGGCCCTGGGAGTAAGAGGAGGAGCCTAACACACAAGGCTCACTGTTGGAAAGACAAGACACAGAGCTCTCTGGGGTTTATGCTGTCCCCAGGGAAATCCCTGATGGCCCTTAGCTTCCCTGCCTTGCAGAGCCAGGGGGGGTTACAGACACAGAGCATCTCAGGATCCTGTCCCCATCATGATGATGGGTGAGTCCCAAATGGCTATGAACAGATGGGGACTTCTTATAAGAAATCTGCAACAGTTTTTAAGTTTACTTTATCTCTCTACGCTTCTATAGGACTACTAACAGACTCAACAATGAGTTTGTCTGAAAATTTCTAAAATCTCTAATAATGTTCAAATCTGCTTTCATATTTTTAAATACATATATATGTTTCAGGATATTCTGGGTAAACAATATAAATCAAATCTGATCTACTCTTCTATAAAGAGCTAATTCAAAAAAGCCTTTTGAGGGGAAAAAATGGTCATATTAAAAGCCTTATGGTGGGGCTGGAGAGACGGCTTAGCAGTTAAGGCATTTGCCCACAAAGCCAAAGGACCTCAGTTTGACTCCCCAGGACCCATGTAAGCCAGATGCACAAGGTGGCACATGTGTCTGGAGTTCGTTTGCAGTAGCTGGAGGCCCAGGCACACCCATTCTCTCCCTCTCTCTCTCTCTCTCTCTCTCTCTCTCTCTCAAATAAATAAATAAATAAAATTTTTAAAAATATATTTTTTAAAGTCTATGATAAGGCCAATAAAAGTTTTTGTTGGTAATTATAAGATAAACTGACTAAAGAAAACAAAATAGAGAGGAAATTTTAAATGTCGGATATTAAATGTTTGATGAAAAAGCTTGCTACAGAGTGGTCACATAGACTGTAAAGTAAAAGTATGTAAATGAAAATATGAATAAACTTAAACAGAAAATTAAAGACAAAGTTAATTAACTAAATCTTAAAGTACTTGAACAGATTACAGACTTCTTAAAATATAAAATGTCTATTAACCTAGGGCTTATATCAGACTAACAAAGGATGGCCCTGGCTGGTGACAAATTGCTATGATATTCAGGTTGTAAACTTAAAACTTTAACTCACTGATGTTAATCTGGTCATGATAATGGTTGTGAAAGACTGACTTTAGAGTACTCAACCAAGTTCCTCTATTTGTCAACCTTTCAACTAAATCTTAAGGCTAAAATTGACTCATTAATATTTAATTCTCTTCTAAGGTTATTATATCTAAAACCCTGCCTCAAAAAAATCTCACAGAGGAATTATTTACTCTTTTTTCCTATTTTATAAGGCAAACATTTTTGGCTTAAATATGGAAACACCATATTTGGAAACACATTTGGAAACACCAAACAGAATTTATCCGTCATACACTTGGGAACTATTCCTCAATTCTTCCAACAATCACACTCTTAATACTTTCGATTTAACTTACATCATTATTGAGTAAGTTTACCAAAGTGCCCCAGGCAAAATTATAGAGATGACTAAGATTTAAATAGCTATAGATTGTGTCATAAAGTTTTGTGTATATTTAAATTCACTATAGTTCTGTAAAATTAATTTGGATGAGATTAAAAATATTTCTTTCTGGCTTGTTTACAAAGCCAGATACACATGGTGGAGCATGCATTCAGAGATTGTTTGCAACAACAAATGGCCCTGGCATGCCCTCTCTTTTTCATGAGACTTGTCTCCCTTTTCATTAAATCATAGCAGTTTAGACCAGTTCCCTTAATCTTTGGGTATATTAAATATAACTGAATTAACCTCAGAAACTGACTTATAGATTGGGTGGACATCTTATTTCGCTTTTTAAAAAAAATTTTTAATATATATTATGAGCCAGGCATGGTGGCACATGCCTTTAATTCCAGCACTTGGAAGGTAGAGGCAGGAGGATTGTCATGAGTTTAAGGCCACCCTGAGACTACATAGTGAATTCCAGGTCAGCCTGAGCTAGAGTGAAACCCTACATTGAAAAACCAAAATAAATAAATAAATAAATATTATGGAGAGAAAGAAAAAAATCCTGGGGCTCAGTTAGTAGAGCGCCTGCCTAGCGTGTATCAAGCCCTGGGTCTGAGCTCCAGCACCACATGAACAAGGTGTGGTGCCAAATATTCATTTGCCCAGTACTTGGTGGGGGCAGAAAGATGAGGCACTCAAGCCTAGCATGAGCGACATAAGACCCTGTCTCAACACCCCCAGCCACCAAAAGAATCCTATTTAGCTTTTAAAAGTGTTCAATCTCCTCCTTTAAAAAAAATATACATATATATATATATATATATATATATATATATATATATATGTACATATCCTGATTCTGATGACCTTTAAAAATTGTAAAGTTGTTCATGTCTTCATATTTAAGCCAAAAATCTTGCTACATAATACAGATTTCTTGTTTATTTTGAATTCTGTTAGCAGACTTTTTTAGCCTCATGTGCCTTAAATATGTGAACTCTACTTTCTGTCAATATCAGACTTTTCCAGATATCAGAATATTGTAATCTGGTTTATACAAAATCTATGATGTTTCGCTATCAATAAGCAAAACTATTCAGCTGAACCAATCAGTAGTAATAGAATATAAAATGAAGAAAATGAAAACTTTTAGATCATTTCATTTGCTTAATGTTATTTTGGGACAGTCAGAACATTTTAAAAAAATCTTGAAAATTATCTGAAGTTTTACTTAATGTGTTTTTTCTCTTAAATTAAAGGCTGGGGTAATTTTTATTTATTTACTTTTTTGAGGTAAGGGGTTTCACTATAGCTCAGGTTGACCTGGAACTCACTCTGTAGTCCCAGGCTGACCTCAAGCTCAGAGTGATCCTGCCTCTGCCTCCCAAATGCTGGTATTAAAGGCATGGACCACCATGCCTAGCTAAAACTCTGTAATTTTAAGATGGTTCTTGTCTTGTTCATGCTGGTTTTGCTGAATGGTTCTCACTGAGGTTATAATCTAAGTTTTATAAAAGGTGACTTAGTCATTGTGACTTTGTTCTTAGGAAACTGAGAAAGCTCCCCATATCCTAGAGAAAACTGCTATACACAAAAAAATGTTAATATAGTTTGTCTAAGCTTTACATAACAGTCATAAATATTTCTTTAATTAAGTCATAAAATTATTCAATGGTAAAAGGTACTTACTTAAGAAATTACTTTGTGTCTGTCATAATATCTCCACTGTATGTTAAAATAAGGCTAGGTTAACTCAACAATAACCAGGTTTGACTTTATTAATTAGTCTCAGTCAAGATTTTATTTGAGTAAATTTGTTGCTTATAGACATATTGATACTTAAGACATGTTTCGTACCTTAGAAAAATAATCTTAAAATGCTGTACTGCTTCCAGCTTGGGGAGTAATTGGTACCTACAGACTAGCCAACATTGTTTTCAAACACAGATGCCAAGTTTTTATACTGTTTGACCTTTTCCTGACATACAATATCTAGATTAAATCAATTAGCTTAAAGTTATTGATAAAAATAATTGTTCAAATATTGATTTCAGGGCTACTAAAATGTTCTGCCTGTACTTATAACTGACAGATACTTATAAAATGTGTATATTTTCTGTGTTCCAGATGTAGCTTACACTGTCACCTGACAACTAAACTTAAATACTAATCAGAATGTTTCAAACTATTGTGTCATTCTCTGTCCAGATCTGCTTTGCTAACCAGATATGTTCTGAACCTTTTTAATTAAATCTGTTTTGCTAATCAGGTATGTACAGTCTCTTTGAATGATTAATAATCATATACAGAAGCCAAAGTCAATTGGAAACATCAGAGTTAAAAGTATATCCAACATTTTGGTTCCTGCTCCCAGGTCAAAAGGCCACAGGAGTTGATGGGACACTTACTAACTTCTAGCCTCTAGTAAGTCACCTGTCTTCTTGGTTAGAGGGATATGGAGACCCAGAGATGAATCCCAAGTCAGTGTATCTGCAACAGGAGAGTCACATCAGAGGAAAATCAGTCCTCCAGGCTTTCCAAAAGAGAAAGGGCCACTTGATCACCACAGAGGTGATCCTAGCAGAGGACAATACTGAGAGTCATAGAACTCCTCATAGGTCCCTAAAAGTCTCTCCTACAGCACCGTTATTAACCTCCAATAATAATAATCTTGGCAGCCTACATGGTCCTAATCACCTAGTAAGAAAATATCACTATAAAATATTGCAGTATAAACAAAGATTTAGACTAATAGGCTCCCCTGTCTGATACTAGTTTACAATACTAAACTCTAACATTAACTCATGCCTTCTGCCTATACCTGTCTCTGATTAGTCAGCCACTGTTGCCTTTAAATAACAATTCCAAAACTTGTCCTCACTGGATATGTTCACCTGACAGTTATTTATTTGTATTAGTCCAATCTATCCTATGTCTTACTAAAGGAGGCACATCACTAAGGACAGGTCTCATACCCCCGTCCTAACATGTGAAAGCAATTCAAAGTTCTAACTATTTGTACTTGCTGATGTGGGTGGTGCTGGTTGTTTGAAGGTGTCTCTTTGCTCATAGGTAATCCAGATTCACTTGCCATCAATGGTGCTCCCTTAAAATTTATAACACAAGGGGACCCACATTCCCTCAGGGAATTGGGCCTATACCCATCAACCAAGCGATATAAATTCATCACACCAGAGTCAAGAGGACAGTGTCCTTAGCTAATTGTAACAGCTAACAGATTACCAGGAACCCAGAGGGTCCCCTTCAATCCAAGCTCCCAAGGACATCTGCCTCTGACAAGGAGACTACAGCCCTGCTCTAATCGTCCAGAACCTGAGTAGTCTATGCACAACAGGAGCTTGAGGAATTCAACATGAGATTTTAAAAAATGGACATAGCCGGGCATGGTGGCACACACCTGTAATCCCAGAACTTAGGAGGCAGAGATAGGAGGATCACCATGAATTCAAGGCCACCCTGAGACTACATAGTGAACTCTAGGTCAGCCTGAGCTAGAGCCAGACCCTGCCTCAAAAAAACAAATAATAATAATAATAATAATAATAATAAATAATAATAATAAATAATAATGAAATTTTAAAAATGGACATGATGTACACTGTGCATGGTTGAAAAATTGCATGTTAGAATATAAGGGATTATGACTGGGAAGATAAGGGAAATGTGAAGTCACTGTAAGAGTTAACTGCTAAAAAGCTGAACTTATCTCTGTCAGCAGCTGAAGTAATCCCAAAGAGGTAACTGATATCAATCTTTGTTCAGTTGCTCCCCTTGGTTAACTACTCTTATCCCAGCTGCAGCAGGCCCTTTATTACTTGTTTTACTTGCCCTAACAATTGGACCATGTGTTCTCCAGGACATTACTAATCTTTTACCCAGACAAATAGAAACTACTAAAATACTTGCTCTTTGTAAACATTACCAACCAACATAGCCAATGGAAGTAGAAAACCCTTATCAAAGATATGACAGGGATACATAAGAAAAGGGGGGAAATGAAGAGCCAACCTGGCTCCATTTTAATAGCAAGAGCCATTTTGATACAATGACTATATTAAGTTTCTGTTTCTCTAGGTTTCTACGTCTGAGCTGGGGCCACAAAATGTTCCCTGGTTACTGTTTCCAGGATTGTGTATTCATAACATTCAAGGAAGTAGTTTAACTGTAACGGCTGGTCGGCTTCTCTCACCATGCTTGTTTGCCTCTGAAAACCCCCTGCCCTGTGATTTCTATGGTTTTGCCCTATAAAAGGTGCCTGAGAAGCTGACTGGAGCCAGCTCTCTATGCCCCGCCTTAGGGAGGCAGCCGCCAGACCAGCTCTATTGCACACAATTAAAAGCTTACTTCAATTTGGCCATAATTTGTGGTTGGTGGTCTTTATTCTTGTGAATTCTGGGTTAACAACATAAGCAGCATTTTCAAAAAGAAGAGGAAGTTTTAAGTATTTGAAGGGATTTAAGAAACATACTAATCAAACTAAGCATGATCAATTGTGTTTTGCATTCTGGTTCAGATAAACTAATAGTAAAAATATAATAATCTGGAGAGTCAGAAAAATACACATATTAGGTATTGGATGATAAAGAAAGATTGCAATCACCATCTCATTAGGGAGGTGACCCTGGTTACCATTCCTCCTCTGCTAGAAGTATGCATTCTATACTTACAAATGGGGTGATAAAGTGCCTGGATTATTTTCAAATACTCCAACAATAAGAACAAAAATAAGTGGAGAGAAAAGGCAGTAGAAAAATAGCAGGAAACTAATGGGACTCTCTACTGTCATGTATATTTAAAAATCTCTAATAAAAAGCTAAAGATAAACATAGGATCATCTTAATAGATTGCAGAAAAATCATTTGATTCCACATTCATTCATAATTCATTCATAATTGCTATCCTCAGCAAATGAGGAATAAAAAAGAATTTATTTAACCTGATAAACTATGCCTACCAAAATCCTCAGCAAACATTATGGTTAATAATGAAACAGAAGCTTTTCCAATTAAATAAAACAAAGATGCCTTACTCTCTCACCACTTCTTGGGAATGTTAATTCGGGAATCCTACTGAGTACCACGAGCCATGAAAAAGAGACAGGTATAAGAATTGGAAAGACTTAGCCAGATTCGGTGGTGCACACCTTTAATCCCAGCACTCAGAGGCAGAGGTAGAAGGATTGCTGTAAGTTCGAGGCCAGCCTGAGACTACATAGTGAATTATAGGCAATCTCAGGCTAGGGTGAGACCCTACCTCAGAAAAAAAAAAGGAAAGAAAAAGAACTTAACTTTCTCAGATAAAATATTACCTACATAGAAAACCCATCAAAACAAATGATTATAACCACTAAGAGTTTAGCTAGAAAATAATAAAGATGGCAGTCAGTGGTGGGGAATGAGGGGATGAAATAGGACAGGACATGAAAAATGAGAAAAGGGTGTTTATTGTATTAGTCCATAGAAAGTGGAGTGTGTATGTGTGTGATTTTTAAATAAAATATTACATAATGAAAAATTAAAAACAGCTAAGAAAAAAAAACATTCACTTCTAAAACTTTTTTTTTTTTTTTTTTGCTTGTTTTTGGAGACTGGGTCTCAGCTTGTTGCCCAGGCTGGTCTTGAACTCATGAGCTCAAGTGAATCTCCTGCCTTAATGTGGTAGTTTGAGTGTACAATGTCTCCCAAAGCCTCATCCTCAATCCGCAGCTGAAGCCTTGCTGCAGGACGTGTGTCGTTATGGGCAGGCCCCAGAGTGTTATAGCCCAATGCCACTTGCTGCATTTAGCTCTCTGTACTTCCTGCCAGTGTGGAAATGTGATGCCATGCTGTCTTCCCCTGACATACTTTCCCTTTCATGATGAAACTTTCCTTCAAAGCTGTAAGCCCCAAACAAACCGTTCCCTTCTGTGGGCTGCTTTTGGTCAAGTGTCTTGTCCCAGCAGTGAGCAGGTTCAGCCATGCCTTGCCCTGCTCTGTACAGCCGGCTGCTTGTCTCGGCTGGTTGGTTGATTTTAAAGTGCTGAGGATCAAATCTACATGGGGGGGGGGGGCAGTTCTAAAGCCATGTCTATTGGGAACGTTGTAGAGGTAATTCTTGTTTTTCCTGGGAAAATCAAAATGATTTGTTTTTAAAGATCATTTGTAGCTTTCAGAAGTTCTACAAACAGCCATGAGTACCACCAGAATGCTGAAAACGTGGTTGTGGGTACTTAGAGCTGCTAAATGTTCAGATGTTTAAAAGGAAAGCTACAACTAACTTTCTTCATATATGCAATGAACTTGATTTTTTGTCTGTACTGATTGAACCTAGGGCCTTGCATTTGCTGAACAGGCATTCTACCCACCACTGAGATACACTAACTTAATTAGCTGTTTGAAACAGTGGGTGAACACTATGAAGGCCAACGGAAGACAGCCGTCTGCACACCACTGGACAATGATCTCTGCTGCAGAAGTAATCGATTCATTTATTTATTTATTTATTTATTTGAGAAAGCGAGAGAGAAAGAGGCAGAGAGAGAGACAGAGATTGAGAATGGGTGCGCCAGGGCCTCCAGCCACTGCAAACGAACTCCAGACACATGTGCCACCTTGTGCATCTGGCTTACGTCGGTCCTGGGGAATCAAACCTGGATCCTTTGGCTTTGCAGGCAAGCACCTTAACCGCTAAGCCATCTCTCCAGCCCCTCCAGAAGTAATCTCGACCCCTGAGCTGGATTATTCCCTCTTGTCCAGGACATAAGGTCTCCAACATACCCTACAACTCCCCATTCTTCTCATACTTTGCCATCTTTCTCTCTCTCTCTCTCTCTCTCTCTCCCTCTCCCTCTCCCTCTTCATCTCCCTCTTCTTCCTTCCCTTCCTTTTTCCCTCTTCCCTCCCTCCCTCCCTTGCTTTCTACCCATCTCCCCTCTCTTACATTTCCTGACAGGCCACAGCAGACAGCTCAGTTCAGAAAACTCTTCCAGAATCTGATAAGAATCTACCTGCATTTCTCCCAGTTCACCACCAGAGGGGAGGACTGTAAAATAAAAGAAGAAAAGCCATAGATGTTTGCAGAGACGGCACTTTCAGGGAAAAGAACCCAGGAATTAACCGTAAGTTATTTTATGTGCTTATCTGAATCTACAAGCATTCTGCAACTATAAGATGCGGGGTGGGGCATGTGTGTGTCTTGTTGGAGTTGATCTTGGAAGTAGGACCTCGTGAGGATTCTGCTGAGAATCCAAGAATGAGAGCTTGGGACTGCTCAGGAAGGTGCAACTCCAAATCCAGGCAGCCACACACCTGTTCATTTCAGAACTTCTTACAGATAATGAGTGAACCATTCAATATGCTCCCTAACAGTCATAGTCCTCTGCCAAACACAGCTCCTAAATCTGTCCTGGTCTGTTCCCTTCAGACAAGAAGTTAAATTCTTGGAAGATAAACTGGGTATAGGGCAGAAAGGACAAGCCAGCATCTTTCAGTGGACAACAAGACACATTCCTTCCTTGCGGAGACTCATGAAATCCCAGTCACTAGGGTAAAATATTCAGTACCTATTACAAGATGTGTACTGAGCTTACAGTGAAGGCCTACATACACCTTCTACCCTGTGTTTTCATTACATCTCATCTGTTTGTATAACTGATGACCTTAAGATATTGTTTTACATTTTGAAAGAATTAAAGAAAAAAATCAAAATTATGATACTTGTTGAGATGAAGAAAATGTAAAATGCTAATGTCATAGTCCAGATGTGATATTTCATTAGCACACAGTTCTGCCTAGTTGTTTACACATTGTCCATGGCTGTCTTCATCCCTCAATGGCAGAGTTGGATCTCCGGGATAGAGACTCTATGACTCACAAAACTTATAATATGTACTCTCTGACCCTTTATAGAAAAGTTTGTCAACTTCTTGAGCTCAGTTTCCCATGTTTAATTGAAAGTGTATACATCATGAAGGATGTGAGTTGTGAAGCAGGAAGGGCAGATAGAGGACAAGAAGGGAGGACCGGAAGCTTTCAGTGGACAGACCAGAACTTTGCATCCCTGGAAGAAGCAAGCTACCGAAGACAGCAAGGGCCCACCAGAGTTCAGACCAGGGCTGGAAGAGAAGAAATGGGCTCAGTACTCTCTCACATTCATCCACACATGGGCCAGTTTTGCCTGTGTCTTTTCTTCATTAATCTCATTTATAGCCTTCACATATTGTAACTTAAATCTCAGCTGTGGAAGGGACCACAGTTTCTTTGCTAAAGTGGCCTTGACAGCACATCATGAAAATATTGAGAGTGCCTCTGTCCGGTGGAACAACAACAAAAGCCAGAGATGCTGCTTTAAAATTCTGAGAGACAGAGAAAGAGACTGGTGAGTTTGTTACCAAAATATTTACTTGCTCCAATTTGTTCAAAATATCATTTCAAATGTAATCAATGTGGAAATTATTGAGACACTCTTTATTCCCTTTTTACACTAAGTCTTTGAAATCTGGTGGGTATTTTATATCTATAGCACATCTCAATTTTCAAAAGCTCATGATGCCAAATTTTCATCAGGAATATGTAACCCGTATTCATATTTTATAAGATTAACAGAGAAAAAAAGTAGATCACACTGACATGTTGGCACACATCTACAATCCCAGCTACCATGGAAGCTGAGGCAAGAGGATCATGAGTTTGAGGTTAGCCTGGGAAACATAGAAATATCCTTTCTCAAAATAAAATTTAGAAGCAAGATGGTTACCTGTTGAAGCATGTGCTGGCCTAGCATGTGCAGGGCCCTAAGTTCATTCCCCAGCTCCCCAATGCCAAAGGAAGGAAAGGAGGATGGAAGGAAAAATGTAGGTCATGTCCAGACTATTCTAAACACACTTAAGCATTTTCAAATAATTGAGTCAAGTTTCAGTTTTTAGATGTAAATTTAAGTAGAATAAAATATAGTTCTACTGGCTACATTCCAGGTACTTGATAGCCACAAATGTGTAGAGGCCAGTGACCAACATATTCAACAACGGCTCTGCACAAATCCATAAATGCAGAACCATCATGCATTGTTCTCTTGTGGCTTCCACCAACCTCAGGGCAACAGTTAGTATTTAGGGAGCACTTATTCTTTCCCTCCAAGCTCTCAGGGTAGGAGGAAAATACATGTGTGGTGTTTCCCTGTTGACTTGCCTGCAGGGATGAGGCTCCCAGGGCCATACACCTTGCAAAGGTGGTCTATCTCCTAAGACCCTATTGTACACAGTTTCACACTGATGTGATAAATATCCAACCACACACAGTTTGTAGGAGGAAGGGATGTATTTCAGCTTACAGGTCCAGAGGGAGTTCCATCCATGGCTGAAGAAGCTGCTTCCGTACATCCGAGCTGAGAGAAAAACCACCAGCCAGCAAACACCAAAAAGCGGCAGCGGCAGAGAGCCCACCCCTCTCTGCATGCCATTGAACTGGAATTCAGACCCGCCCCCAAACACCCCTGTGGGCTGGACATCAGGAATCACCCCCCAGTGACACCGCCTCCAGCCAGCTGGCTGGAGACCCAAGCTACAAACTTATTAAAATGCCTGAGTCCATGGGGGACATGCATTCACATTCAAACCACCACAACCCCCAAAAAGGCTACAGGAAGAAGGCCAGGGGTTCTTGGGTCAACACAGTCTTCAGAAGGCAACATTTCAGAAACATCCCCAATGTTGTGTTTTCATCATAGCCTTTTGTCAAGTCTTCTTGGCCTTCTTTCTAAGATATTAATGTCAGCTAGAGGTCTCACTGCCCCTAATCTCACCCAGGTCACCATCAGACTTCATCACTGACGGTTCATTCACCCTCACAAGCCTTCTTAATGGTTCACTGATCTCCACTCCTGCCCACTGTAAGCCATTCTTCACAAAGCAGCCAGCCCAGTCGTGTGTGTACCTGTGAGTGTGTATGTATATATGTATATAAAATGTATTCTCCAGTCATACAAACACCAGTTTATGTGGGTTTCTTCCCACAATCCATTGCACTTCACTAGTGTACACCCAGGTTTTTGTTTTTGTTTTTGTTTTTGTTTTTTTGTTTTTTTGTTTTTTTGAGAGCTAGGGTCTTTCTTTAGCCCAGGCTGACCTGGAATTAGGCTCAGGCTGGCCTAAAACTCACAGCAATCCTCCTACTTCAGCCTCCCAAGTGCCTCCACACCCGGCTTTGTTCCCTGTAATCCAATTCTCACACTGTCTACCTGGAGTTTGTGTCAGATGCCCAAAAGTCAGAGGATATAGTCCCACTTCAGATGCCAATCACAGACTCAGGCTTCCCAAGCCTCCACGGAGAGGGTGTGGCTAGCTGCTCTCTCCTCCGGCTTATGATTTCCTTGCATGGCTCACAAAACTCAAGGAAACAAGGGCAAACTTCAGAAACTGCCTGAGGAAGGAGGTATGGGGACAGTGACTGGTAGGGAGCTCTTTCCATGTCCTCTTTGGCCAATTAAACCCTTGGCCACAGGTGATCAACTCAGACTCCAGCCCCTTTTCCCTCGCCAGAGATAAGGAGTGGGTCTGAAAACCAATCACAAATGGCAAGGCTGGTTGCCCTGGCAAACAATAATTAGGTGCTTTCCAAAAGTCACCTCATTCCCTGCTTGGTGGCGCACGCCTTTAATCCCCGCACTCAGGAGGCAGAAGTAGGAAGATCGCCATGAGTTCAAGGCCACCCTAAGACTACATAGTGAATTCCAGGATTCCAGGTCAGCCTGGGCCAGAGTGAGACCCTACCTGGGGGGGGGGGGGGGGGAGGTGGGAGACATCTCATTAACACAAACTCCAGGGTGGTTGAAAGGGACATGTTATGATAAACAAGATTCCTTTCGCCTTGAACAGTCCCATCATTTGGGAATTCACTTCTAAATGCCTTTTTTCTAAGAACATATGCTTGGAAGACAAGATGGCTCCAATCAGGAAAGGCTATAGACAAAATTACTTCAACTTTTTTGTTTTGGTTTGGTTTTGAGGGTTTTTTTGTGGGGGGGGTGTTTGTTTTGCCTTGTTTTGGGGGGGGTGTTTTGTTTGTTCTGCTTTGTTTGGAGGGTATGTTTTGTTTATTTTGTTAGTTTTTGAGAATTCCTAATCCTCCTGTCTCTGCCTCCCAAATGCTGGGAAAACAGGTATGGGCCACTCAGCTCCCAGTTTTAATTTTGTTCAAATGGTCTGTCACTGGATGCTCTTTCAGGTTGGCTCCATATCTCATTAGCCCTGGGTGCCCAGCACTTTGCTTTCCAGCACCACCAGGTCTTGCGTTTCCCCGGATGAGGACTGCAGCTTCCCCTTCTTAAAAGGCAGCTTCATCCAGGCAGAATGGAGAAGCACATCCTCTTCCCCCTTTATGACAGCCCTTTAGAGTGAAGTCCGTCCAGCGGCCTCAAGGCCTTTCTCATTTCTCACACTTCAATCCCCCACCCCAGCACCAGCCCACATGCTCTGCCTCACTCCCTGACTCTCCAGTTCTGGAAGTATTCTGATGTATCCTGGGACATGTCCAACTACTGCAGTCTCTGGCCTCAATTGAATGTTCTTGGCTGCCTCCAAGCACCTCCAGAAAGCCTTCTGTGATGACCTTACCAAAAAGAGCTCCGGCCCTCAGTATCCTCCACGTCCTGGGACCCAGCCACCTCTCACTGTGATCTCTGTTAGGTTTGCCTCAAGTCATACTGGTCCCAGACACTTTGTCTTTGACATTTAGAATAAATATGAATGCAACTATTGTATATGGAGATGGGAAAAGGAAAGAGGAATATGTATTCAGATCTGATATTGTGTCCACTGGCAGTATGACTGCCAACACATTGAACAATGATGACTGGCATCATTCAAGCCAAAGTACATTCTTCTATGATTTACACAATAGTTTCACCACTGGAAAATTTGGTGTTTATTAAAACTGACAAAAAAATACTTTTGTGTTTACATAGTAAACAGAATTGGGCCTTTGGCTTGAATCATTCTAAATAGGTCCTTCACCTACTTGAATGTCAGACTGTCCCCAAGGCCTTGTAGAATGTTTGGCATCTCTGACCTTGTCCTAACTTTACCAGAAGCTTCTCCAAATCACTGTGGCAGCCAAATGAGCCCCATCTGATTTAGAGTTCTAAGACATTTCTGGCAGTGTTAAGGGTCAATTTGGGGGGAGGGGGTACTGGGTATTGGACCCAGGGCTCAATTCACACATGCTGGACAATCACTCCATCACTGAACTAAACCTCCAGGGAATAAAATTATTTAAGAAGCAATGAGGTAAAAACTGTAAGGCCCATGGGCAAGGGGTCAATAAGCTGGGGCAGGGCCTTCCCTGTGGATCACTCACCTCACCACCAGAGCTATGGTTACCAACTAGGAGCAGGAGGGGTTCCTTCTCCTTCATCTGGTGAAGAAGTAAGAGATGAGAAGACACAGTAGTGAAGTAAAACCTCCCCTAGAGTCCCATGCTCCCCCTCCACTACCATCGCAGTGTTCCCCCACCTTCCTCACTGAGTAATTATGCCCTTGGCCCAAGAAAGCCTTGTGAGTCATCTTTCGTATAAATGCTCTTCCACTGACTGTGGTCACCTGCAGTGCTGTGTTAAGAAATATCTTGGGGGCTGGAGAGATGGCTTAGCGGTTAAGGCACTTGCCTGTGAAGCCTAAGGACCCAGGTTCAATTCTCCAGGTCCCACATAAGCCAGATGCACAAGGTGGTGCCTACATCTGGAGTTCGTTTGCAGTGGCTAGAGGCCCTGGCATGCCCATTCTCTTTCTCTCTCCCCACATCTCAAGTAAAAATAAATAAAATAAAAACTTTGAAATTTTTTTAAAAGAAATATCTTGGGATCCTATCCGGCCACAGCAGAAAACAGTCCCATGATCCAGGCATGGTGGCTCACACCTATAGTCCCAGCAGTCTGGAGACTGAGGTAGGTGGATCACCATGAGTGTGAGGCCAGCCTGGGGCTACAGAGTGAGTTCCAGGTCAGCCTGGGTTAAAATGAAACCATACCCCAAACTCCTACCTCCCCCACACACACCAAAAAGAGAGAGAGAGAAGAATCCCATGAGCAGCTGGTTAGCACCATCTGCTATAGGCAGAAGGAGACAGAGACAACATGCGTGGAATGTACTGCCGGGGGCGGAGAACCTGAGAGACGCTGCCAGTGACCTCTACCTGACTCCCTTCCAGAAGTCTCATCTGTGTTATCAGGCACTTTTGTATCACTGTGATCAAAATACCTGTGAGAACAATTTAAAGGAGGAAGGATTTATTTTGGCTCAAGGTTTCAGAAGTGTCATCACCAGCTCTGTGGAGCGGAGTGGTTCACATCATGGCAGCCGGGAAACAAAGGGTGGGGAGATACCGTGGCCAAGTGAATCTTCAAAAGCAAGCCCCCCGTGACTACTTCCTCCAGCAAGACCCCGCTTCCTGAAGTTTCCACTGCCTTCCAACTGGGGACAAAACATTTAACACCTGAATCTGCATGGGACACTTTCTATTCAAACCGTAACAATTCCTTTATACAGTCCCCTGTAACTCTAGACCAGGGACAGGTGCTTCTGTCTTGGGAAAGCAAGTTACCACATTGTGGGTCCAAACCATAAATCCCTTGGTAAAGGGGAGGTTGAGGCAGGATGGGAGAACATAGGGTTGCCAGGAGCATGGGGGACCTTAAGCAAAGCTTTGAAGATGAGTATAAATTTACAAAAAGCGAGCCGGGCGTGGTGGCGCACGCCTTTAATCCCAGCACTCGGGAGGCAGAGGTAGGAGGATCACCATGTGTTCGAGGCCACCCTGAGACTCCATAGTGAATTCCAGGTCAGCCTGGGCTAGAGTGAGACCCTACCTCGGAAAACAAAACAAAAAAAAAAAAAATTACAAAAAGCAGTAGAAGAATCAAAGAGCACTACACGCACGATCAGAAAGAGTGGGAGTCATTGAGGAAGCCAAGGCGGAAGCTGACTCTTGGAGAGAAAGGGAAGTACCAGGACGTGAGGAGGAAGCCTGGGCTCACGGAGAAAAGGTGGAAGTAGCGGGACTGGAGGCTGGAGGGAAAGACTTTGGTTCTCTAAGGATTTATCATCAAAAGTCCCCAGTAATGCATCTTAGAACTCATGGCCTCCAAGGACAATCTGAGCTGGCCAGAGACACCTTTTAGAAGAAAAAGAGTCACGAATAAGAACATCATTGAGGTAGAAGGCACCCCCTAATTTCTTTCTCTCTTCCTGGAACCTTCATCTTCAAGTTCCTGTCCTCCTCTAGAACTGTGAGAAAATAAATGCCTGATGAAATCACCTGGTTTATGGTATGTTGCTAAGGTAGCCCCAGCTACCCAACACACCCCTTTCCCGGCACCCAGTAAGAACAGCTTGCTTCAATGAGTGCTCACTACCAGCAAGTCAAGTGCTTAGTCATCTCCCAGCGCCGTTCTCAGGCCGCACCTGTCACGGGACCACGATCTTTCTTGTCCACAGGTCTGAAATCCAAGCAGCTCTGAAAAGACTCCCTCCCCCACCAAAACATGTTTAGTCTGGCTGTTGTTGTCCCCAGCAAAACTTGGTCTGAACTCAGTAGCGGCTGCTTGTGGCATTTGCTTATTTCACTTAAGTAGAACTGCTAATATCTTGGACTATAGAGAGCTCTCCCAGACGCTGGTAGGAACCTTAGATGATGCATGGCATACCCACTGTCACGAAGTACTAAAATCTGAAAACTTTTAAACTCCAAACCCACGTGGCCCCAAGAGTTTCAAATAAAACCTATAGAGTGAAATCTTTTTTTCATATTTTAATTTTTTATTTATGTGGGGAGAGAGAGAGAGAGAATAGGCTCACCAAGGCCTCTTGCCAATGCAAACGAACTCCAGATTTATGTGCCACCTTAGTGGGTCCTGGGGAATGGAGCCTGGGTCCTTATGCTTCGCAGGCAGGCAACTTAACCACTAATTCACCTCTCCAGCCATACAGTTTAGCTTTAGATCCTTTCAGCTTTATATCTTCCAGGTCCAAATTTACGTTCTCAGGAATGAAAATCCAACTGGCTCAACATGGGTCAGAAATTCAAACGCGATCACAGAGGATCATAGGTGACGAGCAGTACTGTTCAGCAGCAGGGCTACTGGGGCTCCTCACAGAGCTACTGGGGCTCCTCACTGTAGAGGTACAAGATGGGTATGCAGTGGGCAATCACCTTATAAAACGACCACGACAGATGGTTTCACAAACAAAAACAGTAGAACCAAAGGCAGAAAGTCCTAAAGGCCAGGAAAATACTGATGATGTAAAGAGCCGGGCGAGGCCATGCACATCTACAGTCCTTGTCCTGTGCGGAGCAGGGAGCTGAGACTAGAGAATTACCAAGGCTCACAAAAAAAAAAAAAAAAAAAAAAGCAACTCCAGGATCAGTCATAAGCAATAGACTCTGGCTCAAGGACGAATGGGTAGCAGTCTCTACATACTTCTGTTTATGCATCTATATTAGTTACTATAACTTTTGGTTAGAGAAGCTTCTTTTTCAGATAGTGGTGACCACTAGGAAGACTTAAAACTCATCAAAGTCATTAAGGTCAAGGGTGTTTTATTTTCTTTATTGATTGATTTTTCTTTTTATAAAAAAAGGTTTCACACATAGACCCCTCTCGCCTGCCCCAATTCTGCTGAGGGTCTTCTGTGGGATTATTGGTATTTATTGTAGGGACCAAGAGGCCTCAGCCAGTTTCTGCGGGGCTGGGGAAACCATGGTGCCTTGGGTTATTCCCACCCACCCTGAGGCTTTCACAATCTTTCCACACCCCTTTTTGTGAAGCTCCCTGAGCCCTTGGTGGGCTAAATAGAGATCTGATTCTGTTTTTATAAGGTTTGAGTGACCACAGTGTCTGTCGTCATTTCCCTGGAACTAGTTTTCAGGCTCGCTGTGAGAGCAGTATTCATGTCATCACCTCCTCTAAGATGACTTCTGGGCTGGGGCAGATGAGGTAGAGGTGACGCATGTCCTGGTAGACCATTGGCTCTCTCTTCTTGATGTAGTGATAGATATGTCCTTGTTCTACCCTGTACTTTCCTCCATCTCTAAAATAGAACAGATTCTCCAACCAAAAGTGAGACCAGTTTGAATAAAAGGGGACAAGCCTAGTCATTAGAAAGACATGGTGACATGTATGACTATTCTTCTTAGCCAGAGAGTAGTGGAGGTTCTCTCTGGAGCCTATCCATTTCTTGTTCTAGGGAATCTGGGTTGATTCCCAGAGCCAGATATGAGTTCTACCCTACTGAGTGGGTCTTATGTCCAATCCACGAGCAGTAGTTAACCTACATCAGCTGTGTGCCACTATTGCACAAATGTGTACTTCTTGCTCGGCTGGTTGATTTTGTAACTGGCAGGATCTCCTGATTAATCAATCTGTTGGCATCTGTTACTCTCCAGCTGCTCTTATAGCACCTTCCAGCACTAAGGACTAGCCTGGAGGGAACTGGATTCCCTCTCGGTTCCAGCATGATCACTTGATGTCCTGTGGCTGCAGGCTGTGGTGTCTTCAGCCATTGGAACTTGCATTTTAGCTCCAGCAGGTAACCAAGTGCTTTGGTAATATCCTGTATTATTTTGGGGACCTCGTGTCTCCCTGACCAATAGCTCACTGTACAGGGAACCCAATTCTGGCCCTGGGAATTACCAGCCAGTGTTCACAAAGTGCTGAGAAGAGACAGTGGAGTATCCAGTACTAAGTGAGACATCTCTGTCACACCCTCCAAGGCTCAAGGACCTTGTAGACGAGGAGGCAGAAAGACTGTAAGCACCAAAGAAAGGAGAGCATTGCTTGGCAGTACTGTCTTCCAGACACAATGTGGCTGTGGCATTCGTGACCTCATGGTGGCTGATGTTACCTGCATGAGACCTGCAAAATCAGAAGGGATGAAAATAGAAGAGACTGCGAGGTGAGGTGGAGCCCACTTTTAATTCCAGCCCTTGGATCACGGTGAGTTTGAGGCCAGCCTGAGACTGTGAATTCCAGGTCATCCAGGGCTGGAGTGAGACCCTGCCTTGAAAAATCAAAAAAAAAAAAAAACAGAAAAAAGAGGATGATACTAGTTGGATACTAGTTGGAAACAAGAAGGTATTCAGTAGAGGGGGAACTTGAGAGGGGGGAAAGGTAGGGTGAGGAGAGGGGTTTATGATCATGGTATACTGTCTATATGTATGGAAGTTGTCAAGTTAAATTTAAAAAAAAAAAAGAATGAAGAAGGGGACACACCTGGTGTTTCCCTCTGGTCACTGCTGGCAAACACAAGGGTACATACGTGTGTATATACCACATACAGACATTAACACATCTCTCTCTCTCTCTCTCTCTCTCTCTCTCTCTCTCTCTCACACACACACACACATACACACACACACAAAACTACTAATGATGATATAAGAACTTTTTTCTTATCCTTTGGGAATTACAGATATTACCATCACTATCTTGGCCCAGGTGCAGGCTGCCTCCGGCTCTCCTTGGGGAGAGACACTGATGCAGTCTGGGACACCAACAAGAAAGCACTGAGGAGGACCCAAACGGAAACCAGCACAGAACACAGAAGCATGAAAACGTCCTCCTCACAAAATCTGCATGACCATCTCATCTCCAGAACTCGCAGGTCTCTCCCTATGTTATATTATATCTAAGATAGGTACATGGCAGTTCCCAAAGACTGGAACAGGGTCCCAGGCTGCTACCAAAGTGGGGTGCCCCTGCATTCATTAAGTATAGCAGTAGATGCTCTGTAATGCACACTGTGATGCACACCGTGATGAGCTTGACACTCTACTAGGTCCTGGGATGTAATAGTAATCAGCACAAATTCATAACCTTCATAGTACTTGCATTCTAGAAAAACAAACAAATGAAGGAAGGTGGTGATTGTGGTCATTTGAATGTACAACCCCATAAACTGAAGTGCTCTATTAAAATTGAATTTGCAACTTCAGTCCCTAACAAAGAGATTCCCGCTAAAGGGTGTGTGTCACTGGGCAGATCTAAATTCCAGCCCAAAGGTATGTAGACCAGTTTGGGCTCTGGCAGGGTTTGTACTGTCTGCTGGTGTTGGTATTTTCTTACTGCAGCTGTTTCTGTCTGCTTGGATGTATAAATGGAAGCAGATTCTTCTGCCATTGGTGGAACTTGCCCTGGATCTGTAAGCCTGACATAACCCAGTTCCTCCCCTAAACTGTGTGTGGTTGGATGTTCATCTCAGCAACATAGAGCCGACTACAGCCATAATAATCTCTGGTAAGAAAAGAAATCTGAACCATGACAGTAACGGTGGGAGCTAGCTCTAAATAGAGGAGTCATCATGGAAGACTACTTCATGATAGTTAAAGTTATACTGGAAAATGTCATTTTAACTTTTACTGAGAAATGAAAATGAGTCAAGCGTATAACTGCCACAGGAAGCAAAGGCCTGGAGGCAGGGAGGGGTTTGGAATATTCTAGAACTAGAAGAGGCCAGTTCTAACTTCAGTGAATGATCAAAGGAGAAAGTACTAGAAAGGAAGTTAGGAGAACTTCCTCTAAGACCCTATATATGTGGTCATACATGAAGGTTCTTATAGGTAAAGTGTATCAGTTATCTGAAGCTGTATAACAAACCAACCCAAAATTTAGTGGCTTAAATCAAGAGCCATTTTAGTTGCTTGTGATTCTATAGGTGGATTTCAGTTAGTCAGCAAAAGAACCACCAATCTCAGTCTGTCCATGTGACTCTTATTGTTTCGTGGCTCAACTGGAACTGGATGCTTGGTGTCTGGTATCTACTGGCTGTTAGCTACTGGTTGGTCAGGGGATGAGCTAGAAAAGCAAATCTCTCTGTCCATGTAACCTCTTATTTTCCAGGAAGCTAGACCAAGCTTCTCACATGGTCATTACAAGAGGACAAAGGGAGAAGCTGAAAGCCTCTTTAAGACTTAGCCAGGAGTGGTGGTACACGCCTTTAATCCCAGCATTAGGGAGGCAGAAGTAGGAGGATCACCATGAGTTTTGAGGCCACCCTGAGACTACATAGTAAATTCCAGGTCAGCCTGAGCTAGAGTAAGACCCTACCTCAAAAAACTAAAAAAATAATAATAATAAAAATACTTGGCCTTAGCCAAATGTGGAGGGAGGTGCACGCTCACAATCCTCGTACTCAGGAGGTGGAGGTAGGAGTATCACTTCAAGTGAGAGAGCAGCCTAGCCTACATAACAAATTCAAGGAAAGCCTGGGCTACATCGTGAGACCCTACCTCAAAAACAGGAGAGGAAAGAGGGTTAAGGACATAGCTCGTTTAGTCTAGAGCTTACCTAACATAAGTAAAACCCTGGTTGATCACCAGCACCGCATAAAAGCCAGGGACGGTGATGCACACCAACAATGTCAGAATTCAGAAGGGAGAAGTGGCCATAAATATTTATGTTTATGTCCATATCGTTATGCTACTCTTACTTTTGGTTAGAGAAGTTTCTATTTTCAGATGGTAGTGACTATTGGAAAGATTCAGAGCTCCTCAAAGTGCTGAGAAGTGACAGGAGAGTGTTCAGCAGTGAGCTATCTCTATCAACCTCTAGGGCTTAGGAACCATTGTAGAAGTGACAGAAAGAAGTTAAGAGCCAGAGGAAGGGAAGGAGTGCTTTGGAATACTGTCTTCTAGACACAAAGTGGCTGTGGCATTCATGACCTTACAGTGGTTGATGCTACCTACATAAGACCTGCAAAATATGAGTAAAAAAAAAAATGATGGCATCAAAATAGAAGAACTAGCTAGAAAGAAGAAGGGGTCAGTAAAGAGAAGATAGGAAAGGGGAGATAAAGGAGGGTGGTGGGAGAGGTTATGATCAGGGTACATTGTGCATATGCATGGAGGTTGTCAATAAAACATTAAAATAAACACATAAGAAGGTAGTGACAACTGAATCATAAATTCAAAATCATACTTAGCTACATTGCAAGTTTGAGTCTAGCTTGAGTTTCTTGAGACCTTTGTTCAAAAAAGTGAAAAGAAAACACATATTTGCCAGGCATGGTGGTGCTCACCTTTAATCCCAGCACTCGGAAGGCAGAGGGAGGAGGATTGCACTGAGTTCGAGGCCACCCTGAGACTACATAGTGAATTCCAGGTCAGCCTGAGCTAAAGTGAGACCCTCCCTCTAAAAACAATAACAACAAAACATATTTAAAGCCATGTGTGAACTGGGGACATGTGTCAGTGGTTAAGGACACTTGCTTGCAAAGCCTGCTGGCATGGGGATCAAGTCTCCAGCACCGACATAAAGCTGGATGCAAAGCAACACGTGCGTCCGTGATTCCAGCGTGTCTGCGACAATGGGAAGCAGAGCCAGGCGAATCAGAAGCTCAGCTTGCTGTGGCAGGAGACCCTGTTCAAAGAAGGTGGAGCAGAGACACATCAAGGTTGTCCTCTGACCTCCACACATACACATTCCCCACACACAAATAAATCATTGTTAAAGCCAATTAATGTCACTAATACTTAATCCTATGAGTTAAAACAAATTACAAGGCTAGCCTCAATTCAAGAGGCAGGAAAACCTCTTGATGGGAGGACTCACAAGGCCATGTTGAAGATGGGTACGCAAACAGGAATGGGAAGAACTTCTGGCTAGTTTTTGCAACATACTCTACCCTGGTAATTAGTTCACACTTAATCTCAGAACAGTGGGAAGTCAATGATGAGTTTCAAATACGGGAATCAGGTAAATGCAGTTTTTGCTTTTAAGAGTTCACTCTGGTGAATAGGTGGGGTAAGGAAGGCTGGGGGAAAAGTGTAAGCAGAGAGACTGGTTGAGTGAGCTTGGTATGGGTCCAGACTGGAGCCCTGGGAGCCCAGGCTGGTGAAGGCAGTGGAGCTGGTGAGAAGTGAGCATCAAGATAGTACTTGCTTGCAGTACAGGTGAGAGATAGACAGATAGACAGACAGACATGGTTTTGAGGGTTTTTATTTGAGTCGCAGATGGAGAAGATAGAAGAGCAAGTAGGAATAAGAGCAAGGGCATTAAAATTTTAGTTTATCTTGCCTTTCTTTTTCTTTCTTTTTTCTCCTTTTTTTCTTTCTTTCCTTCCTTTCTTCCTTCCTTTTGCTTGCTTTCTTTTTAGATTTTTATGTGTGGGGAGTGGGGGACACCAAGGCACTTTGAGGCTGCAGGTGAATTGTAGATGTTTGCTCCACTTTTTGTGTCGGGTTTATGTGGGTGGCTTGGGAATTGAACCCCCAGTCGCCAGGGAACTCTAACCACTTATTTTGTTTCTTCCTGGCTGGTGACCTGACTTCTTAGTACTTGACTTCTTAGTACATTCTGAGTGAAACCAGAATTTAGAAGCTGCTTTTGCCAAAGCATCTTGATGACCACAAGGTAACTGAATGCAGAATGAAAGCCTGGACCACTGCCTTCAACTCGTGTCTGCCTTACTTACTGTAGCTAAAAACATAGAGACAAGTCATTGTCCTAAACCTGTGGTCGCCTTGGATTCCCCAAGAACAAAACCTCCCAGTGCAGATCACCCCTCACCCCACCCCACACAGATAAGAACAATTATCCATGATGGCCAGGCCATACCCTTCAACATAAGGGTCCCCTTGGAGGAGCCAGATTGAAGCCACAAGATGAGAGCTGTAAGGACTGGACCACTTCACAGAACCTGAACTGAGATGATGCTCAGCTAGACCAAAAGTTGACCAGGATAGCTTAATTGTACACATCTCTTGTGCCCCTAGTCCCCAGTTCTTCCTCTACTTAAACCTACAGCTCATGTTCCCACAGCGTGGGTTTGACTCTTCTATACCCACATAAAGCCAGTTGTACAAAGTAGCACATGGGTTTGGAGTTTGGTTTACAGCAACAAGAGGCCCTCATGTTCTCTCAATCTCTCTCTCCACGCCCCCTCTCCACACACACACACACAAATAAATGAAGATATTTAAAATGAGAGCCAGGTGTGGTGGTGCACGCCTTTAATCCCAGTACTCAGGAGGCAGAGGTAGGAGGATCGCTGTGACTTCAAGGCCACCCTGAGACTACATAGCGAATTCCAGGTCAGCCTGGGCTAGAGTGAGACCCTACCTCAAAAAAACAAAACAAAACAAAAGTTTAGTTTAGAGAATGTCAAGTTTGAGGCGCAAATCGTCATGTTCAGTATGTAGCTGGATATTCAGATCTGAAGCTTTACAGACAGACTAGGGTTGGAGATGCTAGTGAAGGAGTTTGATGGCCATTTTTATGAGTCATCATGCCTCTACTGGAGTCCCTGTGGATCTAGATACTGCTGTGAACACACTTTATGGATGTGG
This sequence comes from Dipus sagitta, assembly GCA_036346955.1. NCBI lineage: Eukaryota > Metazoa > Chordata > Mammalia > Rodentia > Dipodidae > Dipus > Dipus sagitta. Next base: position 32,945,550 of record CM070786.1, read on the forward strand.
CTGAACTCATAATCAGGTGAACCTAAGGAAGATTGTATTTGATATTCTTCATGCTTCTGATTCAGTCAGTTCCAAGATCTTAAGAGCAGAGCTGAGGCTTCTCTAAGAGAGAAGACAACACTCTACCCCATTTCCAAAAGGTACCCTTTCTGAGAGTATGCTATACAGATTTAGAACTTGCCTAACAATTATGGACGAAATCCCCAGAGATGAATCTGTTACTATGTCTTCTTACTTGTATCATTTCTGTAGTTGAACCTGGATGACACAAAATACTTCCTTGAATATATGATATACATCAAGTCTTCTTAAGTGTCTTCTCCTCACCACCTTTTTTTTTTTACCTGAGAAATTTTTATGTGACCCTGGATATATAGGTATGTATAATAGGTATATACAAACATTTACTGATAGTAAATCAGAAAGGAGTTTATTTTATTTTTAAAAATTTTATTTATTTAAGAGATAGAGAGAGGGGCAGGTAGAGAGAGAGAGAGGGAGAGAGAATGGGTGCACCAGAGCCTCTAGCCATTGCAAAGGAACTCCAGACACATGCATCACCTTGAGCATCTGATTAATGTGGGTACTGGGGAATTGAACCGGGGTCGTAAGGCTTCACAGTCAAGTGCTTTAACTGCTAAGCCATCTCTCCAGCCCAGGAATTTATTTTAAAGCAATTCTTTAATATGTATAATTTATCATTTAATTAAAGATGAAAGCAAATTTGCATATTAATGAGCTGTGTGTGCTTGTTTATTTTTATATAAAGAATGAATACTTGAGACTGCAGGATGTAGAGCATCCTCAACATCTTTCAGATTGATCTATATTTTTGTTTTTATAATCACCAAAATGCTAAAAATGTTGCTTTGCATAAATACCCAGTACAAAATGGCAGAAGTATGTTTAAGGTCATTTTAGAAATGGTTGGAAGTTCTGTCCTACAGAAACACCCTGCAAAAGGTAGAAAAAACTTAATCCTATAACCAAAGGCTCTGGCTGGTAAATCCCATGCCCAGAATTGGTGAGCTGTTGGCCAGAAAGACTCATGAAGTCTCCAAAACAATTCAGGCCATTGCCAAAGCACTTGGCTACCTGCGAGAGTTAAAAGGTAAGTAAGACCCTGTTGCTGAAGACACCACAAGCTGTGGTCACGGGACGTGGATTCACCATGCTGAAACTGAGAGGGAAGCCCGTTCCCTCCTGGCTAGCCCTCATAGTGCTGGAAAGTGCTGTGAGCCACTGGAGGCCAATTGTCACCAAAAGCATGACTAAGCAAGAGATCCTGCAAGTTACAAAAACAATCAGCTGCAGCAGGGCGTGGTGGCACACGCCTTTAATCCCAGCACTTGGGAGGTAGAGGTAGGAGGATCACTGTGAGTTTGAGGCCACCCTGAGACTACATAGTGAATTCCAGGTCAGCCTGGACTACAGTGAAACCCTACCTCAAAAAAAAAAAAAAAAAAAAATCAGCTGGGCAAGAAGCACACACCTGGGCATTAATTGTGCATAGCCTTTGTGGGTAACCAACTGCTCTCTGATTGGATATGAGGTCCACTCAGTGGAAGAGAACTCATATCTGGTACTGGGAACCAAGTCAGAATCCCATGGACAAAAAAAAAAAAAAACTTATGGCCGGGCGTGGTGGCGCACGCCTTTAATCCCAGCACTTGGGAGGCAGAGGTAGGAGGATCGCCGTGAGTTCAAGGCCACCCTGAGACTACATAGTGAATTCCAGGTCAGCCTGAGCTAGAGCGAGACCCTGCCTCAAAAAAAAAAAAAAAAAAAAAAAACTTATGGACTCCAGAAAGATGTTCCCATTACTCTCTAGCTCAGAAGAATGGGTATACACACCAAAAATTCTCTCAAATAATTATGCTTATCCCCTTCAATCCGAGCTGCACTCACTCTTGTTTGGAGAATCTATTTTGTTTTTTTTTCTTAGAGAATACTGAAAAGATCCATGATCCATCAAACATGACAAGAAAAGATAGCTGACTGTGCTAACTGCCTGCCACAAGATATGGCACCTCTACCTCACCAGCTAGGCCCAAGAGAAACTGTAGAGGAAGCAGTGACAAGAGAACTGCTCTCACTGACAAGCAGCTCCAGGGGGATGGTGATGGACAATGTGGTGAATCAGAACCCATCAAAGCAGAAACCCAGAGGTTAAAGAGAACTCAACAAAAAAATCAGACTGCTAATAGGCCTGCCATGGCTGAGGGAACATTGCAGAAGAGGGGGCGCAGAAAGACTGCAAGAGCCACAGCATGGATAAGAATACCCTGAGGGATTATCCCTCCCACAGAGAATGACTGGGGCCTTCATGACCCTATAGTGAATACCAATAACCCCACTGAGGAGGGCCCTCAGGGAAACAGGAGCAGCGGTAAGGGCATATAAGAGCATAACCTTTTATAAAAATAAAATAAACAAGCCGGGCGTGGTGGCGCAAGCCTTTAATCCCAGCACTCAGGAGGCAGAGGTAGGAGGATCACCATGAGTTCGAGGCTACCCTGAGACTACATAGTGAATTCCAGGTCAGCCTGGGCTAGAGTGAGACCCTACCTCAAAAATAAAATAAAATAAACAAATAAAACCACCAAAAACTTTCTGTCCTAACCCCAAGCCAGAATTAATGGAATGGTTTTTTTTGTTGTTGTTGTTGTTTTTATGAAATGCAAGTCAGCAGCTCAGATAGTAAGTTTTAAAATCAAACATTCTATTCTAACACAATGCAATCTAAAGACATACCAATGTGGTAGTACCATGCTAAGTTATGATGGTAAGAAAATTCTAAAAGACTTTGTTTTCTATAATTAAACCATTAATTTTCAGTAAGAGGAGAAAACTCTGCAAGTACAGTGAACACTGCAATTCCTAATATAGAATAGCCTTGCATCTGAGCCAATGTGATTCGGGATGTTTTTGCTGCCGTCTTGGAATGTATTGGCAGGTGCGGTGCAAAATACATAGGTTGTATGTTCAAAACCAACACTACAGTAAAGACAGGAATACAACATGAGTGAGTGCTGCCAGAAACACCCTGGACTACTTACATGTTTAATTTTGAATTGATTTTGGTCATTGTTCATTCAGAAACCTTTCGGTGTTCCAAATTTTTCATGACCCCTACAATCAGTTCCATGCCTTCTGTGTGAGATCACAACCTGCAGTTTAAGAACCTGTGAGTGATAGCATTGGACCTTGCTTCCCTTCCATCAACTTCACCTCTAGACCTTGACCAGACTGCTCATTACTGGCATGGGCTGTCAGTCAGGGAGGATGAGCCTTCCTACTCCTCCACAGGGTAGACCAGCAGCCCAAACAAGTGAATCTGTGTCCCCCAGTCCCCTCGGCAGTAGCTCCTTCACGGATAAGCATGTAACCTCAGCAGGCTACTTCACAGCCATCTTGGGGGGACATGCTGGGAGCAAAAGAATCCTTCACATTTAGACATCACGAGTATTAAAGACCCTGAAGCCTGCAGCTGCTGGGAACCCCCACTGCTGGGGAGATAAAGCCTGCTCGGATAGAGAGTGGGAGTTGTGGTCATTGGATCAACTACCGACCAGTGTCGAACCCAGGAAAAGTTAAGCACTGAGACACCTTCTACTGTTTTCTAAAATTTTCTTTTCAAAGCTTTCTCTTGTGAAATGCCATTGACCCACATCTCTTCACTCTAAACTGATTGATATAGAGGAAATCTGTTTTCATCCTAAATGCAGATTCAACCGGTTCAGGGATTTCCTTGTCTACCATTCTAGAATTTCACTCAAAAGCTGCCCTCATGGTGCAGGTCCTGCCTGTGCCTTGAGAACTTCTGCAAATACTTGCCTTGGATGAAGTCCAAGCGGCTCTTTACTGAATCCTGTTGTGTTTAGAAAATTGCCCCTGTGGCCTGCCAGTGCCTATGTCTGCGTGGTGATGACAGGGGTCCTCAAAGTTAGGAAAAGCCTAGAAACCACAGCCTCCAGCCCAGACACTAGGAGAAAAGTCTAAGTACCTTGCTGTGCTATCGCTATTCTATTACTGGAACTTTCTGTGGTAGGTAACAAGAATCCAAGTCAGACTAGGGGAACTTTTGTCCCTGTACATGAACATTTTAGGGAGCTGTTCAGGCATGAGGGTGCTTGTTGGATCTGATCAGGAATCTCTATCTTAGAAGCCCCTCCCTTCTTTTACCCTGAGGCCACAGTTTCACAATACCGCTCAAGCATCTCAGGTAAACACAAGCTGGGTACTTGGTCTAAGCACCCAGGAAGTCATTTTCCAAGCAAGAGGTAAACCAAAGCAAGAATACCACTTGCCAAGGATGGGGGCATCTACCCCGACTGAAAGGAACATGTTCCTTGTGGTACCGCTTGCCCTGATAATGGTAGAAAGTAGACTGACCTTTAGTTTTGTTACTTTTCTTAAATTATCTGTAGACAACGTGCCCTTAATTACTGCTCCCAGGACAGCTCCCACAGCCCTGCCTTTGGTGCGCATGTTATGTAGGAGTCTCTCCTCTCCCTCAGCACACTTTCTGGAAGGGCTTGACAACCATGACGTCACCTGCTCCTTCTCGCTGTGACTTCTGAGCTTCTCTGTTCCCCTTGGGATCATCCGGCTCTCCTTATGACATGTCCACTTTAATATCCCACAAGGTCCGATGCTGAACCCCGCCTCCGCTTCTTCCCCTGTGATTCTGATTTCAGAGACCCACGCTCCTGACAAGCAGCAAGGAGAGCTAGCAGGGAGGCATGCAACACGGGCCGCATCTTCAAGACAAGTCAGCAAGGGTCCCCCGCAAGACAAGCCTGTATGCTGGAGCCAGTGTGAACGGACATCGATTCAAGTCATTTATTCACAAGGCTTTGTAAGGGTCCAGGACAGGCAGAGCCTAAGCATTCCCAGGCTCTTCCCTGGACATGAAAGGCATACAGCACAATCAGTCCTAGCAAGAAACATTCCCTCTGTGCATTGTTCCCTGACTCCCACTCCCTGCCATTCTTGGTGTCAGGCCTGGAAAAAGCAGTAAAGAATGTCTGCATGTCTCCGAGTGGTCTCCAGTGCACATCTGACAGGCCCTAGTCTTTTAGGACAGCAGAAGCAGGGCTTTCGGGAACAAGGAGCACCCCAGAGTTTAGTCCTATCTGACCTTTATATCAAACTGATCCCTAGAAACCAATGGGATTAGTTTGGTTTGTTTGCACAACACCCCAACTTCCAAACACAAATTTCAACAAAGCTGGTCAGTGTCTGATATTACAATATTTCCTGAGGACTTGGGTGTAGTCTATGAGTCAAGCTCTTTCCAAGCCCGTGAAAGACTATAGGTTTGATCCCCAATGCAAAAAAAAAAAGGCAAATCCTTGACAGTTTATTTTACATTTGCACACTGTGGTGGTTTAAATTAGGTGTCCTCCCCACCCTTAAACTCATGTATTTTGAATGCTTAATCCCCAGCTGATGGCAACTGGGTAGGGAGAGCCTTGCCTGGAGCTGGTGTGTTGTCAGGGGCGGGCTTCAGAGTGTTAAAGCCGGCTTTCCCTCGCTAGAACTCAGCTCACTCTCCTGCTGCTGTTGTCCACCAGATGTTGGCAAAAAGGTGATGTCCAGCTTCTGCTCTGCCATCTTTCCCCTGCCATCACGGAGCTTCCCCTCGAGTCTGTAGGCCATCATAAACAACTTTTCTCCCATCAGCTGCTTTTGGTCAGGTGCTTTGACCCAACAAGGTGAAGGTAACTACCACACACACCTACCTATTCCTTCAACCAGCCAGCCTTGGAGAACTGCAAGAGTTATTTCCCCACCTCAGTGGACAGGAAAATAGGAAAACAAAGCTCAGTAAGATTAACAAAGGTTGGCTAACAGCTCACAGGTGGTAAGTGAGGGAGCAGGGTATAAACCTAGATCCTTGATCCAAGATCTCATACCCTCCTCATGAGCAGGGACAAGTATCAAACAACAACCTGGGCAGGGCCACTTCCCTTACATATGCCCTTCTCCACTGGCTTATTCTAGTGGCCAAATTTTCACCCCTGGACAGCCATCTCTTAAGTAACAGAGTGGAGTTGTTACAGGGTGCATGTATGAATTCGTCTGTCAGGTCCCCTTCTCAGCTCATAGCCCCAGGGAGACAGGGGCCTTGATAGGAAGAAATGAATCAGAGCCAGGCTTTACATACAAAAAGGGAGCCTACCAGGAGGCCTAATGGGAAATGAGCACCTTAGAACCTTAGTGTATAGTGATTCGAAGAGTGGTGCAGGAACAGTAAAGAGACGGTGGAATTGCCTTTGGGCTGCTTCAAAGAGAGGCAGCAGTTGGGCATGCCTAATCCCTCCTGCATTTACCCACCTTCAATCCTAAGGCCACTCTGCTCAGCAGAAGGGTGGAATGAGGAAGGACTGGAGAGCTAACATTTAAGGTTATCACTTGCAATGATGTTGTCTCTTTTACTATTTATTTATTTTTAACCTTTTATTTACAACCTCCATACCTGTAGATAATATTCCAAAATAATGCCCTCCCATCACCCTTCCTTCACCCGTTCCCAATGTCCCTTCACTAAATCTCTTCTTCATTCATTCCCGTTATTATCTCTTCTATTTTGATGTCGTCATTTTCCCCCTGTTATTATACATGTCTTAGGGTCATGGATACCACAGCCACTTTGTGTCTGGTAGACAGTATTGCAAGGTACTCCTCCTCTTCTTTTGGTTCTTCCTTTCTTTCCACCACCTTTTCTGCAATGGTTCCTGAGCCTTGGAGAATGTGATGGAGATGTCTCACTAAGTGTTGAACAAATATTCCACCGTCATTTCTTCTCAGCCCTTTGATGAGTTTTGAGTCTCCCCGGTGGTCACTGCCATCTGAAAAGAAAAGCTTCTCTAAGAAAAATGGCGAGTAGCCCAGTGTAGTGGCGTATAACTTTAATTTCAGGACTCAGAAGGCAGAAGTAGAAGGATCACTGTGAGTTCAAGGCCAGCCTACTACAGAGTGAGTTTCAGGTCAACATGGGTTAGAGTAAAACCTTACTTCAAAAAAAAAAAAAAAAAAAAAAAAAGGTGAATATGCTGGGTACAGAACATGGAGAGACTTGGCTGGAATCTGGAAGAGGGTCAGTCCCCAGACAGTTAGCTTGTCTAGTGCCAGAAGGCACTACATGAGTGACTGGGGGAAAATGGCCAACATCTGTCCAAGCAACCGGTGGTCTAAGCTAATCAGCAGCAAACAACCTGATGTGATGCTCACCCAAGTGCAATAGTGACATACAGCCATGGTGGGTAATCAGCTGCTCTTGAATTGGCTAACTCAGTGGAATGGAACCCATAGCTGGAACTGGGAAACAAGTCAGAACCATATCCAAAAAAAACAAGTTCACTTTCCAATATCAAGCTCCCACCAATCTTGGGCTACAAGAGGGCCCACACCTATTAAATTCTCTCTAAACTAATAATGGGTAATCCCATTTATCTGGTTCTGACTTCACTCTCCACTGGAGAATCTGCGTCTCTTTTTCAGATGGATGCAGAACCTGAGAAGAGAGTCATCCCATTGCACCTCACCAGGGCCCCAGCTGAAACCATAGAGTAATTGAGGAAATGAGCAAGAGTGCTGCTTTCTTGGTGAACCTGGTATCAGCACAAGGGTGAAGGAGATAGACACAGAGAACACTCAAATCCTAACAACTCAGATATCCAGGGACACAGAGGCTCCCAAGACCTCATCACTGAAGTAGACCTAAAACAAACCCAACATGGCTCAGGCAAATTTGTGGAAGAGGAAGTGGAAATATTGTTAGAGCCATAAATTGGGACATTATGCACAGAGACATTGCCTCTTCCCCATAACTGATGCTACCCCCACAATGCACTACCCCAACAAGGAGGGTCCCTTCAGAGGGGGGGAGGACAGGGAGGAGGCTAATAATGGTACCAACATGGCTGTTTACACACTGAGTATGTACATAACTCACAAAGAAAAGAAAAAGGTGAGAGTAGCATTAACATATGGGCATAAAAGTAGTGAACATTATATATCCATTTAGCCAGAAAATAGCAGTAGTTTCCTCTCTAGGACTTATGACATCCCCATCCATAAGCTTTTGATTAAGTTTTCAGTACCAGACATGAATTCCTTCCCATAGAACAAGTCTCAAATCCAGTCAGAGAGCAATTGGTTTCCCCAATAACAGACATGCCACTGTGTTACTGGTTGGCACAATTGGCCTGGCTAGCTAGCTATAAAACTTGCAAGGTCCATTGTTAGATAAGACCCTTGATGACTTCTTCCCCAACAGGCTAAATAACTCTTTCCAGCATCATGACAGCTAGTCAACAGGCAGGAATCTTCCAGCTCAGCTCCAGCTTGAGTTTTCAGTGACCTGCAGTACGTATGTGGTATCTTCAGCAGTAGGGTCTTACCATATAGCCTGTAATGTTTGAGAGGTATCAGGGGCCTTCCTGGCCAACAACTTGCTAGAAAATATCTTACCCCTGGCACTGAAATTTTCTTGAAATAATCTATGGCTTCTGGGAACAGCATTATTCACCCCCCACAAAGTATTTCTGTCTAAATTCTCTCTCTTTTTTTCTTTTGCATAGATTATTTTTATTATAAAGAGTAAAATATAATGTAACATTTTAACTACAAACCTTTCAGTGGAAAGAGTCTCTAACATGAGTTGCTTTAATCTTATGAAGTGAAAACACTTGAAGAACCTCACAGTGGATCCAACACCAACAAACTCTAAAGAGATCCTCCTTTAGTTCAGTGAGACAAGGACGATTCATAGTTACAGAGAGAAGACCCTAGCTGTGCGTATGATGAGACAAGCCAGCTTTCCAGACCAAGGCACTCAGCTAGGGATGAAACAAACCCCAAGCCAAGCCAGCAAAGCTGGGCTGGTTCCTTGGCAACAGTGGTGACCTCCAGTTCAGCTCGAGCAGCTCAAGGACAAGCACTGGGCACCACTTGCTGGGCCTATGCCAGCCCCCATCACCACTGCTTTGGTCAACATGTGCTGAGCAGTTCAGAGCTAGTACTTCTCTATGCCAAGCTGCCACATGGATGACCCACATTTGCTGTTTCTCCTCAGAGCCATCTGCCACACATTTCCGTGGGGCAAGCGCGACCACACACTTGTAAACGGCTTCCTGACTAGGTCCCAGTCAGGACAGACACTGATTAGCCCATTGTTTTTGGGCCAAAGCGTTTCCTTGATTGGATTCCTGACCCCCTTGACAAATTTGCACCGCTGGACTTGTGGGAGCGTGAGGGAACGTGCGGGGAGTAAGGCCTCTTCCCTCCAAAGCCACTGGGCCGCTTCAGGGCGGGGCTAGCTGGACTTCACCAGCTCCATTCCTGTGCACTGATTCCCCCCCCCCGCCCCCATTTCTTGGGTTTTACGCTTTTCTATTTATTTTCTTAAAAGGCAGGTATTAGCCCACCTTCAATAAAATAAAATGCATATGATACATTGGGGAAGACAAATAGGGAGCATTTCTGCAAGAAAAATAGACTTGAGGTTCATGGCACTGTGAATGCTTCCATGACCAGTCTCACTGAGCGTGCTCAAGGGTGAAGCTTAGCACCAATTTTTTGTTTGTTTGTTTGTTTTAAACTTTAGAAATCAAACATAGGGCTGGAGAGATAGCTCAGCGGTTAAGCCTGGGAAGCCTAAGGATCTAAGTTCATCTCTCCAGATCCCACATAAACCAGATCCACAAGGGGACGCAAGTGCACAAGGTCGCACATGCACACAAGAGGGAGCTCGCATTTGGAGTTCAATTGCAATGACTGGAGGCTCTAGCATGCCGGTTCTCTCTAATTCTAGTGATCTCTCTCTCTCTCTCTCTCTATCTATCTATCTCTATCTCTCTCTCTCCCTCTCTCTCATAAGAAAATAAAATTTGGGGCTGGACAAATGGCTTAGTGGTTAAGACATTTGCCTGCAAAGCCAAAGGACCCAGGTTCGATTCTCCAGGACCCACATAAGCCAGATGCAAAAGGGTCACATACATCTGGAGTTTGTTTGGAGGGGCTAGAGGCTCTGGTGTGACTATTCTCTCTCTGTCTGCCTCTCTTCCCTTTCTCTCTCTCTCTCTCTCTCTCTCTCTCTCTCTCTCTCTCTCTCTCTCTGCTAGCAAACAAATAAATAAAATTTAAAACAGAAAATAAAATTTTAAAAAGTTTAAAAAAAGGAATCAAACATGACTTTTAACACAGAATGCTTGAACAGTAATGAGTGTAGCCCTTCGGGTATCAACATAGTTATACAAATTGGGAGGTGAGTAGCTCAGTTCGGTGCTGACCACCCTGACACCAACCCCATGGTATCTGAGCACCTGCTTCCATGCCTGCCACAACATTTACCACCTTCAGCGGCAAGACACCATAAGACCCGCTTCACCCTCATGTATGTGAAGGAACCAATGCAGCAATGGACGGGAAATGTCACCAGTGTCTCCCCCCACCCATCCCAGATCCTCACTAGCACCACAAGCCCCTCCCTCTCCTTTCCCAGGAGCTTGAGGGCAATGCCTAGGGGTTGTTTTTTAACTTTTCAGTATTGTTTCTTAAAGCTAGGAACCTGTCTGTCTTGTTCTTGAAGAGATATTAGTTCTAACGTTTATTTATTTATTTTTGTCATTCATCCTGCAAACAGCATTCCTTTAGTGCTCCATGCTGGCTTCCTGGGACATAGCCTCCAGGCTGTCACTGATTCCCCCGCTCCAGATGCCTAGAGAGCAACCAGCCTTATTCTCCTCCTCAAGCACCAAGCTCCCTGGTCTACCTGACCTAGGTTAACATTTCTTTCCCTGGGACCCACTGACTCTTGGGAGCAATCAATGGAACCCTTACATGGCTTTATTTATAACTAGGAATTTTTCTGGGAAACAGCCTCTTCCATGGCCCCATCTATTGCCCACATAATGATCTACTGCTGAGGTTATTACCAGAGTGGTGTGAGTGTGTTACTCGGCTAACAGCGACTTGCAGTAACACACACTGTGCTGCAGAATGGAAACCCTTGCAGTTTTCACTGGGCGGTGCTATTTAAGGAATAAGTACCCAGACAACCCAGTTCTGAAGATCAACTTTATAATAAGTTCGATTTTTTAAATCAGGACTAATTTTATTCACATTTGGTAACAAGACACTAAAGTTGTAAACACATTTATATCAATCACAGAGGCCCTAAAATAGCACTCACAGACAGACACTGGATTCCGTGAGGCTGGTGCCTTAATGAAACCATTCTTCCTGTGTTGCAGAATGTCTCCACATTGATAGACATGTTGTCAACTGTGGCAAAGAAACGTAGGCTTAGGTTTTGCTGTTTTTTTTTAAATAGTAACACTGCTGCCTTGTAGGAAGAACTGTTTGTATTTTGGATTAATATTAGACTTGTATATTTTATGCAGGATTTTGAAGGGCAAGAGTTTCTTTTTACTCTACAGAAATAAGATTAATTCACACTGTCTTAAAGAAATAAATCCAATCTAGTTTTATAATCCCCTACTGCTTGCTAGCTATAGTGAGGGTTTTAGAAGTTAATTTTAAATCCAAAAAGAAAAAAGAAAAAAGTCATAGCAAGTAAAATAACATACAGCAGAGAAATTTTTGGTGTTAACTATAGTTAACTACTTCATCCCTCTCTTTTTCCTTTTATTCCTTTCCATATACTTTTCTGAGCTCAGAACAGAGGACCTAATGGCCACTTTCCCAAGGTTTGGTATCTATAGTGGTTTAAAGTAAAATGTCTCCCATAGCCTCACAGGTTTGTGTTAAGCCTCATACGAAGTGTCCAAATTGATAGAACCCTTGGGAGGTACAGCCTTGCAGGAGGAAGGGTGTCACTGGGGACAGACCTTGAGATTTATTAGTCCAGCCCCACTGCGTTTTTAAAGTGAGCCCACTCTTCCTGCTTCCTCCCTGTTGATGTGACAAGGTGTGATGCTTATGCCATGCTTTCCCAACTTGATGAAACGTCTCCTCAAACCCTTTTGCTTCCATAAGCGGCATCTAGTCAGGTGTCTTGTCCTAGCAACAAGAAGGTAACTTCAACTGTATCCTAAAAAGAAGAATCAAGTAATCATTATGTGACTACCTAATCCCCTGGTCCAGGCACTTTGATAAAAGACAAAGAATTAAAAATCTTGTGAAGACAAGCATGACATACATGAAATTTTTTTTTAAAAAAAAGAATGCAAGATAGTTGCAATTAGATACCAAGTTGTGAAGTGTTGACTCAAAGTGCTATTTAGTATAGAATACTGAGCTAGGTCAATTATTGGAGAGATCTGAAACAAAGTATTAAACAAAGTATATTAAGTAGAACCTTGCAAGATGATAGAATTGATTATTCTAAAGCCAATTCCAGTTAGTAGGGGAAAATGTACGGATTTTTACATTACTTTGCAAGAATCACCTCAATTAATCTTTTGAACAACCACTTCACAGATGAAAAGTCAAAGCTCAGAGAGACAACAACCTTAGCCAATGATGGAATCAGGTTTATCTGCAACCAAAGTTCATATTTTTCCAGTCTATGACAAATATCATCTCTCCAAGAACTGAATAGCACTCTTCACCTTCTCTTGATGGAAATTATCATGTAATATTTTGCAAGTGTAACACTTAAGAAAATGTTCAACATCCCTAACCATTAGGGAAGTGCAAATTAAAACAACTATGAGATAATCATTCTGCTTTCCAATATCAAGTTCCCGCTAATCTTGGGCTATAAGAGGCTCTATACCCATTAAATTCTCTCTAAATTAATAATGGTTATCCCATTTAACCTGTGCTGACTTCACTCTCCATTGGAGATTCAGACAGGAGTGGGACCTGAGGAGAGAAATGACCAATCACACTTCACCCTGGCCCCAGCTGAAACCATAGAGGAATTGGGGAAATGAACAAGAGTGCTGCTTTTTCAGTGAACCTGATATCAGCACAAGGGTGAAGGAGATAGACACTGAGGACACTCAACACTTAACCAAACCAGAGATCCAGAGGCTCCTAAGAGCCCATCACTGAAGTAGGCTTAAAATGTACACAACATGGCTCAGGGAATTTTGTGGAAGAGGGGGCAGAAAGATTATTAGAGCTACAAATTGGGACATTTTGTACAATTTTGTGTCCTTGTCCAAGTTATCAATGAAGTGAAAAAATGCAGACACAGAGAAGGGTAAGTTATAAGAATTTACTAAGAATAAGATGACACCTTCCAAGGCTCAGGATCCATTATGGAAGAGGTGGCGGAAAGAATGTAAGAGCCAAAGGAAAGGTAGGACTCCTTACAATGTGCTCCACCAGACACAAAATGGCCTGGATATCCATGACCTCAGAGTGCCTGACACTACCTACACAAGTCCATCATAATAGGAGGAGAAGATGATGACATCAAAATAAAAGAGAGACTGATTGAGAGGGGGAGGGGGTATGATGGAGAATGGAGTTTCAAAGGGGAAAGTGGGGGGAGGGAGGGAACTACCATGGGATGTTGCTTACAATCATGGAAATGGTCAGTAAAAAAAAAAAGAATAAGATGAAAACAGAGAAGAAGAGCAATACAGAGGAATTTCTCCCCCTCCCCAACATTTCTGGGAAGGGAGAGGAAAAGAGAGAAGAATTTCCTTCAGAAGCTTCTAGGGGAAGGAAAGAAGAGGGGAAGAATTTACACACATGTTTTAGATCCATTTGTGTTGATCCCATAGGCATCCAATTAGAATGAGCCTCACCAGGCTCAGGTGTATAGGGAGGGACCTGATTGGATGGTGGGTTCAAGGAGGATTTTTGTGCCCAGTTCTCGGCACCCCCAGTGACCACCAAGGAGAACCAAACACGTATGCAAGGGCAAGGAGCTTTATTTCGGGCTTAAGCTTGGTCTCTTGACTTCACCAACACAGTGGATCCATACAAGAGCCCTGAGTAGTGGGAGGGTAGGGTTTTTATAGGGATTTGAACATAGAAGAAAGGGATGGGTACATGATTGGTTGATTTAAACAGTGTACTCTTCTGGTTGGCTTGAGATTTTGGTGGGCAAAGTTGGTGGGCTGGGGCTAGGGGATTTGAGCTTATGTATGACTACAGGAATGTCTCATGACTTTAGGAATGTATCAGTTTAACTGTTAAACCTACCCTTACGGCAAGGTCGGTGGGCTGGAGCTAGGGGAATTGAACTTATCTTATGACTTCAGGAATGCATGGCATAATGTTTCCAGTAACTGTTAAACCCACCCTTACCAGAAGATAAAATACTTAGATCTTGTAAGGGTTATCTCTTTTGTCCTGGTGCTAACTTACTCTCCGTTGGAGAATCTGCTTCTCTTTTTCAGATAGATGTAGATCCTAAGGAGAGAGCCACCCCATCATACCTCCAAAGGGCACTGGCTGAAACTAAGAAAAATTGGCAAAACAAGCAAGGGTGCTGTTTTCCTGGTGAACCGTGTACCAGCACAAGGGTGAAGGAGATCAACACAGAGAACACTCAGCTCCTACCAAATCAGAGAGCCAGAGACCCAGAGGCCCCCAACACCTCATCACTGAAGCAGACCAAAAATGATCACAACATGGCTCAGGGAAATTTTGGGGAAAATGGGGCAGAAAGAATGTCAGAGCCACATGTTGAGTCATGATATGCAGAGACATTTATCTTACCCATAACTGTGGGCTAACTCCACAATGCATGACCCATATACCTCAACAAGGAGAGGCCATGGGGAGGGGGTAGGTCACGGATGAGCCTAATAATGGTACCAAACTGAATGTATTTGCCGAATACAAAACTAACTAACAAAGAAAAAAAGAAAAAGAAAAAGAAAAAAACCAAAAAAAATTTAAAAAATAATTCATGTTACTCAATATATAATTTACTTGTGATCATTATATTTGTCCAACTTATACTGAGAAGTCAATATAGTCCACATGGTCTGAACAAAAAAAATAAGTGTGTGTATTTTAAACAGGAGTCAATTTTGGGGAAGAGAGACCTTCATGTGTGCATTAAGCATATCTTCTACAAGAAGTCACAGAAGAAACAATTTTGTAATTTCATGTGTCAAAGAATACCATGCAAATAAATATTAAAAGAGTTCTAAATGGTAAATCAAGTTTTAAAAAAAATATATTCTTGAAGTATTTTGCCATGTTATCTAATATCATTCCTCTAAGTTGAGTGTTCAAATAGCCCTTTGTGGATGACTTTGGAGATATTTGACTTAGAAACCTAAAATTAACTGAATAATAAAAAAGAAATTCAACTTACTTGAAGTCTAAGCAAAGATGTGTGTGCAATAATGGAACAAGATCAGTAACTTTCTACATGTCATTTCTATGAAGAGTCCATCTTATTTTTAAGGTAACAGTGGCCACTAAAATGAGAGAATGGGGGAAAATGAACAGCCCAATGTTCAAAACCAAGAGTTGTTCTGTTTGATGAATTTGATGTGCGCTAAGTTACAAGCAACCACCAGAGGAAGAGATGCAATTGTTCAAGACCAGTTATGACCACACTGTCCTCGAATCCAAGAGAAGTAATGTTTATGATAACTTGTGGGAGTTCATTTTAATGTCTGTGCTTTTGTAAAATTGAAGAAAAAGAATATAACAAAAGCATTTAAATGAAAAAAAAAATCTTAGATCTTGCCGGGAAACAGAAACTTCAGCCTACTGAGGACTCTGAAGCCTGTCATGGCGTCCATCTGGTTCCTGAGTCCTTCAAGGATCACTGATTTAGGAAGATCCCACCCACAGGGCTAAGCCTTCCAAATCAGGGAAGAAATAAGAGATCATTGTGGGTGCTCAGGAAGAATTAAGAGGGTGTGTTTACAGCTATCTTGGATGAGACTGGATAAGATGTGAGTTCTAGTCCTGCCAGGGCAGGCAAGGTGGTATCCGTGTCTCTGTGGGCCAGTCCCTAGCTGACTACCTATTAAAAAAAAAAGCTACCTTGCTCCTAATCTGTATCACTGCCATATTATATTCTGAAAAGCCTATGGACAGGCTTTCCGGTACAAAGCCAACAACTACATGAGTAAGCGGGGAAGCAGATCCTCTGACCTGAGTCCAGGTCAGAGTAACTACGCAGGGAGCATCATGACTAACCTATGGGAGATGCTGAGCCCAGCTAAACTGCTCTGAGATCCATGGCCTCAGAAATTACAGAAGACAATCAATGTCTACTATGCTGAGCCACTCACTTTTGGATTAGACCTTAGAAAGCCAATACAGGGTAGGATGGGCCTTACCAATCAGACAAAAGAGCTGCTCCTGACAAACGTGGCAGAGTAAAGAGGAATGAGCTGTGCAAGCCTTCCCCTGCAGGTCCCAAAAGTGCATTCTTGGGGCTGGAGAGATGCCTTAGAAGTTAAGTGCTTGCCTGTGAAGGCTAAGGACCCCAGTTTGAGGCTCAATTCCCCAGGACCCACATTAGCCAGATGCAAAAGGGGGCATACGCATCTTGAGTTTGTTTGCAGTGGCTGGAGGCCCTGGCATGCCCATTCTCTCTCTCTCTCTCTTTCACATTCTCTCCATCACTCTCAAATAAATAGATAAAAATAAACAAAAAAAATTTTAAGTGCATTCTCCTTCTTGCTTCTATACAGGCTATTCCTTCTGCCTGGGGCATCGTCTTCACCTGTGTACCTGTCTGCCTCTCCCCTGTGGGCTCAGTGTCAAAGCTCTCCTTCACTGTGTACTTCCTCTGTCTTCTAGAACCTTATAACCATCCCAGAAAGATTGAAGATAGTCTGAGACTTTTGCATCCTTCTCTTTGCCCATCAGACTATTGACAGAATCCTTGCAATGGGAATGTTCCGAGGAATATCATGCTAGGTGAAGGAAAAAGTGGAAGCTCTGGGGCCAGCTAGAGGAGGAACTTGTCTCCTAAAAAGAGATTTCACATTGTTCTGACAACTTATTCCAGACCACCTTGCAGGACAGACTCGAATGGAGACAGCGACAGGCAGGACCGCACCTTGACCAGGACTGCTTAATTATGATCCCTCTTGCCTTCTATTTAAATATAAACCTTGGGCTGGAGAGATGGCTTAGCGGTTAAGCACTTGCCTGTGAAGCCTAAGGACCCCGGTTCGAGGCTTGGTTCCCCAGGACCCACGTTAGCCAGATGCACAAGGGGGCGCACGCGTCTGGAGTTCGTTTGCAGTGGCCGGAGGCCCTGGCGTGCCCATTCTCTCTCTGTCTATCTGCCTCTTTCTCTCTATGTCTGTCGCTCTCAAATATAAGTAAATAAACAAAAAAAATTTTTTAAATAAAAAAATAAAAAATAAATAAATCTAAACCTCCCATCAGGAACTGAAAAATGGACTTGGGAGTCACTGGACCCCTTTAATTATTCTCTTCCTAATGTGGCCAGATTGAGAAGATCTCTTTTCTTTTCACTATTAAATTAGCATGTTGAGGTCACGTGGTCAGGCCCAGCTTTGACCCTAACAGCTCCAGTAACCATCCTGCGGCTCTGCTCACCCCTGCTTCCTTTGTCCACAGCCATGATTTCTCAGGGCCTATTTATTTTTCCACCACACAAAACTGTGAGTAATTTGAGGGCAAGACAGATCCCAGCACCTATTACACGCTTGTCACATGGCAGCCACACAGAGGGTGAAGGACTTGTGGGTTTCTATGGTGACAGGAGCTCAGAACCACAGAAAGCTCTGGTGAAGGGAAACAGCCGCAAAGAGACAGTGCCCGGTCCCAAGAATAAGGAAGGAATCTTCAGGTCACACAGACAAGGGACTTCCCCTAAGAGAAACCGGGATCAAGGCCACCAGGCCATCTTCCCAGGGCTGAAATATAATGCTGGGTAAGCTGAGGAGGGTGACCTGAGGCCCAGAGCCTGGCCTGAGTCTTGGACGCCAGCTCTGGAAAGGACACAGCATCCAATCAGGCATCAGCGTTATCCCAACCCAATCGACCTTGACCTAGAAGCCAAGCTAACTCTGTTTAGGATCCAGACACAGCTGCAGTAAGGGAAAGGAGCCCAGACCAGGCGTGTGATCCGCAGGGTCAGTGAGTCTAACCTGGGACCAGGCCTTGGTTAATCAGAAACTATGTTTCTAGAAGACAGTCAGGCTGAGGCAAGGGAGGAGAGACCAGCACAAAGGAGTTTTCCATTTGTTTCCTGTGATTTGATTAGAGAAATCAGAGTCAGAGGAAAGGAATTTTTCCTACATCTTGATCAAGACATAGGAGAGGAAGGAGGAAATGAAAATTCTCTGGTATTTCATTTTATCTCGATCTGCACAAATATCCTAAACCCAGGCACGTGAGGCGTTATCAGCAGCATTGCCCCAAGGGCTGATTGGCAGCATGAGAGCACACCGTAAGTGTGCAGCCAGTGGGAGCCAGACACAGTGGTGCACACGCCTGTGATCACAGCTACTCTGGAGGCAGAGACAAGAGGATTGCAAGTTAGAGGCCAGCCTGGGCCACCTGAGGAAAGAAAGAAGAAAGGCAGAACGGAGCGGAGGGAAAGGTTCAGAATAGAGGACTCCGACACAGTGGTTTCTTGGGCCCAAGGTTTTACTTAATGCCAGTGAGAGGGTGGCAGGGTTTGGAGCTAGGAACTAAGAGTAAAGGGGCAGGAGACTCTGAACCAAGGGGGAAAAGAGGAAACTTTGAACCACCTAAGAGAAGAGCAGAGGATTTTAAGCACCGTGGGTGAAAGGAGAGAACTAGACTGGCTGAACGGGGTGTGAGGCGGATGACTGACTGGAGCCTGCGGCTGCCAGGCTGTGTGTGCCTCCTGCTGCACTCTTTGGGGAGAGTGAGGTACCCCCTCTCCCAACCCAGTCGACAGGTGGTAGCAAGGACAAAGTGGTTTCTCCTCCCAGCTCAGGCGCAGAAAAGTTTAGTCAGGTTACTATGTTAGTAGGTTGGGTCTCTGAGATCCCTGACCTAGGCTGGGCTTACAGGGAAGGGGAAAAGACAATGATCTTTGCTTTAAATATATATATATATATATATATATATATATATATATATATATATTGAGAGAGAGAAAAAAAAAGAGGCAGAGAGAGTGAGAGGGTGGCAGGGTTTGGAGCTAGAAAGAGGGGGCATGCCAGGGCCTCCAGACACTACAAACGAACTCCAGATGCATGTGCCCCCTTGAGCATCTGGCTTATATGGGTCCTGGAGAATCAAACCAGGATCCTTTGGCTTTGCAGGCAAGCACCTTGACCACTAAACCATCTCTCCAGCCCAAGACAATGATCTTTGAAATGTCAATTACCACACAGGGTAGCTTCAGAATTCCAGGCCTAGTTAGAGCATGGTTGGTTGGGAGCAGGGAGAGAGGGAAATGGAAAGAAAGCTCTGAGACTCTTACAGGAAAGATGTAAGAGAGGGCAGGAGATTGGGGGGGGGGAGGAAAAAGAAAGAAACCAACCAATGTTTAATATGGTTGCGTCTTCCAGCTCCAGGTGGGGGAGGGGGTACTCAAGACAATTCCCATCACCACCCTCAGTCCTTGGAACTTCACCACCCTCAGTCCTTGGAACTTCACCACCCTCAGTCCTTGGAACTTACAGACCTTTGCCTAACTCCCAGGTTCTATTTGGAGCCTACATAGGTTTATTCTTATAACTTTAAAAAAAAACTATTTTATTATTCATTTGCAAGCAGAGAAAGAGACTGAGAGAATGAGCATGCCAGGGTCTTCTGCCACTGTAAATGAACTCCAGATACATACTGAAAACCTCCTCCATGTAGACCAGATGACAGAAAGCTGGCAAAAGCTATGCTGCATGCAGTTCCATGGGAAAGAGAGAAATCACCAGTGAAGATACTCAACAGCGGACACTGCAAGCCTTATATTTGGCCAGCCAGGCCAAATGAGCCAATTGGTGCAACAGTGGCACATCTATTATGGGGGAAACCAACTGTTCTCTAATTGGAATGGAGGCTTGCTCCATGGGAGGAAAAACATCCCTGATACTGAAAACCTAAAACAGGGGTAGTCATGAGCCCTAGAGGTGTAACGTCTGCTGCTGTCTGGCTAAATGTATATACTATGCTCACCAAACTGCCCAGTAAGCACTTCTCTTAATGTTCATACCCATAATGCTACTCTCACTTTTGGTTAGAGACGCTTCTCTCTTCAGATGGCAGTGATCTTAGGGTGACGCTGAAGGCACCATAGTACTAAGAAGAAGTGACAGAGGAGTGCTCAGCACTGAAACATCTCTATCTTCCAAGGCTCAGGGTCCATTGCAGAAGAATGTACGAGCCAAAGTAGGACTCCTTACAACATGCTCCACCAGACACAAAATGGCCTTGGATATCCATGACCTCACAGTGCCTGACACTACCTACACAAGACCATCATAATAGGAGGAAACAATGATGACACCAAAATAAAAGAGAGACTCATTGAGAGGGGGAAGGGGTATGATGGAGAGTGGAGTTGCAAAGAGGGAAGGGGGGAGGGAGGAAATTACCATAGATTATTGTCTACAATTATGGAACTTGTCAATAAAAGTTTAAAAATAAAATAATTAATTATTTATTTATTTGCAAGCAGAAAAAGACAGAGAACAGGGGAGACAATGTGCATGCCAGGGCATATAATACACTGAAAATGAATTCCAGATGCACATACCACTTTGTGCATTCAGCTTTATTTGGGTACTAGGGAACTGAACCTGAGTCATTAGGCTTTGCAGGCAAGTGACTTAACCACTGAGAAGCCTCCCCAGCCCTTGATCTTATATCTTGTATCAGTCAATACTCTAAGAGCCAAAGACATAGGAGGAGATGGAAGCGAGGAAGGGTGGGAGGAGGGCTTGTCAAAATTAAATATGTTAAGCCAAGCATGGTGGTGGCACACGCCTTTAATCCCAGCACTCAGGAGGCAGAGATAGGAGGATCACCATGAGTTTGAGGCCACCCTGAGACTACAGAGTGAATTCCAGGTCAGCCTGGGCTAGAGTGAGACCCTACCTTGAAAAACCAAAGAAATAAAAAAAAATTTTTAAATGTTATCAATAAGCTATATCCTACTTCCTTGCTAGCTAAATAATACAAAGTTGTATATTTAATACCTTGTACCCATGTGTTGCAGTCAGGTTTGCATTGCAGCAGAAAACGCCTGACCAAGAGCAGCTTGTGGGGAAAAAGAGGTTTATTTTGGCTTACAAACTCGAGGGGAAGCTCCATGATGGCAGGGGGAAATGATGGCCTGGGCAGAGGGTGGACATCACTTCCTGGCCAACATCAGGTAGACAACAGCAACAGGAAAGTGTGCCAAACACTGGCAAAAGGAAGCTGGCTATAACACCCATAAGTCTGCCCCAAACAATACACTGCCTCCATGAGGCTTTAATTCCCAAATTCCCATCAGCTGGGGATCTAGCATTCAGAACACCTAAGCTTATGGGGGACACGTGAATCAAACCACCACACCATGTAAACCAAGTTGTAAATATTTGAACATATGCGTGTGTACGTGTGTGTGTGTGTATGTGCATGCACGTGAGTGTGCATGTGTGTGTGTTTTAAAAGAGAATTTACAGAGATACCTTCTGAAGACATAGGTTGTTATAAGAAAATGTCAGTCACAGGATGAGATACCTTCCAGCAAGTTGTTGGTCAGGGAAGCTTTGATGGCCCCAAAACATTACAGGCTGTTGCCAAGGCTTTTGGTTACCCACAATAACTAAATGGTAGACCCTATTGCTGAAGACACCACATGCTTGACCTTTAGGACACTAAAAAATCCAGCTGGAGCTGAGCTGAACAGCTCATCCCTGTTGACAAGCTGTCAGGATGCTGAAAAGATCTATGCAACCTGTTAGCAGAGAAAAATCATCAATGGTCTTAACCAGTAACAGACACTGAAGCTTCATGCCTGACCAGCAAGGCCAAATGTTTCAACTGAGGCCAGGTAGCATGTCTGTTACGGGGGAAACTAACCTCTCTGGATTTGAGGTTCACTCCACGTGAGGGAATTCCTGTCTGGTATTGAAAACTTAATCAAAAGCCTATGGCTAGGGCTGGAGAGATGGCTTAGCAGTTAAGCGCTTGCCTGTGAAGCCTAAGGACCCTGGTTTGAGGCTCGATTCCCCAGGACCCACGTTAGCCAGATGCACAAGGGGGCGCACGTTTCTGGAGTTTGTTTGCAGTGGCTGGAGGCCCTGGCACACCCATTCTCTCCCTCCCTCTCTCTCTCTCTCTCTCTCTCTCTCTCTCTCTGCCTCTTTCTCTTTCTGTCGCTCTTAAATAAATAAATAAATAAAATAAACAAAAAAAATTTTTTTTTTTTTTTTTTTTTTTGGTTTTTCAACGTAGGGTCTCACTCTAGCCCAGGCTGACCTGGAATTCACAATGCAGTCTCAGGGTGGCCTCGAACTCACGGCAATCCTCCTACCTCTGCCTCCCGAATGCTGGGATTAAAGGCATGTGTCACCACACCCGGCTAAAAATAAACAAAGTTCTTTTTATTGAAAACACAGCCTATGGCTAGGGAGGTCATAAGCCTGGGGGGCAGGGCTAGCTAACACTACTGTCTGCCTAAATGTATATATTATGACAACTAAACTGCCTTCTAAATACTTATGTTTATGCCCATTCCTTAATGCTACTCTCATTTTTCTTTTTTTAAACATATTTAATTAATTTATTTATTTGAGAGAGAAAGAGGCAGAGAGAGAGAGAGAGAGAATGGGTGTGCCAGGGCCTCCAGCCACTGCAAATGAACTCCAGACGCATGTGCCCCCTTGTGCAACTGACATACGTGGGTCCTGGAGAATCAAACCAGGATCCTTTGGCTTTGCAGACAAATGCCTTAACCGCTAAGCCATCTCTCCAGCCTGCTACTCTCATTTTTGATTAGAGAAGCTTCTCTTCCTATAGGCCTCGATTCAATTCCCCAGTACCCATGTAAAGTCAGACACACAAAGTGGCCCATGAGTCTGGAGTTCTACCCAATCTATCCCCCACTCGTCTCTCTCAAATAAATAAGTAAATAACATTTTCTGAAATAGCAAAGAAAAAAACCACAATGTTTTTAAAAAGTTAAAAAAAGAGCCAGACAAACCAAGTTGTAAATATTTTTCCCAGTTTGTTTTTTGTTTTTTCTGCATTACACATATTTTTCTTCACACAGGAAATTTTCATTTCTATAATTGTTTCTTTTCTTGGATATCATCTAAGTTTTGTTCCAGATTTCCCCCCATCTCAAGAATATATATATTATAAATTTTTATTTAATTTTTAATAATTTTAATATAATTTACATGTCATAAAATGTAGCCATTTCAAGCATACACCTTGATGGACTTTTTAACATTTATTTACATGCAGAGAGAGTGAAAGAGAGAAAGAAGGAGAGAGAATGTGTGCCAGGGCATCTTGCCACTACAAACAAACTCCAGACACATGCACCATTTTGTGCATCTGGGTTTATGTGGGCACTGGAGAATTGAACTTGGGCTATATGGCTTTGCAAGCAAGAGCCTTTAATTGCTGAGATATCTCTTCAGCTCCCATTTAGTGACTTTTTTAAAAAACTTTTGGGGATATTTTATTTTATTTATTTATTAGAGACAGAGAGAAATAGGTAGAGAGAGAGAGAGAATGGGCATGCCTATAGGCACTGCAAATGAAGTCCAGATGCATGTGCCACCTTGTGCATCTGGCTTACATGGGACCTGGGGAATTGAACCTAAGTCCTTAGGCTTTGCAGGCAAGCACCTTAGCTGCTAAGCCATCTCTCTAGCCCTAGTGACCTTTTTTTTGAAGCAGGGTCTCTCTCTAGCCCAGGTGAGCCTCAAACTTGGTGATTCCCCCTACTTCACCTGCTGAATGCTGGGATTAAAGATGTGAGCCACCACTCCTGGCTACACTTCAACAAATTTTGAGGAAAAGTATATAGCTAAGTAATTAGCACCACAACTTGTTAGAGGCTCTGTACAGAGGTTCTGGGATGCAGCTTATTGGTAAGGAAAAAAATCATTTGTCAGAAGCTCAAAGCAGGGTGGTTTAAGAAGAGAAGAATGGGAAATCTGAGGGTGGTGGATTGCAGCAGCACCCACCCAAAAGTGACAATGGAGCCAGATTAGGTTTGAATGCACAGTGGCTGCTGGCTTGGTTGGGAGGGGGTGGGAAACAAGAGGACCCTGAAGATGGATGGAGGGAGAGAAGAAAGAGAGAATGAGAATAGAAGGGAGAGAAAGAAAAAGACATTCAGGTGCAGGAAGGAAAGCAGATGGAGGCTGTATTAGTCAGGGTTCTCTAGAGGAACAGAACTAGAAGGAATTTTATTAAAAAGTGGATTTGATGGATTAGTTTAAGGCAGTCCAACAATAGCAGTCTGCAGGCTCGGGAGTTAAGGAACACGACAACTGCTCAGACCGCGTGGCTGGAGGCCTCAGCAGTTCCAATGCAGCACCGAAGGCCTGGGGGCTTCCTGGAGAGCCACTGCTCTTCAGTCCATGCTGGAAGGCTAAGGAAACTTGGTTGCAATACTGACCAAGGATAGCGGAACAGGACAGATGCACATGCGAGTGAAGACACTCACCACCAGCAGCAGCAGCCAAGTGAGAGGAAGGGGCTTTTTCTCCCAGGGCTTCCTTACACAAAGCCACCTCTGGAAAACCCACTCTGATGGAAGGGCTCACTCTAGAGGAAAGACTTCCGCCTTCAGTTTAACCTTCCTGGAATCAACCTCAGAGACCAACCAAGAGGGAATGTCTGTGATTCCTAAACAGATCAAGTTGACGACAGAACTCAATTATGACAGAGGCTGAGTCAGAGACACTGCTGGAGAGACAGGGTACAGCCACAGATGGAGAACCCAGGCACCTTCAAGAAAGAGGACAGGAAGCCGGGCGTGGTGGCGCACGCCTTTAATCCCAGCACTCGGGAGGCAGAGGTAGGAGGATTGCCATGAGTTCGAGGCCACCCCGAGACTCCATAGTGAATTCCAGGCCAGCCTGGGCTAGAGTGAGACCCTACCTCGAAAAACCAAAAAAAAAAAAAAAAAAAGAAAGAAAGAGGACAGGAGCCAGACGTGGTGGCGCACACCTTTAATCCCTGCACTTGGGAGGCAGAGGTAGGAGGATCGCTGTGAGTTCGAGGCCCTGAGACTACACAGTGAATTCCAGGTCAGTATGAACTAGAATGAGACCCTACCTCAAACCTCCCCACCACCTGACAAAAAAAAAAGGACAGGGAGAAGAGGTGTCTGGGGAGACTTTTATTCCTTTGCACAGGGGTGACTGCTTAGTGAGAAGGAGGGCACTGTGGAAGTGTGGGGGTGAAGGCTGGTATTCCAGCAAGGAGCCAAGATGGCTCCTATTGAGTTTGGACCTGGTAGTAGGGGAGAGAGGGGGATGGGTAGGGAGTTCTGAGACTAACATAACAGAATATTTCTACCTCCTAATGGATATCCATCCCTTCATAGGCAATCCTCCCCTTCCCTCCAGCCAACCACTGATCTGCCATCTCTTCCCTTGCTTTGGTCTGTTCTAGAGTGTTGTAGCAATTGTACTTGTTCTTTCATTGAACCTAAGGATTGTGAGATTTATTCATGTGGTGTATATATTCTTTTTAAAAATAATAATTTATTGGGGCTGGAGAGACAGCTTAGTGGTTAAGCGCTTGCCTGTGAAGCCTAAAGACCCTGGTTCAAGGCTCGATTCCCCAGGACCCATGTTAGCCAGATGCACAAGGGGGCGCACGCATCTGGAGTTCATTTGCAGTGGCTGGAGGCCCTGGCGTGCCCATTCTCTCTCTCTCTCTCTCTCTATCTGCCTGTTTCTGTCTCTGTCTGTTGCTCTCAAATAAATAAATAAAAATGAACAAAAAATTTTTAAAAAATGATAATTTATTTATTTGAGAGAGATATAAAGAGGTATATAGAGAGATTGGGCACACTAGGGCCTCCTGCCACTGAAACAAACTCCAGATACATGCGCCACTATGTGTATCTGGCTTTACATGGGCACTAGGGAATCAAACCCGGGTCGTTAGGCTTTGCAGGCAAGTGCCTTAACCACTTAGCAATCTTTCCAGCCCTGTATTCTTTTTTTTTTTTTTTTTTTTTCTCCTGAGGTAGGTTTTCACTCTAGCCCAGGCTGATCTGAAATTCACTATGTAATCTCAGGGTGGCCTCTAACTCACGCAATTCTCCTACCCTTGCCTCTGGAGTGCTGGGATTAAAGGCGTGTGCCACCACACCTGGCTTATATTCTTTTGTTTTAATTTGTGTAACCCAGGCTGGTCTTGAACTGTTCATCCTCCTGCCTCCATGTCTTCATCAAATTCCTCCTGGCATTTGCTGCCACAACAGTGTATATATTCTTATTTCTGTGGTATTGGGCATTGAACCTAGCTAGAGCCTTGTTCATACTAGGTAATTGCTCTACCACTGAGCCTCATCCATCCCTAGCCTGCCCCCTACCATATATATAGATATAGAGATAGAGATAGAGATAGAGATAGAGATAGAGATGAGATAGAGATAGAGATAGAGATAGAGATATATATGCATTTTTTATTTTGAGACAGGATCTCACTAAGTTGTGTAGGCTAGCCTTGAATTCACTGTAACCTAGGCTGGACTTGAACTTTTTTTTTTTTTTTTTTTTTTTTTTTTTTTTTTTTTTTTGCCGACCTCCACAAGGCACCTAAACACCATGTTGGTGGCGTTGGGCTGGAAATGGACTTGAACTTTTAATGCTCCCATCTCAGCCTCCCAAGCAGCTAGGATTATAGGCTTGAACCACCAAGACCAGCTTTCTTCTTTCTCTTTTATTGTTGAATAGAATGTCACTGGCTGGCTGGATAAACCAGAATCTGTTTACCCACCCACCTGTTGGGTTTTCCAGTTTTTCATTATTATGAATAAACAAACCTGTTTGTCTTAACGGTTTTGTTTGTTTTAATAGATTGCATTTTTAGGTCAGTACAGTAAAAAGGACAGAGTCCCTATCTACACCCATCCTCACGTGTATACAGCCTTGTCACTATCCACATCCCACACAACCGTGGCGCATTTGCTAAAACTGATGAGCCTACATTAACAAATTATTGTCACCCAAAGTACTGTTGACCTCACTCAGGATGTATGTGCTCTGTGGATCCAGATAAACACGTAATAACACGTGTCCCTCATACTGTCCTACAGTGTGGGGTCACGACTCTGACCTCCCTATGCACTGTCTATTCATCCTTTCCCAACCCCTGGAAACTGACCTGTTTGGTTTTTATTTCTTATTTTATTTTATTTTATTGTATTTATTGGAGGGGGGCAGGTAGAGAGAATGGGTGTGCCAGGGCCTCCAGCTATTGCAAACAAACTCCAGATGTATGCACCGCCTTGTGCATCTGGTTTATGTGGGTACTAGGGAATCAGACCTTGGTCCTTAGGCTTCGCAGGCAAGCGCCTTAACCACTAACCCATTCGTTAGCCTGAAAACTGATGTTTTTGTCTGTCTTTATATTTTTGCTTCCTCCAGAATGGCATATAGTATATAACCTTGTAATTTTGGATTCTTTGCTTTAATAATGCACATTTAAGTTTCTTCATCTGTGCTTTTATAACTCGATAACTCATTGTACTTTAGGGCTAATAGTCCATTGTCAGTATTACTATTGTTTATCAGTTTGTCAGTTGAAGGCATCTTGGTTGCTTCCAAGTTTGAACAATTACAAATAAAGCTGCTTTGGTGATCCACGTGCAGAGTTTGGCATAACACAATATTGCGACTCATGGGCTGAGGAGATGGCTAACTGGGTAAGAGCACTTGCTGAGCAAGCATAGGGACCTGAATTTGATCCTCAGAACCCACGTAAAAAGCTGTGCATGGCCATGCAGAGCTGTAACCCCAGTGCTGAGGAGGGTGGGTAGAGATAAGAGGATCACTGGGGTTCTCTGGCTGGCCAGTCTAACAGCAAAACAGTGAGCTCCAAGTTCACTGAGATACTGTCACAGGGAAATAAGGCAGAACTGTAGGGAGGCATCCTCTTCTGACATCTGCATACATGCACACACCAAAAAAAAAAAAAAAAAAAAAAAAAGATTTCAGCTTATTTGAATAAGTGTCACACAACTGGATCATATAGTTAAATGTCTTTCATTTATAAGAAATTATCAAGCTTCCTCCAGTGTCTCTACTGTAAGGTTCAAGAGTGACGAAGACCACAGAGACCACTCTGAGGCAAAGATGGAAGCTTTTATTCAGGCAGGGGAGTGGAGCACGAACTGCCAGGACTGACTCTCAAGAGTGGAGCAGTCAGCTTTGAAATGACAGACAGTGCACTATATAGGGCTCTTCAGTTGGGGGAAGGTGAGGAAGGGAAGGAACTCCTTTGTTCTTTACATTAGCCATAGAATGTGAGACCAAAAGTGACCAGGTGGGAGATAAGGGGGCAGGAAACCTAGACCTGGGGCATTGTTAGGCAAGGAAGGGATGATGTCTGGGTGGTTCCTTAAGGAATGTGAATAACCCATTTCCTTGTGTCTCTGTTGCCCTCCTGCTGTCCTCTGTGATTCCATTTTGTCCTGACCTTACATCTTCCATCTTGAATTCCCATATTCATGAACAAAGAAGAGTTCCTGTTCTACATCTCTGCTAGCATTTGCTGTGTCAGTGTTCCGATTTTAGCCCTTCTGGTAGGTGTGCAGTGGTATTTCATTTTTGCTTCAGTTTCAGTCTGCAATTCCTTAATGATGCATGATGTTGAACATCTTTTGCAGTGGCAGGAGGCCCTGGTTTGTTCGTACTAACTCTGTCTACCTCTTTCTCTTTGTCTCTCTCAAATAAATAAATCATATGAGTAAAAGTTTATTTAAAAAAATACAGGGTGCCTGAACATCACCAAACTTATTCAGAAATGATGAGTATTCACAGAAGGCATCATGGTGCTGAAAAGAAGTGACAGAGGAGTGCTCAGCACTGCAATATCTCTATCACATCTTCCAAGGTTCAGGGTCTATTGCAAAAGGTGGCGGGAAGAATATAAGAGCCAAAGGAAGGGTAGGACTCCTTACAATGTGCTCCCAGACACAAAATGGGCTGGATATCCATGACCTCACAGCGCCTGACACTACCTACACAAGGACCATCATAACAGGAGGAAAAGATCATGACATCAAAATAAAAGAGAGACTGAATCAGAGGGGGTGGGGATATGATGGAGAGTGGAGTTTCAAAGGGGAAAGTGGGGGGAGGGAGGGAAGTGCCATGGGATATTGTTTACAATCATGGAAGTTGTTAATTATAAAAAAAATTAAATTAAAAATTTTTAAAAAGAAATGATGACTATTCAACATTTCTATAGGGTTGGGGATTTAGCTCAGTGGATGAGCACTTGCCAAGCAAGCGCAAGGCCCTGGGTTCGGTCCTCAGCACCAGGGGAAAAAAAAAAGACAAAATCAAATCATTTTTATGCATGAGTTCACCATAGCCTGGAGTTTATTTTCAACTCTTATGGGACCAACATATCAGGCTAGAACTTTCCCAATGATCTACTTGAGGTTCTCTGAGAACAGATGCCGTTAACCTGGGAGCTCTGTGCACTTCTCTGCCCTCTCAAACTAAATGCAGGAATAGAATCACCTCTATTAGAAAAAGATGTTCTTCCTCCATTAGACAAAAGGGCCCTTTTACACCTATGAAGATAGGACTGCCTTGGGACAGAGAATGTACTACTTTCATAAATTACTGGAGACCTGCCCGGAATAGTAGCTACTCCCTCCTCCATACTGACCCTCTGTCTGGCCTTTAAACCTGTGTTCCTGGTCCTGAAGCTCCATGGAGAGAGAATGGCGGTGTGTGTTGTGGGACAAGTAAAATAATGGCCACCTATGTTTGGGGTCCAACACTAACATTCCCCCCGGCCAGGAGAACACCACTTGGGGTGGAGGGTGGCTTTTTCTCACCCTTCTGCCAGGCGTCTCTGAAGGTCAGCTCCACATCCTGAGAAGCCCAGTTGCTGACCTCTGCCTGCAGCGCACCTCACCTCCTCCTGAGCCATCTTTCTTTTCCCAGCATTACCAGCTGTCCTCCACACCCTGGGTTCCTCCCTCCCTTCTTTCCTCTTCACTTACCATTTTGTTTTCCTTCTCATAAAAATACATTTGCAGCTTTAGCCAGAAGAGCAGAGGACAGAGTTGAGCAGAGTCCTTGGGGTGTTGTGGTTATCTCTAGTGGGACAGAGAAGAGGATCATGAAATAGACTCTAACTCAGAAAACAGAATTAAGGGACTTGCTGGACTTTCAAGAATGCCATAAAAGGGCTGGAGAGATGGCTTAGTGGTTAAGCGCTTGCCTGTGAAACCTAAGGACCCCGGTTGGAGACTTGATTCCCCAGGACCCACGTATGCCAGATGCACAAGGGGGTGCACACATCTGGAGTTCATTTGCAGTGGCTGGAAGCCCTGGTGTGCCCATTGTCTCTCTCTCTCTCTCTCCCTCTTCCCCTCTGTCTGTCGCTCTCAAATAAATAAATAAAAATAAACAAAAAAAATTTTAAAAAAAGAATGGCATAAAAGAGCCAGGCATGGTGGCGCACACCTTTAATCCCAGCACTCGGGAGGCAAAGGTAGGAGGATCACCATGAGTTCGAGGTCACCCTGATACTACATAGTGAATTCCAGGTCAGCCTGGGCTAGGGTGAAACTCTACCAAAAAAAAAAAAAAGAAGAAGAAGAAAGGAAGGAAGGAAGGAAGAAGAAAGAAGAAAGAAAGAAGGAAAGAAAGAAAGAAAGAAAGAAAGAAAGAAAGAAAGAAAGAAAGGAAAAAAGGAAGAAAGGAAAAAGGAAAAAAAGAAAGAAAGAAAAGAAAAGAATGGCATAAAATTTAAAAAAGAAAGAAAGGGGAAAATAGGAAATGGCATGAATGAAGTGGGCCAGTGGTGCAATAGACAATGTGTCTAATTATAACTCAGAAGAATGACATAAATCAAAGTCACTCAGGTCTTCCCAGACTTGATAACTGCAAGAATTTGTGACTGGCCGGGTGTGGTGGCACACGCCTTTAATCCCAGCACTCGGGAGGCAGAGGTAGGAGGATCGCTATGAGTTCGAGGCCACCCTGAGAATGCAGAATGAATTCCAGGTCAGCCTGAGCTAGAGTGAGACCCTATCTCAAAAAACCAACAAAAAAAAAAAAAAAAGAATTTGTGACTAATACCTCACAGAGAACAAGTTCATGATTAAGGTCCCCTTGTAGTAACTCCATCTTATTAAGGCCTCAGGTGGGGGTGCCTGGGGCAGGGGACAATGCAGGGCATGGAGAGGTGTCAGGCGGGGTGTGGGTTAGAGGTGTATTTCTGACACCTACATTTTTTCCTCATCTCGACAGTGATGGCGGCAATTTCCCTTTGAGGCTGTCATAGGCTGCAATGAAACTGCATGCACAGCAAGTATGTGGCACATACATGACTGTTTCAATCACTTCATCCAAGGTTTATTAGAGTGGCCTTGTTCTGGTTGTGGAAAGCCTCATGGATTAGCACCTCTGCTATGATGACCAGTTTGGGTTATAGTGTTATAAAACATGCCACGTACTTTCTGCTTTGCCCCATCCGCACTCTCCCTTGCTTTTGCCTCTCCCATCATCCAGCAGAAATAGTTCTTTCCTTAGAGATCGCTGTTCAAGCTGACACCTGCTGTAGTCCCCTGGTGGATATCCTGTTTCCTCCCCTGCCTTCATTCTATCCAATTTCCGTGTATTAGGAGTAATGTTCGGAAAGTGAAAGCTAGGCTCTCAGACTATCCCATGAAAGCCTCTGGTGGTTTTCCATGTCACTTAGAATAAAGTCCTTGCCATGACCTTCAGGTGTCTACATGAGCTGGCCCCTGGCTAGCCCTTCATGCTCTTTCTGCTTCAACCCCATAGCTTGCCTTTGCTTCTCAAACTCAGAGCCTTCCCACGTGCTCTTGAACATGAACTTGATCTGTTCTTGTGAATTATTTCTCCCACCAAAAAAATTCACATGAAATCCTAACCTCCAGTTTCTGTAGCACTGTGACCGCATTTGCTAACCAGGCCTTTAAAGGGGGAGTTTAGGTAGTGAGATGTAATACAATAAGATTTAAATCTTTTTAAGAGGACATCTTGACACATAGATGCACTGAGGAACAACCATGCGAGATCACAGTGAGAAGGCAGCTCTCTGCAAGCCAAGGAGAGGGGCCTCAGGAGAAACTGAACCGGTTTGGCTTTGGACTCTGGCCTCCAGGACTATGAAGTAATTTCTGTTCAAGCCCCTGGATTGTGGCACTTTGTCAGGGCCTCCCTAGTAACCTCCGTCTTTACATAGTTGCTTCCTCATGATTCTATGCTTTCAGCACAAATGTCCTATCTTCAGAGAAGATGTCCCTGAACACTCATTCTAAACAACACCCTGCCCTCATTTGTTTCCTTCACAGTATGAAATTACCTTGTCTGGTGTTCAACATACTGCATGTGTGTGTGCGTGCGTGTGTGGTGTATGTGCCCACGCACTTGCCTTCAGCAGGATATACTCACCCGCCAAGTCCAGAGCAGGAGGTCCAGTCCTGTTCCATTGCTCTCCCCGCTGGTTCCCACTTGCACCCATTCTTGCTTGAACAGGTTCTTACTTGAGCTGTATCTCTTACTGTTCCTGGAGCTTACCAATTTTGGGGGAGCTCTAGTGATTCTTGGGTCTTTGCTCCCCTATAAGACTGAGATTACAGATGTGAATGGCCATGATTAGCTATTTATGTGAGTCCTCGGGAATCCAACTAAAGTTCAGGACCTCATGTTTGCACAGGAAGTGCTCTTAACCACTGAGCCAGCATCTCTCCAGCTCTTGTCTGTCTAACTTCCGGGAGAGCTGGCTGTCTCAAAGCTTTGCTAGGGTGGCGCCTGGCACAGGGTAGGTAAATGGAAACTGTGTATTGAATGTCCACACTGCCAAGGGCCAAAGAGGTTACAAAGGCAAATACAAGATGTTTCCAGCCTGGGAAAGCGTGCTGTCTGTGGTAAACAAGGAATCCGGGTACTCAGGGAGTGCACACCCCCAGGCTGCAGACGGAAGGTGGTCTGGAGAAGTCAGGGCAAAACCACGCAAGCCCAGAGGAGGAGAGGGAGGCTCCAGGGGACTGGAGTGTCCAAAACAATTGTGTGACTGTGGGCAGTGCCAGTACTGCCGCTGACCTCGAGTAGCCTGTGCTCACAGGAAGGGTGGGAGGGTTGGGAAGGAGAGCCAAGTCGATGTTTCACCATGAAAGGCCAAGTGCCAAGCTAAGGAACCTGAACTTTCTTCACTCTCCCCACTCATGCCTCTCTGCCTTGTAAGTAGGGAAGAAAATCCACCTCATAGATTTGTTGTGAAAATGGGATGAGATTGTATACAGATGAAAGTATTTACTGATGTGTTTACAGATCCATAGTTGATATAAATCAGTGAAATAAACTTGGTCGCATAACTGTCTATGCATGTTTCATTTCATCTATTGACCCAAATGTATTGTGCACTGTTTTTCACTCACACTCACAGTTTGGACAATTTATTATTTATTTATGTATTAGAGAAAGAGAGATAGAGAGAGAATGGGCATGCCAGGGCCTCTAGCCACTGCAAATGAACTCCAGATGCATGTGCCACCATGTGCATCTGGCTTATGTGGGACCTGAAGAATCGAACCTGGGTCCTTAGGCTTCACAAGCATGCACCTTAACTGCTAAGCCATTTCTCCAGCCCAGTTTTGACAGTTTATCAGTTCCTCTGCTTCCTATCTCTTACCTAAACACATCTGTTAACTTACTCTGTGCCACTGACATATATTTGCCTAAATAAAAATGGAGTTGTATAAAAAAAAACTTTTTTTTTAATTACATAAGCACTAGATGAACTCAAGCCTGAAACAATCCTACAATTCAGATCAAAACTCTGATCTCCAGGGCTGGAGAAATAGCTCAGCAATTAAGGCACTTGCTGGCAAGCCTAATGACCTGGGTTTGATTCCCCAATACCCATGCAAAAAGCCAGATGAACAAGGTGGCACATGCATATGGAGTTTGTTTGCAGTGGTTGGAGGCCCTGGTGCACCCATTTTCTCTGTCTCTTTTCTCTCTATCTCACTGTTTTTGCAATTAAATAAATAAAAGTATTTTTAAAACCTCTGATTTCTAATTTCAATCCCACTGGGCTCAGAGAACATATTCTTATCACTTCAGTTCTCTTACATTACTTTTGAGGAACCTGCCAAAGCTCCTGACTTTTTATGTGAGGGTCAAACTCAAATGCCCAGGCTTGGGCAGAGGCACTTTGTCCACTGAGCCATCTCTCCAGCTCTTTTTTTACTTAAAAAAATTATTTATTTGAGAGAGAGAGACAAACACTATGGGCATGCCAGGGTCTCTTGCCTCTAAAAATGAACTCCAGGTGCATGTGCCACTTTGTGCATGTGGCTTTACATGAGTACTGGGGAACTGAACCCAAGATAGCAGGCTTAGTAAGCAGCATACCTTTAACTACCTATCCCCAGCCCTCTTTTTACTTTTAACATATTTTAATGCTTAAAGTTGGCTTTTAAAATTAATATACTTTATTTATTTGAGAGAGAGAAAGAGGAGGAGAGAGAGAGAGAGAGAGGGAGAGGGAATGGGCGCTCCAGGATGTCGGGCTACTGCATGCGCCTCCTTGTGCATCTGGCTTATGTGGGTCCTGGAGAATCAAACTGGGATCCTTTATCTTTGCAGGCAAAGGCCTTAACAGCTAAGCCATCTCTCCAGCCCCAAAGTTGGCTTTTTATAAGCAGTGTGTAGTTGGATCTTGCTTTTATGAAAAACCTGTTTATCTCTTCCTTTGAACTGAGATGTTCAGGACGTTTACATTTAATATAATTATTGACACAGCTAAGTCTAAGTTTTTCATTTGTTTTAAAGAATGTGGTCCACCTCTTTCTATTTTATTTTATTTATTTATTTATTTGAGAGAGCAATAGAGGGGGGGCACATCAGGGCCTTCAGCCACTACAAGCGAACTCCAGATGCATGCACCCCCTTGTGCATCTGGCTTATGTGGGTCCTGGGGAATCGAACCAAGGTCCTTTGGCTTTGCAGGCAAACACCTTAACTGTTAAGCAATCTGTCCAGCCCCCTAAGTTTTTCATTTTGATATTTGTTTTCTATTTGTCTCATCTGTGTTCTGTGATCTTTTTTTCTTTTCTTCTTTTGAATTTTATTTTTTTAAAAAGGCTTTGAGAAAAATGTTTTAAATATCAGTAAAGGACAGAAAAATATACGGCTAGCTTTACAATAGCAACCTAAACATCTACACACAGCAAACATTAGGTAAAAGGCTAGGGAATAGCACTCTTGGGGCCTACTGTTGTTTTTCCTTATTGCACATAAAGGTTGTGGATAACTCCAAGTCTTGAATTTTTCACAGTTATAACATACTTTTGTGTCATTTATATAAAATTCTCCCTAAATACAGTATATCAGCTCTCTGTACAAAGTTCCCCAGAAGACCCATTATTCAATGTTAAATTCATCCTATTCTACTTAAAAACTGCTTTTCAGCTAGTAAATGAGTCTTTGTGACCTTCCAATTTGATCATTTTAATGGGCATAATGAAACATCCTAGTGTACCTTGAGCAAGAAACAGACAACCTGGGAAGAGCTGATCCTACCATGATGTCATATTTTAAATGAGTGATTTTAGTACTAAAGTGACACATTTATGGATTTAACACTCACAAAACTGAAAATAATTCTTTTGCTGCTTCAAACCCCGAACTGGAATAATCACAAAAGTCAGCCCCCAAATACCCTTGTAGTTAGTCATCCAATGACACCCGGATGGTAATTTTTGAAAAGTGCTTTGACAGAAGGTGTTGGTTGAATGCTTTGCATGAGTTCCTTCTATGTGAGCCTCTCTAGCACATCCAGGCTCAGAGAAATCTCCATTGGCCAATAATAGAGTCAATTGTGCATTTGGAAATTCTGAAAAGCCTTTTTAAAGATGATTGCGAGAAGGGAGCCTGTGCCGTGTGCTCTCCTGTCTGCTTCAGATATTTTCAAAGGACAGCACAGCAGACGTCCGTCCTCATGTTCCCCAAGACTTGGGTGGCCAAAAACTGGTTGGTTGTCCACGTGTTCCATCTGGGCCATGGTTAAAGTATACTCTGCTTATGAAAGCAAAATGAACATCAAAAGCTTTGGTTTGGTTCTTTACAAGCTTTGCTAGCACTGGGTGAAAAGACAAAGTGTTTGCTAATTTAACATATGTGGACAGGAGCCAGGCGTAGTGGCGCACGCCTTTAATCCCAGCACTCGGGTGGCAGAGGTAGGAGGATCACAATGAGTTCGAGGCCACCCTGGGATTACATAGTGAATTCCAGGTCAGCCTGAGCTAGAATGAGAACCCTATATAAAAACCAATTTATATGTGTGTGTGTGTGTGTGTGTGTGTGTGTGCACGCGCGCGCGTGCGCGGGCGCGTGTGTAGATAGAGTTGCTTTTAGGTCCTATTTGTCACAGCATCTACCTGCTTCTGTGATCTTTTGCCTATTTCACTGCTTTTCTATAATTTTCATGATTCATTGTTGCCTCCTTTTTGCCTTATTTGCTATTTCATGTTAGTGAGTAGTGATTTTATAATATGCACACTCAACTTATCACAGATTATTTTCCAGAAACATCACACTTTGTACATAGTGTAACTTCCTTCAGTTCCTGCATCTTTTCATGTCTGATGAGCTACTGGTCATCACATACTGTGCATTTTACCTTGTCAGGTAATAGATATTTTATAACTCTGTATTTTTTTTAATATTTTGTTTTTATTTGAAAGATAGAGGGGCATTTATATATATGTATGTATATATATGCATATATATATATGTATATATATATATGGAGAGAGAGAGAGAATGGGTGCCTAGGGCCTCCAGCTGCTGCAAACAAACTTCAGATGATGTATGTGCCACCTTGTGCATCTGGCTTACGTGGGTCTTGGGGAATTGAACCAAGGTCCTTTGGCTTTGCAATCAAGCGCCTTAACTGCTAAGCCATCTCTCCATATTTATATATTTTTATTTTTGAATAGAGTTCTTTTTGAACTCCTGTAGCCCGCAAAATTCACAGCAATTCCTTCTGCTTTACCCTCTCAGGCACTGAGATTACAGGCATAAGACACCCCACGACACCTGGCTGGTTTTTTGTTTGTTTGTTTGTTTGTTTAGTTTAGTTTAAAGTTTTTGAACAAGCTCTTGGTATGCAGTTCAGTCTGGCCTGAAATTGGCTATATGATCCAGACTGGACTTGAACTCATGATCTTCATGAACTAGCTTCCAAATGCTGGGCTTATGGGTGTATGGTGACATGCCTAGCCTACCTTCCATAAATGTTTCTGAACTTTGTTCTGAAATGCATTTAAATTGCACACAGTTTAAACCTTTCACATTTTGCTTTTAGGGTTTATTAGGCAGGACCAGATGAGCACTTATTCAAGGTTAATTCTACCCTTGTGGAGGAAAGAGCCATGTAAGTACTCTGTTCAATTCACTCTGCTTTATGACATTTCCCACTTTGCCTGAAGGGAAAAGACACTGATCTTTAAACAAAAAATAGGGCTAGTTAAGCACTTACCTGTGAAGCCTAAGGACCCAGGTTCGAGGCTCGATTTCCCAGGACCAGATGCACAAGGGGGAGCACGCATCTGGAGTTCGTTTGCAGTGGCTGAAGGCCCTAGTGCACCCATTCTTTCTCTCTCTATCTGTTGCTCTCAAATAAATAAAAATGAACAAAAAATTTTAAAAAACATATATATGCGTGTGTGACAAAAAATTTAAAAAACATGTGTGTGTGTGTGTGTGTGTGTGTGTATTTGCAAGCAGAGAGAGGTGGGAGGCAGGGATAATGGGTGCTCCAGGCTCTCTAGTTACTGTAAACAAACTTCAGATGTATGTACTGCTTTGTACATCTGGCTCTATGTAGGTACTGGGGAACTGAACTCCAGGTCGTTAGGCTTTGCAGACAAGTGCCTTAACCGCTGAGCCATCTCTCCAGCCCTCTAATCTTTGTCCCTACCCCCAGCAGTAAAATTCTGCAGCTCGCATCTCATTTACCAGGAATTGTCCCAGCTATTAACTGGGTTAGGAGGCATTGGGCTGGAGTGGAAGCCTAGAAGGCTAAAAGCTGCTGGACCTGTTGTCCTAACCCAAGCCCAGAGGAACTGGCTTCTTTTCAACCAGAGTTCTTATCGCATTCTTTACCAAATATTTGTCCATGCTGCTTCTCACAGCATTGCTGCTAAACCAGAAGTATATAGCCTCATAACCTGTGACCCTTGACCCTGGGTGCTGTCATTGTGCCAGGTACTGTAGGGAAAGAAAATACTAAATATACTTTTGGCTTTGGGAGCTGAAAGGTCTAAGCTGGCACTGTGAACTCATTGAAGGCAATCTAAGAGCAGTTATCAGATCTTCATTTCCACACCGAAAAGGTCCACTAAGTACCAGGCACAATAAGTAAAAAGACCCCACCCACATATGTCAGGGAATTTCCCCAAACCTGGAATAAAAGAATGATCTTAAAAGTTTTCTTTGGGTTGGAGAGATGGCTTAGTGGTTAAGGCACATGCCTATGAAGTCTAAGGACCCAGGTTCAATTCTCCATGTCCCACGTAAGCCAGATGCACAGGGTGGTGCATGCATCTGGAGTTCGTTTGAAGTAGCTAGAGGCCCTGGCACGCCCATTCTCTCTCTCTCTCTCTCTCTCTCTCTCCCTTTCTCTCTGTCTCTAATAAACAAATAAAAATAAATCTAAAAAAAAGAAAAGTTTTCTTTGCCAGGCATGTGGTGCATACCTTTAATCCCAGCGCTTGGGAGGCTGAGGTAGGAGGATTGCCAAGAGTTTGAGGCCACCCTGAGACTACAGAGTGAATTCCAGGTCAGCCTGGACTAGAGCAAAACCCTACCACCAAAAACAAAAACAAAACAAAACAGAACAAAAAAAAATGAAAAAAGCTTTCTTTTTCTGGCTAGAGAGATGGCTCAGTAGTTAAAGGCACTTGCTAGCAAAGCCTGATGACCTGAGGTTCAATGCCCCAATACCCACATAAAGCCAGATACACAAAGTGGTGCATGCATCTGGAGTTTGTTTGTAGGGGCAAGAGACTCTGGCATGCCCATTTCCTCTCTCTCTCTCTCTCTCTCTCTCTCTCTCTCTCTTTCTTCCTCTATAAATCTCTGTCCTTGCAAATAAAATTTTAAAAATATTAAAGCATTTCCTTTTTCTAGAGTGCCTTTCAGTGTTTAGAGATAAACTTTATGCCTTGCTCTAAGCTTTCTTTCTTATCTTCTTTTTTTTAATTTTTAAAATGTATCTCTGTGTGTGTGGATGAGTGCACATGCTAAGGTGAGAGAGCAACTTTGGGGTGTCTGTGCTCCACCTTCTTTGAGACGGGGTCTCCTGCTGCTACAAACAAACTGCCAGACTGCGAAGGCATGTTGGAATAAGAGATGCATGTGCCACTTTGCATCCAGCTTTCTGTGGATACTGGGGACTTGAACCCAAGCCAATAGGCTTTGGAAGCAAGTGCCTTTAACCAATGATCTATCTCCCCAGCCCTCCCCATCCAAAGGTTTTTCAAAAGATGGATCAAAGAAAAGTGGGGATAGGAGATTGAAGTAAGAGGGCTCAATCTGTATCTACTATAACCAGAAACGTAGAAAATAAGGAAGAAGAAAACAATAGGGAATATTAAGGGGACCTGGGATGAGAAAGAAGCCTCTCTCCCAAGGATCTGGTTTGCATTTCTCATTGGCTGAGAGTTAAGAATCTACAATTGAAATAAAAAACAGTGTGAAGCTGGGCATGGTGACACACACCTTTAATCCCAGCACTCAGGAAGCAGAGATAGGAGGATCACTGTGAGTTCGAGGCCACCCTGAGACTCCGTAGTGAATTCCAGGTCAGCCTGGAACAGAGTTAGACCCTACCTCGAAAAACCAAAAAAAAAAAAAAAAAAAAAAAAAAAAAAAACAGTGTGAAGATTGCCTATAGACATAATATTATCTTTTGGGGTAAACAACTTAAACAAGAGTGTCAAAACAGGAAATGAACCAGGCTTAAACACAAAAAGTATGTATGCGACCTTTGAGTCAATCTTTTATTTAAAATATATTTTACCTATGGGCTGGAGAGATGGCTTAGTGGTTAAGCGCTTGCCTGCAAAGCCTAAGGACGCCTGGTTTCGGGGCTCGATTCCCCAGGACCCACATTAGCCAGATGCACAAGGGGATGCACAGCAGTCTGGAGTTTGTTTGCAGTGGCTGGAGGCCCTGGGGTGCCCATTCTCTCTCTCTCTCTCTCTGCCTCTTTCTCTGTCTGTCGCTCTCAAATAAACAAATAAAAATGAACAAAAAAAATTTGAATATATTTTATCTATTTATTTATTTTAATAGAGAGCATGGACGAGCCAGGGCCTCCAGCCCCTGCAAACGAACTCTAGATGCATGTGCCCCCTTGTGCATCTGGCTAACGCCTGGGGAATCGAACCCTGAACTGGGGCTCTTTGGCCTTGCAGGCAAGTGCCTTGACCACTAAGCTATCTCTCCAGCCCTTATCGGTACTTCTCTCTCATCTGTAAACCTGAACAACCAACCTCATAACCTCATAAACTGACTTCATTTACAAAAGCAAATTTGTCTGTAATAAGAGAAGTAAATTATATGCTTTAGCCAGTGTAACTTCAAAAGTCACAAAAGAATATATATATATATTTTTTTTTCCACTTAAACCTGCCTCCACCCCTCAGCCTTAAATCTAAAGCATGTTACTATCTCTTTCCCACACTCTGCTTAAGACTCACTCTTCTTGAAATCCTTTTCTCTGGCTTAAGTCAAAATTTGAGCTTCATCTGAGTGAAGGCCTCAAGGGAGAAACTCCTTAGGCTACAGCCCACTCCATCAAATTTTGTCTCCCATGGCTAGTGACCACAGACATTGTCTGAAACTAATAAATCATGAAAAGCATCATAAAAAAAATACGGAGCTGGGTATGTTGATGTACTCCTGTGATCCCAGCAGTTGGGAGGCAGGAGAATCAGGAGTACAAGCCCATTCTCAGCTGCACAGCAAGTTCCAGGACAGTCTGGTGTACACCCGACCCTGTCAGAGAAAAAGGGTGTGAGAGAGCTAAATAAAAAACAAAAAGTTGTGGTGGAGACATGGCTCAGAGGTTACGACTAACAGCGAAGATCACTTTTTTATTCACTAGGAAACTACAACTCCCAGAAGCCCCTTGGCAAAATAGGGGGCGGGGTAAGAGAGGACGTGTCTGATAGGACGCCGGTCTTGGTGCCACCTGCCTCCGCTGATCTTCTTGGAGCTTGTTGTGGGAGGGGCCCGAGCTGCCCTGAAAGGAATGAGTCCTTGAAGACCAGTGCTGGGAAGAGGAATAGTGAAGGTTGTAACGGAGCCGGCAGGTGACCAGAAGCCCAGCGGCCCGCTCAGCGCTGGACGGGCTCCAGGAGTGAGGCCTGCGGCAGCCGTGCCCGGTGGCGGCTCCCGTGACTCAGCCGCGGTAACGTGCGGGGACAGAGTCCGCTTCCACAGTGGCGTCCCCACTAGGCTCAAGGGGAAGTGGCTTCAAAGAAGTTATCATGGCTTGAAAGAATAACTTACTGCCCAGAACTCTGGCTCCCTCGCCTGTTCCAGATGCTTCCTAAACTGCAATTACCAAGGCAGCTGCAGTGTCAAAAACATGGACCTAGGGCTGGAGAGATGGCTTAGCGGTTAAGGCACTTGCCTTTGAAGCCTAAGGACCCAGGTTCAAATCTCCAGGTCTCACATAAGCCAGATGCACAAGGTGGCATATGCGTCTGCAGTTCGTTTGCAGTGGCTAGAGACCCTGGTATGCCCATCCTCTCTATCCGCTTCTTTCTCTCAAATAAATATTTTTTTAATAAGGCTATGGCTATTACCTTACATGGTACAGCACATGAGTCTGGAGTTTGTTTCCAGTGGCAGGAGGCCCTGGTGTACATTTTCTCTCTCTCAAATTTAAATCAATAATAAATAAATAAATAAATTTCAGCAATAAATAATATACTTAAAATGGTGCAACTGCTTTGGAAATTTGGCAGCTCCTCAGAAGGTTAAACACAGAGTTATTTG
This sequence comes from Dipus sagitta, assembly GCA_036346955.1. Lineage (NCBI taxonomy): Eukaryota > Metazoa > Chordata > Mammalia > Rodentia > Dipodidae > Dipus > Dipus sagitta. The sequence goes on from CM070786.1 coordinate 32,987,672, forward strand.
GCCCAGGAACTACACTTCTAGTTTATAGACTGATGAGAATCGAAAATATATGTCATGTCAAACTTGTTCCAAACAGCATTATACCTAACAGCCCCAGAGTATTAACAACCCAATGTCCACTTACTGAGAATGGATCATAACGTGACATACAAGTTAATAGTCATGAAAGGAAATGACATGATACATACGATATCAGGAATGAATTTTGAAGACATTGTTAATTAAAGGAACCAGACACAAAAGGCTACCCATGGAATGATGTATGTATATGTAATGTCCAGAATGGGCAAAATTAGAGAAAATAGATGAGTGGTTTCCAGGGAGTAGGAGGAGTAGGAAATAGGGGTGACGCTAACAAGAACATGTTTGCTTTGGGGGCGGGGAAGTTGTTCTAAAATTAGGTAGTGGTGAGGATTGTAAACCACGCAAACATACTAGAGCCCGCAGAATCACACGTTTTAACAATTTTATGGTATGGTTATATCTCAACAAAGCTGCTGTAGGAGAGAAGGATAAGCCCCTAGGGTGTCAATGCCACAGTTTTTGGCAACTGGCCAAGCATGTACATCGTTTTATTCTACTTTCTCTGTTTTGTTTTAAAGAATCTTTAAACATATGTAATTTGTGTGGGTTGGTTGTGGGCAAACAACATGCTACAGTACCCGTGTGGAGATCAGGGCACAATGCTGTCTGTGCTCCACCTTCTTTGAGACAGGGTCTCTTGCCCCTGGAAATGAACTTCCAGATTGCAAAGGAACATCAGACTAGCTGTCCCCGAGCTTCAGATTCTCCTGGTCCACCTCCCACCGCCACAGTCGCTTTGGAATCACAGGTGCCTGTGCCACTTTGCATCTGGGTGATTGAACCCAGGTCAGTGGACTTCGCAAGCACCTTTAACTGCCAATCCATTACCCCGGTCCTCTTTTTTGCTACTTTTTTTTTTTTCTGATCTGATGCCTATTTCTTTACCAAATGAAGCTCTGGGGTCAGATTCTATAGGATTCAAATCTGAACCCCTTCAGGATGAACTTGGTAACCTTGGGCAAGATACTTCATTATATTAAACCTGTTTCCTCATATGAAATTAGGGAGATTTTATAGCATACCTCATGGACTAGCTTTGAGAGGTCAATGAATGAATGTTATAAAGAGTTTAGCTCCGAGCCTGAAACCTTAGCACTCAAGAAATATGGGCCATACTTTTTTAATTAAAAATAGAAAGCAGGTGCGTATAGTTCTAGCTACTAGGGAGGAAGAAGTGGGAGAAGAGTTCAGATCATCTTGGGCAACACAGAAAGACCATGAAGTCAGTGCAGCAGTAAAAGAATACTGACATTATAGCCTGCACTGAGTTGGTACTGTTGTAAGTGTTTGAAGCATTTTTACACACTTGTTCCTGTGTGAATGCTTGCACTCCACTCTTTTTTTATTTTGTTGTTGTTGTTGTTGTTGTTGTTGTTTTGTTTTGTTTTTTTCTTTGGGGTAGGGTCTCACTCTAGCCCAGGCTGACCTGGAATTCACTATGTAGTCACAGGTTGGCCTCGAACTCACTGTGATCCTCCTACCTCTGCCTCCTGAGTACTGGGATTAAAGATGTGCGCCACCATGACCAGGTTTTTTTTTTCTTTTTCTTTTATCTTTTCTTTTCTTTTTTTAGTCCACACTTCTTTAGGAAGTTATGGGCAGGTAAAGAGCAGAGCTGAGGCAGAGATTTCATGATGGAAGTGGCCCTGGAGGGAAAGAAAAAAATGGGCCCTGGAGAATTCTAGAAGGTCTGGAAAGGGTTTGTGAGGGGTCCCTGAAGATGGAAGGAAAAGTTTTATTAGCAAAGAAGAAATAATGTGTTCGTTCTGAGTGATGACACATACGGTACCTATTATGTACTTGATTTGCCTAAATCTAGAAATAATTACTGGTTAACAAAAATGAAAAACCACCATATTTTGTAGAACTAAAACTTAGAAATAAACATTTGCTAGGTACTAAAGTAGCCAGTTTCTCCTTCTACATTAAAACTTCCTGCTTCAATCTATTTGCCTTTTACTGACTGAAGTTTTGTCTTTTTCTTTCCACCTTACTCTCAGGACAGTCGTAGGACTGTTCACAACTTGTCTCTCCACTTCCCCTAGAGACCCCAATTTTCTGCTACTGCAAGGCTCACGTTTACTATTGTACTGTTTGTGATAATGCACACAAATAGCTCTGCACACACTTTTCCAGGCGTTTTTACGTGCTGAGGTGGACAGCACGCCGCAGAATGGTTAGGTTATGATAAATCCACTCTTATTTTCTAAGTAGATCCGCTCGCGGCCTGCCTTCCGGGTTAGCGGATCAGGTGCGAGGGCGCGCCCACCGCCTCCCCCGCGGGCACGCGCTCCCGCCCCGCCCGGCAGCCTTTCATTGAGAAGCCGCTCAGCGATCACGTGAAAGAAGCGTGCGGGCTCAGTGACGTCACGCGGCGCAGACCAATGGGAGCCTCTGTTTATGTGGGGGTGGGGGGGAGTGAGGAGGGAGGGCTTCGACTCCTCCCGCCCCCGGCCGCCCGGGGCGCCGCAGCTCGGCGGAGATCGCTGAGGCAGGACGGGCGGCGGGGCGGCGCGGCGCGAACGCCGCCGAGGGGAGGGTGCGCAGCCGGTTGCCGTCTGCAGCCGCGTCTGCCCTGTGCGCCGACGCTGCTGGCCGTGGCGGCTAGCTGGACCCGCGCCCCGCCTCAGCGCCCGAGGGACATGCAGCAGAGAGGATGAGCCAGAGGGACACGCTGGTGCCATCTGTTTGCCGGGGGGTACGTTCCGGCGGGGCGAGGCCCGGCGCGGGGTGCGTCGTGGACAGTGCCCCGAGCCTTGGCGCTGCGGAGCGGAGCGGGGCGGGGGCGGAGGCCGGCCGCGACCAGGCCCCGCGTTGCGGCCTAGCGTGTCGGGGATGCTGGGCCCGGAGAGGAGCTCAGACCCCGGCCTCGCGTAGGTGGCCCTGCCTGGGGTGGGGGTGGGACCGGGACAAAATGGGCGCCTGCGCCTCGGCCTCACGTAGCCCACGCCCGCCGCGGACCTCGGAGGCCGCTTCCGGCCGCCGGGGGTGGGAGCGGGGAAGGCGCGCTCGAGGCCCGCTTGACCGTAGGTTGTGTCCAGCTCCCATATTATCCTTCCCGAGCTTTCCCCGGGCGCAAGATGTGGTACAAAGCAGCGCTGCCTTCGGAGGCGGGTTTTTATTTTGAGGAAAAACAGCCTTCTTGCACGCTTGCTGTCTTAGAGACACTGGGGTGGAGAGAAGTCGTGAGTGTGTGTGGTGTGTGTGTGTGTTCGTGTGTGCACGCGCGCAGGATTAGGCTTGAACCCGGAGTCTTGGTCCCTTACGTCCCGCAGGAGTGCTACAGCCATTTTGCCGAGCCACATTCGTTTCTCCTTGGGATGTGTCCCTTCCCCGTTATTTGGAGCTTATGAGTTACTTTTTTATCTGTAGGATTGTAAAGAGTTGCTGGCGAGTTAATACATTTTGGGGCCTGTATAAATGGTTTGTTTTAGGATCAGTCAAACTTTAAGAACATTACACATATGTCGTGGTGTCTTCCTTTGAGTTAGATGTAGGGACTTTATTGCTAATAATGGCAATAATTTTTCTTGGTTGACACACATTAATCTAACATTTATTGCATACCAATCCTGGGCCAGTCACTGTTCTGTCATAAAAACAACCTTTTGTACTAATTCTGAAACCCAGTTTGTCTCCTATATATCGGAAACGTTTACTGGTAGTAAACAGGCAAATTAAATCTGTATATCTGTCTCAAGGTCCATTTCTCTGTCCGTCCGTCCATCCATCCATCTGCCCATGCTGGGACAGAACCTAGGCCTTTCACATGCTAGCTAGGCAAGCTCACTACCACTGAGCTATGTCCCTAGCTTTGTAAAAAAAAAAAAAAAATTATTTACTTATTTTGGTTTTTCGAGGTACGGTTTCACTCTAGCTCAGGCTGACCTGGAATTCACTATGTAGTCTCAGGGTGTCCTTGTTTTTGTTTGTTTTTCGCGGTAGGGTCTCCCTCAAGCCCAGGCTGAACCTGGAATTCACTGTGTAGTCTCAGGGTGACCTCGAACTCACTATGATCCACCTACCCCTGCCTCCTAAGGTCTGGGATTAAACGTTTGCACCACCACACCCGGCCATAAGTCATTTTTTAAACTGGAGGGCTTGGGCTCTCACTGTGCTCTGGAAAAGTAAAGGTGTCTTGTCATACAAATAATTAGGCTCCTTCCTGTAATTGGATCTTCTGGTAACATCTGAGAAAACTAGGGGACCACAGACCCAGGCTCATATTTTGATGAAGAAATAAGGACGGAGGATTTTTTTTATTGGTAAGTTCCCTCACCTTTCAAAGACCCTGAGAGTGCTAATGAGGTGCCAGGTTGTAGATTCTGATGCAAGATAGGTAGGTGCTCAAACTTGTAAATTCCCTTTGCATTTCATTTTGATTTTCTGTTTGAGTGGTTGCATACCTTTTTAGAAAAATATAAGAATAAGGGGTTGTAGCAAAGACGTCTAAATCAAAATCTGTAAAAAATAATAGAGGTATAAAAAATTCCCTTGCCTAAGGTGAAACATTTTCATACATGTAAGATGAGGGGTAAATAATCTTTAAAGGTCCTTCCAACTCTACATTGTATAAATTCAATTCTGTAGAATATTCTGAAAGTATTATCTATAAGAAATATTGTAGAAATGCAAAGCAGGTTATGTTGGTAATGTCCTTACTTATTGAAAATGTCTATCTTCATACATCAAAGGTGATTACTTAGGCAATAATTTTTAGAATGTATTTTATAAAGTACTAGATTGATTTCTTTTTGATTTTTCGAGGTAGGCTCTCACTGTGGCTCAGGCTGACCTGGAATTCACTATGTAATCTCAGGGTAGCCTCGAACTCTCAGTGATCCTCCTACCTCTGCCTCCCGAGGGCTGGGATTAAAGGTGTGCGCCACCACGCCCGGTTTTAGATTATTCTTAGGCAAGGATTTTCTTTTTTTTTTTTTTTTTTTTTTGGTTTTTCAAGGTAGGGTCTCACTCTAGCCCAGGCTGACCTGGAATTCACCATGGAGTCTCAGGGTAGCCTCGAACTCATGGCAATCCTCCTACCTCTTCCTCCCGAATGCTGGGATTAAAGGCGTGCGCCACCACGCCCGGCTTTAGGCAAGGATTTTCTTAACATAGAGCAGCCTTTGGGTTGCTTTCCTGATGATTAAAATTGTCTCTGTTTAAGTACTTCATCAAGATCCCAAAGTTTATTTTATTTTATTATTTAGGAAAGAGGGAGGGAGGGAGAATGGGCATGGCAGGGCCTCCAGCCACTCACTGCAAATGAACTCCAGGTGCATGTGCCACCTTGTGTATCTGGCTTATGTGGGTCCTGGGGAATTGAACCTGGGTTCGTTGGCTTTGCAGGCAAGCACCTTAACCGCTGAGCCATTCTTCCAGCCCCCAAAGTTTATTTTAATACCCTGGGACTGTATAATTAAATAAGAACATTTGAAACAGCGGCACTGGACCTTGAGTCTGGGTGACATACTCACATGCATAACCCGTGCTTTCTTTAAGGTACCCTTTGATCCCATTATGCCTTTGCCAGAGTTAATATTCAGTTTGTAAGGTCATTGGTTAATTGAGTTAGAGGCATGTTCTGGAAGCCTGCAAAAAAAAAAAAATTCAAATACAGTTTAATTTTAGCTGTACTTCTGGTAACACTATATATCTGTATATAGACATATGCAATATAAAGTGTATTTTTGAATACTTTGAATTATGCATATGTCTACCAACAGGCTATTTTCTTTCTTTCTTCCTTTTGTTCTTTCTTGTAAAGATCTCAAATAGGAGCCATAAATCTTCAGACTTGTACATAAATGTACTTCTTCTCTGGTTCTTATACAGAAAGAGGACTTAATAGGTAATATTGCAACTTATTTAACAGCTTTGACTTAAAAGTTCATTTATTTATTGAATATCTTACTGATAAACTCATTGAGAAATTCATGTTGTAATGATTTTTTTTCTTTTTCTAAATTATTTCACCTACTTCCTTGTAACAAGATTAGAGCTGAAGTAGAATACCTAAAAATCTGTTTAATGTGGTTTATTTTTCTTTACTGTGTCCATGGTTTTTACTATCCTTTACCAGGTCTCTGACCATCGGGGCCACTGTAACAAAGTAAACATGGATTTCTCAAGTTCTGGCCCTTACAAGTCCAGATGAGGTGTCGGCAGGTTCTGTGTCTAGTGAAGGCCTGCTTCCTCAGATTTTCTTTGTCTATTCTCACATGATAGACGTGCTAGCTAGCACTCTTATGACATTAACCCATATCTAAAGGCTTTGCAATCAGTGTCCAGTCTCTTCCCAAAGGCGCAGCCTCTCTTCCCCATACTGTGCCCTTAGAATTTGAGCTTACAAATTTGTAAGGGACATAAATATTCAGATGTCTTCCCTTTTTTTCCTTCTGAAAATGCAGTCAAATTTTCATTCTCCCTAGTAGATTGGAAACTTAAGAGGAGTTTCTTACTCTGATGTAGAATATTTGCAAAGAAACTGTTTCCTCATAAATGAATCATAGCACTATGATGAAAAGCCAAAAAAAAGGTAGAGCTGTACTAGGCTGTTAAAGACCTGGCTTTTTCTGTTGTAGTGAGAGAAGTCATCGTAGGGCTTCTAAAGATCAGATGTGGCTAGTGTGTTAGAATAAAACTATCTGGGGAAGGGCAGAAGTAGGGAACTGGTTTAGCTGTTCTATTAATCCAAATGAAAGGTAATAAGTTTCATGTGCTGTGGTAAATAATAACCCCACACAAAGATTGTGGGGGGGGGGGCATTGTATTCCTGTGAAGAGTAGTGTTGGAATTTTGATGGGAATTGTATTGACTCTGAAGATTGCTTTTGGTAGGTGGCAATTTTATGAAATATTAATTCTTCCAATTCATGGCATTTTCTCTTGTGTGTTTTAGTTTTCATTGAGAGGAGCATCTCCTAGGTCTATTCCAAGGGTTGATTTGTTTTTGTTTTGTTTGGCTGCAGCTGTGAATGGGATTGTTTCCTGATTTCTTCCTCAGCATGTTTTCGATTGGTATATAGAAAGGCTACTGACTCTTATATGTTAATTTTGTATCCTGCCACTTTGCTGAAAATGTGTATCAGTTGTAAAAGTTTTCTGGTGGAGTTTATAGGGTCTGTTATATGTATAGAAATACATCATTTTACATTAAGGATACTTGGACTTTTTTCTTTTCTATTTGTATCCCTTTTTTTTAATCTTTTAAAAAATATTTTATTTTTTTTCTCAATTTTTTTAAAAATTTTTTTTGTTTGTTTATTTTTATTTATTTATTTGGGAGTGACAGACAGAGAATGAGGCAGAGAGAGAATGGGCACACCAAGGCTTCCAGCCATTGCAAACGAACTCCAGACGCGTGCGCCCCCTTGTGCATCTGGCTAACGTGGGACCTGGGGAATCAAGCCTCGAACTGGGGTCCTTAGGCTTCACAGGCAAGCGCTTAACCGCTAAGCCATCTCTCCAGCCCTCAATTTTTTTAAACATTTTCCATGATTATAAAAAATATCCCCTGTTAATACCCTCCCTCCCCCCTTTCCCCCTTTGAAATTCCATTCTCCATCATATCCCCTCCCCATCTGTCTCTCTTCCATTTTGATGTCATGATCTTTCCCTCCTCTTATGATGGTCTTGTGTAGGTAGTGACAGGCACTATGAGGTCATGGATATCGAGGTTGTATCCCTTTTGTTTGCTTCCTTTATTGTTCTAGCTCAGACTTCTTATGCTATAATGAGTAAGAATGGAGAAAAATGATGTTCTTAGTGAAAATGTTTTCAGTTTTTTTTTTTTCCTATTTAGTACATTTCTCTACAGCTTTGTCCTATATCTTTTATTATGTTGAGATCTATTCCTTCTATTTCTAGCTTCTCCGGACTTTTACCATGAAGGGATGTTTGAATTTGTCAAAAGCTGTTATTGAATTGATCAGATGATTTCTGTCCTTGACAATTTATATGATGTACTACATTTATGGATTTGTATATATTGCATTATCCCTGTATTTCTGGAATAAAGCCAACTTCATCATGGTATATTGAGTTTTGTGTGTTATTTAAAAAATTTTTTATTTATCTACTTTGCATTTGTGTGGGGGAGGATGCTCATGTGGATGCTGGGGAATTGAACTGGATCATCAGGCTTTGCTGCTGAGCCATCTCCTCAGCCTAATGTTTCTTCTTCTCCTTCTTCTTCTCCTCCTCTTCCTCCTCCTCCTTTTTTTAATGGTTTTTCCAAGGTAGGGTCTCACTCTAGCCTAGGCTGACTTGGAATTCACTATGTAGTCTCAGGGTGACCTTGAACTCATCCTCCTACCTCTGCCTCCTGAGTGCTGGGATTAAAGGCGTGTGCTACCACACCTGTCTAATGTTACTTCTGAATTTGACTAATATCTTAGCTAGTAAGTTGTAGTGGACTAGTGTGTGCAGACTGAAAACAGTTTCAAGCTCATTTTGCTTTACAAAGATAAACTGCAATTGTCTAAATAGGTTTTGCTTAAAATTAAGGAAGATGAATGCCAAAGTACCTTTTACATTGTATGCACAACCAAATACTGTGGACCTATTCAGGAAATATTGTGTATACTTACAAATTATCTTGCCTGTTTAACAAATGTTCTGGCCCCATCTATGACTACAGTGTTAAGCTATGTGTAACAATTGGTCTTGGACTCTCAGTTCTTTACCATGGACTTCTGTTTCCCTCGAGAGAATTGTGGGTATCCTTAGGTCTTCCTCCAACTTTGGCTAGTAAAAGTCCTTGGTCTAGTGGGTCAGCAGTTTTGGGCTGTCCAACTGATAAGTTCATCTTTGTGCCTGATGTATGGTGGTTGAAGTTGATCTGCCTGACATTGGTATTACTTAGTGAACAGCTCTTTCCATCTCTCCTCGACTTTTCATCCTGGTACTGCAGCAATAACTTGTGTAGATGAGCACTTGGAAGCCCCAGCAAACGCATAGCATCTTTTTCTTACTTAAAAGAACTATTTGCCTAGGGGTTTTTTGTGTGTGTGTTTTTAATTATTTTTAATTTTTAATTTATTTGTTTTGAAAGAGAAAGGTAGATAGAGAGAATGGGCACACCAGGGCCTGCAGCTGCGCCAAACAAACTCCAGATGCATGCACCACCTTGTGCATCTGGCTAACGTGGGACCTGGGGAATCAAGCCTCGAACTGGGGTCCTTAGGCTTCACAGGCAAATGCTTAACTGCTAAGCCATCTCTCCAGCCCTCAATTTTTTAAAAATTTTTTTTGTTTGTTTATTTTTATTTATTTATTTGGGAGTGACAGACAGAGAATGAGGCAGAGAGAGAATGGGCACACCAGGGCCTGCAGCTGCGCCAAACAAACTCCAGATGCATGCACCACCTTGTGCATCTGGCTAACGTGGGACCTGGGGAATCAAGCCTCGAACTGGGGTCCTTAGGCTTCACAGGCAAATGCTTAACTGCTAAGCCATCTCTCCAGCCTTTTTTGTGTTTTTAATTAATTTTAAGGAGAGAGAGGGAGGGAAGAAGGAAGAGTGAGAATTGGGTGTGCCAGGGCCACTAGACACTGCAAACAAACTCCAGATGCATGCACCACCTTGTGCATGCTGACCTGAATTTAACTAGTTCTCAGGGTGGCCTTGAACTCACAGCAATCCTCCTACCTCTGCCTCCCGAGTACTGGGATTAAAGGTGTGCGCCACCACGCCCGGCTTTATTGACAACTTCTGTACTTACAACAAACCATGGTATTTCCCTCCCCCTCCCCTGCTTTCCCCTTCCCTTCATAACCCTGCTCTCAATCATATCCCCTCTCTCTCCCCATTAGTCTCTCTTTTAATTTGATGTCATCATCTTTTTCTCCTATTATGAGGGTCTTGTGTAGGTATTGCTAGGCACTGCAAGGTCTTGGATATCCAGGCCAGTTTCTGTCCGGACAGTTGTATGTAAGGAGTGGTACCCTTCCTGTGGCTCTTACATTCTTTCTGCCACCTCTTCTTTAATGGACCCTGAGAGAGAGAGAGAATATGGGCGTGCCAGGGCCTCCAGCTACTGCACACGAACTCTAGACACGTGCGCCCCCATGTGCATCTGGCTTACGTGGGTCCTGGGGAATTGAGCCTCAAACCGAGGTCCTTAGGCTTCACAGGCAAATGCTTAACTGCTAAGCCATCTCTCCAGCCCTTTCTCTTGGTTTTTGCTTTTACCTGTGTGTTCTGGGGATAGTTCAAAGTGTGAAAACCTGAATCTCTGGTCACATTTCCGGGGACTTCCTGATCATTGTCAGCCTGCGTGCACTATTCCCTGCCTATGCACTTACAGGCTTTTTCTGCCAGTCACCACCCCAAATTCTTCTTTTTCTTTGTTCTGGATTCTTTCCAATGTCAGTACATTCCACATAGTTCTCTCTTACTAGCCATTTTTTCCCCTCTCTAGTGCTAGGGATTGAATTTAGGGCCTCATGCTTGTTGCCACCAAGTAGGTGCCCAGTCCTCTTTGTATTTTGAGAAAGAGTGCTGAGTTGACCAGGTGGGTCCTGGAACTCGCAGTAACTCAGGCAGGCCTTAGAGCTTCTTTCCTCCTGCTCCAGCCTCCGGGGCTCTGCACTTACAGGGCTGCCTCTCTTTCTAATTTTTAAGACAAAATTGGTTGCAAATTAATATAGGTAAAATTTGCTTATTATGAAAGTATTCAGATGATTGTTCATTGCTTTGTTGAGGGATGAAATAAGGCTAAAATAATATTAAATACATATCTTTATTTTGTTTGCTATAGTCAAGGATGACCTTGAATTCTTGATCTTTCTGCCTCTACCTTCCTAATGCCGGGACTACTGAGGTGTGCCACCACACCCAGCTTATTTTAAATGTTTTTTTTTAAGCAATTTCCGGTTTTTTCCACTACCTTCTTAGCTTAGAATGATTGTGCCATCCTCATCTTAGAGACTCATAAGTGAGATAAACACAATACATTTTAGCTGTATTTTCATCCATTTAATTAGAAAGCATTGTCTTCACCTTGGGTAAGTAGCACACTGCTTTAATCCTGCCTGCTGTCCATCAGTCCATTACTGTACCTTTCCCACAAGTCACAGGAATAAAATGTGCAGTATCATGCAGAAAAGCAAAAATCCCCTGCCCCACCCTCCAAGGGTAAAAATGGTTAGAAGTGATCAAGATTCAGAATTAGGTTTTTTAATATTTAATTTAATTTAATTTATTTATTAGAGAGAAAGGCAGATAGGATGGGAACACCAGGGCCTCTAGCCACTGCAAACGAACTCCAGACTCATGTGCCTCCTTGTGCATCTGGCTTATGTGGGTACTAGGGAATGAAACCTAGGCTTTACCAGCAAACGCCTTAACTGCTAAGCCATATCACCAGCCCCAGAATTAAATTTTAACCTTTTGAATCAAATATGCCTACACATATGCACATTTTCTCATGTCACTAATTGGAGCTCAGAAACATCACCCACATGATTTTCCAGTTTAAAACCTACAGTATTTTTAAAAATACATGTGTTTAAATTTTTTTTTAATTAATTTTAAGGAGAGAGAGGGAGGGAAGAAGGAAGAGTGAGAATTGGGTGTGCCAGGGCCACTAGACACTGCAAACAAACTCCAGATGCATGTGCCGTTTTAATATTTTACTTTTATTTATTTGTTTTTTTTGGGGGGGTTGGTTTTTTGAAGTAAGGTCACTAGCCCAGGTGACTTAGAATTTACTATATAGTCTCAGGCTAGCCTCAGACACATAGTGATCCTCCTACCTCTGCCTTCAAAGTGTGCATCACCATGCCCAACTTGTTTGAGAGAGAGAGAAAGGAGGGAGGGAAGGAAGGAAGACACAGTGAATATGGGTGCTCTAGGGCCTTCTGCCACTGCAAACTCCAGATACATACCCTTTTAACTGCTGAGCCATCTCCCCAGCCCTTTTTCTAGATGTTAAAATATATTTTATTTTTGTTTGTATATATATATTTTAAGGTAAGGTATCATGTCCTAGGCCAGCATGAAACTCCTCGTATAGCAGTGGACAACCTTGAATTAGACCCCTGCCCAGAAGTATGGTTTTACTGTGTGTGCGCTCACTCACACACCCTACATTGATCCTGTTTTTGGTTTTTTAAGTTTTTATTGACAGTTTTCGTACATGTACATAATGTATTTAGATCATTGTCCTCCTCTGTGCCTTCTTTTGCTCCCCCTCCCCCGTCCTCATTCCACGGAGCCCTTTCTTCCCAAGGAGGGCCGCTGCTTTGTTCTTTACTGTTTTTAGTTCTTCGCATCACCTGTCCTTCGTCTTTAGACCTTACAGATCACAACTGACTTCATTTTAGTTCTTCTCTGTGTAGGCTTTTCTCCACCGAGTCATTTGCTGCTCCCACTGCCTCATTGGTTGAAATCTTGTGTCTGTGGATGTTTGCTTATGCCTGATATATGGAGGAACTGCATGCTGGGCCAGCACTGACATCAAGCCACATTCGAAGCTGTATTTCTTTAGAGTGTCAGATTGTTTTTTGAACATAAAAAGAAAATAAATCTAATGTAATTAATCTTATTTTCATAAATACCCCCTATTTAAGATCCTCTTTAGGTATTTTACTGTGGAAGTTAATATTAATTTGTTTTTTTAATTTTTGAGATAGGGTCTCTCTCTAGCCCAGGCTGACCTGGAATTCAGTATGTAGTCTCAGGTTGACCTTGGACTCATAGCTATCCTCGTACCTCAGCCTCCAGAGTGCTGCGATTAAAGGTATATGCCACCATGACCAGCTTTTGGCTGGCTTTTTAATCGTGTTTGTCAAGATAGCATTCGTGAAAAATAAAACTAACCTTTGGCCTTTTCCATTTTGTTTTGAGTCAGAGTCTTCTATATACAGCAGCCTGAGGATGACCTTGAACTTCAACTCCTCCTCCTTGCTCCATTTCCCAAGTGCTAGGATTATAGGTGTGCACCATCACAACTGGTATTCTGCAGTGCTGTGTATCAAAGCTTGGACTTTATGGGTGCTAGCCATGCACTCTACCCACCAAGCTTCATTCCTAGCTCCATTATTATTATTATTATTATTATTATTATTATTATTGCTTTTTTATTTTCAAGGTAGGGTCTCACTGTAGTCCAGGCTTACCTGGAATTCACTATGGAGTCTCAGGGTAGCCTTGAACTCACAGTGATCCTCCTACCTCTGCCTCCCTAGTACTGGGATTAAAGGCATGCACCACCGCACCCGGCTCCTTTATTTTTATGCTTTCATTGTGCATGGTACTGTGTTACCTAGAATATTTTCTTACAAGTAGAATTTTTTTATGGAGCAAATTCTTCCCCATGTGCTCTTCACCCTCTCCTTCCCGTTAGTCATTCTGTTCCTCTGACTCTTTCTCTTCTACTTTCATGTCATTCATACGTATATGTAAGATTTACTTTTTTTTTTTTTTTTGGTTTTTCAAGGTAGGGTCTCACTCTGGCTCAGGCTGACCTGGAATTCATTATGTAGTCTCAGGGTGGCCTCGAACTCTCTGCGATCCTCCTACCTCTGCCTCCCGAGTGCTGGGATTAAAGACATGCGCCACCACGCCCGGTTTAAGATTTACTTTTTGTTAAGAGTGCAATTGATTGAGTTTTGGCAGGTGTGTAAGGCCTTGTAACCACCTCTATAATCAAAATACAGAATATTTCTGTTCTTCCAAGAATGACCTCATGTCTCTTGCAGTCAATTCCTTTGCCCGTCTTTTCCTGTCCATGACCACAGATCTCATTTCTGTCCTTCTGGTTTTGCCTTTTCCAGACTATCCTAAAACAAAAATGCCATTTGTCTCAGCTTTTTTCAGATAGCATAATGCTTTGTGATGCATCCAGATTGTTGCTTTTTACTGTATAATCGTTCATATATGTGTATATGTGCCTAGTTCATGTGCATTTCATTATTGGATGAACATTTGTGGTGTTTCCAGTTTTTAGCCACTAAACATAAAGTTGCTGTAAGCATGCATGGGCAGATATTTGAGTGGCCATATCTTCATTTCTGTTGGGATTGCAGGCTCATATGACAGTCATATCTTTAACCCGTAGGAAGCTACCATTGTGTTTACTACCTCAGACATACCATTTTGCATTATCCTAGTTGGCCTTTATCAATACTTTATATTGTCAATCTTTCTAATTTTATCAATTAGTAGCTTTATATCTTATTAGAGACTTACTCTGCATTTCTTAGATGAGAATGCTTTGAATACTGCTTACTTGAATCAGTGCATAATTGGTGAAGAGTCTGTTAAATCTTTTTATTGAATTGTTGGAGTGTTACAGTATTTTTAAATATAAGCACTTTGTCAGGAATATCATTTGCAAAGACTATTATTGCAACAATTTCGTAGTGTGGAAACTTTAAATTTTGAATAGATGCTTTTCTCAATTTTTTAAAGCCCATGGTCCATTTTGAGTTAATATTTAGGTACAGTGTGAGGTAAGGTCAGGTTCTGTTATTTTGAATATAACTGTCCTCTTGATAGTTTTATTGCTTGAAGTTTTTATTCTTTACAGTCTATTTGATTTTCTTAGTGGCATGTACTATTATATCAATATGAAATATTCTTTTTTTTTTTTTTTTTTCGAGGTAGGATCTCGTTCTAGCCCAGGCTGTCCTGGAATTCACTACGTAGTCTCAGGGTGGCCTTGAACACCTACCTCTGCCTTCTGAGTACCGAGATTAAAGGCATGGGCTACTATGCCCGGCTGAAATATTCTTTTATTTGTTCTTTTTAATTATGATTCTGGGACTTATGTCCAGATATACGAGGCATGCACTCTGCCACTAGCACTAGGTCTCATCATGGTCCTGAAATATTCTTTATTACTTAGTGATTTCTTATTTGAAATTTTAGTGGTACTAGTGTTGATATGCCTGCTTTCCTTTTATTATATACAACTTATAGTTTATATGTATACGATTCTTGGTTCTGGAAGTGGAATTGCTCAGCACATGCCTGTGGTAGTCTGCTTTTCTTTTTTTAGTGCTGTTTTCTATATTAACCTCTGGTTCGTCAGCTCTTGTTTCCACAGTGGAAACTCTGCTGAGTCATTATCCTCCATTTAGAAAGCAGTTCTTAGGACTTCACTAGGTGAAGGTAGATATTTTAAGAGAGAATTGTTTCTCATTTTTGTTTTTCTGTTGTTTTTGAGACACTGATACTCCTGCATGCTTGGATTATACCCATGAGCCACTATGTCCCACTTCCACTCTTGTTATTTAAGTGGAATACTTAGCCTCTTGCTTGCATTCCTTTTTTGTAAACAGTTAAATCTTTTGTTAAGAGCTTTTATTTTGTTCTATGGATTTTTTTTCCATGAAGTTTACCTGTCATATAGTTTTCCACATGTGAACATAACAGATCTTGACTGGAACTTACCTGGTATTTTAGGTAGAATCCTAGGTATTTGAGTATGCAAAATATGGAGCAAGTTGGGCACAGTGACACATGTCTTTAATCCCAGCACTTGGGAGGCAGAGGTAGAAGGATTGCTATGAGTTCCAGGCCACTCTGAAACTACATAGTGAATTCCAGGTCAGCCTGGGCTAGAGTGAGACCCTACCTCGAAAACCAAAATAAATAAATAATGTCCTTGTGTAACTTAACATAATTGTTAGTAACAACAGCTACCATTTGAAATCTTTCTTAGCTCATTATATTTGATGTAGATAGTAAGCTTAATTTGTTCAAGGTGTTAATATACAGTCAAGTAAGTCAAACTTTAAAAAAACTTACTCTTCTAAAAGCATTACAAATTTGAAATTTTACGAAGGTAGCCACTTGGGTTATACCTTTAGGTGTGTACATTGTAGCTCACTGATTGGGTATATTGTTACACTCTTTTCATTTTTTTTCTAGATGCGGTGGCACAGTGGGAGCTATCCTGACATGTCCACTGGAGGTTGTGAAAACACGACTGCAGTCATCATCTGTGACACTCTACATCTCTGAAGTTCAGCTGAACACCATGGCTGGAGCCAGTGTTAACCGAGTGGTGTCTCCTGGTCCTCTCCACTGCCTAAAGTGAGAGCAGCCATTTATGATGGTTTTGTTTGCTTCCGTAGTGATTTATATGTGTATGTTGATATTTCACCACTTTTTTTGTTTGTTTTCATGGTTGGGTGTCACTATAGCCCAGCTGACCTGGAACTCACTCTGTAGCCCCAGGCTGGTCACAAACTCACTGTGATCCCCCTATGTTATCCTCCCAAGTGCTAGGACTAAAGGCATGTGTCACTACACCTGGTTTATTTTGTACATTTTTTGTAAATTTTTATTTATTTGAGAAAGAGAGAGAGTGGGCATGCTAGGGCCTCCAGCCACTGCATCCGAACTCCAGACACATGCACCCCTTGTGCATTTGGCTTATGTGGGTCCTGGGGAATCAAATCTAGGTCCTTTGGCTTCACAGACAAGCGCCTTAACCGCTTAACCCTCCAGCCCTGTTTTGTACGTTTTTAAAGGTTCTTTGCAAACTTACTGATAGAAGTAACTATGAATTCCATTTGTTCACTGATGATAATCCAGATAAAAGAAAATGTATTATTTCCAAATTGTGTATATTTAGAATATTTCTCTACCTTTACCCAATAGGTTGTAAAGCTCTGTATAGGCATTTTGTTTTGCATTATGGTATTCATTTACTTTTTACTTGAAGTGATGGCGTGTGAGATTCATGTTTCCAGCACTCACTCAAGCAATTACATACAATTATTGACAGTCTGATTTTTTTATATGTAACCTAGACATAACTGAACCTTGAAGCAAAGTTAATACATGTTTTAAAATGTTGTTTGTTGGCTGGAAAGATGGTTTAATGGTTAAGGTGCTTGCCTGCAAAGCCTGAGGTCCCAGGTTCGAGTTCCCATTAACCACATAAAGTCAGATGCACAAGATGGCACATATGTCTGGAGTTTATTTCTCTTTCTGTCTCTTTCTCTTTCTCTCAAATAAATAAATGAAATATTTTTTAGATGCTGTTCTTGTAGGTTTGATACTTTCTGATTGTTTGAAAGAGATTTGTACTTGTATATTACTAGACTTCATTAGATTATAATTTCAAACTTATTAAGATCAGTTATGTGTTCAGACTTGTATTGCAGCTGAATGCCTGTGTGTCTGCCTTATCAGTTCATTCAGGAGTTAATCTATTTGAACTTCGCTCATTAGTGTGTATTTTGTAATAGCAAATAAACTCATCCAGTATGTTTACCTGAGCTACCAAAGATTGCATCACATTTTATCTGACTTAATTACCTAAGTACATGAATAGGTAGAATAAACTTGTTAGCAGTTTTGAAATAAAATTTCATAGTTATAGGTAAGTACTTCTATCTGACCAATGAAAACAATTTTAATAACATAATTGTTCTATATTGCTATTGATTAATTCTCCTTAAAACACTCCCTCAAAGATATTTTCTTCTCTTTTTCCAATGATTTTGCTTTCTCTTCCTTACAAGAACGTTCATAATACCTGTGTGCTCTGTTTTACTTTCAGGAGTTTTCAGGCCCTCTTTTAAGCTCTTATGTATTACTTGTCATAGTACCCAACGAGAGTGTTGTTTTTCCTCACCTACTTCTGAAATTAGGATGTATGAGTTAAAAGCTATTTTGTGTTTGTACAGTTAGTACCAACATTGCACTTCATGATTAAAAGTCTGGCCCCTAGCTCTGGCCTTCAACAGATATACTTGTCTTTCTTTAGTATATAGATGTTTGAGAAGGACATGGTCTGTTTTATCTGTTAGCTCTAATGTTTTTTATATTTTATTTATTTATTTATTTATTTATTTATTTATTTATTTGAAATGCTCAGAACCCATATAAAAGTTGGATACTGTAGCATGTCTAAAGCAAGAACAGAGGCAGAGACAGGAGAATCCACCAGAAGTTCATGGGCCACTAGTCTAGTGAAGGAGTTGTGAACAAGAGACCCTGCCTCAAATGAGATGAAAAGACTGACATTCAGAAATTGTCCTCTGACCAGCATGTAGTGGCACACGCCTTTAATCCCAGCACTTGGGAGGCAGAGGTAGGAGGATCGCTGTGAGTTTGAGGCCCACATAGTGAATTCCAGGTCAGCCTGGACTAGAGCAAGATCCTACCTCAAAAAAACAAAAAAAAAAAAAATTGTCCTCTGACCATAGCAAGCCTATATCCATATTTAACCCCATCATGGACGTACATATTCAAACCAAAAACAATCTTTATAGTTATATCCTTAATCTTTTGGGAAATAACTTGAAGAGAGTTTTATTTTCATTAATAAATCTCTTATAAGTCCTAAGGATTTTTTTCTGTGTAAGAAAAAAAAAACATAAAAAGATGTTTAAAGCTGGGCATGGTAGTATACACTTACAATCCCAGCTCTCCTGAGGTGAAAAACAGCAGAATCAAGAGTCAGAGGCCAGCTTTGATGACCTAGCAAAATCCTATATCAAAAAATAAGCAATAACTGAAAACCAGGTTTTTTTTTATGTAAGAAAAATGGACCAGGGGGTAATACAAATGCTGGATTTAGACTGTGGCTTTGCTGTAGAACTTTAATAGAACACCAGACTTTGAAGAGCATTTCTCTCATATATATATCTATTTTTTCTTTCAGAGTGATCCTGGAAAAAGAGGGGCCTCGCTCTTTGTTTAGAGGATTGGGCCCCAATTTAGTAGGGGTGGCCCCTTCTAGGTAAATAAAAATATGCTAAGTAAAATTATGAAGTAAGACTTTACTTTAGGGAATCTGGGTTAATGATTACATATATGCAGTTAAGTTTGTAAATGGAGCTTTCAGTGTTTATGGGCAGTTAAGATACTTGACTTTCTTGTTAAGGTTTCCAATGCTAATTAGAAATCTGTAAAGTAATGCTTGGTGGCCAGAAATGGGACTGGGTATTTTGCAAACTTAACAGAAATTCATTGTACTCTGAATGCAAGGGATATGTTTCACACTGTACAGGAGAAGGTGTAATGTTTGTATTAACTATTAGTAATCTTGTACTTTGGGAAAATGAAGTATGGTATAATATAGCTAGAAGTTAAAAAAAAACTTTATTTATAAATAAGAGTTTCAAATTTGATAATTTTCTGAGGACCTGAGATTCTTTACAGGGGGATATTATATTCAAAATTTTAAACTGTAGGGCTAGAGAGATGGCTCAGGGGTTAAAGGCACTTGCTTACAAACTCTGGCCCCGGTTCAATGCCCCAGTACCTACACAAAGCCAGATGTACAAAGTGGTGTTATATGTGTCTGGCAGGAGACCCTGGGGTGCTTACTCCCCTCAGCTTGCAAATAAATAACTAAAAATATTTTTAAACAATTGAGAACTGAAAAAGTAGCATGTTTTATGTTGGATTGAATAGGAGGTGTTAAATTAGTAATGCTTACAAAATCTGTAAATTTCCTTACAGTTAGCTAGTGGCTGTGTATTGGTACCTCCAAAGAGAATTCTTATACTCTCTTCTGATCTTAGTTGAGGAAGTTTTATGCTTGTGGGAGGATCCTGAGTGCTGGGATTAAAGGCACACACCACCACACCAGGCTAAAATAAGTATTTAATAGTTTTGATGAATGTGGTAGTTTTTGTTTTGTTTTAAGACAGGATCTCACTAGGTAACTCAAGCAGGCATCAAATTCATGATCTTCCTGTATGCACTTTGAGTACTGGAATTCTAGGTGTTTACCATCACACCCAGCTCTAAACAAGCATTTTTTTTGTTTTGTTTTGTTTTTTTCAAGGTAAGGTCTCACTCTGGCCCAGGCTGACATAGAATTAACTCTGTAATCTCAGGGTGGCCTCGAACTCATGGTTATCCTCCTACCTCTGCCTCCCCAGTGCTGGGATTAAAGGCGTGCACCACCACACCCGGCTAAACAAGCATTTTTTAAAACAAGTATTTACCTTGGGCCTAAAGGCATAATAATTAGTATCTGCTTCTCAGATATTTGTTGTTAATATCTTCTGTTCTATATTCTACTTGGGTTAATGTTCCTTTGTAAGTATCCACAATGGTTATAAACTTCAGAAAACTAGAATCAAAGAACTAGGGAGTCAGGGCTTAGAACAATAAAGGGACAGCATAAAAATATGTACAACACTGAAGGGCTACAAGATATGTCCATAGTACATGCCATGATAAAGGAAGCCCAGTGAAGGAGCTGTTGAAAGAGAATGAATGTGGTATAACTGTAGCCATCTAAAAGAACCAGAGATTGCACTATGAGGAGGTACAAAGGGATTTCTAGGTGATTATCCAGGATAAAAGACAAAGAATAATTCAAGGATTTAGCAGTAAGAAGGGAAGGCCTGGAATTCTAAGCCATTTTTTTTTGCCTTTAACAAGAAGCCAAACAGATAGAATGGTTCCATTTTGTTAAGCCCAGAATTCCTGAAATCATTATCATTTTTTCTGACACCCGTTTTTCTTTTTACCATAATAGAACAATGCAAAATTCATATTTAGAGTTAACATAGATAACCCAATTCTTTACTTGTTTGTTTGTTTGTTTTTGTTCTTGTTTGTTTTTTTCAAGGTAGGGTCTTGCTCTAGCCCAGGCTAACCTGGAATTAACTATGTAGTCTCAGGGTGACCTCCAACCCACTGTGATCCTCCTACCTCTGCCTCCAGAGTGCTGGGTTTTAAAGAAGTTATTCAAAACCAGATGTATTTACATATACCTCCAACCAAGGGTAAGCCTGGGCTACATAGGAAGACTTTATCTGAATGAAAGGAAGAAAGAAGAAAGAAATTAACCTATGTTTTGGTCCTTATAAAAATGGTGGAAAATGTGTACAGTCTAAAGTTTGACCTCCTCCCTTAAACATATAGCTCCTCTTTCTTCATGTACCTTCCCATACACATTCATTCTTTTTCCTGAAAAATCACCATTAATGGCCAAGCCTCCATTAATTTCTTAGGTTATAATATATATAATTAAGAATATGTATATTTATACTTACTATTATTTATATGAAGTAAATAATAGTAAATATTTACCCTAATTTGAAACTATATGTAGTGGTCCTTAATTGTGTAATTATGACTGTCCCATCATCAATAAAAATTTCTTCATTGATAATTTATGTTTTTGTGGTAGAGATTCATGCATCCCTAGCTGGCCTCATAGTTGCTGTGTAGCCTGAGGATCACCTTGGACTTCTGACCCTCCTGTCTCTACTTACCAAGTGCTGGGAGAGCAGGCACTAACAAGGACTGGCGCTTGTGCTAGGGACAAACCCAGCGCTTCAGGAATGCTAGGCAAGCATTCTACCAACAGGGCTGTATCTTTAGCCCCTACTATTCTTACTATTTAAAAACTTTTTTTTTTTAACATTCCTGAACTTTTACCTTTGTTTACCTTTGAGTATTTAAAGACGCTTCCTAGTTTGCATATATTTTTGTTTCTTTGAGTCAGAGTCCCGCTATGTAGCCAGACTGACATTGAAGTCAGTATTCCTGCCTCAGGACCATCAGGGTTTGCAGGCAAGAGCCTTTAGCTATTGAGCCATCTCTCCAACCCAGTGTTTTTTGTTGTTGTTGTTGTTGTTTGTTTGTTTGTTTGTTTGTTATTTAATTATTGAGAGAGAGAGAGAATGGGTGCACTAGAGCCTCTAGCTAGTGCAAATAAGCAGTGCATGTGCCACCACGTGCATCTGGTTTTTGTGGGTTCTGAGGAATCAACCCTAGATTCTTAGGCTTCACAGCAAGAGCCTTAACTGCTAAGCCATCTCTCCAGCTCCCTTTTTTTTTTTTTTTTTTTTTTTTTTGAGACTGTTCTGTATAGACCAGACTGTCCTCAAAGTGATGCTTGTTTTGCCTTAGCCTCCCAGTTGTTAGGATTTCAGCAGTGAGAATCCTCATGCACAGCCCTTTTTTTCATAAACATTAAAAAAGACACAACAGTGAAACAATCCTACTAGCATTTGTTGGTTGACTCTATTCTTCACTGGACAAATACATATCAGCATTGTTAAGAAATGAAAGATGGGCTGGAGAGATGGCTTAGCAGTTAAGCGCTTGCCTGTGAAGCCTAAGGACCCCGGTTCGAGGCTCGATTCCCCAGGACCCACGTTAGCCAGATACACAAAGGGGCACACGCGTGTGGAGTTTGTTTGCAGTGGCTGGAGCCCTGGCGTGCCCGTTCTCTCTCTCTCTCTCTCTCTCTCTCTCTCTCTCTCTCTCTCTTTCTGTGTGTCTGTGGCTCTCAAATAAATAAATTAAAATAAACCAAAAAAAAAAAGGGGGCTGGAGAGATGGCTTAGTGTTTAAGCACTTGCCTGTGAAGCCTAAGGACCCCGGTTCGAGGCTCGATTCCCCAGGACCCACATTAGCCAGATGCACAAGGGGGCGCATGCGTCTGGAATTCATTTGCAGTGGCTGGAAGCCCTGGCTCGCCCATTCTCTCTCTCTCTCTGTCGCTCTCAAATAAATAAATAAAAATAAATAAATAAATTTTTAAAAAAAGAAATGAAAGCTATTTCATTCAGCATGCAAGTAATTCAACCTCTCAAAGGCTGAACAATAAAGAGTAATGGGGATACATAAAGTCACAGTAAATTAGCTGGGTAAAATTCTACAAATTGAGTGGAATTTTTTTAAAGTTTTTACTTCTGTGTGTGTGTAGGTGTGTATGTGCACGTGCTGCGGCCACTTACTGCTGTAAGTGAACACCAGATGTGGGTGGCTTGGGAACTGAACCAAGGTTGAAAGCCTTTGCAAGCAAGTGCCTTTAACTGCTGAGACATCTTCTTAACCCCTTGAATGGAAATTTTACAGACATTGCAAAGCCTATCCTAACCTGATGGGCCATTTTTGAAATTGTTTTATCTATTTAAGAATACTGTGGGGCTAGCGGTTAATACAAAACTGTTTCAGATCTCCAGCACCACACAAAAACAAAGAATATTGTGAACTATTCTGTGTATGCATATACTATCACTTAGATGCAATAATATTTTTAAATGTTTAGCATATATGTACATTAACTAGATCAGCATAGTTATATATTTAAGTAATGTCCTAGGGCCTTCTCTCTCTTTAAGTTTTTTTTTAAAAATGGTTTTCCGAGGTAGGTTCTCACTGTAGCCCAGGCTGACCTGGAATTCACTATGTAGTCTCATGGTAGCCTCAAACTCACAGTGGTCCTCCAACCTGTGCCTCCTAAATTCTGGGATTAAAGGTGTATGCCACCACGCCTGGCCCCTTTTCTCTCTCTCTCTCTCTTTTGGTTTTTCAAGGTAGGGTTTCACTCTAGCTTGGGCTGACCTGGTATTTACTATGTAGTGTCAGGGTGGCCTTGAACTCATAGCAGTCCTCCTACCTCTGCTTCCTGAGTGCTGGGATTAAAGGCATGCGCCACCACGCCCGGTGAGAATTTTAATACATAAATTTACTCATCTGTTTCTCTCATTAGTCCCTCTCCTCCATCTCAGTTCCACTGAACTTGCTCCTCTTAGCATGTAGTTTCTCTTTTATTTTGACATCCCCCTTCACTCTGTCATCTATGTCAAAGTGTAGATGGGTTCGATAGTATGCAGGTCTTAATGGAGGTAGTGACCTCCACTGTGAGGTCATGAATATACCAGTCACTTTGTGTCAGAAGGATAATGTCCCAGAGTATTTCTCACCACCCTCTGGCTCTTACCCTAGACCTATTTTCTTTTCTTTTTTTTTTTTTTTTTTTTTCTTCAAGGTAGGGTCTCACTCTAGTCCATGCTGACCTGGAATTAACTACCTAGTCTCAGGGTGGCCTTGAACTCATGGCAATCCTTCGACCTCTGCCTCCCGAGTGCTGGGATTAAAGGCGTGCACCACCACGCCCGGCTCCATTTTCTTAACTCTAGTTAATATCTATGAACTTTGATGTTAGCACTGTAGGATCATCATGGCCCTACTTAAACTCATGGAGTTTAAGTCAGATCTACCAGTTGTAGCATTAGCACTGTATGAACATGATCTTCTGAATCTTGTACAAATACTTAAGCTTTGGTTAGTTGCTAACTGGCTGTCCAAGTATTAAGCGGGCATTTGTTTGAGGATGGATGCTAGGTACTGTTCATTTGAGTTTGACTTTTTTAAATGAGTCAGTACCAAAAGTACTTCAGGATATTTGTGAAGACCTATGTAGATCTGATGTTGTATGTGAATGTGGCTACTAAGACTTTACATATTTAGATTTCAACATTCTAAAATTATGAAGATAAGTTTATATTTTGCAGCTTAAGGAACATGCTTATTAATCAATTTAAATCTTTGTTGTAGAGCCATATACTTTGCTGCTTATTCAAACTGCAAGGACAAGATGAATGGTATTTTTGATCCTGAGTCTACCCAGGTACACATGATTTCAGCCGCCATGGCAGGTATGAATGTATAATACGAAAAGAAAAAAAAAAAAACTTCTAGAACTTTCAGACTTAATATTGAGTTATGATGACTGTTAAAAAATTAAGATGATATGCTTTTCATTTATTAGAATCTGCAAAGGTGATCTTTTGCTTATTTGAATAAACAAGTTTGATTAGATAAATGTAAAATCTGTTGTCAGTTGACATTTTAGTAATTAAGAATTTAGGTGACAGGATACAGCTAATATAATACTTATATTTTATATTGCTTTGTGTAGTCTTCTGAATATTTACTGATTATTTTTAAGTTTTAAAATTCCAGCCATGTATTACTGTGAGTTTTAGAGCTGTAATTTACTCTTTTCTCCTCAATTTCTGTTAGTGCCTTTCCCCTTTTTGCTGCATGTTTTGGCTTCTGTCTGAAATGTGCCGGCAATTCTTGGTAAAGTATTTATTTTGTCATGTGCTCAAATGCTGCAATTTTTGTGAGTGCTGTATTATAACTCAGTTATGGTAATGTGTGTACTTTTAAAAGTATATTTTTCATTCCATATAAATCATATTACATAATAGCACCTGAAATTTAGACACTGGCTATGTGTACATGCTTATTATAGAAATGTTCCCAGACACTCACTCCCTGTCATCATTGATTGGAATATATGTGACGCCGATTAAAACAACTACTTCCAAGTCTCTGCACTACTTTTAAGGATATGGTACAGATTGATTTGTCCAGTCTGGTTCTGGAACCATTTGCAACCACACATGATGCCAGTCATGGACTTCATTCCTAATAGAATGTCTTCCCAATTTTTAAAGATATGTTACATATTTAATCATATCTCACATTTTCAAATTTTCTGTGACTTTATAAAGAAAACTATAGCTGCTTTCATCAGCTATTGATCAATCAATTGTGAATTGTGTTCTTAATAATGAGTGCCTTAAACTCTTAATCATTTTCTGTTTAGAAATAAATTGGATCAATTTGAAGCACATATTTAACCAACTAAGTGTAAGTTTAAAATACTAATTTGCAAAAGATGGTAACTTTTGCCATATAATAAATTTAGCACATTGACCTTATATATTTTTTTGTCAAGCCTTTTAGTAACTATTTTGAAGTTTTGAAGCTAGAAAAGATAGCGTTTAAAGTCAAGATAGGATATATTCTCATTTGCACATAAGGAGATATTGGGCAAGTTGGATAATTTTATGTAAGCCTCTGTTAGCTTATTCATGGAGCAAATGGGTTGATCTAGATAGATTTCAAGAACTAGTTCTTCATTTAGTGTGATAGAAATTATCTGGAATTTTTGTTAATGTACTGTTTACAGATGCTGATTATGGATGGTTTTCTTCCTGCAGATTTGAGTTGGTATAAGGTGAAAGTGGGGGAATGACAAACCCAATAACCACTATGCTAGGTTAAGAATATGTTTATGGATTACCAGTGTGTGTGGGGTTTTTTTTTGTTTGTTTTTGACTTCAGAATATTAGAAAAAGATACACTTACTGTGCTCTTCTTTGACTTAAAATCAAGAAACTAGAGAAACGATCATTTTAAGTTGAGAGTGTTTATTATGTGTTTAATATTAAAAATTTAGAAGTTAGCCGGGCGTGGTGGCGCATGCCTTTAATCCCAGCACTCGGGAGGCAGAGGTAGGAGGATTGCCATGAGTTTGGGGCCACCCTGACACTCCATAGTGAATTCCAAGTGAGCCTGGGCTAGAGTGAGACCCTACCTCGAAAAAAAAAAAAAAAAAATTTAAGAAGTTTAAAACATCTAAATTCTTACTAGAACAACTTACTTCATTACAATATCTCATCAAAATTTCCTATATTTCTATCACATTCCAAAGTAATTCAGTAAAATTGTTGTTTTGTGATTGTTTCTGAAATATATGACAATGACTCTGTTTTTATCTGTGCATTAATACTGTTTCCCAGCTTGATTCTTTGAATTTTGGTAAACTGATAGTCTTAATGCTTTTCAGAGATCATTACAATTTGAAAATATTTCTTCCATTTGTTTGCAGTTACACTGTTCTGAGAACTATGCCTTCGGAGCATCCTTGCACTGTGCATTAGCATTAACACTTAGCTTGGCAGTTTTTATACACATACCTCCTTGATTGGTGAGACCTAATGGTCCAGTGCAGGCTTGTTAAGGTAGCTGTTCCCTCCCCTTCCATTCTTAAAGTAATCTGCACCATATTGCTCTGGGTTTTCTTCAGGGTAATTTTTAGGAATCTAAATATGAATGATTCGGGGGTACAAAGTTCTTAAATATAGTCATATAAAAAGGCATACTTTAACTGGCTATTCAAAAAAAAAATGCTAACCTTGTTACTTTTGTATCAAAAATACCTTAAAATAGTAAATTAGCTATGTTGCCTGGAAGATTTTGCACAGCAGCTAGTGTGCCTACTAAGGATTCAGTAAGGCACCATGTACATAATTTTGATTCCAAGAACCTCTCAGTTTAGTTTGATTTCATCCATACCAACGAAAGCATTTAATTGACATACTATAACTTTATTAAAAGTACATTTAAAGTGGGCCTGTTGCAGTATTAGGCGACTGCACCTCTGAAGTGTAACTGTACTTTTTTGTGTACTGGAATGTCTTCCCAGTTACAAGGATATTTAATCAAGCTAAGTAGTGTTTACTTTGTTTTACTTGTTTATGTTTCTACTTTATTTATAATAATACCCAATTCAAAAATTTTTTATATGCAACATTACATATACAACAAAGTAAATTCCTTTTTTATTACTATATATATTCACAGGTAGTGCTTAATTTTTAATGTTATCAGTAACAATCAGTAATGTTTTCTACATACCTAGTCTTATTTGTTTACATAATACACTGTTATTTTCCAAGATATATTTTTCTTATACTTTATTATTTAAGATTAGGTTTTTTATTCATTAAATTCAAATTTTTGTCTTACAATCTTTAATTTGTCCTGGAAGTTAATTCAACCTGATGGATGGTTGGAAGCTGCTTTGTATGTTTATTTGTAAACATTTTCCTGTTTTCTGTTTTGTAGAACACAAGAAATTAATACAAAATAATTCCATAAGTATGGATGTGCAATATTACTGGCTAGAATGCAAAAGGTGAAAGGTACTATTGTTAGCAACATATACTTTATTTTATTAAGAAAATAACTAGTTCCAGACTTTAATATTCTGTTGGGGCTTTTATTTTTATTTTTAAGATCACTAAGCAACTGATTATTAAAAAACAGAAGAAAATGTGTTTTCCGCTCTTTAATCTTGGTAGATAATAATGGTAGGGAAGTGGTATATATAATCCCCTCAGTATGTTTTTAGATTCACCTTTGACAAGGTTAGCATTTTTTTCTTTAAGACAAAATTGGTCACCTTTTCGGTAAGTATTTGGACTCTGAAACTGCTGTAGATAGCAGGAGTTCCAGAACTCTGTGCACTTTTGAAAAACAATATGGCCCATTCTTATAGTCCTTCCTTTTTCTTAAAATTTAAAAAAACAAAAATAGATCTCACAGTAAATATTTCTCAACCCTTCCAATGGGATTCAGTTTGTACACATGTTTCTGATGAGGTCGCTGCTTGTTGTTATGATACAGAAAAGCCTGTGTCTATTTTAGGCATTTACTGTACATTTCTCCCGAGAAAAGAGTGAGATCGTGTCATCTCATGCTCCCCATCCGCAGGTCACTTCCTGTAGAAATATGGACTAACTTAAACCTCGTGAGTACTGATCTGAGCATCTCTTGCAGCCTCTAGTATAAGAACACTCCCTGGGGTTTATAATAGCTGTGAAATTAATGGAAGGCGGGAAATGAATTTTTATTTCCTGAATTTGTGTGTATTATTGAATATTTCATAAAGATTTTAATCTGATCCCTTTATAATCCTTGTAGAAAGAAGAATGGGGGTACTTTTCAGTCACCATGTAAGCCTGGGGTCTTCAGCTTGGCCATAACAGTCTTGACCTCCAAAGAATGATAGTATTATGTATAGTTATAAATGGCATTATAGCTTCTGAAACAGTTGGATAAAATAGTAGTTGTCCTGGCTTAGTGTAACACATTTAAAAGTCTAACACAGTGCTTCCATTCCCTTGTCTGTTGGCACTTGGCTTTCTACTCTTCTGTAAAAATATTGATCTTAATGTCATTATTTTCCAAATAAATACAAGGTACATTATATGGGGTCGTGGCCGTTTTCGTTTTTATACATTTCTCTTAGGACATTCATGGGCTTTGTTCTTACTGAAAATAATTGAAATAAGGACTGAAAATGAAATACTGTAGGTATCACTCAGTGAAAACATTTTTAGCAAGTATACTATAGGCAGGCTTGTCTATATAGTTTTTAATTAATTTATATTATCAAGTGAAATTATATGAAACAAAACTTAAATTTATATTTAATTTTTGTTTAAGTTTTCTAATAAAACACTGACACTACTAACAGAATGGCCATATTGGCTTTGCTTTAACTGACACTGGAGCATCACAAATTCTTCTAATTAACTTCTTACGAACAAATGAGATCCCTCATTCTAAATCTCTTCAGTTCATTTTAATGTTTTATTAGGTGTTCTGAATATTAATATAAATTAGCCTATTATCAAATATCACAAAACTAAACTGCCAAATTAAAAGATGGTAGGCAATTTCTAAATACCAGGAGCACCATTCCCAATATCTTTGTGTGTGCTTGTCTTGGATATAAATCTGTTAACAGTAAATTTTTGTTTCATTCCATTTGTTTCCTATCTTGAATTACTAGATTATATTTTTTAGATATAATAAGTGTAATAATATCTTTATTATAGTAGTCTTAAGTAAAAGTCATACCATAAAACTCAAGAAACAACCACGATTGTGGCAGGTGAAGGACCAGTGCTGAAGACCTACACATTATACCTAGATTCTTGATCCAGCACTGCAGTTTGTTGACAGGCTAGTGTCTGTGTTAAGAACTAGTCCCAATTATTGGAAGAGTTAAGCCAGAATAATTATAAGAGATAACACTGTCTCCATTACCTGATTTTAGTGGTGACCTATTTCATAATGGGACTAGTAATAAATTTTAGCCAAGAAATATGTCTTGTTTGTTTCTCTGCTCTGTTAGTGCTATCTGCTAGTATCATCATCTGCTCTGCTAGTACTATGTACAGAGAGTAATTTTAAATTACCATTTTTGAGTCACAAAATTCTTTTATTCCTAGTAGTTTATTTATAAATATTTTTTATATTTTTCCCCAGCCTAAAGCTAAAATATTTTTGTGATTTGGAAGAGTATTATGGGCAGACACTTCAGTGCCAAGCTTGTACTTTTTAGAATAAAACATTTTTTAAAATGATTTTTTCAAAAAAGTAAATTGAAAATTTTTACTTTTTTATAAAGTTCAATACAAAGATCCTCACTTTTAGACTTTTAAATTTAATTTAATAAAAAGCAGTTTGTTTTTCTTAACTTAAAATTACTACAGAATGATTAAAGTCATTGTGGATGATGTAGAGTAATTTATGCTGTTTATCAGTTTTCCCTTAGAAACTATTAGTTGTGGGGATTTAGCATAGTGACGGTGCTTGCTTAGCATATGCAAGGCCCTGAGTTCAAGCTCCAGTAACCTCCCCCCCCAAGAAAAAGAAACCCAGTAGTCCTACTATGTAGGCATCTAGCAATGTAAATATTTTAAAAATCAGATTCTTGTTTAAATAGCACTTGCCTGGCATATGTGAGGTCCTGGGTTCAATCTCTAGCACCAGTTAAATTGGTATTTTGAGCAGTATTGGTGTCCACTTAATATATAATTCAAGTAATTTACACTTACAAAAATGAGGTTCAGAAGAAGTCTTAGTGGAAGCTGTGAAAGGCAAGTATTTAAGCTAGTCTGATAATTTCATGTTGTTCTTTTCTTTCACCAAGAATATATTCATGAAAAGATCCTGTTATTGAAAAGATGTTCCTTTGACAATTGGCTCAGCACTTGAAATTTATTATCTTAACACCAGTTAATGCTTCCAAAGTTACTGGTCCAATCCCCTTTCATGTTTATGTATATAACATTAAACACTTGATAGAATGGAGACTCTGTTCTTGTCACAAAATTATTAAAAGAGTTACTAAACCACATTTTCTATTTACCTTTTGCTAAATCATTTTAATTAGAGAATCCTTTTATGTGACATTTGACCATTTTTAGTGTTAAAAGGAATGAAGTTTGAATTAGCTACTTGTCTAAAAGCATAGAAGGGAAAAGAGCTTTGTTATACTAGATTTGGCTTTGTAAACAGTTCAGTGAAATTATTTTAGATATACCCATGGCAACTCTGAAAGCTAAGATTTATGATAGATCCTATTAATAAAAAAGAATATTCTTGCCAGGCGTGGTGGTGCACGCCTTTAATCCCAGCACTTGGAGGCAGAGGCAGGAGGATCGCTGTGAGTTCAAGGCCACCCTGAAACTACATAGTGAATTCCAGGTCAGCCTGAGCTATAGTGAAACCCTACCTCAAAAAACCAAAAGAAAAAAAAAAAAAAGAATATTCTTAGGTACATCACAGCACTTTTGTTCCTGAAAGTACTTGTATTAAATGTGCTGATTGGGGTACATCTTTCTGAAAAACAATGTGCTTGACCTGTTAGTATTTAATAGAAAAACACTAAAGCCGTTAAATTCCTTAGTCATTTCTCCATGTAAGTATCTTTAAATTTAATGGCCAGCTGAATAAATACAGTTGGATGTAAATGGTCTGTGAGGTCTGTGTAACAGCAAAGTATAAAAACCTTGTTTCATATTTGAAGCAATCTTTGTAAATTCTCATCAAGATTGCATTTCGTGTGCTGCTAGTTTTCTACAACTTGGAAGATGTTAGGTAGAAGATAATGCACAGACCCAGATACACAATACTTCAGGGACCTAATAACTTACTCTCTGTAATGGAGCATTAGAAGGACAATGGTTCCTAGTGGTAGTTACCACATAGTGCTTCAGTGTGAAAATCAGCTAAGCTACCTTCCACCCTGACTGAATTTCTTCAGTGTTTATCAAAGGGAGAGGGAAACTCATCAGTTGTAACTTTTTGGACTTAAGTTTTCATATGTGTTTAAATGAATGAAAAGTAAATCTGTCCTATTACCCCTACAGAAACCTTACCTCCTTGATATCATTGTTTTAACAATATTAGTAAAAAAAAAAAAAATACTTAACAAAATTATTTTTGGGCCAAACAAGTCTTTTGTTATATATATATCAAAGTATTTGTGACTACTACCTTCAATATAGTGATGTGATAAGAATCACACCCCTAAGTAGTTATGGTGAGATGCATGCTTGTTAACTCTGTAATATACAGAATTTCTCTATAAGTTCAGCGTGTAGAGAGCGCCATATTCTGAATAGGCTAGAAAAGAGCTTTTTGTGTGCAAGCAGAGTTTGCTTTTAAAAGAATCTTTCAGTTAAGGTTGACAGTAGAGCTATGTAGATTGGAAACGAGGACATATGTTCAGGGTTATGGATTTGTAAAATAAGTATAAATGCTTCAGTTAATATTTAAGTATTTGTAGACATTGTCTTTAATACAGATTCATATACTTTAAAAGAATCTTGATGTAATAGTGTTCTTCATTTTTACCAACGTTCATTGTAAACATATTTGTTTAGGTTTTACTGCCATCACTGCCACCAACCCCATTTGGCTCATAAAGACTCGGTTACAGCTTGATGCAAGGTATGTGCTGCATTTGTTTTAGGTTGTTAGTTTGGTTGGGTTGGTTTGAGTTTTGAGACACAGTCTCACACTGTAGTTCAGGTGGCTTGGAGCTCACCATGTAGCCCAAGTTGGCCTTGAACTCAGAGTAATCCTCCTGCCTTAACCTTCCAAGTGTTAGAGTTATAGGCATGAGTCATCATGCCTTTTAAAACAAAATGAGTTAGAGGGAAATTTAACTAATACTTCTCTGTAAATTTAAATCAGTAAAACTTCAGTGCCAGAAATCTCACCTTGTTTTCTCCTTTTTCTTTTTTTTACTGCTGAGTTTTGTTGTTTTTGCTACTTGTTTTTCATTTTGAAACGGGTCTGCCTCAAAAGCAAAATGATGTAATAGTTGATCATATGAGGTATTCCAAATGAGAAGATGTGTTTTTTTTAGGGGAGTTTAATATTAACCCAGCCCAAGAAGTGACACCCTGCCTACATGAGTGCTTATCACTGGCCTCCCACACATATTCACCTAGTCTAGACCGAATCTTTGCCGATCATTGCTCAAAACCAGTGGAAACCTGTATAAAAAATCTTAGGCTGGGAGAAAGCACTCATGTACTCTATTACCCCTGACCTCAATAGTAAGATTCATTCATTCAACAGAACTAAGTTGAGAAGGCCCTGCTGCATCCTAGAGATGTCCCAGGAATCAGTGAGGACTGATGAAGAAGTGCTTGTTTTGAGCCCATTTACCCAGGAATTTTATTCAGTCCAGTAAATTGTAAATCTCAAAGAACCTGAAGAGTAGCCTTTGGCATGTTCTGGGAACTGAAACAGGGCTAGAAATAGTGCAGCTTAGGGTCTTGCCATCTAGGCTCCTTTGGGCCTCAGAATAGAGAATGAAGAAGAAGAAAGATAATACTTTTTAGAGAGAGATGATTCTCACTAGTGTTTTATAATGATAGTACCTCTTGTAGGCTTTCAGTCTGACATGTTCTATATACAGTGTATTTCCACTGTTTTTGTATTTGGGGAAGTAACTGTTTTATCCTATAGGCTGTGAATAAAACTGACCAAACAAATTGTTACAGTTAATTATGCCAGCTTCAATATATTTCCCACATATTGTCATGTTAAACTGTATGCTATTTGTAGGCTTGAAAAAAAATGTCTTCTTGTTTCACTTGGACCAGTTTTTTTCAATAAATCTTGAGTGTTGTAACCAGTCAAAATGTATTTCTTAAAGCTGAATATGTGAAAAGTGATGGCAGATAAGGTTAAGTTAAAAACCACTAAAATTTTGTACTATAGTTAAGTATTTTTACAAACCCACAATTCTGTACACCTGAAAACATATCGTGCACCTTGTACTGCCGCGCCTTGCGCAGCACTGAGGAGAATGCTGGGAAGATGCTGAGTGCACTTGGCAGTAACTGCTGGGACTCGAGCACTCTTCAGGGCACTACCAGGGCCATTGCCATACGGAGTTGGGCTTAGTCACCAAGTAATGTTTTGGGAGAGGATCTGGGTAGAGTTGAAAGATACCCTCAGGTACACTTAAAGGTAGTCATGCTTCCTACTTTATGGTGTAGTGTCATAAAAAAAAAAATTCGCCCTTATTGTTTTGGTGTTGTCAAAAGCAAAAGAAATTCAATTTGATTAGAACTGGAATTACAACAATGTAAGGTTTTTGCTTTTAATTTTGCTTTGGTACTTGTCTTGTGAGCATAGTGTTTCTAATGGCATGTATTGTTTATCCCTCATACCTGAACCCCATTGAAGAGGACATGAAGCTGAGGAGGCAGTATGTGCATTGCGTATTTCATTTATTTCATTAAAGTCTTATAATAGAGCTGGGCATAGTGGTTAATGTCTGTAACAGTCCCAACACTCAGGAGTCTGGCCAAGAGTTGGAAGCCACCTGTGCTAGAGTGAGACCCTGCCTCAGAAAAATAAATAAATACACAAAATCCTATGCTATTTAAATATCAGTAACATTTTCTCTGTCTGTCTTTTAGGAACCGTGGGGAAAAGCAAATGGGTGCTTTTGAATGTGTTCGTAAAGTGTATCAAGCAGATGGACTCAGAGGGTTTTACAGGGGCATGTCTGCTTCATATGCTGGCATATCGGAGACTGTTATCCACTTTGTTATTTATGAAAGCATAAAGCAGAAACTCCTGGAATGGAAGACTGCTTCTGTGATAGACAGTGACGAAGAGTCTGTGAAGGAAGCATCCGACTTTGTGAGAATGATGTTAGCTGCTGCCACCTCAAAGACTTGTGCCACAACTGTAGCGTATCCACATGGTAAGAGGAGTTGACTATCACAGAAGTACATTCTTCCTAGAATATAAAAGTTTCACAGGGTCCCAGTGTAACAACATGCTGCTCTTGGGGGTTTCAAACCTAGAAGTGCTAGCATATAACCATTTCCTCACATGTCCTCATTTTCAGATGAGAAACTGAGACATGTATGTAAAGATAAGTAATTTGCCCAAGGTGACATAAGAGGTGGGAATGAAGTTTGAAGTAATTCCAAAGACCATGCTATTTTGTACTATTTTATTGGCACATTAATAACTACTTTGGGTTTAAATTTTACAGTATTTCTTGTTTCTTTAGTGGTTTAAGAAATCACCTAAGAACTTGTCTGCCACGTGCTGAGGATTTTTGTTTATTGATTATTAAGTGTAGCCATTCATCTTTGATTAGGGACATGTTTTTTTTAAAGGGGGGAGGGTCTCACTCTAGCCCAGGCTGACCTGGAACTCATTCTGTATTCCCCGGCTGGCCTTAGACAGTGATCCTCCTACCTCTGCCTCCCGAGTGCTAGGATTAAAGGCACATGCCACCATGCCTGGTGCTGTTTTATTTTTTATTTTTATTTATTTATTTAAGAACGACAGACAGACAGAGAAAGAGAGAATGGGCGTGCCAGGGCCTCCAGCCACTGCAAACGAACTCCAGATGCGTGCGCCCCCTTGTGCATCTGGCTAATGTGGGTCCTGGGGAATCCAGCCTCGAACCGGGGTCCTTAGGCTTCTCAGGCGAGCATTTAACCACTAAGCCATCTCTCCAGCCCGTTTTCTTTTTTGAACTTTTTTAAAGTGTCTGTACAGTTAATAAACTTCGGGGTCATATGTGTAGGTGGCGTGAACCTTCACAACAGGGAGTTCAGATAAATGTTTGCATGTGACATAAGCTTACTCAGGCACTTACGTTGGAGAAAACAATTAAGTAATGGGTGGAGAAAGACCAGTTGATAGGATGCTATGCATTGTGGTCCCAGCCTGTGTCCTCAATTTACTAAATCTTCTCAGTAGCTTCAACATCTCGCCATTTAAAATGAAGAAAACTTAAGCAAATTGATCGCCAAGGTTCATTAAACTCTAGATATGTTGGGCTGGAGAGATGGCTCAGAGGATAAATGGGCTTTCTTGTAAAGCCTGCCTGCCTGGATTCAATTCCCCAGTACCCATGTACACTAGATTTCATAAAGCTGGCACATGCATCTGGAGTTTGCAGTGGCAAAATATGTTTTTTTTTTCCTTCCAAATTTTCATTAACAACTTCCATGATTATAAAAAATAACCCATGGTAATACCCTCCCTCCCCCCACTTTCCCCTTTGAAACTCCAACCTCCATCATACCCCCTCCCCATCTCAGTCAGTCTGTCTTTTAATTCTGATGTCATGATCTTTTCCTCCTTATGATGGTCCTGTACAGGTAGTGTCAGACACTATGAGGCCATGGATATCCAGGCCATTTTGTTTCTGGAGGGAGCATATTGTATGGAGTCCTGCCCTTCCTTTGGCTCTTACATTCTTTCCACCACTTCTTCTGCATTAGTCCCTGAGCCTTGGAAGGTGTACTGAGCACTGCGGTCATTTCTTTCCATCACTATGATACCTTCTGAGTCGTCCCAAGGTCACTGCCATCTGAAAAAAGAGAAGATTCTACCAAAAGTTAGAGTAGCATTAACAGAAGTGCTTACTGGGCAGTTTGATAAGCATAGTATATACATTTAGCCAGACAACAGCAGACGTTACACCCCTAGGGCTCATGACTACCCCTGTTTTAAGTTTTCAGTATCAGGGATGTATTCCCCCCCCCCCAATGGAGTGGGCCTCCAGTCCAATTAGAGGGCAGTTGGTTTCCACCATGGCAGACATGCCACTATTGCACCCGTTGACTCATTTGGCCTGGCTGGCCAAGTATAAGGCTTGCAGTGGCCACTGTTGAGTATCTTCACTGGTGATTTCTCTTTCTCCCATTGAACTGCATGCAGAATGGCTTCTTCCAGCTTTCTCTCAGCTGGTCTACATGGAGGAGTTATCAGCTCAGTTCCAGCAGGATTTCTCAGTGGCCTTGCAGCCCAAGTATATGGAGTCTTCAGCAATAGGGTCTTATCATCTATTCCTGGTGGGAAACGCAGGGCCTCGGCAATGGCCTATAATGTTTTGGGGGCATCAGGGACCTCCCTGGCCAACAACTCACTGGAAGGTATCCCATCCCTGGCACTGAAAATTTTCTAGCAACAATCTACAGCTCCTGAGTGTTCCATTGTCCAAAAAAGTAGGATTCCATATGATTTATTTGTATCCTCTTAGATTTTGATCAGTCCTCCCTCCACCTTTCCTTTACTCAATCTCTTCCCCTGACCTCATTTTGGGCCTTTTCACCCCCATTAATCTATTCTTCTATTTATATATATACAATACCATCCTATTAAGTACCCCCCTCCCTTCCTTTCTCTTCCCTTTATATCTCTTTTCTAGCTTACTGCTACTCTGCTACTGAGTTTTTTCCTTCTCACACAGAAGCCCAGTCATCTGTAGCTGGGATCCACATATGAGAGAGAAGATGCAATGCTTGGCTTTCTGGGCCTGGGTTACCTTTCTTTCCAGATCCATCCATTTTTCTGCAAATTTCATAACTTCATTTTTCTTTACCACTGAGTAGAACTCCATTGTATAAATGTGCCATATCTTCATTATCCACTCATCATCAGTTGAGGGACATCTAGGCTGGTTCCATTTTTTAAAAAAATTAATTAAAAACCACTGGGTGTGGTAGCACATGCCTTTAATTCCAGCACTTGGGAAGCAGAGGTAAGTGGATCACTGTAAGTTTAAGGCCAGCCCAAGACTACATAGTGAAACCAAATAATAATTAAAAACCATAGATATGTTGACATTTCGCTTACTTGATTCTCAGACTGGACATTACAACTAGTAGCTAGTATTTTAAACATTTTTAGCCTCTTTGCCCACATAATGTTTTACATTAGTATATGCATACTATTGTGAATGGCTTTTTTTTTTAAAGATGGATTCTAATTTGTTGTTGTTGTTGTTGTTGTTGTTGTTGTTGTTCATTTTTATTTATTTATTTGAGAGTGACAGAGAGATAAAGAGGGAGAGAGAGAGAATGGGCATGCCAGGGCCTCCAGCCACTGCAAACGAACTCCAGACGTGTGCGCCCCCTGGTGCATCTGGCTAACGTGGGTCCTGGGGAATCGAGCCTCGAACCAGGGTCCTTAGGCTTCACAGGCAAGCGCTTAACCGCTAAGCCATCTCTCCAGCCCTGTGAATGGCTTTTTATCTTTTTACTGTTTAAAAAAGTATTTTCTTTTTGAAAATAAATTTGTGTGTGTGTGTGTGTGTGTGTGTGTGTGTGTGTGTGTGTGTAATCTCAGCACTTGGGTAGCCAAGGCAAGACAATTGCTTGAGTTCAAGGCCAGCCTGGACATTGTATGTACATAGCAAGACTCTGTCTCAAGACACCAAAAATTGTATTTGAATGTATCCTCTGTCTTCATTCTAGATATTGTATCTACTCCCTAATCTGCTATACAACTGATGCTTTAGTGTACATGACTTTGGCTATATTAGAAATTTGGAGTTTCTGTAATTAACTAGTTTCAATGAGCTACACATTAAAATTCCCTGTCCTAAGCTTAAGCTTACACTTAGGAGAGCAGAAAGATATCAGTAATGTTTAAGTAAAAATTTTTTTTCTTTCCTAAACAGAAGTTGTAAGAACA
Source organism: Dipus sagitta (assembly GCA_036346955.1). NCBI lineage: Eukaryota > Metazoa > Chordata > Mammalia > Rodentia > Dipodidae > Dipus > Dipus sagitta. The sequence goes on from CM070786.1 coordinate 33,025,892, forward strand.
AGACTACGTGAAGAAGGAACAAAATACAGATCATTTTTTCAGACACTGTCTTTGATTGTTCAAGAAGAGGGCTATGGATCTCTCTACCGTGGTCTAACAACTCACCTAGTGAGACAGATTCCAAACACAGCCATTATGATGGCCACCTATGAATTGGTGGTCTACCTACTCAATGGATAGCATCATGGGCTGCTGTGCTACTGCGAGGGAAGACCAAAAGATCACAGAGGACCATGGAATGTCAGAGCCAGCATGGTGGACAGAAGAAAAGTAGCTTGGGAACATGCTTCAGTGAAGTTTGGTTGTTAAGGTGACCGCACCACATTACCTAGGTTTTCAGTAATGTGAGCAAACTCTGGGCGACCTCTAAGGAAATGCTTTTAGAAGCATTCCTTTCTCAAAATTGCCATTTTCTCTACCATGTTGACCAGATGTGGTTGTATTTTATTGATTTATGGCATTCAGAATATAGTGTTTATTCCATGAGCATTTTTCAGTCTTTTAAATGAAGCCATCCTTGGTTATATACTGTACTGTAATTATCCAAAGATAATATTGACAATTCCTATCTTCTGGCTTTTCCTGTAATATACTATAAAATAATAGCAATGGTAATATCCTTGGTATATTATCCTATTTTCTTGAGAGAACCTGGCACAATATTTTGAATTTAATTACATGGTATAAGTAGTCACTGTTTTTGACAACCAGTTGTTGCACTGTGTCTAAATACCTGTATATTTTCCACATTAAAATGTTTTGGTTTCCACAACTAACAAGTCTTAATGTGGACTTTTAACATACCAAATACACATTGTTAAGAATTTGAGTCTATAAAATAAACTAGTAAAATGCTAATGGTTGGCCATTTGGTGACTTGAACATGTCCTCATAGTCTTCTCTACTTTATGATAATAAATGAATGCAATTTTGTTTACTAGTTATGAAACTTGATTGTCATATTTCTCATAACTAAGTATCATTTACTTAAAGTGGAAAAATCTGCTTTGAGTTATTGAGATCTGTGTAGATTACACTTATTTTGTAGAGAAAGTGGTAATTTTCAGTTTTGCCCTTAACAGTGTCTTCTAAAAGTGACATTAATATCTAGGAAATGTTAGCATAGAAGAAGGGCCCTATGCTATCTGATTCAGCAAATCTTAGTTGACTTAGAGTCAGTAAATGAATAAGCTGCATTTGACAAGTGTATTTGTCCTGATTTCCTAAATGGTATCTGCTGTCACCAGCAAACACCTGCCCTCTTACATTGCCCCATCTTTGATAGAAAGTCAGGCCAATTTGGGTTATATTAGCAGGATACAATTTTTAAATTTTGCTATTGAGTCAGCTGTACCTTTTAGTACCTTAAATGTATTACATGTATGGTCTCTGTAAATGTTTGCTCTAACACTATCAGGAAATGGGTGTTGCTATACCAGTATATGAAACTTCTGCAGTTAAACTCGTGTGGTACTCATTTCAGTATACCTTAACTTTACATTTTGTGCAATGGCTTTACCTTATGAATTATTCTACATGAATGCACTTTGTGGCCTTTTGGGGGGAAGTAAGGGAGTTAGGAGAGAATTCATGTTAAGATTGCTTTTTCATTGTCATGTTTGTAACATTTTTCTGGGTTTTAAACAGACTGTTTTGGAGATCTAACACTATCTTCAAGCATTCTGTGTACCATGTAGTGCCACAGCATTGTGGGAAAGTCACATGCCATTGAAGCTTTCTTTGCTGTCACCAACGAAGCGCTGTGCTTTCTTGAGTTTCTCCACCTTGACTTCCTTGTAAAAATCAACAATAACTGGATGTTTTTGAGGTGCTCAGTTGGAATTAAACATATTCCAATCTATTTGGAGACCAAAGGCAAATTCAGTTTTCTTACCTTTGGAATTAATTAATATAAATTACAGCTTGGACATTTATTGTAAGGAACATACCAAAAATAAATGCATAAGTCCCCCACACAGGGTTTTTTTTAACTGAAGGCTATAGAGAAGGTCTTGGTCTATCTATCCTGTTTGCCTTTTCAGGTGCCATTTTTACTGCCTAGTACAGTGCCATTTGCTTTGTGATGAGCCATAGGTTGTAGTCATGTTGAATGTCGGACACCTTCTCCCTCATCTTACTGATCAGTGCCCACAAATGAAGAAAGGTAGGAGAACCAGCAGTAAGGAGCATCTTACTACTCGGTTGTAGCCAGTTCATAACAAGTGTCCTTCAAGGATGAACTGTATTCTTCTGTTTGCATTTAACAAACAACACTTACATTGACCTTCAGTGCATTTTATTCTGCTTTCTCAATTATGTATATGTGTACTGGAAGGAAAAGAGTTTTTAAGAGTCGTAGAATTTTTTGTAAAGGAACAGCTAAATGGGACAGTGAAGTCTATTCTGTCCTGCCATCCACCCCGTCCCTGCACACAAATTTTGCGTAGTTTAGTTTATGACAGAGATGATCCCAAAAAGAAAACCACATGTAAAAACTATAAAGTTTGTCTCTAAAATATTTCTTTGGGAATTTTCTGAAATCAATTCTAATGTTCAAAAAGACATGCCTGGTCAGTATTGGGCATTTTTTAAACTGTGATTTATATCATATGATATTTTGAATTTTTCTTACCAAGAAGTAGTGTTGACCTTGGCATGTAGTTTTGGTTTATATTTTGTTACAGAATCGTCTCAGAAAATTGTGTTGAACTTCTCTAGGTTTAAGGAGTAGCTGCTGGAAGTCTCCCCCTCGTAGAGCAGCAGCTGGAACTCTGCCTTCTGGGGCACAGAAACACATTCCTAAATTTGAAAGTTCTAATTGCGGAATTGCCAACCCTGTGGTAGTGGGATACCATACAGTGCTTTAAGTTCCTGGAAGAAAGAAACCACCACTTGGGAGGAAGCACCCCTAAACGTCCTGTGTTTTGTCTTGTTTGGCCTTTTGAATTTTTGAAGCCGGGTCTCATATAGCCCAGGATGACCATGAACTCCTGCCTCTGCCTTCTGGGTGGTGGGATTACAGATGCACCTCTCCACACCCATCCAAACCTCTGTATTGAGTCTCATCCTGTAACCTGATGAGACTAGAGGGGCCCGTGTTGGTTGGTAAGTTAAACCATGCTAGAATCAGTAAGTCATTTAACCTGTCTCCAAACCCCGATGCTGCTGAGCAATAGCGTTAGGTCAAGACAAGCACAGTTTGGGGTGTTCAAAATGATGTTTACTCTTTACAAAAGTCTAAATATTTCGGCCTTTATAGGTTTTTTTTTTTTTTTTTAATCATCAAGAAATAGTGATTTGAATTTAAAGAATTCAAGTGGTAAAAGTGGATCTATTCCTTCCACTTCCAAGAATTCTCTTTGTGCCTCTTGTTTACACGTCTCTGTCCAAACTGTTCGGAGTGTGGGGACCCCAGTGGGCTGACCATGCAGTCAGCTGTTGTATCCTCTGGCGTTGATCGTGACTTTTAACATTCCTAAGACAGATGGTTCTGATTTAAATAAACAGGAGTTTTAGTAAACTGCAATGTGCTTTTTTGCCCCTCACAGCTCTTCTCCATCATACTGTTGTATTTCCTATTAGCCTGTACCTTGACTTTTATGCTGAAATTGAAAATTCTAGTTCTCAGTTTTTATGCTAATAAATTGAATGTACCCCAGTGTATGTGAACTCAACCAGTCATAGCTAAGGAGTCAACTTAAACTTTTGCCCATTCATGTGAGTTTTGCTGTTCTTGCATTTTTGTACATGGCTGTAAATTATGTGCATTTATTCTGTATTTATGTTAACTAGCTGACTTTTACTTGAATTGTTAAGATGCAAAAAATTAAAATATGCTTATGAAAATAATGTATTTTTTTAAGTCTGATATACCTTATTATTTTGGCATGGTAAGGATAAAATCACATTGTATTGAGATTATGCTATATATATGTACATTAAAAGTGCATTGTGACCTTTTTTTTGAGGTAGGCTCTCAGTCTAGCCCAGGCTGACCTGAAACTCACTCTAGTCCCAGGCTGGCCTCCAAGTCACATCTATCCTCCTATCTGTGCCTTCTGAGAGCTGGAATTAAAAGCGTGTGCCACCATGCCAAGCCTGCATTGTCACTTTTAATTTTAGGCTCATTTATTCACTCAACAAACTATTTAGCACCACCTTTTACCTGTTAGATCTAATGGTAGTTGTTCATCAGGTAGTATAACTCCTTCATAGTTCGGCAAGTGGCATCTGTTCTTACAGGTTTCACACCTTTGTTGCTCCAGTGCTTTTGACTTAACAAAACATCCAGTTCCTAGGAAACATTTTTAGTTGGAAATGTTTTGGGATGAAGAATGAGGTCAGGTGCTTGTAAAAGCAGAATCAAATGTTTGTAGGAAAACTTTATAGATTACAAAAGCTGGAAAGATTGCCACGTTTCCTGACTATGACAGCAAACACCTATGACCAGCCTCAGCAAGCGATCTCAAAAACATGGAAAGGTCAGTGCTATCCCAGACAAAGGGCACTAGAAATGGCAACTAAGTGACAGAGATGAGGCAACAAAAAGCCTAGGAATCCACGTGCGTGGTGGCACGGGCCTGCAATCCCAGTCCGTGGGAAACCAAGGCAAGAAGGTCTTGTATTTGAGACTAGCCTACACTACAAGGCAGGACCTGCTTCTCAAAAAGTGGTTTCAAGGGATGACGAGGGAGATGGCTCAGTAAAGTGTTTGCCACGTTAGCATGAGAGCCTAAGTTTGGATCTCCAGAACCCACCTAGGTAGTGACCTGTGCCTGTAGTCCCAGAGTTTGGGAAACTGACAGATGGATCCCTGGGGCAGGCTGCTGAGTTTTGGGTTCAGTGAAAGTCTCGAAGGTAGAGTGATTGAGCAACACACCTCACCGTGGACGGGCTGGCCTGCACACATGCCCACACGTATTAAAAGTGAAGATGAGAAGTACAAGTGGTAAATTAGAACTCAGTAAGTCAAAAGAAAATTATTTGTTTATATGTGTGGAGGTGGGTGGTGCCAGATATTTGGGCTGCAAACACCCATCTGGCTTAATGTGAGTGCTGGGGAACTCAATCCAGGCTGGCAGGCTTTTCAAGCAAGTGCCTTTAACCCTTGAGCTCTCTCCAACCCCAGATGGGGATTTTTTGTTTTGTTTTGTTTTTCGAGGTAGGGTCTCTCTAGCCCAGGCTGACCTGGAATTCACTATGGAGTCTCAGGGTGGCCTCGAACTCAAGGCGATCCTCCTACCTCTGCCTCCCAAGTGCTGGGATTAAAGGCGTGCGCCACCACGCCCGGCCCAGATGGGAACTTTTATTCTTTAAACTTAAAGGCATACTTAGATAACCCAGAAGGCAGTACTATAAGAGTAAGGACTGGTGCCCATAGAAAGCAATAGTATGGCACCAACTCCTGACTAGGATGCAGGAAGCATGCCTGGATTGGCCATTGGTGAATGGATTTAAGCAGCTGGGGTGAGAGGAAGTGTGGGCCGCCGGCGAAGGCGGCAGTGAGACATGGGACTGGGAAGTTCTGGTTACTTTGGGGAGTTCTGATCCCTTCTGCAGCTAGTGACAGCATCCCTCACTTCTAGTCCCAGTCATGAAGCCCTGTTCTGGTCCTTCAGGTTACACCAGGCTCTCCAGGTCATTTTAGGTCAGATGATAGGGTTTTGCCAAGTGTCATAACAGCCTTCAACACAGGAATGCTCCTGTCGTGGTGGACTCGGCAGCAAGGCGGGGTGAAAAGAGCGGGAGAGGACCCGCAGAGGAAGTGTACTGTCTGAAGAAAATCCCCTGCTTTGGTGCAGAACGTGCATGAACTGTACCCCTGTCCGTGGGGAGCCAGTGAGTACTTCCAAAGCATGGGTGATCCCCCAAACAATTACAGTCTCTTCCCAGCATGGGTGAGTTTCCCCACAGCTGCATAAATGGAGTCCCCACGTAACACTCCACACACTATATATTCTAGCACCTCCTGAGACCACAAGACTTAGATATAAACACTTCATGCAAAGTAGTAGGATATAAAACAAATGCAGAAATGAGTAGCCTTCATATATGCCAATAACAACGTGTTGAGGAAGAAATCGGGAAAATAAGCCTGCTCCCAAATGCTTGAGAAATATCTTGCATAAACCTAATCAAAGCAGTGGAAGACTGCCAAGAAAAAAGCACAGGAGAAAGAAATCGAAGATACTAGTTAGAAGTTGGACCAACCTCCTGTCCTCATGAATTGGAAGAATTAATACTGTGAAAATGTCTTTTACCAAGAGCATTCTACAGATTCAATGCATTCCTCTTCAAAATGCCAATGCCATTCTTCACAGAAAAGACCATCTTGAAATTCATATGGAAGCACAAAAGACCCCAGAATGTCAAAGCAATACTGGGCAAAAAGCATAATAGTGCTGGAGGTACCACTATACCTGTCAGGTTATATTACAGAGCCATAGTAATACAAGCATGATATTGGCACAAAAACAGGCACATAGGTCAGTGGAATGGAAGACTCGGATATAAACCCATGAAGCTATAGCCACTTGATATTTGACAAAGATGTCAAAAACGCTCACTGGAGAAAGATTGCTTCTTCAACAAATGGTACTGGGAAGACTGGATGTCCACATGTAGAAGAATGAAACTAGATCTCTGTCTCATCCGGAACAAAATTCAATCCCAAATGTAATTCCTGAAACTGTTAACGAAAACAGTAGGTGAAACACACCAAGATGAAGAAATGGGCAGACTTTCTGAACAGGACTCTTGGTCACTTAGGAATTAAGGCAAATGGAACCTCATGAAAATAAAAGGCTATCGAGGACAAAAAACAGTAATCAAGTGAAGAGAGCCTACAGAATGGGAGAAAATCTCTAGTAGCTATATCTCTGACAAAGTTTAATACCTAGAATATACTAAGAACTTAATAAAACTAAACACTAAATGTAAGGAACAGACAGTTCTCAAAAGATAGAATACGAGTGGCCAATAATCCACCTTCACTAGCAATCCCATCATAGAAATACAAATCAAAACTACATTAATATTCTATCTTACCCTAGCCACAATAGCAATCATTAAGGAAACATGACAAATGCTGGTTAGGATGTTGACAAAAGGGAATCCTTATACACTGATGGTGGGAATGTAAACTAGTCCAGCCACTAGAAAATTCGTATGAAGGTTCCTTAAGAAAACTTAAAATAGGGCTGGACAGATGGCTTAGCAGTTAAGGCACTTGCCCACAAAACCTAAGGACCCAGGTTCAATTCTCCAATACCCGCATAAGCCAGATGCACAAGGTGGCACATGCACTTGGAGTTCATTTGCAGCAGCTAGAGGTCCTGGTGTGCCCATTCTCTCATTCTTTCAAATAAATATTAAGTAAATAACATTTTTATTTATTTATTATTTTATTTTTGGTTTTCAAGGTAGGGTCTCACTCTAGCTCAGGCTGACCTGGAATTCACTATGTAGCCTCAGGGTAGTCTCGAACTCATGGCAGTCCTCCTACCTCTGCCTCCCAAATGCTGGGATTATAGGTGTGTGCCACCATACCCGATGTAAGTAAAATATATACTTTTTTAAAACTTAAAATAGGGCTGGAGAGATGGCGTAGCAGTTAAGGCGCTTGCCTGCAAAGCCAAAGGACCCAGGTTCCATTCCCCAGGACCCACATACATAAGGTGGCGCATGCATCTGGAGTTGGTTTGCGGTGGATGAAGGCCCTTGCACACCCATTCTCTCTCTCTATGTGTCTTTCCCTCTCTCAAATAAATAAATAAAATAAATATTAAAAAATCTTAAAATAGATCTATGATATGACGCAGTATACCACTCCTAGGTATTTACCCAAAAAACTCCAAATCGAACTGGAGAGATGGGTTAGTGGTTAAGGTGCATGCCTACAAAGCCTAAGGCCTAGTTCGATTCTCCAGGTCCCACAGAAGCCAGGTGCACATGGTGGTGCATGTGTCTGGAGTTTGTTTGCAGTGGCTAGAGGCCCTGGTGCTCTCCATCTCTCCATCTCTCTCTATCTCTCTCTTTCTCCCTCTCTCTGTCTCAAATAAATAAATAAATAAAAATCTTTAAAAAAAAAAAAGAACTCCAAGTCAACATATCACAGAAATACTTGCACATTGATGTTTATTGCTATACTATTCACAATAGCTATTATGGGACCAACATAGATGTCTAACAACAGAGGGATGAATAAAATGTGGTGTATAGATACAATAGATTTTTTTCAGCTATAAAGAATGAAGTAGCTGGGCATGGTGGCGTACGGCTTTAATCCCAGCACTCGGGAGGCAGAGGCAGGAGGATCACAGTGAGTTCGAGGCCACCCTGAGACTCCATAGTGAATTTCAGGTCAGCCTGGGCTAGAGCGAGACCCTACCTCGAAAAACCAAAAAAAAAAAAAAATGAAGTTATGTCATTTAGAGAAAAATGGTTGCAAGTGGAGATAATCATGTTATTAGAAAGATAAATGTTGCATGCTTTTCTCATTTGTAGTTCCTACATCTTAGCTACTTTAAAAATATATTTTTTTGTTTATTTGAGAGTGAATGAAAGTGTGGATGCACCAGGGCATCTTGCCACTGCAAATGAACTCCAAAGTATGTGCTTTTATGTGAGTACTGAGGAGTTGAACCTGGACTGGCAGGCATCACCACATGTACCTTTAACCACTGAGCCAGCTTCCCAGCCTTAGTTCCTAGGTTTTATAGAGATATATAAAATCACATATGTACATATGACATGACAGTGTAAGTGAAATTGTCTAGGGGAAAGAAGGAAACGGAGAGGCATGAGAAAAGGCAGAGTAAGGATAACAGAGGAATATGCTTAGCATAAATACATGATAGTGTGAATCCTTAAAAATAAATTTAAAAAATAATATATATATTAAAATAATTCCTTTCATATGTAGGTCAAAAACTTAAATTGAAAAGAACCACACAACAAAAACAGAAAAGCCAGATGTGGTGGTGCACACCTTTAATCCCAGCACTTGGGAGGCAGAGGTAGGAGGATTGCTGTTTGAGGCTAGCCTGAGACTACATAGTGAATTCCAGGTCTGCCTGGGTTAGAGTAAGAGCCTGCCTCAAAAAACAAAACAAAGGAGGAGGGGATAGAGAGATGGCTTAGATGTTAAGACTATTGCTTGTGAAGCCTAAGGACCCAGGTTCAATTCCCTAGTGCCCACATAAGCTAGAGCCACAAAGTGGTGCATGCATCTGGAGTTCGTTTGCAGTGGCTAGAGGCCCTGGCACACCCATTCTCTCTATCTCTCTTCACTGCATCTCACTCTCAGCTTGGAAATAAATAAATATTTTTAAAAAAACACAAAAAAACTAGAATCACCAAAAGGGAAACAAATCCACAATACTACTGAGGAGTTTAGCAAACTTCTCTCAGACATTGAGGGAACAAGCAAACAAATGCTGAGATATATATTTCAAACACAAATTAGCCTCAGTTCATTGAAAATACACAGAACATTGTTCTCAACAGCTGCATGAAAAAACTGTGTCTTTTCCAGTACTTCTTAAAGAAAATATGAGAATTGACCCAAGCAGTCAACAAGCTGAGACTATTGAAAAGTTACTCGTTGTCTCGTTGTGTTACTTCTGTACACTTCATAGTTCAACACTTTTTGAAGTTCTGTTGATTTGTTCTCTTCTTTGCTATCCTTCAGTTTATGCAACGCATTTTATTTTGTTTCACTTTTTTAGTTATTTTTTGTTTTGGTTTTTCAAGGGAGGGTCTTACCTTAGCCCAGGCTGACTTGGAATTCACTATGTAATATCAGGGTGGCCTCGAACTCACAGAGATTCTCCTACCTCTGCTCCCGAGTGCTGGAATTAAAGGCATATGCCACCATGCCAGGCACTATTATTTATTTTATTTTTATCTATTTATTTGAGAAAGAGAGGGAGGGAGAAAGAGGCAGAGAGTGAGAATAGGCGTGTCAGGGCCTCCAGCCGCTGCAAACGAACTCCAGACACATGCGCCACCTTGTGCACCTGGCTGACGTGGGTCCTGGGGAGTTAAAACTGAGTCCTTTGGCTTTGCAGGCAAGCACCTTAACCTCTAAGCCATTTTTCCAGGCCTTTGTTTTTCTTCTGGACAGGCATTTGACTCAGCCCCAATGATGACAGGTGGGCACCCTGATGCAGTCAGGTTCACATCGCTGGCAGAAAACACCTGACCATGAGTAGCTTGTGGAAGGAAACGATTGATTTTGGCTTACAGAGTTGAGGGGAAGCTCTATGATGGCAGGGGAAATGATGGCATGAGCAGAGGATGGACATCACCTCCTGGCCAATATCAGATGGACAGTAGCAACAGGAGAGTGTGGCAAAGACTGGCAAGGGGAAACTGGCAATAACATCCATAAGACCGTCCCCAACAATACACTGCCTTCAGGAGGCTTCAATTACCAACTTGCCATCAGCTGGGGACCTAGCATTCTGAGCACATAAGTTTATGGGGGACACCTGAATCAAACCACCACAACCCCATACCTTGATGCCACCCATTTAAAATACAAAGACAGAGCTGGATTAGGAAATGAAAGAATGCTGTCATGCAAATATTAATAAGTATGGTGGCTGTGTTAGTATCAAAAAATAGCTCACGTCCTTAATATTCAAGACAAAACTTACATATAAAGGGACAAATAAATCCAAAACTATTTGAGATATTAATGCTGTTTTGATTTTTTTTGTTTAATTTACTGATTTTTTTTTTTTTTAAAAGTTTGCACCACAGACCCCCTCTTCCCTATCTCAATTCTGCTGAGGGTCTTCCGTGAGGTTATTGGCATTCACTGTGGGGACCAAGAGGCCTCAGCCAGTCTTTGCAGGGACGGGGGAAACATGGTGTCTTGGGCCAGTCCCACCCACCCTGAGGCTCTTGAAATCTTTCCGGCCCCTCTTCCACCATACTCCCTGAGCCTTGGTGGGCAAGATAGGGATCTGATTTAGTGTTGTTTTCTCTGCAGACTCTGGATATCTGGTTTTATGAGGTTTCAGTGACCACAGTATCTATTGCCATTTCCCTGGAACTGGCTTTCAGGTTAGCAGAGAGAGCAGTATTTGTGTCGCCACCTCCCCTTTAATGACTTTTAGGCCTGGGCAGATGAGGTAGAGGTGATCCATCTCCTGGTAGGCAGTCGGCTCTCTCTTCTTGATATAGTGATGTCCTTCTTCTCCCCAGTATTCTCCTCACTCTGTAATATAAAACAGATTCTCCAACCAAAAGTGAGACAGTTTGAATAAAAGGGGATAAGCCTAGTCATTAGCAAGATATATTGATGTGTATTTTCATTCTTCTTAGTTAGAGAGTAGTGGAGGTTCTCTCTGGAGCCTATTGGTTTCCTGTTCTAGGGAATCTGGCTTGGTTCCTAGACATGGGTTCACGCTCAGTGAGCGATCTCACGTCTAATCTGTGGGCAGTTGCTAACCTTTATCAGCTGTGTGCCACTACTGCACATGTCTAGAGTTCCTGCTCGGCTGGTTGACTTTGTAACTGGCAGGATCTCCTGCTTAATCAATCAGTTGGCAACTGTTCCCCAGCCAGTCCTACAGCACTTCCCAGCACGCTGAGGGCCAGCCAGGAGGGAACTGGATTCCCTCTCGGTTCCAGCATGGTCACTTGACGTCCTATGGCTACAGGCTGTGGAGTCCTCAGCAATAGGGACTTACCTTTCGGCTCTTGCAGGCAACCAAGTGTTTTGGCGATGGCCTGTATTACTTTGGAGACCTCATGTCTCCCTGACCACAGCTCACGCTGGAGTTGGGTCCCACCCAATTCTGGCCCTAGACATTATCAGCCAGCTCCCATAGTTTTCAGGTAATGCTTTCTCCAGCTTTTGTGGAGCTCTTCTGTTCAGGTCCCCCTCCCCCCACTTACTGAGGGTAATGACTTGTAGAGTGGTATCCTGAAGAAAGTTTCTATGGGATTGATTTATGTTGCTGTTAGTTTTGTGTATTCCCCCTAATGCCCCCTCCTCTACCCCCTAGGCTTTTCCATACACCTGTCTTCCCTCCTTCTTCTTTCTTTCTTCCTTCCTTCCTTCCTCTCTTTCTGCTGATCATTGACTTATCCAGTAGCCCATCCCCCCTTCCCTCACTACTTCCCCCTTTCCCTAACTTCATTGTAATGCCATGTCCACATTGCAGATATTTATTACGGCTTACGATTAATTGACACTGGACCAGGTTAGGAACTGCATATGAGAGAGATCATGTGGCATTTGTCTTTCTGAGCCTGTGTGGCCTTACTCAGCATGGTTTTTTCCAAGTCCCTCCATCTTCCTGCAAATTAGATTGTTTCATTTTTCCTTACCACTGAGTAGAATTCCATTGTGTACATATACCACATCTTCATCAACCATTCATTCGTTGTTGGGCACATGGGCTTCTTCCAGTTCCTGGCTATTGTGAATAGAGCAGCAATGAAAATGTTTAAGCAACCTAACCTGAATCTACTGGAGATACCAACATACCTAAAAAGCATCTTGAGGACTAGACAATTGGGTGGGTGGGGAGGGAGATGGGGGGGGGGACAAAAAACTGGGCCCAAATGGCAATGGTACCATAAAATTCTAAAAGACAGACTAAATGGTTGAACCTTCACCAGACCCTTAGAGGGAACACCTGAGTCACAAGGCCCTGGAGAGGGTACAATGAAGACTGACCTTAATCTTCTCCTGTTTCTGTTTTTGTTTCTCTCTCTCCCTCTTCTCTTTCTTCTCTCTGTCTCTTTTATATTACTTATCTTTTTCTTCCTTCTCTTCTTGGGCACTGACCCATAACTCTCAGTACCAGCATGTGGCTATCATCCACAATGAACTCTTGATCAGCGAGACCTACAAGGTTTCCCAAAAGAAGACAGATTTCTGCCAGAGTGCTTGATGACCTACCAAAGGTTAGTGGTAAGACCCTACTGCTGAAGACACCATAGGCTGTTGGCATGTAACATGGAGTGACATGGCTCGAAGCTAGACGAGAGTCATTCCCCAGACAGTTAGCTCGTCTAGTGCCACAAAGTGCTACATGAGTGACTGGGGAAAATGACCAATATCTGTCCAAGCAACTCGTGGTATAAACTACTCAGCAGCAAACAACCTGATGGGATGCTCACATAAATGCAATAGTGGTACACAGCCATGGTGGGAAACCAACTGCTCTTGATTTGGCTAACTGATCCGCTCAGTGGAACAGAACCCATAGCTGGAGCTGGAAAACAAGCCAGAAGTGTATCCAAAAATGAGCCCGCTCTCCATAATCAAGCTGCCACCAATCATGGGCTATAAGCAGCCCTACACCTATTAAATTCTCTCCAAAAAAACCCCCAAGGGTTATCCGAGTTATCTGGTGCTAACTTTACTCTCCATTGGAGAATTTGCTTCTCTTTTTCAGATAGATGCAGATCCTAAGGAGAGAACCAGCCCATCACACCTCAAAAGGGCCCCAACTGAAGCTAAGTGTATTTGGGGAAATGAGCAAGAGTGCTGCTTTCTTGGTGAACCTGGTACCAGCACAAGGGTGAAGGAGATAGACACAGAGAACACTCAACTCCTACCAAACCAGAGATACAGAGACACAGAGGCTCCCAAGACCTCATCGCTGAAGTAGACCTAAAATGAACCCAACGTGGCTCAGGGAAATTTGCAGAAGAGGGGGTGGAAAGAATGTCAGAGCCACACGTTGGGTCATGATACACAGAGACATTGCCTCCTACCCATAATTGATGGCTACCCCCACAATGCACGACCCATATTCCCCAATGAGGAGGGTCCCTGTGGGATGGGGAGGACAGGGAGGAGGCTAACGATGGTACCAACTTGACTGTATTCACTGAGTACAAAACTAATAAAAATAAAATAAAATAAAATGAGTGGGCAAGTGTCTCTGTGGTATGTAGTAGAGTCTTTAAGGTATATTCCCAAAAGAGGTACAGCTGGGTCCAATGGTGGCTCCAGTTCAGCATTCTGAGCATTCCCCATACTGACTTAGGCAGCAGCTGTACAAGTTTGCACGTCCACCAGCCGTGCATGAGGGTTCCACTTTCCCCACACCAACACCAGCACATGCTGTCATTTGATTTTTTTTAAAATTTTTTTGTTACTTTATGTATTTGAGAGCGACAGACAGAAAGAGAGAAAGAGGCAGAGAGAGAGAGAGAGAGAGAGAATGGGCACGCCAGGACCTCCAGCCACTGCAAACAAACTCCAGACTCATGCGCCCCCTTGTACATCTGGCTAACGTGGGTTCTGGGGAATCGAGCTTCGAACCAGGGTCCTTAGGCTTCACAGGCAAACGCTTAACTGCTAAGCCATCTCTTCAGCCCTCATTTGATTTTTTGGTGGTTGCCATTCTGACTGGAGTGAGAAGGAATCTCATAGTAGTTTTCATTTGCATTATCCTGATGAGTATAGATGTTGTAGCAGACAGATTCAGGTTCGCTGAGATGAATTTTCAGACCAGGCACAGTTATGGAGGAAGGAATATTTATTGAAGCTTACAGATCCAGGGGAAGTTCCATAATGGCAGAAGAAGCTGGCCTGCCTTCACAGGCCCAAGCAGAGAGAGAGAAGTACAAGCCTAAAGCCAAAAGCCACAGCACACTTCAGGAACTCCAGCTAGGCACACTTTGCATATCTTTAGATTGAAACCTGAAACCCACCACCACACCTTAAGATCCACCCAGTTACACTGCCTCCAGCCAGGTGGCTAAAGATGCAAACTACAAACAAATAAACAACTGAATATTTTGGGGGCCATCTATTCTATTCAAACCACCACAGATGTTGAGCATCTCTTTAGGCACAACTGTGTTATATTTAAAAAAATACCACTTTTTTATTAATTTGAGAGAGAGAGGGAGAACGGGTGAGTCAAGTCCTCTTGTCACTGTAAATGAACTCCAGCTGCATGTATCACTTTGTGCATCTGACTTTATGTAAGTACTGGACCACGAAGCTTTGCAAGAGATCACCCTTAACCATTGAGTTATCTCCCCAACCCTAAAACTTTTTAAAGAAATTACTTATTTATTTAGGAGAGAGAGGCACAGATAGAGAAAAAGGGCATACCTGGTCCTCTAGCCACTGCAAACAAACTCCAGACACATGCGCCACCGTGTGCATCTAGCTTTTATGGGTACAGGGGAATTGAACCTGGGTCCTTAGGCATTGCAGGCAAGCACCTTACCCGTTGTGCAATCTCTCTAGTCCCCTAGCCCTGTTTTTTTTTTTTTCTGATTAGTTATTTATTAGAGACAGAGAGAAGGACAGAAAGAGAGAGAGTGTGAGAATGGGTGCGCCAGAGCCTCTAGCCACTGCAAACGAACTCCAAATGCATGTGCCCCCATGTACATCCGGCTTATGTGGGACCTAGAAAATTGAACTTGGGTCCTTAGGCCTCACAGGCAAGTGCCTTTACCGCTAAGCCATTTCTCCAGCCCCCTATCCCTGTTTTAAGTGATAAGAGCAAGCAAACAAAAAAGCAGTGCATATACAGACATTCTAAATAATATTATCAACCAACTTTATCTAATTGGCATTCATAGATCACTTCAGCCAATAAGAAAAAAGCTTAATTCATATGGTATGTTCAGCAAGATAGTTTTATCTACCTTGGGGTCATAAGAAGTTTCAATACATTTTTTAAAATATTTTTTTATTTATTTGAGAGCGACAGACAGAGAAAGAGGCAGATAGAGAGAGAGAGTGGGTGCACCAGGGCCTCCAGCCACTGCAAACGAACTCCAGACGCATGTGCCCCCTTGTGCATCTGGCTAACGTGAGTCCTGGGGAATCCAGCCTCGAAATGGGGTCCTCAGGCTTCACAGGCAAGTGTTTAACCACTAAGCCATCTCTCCAGCCCAAGTTTCAATAAATTTAAAAGGACTTAAATTCTCCATCTAAAATGGGATTTACTTAGAAAGCAACATACATATCTGGGATATTCCCCCAAATATGTAGTTTTTAATTTTTTGAGACAGAGTCTTACCCTAGCCTAGGCTGACCTAGAACTCACTCTGTAGCCCCAGGCTGGCCTCAAACTCAAGGTAATCCTCCAACCCCAGTCTCCTGAGTGCCAGGATTAAAAGCGTGCACCACCATGCCCACCTGTGGTGGTCTGATTCAGGTGTCCCCCATAAATTTAGGTGTTCTTAATGCTAGGTTCCCAGTTGATGGAGATTTGGGAATTAACACCTCCTGAAGGCAGTGTATTGTTGGGGGCAGGCTTATGGCTGTTACAGCCAGTTTCCCCTTGCCAGTGTTTGGCACACTCTCCTGTTGCTATTGTCCACCTTATATGGTATATGGTGATGTCCACCCTCTGCTCATGCCATCATTTTTCCTGCCATCATGGAGCTTCCCCCTTGAGCTTGTAAGCCAAAATAAACCTCTTTTAAGCTGCTCTTGGTTGGGTGATTTCTACCAACAATACCTGTCTGCAACACCACCCTTCTTCCAAATATCCTGACATTAAACAGCATACATCTAAGTAATGAATGCATCAGAGAAGAAATCACAAGATTTGTGGGAAAACATTTTGAACTAACCGATCATGAAAGCACATATCGAAACTTGCAGAAAAGGAGATGCTGTAAAGGGAACAGGATGACTTGAATTCTTAAAGTAGGAAGGAGAGGCAGAAAATCAAAGATGTAAGCTTCTACCTTAAGCTAGTAAAAAAGAAAAAAAAAGAAAGAAAATTAATCCCTAAGTAGCAGAAAGGAAATGATAAAGTGATAATAAAACCATGAATGAAAAAGAAAATGAAATATCCATAGCACCAAATGCTAGAGCTTTGAAAAATCAATAAAATTGATCAAACTCTAGCTAGACTCCTAAGAATAAGACTCAAATTAGCAATATCAGAAGTAAAACATAGACATCCCCCAAATACCGCAGACATGGAAAGGACATTAAGCAAATACAAAACTCTGCCAATAACTGCAGCTTACAGGAAATGCACAAGTTCTTGAAATGGACATCAGTGTGATGAATCTCCCTGCCCGTCACCCCTCAGATCTACCTGCTCCTGTGTCCTCGGCAAGCAGCTGTCCACCCTAGTGTGTGGGTCTTCCTAAAGAGAACTTAGAAAAGCTCCTGAGGTGAATTATAGCCCCCTACCCCCACCCCCACACACTGTGGATGGTCTTAGTGCTTAGGACGTACTCGGTTCACTTTTCCATTACCCCTTCTAGATTTCCCTCACTATCAGGTCGTACTTGTGAAGGTCTCAGCGGTTTGCATGGAAATCTAATCGTGATTCATCTGTGAAAGGACTCCATATCGGGTCACCATGCCCCTTTCAGGACAATGATCTACTGTACTTCTCCCGGCACCGTCAAAATTGGGGGCGGGGAAGTCCCAAGAGGCACCGAAGGGGATCTTCTGACATATCCCCACCCCCACCCTGTACTCCTTATGAACCAGAAAGCCTAACTTTCTTCTAATGATGAGAATCAATTCTACTGGAAAATAAAAAAAGATGGTGACTCGTCTTACCTACTGGTCTCTGGACACAAGAGGTCAAAGTGCCAGCAACTGCGGCTCAAGTGAGCTCTTGTTCTGCATGCTGGCCGAAGCGGGCCTTCCTGAGGAGGCCGGGACCTCTTAGTTCTCAGAGCCAAGAATTGAGAGATGAAATTCACTTCGCTTCTATATAAATTTTACTATTTTATTTATTTATTTGTAAGCAGAGAGAGAAACAGACAGACAGGGAGAAAGAGAGAGAGAGAGAAAGCGAATGGGCGCACCAGGGCCTCCAGCAGCTGCAAAATGAACTCCAGATGCGTGCACCACTTTGCGCATCTGGATTTACCTGGGTACTGGGGAACTGAACCTGGGTCATTAGTCTTTGCAGGCAAGCCTCTTAACCACTGAGCCTTCTCTCCAGCCCCCATATCAATTTTAAAGGATTCACTCCATGGCCCCATGTGCTGTTCTCACTGGCCAGGCACAGCCACGTAACAGTCTTTGCCTGGAGGATGGGGCCCCATCTGGCTGAGTGTCCCCTGCGGAAGGAAGCTTACCTTTCCTTCGCCAGGCCATTGCAATATGCAGGACCAGAAGCCCTAGGTAGTACATTGCATGCAATAGCCAGGGAGTCCGGTGGCCAGGGACTTACACATCTCCTTCCCTACGATGCGGTCCTCTAGTCTTACATGTAGGCCTCGCTCTTAGTTCTTAATTGATGGTGCTGGTTAGGCGGTCAGAAAGGGAAAACCCAGGGTTTGGGACATCGTTAAGTGGTAAAGAGCCTGGCATGCCAAGGCCCTGGGTTTGGTCCTCAGAAACATGCACCGAAAAGACAGGAAGCGATAGCACACTTACACTTGAAAGGTGTGTCTAGTTTTGTTAGAGCACATCGCTGGCCCTTCATTCTGTCATGCAAAAGCCAGATCATCACTTAATAGATCATACAGATCATCAACTCATCACTTAATAGTTGCTTTGTCCCCTCAAGGAATGGTTTAGGTCTGGAACATGGCACCTGTAATGACTGCTGGAAGTCCGGCCACTAGGTGGCAGCAGTAGCTAGTTCAGGTCTGAGAACACGGGAACCCAGGCTGTTAGACCCAGTGAAGCCACTGGGGACTGTGCTACTGGGCCTGTTGTCTGAACGAGGCCAGCTTTAGGCGCGGCTATTGCTCTCTCCTGCTTTACACTTGGCTTTCAGCTACCTGTTAGCCATGGAAGCCTTTTCTTAACTTTTTCCAGAGTTATCAGAGAGCCTAATAATGGCCACACAAGCCCATGTATCTGTGATTACAAGTTTCCCCCTAGTTTTCCAATGCAGCATATGTAACAGTGCATTTGCCTCCCCAGTTTTTTTTATGTATTTACTTTTATTTTTTATATATTTCATTTATTTATTTACTTATTTGAGGGAAAGAAGCGCCAGGGCCTCTAGCTACTGCAAACGAACTCCAGCATGTGCCCCCTTGTGCATCTGGCTTAGGTGGGTCCTGGAGAGTCAAACCGGGATCCTTTGGCTTTGCAGGAAAACGCCTTAACCGCTAAGCCATCTCACCAGCGCCGGTTTTTTTTTTTTTTTTTTTTTTAATGACAGAGAGAACTGGCACACCAGGGCCTCCAACCACTGCAATTGAACTCCAGAAGTGTGGGCAACCTTGTGCACATGTGCTGCCTTGCACATCCATCACCTTGAGCATCTGGCTCACATGGGACCTGGAGTGTCGAACATGGGTCCTCAAGCTTCACAGGCAAGCGCCTTAACCACTAAGCCATCTCTCCAGCCCATTGCCTCCCCAGTTTTAATAATGGACGGAGACTCTGTGCCTGTGACTACCGCGGTGAAAACCCTTTCTCTTTTCATCCCTGGGAAGGAACTGTCATGCTTGAAGCCAATCAACCAGTGGCAAGTGCACAGAACGGGACTGAGCAGAAAAACAAGCACTCTGAGCCCCAGACAGTATGGTGCAGCTACCACACCAGTCTGCACAGCCGCCTTAGATCTTGCTCACTGTACAAGAAAAATAAACCTGCAGAAGCCACTATATTTTGGCGTGCTTTTGAAATCTTGTATGTGTGTATGTACACACACACACACACACACATACACGTAGAGATGAATGGACAACTTTGGGGGCCAGGCCTCGTATTTCACCTTTCTTGAGTCAGGGTCTCTTGTTCACAAGGCATTGACCTAGCTAGCTAGCCCACAAGCTTCCAGTTCCCCTCTCTGTCTGCCTGCTGTCTTGCCATCGGCATGTGGATTATAGACATGTGCGACCCATCTTGCTTTTGTACATGAGAGCTTAGGATCCAGGCTCTGGTCCTCACATGTGTGCAGCAAATGCTTTGCCGCCTAAGCCACCTCGCCAGCCCCATTTTAAACAGTTTTTAAATAACTTTTTTTAATATTTTATTTATTTGAGGGGGAGCAGAAAGAGAGAGAATGGGCACGCCAGGGCCTCCAGCCACTGCAAATGAACTCTAGACACATGCACGACCTTGTGCATTTGGTTTATGTGGGTCCTGGGGAATTGAACCTGGGTCCTTAGGTTTCATAGGCAAGCACCTTAACTACTGAGCTATCTCGCCAGCCTATTTTAAACCTTTATAAAAATTTTCTATCTACATGTAAAGAATTAGGTTTCATTATAACATTTTTGAAACAAAACTTTTGTCATTTCCCTTCCCTATTGTGTCCCCACCACAGTCTCCTTTCTGCCTTGAGGACACGTGTCCTTTTGCCCTTCTCCCCTTTCTCAGCACCTCTGTTCCCCTCTCACAGTCTATCTAGTTTCATAGCCTATGCCCACTCTCACATCCCCTTATTTAAACACATGCAATCATTCAAGGGCTGGGAGATGGGTCAGGGGTTAAAGGTGCTTGATTGCAAATCCTCACAACCTGGGTTTGACTCCTCAGTACCCATGTAAAGCCAGATGCACAAAGTGTATGCATCTGAAGTTCATTCTGGCATGCCTATTTGTTTCTCTCTCTCTCTCTCTCTCTCTCCCCCTCTCCCTCTACACCCCCCTTATCACAAATAAATAAAATTTTATTAAAGTTAGGGTTCAGGCTGGATAGATAGGTCAGTGGGTAGAGCCCTTGCCATGCCTGTTACCTGAATTTAGATCCCAGAATCCCCATAAAGATGGACACTACAACGCTGCACCTGTAATCCCAGCACACTTAGGGCAGGAAGGGCAGCAGAGACAGAATCATCTGGAAGCTCACAGAGCAGCTGGTGAACTCAGTGGTGAACAAGAGACCCTGCTTCAAACGAGACGAAAGGTGAGAATTGACTCCTGAACGTGTCCTCTGACCTCCACATGCATGTCCTGGCTCAGGCGTGCCTGCGCATACACACGTTAGCACACCAAAAAAAGGATCTGCACATGAGGACATGTGATTTTGGAATTTTGGGGATAATACTGTCTATTTCCATCCATTTTCCTGAAATTTTCATAATTTTATTTTTTGCCTTTACTGAATAAAATTCCATTGTGTGTGCACCACATTTTCATTATCCAGTCATCAGCTGATGGACATCTGGTTTGATTCCATTTCCTGGCTATTATGAATAGAGCAGCAATGAACATGAATATGCAGGTATCTCTGTCGTAGGGTAACGAGTCCTTTGGTTATATGCCTAACGTGGTATAGCTGGGTCATAGAGTAGCTTAAATTTTAGTTTTTTTTTTGAAAACTCTCCACACTGATTTGCATAGTGGCTGTCCTAGTTTACAGCCCCACCGCACGTGAGTAGGCCTTCCCATCCCCACATCCTTGCCAGCATTTGTTGTTATTGGATTTTTTTTAATTTTCTCGTTTAGAGAGAGAGAGAAAGAGGCAGAAAGAGAGAGAGAGGAGAGAGAATGGGCACTCCAGGGCCTTCAGCAGCTGCAAATGAACTCCAGACACGTGTGTCCCCTTGTGCAAGCGTGCAACATTGCACACTTGTGTCACTGTACATCTGTCTTACGTAGGACCTGGTGATTCGAGCATGAGTTCCTAGGCTTCGCAGGCAAGTGCCTTAACTGATAAGCCATCACTCCAGTCCTATTATTTGACTCTTTTAGGTGATAGGCATTCTGATTGTGGTGAAATGGAATCTCAAAGTATTTTTTTTTTTAATTTTTGTATTTATAAGAGGACAGAGAGAAAAAGTGAATGGGTATGCCAGAGCCTCTTGCCACTGCAAACAGACTCCAGAAAAAAGCACCACTTTGTGTATCTGGCTTTACGTGTGTACTAGGAAATCAAGCCTAGGCTGTTGGGTTTTGCAAGCAAGCACCTTTGACCTCACAGCCATCTTCCCAGCCCCTCAAAGTGGTTTTGATTTACATTGCCTTGATGGCTAATTATATTGAACATTTTAAAAAATACTTTTTGGCCATTTCTTCTGTTGAAAACTCTATTCATTCTATCAGCCCATTTATTGATTAACAATTTGGGGAGTTTGGGGGCTGTTAAAAGTTTTGTAGTTCTTTATATATTCCAGATAGCAACTCCTTGTCAGAGGAATAATTGTCAGATTTTCTCCCATTTTTTTAAAAAAATATTTTATTTTGGGCTGGAGGGATGGCTTAGCAGTTAAGGCACTTGCCTGCAAATCAAAGGACGCAGGTTCAGTTCCCAGGACCCATGTTAGCCAGATGCACAAGAGGGTGCACACATCTGGAGTTCGTTTACAGTGGCTGGAGGTCCTGACCTGTGCCCATTCTCTCTCTCCCTCTTTCTCTTTCAAATAAATAAATGAAAATAAAATATTTTTTAAAAATTCATTTTTATTTACTTACTTAGAGAGTCAGACACACAGAGAGAGAGAGTAAATGTGTGTACCAGGGCCTCCATTCACTGCAAACTCCAGACGCATACACCAGTCTTGTGCATCTGGTTTACATAGGTCCTGGGGAATTGAACCTGGGTCCTTAGGCTTTGCAGGCAACTGCCTTGACTGCTAAGCCATCCCTCCAGTTCAGATTTTCTCCCATTTTTCAGGCTTTCTGTTTACTCTGCTGAGTTTCCTTTTCTGTGCAGAAACTTTATTTCATGTAGTCCCATTTGCTGATTCTTGGAACTATGTCTTGTGCTATTGGAGTCCTGTTCAGAAAACTTTTGCCAATACGTTGCCAATAAGTTGAAGTGTTTCCCCTATGTTTTCTTCTAGCAATTTCAGTATTTCAGGTTTTGAATTAAGGTCTTTGATCCATTGTGAATTGATTTATTTTTTATTTTATTTATTTATTTATTTATTTTTTTGGTTTTTCGAGGTAGGGTTTCACTCTAGCTCAGGCTGACCTGGAATTCACTATGTCATCTCAGAGTGGCCTCGAACTCACGGTGATCCTCCTACCTCTGCCTCCCAAGTGCTGGGATTAAAGGCATGCGCCACCACGCCCGGCTGTGAATTGATTTTTGTGCAGGGTGAGAGAGGTGGGCCTAATTTCATTCTTCTGCAGGTGGATATCCAATTTTACCAGCACCATTTGTTGAATAGGCTGTCTTTTTTTTTCAGTATATATTCCTTTCTTTCTTTCTTTCTTTCTTTATTTGACAGAGAGAGAGAGAGGGAGAGAGAGAGAGAGAATAGGTGAACCAGGGCCTCTAGCCACTGAAAATGAACTCCAGATACACGTGCCACCTTGCGCACCTGGCTTACATGGGTACTGGGGAATCGAGCCTTGAACCAGGGTCCTTAGGCTTCATAGACAAGTGCTTAACTGCTAAGCCATCTCTCCAGCCCTCCAGTAAATGTTTCTAATGCTTTTGTGAAAAATTAAGTGGCCATAACTGTGTGTGTTTATTTCCTGGCCTTTGATTCTATTACATTGGCTTACATATCTGTTTTGGGGCCAGTATCATGCTGCTTTTATCATTTAGGCTCTGTAGTATAATTTTATTTTTTATTTTAATATTTTTATTTATTTCTTTGCAAGTAGAGAGAAGGGGGGCGGGCAGAGAGAATGAGTGTGCCAGGGTCTCTTGCCACTGCAAATGAACTCTAGATACATGTGCCACTTTGCAAATCGGACTTTACATGAGGACTGGAGAATCAAATCCATGCCACCTGGGTTTCGCAAGCAAGCACCTTTATCCACAGAGCTGTCACCCCAGCCCTGTAGTATAACCCTAGGTCAGGTGTGTGATACTTCCAGCAGTGTTCTTGCTGCTTGGGATTGTTTGGCTATTCGTAGTCTTTTCATGTTTTCATATGAGTTGTTGGATTGTGTTTTTCTAGTTTTGAGGAGATTGACTTTGGAATTTTGATGGGAATTGCATTTAATCTGTAGATTATTTTTTGGTAATATAGCCATCTTCATAATATTACTCTTTTAATTTTTTTAATTTTAGAAAGAGATTGAGAGAGAGAGGGAGAAAGAGAATTGGCGCATCAGGGACTCAGCCACTGCAATCGAACTTCAGGTGCTTGCGCCACCTAATGGGCATGTGTGAGTTTGTGCTTGCCTCACCTTTGTGTGTCTGGCTTATGTGAGATCTGGTGAGCTGAACCTGGGTCCTTTGGCTTTGCAGGCAAGTGCCTTAACTGCTAAGCCATCTCTCCAGCCCCATATTATTAATTTTGAAAATCCAGGATCAGAAGGCCTCCCCATCATCTGGTATTTTCTTTTAATTCTTTTCTCAGTGTCCTAAAATTTTCATTATAGGGCTGGAGAGATGACATAGTGGTCAAGGTGCTTGGCTGCAAAGCCTAAGGACCCAGGTTTGATTCCCCAGAACCCATGTAAGCCAGATGCACATGGTGACACATGCATCTCTAGTTCGTTTGCAGTGGCTGAAGGCCCTGGCATGCCCATTCTCCTCCCTCCCTCTCTCTCTCTCTCTTTCTTCCTGTCTCTCTCTCTCAAATAAATAAATAAAAATAAAAATATTTTAAATTTTTTATTGTAGAAGGTCTCTCACATTCTTGGTAAGGTTTATTCTTAACTATATTTAGGGGAAACTATTGTGAATGAGACATTATTCTTAATTTCTTTCTCAGTAAGTTTATCATTACTATATGTTAAAGCTACTGATGTTTTTATGTTGAGTTTGTATCCTGCAATTTTGCTGAAAGTTTTTTGTTTTCTTCTTCAAGGTAGGGTCCAGGTCTAGCCCAGGCTGACCTGGAATTCACTATGTAGTCTCAGGCTGGCCTCGAAGTCATAGTGATCCTCCTACCTCTGCCTCCTGAGTGCTGGGATGAAGGCGTGCACCACCACACCCAGCTGAAAGTTTTCATTAAATATAAGAGTTTTCTAAATATGTAATTATTTGCATGTGTGTCTATGTGTGTATATAGGCATGCAGGCGTAAACAACTTACAACTGTAAACAAATACCAGATGCATGTGTCACATTTTGCATGTGACTGTACATGGGTTCTGAGGAATTAAGCCAGGTTGGCAGCTGCAAGAAAATGCTTTGTTTTTTATTTTTATATTTATTTTATTTTATTTTATTTTATTTTATTTTATTTTATTTTATTTTGAAGTAGGGTCTCACTCTAGTTCAGGCTGACCTGGAATTCACTCTGTAGTCTCAGGGTGGCCTTGAACGATTCTCCTACCTCTGCCTCCCGAGTGCTGGGATTAAAGGTGTGCACCACCACTCCCGGCTACAAATGCCTGTAATAGCTGAGCCGTCTTTCCAGCCCACTCTGAGTTCTTTTTTAAATTTTTTATTTTCTTTTTAAGACATTGGGGGGGGGCGGGGATGCCAGTCCTCTTGCCACAGCAAATGAACTCCAAATACATGCACCACCGGGTACATCTGGCTTTACATGGGTTCTGGGGAACCGAACCTTTACCGACAGGCTTTGCAATCAAGCGCCCTCAACTGCTCGGCCCTCTTCCCAGCCCCGTATGGAGAATCATGTCATCTTTGAATAGGAATAATTTCACTTCTTGATAATTCACTTCCTTTTCACTTGATAATTTCACTTCCTTTTCCATTTTTATCCCTCCCATATTTTTCTCTTGTCTTGTTTCAACCACTATATTGAGTAAGAGTGGAAATGGTGAGCAAGCTTGTCTCATTCTGGATCTTAGCAGAAATGTTTAAGTTTTTCCCCTTTGGTATAATGTTGGCTATAGGTTTATCATATGAAGACTTTTTTTGTTCCGAGGTATGTTCCATCTATTCCTAATTTTTCCAGGACTTTTGAATATAATTTATTTATTTGCAAGGAGAGAGATAGAATGAGGGTTGGCATACCAGGGCCTCTAGCCACCACAAACAAACCCCAGAAGCACACGCCACTTTGTGCATCTGGCTTTATGTTGGTCCTGGAAGTCAAACCTGGATGATTAGGCTTTGCAGGCAAGTGTCTTAACCAATGGGTCATCTCTTCAGCCCAATATCTTTTAAGTTTTTATATCTTGTTTTTTTCAAGGTAGTGTCTCGTTGTAGCCCAAGCTGGCCTCGAACACACTGTAGTTCCAGTCTGGCCTCCAGTATGCTAGGATTAAAGGAGTGTGCCACCACACCTGGCTTCCAGGACGTTTATCATAAAGGCATATTAAATTTTTTTTAATTTATTTATTTGAAAGCGACGGACAGAGAGAGAGAGAGAGAGGCAGATATAGACAGAGAGAGAATGGGCGCGCCAGGGCCTCCAGCCACTGCAAACGAACTCCAGACGCGTGCACCCCCTTGTGCATCTGGCTAACGTGGGTCCTGGAGAATCAAGCCTCGAACCGGGGTCCTCAGGCTTCACAGGCAAGCGCTTAACCGCTAAGCCATCTCTCCAGCCCGGCATATTAAATTTTGTTAAATGACTTTTATGTATTTATTGAGATGATCATGTGATTTCTGTCTTTAAATTTATTTATATGGTGAGTTAAACTTATTGGTTTGCCTATGTTGAGCAAAAACTTATACCTCTGGATGAAACTTACTTGGTCATGATGTATTATCTCTTCTTGTTTGTTTTTTTCGAGGTAGGGTCTCACTGTAGCTCAGGCTGACCTAGAATTTACCATGTAGTCTCAGGGTTGCCTCGAACTCACAGCGATCCTCCTACTTCTGCCTCCCGAATGCTGGGATTAAAGGCGTGCACCACCACGCCCAGCTATGATGTATAATCTTAATGTGTTTTTGAATTTAGTTTGCCAGTGTTTTGTTAATAATTTTTCTATCTATATCCATAGGAGAAATTGGCTCTATAGTTTTATTTTTTGTTGTTGTATTTACCCAGTTTTGTTATCAGAAAAATACCAGCTTCATAGAATAAACATGGTAGTATTTCTTCTTTCTACTGTGTAAGCCGCTACATTTTGGATTTCTATTACAATTTGTATTAGGCGGGCTTCTCTAGAGAAGCAGAATAGATAGAATGAACGCGTGTTCTAAAGGGGACTTATTGGATCAGCTTACAAGATATGATCTGGGCAGTCTAACAATAGTTGTCTACAGGCTTGAGTGTCAAGGAACCTGGTAGCAGCTCAGTGAACAAAATTGGATGTAGGCTGAGGAGTTAGAGACCACAACAGCTGCTCAGTCTACAAGGCTGGAGACCTCAGCTGTCCTAAACTGACACAGAAGGCCTGGGGGGATTCCTCAAGAGTAGCTGGTCTTCAGTCTACCCAAAATAGAGTAGATACACACCAGTGCCAGGCAAAAGGCCCTGTGTTCTCTCTGGGCTTCATCATACATGTCTACCACTGGAAGGCCCTCCCACTCGGGAGGAAGGACTTCCTCCTCAGCTAATCCTTCCTGGAAACACCCTCACAGGAACCCCCCCCACACCAAGAAATGTGTCTGATCAAGTCGGCAATAGTAATTAACCATGACACAAACAAATGCGGCTCATCTTCATTGTGTGATTATGAAAATGTTTTGTTAATAACTTCATAACTTAATAAGTTGCTAATAAGGTTTACTTACCAAAATTATCAATACTGACTTATAGAGAGAAATATAATCTGTAATTTTAAATTTTCTTACAGCACACGCTGGAATCCTGGAAGTTTTCTAACCATCATGTTGCACCAACCACTTAAGGACCATATCATTCCCGCTTTACAAGTATTTTTCCCAAGAGCAGGAAACAAAGATGCACTCAACACTCTAACTTTTTTTTTTTTGGATTAAATTTAAGAAGAAATCATGGGATAAATTCTTTGTAAACTAGTTGGAAGAAAAGGTTTTCTTGGGCACCCCAGACAGGAAATGACTGGAAATTAGCCTACATTAGACTGTAGAACTTCTTTTCCTCAAAATACTTCACAAAAAAAAATAAAAACTTAATCCAAAAAACCATAAAAATATATTTGCAATATACATATAACTGTCAAGAGATATAATCAGAATGTATAAAGAATTTCTATGAATCAATCAGTTAGAGACAACCCAATAAAAATCTGTACAAAAATCATAAATAAGCATTTTACAGGAGAATAAAACCTAATATATAGTAATAAGCATGGGGGGAGTCTGTCTTAGTAGCAGTTAGGGAGCTGCAAATTAAATTGCAAGGAAGTGTCATTTTAAATCTTTCAAACAGGCAAGAAATTAATAAATCAGACAATTTCAAATGGATGTGGAACAAAGGAATTCCTCGGCCCTGCAATTGTGAGGTAAGCCTATACCAACACTTGGGGGAAATGTGCCTTAGAAAGTTGATGCTAATAACATATAAGCTGGCCACTTCTCTCCCAGACATAGACCCAGTGAAACCATAGCTCATATGTTCCAGGAGTCGCACAAGAATGTTCACAGCAGCCTGGTTGCCATAGCAAAACACTGAAAACACTGCGTGTCCAAGAATAGAAGAACGGAGAAATTCACAGGAGGGAAAGTGAATGAACTACAGGATGGGCATGACTACGTATCAGGGTCTTAACATTGAGTAAGAAGAGGAAATCGTAGCCGTAAACATAACAAAAAAGGAACGTGATTCTGTTTTACATAAAGTCCAGAAACCTGCGAAACTTGGCACAATTTATTTAGACAAACATGCGCCCATGTTGATACATAAAGGAACCCGAGGAATTTATGGGGGGGGTGGGAGGAACCTCGGGATGCTGGTCATATTTGGCAGGAGAAAATAGCTTTCATCTCATCTGTCACTGCTTAACAAACTACCTCAAAACGTAGTAACTTAGAAACAGGTGTGTATTACCTCATGGTTGCTGTCGACAGGAGTCTAGGTCCTCTGTCTCCTGGGCTGCAAGGTGTCTCCTGGGGCCGAAATGAACTGACTTGCCTGAGGAGGGATCTGCTTCCAAGCCCACTCCTAGGATGGCTTTCAGGCCTCGGTCCCTCCATCGTAGGACTGAGGGTTTTGAATCCTGGTAGCTCTCTCCAAAAGGTTACGTGGGTTTGCTTCTCCATAGAGCAGCTCACACAAGGCTCTGGCTTCACCGGGAGAGGTGGGCAAGAAAGACCCCAGAGCCTGTCACAGCCCATCCTCACTTCTGCAGTAGTCTATTAGAAGCAAGTTCCGAGGTGCAGCTCCTCCTGCCTTGAGGCCCCTCCATGGCCTTGGCTGTCCCTCCCGCCGAAGGCAGTGGACTTGAGCGTCCTGGCTAGAGGAAACTGTGCCCCGGAGCGCTTCCCAGACTCATTGCCCAGCCGGCCGTCTCCGGCGCTCCCGGGAGCCCCATCCCCTCTGTCCAGCTCACCCTAGCAGTTCCGCCTTGCCCACCTCCAGGGCAGCTTGCCCCACCGGGCTGTACGCTCTTGGTAGACAGGGATAGCTCCCTGTTTGCTCCCTGGGCCAGAACCCAGAACATGAGCGGGTAGAACAGTGCAGATCAAGAGAAGGGCATGGACGTTTCTGTAGCCAAATACGGCTGGACACAGCGAGGGGTTGAATAACAGTTACCAACAAGGGACTTTACTGCCAAAGGGGTGATTTAAAAAAAAAATCAGTTTTTAGTGCTTTTGAATGTCAGATAATGAATTGTAGATTTGTGGTTGCTTGAATCCTTATAATTAACCTACCTTTCTTTCTTTCTCTCTCCCTTTCTTTCTCTCTCTCCTTCTCTCTCTCTCTCTCTCTCTCTCTCTCTCTTCTCTTCCTTCCTTCCTTTCTTTCTTTCTTTCTTTCTTCCTTCCTTCCTTTCTTTCTTTCTTTTCAAGCAGGGTCTCCACTCTAGCCCAAGCTGACCTGGACTTCACTCTTTAGTCCCAGACTGGCCTCAAACTCACAGCGATCTGATCTTCCTACCTCTGCCTCCTGAGAGCTGGGATTAAAGCTATGTGCCCCACATCCAGCTATAATTAATCATTCTTATGAGGATTTTTTTGATTCTAAATTAGATGTTTAATTTTAAATTTTAATTTCAAACCTCCAGGAGTTACCAGAATAGTATACTTAACTCCTGTGTGCCCCTCGTTTACTGTTACGCTAACTTGACACTCTTACTGTGCGTCTGTGTGTGCGCACGCGTGTGTTAGTCAACAGAATCCTCAAACATGTCCACATCTTTGCCCCAGGAGACCATGACTATGTTGTGTTAAAGGGCAAAAGAGAATTAAGGTTGCAGAGCAATTTAAGAATCCTGATTAGCTGACAGTAAGATGGATAGATGATCTTGCTGTATTCAGGCAGACTCAATTGGATCACAAGTATCCTCATAATTAAGAAGAAAAAGAGCAAAGAGCCAGCACCAGAGAGATGGCGGTGGGAGAGTGATTCACCAGATACTGCTGGATTTGAAGATGAAGAGGGCCGTGCTCCAAGGAATGCAGGCAACTCCTGGAAGTGGGACAAGGCAGGAAAACAGATTTACTTCTGGAACTTCCAGAAAGGAATGCCGCCCAGAGGGACCCATTTCAGATTTCCTCTGACTCTCCTAACTGTGAAATAATAAATCTGTGTCACTCACAGCCACTAGGTTTGTGCTAGTTTCTTGTATTAGTCAGCTTATTAGTGACAAAATGCCCACGATAATCAACTTATAAAGAGAAGGTTGATTTCGGCTCCTGGCTTCAGGACATGGTAGGTTGGTTCCATTGCTTTTGGGGGCTGTGGCAAGACAGAATAAAGAGGTGGGGAATATTTGGGGAAGGAAAGTGCTCCCTTTGTGGCAGCTTTGAAGAGAGAGGAAGGGCCAGGACCCAGCGCCCCTTCAGGGACACACACTGATGACTTAACTTCTCACTGGGCCCCATCTCTTAAAGGGTCTACTACCTCCCAACGGAACAAAGCCCCGGGGCCCAAGCCCTTGACACGTGGATGTTTGGGAGACATTCAAGATACAGGGGAAATGGCTCAGCAGTTAAAGGTGCTTGCCTGCAAAACTTGCTGACCCAGGTTCAATTCCTCCTAGTACCCATGTAAAGCCAGATGCACAAAATGACACATACATTTGGGATTTGTTTGAGCAGCAAGAAGCTCTGGCACACCCACACTCTTTCTTTCTCCTTGCAAATATATATATATATATATATATATATATATATATATATATACATATATATTTGTATATATATATATTAATTTTATTTATTTATTTGAGAGAGTGAGAAAGAAAGAGGCAGAGAGAGAGAGAGATAGGAAGTGAATGGGTGCACCAGGGCCTCCAGCCACTTCATACGAACTCCAGGCATGCACCACCCTGCGCATCTGGTTTACATGGATCCAGGGGAATTGAACCTGGGTCCTTTGGCTTTGCAGGCAAATGCCTTAACCACTAAGCAATCTCTCCAGCCCAAGATATATTTTTTAAAGAGATACAAACTACAGCCTTTATCAAAGTAATAGTGCAATATGTAGGTCACTTATGTATTTTCATTCAATTTCCTCTTTTAAAGTTTTTTTCAGTTCAGAGTAAATAATAGTGATTATTATGTTTTCTCATAACCACAGTAGCAAAGTGATCAATTAAGGAAAATTGGCATTGAGGAAATACTGTTATCTAATGTTGCTCACATATCCAAAATGCACTTATTGCTGCAGACCAGCTCAGTTGTAGGTTTTGCTTAGCTGTTTTGTCTCTTTTTAAATTTATTTATTTTCACATGCGTGTGCATGCACACACACACACACACACACACACATGAGCCAGGGTCTCATAGCTGTGAGTCAATACATGTTTGGCTGTGTATGGGTAGAGGGAAATTAACCCCGGGGTTGCAGGCTTTGCAAGCAAGGTCATTTAACTGCTAAGCCATCTCCCAGGCCCTGTCATGCCTCTTTACTTTCTTTTAAAAAAATATTTTATCTAAGCCGGGCGTGGTGGCGCACGCCTTTAATCCCAGCACTCGGGAGGCAGAGGTAGGAGGATCGCCGTGAGTTCGAGGCCACCCTGAGACTCCATAGTGAATTCCAGGTCAGCCTGGGCTAGAGTGAGACCCTACCTCGAAAAACCAAAAAAAAAATATATATATATTTATTTATTTGAGAGAAGAGAGAGAGATAGGCAGGGAGAGAGAGACAGAGAAAGAGAGAGGGAGGGAGGGAGAGAATGAGCATGCCAGGGCTTCCAGCCACTGCAAAGGAACTCCAGATGCATGTGTCCCCTTGTACATCTGGCTTACGTGGGTCCTGGGGAATTGAACCTGGGTCCTTTGACTTTGTAGGCAAGTGCCTTAACTGCTAAGCCATCTCTCCAGCACCTCTTTACTTTCTTATTTGGGACTGTTTTTAGTTTTTCACTTTTAAGACACTGATATTTTTGAAAGCATGAGCTGGAAAGACCCACACTTTGTCTTATTTTTTTCTTATGATTATAATGAGGTTATATGCACTGGACCACGGATACCACAGAAGAAATATTGTGTGATTGCACAAGCCCACTCCTGAAACTACTAGAAAATAATTACCAGTGCAACTCAAGTTTTAAACATCTTCATAGTAGAAAAGGGATTTAAGAACAGATTTGAGTAAGGTGCCATTCACTTTCAGAAACTCTAGGGGGCGCCAGCACCTATGGTCCAAAGTGGGTTCCTCTTCTGGCTGTGGCGCAGGCATTGAGATTCTGCGGCAGGAGCCGAGGAGTGTCCCCTCCCTGGAATCTGTTCCATTCACATTTTAGGAAAACTCTCAAGATGCCCAGGAGCCTGGTAAGTTACAGTCACTGGGGTGTGAAAGGAAATAAGGAAATATTTTATAGTCTTCTGTGATAAGGGCCAATTAAACTTAAATTGAATAAATATGTTTACTGTTTGGTATTTGCCCTTTAACAAACTGTTTAAGTCGGGTGGGTAGTTACAATGTTATCACTTGTGAGGCTGAGGCAGGAGGATTGTCACCAGCCTGGGCTACATAGTATGTTTCAGGCCAGTCTGTGCTACAGTGAGAAACCCTGTCTCAAAAGAACAAAACACCTACACCATTTAGTGCTGGTGAACACATCCAAGTGTGTGCTGCACGTGAACCAGTTTGTGACTTAATTCCATAACTGAGCTGGAATGAGATTGTGGGGTTGAAAATAGCAGCCGAGTTCTTCCAGATTCCCACCCCATAGGAGAAGAGGCTGCAAAATATTGACATTGAATCAGTTAAACCCAGTTCAGTTCTTATGCTAATTTTACCTGTGATAAGTCCCCTCTTGATTTCTCTCTAGCCCCTCTCAGCTTTTCTGGGATAGGATTTCATGCTGATTTGAGGGGGCATTAGCACAAATGCTTTGCCATGTCACTCAGGAAATCAAGGATTTAAAGTAATATTGTGTTTATTGGTGCAATTTCCTCTTTGAATCGGAGGTTTCGCTTTAAAGCAGGTGGGAAAGGGGAAGAGCCCAGGCCTGCAGTAGCCTGCCCCAGCCCTTCCCCTGCCCCTCACTCAGTGAGAACGTATTTTTCAGCCCGAGAGCACAGAATGTAGCCATCAGCTTTCTTGTTGATTTCTTCATTCATATTCAGCAAATGTTACGGAATTGCAGGCGCCCTGGCCGAGTTCACTGCAATTTAGAACATCCTCCTACAGTTTTTCATTGCATGCGGTGAAAGTCCACTGGACTATGCTCACACTGCCACTTGTGAAAGAGTGACCTTGCTGGCAAGCAGCTTGTAAAGGCCCTGTAGGAAGAATCTGCATTTATCTTAGGTCCCCTAAAGTTTCATTATTAGGGAAATGGGACAGATTCCAAGAGCAGGAAGTCTGGCTCACTACGCCACATAAATAATTCTGCCCATCGAGGCAGCGAACACCGTGCCCACAGGTGAGACAGTGGACGGGGGAAAGTTGTTCAAGCAACTGATCACTCCGGGGCATCAGGATCACCATGGTTCTCCACTTCTGACAGGTAGTGTTCAAACCCCAAACCTGGCATCTACTCTGGAACCTTGAGGAAGTCATTTCCTGTTTTCCCAACTATAAAAGCAGAATAATGAGACTTCTACAGCAGGGCTGCTTTGGACATTAAGTTTGATAAGCCAGTGTGAGAAAGCCTGGTGCGCACACAGTGGAAAGCCAGACGTGCACTGTGGTCCCAGCTAGGAGAAGGCAACTGGGTGCCGCTTTATCCAAACTCTGGATCTCCTTGACCTGCTCAGAGAACCTTCTGTGGACCTCAACCCTTGTCCTTCCAAGAAGGAAACAAGTGGCACTGGAAAGGAAAGACATGGGTACAGAGGGCGTTTCTTCTTGTTTTAAAATTGAAAAATAGTGGGCTGCAGAGATGGCGTAGCGGTTAAGGCATTTGCCTGCAAAGCCAAAGGATCCTGGTTCGATTCTCCAGGACCCACGTAAGCCAGATGCACAAGGAGGCACATGCATCTGGAGTTCATTTGCAGTGGCTAGAGGCCCTGGCATGGCCATTCTCTCTCTCTCTCTCTCAAATAGTTAATATATATATTTTTAAAAATGAACAATAGGGCTGGAGAAATAGTTCAGCACTTAAGGTGCTTGCTTATAAAGCCTAATGGCCCAAGTTCAATTCCCCAGTACCCATGTAAAGCCAGATGCACAAAGTGGCACATGCATCTGAAGTGAATTTGCCATGGCTGGAGGCCCTGGCACACCCATTCTGTGTCTCTTTTCTCTCTCCCCTCCCTCTCCTTGCAAATAAATAAATTTTAAAAAAACTGAAAAATATACATGAAAACCACAGACCTCTATAGGTCAGTAAGTTGAGTGTCTATTTGATTCCTATGGAGAAGAAGACAAATCACACTATAAATTCACCTTGCCAAAAGTTCTGCAAAGCCAAGGCCATGTTGGAAGATGAGAAAGTTGCTCAGGTTTTTTGTAGTGACTACATGGATTACCGTGTGTTTCATACTGACTCCTCTCATACCTGGTCCCCTGGGCCTTCAGAATAAGGGCTGGCAGTGGGACAGTATGTCTGAGGGACCTTACTTCTCTGTGCCACATCTCAGGCTGAGAGCTTGCTGGCGTAAATGTGTCACAGAGGCATATCCTTTTAACAAAGCCTCAGTAGATGATGATGGCACATTATCCACAGATTAATTACCCTACCCAAGCTAATTGGACAGTCTTTTTAAAAAAGTTTTTATTGATAACTTCCATAAATATATACAATATACCTTGATTAATTGGAGAATCTTTTAGAAAAGTGTGCATTCATAGCAATGGCTGGGTGATTCTGTATAAACAGACAGACATGTTGATGGACATAGTCCTTATTCTTTCCTAGCTCTCTTAGAAGTTTGGGGCTTACATGATATAGTAGACAGCCTCAAGTCACTGGGATGAACATCCAGACCAGACACAGTTTATGGGAGGAAGAAGGGATTTATTTGAAGTTTACAGATCCAGGGGCAGAATAAATTGGCTCCCCTTTCATAGATCCAAGCAGAGAGAGAGAGAAAAGCTACCACCAAAAAGCAAGCAAGCATACTTCAGGAACTCCAGGCAAAGCTCAAGCACTTTGCATATCTTTAGACTGGAATTCTGAATTTACATCCACATCTTAGGGCTGGACTCTAGGATCCTCCCAGTGACACCAAGTTACGAGCCTGAATAAAATTCCTGAATCAATGGGGGTAGCATCCATCCAAACTACCACATTTTGTTCCTGGCCCCCAAAAGACTCATAACCATCTCACATTGTAAATTGTATTTGGTCCAACTTTAAAGGTCCCCACCATCTTTACCAACTTAAGATAGTTTCAAAGTCCCAAGTCTCCTCTGAGAGTTAAGACTATCTCTTAGTTATGAGTCCTGTAAAATCAAAACATGTTATATAATTTCAACATATAAAGGCACAGAGTAAACATTTTCAAATGCTATAAGGCATAGCAAGGAGAGACTGAAACAATGCAAACTCAATAACCATCAAGTAACATCAAACTTGTGCGGTTCAAGTCTAAAATTGCCAGTGACTGACAGTCTCTGGATTTTCCAACTGTGCCTTTCAAGCTGGACTGAGCAACCAGGGAAAATACCCATCCTAAGCCAACAGCCTCCATGGTAGCCTGTGCACAGTCTGGATATATCCAAAACATCTTCAGGTCTCCATACAAACCATGGTCTGGTCCATCTTCCAATGACTTTGCCAGCCTATCAGGGTCATCACTCCTTGTCTCGTGCTGAAGGACTCAGGAACCAGATGGACGCCATGACAGGCTTCAGAGTCTTCAGTAGGCCTAAGTTTCTGTTTCCTGGCAAGATCTAAGTTTTTTATTTCCTGGTAAGGGTGGGTTTAACACTGGAAACTGATTACACCATACATTCCTATAGTCATAGATAAGTTCAATTCCCCTAGACCCAGCCCGCCACTTTGCCCGCCAAAATCCTAAGCCAACCAGAAGAGTACACTGTTTAAATCAACCAATCATGTACCCCATCCCCTTCTTCTATGTTCAAATACCTATAAAAACCCTACCCTCCCACTACTCGGGGCTCTTGTATGGATCCACTGTGTTGGTGAAGTCAAAAGACCAAGCTTAAGCCCGAAATAAAACTCCTTGCCCTTGCATAAGTGTTTGGTTCTCCTTGGTGGTCACTGGGGGTGCCGAGAACTGAGCATAACAATGCCACATCTCAGCAGTGGATCCAGGAATCATGTGTACTTCACTCACTCCACGAATTTTTCATGCTTCCAAAACCAGGTGTGCAGGATACAACCCATATTCTTAATTCAGAGACAAAATAAATCATGACCTTGACGAGCAGGTTCCTTCTTTTCAGTCATCTCCTTTCAAGAGTTTGCATTCTTACTATTCAGTCTTCCTGGGGTGGAATCACCGTAGGCATTTTCTCCATTGTTTTAATGTAAAGCAGTTGAGCCATCTTCCTTAAGATTGCTAATATATTTGACAACAGCAGCTTCTGTAACCTAAAACCAGTCTCTATGCCAGCAATTTTAAACTTGCTTGAATTTTTCCAACTTAAAATCTTAAAAATTTTATCTGAAGAGATAGCTTAGCAGTTAAGGTGCTTGCCTGTGAAGCCTAAGAACTCATGTTTGAATCTCTAGGTCCCAGATAATCTAGACACACAGTGACTCAAGTGTGCAAGGTCACACACACACTCAAGGGAGTGCACACATCTGGTATTTATTTGCAATAGCTGAAGGCCTTGGTGTACCCATTCTCTCTCTCTCTCTTTCTCTGTCTCTCTGTCTCTTTTCCCCCTCTCTGCTTCTCTCTCTCTCTCAAAAAAATATCTTAAATCTCTCAGTCCTGTATATGTAGCCAAGTACATTAGTCCACAAATTTAACCTTCATCAAACTCTCTGGGCATGGGCATCAGAATGCAATTAGCCCTTATGCCAGTAATCCAGTTCCAATAAAGTTCACTGCCATCTTTCCTTCCCCTTAGAAAGTTCACAAACCAAGCCTCCAAATATAATTCTCTCTGCACTTAGAATTTTCATACTCTCATCAGAATAGTCCATAATACGTGGATTATCACTCTAAAAGGTGTCTTCAGATGCAAAAACCAAGTTTCCCATTCCTCCATCACACAAGTTCCAAAAGGCCAAAATCCACATGGTCAGATTCATCATGTGGCAACTCTACACCACTCCTGATACCAATTCTGTGGTAGAAAGCCTCAGGTCACTGGATTGAACCTCCAGACAAGATACAGTTTATGGGAGGAAGAAGGGATTTATTTAAAGCTTACAGATCCAGGGGAAGTTCCATAATGGC
Source organism: Dipus sagitta (assembly GCA_036346955.1). Classification (NCBI taxonomy): domain Eukaryota; kingdom Metazoa; phylum Chordata; class Mammalia; order Rodentia; family Dipodidae; genus Dipus; species Dipus sagitta. The sequence continues at coordinate 33,063,401 of CM070786.1, forward strand.
AGAAGAAGTTGATCCCCCTTTCATAGATCCAAGCAGAGAGAAAAGTCACCACCCAAAAAGCAAGCAAGCACATGTCAGGAAATCCAGGCAAAGCTTTAGTACTTTGCATATCTTTAGACTGGAATTCCAAATCCATCCCCAGACGTCCAGGCTGGACCCTAGAATCTGTTTCTTCACACCAAGTTACAAACTTGAATAAAATTCCTGGATCAACTGGGGGAGCATCCATTCAAACTACCACACATGGTTACATGTCTCAAAAAAACACAGCTGTTTTAGCATCAAGACTTTCCCAGTGTATTCTGTTTCCTAACCTGGTAAATGGGAATGATGATACCTGCTTCCCAGATTCTGGAGATACAGGAATCATCCATCAGGAAAGGGCACACCTCCTGTTGTAAGCTCCTGCATGTTCTTGAGGCAATATAGGAAGCTGTCTTCTGCCAGTCATGTTCAGCATATACAGGACCATATAGAAGGGCACTGTGGGAGCCTTTTATTCATCAGGCTGACTGTAGAGGAGGAAGATTGACAGATGCAGGCTGAGGTCTGGAACCCTGAAAGGTATGGGGTGGTCCCACATGGCAGAGATATCTTGTCTGTATCCCACATGTGCTCTCAGTGGTCTAACAACCTTTCAAAATGAGCTCATCCTGCAACTTCCTGTTTTATGTTTAATCACAAGCTATTTTTATGTGGCACTAATATGCAATGTGTTTCCCAGAAATGCATTTGCTATGTAAATCAAAGCATGATTGTACTTGTCTCATTGGATTGAAACTTTACTGAGGGTCATTTGCCATTTCAAAAAGTCACAATGCCAAATTCAATACCAGTCCTGTATTTGAGTGAAAAATAACTCACCACTGCATCTGAAGATGCTTTCCTTCCAGTGAGCTTGCCTGTGAGGATTGGAATCTGACTGCTCCATTGAGACTGTCTGTCTAATTGTATCTAAACATTCACATATGTGTTAATAATCTTATGATAAATTACATTTCATCACACATACAATAGAAATTATATCATATGTATTACATAGTTATATAAGTTTTATATAGTTTAATTATTTTGTTATATAATTCATATTATATACATATTATCATAAATATATATTATTATACATATACATATTATTATAAATACATATTATTACACATATTATGCATATTATTATAAATTACTTGCTTTTTATTTCTCCTCTTTATTAGAATCAGGATATTATAGATTTACCCTGATTTAACAATTGTTTTCCATTCTTTCTTTCCATTTGTTTATTTATTTTGCTATGGGAGTCATACTGTATGTTGCAGTTACCTTCTCATTGCTGAGACAAAACACTGGACCAAATGCAGCTGCTGGGAGGAAAGGGTTTATTATGGTTTACAGTGTAGAGGGGAAGTTTCATCATGGTAGAAAAGTGTGACAGAGCAGAGGCTGTGCGTCCTGTCTTGTCACAGCAGCTGGGAAATAGCAGCAAGAGTGAGCTAGCTGGCACTGGGAAAGGGGAGCTGGCCTAGAAAACCTCTAACCCTGTCCCCAGCAGCACACCTCCTCCAGCAAGGCTGCTGCTCCCAAATATCCACCAGCTGGGGCCAAGGATTCAAAACACATGAGGCTATCAGAAACGTCATGCAAGTTATACTCTTTTCTCCCCTGGCCTCTGCTCTTGTTACCCTGGAGGTTCCCTCAGTGGGGTTATGGTATTGTGGGGTCATGAAGGCCTCGGTCAGTCTCTGTGGAATAGTCGGGTGGGGGAAGGACCATGCCTCAGGGTATTCCTACCCACTCTGTGGCTCTTACAATCTTTCTGCCCCCCCCCTTTCGAAATGTTCTCTGAGCCAACTTACAGTTTTTGACGCTGGTGGAGAAGCAACACTTATTCAGTAGATACAATACTGCAAAGTTTAGAATGTTTTTTCCCTCTGGGCTAGTAACAAGTGTTATGATACTCTGTCATAAGGCTGGGCATCAGGGCACCTCAGGGAGGTGCATACAGGGAGCCAGACATCACGAGGTGTACCAGCCGTACCGTGCAGTATTCTGGGCTGCGATGGTCAGCATGCTAGGTATACTGGCTGTCTTTTCCATCTGTGACATTTGCACATATGGTGGATCTATCAGGGTGCAATCCCATTTTAAGTCAAAGAGCACCTATACATAGATTTGGGTATTTTACCTGAGAATCTTGTTTCAAGATAGTGAAGGGTCCCTTGCAAAATACTTTAACTGAAGGTGGAAGTGGTTTTTTTTTGTTTGGTTTTGTTTGTTTTTTTGTTTTGTTTTTTGAAGTAGGGTCTCACTCTGGCCCAGGCTGACCTGGAATTCACTCTGTAGTCTCAGGGTGGCCTTGAATTCATGGCGATCCTCCTACCTCTGCCTCCAGAGTGCTGGGATTAAAGGCGTGCACCACCACACCTGGCTTGAAGGTGGAAGTTTTATCAGAATGTCTGAAAAGTCTCTAAGCTAGGGGATCACTGAGGTTCTAGAAGTCTGCAACTCTGAATTGCTTCTGCTTTTCTGTGTGTTTGGGGATTTTTTTGTTTAGCTGGTCGTTGCTGCTGTTGCTGTTGGAGATAGGGTCTCAAGTAGCCCAACGTGACCTCAGACTCACTGGATAGCTGAGGATGAGCTTGAGTGTATTAGTCCTCCTGCCTTTGCCTCCCAAGGTCTAGGATTACAGGCACGCACTACCACACCGATTTTGTGCAGTGCTGGGAATCAAACCCAGGGCTCTGTGCATTCTAGACAAGCACTCTACCCACTGAGCTACATCCCCAGCCCTGCTTCTGCTTTTCATGTTCATCAGCCTGGAGCAAAACAACCAAATAAGTGGTTTAATCAAGACAGAGGTCTGTTTCTCTCTGTAAATGAAGTTTAAAAAAGGTAATTGGAGCTGGCATGGCAGTTTCAGTGGTCACTAGGGACCCGGCCTCCTTCTCTGCTCCTCTTCCCTTCTCTTTAATGGCAGCCTTGTGTTTTCAAGGCCAGGTCCAGGATGAAACTTGTCGCAGTTACCTTCTCATTGCTGGCATAAAACACCTAGCCAGGAGCATCTCATGGGAGGAAAGGGTTTATTTCAGCTTACTGTTTAGGAAAGTTTCATCATGGCAGGGAAGGCATGGCATGAGCAGAAAGCTAGAGGTCACATCTTGTCTTAACCAGGGAGGAAGCAGTAAGTCAGATAGCCTGAACACCCAGTGGGGCTGGACTAAGAAACCTCAAGGTGCGCCCCCAGTGACACACCTCCTCCATCAAGACATCACATCCCAAAGGCTCCACCGGACGGGGATTAACTATGAGGCTTAATTACAAACACATGATGCTATGGGGAACCTTCCACGTTCAGACTACCACACACCGGAGCTCCAGTCGTCATGGCCCCAGCCTAGGCAGGAAGCTAAGTATAGGAGGAGGACAATGGGTGTCCTGCAGCTGTCTGTCCCCTTCTAAGGAGCTTATCCAGATGTCCCAGCCAGCAGCTGCTGCTCATCCCTTTGCCCCCTCTAACTGCGAGGGAGGCTGGGAAATGGCATCTCTCAGCTGAACATATTGTTCTACAGAAGGAAATAATTCTGGTAATAAGAGGAAAGGCTATGGTAGTGGCATTTGGTCATTTCAGGTGGCTGTTTCTCAGCGTGGATATTATAGAAAGACCACCCTCCCCAGATGTACAGAGCTTGTGGTTGTCAAAAGAACAAAGCCGGTGGAGACCAAGAGTCAAGAATCTAACCAGAGCCCCATCCACCAAGTGTTTGCACGGACCTTAGCCAAGTGACTTTGCCTCCAAGTTTCACTTTCCTTGTCTGTACAAAGAGGACAGAAATAGAAACTACCTTCTGGGGTCATTGTGAGGTTTAAATAAGAAATTGTTTGTAAAAAGCCCTGCCAAAGCCCTGAGTAGCCATTCACCTCCTCCTACCCTAGCTAACCACTTAACAATAGCACTGCCGGCCTGGGTAAGGGACACCCAGCGCACCCTCACGTACAGCCCGGTGAGCAGAGGAAAGGGTCTCGAGGAAAACACCCGCCTCACACCTGTCAGCTCTTGGCCCGTGACCCTGCGGGAAGGATGCGAAGACAGCTGGGCTCGGTTTTTCTGGGCTTTCCTCCATGATCCTTTCCGGCAGGGCCAGCCAGAGGCCAAAGTCTTGAGCACAGTCAAGTCACTTAGCAGCATCTGCCTTCCCCTGGCTACACAAGAAGAGCTTTGGCTGGTGACGGTGTGCACTGAGCACACACCTTAAAAGTGACTGTGCTTCCTTAAGCACCATGTGCCTCCTAAGGAACTGGGGGTGCCTTGGAAGTATGGCCAGTTGCAGGGCTGGGGCAGGGTCTTTACAAGACAGCTCATGCCCAGTGTAAGGAAGCGACCAGAAAACCAGTTGGAAAGACACAGAGCCCAGTAGGAAGGAGTGTCCAGTGGGCAAAGACAAGACAATTTGAGCATCGAAAAGAATAATAAATACAATATATGGGGATATATAGACATACTGTAAATAACACTAAAACTTACTGTGGCTTTTCTTGTTTAAGATTGATAGGCAATAAATCATTATTCATTAAATGGTAAATGAAAGAATCAAGAAGAGATGTCTATCCTGTCTTTACTAGATGGATTTCAAAGTAATCAAATAATTGATGGGCAAAATTTTATATTTATAGAAGAATCACAGTTAATAAAAGGAAGAAACATGATTGATTAGAGCACCCCCCCCACCCCGGCTTTGCAAGCCCTATTGACATCATGGATCTAAGCCACAGCCATCGATGGTGCTGAAATGTGAGGCGTTGACACCCAATGATGGATGGTCCCAGCTGACTGAGCTGATCAGTTTTAACATCAACAAAAGCCAAGCAGCCCAAAGTGATGTGCTTCTAGGTGAGAGGCTGAGGAAACGCACCCCACCACTGGGAAGTACTCTTGCCAAAACGTATTTGAGCCTGCAGTGGTTTGACTCAGGTGTCCCCCATACACTTATGTGTTCAGAATGCTCAGTCCCCAGCTGATGGCAATTTGGGAATTGGATCCTCCTGCAGATGATGTATTGTTGCAAGCAGGCTATAGGTGTTATAGCCAGCTTCCTCTTGCCAGTGTTGGGCACACTCTCCTGTTGCTGTTGTCTACCTGGTGTTGGCCAGGAGGTGATATCTGGTCATGCCATCATTTTCCCCTGTCATAATGGAGTTGCCCCTCCAGTCTATAAGCCAAAATAAACCCTATCCTCCCATGAGCTGCCCTTGGTCAGGTGTTTTCTGTCAGCAAGGTGAATCTGACGGCAGTAAAACGCCTCTCCACTGTCCCACCACCTTCCAAAAAGGCAAGGGATAGAGGAGCGTGTTAGGAAACAGTGGGGGTGCAATCTACCACCTCCAGGAGGTTGGACATTCTAGAGGGCAAACGGCTCTTCTTCTGCAGTACACAAATGGCATGGAGTAAAAAGTTGAGAGGATATTGATAATAGAGATTAAGGCAAGTGTAAAGGACATCTAAGGACACATAGAGCCAGGTGTGCAGGTGTGGTGGCACATGCCTTTAATCCTTGGGAGGCAGAGGTAGGAGGATCGCCATGAGTTCGAGGCCACCCTGAGACTACATAGTGAGTTCCAGGTCAGCCTGGGCGACAGTGAGACCCTACTTCGAAAAAACAATAAACAAAAGGACACATAAGCTATAGCAATAGAAGGAAAGCAATCAGATCCTCATTTTGGACAAAACCAACAAAAACAAAACTTTTTTTTTTGTGTGTGAGGTAGAGTCTCACTCTAGCTCAGGCTGACCTGGAACTCACTATGTAGTCCCAGGCTGGCCTGGAACTCACAGCAGTCCTCATACCTCTGCCTCCCAATTGCTGGATTAAAGGTGTACACCACCACGCCCAGCAAAAGCCAAAACATCTTAAGACAGTGGGAGAAACATGAACATGGATTGCATGTTAGATGATTTTAAGAAATTATAATATGTCAGAAGTATGACAATGATATTTTTAAATCTTTATTGAGGGTAAGTGATATGATGTCTAGGTTTGCTTTAAAATGCTCCAACTGGGCCGGGCGTGGTGGCGCATGCCTTTAATCCCAGCACTCGGGAGGCAGAGGTACGAGGATCACTGTGAGTTCGAGGTCACCCTGAGACTTCATAGTGAATTCCAGCTCAGCCTGGGCTAGAGTGAGACCTACCTTGAAAACAACAACAACAACAAACAAAACAAAAAGCTCCAACTGCCCCCCTTAAAAAAAAAAGATTAAGGAGAGACTAGACGAGAAGATGAGAAAACACCTAAAAGCCGGTCACGTGCTCTATGTTCAGCTGGGGCGGCGGAGGCACAGCAGCCCGTGCGCCTATGCCCTGTCTCCCCCGGGCTTCCTGGCACTGGCGCTGAGGCGCCACGACTGGGGAGGATGACTAGCCCTTCCACCCGTGCCCGAGGTTACAAAGAAGAGCAGAGGGCTCAGGAAAGTAAAGGGAAATCCGTGAAAAAAAGGAAACTGATGGGCTGACCCCAACATGGGGATGCTCACACACCTGAAAAGCTTCAAGCAATGAGAGATGAAGAAGCCCCTGAGCTGGGCGCGTTTATTCGGTGTCACTCACTAAGACACCCAGCGTTTGCTGGCCTGCAGAGGTCTCTACCGTCTCTCTATGCCAGTGGAGGGAGGGTTTCTCCCTCCCAAGGTGCCAGCCTGTACCCTGGAGTCCATCTCTGTGATCCTGGGGTTGAATACTCTGAGGGAGTGGCTTGCAAGACACCCACCTCAGATCCAGGCAGTTTTTCCCCCAAACACATCAGGTTGTGTGGGAGGCAGAAAACTGGGTCTCCTATGGCAGCAGAAGGGGGACTTGATTCCTTGACTAACATGACACCAAGAGGTCCCTCAACCACCTTTGACCTCCATCTCCTCACCTGTCCAGGGAGATGCCGCTGCCTACCTGAGGACGCAAATGAAACCATAAAATTCCCTTCTCTCAGTCCTGTGATGAAGGGACTCACCTCTTTGATAGTTTTTAAAACTATTTTATTTTTATTTATTTATTTATGAGAGAGAGAGAGAGAGAGAGAATAGGCACACCAGGGCATCCAGCCACTGCAAACAAACTCCAGACACATGCGCCACCTTGTGCATCTGGCTTACGTGGGTTCTGGGGAATCCAACTTGGGTCCTTAGGCTTTATAGGCAAGTGCCTTAACCACTAAGCAATCTCTCCAGCCCCATGTCCATTTCTTTTTGAGGACAGAGTTTGCACATCAGGCTCCCCTGACACTATGCCACCAATATCTGGTGTGAGCCCTAAAATCAGGGGGGGGGGCAGGAATCAGGGCAGGGATGCTACTATCATAGAAGTTTGATAGATAACCTTAATGTATTTACAAAATGTGTTCAGTGGACCCAGCAACCATTCAGATCAGTTGTGCTTCAGTCCAAGCATATGTGGTCAAAACTCTCTCTCTCTCTGCTTGTGTGTGGTGTGGTATGTGTGGTGTGTGCACATGGTCTGCTCTTGAGGTGCCCCATGCACTCCCCTGAAGTTGCCAGGGCAGAACATCAGGGGTCTCACTCCATCACTCCTCTGCCTGTTCATATTTCACCTGGAATTTCTTGTGGATACTAGGGCTTGCTGTTCTTCACAAGCCTTGGGGATTCCCTGGTCTCTGCTCCCCTTTACAGGACTGGAGTCACAGGCGGCTGTGGCCACACCCAGCTGTTTACGTGGGTTCTGGAGATTCAAACTCCTGCGGTTTGAGGGCCCCCTCACAGCCCTCATGCTTGCAGAGGAAGAGCACTTAAGGATGGAATCATCTCCCTGGCCCCCGCCCCCATCCCTCCCTCTCTTGGTAGCTTGACTGATGAGAATTATGATACAGCCTGTTTTTTGTTACATGGGTTGAAGAACTTTTAACATTTTGTCTTTATGATGTTGGACCATAGTCATGGACAAGAGGCCAGGAGCTCAGCATCGACCATCTAGAGAAGATCCAGCGCATTAGATCAAGAGCAGCTGCTGCTCTCTGACTGGATCTGAGGCTGGCTCCTGGTGTGGGGGGGGGGGAATCCACACCTGGCATTGAAAGCTTAATCAAAAGCCTAAGCCTGGGGAGGTCATAGGCCCTACTGGAGAGGCTGCAATACTACTGTTGTTTGACTAAATGGCTATGTTGTACCCATCAAGTTGCCCTGTAAATATTTCTGTTCATGACCATCGATTAGGGCTGCCCCCACCTTTGGATAGAGAAGCTTCTTTTGGCAGATGGTGATGACTACTGGGGGGACTCCAAATTCATCCACGTGCTGAGGACAAGTGACTGTTGAGTGCTCAGTGCTAAAGGAACACCTCTCTCATAGTTTCCAAGGCTCAAGGACAGCAATAACGTAAGAGGGCTGGAAAGATGGCTTAGTGGTTAAGCGCTTGCCTTAAAAGCCTAAGGACCCAGGTTCCATTCCCCAGTGCCCATGTAAGGCAGATGCACAAGGCAGCACATGTGTCTGGAGTTCATTTGCAGTGGCTAGAGGCCCTGGTGCGCCCATTCTCTCTCTCCCTCTTCCTGTCTGCCTCTTCCTCTTTCTCAAATGAATAAATAAAAAAAAATTTTTTTTTTAAAAAAAGAAATAATGTAAGAGCCAGAGGATGGGGTGGAGTTCTTTGAAATGCTATCTTCTGGACATGCAGTGTCTGTTGCATTTATGACCTCACAGCCACTGTCACTACCTGCCCAAGACCTGCATAGTATTAGGTCCATCAACATATCATGAATGAAGGAGGAGGTAAAAAAGGTTAAAAAAATCAAAGTAAAAAGAAACTAATTGAAAAGAAGGGGTTCAGTTGAAGGAGAATGGGAGAGACAGGAGGAGGGGACAAAAGAAAGCAATGGGAAGGCATGATGATCAACATTATGTAATGTACATGTATGAAAACTGTCAATGAAATGATTTTTAAAAAAGAATATAGGTATTTTAAGCAAGATTCCCTGGTTTAACTCCTGAATGCGTCAAGGATTCTGAGACCCAGTTTCCTATCTATAAAATAGGGGGTAGAATTTGGCTGTGGGATTTAAATGAAGAGACTGGATTGATTATTCCCAGGTCATGGCCAGAAATAATGGTGGTCCCCTTCTATGTCAGTGCTTTGGGGCACAGTGTGCCTTTGAGGGCAGCAGGTCGGGGCCCTTCGTGGGGACTGCGCTACATGGCTGGCTTCCTTTGTGTGCCTCCTTTGTTCACCATCTGTCCAGCCAGCTGAAGCCCCTGCCATCTGAGCCCTGCCCGCTCCGCCTCCCTGAGCCCGGGCCTCACGGGGCTTCCTCACAACAATCCCCAGGACGTCTTAGGGGCCGGGGTCAGGCTCGGCTTTGTGTCTGCTCATCAGCCTCTCCCTCTCTCTCTCTCAGAGCAGACTCCAGATGGACTCATATACTAGACCCTTGTGGGAAGGGATGTGGGAGACAGAAGGACAAGGATGGCCCCAGGGAAACACAGTGACCCGAACTGTCCCTCCCTTGCTATTCAACCCAGGTCTTGGCATTATTCCTTGCAGGATGATTCTGACCACATATGTGGACTGACTAGGCCAAGGCACATGCCTGGATCTGTGAGAACGTTCCACAGTTCATTCTGTCTCCTTTCAGCTAACCCTCTTCCTCATTCCTAGGTGGGTTTCGTGTAGCAGTTTCTGTTCTTAATACTTTTCTTAAGATGACTGGGATTTTTTTTTTTTCTTCAGTTGGGATCTCTATACAGGGAGACTTGGGGCTGGGAGTGTGTGATTGTGTACAGGCCACCAGACTGAGGTGGGCAGGAAGGGAAGTAGAAAAAAATGATGAGTGGTTTCAAATACCGGTGGGGGAATGAGTTCCATGTTTCCTTATATACATACACAAGACTTTGAACGTTTAGACTTTAATGTTGCAAAATAAAGCAGGCGAAGAAAGATACACAAAGTCATTATGCAAACTTGTCTTCACAGAGAAAGAGATCAAATGAATGTGTTTAGAAGAGTTTTTTTTTCCCATTGCATGTCGGATTATAGCCCTGTGAGGCAGGCTGTTTAATCACAACAGAGCACAGGAAATGAAAGCTTGGAGAAGGTAAGGGACCCGCCTTCCCTTCGCCCAGCAGGCAGGTGGCAGAATCTGACTCAGACCCAGGTTTGAGCCTGTACTTGTCTCAACAGGAGCCAGTTCCCTGTGAGATATAGAATACAATGAATGAAGGATGCTGTCATGGTGTGGTCATAGATCAGTCGTGTGACTCCGTGGGCATGCCCATGGGCTTTAGTCTTCTTCCCTGTAAAGATATCATTCATTCAATTAGTCAAGGTGGTCCTAAACCTTAAGTAAGATAATAGATGTGCAGGACTGGGCATGGAGTGAGGATTTACAATAGTATACCACATAGCTTTCTCTGCACGAATGCTACTTAAATATTTATTTTAGTGTGTGTGTACGTATGGCTTCATGTGCCACGGCACACATGTGGCAATCTGAAGACAACTTCAAGGAGTCTGTGCTCCCCCTTCTTTGAGTCAGGGTCTCTTGCTGCTGCAAACGAACTGCCAGACTGCACTGGAGCACCAGAACAAGCTTCGTAGTTCTGGCATGGGCCCACTGAAGAGCCTGGATGTGGTGGCTTGGATCAGGTGTCCCCCATAAACTCATGTGCTCTGAATGCTTGGTCCCAAGCTGGAGGCAGTTTGGGAGGCGGAGCCTTGCTGGAGGAGGTCTGTCTCCAGGGATGCACGTAAGGGTGGTATAGCCAGCTCCCCCCTTGCCAGAACTTAGCTCATGCTGCTGCTGCTATTTTCCATCTGCTGTGGCAGGGGGTGATGTTTAGCCTCTGCTCATGCCATACTTTCTCCTGCTATCATGGAGCTTTCCCTCAAGACTCTAAGCCAAAATAGAATAATTAAAAAAATACTTTCCTCCCATTCAGCTGCTTTTAGTCGGGTGCTTTATCCCAGTAATGTGAAGGTCATGGGCTTTTGACCTGATTTTCAGTACCAGACATGAGTTCCTTCCTGTGTAGTGGGCCTCAAATCTAATCAGAGAGCTATTGGTTACCCTTGTATCAGTCATGCCACTATTGCACCAGATGATCTGTCTTGCCTGGTAGATCAATATGGCAGAATGCAAGATTCGCCGCTGAATGACATCGCTGGTGACTTTTCTCCACCAGCAGCCTGCATGGACCTTCTCCAGCACCAGGAAGACTAGCCAGCAGGAAGGCTTCTCCAGCACCGGGAAGACTACCCAATAGGAAGGCTTCTCCAGCACCAGGGAGACTAGCCAATAGGAAGGCTTCTCCAGCACCAGGGAGACTAGCCAATAGGAAGGCTTCTCCAGCACCAGGAAGACCTGCCAATAGGAAGGCTTCTCCAGCACCAGGAAGACTACTAGCCAGCGGGGAAGACTTCTGCTTCAGCTCCTACTTGGTTTCTCTATGTCCTGCATCTAACATATGTGGCGTTTCAGCAATGGGATCTAACTTTTCAATTCTGGTTGGCCTATGGCTCATTTTTGGAAAATTATTTTCTTTTTTATTATTGAGCTGTGAGAGTTCTTCATGAATTCTGGATATCATTCCCACATCAGATATGTGTTTTGCACATATTTTCTTCCTGCTGTGGCTTGTTATCATATAGTCATTTGACTCTCTCTCTCTCTCTCTCTCTCTTTTTTTTTTTTTTTTTTGTTTGTTTTTTTGTTTTTCAAGGTAAGGTGTCACTCTGGTCTAGGCTGACCTGGAATTCACTATGTAGTCTCAGGGTGGCCTCGAACTCATGGCGATCCTCCTGCCTCTGCCTCCTGAGTGCTAGGATTAAAGGTGTGTGCCACCTTTTTTTGTGTGTGTCTCCTTATCTTTTCTGTAAGAGAAAGAGAGCACACATGAGAGAGAGAAAGAGAAAGAGAGAGAATTGGCATGCTAGGGCCTCCAGCCACTGCAATCAAACTCCAGACATGTGCACTATCTTGTGCACATGTGTGACCTTGTGCACTTGCGTCACCTTGTATGTCTGGCTTATGTGGGATCTGAAGAGTTGAACATGGGTCCTTAGACTTTGCAGGCAAGTGTCTTAACCACTAGGTCATCTCTCCAGACATCATTTGACTCTTTCAAGAAAAAATTTCCATTTTAATTAAGTCCAACTTACCAGAAAGAAATGAAAGTTCATGCTTTTTGTGCCCTCATTTGCCTCAGTGTGGGGTAAGAAAGATTTTACAACTAACTTGGTGATTATTTTCTTGCAATGTTTTAATTTTTAATATTTATTTGTGTGTGTGTATGTATGTTATGCGTGCATGATGTGTGTATGTGTGGATGGTCAGAGGACAACCTCAGGGTGTTTCTCTTCCTCCTACCTTTTTGAGACAGGGTCTCTATCTCTCCCTTCCTCTCTCTCTCTCTCTCTCTCCGTGTGGGGTCTGGGGATTAAACTCTGGTACTCAGGCTTAAGTGGCAAGTGTTTTTGTCCACTGAGCCATCTTCCCAGACCCTATTGTAGAACATTCTGTATTTTAAAAGTTTTAAACTGTTTTCATACATATACATAATGCATTTCAATCAAAATCCCCTTCCATTACTTTCCTTTGTCCTTCTTCCCCCATCCCCTTTTCCACTAAGCCCCTTCTTTTTTCAAGTAGTCCATCTTCCATTTTGATGTCATTTTTTTCACTCTTCCATCATCCATGACAACATGTCGATGGGCCCAATATGATGTCGGTCTTATGCAAGTCATGAATGCAAGACAGTTTTCCACAGCATTCCTCTCCATCCTTTAGCACCTACATTCTTTTCCCACTTCTTCTTCAACAGTCCCTGAACCTTGGAGGGTATGATAGAGATGTCTCATTTAGTGTCAAATACCCAGCTGTCACTTCTCGGCACATTAGTGTTTTGAGTCTCCCAGTCTATCTGAAAAGAGAATCTTCTCTAACCAAAAGTGAGAGCAACATTAATATATGAGCATAAGCACAAATATTTAGAGAGCAATTTGATGTGCATAATGTGCCCATTAGCCAGACAACAGTAGTAGCTTCCTTTTCCAGGGGGTTATGATCTTGCCAGCCATAGACTGTTGACTAGATTTTTAGTACCAAGCGTGAATTTTGTCACTTGGAGAATTTTGTCAACCAGAGAGCAATTGGTTACCTCACAACAGACATGCCACTGTTGCACTAGTGGGCTCATGTTACCTGCCTGGAAAGTTTTGTAGTTTGCAGTTTTGTAAACCTTGGAAAGCCTTCTGGAAGTTAACAAGGAGGAGGCTTCCAGCTCAGCTCCAGCTTGATCTTTCAGTGTTGATAGGGAAAGCGATGCTGCTGCTGCTGCTGCTTGTAAACCTTCTGATTCTCCTGGCTCTGCCTCTTATTGCCATACGCAAATTAGGATTACAAACACATGCACTACTTTGCACCTGGCTTTACATGGGCACTGAGGAGAATTGAACTTAGGTAAGTAGAGTGCCTTTAACCACCTAGTCACTCCACAGTGCCTCAGTGATCATTTTGAATCAATACTTATATATGATGCAAACTAAATATTAGGGAGTTTTGTGCATGTGGATGTCCTAAAATTCTAACATTGCTGAAAAGCTATCCTTTGTTCATTAAATTGTTTTGGCAACTTTAGTCAATTGACTATATATGTAAGGGTCTGTTCATGTTTTCTATTTTCTTTTTCTATCTTGATTTGTTTGTCTATTCTTTCTTCTTACTTTTTTTTTTTTTTCAAGTTATGGTCTCACTCTAGCCCAAGCTGACCTGGAACTCATATTGTAGTCCTTGAACTCACAACTATTCCCCTATCTCTGCCTTCCAGTGCTGGAATTGAAGATGTGTGCCACCACAACCAGCTGTTTGTTCTTAGGATCTTACTACACCTTTTTGATTAATATGACTTTATACTACATTATAAAACTAGGTAATATGAGTCTTCCATTTTGTTTTTTCTTTTCAAAATAGTTTGGTCTAGTACAAATTCTTTATATGCTTGTATGAGTTTAGAATCAAGCTTGTAATTTTTTTTTTTTTTTTGGTTTTTCAAGATAAGGTCTCACTCTAGCCCAGGCTGACCTGGAATTCACTATGGAGTCTCAGGGTGGCCTTGAACTCATGGCAATCCTCCTACCTCTGCCTCCTGAGTGCTGGGATTAAAGGGGTGCACCACCACAGCCCGGCTGTTTTTGTTTTTGTTTTAAATTTTTTTTTGCTCATTTTTATTTATTTAGTTGAGAGCGACAGAGGCAGATAGAGAGAGAGAGAGAGAGATAGGGAGAGAGAGAATGGGCGCGCCAGGGCCTCCAGCCACTGCAAAGGAACTCCAGACGCGTGCGCCCCCTTGTGCATCTGGCTAACATGGGTCCTGGGGAGTCGAGCCTTGAACCAGGGTCCTTAGGCTTCACAGGCAAGCGCTTAACCACTAAGCCATCTCTCCAGCCCTTTTGGTTTTTTTGAGGTAAGGTCTTGCTCTAGCTCAGGCTGACCTGTAATTCACTATGTAGTCTCCAGGTAGCCTCAAACTCACAACAATCCTTGTAGCTCAGCCTCCCAAATGCTGGGATTAAAGGTGTGTGCCACCACTCTTGGCAAGCTTGTAAATTTTGAAAAGCCACCTGGAATGTTGTCTGAGTCCACTTTCTGTGGCTATAACAAAATGTCAGAGGCTAAGTAATCGATAAAGGAAAGATGGTTCTTTCACAATTCTAGAGCTTGGGAAGTCCAAGATCTGATGGCCACATCTGGTGCAGACCTTGTGGTGCATAAGAACATGGAGGAAAAGCAGAAGGACAAACAAGATGAGCTGGGCTCACTGTGTGCCAGCACTCTCTCAGTAACGTAGTCCAGTCCATGAAGAGTAACTAGAGAAGGGTATCAGCCCTCATAGTAGCCTAGCAATTCTAGAGGACCCCAACTTCTAGCAGCACCCCAGCTTCTAGCCCACCACAACTTCTAACACCACCCTAGCGTCTAATACCACCCCAACTTCCAGCACTACCCCACCTTCCAGGACCACCACAATGGTAATCAACTTCTAGCATGAGCCAGACATGGTGGCACACGCCTTTAATCCCAGCACACAGGAGGCAGAGTTAGGAGGATCACTATGAGTTCAAGGCCAGTCTCAAATAGAGCAAGTTCCAGATCAGCCTGGACTAGGATGAGATCCTACCTCAAAAAAATAAAAAAAAATAATTTTTTAGCCTGAGTTGTGGAGTTGACCAACCATACTCAGATCATCAAGAGTATTTATTGAGATTGTGCTGAATCAATTCTAGGGAATTCATACCTAATATTGAATCTTCTGATTTATGAGTATGGTACATATGCCTATTTATTTGGTTCCTTATTGATTTTTATCATGCGAATCTTTCACATGTTTCTTAGGATTTATTCCTTTGTACTTTATACTTGTGTTCTTATAAATAGTTCTATAAATTTTACATTCCAATTATTCATTGGTATAATAGACTTTTGCACCTTAAGTGCATTCTCTGTTGCTAAAGTCAACAGTCTTCATTGCTTCTTGCAAACAAGTGTCTTTAACCACAGAGCCATCCCTCCGGCCCCATTGCTTTTTTATATACATTTTGAGCATGTGTTTACTTGTTTGTTTCAAGGTAGGGTTTCATTCTAACCCAGGACGACCTGGAACTTACTCTGTAGCCCCAAGCTGGGCTGATACTCATGGCAATTGTCCTACCTCAGCCTCTCAAGTGCTGGGATTAAAGGTGTGTATCACCATGCCAGGCTACATTTTGGGCATTTGGGGCCTTTTAGCCTTACATATCATTGTCGAACAAGGGCAGTTTTAGTTTAGCATTTTCAATCCGAATGGCTTTAATTTAATTTCCTTGTTAGACTGTACTTGCAACGATCTCTAGTGTTGAGCCGTAAGAGTGCAGAGAATGGACATTCCTGTTTCCATTCTTCAGGGGTCACTTACAGTCATGCACCAGTGTTATGAATGTGACTGCAGTTTCTAAGTAAATACCTTTTATCAGGTTGAGAAAATTGTCTTTGTTGGCGTTGAGTCTTAGTTTTGTGAGAGGATTTTTTCTTAAATCATAAATTAGAAGTGAATTTTATGAAATACTGTTTTTTTGCAATTGTTGAGATAAATAGAGTATTTTTCTTAGTAAGCTGATATTGTGAATTGATCTGGTTGATTTCTAAATGTCGAGCCAATCTTGCATTTCTAGAATAAACCTCAGTTGGTCATACTATATTATCTTTTAAAATAGGATTAACTTGACTAATTGTAGGGAATGTCTGGACATGTGTTAACTGCGGTCCACTTTTCTTTCCTTACTGTATTTTTTGCTTTAGTGTCAGGGTCATGTTGGCCTCCTGGAAGCAGTGGAGGGCTTCCTCCTTTTCCACGCTCTGAGAGCATTTGTGAAGAATTGCTATTGTTTCCTCCTAGAGGTTTGGTACCAATCACAACTAAAAGCGTCTGGGACTGGAATATTCTTTGTGGAAATATCTTTAAGTATCTTTTATATTTTATTTATTTATTTATTTGAGAGAGAATGGGCATGGCAGAGCCTCTAGCCACTGCAAACAAACTCTAGATGCATGTACCACCTTGTGTTTCTGGCTCACATGGGGACTGGGGAATCAAACCTGGGTCCTTAGACTTCACAGGCAAGTGCCTCCACTACTAAGCCATCTCTCCAGTCCTGTGGAAATGTTTTAACCTCAAAGTCTTTTCTAGATACAGAAATATTCAACTTGGATGCTTGCTACTGCCTGAGCTTTGCTGATCTGTGTCTTTCAGATTGTTTTCCCATTTCTGTTAAGTTACCAAATGTATTGATATAGAGCTATTCATCAATTTGTTCATAAAGGAAGTCAGCCTTTTATCACTGTGACACATTCCTAAGAGGAACAGCTTGAAGGAGGAAAGATTTATTTTGGATCACAGTTTCAAAGGTTTTAGCTTGTGATCTCTGCCTCTACAGTTTCCAGGAATATGGGATTTTATATCATGGTAGAAGAGTGTAGTGAAGCAGAGCTATTCATTTCATGACAGCCAAGCACAAAGGCACAAATAGTAAGGACCCAGAGCAACATGTATCTCCCAAGCACATGTCTCCAGACCTATTTCCTCCAGCTAGGCTCCAGCTTCTAAGGTTTCCAGCACCTTTCATCTGGAGACCAAAACTTCACCACAGGAGCCATAGGATCTATTTCATTTTCAGAGTTCAAGAGTGTGCTAGGTAGCTATGTCCTCCAAATGGGAACACTTCTTCCTGGAGGAAAACTGACAAGACTTGGAGCTAATGAAATTTATGAAGCTCAGAAAGCTGCAAGATTCATAAGGACCTTCCCCAAGATTATCAAAACAGTCAAGAATTGATGGACAGAGAGACTCTCTAACTGGCCAAGCTGCCTACAAGTTGTATAGGTTGCTCAGGATGTGGCTTTGTTGAGTCATCACTCATGCAGAGGGGGGCTTTCCTGTGATACAGGGGCCTGTGAGTCACTCATCCTCCTATTCTAATCTCTCACCTAGACTCCTACAAGTAACCCCAATAAACTCACTGGCTCACTAAGTGTTGTCATTACCTTCGCATTGCTTGGATAAAGGGCCTGGCCTAAAGCAGCTGATGGGAAAAGGATTTATTTTGGGTTACAGTCTCAAGGGGGAAGCCTCTTGATGGCAGGGAAACAATGGTAGAGCCAAGGCTGGACATCACCTCCTTGCCGCAGCAGGTAGACAGAAGCAACAGGAGAGTGAACCAAACTCTAGCCAAGGAGAGCTGCTATAACACCCCTAAGCCCACCCCCACAACACACCTCCTCCATCAAGGCTCCACCTCCCAAATTGCATCAGCTGGAACCAAGCACTGAAAATACATGAGTTTGTGGGGAACACCTAATTCAAACCACTACATTCTGCCTCAGGTCCTATAAACTGATTACCATCTATGATGTAAGATGCAATGCATTCAGTCCAACCCCGAAAGTCCCCATAGTTTTTATCAGTCCCAGTACTATTCAAACAGCCCCATGGTCCAAGGTCTCTCAACTGTGAGCTGTAAAACCAAAAAAGCACACAATGACACAGAGTTCATACTTTAAAAGACAGCATTACAAGAGAAGATTGAATCAATGCAAGATCTAAAACAAACAGGCAAACATCGAACTGTAGCTCCAAGTCTGACATTTCTAATCAGTGACAAAGTCTCTAGACGTTCAATTCCACCTCTCCATCTGGGCTGCTTACAGCCTGGAGAACAATCCATCCCAGGCTAGCAGCCCTCCTTGGCAGCCATCCCATTGTTCTCCTGAGGTCTCCAGTGCAACCAACCATTCTTCCTCATGGCTCCCTCAGACTCTCACACAGGCATCCCAACAAGCCTACCAGTGACCATTTTCAAAAAACAAACTATGTTGCAAACACAGTGACCCTTTCTTTCCTGCATCTGTTGTACTCCCACCATGCCAGGTGGGCTACCAAATTTGTTAATCCAGGGGAGAGTAAAGCCAACTTTGAAGAGCAAGAAAAATCATTCAGCATTCAAGCCCTCTTCCTTCAAAAGAATCAGCATTCTGGGCTGGGAGAGACGGCTTAGCGGTTAAGCGCTTGCCTGTGAAGCCTAATGATCCTGATTTGAGGCTCAATTCCTCAGGACCCACGTAAGCCAGATGCACAAGGTGGCACATGCATCTGGAGTTCATTTGCAGGGGCTGGAGGACCTGGCATGCCCATTCTCTCTCTCTCTCCATATATATATATATATATATATACCTCTTTCTCTCTGTCTGTTGCTCTCAAATAAATAAATAAAAATGAACAAAAATAAATACATAAAAACAAATTAGCATTCTTTCTGTTGTCCCAGTGCAGAACAGCTGCCCAATCTCAATGGTCCATCATGGTCAGAAAGACATAATAGTGAGACCTTGTCCATATATGGGCAGATTAGGAAGTAGAGACAGGACAAAAAGTGGATTATAGACCCCAAGGCCCACTCCCAATTCCTACTTCCTCCAGTTAGGACCCCACCTCCTAAAGGTACAACAGCCTCTCAAAGTAGCACAACCAACTTTGGACCAAGTACTCAAACCCATGAGCCTAGGAAGCACATCTCACATTCAAGCCATAATTACTTACAAAATGTCAGCGTACATATAGGTACAGACAGTCCACAAATTACAATTGTTTGACCTCTGAGATTTCAATTTGACAATGAGTTTCTCAGGATGAAACTCCATTTTAAGCTGAATGTTATCTGAACTTAATATGGTTCAACTTAGAATGTTTAGAATCCCCAAGATAGGGAAGAGAGAAAACGGGTTGTTAAACTAAATTATAACTTGTGATAGTTTTCTATTATGATGGGCTTATCAAGATATAATTCCATTATGAGTTGAAGACCATATGTAGAAATACACCAAATGAGAAAATCTAGAAGCAAGAAGTATAACTTCTGAAATCAAAAAATATTATACAAATGTTAGACAGACTTGGAAGAGTGCAAAAGAAAGAACTGTAAGCCTGAAGGTAGGTCATGAGCTAGCAATCAAACTTGTGGTGTGATTGCTTCCTTCAAAACTCATTCTGAAATCCAACTGTCTTCGTGAATGAATTAAGGCTATTTTCATGGGAAGGAGTTAGCTACCGCAGGAGGTGGCACCTGATCTTCAAAAACTGAACTAATTTTTATCTGCCTCCTGAGCATTGTACCCTCACGTTATGATGTTACAAGGAGACCATCCCTAGATACAGTCTTTTGATCTTAGACTACAAAGCCTCTAGAATCATGAGACAAATGAGCTTCTATTGTTTATTCTTAGGAACCTGACCAATCATGAATCTCTGTAGTATCATACCCTTTGTAAAACATCTCCCTCCATAATTGACTGAGGATTATAGCAGCAATAATTTATGGGTATAAGTGTGAATATTATAGAGGGCTATTCTAAGGCACATCACATCTATTCATCAAAACAGTCATGGGCTGGAGAGATGGCTTAGTGGTTAAGGCACTTGCCTGTGAAGCCTAAGGACCCATGTTTGACTAGTCTCCAGATCTCACGTAAGCCAGATGCACAGGGTGATGCAAGGTTGAACATACACACAAGATGGTGCATGTGTCTGGAGTTTGATTGCAGTGGCTAAAGGCCCTGGTGTACCAATTCTCTCTCTCTCTCTCTCTCTCTCTCTCTCTCTCTCTCTCTGAGCCAAGTAAATCCTCCCTTAAATTGTTTCTTTCAGGTATGTTTTCAGTGGTGAAAAAAGTAAATAATACAGGAATCTATTTTCCTTTATTTGCACAAATTTTAAAATACTTATGATTAAACATTTAAGTTATCAGGAAAGTAGTATCTGATAACTGGTCAGATTTTCCTGATCTTCATATAGCAAATAATTTTAGATAGTAACTTTGTCCTCAAACGTGTGAATATTATGTTATAGAGAGTCTAGATTGTAGTCTACATGTTTATTTGCTAGTTTCTTATCAATCAGTTGTTTTTATTTGGATTCAAATTACAAATTCTATCTCTTGGGTCACAACACAAATCTCAGTTTATTTATTTATTTTTCCCAAGGTAAGGTCTCTACCCAGACAGACCTGGAACTCACTATAGAGTCTCAGGGTGGCCTTGAACTCACAGTGATCCTCCTACCTCAGCCTCCCAAGTGCTGGGATTAAAGGTATGCACCACCATGCCTGGCCTCTACTTTTATTTTTATTAACCAGGCTGCTCATTATCTGCCCAGGAACACATTGGAATAGAGATTTTGCACACAATTTGGAATTCCTCCTCTCTGACTCTCTATTATGTTTTGAGGTGGCATTGTTGTCCTGGTACTGATGTGCATCCAGCCAGAAGTTAGGTACCATACATGTGAGTAATTCACCTTGTACCGTCCACGTTTGCCTCAAGCCTGGATTCTTCTCTGGAATCTGCTAACTTCATGCATTCATCAGAGTTTTCAGGTCACTGATTGTTTGCAGTTTATCCTGTTTTCTCTGGGATGGTCAGGTCCACTGGCCATAGCGGCAGTGAAGACCTTGTTTTGCTTTTTTATTTTTATTTTTTACTTACGTATTCTTATTGTTTATTATAGGCTTTTATTTGTTGATATATCTAACAAAATATTTTCTGATAGACTTTTTTGTTTTTCTGATTTCTTTCTCTTTTCTTTCTTTCTTTCTTTCTTTCTTTCTTTCTTTCTTTCTTTCTTTCTTTCTTTCTTTTTTTCAGGCTGACCTGGAACTCACTCTGTAGCCAAGGCTGGTCTTGAACTCATGGAGATCATCCTAACTCAGTCTCCAGAGTGCTGAGAGTAAAGGTGTATGCCACCACACCCAGCTGTTTTTCTGATGTCTAACAAGCATGACACCAAAAAAAAAAAAAAGAAAAATTGAATGACTAGACTAAGCCTACTGACACTCTATTGTAGTTATCATTGTATTGCGGGGACAAAACACAGAGCCAAAAGCAGCTGATGGCAACAAGAGGTTTATTTTGGCATAGAGCATCCATGATGGGATGTTGATGGGCCCAATCATTTTTAAATCATTTTCTTTATTTTTTATTTATTTGAGAGACACAGAGAGTAAAAGAGAGAGAAAGTATGGGTATTCCAGGCTTCCTTCCACTGCAAATCAACTCCAGACACAGAGTACTGGGAGAATTAAACTCAGGCTGTCAGGTTTTGCAAGCAAGCACCTTTGACTGCTGAGCCATCTCTCCAATCCCTTTTTAAACTGTGTTTTTCCTTGTTTGTTTTCAAGGTAGGATCTCACTCTATCCCAGTTCACTATATAGTCTCAGGTTTATATCTATTTGAGAGACACAGAGAGTAAAAGAGAGAGAAAGTATGGGTATTCCAGGCTTCCTTCCACTGCAAATCAACTCCAGACACAGAGTACTGGGAGAATTAAACTCAGGCTGTCAGGTTTTGCAAGCAAGCACCTTTGACTGCTGAGCCATCTCTCCAATCCCTTTTTAAACTGTGTTTTTCCTTGTTTGTTTTCAAGGTAGGATCTCACTCTATCCCAGTTCACTATATAGTCTCAGGTTGGCCTCAAACTTGCCTCATACCTCTGCCTCCCCAGTGCTGGGATTAAAGTCATGTGCCACCATGCCAAGCTTCCTAACATTTTTATTGACAATTTTCATGAAATGTACATAGTATATTTTGATCATAATCCTCTTTTGTCCCCTCTTCCCCCCTCCCACTAAGCATCTCGTCTTCTTTCCAAGTGGGACCTCTTCTAGTATGATGTCTTTTTCTCCCCCTTCCTTTACTATCCATGATGGAATGTTGATGGGCCCAATACTGTGCAGGTCTTGGGCAAGTAACAGCAGTTGCTGTAAGGTCATGAACAACGGCCTCCTCATGTCCAGAAGACAGAGCTCTATAGTACTCTTCCCCATCCTCTGGCTGTTACATTCTTTCTCCACCCTCTTCCACAATGTTCCCTGTTGCAGCCAGGTTTTCATTGCTGGTAGAAATCACCCAACCAAGAGCATCTTGTGGGGGAAAAAAAGAGGTTTATTTTGGCTTACAGGCTTGAGCGGTAATCTCCATGATGGCAGGGAAAACGATGGCATAAGCAGAGGGTGGACATCACCCCCTGGCCAATATCAGGTGAACAATAGCAACAGGAGAGTGTGCCAAACACTGGCATGGTGAAACTGGCTATAACACCCATAAGCCTGCTCCCAACAATACACTCCCTCCAGGAGGCATTAATTCCCAGATCTCCATCAACTGGGAACCTAGCATTCAGAACACCTAAGTTTATGGGGGACACCTGACTCAAACCACCACATTGCCTAAGCCTTGAAGGAAGTGATATAGATGTCCCATTCACCACTGAGTATTCAACAGCTACTCCGTACTTGACAAGCTTTGAGATTCTCCAGCAGTCTCTATCAATTGCAAAAGGAAGCTTCTCTGACCAAAGGTGAGAGCAACACTAATCTATGGGTATAAAGATAAGCAGCTAGAGGGCAATTTGATGGGCGCAACATATCCAATTAGCCAAACAACAGTAGCAGCTTCCCCCCTAGGACGTATGACCTTGCCAGCCACAGGCTTTGACTACATCTTCAGTACTATGAGTTCCATCCCATGGAGCCAGCATCAAACCCAATCAAAGAGCAGTTGGCTACCCCCAGTAACAGTCATGCCACTGTGGCACCAGTGGGCACATCTTGCCTGGCTGGGAAGTTATGTAGCTCACAGGGTTCACTGCTGTATAATACTGTTGACGACTTGTCTGCCAACAGCTTACATAGCACTTTCTAGCACTATGACAACTATCCAGCGGGGAGGAGGCTTTCAGCTTAGTTTCAGCTTGGTTTCTATGTCCTGCAACCAAAGCATATGGTGTACCCAACAATAGGGTCTGATGATTTAGTTCCGGTTGGCAACCAAGAACCTTGTCAATGGCCTGTGTTTTTTTCGAGGGTCTCAGGGGCTTCTCTGACCAACAACTCACTGAGAGGTATCCCACACCCAGCACAGA
The DNA here is from genome assembly GCA_036346955.1 of Dipus sagitta. Taxonomy (NCBI): domain Eukaryota; kingdom Metazoa; phylum Chordata; class Mammalia; order Rodentia; family Dipodidae; genus Dipus; species Dipus sagitta. The sequence goes on from CM070786.1 coordinate 33,086,889, forward strand.
GATTATCCTGTAATAACCGATGGATTCTGGGAGCATCATTATCTACCCACACAGGGTACTTCTTTCTATTTTTCTTTCTTTCTTTCTTTTTAATGAGAGAGAGAATTTGTGCACCAGGGCCTCCAGCCACTGCAATCAAACTCCAGACATGTATGCCCCCTGGTGCACATGTGCAACATTGTATGCTTGTGTCACTGGCATCTGGCTTATGTGGGACCTGGAGACTCGAACATGAGTCCTTAGGCTTTGCAGGCAAGACCTTAACTGTGAAGCCATCTCTCCAACCCTGGCCCCTTTCTTAAATATGAGAGAGCAAGAGAGCATGCATGCATGAAAGAGAGAGAGCAGAGAGACAGAGAGAGAGAGAGAGAACTGGCACTCCAGGATGTCCAGGCACTGTAATTGAACTCCAGACACATGTGCCACCTTATAGCATATGCAACCTTGTGCCACTTGCATCACCTTGTATGTCTGGCTTACATGGGACCTGGAGAATAGAACATGGGTCCTTAGCCCTCACAGGTGAGTGCCTTAACCACTAAGCCATCTCTCTAACCCTCAACTCTTTCTTTCTTTCTTTTCTTTTCTTTCTTTCTTTCTTTTTTTTTTTTTTTTTTTTTTTTTTTTTTTTTTTTTTTTTGAGGTAGGGTCTTGCTCTAGCTTAGGATGACCTGGAATTCACAATGTAGTCTCAGGGTGGCCTTGAACTCATGGTGATCCTCTTACCTCTGCCTCCCGAGTGCTGGGACTAGAGTGTGCCACCATGCCAGGCTACAACTCTTTTTTTTAAGTTTTTTTTTTAATTAGCTAACAAATAAGTTGGTTTCCATATGGATTTTTCATATGCTTTTAGATTTGATTAACAGCCCACAACCCAAAGGACCTAATCTTGTATAGGTCTTGTGCAGTTAACCACAGCTGCTATGTGTTCATGATGCCAATGGTCATGTCATGTCATGTTCAGAAGACAGCATTTCACAGCACTCCTCCTCATCCTCTGGCTCTTACATTCTTCTCTCCCCCTCTTTTGCAATTTTCCACGGGCCTTGGAGGAGGTGATAATATGTCCCTTTTAGAGTTGCACTCAACAGTCACTTATTCTAAGCATCTTGACCAGTTATGAGTCTCTGCAGTAACTGTCACCCACTGAAAAGAAGAAGCTGCTAAGTTGTCTATACTTGAGTCATTAACCCCCCACCAGTGCCCATGCAAGCAACCTTCACTCAGTGAGTCACAAAAATGCATGAAAGTTGGATAGGGACCAGTTGGGAAGAACGGGTTCAGCAAGACCAGGAGAGGGACAAGAAAGGGTCATGAGAGATAAAATAACTTCAAAATACATTATATACTGCATGAATGGAAAGCATTGGCTGTTATGAAAATGCATAATGGGAGCTTGGCCCAGTCTGAGGGATCTGAAAGGCTTCCTCAGGGTGAAGAAACCATTTGGAAGAGAAGAAAAAGTTGGAATATGCATGGGAGACTTCTGGGTAAGATGGCGGCATAGGAGCCATGCCAAACCAGCCTAGGGAGGGATTTAAGCAAAACCCCAGCAAAATACACTCTTCTTCTGAAAAGTGAAGGAGTATAGGTTATTCTTAGACACAGCGGAGAAGCTGGAGAGACCAAGATCCACCAGAAAGGAGGAAAACGGCCAGAGTCCCACTGAGGTGCTCGCAGCCTGCAGCCTGCGACCCATGCTCAGTGCACCCGCCCGTCCAGCGCCACCCTGCCAGGCGCGCCAGGCGACAGCAGCAGCAGCAGAGACCAAGCAACAGATTTTTCAACTTCATCAGCCTTCTTGCAAAGTTAAGAAATCTTAAAGAAAGACAGCTGAGATCAACTAAAGAGCTACTGAAAGTGCAAGCAACTCTAGAAGTCTGAACTCTCCCATCCCCCATCATCAGAACCACGAACCTCTGGCATTCAGCCCCCAGTGTAAGCGCAGCCAGCAGAGCTGATCACAGGTACAGCTGCACAGCACAACACAGAGGGATCAAGGTGGGCACTCAGTATTGGTGAGATTGGAAGCCACCCCAAAAGGTAACGAGGCTGACTGACAAAAAAGGGGGGGTCAAGATGGCGTCCACCTAACCACAACACACCTCCCCAGGAAGGAAAGGCTTCATTGGGTATTTTAGGGAACAGCAGTCTCTAATAGACCACCAGTGGGAGGGCGCTGAGGGGCAATAAAAGGAATTGGCTGATTCCCATGCTCTTGGGTAGCCCACCAGTCCCCCAAGCCCCCCAACAAGCAGCCATCTTAGCCATAGTCCCAGCCTCAGGTTACTCCTGCACTAAATGCAGGCAAGGAGACACAGGGCAGCATAGCTCCACCCGCGCCACTGCGCACTGGCTATCACCCCGCCCAGCTCTCCGCGCCCACCTGCGTGACTTCAGATCTACACCCCCTGCCCCTGCGCAACCTCAGACCCACTCCACCCCCTTCCCCTGCGACCTCAGATCTGCTCCATACACCTGTGTGCAACCTCAGCACTCCCCCACCTCAGACCCGCTCCACCCCCACTTGAGTGATCTCAGACCTGCTCTGCCCCCGCCCCCCCCCCCGTGCGCGACTTCAGACCCACCCCCTGAAGCAGCACCACTTCCCCTGCCCATCTCAACCATAGTCCCACTCTCCCTGCCCCTGCACTGTGATGGGCAGACCACAGCACAAAAGGAATAACATGAAAAACCAACTGCTAGTAAATCCAATAAGATCTCCCAGTCCTACAATGGATGTCTCTAATCAAAACGTAGAAGAGACATTAGGATCAGAATCCCAAAATAAAGTTATGAGCAATGTAACCCTGACCAAGTGACTGGGAGAACATGCAGAAAAGCAACAAAGGACCAATAATCATGTGGACGCTGCAATCACTAGACTAGTCCTAACAGAGGTCCAAAGACAGTTAGTTAAAGGATATGAAGGAGAGTGAGAAAAAAAAAAAAAAAAAAAACAGAGGACCTCAAAAACCAGCTGGCTATGCTAAATGAAGACATAAAGAAATGCAAGGATGAATTCCAAGAAGCATCAAGAAAATCAGAAAATGATGTGAAAAGAGAACTTGACAGAGGGATGGAAACTATACATAGAAAAGTAGTAGAAAATGCAAACCTAATTGAACAAGCCCAAAACTCTATAGAAGCTCTTAAGAATAGAGTCAGCCATGTGGAAGATAGAAACTCAGATCTGGAAGACAAAACAGAAGAAACAATTTGAGAGTACAAAAGTTTCAATAAGTTCAAAAATTTCTGTGAACAGAACATGAGGGAATTGTGGGATACCCTTAAATGTCCTAACATTTGGATCATGGGAATACCAGAAGGGGAAGAAACTCAGACCAAAGGCATGGAGAACTTATCTAACAAAATTATTGAAGAAAACTTTCCCACTCTCTCAAAAGAAAGGCCCATCAAGATATAAGAAGCTAACAAGAACTCCAAACAGATTAGACCAAAGGAGAAACTCTCCAAGACATATTATCATTAAGACTCTAAACATTGACACCAAAGAGAAAATCATAAAAGCAGTTAGGGAAAAACAGCACATCACATTTAAAGATAACCCCATCAGAATTACTTCAGACTTCTCAATGGAAACCCTGAAAGCCAGAAGGGCCTGGAATGTAACACTGCAAAGTCTAAGAACCTATGGCTTCCAACCCAAACTACTCTACCCAGCAAAAGTAACCCTCATAATAGATGGTGAAAGAAAAACTTTCCATGACAAAAATCAGCTTTACAACTATATGAACACAAAACCAAACCTACAGAGAGTATTTCAGAAAATTCACCACACAGAAGAATCAAGTAATCAACCTCAAGTGCCTACAAGAAGCAGATCACAATAACCAAACTCAGAGAAGGCACAAAAACTTGAAAGTTCATGAAAACACCAAACCACATATACCAACACAATATGGCGGGGATCAAATCAAACCTCACAGTCATTACCCTAAATATTAATGGCCTTAATTCACCCATCAAGAGACACAAGATAACAGGGTGAATCAGAAGATTAAACCCCTCAATCTGTTGTCTTCAAGAAACCCACCTCACCACTAAAGACAGACACCTCCTCAAGGTGAAAGGGTGGAAAATGATATTCTAAACACATGGGAATAAGAAACAAGCAGGTGTAACTATACTAATATTGGATAAAGCAGACTTTAAACCAAAAATAATCAAAAAAGACAAAGAAGGCCACTTCCTACTTATCAAGGGAATGATCCATCAAGAAGATATCACAATCATAAATCTGTATGCACCAAACACAGGGGCACCAGAGTTCATAAAACAAAACCCACTTGACAATAAAGCAGAATTAACCACCAGCACCATTATAGCTGGGGACTTCAATACACCATTATCAGTAATAGACAGATCATCCAAACATAAAATCAACAGGGAAGTGAGAGAGCTCAACAAAACCATAGAACACTTAGACCTATCAGACATCTACAGAACATTCTACCCCAAATCCACAGATCACACATTCTTCTCAGCAGCCCATGGAACCTTCTCTAAAATAGATTATATACTGGGTCACAAAGCCTGCCTCCATATGTTTAGGAAGATTGACATAATTCCCTGCATGATATCAGATCACAATGCTATATTGCTAGAAATTTACAGCAAAAAAAAACCATCAAGAATACCATTGGATCCTGGAAACTGAACAGTACACTTTTAAACAATAAATGGATAGTGGAAAAAATAAAAAATGAAATTACAAAATTTCTAGAAATGAATGATAATGAGAACACATTGTACCAAAACTTATGGAACACAATGAAGGCGGTCCTCAGGGGAAAATTCATAGCACTAAGTGCCTTCATAACAAAGACAGAGAGATTCCCAAATCAATAACCTAACCATCCACCTAGAGGCACTGGAAAAGCAAGAAAAATCCAACCCAAAAAGCTCCAGATGGAAAGAAATAATTAACATCAGAGCAGAAATTAATGAATTGGAAACTAAGAAAACAACTAAGAAAATTGATGAAACAAAGAGCTGGTTCTTTGAAAAACTAAACAAGATTGACAAACCCCTGGCCAATTTAATCAAGCAAAACATAAATAAATAAATAAATAAAAGAGAGAGAGATTCCCTTCAAATTAACAAAATTAGAAATGAAAAAGGAGAGATTACAACAGATATAAGTGAAATTGGGAGAATCATCAGGACTTATTTCCAAGACCTCTATTCCACAAAACTGGATAATATGGAGGAAATGGATAAATTCCTGGATGCATATCATTTACCAAAGCTAAACTCAGAGCAGATTAATCTCCTAAACAAACCTGTCACACTCATCAAGATTGAAAAGGTAATAGAAAACCTCCCCAAAAAGAAGAGTCTAGGACCAGATGGCTTCTCAGCTGAATTCTATCAAACCTTCATGGAAGAACTGAAGCCAATCTTTCTCAAACTGTGCCACACAATTGGAGATCAGGGAAAGCTCCCTAACTCCTTCTATGAGGCTAGTATCACCCTAATTCCAAAACCAGGCAGAGATGCCTCAAGAGAAGAAAACTACAAGCCTATTTCTCTGATGAACTAAGATGCAAAGATCCTGAACAAAATCCTTGCAAACTGAATCTAACAACACATCAAAAGCATTATCCACCCTGAACAAGTGGGATTCATCCCAGAAACACAGGTGTGGTTCAACATATGGGAAATCTGTCAATGTAATATACCACATAAACAAGGTTAAACACAAAAACAACATGATCATTTCAATAGATGCAGAAAAGGCCTTTGACAAAATACAACATCACTTCATGATCAAAACACTGCAAAAGCCGGGTGTGGTGGTGCACACCTTTAATCCCAGCACTCAGGAGGCATAGGTAGGAGGATCACTGTGAGTTCAAGGCCACCCTGAGACTACATAGTGAATTCCAGGTCAGCCTGAGCTAGAGTGAGACCCTACCTCCAAAAACAAACAAACAAACAAACAAAAAAAAAAAAAAAAAAAAACACTGGAGAGAATTGGCATGGTTGGTTTATACCTTAACATAATAAAGGCTATATATAAAGCTACAATACTTAATGGGGAGAGAGTGAAGAAATTTCCATTGAGATCAAGAACAAGACAGGGGTGTCCACTCTCACCTCTGCTCTTCACTATAGTACTGGAAGTCCTAGCTCAAGCAATAAAACAGAAGAAAGAAATAAAAGGGATACAATTTGGAAAGGAAGAAATTAAGTCAGCTTTATTCGCAGGTGACATGATCCTATATGTAAGAGAACCAAGAGCCTCCATCCCAAAACTCTTTAAGGTGATTAACTCCTTCAGAAAAGTAGCAGGATACAAAATCAATGCACAAAAATCAGTAGCCTTTCTATATGCAAATGACAAAGATACAGAGAAAGAAATAAGTGACATTGTCCCATTTTCGATAGCAGCAACAACAACAAAAGAAAAAGCCTCAGAATAATATTATCCAAGGAAGTGAAAGAGCTATACAATGAAAACATAAAAATACTCAAAACAGTAATTGAGGAGAATTTGAGAAAATGGAAAGACCCCCTATGCTCCTGGATAGGCAGAATTAACATTATGAAAATGGTAATCCTACCAAAGGCAATATACCAATTTAATGCAATCCCGATCAAAATCGCAACATTGTTCTTCACAGAGATAGAAAAAAATGGTCTCAAAATTCATATGGAAAGGCAGAAGGCCTCAGATATCCAAGCATATCATAACATAACAAAAGCAAAAGAAACACCTCTGGAGGCATCACCATACCTGATCTAAAGCTATATTACAAAGCCATAGTAATAAAAACAGCATGGTACTGACATAAAAACAGGAGTATAGACTAATGGAATAGCATCAAGGACCCAGACTTTGGGTCAAGTAACTACAGCTACTTGATATTTGACAAAGGCCCTAACAATATAGGCTAGAAAAAAGACATCTTCAACAAATGGTGCTAGACAAACTGGATAATCATACGCAGCAAATTGAAACTTGATCCATACATCGCACCATGCACAACAATCAAGTCTAAATAGATCAAAGACCTCAATACAAGACCGGAAACTCAGTTACTACTGGAAGAAAAAATAGGAGGAACTTTCCATGATATAGGAATGGGAAAAGACTTCCTGAACAAAACCCCAGTAGCAGAGGATCTTAAATAATCACTCAACCAATGGGATCACATGAAGCTGAAAAGTTTCTTCACAAACATATAATAAACAGAGCCAATAGATTACCCACAGAATGGGAGAAAATATTTGCTGAATATCCAACTGACAGAGGCCTAATCTCTAGAATCTACAAAGAACTCAAAAACCCAAACAATAAAAAGTCAAAAAACCCACTCACAAAATGGAGCAAAGAACTGGACAGGCAGTTCTCAGAGAAAGATACACAAATGGCAAACACACACTGTGGTGGTTTGAATAGAATACATGGCCCCCAATATATTCAGTTGTTTATTTGTTTGTAGTTTGCATCTTTAGCCACCTGGTTGGAGGCAGTGCCATTGTGTGGATCTTAAGGTGTGGTGGTGGGTTTCAGATTTCAATCTAAAGATATGCAAAGTGTGCCTAGCAGGAGTTCCTGAAGTGTGCTGTGCTATATGGCTTTTGGCTTTTGGCTTTTGGCTGGTGCTTCTCTCTCTCTGTTTGGTCCTGTGAAGGCAGGCCAGCTTTTTCTGCTATTATGGAACTTCCCCTGGATCTGTAAGCTTCAATAAATATGCCTTCCTCCATAACTGTGCCTGGTCTGGAAGTTCATCCCAGCGAACCTGAAGCTGTCTGCTACAGAATTTGGTACCGAGGAGTGGGCTGAGATGTACATGGCCATGTGGATGTTGATCTTTTGGAACCTTTGTTTTGGAGGAATAGGCATGGACTTGGTGCTTGCAACTGAAGATGTCTTCTGGAGTGGTAAGCCAAGTTTTATGGACTATTCTGATGAGAGTCTGAGAATGCTAAATGCAGACAGCATCGACTTCGAGGCTTGGCTTATGAGCTTTCTAAGGGAAAGGAAAGACTGCAGAGGACCTTGTTGGAACTGGGCTACTGGCATAAGAGCTGGCTGCGTTCTGCTGCTGAGGCCCAGAGAGTTTGATCAAGGTTACATTTGTAATGGACTGATGTGCTTGGCTAGAGATATTGGACTGAGAGATTTAAGATTTTAAGCTGGAAAACCTCAAGCAAGTTAAAATTACAGGCACTGAGACTGGTTTTAGGTTACTGAACCTGCTATTGTCAAACACATTAGCAATCTTAAGGAAGATGGTCCAACTGCTTTACATTAAAACAATGGAAAGGGTGCCTGAGGAAGGACTATCATAGAAATGCAAACTCTTTTGGAAAGAGTTGACTGGAGAAGGAACCTGCTTTTCAAGGTTATGATTTATTTCATCTGTGACTTAAGAATATGGCTGTGTCCTGCACACCTGGTATTGATTTCAGAAGCATGAAAAATGCGAGGAGTGGTCGTGAATTGCACATGCTTCCAGGAGCTGCCGCTGAGATGTGGCATGAGGTAGGGCCTGATGCCCTGATAGGCTGAAAGAGCCTTTGGAAGATGGACCGTGGTTTGCATGAAGACCTGAAGATGTTTTGTATATACCAGGACTGTGCAAGGGCTACCATAGAGCACATTGTTGGCCTGGGATGGAACTGTTCCCTGGCTACTCTGCCCAGCTGGAGGGGCAGAATTGGAAAGTCTGGAGACTGTTAGTCTCTGGATATATTGAACTTGAACTGCAGAAGTTTGATGTTTGTTTGATGATGGTTGAGTTTGCATTGTTTTAGTCTCTCCTTGCTATGCCTTATACAAGTTGAAAATGTTTACTCTGTGCCTTTATATGTTAGAAATGTTTAACTTGTTTGATTTTACAGGTCTTAATATCTTAAATTGGTCAAGACTGTGGGGACCTTTGAAATTGAACTGTGTACAATTTACAATGTGTGATGGTTATAAATCTATTGGGGGCCAGGGGCGGAATGTGGTGGTTTGAATAGAATAGATGGCCCCCAATATATTTCAGTTGTTTATTTGTTTGTAGTTTGCATCTTTAGCCACCTGGCTGGAGGCAGTGCCATTGTGTGGATCTTAAGGTGTGGTGGTGGGTTTCAGATTTCAATCTAAAGATATGCAAAGTGTGCCTAGCTGGAGTTCCTGAAGTGTACTGGGCTATATGGCTTTTGGCTTTTGGCTTGTGGCTTGTGCTTCTCTCTCTCTGTTTGGTCCTGTGAAGGCAGGCCAGCTTTTTCTGCTATTATGGAACTTCCCCTGGATCTGTAAGCTTCAATAAATATGCCTTCCTCCATAACTGTGCCTGGTCTGGAAGTTCATCCCAGCAAACCTGAAGCTGTCTGCTACACACACTTAAGAAAATGTTCATCATCCCTAATCATCAGGGAAATGCAAATTAAAACAACTATGAGATTCCACCTTACTCCAGTAAGGATAGCAAACATTAAAAAAGTCAAATGGAAATAAATGCTGGCAAGGATGTGGAGAAATAGGAACCCTCATCCACTGTTGGTGGGAATGTAAGATGGTACAACCACTTTGGAAAGTAATATCGAGAGTCTTATAAAGGTTGACTATAGAGTTACCAACAGACCCAGTCATTCCCTTACTGGGAATGTACCCTAAATGCTCCACACCTCAGTTCAGAGAGATTTGCTCAACCATGTTTATAGCTGCTCAATTTGTAATAGCCAAGAGCTGGAATCAACCCAGATGCCCATCATTAGACGAATGGATAATTCAGATGTGGTATATCTACACAATGGAATTCTACACAGCAGTAAGGAAAAATGCCACAATGAAATTTGAAGAAAAATGGTTGAACCTGGAACAGATCGTTCTCAGTGAACTCACCCAATCACAGAAAGATAATTGTCGCATAGTCTTACTCATCTACAGCTCCTAGCCTGAATCTACCCAAGATGCCGACATACCTAGCAAGCATATTGAGGACTGGACAATACCATGGGTGGGTAGGCAGGGGAGGGTACAGGAAGGGTGGGGGACACAAAACTGGACCCAAATGGCAATGGTACCACAATATTCTACATCCTAAAAGACAGACCAAATGGTTGAACATTCACCAGGCCCTTAGACGGAACACCTGAATCACAAGGCCCTGGAGAGGGTATGATGAAGACTGACCTTAATTTTCTACTGCCTCTCTCTCTTTCTCTCCCCCCCCCCTTCTTTCTAACTCTTTTATATTACTTATCTTTTTCTTCCTTCTCTTTGTGGGCACTGACCTGTAACTCCCAGTACCAGCAGGTGGCTATCATCCACAATGAGCTTTTGATCAGAGAGACATACAAATTTTCCTTAAAAAATGACAGATTTCTGTCAGAGTACTTGATGACCCACCAAAGGTCAGTGGTAAGACCCTACTGCTGAAGACACCATATGCTGTTGACACATAACATGGAGTGACATGGCTCGAAGCTGGAAGAAAGTCAGTTCCCAGACAGTCAGTGTGTCTAGTGCCAGAAGGTGCTATATGGGCAACTGGGGGAAAATGACCAGTATCTGTCCAAGCAACTCATGGTCTAACCTACTTAGCAGCAAATAACCTGTCGTGATGCCCACACAAGTGCAATAGTGGCACACAGCCATGGTGGAAAACCGACTGCTCTTGATTTGGCTAACTGATCCCCTCAGTGGAACGGGATCCATAGCTGGAGCTGGGAAACAAGTCAGAACCATATCCAAAAATGATCCCGCTCTCCATTATCAAGCTACCACCAATTGTGGCCTATAAGAGGGCTTATACCCATTAAATTCTCTCTAAGAAAAATTAATGGTTATCACATTTATCTGGTGCTAACTTTACTCTCCGTCAGAGAATCTGCTTCTCTTTTCCAGATAGACGCAGATCCTGAGGAGAGAACCACCCCATCATACCTCAAAATGGCCTCAGCTGAAACTAAGAATAATTGGGGAAACAAGCAAGGGTGCTGTTTTCTTGGTGAACCTGGTACCAGCACAAGGGTGAAGGAGATAGACACAGAGAACACTCAACTCCTACCAAATCAGATATCCAGAGACACAGAGGCTCCCAAGACCACATCACTGAAGCAGACCTAAAATGAACGCAACATGGCTCAGGGAAATCTGAGGAAGAGGGGGCGGAAAGAATGCCAGAGCCACACTTTGGGTCATGCTACACAGAGACATTTCCTCTTACCCATAACTGATGGCTAACTCCACAATGCATGACCCATATACCCCAACAAGGAGGGTCCATGCGGTGGGGGAGGACAGGGAGGGGGCTAACAATGGTACCAACTCGACTGTATTCTCTGAGTAGAAAACTAATGAAAAAGAAAAAGAAAGAAAAGAGAAGGAAAAGTTAACCAAGTATGTGTGCCATTGGGGTAGTTCCCCACCGAAGGAACAGCATGTGCAAATACCCAGGGAGGGAGGGAAGAGATAAAATGGGAAGACCTGGGTGCAGACTAGTGGTGAACAGCGAGGGCACAGGGCACATGGTCACTCTTGAGAGCTGACCATGTATATTCTGTGGGACAGTTTAGGAACTGAGTTTCTTTCTGTCTCCGCTTCCCTTCTTTTCTTCACTCTTTGTTAAATTATTGTGAAAATAACTCATGAATTTAAATTCAAGAGAGCTCATTGACTTCTCTCCACTCTTTTTTTATTTTTCATTTATTTATTTATGAGACAGAGGGAGAACAAGAGAGAGAGAGAGAGAGAGAGAGAGAGAGAGGGAGAGAGTGAGGGTCTCTAACCACTGCAAATGAACTCCAGATTCATGTGCCCTAATGTGCATCTGGCTTACATGGATCTTGGGGAATTGAACCTGGATCCTTAGGCTTCGCAGGCAAGATCCTTAACTACTAAGCCATCTCTCCAGCCCTCTCTGCCCACACTTGATCATTGTTGCACTTCATAGAGATAATCACCACCAAGGTTTTCTTGTGTATATTTCCAGAACTATTTTATAAACTCAAGCATAAATACAAAAATTTATAGCTGCTTCACTCTGTTTTTAATTTATATTTTTAAAAAACATATTTTTTTTTTTTGTTTTTTCAATGTAGGGTCTTGCTCTAGCCCAGGCTGACATGGAATTCACTATGTAGTCTCAGGATGGCCTCGAACTCATGGCGATCCTCCTACCTCTGTCTCCCAAGTGCTGGGATTAAAGTCATGCACCACCACGCCCGGCTATATTTTTAAAACATTTTTATTTATTGATTTGAGAGAGAGAGAGATTAGGAGGAAAATAGAGAGAAAGAAAGTGCCAGGACCTCCATCCACTGCAAATAAACTCCAGACACATGCACCACCTTGTGCATCTGGCTTACGTGGGTCCTGGGGAATTGAACCTTGGTCCTTTGGCTTTGCAGGCAAATGCCTTAACTGATAAGCCATCTCTCCAGTCCTCTTTTCGTTTGTTTTTTTTTTTTTCTTCATTTTTTGGCAGTGTATATAGTCCAGGCCTAGAACTTGCTATGTAGCCAAGGATGACCTTGAACTTCTAATTCTCCTGCCTCCACCTCTAGAGTGTTGGGATTGCAGCCATGTAGTACTAGGGATTGGACCCAAGGCTTTGTGCATGCTAGACAAGCACTCTACTAACTGAGTTATATCCCCAGCCCCAGCTATAGCTACTTCTATAGGGGTGGGTCTGGGACTCTACACACAGTGTTTTGCTTCATTTGTTTCACTTGACAATATGCCCAGCAACTTCATCAGCACAGTCGGATGGACATCACATTTTCCAAGTGATTCCCAGCTTGCCAATGCACAGACATGCCATGATTTACTTACACATCTCTGTTGTTATTGATGACTTTGCTTGGTATGTGTTTTCAATGTGTAGTGTGTGTGTGTGTGTGTGTGTGTGTGTGTGTGCAAATATGCATGCCTCATGCCCACAGGTATGGAGGCCAGAGGAATTGAGCGCCCTCTTTGAGCACTGTTTCCACTTACTTCCCTGAGACAGAGTCTCTCACTGAACCTGGAGCTCGCCATTATTCAGGAGCTACAGTGGTCCTCAAGTCTCCTCAGCCCTCGGTGCTGGGGTTACAAGCATGCGCATCCATGGCATGTTATGTGGGTGCTGAATTTTGAACTCAGGTCCTTATGCTTATGCAACAAGAGCTCTTACTTGTTGAGCCATCTCCTCAGGCTCTACTCACACAATCTCAGCTGAACAGGTTTTTCAAGCTTTCTCTTCTTCTTAGTTGTTACAAATAAGCCTGTGATAGTGAACTCTTATACAAAACACATTTGAAGCCGGGGTGTGGTGGCACACACCTTTAATCCCAGCACTCAGAAGGCAGAGGTAGAAGGATTGCCATGAGTTCAAGGCCACCCTGAGACTACAGAGTGAATTCTAGGACAGCCTGAGCTAGAGTGAGACCCTACCTCAAAAAACCAAAAAAATAAAATAAAATAAAATTGAGAACTGGAGAGATGGCTCAGCAGTTAAGATGCTTGCCTGCAAAGCCTAAGGACCCAGGTTCAAGTCCTCAATACCCATGTAAATCCAGATACACAAAGTGGCACATTAGTCTGGAGTTCGTTTGCAATGGCTACAGGCCCTGGAATGCTCATTTGCTCTCCATCTCTCTCTACTTGCAAATAAATGAATATTATTTTTTAAAAAAATTTAAAGCATAGCTGGGCATGGTGGTGCATGCCTTTAATCCCAGCACTCAGGAGGTAGGGGTAGGAGGATCGCCATGAGTTCGGCATCATGTGTGAGAGTACATAGTGAATTCCAGGTCAGCCTGAGCTAGAGTGAGACCCTTCCTCAAAAGACCAAAAAAAAAAAAAAAAAAAAAAAAAAGAAAGAAAGAAAAAGCCGGGTGTGGTGGCACATGCCTTTAATCCCAGCACTCAGGAGGCAGAGGTAGGAGGAGCACCATGAGTTCAAGGCCACCCTGAGACTCCACAGTGAATTCCAGGTCAGCCTGGGCCAGAGTGAGACCCTACCTTGAAAAAACAAACAAGCAAATCTTTTTTAAAGCACATTTGAGCACATGTGTAAGTAAAAGTGAAGGATCAATTCATTTCCATGAACTTCCTAGCAAAATCATGCACTAAGTTTGATAGACGTTGCCATATTGTCCTTCATTGATGTTTGTGCAAGGCAGGGCTCTTTCATCCCTCAAACCTTCTACAGAGGCCTGGGGAGATGGCTTGGTGGTTAAAGGTACTTGTTTGCAACCTGTCTGGCCTGAGTTCAATTCCCAGCACCCATATGAAGATGGACACAAAGTGGCGCATGCATCTGTGATCTCTGTGTACTTAACACAATGAGCAGCAGAGCCAGGAGGGTCGGAGGCTCATGGGCCAGCTAGACTGGTGGACATGGCATAGCAGAAGAAGAGAGAGCCTAACTCAAAAAGAAGGTAGAAGGAGAGGACAAATACCCTGCAGTTGTTCTCTGACCCCCACACGTGCCATGGTGCATGTGCCCCTCCCCCACGTGCACACACATCATGCACATACACACACACACATGAATTTAAAATTAGAAAAAGTAAAAACAATTCCCACATACAATGTGTCAGCAGGGATCTTGGAACATTCCAGGGCACTGAGGACCATGCATTAGCTTCCCAACACAAAGGAAAGCTGCACATTTCCAGACTATAAATATTTAATTAAGGATCTCTACAATGTATTACTTGTAATGTTAATATTCATAGAAAATTCACTTCATTAGAAAACAATTTGTAGTTACATTTTGTTCATTTTGTAAGAACCCCCAATAGTTATGACTGGTCAGGGATAGCCTATCATAAACTTAATAGCTTATAAGAAGTTATATGTCTACCATAAGAATTACTTATAGCCAAGTCACTTCAAAAGTGAAATTGTAAAACTTCAATATCAGCAAAAATTATACTTTCTGCCAATACATGTGTATTTTATATGATGTAGGCCATAATTTTCAAAAGTAAGAGTGCCTGAGACCCGTGAAGGTTTTAAAATGGGCTTCATTAAACCAACTATGTAAGGAAATAGCTGGTATCTTTATATTTTCATCAATAGTATGTATTTTCAAGACTTTTATCTATGTCAATATTATGGGAAGATTTTTGCTTGGTCTTTAGTTTATATTTAATTATGAAGACAGTTGAGTACTTTTATGTTTCTTTACTGGATATGGAATTTGGGTTTTCATCTAGGATGTTGGCTGTTTCTTATTGGCTTATGCGGTCTTTTTATGTGACAAGGAAGACTGCTCTTAGTCATGTGGAATTACAAGTATTTCCCTCCAATTTGTTACTTGTTTTCAACCTGTATTTTTCCTTAGAAACTTTTATACACTTTTCCAAGTTTACTTCAAAATTTTCCTTCATGGCTTCCTATAAAATTTAAGTGCCCAAAGGAAGCCTTGAATGGTCTTTAGCTTGCAAGGGACATGATCTGACTGGTGTTTCAAATGTGGCTGCTGAGTGGAGAACCCCGTCCCAGGAGGGCCAGAGTTGGTATAGGGAGAGTGTCACCATGGCCAGCTTCCTTCGTGATGGCTGTATCTACTACTAGGATACTTGCAAGATGCTAATTTGCTAACAACATCATTTATTGCGTATTTATTAGTCCGCAATATGATCTGTAGATATTCACGTATTTGGCTAGCATCTATTGTTTTGCATATGTGGATGCTTAATGCCTTCAGGAGGCTCCTTTGTATATTTGTTATGCAACCATTCTTTCTGTTATAGTAGGATGTTCATTTCTTAGCCTGCACGTGTCCTGTCCCCACTCTTGAGTCAGCCATTTCTTCCAGAATCTCTGGCTCCTTTGAGCAGAGAGTAGCTTTTATAAACTAGGACGTAGTTATTTGGTGTCCCTTCACTGGAAAAAGCCAGAAAAACTGGTATCTCTAATTCCCAGCCACTCTGTAAGATTTACTGGCTGCATGTATTCATGGTGGCATCTCCTTCTGAGGCAGAGAGAGGAAGGGTGACAGGCAGTTAGGAAGAGGAATTTGAGTACTGGGAGATCACAGTGACCTTATCCAGTCTTGGTCCTAGAAGACCCCAGAGAGAAGGCTATTCCCCTTTCTCATACCCTGCAGGCAAGACCACTAGTTGAACAAGTGTTTCTGTGCTCAGGACCTGAGGGAGAGAGATCCAACCAGAAGCTCACGTCTGTGCTTGTGGACAGAAGTGGGCATTCAACCCACAACTAGCATAATATTTTTATTTATTGATTTGAGACACACACAGAGAGAGGGAGAGAGGGTAGGAACTCCAGATGCATGTGCCACTTTGTGCATCTGGCTTCCGTGGGACCTGGAGAATCGAACCTGGATCCTTAGGCTTTGCAGGCAAGGGCCTTAACAGATAAGCCATCTCTCGAGCCCCCAACCCACTATTAACAAAGAATGCATGGACAGGGGAGACCCTATAGAAATATGCATGACATAAACTGGGGAAGGGGCTGTTATTCTAGATAAAAAAAATATGGTCAGATGCTGAGCATGGTGGTACACACCTTTAATCCCAGCACTGGGGAAGAGGGGCCGGAGGTAGAAGAATCATCATGAATTCGAGGCCAGTCTGGGGTACTGAGTGAGTTCTATGTCAGTCTGGGCTAGAAAAAATTCCATCTCGAAAAACAAACAAACAAAAAAATAAAAACCCTGCTCAGAGATCAATGGCCATCCTGCTCAGGGGCCCCTCTGTACCCCTGAGGAAGCACTTGCTTATTTCTACTTTTGCCAGAATAAAATCTGCTTGCTTTACTGTCTCCTGCACTCTGATTGTCTATTGTGCGAGAACTCCCCAGCCAAGACACTGCCTCCCCCAGAAACACTTTCGCCCACTGTGAAAACTGCTCAGCAATAATCAACCCTTCATTTATAGTTCAGACCTACAACCACAGCAAATGGTCTCAGAAGTCGTATACTATTATAGAAACGCCAAACTACGTCAAAGACAAGGCTGACTTAATTAGCTTACGTAGTTCTATTTGTTGGGAAACTTTGTTGGTTTACAGTCAAAAAATACCACGCATGTCCAAAACTGTCTTACGCTGAGAGTACTCAGCACAGAGAAGTAGTTCCTGGAGACATGGGGAAGTTTGGGCTGGCTGGAGTCAGGGTGGCATCGACGGCGTGAGGCTTCCCCAAGCCAGATCCCACAGCAGCATCGACAACCGATGTTGTCAAAAACAAGAGAGCAGCAGTCACGCGGAAACAAGCGTCCAAGCTTGAGTAACAATGACATTCCCATGTCACAACCCCTGGTAAAAGGAACCTGAGTGGCAGCGATCAGATTTCCCTCAGCTGGTTCTGGAAAGGCCTCAGTCTTCCCTTCCCTGCTGCCCTCCCCCACAGCTCTGTCAGGTGGATGTGCCCAGCACCTTTAGGGCCAAATTATGTTGGCACTTGGGCAGGACAGCCTCTCCGCTGGGGATTCAGAGACTTGAGGAACGAAGCTCAGGGAGCGGCCGGGGTTCGTTCATGAGTGCAGGACATTTATGTTGAGTCAAGAAGTTTGATTTTATTCAGTGAGAAATCAATGAAGGAGTTAAAAAATACATTTTTTATTTATTTACTCGAGAGAGCAGGGGGGAGAGAAAGAAAGAATGGGCACGCCGGGGCCTCCTGCCGCTGTTGAAAAGGAACTCTAGATGCATATGCTACCCTGTGCATCTGGCTCGATGTGGGTACCCGGGAATTGAACCTGAGCTGGCAGGATTTGCAAGCAAGTACCTTTAACCACGGAGCCACCTCTCCAGCTCCAAATAAGGAGTTTCTGACATGACTGGACCATGTATATTAACAGGTTCATGGAAATGGTTACAATCATCTGACAGCAAATGACAGGCCGCTCCACTGTCAATGGTACAAATATAAAGAGGTGTGTAATTGCTTCTCTTATAACAAGAACTCCCAATGACAAAAGCACTACTGCAATAGCCTCTTAATTTTGCTTTCACCCTTGTCGCAGTGGTTTGAGAGAGCAGCCGTACTGGCTTTTTGCTGCTCTTCAACACAACGAGCACAGCCCCAAATCAGGGCCTTTGCCCTGGTGGTCTAGAAAGAAGTCTCTTCCCCAGCTACCTGGTGCTTCACTCAATGACCTGTCTTAGGACTTTTCTCTAAAGTCACCTTCTTCGTGGTGTCCCAATATTTTCTGTCTCTTCTGTCGTATGTCCTTTTTGTCCTTGTGACAGTATAACCTTCTTGTATGCTTTCTACTTGTGTTAAGCTATTGTCTAACTTGTTTCTCCCCTAGATAAACTCTATGAAGTTAAAAATCATTAGTTTCTCTATAAAGCCTTAGTGCCAGGAACAGAGCTTGGCACATGGTGTTGAGTCCATGAATGAATCTGTGGCTGGCATGGTGGCTTGACAGCATGAGGCCGTTAACTGGCATCTCTGATTCTCCCAGCCTTGTCTTCATGGCTGAGAAAATCCACAGCTTCTATCATATATCATATTCTTTTTTTTTTTCAACCTTTTTATTGACTTTTTTTTTTTTTGGTTTTGTGAAATAGGGTCTCAGTCTAGCCCAGGCTGACTTTTATTGAAAATTTCTATACATGTATACTGTATTTTGATAACAATCCCCTTTCATTACCTTCTTTTGCCCCCCTTTTCCAATGAACCCCTTTGTAGTGGCTTGAATATAAAATGACCCTCATAGGCTCATGTGTTCGAACATTTGATTCTGAGTAGGTGGTACTGTTTGGGAAGGTTGGGGAACCTTTAGGAAAAGGAGACTTGCTAGAGGAAATGTGTCACTCAGGGGTGGGCCTGGAGGGGCGACAGCCCAGCCTTGCTGACTCTTGCTCCTTCCTCCTCACCGATGTGAAGATGTGACTCTGGCCATCAGTTTCTTCCAGGCTTTCTCCACCTTGATGGATACTTCAAAAGTGTGAGCCAAAATAAACCATTTTCTCCCATAAACTGCTTCTGGTTGGGTATTTAGTCCCAGCAGCAAGACAGTGATCAACACACCCTTCTTTTCAACTAATCCCTCTTCTGCTTTCATGTCTTGGTTGGTTTCCTGTTTATTTGTTTCTCTGTCTTCCACCATCCATTTCAGAATGCTGCTGGGTCCAACACTGCAGGTCTTGTGGAGGTAACTACAACCATGGGGAAGGCATAAGGAAAACAGCCATTTCATGTCCCCAAGAGTGTTCCACAGCACTCCTCCTCACCCGCTGGTTGCTACATTCTTTTCACCCCTCTTCCTCAGTGTGCCCTGAGCCTTGGAGGGTGTGTCTCGTGTTAGCACTGAAAACTCAGTGGTCACTTGTCAGCACTTTGAGGAGTTTTGAGTCACCACTGTCTGTAGAAAGAAGCTTCTCTGACCAAAGGTGAGGGCAGCACTAATCTATGGGCATACACATGAATATTTAGAGGGCAACTTGAAGGCACACATATCTCAAGAATGATATTCTTTCTTTGAAATTTTTATTTTATTTTATTTATTTGAGAAAAAGAGAGAGAGAGAGAGAGAAAATAGGTGTGCCAGGGCCTCCAGCCACTCTAAATGAACTCCAGACGCATGCGCCCCCTTGTGCATCTGGCTTATGTGGGTCCTGGGAAGTCGAACCAAGGTCCTTTGGCTTTGCAGGCAAATGCCTTAACCGCTAAGCCATCTCTCCAGCCCAAGAGTGATATTCTTTAGAGAGGAAGTTAACTGGAGACATGGCTCAATGGTTAAGGTGCTTGCCTGCAAAGCCTAATGACCAGAGTTCAATTCCCAAGTACCCACAAAAAAACAGATGCACAAAGTGGCACATGTGTCTGGAGTTTATTTGCAGTGGATAGAGGCTCTCGTGTGCCCATTTTCTCTCTCTCTCTACACCCTGGGCATGGTGGTGCACACCTTCAATCCCAGCACTTGGGAGGCAGAGGTAGGAGGATCGCTATAAGTTTAAGGCCAGCCTGAGACCACATAGTGAATTCCAGGTTAGCCTGGGCTAGAGGGAAACCCTACCTCGAATAAAGAGAAGAAAAAAAGACAAGAAAAGAAATAGAGTTTTTCCTTCTCCCAAGGCAGGCCTTCTGTCAAGGGAGAAAATCTTCCTCGGGCAATCCCAAGAGACTTCCCCTTCCATTTAATTGACCAGAAATTGGCCGCTTGCCTCGCTTGCTTCTAGATCAATTATTGGTGAAAGGAAATGTGGTCAACTCAGAATGGCTGAGACCAATTAGGATCGTCTCTTGGGGCAGTAGCTGGACTAAATATAACACTCTTACTTTAATATAAAAGGGGTGGGGAGGCTTTCAATAGATAATCCGTAGTGTTTACCACATCATTCTAGGTATTACTGGGAGAATACTGGAAGAAGAGAGTGAGAAGACAAGAGGAAGAGAGCTTACCAAGGAGCAGGGGAAGGATGATAAGGGTCGGGGCCAGGGGAGCCTGCCACAGAGAGGCGCGTTGCCCGCGCACGCAGCTGAGCACTTCCGCACTTTAGCAAGCGGCTTCCAGCTCCACCGACAACACGTTTCAACTGTGCGTTCTCAAGTATCAGGAAAGTACTAGTTGTGTGACCTTGGATAAATTGTTTACTTCCCTGAGCCTCTCACAGGTCACTTCTGCTCTAGGAGAAAACGTGCGAGTCTCTCCATGCTGTTGCTCAGAGAATTTTTCCAAAGTTATTTATCTCTAATCAATGGTTTGGGCCAATAACACACTTTTCTTTAATTGGCAATTACACATCCCCAGATCCTTTTAATAGATGACATTGTAATTGCAGTTTTCATCTTCAACCACTTTGTTTTTAGAGGGAAATAATGATAATGTCAGGGACATATAAGATAATTCAATGGAAAAAAAAAAAAAGATGGAATGTTTGACTACCACACAGGTAATAGCTGGTTAAAAAAAAAAAAAGTCTCAAGTGGCAATTCATCAGGTAGTGCGGAGCAGATGACTTTCCGTGTGTGGGTGGAATCCATTCCTTGTTATTAATTCCTCCTAGTCTCGAGACCAGCCTTACTGATGGTTTATGCTGCCTTCCTCTCTGTAGGGGACTGCTATCCATGCTGATAGCAGGACGGAGTTCTTCAGGGTCGGTTAGACCTGAATTTAAATCCTAGCTCTCTTATTTATTTCTGTGGGATGCTGTTAAATGTGTGTGAGAAATTTTGATTTTACAAGATGGGGTGTGTATTCGAGAGCAGAATGAAGGACGAAAGCTGAGCTCACAGACCCCATCAGTGTGTCTCTCTTCTCCTCGCTTCATGTCAGTGTCCTAACAGAGTTCTGTCTACCATGTTTCTCTTTAGAGCCATGCTGGCCTCAGTCTGATATCCCATCATGCAGCTGAGGAAGAAATCCGTGGGAGCCAGAGCCAGGAGGAGCCATGCGCATCCCAACTCCACCCCCAGCATGGTTTTCAGGATGCAAGGAGCACGGAGCCACCTGCTTCTCTCTTCAGAAAGAAAAAATAACAAGTGTGTGTTAAACACCTACCCACTTCCCCTTCTTGGTATTGGATTTTTGTGAGTGATACAAAAAGTTTTAGAGTCATTGACCCTTGCTTTCCAGGAACTGAAAATACCCCTAATCACAATACCTAGCAGACAAAACTGGGTTTAAATGGGAGCTCTGCCACTGACTCGTGCAGCCTTCAACAATCACTTAACATCTCTGTAGCCCTCTCTCAAGCCTGTAAAACAGAGTCAACGGCACCTACATTGCCAGGTCATCATGAGGTTTTAAATTGCTACTTCATGTAAGAGACCTGGCACGTAGCAGGCACTTGGAAAATCTGAGTTCCTTCATCCTCAAGTCACATGGCAGTTAAATAATATAACAGAAGACCTGTTGCAAGACAGCCTGTAATTTATTGCCAAGTGAAATGCCACCCAAAGCAAGGCTCTTAGAATTTAGGGCATAGCAGAGCCATTCAGGCTGAAGTAGGTGGAATGCATTACTAGATGAAAAGGGATGTGAATGACACCCCCCTGCGTTGGGCTGATTTTCTCAGGTATATCACCAGAGCTTTGGCCTCAAGCTTTTTGCCTGAGACCACTCAGGCACCTGCCTCAGTGACTTTTCAGGTCATTGTGAATCATCTCTCTCCCTGCAGCATGAGTAACCCAAGGCCCCTGGGCAATGGCAAACCCAATGTAGCGCTGACAGATGCCTGAGACGAAGCAAAGGCTAATGGATGAGATGTGTTCAGCCCAGTACTCCTAACAAAGTATGTGTGTAGGGAACTTGCTGGTAGAAGAGGCTGTTAGTAGCAGCCATCAACTATGATAAATGATATTATACTTCCCAGTTATCATCTCCCTCATCTGTAAGAGAATCATAATCCCTTCCCTGCCAGGACTCTCTAGGTGGAGTACACAGTCACCCACACATTTTCCTGACCACATGTGGCCGGCGTTGGACAGTGGCTTACAAAAGGATGCAGTAGACACCGCACCAGGGCAGAATATCAGGTGAACTGTCATGGCTGACTGTGCCTCACGCTCTATTCTGCATCACAGGAACAGTGCATCACAGCTGATGCTGATATCAACTTCAGTCCTAGAATGAGGATTCCCAGTACTGATGTCCGGGAGCCATGCAGAGCCAGTCACTACCGACACCTTTAAGCAGACCCTTAGACTGGTGGGTGCAGGAACAAGAAGTGTTTGTTATTATAAGCACTGTGATGTGGAGGCTGTTTGTTGGTACCATAAAAGCTGACTGGTACATCACCAACATTAATCAAACATTTGCTCTATGCTAAGGTTGTCCCGAGCATTTTACTTATGTTCTCTTTTAGTGTTCACATTCATCCTGTAAGCAGTGTTTCACCTAGGGCTCTCCATTGTAAACGTCAGTCACTCTGGCTCTATGCAAAAGGAAGGCTTCTCCTCCAGCTATGGTGGAATGATAGAATCTAGATGGCTTCCCTAGCTGAAAGAAAAAAACATCAAAATTCCACGGGCTGGGGAGGTGGCTTAGTGGTTAAGGCATTTGCCTGCAAAGCCAAAGGACCCAGGTTGGATTTCCCCAGCACTCACATAAACCAGATGCACAAGGTGACACATACATCTGAGGTTCGTTTGCATTGGCTAGAGGCCCTGGTGTGCCCATTCTCTCTCTCTCTCTCTCTCTCTATCTATCTATCTATCTCTGCCTCTTTCTCTCTCTCAAATGAATCAAAATTCCAGGAACATATATGAAACCATGGCACTTGAGATGTTAGACAAGAAGCTAAAGAAAAGATGAACATGTTAAATAAAGACATAATAAAGGCTCAGGTTGAATTTTTGGATGAAAAGACTATAATGTGTGAGATGAAAAAAATACTGAATGGAATTTATAACAGATTAGACATTGCAGAAGGAGAAGTAAACTTGGAGACATAAAAGATAAATAAATGAAAATGAAGTACATAGGGAAAAAGATGAAAAACATACAGATTAATAGCTGAGGGACAACTTTCGGCAGTTCTCTGAAGGTAATGGAGTGGAAAGGAAAAATATTTGAAAAAAAATAAGGTCCACAAATATGCCTAACATGATGAAAACCAGAAGCTGAAAGATCTGTAATGCTTGGGGCCTAGGGGGATGGCTCAGTGGTTAAAGGCACTTGCTTACAAAGCCTATGAGCCTGGGTTTGATTCCCCAGGTTCACAAAGTGGTGCATGCGTCTGAGTTGTTTGCAGTGGCCAGAGGCCATGGCATACCATTCTCGTTCTCTTTCTCTCCCTCCCCCGCCCCTCTCTGTCTCCTACCCTCTTTTGCTCTTGCTGTTCTTGAAAATAAATTTTAAAAATATTTTTTAAAAAGATCCTCAATGTTTAATGAAACCCAATTACAAGAAGCATAAAACTATATATAGCAAAGCACTTCATAATCACATTGATTAGAGCCAATAATTATGAAAAAATATGTTGAGAGTAGTGGGGGGGGAGGGAAAGGGAGGCTCATTGCAGGGGGCCTCAAATGTGGATGACAGCCTATTAGTTTTCAGGAACACTATAAGCTAAAAGACAAGGAAGAAACATCCTTAAAGTGATGGTTTTGGTTGAGTTGATGTTGTAACAACAAAATACACAAGACTAAGTGATTCATAAAGACAAGAGCTTTATTTTCTCAAAGTTCTAGTGGCTGGGGAGTCCAAGGTCATGGCCTGACAAGTCCACTTGTCTGGGGAGGCAAGCTGCAAGCGTCGTATCTGCCACATGGCAGAAGGCAGAAGAGTAAGAGAATGCTTCAGGAAGCTACTTTTACAACACCTTAACCCCATTCATGAGAGAAGGAGCCCTCATGAGCTGATCAGGAGCTAACCTTCCAAGACCCCACCTTCTACTGTTGTCACAGAGAAACACTTGAACTTCAAAGGGGACAAAGTCAAACCCTAGCAGTACTGAGAGGGAAAAAATGTCCATCAACCTAGAACCCTTTACCGAGGGTTCATTACAAACGAAAGCAATATAACTAAGACATTTTGAGACAAATAAGAACTGAAAGAACACATCAGAGCTGTACTTTAAGAAATGCGGAAAGGAAATCCTTCAGGCAGAAAGGAAATTATTGCAGATGGAAATGTGGTTGTATGCAAAGGGATAGAAGAATTTGAAATAACTATGGGAATTAGTACAAAGACTTTACAATTATTATTTAAAGATAACTGTTTAGAGCAAAGGTTATACTACATTGTTTATAACGTACTTATAGTAATAAAACTTGACAACATAATGGAGAAAAGGGGAAGATGGAAACATGCATTTCAAAAGTTCTTATACTAGGGGCTGGGAAGATGGCTCAGTGGGTAAAACACTGGCCACACACGTGTGAGTGCTGAGTTCAGTCACCAGAACCCACATAAAGCTGGGTATGGAGACGTGCATCTGTCATCCCAGCACCACTATGGGGAGATGGGAGACCCGTCAGGAGCTCACAGGCCAGCTAGCCTGACACACACATCATCTAAGAGCAAGTTGTTCTCCCTCAAACAAGGTAGGAGTTGAGGACCAAGATCCAAGGCTGTCTTTTGACTCCACATATGTGCTATGGCATATAGACACACACTGTCACATACATGAACACACACACTAGATTTTAAAAGATTGTACTGCTACTTAATAGGGAAGGAGACATCATTACTTGAAAGTTAGTTGTGATAATTTAAATAATTTTATTTACTTAGTCACTTATTTAAAAAAGAGAGAGAGGCAGATAGAGCAAGGATGGGCATACCAGGTCCTGTGGCCATTGCAAATAAACTCCAGATGCATGCACCACCTTATGCATCTGATTTATGTGGGTACTAGGGAATCAAACCTGGGTCCTCAGCCTTTGCAGGCAAATGCACTATAAAACAACTCCTAAAATAATAAAAGAGACAACTAACAAGTGAAATCAAATGCTCATTAAAAATATTTTAGAGCTGAAGAGATTGCTCAGTGCTTAAAGACACTTGTTTGCAAAGCCTGATGGCCTGGGTTCAACTCCCCAGTACCCACGCAAAGCCAGATGCACAAAGTGGCACATGTAGCTAGAGTTTGTTTGCAGTTGCAGGAGGCCCTGGTGCACCCGCTCTTTCTCTCAAATAAATAACTAAATAAATAAATATTTTTAAAAGGCTGGAAAAGAAAAATACACAAATACAAAACAAATAGCAAGAGGGTACATTTAGCCATAGTACTCCATAATCACACTAAAAGTATAGTCTAGCTGGGTGTGGTGGCACATGCCTTTTATTCCGGCACTTGGGAGGCAGAGGTAGGAGGATCACCCTGAGTTCGAGGCCACCCTGAGACTACATAATGAATTCCAGGTCAGCCTGGGCTAGAGTCTAGCCTTACCTTGAAAAGCCAAAGGAAAAGAAAAAGAAAAGTATAGTCTAAACCCCCTCCCCCCCACACACAAGGCAGATATTACCCAATTAGCTAGTAAACACAAGTCACAACTGTAAGCTGTCTATATAAAACCCATTCTATTTTATTTTTATTTACTTAAGAGGAGAGAAAAAGAGAGAGAAAGAGAGGGAGCTCCAGGGTCTCTTACAGAAAAAAAAAAAAACTCCAGGCACATGCACCACTTTGTGCATCTGGCTTTATGTGGGTACTGGGGAATTAGAATCAAACCCTAGCCAACTTAGGCCAGCAGGCTTTGCAAGCAAGCACCTTTTACCATTGAGCAATCTCCCAGCCATGAAACCTATTTTAAATATAAGGACCCATTACTAAACTCAAAGTAAAGGATGCATAAAGATACCATGCTAATTCTAATTTTAAAAAAGAATGGAATGGAAATATTATTATCCATCAAAGTAAATTTGAGAGTGGCTAGTAATACCCGGCACAAAGTCATTTCTAAGGGTACATAACCAACCAAAAATGCATGTATGCAATCAGAGTACTGATTGAGCTGTAAAAAGAAACAGACAATTTTGTAAGTATAGTCCTAGATCAACATCCTTCTCTCAGTAATGGACAGACCACGTGGACAGAAAATCAGAAAAACAAAAGATTGGAATAAGGCAACCTCATTGTCATTTCTAGAATGCACGGCAGAATAAAACATTCTTTCTAAATTCACCTGAATGTTCGCAAAAATCAGCTACATTCTTTGCCAAAAAGTAAATTTCAATAAATTAAAATTGATTCCAGTCATACAAATAATGTTCTCTGATGACAACATAACTAAATTAGAAATGTACTGGATGATATCTGGAAAATCTTTAAAAGTTTGGAAATAAAGCAGCACAGTTCTAAGTAACCTATGAGTCAAAGAAGATCTTTTTAAAAATATTTTTTATTTGCAAGCAGAGAGGGGTCAGGGAGAATGGGCATGCCAGAGTCTCTGGCTACTGCAAATGAATTTGAG
Source organism: Dipus sagitta (assembly GCA_036346955.1). Lineage (NCBI taxonomy): Eukaryota > Metazoa > Chordata > Mammalia > Rodentia > Dipodidae > Dipus > Dipus sagitta. The sequence continues at coordinate 33,113,687 of CM070786.1, forward strand.
ATGCACGTGCCACTTTGTGCATCTGGCTACATGTGGGTACTGCGGAATCAAACCTGGGTCATTAGGCTTTATAGGTAAGCGTCTTTAACCACTGAGCCCTTTCTCCAGCCTGATTTTTTTTTTGAACTTCAAAATATTTTGAACTTAAAATGAAAGCACAGCATAGTAAAACTTGTGTGATGCAGTTAAATGAACACTTAGAGGGGAACTTGTGTAACTAACTACCTGTACTAGACAAGAAGAATGTTTTCAAACCAATTATCTCACCTTCCAAGTCAATGAAACTGAAATCAGGAAAATAGAGGAAACAAATGATCATAAGAACAGATTCTTTGAAAAAGTCAATAAAACTAATGAACTTTCAACGAATTTGGAAAGGAAAGGAGAAAAAAGCAGACAAATTATCAGTAGATTCTTCATGTATAAACATATAAAAAAGAAACTTATAAGGTTGACTTAATGCTAATATTTTCCACAATTATATGAAATGGACAGAGTTCTTCAAAAGCATAAACTACCACATCTCACCCCCAAACAAACAGAAAACTGGACTAGCTATATATCTGTTAAAAATAATAAGCTTCAGGACTGGAGAGATGGCTTAGCAATTAAGGCACTTGCCTACAAAGCCTAAGGACCCGAGTTCAATCCACCAGATCCTACATAGGGCAGCACATGTGTCTGGAGTTCGTTTGCAGTGGCTAGAGACCCTGGTGCACCCATTCTCTTTTCTCTCTCAAATAAATAAATAAATAAATAAAATTTTTAAAAAGAATAATAAACTTCTTTTTTGTTTTCTGTTTTCTGTTTGTTTGTTTGTTTGTTTGTTTGTTTGTTTGTTTTGCTTGTTGTTTTGAGGTAGGGTCTCACTGTAGCCAAGGCTGACCTGGAATTCAGTATGTAGTCTCAGGGTAACCTGGAACTCACTGCGATCATTTTACCTCTGCCTCCTACTGCTGGGATTAAAGGCGTGCACCACCACACCCAGTTTATAAACTTCTATCTTAAAACTTCCCAATAAAGAAAACTCTAGAACCAAATGATTTCATGAGTAAGTTCTATTAAACACTTAAGGAGTGAATAACATCAATTCTACACAAACTCTTCCTGAAAATCGAAGAGAAAGGAGTGCTTCTTGTCTTGTAAGATCAGCATCATGGTGATTCTGTCGCTGAACGAGAAGAGCCCCCCGAAATGCACGAGAAAAAATAAGGCAAGAGCATCCATGCACTTTGAAACCAAAAACCAGTGAAAGATAAGCGTGCCGTGAGCACGTGGGACTTATAATTCGTCTTCCACATTCAAAACTCAATCAGCACCATTCACTGTATGAGCAGACTTAAAAAGAAAGGAAATTGGGAAACTCACAGAATGTTTGAGAAGGCTGAAGGAATTGAACCAGGAAAAGAAAACAGGCAGGATTTGGGGTAGTGGAACTGCAACTGAAATCACACCTGAGACCAATCTGTTGAGGACAGTGCTGCCTGCCTGTTCCCAGCCCTGATCCCTGGTCCCTGGTCGGGGGTGCTCCCCATGGTAAACAGATGTGCCGCTGCCAACCCTGCCCTCCCCCCAACACGAATTTACTCCTATCCTGGCTTTTAAAGAAATATTTTCTTTTATTCAATTTATTTATTAGAGAGAGAGAGAGAGAGAGAGGTGCATGAGGGCCTCTAGCCGGTGCAAACAACTCCAGATGTATGCGCCATCTTACGCATCTGGCTTCAAGGGTACTGCAGAATCGAATCTGGGTCCTTAGGCTTTGTAGGCAAGCGCCTTAACTACTAAGCCCCCTCTTCGGCCCCCTATCCCGGCTTTTTAGAATGGCTGGTCTAATTTCAAAGAGCCAGGAGGGAAATTCTGGTTGGCTGCTCTGTCAGGAAGGCTGAACGGTGCCTTAGCAGGAGCCCTTAGTTACAGCCCATAGAACCCATCCAGCTGCTTCCTTCACTTAGGAATGTAGCAAGAAAGAGCAGAGGGTGCGCAGACTTGCTGGAACCTGTGAAAAGCAGTCTCCAGCCCAAGGCTGTAGGAACACTGAACTGGCCCAGGAAGGGAACTTCTCCCACGGGCACAGAAAGCGGTTACTCCTGCCACTGAGCGCCCCAGAGAGAGGCGACTCCAGCTCCCCGCAGCAGCCAGAGCGGATGCCGCGGACCAGGCGCATTGAATCAAACTCCGAGTCTGAGCCACGGCAGAGTGCTCAGGTTTTTAGCCATTAACAAGGCGAGACTGCTTCCTATCCCATTCATGCGATGGGGAATTTTCTAAATTTAGGAAGGTAGTTCAGTTGCTCTATGCCCAAAAGTGAAAAATGCTGCAGAGGAAGGAGCTTTCATCATTTCTATCGCGTGGATTAGAATTTGAAACTCTGGAGCATTTGGTAACCTGCAAGATTGAAGAAGAAACATCTGCCAAGCCATTATACACATCACCTCCTTTAATCCCCAACTCCGTGTGGTGGATATTGCACCCCCATTTTGTATGAGAGAAAACTGAAGGTAACAGAAATTTTAAAGCTGAAAGCCCTGTGCAGCCCTGCCCCCCCCCCCCTTACCACCTCATCTGCGTGTGCTAAGGTGTTTCCTGGCATAACTCTCCAGGCCTGCTGTGCTGAGGGTCCATGTGGCACACCAACTTCAGTGCTCGCTGATGAATGTGTCTGCCTCTGTCACTGAATGTCACCTGTCTTCTTTCTCAGTGCACACCAACTCAGGTATCATCCAGAGTCCAGCTGGGATGCTGCGACCTCTGGGTCTTGATGTGAGAGGAAATGAAATGGTTTAAATCTGTAGTCTTGCCAGTATGTAAATCCCTTCTTTTTTTTTTTTAAAGAAAAACCATTTGTATTTATTTATTTATTTGAGAGAAAGAAAGAAGCAGAGAGAGAGAGAGCGAGAACGGGCACACTAGGGTCTCCAGCCACTGCAAACTCCAGATGCATGCGCCACTTTCTGCAGCTGGCTTACGTGGGTACTAGGGAGTTGAACCTGGATCCTTAGACTATGCGGGCAAGTGCGGTAACCACTAAGCCATCTCTCCAGCCCCGTAAATCACTTCTTGCATGCAAATGATTCCAAGTAAACGGATTGCGAATTCCTGGCATGATGATTTTTGTCTCTTGTGAAAAGTTAATTTTGGTGCGAAACCTTCCTTGTCTTAGGGCTCAACTGAAATGCCTTTAGCACTCTGTTCCAATCATGATGGGCAGTGCAGACAGTCATGAAGGGAACACCGAGGCAAGTCCACTCCCAAGACCAGATCAGAGAAAACATTAGTACTGACGCAGCTGGGTACCTGTTTGAGAATGCATATTAGCACTATTTGAACTGGTCCCAAACTAGAACCAATCCAAATGAGTAGAGCAGAAGCATGCAAAAATAAATCATGTATGTCCAGCCAACAAACCTTTAGAGAGCCACGACAATAAATAAGCCATGGCTAAATGCCCCAACATAGCTAAATCTTGTTGAATTCAGTGACAAATGATAGACACAGTGTATCATGCCATGAAGTTCAAAAATGAAGAAACTAACATCATGTTCAGGATATACATATATGACTTTGCAAAAAGTAACCCAAAGAAATAACCAAAGCTATGAGGATAGAGAATTTTTTGGGGGTGGGGAAAGGAGCAAAAAGATGAGTGAAAAAGGAGCATATCATGCTGGGAACGCTCTGGGTCTTGTGTTGCGTGTTGGGCTCATGAGTGTTTATTGGGTTGTGAATAAGTAAATAATGACCATATGTAAACTACTGATGTGTGTCATGAACCAAGGGCTATGGCTAATCCAATTCTGATTACCCAGTGCCTTAGATAAAAGAAAGAAAAGGCTAGAGAGATGGCTTAGTGGTTAAGGTGTTTGCCTGCAAAGCCAAAGGATACCAGTTCGATTCTCTAGGACCTATGTAAGCCAGATACACAACAGGGCACATGTGTCTGGAGTTCGTGTGCAGTGGCTGGAGGCCCTGGCATGTGTGCTTTCTCTCTCTCTCTTCCCATCTTTCTCAAATAAATAAATAAAATATTAACAATAAATAAATAAAAGAAAGAAGGAGAGAGTGGTAGAGAGGTCAGTCAATATAGCAGGACTTCCACGAACTTTCTTGGGTAGGTAGTGTGTGTCAGGTCTCAAGCAGAGTACTAGAAGCAATGGGATGATCAGACATAATCCCACCCTAAAGAGTCACTGTCCCAGATTGGGAAGACAGCTCAGTCAGTAAAGTGCTTGCCGCACAAGCATGAGTTCAATCCCTAGTACCACCATCAACTGCTGAGTGTGGTTGTACATAGCTGTGATCCCAACCCTGGGGAAGCGGAGAAAAGTGGCTCCCCAGGGCTCATTGGGCAGCCAGGCTAGCCTAATTGATAAGCTCCAAGTCGATGACCTTGCCTCAGAAAGAGGAACCTAAGGAACCACACCCAAGGGTGTCCTCTGGCCTCCACACACATTGTATACAAATGTGCATGTATGCCCACATACGTACCAACACACACATACACCACACATGTGCAAAAAGTCACTGCATTGAGTTGATATATGCCAAAAACGTTTACAAATATGCCAGTTCATATATTTTTTTTTTAAAGCAAAGACCCACTGCCTGGTACAGGCATCTGACAAGCCCCTGAGGGTTTATAAAGAGCCATGACTGAGGGAATGCAACAAGGTGCTGTGGGCCTCAGAGAAGCGCCTGCACCCAGCCTGGGCCACTCAGAATACTACAGGGCTTTGTGTCTGGGGAAAATAACGAGAGGAAAATGCAGGAGGGCCACTAAAGCCCTAAAGATGGAAAGGACAGCTTTATCTTTTAAGTACTCCTTTTTTTTTGGAGTGGGGAGAAGAAAAGAGGCCACAGCAACAGTAAGTTTGCAGACACAACACAGACAGGAGAGAAGACACACGCTGGAGGGCACCATGCTCATCCCAGGGAACGGGGAAGCCAGCCTGGTGGTGCTCAGCATGCGGGCTGGACGCCTGCAGCAGGGAGGAGGTTAGCAGCCTGTGTCAGGGAGAAGGAGCTGGGTGCCTTCGAGGAGCTCTGGAGTCCCACTGTGTCATGTCCCAATGCCACATGAAGGCAGGTGAGACTAGTTGAGAGGACAAAAGTCAGATTTCATTAAAAAGTATGAAGAGGACTGGGAAGATGGCTCAGGGCTTAAAGGCACTTGATTGCAAAGTCTGCTGCCTAGGGTTCAATATCCAAGCTGCTACATAAACCAGATGCATAAAGTGACGCAAGTGTCTGGTGGTCTTCCGCAGCGGCACAAGGCCCCGGTGCACACCCCCTCCTGCACACAATATACACATAAAATTTTTTTTAAAGGAAATGTGGGAGGGAGCTCTAGAGATAGCTCAGTGGTAAAAAGGCACTTACTTGCAAAGGCTGGCGGCCTAGGTTTGATCCACAGTACCCACATAAAGTCAGATGCAATGTGGTGCATGCATCCAGAGTTTATGTGCAATGGCAAGAGGCCATGGTACAGCCATTCTCTCTTTCTCTCTGCTTGCAGATAAATAAGTAATTTTTAACTTGTTTTTATTTATATATTTGAGAGTGACCAACAGAGAGAGAAAGGGGGGAGGGAGGAGAGAATAGGCGCACCAGGGCCTCCAGCCACTGCAAACAAACTCCAGATGCATGTGCCCCTTGTGCATCTGGCTTATGTGGGTCCTGGGGAATCGAGCCTCCAACCGGGGTCCTTAGGCTTCACAGGCAAATGCTTAACCACTAAGCCATCTCTCCAGCCCCAATAAATAAATTTTAAAAAGAAGTGTGAAGACTATCCCATGGCTGTGGGTCATGAAGGAGTTACAAAGGCAGTGGCCAGAGTGGGTTTTCCATGCTGATGGCATGCCTGTGCTGTAGAGAGGCATAGGATCCAGCTGAGGAGCACCTAATGTGCCACACCACGCCATAGGCTGCATGGAGTAGGCTCTTCCTGGGGGCGGCGGGAGCACACGCTGACCTTTACACTCCCTTTCTCCCGCTCTGGCAGAAACCCACTTCCAGCAAAGCTTTGTGCTCCGAAATGTCACAGAATGGACTGCTTTTCTTCAACTGTTATAAAACTGTGGTTAGTAATTTTGCAAGACAAAGAAGTCCAAGGGAGTGCTTTGGAATACTGTCTTCCAGACACAAAATGGTGTTTGCATTCATGACCTCACAGCAGCTGCATGACGTTGAGCCTATCAACATGTTATCATGGATGATGGGAGAGGGTGAGAGAAAGAGAGAGATATCAAAATAGAAGAGGGAAAGAAGAGGGGGTTCACTGGAAGAGGAAGAACATAGGAGGGTGATGGAAAAAAGAAAGAAAGGAATTTAACAGCTGCCATGTAGTACCTGGGTTCCAATAAATAAATAAATAAATAAATAAATAAAAGATTAAAGGCAAATGGTACCTAGAAAAAAGTCTTTAAAAAAGGTTTCAGACAACTGACTGCAGCAGCCCATGGTAGACCTTCTGCCCAGGTATGGCTTCTTATCTCAGCAATTCCAAGGACATGAACAACAAAATGTGTTCCAGAACACCCTGGCATGGCCTTTAAGCCCAGTACTCAGGAGGCTCAGGCAGGAGGAGCACAGTGAATTCTAGGCCAGCTGTGATAGAGCGGGTTCCAGATCAGCCCAGGCCAGAGTGAGACCCGAACCACCTCCCACTCCCCATTCCCCCCAAAAGGAAAAGATTCCTGAGAACGCTGCAGATTTTGGTCTTCTGATGAGAAGCAGAAGGGAAAGGTTTACTGAGCACTAACTAGTTAATGTCTTGCAACACAAAACCATACTCAAAAGAATTTCTCCTGTGTCGGTTTTAGGAATAAGGAAGCTGATGTCCAAAGTGTGAACTCCTGGAGCCCAGGGCTGCTTGACCATGCCCACACCGTATAGTATGGTCTTTGCAATGAGACCGTGACTAGTTTGCTGAGGACCAGTTTAGATGCACTCCTTGACCGTGAGGAACACTCCGCGTTACTTATCTGTTGCTGCATGACAAACTGCTCCCAACTTCAGAGTTGCCCCCCGACCCCTGAGGTAGGGTCTCCCTCTAGCCCAGGCTGACTTGGAATTCACTATGGAGTCTCAGGGTGGCCTCAAACTCACGGTGATCCTCCTACCTCTGCCTCCCAAGTGCTAGGATTAAAGGCGTGCGCCACCACACCTGGAAAATTCAGAAGTTTTAAAATCACAAGCATTTTCTTAGAGTTTCCACTGGTCAGGAATCAGGGCCCAGCGTGGTTGGTGCTCTGATCATGTTTCATGGGGTTTTAGTCCCGGCACTGGGCAGGGCTGAGGAGGGACGTGCTATCAGCCGGTTAGTCATACGGTGGGTAGTAGTCCTTATTCCCTCTCCATGAGGCTTCCTCACAATATGGGGGCTGGCTTCCTTCAGGGAGACAATCTCAAAGAGTGAGAGAGAAACGGTGTATACCCAGAGCAGAGCCATAGTCCTTTTTACCATCCAATCTCAAGAGGGACATACTGTCTGTCCTACTATGTTCTCTGTGTGAGAAGCAAGTCAATAAATCCAGTCCACACTTCAGAGGAAGAGGGCACAGGCTGTGACTACCAGGAGACAGGGATTACCAGAGGTGTTTTAGAAGCTCTGGACTTCAGTCTAAAGACCTTCTTGTGAGCCAGCTGTGGTGTCGCACACCTTTAATTCCAGCACTTGGGAGGCAGAGGTAGGAGGATTGCAGAGAGTTCAAGGCTACCCTGAGACTACATAGTAAATTCCAGGTCAGCCTGGGCTAGAGTGAAACCCTGCCTGAAAAAAATGAAAACAAAAACAAACAAAAAAAGACCTTCTTCTGATCAGGTTAGCCTGGCTGGTCCCCCTAGATATGTAGCTGTTTCCTCCAAGTTAAAACATCCCCTCCTAGAGGGCGGGGGAGGACGCTCATAAGACTCAGGAAGGTAATGAAACTTATAAGGCCCAGGAAGCTCATGAAAGTCACAATATTTACAGGCGCCTTCCCAAGCTTATAAAAGCTAGAAGACCAGACTCTTGTATAGCTGTCTGCAAGTTGGCAGGGAGCTCTAAAGATGCAGCTCTTGTGTGTTGTTACCCATGCTGGGATGAGATTTTTTGGTGACACAGCTGCCTTAGAGTCACCCACGCTCCTGTAAGTAACCCCCAAAATTCATTCGTTTGCTAAGTCAGACAGATGGAATCATTTCCTTGGTCTTTCTTAGGTCCCCTATCTGGAGGTGAAGAGATATTTGTTCACATTTTTTAATACTATTTATTTCAGATAGAGAAGGAGGAAGGGAGAGAGAAATTGAGAGAGAGAGAGAGAGAGAGAGAGAGAGAGAGAGAGAGAGAAGGAGGAAGGGAGAGAGAAATTGAGAGAGAGAGAGAGAGAGAGAGAGAGAGAGAGAGAGAGAGAGAATGGGCAGCCTGCAGCCACTGCAAACAAACTCCAGATGCATGTGGCCCTTGTGCATCTGGCTTATGTGGGTCCTGGAGAGTCGAACTGGGATCCTTTGGCTTTGCAGGCAAATGTCTTAACGGCTAAGCCACCTCTACAGCCCATTTGTTCATATTTTCCTGAGTGGGGGGTGGGGAGGGGTGGAGGAATCACACAACATTCATGCCATTCAGGAGTTTGAAGATTTGGAGGCTTTTGGTGACACCTGGCTACCTGGCTGGGGGGTGGGTGGGTGGGGAGCTGTCATGACCACTCTGATGTCCAAGGCACAGTCTCATTTGGAAAGGCCACTAGGAAACAGAGGACTTAATTTGTCAAACAGTGGCCGATGTATGCCCTTCACCTTGTCTGGGAAGCTTCTATAAGATGTCTCAGCAAGGAGGGGCAGTAGTGTCTTCTCTCTTTGTCAGCTAGATTGTGTTAAGGTCTAGGAGGAGAAACTACCAGCTGGAAAGTCTTTGTTTTTAAATAATTTTATTTACTTATTTGAGAGAACAAGAGATACAGAAAGACAGAGACAGACTATGGGTATCCCAGGGCCTCTTTCCACTGCAAAGGAACTCCAAACGCACGTGCCATTTTGTGCACCTGGCTTTACGTGGGTACTGGGGCATTGAACCTGGCCATCAGATTTTGAAAGTAAGTACCTTTAACAGCTGAGTCATCTCCCCAGCTCTAGAAAGACTTGTTTAAGTTCCCTTCACTGCTGATCTTTCCTCAGTTCTGTCTCTTGCTGGCCTGGCCCTGTCCATGCCTGAAGTACCTGGAAGAGCTGATGTTCCAGGAGCTTCTTGGTAAGGGGAAGGAGGAGATTCCAGGGATGAAAATCAGTGTGTGGGTCAATTCAAAGTGTACTCCAGAAGCTCTTCTAAGCAGACACAGGGCGCGGAGGGCATAGGTATAGGTACTGCCCCACCAGGCTTTAGTTTTAGAAAAAAACAAACAAATGAAATGAACAAACAAACAAAAACAGACACATAAACAGTAATGAAGGTCAGTATGCCCTTAACATTTTTGTTTTTTTGAGGTAGGGTCTCACTCTAGCCCAGGCTGACCTGGAACTTACTCTGTAGTCCTAGTGTAGCCTCGAACTCACAGGAAACCTCCTACCTCTGCCTCTCAAGTACTGGGATTGAAGGCATGTGCCACCACTCCTTACCAATATGCCCTATTGCTACCCCACCTAGCTATCCTGATTCCTGAAGCATCATCTTCTTTTTTCTTTCTTCGAGGTAGGGTCTTGCTCTAGTCCAGGCTGACCTGGAATTCACCATGGAGTCTCAGGCTGGCCTAGAACTCAGGGCGATCCTCCTGCCTCCTCCTCCTGGGTGTGAGTGCTGGCACTCAAGGTGTGCACTGCCATGCCCAGCACTCTCCTTTCTTTCTTGGCTTGGATCTTTGAAGTAGTGTCCAAGCTGATTTCTACCGTCCATCCATCTTTGCTGTGGAGAGATCTTTCATCCAATCTATGAAGGTCAAAAGGCCTGCCAACCTGATCTTGGGGGAAAGCCAAGCCCTCTGGATGGTTTCCGAGACCCTAAGCACCCCTCCAGTTTCATCTTACGTTCCAACCATAGGACACACTGCTGTCTTAGGTACCTGCCAGGTGGCTATGCTGTCACCTGCCTCTGGTTGCCTGTCCTCATGCAGCCACTTCGGGAGGAAATAATCTCAGATCGCCCTGGCCAGTGTGGGAAAGAAGAAAGCCCCAGAGCCCCGCTCACCACCTTTCACTCACGGGGTTGAATTGCCAAGACTTGTCTTCTGGCTCCCTGATAAAACGAACACTATCCAATCTAGGTTCTTTGCCAGGGACAACCAGGGTCAGTAAAAATTGTGCAGTGGACCTGATGTCAGCGCTGAGTCCACAGACAGGACACCTGGCCAGAAACTTTCAATTTCCCCAAGGAAGCGAACATGCCAAATACAAAAGGGTTCTCTTGCTCTGGCCACACGCGCTTTTCATCTCTGCTCCCAAGCTAGCAAGGAAGCTGTCCTGTCGCCATCAGCCACTGGCGCTGGTAGCAGGCTGGACAGAGACCCACCTCCCTGCCCTAACGTAGGGCTCTCTTCCAGCTGCTGTTTCCCACGTGTCTTTGAGTCCAGGCACGAAAGCTTCGGACGGCTATGTGTGTGTCTCCTCCTTCCTGCCCTCCCTCCACCCCGCCCCCGGGGCACCCACCCTGGCGCTCCCGGCGCGCTTGAATGAATGGGGGAGGACCGGCGCGCATGAATGAGCGCGCGAGGGAGCGAGTGCCCGGGCCGGCCGAAGAGTGAATGGCGACGGCGCGGCTCCCGCCCCGGGGCGCGGACGCTCGTTCCACTTCCCCCACCCGCCAGCTGGTGGCCTCGAGAAGGTGGCGGCGCCGGCAGCGGCCCGAGCTGGGACGGCCGGGGCGCGGGATGGTGGGGGAAGGGGCGTTCCCGGCGGCCGCGCCTTCCTCGGCTATTGGATTAGTGGCCTTCAGGGATGAGCTCAGCCGGATCGGCTTTCAGCTGCAGCCTCCGGGCCGGCTGGGAAGGCGGGGAGCGGGCGGCCGCGGAGGAGGAGGAGGAGGAGGAGGGGGAGGCGGCGGTGGCGGTGGCTGCAGCATCCAGAGCCGGCCGCGGCGGCCGGCGTGCCCGGTGCACAAAGGCGCCCGGCCCCTGGGGAAGGCGATGAGCGCACAGCTGTCCGGGCCCCGGCTACCGCTGCAGCCACCTCGGCGTGCGCCCGAAGCACGGCGCTCGGGGATCCGCGGCCGAGGTGCGGCCCGTGCGCCCTGAGCGTGGGACTCGCCGCCCTCCGGGTCAGGCGCCAAGCTTAGGGGCGGCTAGGGCGCGGGCCTCGGCGCGTCCCTCGGATCGGCGCCATCCGGTGCGTCCCCATTCCGGGCCCGATCCCAGGTGATCTGTCGCTGAGTCCGAACGCCAACTTCGCCAAGAACGTCCCCAACTCCAGGCCACCCTGCGGGGAGAGGGGGCGCTGCCGCCTGGCACCAGCCCGGAGGGCGCCCGGCTGGCTGCAGGGGAAGAAGCCAGCATCCGTGGGGTCGCTCGGGCGCCCCTAAGTGGGCGGTGGCGGCAGCAGACCTCCCTCCCGGGAGCCCGGGACCTGCGGGCGCTGGGGATTCCTCCCGGGCAGGCGCTCGCCCTCTTTTATGGTGAGTATTTTCCAGCTTCTGGTTAGGGGCGATGGGGACCCGGGGCTGAGATCTGGTAGCAAGCCTCGAGCACAGCCGGTGCTTCTGGAGTCCCTGTGCCCCCCCACCCCCCTCGACCCCGGACTCCGAATATCCCTGCGGATTGTGGCAATCCGAGCTGGCTGGTTTGCGCGCAGCCCTGATGCGTTGTGACCAGCCTCTGAGACCGTGGGTTCAAAGCCCGTTGCTTCTCTGTGTAGTGGAGACAGCACACCCCTCTGGGTTTCAGCCCCACATTCGTCACTCGCTGGCTGGGTGACCTTGGGTCAAGCACCTCACCTCGGTTTCCTCATCCGTGAGATGGGGATATGATAATTGTGCACCTTTCTCCGGTGTGTTGGGAGGATCTGAGCGGTTGCGCGGAGACCTGTGCGTGGCATCCAGGAAACGAACGGTCGTTAGCTAGCGTTGAGATCAGGCGTGTGAGCCCGGGCATGTTAGCCAACTTTCTAGAGCTGCAGCAGCCCGCTCCCTTGCGTGTGTGAGACAGGGACAGTAATTCCTGGGCGGGGGGGGGGGGGTCCTGCCTGTCTGGATTCTGAGCTGCGGAAGTGAAGCGCCCGGTACGCGGCGGGCGCTGGGTAGTGCTGGCTGCGCTGGTTCCCCCGACGCTGGGGCAGTGGAGGCTGGAGAGCTGCGTGCGGCCAGTTCCCGGCCTTTGCTTGAGACAAACTTGGGAGGCCCCCGGGGCTCCGGGAGTCCTGGGCGCGGGGCTCTGGAAAGCGGGGAGGACGCCCGGGGCCTGGAGCGCGGCAAATGTGTCGGTCGTGGTGGTGCTGGACGCGCCTCCGGCCCCAAGCCAGGAGAGGACTCGGAGCCCCAATCCTCTGACTCACTGGAGAGGCCCGGGGAGTGCTGGTGCCGCCGCCCCATGGCCAAGCGCTGGCTCCTGCTGCTGCCGCTGCTGTTGCCAGGAGGGGAGGAGGGCGCGTTTGTTGGGCCCTCTCAGGTAGATCCAGAACTCTGGGTTCTAGATCGGGGCTTGGGTTTGAATCCTGCCTCCATCATCCCCCTCCGCCAGCGATGTGACCTTGAGCAAGCTCTCTAAGGTTCCCCCAGCTATTCTGTGCCCCACGCTCCCCCTCTAGGATTTGGGATGTGAACCTAAAAGTTTTCTCTTAGGAAATCTGAGCCCCTTATCCTCCCACTCATCTCCTGTCCCCGCAAATTGATGAGCCTAAACCTGGAAGTTGTTCAGGGAAAGCTATTCGTAGAACTCAGTCTACCCACCATGCCCAGTGGGAACAGGAGGCCAGGCTTTCCAGGTCTGTTGGCCTGTTTCCCCACCGTGGCGCCCGTGTCCTCCAGCTAACTCCTGCTGCTTCTGTCACTCCTGCTGAGGGGAGAATCCCTCAGATCCTGGCTGCACATCAGTCCAGTTTGTAGTTCAACATGTCCAAGGTGGCGTGCCACGCTGTGCACAAGGGCACAATCACTCTCCGAGACACACTCTGATTCCATGCTTCATCTCCCTTGACAATGGAAATAAGAAGGATTTAAGCCACTTTTGTCACATGGCAAACAGAATCCAATCTACCAGCTATCCCACTCAAATATCTTTCCTGTTTGCATTTCTCTTTTATTTTAAAGACCGATTAAATTCAGTGACATAAAAAATAAAATCTGCAAGAGAAAGAAATTGCCTTAAACAGTCAAAAGACATATGGCCAGCCAGGGAGAGAATTTACATTTCTATTGCAATGGGTATGTCTCTTTAAACATGCGAAAGACGAGGGAGAGTGCGAGCTGGGAATGGTAGCCAGGGCTTTGTGCATACTAGGAAAGTGGTTCACCACTGAGGAGAAGATTCAAGTCGACAGACTACAGAGAATTCAAACCGAATTGTCCATGAGTGAAGTACAAAAACATGAAAACTTACATATTCTACTTTTGCTCAATAAGAAAAATGCATGCTAGGACTGGAGAGATGCCTTAGTAGTTAAGGCACTTGCCTGTGAAGCCTAAGGACCCAGGTTTCATTCTGCGGTACACACATAAAGCCAGATGCACAAGTTGGTGCGTGTGTCTGGAGTTCTGTTTGCAGTGGGAGCAACCATTCGCATTCTCTCCCTGCCTTTCTCTCTCTCTCTACTAAAAATAAAATTAAAAAAAAAAATTGAAGCCGGGTGTGGTGACGCACACCTTTAATCCCAGCACTCGGGAGGCAGAGGTAGGAGGATCGCCACGAGTTCAAGGCCACCCTGAGACTCCATAGTGAATTCGAGGTCAGCCTGAGCTAGAGTGAGACCCTACCTCAAAAAATAAAAAACAAACAAAAAAAAATTGAAAACGCAGAGAGGGGCCTGGAGAGATGGCTTAACGGTTAAGGTGCTTGCCTGTGAAGCCTAGTCCCATGTAAGCCAGACGCACAATGTGACACAAGTGCACAAGGTCAAACATGTGCACAAGGTGACACAGCATCTGGGGTTTAATTTCAGTGGCTAGAGGCCCTGGCATGTCAATTTTTTCTCTCTCATATTAAAAAAAGGCTAGTCGATTGAGCTTTCCTAAAAAAAAAAAAAAACAACAACAACAACAAAAAAAAAAACACTGCAGAGGCAGGTGTGGTAGCTAATACTTGTAATCCTCGTACTCTTGAAGCTGAGGTAGGAGGTTACCATCAGTATGAGGCCAGCTTGGGCTACAGAGTGAGTTCCAGTTCTTCCCGAATTAGACAGAGACCCAGCCTCAAAAATAAATAAATCCTTTAATCCCAGCACTTGGGAGTCAGAGGTAGGAGGAGCGCCATGAGTTCAAGGCCACCCTGAGACTACATAGTGAATTCCAGGTCAGCCTGAGCTACAGCAAGACCTTACCTCAAAAATAAATAAATAAATAAATAAAAGGTAAAGAGGTTGAATTCCTTCCTCACTGAGGCTTCCATGAACCAAGTCTAGATAGAGCAGGGTGTTCAGGCCTGGTCCCTGGCCACTGCCACTCTTCTTCTTCATTTGCCTCTCTCCCACCTCTGATCCCCTGGCCCAAGATCTTGGTTTTGCTCCAAGACTTGGTTCCAAGATCTTACTCCCCTTCTGGGCCTTCTGGCTTGTCATAGAACCAGAACCTTTCATCACCCATGCAGGCCTGTCCGGGGGTCTTCGCTCCTGTCCCAGGAAATAGCCAAGGCTCCAGCAAAAGGCAAGTTCCTTGCCCTGGAACAAGGAGCAGTGCAACTCACCATAACAGCTTGTTGTTTTTTTTCCTAAACTGCCTGGCTTGTCACATAGCCATGCTTTCTAAAGGGTCCTCTTCTGTTGGCACAGAAGCAAAAGATCTCCATCCCCTCCCCACCCCCAAGCTAGAACAAGAGGCTGAATGAGGAAAGTCAAAGAGATGGAGGGACTTAAGTCAAAGAAGCCTCTCCTGGTCAGCATTAGAAACAAAAATTGGGGCTGGAGAGATGGCTTAGCCATTAAGCACTTGCCTGTGAAGCCTAAGGACCCTGGTTCGAGGCTAGATTCCTCAGGACCCACGTCAGCCAGATGCACAAGGGGGCACATGTGTATGGAGTTTGTTTGCAGTGGCTGGAGACCCTGGCGCGCCCATTCTCTTATCTATCTGCCTCTTTCTGTCTGTTGCTCTCAAATAAATAAAAAATAAACAAAAAATTAAAAAACAAACAAACAAAAATTGGCCAGGTGTGGTGGTACACGACTTTATTCCCAGCACTCAGGATAGTGGTGAGTTCGACGCCACTCTGAGACTACATAGTGAATTCCAGATCAGCCTTAGCTAGAGTGAGATCCTACCTCGAAAAACTAAAAAAAAAAAAAAACTTTGTACCCAATGAATGCATTTAACTTGTGTGAACATGACTGTTCATACTTGACCAAAAATGACCAATGATAAAAATGTAAAATTCAGCAACACATTTTAAATAACCCATGATCACTACATAAGCAAACTGGTTTTTCTGCTGCTACTCAGAAACAAGATGTGATCCGAGGCTTCAGGGGACAGTGGTCTGGTTCATCTTTTGGGAAAAAACCCAAAATCAGTTATCAACTTGATGGCCCTTTAGAAAAAGTCTGCCCGGGGCAGGTTGACTGCATGGGATTCTTGCTTCCCACGGTGAGTTTAGAACTTAGTTTCCACTTGAAATACATACTTTAATTTTGAAAACCTGTTGATAAAAATGCAAGCCACACAGGAGATGCAACCTAGCCTGAACCTTATACTATAGCTCAGGCTGGCCTTAAACTCTCAGTATTCTCATCTCCACCTCCCAAGTATGGGGATTGTAGGTGTGTGCCACCATACCTGGTTTTGATTAAGTGCCTCCTAATATAGGCAGAGGTAGCAGGTACCAGGCTGTGTGCTGGTCTAGTAGCCACATAGCGCCTGGCTGGGCGCTGGCTCCCCTGCAATAAACACAGCACGTGGCACAGGAGACAAGGTAGGGCTGGAAAGCTACCAGTGGAGTGGTGGGTGCCACGGAGAGGGAGTGAAGGAACGTCAGTAGGTAGGGATGCCCTTGGGTATGAAGAGCACCCTCTTGCCAACTTGAGGAGAGTGTGGCATGACTGGTACAGAGAGGCCGACTATGGGAGAAATAAGCAGCGACAGGCCTCAAGGATCCTTGGATGCCAACCTAAGAGGTGGAGGTTTGAATGAGCAGCTGGGTGGGCACGTTGATTGGACTTACTCTCTTGGTAGCAGGGAAGATGGGTAAGGGGCAAAGATGGGAATCACAGACTCTCTCTCTCTCTCTGCCTCTTTCTCTCAAATAAATATATATATATATATATTAAAATATGTTTTGTTTATTTATTTGCAAACAGGGAGAGATAGCAAAAGAGAAAGAGAGGGAGAGAGCGAGAGACTGGGCACGCCTGGGCCTCTAGCCACTACAACTATGAACTCCAGATGCATGCACCACCTTGTGTGGGTAGTGGGGAATCAAACCTGGTTCCTTAGGTGTTGAAGGCAAGTGCTTTAACCACTGAGCCATCTCTCCAGCCCCCACTGCAGTAGGTGTGTAGGGGGAGATGAAGGCACTGCGTGGGAGAGACAGGGAAAGTGGAAAGCAGTGAGTGAGGGAGATAGAAGCAAGGCCTGTAGCGGAAGCAGGGACATGCAGAGAGGAACGTGGGGATGGGACAGGCTTAATTCGGGTGAGGATGGGTGATTCTGAGCTCCCAATGGGTCCCACACATTCCACATGCTGAGAGGGTGGCATGCCCACAGTAGGAGGCTTATGACCGAAAGGGGTTCTGTAGGTCACCTGAAGGAGTACCAAGCGATCAGAGACAGGTAGAGTGGGTCCGGTGCTGGGGAGGGCAGGCAGGGCTCGGAGCATCTGTGGGGCGGCAGGGGGGCGGGGGCGGCTAGAGGCGCAGGTGTTACGATCAGATGCACAGAGAGGAGGGAGCAGAGGCAAGGATGTGACCCGGTACTATGCTCAAGGGGCAAGTGGCAAAGCTGCCCTACCCTTTGCAGAAATGACTGGGCTAGGCTCCTTAACAGGCCCACAGAGGCGTCCCACCCATGAGCCATGTTCTGTGCGACAGGAGAGCAAGTCGCCCGGAGTGCTGGCTCTGGAGTGGCTTTCCTCTACAAGTACAGTCCTTGCTCCTGTCTGAGTCGTCTTTGCTTCCTTCCCACTCCCCCTTCCATGCCTGGTATCTCAAGACCCCCAAGAGAAACCACAGGCTTAACAAAGGGACCAGTAAGTCCCCATTATAATCCCACAGGCTGACCATGAGGCTTGAAGAGTTCTGCTTTTCTTGCAGGCCACCTGTTTTCACACAAGCAGTCATGCCTAGTAGGCCAACCTCATCTTGGAAGGTAAATGAGAGGTTGGACCTACAGATGACTGTGTTCTTGTAGTTGAAGCTTCCCCCGAGGGTCCCTCTGACCACTTCCTCCTCAGACCCCCTCCTCGTGCTTTGCCTCGCTCTGAGCCACGCTGGGCTTCACGAGGCCAGCTGTTCTGCTTACAAAACACGCGTGCCGGGAGCGGATCTCGGGGCGTAGAGCAGCTACACGGGTGACCAGGACCACACGTGGCCTCACCGGCCCAGAATTGTGTCTCTTTCAAACGACCTTGCAGAGCACAGTGGCTGGCAGCTGAGCTTCCACCTCGGAAACCCCTGGCTCAGTCTCTCGTGGGAGGATTCCCATGGAAACCCCAGGAAAGGCTGGGGAAGCCTCATTGATTGAGCTCCAGGAGGACCTGGGAGAGAGCCCTTCCCAGAGCTGGACAGATGGCTGCCTTTGTGAACCCTGGGGGGGAAGAAAGGCTGGTCCAGCCTGTTGAAGTGTGAACTCCCTGTGTTTATTATGGGGAAAACCAATGGACATCTGTGAATAAAGCCCTGGGGGTTCTGTAGTTCATTCACTGGCTTTATTCTGAGCGAGTGTCTTTTGATAAAATAGCCCCTCGACTTAACATTCGTAGCAAGAAAAGCTCAAAACGTTCCAGTGGACCCAGGGCCTGGGGGGGGGGGTAGCAGTGGTCCTCAGTGCAGGGGTGAGTGCTGATGGATAAGGACAGGAGATGAGCTGTTTGAATATTCCCGGTGGAAGTGCTTTACTCTTTTGTCCACACTGCAGTCCTTAGACATTCCCCCAGCGTTTCCCCTAAACCAGGTCTCTGTGGGTGCAGTTCTGGGAACGCCAGCCCCTGTCGTGGAGTTATCCAGTCTGGCCGCTTGTGATAAGTCCTGTGGTGGGAACAAACCCAGGGGCCCTGAGAGCACAGGGTGGGAGTGGGGACACCTTAGAGGTGTTAATGACCAGGCCAGATGGAATTGCCCACAGATATGTACAAGGGGAAGGTTCAGGAATGGGGAGGGACAGTGGCAGCAAGGAACTGAGAAAGGCCGCGGGGAAGTGGAAGGTTTCACTGAGTGCGGTGGCTGGGGCAGGTGGAACATTCTGCGAGGACGAGGGCTAGTAGGAAACCCTTATGAGGGTTCTCGCCCCTCGCCCTTAGGAGAAGTTTAAGCAGGGAGCTTGGTTTGGTCTGCCTCATGTTTTCACAAGTGTGAAAGGGCAGGGATGAAAGTAATGTGCACCCTAGTAAAGGTATTCAAGTCGTGTCAAACTGCCTTTCTTTCTATGGTCTTGTCATTATTCACACCTGTCACTGAATCAGACCCCTTTTGGGGTCCACTTCTCTACAGGGAAGTGATTAGATTTTATACTTTCCTGCAGCTGTAGATCCCCAGGGAGACATCATTACTGCTGGTTAAAAGGAAGGCTTGACTTGCCCTGGCCCCCTGGCCCCTGCAAGGCTAAACCCCAAGGCCACAGTGAGGGGAAGGCATGTCAATCAGCCATCACCAGATGTCTGCTGCGTTTGGACCCCTTACAGGCAGACCCCTGGCCTGTTGAACCCAGTCAGCATGCCTCTGAGACTGATTTGACTGAAGACATCCTAATTTGCAAACCGCCAAGGCTTCTTAAAGAGCAAGGCTGCCTCGTGTCCCTTCATTGGACTACTGGGTGGTAACACCCACCACGGCTCCAGGGAGGGCAACAGGCAATTTGGGTTTTTGTTTTCATGCTAGGCCATTTCGGAAGCCTGGAGTGGGTACTTCAGGATAATGTCATTAAGCATCGCTAACCAAGCAGGGCATACACATTCATTTTGGTTCGGGGCCCTTTGGTGTGGCTCAGTGTACCCGCTGTTTACTGGGTTTAGTGGTGCTGTTATCCTATAAGGAAATTAGATTCTAGTGCATGGCCTGTGTGCCGTGTGCTGCTGAGAATCAAGACAAGAAATGTGGCTGGCTGGAGACGGGGAACAGGGACAGAGCCTGCTGAGGCCACTTGCTGCGTCTCCAGCTCTCAGCTGCACAGTGGCTGGCACACAGCAGGCATCTACTAAGTGTTTGCTGAATGAGTAAACGAAGCAGGGAAGGTTCAGAGCAGTGTCTAACCAAGGGACAACTGGAGACAGCCAAGAGCCAGCTGCCCAGAGGATGGCTTGATGCAGTGCCCGTGTCCCTGCCTCCTCCCTCCAGCTCTGCTGCTTCTTTTACTCCATCCTCCGAAATAGCCCACTAAGAGCATCGCTGAGTGGGCGCCCTTAACTCCACTGCCCGTGTGTGCGCACTGCCTCGTGTTCAAGCCCTTGATGGCATTCCTGAAGACAGAAGGTGCTTCCTAGGTGGCACAGACGTGCAGGCATAAATTGTCCTCAGGAGTGAAGAAGACCGGGGACAGAAAGATCCTCTTCCTGACTGGCTTGGGCTGCAGAGAGGTTGGAGTCCAGAGAATCAGGGGCGGCTTCTTGGAGGAGGTGGAATAAGTCAAGGAGCTCCACTCCTAAACACCGTCCACACCACCAATTCCGGACATTCAATTCTGGACAAGATGGTGCCACCCTATCAGGGGACACACACAATTTAGAGAAGCCCTTGTCTTTTCTTGATTGCCTGGCACCTGACCCCTGCAATGATGGGCAAGCTAAACAAGGAGTCAGCAGCACTTTCCTGATATGTCTGAGGGCCCAGAGAGCAGGCAGAAAGTCTAACCCACCCAAGTCTCAGCTTCATTATATGGGGCTGCTGCTGGGTTTTCTTTTTCTTTTTTTTAATTATTTTTATTTATTTGTGAGTGTGTGTGTGTGTGTGTGTGTGTGTGTGTGTAAGAGAGAGACAGAGAGAGAGTGAGAGAGAGGCAGATAGAGAGAATGAGTGTGCCTGGGCCTCCAGCCACTGTAAATGAGCTCTAGATGCATGTGCCCCCTTATGTGAGCCCTGGGAAATCGAACCTGGGTTCTTTGCTTTGCGGGCACGTGCCTTAACTGCTAAGCCATCTCTCCAGCCCTGGGTTTTCTTAATGGCTTGCCATTAATGGGCACAAAAGGCCTTGCCCTGGGGAGCAGTGAAGGGACAGTCTTATTTATATGTCCATCCCATTACACTCCCAGTGCAAGAACCTTCTAGGAGCTCTGACCGCCACTAGTAGGCACAGAGACTTGGAGGGAGAACTCTGTGCCCTTTGACCCAGGATGCGACAGCCAAGCACTAGAAAGAAACGACCCAGGGGCCATTGCTCTCAAATGTGTTACACTTTAGGACTCCCCCAAACTACAGCAACTGCAGGGCGTCGAGAAGAAGGGCCACACATAGTGACAGGGCTACGGAGAGGCCCTGTTCCAAACAGTGTGGGAGAAACAGAGTGCGGGCTTGGCCTGTGGTGGTCCTCCAGCTGCTTCCCAGCCGTGTGAGCCCAGGACCCCTTAAACAGCAGCTCTGAGCCTGTTTCCCTGAGCCTGGCACAGGGTGAGTGCTGGTATGAGGTTAGTGACGGAGAAAGTAGGAGCAGGGGACACTTTGTTTGAGTTCAAGATAAGACCAGCTCTGCCACTTTTTTTTTTTTTTTTTGTCTTTTTGAGGTAGGGTCTCACAATAAGCCAGGCTGACCTGGATTCACTATGTAGTCTGAAGCTGGTCTGAATACTCACAATGATCCTCCTACCTCAGCCTCCCTAGTACTGGGATTAAAGGAGTGTGCCACCACACCTGGCTTCTGCCATCTTTTTATTTATTTATTTATTGCACATGTGCATGTGTGTGTCTCTTGCTATTGCAAACAGAACCTGCTAGGACTTCCTTTGCTTTTAGTGATCTTGGCAATTTAGCGGAGTGTTGGCCAGGTGTCTTGTTGGATGTCTCCATCCCCACTGGAATTTGTTCTGTTATACTCATGGTTAGACTGTGGTCATGGGTTTGGGGAAGGAAGACCACAGAGAGAACGTACCACTTCATCAGACCATATCGAGGAAACATACCATCACTGTGACAGGCTTATATAATACATAATAGTATAATAATTACCAGAAAATATAGTGTGCTAGATTGAATTATATGGTTTATATATATATATATTTGGTTTATTTTGGTTTTGTGGTATTTCCCCCTAAAGAACCAGTACTTGAGTTTTCAGTTACTTATGTTATTTTTCTTTTTTCATGTGTGTGTGTTGGGGGAGAGGGGGAGGGTTTCAAGGTAGGGTCTCACTCTAGCTCAGGCTGACCTGGAATTCACTATGTAGACTCAGGATGGCCTCAAACTCATGATGCTCCTCCTATTTTGCTTGTGAGTGCTAGGATTAAAAGCATGCACCACCATACCCAGCCTTTTTGTTTTGTTTTGTTTTGTTTTTGTGTTTCAAGGTAGGTTTTCCCCTCTAGTCCAGGCTGACTTAGAATTCACTCTGTAGTCTCAGGCTGGCCTCGAACTCACGGCGATCCTCCTACCTCTGCCTCCAGAGTGCTGGGATTAAAGGCGTGCGCCACCACGCCCTGCTACTGCAATGGTGAATTATGCTTAGTTCATATATTTTCATTTAAAAATTTATTAGCATGAGCACACCTGTCCTGTGAGCACTGCTTCAGAGGCACCCCGTAGGTTCTAATAGATAGGCTTTTGTGATTTTCCATATATTCTGAAATTTTATGTTGCTTAAAATGTTTTTTCTTTAATGTCTGAGCGGTAGGACTTAAGTAATCCATGATTCTGTGATTGGTTTTTACCTTTTTTTTCTTTTTTCTGGAAGCAAATTTGGTATTGTTTTTGCTTTCTGAGGTTTTTATCTGTGGACTGATATGTGTGCAGGTTTTGGGTGGTTCCAGGAACCACCTGCAAGAACATGCTGCCTTTGCTTTTGCGTACAGGATATGGCGTGCACACGACCTATAGTTTGTTATGCAGGGTCCGCCTCTTCTGCTTCTTTACCCCATGGGTTAACTGACCCACCCTGAGCCAGCAGAGGGAGGGATTAAATGCCCTGCCTCCATGTTTCTCAGATCTCTTCTTGTGTTTCTCCAGCGTTGCCTCCGAATTCTTGTGCTGTTGTGTGCTCTGTTTCACCTTCAACCGTGGGTCACAGTCTCTGTGACTGTAAAGTATTCTCTGTCTCATTTGAAACCTTTTGCCCCCAAATCAACTTTACCTCAAACTAAGGTTGCAGTTCCATCGCGGGGGAGTGTGCAGTTCACTCTGTATTGTCTGTCCAGTGTTTTCAGCGCCCGCCCGCCTGGCTTCGGGGACGGCGCATACACGGAGCACATGGTGTGGATTTTGTCTTGCTTCCCGCTTTCAGCATCTTTTCTCGAGTAGATTGCTTTGGCCCCTCATGGGCACAGTTACTACTTCAGTCTTATTTTAACTGCCACATCTTACGTCCTTCTGTCTTCTTGCTTCAGTTGCTTCTTCAAACAAAATCTTTCAGGATGTTCTCTGCTTTACTTTGCGTTGTGTTCCTTCCGACAACTTGGAAGGCTTGTGTCTTACTTTGGGTTGTGGAAGTTATCTTTTTTTAAAAAAAAATATTTTATTTGTATTTATGGGAGAGAGAGAAACAATAGGCACACCAGGGCCTCCAGTCAATGCAAATGAACTCCAGACACATGTGCCATCGTGTGCATCTGGCTTATGTGGGTTCTGGAGAATTGAACCTGGGTCCTTAGGTTTCACAGGCAAGCACCCTAACCGCTAAGCCATCTCTCCAGTCCTTAAAAATTTATTTATTTGAAAGAGAGAGAGAAAGAATGGGCGTGCCAGTTCCTCTGGCCAGCACAAATGAACCCCAGACACATGTGTCACCTTGTGCATCTGACTTACATGGGTACCGAGGAATTGAACCTGGATCCTTAGGCTTTACAGGTAAGTGCCTTAACCACTAAGCTATCTCTTTAGCCTGGAAGTTACCTTTACAATAACTATGTAAAATGAATTTAATCCTTTCAGTTAGACTGCACTAGTTTTCTCCCTTCTAAAATGAGTGACTACAGGGCTGGAGAGAAGGCAAAGCAGTTAAAGGTGCTTGTTTGCAAGCCTGCCACCCTAGCACACAAAGCCAGACACAAAGTGGGGTGTAAATCTGTGACCTCAACATACCTATGGCAATGGGAGATGGAGCCTCCCAGGCCAACAAGTCTGGTCATGCAGTGCAAAAGAGCAAGCGAGACTCTATCTTAAAAGAAGGTAGAAGACAGACACCTTGAGATTGTCCTCTGACCTCCACATGCCCGCTGTGACATGTGTGCCATACGTACATATTCACACATACACACATATAAAAATGTAGAAATCGAAATGAGCAGCTACAGAGGAACTTTACAGATTTGGGCACAGTTTTTATTTGCCTTGTGGCAGCTGTTTGTAGTGATAAATTTTCATATTTGTTTTTATCTTTTCTCACTCCCTGTTTCTCTGATCTTTACCCACCTCCCATGCTGGCTCCTCTTTGGAAGAGGGCAGCTCCCTGGAATCAGGATTTTGTAGTCAGTGTGTGAAGAGGAGGTGTCAGAAATTATGCTAAGAGCACAGGATGGTTCTGAGGCTCACAGAAACTTGGTTCCCAGGACTGCCTTAGTGAGTTATTTATTTGTTTGGTTTTTCAAGGTAGGATCTTGCTCTCTAGCCCAGGCTGACCTGGAATTCACTATGTAGTCTCAGGGTGCGCTTGAACTCACAGCCATCCACCTACCTCTGCCTCCCGAGTGCTGAGATTAGAGGTGTGTTCCACCACGCCCAGCTTGCCTTAGTGATTTCTTTTAAGTCTTTGCTTCTTTGATAGCCACGAGCCGTCTCCATGGATTTCTCCCAATTTGGAGCCCTCCTCCATCCTGCCTCATCAACATAAGGCTTCCTGTGAAGATGGCGGGTCTGTGGTTTCCTGTGAGCCCTGTCCTCCTCATGCCTGGCAATGTCAAGCCAACTCCCACCTCCACACTGTGTACCCTGTCCCCGCTGCTCCTGATTGGATGCCATTGTTTTCCTCCTCGGGGAGCACCAGCTGCTGGCTGGGTGCACGGGGCTTTTGCTCCCAGACCTGCAACCGCGGTGGCCGCCCGAGGAGGTGTAGACGCCAGCTTCCTCCGTGTCACGGCTTCGGGCGGCCTCGCGTTAGAAGCTCTGGTTTGCATCACAGATGTGTTCTGGTTCTGCTGAGGAGGGAGTTCGCAGTTTTGTTTCTCCTCCTCGATTTTGGATGATTCTAGATATGAAAATGAATAACTTCATTGTGCCATCTTAAAACTGTCTAGTGTTGCAGATTTTTATGTGATCTGGTATGCTCTCAAATAAAACATCATCACCCAGAACTCTCTGAATAGGGCTGACACCAGCTGAAACTGAAGTCGGATAACAGAAAGAAAGAAAAAAAAAAAAAAAGATGAGAATGGAGAATGAAATTGGAGGGTTACAAAATAAACCCTCAGTATTTGTGTCCATGCCTAGTGAAGGCAAGGTTCCGTCCTTCCCCTCCTGCGCTTTGGCTGGGGTGTGCCTCTGTCAGGATGGTGTACTGGCAGGCATTCTTCTCTGTGACAAACCACCTGAAGGGAGGAAGGATTCCATTTCTTTTGGTTTTTTGAGGTAGGGTCTCACTCTAGCCCAGGCTAACCTGGAATTCACTATGTAGTCTCAGGGTGGCCTCGAACTCATGGTGATCCTCCTACCTCTGCCTCCTGAGCACTGGGCATTAAAGGCGTGTGCCACCACACCCTGCTGGGAGGATTTGTTTTGATTCAGGAGTTTCAGTTCATTAGGGCAGGGAGGGTGTGACCCAAGTGTGCTGCTCACATGGAGGCCAGCAAGCACACAGAGCATGCCTGCATTAGCACCCGAGGTGTGCTTTACTATACTCCTAAGCACTTCTCAGTGCTATGCAGTTGACCCCAAATTAACCACCACAGGTCCATCTTTTGTCAACTTGGTATTCAAACCGTAACAATTTTATTCCTGGCTCCCAGAAGATCATTTCTATCTCCTAATACAAACTGCATTTAGTTTATCTCACGTGCCTCCAAGGTCTTAACAGTTCAGACATTGTTCATTGTTCAAAAGTTCAAGTCCAAGATGTCCTTTGTGCTTCAAGGCACGCATTAATCTGTGAGCCTCTACAAAAATCAAAAACAAGTTACACATTTCCAAGATACAGTGGTGTAAAGAAAACATTTCCACTCCCGTAGGCAGGATGGTGAGTAGAAAGGGCAGCTGGAACTGAAGCGAGGCAGGGACTCGGCGGGGCAAACCTTGAATGTGGGGCACACGTCACGACGATGTGAGCGGCCATGGGCGTGGCCAGCCTTGTGTCATCAGCCTTGTCATTGGCTGCCCACGTGGCTTCTCTTAGGCTGGCTGTGCTCACTGCCTGCTGCTGTCCTCACTGGACGGTCATGTTTCTGACACGTCCAACTCCCCAGTGCCTGCACTGCACCTTAGGCCCCACCTGCACGGCTTCCCCCATCACCTTCTCAGGGCTTCTGAACCTGCACTCACTGCCTGGGTACCCAGGCCTTCCTTTGAAGTCCAAGTAGAACCCTTTGTGACCCAATAACTTTTGCAGTCTGCATGCCTGCAAAACTATCATCATGACCATGAAATGCCTGCTACCTCTCGTGCAGTATCCAAGGCCACTTTGAACGGTGGCTTGATAGCTAAAAATACAGAAACACTTCCCTAAGTGTTCTGTGAAGGCAGGGCACTCTGGAGCTCTCTTCTCAAGGCAAAGTCTTTTCTTTTGTTGTTTATTTATTTATTTATTTAGAGGTAGGGTTTCACAGGAGCCCAGGCTGACCTGGAATTCACTATGTAGTTACAGAGTGGCCTCAAACTCACAGCAATCCTCCTACCTCTGCCTCCCAAGTGCTAAGATTAAGACATTGCGCCACCATGCCCAGCAAGGCAAAGTCTTGTTTTTCTTTATTTGGGTGGAGAGAGTGAATATGGGTACACCAGGGCCTCTTGCTACTATAAAGGAGTTCCTGATACATGTGCCACTTTATGCATGTGAACTGAGGCCAGAAGACTTTGCAAGCAAGCACCTTTAACCACAGGAGCCGTCTTCACTGTCCCAAAGACCAAGTTTCAAATGAGTTAAAAACTACTTTTTTGAGCCTATGATTGGGTTATGGCCAATTCCTAATATACCCTCAAAGCATCTTTCCTAATTCCTATTATACCCTCAAAGCATCTTTCCTAATTCCTATTATAGCCTCAAAGCATCTTTCCTATTGTTCAGTCCCCAAGTCCTGTTCCTACCTGAAACCCGATGAGTACAAAGCTCTGCTGGCCACTTCCTCTCAGCATTCTGGTCTTCTGAGTTCCCACCAGCTGTGCTTACAGCATGCTGGGTTTTCTCTAGCTCCCATCTCCAATTTCCCTGAATTCCATCAACAAATTACTCCAAAATCACCTATACTAAATCAGGAATTGTCACACCAGTCCTGCTCTTGGTATCTGTTCTCTGTGTTAGTCAGACTTTTGTTGCTGTGACAAAATACTTGACACAACAATGTAAGAGGGGACAGATCTTTTTTTGACTCATAATTGCAGGGGTTCTGTCCATAATGGCAAGGAGGGCATGGTAGCTCATATCATGGTGGCCAGGACAGACAGAGAAAGAAAGGGAAAAGACGAGAATGAATGCCTGCTTCAAGCAACTTTCTCTTTCTTCCTTTTTTTTTTTTTCCTGGTTTTTCAAGGTAGGGTCTCACTCTAGCTCAGGCTCACCTGGAATTCACTACGTAGTCTCAGGGTGGCCTCGAACTCACAGAGATCCTCCTACCTCTGCCTCCTGAGTGCTGGGATTAAAGGCGTGTGCCACCACGCCCACTCATCTCTTTCTTCCCTTTTATTCTGCCTGGACCCCAGCCTATGGGATGGTGCCACCCATAGTTAATCCTTTCTGGAAATGTCCTCACAGACACACCCAGAGGAATGCTATCCTAATCTCCTTGTGCACAATCAAGTTAACCATCAAGATGTAGCTAGGACAAAGCAGGAAAACTTCATCTGTCCTGAGGAGCTGGTTGAGCCAAGCCGCTCCCAGGCCTGGGGGTGGACTGCACATGCCTATGCTCTGGAGGGGAGCTGCCTCCCCCCACACCAGGGACCATCCAGGCACCCCAAGATCCCTGGATTCTGGCTTGCCTTTCAGTGGCCAATTCCTTCTCCTAGAAAAGGGGCGCTCCGGGCATCAGAGAACGCTAATGTAGGGTCTGTCAATGACTTGCATATACTCAGAAAAAATAACTGGTACATCCAAGGGAAAGAGGTCCCTGCGGGTTGCCCCACAAATGGAGTCAGAGAGAAAACCTGCCATGGAGTTCCAGGGCTGGCCCTTTATGACATTGCCTCAGATTCTCATCCCATCTGGAGGGAGGTGTTTGGTCCCCATTTCTCAGAGGAGCAATGCTGAGAGGCTAGAGACACTGAGCCGTCAGAGGGGTGGGTTCTCATGCAGTGCTCTCTGGCTCCGGAGCTGGGACACCATCTCTCCTTTCTTCTTTAATTTTCCCATGGAGACAGGATGCCATCCTTAGATGGTTGCCTGTGTGCTTGTTCAGAGTGACCCTTATGGCTCAGAAGTACCCACCTCTGCCATACCTTAACTGGCTGTGGCCTCCTCGCTTAGCATGCCAGCGTGTCTGGGCACAGTTCTTATTTACCCGGGGCCGCTCTGTGGCAGAGCCCATGCTCTGCAAGCAGGTGACCTCGGTTGCACTGTTGGCTTATTAGCTGTAGGACTTTGGCTCATTACTTACCTCTCTTTGCTCCATCAAATGGCATTAGTGACATGTACCAATTAGAAGAAAGTAAATCTAAACTACTCGGAACGTTGGCAGACTTCAGGTAAGGGGGGAGTGCCAGGTGTGAACATACTGGTGATTATTATGCATGCAAAGGGCTCCCGGAAGGCTTGGTCACAAAGGGAAGGGAATTCATGCCCCTCTCATGACCTGTGTCTTTTGGTTTCTCCTAGGAGCTTGGGCCCCTGCCACAGCCCTGCAGAGGCTGTGGACGTCTACCACCGGGAAGCCTGGTTCCAAGTGCCGGGGGTCTATCCCCGGCTGCTGGCGGTGGAGGCCCCGGCGAGGTAGCGGCGGCGCGCTGCGACCCCTCCCCACAGTGAGCCATGGGTCAGAAGCTCTCCGGGAGCCTCAAGTCCGTGGAGGTTCGAGAACCTGCGCTGCGGCCAGCCACGCGGGAGCTGCGGGGCGTGGAGCCGGGAAGGCCCGCTCGCCTGGACCAGCTGCTGGACATGCCCGCGGCGGGGCTCTCTGTGCAGCTGCGACACGCGTGGAACCCCGAGGACCGCTCCCTCAACGTCTTCGTCAAGGACGACGATCGGCTCACCTTCCACCGGCATCCCGTGGCGCAGAGCACCGACGGCATCCGCGGCAAGGTGGGCCACGCCCGAGGTCTGCATGCCTGGCAGATCCACTGGCCGGCCCGGCAGCGGGGCACCCACGCAGTGGTGGGCGTGGCCACAGCCCGTGCCCCCCTGCACTCGGTGGGCTACACTGCACTGGTGGGCAGCGATGCCGAGTCTTGGGGCTGGGACCTGGGCCGCAGCCGCCTCTACCACGATGGCAAGAATCGGCCTGGAGTGGCCTACCCGGCTTTCCTGGGGCCCGAGGAGGCCTTTGCACTGCCTGACTCGCTGCTGGTGGTGTTGGACATGGACGAGGGCACACTCAGCTTCATCGTGGATGGCCAGTACCTGGGTGTGGCCTTCCGAGGCCTCAAGGGCAAGAAACTATACCCGGTGGTGAGTGCTGTGTGGGGCCACTGCGAAGTCACCATGCGCTACATCAATGGCCTTGACCGTAAGTGAGCCGGCCTAGGAGGGCAGGGTTTCAGCGGGTGCCTCTCCTAGGAGAAATGTGGGCAGAGGGAAACAGGGCGGGTAAAATGGTTGGAATCATCCTGCAGTGTAGAGCAACTTCTTTGCATTCTTGGTGACTTGGGGTTGTGAGGGTTTTGTCATCTGCAGATGACGCTGTGGACCATAACCTGAGGGCACTCATGAAGGTCAAACAAGTGTGTGTTTAGAACAGTGACTGGTGCTTTGTAAGGACTTGGTGTAGTGGTACTTGATGCCAGTTGTTCAGGCCATCCAAAGGATTTACAAAATGACCCAACCTGGTCACAGTGGCATGGTATGAGGAGAACACAGCCTCCGAGCTGGTGTGCCACAGACATCAGGTACTGGTAAAGTAATAGGCAATGTTAACAACTGTCATTTCTTGTCGCTTGTCGCCTACTGCATGTGGGTCTGAACACCGAAATGCCGGCTCTTGCCGGTAGGCTGTCAAATGAGGCACCCCACCCCCCGGCTGGGAAATCTTCTGATTTGTCCAGAGAACTGGCAATCTACGTTGTGTGCGCTGTCCCAGCAGCTGCTGGAAATGTTCTGTGGCCAACGAAACTCCTCCCCGGGCTGCCGAGTTTCGCTGCACAGCACTCAGGCCTCCTCTCATTCAACACGCGCAGCCAGCCCACGAGGCAGAGTAACAATATGGGTAACATAGTCACAACTCAGGAGGGAGTCACTGAGGGGGGAAGGGGAGAAGGTGACCCCCAGGGTCCTCATATCCTGAGCTGAATCCCAGCACTTTTGGTTTGTTCATTCACAGTACCAGCTGCTGTTGTCTGAATGTGAAATATCCCTCATAGTTTTATGTGTCTGAACATTTGGTCCCCAGCTGGTGGCCTGTTTTGGAAGGCTGTGGAACCTATAGGAGATAGAGCCTTACCGGAGGAATCACATCACTGAGGGCAGGCCTTGAGGTGTGATAGCCGGGGTGTACTTCTTGTCCACGGTCTGCTTCCTAACTACAGCCCCAGTGTGACCAGCCACCTCACGCTCCTGCCACCATGCCATCGTGGTGGACTGTGTCACTTTCTAAATTGTAAGCCAAAGACAGCCCTCCCTTAATTAAGTTCTTTTTTTTTTTTTTTCTGGTCAGGTGTGTGGCCACAGCAGTGAGAAGAGTAACCAATACCTCAGCCCACCAGCACCTGTCCACAGTCTTCCTCCCGAATCCCTACCAATACTCATAGAGGTTTGAGCTTGCAGCCCATGTTCCAGTTGATTCATTTTATTTTACTTTTTAATTTTTTTTATTGAAAACCTCCATGTATATATAGACAATATACCATTATCATAATCCCTTCCCGCCACCCTCCCTTTTCCCCCTTCCTGAATCCCCCCTTCATTGAATCCCTTCTTTCCAACTGCTCTCCTATATTTTTGTTTGTTTATTTGTTTGCTTGTTTTTTGAGGTAGGGTCTCACTCTAGCTCAGGCTGACTTGGAATTCACTCTGCATTCTCAGGGTGGCCTCGAACTCATGGCGATCCTCCTACCTCTGCCTTCTGAGTGCTATGATTAAAGGTGTGCACCACCACACCTGGCTCTACTCTCCTATTTTGATGTCATTATTTTCTCCTATTATGCAGGTCTTGAAGTTGATTCATATTAAATGTGAGGTAGAAATGAGTCAGTTAGCTGTGGCAGCTTCCAGACCCTCCCTTTTTTTAAAGTTATTATATTTTAACACTCCCTTTTTTAAAGTTATTATATTTTATTTTTTATTTTTATTTGAGACAGAGAGGGGAGAGGAAGAGAGAGAGAGAGAAAGGGAAAGAGATAGAGAATGGGTGCACCAGGGCCTCTAGCCACCACAAATGAACTCCAGATGCATGCGCCACCTTGTGCATCTGGCTTAAATGGGACCTAGAGAATTGAACCTGGGTCCTTAGGCTTCAGAGGCAAGTGCTGTAACGGCTAAGCAATCTCTCCAGCCTCTTCTTTTCTTTTGAGAGATGGGAAAACTGAAGCTAGACGTTCCAGTACCAGAACCGCCCCCAGGTCTGTTGGCCTCTGGTACCTGCTCTTCCTATGCGCCCTTCTTTAGTTGAGAACCAGAAGTAATGTTCCAGAAAGAGACGCAGGCAAGACTTGCTGCATGGAAAATAGGTATTTTTGAGTAAAGTGTGAACTAATGGTAGGCAGTAGAAGTGGCTGTCCCTCGTTCACTGGTATTATTGGAGACATTTTTACTTGCATTTGCTTCTGTGTTTCCTGGACTAAGGCTACCACTGAATGGCAGGTTGCGTGTTGCTCTGTTTTCTGCTTAACAGGTTAAACCTTGGCGCGGATGATTGTGTCCTGAGCAGGCTGATTCATTCGTCACAGTGCCTTGTGAGAAGTGTCGGGAATCTTGGTAGACATGGGGAAGCAAACCCCAGGGATGAGGAAACCAACGGCAGGGAAGAGCTTTCCCTGTTTAATAGAATTGAAGAGTTCATTCTTGAATCCATCACTGGTTTGCAGGGTGGCCTCCTGGGCCAGAGCTCCAGAGTGTGAGGTGCCTAATTCCCATGTACCCCCAAGCACTCTACTTCCATAAGATTAGACTCACTTTACTGTTCTGTAAAATGAGACAGTATTCGGCCCCTTCTTCGCTTGGGTGTGATCTTGTGTATTGTCACCAACAATATGGTAGCCCAGATTAAATATCTCACAGTGACACCAGGGGGAGCTACCAAAGCCTGAAAAGTTAGTTTCCTACTAACTATTGATTTACACCAAATCTGTTGCTTGGCCCTCAAGTTCAAAGCTAGGTGCTAACAAGAACTGCCTTTGTTGCTTCCTCCTGTCTGCTACAGTCAGGAGCTTTTCTTTCTGGGCTGAGGGAGGCGGGAAAGGGCGGTTGTGTTCCAGCCATTTTAATCTTGAGGGTCTTTTGGGAGGTTGTGTTTTCCTCCCCGCTGGCTGGGAGTTTCACCTTGGTAGAATCTGGAGCACCTGTGCAGGAGGCAAGGGGAGCCAGGATGTCACATGATGCAAGCCTGCAGCATCTTCCATTGGGTGGCAGGGTTGGCTTGTCTGGCGTGACGCAGCCCGTTCCCCAGCCATGAGTAGCATCCTCTACCTTGGGCAGCCGTGTGATGGATGGTGGGGGGCGGGGTAGCTCAGTTTGGGACCAGCCTTGACTACATGATGGACATAGCACAGGCTACAGAGAAGTCCCAGGGCTCTGTGGTAATTGATAAAAGACTATCACAGTGCCTGGAGTGGGGAATATGGGCAAGAGGCCCCCACGGATCTCTGGGAGGGAAGTACTTTGGCTGTAGAGAGTCATTCGCGGGGCAGGTGATGCAAGGTGATATCTGTGGATGGGAAGAATCCTGAGCTCTTGTTGGTTGTGGACTGGATGACAAGTTCTCAAAACTAGACCTGGCTGGGGCAGGGGGCTGGAGCTCGTTGTTTGCAAGCAAAAAGGGACCGCTCCTTGAGGTTGTTTCGCTGAATAATCACAGTGAGAAACAGCTCTGCCAGGGGTTGGAGGGGCTGCAGACCCAGATTCGAGTCGCGTAGCAGCTCAGGAGGCCTTGGTAGTTCTGACCCGCTCTCTCAGAGCCCGGGTGTCCCTTCTGCAGCTTGGGGGCAATCAGACTCGCGGGCACAGAGCGGACACTCAGCAGCTGGGACCATGGCTTTGATTAACCAGGTGCCAGTGGAGGCGGATTCTGAAGTTCACGAACAGAGTAAAAGAATGGCCTTCACTTAGGCTCTTCCTCTAACATTATGCAGGTCTAGTAATGGATATTACTTTTTCAATTTATGAATTTTTATGACTGTAAAAGCAAGAGGTAAAAAGGTTTTTCCACCCTAAACTCTGAAGCATGTGTTTGATGGGGACAAGAGCTCAATGCT
Source organism: Dipus sagitta (assembly GCA_036346955.1). Taxonomy (NCBI): domain Eukaryota; kingdom Metazoa; phylum Chordata; class Mammalia; order Rodentia; family Dipodidae; genus Dipus; species Dipus sagitta. The sequence continues at coordinate 33,146,777 of CM070786.1, forward strand.
GTGCAATTTTCTCTGGCAAATGCATAATGGCCTAGAACCTTTTGCAAATGGAACTGTGCTTTTACTACACCATGGAGAAAGGCCTGGGTTAGCATCTGGGTGTTTATTGCAAAGAGCTGCAGGGTGTCTAAGGGCTCTGTCAACCTGAGTGAGCTGAGAGGCAGGGGGCAGAGGGCAAGCGCAGGGGACGCTGTCTCATTTTGTCCAGGTACATATGGTAATGGCAATGACAACACTGCTGATATAATACTTAGTCTGTGGTGGGCTCTATTCTAAGCTGCTTTTACATCTTAACTCATTTAATCCTTGTAATAACTGTTTGGGCAAATGTGAACATGATCATCTTTAGTTTACCCTGAATGAATTGAGGCGAGAGCTTGAGCAATTAGCTCAAGGTAGCATAGCTAGTATTTGAGGAGCTGGGGTTCAGACTGAGGCAGTCGGACCCAGTAGGTCCTTTGTGGGGATCTGGACAGGGAGAGACTGCTCAGGAGAGCGGGCTCCAGCTCAGTGAGCTTGGGCGAAGTCCTGTCTTGCTGTGCCTGTTATTCCTCTCTCGCTGCTTCTTTGTCAGCCCCCAGTGCTCCTGGGTGAGCCCAGAGTTCTGCCGCTGCTCTGAGGAGAGGGGTGGGATACAAAGGACTGCCCAGCAATGGCTGGGAATCAGACGTGATTCATCACAACGGGGACAGGGTCTCTGAAAATATTCCAACTGCTGTGAAGTTCATCCCTTGGGGTGGCCAGGCCTTGCGATCTGCCCTAAATGCCCTGGCCTCCCGGGCTCCTCTTTGCACACACTGATGGCCAAGAGCTGACAGAAGGGCTGTGTCTTTGTGTTCCTGGGTGGTGAGTCTGGTATGAGTGATAGCGGAAGAGGAGAGGAGCCCCTGACAGAGAACAGCAGCCTTGGGTCCCCCACCAACTTTCATACAAAGCTGCAAATGGTTTTGCTTTTGTGTCAGCACGGGGCTGACCTTTGGGTGGAGAGAGGAAGCACAGGGACCCTGGGACTCGCTGGCTGGGAGGCCTTGTCTACCTGCACCAAGCAGAGGAAGCTGTATTTCCAGACGTCATTCCTAGATGTCTTAATCGATCTGCCAACAAGTACTTATTGGTGCAACAGCGCAGCAGAGGAGGCTGGCAGCCAGCCAAAGCTCTGGTAGTGATGGGGGCCAGAGACTTTCCACGGGATAATAGCAAGAACACCCTCCCCTTGTCAGAACTATCTCCTTGCTCAGTGCCCACCACGTTCTTGCTCAATACTCATGTGCCCTGCATGTAGCATGGATACCCTCCCGCTTCCCTGATAACTGGACATCCCTGTTCTACTGAGGCCCATTCCTGGCCTCCCTTTGCCCCTGTCCACTCTCAGTTTGTCCTCAGTCCAGCTCATCACAATCAAGAGACTCTATTTGTGCCCTTAGCTAGCACTGAGTGCCCCCACCCCCGGTCCCCATTCACTGGGTTTGCTCTCTTTGATCAAGTGGTGGCCAAATCCTCATGCTGGGATGGTGGCCAGCAAGCATTCACGACACGTGCAACGAGTCGCCACGTCGTATGTACACACTTCCTCTGAAAAGGTAAGCTGTGCCTCTGGCAGCACATTTCAACCTGACATAGGCGTATGATGGAGTACCCCCGCTCTGTTCTCCAGTCCCAGGCTCCTCCTACCCTTGCCACCAGCCACCGTCAGCATTTCTTGTAGATCCTTCCAGAAACATGTCTGACAGGGAATTTTTAGATCACGCTGTAAACATCGTTCTGCATCTTGGTCCCCTCCCCCACCCTAATGGATCTTGGCAGTTTAAGTATCAGTTAGGCTGGGCTGCCTCATTTTTTATTAACGGTGGCGTATATTTTCATAGTATGGTTGTGTCATGATTTAATTATTCAAGACCATATTTTTGGATAGCTAGGCAATTTCCTGTAAGAATAAACGTTTAATGTTAATTTGAATCTCATTCCTTTCCCCTTTTGGCTAGTTAACAAGTCTTGGTTTTCCCATCTGTGCAGTGGGAATAATAATAGGGCCTCACCAAGAGCCGCATGAGAAACGAGGCAGAAATGCAGCCTGGCCCGGCCCATGCTGGCTCACTGGAGACAGGAAGAAGGGGAACTTCAATGTCATCACTCTCATCCTGCATTTCCCATCGCTCTGCCGAGCTCAGTCGGGCTCCCAGTGAATGGCCGTGGCTGATTTGGTTTCTAGGTGACAGTGCAGTAGAGTCACATGACTTTAATACCAAGAGGGCTGGAAACACACTGTTGAGCTAACGTGATTTGAGTTGTACTGTCCAGCTAGTCCTCACAAAGGATGTATGTCAGCATAACAAGAAGCAGATGCCGGGCTGGGGAGATGGCTTAGAGGTTAAGCGCTTGCCTGTGAAGCCTAAGGACCCCGGTTCGAGGCTCAATTCCCCAGGACCCATGTTAGCCAGATGCACAAGGGGGCGCACACATCTCGAGTTCGTTTGCAGTGGCTGGAAGCCCTGGCGCACCCATTCTCTTTGCCTCTCTCTCTGCCTCTTTCTCTGTCTGTAGCTCTAAAACAAATGAATAAAATAAACAAAAATAAAAAAAAGAAGCAGATGTCCTTACAGGCCAGGGTGTGTGTGTGTGGGCTGCTGGAGGTGGCTCTGAGCTGGGGTCTTCATCATAGCCTTCTGCGCCATCTCATACTATCCCAGGGAACCGAGTATACAGTAGGTGTTCGGTGAATACATATTAATCTACTGGCCTCTCATCCATGGAATGGCTTGTCTTTCTTCCACGAGAGCAGGGACTGTGTACAAACCCTAGAGCCGAAGGTGGCCCATGGGACTTCTGGGTCCCCGCAATCCGACCCCTGTGTGAGCTGTCCCCGCCTCTCATTGTGTGCTTTACACAGCGTGTCTGTCCCCACATGTGAGCCACTGTCTGCTGGCCCAGGCATTTCCATTAGTGATCTTCACATGCAGAAACTACCCCTGCCTTTTGTTATCCACAAGAGGAACCGACTTGAAGCCGGGAGTGTCTTGCTCAGAAGCCATAGTCCTGCTTTGAGGGCTTTTTCACGTTAAGCAACCACGAGGAGGATCACACAGTCCTGCCGGCAGCAAGGGCCTCTGACATGCACATGGGTCTGTGTTTGAAATGAGGCTTGGTCAGGGAGGTCTGCTGGGTGAGCTGGGCTCAGGATCTCCCAGCACCCGTGTCTAACTGGCTTCCAGTTAGCTGTCACCTGAGTGAGTCATTTCACCTCTGAGCCTTACTTTGCTCATCTGAGGAATGGAAATGTATTTTGCCACAAGGTGTCAGGATGATGGGTGATACGTCACAAGTGTCTGGTCTAGTTCCTGGCACACAGTAAGACTGACAGAACGATAGACATGAAAAATGACTAATTCTGACCATTGCTGCTCCCACACATAGGCAAACCACTGTGTTATTAAAGGCAGAAACAGTGTTGATAATAAGTTTTGGTCCACCCTGTGAAACCTGGGTGTTGGCATTGGAGCATTTAAAAAAAAACATTTTAATTTAAAACTTCGATGCATACAGACAATATATCATGATCATAATCCTCTCCTACCACCATCCCTTCTTACCCTTCTAAATTCCCTCCTTCACTGAATCCCTTATTTCCAGCTAGTTTCTCTTCTATTTTGATGCCATCACTTTTTCTCCTGTTATTCAGATCTTGTGTAGGTAAGCCACTGTGAGGTCATGAATATCACTTTGTGTCTGGAAGACAGCATTTCAAGCACTCCTCCCCTTCCTTTGGTTCTTATATTCTTTCTGCTACCTCTTCTAGAATGGTCTCTGTGACTTGGAGGGTGTGATAGAGATGTCACAGTGCTGAGCACTCCACTGCCCCGTCTCAGCACTTTGGTAAGTTTTGAGTCGCCCCAGTGGTCACCACTAGCTGAAAAGGAAAGCTTCTCTAACCAAAAGTGAGATTAGCATTAATATATGAACATAAAAATAAGTGCTCAGGGGCTGGAGAGATGGCTTAGCAGTTAAGCACTTGCCTATGAAGCCTAAGGTCCCAGTTCAAGCCTCAATTCCCCAGTACCCACGTAAGCCAGATGCACAAGGTGGTGCATGCATCTGGAGTTTGTTTGCAGTGGCTGGAGGCCCTCGTGACCCTCTCTCTCTCTCTCTTTCCCTGCCTCTTGCTCTGTCTGTCTGTCTCTCTCAAATAAATAAAAATAAACAGAAAGGGCTAGAGAGATGACTTAGTGGTTAAGCGCTTGCCTGTGAAGCCTCAGGACCCTGGTTCGAGGCTTGATTCCTCAGAACCCATGTTAGCCAGATGTACAAGGGGGCGCATGCATCTGGAGTTCGTTTGCAGTGGCTGGAGGCCCTGGCGTGCCCATTCTCTCCCTCTCTCTCTCTCTCCCTCTTTCTCTGTGTCACTCTCAAATAAATAAATAAAAATAAAAAATATTTTTAAAAATCTGGATGGATGGCAGCTAGGCCCCTCTGTGGGCCAGCCTCTATGGGACCTTCCACGCAAAGAGTGGGGAGCAGGTGCAGGGATGGAGCTGGGCCTAGGCATTCAGGTGAGAAAACACGAGATCCTTCAGCCAATCAGAAGCCACATTGTGTAGGTGGGAGCTAAATGGCTCACAGAGTGGGAAGGACTAGCTAAGGTCTGCCTGCCAGTTAGCAACAGAACCAGAACTAAGACCCAGACTTCCAGACCTGTTGAAAACACTCCCTGGCATGTGAGGGGTTGTGAGTGTGGTTCAGGACTGCGTCCTGGAAACTTGGCAGATGACTTAGGACATAAGAGCTTGGGATGCCCGGGTGGGTGGGGACTGGAGGGACCAGGAAGGCTTACTGGGGAAGACCTTTGGAGCATGGCACAGTTTAGCCATGTTTCTGTCTCTTCTCACTACCCCCACCCTCACCCCTGCCTGCCCCCCCCACACACACACGGAAAGACATTCCCTGGCTTCCAAGGTCTTTTGCATGTCAGAGACCCTGCCCGTAGCCCCTCAGCAACACTAGAGCTAGAGACCTGCGGTAAGAGCTCTGCAGGTAATGTGGGCACAGCTTCTGACCTCACCTGGGAAGTGGCTATTGTGATAACACTTGTCCCAGCAGTCTGGGGACAGTATAGACTATGACCCATGATTCTGCGTTCCTGACAAGTTCTTTGGTGGTACCAAGGATATTGCATGCTGAAGGCGTGACACAAAGCACGGGTCCCACCACCATTAACGCTACCCCCGGCTCCGCCCCGTCCTCTTACTCACCCTTCCCACCACGTGACCCTGCAGCCGTGGTTTGACTCCCCCATGCTTTGGCCTGCTAGAAGTTGCTTGCCCATGACCTCAAAGCCCAGTCTTCATTCACCTCTGCCTCTGCCCTTCCTGCCAGCTGATACCAGGGCAAACCCTAGGCCGCACATCCCTCCATCCTGGCCGTGTTCCACACATGACTCAGTTTATGTGTCACAGCTGCCAGTGAGGTGTGCTATTGACAGGTAAATCCACACAGTCATGCAGGGGTTTTCTTGAGAAGCAACTTTGCTTGGGAAGGGATTACTGCAAGTGGAAATAACTCTTTTAGTAGTTACCTATTACTTATAGAAGACCCATCAAATGCTGCTGCGTGTGGCTTGTCCCATCATCATCTTTTTTTTTTTTTTTTTTTTTTGGCTTTTCGAGGTAGGGTCTCACTCTAGCTCAGGCTGACCTGGAATTCACTATGTAGTCTCAGGGTGGCTTCAAAATCACAGCCATCCTCCTACCTCTGCCTCCCAAATGCTGGGATTAAAGGTGTGCGCCACCACACCCGGCATTTTTTTTTTTTTTTCTTCCGAGGTAGGGTCTGCCTATAGCCCAGGCTGACCTGGAATTCACTATGCAGTTTCAGGCTCGCCTCAAGCTCATAGAGAGCCTCCTACCTCTGGGATTAAAGCCCTGGGATTAAAGACGTGCACCCCCACATCTGGCTTTCGTCCGCCCATCATCTTTAAACCTCTCCCATTCATCCAGAGCAGTTCGGTACATTTTCTGTTTGGTGGCTCATGGAATGTCTGTGAATGAGGCTGAGGCTCTCTGAGCCCATTTTACACGTGGGGAGATGGAGTCTCTGGGAGAGACAAGAGCCCACTCGTGTCTAGGTAGGTGGAGGTGGTTATCATCCACTCACTTCCGACTCCCAAGCCAGAGCATTTGAGTCACATCCTGACTTCCATGGCCACAGCTGGTCCCAGACCTTGGCTTTGGTGTGCTTCAAAGTTACCAAAGCTGGAATTAGCAATCCGCATGGCCACAGCACCTAAGTGCACTTAAATCCAGTCCAGTCCAGCGTGCTCACCCTCACCCCACCCCATGTGCTGGAGAGGTTCTGAGCTGGCGGTGGCAGGATGGTAATGATTAGTGGGGAGAACCACAGCCAGCAAGGCAGGCAGCGGCATTTATTTGCATCGTCAAGGAGACAGCCGATTCACCGCGTCTTATCCCTCGGTTAAGGTAAGGGAGCGGTTAGCGTGAGTTATGGCCCGGCCCAGACACTAATAAGGCTGCTGTCGGAGGCCTTCCATAACTCAAGTGAGGGCTGTGCCGAGTAATGGCCTTCTTCGTCAGATCTCCCAGGACTCAGGGCCTCCTTAGTGATTTATTTGCCTGGGACGAAATTAAGCCGAGACAGCGTGAGCTTGGAAAATACTGCCGTGCTGGCTCCCTCCGTTCACCGTGCTCGGAGGCCGCCTTCTATAAATAGAGATGTGAGAGTCTCACTTCGTGACCTGCTTTCTGGGAGCCCTGGCAGGCCGGGGATGCCCCGCCGCGGGCCCCGGGGGCCACACCTCACCAGTGCTTGGCCTGTGTCCCATTTCTCAGGCTCAAGACCCCAGTGGGGCACAGTGGAGGACAAATACCATAAAAGACTTGCCCTCTTTTCGGCTTCCGAGTCACATGAGGACACACTTCTGAGTGGCTTCTTTTGGAGCCCCGGCTGAAGTCCAGAACACGTCCTCTGTTGGTGTCCCCCCTCGAAAAACTATTTCACTACTCTTCCCAGGGCAGGAGAGGACTTACTTCCAGCAGTTAGTGAGGAAGATGACGGCTCTTGTTGAGGCCCTGAGGCCTGGGCCTTGCTCAGAGGTCATGTGGGGTGGTCACCTCTGGAGTGAAGGACCAGGGTTACCATCTAAGACCAGGTGCTGAGTCAGGGTGAGATGTTTACGTCATGGCTCTTTTAAAAATCCAGAGCCCAGAAAAATTGGCTTAGAAGGGGCATCAGCACAGGTCCCATTAGGATGGTGGTTAGAGGACATAGCCAGCTCAGGACCTGGAGAGCACTCTACTATCTCATGCTTGCCTTAGGTGCGTGTCAACCCCTACCGCCCACCCACTGTTGATGTTGCTGTGTCTCTTCTGTTCCCCCGTAATTTTGGATGTCCCTTGGGTGACTGTGACCCTGCCCCTATCCTGTGCCTGGACAGCTTTAATATATGCCAAGTACTGTTTCCTAGGGCTCAGTCCGAAGTCCTTGGTCTCCAGTGGACCACACACTTCTCAGGCAGGGGCTCTGCAACTCTCTGCCTGAATCCCTGTACCTACTGGATCTGTTACCTGGGTCTGGAAGTCGGTCACGTGGCACTCTTGCCTGGATCTTGGCACCTCTCAGGGGCCATGTGAAACAGACTGTGCCGCATCTCATTTACCGAGACAGGAATCCTGAATTGGCCCTGGAATATGTGTGGATGTTATAAGCTTTCCTGTCAATTTGTGCCATCAGCCCAGCATGGCTGGAAGTCAGCCATGTGGGATGCCCAGCCAGCGTGGGGGAGGAGGGGACAGACTCCTGTAGAGACGGTATGAACGGAGCAAGCAGTGATGGCCTGGGTTTCTAGACTTGGGGTGGAGGGTGCTGTCCAGGGTGGGGGTCTGGCTCCCAGTCTAGGTTAGTACAGACCAGGAGACCTGAAAGTCCTTTTCACTGGCTTCAAGACCAAGGAAACCCCATTTAGCAGAGTTCAGCTGCTTCCCTTCCCAAAGGGAGGCGGTGCCCCCCACCCCCAGCCTGAAGGCGATGTTCAGTGACCTCTTTTAGGCAGAAAAGGAAGCTAGGAGTGCTCCTAGGTTCCTCACCAGCACGGCCAGGGGAAGAAAGCCAGAGAAGTTGCCAATTAGCTGGGAATCCTAAACTGACATTAGGTGTGCTCTGTGCATGGCTGCGGACTTGATAGAGACACAGAAATCCCGTCACTGTTTCCTTTACAGCCCGCACAGCTCAGTCTGCCCAGGGGAGGGAAAGACGATTCGTGGTATGCTGTCTCTTAGCTGGTGTTTGGGTTGACCCCAAGCCAGAGCCAAGCTGCTGAGAATCAATGAGGCCTGGTTTCCACTGTCATGGAGCCCACAGTCAAGGTGGAAGTTTTTCCCAGTCAGAGAGGTGGGTTTTTTTTTTTTTTTTGTTTTATTGGCAGTCTCTCATTTCAAAAGTTTCAAAGTGCATGGCACTGGTGACGCTATGATTACAATTTGGGTAAGAAATGGACGGAAACAGAACAAGCATACACACACACACACACACACACACACACACACATCTGCATCTGATCAATCCAGATACTGATAAATGAGACAGAACAAATAAAGAGCATCAGGACAGGGGGGCGACACTGCAGCCTTGGCCCTCTCTGAGAATGGTGCTGAGGGAGACCCGGGGGAAAGGTGCAGGTGGTCTGTGAGGGTCTGGGATGAGCCTATGGCCAATAGAGCCGGCAGGTGTGAGGCTGGGGTGGGTGGGGGTCAGCGCCACCCATCAGGATCCAGCCATTCTGTTGTTTGAAAACATCCAGAACCTCATTTTAGAGCAGTAATTCTCCTCTCCGTGGAGACACAGCTCCTAGCTCTACAAAATGACCAGGCATAAAGCTGTTGACGGGGCCCTTGGATCGATGTAGCTCTGACTTTCCAGTTTATAGGGTAACTGAGGCCCCAAAAGCCAGGAGGCCAGCCAGAGAATCACACCATGAACTGGGAAACAGATTTGAAACCCCATTGCTCATTTTTTTTATGAGAGAGAGAGAGAAAAAAATGGGCTCGCCAGGGCCTCTTGCCACTGTAAACAAACTCCAGATGCCTGTGCCACTTTGGGCATCTGGTTTTAAGTGGGTACTGGGAAATTTAACTGAGACCAGCCAGCTTTTCAAGTAATTGCCTTTAACCGCTGAGCCATCTCTCCAGCCTTATTCTTCACTCTTGATGCTGGGCTTTTTTGTTTTGTGTTGTGTTTCATAGAGTCCATCAGGGCTGTTTGGAGCCATCTGGAAGTTCATCTAGGAGCCTCTGTAGTGTGGGGACAGCACTATCATGGGCCTCCATAAGCCTCAGCCAATACCTTTTAGCTATATTTCAGTCTTGCAGGCTGGGGTAGTGTGCCGTGGACCCAGGGCATGGAGCTCATCCTATCGCCAAGTCACTCCTGTCTACTGCACTTCTGTTTTCCATACTCAAGCAAGGCATTACCAAAGCAAGAGTCTGCTGGGCTAAGCTCTGCTTATCTTTTGTGTGTCCTGGGATGACAGAGCCCCAAAGCTGTCCTGGGTGCCTGTCAACTCAGCAAGCTACCCAGGCTGGTCATGGTAGATTGAGGGCTTTATTTTTCTTCCTTTTTGGCTGACATAGGCATCCACCCTTGACTGTTGAAGGTGTTGAGTCAAAATGGATTGTTCAGATGTGTGAAAGAAACACTATCTGAACCAACTTGATGTCCCCCTAGTGTCCATGCTGTGTGTATGTGTGTGTGTGTGTTCGCTCAAGGACAGGTCATGGAAAGAGGCCAGTCTGGAGCCTGGAAACTGGTTAGCTGGTTCTGGCTGGGGCAAGTCATCTCTGCTGTGTCTTGAGTTTCTCCCTCACAGGAAAGAGTATAGACAAGATGACCCCAAGGCTCTGTGATCTGGTGTGGGGTGACCATCTGCACATGTCACTTACTGGATCATGTATTAGTCAGAAGGAGCAGAACCGATAGAATGAATGAATACATACGGTAAACATAAAGGGGGTTTATAGAGTGGCTTACAGGATACAAGCTGGGCAGTCCAACAGTGGCTGTCTGCGAGCTGGAGAGTCTCCATAGTTGCTCAGCCCATGGGGCTGGATGTCCCGGCAGTCCCAGTCTGGCACTGAAGGTCAGGAGGTTCTGTGGAGAACCGCCTGTCTTCAATCCATATTGGAAGGCCAAACAAGCTGGATTCTAATGTCCATGAGGATAACAGCAGCAGAGTCGATGCACGTGCCAGCTATAAGCAGCAAGGGCAGTCAGACAAAAGGCCCTCCTCTTTTCTAGAACTTCCTTATATGTAGGTTGCCACTGGAAGGGCTGCCCACTCTGGAAGGGCCCTCACAGACCCACCCACGAGGAATGTTTCTTACTTGATTCCTGGTCTATCAAGTTGATAATAGAAATTCACCCTCGCAGATGACAAACACATTTCACCACTTGGTGCCCAATACAGTAGCCACTGGCCACTTGTGCATGTGGAATCAGAATGAAGTAATAGCATTAGTTACAATTATCTAAAGTGAAATTCAGTCTGGTGCACTGTGGCCACTGGACACTCTCAATTGAGTTCCTCCAGGGACCCCCCAGGAGGCTGTCAGGAAGGGCTGGGAGAGGTAAAAGGCTCCGCAGGATGGGAAAACCTCAGGGAGTGCCTGAGGTCCTAGCTGGGGTGGGGGCTGAGAGAAGGAATGCCAGGAATTTGAGGAGGGAGCCAGGGGAGAGGAGAGCCTGGGGTCATGGGGCCCAACCGGGAAAGGGACAGCTGCATGGTGGCCACAACTGGTCAGAACCCAGGTTGGTGAGCAGCAGGCCCTTGTTAGCTCCGTGCACTCCGCAAGTCCGCAGCTCACAGGGCCTCTGACTTTGGGGTGAGAGGGGAGGAGAAAGTAAGGGCACTGTTCTGGGGGTGAAGTAACGCAGGACCCATGCCAGCCCTCGGTACCCAGCCTGGCCGCCACACAGCACTGCCACTCATTCAGTGGGGACACATGCTCCATGGTTGTGATTTGCAAGTTTTGGGGTATCCTGACTTTGCAGTAGGGCTGAAGACTCTTTAGAGAAGGGGACCAGCTCATTCCTCCTGTGGCCCCACAGCCCTGAACACTCAACCATCCCACCACTGCCCATCAGAATGGCACCCGTGGCCGCTACCCTGTGGGGAGGCCACATGGGTCTTTTTCTCTTTCCCTCCTGACATGGATCGGGGCTCCGAGTGCTGCTGGCCATGTTCCTTGTCCCCAACACATGTGAGCATCTGGCTGGGTCTGGTTGTCATTTTCTGAACCCATGGCCCATCTCAGCTCTGACCCCAACCCTGTCATGTGTAAATAAATCCAGGGTAGAGGTCAGAGGCCAGAGCTGGGCCTTGCCAGCATCTCCCTGGGGTGTCTCAGTGGCATCAGGTTTCAGGGTTTTATCATGGTCTTCCCCAGGCCCAGATGGTCCTTGCATCTGCATTCCTAGCTGGGAGGGGACATTTCTGGCAAATTGTTGATGGAATTTGATGAAATGTGGGCTATACTGCCATCCTGGCTGAGTTCATTGCTTGAGTCTGGCTTTTGTAGTTGTGTGTGTGTGTGTGTGTGTGTGTGTTTGCGTGTGTGTGTGCAGTTCCCCACTGCAGATAGGCAGCACATAAAGAGGGAGTTTGAATCCTGCCAGAGAAACTGGTGGTGTGGGTAAGTCGTCTCCAGTTGGTGACCACTGCCTTGCCCTGAGCAAGTACCTTCCACACGGGAAATTCCAGGCTGTCCCTTAGCCTCAGGTACAGCATATTAGCATGCCATTTCACAGACAAGCACACTGAGGCTGAGGCTGGGAAAAGGTAGCCCATTTCTTGATTAGGACTGTCTCATCCCAGGTTCTTAGTTTCCCTTTCAGGGTCTCCCCAGGGCTCCTTCCTCTCCTAGTGTCTCCCATGGTCTCCCTGTTCTGGCCTCACCTTGGTGATCATGCACAAGGCTCTGCCCTTCCCACCAACTCCTGCTCAGCCCCTGCTGACGAGACGCCAAGGCCATTCACTGCGGGAGCATTGCCTCTTCCTGGGTGGGGGGCAGACCCAGGGAGGTGCCTCCTATGGGGGTCCTCTAGCCCTCCCACACTCTTGCTGGTGCTCAGTCACTGCCTGGACTCCACCCTTTCCTCCATCTGTACAGAGCCATCCTTGCTCATGGTTCTGAGATGCCAGTGTCATGTTTGACGTCCCTATTCGTGACCTGGCCCTCACTGGCCATTTTACTGCCTATTGGGGCACATTTGTGGCATAGACTGGACCCCTCCTCTGCCTCCACTGTCCTCCCTCTCCGTTGAGTGCCAGACCTCTGGAGTCTGTGCAGGAAAAGCCTGGCCTGACACACAGCCCTGCGGCTCGGCCCTTGGGTGCCATCTGTCAAATGCAGCAGCCCTGGCCAAGCGGCCCATGAGCTGGTCCGTAGAAAGGGCCAGGTGCCGCTGTGTTCGTGTGGACTTGTCTCCTTCCCCAGTTCCAGCCCTGTGGACAGTGGGCCCACGATAAATGCCTCTTTCCATGGCTCCCCAATGAAAACAACCAGAGGCTCTCAGAGGCTGGGCGAGCATTGCTGTTGCTCAGTTCTGAAGGCCCAGCAGTTAGCGCTCCCCTCCCCTCCCTTCACCTCCCCTCCCCCTGCCCCTCCTGCCCGATCCTCCCCACACCCCTCAGGCCTCCTGGGTGGCTGCACCAGCCTATAAATCAGACTGGTCTCTGGAGACCTTTGACCCAAACCAGATGGCTGTCCTTTGGACTAAGCTCAGCGGCCCCCGGGGTTTGGCCCTCCCACTCCTTGCCTGGGGCTCAGGGCTCTGCAAGCAGCTGCCCTGTCAATCACAGAGAGCAGCTGGGGGCCGCGACCTCTCCAAGGTGCTCTGGGCATGGTGGACAAGCTCCATTAAGCCACACAGAGATCTCTTGAGCATCTGCGATGCTTGTTTTCTGGGCTATAATCAGCGGCATGGCTCATTGCCCAAGTTGGCCCGGCCTGTCCCCCCACTCCCCACTCCACCCCACCCCAATCCTCCCTGGCCCTGTAGCCTCCCAACATGCCCTCATCTGACTCTACTCTTTTGACAAGCGTTTAGTGTCCATCCTCTGCCAGGGCCCTTTGGAAGGCCAGGCAGGGTCTTTGCTGCTAGGGGTTCTAGCTGTACATCAGATAACCAGTACCGGGGTTTCAGGGGAGCTAGAGGTCCAGGGCACCAGGGAACCTGGAAGACCGATGGATCATAACCTTGGAATCCAGTGCAATGTTCCAGAGAGGAACACTTGGGGTGAATCTTTTCTGTTTTTGAAAGAGAGTCTTACTCTGTACCTCAGGGTGACCTGGGACTCTCACCAATCCTCCTGCCTCAGCCTCCTCAGTGGGGGAACGGGTCTGGAAAGATGGGGTGATATCTGCTAACTGGATGGACTGTTCAGACAGCGGGAGCAGCACGTGGAAGAAACAGGCGTAGGTGTGAGGCAACTTGATGGATTCAGAGAATGTGCTGGAAGGAAATCTATCTGGAGGAGTATGTAAGAGCAAGTTTGAAAGGGTATCAGTGAGTATTGGGTTTAGTTCCTTATGACCAAAACTACCTAATGACAGATTTAAGCAAAACTAAATGTTTCTCTCCTGTGTAAGGGAAGTGTATTGTCATGCAATCTAAGGATGCTGTGGAGTTTCTTTTTCCTGCCGCTCCATCATCCTAGCTGTTGGCTTCTATGCCAGAAGGTACCCTAGTGGTCCAGAGAGGTTGTTAGAGTTCTACCACCACATCCACATGCAGGTAGCAGAATGGAAGCATAGCCGAAGGAAGACACTCCCTCTAAAGAGATGTTTCAGAAATACCACATATAACTATGATTCTGCCCATAGCTTAAAGGCAAGAATGGAGCTGGGCATAGTGATGTGCACCTTTCATCTCAACGCTCGGGAGGCCAAGGTAGAAGAATTGCCAGGAGTTCGAGGCTGGCCTAGGACTGCATAGTGAATTCCAGGTCAGCCTGGGCCAGAGTGAAATCCTACCTTGAAAAAGCAAAACCAAACGAAGAGACAAGAGGCAAGAATGTTCTCACATGACCACTGCTAGCTGCAAGGAGGGCCTAGTTGGGGTCACTACTGTTATGCAAGGGCTCCGAGGCCACCTCATCCCTGGGAGAGAACACCAGGATTAGTGGCTGATGGCTTACCTTGGCATGGGGCATGGATGGGTGGGAAGCTGGCTGCATGATCCTGTATCTTGCCTTGCTGGCTAACCTCCAGTAGATGCTCTCCCTGGCATTTCTGATGTATTGGTGCCACCCCTGTAGCAGAGCTGGGCACATGCCAGCCGGCCACGCTCCAAACCTCAGAGTCAGCTGAACTCCTGAGGACAGGATTCTCAGTGAGCTGTGGTCTGATGTTCCTCCTGATCAGTGGCCTCCTAAGGTACCCGCTGACCTTCAGCAAGGCTCCCGCCTGCAGATCGGTCTGTGTGGTTGGCGGGGAGCCTCAGAGGACGAGAAGCACCGGACGTGTCCTGAGCAGCCAGCCTCACCTGCTGGGAGGTGTTCCACACTCAGTCATACCAAGTGTCTGAGGAAGGTTCTGTGCACTTCATTCTCACCTCTGAAATTCGTTGTCTTCTACTCGAATTTCATGCCTGTTGGGTATCTGAACTCCAGTTTCCTTAGCTGTGGAGTAGAGTTAATACTGCCCGCCTTTAAGGGGCCACTGGGAAGATCACATAGGACATCAGAGAGGTGCGGGGTCTGGCTTCAAACACCGAGTTCTAATCCTGGCTTCGCTGTTGCTTACCATGTGACCTTGCGTGTGTTCCTTGACCTCTTTGTTCCTGGACTTCTTTATCTGTGAAATGGAGATGGTCATTCTAGTGCCTTCCTCGTGCACTGATGTGGAGCTGTGGCTGCGACTGTACATGTAAGGACCTGGCTCTGCCTGTGAAGGGCGTCTGAGGTGGTTACTGCCCAGCAGTGCACTGACTCCGGGGATAACGTGGGTCTGTGCTGATGCCAGGCCAATGCCTCCTCACAGTGCGAGTTGCCCTATTTGCAAAACAAGAGTGTTGTTAGTTGCCTTGTGAGTGGGGACCAGAGGCATCCGGGACACCACCAGTAAGTGGGACCTACAGGACCATTCCATCATGTTACTGTTAGCGCTTTTTGCATGGATTGCCTTCTGCTGCACACACCTTCTCACTGCTGAGGGAAGACACTCAACCAAAAGCATTTTGGGGGAGGAAAGGTTTTATTGCGGCTTACGATTTCCAGGGGAAGTTTCACCATGGCAGAGAGAAAGCGTGGCAGGAGAGGAAGCAAGCTCGCGTCTTGTCACGTGTCTGGGCTGGGCTCAGAAACACCAGTCTGTCCTGTAACACACCTCCTCCAGCAGGGCTCCACCTCCTAACATCACCAGCCGGGGACTGCGTGTGAGGCTCAGTCACAGACACGGGACTACGGGGGCCACTTCACGTTCAAACCACCTTCTGTAGCTCATGCAAATGCTATCAACGTAGGTTGCTTGTGACATTCTTTGTAGGGAAAATGAGGCATACAGACTTGCTGTGGCCAATGCAGTTGAGGTTGGGTCTGCTGGCTCAGCTAACCCAGATCTGGACTGTGTTCCCTGATTCTGTGGTGGGGCGGCCCCAGGCCAACGAGGGAAAAGGCTGGAGTGGAGGGTGATCAAGCTTCAGGGCCAGCTGCCTGGGGGACACGCACATAGCGCCAAGGACCAGAAACCCACTTCCCTCAGAGGACCCTAGCCCTTGCTCAGGAAGGAGACTGGCCCCTGCGCATGTGGTCAGCAGGGTGACTGATAGGCCTTGCAGGAGGTGGTGAGGCCAGGTGGGACACAAGGCACGTGAAGCTGTGGTGTCCAGACTCTAGCCGTGTGCAGTAGGAATGACCAGGGCGTAGAGGGACCAGAGTGGTCTCAGGTGTTGATGGAGGGAGGCAAAGACCCGAGCACATGATGAAAGGAGATGGAGGCGGGGCAAAGAGAAAAGCAGGAGGTACCACGAGAGGAGGGGTCATCAGGATGGAGCTAGAGAGTCCCGAGTTTGAGGGTCCCAACAAAGTCAGGTGCTGTAACAATGGATTAGCTCTACAAAGGGGATGTTGTAGCTACCTTCTCATTGCTGGGACACCTGACCAAAAGCAGCTGATAGGACAAAACTTAGCCTTTCATCCGGGGGAAGCTTTATGATGGCAGGGAAAAGAGCAGAGGCTGGACCTCACCTCCTCGCCAACATCAGCTGCAGCAGGACAGTGAGCCAACTCTCACTGGCAAGCCAGGGGCTAATAAACCTCAGTGCCCGCCCCCAGCACCACACCTCCTCCAGCGGGGCTCCGCCTCCCAAACTGCCACCATCTGGGGAGCAGGCATTCAGAACACATGAGATTATGGGAAGCATTCGATTCAAACCACTACAGGGGAGGTGGCACCCCAACCTCCAGGCGCAGTGGTGGTCTGAGCTGATGAGGCGCCTACATCAGGGTGCCCACTCAGGACCAGCGCCCCGATTATTCTCTTGCCACCAGCCCGGTTTGGGGAAGAAAAGGCAAGAGATAGCTATGACATTTGCCTCCTGCCACCTGCTGGGAGTCACGCTGTGGTGACTGCAGTCAGGACTTTGTACTTACAACCCTGAAAAACAAGCTTTTCGCTTTCTTTCCTTCTCTCTCTCTTTGCGGTGCGCGCGCATGCCTGTGTGTCTGTAGTATACATGGGGTGGTATATGTATGTGTGTATGTGTGCAAATGCATGCATAGGCCAGATGTTGCAGTCAGCTTCATGTTGCTGGAATGAGCATCCAAGCCAGACGCAGTTTATTGGAAGAAGGGATTTATTTGAAGTTTACAGATCCAGGGGAAGTTCCATAACGGCAGAAGAGACTGGTCCCCTGTCACAGATCCAAGCAGAGAGAAGCCATCGCCAGCCAGCACAGCCAGAGCTCAAAACCTCTCTGCATACCTTTAGGCTGGAAGTCAGATCCACCCCAGCCAGGCAGCTGGAGACCCAAGTTACAAGTTCCAGCAATGCACCTGAGTCCATAAGGGACACACATTCAAACTGCCACAGCACAGGAGAATCGGGTGTCCTGTCACTCACTCCTTGAGATGGAGTCTGTCGTTGAAGCTGGAGCTGCTGTTTCAGTCAGACTGGTGCCAGTCTCAGCAATTTTCTGGTCTTTGCTTCCCACAGGACTAAGGCTATAGGTGTATGTGGCCACACCCGGCTGTTTACGTGAGCACTGGGAAATTGAACTCGGGGTGAATCAGGCCTTTTTAGCCCATCATGCTTGCATGGCAAGCACTCTTACCAGCCGAGCCATCTCCCCAGCCCTGACAGGCGTGACTTTAGAAGCGAAAGCTTGGTTCTGCTCAGTGAACAGGAAAATGGAAATGACCCTTGAGCCGAGGTCTAAGCTCTGTTAGCCATGTGGACGGCGCCTGTGGAAGAGCAGGGCTGTGGCATCAGGACTGAGTTTGTTTTCTGATGTTGGGCAGGAGCAGCTCAACTACTCCCCTGCTGCAGGTCCAAAGTCCTTCCTCAAGGCCTGTCTAGGAAATGCAGCCAGTGGAGCAAGTCCTTCTCATGGTGCCTGCTGTGGGTGCCAGCTTGGCGGGAAGCTGTGCCAGGCCACCTGAGGCCACTCAAACGGGCCCATAGTGACAAGTACCAGCAAAGCCCGCACCATGGAAAATCTTGCCATGAGGCCATGCAGGAACCCTCGTATCTAGGAGACACATCCCAAGACCCCAGTGCATACCTGTGCTGCAGACACACCCAATCCTGCCTACTGCGTTCTTTCTCCAGTGTAGGGATATGTGACAGAGTTTCATTTAGAAAGTAGGTACCATGAAAAATTAACATCATTAGGCCAAGTGTATTGGTGCATACATGTATGTAATTTTAGCATTCTGGAACCTGAGACCAGAGAATTGCAAGTTCAAAGCTTGCCTGGGCTACAGAGTGAGCTCAAGGCCAGCCTGGACAACTCAGTGAGACCTTGTCTCAAAAATTAAAAAAAAATAAATCATTTTCCCCCAATACCAAGACAGACTAACAAAACTTCACCAACATAACTGGTGACAGAGCAATTGTTCTTATCTGGAATTTTCCACTGAATATTTTTAGATCCAGACTGACCATGGGTAACTGAATCCCAGGAAGAAAACCCAGGATAAGGGAGTCTACTCTACTTCAAACATGTTAGCCCAGGCTTCCTCTGATGGCACAATGGAGGGTCATTTTTCCTGCTTCTTCATGTTTTTAAATGCTTTCCAGAAGAACTTGTACAGAGGAATAGAAAGGCAAGAAGCTTAATGTGCCCTGTGCCACTCCCCAGCATGCTCTGGGTGCCCATGTCACAATCCCTGTTCATCTGTGGCCATGGCCCTGCTGTGGCTTCCATCCACAGCGCTCCCACGAGCTGTGCCCAGCCAGGAAGGCGCAGGGTGTTCAGTACTGCAGCACTGCTCAGAGGATCCCTAGCCAAGGGGCCCAGGTACCCCCAGTGACCTGCTCATTCATGTCCTCTCGCATGCCTTTCCTCCCTTCCTGGTCTCCCCTTCTCACTTTTATTTTCCCCCAAGTCACCTACCCAAATCCTTGTTGCAGGAACCCAAGCTAAGACAGCCTCCAAGGAACATCTCAGAGGTGCCCCAGCACTTGAGTGTAGATGAAAACCTCCGACTCCCCCATGAGCACGCTTCCAGCCCCATAGCTGCCGTCTCTGGTGGCTAAATGTGACTCTAGAGAGGAAGTCTGAAGCTGCTCTTCAGGCTTTTCCTAGCAACCTCAGTCCTAGGCCCCAGGATTGGACCTGACCTAGCTAGAAGCCACTGGTCTTCAAGAAAGGGGAGAGTGTGAGGAATCTTTGTCCCTTCCGGCAGGTGAGTATGCCTTGTCCCAGCATGGGCCGAGCCTCCCCCACCTCACTAAAGGCTGTCCCCTGCAGCCTCGTGTGTTTGACTAAACCTCATACTCGATCCCCAGAGTTGGGCATTGCAGTACCAGATCCATCGGCAGGGTTCAGCCCACCCACCCACCCAGCAGAACAAGCCAGAGGGTCCCCAGGAGCCATGGGCCTCAGAGAGAGGACACCAAAGCAGAGACAGTCTGGAGTGGACAAGTGGGGGACCCTGGGATGAGCGATGCTGCCCAGCCTGAATTCTGGTATTTGCCAAGTTGAACAGAGCTGGGAAGAGCCTAGGCCAGATGGAAGATGATACCACCCAGAAAATGAGGAAGTCCTGCAGTTGTGAGGCAGGGTGGGAGGGAGTCTTGGTAATGCCAGGGACGGGACCCAATGCTTTCACATGGCACATGAGGCAAACTCTGCTGCTACCCCACCCCCGGCCCATAGTGGAGTCTCCCAGCAACAAAGTGTGGCTACAGGCCTGTGACTGCTTGGGCCCTCAGGGTCAGGAGCCAGATGAGGATAGATGCCTTTGGACAGAGCTTTACCTTATTTTCTGGGGAATTTGTCAAAAGCTTGTTATCTTTGAAAAAACCAATTTTCAGGGATTTCACAGAAATCAGCTCAGAATCCGTGGGTGTTGACAGCTCTGCTGTTAGTCAGCTCAGTGACCTTGGGAGAGTCCCTTCAGGGTCTGTTTAGGAATGCAGTTCTTGCAGTTTGCCAAGAGATGGGCTGGGCCTTCTGGAGCATGTGCCCTGCAGGAGAGAGTGGTGCTGGCCACTTAGCCCTCTTTCCTGCACTGGCCTCCTACAGTCTTCTAACTGGAGGGGCTGCTGAGTAAGACAGTTCTCTCTCTGCCTGCCTACCAGACAGGGCTCAGCCCAGAACGGAGGCCCCCAGTTCTGCTCCCTAGATCACGTTTGGTCCATTTGCTCTGCGTGTATCAGTTGTATGTCTCCCACGTGTCAATCACAATGCCAGGCTCTGAGCACAGCAGAGCAGCAAGGGCAAACCAGACAGAAGGAAGTACCTGTGCTCAGGAAGCTTCCATGTTAATAAGCAGAGATAGGCAGTAGGTCAATGAACACACAGGGAAATGTTAACTGTGCGGTTTGCCTGTAAAATGTCCCCTGTAGCCTCATGTGTTCGTGATTAAACCTCATACTTGATCCCCAGCCAATAGAGCTTCTGGGAGGCAGAGCCATGTTGGAGGAGGTTATCACTGGGCGCAGGCCTTGGGATTTTACAACCTAGACTCCTTGGCAGTACTAGCTCAGCTGATGCTTGCTGCTCTCTCCCTGCTGATATGTGACTGTGTGAGACAGCCGCCTGCTGCTGCTATGATTCCCCCGTCACCCTCCCACCATGATGAAATTTCCCCTCGGGATTGTGAGCTGAAATAAACCCTTTTCTTCCGTAAGCTGCTTCTGGTCAGGTACCTTGTTCCATCGATGAGAACGTAACTGTTACGTGGCTCAGTGGCAGTGCCCATCACAGGTGACACAGGAAGCAGGGCAATGCCCATTACTGGGAAACAAGCCGAAATCCACAGAGAAGGTGACAGGGCAGATAACCGGCAGAGCTCACTTGCATAGGGCTCTACTCTGCAAAGCCTGCAGCCCTCCCCAAGCTGCTGCTTGTTATAGTCCACAGAGCATGAAACAGTGGGGTCCACAAACTCGGGACATCATGAGGGGGCCACAGCATGGGGTTGTGGCAGCCTGGGTTTCCAGGAAGAGGAATGCTAGCTGTGAGCTAGTTGGAACTGGGTTCAAATCTCGGCTTCCTTTCTCCACAGCTGGGGATCAGGTACAAGTCACTGAGCCTCTGCATTGCATCCTCCTCTTCGGCAAGGTGTCAGGGTAACCCTGGGTTCTCTGCCCGGCTTGAGGACTGGAAATGACATGTGTAGCATGAGTGGCACAAGACAAAGCTTGACAAATAGTGGGCATCATCGGTAATATTCACATTTGTAAGGGAAAGTAGGACTCTGGGAGAATTCAGTCTATGTTCTGCCAAAGCCTTTCTCCTTCACTCAGCCTCTCTGCCATTCTCCACGAGTGGCGAGTGCTCCGTCAAGGAGCATTAACCGAATCCTGCCACAGAGCTGGTATCTCCAGTTGCCCCTGTGTGCCACGCGTCACCTTGGCTGGGCTCAGTCATACACTGAAGACCAAGGCGAAACACCCAGGCCTTGCTCTGAGGCTGCTGCCTCTTCTGCACCCCTTTCCTGCCCGCCCTGGCAGCTGGCCCTCCGGATCCCTGTTCTAGGGCGCGTTGTATCTCTAAGGGCCCTGAAGATTGATGACTGCATCTCAGCAGCTAGGAGAGTAGGGAAAGGAACGTGCAGGCGAGTGATCTTGGGTGAGGAAGTGGAGGTTGAAGGCAGGGCAGCCACAGTGGTGTGCAGTGGTCATGCAGGGAGACAAGCCATTGCCTTTCATGGTCTCTGTAGGGGATCAAGGCTTCTCATGTGTAGAAATGCCAGTTGAGGAAGAGCTATCTAGTCATGCTTGGGATTGTGGGAGCACTTTTATACTGTGAGTCTCCCAGCAAATCTGCAGGATAGGTGTGACTTTCTTTTGTGCTTATAGGTGAGGTCACCTGACTTTCCCAAGGTTATCCAGCTAGTAAGTGGCAGATCAGGATCCAAACCTGGATCAGTCTCATTCTGTAGTACACTCATGGAATGATTTTATTAGTTAGATCGTTCCATCTTAGGTGACCAGGCAGCCCACAATGGTGCATCTGGGCTCTAAGCCCATAATAGATGAGTCACAGCCATTGAAGGAAGTTTCTAGACCTCCAAAGCCACCACAATGGGCTGCTGGAGGAAGATCTTATGCCAGATGCCAGGCGGGCTGTGCCGCTGTGCCCCCACCGTACTTCTCAGACCCACACATCCCTTTATAATCAGGATAATCTCTGCAAGATGCTTAAACCAGAAGCCAGGCTTCCTTGAAAATTGGCACGAAGAGCATATGCCCACTGCCCTGGCTGTCCAGAGCCTGAGCCAGGCCCTGCTGAACCCCGGCCAGATGACCTCTCTCCTCTAACAGCTCCTATTGTGGTCATGGCTGTATCCTGGGCTGCCGTTTCCTTTACTGGGAGTGACCAGCCTACTAGGGTGTCCGTAGAGGGACCGGGTAGAACTCAGCAGGTGGTTGACCATTGACCTGTGCCAGCCTGGCCCGCTTGGCTCTCTCAGCTGGAAGTGAAGCATGGTCACAGCAGTGTCTGCTACAGCCTCGCCACCTGGGGGCAGTGGACATGGCCAAGGCTGACACTGCCCACGTCCTCTTCCTCGCCTGGCTTCCGCGGGCTGCCTCTACTCTGCTGCCGCCCCACCTTGACCCAGCCTTGTTGATCTGCCCCCTGTGGCCTCCGGCATTGGGCCAGCACAGGGCAGGAGCATGACAGGCTGGAAATGAATGAGCGCACTGTTGAATCTGTGCTCGGCTGTGTCCAGCTCTGTGCTGGCTCCAGAGGCCTTCCAGGAAGGGTCGCTCACTGTCCTCCCCAGGGCAGTACTTAGGACCCCGGGGCCAGAGCTCAGAGGACACCACTCGGAGGAGACAATTCTCAGCTACGTCCTTGATGTGGATAGGTTTTGTCCTATATTTGCTATGAGGCTCTTTTTTTTTTTTTTTTTGTCAATGGCCCTTCAAAGTTCTGTCATCCAAAGGTCTCAAATGGAAACCACTTGACTGCAACCCAGAAGGAAGCGAGTGACCTTCTAGGCTAGGATGCCAGCTAGCTGAGACCTCTTCAGCTTTTGGGCCACAGACACAGATTTATTGTCCCCTTCTTGCCCGGTGGTCAGACTCCAGGCACTTGCACATATTTCTTAGCCTTGTCGCTGGTTGTCCCTCTGGGAGCAGCCCGTGGAGTCACTGTCTGAAGGTGAGTGCGTCCCTACTCCAGCCTCTGTCTCTTTATCAGAGCACCCTAAGTGAGGACGGGGGGCCCCCGATCGTGGCTTTGCCCTCACCGTGACCGGCTAGAGTCCAGTCCCCACATCCCTGACTGCACTTGTTTTGTCTCCCTGTCCTCATCAACTTTCTCAGAGGCCCACAGAAGACACGGGGCCTTGCAAGGGCCTGACCCCAGCCGCAGAAGCCGGGGAGGCGTTTTGTCACACAGGAGGAACTGGGGAGCGGAGGCCCAGCCAGCAAGCGCAGCATTTGCTCCCAGGAGGCTGAGCTGCTCAGCCTCTGAGTTTGGGTCTGGGGACGAGGCCAGGACAGGTGGGGGACAGGATGAGGACAAAGGTAGATGAGGGACAGGGCGACGACCATTCCTGGGCCACGACAGGGCACTTTCCGATGCTAGTCACGAGGGCGCCACACAGCCCTCCACTGCATCCCGGGAAGGAGTCTCCACACTGGCAGGTTCAGAAAGGGATTTCCGGGCGGCTCTGAGGCGGAAAATGTGAGGCTGTAAGCTCCTCAACAGCTGTGTCCTCTGTATTGTTTGGGCCCCTGCCTGGAACACCATGGCTACGGTGAACACAAACGCATACTGCAGGAGTCTGGCCGGGGATCCAGCGGACTCACTCAGGCCTGCTCGCCCACCTGCTCCTCCCTCCCAACTTCGCTGGACTGAGGCCATCAAGCCCCATGTCACTCCTCATGTCCTGCGGCTCTGCTGCCCGGTGGACCAGGCCCGGCCGTGGTAGGGGCTGCTTTTCTCTTCAAGCGAGGACGCATGCGCAGGGCTTCCCGGCTACCTGAGAGCAACTAGAACCTGGCACGCACAGGACACTGTCTTGGGACTTTACCCAGGCTGCTTTGCTGGAGGCCAGACCTGTGGCTAGTCAGGGTGGAGCTGGCCCTGTGGGCAGAGCTACCCTTCTAAGCTGAGGGAGGACCAGGGAGCACATGTGGCCTTAATGTAGATCTGGGGTCCACTTGGGCCTCCAGGAGACTCGTGCAGGCAAGTCTGGACTGGAGCCAGGACGTGCAGATCTCTAGAGGATCGCATGTAAGCATGATAGCAGGTTTCCTAGAGTCTAGGGACCCCTCGGCTTTCTCCTCCCATGCTGTGTGTTCTCCGTCTCTTCCGGCTTGGGCTACTCACACACTTGGTGTCACCACAGTACGGATGCTAGACTAGGTGCCAGCCTAAGCTGACACAGGGTGTGTGGGTGGATGGAGCAGCCCATGGTTGAGATGGCCCAGCACCTTCCCCTGCTCCTGGTCAGCTGGCTCTGGTCAGTGTATCACGTTGACCTTCCTGCATAGGCGTTCCCCATGCTCAGCCTATTGTCTTTTGTACATGGCTTCTCAATTTGTCACTCTGAAATACCATTTCTCTTTGTTCCATCCTTCCTTGATGGCCTGTGGTGATAGGAACAAGGCCACACCTACCCCAGATCTCAGCCCCAGCGTGAACTGATGTCCGTCTGCCCTCGCGTCGCTGCAGTTGGCCTTGGGACCCATCATGCAGACGCCTCTGCTCCTGCCATTGTTCTGCCTGAGGATGGGAGGAGCGTATGTAGTGCCGCCCCCCCATGTGACATCATATCACCCCGTGATAGCCCTGAAGTGACAGGGATACAGCTGCTGCAGCCCATGTGCTTCTTGTCAAACATGGTCCCATCCACACTCCCCTTGTTCTTGTTTCTAGGAGACTATCCCAAGCTGTCTTCCCTCTGACCTTCTGCTGGTCAAGACTGACCTCCCTTGTTCCAGGAGGAAGGTTGAGTTCTGGACTCTTGCAAGTGGCTGTACCAGGGAAAGAAGCCAGACAGGGAGCCAGTATTCATCTGGCACCGCAAAGCAGGGCAGCAGGGCTCTGGTAGAGTGGCAAGATCATATTCAATAATTAAAATAATCTTATAAGAACACATAATAATTAATCCAGTAGTCCTCCACTTTATATTTCCATTTTCTGCAGGTTAAGTTAGCCGTGATCAATCACAGCTCATAAATGTTAAATGCAAAATTCAAGAAATAAACAATTTATAAGTTCTAAATTGCACACTGCTCGCTGTCCTCTCCCGTTAACCCAGGATGCAAGTCAGCCCTCTGTCTGAGTCTCCACAGAGTGTACCTACATGGCTGTAGTCTCTTTGTGGCTGTCATATTTATTAGATCAGCTCTCACACTACGACAGTAACTTATTTTACTGAATAATGGCACTAAAACACAAGAGTGATGCTAGCCATCGGATTTGCCGAAGAGAAGTTACGTGCTTAATAAGGAAAGAAAACAGGAGGCAGGAATGAAGCTGCTATCTACAGAGTTGTAAAGAAACCCATAGTGACCTTGGTGCCTCATCTTGAACCTTGTAGTTCAAGTTGTAGCCACAGTGCATGACAGGCACTTAGTTAAGATGGGAAAAACATGAAGTCATTGGGTTCTCTGACGGTCTTCAGTGTCAGCTTGGCTAGATCTAGAATCACCTTGGAGACACACTTTTGAGGGAATCTGTGAGGGTTTTTCCAGAACGGTTGAACTGAGGAGGGAAGACCCAACCTGAAGGGGTGGCACCATCCCATGGGCTGGGGCCTAAGATTGAATAAAAGGAGAAAGCAAATGGAGTGCCAGCATTTCTCTCTGCTTCCTGACTGCAGACCCAGCGTGACCAGCTGCCTCACGCTTCTCACCACCACGCTCACCACAACCTGACACGATGTGAGTCCTCAAATTGTAAGCCAAAATAAACCCTTTCTTGCTGGGCGTGGTGGCGCACGCCTTTAATCCCAGCACTCAGGAGGCAGAGGTAGGAGGAGTGCCGTGAGTTCGAGGCTACCTTGAGACTCCATAGTGAATTCCAGGCCAGCCTGGGCTAGAGTGAGACCCTACCTTGAAAAACAAAAAACTAAAAATAAAATAAAATGAACCCTTTCTTCCTTAAGTTCCTTTTGTCACCACAGCAAGGTAGTAACTAGTACAGGTTCCATACTGTTTGTGGTGTCAGGCATCTACTGAGGGTCTTAGGATATCTCTCATGGATAAAGAAGGACTTGTAATTTTTTGAAAAGCATCAATAATAGTGAGCCTTTAATGGCTATTCACTGTATTCTTTGGACCACATACATTACCTTATATAATTCTAAAAATACTCCAAACAAAACAGGTTTAGAGCAGATACTAGAGGTGACCCAGGTCACAGGGGCCAGAAGGCCCCAGGGCTGACCAGTTCTCAAGTTCATGCCTTTTCTTCCTCACCAGACCATTTTCTTTTCTTTTTTTATTTTGGTTTTTCGAGGTAGGGTCTCACTTTAGCTCAGGCTGGCCTGGAATTCACTCTGTAGTCTCAGGGTGGCCTCAAAGTCACGGTGATCCTCCTACCTCTGCCTCCCCAGTGCTGGGATTAAAGGCATGTGCCACCACGCCCGGCTTTTTTTTTTTTTTTAACCAGACCCTTTTCTTATCAGCCAGCAAGTACTGATTCTTAGAGAAATGCAGAGTTCCATTGACCCATCTGTCCAGTCCTGCACCCATTCCAAATGGCTTTAATTATTGCAATGCTGAGGTTTTAAAAATGTTTTAATAGCTGGTATGCCCGCTCTACCTCATTACTCTTTATTTTGAGTATTTTTCTGTTTCTTCTTTTATGTTTATTTTTCCAGATAAACTTTAATCAATTTGGTAAGGTCTAACAGTCCTGTTGGTATTTTAATTGAGATCATACCATGTTTATAGATTATTTCAGGGGGTAGGTGATGTATTGAGTCATAGAGCTTGCCAATCCAAGCATAAAATATGCCTTTGTTTTTATTCACGCTTTGTGTTATGTCCTTTAGTATGCTTAAGGTTTAATTCTCATGAGTCTTACACAATTCTTGTCATGTTTATCCCTAGGTATTTCATCTTTTTGCTTCTATTAGGAAAGGAATCCTATCTTCCATTATGTTTCCTAACTTGTTATTTATCTTGGAGGGAAGCTGTTGATTTTTGATTGCCAGCTCTAGAATGATGTGCCTCACTGAATTCTTATTTCTGTAGTAAGCACTCTCCAGTTTTCTAGGGTGGTCTAGGTAGATGTTATATTGTCTGCATATAATGATGATTTTGTTTCCTCCCTCTTACCTAATTGTTCAGCCAACACTGGTAGTATTGATGGGGTACTATTGTCTTAATGACTAACTCACAGGTCACCATTTGGTTGTACTGGAACATACCTGTCCCACATTTTGCACATTGAAGTTGTTTCCAATTGTTTCCTTTTTATAAATAACATTACAGGAAATGCTTTTATTCCACACGTTCTGACCTTTTTAATGTTCTGTCCTTTTGATTTATATTAGCATGGTCGATTATTAGGAGTAAAAACAGTGGGGCAAGGAATATGCATTGTCTTGAGACTGCTGATACTGAATGCCAACTGATGTTCCAGAAAAGATTTATGTGCTATTGTGATGGCTAGTATTGATTGTCAACTTGATACACTTCAGAATCACTTAAGAGAGACAAATTCTTGGGCATGTCTGTGAGGGAGTTTCTAGATTAGGTTGAGGTGGGAAGACCTACTCCATGGGTTAGAGTCTACTAGGACTGAATTTAAAACCAAGAAAGCGAGTTGGGCACAAAAATTTTTCACTCTTTGCTTCCTGACCACAGATTGAATGTGACCAGCTCCTGCCACCATCCCCTCCCTGCCATGATGGGGTGTGTCCCTTTGAACTGTAAACCAAAATAAACCCTTCCTCCTTTAAGTTGCTTTTTGTCAAGCATTTTGGTAAAGCAACAAGGAAAGTATCCAATATAGCTAGTTACCTAACCTAAAGTGTGTACGTCAGAGGCTTCAAATAGCAGTGCCCTGCAGAATCTCAGGTCTGGGGAATGCTTTCTGTAGAGGAGAATTTACATTGTGTGAGCTTATTTGTTAGTTTTGATGGGAAGGGGTTTTGTTGTGAACTTAGACTTAGTTAAGATTGTGGCAAAAGAACAGGCTGATGCTGAGGCCAAGGATGGCTTCCCAGGGGCCCTGAGCTGAGGTCTAAAAGGCATGGCTCTGTTAACTCCTCCTGAGAGTCTCCTCTTTCAGGAACTGGTGGAAATGACACAGCAGTTGACCACGTGCTCAGCATTGTCGCGACTGGTTCTTATCCAGGTCTGAGTAGCCCCCATCTGTGACAGCGGCGTGTAACCACATGCAGACCCTGGTCTGGCAGCTGGCTCCCGTGGGTGGCCACCTCTGGCTCCACATGTGTGTCCCTCATTCATTCATGGCTTGTCACTGGTGTCTTATCAACCCCAGCCACACCATACATACGCTTTCATACATACACCCACATCTCCCTTTGCATTACACAGGCAGAAGTCCTATGTGTTTTAATTCATATGTAGAAACCCTAAGTCCCAGAATTTCAAAGAGTGACTTGCTTTAGAAATGAAGGCATTGTCGTAGTAAATTAAGATGAGGTACTTGGGAGGGCCCTGACCTCTGTGAGTGGTGTCCTTAGAAGAAGGGGAAACTTGACATACACTATGAACATGAAGGCAGAGTCCAGAGACCAGCCAGATGCATGTACAAGCCAAGCAAAGACACCAACTGTTGTAGTCAGGTCCACATTGCTGGTAGAAATCACCCAACCAAGAGCAGCTCGTGGGGAAAAAAGAGGTTTACTTTGGCTTACAGGCTTGAGGGGGAAGCTCCATGATGGCACAGGAAAACAACGACATGAGCAGAGGGTGGACATCAGCCCCTGGCCAACATCAGGTGGACCATAGCAACAGGAGAGTGTGCCAAACACTGGCAAGGGGAAACTGGCTATAACACCCATAAGCCCTGCCCCCAACAATACACTACCTCCAGGAGGCGTTAGTTTCCCAAATCTCCATCAGCTGGGAATCTGGCATTCAGCACACCTAAGTTCATGGGAGACAGCTGAGTCAAACCACCACACCAACAAACCACCCGAAACTCAAACTTCGGTGCAGAACTCCAGAACTCTCCCTCACAGTCCTCAGCATATGCTAACCCTGGCTAACACCTTGGTTTTAGGCTTCAGGCCTCCAGAACTGTGAGACAACACACTTCTGTTGGTTCATATTTGTATGCACCAGAAATGACACCATCTCATGTCATCCTCTGGAAACAAGGCCGTTGGGTGAGGGTACATTTGCACAACGGTGGGAGGAAACAGACCAGGAGTGACTGGTCAAGATGGCTGGAGTAAAAGAGGCCCAAGGTGGGGCAGGGCCGTGAGGGGAGAAGGTAGAGAACCTGTGAATTGGACACCACAGCCTGGGACTTGGGAGCACTGGGTGTGGCCAGTAGCCAACAGAAAATGGGCAAAGTGTTCTGGATACCCATGGTACCCAGAGAGCTGACCTGAAGGCAGCCTGCTGTTGAATGCTGGGGTGTAAGCTCAGCAAGAAGTCCTTGTGAGCCGGGCATGGTGGTGCACACCTTTAATCCCAGCACTCGGGAGGGTAGAGGTAGGAGGACTGCTTTAAGTTTGAGGCCAGCCTGGAACTACAGTGTGAGTTCCAGGTTAGCCTGGGCAAGAGTAAGATGCTACCTTGAAAATACAGACAGACAGACAGAGGGAGGGAGGAAGGGAAGGAGAAGGGAGAGAAGGAAGGAAGATGGATGGATGAGAGGAAGGAAGGAAGGAAGGAAAGAAGGAAGGAAGGAAGAAGAAGGAAGGAAGGAAAATTATAGAAGTTGTGCGTGGTGGTGCACGACTTTAATCCCTAGCACTCGGGAGGCAGAGGTGGGAGGGTCGCTGTGAGTTCGAGGCCACCCTGAGACTACATAGTGAATTCCAGGTCAGCCTGGACTAGAGTGAGACCCTGCCTCGAGAAAACAAAACGAAGCAAGTCGCTGTGACCTGATCAGAGGCCCCCAGAGCAGGCAGCAGGCAGCCAAAGCTGCTGCTCTGTGGTGGAGATGCTAGAGGTGGAGCAGGGCTAAGACCAGCTTCCCTTGAGGCCTCTGGGTTCAGAAGGACAAGATGTGAGTTGTCAGGCCCAGAGCGCTAGCCCTAAGAAACGCGCCCTTAGGCTGGCGGTGGAGCGGGCAGGGGCTGGAAGAACTCGATTTTTGTCCCTTGGAGAGACTGCCACGAGTTCCCACCAGGCTGACTCTGCAGTGCTGTAACTCCTTGGCCCCAGTGTCTCCCCTCGACCCTGCAGTCCTCAGCCAGGGCTGTAGAGGGGGAAGATCTGATCTGGCAAAGACTGAGAAACAGACCTGGCAGGACTTGGGTCTGGGCTCCTGGTTTCCATGGTAGCCCATGCATCTTCAGCCTTGGAGATGCCTGCCTGCCTGACACCTCACTGTAGCTGAGGCAGAGGCTTGGGACTCTGATTGCCATGGGCAAAACCCAGCTAGTTCTGGAGCCCTGGTCACATTACTCAATAGACCCAAGCATCTATCTTCTCATCTATAAAGACAGCAGCCCCTACCTGCCAAAGTTCTCCTGCGGTATAAATAATTCAGTCGCTGTAAACTGACCAGCACGTAGACATGATCTCTACCAAGATACCATTGTTATTACTTGCTGGATTTCCCCCAGATAATGAATATTTTTACCATTCCTTAAATTAGATAACTGCTCACTAGACATGAAGTGTGTCAACAATGCGTTGCACTTTTTTTGTTTGTTTGTTTTTCGAGGTAGGATCTCACTCTAGCCCAGGCTGACCTGGAATTCACTATATAGTCTCAGGGTGCCCTCAAACTCATGGCAATCTTCCTACCTCTGCCTCCCAAGTGCTGGGATTAAAGGCATGCGCCACCATGCCCGGCTGCATTGCACATCTTAAATCAGTTGTAATGGGTCCTACACTATTCATTTCGGCTCACCGCCCTGGCCCAATGGAGTCACGTTTGGATTTCCCTAAAGTGTTTAGAGGGATGCTTGTCAATCCATTGTGCTTTCTGGGAGGCAGTCCACCTGCTCCAGGGCCTTGGGTTCTGTGGATGCTCCTCTAGGCACAAGCTTTGAGACTTTGCACTGTGGTTCTCACATGACTTGTTTGGCATTCTAACTTCGTTCATGCTTTCATTTGATTCCCTCATTTCATCACCAAAGAGCAGGAATTAGGCAAGGAAGGTACGTCTAGGTAGGACTGGCAAGCGATCAGAGCGAGGATGGGGCCTGGGCACTACTGCGGCAGCGTGGTGTGGTCCTCGTGAGTGAAGGGCACAGTCACTGTGCAGAGCACGTATCACTGAGTGTGGGCTTGGTGTTGAAGATGGGACATGGAGCATGTGGGATGGCAGCCCGGGATGCGTGAAACTCCTCAGAGAGAACAGATGTCCCAGCCAATTGCAGAGATCTTATTACTGTGTGGAGTATGGGTAGCATGAGGGAGAAATGGCAAGTCCCAGGAGAGCGGGTGACAAGGGGCCTGGTCTGTCCTGGGAGTGAGAGAAGTCCGATGAAGGGATTCCATGGAGGAATTGACCAGTGAGGGTCTATTGAAGGGCAGAGGCGATGATGGGGTGTTTCCAGTGGAAGGAGCATGTGTAAAGGCCCCAAGGTACAAAGGTACGAAGGTACGAGGGGTGGGCGGGCGACATATAGGCAAGAGAGCAGGAATCAAGGCTAGAAAGGCAGGCGAGCAGGGACTAGAGTAAGGCAACACTCCCTAATACTGCTCAAGGCCTCGCAGTCAGAGTGGCTGTCCAAAGAGAGCGTCGCCAGACAGGAGGGCTCTGTTCAGCACAACTCCTCCAGCCTGGGGGCACCCTACCCACGGAAAGAGGCTGCACCTCATCACAGGACCCTGGGGGTCCAGCCCTCCTGCCCGCTGCCCCATGCCTTGACTGGCTGTGTACTCACTGCCCCCAGCCCCACTCTCATCCCAGCCCCTCGACTGCAGACCCTAAAGGGGGAGTCCCTGTGGCCCACACCAGATGTGCCCATGTACAAATAAAAGAAATGGCCCTGAATGGCCATGCCTGTCTTGTGTGCTGCATAAAGAGCCATTTGATATTTCTGTTTTCCTAAGATCAGAGGTCAGATTCAAGGATTCTCAGCTGCAGGGCCTTAGGGCTCCCAGTGGTGTCAGATGGCATTCTCCAAAGATAGTAACTATGCAGATAGTGCCAGAGTCTGCTCTGAGCTGGTCCTTCTCTCAGGTCCGACATATCCTTCCAAGACACAGTCTGTAGTAGGTTGCTGGAGGGAAGCCACACCCCAAAGCAAGTCACACAGGACAGATTCCGTACTCATCTGGGTCACGTGGGTGTGGACACTGCGAGGCTCCACCCAAGAAAGTGTGGACATGAGGACAGCTCACTTGTCTGTGCCCTCCGAGCTACACAAGCCTGACCTAGAGTCGATGGAATAGAATCCCTCAAGGCCTTGGTTTTTTGTCTGTTTGTTTGTTTGTTTGTTTGTTGTAGAGTCTTGCGCTAGTCTAGGCTGACCTGGAACTCATAATGTAGTCTTAGGTTGTCCCTGAACTCACAGCAATCCTCCTACCTCTGTCTCCAGAGTGCTGGGATTAAAGGTGTGCGCCACCACGCCCGTTCCCTCAAGGCCTTGGAATGAATGCAGTTCTGCTCTGCAGTTTAAAGGTTTTCTTAGAGGCTCTCTGCAGCCCCCTTACATGCTACTCAGTGGACACCATGTGACCATCTTTCACTTCCAAGCAGAAGCAGCAAGTGAGAATGGGCATAGGTGAGGTCAGAGGCAGGTCCAGTCCCCTCCTCTATCCCCCACAATCTGACTGCCTGTCCCTTAGAGGGACACAGAACAGTGACAGCCAACAAGAACCCTTCAAGAGCAGTCAGCTTGGAACTTTCTGCAAAGCGGCATGCAGGAGCCACACAGAGCAAGTCATGCTACCAAAGTGACTTTGTTTCCTTTCCTAACTCTGAACCCCTCACAATAGATTCAACCATATCTAAGGTGATTCCCTTAAGACGGGGGACACAAAGGCATTTTAGAAAATTCCTGCCCAAAGAGATCAAACTAGAAGTAGACGTGTGTCTTAAGAGGAGAATTGGTGAGAATTCACTGGGGTTGGGACAGCTCTTTCTCCACCAGTTTTTAAAAATATTTTATTTATTCATTTGAGAGAGAGGAAGAGAGAGAGAGAGAGAGGGAAAAGCAAGTAGAGAGAGAGAGAGAATGGGCACATTAGGGCCTCCAGCCACTGCAAACAAACTCCAGATGCATGCATCACCTTGTGCATCTGGCTTACATGGGTCCTGGGAAGTTGAACCTGGGTCCTTTGGTTTTGCTGCCAAGTGCCTTAACCACTAACCCATCTCTCCAACCCTTCCTCCAGTTTTTTTAAAATATTTTATTTATTTATTTAAGAGAGAAGGCCAGTGAGAGGGAGAGAGAGAGGAAGAGAGAGAATGGACGCGCCAGGGCCTCTTGCCACTGCAGACAAACTCCAGATGCATGTGCCACCTTGTGCATCCAGCTTTACGTGGGTACTGGGGAATCGAACCTTGGTTCTTTGACTTTGCCAGCAAGTGCCTTAAGCACTTAGCCATCTCTCCAGTCCTCCACCAGTTTTAAGTGAGTGAGACGTCAGTGAAAGAAATAATCCCAGCATTAAACAATAAGCCTCCCCCAGAGGGAATGATTAATTGTCGAATAGGGGGAAAGACAGGGCCAGTCCCTGTGGGCGCAGGACTGCAAGGGTAGCTCTTCTGCAGGGTTGGTACAGGCCGGAACAGCCCCAAAGAAAGGCATTCTAGGCAGGAGCAAGGCAAGGATGCCAGGGGACCTCACCTCTTCAGAAAAGGTAAGGAAGCATTCGGAGCCTTACAGGAGGGAAGTTGTGGGTAGATTCCTTGAGGGGAGCCTGCTAGGGCCAGCCTGTGACCCCAACACACTACACACACCTCCTGGGTGGCTGTCACAGAAGTTTCTTTGAGGCCTTCCAGGCAACCCCCCCCCACACACACACACACACCCCGCAAAGATCCCTCTGCAAGGCCCTGGCGGCTGTTGCTTTTGGCAGCTCAGATTCTGCAAGTCTGTGGGAGGAGATGGTATGGCAGGGTTGAGAGGCTGCCAGGCCCCATGGCCTGCACACAGGTGGCCCGTGTCAAGCAGGCCATGGTGTCTGTGGACCTCGGTCGTCCAGACTTGGATAGGCCCGCATGGCATCCTGGGAGCCAGCACAGGCCGAACGACCAACCTAGCACAAATGAGCCTTTGTGGCCTTGGTTTACGAAACCAGCCACTTATTTCTCCCCCCACCCCCAGCCCCCATCACTTTATGAGGTGCTAGCTCTGCCCATTCAAGCTGGGGAAAATAAAGCGTCACATAATTTACACTGCTACAGTTGAGAAGGTTTGAAGCAAACCAACTCTCCTTTTCAGAGAATTCTGTGCCCCAGGCAAGGCCTCGCAGCTCTTGGGAGAGGGGCAGATGCAGCACCCCACCTCTAGAGGGACACGGGGCACCGTCCAAGCCAGCTGCAGATCTGGAGACACCGAGAAGACCCCAAGCCTGGCAGGCCAGCCCGTGAAAAGATTGTGTGAGATGCAGAGGCTGAATCTCTTGAGACCTTAGCACCGTATTGCCAGGGCCTGCTTTCCCACCAGTCAGGTCCTTTAAAGAGGTTCACAGAGAAGGAGAGTGGTAACGTCCTGTAAAGTTTGCCACGCGAGGATCGGTGGAGGGCTTCAGAGCCAAGATGCCTGGCAGGGAGGGCATGTTGTTGCACACTAACGTTGAAAAGCAGTAATCTCAGGCAGTGAATCCATGGGCAGCCACCCACATGCTGCCTCCCAGGGAGTTCCCACATTCCTGACAAAGCCCCCTTTCTTACTGCCCTTGTGGCAGATCTGCTTCCTTCTTGCTTCTAGTAATAACTGCCGTTCACTGGTACTTTTTTATATGATACCAAGCATTTCACTAGGGGCCACATTCATTCATCTGAGGTTTACTGAACACCTACTGTGTGCTAGCCCCTGAGGGTGCAACATGGAATTCCCCTCCGTATGCAGGGGAACAAATACACACACACACACACATATCCCCCTATGCTGATATGTTGAACCCATTGTTACAGACAGATACAGTGAACTCAGAGAGAAGTGACTTACTAGCAAAAACCAGGCCTGTTGACTGAAAGTCTGACTGCTTGGTCAGCAGGGTTAGAAAGAGGGAAGTGCGACTGTGGAAGTAGCTCAGTAATAAATCACTTTTCTAGCATGAGTAGGATTCTGGGTTCAATCTTTTTTTCTTTTTTTCTTTTTTTTTTTTTTTGAGGTAGGGTCTCACTCTAGCCCAGGCTGACCTGGAATTCACTATGGAGTCTCAGGGTGGCCTCAAACTCACAGCGATCCTACTACCTCTGCCTCCCGAGTGCTGGGATTAAAGGCATGCGCCACCACGCCTGGCTCCTGGGTTCAATCTTTAGCACCACACACACACACACACACATTTTAATTCTGTGGTTTACTTACCTTTGAAATCATAATCAAATTGATCATCGTTCTGTGGTAACTAATTGCCTTTTGAGATAAAATAAAGGTACGTTTCCATCCAGGTGAGTACGTGATGTCCATCTAGAAATTCCATGTCACCTGCGGAAGCTCTGCATCGCCACCTGGTGGCACCGATGTACATAGCGCGGTGTAAATCTCTAGAGTAGAGGCAGAGGGGGGACTGCAGTTTGGAGGCTAGAACCCAGAGCTCCAGGGTGTGCTCTGCCCCAGGCTGGCCACAGTAGCAGCGAGTCAACCCTTCAGCTCCCTAGTGGCTAATCGGTGATTAGGCAGCTCTTCCTTAGAACTTGGAGCTCCCTTGACTTTTTATTTCCCTCCCACGTTGCAGTGAATATGAATAAAAACGCTCTCATGGATTGTGAGGCACCCATGAAAAAGGCAGTGTTGAGCAATGAGGATTTCAGGGGTTCTTGGGGTCCTCTGTAAAAGCTGTTTCTTCGCCCCCAAGGGTGCATT
Organism: Dipus sagitta; assembly: GCA_036346955.1. NCBI lineage: Eukaryota > Metazoa > Chordata > Mammalia > Rodentia > Dipodidae > Dipus > Dipus sagitta. The sequence continues at coordinate 33,182,559 of CM070786.1, forward strand.
TGGCCTGGCCTCTGCTGTCCTCTAACTCTAGACCTCTTAGGTCACTCCTTATCCCATGACTCTTGTGATGGTTAATCTTGTCAACTTCATGCATGGAGAGATACTTCTGGAAGGCCATTTCCAGGCAGGATTGGCATATGGGACAGTAACTGAGGAGGCAAGACCCACTCTAAACATGGGCACCACCATCCATTAGGCTGCAGGCCCAGATGGAAGATAAGTGGAAGAAGAGAAGGTCCCCCTTTCTAAGCCAGCATGTTCATTGCTGCCACCGTTGCCCTGGGACTCAGACTGTGGCCTGTTGAACATGGACTCATGCTGGTGACTCACAAGAGCATCGCCTGTCCTCAGAGACCAGACCAGAGGCCCTCTCCATGCTCCGCCAGACACCTACCTGCGATCCCATTTCAAGAATTCAAGTATGGGGTGTAGGGAGAGCTGACCAGGAGTGGTGGAATGGTTTATTCTCTCACAAGGAACAGAAAACCTGGCCCGAGTGCTGTAAGAAAACAGGGGGAAGGAATGTGCTTTTCTTATGGATTGACCTAGGCTGACCCTTGCTCTAGCCTCAGTTTCTGGGTTCGGCACCACTGCTGGAGTCTGCTTTATCTCTGTCTCTGAACAGTTCTCATCTCCTCTCCCTTCTGGTTCACTGAGGTGGCTGACTGGGCGTCAGGCCCCCATGTTCTCAACCTCCATGACATAACATGTTCCAGGTAAAGACAGGCTTTGCACACGGAATCCTCTGTCTCTTCCCCAGGAAGCCCACCTCTAAGCCTGAGCACACACTGGAACTCTGGGTTCTTGCCTCCAAACTAGCGGTCCCCCCCCCCCCCCCCCGCCTCTACTCTAGAGATTTACATCTCGCTAAACACCCTAGAGGCCCCATGATTGGGGTTTAAAAAAAATCCCTCAGCAACTTCAGGAGCCCCTGGGGAACCAGAGGTTTGTACCAGCATTGCCCAGTGCAAGCCCTGGAGTGCATTTTGATATGTTGGGTCACATGCTCACCCCTGAACCAATGGCTGTGGACACTGGATTGGAAGGTGCCGATTGGCTCAGCCTCACAGCTGAGATGAACCAATAGATTTCCCCAGGGGCAAAATTCAGAAATCCATTAGTAACTAATGTAAGGGTTAGCAGCATGAAAGTTCATAAATGATTTATCACTGGCATGTATAAACCACGGTGAAAACCCAGGCTGCCCTGCTAGTGCCACTGGAAACGTGTCTTAGGCGGTATGGGTGGGGAGGGCATACCCTGTATCCTTCCCACCTTCCCAAGACTTCCACCCATTGACCCATCCACTAGTGCCCTTCGCTCACACACCAGGAGAGAGGGAAGGGATTTCCTTAGGCTTCCTTGGGGAACACTTTCCTGGAACTAGTGGGCTCACCACTCACATCCTCTCCTCTAGTCTCTGATGTGACGTCAAGTTGTGTATTTGTTTATAGTGGCCTTTCTCATTTCTCTGCTCTGCTGAGGCTTGCGTTTAAAATTCCAAATAGAAGCCGGGCGTGGTGGCGCACGCCTTTAATCCCAGCACTTGGGAGGCAGAGGTAGGAGGATCGCTGTGAGTTCGAGGCCACCCTGAGACTCCATAGTGAATTCCAGGTCAGCCAGGGCTAGAGTGAGACCCTACCTCGAAAAAACCGAAAAAAAAAAAAAAATACAATTCCAAATAGATCCAGGCGTGGCAGCACAAGCCTGTAATATTAGCTACTCAAGCTGAGACAGGAGACAGGAGGACATTCCGGGCCTGTCTGGATTACACAGTGAGTTCAAGGCCAGCCTGGGTAATTTAGTGAGGCCCTGTCTCAAAATAAAAGGCTAGAGAAATGGCTTAGTGGTTGTGGTGGTGTGATTCAGGTGTCCCCCATAAACTTAGGTGTTCTGAATGCTAGGTTCTCAGCTGATGGAGATTTGGGAATTAAGGCCTCCTGGAGGCAGTGTATTGTTGGGGGTGGGCTTATGGTTGTTATAGCCAGTTTCCCCATGCCAGTGTTTGGCACACTCTCCTGTTGCTATTGTCCACCTTATGTTGGCCAGGGGGTGATGTCCACCCTCTGCTCATGCCATCGTTTTCCTCTACCATTGTGGATCTTCCCCTCGAGCCTGTAAGCCAAAATGAACCTCTTTTTCCCACAAGCTGCTCTTGGGTGATTTCTACCAGCAATGGGAACCTAATTGCAACAGTAAAGTGGTACCGAGGAGTGGGATTGCTGCTAGACACCTAACTGTGTGGCTTTGGCCTTTTGGAGCTGATTTTCAAGAGGAATGTGGAAGGATTTGAAACCTTGGCCTAAGAGATGCCTTGCAGTGCTATAAGAACACCTTGATGGACTATTCTGGTCAGAGTTAAAATACCTGAATGCAGTAAGAACTATGGACTATGAGGTTTGGCATATGAGGGTGAGAAAGAGCCTTGCTTGGACTGGGCTAGCAGTTTGTGTGGGAAGCTTGCTGTTATGCCCATGTCCTGAGAAGTTGTGCAGGTTGCATTGTGTAGAAATGGACTGGTGTGAGCAGAGGGATATGGCACAGAAAAAAATGAAATCTTTGGGCCTAAACTGCTTCTCATTCACCTGCAAATTGTTTGAGAGATTACAACCTTTGAGATTGGGCCAGCTGACCTGCACTGGGGCAACAGGAAGAATGTAGACTCTTTTGGAGGGGCCTGAGTGCTCAAGGAGTGTCCTGTTCTTCAAAATCTGCTTTATTCCCCCCTGGATTAATAAGTTGGCACCCTACCTGGTATTGTGGAGTATAAGAAATGCAGGAAAGAGGGTCATTGAGTTTGAAACATGGTCTTGTGTTTTGGAAATGGACGTGGGCAGTGTGAAGCAGGTTTGTTGGATGCCTGCATGGAGACCCCATGGGGCCATGAGGATGAACCATGGATTGCAGTGGAGACCCAGTGGAGATGCCGGGACCACGAGATAGCTGCTTAGGAAAGCTGCCGGCCCCAATGAAGTTTTCCAGGACTATGAGTAGCCTAGCTGGAGGGGCAGAATTGGAATTCCAGAGACTTGTTGCTGGTTGTATTATCAGACTTGGAGATTTGTCACTGACTAGAGTTGTTGGACTGGAAGCTACAGAGTTTGATGTTTGACCTGGTTGTTTTAAATCTTGTATTGGTTGAATATTTCTTTGCTATGCCCAATGCCATCTTTTGCAGTGTGAATGTTTATTCTGTGCCATTATGGGTTTTGGGGGGATTTTTTTGGTATTATGGCTCAGTTAAAAGATCTTGGACTATGGGGATGTTTGAACATCATTGGAATTGATAAAAACTATGGCGACTTTTAAAGTTGGACTGAATGCATTTTATTTTATATCATGTATGGATATCAGTTTATGGGGGCCAGGGGTGGAATGTGGTGGTTTGATTCAGGTGTCCCCCATAAACTTAGGTGTTCTGAATGCTAGGTTCCCAGCTGATGGAGATTTAAGAATTAACGTCCCCTGAAGGCAGTATATTGTTGGGGGCGGGCTTATGGGTGTTATAGCCAGTTTCCCCAAGCCAGTGTTTGGCACGTTCTCCTGTTGCTATTGTCCACCTTATGTTGGCCAGGGGGGTGATGTCCACCCTCTGCTCATGCCATCTTTTGTAGTGTGAATGTTTATTCTGTGCTGTTATGAGTTTTTGGGGGGATGTTTTGGTATTATGGCTCAGTTAAAAGATCTTGGACTATGGGGATGTTTGAACATCATTGAGATTGATAAAAACTATGGGGACTTTTAAAGTTGGACTGAAATGCATTGTATTTTACATCATGTATGGATATCAGTTTATGGGGGCCAGGGGCGGAATGTAGTGGTTTGATTCAGGTGTCCCCCATAAACTTAGGTGTTCTGAATGCTAGATTCCTAGCTGATGGAGATTTGGGAATTAATGCCTCCTAGAGGGAGTGTATTGTTGGGGGCGGGCTTATGGGTGTTATAGCCAGTTTCCCCTTGCCAGTGTTTGGCACACTCTCCTGTTGCCATTGACCACCTTATATTGTCCAGGGGGTGATGTCCACCCTCTGCTCATGCCATCATTTTCCCCTGCCATCATGGAGCTTTCCCTCAAGCCTATAAGCCAAGATAAATCTCTTTTTCCCACAAGCTGCTCTTGGTTGGGTGATTTCTACCAACAATGTGAACCTGACTGCAACAGTGGTTAAGGTGCTTGTCTGCAAAGCCTAATGACACAGGTTCAATTCCCCTGTACCCATGTAAAGCCAGATGCACAGTGGTGCATGCATCTAAAGTTTATATGCAGTGGCTTGAGGCCCTAGAACCCCCATTCTCTGTCTCTCTTCTATCTGTCTCTGCTTGAAAATAAAAAAAAAATACAAATATTTTAAGAGAGCTGGAGATGTAGCTCAGTGGTGGAGCACTTGCGTAGCATGCAGTCTCCACTACCACCCCCACCCCCAAAGTCCACGTAAAGGATCCAAGTGGTCAGACCTTAGAGACGCTGGTCTAAAGGCCTCATACTGAAGATGGGGGCCAGTAAAGGTCAGAGTTTTGCTGAGGTCACAGAGAGTGAGAGTGAGAGCGAGCAAGCGCCAGTTAAATTGCAGAGCCCAAAACCCTTAGGCTGGCAGATCTTTCCTATAGGTGAGCACAGGATCCCAGGCAGCAAACAGGGAGACAGCTGAGGTGAAGACAAAGACCACCACTTCATGAGCAAGCAGCAGAGTGTGGAGCAGGAGCACAATGTGAGTCTGGGCACGCCCACCTTGATGACTTCCTAGTGCGGGCCAGCCCCTCAGAATTGGGCTTTCTTCAAGCTAATGTTAAAACTTCACTTGCCAAAGTGGTGTTGGCAGGGTTACTTGGATTTTGGTGGATAATCAATAAGGGAATCATCTGGAATAGTCGCCCTGTGTGCAGAGGCTTGTACCAAGCACCTAGCCCTCTGTAATAAGACACCTTCCCCCATATACCCTAGCAGGTGTACCCACCCCATAGCCCACAGGCTCTGTGTCTCAGGACAGCCATGACTGTGGCCCAACACATTTGGAAATGACTTCATGTCACAATGTCAAAAGCTTGGACACAGTCAAGCACAGTGGCTCACACCTATAATCTCAGCACTCAGAGGGTGAGTTCGAGACCAAACCTGGGCTACATAGTGAGTTCCAGGTCAGCCTGGGCTAGAGTGAGATCCTACCTCAAAAACATGGGTGGAGACAACTGGAGATATGGCTCAGAGGTTAAGAGCACTTCTTGTGTAAGCATGAGGGCCTGGGGAGGCTGGAGTTCAATCCCCAGGACCCTCATAAACAGCTGAGCATGCCCACACATGCCTGCACCCCCAGTCTTATAGGGGAACAGAAACCAGAAATCACTAGAGCTTGTGAAAAAATAGTGGCAGCTCCAGCATCAGAAAGAGACTCCAGCTCTAGTAAGAACTGACAGAAGAGGGGCTGGAGAGATGGCTCAGCAGTTAAGGCGCTTGCCTGCGAAGTCATGGACCTGGGTTCAATTCCCCACTACCCACATAAAGCCAGATGCGCAAAGTGGCATATGTGTCTGGAGTTCGTTTGCAGTGGCTAGAGGCCCTGCCGCACCCGTTCTCTTTCTCTGTATCTGCCTCTCACAAATAAAATATTTTAAAAAGAATGGTGGAGGAGCGAGGGAGCAGGACACCCATCGTTATGCTCTGGCCAGTGCAGATGAGCACAGCTGCCTGCAGACAGGCGCACGGGGCACTGCATAGGAGCACGCACAAGCAGGCGTGCATGAACAACAAGACAGAACAGAGAAGACTGGGTACTCCTGCTAGATCCCCATGCAGGCCTTGACTCAAAGTCCCCAGCTTTTTGGGACAACCACCAAAATCATGATATCAGAATGAGACAAGTATCGGTAAAGGACAGGAAGTGTAGTAGCAGTGTAGTGAAGAGATAATGACCATCGGGGGCACTGCGAGGGCATCGTGGAAGGGCATGGGGAGAGCTGAGCTTTGAAGAAGTTGGTACATGGAGAAGGCCTCAAAAGGCACTTCAGAAGAGGCAACAGCATGGGCAAGAGCGCGGAGTCTTTTTAAAGAGCACCGCAGAGTGTAAGAGATCCGAGGAAGCCCCAGTGCACGGCAGGAGAGAGCACTTAGCAAAGAAATCGGGTCACGGAAGGTGACTCGGCTAGTCTAGCTAGCTCTTTCTTCATTAAAACCTGGGCGTTTGAAATCTAACATATCTTTTTAAAATTCTCTTATGTATTTATTTGAGAGAAAGAAGCAGGCAGAGAGAATGGGCGCTGCCAGGGCCTCCAGCTACTGCAAACGAACTCCTGATGCATGTGCCACCTTGTGCACCTGGCTTTTTTTTATGTGGGTACTGGGAAATCAAACCTGGGTCCTTTGGCTTTGCCAGCAAGCACCTTAACCACTAAGCCATCTCTCTAGCCCAAATATATGTTGTTTTACTTAGGTTTTTACCTATTGAAACGTACCCATAAGGTTTAATTAAAACACATCCGCGTAAAGTCTGCCTCCTCCTGTTCCCAGAGGCCAGGGATGAAGTCCGATTCGTGTGGATTCTCGGGTATTTCCCGCAGGCACTGGTGGCACGATCTCCCCCACCCCCCACTGGGCACCCTGCCTCCTGCATGCCCACACCTCGGGGTGACTCAGCATAAGCGCCTCAGCTTTCTTTGCCAGTGGTGGAGTCCCCTGCTGTACATCAGCTCAGAGACCGTATCAGCCCCTCGTTTTACTGCAGAAGGGATGACTCATTATAGTGGGGGGTTCGGGGAAGGTGGAGAGCCTGCGTTCACCCAGCAGTTCACGTCCACTCTAGGCCAGGCAGGTCCACTTTTTGCTTCCATGATACTCAGAAGTCAGACCATTGGTGGAAAAAGGTAATATGATAGGGTGTTCACCCTTCTTCTTCTTCTTCTTTTTTTTTTTTTCTTGAGGCAAGGTCTCATTAGCCCAGAATGACCTGAAACTCACTTCTGCCTGCTGGTTTTTGTACCCATTACAAGCAGTAGGCCGATGTGCCCAACAGTCCTCAGTGTAATTTCTGGCTTCCTTAGTCTTTAGCAACGTGGGTTCCTTTCCCCTCCCCCTTCCTCTTCTCTTCTTCATCTCCACCCAAGGAGTCCTGCCTCAAAGCCTCCACCCCATCCTGGTCCCAGTGACTGGTCACCATGGCAATAAGGGCCTTCCATCAAAAAGTGGCCTTCCAGGTATTTTATTTTGAGCTCCAATTAAGCAGAGCAGGCTGCAGGCTGGGAACAGTGTGGGGAAGTATGTTTTATGGCCTGTGAGAGAACCCAGGTGCTATTTATAGTTCCTTAATCGTTGTTGCTAAATGGGGTCTTAATGTAGCAGGTCCTGTGGCAACCACACATTTTCATCAAGGAGAATCCCTCCCCAAGCCTCCCTCTGAGGCGGAAACGCCTCCTCTGAGCCACACAGCTGTCAGCAGGCCGCCTGGCCCTCCTGACCTCACCCCACACTCACTACTGGCCCTTCGGAGTCCGACCTTCGGGTATATTTGTTCCACAGCTGTCCTGCCCATCAGGAATCTGAGTCCCCAGGAGGCCACCTGTCCCGGGGATTCTGGGATTCTGTTTCTAACACCACCAAACTAAGTATCTACACTTTTGTGGAAGCTCAGAAGGACCTTTCTATTAACACTTAAGGGTTAACATACAGTTTTAATCATTAAAACAAAACAGGTAACCATTATCCATTTCTTGCAACTGGGGAAATTGAGGCTGGAAACAGAAGAGAGATTTAGCACTGACTTGGAAAAATTTTTTAAATTATTTTATTTATTTATTTATTTATTAGAGAGAGGCAGAGAGAGAGAGAAAGAGAGAGAGTGAGTATGGGTGTGCCAGGGCTTCCCGCCACTGGAAACGAACTCGACACATACGCCACCTTGTGCATCTGGCTTACATGGGGTTTGGGGAAATCAAACCTGGGTCTTCACAGGCAACCCTTAACCACTAAGCCATCTCTCCCGCCCTGACTTGGCATTTTGTACATACCATTTTGTTCAGTCTTCACACAACTTGTCTCAGAGACAAAACCTGTGTCAGTCCGAATCGGTCTTATGGCAGTGACGGACCATCCCTACGTCTCACTGAACTCAAGCAATATATCTCTGGTTTTGCTCACTCTGGGCCCATGGCTGGTCAGCTGGGAGTTCTGGTCCATAAGCTTTGTGTCCTCACTTCAGGTCCACTTCATTAGCAGCCTCTAATGAAAAAGCTCTTCAAGTTTCCAGCTGGAAGTGACATACATCATTCCCTTTGACATGTCATTAGCCAAAGCAAGTCTCGTAGCCACAGCTGTATTCAAGGGAGCAGGGAAGTACAAACTGGCCATGTGCTTGGCGGGTAGAGACCAGGAACGGCCTCCATGGCCTCCGCAGAGGCTGAGAGCCCCAGGCAGGAAATAGTTCTCCCCAGTTCTAGTTTCTGAGCACATTCAGACCCTCAGCTACTTTTCTCAGAAGCCAGGATCTATCCCATGTGGTAAGTGGTGATAGGTGTGGGCTGTAACATCACACGTCTGGCTTTGAACCCCATCTTCAGTATTCGCTAGCCGTGACTCTGGTTAGGAACATCCCAGATTGTCTCGTGGCCTGGCTATGCAGTGAAGATACTGGTGCAGGTCTATGCCAACTTAGGGATTTAATAGTCACTCCTCAGTTCTCGTGCTCACTATCCATAGGTTTCACTAGAGAACTATCAGTGTGTGTTGTGGGTGCTGCCCCAGCCCCCCCGGGGATGTTATGCAGCACCTGGAACCTAGTTATTCAACTCTGGAGTTGTCTTAGCTCCTCCCGACAGGTAACTGGGGTATGTCACAGTGACTGAGGGAAATACCGTGTGAAGCTGCGCGTAGTGCCCACCACACACTGAGTGCTCAGAACTTGGTGGGTCTTCCTGGCCCCTAGGCTGGCCTGATAAGACAGGAAGGAGCAAAACCAAGAACGAGGAAACAAAAACAGAAGCATGGGAAAGCTGCTTCCGGTCGCCTGTGCAAACCAAGGTCAGCAATCTCCTGGCTGCGACTATCCCAGCGCGGAGGTCCTTCCGGACCTCTTTAGTCCCCGAGTGTGCTTTTGGAATGATTCACTCTGACAGCAAATAGAGAGTTTGCAAAGGTCCTTGGAAAAGACAGAGTACTCTGTCAGGATAAGTACTGTACTGTTCTCGCCCTTATTAAATTTAAACCGAGAGTGAAGGTACAGCTAGCAAGGAGGCTGCAAAACTCTGCTCCTTGCCAGACCTTGAAGCTCTTCCTAACAGCGGGAACCTGAAATGCCACCCTCCCCTAGAGCACATCCCGTCTTTCACAGGACAGAGGTGGCAAGGTGGTATACACCTTTAGTCCCAGCACTTGGGAGGCTGGAGTGGGAGGATCCATGAGTGTGAGGCCAGTCTGGTACTACAGAGTGGGTTCCAGGTCAGCCTGAGCTAGAGTGAAACCCTACCTTAACAACCAAAAAAGAAAAAAAAATAACAAAATTTCACTGGACAAAAGGCTTCTGCTGGTTTGGAAGAGACTCGGCCTTTTCACCAGACGGAGAACAGAGTTCTCCTGAGTTGTAGTCCCTTCACCAGCTCCTGGGCTCCTTAGGCAGGGAGGCAGGACAGGAAGTTCCTTGCCTCTAACTGAAGATGCTAACACTCAATGTGCTAAGTTATCTCAAAAGTTAAAGCAGGGCTAGAAATGGCTTAGTGGTTAAGACACTTGCCTGCAAAGCCAAAGGACCCAGGTTCTGTTCCCAAGGACCTCCATAAGCCAGGTGCACAAGGTGATGCATGTGTCTGGAGTTTGTGTGCAGTGGCTAGAGGTCCTGATGCACCTATTCGCTCTATCTGCCTCTTTCCTTCTCTCTCTAACAAATAAATAAAATATATATGTTTTTAAAAATTTTTTTAAACGTTGAAGCAGACACACCACAGACTCTGGCTGCTGTTGGTAGTCCCTCACAGCGAGTTTGGGGTGCCAAGGTGGTCTCCCCACACATGACTGTAAGTTCACCCGACTCACTAGCCCACAAGGAAATAATGTGTGTTTACTACTAGGCATGTTGAACTCCCCATTCTGGACATTAGGAATTCCCACCCTGAGACCATAGGAAGAGGAGGTGGGGCTATAATGCAATTCTAGCTTTTTACGCATAGTCACAGATATTATAGCTAGAGTCATTCCCAGCATGGAAGAGCAGTAGTTAGATTCTAGGACCCGATAGAGCCTGTGCGTCTGTGCTTGGACTCGCCCTTCTAGCTGTTACTGAGAGGTGGACTGCCCCACGTGAAGTAGCAGATACCCACTTCTGATAGACAGTGGAAGAGCTTTTCTCTAGAGCCAAAGTGACAGTCAGCTCGCCTGGAAATATTTCGTTTGGTTATACTAAATTAAAATAACAGAAATGTCACATAGAAATCTGGATTCCTAGCTTTAAGAAAACTTTGTTATTTATTTACTTACACACACAGAGAGAGAGAGAAGAAGAGAGGAGAAGGGAGAATGGGTTCATACCAGGGCCTCTTGTCACTGCAAATGGACTCCAGATATATGCACAGCTTTGTGCATGTGGTTTACGCTGGTACTGGGACGATTTAACCTGGGCTGGCAGACTTTGCAAGCAAGTGCCTTTAACCACTAAGCCATCTCTCCAGCCCCCAGCTTTTTTTTTTTTTTTTTTTAAGTACGGAAACCTGGTAACATTGGACCCACATTCCTGCTTGGAAATGAGGTGTGGTCCGCTTGTGGGTGCTGTGTCTGGCTCACATAGACCTGCTGTCCCGTCGCCCACACCTGCTCCTCATGATTCACTGTTACCTTCCTGCCCCCACAGGGGATGGAATTTGTGGCCTCTGGTGCAAAGTGCACAGTGTCTGTGTCACTTGAGCTGATTTGCAGTCATGCATTGGCCATGGGTTCCTTTAAAAGTTCCCTAAAATAAGACGTCTCTTGCTTTGAAGCTGGACGCAGAAGTCAGGTGCTCCTCTCCAGAGTGGCCAGAGCTCATTCTCTGCCGGGGCTGTTTGCACACCGAACACGAGATGCACAGGCCTCTACATTCGCCTTTTTTAGCAAACCCCATTTTCCTCTTCTGTAGCCATCCCGTAAATACTGGTTTCTCTTGAGCCTAACCGAACCCTGTGACCGAAGGAGGGAGGGTGAGAAAACTAGGCAGACTCCAAGCCAAGAATTCAGTTTACTCATCAGTTTTGCAGAACTCAAGAAAAACAAGCTCCTACCATCTCCTCTGGGCCTATTTCTGAGCTCACACTTGGAAAGGTCAAATAAACACAATAAATCCATTAGAAAGCCTTCATATGAAACCCCCGGGGCTTATGCCGATTAGCAAGAGGCTAACATGGTGACATTTCCCAAGTGGAAGGAAGTTTGCCTGACCTTGGCTGTTTGCTAGGAAAAAGGAAGTGGTACCAGTCAGCCCAGCGCTTGTGGGGGGCACAGCCCTGGCTGCCTGCGCAAGGGGGCCTTGAAGGTGGTGGTGCTGGGGGCCATGTCATGCAGCTCCATTTCCAGCTGGAAGTGGGTATTCTGGGCTGATTCCCTACTGCCTGTCACTGGGCAAGGTTCTTTTCTCTGCGCCACTTCCGGCTCCCCGGCCAGCCTAAGGCTGGTCTTGCTTGGGTCAGAGGTCCACCCAAGGTGCCTTCAGGGGTCTCCAATCATAGAGCACAGTTATCACCACCACACTGAACAAGACTGAGGGGCAGGAGTAGGAGGCCACTGACACCTAGTCACAGATGCCTCGGGGCTGGCTGGGCAGGCTGTCCTTTGCAATGACTATCACGGGGCAGCGGGGAGCTGGCAACAGACAGTGCGTACCTTATCAGCCTGAGTCCTAATCCCATTTTCATTGCTTAGCTATGGCCTTAAGCAAGTTGCATAACCTCTCCCTGCCTCAGTTTCCCTCATCTGTGGAGGGTTAAATTCAGTGAGAAATATAAAGCTGCCATGAAATGACAGGAAATGCTACTGAAGCCCCTTGTGTAGTTTATTCATACCGTTATTACCATCATCAAAAATTCAGCTGAAGAATACAGTAAGAGCGCCCGGATGCACTTTGAAGGTATGCTGCCACTCATGGATTCTTCTGGGCATCTGAGAACATTGGAAGGTGGACCCTGAGAAATAGATGAGGCTGGCAGACAGGGCAGGAGCCTGGTGTCACACAGAGCTGTTGGGCACTGGCTCTCCAGTGTGTTAGTTGCTCTGGCCTCCTCAGACATGTTTGGAATCATCTCTCCTTATCAGAGATGTGTCCTATCTGGGTGTCTAGTCCTCAGCTCTCTATACAAGTGGCCTTGTTTTCTGCTTTGTTCCCAAGGACACCAGCTGCTCTGACATATTAATAATAGCAGACATTGATTGATTGATTGATTGATTGATTACTCACAAAGGCACTGTGCATGCACTAGGGGCCTTGGCTATGCCCCTCCATCACTTGATCCACCCCAGGAAGAGGAGGCTATCCCTATTTTACTAAGGAACAGACTTCTCTGGAAAGCCAGAGCGTGCCTTATGTCTGCAACTCCAAGGCAAGGCTTTTTCTCCGTTCCAAAAGAAGCTCCTCACACTTTTGTTCTATTCTCGCCTCTTCCTTTTTTTTTTTTTTTTTCTTTTTCTTTTTTTTTTTCCTTTTTGGAGGCAGGGTTTCTTGGTAGCCTAGGGTGACCTAGAACTCACTCTGTAGGCCAAGCTGACCTCCAACTCATGACAATCCTCCTATCTCAGCCTCCTGAGTGCTGGGATTACAGGCATGAGCCATCATGCCCAGTTCCATCTCTTTATTTCTTTTATAAAAAATTATTTATTTGCAAGCAGAGAGAGTGGGAGAATGGGCATGCCAGAGCTTCCAGCCACTGTAAATGAACTCCAGATATGCATGTGCCACCTTGTACATCTGGCTTACGTGGGTACTGGGGAACTGAACCCAGGTCGTTTACAGGCAAGTGCCTTAACTGCTGAACTACCTTTCCAGCCCCATCTCTTCACTTTATTTATTTATTTATCCATTTATTTATTTATTTATTTTGGTTTTTCGAGGTAGAGTCTCACTCTAGCTCAGGCTGACCTGGAATTCACTATGTAGCCTCAGGGTGGCCTCGAACTCCTGGTGGTCCGCCTCCCGAGTGCTAGGATTAAAGGTGTGCGCCACCACGCCCGGCTCCAATGTCATTTTTATCACTTAGCCGTAACACAGCACTGTGCTTGGTGCCCTGCATCGCTTTTTGCTCTAAGGTGCTGATTTTTGTGTTTGCTCCTTTCTCATGTAACACGCATCGCTGAATCAATCCCCCACCAGTCTGACGGCTGGAACACCCGACACCTGAGTGCCTTGGTGCCACGTTCCAGCTCACACCCCTGCTGCGAGGCTCCCTGGCTTTGTGCTCACCCTTCCTTCGCTGTCTTCCTTACTGACTCTCCACACACCTGTGCCTCTGCGCTGCCTCGTCTAGCTTCGTCGATCCTGTTCGTCTCCTCCTGCGCCCGCACAGGCCTGGATTCATTGCCGCGGCACTAACTTCACCTTAGCTGGGCAGGTCCGGCTGCCCCACGTGTTTTATCCTTCTTCATTGGAAGGGATGTACTCTGGGAATGGAGACCCCCTCCCCCATCACTGAGGGCCCCAACCTTTCCCTGGGTGGGTTGAGAACCAGCGACTCTACGAGAACAGTACCGGCTCTGTGCCCTGGCCACCCGCCCCGTGGTGTACCTAGCTGTCTCGGTGTCTGCAGGGGCAGCAGGCTCCAAGGGCGACAGCAAAGGAAACCCAGGAGGTGGAGGGCTTCTGAGACACAGGTGTCTGTCAGCTCAGATGAGCCCCGGTGCAGACTGTCCCTGTGTGACCTGCAGCTCCCTGGGACGGGCTCTGCACTGACCTCTTGTTGAGTTGGGGGGGGGGGTACCCCTGCAAGGGAACGCAGAGCCCATACCACGTTACAGTTCTGCCAGTTCGAGAGTTCTCCCTGCAGCTTAGACAGAGTGAAAAGGCTGCTCTTATAATAATACCATTCTGTAGCTGCCTCCCAAGAGCTGCATTGGCACTGGAGAGATGCAGGCTTGCTTTAGCTGCCTCCCCTCTCCCAGACCCTGGGCTTCCTGATCCTATTGACCTTGTACTCATGACTTCCACAGCAGATCAGTAAGACCCGGACAGCAGAGATGACACCCAGTCCCTGCCTATGGGAGCCACAGTCCACAGGGAAGGGGACAACAGTAGTAAGAAATGATTCCATTGCAATTTAGGGGTCTCAGTGGCTTTTGGAAAGCTGGCGCAGAGCAGCTACATACCCCAACCCCCCAACTAGGTGAGCAGTGACTGACAGCAGGATGGAATACTTCAAACTAGCTTTGTTCCCTAGAATTACCAGGATCAATCACTGTAATGATGGGGACACCTCAAAGGCCCTTCAGGGCACAACGGGAGGGAAACGCGGAACTGTGTGAAAAGGTGACAGGAAGACCCATAGCTGCTCTTCCTGGTGGAGTCAGGAAGTGACCAGAGGGCTCAGCACCAGAACACAAGTGCTTAGAAAGTGAACAGGTCAGGGCTTGGGAATGGGCTCCACTCTGAGGCTTTGGGATAAACATTACCAAAGGAACCACAAAACCATTCATCTCTTCTAAGAGGTGAGAAGACAGAGCACGAGAACCCCCAATGTTAAAGAAAGAAGGCATTAGACAGTGGGTGCCCAGGCAGAGGGCCCAGCCTGAGCAGGGAGCACTGGTTCTTTCCTTGCTCCTGGCTCTGCAAACACCGCCCCCTCCTCATCTAGCCCCCCGTTCTTCTCAGACATTCAGCTTCCACTCAGGGTTTCAGGCTTGTCCCCAACCTCACAAGCCTGGTGCTTCTCCAGGAATGCCACCTGCTCACTTACCAGCTTGCCAGCGCTCACCCTGGCCGAGGGGCTCGGCTCGCAGATGCAGCAGCATCTGAAGTCTGTGACCGTGGCATACGCCCTGCCGCTGCCTGCTGCCCGGTGTGCCGCCGTGGCTTTTCTGTCTCTGGCTGAGGTGGCCCCCAGGCTGTCAGGCAGAATGAGACCCAAGGCGGGGAAGAGTAGAAAGGGGAGCGACGTGCTCTGGATAAGAGTCCCTGTGCTTTCCAGCCTCGCCTCCATTTGAGAGACTATGACATCTCCCAGTCAGCAAAGCCGTCTTCTTCAGCCTGCCTCGGGGATAAAGTTATTCATGTGGTATCGGGCAACATCAGAGAGAATTTAATTTCCCTTTTTTTAAAAAAAAATTATTTATTTATTTATTTGAGAGAGGGAGGGAGAGAATGGGTGCACTAAGGCCTCCAGCCACTGCAAACGAACTCCAGACATATGTGCCACCATGTGCATCTGGCTTATGTGGATTCTGGAGAGTTGAACCTGGGTCCTTAGGCTTCCCAGGCTAGCCCCATAAACAGCTAAGCCATCTCTCCAACCCTAGGATTTTTTTTTTTTTTTTTTTAAGATACCACTGGAGAGGAAAACGGTCACCAAGCCCTGTCAGAAGTGGCGAAGTGGCAGTGGTGGCCTCAGGACCCGTGCTTAATTGCAAATCATGCTAGCTGGAGAATGGAAAGAATCTGGCCCCAAAGGCAAGCCAACGCCTAGGCCAGCTCTGCCCCACTGCTGGCCGTGACAGGGCCTGTTTTAGCCTCTTTCCACACAGTGGGGACAAATCCAGAGCAGCCACCTAAACTGACGTGCTCAGGCGGCGTCTCCCCACGCTGAGAGGGAGGCGTGCTCGTCCCCGCCACTTTCCCACCGCCCGTGCCTGAAAACACCCCCAGCACCTGTGCGCTTGAGGATGATTTGGGCTGTGGGGGTCGCTTTTGCCGGGCCACCCATTCGCCCATGTGTTACCCCCACTCATCCCCACCGTTTCCTGGGACACAACCTGGCCCCAGGCGTAGGAGCTCCGCTGGTGGAGGAGCTAGACGTGCAGGTGGCCAGGTACAGCCCAGGACAGAATACGTCCAAGCTTGAGAGGGGCGCAGGAGCCAGTGGGACTACAGATCTAGGACAGTTTCTCCAACCTCAGTGTCCTTATCCAAGGCACCCTCTCAGGGGCCTGGCTCCAGAATGGATCACTGAGCCTTCAGTAAGTTCCAGTGTGATTACCTTCTATTGCTGGCACAAAACACCAGGCCAGAAACAACTTAATGGGAGAAAAGGATTTATTTTGGCTTACAGTCTTGTGGGGGGGAAGCTCTGTGATGGCAGGGGAAAGCATGGCATGAGCAGAGGCTGGACATCACCTCTGCCACAGCATGTGGAAAACTGTAGCAGGAGAGTGAGCTGAACTCCAACACCCCTGCCGCCCTCCATAACACACCTCCTCCAGCAAGGCTCTACTTCCCTACTGCCATCAGCTAGGGATAAAGCATTCAGAACACATGAGTTTACGGACAGCTGATCCAAACTACCACATCCAGGCTCTTCAATGGGTCCATCATAGCACCTACAATGACCCATGTCCCCAGTGGCTCCAGTTCCATCCTGTACACCAGTCTCAGGTGTCCCTTGAGCACTCCCCAGTACCCACACTGGCATGTGGCTCATATACCTAAGGTAGAGCCCTGCTAAGGAAATTCTCTTCTTTCTTAAACAGGGTAGATTTTGAGTATTTTTTAATTTTATTCTTCAGAGAGAGAGAATTGGCCTGCCAGAACCTCAACCATACACTTGCTCCACCTAGTGGGCATGTGCAACCTTGCACTTACCTCACCTTTGTGAGATCTGGAGAGTGAAACATGGGTCCTTAGGCTTCGCAGGCAAGAGCCTTAACAACTAAGCCATCTCTCCAGCTCGATTTTGAGTATTTTTAAAGAAATCGTTTATTTTTATTTATTCATTTGAGAGAGAGAGAGAGGCAGATAGGGAGAGAGAGAGAGAGAGGGTGTGCCAGGGCATTAGCTGCTCCAAACAAACTCCAGATGCATGTGCCACCTTGTGCATCTGGCCTACATGGGTCCTGGGGAATTGAACCTGGGTCTTTTGGCTTTGCAGTCAAACATCTTAACCACTAATTAAATCATCTCTCCAGCCCTTGAGTATTTTTTTATTTTGGGGGGGTTTGTTTTTATTCATATATTTGAGAGTGACAGAGAGACAAAGAGGCAGATAGATAGAGAGAGAATGGGTGTGCCAGGGCCTCCAGCCACTGCAAATGAACTCCAGATGCATGCGCCAACTTGCACATCTGGCTTACATGGGTCCTGGGGAATTGAGCCTCGAACCAGGGTCCTTAGGCTTCACAGGCAAGCGCTTAACCACTAAGTCATCTCTGTAGCCCTTGAGTATTTTTTATAAGTATCATCAGGGTAAAGTATGATGTTTCCTGATGTTAAACATGCCTTCAGAACCAGCCAACATCCCTCCTACTTGGGGGTAGAGCTAAATCATCCTCTACGACTTCCTCTAACTTCCACCTCCTCCAGGAAGCCAGCCTGGACATCCCAGGCTGGGCTGAGTACCCATCTTCTCTCGCAGCTGCCCTCAAAATTTCTTTTCCTAGCCGGGCGTGGTGGCGCACGCCTTTAATCCCAGCACTCGGGAGGCAGAGGTAGGAGGATCGCCGTGAGTTCGAGGCCACTCTGAGACTCCACAGTGAATTCCAGGTCAGCCTGGGCTAGAGTGAGACCCTACCTCGAAAAAGCAAAAAAAAAAAAAAAAAAAAAAAATTTCTTTTCCTAGTCACAGCCACCCAGCATTGTTAGATTATTTATGTTTCCCCAGCCTTCCACAAAGTCCTCTGTGCCCAGCTCCCTGCTCAGGTTCTGCAAGGCAAGTGTGTCAGCACTATACCTGTCCCTGTGACAATATATACCTGGTTTCAAAGGTTTCAGTTCATGGTCACTTGACCACGTTGTGTTGGGCCTGCAGCAAGGCAGAACATCATGGCTGGGGAGCATGAGACAGACAAGCTGTGTTCATTTCATGGCAACCAGGAAGCAGAGAGAGAAAGAAAGAGAAGGGAGGGGCTGGAGAGATGGCTTAGTGGCTAAGGAGATTGCCTGCAATGCCAAAGGACCCAGGTTCGATTCCCCAGGACCCACATAAAGCCAGATGCACAAGATGGCACATGTGTCTGGAGTTCATTTGCAGTGGCTAGAGGCCCTGATGCACCCATTTTTTACTGATCTGCTTCTCTCTCTCAAAAAAATAAATAAATAAAATATTTTTTTTAATAAAGAGAAAAAGAAGATCCCAATGCTCCCCTCAAGGACATACCTCCAAGCATTGCACTTTGTCTTAGACTTCCTGAAGTCTCCATCCCCTCCCAATAGCTCTATCAGCTGGGGACTTAGGCTTTGGGCCTTTAGCACATGACATTTGGAGGACATTTATTTTTATTTTTATTTAAATTTTTTTGTTTATTTTTATTTATTTATTTGAGAGCTACAGACAGAGAGAGAGAGAGAGAGAGGCAGAGAGAGAGAGAGAGAATGGGCACGCCAGGGCCTCCAGCCACTGCACACGAACTCCAGATGCATGCGCCCCTTTGTGCGTCTGCTTAACGTGGGTCCTGGGGAATCAAGCCTCGAACCAGGGTCCTTAGGTTTCACAGGCAAGTGCCTAACCGCTAAGCCATTTCTCCAGCCCTTGGGGGACATTTATGATCCAAGCCATAACCCCAAGTCTGTAGGTAAAAGCTGGTGACTGTGTGCATGAGCTGTGGTATGAATGTGTGTCCCCACCGTGTTACAGGTAATTAAGTCAAACCCAAGCCTAGTGTTCTACCACTAAGCTGCAACCCCAGCCCCAGCCCTGCCATGGTGAAACTGACTCCTCCCCAGCTGGGAGCAATGGCACAGGAGGTGGGACCTGTAGGAAGTGGAATCAGATGTCCTTGCCAAGGCTCGAGGGAACCAGCCACCCCCTTCTCTCCCACCATCCTCTCCAGGTGAGAATGCATTAGTTGCCATTTGGAAGCAGAGACCAGGCCCTCACCACGCACGAACCTGCTAGCACCTTGATCTTGAACTTGATGGCCTCTGGAACTATGAGAATCATTTTCCCCCCTTATAAGCGATCTAGTTTCAGATATTTTGTTAGATCAGCACTAACATAACCACCAATTAAGATTTTATCCCCAAACTCGACAGCATAGTTTGGGAATTAATTCTGGTATCTCTCCAAATTCTCTTTGAGAAGCCCTGCATTAGACCAGGGGTATTTTTTATGCCTTGATACTTCTTTCTGCAAAAACGGGTCGCTGAGCTGTGAGAGAAATTTCAACTCTGCCGCCGAGTCTGACTTTGGCCTTAGGTGAGGCAGAGCTAAAATTCACCTCTGGTACAGGTCCCCACCCCTTGGTCCACTTCCCCGAGGCTGGAAAGTAATGGGACCTTTGTCCCTCACCTCGTTCTGTCGCTCTCCCCTTCTCCAGACACACAGAGACTTATCTAGCTACGTCTGCTTAGCAATCTAGAGAGCCCACCAGGGACCGAGGCCACAAACCCACAGGAGCGCCCCCACCCCGCCCCAGCCCGCTGGGGCTCTTCCTTCCCCTCACAGCTGGCTCAGGGTGGGTCGCTAGCAGTTGTGGGGCTCCCACAGAGCTACCATGCAGGCCACCTGCTGCTGTGGGCAGAGCCCCTGGGGCTGGAGAAGAAAGGCTTAGGGAGCTGGAGGCCGAGGCCAGCCAGGAGCCCGGGCCTCCCTCTCAGCTGCTCTGTAACAGTTACGTTCTTGTTGCTGGGAAAAAACACCAGACTAGAAATAGCTTATGGGAGGAAAGGGTCTATTTCAAGCTTACACATTTTTAAAAGTATTTATTTATTTATTAGAGACAGAGAGAGAATGGGCACACCAGGGCCTCTAACCACAGCAAATGAACTCCAGATGCGTGCGCCACCTTGTGCATCTGGCTCACGTAGGACCTGGAGAATCAAACCTGGATCCTTAGGCTTCGCAGGCAAGCGCCTTAACCGCTAAGCCATCTAGCTTACAATTTTTAAGGGAAGTTTTAGCATGGTGGGCAAAAAGCAGGCAACTGGGGTATCACATCTGCACACCAAGCAGGAAGGAAGTTGTCCCAGTGAGCCAGCTCTGAACCCCCAGTGGGGCTGGCCTAAAACCTTCAAGGCCCACCCCCGCCAATGACCAGCTTCCTCCGCAAGGCTCCGGCTCCCCTAGGCTCCGCCAGCTGAGGACTAAGTAGGAAGCTTCATTACAAACACTGGGGAACATTTTATATTCAAACCACCACACATTTTCTTCCCTACCGCTGGCAACATGAGGAAGGGAGGCCAGACCCACTCTAGACCTAGAAATGGAAGTGAACAGAAAGGACCGAGCTCAAGATGCTTGCCTTCCACCCTCTCCTGGCCTTGCCCCGACGCCCCTTCATCCTTGGGAATGGAGGCTTGTTCAGCTGGGTGAGGAAGCAACCGAGGGAACAGCGGCCTGTATGCACTTTTCCGAGGGAACAGCGGCCGTGCTGAGGACGGGAAGCCGGTGGCTGGAGCCTAGGGGCAGACATTTAGGGTAATTTTGAGGTCCCCACAGGAAGAAGGTGACTAAGGGGAAAGAGGACCCCAGAGCATGGCATGGTCAGGAATCAAAGTGATGAGAGAGAATCTTTAAAAAAATTTTTTTTTTTTTGGTTTTTCAAGGTAGGGTCTCACTCTAGCCAGGCTGACCTGGAATTCACTATGTAGTCTCAGGGTGGCCTAGAACTTACGGTGCTCCTCCTACCTCTGCCTCCCGGGTGCTGGGATTAAAGCCGTGTGCCACCGTGCCTGGCTAAAATAATTTTTATTATTGACAACTTCCATAATTATAGATAATAACCCATGATAATTCCCTCCCCCCTCACTTTTCCCTTCACAACTCCACTCTCCATTATATCCCCTCCCCCTCTCAATCAGTGGCTCTTTTATTTTGATGTCATCGTCTTTCCTCCTATTATATTGGTCTTCTGTAGGTAGTGTCAGGCACTGTGAGGTCATGGATATCCAGGTCATTTTGTGTTTGGAAGAGTGCATTTTAAGGAGTCCTATGCTTCCTTTGGCTCTTACATTCTTTCCACCACCTCTTCCTCAATGGGCCCTGAGCCTTGGAAGGTGTGATAGAGATATTTCAGTGCTGAGCACTCCTGTCACTTCTTCTTAGCACAATTTTGCCTTCTAAGTCATCCCAAGGTCACTACCATTTGAAAAGAGAAGCTTCTTTTATCAAAAGTGAGGGTAGCACTAATATATGGGTATGAACATTAAGAAATGTGCTTACCAGGCAGTTTGGTGAGCATGGTATATGCATTTAGCCAGACACCAGCAGGCATTACACCCCTAGGGCTCATGACTTCCCCATCATAGGTTTTCAGTATCAGACACGTATTCCCTCCCATGGAGCGGGCCTCCAATGCAATTAGAGAGTGGTTGGTTTCCCCCGTAATGGACAGGCCACTTTTACACCCATTGGCTCATTTGCCTGCCTGGCCCAACTTAAGGCTTGCAGTGTTCACTGTTTTCACCTCTGATGACTTCTGAGAAAGTATCTTTTTTTAAAATATAGTTTATTTATTTATTTATTTGAGAGAGAGAGAGAAAGAGACTTAAAGAGGGAGAGGGAGAGGGAGAGAGACTGGGCATACCAGGGCTTCCAGCCACTGCAAATGAACTCCAGACGCCCGTGCCACCTTGTGCATCTGGCTTACATGGGTCCTGGGGCATGGAACCTGGGTCCTTTGGCTTCACAGGCAAGACCCTTAACTGCTAAGAGCCTGAGAATTTTTTTTTTTTTTTTTACTTTTTATTGACAACTTCCACCCATATAGACAAGATCCCACAATCAAAATCCCCTCCTACCATTCTCCTTTTCCCTCTCCCAAATTCCCCTCCCCTCCCATTAACAAACCTTTTCTTCTTCATTATTCTTCATTTCTCATCTTACTTTCATGCTTTTTTAAAAAACCCATTTAGTTAAATTAGGGTTGTTTGCATGGTCCTGGCTGAAAGATCGCTTACCATGGAGTGGGCAGCGTACCACTGATGAGCCTGACACCTGCTCTCCCAGCATCCGCTGCTGCTGTTCACTATTCCGGGAGGCGTGGGAGCGCATGTGTCTTTCCCCCATCGGTGGAGAAGAACTGACAGGCTCAGTGGTGTGCTGGAAACCACAGCTGTTGTGAGTTCACGAGTATAACAGCCATGTCGTATCCAGAGGACAGCATTCTGCAGCCTCCTCCCCATCCTCTTACATTCTTTCCACCTCCTCACCTGCAAGATTCCCTGCACCTTTGAGGGAGTGGTGGAAATGTCGTGCTGGAAACTGAGCACACTTAATTTCCGCAGTTTGCTCACCCTACGTCTCTACATTCTAGTAGGAAACGTCTGTGATCCGGGCTTCCAGCCGTTACTTATCTATGGGAACAAATGTACACATGTAGGAGGCAGCTTGACGTGCTGCCCATTTGCATAAGCACAGTTCCTGGGAGAATGTGTTTCTGCACGCTGTCTTCTGAGGTACAATCGGGAGCTGCTGGGGGGCCGTATCCTCAGGCTGGTCTCATTGTGGAATTGCTCTTCCTTTCTGTCCCCCCCCCCCCACTCCACTGTGAGGAGGGTTGTTCATTCGCTCACTGCTCTGCTGGGCTCCACGCTAACCAGGTGCTCCCCCCAGTACACACACACCCACTTAGAGAGCTGGGCCTTCAACTGGAGCACTTAAGAGCATGACTGTCCTGAGTATTGGGTTACAGCTTGTTGATTCTGCTGGTGGGAATCTGGAGCTCCGTGAGGCCTGGCTCACCCCAGTGGATGGGACTGTGGGTTCCCTGTCTTGTGTCTCCATCATCCTATCACACCCGCTTTTTGCTCTCCTAGAAGTTGCCCATCTGTCCAGCCTTCCAACTGCCTTCCTTGTTTTCAGCGCTTTTAGGTTCTTCAAACACACTCAGGCAAGGTGCGTGCGTCTTTTCTGTGAGCTCAGGAGAGGGAGGACAAGTATGGAGCCCAGGCTAGAGCTCCCTGCCTGTCTTCCAAGCAGCGCCGCACAGTTCAAACATTCCAACGTTCTAGGTTGTCCCCGTGGAGATCCCCCCACGCCCTCGCCCTACAGCGTTGCTAGGGAAGGCCATGCGTTATTTGGGGCTGTTTTCCTTTACGGCACTCTCATGGTACACATGAAGTAACTTGAGAGAGCTCTGCTCAGGACGGAATCAGGGCCCCACCTGGGCTATGGGGACCATCTGTGATGATGACGCTCTCTGGCATGGACTTTAAAGATAATGTTTGTATCCCAGCTGAAGTCACAGCCCTTTCTCCTGGGGCAACAGTGAGGCTTGTCAAAGAGAAGAATCCAGATTCCACATACTTTCTGATATGAGCCAAGGTTTCTATTGGGTGGGGCAGGGCCTGTGGGACCAGGGTGCCATATTTTAGAAATAACATTATTACAGGCCATGATGTGCTTGTCCTCGTAGATAGTTAAGTGGATTGACACCTGGTAAGCCACACCCCGAATGCAGAGGAGTCAAGTCGCTGGAGGGGGCAGGGCTGATGTTTGATTTGATTGTTGAAGAGAAGGCATGCTCCTGGCAGGAAGCAGAGGGAAAGGCATTCTAGGAACAGTTCCAGGGAAGGCCTAGAGACACAGGAGTAATTCCCTGAGTCCTCAGAGACCAGAACGGTCTGTTGATAAGTGACTAACACGGGCTCAGATGCACAGTGTGTGTGCTGGCACTCGCCTGTCTTCTCATTTCTTTTCCTGAAAACAAAACAGTGCCCAGGCCGTCTGAGTTGAGCATTCAGGGCTGTCACTCAAATGCTTTCTCATGTGCCTTCCATTGTCCAGCGTCCACCTCATGACCTTAAAAGCCTAGTCTTTTTTTTTTTTCCAAATTATGGATGCAAGAGTGACTGTAGGGCGATGACTCATGTCTTGGCATGTCCCCCTGCAGGTGGGGAAGACTTCAGAGCTCAGGGAAACAGCTGAAGCCACCAGTCCCTGTGCCAGTCTCTCCACCCATTTCCATCTTCGACTCTGTCATAACCACATGAGCTAATGCCCCTAAATTTATGGATGGCAAAAAGAGTCCCTGGAAATCTTATGATTCACCCTGGGTCACACAGGGGTTGGTGATGGAGTATTAAAGAAAAATTCACCCAAGAACTTTTTTTTTTTCTTTTTCCGAGGTAGGGTCTCACTCTAGCTCAGGCTGACCTGGAATTCACTATGTAGTCTCAGGGTGGCCTTGAACTCATGACGATCCTCCTACCTCTGCCTCCTGAGTGCTGGGATTAAAGGTGTGCACCACCACACAAGAACTTTTAGAACAAACACCTTGGAATACTCGTCGCATAGAGACAGATGTGCACCTGGCCCCCGAGACTCTATCAAGAATTAGATGTGGAGGGCCAGGGAGATGGCTCAGTGGATAAAGCACCAGCCATGAACCTGATGTGGGAACTTGGGGTGTCTATGAGAGGGACAGAGCTTTTCCCAGTTCAGGAGTTAAGGTGCCAGACACCCACAGCCACACAAAATGCCCACTGAGTCAGTGTCCTCCAGGCTCTTGTCTTACGAACTTCAATGTATGAAGTCCACAGACCATAGAGGATGAAGTTTAGGAAGATTTGACTTTCGAACTCAAGAGAAGGGAAGAAAGCAAAGCTCCCGCCGAGGAGGGCTTCCCAGAAATGGGAAAGTCAGCTGGAGACCATGATTGGGGTCTTTAATGGGAATTCAGTGGATGGGGGTTGAGCTGCTCAGTTCAGTTCTCATACCAGGTTTCCAGGGAAAAGGGAATAAACCCATCTACATTCTAAGAAAGGTATCATCCTTCTTGGAAGGACATGACCTTCCAGGAAAGAATGAGAGAAGGAAAAAACAGATTCCCCATTTACAGGCTCAAGAACACTTCCGCTGTCTTTTGCCACTTCTAGTTTACTTTGGGGAGCCCTGTTGCCCCTAAGCTGTCCTCCACCTCTGAGTAACTGAGTTCAATCTCTAGGCCCCATGTAAAAAGCTGGGAGCTATGGCAGGCTTCTGAAATCCCAGTGCAGCTACAGTGAGAAGGGAGGGGGAGACAGAAGAATTTTCTGGAGGCTCACAAACCAAGTTATGAACAAGGACTCCGTTTCAAATGAGGGGGAAGGCAAGGACTGACCAGAAAGCTGTGCTCTGATCCCCACACTTGTGCACTCATACGCCTGAATACGCATTCACTTACAAGTAAATGATTTATTTTATTTTATTTGCAAGTAGAGAAAGATAGAAGAGAGACAGAGAGAATGGGTGTTCCAGGGCCTCAAGCCACTGAACTCCAGACACATGCATTTTATGCATCTGGCTTTACACGGGTCCTGAGGAATCAAACTTGGGTCCTTTGGCTTTGCAGGCAAATGCTTTAACTGCTAAGCTATTTCTCCAGCCCAGTTGTTTTTTAAAGAGCAGATTGTGGTTGTCAGTGAGGTGATGGGTAGAGGCATTTGTAGAAACACAACAAGTAAATTGTGACCCTTCCCCAAGGTACCTCCAGAGCCTATGGCCTGCGACAAAGCACTGTCCAGCAGAATCCTGTTAAGGACACGGGGCTGGCTGTGTCACACCATTGTCACCATAAATAGCCCACAGGTGGGGATGCTGCTGAGAAAAATGAGAAAAAGTGTGGCTGGAAGAAGGGAAGCTAGCTGTCTCTTGCCCACAGGCGGGTGGGAGTGAGCGAAGCCAGCCTCTTTCATCTGTATGTCAGTGGGGGGCCTGGCATGAATGTTCCCACCCGCCCCTCCGGAGGCTGAGGAACCGGCTCAGTGAGCAAGTCACTCTTTTTGGATGTGCATTCGTTTTGAAGTGGGCCCCACCTGCAGAGAGTGTGCAGGCGTCGAGCTGCCCCGTGCGCTGGTGTTCGCAAGGCGAGCCTGTAAGGGTAGCTGGAGCTCAAGTCAAGGTGCAAAAGCAGCCCCGTCCCTCCCCAGGGTCACCATGCCCCCACGCCACCACCCGCTTTTGAACTGAGTGCCTGGGAGTCGGGCAGAATGCACTTTTCTCTCATTCGGAATTGTATTTGGGAGACTGAAGCCCATGTGCACACGTCACTGAGGCTCCTTCATCCTCAGGGATGATTCATTTTCCCATTATGTGAAGAGAATCTCCTGGTGACAGACGGTGGCAGGGCTACTTCCAGGTGGCACTGTCACAGTGATACGAAACAGGTGGGCAGCAGTGACCTGGAAAATGGCCAGATGAGGGGACAATAGGAGACTTAGGCTGTGGAACAGTCTACTAGGAGCCCAGGAGACAGGTGACACTGCCTTTATTCTCGCCCTGTGGCCACCTTCTTTTATTGCCTGGTGTTTAAGGGAGGCGGTGTGCCACTCCAAATGCAGAGCTGGGCTGTGTGACTCTGGCTCTCTGAGCCTCCGTTTCCTTCTATGTGAAGTAGGAATGACGCATCCATGTCGGCCTCAGCAAGCTGTGTTGAGAGCCCAGTGGGACAAGTTTAGCAGAGTGCGAAAGGCAGATCAGATGCTCAGCAGATGTGGTTGAGCCGTGACAAGTCCCGGTTCCCCGAGTTCAGTTCCTGGCTTTTCCATTCACAAGCTGTGCACTCTTCCACACGCGACTGGCTCGCTCTATTTAAGCTTTTCCCACCTTAAAAAAAATGGAGACAATAATAATAGTTCCTACCTTAAGGGGTTGTTCTGATACGAGTTTGATACCTACGTTCATCTGAATTGAAGCAAATGAAAAGCTTAGTGATATTCCTGGCCCCGTGTTAGCTCATCGCCCACATTGCCTCCTAACGTAGATGGCCAGGGTTGATGATGGAATGATTGGGACAAGGGCTTGAGATGCAAGGGCAGCGCAGCATGTGGACACGGTGTGAGGGCCAGGGAGCAAGGACACTGCTGCAGGAGAGGTGCGGATCCCGTGAGGGACAGGTAAGGTGCCTGCCTGGGCCCGCACCCTGAGACTGGGCTGAGCTCCGGTCTGGAGAAGAGAGGGGAGACGGCCTCCTGTGGCCAGCCTCATTTCATATGAGAACTGAAAGACGAAGAGGACAAAGGGATTGAAGCCACTACCTCCGGGATCTGGCTTCAACGAGGGGCAGCAGGATACGAGCTTGAGCCTGGCTTCCAACGCTCGCACTGAGTCTCCCGCCTGCTCTGTTAACTCTGCAGCTTTAGTGAACAAAGGCTCCTGTAAACCACGCTGGCCATGTTCCCGTTACCGCACAACTTGGGTGTTAATATTTGCTACTTAAGACTTTGGCTGCTCCTCAGACAGCCTTCAAATAGTTCAGGCCTCCCACATACTCCTGCAGGCCGGGGAAAACTAGGCCCAGGCAGCTACGTGAGATAACATGGGCACCATCATCATCTTCATTCTCCACCTTCCTGATGTCGGCTGGCCAGCACATGCCCCTCCCCCAGCCTCCCTGACTTCCTGTTTCACGCCTGTTCTCTCTGCACGCCGCTCCCTGCCGCTCTCACCGGGCCTGTGACGCTCCTCCCCACCCTTCAGCGCCCCCTGCACGTGTCCTCCCGTTGAGGCTTCCCAGGAGCTGCCTAGTTTCTACGCCTGTGCACTTGGGGATTGTTGCATGTCTCACAGTTTCTAAAAGTATTCACTTCTTTAAACATCCCGTGCCATGAACTCTCCCTTGCTGCCAGGGGATGGCTCTGGCCCTGGCTAGTTGGCGCCGCATCCTCGTGGCCTGTAAGACAATCAGTGCTTAATTATAAGAATGCACAATCCACCCAGGTAACTTGGTTTAACTCTTATGTCCAGACATGTCATTGCTTGTGGATTTTAATTTATGGCTCTTTCCAAACTGAGTGCTGGAAGAAAATATCTGTCTATTGACCACCAAAGGGGGCTGCAGGGAAAGTTTGAGGATTTGCAGAAATTTCACAAACTTCTCAGAATGTAACCTGTTTATCTGTTTTGAGATGGGGTCTGGCTATATTGCCTAGGCTGGCTTTGAACTCCTGGCCTTTCTCACCTCAGCCTCCTGAATATCCCCTGCAGGCAGTTTTTTTTTGTATTAATTTATTTATGTACACACACACACACACACACATGCGCGCGCACACGCACACCAGGGCCTCTTGCCACTGCAAACAAGCTCCACACAGCTCGCACTAGCTACTTTTTGTTAAGTTTTACGTGGGTGGCTTGGGAATTGAACCCCAGCCAACAGGCTTTGCAAGTAAGTGCCCTTAAGCATTGAGCCATATTCCCAGCACCACTGGAGCATTCTCAGCTTGAGAGACACCAAGCCCTGCGTCAGAGACAAAGCCTTCCCAAACCAGCCTTTATCCTCCCTCTAGGAGCTGCTCCTGGCTTTCTTCTTTTCTTTTAATAGCGGTGGTCACTTATTCCAGATCCTTCCATCTGACCTGGCTCCATACCATGGCTGGCTTCCTACTGCCAGCAGAGAAGGCTCCTTGGAAGCCACAGGTCCTCGGGCCAGCTCAGAGGCTCAGGTGGGAGGCAGGCACCCGGGGCAGGGGTGAGGAGGTGTGGGCACTTACGCGTCTCTCTCTTTGCAGCCGAGCCCCTGCCGCTGATGGACCTGTGCCGGAGATCCATCCGTTCAGGCCCTGGGACGCCAGCGCCTGCAGGACATCAGCTCCCTGCCTCTGCCTCAGTCTCTCAAAAACTATTTGCAGTACCAGTGAGCAGCACCCACAGGCAGCAGACAGCCTGCAGGACCGGGCCTATCGTCACTTGAGGTCGCCCACGGTCAGACAGCGCGTCCAAGGCTCCCTGGACATTCAGCCTCAGAGCATCAGGACGTGCGTGTCACCAAACTTGGCAAGGGAATGACTGTTGCCACCGGTATTGACTGTCCAGGAAGCACCACCCAGGCCCAAACCCCTGCGGCCACAAAGTTATCCCGGGCCGCGTAGAGCGTGCTTTCTCGTTCAAGCGAATGAATAAAACATTCAGGCAGGAGACTGTTGTGTGCCCCGCCGCAGACAGGCGTGGGGGGAAAAACTGCTTCTGAATAATGAATGACAGGAGCAGCTCCTCGCTGGTCCCGTCTCTGTGTGCTCATGCCAGGGCAGCGGGATTGTCCCTACACTTTAGGACTTTGTGCCACTTGAGAGACAGTCCTCCAGGGATGCCCCAGCCAGAGCTGGCAGTGACCCCAGCAGCACTCAGTACCTGGGCGCACCTCTCTGAGCAGGCTTCCTAGCCCATTCCCTACCCTTCTTCAGCCGGAGACGTTGTTCTCTGACTCTCCCCACCCCTCTATTCAGGGACTCCGAGTCTGATGACTCACCCCAGGGACAGAGCTTATCCTTGGATATGATCATTTTAAGTGACATTGGCATTTTAAAAGCCAAGCGTGGTGAGGACAGCCTTCGTCCAAGGCCAAAGGTGCTAAGGGGTGGGGGTGGGGGGGATGAAGGCCTTGTGACACAGAGTCTGAGACATCCTGGGGCTAGGGCACCCTCCTAGAGTGCCTGGGGCTCTGGCAGCCATCCATTCTGGTCGTCACAAAGCTTTCTTTGAGCAAGTTATTTTTGTTTTCACTTTAGGAGACTTCCATGAGTTTGTTTCTTGTTTCAAATGTGTGTGTGATGTGTTGTTTATTTATCAGCGGAGGGCCCTGGGGTGGCCTTGTGACTGGAAGGGTGGAGGTGAGAGATACATTTGCTGCCCGCCCCAAGACTGGTCCCCTCTTGGAATGCTGCTGCCGCCCCCACCACCGCCAGCGCCAGCGCCACCATTTGGCATCTCTTGTGTGTTCTGGATGCTCTCCTGCTAGACTCCTTTTTAACTGGAAATCACCACAGCTGGGTTACCAGAGCCAGATGGCATGGTTCCCCCTTGCCCCCACTTTAATGTGAATGTGACCAATGAGTAAGGAGCGTTTCTAATAAAGTTTGTCATTCAGTCCTTGAGCTGTGTGTGAAGCGCTCTTTGCGAGGGGCTGGTCTGTGGTCAGGTGTGGAAGTACCTGTCCACACACTTCCTGTCTGCAGTCTCCACCGGAGCCCCAATCCCAGCGATGCTGCCAAGCCCTGCTCTGAAGACACAGTATGCCCCCCCCCCCAGACCACAAAGGTGGCCAAAGCCTTGACATCAGAGCTGAGATGCTCAGGGAACAGGGGCCTCTGCATGAAAGTCCAGGGACAGTCAGGGCAATCTCAAGCAGGCCTGGAGTCGGCCTTGAACACGTGCCATCAAAGTGGAAAGCAGAATCAGGCTGGCTTCCGCTCAAGCCTAGTAGCAGGTTAGGAGTCCGGGTCAGGAAGCGAACCAGCACAGGACCAGCAGAGCATTCACTCGGCAGTTACCCATGTGCCACGCACTGTGCCAGCCCATGTAGGCACTCAATGCCAGAACGACGTATCCCGCCTGCGCAGGTGGCATTCACAGTTCAGTGTAAGAAGGTGAGAAGGAGCTTGGGAAGGAGTGGAAAATCTGGGTGAAGGGAGGGTGTCCTGGAGGAAGAGGCGCTGTCCAGGCCTGCAGCTTCCAGGTACCTGCTGGGCCCAGTCTTGGAAGCTTTGCGATTTCATCAGGAGGCCTGGGTTTGAGTCCAGGCTTCTTCATTTACACACAATAGCCTTGGGTAAGTCACTTCCTCCTCTGTACACTGTTGGTGCTGGGCCAGGTAACCAGTGACTCAGGACCCTCCCTCTCCCAGCCTCTCTCTGCTCTCTTTCCTCATTTACATGGCTTCTTGCATCCCCACAATGCCCTCCCCACCCTCACCTCCCCCTCTCAGAGCGTGGTGACGTAGGCTCTCCACCAGCCTCTGCCTGCCCTGAGCCGCCTGCCCCTCGCCTCCCCGCCTGACCGTGCTGCTCCAGGCACCCGTGGGTCCCCTTTGTCCTGTGGTCGGGTCCTTTGGCTTTGCAGGCAAACGCCTTGACCGCTAAGCCGTCTCTCCAGCCCCTGCTCTCTCATCTTTTGGAGCGGGAATCCCCAAGCCCTGGAAGCTGAACTGAGGCCAGGGTCATTGTACTGCCGCTATGGCTGTACAGTGGGCAGCCCAGCTTTGGGCCTGTGCACTCGAGTCATACACCTTCTCGAGTGCCTGGACACCTGCATTCCCTAAGTACTCGTGCAGGGGAACATGCATGCACGACCATTCCCGGACAGACATTCTGAGAGTCTCGCGACCCTTGCTTCAGCAGCCATAACCCAGCTCCTCCTGTCCTCAGCATGGTCCCTGGGGTTTCGCCACACTTTCTAGATCTCATTTCTGGCAAGCGCTAATAGCTTTTCATGAATAGCATATGTGATGGGCGCCAGCAGTAGGGTACTCCCCATCTAATCCCTGCTTTGTACTTTGGTTGTCTTTATTCACCTAACATCTCCTCTTGCTGGATTAAAAAGAAAATCCTTGGCCTGGGGACATGGCTTAGCAGTTAAGGCACTTTGCCTGCAAAGCCAAGGTTTCAATTCCCCAGTACTCACGTAATGCCAGATGGACAAGGTGGCTCACGTGTCTGGAGTTTGTTTGTAGTGGCTAGAGACCCTTGCATGCCCATCCGCCCCTCCCCCCCTCTCTATCTCCCTCTATCTTCCCCTCTCTCCCAAATAAATAAATACATACACACATAAAAACTATTTAAAAAAAAAAAGCCAGGCGTGGTGGTGCACACCTTTAATTCCAGCACTTGGGAGGCAGAGGTAGGAGGATCGCCATGAGTTCAAGGTGACCCTGAGACAACATAGTGAATTCTAGTTCAGCCTGAGCTAGAGTGAGACCTTGCCTCAAAAAACAAAAACAAAAATCGTCTTGCTTTCCCCCCTACTCCTTCATCTATACCAGAAGCTGGTCCCTTCGTGGACCATCTCGCAATAAGAAATAAAGATTTCAGGCTAGAGAGACAGCTTAGCAGTTAAGGCGCTTGCCTGCGAAGCCTAAGGACTCATGTTCAACTCTGCAGATCCTACATAAGCCAGACACACAAAGGTGAGGCAAGCACAAGGTCGCACATGCCCACTAGGTGGCACAAGCGTCTGGAGTTCAATTTCAGTAGCTGAGGCCTTGGCACGTCACTTTTCTTTCTCTCTCTCTCTCTCTCTCTCCCTCCTCTCTCTCTAAAATGAAAAAAGACAGATTTCATTCCCTGCACAATACTCCAACAAAAGGGGCCAGCAGGCAGTAAGAAACCCAGTTATGTGACAGTTGGTTTGTGCCAGGCAGCTGTCTCTGCTCGGCAGGACCTCCCTCCCAGTCAGTTTCTTGATAGGAATACATGTGACATTACTCTTTAGGTCCCTGATAAAGAGTAGAAATCTCCACTTTTAGTACCAAACAGGAAGATTTGCCCAGGGCTTTAGAGATAGCCCAGCCTGCTGGTATAGTTTACTGTCCTATTTCATATGTGTACATGTTTTATTAAAATTGAGCTCTATGAAGAAAATAATCAGGTGACTTTGCAGACAAGTCCAGATTTCTCTTGAAAAACAGAGATGTGGTCAAGGCCAGACTTACATTCCTTCCTGGTGATGCTGGCCAATTCTGAGCTGAATGGAGGGTCCAACCTCCCACAGTGCATTGGGACTTCTCGCTGCCAGCATCCCTCATGGGTATTAAGTCCATAGCATATTGGAACGCGTGTAGATAACATGCATGCATGCATACATACACACATAACATAACACATATACATAAAGGAGGGTCCAGAAGGGAAAGATGGTTAGTTCTGCATTTGACCTTAAGGTATCTGTCTCAGCCACCAACATTCAAGGTGCTCGCAGACTCTAGGATCTTTACCCAGACATGGGAGACAATGTGTGTCCCTGGTTAGACTGAAGTCCCGGAGGACAAGGACGAGACCTCTTGGGTCCTCTTTTTAATGAGCTGGGTGCTGTGTTTAGTCAGCAGGGCTGCACATTCCAGCCCCTTAGAGGGACCTAGTAAAAAGTCCCAGGGCCCAGGCCTTCTGCAGACCTCTGGGAGGGACCAGTGCAGCAGGTTTTAAGGTCCTGTGTGCAACTTGGTTCTAACATGCCATGTGGGCACTGGATGAGGCACCCAGCTAAAGCAGTCTCGTGAGTAGTGGACAGTGTTGGCATCCCAGTGAAGGGGCACCCGACATGCCCAGGGAAGAAAGGAGGCCATCACCAGTGTGCTTGATCCCGTGGCCAGCAGTGCGTCCCAGGCCTCCCTCTGGCCTCCAATGTGGAGCTGCCCACTCTGGAAAGTGGGGAAGGGAGGACCAGCCACGTCTGCGTGATGCTTCATAATTCCTGAAGAGCTAATTCCAGCCCCACCAACCCCCTGACCTGTGAAGCCCATGGTCTGTGGCAGATTTCCCAGAAAGCATGGGAGTAACTTTAGAATCACGAGTAAAGAGAAGATTGAAAGGGGCTCGGTATTCAGCAGATGGTTTTGAATGCAAAGACGAGTCAGAGATAGTGAGGCCTGGCAGCTCAGGGTCAGCCGGCTAGTATTCCCACGCCTGGCATCCTTCCACAAGACACATGCCAGGCTAATAATAATCACTCCCCCTCCACTTCTCCGATGGATTTGAGGACTAAAGTGAGTCAGGGATGAGCCAGCCCCGTCCTGGCAGTGTCCCCACCTGCTTTCTCTGCCCAACAAGCAGAGCTCTTTTCCCAAGAAATGTCCCGGTATGAATGGTTGCCAGGCCCATTGGCCCACGCAGAAGGACCAGAGTAAAGCCTTGCCCACCCTCCACCCAGCACAGAGGCCTCTGCAGCACTGTCCCTGGGCCTTGGGGACTTTCCACCCATCCCAGGTTGACGATTTGTTGCACAGGGGTGGCATTGGAGGAATTGCTGCCTAAACAAGCCCTGTGACAGACCCAAGAGCCCGGCGGGCAGACAGGTGAAGGCAGTCAGCTGCCCGCTGGTGACATGAGCGAAGAGGAGGGAGGAGACAAGGCAGTGGAGTAAATGCTGGAGATGGAGCGGGCCTCGAGAGGCACAGAGGATGTCGGGGGGGGAGGGGTGTCTGGGTGACAGAGGACCAACTGTGTGGGGCAAGGATGCAGTGAGAGAGGAGAGGGGCTTGATTATGTGTGTCAAAGCCCACAGACTGGGTAGCTGATAGACAACAGAGAATTAGACATCTCTCACAGCTCTGGAAGTCCCAGATCAGGCTAGCATAATCAGATTCAGCTGATTGTCTCTTTTTGGCAGTGACTGCTCATTTCTCCATGTAGCAGAGAGCAAAAAAGCTCTAGGCATCTTTCATAAGGGCACAAATCCCATTCCTAAGTGTTCCACCCTCCTGACCTAATCACGTCCCAGAGGCTTTACCTCCAGACACTGTCACATGAATGGTAAGGGTTTCAACACATGAAGCTGGGAGGGTACTCAGACACTCCAGCTATAATAATATGAGTCAGCGCTCTGGCAGGGGACAGCCTGAACACTCAATGCATAGAATGCAGTCAACAATAGAGAAAGGACTTAGAGAGGAGCGAGCAGGGCTTAGGGAAACCAGCAACCCAGGGGGGTCCCCACCTCCACAACACTGGGAAGGCAACACCATCTGTAGGCTCAAAGCTCCCAGAAAAGAAGGTTTAACTAGATGAAGAAAAACCACGCCTATGAGAGAGCCACTTAACAGAAGCAAGAACCTACAACTGAGGAACGCAGTCAGGGCCAACCACAGTGTGGTAAGGGAGGAGGCAGGAAGGAAGTAACTGCCCTGACTTGTCTCTTTTCTTGCATCCCATCTCCTGCCAGTGCCTGCCATTGGATGAATCAGCAGACAAGAGAATCTGATTGGTCTAGTCCACAGAGGTCAGCTTCAAACACTAGGAAGGTCAAAACAGGACAACAGCACAGTGGCTTTATCGATTTTAATGGGGTTTGAATACAAATGTTATGTCCCTCATAGACTCAGGTTTTTGTCTGTTTGGGGGTCTCACTCTAGCCCAGGCTGACCTGCAACTCACTCTGTAGTTCCAGGCTGGCCTTGAACTCACAGTTATCCTCTTACCTCTGCCTCCAGAGTGCTGGGATTAAAGATGTGTGCTAACACACCTAGCAGATTCTGGTTCTTTCTTTCTTTCTTTCTTTCTTTCTTTCTTTCTTTCTTTCTTTCTTTCTTTTTCTTTCTTTCTTCCTTCCTTCCTTTCTTTCTTTCTTTTTATTTTAGAGAGAGCAAGGCAGAGAGACAGAGGGAGAGAGATAATTGGCACGCCAGGGTCTCAGCCACTGCAATCCACCTCCAGACGCCTGTGCCACCTAATGGACATGAGGAACTTTGTGCTTGCCTGACCTTTGTGCATCTGGGATTGGAGAGTCGAACATGGGTCCTCAGGCTTCACAGGCAAGCGCCTTAACCTTGATTAAACTTCCAACTTAAGTCTCCAGCAGCCAGATTCCTGCTGGAGGAGGCATGTCCCTGGGGGTGGATCTTGAGGCGTTTAAAAAGAGCCAGCTTGTGCTCTGACTATCCATGCTTGCTGGTATTGGTTTTTCTGTTTCTGCTGTGGATGTATGGATGCGAACCAGCGTCCTCCGCCGTGTTGGAGCTTCCCCTGGAATCTGTGAGCCTGAGATACGCCCTTTCCTCCTATAGGTTGCTTTGGGTCAGATATTTATACTAGCAATAAGAAGGTGACTGCAACACATGTCAGGAAGAGAATATACTTAGCACATCCTCTGAGACAAAAACAAAACTGGGGCCTGGGGAGATAGCTCAGTGGCTAAAGGTGCTTGCATGAAAAGCCTACTAGCTTTTCCCCAACATCCATGTAAAACCATATGCACAAATTGGTACATGTGTCTGGAGTTCCTTTGCGGGGGCAAAATACCTTTGTATGCCCATTCTTTCTCTCTCACTCACTCACATGCACATAAATAAATAAATAATAAATAAATAAGTGTTTTCTTTATTTGGCAAACTGAAAATCTTGAGTGTGTCAAGAGATTAAAGCCTGTTTGTTCTGAAATGAGGCTGGGGTGGGGGCAAAATACATCCAACTCAGATCATCTCAGAGACTTGGGATACCATCAGAAGGCTGTTCTTCTCCAAAGCACAACTTAATGTAACAAGAGGCAGGCCCAGAAACCTAGAACTGGGTTTTTAAGTCATTTTGCATGAGTTACGGAGAGTTTAATACAGGAAAGAAGTCTGGTTTGTGTTTTTAGTTATTTTGTATATTTATTTTTATGTATTTACTTATTTGACAGAGAGAGGGAGAAAAGAGAGAGAGAGAATAGGTGCACCAGGGCCTCCAGCCACTGCAAACGAACTCCAGACGCATGAGCCCCCTTGTGCATCTGGCTAACATGGGTCCTGGGGAATCGAACCTGGGTTCTTTGGCTTTGCAGGCAAAGCCTTAACTGCTAAGCCATCCCTCCAGCCCTAGTTATTATTTTTATTGTTTTCCCAGTACTGAGGATGGAACCCAGGACCTTGTACATAGTCAGCAAGTGCTGTACCAGTGAGCTCTACCCCTTTCTGTCCTACCTGAAGGGTCTGTGGAGAAAGACTTAAAGAACAAGTAAGAATAGATGTGGGGAAATCGTGAGAAAGGCTGTTGGCACCCGGGAGAGAAGGAAGGGGTGAATGAAGCCACAGAAGTAGGACCCAGGGAGAAGTTGGCACTGATCAAGGAGTTCGGTGAGTGTGAGGACACTTTTAGTCACTCCCTCCCTCACTCACTCAATGACTATTTATGGAAGGTCTGCCAGGTACTACAAGCTTGTGGTCGATGCCATGGATATCCGACAATGAAGTAAACAAACATCTTCACCTTATGTTCTAGCAGGAAAGGATCCCAGACGAACTGGTACATGCAGGGTGTGCCAAGAGCGTGGGCACAGAGAGCGGGAGAGGAGAGCACAGAGCTGGGCTGGCACCGTGGTGCACTCATAAACGTTTAACAGCCAGCTCTCTGAAGACACAGAAAAGGACCTGTGTGTAGTGTTTGCTGATCTCCATCATATAAACACTGGAGCATTTGCTATTTCTGTAACATAAATCGACTGTGGCCAATTTCAAGCTCCAGTGTGCTCTCATTGAATGCAGGATTAGGAAGCACTAATCACTAGACAACCATCATACCATGTCTCCACCATGGAGATGCAAGTGATATAAATTGTTGCCGGGCATGGTGGCACACACCTTTACTCCCAGCAATCGTGAGGCAGAGGAAGGAGGATTGCTGTGAGTTCGAGGCCAGCCTGGGACTACAGAATGAATTCCAGGTCAGCCTGGGCGACAGTGAGATCCTACCTTGAAAAAAAAAACAAGCAAAAAGATATAAATTATCTGAAGAGCAAAAATAATTGTATAATGTAGTGGCAAAATAATTTAAAACTAATAAATTTTGATTACTGTTTTTATTTTTTAATACAACTTACTTAATTGTAGGCTCATACTATTTACTTTTTTTGCTTTGTTGTGTGCCACCACAACTGGCTTATGTTATTTAATTTTAATAGTGGCTGTGATCAATAACTATCTTGAAAAAAAAACCTGAAAGTTTTTTTTGCGGGGGAGTTGGTTTTTGGTTTTTGGTTTTTGGTTTTTGGAGGTAGGGTCTCACTGTAGCTCAGGCTGACCTGGAATTCACTGTGTAGTCTCAGGGTGGTCTAGAACTCAATGATCCTCCTACCTCTGCCTCCCAAGTGCTGGGATTAAAGGTGTGCGCCACCACACCCGGCTTCTTCCTGAAAGTTTCAACATCAGCTGTTTCAAGCCAGGATAAGCTTGCTCCAGGACCCCGCTGGCCTGCTGAGAGTGAGACTATCCAGTGCAAGTCTGGTTGCCTTTGGGTGCTTTTCCAAGCTTGAGCACATTTCACTTAGCCTGCCCTTCAGATTTCCCTTTCCCGAAATGCCCTTGAGTAGTGAGGCTGGTTAGAAAAGGTGGGAACAAAGAAAACCATCCCCCAATGACGCCCTCATAGCAGTGATGTCCCCAGAGCCACGCACTCAGGAGTCCACGCATCCAACCATCCCTAAGCACCCATTGTGCACACAGTCTTGCCAGAGACACATTCAGGCACAGAGATACAAAAACCTGGAAATATGACATGAGCAGATCCAGGTGACTATAAAACCAATTCACTGTGACTAAAGTGAATTTATTTTATGAATACAAGTTTGACTTAGCTATTAAAAAGTGACACAGGGGTCTGGAGAGATGGCTCAGTGATTAAGGCACTTGCTTGCAAAGCCAAAGGACTCAGGTTCCATTCCCCAGTACCCATGTAAATCCAGATGCACAGGAGGCACATGCGTCTGAAGTTCATTTGCAGTGGCTTGAGGACCTAGTGTGCCCATTCTCTCTCTCCCTCTCTCTCTCTCTCTCTCTCTCTCTCTCTCTCTCTCTCTCAAATACATAATTTTTTTTTTGAAGTGACATAGGGCTGGAGAGATGGTTTAGCAGTTAAGGCGCTTGCCTGTGAAGCCTAAGGACCCATGTTCAACTCTTCAGATCCCACATAAGCCAGACACACAAAGGTGAGACAAGCACAAGGTCACACATGCCCACTAGGTGGCACAAGTGTCTGAAGTTCAACTTCAGTGGCTGAGGCTCTGGCATGCCAGTTCTCTCTCTCTCTCTTGCTTTCTCTAAAATAAAAAAAATTAAAATTAAAAAAGTGATATAATTCAGGGCTAGGAAAATGGCTCAGAAGTTAAAGGCACTTATTTGCAAAGCCTTCCAACACAGGTTCAATTCCCAAGCTGCCTTCATAAGCGAGGCACAAAAAAAAATGTGGCACAAGCATATGGTGTTGTTTCATAGGCAAGGGGGCTTAATGTACCCATACATAAATAAAATATACATATGCAAAACTATAAATAAATGAATATTTTTAAAAAGTGCTGTGGGGGCTGGAGAGATGGCTTAGGTTAAGGCACTTATCTTCAAAGCTTAAGGACCCAGGTTCAATTCCCTAGTACCCACGTAAAGCCAGATACACAAGGTGGCGCATGTGTCTGGAATTCATTTGCAGTGGCTAGAGGCCCTGGTATGCCTATTGTCTGTCTGTATCTACCCCTCTCTTTCAAATAAATAAACAAATAAAATATTTTTTAAAGTGATGTAATTCACCATATGGTCTATGTTGGTTGATATTGATTGTGAACTTGGCAGGACCTAGAATCACCTGGGACACTAGCCTCTGGGCACACTGTGAAGGATTATCTTGATTAAGTTAGTTGAGGTGGGAAGACCCACGTTAACTTTGGATGGCACCATTCCATGGGCCAGGGTTCCGGATTGTATCAGAAGGAGCGGGCCAGCTGAGCAGGGCACTCAGCTTCCTGATCGCAGATGCAGGGTGACCAGCTGCCTCATGCTCTGCTGCCACAGCATGGCTCCAGGATGGGCTGTAACCTTGAACTGAAAGCCAAAAAAAAAAAAAAAAAAAAAAAAAAAAAACCGTCCTTCGTTTCTTTCCTTGAATTGCTCTGATCAGGTATTTGTTCACTGCAACAAGAAGGTTACTAACATATGGACATGATAAAAGAAGGGAAGAAGAGGTGGGAAAAAAATGAAATTGTCTTAGTCCATTTGCAGCTGCAGTAACAGAATGTCTAAAATGATAATTTTTAAAAACTGTTCTATTGTCAATTTTCATACATGAATATAAAGTATTTTCATGGTAATCTCTCATTAACTGCTGCTGTCCTCTCTACTACTCCCCCTTCATTGAGCCCCTTCTTTTGATTTTATTTGATTTTTTAAAAAATTATTTTTATTTATTTGCAAGCAGAGAGAAAAGAAAGAGAGAGAGAGAGAATGAATGGGTGCACCAAGATCTCCAGCCACTACAAATGAACTCCAGATGCATGCGCCACTCTACATCTGACTTTATGTGGGTACTGGGAAATCAAACCCCAGGTCATTAGGCTTTGTAGACAAGTGCCTTAACCCCTGAGCAATAAATCTCTCTTTCTCTCTCTCTGGTTTTTTTTTTTTTTTTTTGTTTTGTTTTTGTTTTTTCGAGTCAGTGCCTCACTCTAGCCCAGGCTGACCTGGAATTCACTATGTAGTCTCAAGTGGCCTGAATCTCATGGTGATCCTGCTACCTCTGCCTCCCAAGTGCTGGGATTAAAGGCGTGTGCCACCATGCCCAGCTCATTTGATTTTTTTTAAATTTATTTTTAAAAATATTTTATTTTTATTTATTTATTTGAGAGAGAGAGAGAGAGAGATACAGAAATAGACAGATAGAGAGAGATGGGGTGCACCAGGGCCTCCCACCACTGCAAACAAACTCCAGATGCATGTGCCCCCTTGTACATCTGGCTTATGTGAATCCTGGGGAGTTGAACGTGGATCCTTTGGCTTTGCAGGCAAGTGCCTTAATCACTAAGCCATATCTCCAGCCCCAAGTTGATTTATTTTTTATTTTATTTATTTGAGAGAGAGAAAGAGATAAGGAGAAAGAGGCAGATAGGTTCCTAACCTGGACCTGCTGGAGTTGCTGACATACCTGATAGGCAACTCAAGGCCCACACAATAGGGATGTAAGGGTTTGGCTGGAGGAGAGGGGGAGGGAAGAATACAAACACAAAATTAAATCCAAAATGAGCTGATACCATAGAAACCTTCATCCTTAGGGATAGCCTAAAAGATATAACCCTCAAAAGGAGTAAGGGGGGGGGACACTTGAAAAGTAGGTCTCTGGAGAGGCTACCTACGATGAAACCTAAGCTTAAAGGAAAAAAAATTTCTTTTTCTCTTTCTCTGACCTGTAACTCCCAGTACCAGACATTGGTTGCTACCTACATTAAGCTGTTGATCAGAAAGACCTACGAGGTCCCCAAATCAATACAGCTTTCTGTCAAAGCACTTGTTTACCTGCCCGAGATAAAAACTAAGACCCTATTGCTGAAGACACCATGTGCTGCTGACACAGAGCACAGAGAGACCTGGCTGGAATACAGAAGAAAGCCAGTCCCCAGACTGTCTGCCTGTCTAGTGCTAGAAAGCGCTACATGTGCTTCTGGGGGGTAATGGCCAGTTTGAGCAACCAGAGGTCTAAGCTACTCAGAAGCAAACACCATGACACGGTGTACACACCAGTGCAACAGTGGCACACAGCCTCAGTGGGTAACCAACAGCTTTTCTTGTTTTGTTTTGTTTTGTTTTGTTTTGTTTTGTTTTGTTTTGTTTTGTTTTGTTTTGTTTTGTTTTTAGAGGTAGGGCCTCCAGCCACCGCAAACAAACTCCAGACACATGAGCCACCCTGTGCATGTGGCTTACATGGGTACTGGGGAATTGAACCTTGGTCCTTAGGTTTCACAGAAAAGTGCCTTAAGTACTGAACTACCTCTCCAGGCATAATTTGATTTTTTTAGGTTACCATACAAAGAGGTGGGTTTCCTTATGGTTTCATGCATATGCACCATTATACTTCGTTCTCCATCATTCACCTTCAGAGGTAAACTTTCTTAATCTAATAAAGACACCAACGTGACACCCACAGCGACTACCATACTTCTTGAAGTTCCTGGATGCTTTCCTTTTGAATTGAGGCATCAGAAAGGCTCACCGCTGCACAGGCAAAGATGGCAGATTAAAAGCAAGGAACACTTCGTGGCTTGTCCTGGAGGTGAGTGGCAGAGGGGACGTACTGAAGCCCAGCACTGGACAGAGATTGTACAGATCCTGGATACGGTGACTGCAGCAGAGGACCAGAAAGAGGCCATCACTGAGCCCACGGTGGCTCCTTGACACAGCAGAATGTGGAACGCATTGAAAGGGGAAAGAAAGAGTTGTAGTGGGCAAAATTGTCACAGAAACAGACACGAAACACAAAGGCAGTCTGAATTTGGGTGCTCTTGGAGGCGCATAGCACACTGGTCTCTTGAGAAATGTGCTCTCTTTCTCCGCAGAAAAGCATGCTGCTGGAATGCAGAGCCATCGTGAGGAGGTGGGACCCAAGGCCGCTGCTTTGGGAAATATAAGACCCTAGAGCTCCCCTCCCCTCACCATGGAGCTAACAGTAAGTTCTACCATACTGTTCTGGCCAGCATCTAGGGGTGGCCCAGTGTGGACCAGCGTAATACCAATAAGGCAAACCAGTTACTATTAGATGTAGAGAGATTCAAGAGAGACACAGAATGGAGTATGTCCTTCTTTCCCTTTAAGATTGCAGTGCTAGTGTCCAGGTGAGGACGACGAGAAGACAGAGCAGGCATGCGCCATGATGGGCAGCAACTGAGTTGGGCCAGGGAAAACCAGATTATTGGGTGACGGTTGTAGACAGCTTCTCATGGCTGGGATGAACAGCCAAACCAGACACAGTTTATGGACAAATAGGGTCCATTTCAAGCTTATAGAACCAGGGGAAAGTTCCATCAGCGGCAGAAGAAGCTGCTTCCGTACACTCAGAGAGGAACAACCAAGCAGCCTGTGAAAGCCAAGACCCAGCAAGGAGCAGAGACCCAGGCAGAGCTCAAACCTCTGCACACTTTTGGGTTGAAAATCCAGTTCACCCCCAAAACACACCTTAGGGCTGGACCCTAGGATCCGCAGCCCAGGGACACCTCCTCCAGCCAGGCAGCTGGAGATCCAAGTTACAAGTTTTAATAAAACACTTGAACCTATGGGGGCATACATTCAAATTACCACAGTGACGGAAAGCACATGTCCTGAAGGGCCCCTCCACTAAGTGTGTTGTCCCAACTTCTGGGCCAGCTCTAGAATGCCCAGGATCCTGGTGGGCAGCAGAGCTTAGCCGTAGCTCAGGCCTGTCTGAACCAGGACTTGATCTTCCCAGAGCAAACCACAGCCAAGGGAACTTTGGTTCTGTATTACCTTGTGCCAATGAGCAGAAAAACGGAAAACTGTTCCAACTAGCTATGACCCCAATCTGACCACACACAGTAGAGGAAAGGGTGACTCTGAAAGGCCCCTGCTCTCCCCAAAGGGTGCAGAGCCCGAGACAACTCAGGGAGAAGTGCAGGCTGGCAGAGGGAATGCAGAGCCACTCTTGTCTGCCCCGCCACCCTAGCAGGACACTTTCCTCCTCTTCCTCCTTCTCCCCCTCCTCCTCTTCTCCCATCTCTTTTTCTTCCTTTTGCTTCTCACCTTCTTCTTCCTTCTTCCTACTAGCAGATTCTCTTACTTTCTCTCTTTTTAAATTGCAGCCCTCAACATTTACCTTTCTTCTACTTTCTCCACTTTCATTTTTTTTAATTTTATTTATTTATTTTATAGGAGACAAATAGAGATGAGAAAGAGAGAATGGGCGCACCAGAACCTCTAGTCACTGCAAACGAACTCCAGACACATGCGCCACCTTGTACATCTGGCTTACGTGGGATCTGGAAAATCAAACCTCAGTCCTTAAGCTTCACAGGCAAGTGCCTTAATTAACTGTTAAGCCATCTCTACAGGCCCCCCCTTTTTAACTTTTCATTCTCCACTTTTCCTCACTTATTTTTTTTTCATTTTCCTGTAACCTTTAACACTTTTGTGTTATATTGTCTCTGCTGCCAACATTCCTGTTGCTTTTAGACTTATGAGGGTGCTCAGTTGATGCCTGCAGTGTCCCTTCTGTCTTATGGGGTTCACTGCTGTGTGATCCCGGGGCTGTCATTTGCTTCCTGTGGTGGTTTGAATAGATGGCCCCCAATATATTCAGTTTTTATTGTTTGTAGTTTGCATCTGCAGCCACCTGGATGGAGGCA
The DNA here is from genome assembly GCA_036346955.1 of Dipus sagitta. Lineage (NCBI taxonomy): Eukaryota > Metazoa > Chordata > Mammalia > Rodentia > Dipodidae > Dipus > Dipus sagitta. The sequence continues at coordinate 33,226,122 of CM070786.1, forward strand.
GTGTCACTGGGTGGATCTTAAGGTGTGGTGGTGGGTTTCAGATTTCAATCTAAAGATATGCAAAGTGTGCCTAGCTGGAGTTCCTGAAGTGTGCTGTGTGGCTTTTGGCTTTAGGCTTGTGCTTCTCTCTCTCTGCTTGGACCTGTGAAGGCAGGCCAGCTTCTTCTGCCATTTATGGAACTTCCCCTGGATCTGTAAGCTTCAATAAATATCCCTTCCTCCATAACTGTCTCGTCTGAAAGTTTATCTCAGTGAACCTGAAGCTGTCTGTTACACTTCCCCTTTCTATGCTGTGCTGGGAGTTGAGAAGGACTCTTTCTTTGATGCCTTGTATAGATGTTCTGCTACTGAACTAAACTCCCAGGCCAGCTAAGAGTGAATGTGTCTGCTAACCACACACAATCTATCTTTATTTGAACTTCAGTAAATACTTTAACACAAGGAATAATGATGATTAAAACAACCAAACATGGGCTGAAGAGATGGCTTAGCAGTTAAGGCATTGGCCTGCAAAACCCAAGGACCCAGGTTCAATTCCCCAGTACCCATGTAAAGCTAGATGTACTAGGTGGCACATGTGTCTGGAGTTCGTTTGCAGTGGCTGGAGGCTCTGGCATGCCCATTCTCTCTCTCTCTCTCTCTCTCTCTCTCTCTGTGTGTGTGTGTGTGTGTGTGTGTGTATCTATCTACCTCTTCTTTTCTTCCTCTCTCTCTCTCTCTCCCTCTTTCTCAAATATATAAATAAAATATTTTAAATGCAATTGCAAATATACTCAACACTTTATAATAATCAATATTTCAAGACATCTTCAAAAGACGGCTGTTCTTAAAAAGGTTCCCACATCAAAGTAGGAGAGGCATGCCTCCCAACAGATGCATGCAAGAAATATTTTTTTAAAAGGCAGGACTGACAGAGATTAGGTAGATTGTGTTGTGGGCATTTTGGTCTGTCACAGGCCCTCAAAGGGAGATGAACATTGATCTTCCCTGATGTCCTAACTAATGTGACAATGAGGCAATTCTACCCCAGGGGCTGAATTTCTAAGAAAATTCCTACTCATCAAGACAGTGTCTGCTGACTTATCAGGATGCTGGTTGACCCCCAAGCCTTTGCCCATTTTTTTCCCCACTTCCTGATCTCTCAACTTGTTTAGAATTTTGGAGGGCCCCTCTTGAGCCCACACAATCTCACCCTACCTCTTCACTAATCTAGACCCCCCCAAAAAAAGTCTTTAAGTAAATCTATAATTTATAATAATTTATATATATATATATATATATATATAATAATTTATAATAATCCTTGATGCCTGATTTCCATATGACTCATTCCCAACCCATAAAATCTACTGTAGTCTTGAGTCCCAACTGGCAACTCCAAGTTGAAACATTCCCTCTTGGAGGAAGGAAGGAGACTTCACAAGATGCAGGAATTAAATCAAACTTACAAGTCTCAAGAAGCTAACAAAACTTCCAAGGCTCAGGAAGTTCATAAAGTGTTCAAGAATCACGAGGCCTCTCCCTGAGGTCATGCGAGCACTAATAATTGCTGGGGAGAGGAGATGCTCTGGCCAGCTGAACCCCCTTTAGGCTGCATAAGGTTGCTGGGGTAGGCTTTTCGGTGGTGCAAATGCATTTGTACCTGTGCAACTACAGGTACCCCTCAAGAGGTTATTTATAAACTCATTGGTTCATCAAGCTAGACTTGAGTCGAATCATTTCTTAGGTCTGCCCCTGGTGCTGTATCTGGGGTGAATAGATATTGGTTCACCTCTACCCAAGGAAAAGTCACACAACACAACTGGCCTCGGAACAGTGAGCAATAGAACCAAGGATGAATTGAGGAGGAACATTGTCATGGCCCTGTGATGGGTGATGTGACGTAAAACTAACCCTGATGTGTCTGAGGGTGGAACGTGGGGACAATCCCAATATGACTGTCTTTCCCCATGTGCTATGTCCCTGCTTGCTCTACTGCACTTGACTATTGCCAGATAAGGTCCCTTTGAACCATAGGAGCAATAGAAAAATGACAGGAATTCCTGGGGGGACTGGGCACGAGAGTGCTTGATGCCCAGTTCACTGGGCCAGATAGAACGAATGCATTGACATTGACGGGAGAGTTAAGAAAGAAGGTTGCTCAGCAGGGATCTTGGACTGGCAGGGGGCTTTTGCGACTTTACTGAGCCACAAGGAGGGACGTGATCTCTATGATAAGAGAGGTAGGAGGAGGGCCTCAATGACAGACCAGCACTTCATTCAGGTTTGTAAAGTGCTGACGCAATCAAAGGAGGATGGAAAATGGACGGACAAACCACACAAAGGGGTCTGTCTGGGTCACTCAAAGGCACATGTTTGTTTTGAGTCTAAGACGAGTAAAAATTGACAGAAAAGTCAAGCACTGTGCTAGTGAGCCTTGGGCTTTAAAACCCTGGGAAATAGTTCGCAGAAGATATAAATGATAGAATAGCACAGGCAGAAAAGATTAACTTTATTTTAGGGGTGACAGCTATCCTTCCAGAGTATGCTGGGTACATTTCTCCACTGCAGAAAGTATACTGAAGGTGGCCATTGTCTGCTTAGTCTAGGTCCTTTTAGCATCCAGCTGTGGCCAATGGAGAGGCCATAGGCACGTGCTGGGCTCCTGCCTACCAGAACTAGGGAGCTAGATCCAGCGACAGGCACAGCAAGCTAAAGTATGACCCTTTGGCCTGAGCCAAGCCAATATGGAACACCTAGACCCCCCAGACACCCTCAGGAGGGAGATGTGCCACAGCCTAGGATGGGAAGCCAGAGGGCTCATGGAAAATGATCATGAGCTATGGAGAGTTAGAGGGATCGTGTCCCCCTACATTCCCCTGTACCCAGTGTTGCTCTTTTGAGGAAACAACTGAGGTAAGTGGTATAAGTCTTCTCGTGCTGTATTGTCTCTTGCTGCTTCCTTTTCAGGACCCACTGGCACTTGTGTGGCGTGGGCAGCTGGGCACCTTCAGAGAGCCTGCTTGCCCCCAAATCTTGGAAAGATGGACATCAAAGTACCAAAAGTATTTTTAACCCTAAGCAGACATGCTCAGAAAAGATTCTCCCCACATATTATTATAGTTAAAATGACAAGAATAGGGAACAATAAAAAAGGATAGTGAAGGCTATAGGGAAGAGGTACTCACATATGAATAACAACAGATTTCTCAGCAGTAACAGTCTTACTTAAAACAATTCCCATCAAAACGGAATCATTACCAAATCCCAAAGACATTCTTCACAGACCTAGGAAAAATAATATTAAAATTCATGTAGAAATACAAAAGTCCTCAAATAGCCAAAGCAATCCTGAGAAACAAGAGCAATGCTGGAAGTATCACAATGTCTGATTTAATTAATTATTTATTTATTTCAGAGACAGAGGCAGGTAGAGAGAGAGAGAGAGAATGGGTGTGCCAAGGTCTCCAGCTGCTGCAAATGAACTCCAAATGCATGTGCCACCTTGTGCATCTGACTCACATGGGTCATGGGGAATCGAGCCTGGGTCCTTTGGCTTTGCAGGCAAGTGCCTTAACCACTAAGCTACCTCTCCAGCCCACAATATCTGATTTAAAAATTATACTATGGAGCCATGGTAACTAAAACAGCATGGTGCAAGAACAAAAACAGACATATAAACTAGTGAAATAAAGTAGAGGACACAGAAATAAACCCAAGCCTCTACAGCCATCGGACTCTGGATAATAATACCAAAAACATACATGAGAGGAAAAGTCAACTTCTGCCAGGCATGTTGGTGCACTCCTTTAATCCCAACACTTGACAGGCAGAGGTAGAAGGATTGTCATGAATTCAAGGCCAGCCTGAGACTACATAGTGAATTCCAGGTCAGCCTGGGCTGAAGTGAACTCCTACCTCAAAAAGCAAAAAAATAAAAATAAAAATAAATTTAAAAATTACAAAATAAAAAATAAAATAAAATAAAGATGCTTGTTCTGCAAGCCTGCTGACCAGAGTTCAGATCCCAACACTCACATAAAGCTGGATATAAGAGAGTTTGTTATCCCAATGCACCTAAGGCAGTAGAAAGTAAGTCCAGGAGAATCTTGAAGCTCTCAGACCAGTTAGTCTGACCTTCCCAGTGGCGAACAATAAGAGAGACCCTATGGAAGGACAGGAGCAACACCCCAAAGTTGTCCTCTGACCTCCATGTGCACGCCGTGGGATGTGTGTGCCCATAGACACATTATAAATACACAGGTGCACAGATAAACTTAAAAACACTTAAAAAAAGAAAAACAAGAACAAATGCTGGTAAGGATCTGGACGAGTTTATACACTTATGGTGTGGGTGTGAATTAGTCCAGCTACTATGGCTATCAGCATGGGGGGGTGTGATGGTTTGACTCAGGTGTCTCCCATAAACTTAGGTGTTCTGAATGCTAGATCCCCAGCTGATGGAGATTTTGGAATTAACACCTCTTGGAGGGAGTGTATTGTTGGGGGCGGGCTTATGGGTGTTATAGGCTGTTTCCCCATGCCAGTGTTTGGCACACTCTCCTTTTGCTATGGCCCACCTTATATTGGCCAGGGGGTGATGTCCACCCTCTGCTCCTGCCATTGTTTTCCCTGCCATCGTGGAGCTTCCCCTCGAGCCTGTAAGCCAAAATAAACCTCTTTTTCCCACAAGCTGCTCTTGGTCAGGTGATTTCTATCAGCAATGTAAACCTGACTACAACAGGGGGGGGGTCTTAAAAAACTAAAAACAGAAGTGCCACCTAAGCCAGCTGTACCACTCCTGGGTCACTGCCCCAAGGAATAAAGAAAGCAGCCCTTCTTACTGCCGGGCTATCCACGTGGCCACGTCACTGGGTCAGCCGAGGTGCTCAGCCATGCGGGATGAGTAAAGAGAACACTCTATACGTCTAGTGGACTTTTATTCAGCCATAAAGGACAAAAATCACATTTTTTTTTTTGCAGGAAAATGAATGGAACTGGAGATCATCATGTTAAGCAAAATAAGTCAGATTCAGAAAGACAGAGATCACATGTTTTCTTTCAAATACAGAGTCTAGAAAAATCATGGAAGTGTAACACAGACTACTAGGAAAGGGAAAGGATCAGGGTGAGGGAGTGAGGATGCGACGATAATGGAGGGGGTAACTGTAATCAAAGCACACGATATACATATATTAATAAGTCACAGTGACGCCTACCATTTTTACCATTAACATATGCTAATGATAAATAATTTTAATACATAAAAAGAAGCAATTTGACTTGAAGCAAGTCAAGATCCCAAAATAAATGCATTTAAATACTACGTGGAGAGCATTGTAAGCAAAAGAAAACATGATTTTCCACCATCACTACTTCTGTACACATCATATTGGGAATCTTACACAGCTTAGAAACCAGTATAAGCGGGGTGGGGGCTGGGGAGGTGGCTCAGCAGTTAAAGGCACTTGCTTACAAAGCCTTCTGGTTCAATTCCCAAGCCACCCACGTAAGCCAGACACAGAAGGTGGCACATCTGATGTTTGCTTACAGTGGCAAGAGGCATTGGCATGCCCATAAACACCCATACACAAATAAATAAATAATTATAAAATATTGGAATGGAAGAAATAAAGCCATCAATATTTATAGATAACATCATTGTACTTTAAAAAGAATCTATCGAAAACTGAAAATGAAGAAAGAATTTAGAATGTCAAAAGGTACTAGATACAAGTCAATGCTTTGAAAGGTCTGTTTCTCCATTAACAACAATTAGAAACATGAAATTTAAGATAATGCTAGTTATTGATAGCAAAAATAGGAAAATCTCATGAAAGACCAGTAAGACATGAATATGAAGAGCTATAGCAAATTATCAGGAGATATTGAGTAATACCTAAACAAATGGAGCTACATACTATATCATTTGGAAGATTCAATATTATTAAAATGTCAGTTCGGTCCAAAAGATCTATAGAGCCAAAGAAGTAATAATAACAATCTTTTATTTTGTTGTGGAAATTGACAAGTTGATTTAAATTCTTTTGGAAATGCAAGTAACCTGAAATAGCTACAAAAATCTTAGAAAATAAACTCAAAATGTGGGTTTACGTTATTAGACACTGAGATCTAATAGACATAATAATTAAGATAGTTGAATATTGGCTTAAGCAAAAACAAAGCAATGATAGAATAGAGGTCTGAAACAGACCTACACATATATGATCAATGAATTGTGCCCATGCAATTCAATGGAAGAACGAAGTCCTAGGCAAATGTTCTTAGATCAGTTGAATAATGAACCCTGATCATCAAAGAACACATTGGGGGAGTAAAAGGCAAAACACTGGAGAAGAGAGTGACGTCACACACAACTAACCATTCTTAGTAACCTCAAATCAGAAACAATTCAGATAGCAGCAGGAGCACAGGAGAAAGAGGCAAATGGTAGCCTATTCATACAGTGGAGCATGAAGTGTGTGTGTGTGCATGTGCGTGTGCGTGTGCGCGTGCGTGCGTGCATGCGTGTGTGTGTGTGTGTGTGTGTGTGTGTGTGTGTGTGTGTTTGCGCATGCGCCGTGGTGCCTGTGTGGGGATCAGAGGACAACTTGAGGTTGTTGGTGCTCACCCTCCACCTTGTCTGACTCTGGGTCTCTCCTTACTCTGTGCATTCTCCAGTTGATATCTCTCTCCCTCAGCTTCCAGAAAATTCTCTTGTCTCCACTTCTTTCTCTCCAGAGACATGCTAGGATTACAAACACTTGCTACTGACTCTGACTTTTTACATGGGTCTTGGGGATCTGAACTCAGGCACTCATGTGGCTCGCTGAGTCATCTCCTCAGCCCCTGTATGATAAGTTTTAACGACGGAGGAAACCAGCGCCACATGCAGCGATGTCGGAATGTCACGGTGATGTCAGACGAGGAAACTAGTCTGTAACTGTACGTGACCCCACATGGAGGACTGGACAACAGGCAAAAGGCACCTGCATGATTTAAAAATAAACAAATTGGGAGCCGGGTGTGGTGGCGCACACCTTTAATCCCAGCACTCAGGAGGCAGAGGTAGGAGGACCGCCGTGAGTTCAAGGCCACCCTGAGACTACATAGTGAATTCCAGGTCAGCCTGGGCTAGAGTGAGACCCTAACTTGGAAAACCAGAAAAAAATAAAATAAAAAATGAACAAATTTGGGAGAAACCCAACTCTAAACCACCTCTAACATGGTCAAATGTGTTTGGGAATAGACAGGCTTAAACTGGGGACTCATGAGCTGTTCACACGCAGACACTGGCGTAGAGACTGACTTCAGGCAGGAAAGGGAATACTTTTTCCACTGCAGGAAGACAAGAGGAAAAGACTGAAAAGCAGATGGGTTCAGTGTAGAGGATGAGGGGAAGAAAACTGAGAGGAACTGTCCCTCGTGGGTACTGCTTCCTCCGTGAAAGAGAGATCAAATGATGTAAGGGTAACAAAGAGTTCGAATCAGGACACAGGGAATGTGGAAAAACCACTCTGGAGAACAAGCAAGACCAGTGGGGTCAGTCACGTCAAGATCCAGCAGTGGAGGTTGGGGTCTGTGAGTGTGAGTGGCAGGAAAGGGCCAGGCGACGTCAGCGTGCTCGGGAGGAGGCAGAGGGCTGGAGGTGTGAGCTGAGGTAAGGAAGAGTGGGTGCGATGGAAGGACGCTGGGGTGTGGACAAGACAACGGAGAAGTGTAGCGTGGAGCTGAGGTTGCGTAGGGAGCGCGGGGAAGGAAACGGGAGGTGTCAGGCGCCAGGGAACTGGCTTAAATCTAAGGTTTTGCAACAAACAGCATGCAGACTTCAACCTGCCTTGCCTGGCTCTTCCCCAGGCTCTTGCTCACACCTCTGTGGACCTCTCCTGTTGCTTCTCTCTGCAGGTACAAAACCAGGGCGGATGAGCTGCTTGGAGGGGGCGGGGTGGATGGTGAGAAGAATAAGCTGGGCACACGACACCTTAGGCTGTGCCATGTCCCCAGGGACAATGAAGTGGTGTGTGGATGTGGTGGGCCTTGGGCTGCTGTGCAAAGGTTCCCTCCGCCTTGCACCCGTACAGAGGTGTTCACAGGGTGCACAGCGAGACAGCAGGAATGGGACACTGCTTGGGATGTATCGTTAAGCTCTTGATTCAAGCAAGTATTAAATGGTATTAACAAATGTTTCAATTTCAAAATAGAGTTACGTGAAAGTGTAGAAATCAGAAGGATGTGACTGCGGAGGGGACCAGGCATGTTTAGATTTGGGAGAGCGTGAAGGATTTTGCTGGGGTCCTAGAGCAGTTCCTCATGCCTGTCCCAGTGCTGTGCATTGCATGAATGTCCCTCAAAGGACCATGTCCTAAAGGTGGAGCCCCAGGCTGCTATTGGGAGGTGACAGGGCCTCACGCGAGTTCTTGAGGTCACTGGAAGCATGACCTCACAGGGGATTGCGAGCCCGAGCCTCTGCTCTTGCTCCTGTGCCCTGGCTCCTGTCAGGTGAGTGGCTTGCGGTCCATGCACTCCCGCCGTGCCCTGCGGCCTCCCACGGCCCAGAGACAATGGAGCCAGGAGCCAAAATCAACCTTCTCTCTTTAGGAGTTCATTCGTTCCGGGATCTTTATACTGGTATTGTGATAGAAAGCTGACTAGCACACTTAGTGATGGTTTCATGAGTAAATACATTGATAGGTTCAGAAAACTATATACTTAGAACTCACACATTGTGTTTATGTACACTGTATTCATTACTTTTCTCATTACTTTAATAAAAGACCTGACCAAAAAAAAAAAAAAATCAACAAAAAGAGTGTTTATTTTGGCTCACAGTTTGAGGGCACAACCCATCACTGTTGAAAACGCATGGTAGCAGGAGAGTGAGGCAGATAATCATGTTGTGTGTGGTCAGGAAGGAGAGAGAGAGAGAGAGAGAGAGAGAGAGAGACTGGTAATTCGGTCATTTTCTCTCCTTTTTATTCAATCCAGAACTCCAGGCCATTGGATAGCGTTGCTCACATTCAGAATGAGGCTTCCTCAATTAACCCTTTATAGAAATTCCTTCACAGACATGCCCAGAGGTGCGTCTCTTACTGAGGTGATTTTAAATCCTGTCACGCTGCCAATCAAGATTAATCATCCCATATACTATAAGTTTGGGGAGTAGAATCCCCCAAGCTTCCCCCCAAAGAAAGTTCTCACTAGAAAGTTCTGGATTCTGTGCAGTGCTCCTCTGGAACAGTTACTGCATCTGAGCAAGGAGCTGCTTCTTCAGAAGAATGGAGCATCCCACCGTGGGGTGAACACCTCCCCCGGAGCTGCTCTCCTAGGGGCACTCACAGCAGGGCGGCAGCTGCTCCCAGCCACCTGCCTCAAGTGACCCTCCGTACACGTGTGGTGCTCAGACCCACCACACGTGAGCCATGGGTTCTAGAACTGCACATTCTCATCTGCAATGGACAATCTTGGGCTGGGGAGATTGCTCAGTGGCTAAAGGCACTTGCTTGCAAAACCTGGTGGCCTGGGTTTGATTTCCCAGTACCCATGTAAAGCCAGATGCACGAAGTGGCACATATGTCTGGAGGTTCCTTGCATGGCAAGAGGCCCTGGTGCACCCATTCTCTTTCTCTCCCTCCCTCCTTCTATCTATCTATCTCTATCTATCTATCTCTGCTTGCAGATAAATAAAAAATATTTTAAAAGATAATAAAATGCACAACCCTATCCTGAGTAATGCCCGCGTTACACAGCAGCCTCTGCAAGCTCACACAGATCCAGTGGGGATGTCATTGTATACTAACTAGCTTGCCCCTGCTTTTTTGAATAGAGAAGGAAAGCCCTTTATTTTTTTCTTTTTAAAGAAAATATCTTGGCAGGTCCACTGCTTCTCCTCAGTATATAGGCAGTCCCACGTTCCTTGCCAACCCCTCTAAGACTTTCAAGCGAAGTTGCCAAGACTAGCTTTGATTTATTAAAAATTTGAAACAGGGACTGAAAAGAAGCCTTTTCTTGCAGAAATGTAAATATTTTCATACAAAATGGCATGAAGTCAGGGCTGGAGGCAAGAGGAGAGGAGGGAGTATGTAAATAAGGCAAGGCTGGTGGCAATTGAAAATGGTTCAAGCCGGGCAACAGGGACATCGGAGTTTATGATATTGCTTCTGCCATTCCTCTTGTCTGACGTTGTCTGTAATTTTTACAAAGAAAACAATAAATGGCAGAAGAATTGACTTGGGAATGATAAACATTTATATCTGATAAAATGATCTAATAAACAGGGAGATTCACTCTATCTGCCAAGATCAACTCGCCACTTCTCATCAAGCTTTGACAATGAAAATAGAATCCTGATTTGGTCTCTGGGTTGCTAGTTATGGTCTACCATCTACGTGTTCTTCACTGACTGGCACTCAAGCTTAAAAGCCTGTGATATTGGTGTCTGACTGCTCAAAGACTTTGTGAGTTTTTATCTACTCTTTATCTGGTTTCTTTCAGATAAATAATTTCATATAATTACTATAATATTCTTCCTTGAGTTTTTAATTTATTTTTATTTGTTTGCAAGCAGAGAGAGATAGAAGAGTGACAGAGAGAATGGGTGTGCCAGGGCCTCCAGTCAGTGCAAATAAGCTCCAGACACATGTTTTACTGTGCAGCTGGCTTTACAGGGGGACTGGGGAATCAAACCTGGGTCGTTAGGCTATGTAGGCAAATGCCTTAACCGCTGAGTCATCTCTCCAGAACCCTTGATTTCTTTTTTTAATTTTTTCGAGGTAGGGTCTCACTGTAGCCCAGGCTGACTGTAGTTCACTATGTAGTCTCAGGAGGGCACAGTGATACTCCTACTGTCTGCCTCCTGAGTGCTGGGATTAAAGGCGTGCGCCACCGCGCCCAGCCCCTCTTGATTTTCATATATAACAATAGCACATTTCATTGCTGAGTAGGCTTTCACTGGGTGAACACATCACCATTTCCATATCCATTCATCATTTTTTAAAAATTTTAATTAAAGATATTTGAGTTGCTTCTGGTTTGGTGCTATTCCCCAAAGCAGCTACTTATGAACACTTTCGTAGGGATATATGCTTTCTTTTCTCTTGAGTTAATGTCTAGGAGCAGAATGCTGAGTCACATGCTAAGTGTGCAATGAACTTTTTAAGAAACTGTGAAACTATTTTCCAAAGTCATATCATCTTACATTCCCACCAGGACTGCGTGAGGGTCCCAGTCCTTCCCATCCTTGCCGGAGTTTGCTCTGTAGCCTTCGCTATGAAGCCACGCTCTCTAGGGTTCCCGTCGCAGGTCCTAATGACCAATGACGTCAGGTCCATGCTTCTCTGACCACCAAACACCACTGAGCTATCCATTCAAATCTTTTACCCATCGTAAGGGGTCATTCCTATTTTCATTAAGTTTATTCCATATTCTAGATGTATATTCTTTATGAAATACGTGCTTGGTTTTCTCCCAGGATGCACCTTGTCTTTTTATCCTTTAACAGTGTTGTTCAAAAGCAGATTTTAACTTTGATGAAGTTCAAGTCACTAGCATGTGCTTTTTAAAGTGTTTGGCATCCTATTAAAGAAATGTTCTGCCTTACGCATGGTGCCAGTGATTTTCATTTTTCTTCTAGAAGATTTATCGTTTTAGGTTCCACATTTGGGTTTTCAATTCACTTTGAGCTAATTTTGCACATTTTGCAAATTTGATCAAAGTTATTTCGTTGCATGCAGATATCCAAGAATCCCAGACCCATTTGCGGGAAGGACTGTCCTTTGTCCACATAACTGCCTTTGCATCAAGACATCACTACAAATACACGATCTTTCATGCACTCCTCAGTGTTATCTGTTGGCCTGTCCTGGTGTTACAGTGTCCCAGTGACTACTGTGGTTCTATACCAACTCCTGAGATCAGCTAGTCTTGGTCCTTCAACTTTGTTCCTTTTTTTTTTTTTTTTTTTAAGTCCTCTGGAGTATTCTAGATTGTTTGTTGTCCATATAAACTTTAGAAGCAGCTTGTCATTTTCTCCCCAAGAGAAAACTCACTTAGATATCAGTAAGGGTTACATTGAATTAACAGATCAATTTAGGAAGAAATAATGTTGTGAAAATGTTAAATTTGGGTTAGAGAGACGGCTCGGTGGATAAAGCGCTTGCCATGACAGTGTGAGTAGCTGAGTTTGGATCCCCAGAATCCGTGTACAGCTGGATGCTGTGGAGGGCATCTATAACCTAAGCCCGCCTGTGGCTAGAAGGGAGACAGAGACAGGAGAGTCCTCCCAAAGCTCCCAGGCCAGCTAGTTGGTAAACCAAGCAGTGAGCGGCAAGAAAGCCTGCCTAAAAGGGAAGTAGAAAGTGAAGAGTAACTTGGTATGTGTGTGCTGTCAGTCACATACTTACAAACACAGCATATATATGCAAAATTCACTTTTGAATTTACGAAAACATATGTCACAATTTGTTTAGCTCTTAATTTCTTTCAGAAACATTTGATAGTTTTAGTGGACAAACTTTTTACAAGTTTTGTAAGATTTAGCCATAAGCATTTAATATTTGTTACTGCTACTAAAATTTGTTAAGGTATTTTCTATTTTGGATCATGTGTGCTGGTATGTATTGTCTACAGTTCTTGTGTCCTGTGATATTACTATATGCAATTATTTAAATTTGTTCAGTGTCTTTTTTGCAGATTTTATTGCTTTTTTTCCTTCTAGATAATGGATCCTACTTTTTACAAATAAGAATTCATTACCAGTCTGGATAGCTTTTATTATTTTATTTTTTGCTTGGCTCACTGTATTGGGCAGAAACTATAGTAAGACACTGAATAGAAGCAGTGGGAAAGACATTCTCGTTTTGTTCCTGCTCTTAGTGCCTAGGTATGCAGTTTTTTTCCATTAACTAAAATATTTGCTTTAGGTTTTTCATATTTGTTTTAGGTTTTTCATAGGTGTCTTTTAGTAAATTGAGAAAGTTCCTGTCAGAAGAACTGATATGTTAGTATAAAGCCTTCTTCCAGAGTGGAGGTTAGATTTTGTTCAGGGTCCTTTGAAGCTTTTGTTTCATTTTGCTATGGTGTTGGGATTAAACTCAGGGCCTTGGGTATGCTAGGCAAATGCTGCAACCAACTCACTGGACACACCCTCAGCCCTCGAATGTTCTCTTGCATGTGATGAGTGGTTGCTTTTAACTCATGAATGCAGTGCACTATGTTAGTTGCAACATGTTAAACCAACTTTGCATTCCTAGAGCAAATCCTGCTTGGCAATGATGTGTTAACCCGTTGATATATTTTATTGAATTTGCTGACACTTTGCTTTTAACTTTTACCTTCATGTCCGTAAGGGATATGATTTTGTAACTTTTTCTCTTACCACATCTTTACCTGGTTTTGATGTGAAGGTCTCGTAGACTTCACTGGCCTCATAAAATAAATTGGAAAGCATTCCTTTTTTTTTTTTTTTCCAATTTTTAGAAGAGTGTGTGTGTGATTTGAATGCTTTTTCTTTCTAACTGTTGTGTGGAATTCATTAGTGGAGGCTTTTGTTCCTAGAGTTTTCTTTGTGGGCAGGTTTTCAACAACTCCTTCAGTTTCTCTAGTGGACATAGGTGAGCTCAGGTCATCGATTCCTTCCAGAGTTAGCTTTGAGAGCTTGAGTCTTTAAGGATTTTCTCCATTTCATCTAAGTCATGAATACACCAGCATAAAGTTGCTCAGAACATTTCCTGATTTTCCTTTTAATATCTTTCTACTTCATAACAGCATCACCTCTCCCACTTCTGATGTTGTCTGTTTAATACCTTACACTTTCTTTGTATATGTGTGTTTGTGTGTGCACACAGGCCACATGCACAGACCACATGTGCATGTGGGGGGGGGGTCAAAGGACAACTCCCAGTGTCAAGCTCACCTTCCACCTTGTTTGAAGCAGTCTCTCAGTTTTGTGCACTGCTGGCTTTGGCAAATTTTCCTATCTCCACCTTCCTTCTCACTGTAGGCATACTGAGATTACACAAGCTCACTTCAATAACCAGCTTTTATCTTTCTGAGGTAGGGGTCTCACTCTAGCCCAGCCTGGCCTAAAACTCTGTAACCCAGGTTGACCGCAAACTCATGGCAATCCCCCTACCCTAGCCTCCTGAGTGCTGGAATTAAAGGCATGAGCCACAATGCCTGGCTTTCATCCAACTTTTTTTTAATATTATTTATTTAGTTAGTTAATGGAGAGAGAGAATGAGGCAGATAGAGAGAATGGGCATGCCAGGGCCTCTAGCCACTGCAAATAAACCCCAGATGCATGACCCATGTTGGGCATCTGGCTTACATGGGTACTGGGGAATCACCAGGGGTCCTTAGGCTACACAGGCAAGTGCCTTAACCACTAAGCAATCTCTCCAGCCCTCATCCAGCCTTTTGACATGGGTTCTCAGGATCCAAACTCAAGTAGTCACATTTGAGCAGAAAGCAAGTACCCGCTGAGCCATCTCCCCAGCCCCATTTCTCCCCTTTACTTTGATCACTCTAGCCAGAAGCTTGTCAATATTTATTCAAAGAACAAGTTTTGGTTTAATTAATTTTCTTGGTTCTTGATGTTTTTGATATCAATTTCTGCTCCAACCTTCGTGATCACCTTTATTTTACTTCTGTTGAGTTGCATTTGCCTTTCTCTTTATTTCCTTAAGGGGCAAGTAGAAGTCATTGGTTTGAAAGTTTTCTCCTTTCTTGGATGTACAACTACAGCTAAGTACTTCCTAGTCAGCAGTCACAAGATTTCTGGGGTAGTGTATGTATGACATGTGATATGTACGTATGCATGTGTGCAGTCCTATCTTCCTTCAGTCCCTCAGCAGAGCTTTCTACATGGGTCCTAGGGACTTAACTTAGGTCCACATGTGTGCTCAGCAAGCTATCTTACTCCCTGAATCATCTCCCCAAGCCACAGTAGTCAAATATTTTATGTGATATATTTTAATTTTTTATTCATTTACAGTACTTTCTACTTTTTCCTTTTGGCTGTGCTTTGATCTTTGTGTAACTCAGAAGTATATATTTCTTTTCAAGGATGAGGAGTTTATTTAGTCCACAGTTTGAGGGGACACAGTCCAACACGGCAGAGAAGGCGCAGCAGCAGGAGCACGAGGCAGTGGTCACCCTGCATCAGCAGTCAGGAAGCAGAGACAGGAATGGTGATGCTCAGACAGCTTCTCCTTTTCATTCAGTCCAGGACCCCAACCCATGGGATGGAGCCACCCACATTCAGGGTTGGCCTTCCCTCCTTTGTTAAGCCCCTCTGGAAAACCCTCCCAGACACACCTCGAGGTGTGCTTTCATGGTGATTCTAAATCTTGTCAGTCCAGTCAAGATAACAATGAAGAGTAACCATCATACACAGGTTTCATGTGACAGCCACTCATGGACTCTTTATCAGTGTGTTTGTGTATATTTTTACACTCTAAATATTTTGAAAAATTTCAGAGATCTTTCTATATATTTACTTATAATTTTATTGTGGTTAGAGGGCTTGTTTATGATATTTTATTTTAAATTTCATCCACAGTTCCTGGCTTACAATTCCCTCTCCAAGGAAGTCCATAGAAACTAGAATTTCACTTCTCCCCATGTGGGTTCTATACGCTTTAGTCTTCTCTGCCTTTCTGTCTTGGCCATAAAGAAAGTCTCTGACCTACCCCTGCTAGTAGTCACAAGACCCTTGTCATTCCAAAAGAGTCCTTTCTCATACCCTGGAGGGAGGAATGCTGCCCAGAGAGACCAAGAACAATGTAAATACCCAGGATGTGCTCGCTTTCCCTACTCAGTTTATTGGCAGTCATGCCCACATAATCAAGTCTACATTAAAAACCCATAAGGACTTCAGAGACCTTCCAACTAGCTGAACATGTGGAGATTGCTAGAGAGTGGCATGTCCAGAGGCAGCATGGATGCTCCATGTCTCTTCCTACATCCTTCATCTGTGCCTTCTAAATATCCTTTATGAGAAAATAAACACAAATATTTCCTTGGATTCTGTAAGGCTTCTTGAGCATGCTAATCAAACATAAGGAGGGGCTTGTTTATAGCCAGTTGGTTAGAAAAACAGGTAAAACAACCCAGCATTAGTGACTGATATCAAAAGTTGTGGGAGGTATTTCTCTCTCTCTCTCTCTCTCTCATTCTCTCTCCCTCCCTCTCACTGAGCCTCTCTCTCCCCATCTTCCTCTTCCTCTCCCTCTTTCTCTCTCTAAAATAAATAAATAAAACATACTTTAAAAAAACGTTGTGGGAGGTAGCCGGGTGTGGTGGCACACACATTTTATCCCAGCACTTGGAGGCAGAGGTGGGAGGATCACCGTGAGTTCGAGGCCACTCTGAGACTACATAGTGAATTCCAGGTCAGCCTGGACTAGAGTGAAACCCTACCTCAAAAAGCCAAAAAACAAACAAACAAAACAAAACAGAAAGTTGTGGGAGGGTCTGGAGAGATGGCTCAGCAATTAAGGCACTTGCCTGCAAAGGCTAATGACCTGGGTTCAATTCCCCAGTACTCACATAAAACAGGATGCACAAAGTGGCACATGTGTCTGTGGCATGCCCATGTATTCCTCTCTCTCTCTCTCTCCTTACCTCTCTCCTTACAAATAACTAAAAAAATATTTTCTTAAGTTATGGGAGACAAGAAAAGTCTTAGAGGCTGGTCCTTAAACAGTGGGATCTGATATTGTTTCCAGGTGGATAGTGTCAGAACTGAACTGGGTTGTTTCTGTATTATCTATGGTGTGAAAGTAGAAGAAAAACATTCGTTTTGCCTAACCTGTTTTATGACTTAAAGTCTTTTAAAAATAGCTTGAGAATTATTCTCTTTAAAATAAAGTCTATAAATCTAAGAGGATATAAATAAGTCATATGGAAACCTACTTTTTTAGACAATGGAACACTCAGGAACCATAGATTGTTACTAGAAAATTTTCAGTGCCAGGGATTGGATACCTTCCAGTGAGTTGTTGGCCAGGGAGGTCCTGATGCCCCCAAAACATTATGGGTCATTGCCAAGGCTGTTGGTTTCCCACTAGGAATAGATGGTAAGACCCTATTGCTGAAGACTCTACATACTTGGGCTGCAATGTCACTGAAAAATCCTGCTGGAACTGAGCTGAAAACCTCCTCCATGTAGACCAGCTGACAGAAAGCTGGAAAAAGCCACACTACATACAGTTTAATGGGAGAGAAACAAATCACCAGTGAAGATACTCAACAGTGGACACTGCAAGCCTTATATTTGGCCAGCCAGGCCAAATGAGCCAACACGTACAATAGTGGCATGTCTATTATAGGGGAAACCAACTGCCCTCTATTTTGACTGGAGGCCCACTCCATGGGATATTTTTATTATACATTATTATTATTATTATACATGTCAGATACTGAAAACCTATAACAGGGGTAGTCATGAGCCCTAGAGGTGTAATGTCTGCTGCTGTCTGGCTAAATGTATATACTATTAAACTCATTAAACTGCCCAGTAAGCACTTCTCTTAATGATCATACCCATATATTAATGTTACTCTCCCTTTTGGTTAGAAAACCTTCTCTTTTCAGATGGCAGTGACCATGGGATGACTCAGAAGGCACCAGCACTGAAATATCTCTATCACACCTTCCAAGGCTCAGGGTCCACTGTGGAAGAGGAAGAGGTGGCAGAAAGAATGTAAGAGCCAAAGGAAGGGTGGGACTGCTTGCAACATGCTCCTCCAGACACAAAATGGCCTGGATATCAACGACCTCACAGTGCCTGACACTACCTACACAAGACCATCATAAAAAGAGGAAAAGATCATGACATCAAAATATAAGAGAGACTGATTGAGAGGGGGAGGGGATATAATGGAGAGTGGAGTTTCAAAGGGGAAAGTGGTGGTGGAGGGGAGGGAATTACCATGGGATATTGTTTACAATCATGGAAGTTGTCAATAAAAATAGTAGTAAGAAATAGTCTATCAAGCCAGGTGTAGTGGTGAACACCTTTAATCCCAGTACCCGGGAGGCAGAGGTGGAAGGATTGCTGTAAATTTGAGACCAGCCCAAGACTACATAGTAAATTTCAAGTCAGCCTGGGCTAAAGTAAGACCCTATCTCTCTCTCTCTCTCTCTCTCTCCATATATATATGTATGTATGCATATATATATATATATATATATATATGTATTTTATATATATATATATATATCCTATCTTAGCTGGGCATGGTAGTGCACACATTTAATCCTAGCACCTGGGAGACAGAGGAAGGAGTATCACTGTAAGTTTGAGGTCAGCCTGAGACTACAGAATGAGTTCCAAGTCAGCCTGGACTAGAGTGAGACCCTACCTCAAAAAAGTTATATATGTGTGTGTCATATATAAATGTTCCATGAGCATTTCAGAAGAAAGTTTATTCTGCTGTGTTTTGTGGAGTAGGCTATAAACATCAGTTAGTCAATTTAGTTGATAGTGTTTTTCTATGTCTTTGTTGCTTTTCTATCTGCATACTCTATCACTTGCTATGGATTTGTTAATATTTCTTAAAGATTTATTAAAGCTTATTCATAGTTTCTTCAAATTTGCTATTAGGTACATAAGTTTTTAGAATTGCTACATTCCTTTTTGAAATTATCCTGTTTATACTTGATAATAAGCTCAGTTTGAAAACTGCTTTATATGATACCAATATAGACACTATAGTCTTCTTTTAAAATTATTATTAATATATTCTTAAAGTAGTCTCCAGTTTTATTTTAATTTGTGTTACCATATGTTTAGCAGGCTGGAGAGATGGCTTAGTGGCTAAGGTGCTTGGCTGCAGAGCTTAAAGACCTTGGTTTAATTTCCCAGAATCCACCTAAGCCAGAAGCACAAGGGGGCGCATGCATCTGGAGTTCAATTACAGTGGCTGGAGGCTCTGGGGCACCCATTTCTCTCTCGCTCGCTCACTTGCTTCAATAAATAAATAAATAAATATTTTTTTAACTTTATCTTAATAGTCAAAGTGTATTTCTTGTAGGCACTATATGGTTGGGTCTTGCTTTTTTATCAAATTTGATAGTACATATGCCTTTAATTGTCTTTTTAATTTTATTTTTATTTATTTATTTGACAGAGAGAAAGGGGGGAGAGAATGGGCACACTAGGACCTCCAGCCACTGCAAATGAACTCCAGATGCATGTGCTACCTTGTGCATCTGGCTTATATAGGTCTTGGGTAATGGAACTTGGGTCCCTTGGCTTTGCAGGCAAGCACCTTAATCACTAATCCATCCCTCCAACCCCCAAATTGGGGTTTTATTTTATTTACATTTAGTGTGATTGGCATAGTTGTTTCCTCTCCATTCAATAATAACAATTGCACATATATATAGGCTTATTGAAATCATTGCACAGGCCCATGTTCTTGTCATCTTTGTAATTTATCCTTCCCTTTGTTTTTCACTTTCCTTTTTACCTGCCACCCCATCAAGGAACTGGATGTCAATTACCAGACTAAAGATATTGTCTCCAGTCTTCAGGAAACATTTTTAGCTCTTTCATCTAAAGATTCAAGGAAAGAAAATTTGCTCTTCAGACTCTTAATCACAAGACATATACATGTAATAACCAGGCAAATTACCAAAGTACAGAAACAGACACTGAATAGAGAGAGACAGAGAGAGAAAATAGGCCCACTAGGGCCTCTAGCCACTGCAAACAAACACAAGATGCATGCACCATCATGTGCATCTGGCTTATGTGGGTTCTGGGGAGTAGAACCTGGGTCCTTAGGCTTTGCAGCCAAGCACTTTAACAGCTAAGCCATCTCTCCAGCCCTCACAGTTTCTGTAATATGTTTATTTTATTTTTATTTACTTACTTACAAACAGAGAGAGAAAGAATGGGCCTGTCAGGGCCTCCAGACATTGCAAATGATCTCCAGATGCATGCACCACTTTGTGCATCTAGCTTTATGTGGGTGCTGGGTAATCAAACTTGGGTCACTGGGCTTTACAGGCAAGCACCTTAACTGCTGAGCCCTCTCTCCAGGCCTCTCAAGTTTTTACGTGGTGCTTTCTGAGGCCACAGGTGGTTTCTTTTCTGTTGTTGCTGTTTTTTTTTTGTTTTTTTCAAGGTAAGGTCTCACTCTAGCCCAGGCTGACCTGGAATTCACTATGGAGTCTCAAGGTGGCCTCAAACTCACGGCAATCCTCCTACCTCTGCCTCCCAAGTGCTGGGATTAAAGGCGTGTGCCACCTCACCTGGCGTCAGGTGGTTTCTTTATATGCATGTGCTAACCAAATGCTCTGCTGAGGACCTCTGTAGGTTTCCCGTTCTCCCACGATGCCACTCTCTCTCCCTCTGGCCACTTGGGCCTCCCTGGAATTTTAGCTCCAAACTGTCAATCCAGGGATATCCCTGGACTCCACTTGGAATGATTCTCTTTGCACCATGGCCTAGAGACTCATAAAGCAAAGTATTTACTGAGCTCAACTTGTTTATCTCATCTTGTAGAGTCACCATGATTACAGTGTCTTATTTTATACATATTTCTGTTTGTTTTGTTTATGTCTCATTTCAGGCAAAAAGGACAATTTAGTGCCTATCCTTTATCTTTCCAAGAAGAATTCTTCATCAGCTAATTTTTTCAATAGCATTGCCAAGGCAATTTGGTGGAACAAGATAATTTTGTTTTGTTTTGTTTTGGTTTGGTTTTGTTTGAGGCAGGGTCTCACTCCAGCCCAGGCTGACCTGGAATTCACTATGTAGTCTCAGGGTGACCTCAAACTCACAGTCATCCGTAAATCTGCATACACTCAGTAACAGAGCTTTGAAAGACAGGAAGGCAAACTGATGAACTGAAAAGGGGATCAGGCAACCTGAGAGATGCTGAGTCCTCTTTGAGTTACAGAGCAGTCAAAGCAGTTGGTAAACATGAACAGGGCTTAGATAAGATGTTCAAACACCTTGACCTGATTGAACTTCATAGGATAGGATGTCAAGTAAGTACCAAATTCATCTCTGTTTCAAAATACACAAAATCTGAAAATGAATTATATGCTATGCCATCGAATGGTTATGATGACAAAGTTGTTATGCTTGTTTTGCCACAATTAATTTTTATATTTTTATTTCTTACGTAGTAGTTTGTGCATGTGTTTGTGTGTGCATGCGTGCGTGTGCACCAGAGCCTCTTACTGCTGCTAATGAACTCCAGGAACATGTGCCACTTCACGTCTGGTTTTGTGTGGATGCTATGGAATTGAACTCTAGGCTTGCAGGCTTTGCAAACAAATGCCTTTAACTGCTGAGCCCTCTCTCCTGCCCCACAACTTAAAATTTTTTGTGAGGAAAATCAGAGGTGAGTAGAATTGAGCGTTTCTGAGGCCTCCTCCAATACTGGTGTTCTGTGGCTCCGTGAATTTTCGACCCCCTCCCCAAACCAGGCATCCTCCTCCAGTCTGGGCCATGCCAACATGGTTCTATATACATCTCACTCCGCCACTCCTGTTACCTCAGGCCTGAGCACGAGCTGGTGAGTCGGGCTTGACTTGCCCTGCACAGCTGTGGTTTATTCCCCTTATTCTTATATGTTCTCAAAGTGTCTTGGCTGGATCTAGAACAAAGCAAACAGCTCTTGGGCTTAACACTCAGGCACAGTCCATAAAAGTGAAAATTGATAAGTTAGATTTCAGAAAAATTTACAACTTGACTCCATTAAAGACCTTGTTAAGAGGATGAAAGGACAAACTGCAGATTAACAAAAAGATTTGAAGATTACTTGACAAAGGACTAACTGAAGGAACACAAAGAGCTCTCAAAAGTCTATGCTAAGAAAAATCAATTCAAAATGGACAAAAGACATGAACATTGTGCTGGAGAGAATATACGCAAAGAAACGTTCAACACTGAGGCAGAGCAAGGTAAAGCCACAAGAGGTATCAGCACGCAGTTACTGAAATAGCTTAAAAACCTAAAAAAGAGGAACAATATCATATGTTGATGTAAACATCAAATGCATTAAATGGTAGAATTCTTTGAAATTTGTTAGTCTTTAAAAGAAACTAAAAAATATGGGCTGGAGAGGTTGCTCAGTGGTTAAGGCACTTGTTTGCAAAGACTAAGGATCTGAGTTTGATTCCCCAGTACCTATGTAAAACCAGATACACAAGGTGGCCCATGCATCTGGAGTTTATTTACAGTGACCAAAAGTCCTGTCACAGCCTCCCCCACCCTCTGTCCGTCTCTCTCATAAATACATAAAGTATTTAAGAAGAATAAAAAATAAGGCTGGACAGATTTCTCAGCCAGTTAAGGTGCTTGCTCGCCTGCAAAGCCTAACAACCCGAGTTTGATTCCCTAGTTCCCATGTAAAGCCAGAGGCACAGTGGCACATGGGGCCCTGGCGCACCTATTCTCTCTCTCTCTCTTTCTCTCTCTCTTCCCCCCTTCTCTGTCCCTCTTCTATCTCTTTCTGCTTGCAAATAAATAAGTAAAAATATTCTAAAAACAAACCTAAGGACTACATAGCAATTACTGAGCATTATTTCCAGAGAAATGAATATCTACAATGACTCAAAACAAAAATATTTATATTAGGGGCTGGAGAGATGGCTTAGCAGTTAAGGTGCTTGCCTGCAAAGCCTAAGGACCCATGTTCAACTCTCCAGGTCCCACAAAAGCCAGATGCACAAAGTGATGCAAGTGCGCAAGGTCACACATGCACACAAGGTTTCAATTGTAGTGGCTGAAGGCCCTGGAGCACTCTCTCTCTTTCCCTCTCTCTTGCTCTAGCTCTCCCACATAAAAAAAAAAAAAAAGGCCAGTGTGGATGGTTAAACAAACTGTGACACACCATACCACATGTGGTGGTTTGAATTAGGTGTCCCCCATAAATTCATGTGTTCTAAATGCTGGGTCCCCGGCTTGTGGCAATTTGGGGATTGGAACCTCTTGGAGATGTGTTGTTGAGGCAGGTTTATGGGTGTTATAGGCACCTTCCTCTTGTCAGTGTTGGCACACTCTCTTGCTGCTATTTTCCACCTTATGTTGGCCAGGAGGTCAGGAGGTAATGTCCAGCCTCTGCTCATGCCGTGTTTTCCCTGCCATCATGGAGTTTCCCTTCGAGTCTATAAGCCAAAATAAGCCCCTTCCTCCCATCAGCTGCTTTCGGTCGGGTGTTTTTTTTTTTTTTTTTTTGTTCACTTTTATTTATTTATTTGAGAGTGACCGAGAGAAGAGAGAGAGGGGGGGGGGGGTGCACCAGGGCTTCCAGCCACTGCAAACAAACTCCAGACGCGTGCGCCCCCTTGTGCATCTGGCTAACGTGGGTCCTGGGGAATTGAGCCTCGAACCGGGGTCCTTAGGCTTCACAGGCAAGCACTTAACCACTAAGGCATCTCTTCAGCCCATCGGTCGGGTGCTTTGTGCCAGCAAGGAGAAGGTACCTGTACCACCACAGAACACTACCCAGCCACAAACAAAGACTAAACATTGCTAATCAACAACCTGACTGAATATCCAAAGAATTAGGCTGCCTGAGAAAGACAGTCCTAATAGGTTAGATAATGTATAGCCTCATTTATATAACATTTAATTTTTTTAACTTTGTGCTGTGTGTGTGCAATGTGGTATGTTTGGTGTATGCACATGTGTGTGTCCTTTCAGTCTACTCCATCCATACGATCACTGCAGTAAGGCTCGCTTGCCTGTGGAGGTCAAAGTGGAATATGGGTGAACAGCTCCATTACTCTTGTGCTTGGCCTTGTTTTGAGTCAGAGTCTCCTTTTACTAATTCTGGAGCTTGTGGAGCACCAAAGTTTCTCAGGCCTTTGCCGCCCTGCAGAATTACAGTTATAGGCACATGTGGCCATGCCCAGCTCTTTTAGTTAGGATCTGAAGATTTGAACTCAGGCAGCCTCAGGCCCCTTAGGACTCATGATTGCACAGGAAGCCACTAAGCCATCATCTCTGGTCCTATATAACTTTTTTGCGGGGGTGGGGGGGCCCGGTTGAGATAGGGTCTCACTCTAGCTCAGAGTGACCTGGAATTCCCTATGTAGTCTAAGGCTGGCCTTGACCTCACGGAGATCCTCCTACCTCTGCCTCCTGGGTGCTAGGATTAAAGTTGTGCGCCACCATGCCCAGATACTATATAACATTTTTTGGTTTGTTTATTTTTATTTATTTATTTGAGAGTGATAGACAGAAAGAGAAAGAGGCAGAGAGAGAGAGAGAGAATGGGCGCACCAGGGCCTTCAGCCACTGCAAAAGAACTCCAGATGCATGAGCCCCCCTTGTGCATCTGGCTTACATGGGTCCTGGGGAATCAAGCCTCGAACCTAGGTCCATTTTTTTAATTTTTTTTTTGCTCATTTTTATTTATTTATTTGAGAGCAACAGACAGAGAGAGAAAGAGGCAGACAGAGAGCGAGAGAGAGATTGGGTGCGCCAGGGTCTCCAGCCACTGCAAACGAACTCCAGACGCGTGCGCCCCCTTGTGTATCTGGCTAACGTGGGTCCTGGGGAATCGAGCCTCGAACCAAGGTCCTTAGGCTTCACAGGCAAGCGCTTAACTGCTAAGCCGTCTCTCCAGCCCCCAGGTGCATTTTTAAAGGGAAACGAATATAGCCGTCAGATGGCGCAGCGCAGGAGTCTGCGGTGACAGAATGTCCCGCGTCTTGACTGTAGTGCAGACGCCGTGTACTATGGCTTTACGAGCTGTTTTCACGGGGGACACTGAGAAAAGGGCACATCGGCTCTCCTTGGATTATTTCTCACCGCTGTGCAGGAATCTGCAGTTATCTCACAATTAACAGAAAACGTGTGACTGGCGGACTCATGCAGTGAGCCTGCCTGTAGGGCTCTCTGTAGCCTGGCCTTTGCCTCCGTGCTGACGCCATGGCCTGAGACCTGGCAGCTGCGCTTCCAGAGCGCTTGGCCCCGTGCCCCCTTCCCCACCGCCCCCCCCCCCCCAGCACAGGCACTGATCCTGGCTCTCTCCTCTGCTCCTCGCCCACTGCGCTTCACTGCCATCATTGGCATAAGTCAATATCTCAACACTGGGATCCACCTCCCCGCTTGCCTGGCTGTCTCCTTACCAGGGCTGGAAGCACCTTGAGGGCAAACTGGGTTCCATTCCTTCTGCCTCCGCAGTAGCTGTGGGAAAGAGATGAGCTGAGCTAACGAGCATGGCCAACAGGCACAGCGCTGCCCCCACACGGCCCCTGCATGCAGCCTGCACTGGGCTCAACACCCTGCCTAACCCTCCTCTGTCTCTTGGAGTTTTTCTTCCTGAAGATTCAGAACTACCTGTGGAAAAACCCAAGTGACTGAGCCTGGGTCAAGCTTCCTGCCCCAGCTTGCAGTGGGCAGAAGAGCAGCAGAACGAACTGAAAGCTCAGATGTTCTGAGACTGGAGTCCAAGTTCTGTCTCCACCAAGCACTCCTGGCGGGGAACCCTCTACAGACAGGAACAGGGCTCTGATGCTGGGTGGCCCAGAAGAACCAACCGAAGGTGAGCCCAGAGTGGCTCGCGAGAAGGTGGGGAACTTGCCTGTGACTCCTGTTGGCCCTGGCTGACAGGAACGGGAATTTCTGTGTTCTTTCATTTGCTTTTCGGTGTCTTTGTGAATGTAAGTCTCCTGCGCGTTGGCTAACCATGCCTTAAACTGCTGGACGATGGGAATGTAGAAAGCTCTACAACTTTGTCTCTCCCTAAAAGGCTTCATTTCTCTCTTCCATCAGAAGTCCTTGGGCACGTGGGCTCAAGAGCCAGTGCGCCACAAGGTAGAGTCCACGTTGCCCTCTGACAGCAGTTGCAATAGGAGGCACAGGACAAAGTCAAGGCCTCTGCAGGGAGACCGCTCCCATGGAGACTGCGTGAGAACAGCAACTGTATAGCCCGCTACCTCAGTTGCATTTTTTTGTTCCTACTCATTGGCCTTCCTGAACATTCTCTTTTTCCCCAGAGGTTGGAAGTGTGTTTCCTGGAGCACTAAGGAATAGACCAAAGCGAAATGATCACTAATGGCTTTCTCTAAAACTTACTACCCAGCTCCTTGTTTGTTTTTGGGAGTCTCACTCTAACCCAAGCTGCTTTGGAACTCACTCTGGAACTTCAGGCTGGCCTTGAACTCATGGCGATCCTACCTCAGCCTCCCAAGTGCTAGGATTAAAAAGGCCTGAGCCATCACACCCAGCTGGTTCTTTTATCTTAAAATAAATTCTAGCTTGTCTGGAGCCCTGTGACTATGGTTGCAGCATTTGAGGAAGTCAAACACCTTGTGTTTAATAATGAACCAGGATCCACTACACCATGAGCTTCTAAGAAAACCTCACTGCTTGCAGGACAGCTGCGGACAAGTTCCCACTGACGCTCGGTTCAGCCAGCCCAGGGGTGTACGCTGGGGGGAGGGGTTGTGTGTGAGAATCTGCATGTGTCTGCAGGATGGGCAGAGGGAGGGAATCTATATCCCACCGCTCAACTAATGACAGCCCTTCCTGCTCCATCTGATGTGACTCTTTAAAAAAAAAAAAACTTTTATTGACAATTTCCATACATACAGACAATATACCCTGATTATAATTCCCCTCCCACCATCCTCCCTTTACCCCCTCCTAAGTTCCCCCTCTACGGAATCCCTTCTTCTTTCCAACCGGTGTCTCTTCTATTGAAAGACAAATGCCACATGTTTTCTCTCATATGTGTTCCTAACCGGGTCCGTTTGAGGTCTCTGCCACCCTTCTCGGGTGGGAAACCAGCGACCCCCTCACTGCTGCAGTGTTTCCTCACGCTCTGCTGAGAGGGATGTTTCTGTGCTGCGAATCTACCAGGAGGCAAGTGCTTTATACTCAGTCGCCTCAGTTTCTCTTCACAATATCTACAGACAGAGGAATGTGTTCCACCACACAGCAAAACTGAGGTTTAAATATTTTTATATATTTATTCAAGAGAGAAGCAGGGAAAGAGAGAGAGAGAGAGAGAGAGAAAGAATGGGTTGCCAGGGCCTCCAGCCACTGCAAACAAACTCCAAACGCTTATGCCACCTTGTACATCTGGCTTATGTGGGTCCTGGGGAATCAAACCTGGGTCCTTTGGCTTTGCAGGCAAGCGCCTTAATCACTAAGTCATCTCTCCAGCCCTTTTTAAAACTTTTTATTTTTATAAAAATGGAGGTTTAGCCAGACGTGGTGGCTCACGCCTTTAATCTCAGCACTCAGGAGGCAGAGGTAGGAGGATTGCCTTGAGTTCAAGGCCACCCTGAGACTCCATAGTGAATTCCAGGTCAGCCTGGACCAGAGTGAGACCCTACCTTGAAACAAAAACAAAAACAAACAAACAAAAAAAAAAAAAAAAAAGGAGGTTTAGAAACATGCCCAAAGTTCCAGCTTGGTGAGAAACGGAGCTATGCCCAGTGTTAGCACTGCGCCAGACACCAGGCTAAGCACGCCACGCTTGTGATTTCCTCTACAAGAATGAATTGCCCGCAGCACTAGATACTTTTCTCATCACTACAAGACACTTGAAAGAAGCAACTTCAGGAAGCATTTATTTTGGTTCATGGTTTCAGAGGGTCACGGTCCATCACAACGGGGAGGGCAGAGTGGAGAAACTCCATGGATGGCAGTGGTAGCACCAAGCATAGGTCAGAGGAGGGCATAACCCCCCAGGGACCCACTTCCTCCAGCTAAGCCCAAAGGTCCCACACCCTTACAAAATAGCATCCCCAGCTGGGGACCAAGTAGTCAAACCCGGGATCCTGTGGGAGACGTTTAATATTCACACTATTACACCCACACTCTCCATGAAGTGGAGACAGCCAAGAGTCTCCTGTACCAGAGGGCAGGGCAAGATGTCCAAGCAGGTGGACGGCCCCTCGCCTCAGCTCCTGGCTCTGACGGAGAACACACGGCTCACCCATTCTGTTCCCAAGAACGTTCTGCTCGCGGGAGACACATCACCCAAGCGGGAAGCTGTCATCTTAGGGGCTGTAGATGCAGAGCAGCTAAGAGAACTTGCCCCACAAACACAAGAACCTGAGCTACACCCCCAGCATCCATGTGAAAAGCTGGCCATGGTCATGCATTCCTGTAACCCCAGCCCTGGGTGCGGGGGGGGTGCAGAAACAGGGATTTCTGGGCTCCCTGCTCAGCTAATCTAATAAAAAATTGGGAGCCCCAAAGTCAATGAGAGACTCTTATCTCGGGGAAACGACAAAAAATAAGAAGACACCCGACATCTTCCTTTGGCTGCACATGTGTGCACATGGTTGGTATGCATCTGCACACACCCACACAGACACACACACACGACACACATACACTATACCAATAATAATAATAATAAATGTTTAAAGTTTTTTTTAAAGTTATCTGAGAGGATAGAGAGGTAGCATCGTTGGTAATGTGCTTGCTATATAAGCATGAGTTCAGACCCCTAGCACCCACTTGAAAGCTAGATCCAGCCAGGCGTGGTGGTGCACTCCTTTAACCCTAGCACTGGGAAGGCAGAGGTAGGAGGATCACCGTGAATTCGAGGCCATCCTGAGACTACAGAGTGAATTCCAGGTCAGCCTGAGCTAGAGTAAGACTCTACCTCAAAAAAACAAAAAAAGAAAAAAAACAGCTAGATCCAGTAATCCCAAGGCTGGTAGCTGGAGACAGCACCCTTGGGGCTTGCTGGTTAGCTAGTCTAACTGGATCACTGAGCTCTAGGTTCAGTGAGAGATCCTGTCTCAAAAGGTAAGATGGGGGCATGGGGATATGGCTTAGTGGTTAAGACACTTGCCTGCAAAGCCAAAGAACCCAGGTTCAATTCTCCAGGACCCACATAAGCCAGATGCACAAGGGGCACATGCGTCGGGTTCATTTGCAGTGGCCAAAGGTCCTGGCTCGCCCATTCTCTCCTTCTCTCTCTGTTGCAGTTAGGTTCGCATTGCTGGTAGAAATCACCCAACCAAGAGCAGCCTGTGGGGGGGGAAAAAACAGGTTTATTTTGGCTTATAGGTTCGAGGGGGAAGCTCCACGATGGCAGGGGAAAACAATGGCATGAGCAGAGGGTGGACATAACCCCCTGGCCCACATAAGCAGACAACAGGAACAAGAGAGTGTGCCAAACACTGGCATGGGAAAACTGGCTATAACACCCATAAGCCCGCCCTCAACAATACACCGCCTCCAGGAGGCATTAATTTCCAGCCTGAGACTACATAGTGAATTCAAGGTCAGCTTGGGCTAGACCAAGACCCTACCTCAAAAAATTGCCATCAGCTGGGGAACCTAACCTCCAAAACACCTGAGTTTATGGGGGACACCTGAATCAAACCACCATACTCTCTATCTTCTGATTTCTCTCTCTCTCAAATAAATAAATGAAAATAAAAAACTAAGATGCACAACATTGAGGAAGATATTCAGTGTCGACCTCTCATATGCACATGCACCTGCACACATGTGTATTCACACACACACACACATGTGCGTACACACACCACACGCACATTCACATGTGAAGAATGTGTAAGTTGTATAAATAAATTCACAGCTTCTTGGAAAGTCCAACATTTGTCCTTACATAGCAGGTGGATGTCCTCAACAAGTATTGCCATTTTCCCCCAGCATGCCATGCGTCTCAACAGAAAGGGTCTTGGGACATGTTGCTACATATGGAACGAGGGCACAGTGCAGACACCTGAGTAGCCCAGCTTCTGTCTCTTCTGCTGTTCCTTACTGACCAGCCTCCTGTACCCAGTGGCCTTCCTTTAACATGTTTCTGCTGGCTGTGGAGGTTTTAGGAAGGTCAGGAGAGTCCCTCAGGAAAAGATGGGCTCTTAGCCGGGCGTGGTGGTGCACGCTTTTAATCCCAGCACTTGGGAGGCAGAGGTAGGAGGATCACTGTGAGTTTGAGCCCAGCCTGAGACTACATAGTGAATTCAAGGTCAGCCTGGGCTAGACCAAGACCC
The DNA here is from genome assembly GCA_036346955.1 of Dipus sagitta. Taxonomy (NCBI): domain Eukaryota; kingdom Metazoa; phylum Chordata; class Mammalia; order Rodentia; family Dipodidae; genus Dipus; species Dipus sagitta. The sequence continues at coordinate 33,256,062 of CM070786.1, forward strand.
TACCTCAAAAAACAAATAAAAGTATGGACTCTTCAAACATTCAGGTTCACAAGTAACATGCTTGTCGTGGGCAGTTCAGAGCTCCTCCTAGCCTGCCTTGAACCTGCTTCCTTCTCCAGCCTGTGCTATCTCTCAAAGTGACGGGAAGCCTTGGGGGAAATGAGGTTTCCTGCTCTGAGTTTTAAAGTTCTTCTGTGTGTCTAGACTTCTTGTCATAAAATGAAAGTCCTATTTTTCATCTTCCCAGGATTTCACACATTTTGTGAGTCTTTAAGGATGGAAGAGGTACCCTTTTATTCTTTCTGTCAATGTAAGTTAAAAATGACCCTCTGATGTGTTATCTGTCTCTCCCCGTACAACCCCCCCCTTACTGCAGAAATGGCCCTTATGTTGTTTTTCAGTGCCCTGGTTGAGCACTCAGGATTTCCAAGTGACTTGGGCTTGTGCCCACACTTCAACCCCCCTATCTGATTTCAGAACTACCCTCTGCAATCCACCTCAGGAGGCACCCAAACACCATCCCTTGAAGTAAACTGAGTTCGACTCCCCAGTGGTGATGTCCCAGCTTGGGCATGCCGTCAAGGACGAGAGCAGCAGCTCCTTCAAGTCCCTGCGTGTCCCCTCAGAGCTTCTCCAGCCCCCAGGTGCACTTAGCCACAGTCCAGATCCGGAGTGCCCAGAAGGTACTGCCCTGGTAAAACCTTGACCAGTGACGAAGAGGACCTAGTAGATAAACACAGAGCTGGGTTACATAACTGCCCAGGGTCCATGTTGGGCAGAGCCCCAGGTGCCCTAGCAGTAACCTGCCTGCTTCGGGGCATCACTGCCCTTCCCTCCTGCCTCATTTCCCCCCTCCCTCACCTCGGGCCTCCCAGGAACTCACCCCAAAAGCTCCACTCAGGGTCTACTTCTGAGAGCCCTCTCCTGGGACTCCTAGAGGCGCCTGTTCCAAGCTCTAAAACACCAAAACCAGAGGCCAAGGACTCGGGACTCTGTCGGCCCTTCTCACTGAAGAGAGAGGAGGGAAGGGGGAAAATGACCTTTTCCTCCTCTGGGCGTCTCCTTGCAAGGATAAGAGAAGTGAGCGTCTGCTTTGCTGAGTCTTGCTGAATACTCCCATGAGGGCAGCCTGATCCACAGCCATCCAGGAGATGAAGAGACGGAGCTGTGGACCCGGATCCCAGGATGAGTCATGTCCACAGAGCAGCATGAGCCCTGTGGGCCACCTAGGCCAGTCTTCCGTCTCACTCACAGCCTGAGGTACTTGTTGGAGAAGTAGGAATGCAGTAACTTGCTTCCCACAAAGGTCACCCAGTCCAACTGCTGTGTGACCAAACACTGACCAACAAGGTCTACTCCCTCCCAAGGAGGGGACTTTGAAAAAGTATGGCTTGGAGAAATGAGAGAAACACTCAAAAAATGGGTTGAGCTGGGCATGGTGGTGCACACCTTTAATCCCAGCACTTGGGAGGCAGAGGTAAGAGGATTGATGTGAGTTTGAGACCAGTCTGGGCTAGAGTGAGACCTTACCTGGCTAAAAAAAAAATAAGAAGAAGAATAAATAAGACAACAGAAAAAATAAGTCGAAGAGCTGGGGAGATGGCTCAATGGATAAAGAGCCTGCTGTCTAAGTGTGAGAACCTGAGTTCAGATCCCAAGAGCCCACGTACTGAGCACCTGTAATCCCCAAACAACTATGGGTGGGATGGGAAGAAGACATGAGAACTTACTGGAAGCCTGAAGACCAGATAGCCTGGCAAATGGCACAAATAGTGAACAAGAGACCCTTCCTCAAATAAGCTGGAAGGCGAGGACCCACATCTGAAAGTTGTCCTCTGACCTCCATATGCATGTCATAGTACACACATACCATAGTCACAAGCATGAACATGTACAAACACACGCACACATCAAAAGAAAGGAAGAAAGAAAGAAACGGGAAATGGGTTGATAAGTGTGGCACGCACTGTCCACCTGAGCAGCTTGTCGTTTGAATCAGAAAGGCCCCCACACGCTTATGTTGAGTACTTGGTTCCTGGTTCATGGCACCAAGAGGCTGTGGGGTCCTTAGGAGGTGACGCCTCGCTGGCAAAAGTGGATTGTTAGGGGCGGGGCTTGTGAAGTTATATCCTTTCTGGTTCTGGTCCAGGCTCTCTGATTCCTGGTCTACCATGATGGAGGAACCTCAGTCATACCTTCCCTGCCATGGACTGCACCCTCTCTCTCTATGTCTCTCTCTAAAATAAATAAAAAAAACTGAAACCATAAGCCCAAATCAACCTTCCCTCCTTGAAGTTTTTCTGTAAGGTACTTTTGTCACAGATAGAAGAAAAGTAAGTAGCATCATAAGTCAGTCCATATTGGGGTCCTAGAGAGTCAAGACAAATGGCTAACACCCCCTGTACGCAAGTCAACAGGAGTCCAAATCACTTATTGTAGTTTCCCTGCCCACAGTGAGTAGACAGAGGCTTGATGTTGCTGCTGAGGCCCGAGGAAGGCTATTTGATTGCCTAGGAGGACAATCTGTTTGGAACTATAGCACCCTGGCTTTCCTCTCCCCAAGGCCAATAGCTTACAAACAGTACCATGTGAACTCTGCATTAAACTTTTATACACTAATATATATTTTTACTGAACTTTTTAATAACCTAGGGAGAAACTGTTAAATAATTCAATATGGTGCTGGCCCTAAGCTGAACTGTGGTACAAGTAACCACGTATAAAATATGACACTAATATCGCATACCTTAATATCATAAATGTTTATCTTGATAATCAGCCATTCGAATTCTAGTAACGTGTGAGCTACGGTTGCCATGGCACAGTCTTGTTAAGGTTTTAAATGAGACATCAACAGCGCCGCCACATAAAGGTCCACGTTCATTTCCTTGCTGTTTATAAGAGAACTGACCGGACAGTGAATAGCTTATTCATCAATAAAAGTTTGAAATGCCATTTATGGAGCAATCGAGTGACGGGAGGAAGTGTGTTGCCAGTAATGTATGTTTTTCCTCAGAGCCAGCATTGGGATTTTATAGGAAGTCTGGCAAGAGGCCGGAGGTTACCCTCCACCCTACAAGAAAGCCTTTGTGAGCTGAAGGTGCCCACTGTCACATAGTAGATGCTCAATAAATAATCTCTGTTGTGGGACTCTGGGTAGCTTCCATAGGAAGGAGACTCTAAGAATATGAATGCTTCCCAAACCTGGTTGTGGATCAAAACTGCCTGGGTGCTTTGTGGAAAACAGACGCCTACACCTCACCCAGCCGAGACTCTCCAGGTGGGCAGTCTGGAATCAGGCCCCAAGTCTACAGAAATTGACCTTTCCTTACATGTCTATAAAACTTTCAGGCAGAGAATCTTAATGTACAAAGAGACCCTGCAGGCTACATCATTTAGCCCCTAAAGCCACCGGGTGAAACTATGGGCAAGCTAACAGTCAAGTTCAACCTGCTGACACCCACAGCAAAACCCCAAAACAATTTCCTCTAAATGTGTACCTCCAAACTGAGACCCATGTTTTTTGGTGGAATTAATTGAGACTCTGTTAATTGTACGTGAAAGAAACCTAATGTAGGCCAGTGGGGGCGGGAGGTTTGTTGGTTGGTTGGTTTTTGTTTTTGTTGTTTTTAATGCTATGTTTTCAGGTGTAGATAGATCCGGGGACAAAGCTGAAGTCACAGGAATTTTACCTCTTTCTCTCAGCTCTGCTTTCCTTTGGGCGAGTTCATTCTCAGGCAGTTTTTCTCTATCAAGTGGGCTCAGAGTTTCCAGCATGCAAGCTGACACAGGCCTTCTCTGTTCCCGGAGCAGTGCAGAAGTCCACGCTGGTGCTCACGGGCTCTGCTTGGGTCACATGTTCATTCCTGAAGGCATCATTGTATTCGAAGGCACCTAAGCCATGAGCTCAATGTAGAGAGAGCTGTCTCCCTCCCAAAAAGGGAGATGGGATCCTTGGGATCTTCTTTGGAGGCAGAAAGAAAATGTAGGTGGGGCAGGGAAAACACCAGAGCCTCTGTCTCTTGTCTCCTCCTCTCCTGCACCAACAAGATGCAGAGCCCAGGAAACCCCAGGCATCTCTACAGAAAAGCAACTTAACACATCAGTGTCATGTTAAAATGAGCACAGAAGTGCAGTGCCAACTTCTCATGAATTTTTCAGATGAAACAGGTCATCTCAAAGAGCTTTCAAGCTTGTAGCAGGCAACTAGAGTTGCCCAGGATTCCCAGGGGCAGCTCTGCGCACGCCCACTGTGGATCTGGGAAGCCTGGCTGAGTAGTCCTACCCTGAAGTGAATGTTTGAATTATTCATTATTTGTTCCCTTGATAAATCTAACACTATTTGCAACTCCCCTTCCTTCAATGGACTCCTCCCTCATGTTGATCTGCCATTGAGCAGAAGGACCCAAAGCTTCACTTTGCCAAGACTGGGTCCCACTGGAGGCTCAAGAGAGTCACACACACACACACATGTCAGGCACATGTATGGCCTAAACATCCAATTAGACTGAGCCTCGTCATCAGACTCAGGTGTGTGAGGGAGAGACCTGATTGGCTGGTGGATCAAGAGGCTGACTGGGGGGGGGCCAGCCCACCCAGGTGTGCTGAGCTGAGGAAGAAGCCGGAAGCTGCTGCTGGGGAGTGTGGCTGGCAGCCATCTTGGATGAGACTGGATCAGACATGGGTTCTAGTCCTGCCAGGGCTGGCAAGGTGACACCTCTTTTGGAGCTCTGTCCGTGGCTGACTATTTTCAAAAGCTCTCTTGTTCCTGTCCTCCTTCAGCATCTCTGAGGGCATCATGTTCCCAAACTCAGAGTCAGATATGAAGGATAGTCTGATCAGAGTTGAAAGACCTGAATACAGTAAGAACTAAGGGCTGTGAGGTGAGCTTGTGAGAAAGAGCTTTGCCTGGACTGGGCTAGAAGCAGTTTGTATGAGAGGCTTGCTGTTATGCCCATGTCCTGAGAACTTGTGCAGGGTTGCATTGCATAAAAATGGACTGGTGTGAGCAGAGGGATATGGAACAGAAAAAATGAAATCTTTGGGCCAAAACTGCTGCCTATTCAGCTGCAATTGTATGAGAGATTACAACCCTTGAGATTGGGCCAGCTGACCTGCATTGGGAAACAAAAAGAATGCAGTCTTGTGAAGGGGCCTGAATGCTCAAGCAATGACCTTCAACATCTGCTTTATTCCCCCTGGATTTCCAAATTGGCAACCCACCTGGTATTATGGAGTATAAGAAATGCAGGAAAGAGAGGGTCATTGAGTTTGCAACACAGTCTTGTGTTTTGGAAATAGCCATGGGCAGTGTGAAGCAGGTTTGCTGGACGCCTGCATGGAGACCCGATGGAGCCATGAGGATGGACCGTAGGTTGCAGTGGAGACCCAGTGGAGATGCCAGGAACACAAGATGGCAGCTAAGGAGAGCTGCTGGCCCCAGATGAAGTTTTCCAGGACTGTGAGTAGCCTAGCTGGAGGGTCGGAATTGGAAATCCAGAGACTTGTTGCTGGCTAGAATGAACGGACTTGGAGATTTGTCACTAGTTAGAGTTGTTGGACTTGGAGCTACAGAGTTTGATGTTTGCCCTGTTTAAATCTCATATTGCTTGAGTATTTCTTTGCTATGCTCAATGCCATCTTTTTCAGTGTGAATGTTTATTCTGTGCCATTATGGGTTTTTTTTTTTTTGACTCAGTTAAAAGACCTTGGATTATGGGGATGTTTGAACATCATTAGAACTGATAAAAACTATGGGGACTTTATTGCGGAAGAGGTGGCAGAAAGAATGTAAGAGCCAAAGGAAGGGTAGGACTCCTTACAACATGCTCCTCCAGACACAAAATGGCCTGGATATCCATGACCTCATAGTGCCTAACACCACTTACACAAGACTATCATAATAATAGGAAAAGATCATGACATCAAAATAAAAGAGAGACTGATTGAGGGGGGGGATATGATGGAGAAAGGAGTTTCAAAGGGAAAACTGGGGGGAGGGAGGGCATTACCTTGGGATATTGTTTACAATCATGGAAGTTGTTAATAAAAAAATAATAAATTAATTTTTAAAAACTATGGGGACTTTTAACTGAATGCATTGCATTTTGCATCATGGATGATTATCAATTTATGGGGGCAAGGAGCAGAATGTGGTGGTTTGACTAAGGTGTCCCCCATAAACTTAGGTGTTCTGAATTCTAGGTTCCCAGCTGATGGTGATTTGGGAAGTAACACCTCCTGGAGGTAGTGTATTGTTGGAGGCGGGCTTATGGGTGTTATAGCCAGTTTCCCCTTGCCAGGGTTTGGCTCAGTCTCCTGTTGCTATTGACCACCTTACGTCGGCCAGGGGGTGACGTCCGCCCTCTGCTCATGCCATTGTTTCCTCTGCCATCATGGAGCTTCCCCTCAAGTCTGTAAGCCAAAATAAACCCTTTTTTTTTCCCACAAGCTGCTCTTAGTCAGGTGATTTCTACCAGCAATGTGAACCTGACTGCAGCAAAGGGGAAGCTGGGAAGCAGAACCATGAAGGTCACCAGTTGGCAAACTGGGTTTTCAAACCCAGACTGGGGAAGGATAGCAGCTATATGCCTGCCTTGGTCAAAAGCCAGAAAGCCTGGAAGCCAAGGGAGACAATGAGAAGCTTGGGGAAACATTTGCCCCCTGCTCCATGCCCTGCCTTGCCTGTCTCTTGTTTCAGGAACCTGCCTTCCCCAGGTAACTTCTGGCTTCTCCAGAGTATTATGTGTGAACTCCCTCACTTCTCTTCCAGCCTTGGCTGCAGCTGTTCCCTTCATCTAGAGTAGCCTGCTTCATAACTCAGCGTAGGTGTTATCTTTTCTAGAGAAGCATTTCTTCCCACAGACCCTGGGCTGTCCACCTCTGCTCTGGTTTCCACAGCCTCCTGTGCATCCTCGTCCTAAAGGACCACATTGTATATCTGTCTCCATCCTCCCTGGTAACCAGGGCTCTGAACTTCCAGAGGGACATTACTGTATCTTCAACACCTAACAAGCAGAAAGTGTTCAGTAAACACTGGTTAGATGTTCACTGTTTCCTGGGAGACTTGCACATATTTTCTTTTTTTAAAAAATTTTTATTTATCTATTTGCAAGCAGAGAGAAAGATGGAGAGAAGAGAGACAGAGAGAATGGGTGTTCCAGGGCCTCCAGCCACTACAAACGAACTCTAGATGCATGCACCACTTTGTGTATCTGGCTTTATGTGGGTATTGGGGAATTGAACCTGGGTCATTAGGCTTCACAGGCAAGAGCTTTAACCACTATGCCATCTTTCCAGCCTTCCTTTTATTTCTTTAATCTTTTATTGACAACTTCCATTAATATAAACAATATGCCATGATCATAATCCCCTCCAACCACTCCCCTTTCCCTCCTCCTAAATCTCCCCTCCACTCAATCCCTTCTTTCCAACAAATCTCTTATATTTTGATGTTACCATGTTTTTCCCTATTATACATGTCTTGTGTAGGTAGCATCAAGCCACTTTGAAGTCATGAATATCTAGTCCATTTTGTGTCTGGAAGATTGTATTGTAAGCACTTCTCTCCTTGCTTTGGCTCTTACATTCTTCCTGCCACCTTTTCCACAATGGTCCCTGAGCCTTGGAGGGTGTGATAGAGATGTCTCACTTGGTGCTGAACACTCCACTGTCACTTCTCAGCACTTTGGTGAATTTTGAGTCACCTCAGTGGTCACTGCCACCTGAAAAGAGAAGCTTTTCTAACCAAAAGTGAGAGCAGCATTCATATATGGACAGAAGCATAAGTACTTAGAGGGCAGATCGGTGGGATAAATATATCCATTTAGCCAGACGACAGTAGTAGTTTCCCCACTAGGGCTTATAACCTCCCAAGCCATAGGTTTTTCATTAGGTTTTCAGTACCGGGCAGGAATTCCCTCCCATGGAGCAGGCCTCAGGTTTAGAGAACAGTTAGTTCCCCCATAACAGACACACCACCATTGTACTAATTGGTACATTTGGCCTGCGACTGGCCAGCTATAAAGCTTGCGGGTCCACTGCTGGTTAAGACCATTGATGACTTTTCTCCCCCAACAGGTTGCATAAGTCTTTCCAGCATCCTGACAACTGGTCAACAGGGAGGAGGCTTCCAGTTTAGCTTCAGCTTGATTTCTCAGTGGCCTGCAGTCCAACCATGTTGCCCACATTTTCTGACTGGATAATCAGACAACTTGGTATGGCAGAAGCTGTTGATGCAGTTCTCATTCTGTGGGTGAGATGAAGTGACTTTCCCAAAGCCATTTTGTAAAGTGGTTCTCAAACCCAAGTCCACTTCCCCTTAGCCGCCATACAGTGTCTTTTACTTGAACATTTTTCTAAGACTTTGCACTCGGCACCCTATCTATCTGGAGAGACGGTGTCATTGCGGATGCCCATATGGAGACAGCCAAGCTTTCTGGACTCAGGAGACTGCCATGATTGGAATACCACTTCTGTTTTTCTGCTGTGCAGCCTTGAGAAAGTTGTTTGGCTGCCCAAAACTTCAGCTTCTTCCTCTGTAAGATGGGCTCAGCAGAGCTCCCACCTTGTAAAATCACGAAAGGTAAACAAGATCGAAGGGTCTTAGAGCATATCATGGGTCTGAACCAGGCTCTTTAAAGTGTGGGCTGGTAGGAATAGGATGGCCCACTGATGATAGATAGATAGATAGATAGATAGATAGATAGATAGATAGATAGATAGATAATGGATGGATGGATGGATAGATAGATAGATAGATAGATAGATAGATAGATAGATAGATAGACAGATCTCCCTTCTCTGCTTCTTGCCCTTCTCACAATATGTGAGTAGGCTGGGGTTTTTTTCCTAAAATCCAAGTGCTGATGCAGGAGGTCTGGAGGGTCTACAGTGAGGCCCATATTCAGCATTTCTAACCTGGAGAGGCCTGTGCTGGGAGCCAAGGACCCCTCTTTAAACAGGCTCCAGCTAGCCAGGAGCAAGTCTCTGAAGCTTGCTTAGAAGAGAGTGGGGCTGAGAGACTGAGAGGGGCAGTATTTTGGAACCAAGCACGCTCACCTAAGCTAAGGAGGAGCTGGGCTTTCTCAGGAGGTGATTCTGGAATGGACAGGACAAGGCAAGGAGGAGGGCACAGAGTGCCCTATAGGCCGCGTCCTTAGCTTTTCAGATTGGAAGGGGATGCTCAGGCTTCCTGTCTGGGACCTGCCCTCCCTCCTGCAGATGAATCTGTATGTGTCTGCTGTCAGCTGCTGCCTCCTTCTGTCCTCAAGGTGGAACATCTGGGACATGGACCACTGGCTGGTTATGAATGGCCCCTCTTCCTGCCCCCCGTTCCACTTAGGAGCCTACAAGATGGGATGAAGGGCTGAGCACTGGACAACCTCAGTCTAATGTCTCCCTCCCCACCTCCCACAGACAGCCCACACACTCTCCAGAGGAGGCCCTCAGTATAGCCTTCCAGCCCTGGGGCCCCCATCTTGGTCAGGTGTCAGAGGCAAGGAGGTTTTGCAGGGGTTTAGGAATGATGGATCGCAACAGATTCCTGGGGAATAAATTTTAGATTCCAGGAACTGCCTATGAACAGAAGACTGTTGCATACTGCCCACTTCATCCACTTTAATCACCTATATCCCCGTCTCGCTAGATTTGAGGTTCTGTCACATCCCCATGTCTATTTAGAATGTCAGAGCACATTATTGCTTAAGAGGTGTGTGGTCCCATAGACTCAGGCTTGAATCTCGAGTCTCCAGTGGGCCTTACTGGGGAAGAGGTGTGTTACTGGAGGCGGATCTTAAGTCCAGTCCTGAGGGGTGTGGAGCTCTGGCGGAGTGCTTGCTGATGTTGGTGTGTGCTGGTTGTTTGGTGGTGTCTCTCTGCTTGGATCTATGGAAATGAGCCAGCTTCCTCCGCCATTGATAAACAAACCTCCTATAAGCTGCTTCTGGTCGAGTGTTTGTCCAGCAATGCGAAGCTGGCTGCAGCAGGAGGGAAGGCCTAACTCCCTTCCTCACAGACTCAGTACAGCCACGCTGGACTCTTCACAGCTGCCCCACTGGTGACTTGCTCCATCTTTTGAGACAACGGGAGTTTAATATACATTTTACACTCAGCAATTTTTATCTGTCCCCTTCCTGCTTACTCTGAATTTAGATCATTATATGTACATTTTAGAAGTGAATGGCTTGGAAGTGTAAATATCATATTTTCGCATCTACTCCCATCCTTCCATGGTATCTCTTGGCCCCTTTAAATTCTGTTTCTTTCCCTTCCACCAAACCCTGGTTCACTTTGTATTTTCTAAACTGCAATTGTGAATCATAACAGCAAATAAAGTGGTTTCTGTTCCTTGTTTACAGGCTGAGGGTAAAAACCAAAGGTCAAAGGTGTGTAGTGCCTATGACCAGACAGATATTGAAGGCAACTTTGAAAACTTTTCATTTGTCCTAGAGTTTCTATTGATTTTGGTTTTTTTTTTTTTTAGAGAGAGAAAGAGAAGAAGAAATAGAATGAGAGAGAGAGAGAATTAGTGCAACAGGGCCTCAGCCACTGCAATCAAATTCCACATGCATGCTCCACCTAGTGGGCATGTGTGACCTTGTGCATCTGGCTTATGTGGAATCTGGAGAGAGATCAAACATGGGTCCATAGCTTTGCAGGCAAGCTCCTTAACTGCCAAGCCATCTCTCCAGCCCGTCTCTTGCATTTTTTTTTCTTGTCCTATTTGCTTATATCCTCATTTTTTTTTGTCAAACTGTTCATATCAGTTGTATAACAACTAAGGGTGCTGACTCTTACTCAGGAGATATGAACAAATGTCTACTCACCCTAGATTGGATACTGATGACAGACCACAGTAATGTTCCACCCATGTCTAGCTTGGCGAACTAATGAGCTTATTGGGGTTACTTACAGGAACATGGGTGACTCAAAGGCAGCTGTATCACCAAAAAGTCTCACCAATGACATGACTCACAAAAGCCACATCCACTGGATCCCTGCAGGCAGCTCTACTGGAGTGCCCCCTCCCTCGACAGTCATTTACTGCTGAGAAAGGACAGTCTTGTAAGTTTCATGAGCTTCCTGAATCATGCGAGCATTCCACCTCCCTCTAGGAAGAGCTACAATAATGCTAAAATACGTACTTACTATCCAACCCAACTAGATTCAATATCTGAAGATGATTTGTAGCAGACAGCAGCCAAAACAGATGAAGCGCTCGTCATGCTCAAAGTGTCCTGCTGTGCTAGTCATCAGGTCGTCAAAATATGGATCAAGACAAGGCCCAGGAGACCCTGAGTGCGCTGGGTAGGGGGAGAAGGGTGACTCGTGTTAGCTGCTCTTCACCGAGCCATTCAAGCAGTACTTCAGTTGCCGCACTCTGGCCAACCATCAGGCTGACACCAAGCCTCTCCCCTGAGCTTCCCTCATCAGTCCATGTGAGCTGGCCGTTTCTGAACCTGATGTCCAGCAACCTCCTCCCCTGTATGGCTCCCAGGGATGCCGTGTCCAAGATCCCCCTGTTTGTTTGTTTGTTTGTTTGTTTTCATTTTTGTTGTTTTTTGTGGTGTTTTTTTTTTTTTTTTGCTTGCTTTGCTGAGTTTTGTCATTTGATTTTCAATTCAGGGGATGAAATCTAAGTACTGAGCATCTTCTTACAAAGCTATGCAAAGATCCTAATGTTTGAAAATCTCATTTTTGTAAAATTAGCATCAGTAACATTCAGTAATGGAGAATGAAAGTCAGCCAACAAGAGAGGGACCACAGTGGTCTGCCCTCCTCTCAGGATGCCTCACAAGCGTGCCACAAGACCTAAGCTCTGTCATCATTGATATGGGCATTAAATGGCAGTAGATGATAATTGTGTGCTTGTTATATAATAAAAAGTAAGGGGCCTGAGAGATGGCTCAGCAGTTGAAGGCACTTGCTTGCAAAGCCTGATAGCCCTGGTTCAATTCCTCAGAACCCATGTTAAAGCCGGATGCACAAAGTGCCACATGTGTTCAGAGTTCATTTGCAGTGGCAGGAGGGTCTGGTATGCCCATACTCGCTCTCTATCTGCCTCTTTGCCTGTCTCTCTCTCAAATAATATATTTTTTTTTAAAGTAAGGAGGCTGGGGAGATGGCTCAGCAGTTAAGGGCACTTGCTTACAAAGCCTGCCTATTACAGACTCATTTACAATGACAGGAGACCCTGTATCAAAAAAGGTGGAGAACAGGCAATTACTCAGACCTCCACATACATACATACATATGCATAAATAAATACATACATTTTAAATATAAATAGGAGTTCTAAAACTGTCCCCCTGAATCCAAGTGGTTTTTCATACAGAACCCTGAATCACTCAGCTCCCACTTTGGATACAACAACTTAATGTAACAAGCATTTCCTGTCTCCTATGCACGGGTCCTCACAGGGAGCTCTCTGTTTAGAAGATACAAGCAGAGGGAAGACCATTGTGATCAAAGTGAACAGCAATGTGGTCAAGAGAAGCGCAAATGAGTGTGGAAGCCCCAGTGAAGGACTTCCAGCAGAGGAAGAAATGTCCAAGTATCTAGATGGATATGCAGGTAAGTTGGTGGAGGGGAGGGGGATGGATAGACAGATAGATTTGTGGGTGGGCCAGTGCGTGGATGGATGGTGAGGTGAGGCCACAGAGGGCAGTGGGAATGAGGGCAGCATCCCGATTGCGGCAGTCATCCTTTTTCTAGATGGCAAGTACCGAAGGTAGAGATAATACCAGATCATACCTGTATTCCAGTGCCTGGCACAGTTCAGATCTGGAATCAGAGGCCAATAAATGTTTGTCCAGTACATGAATCAGAGAGCAGTGACTAGCACCAGGCAGTTCTGAGAGCTCAGGCTGATCTCTTGCCCCCTTGTGGTCCTTAGGGTTGCCTTGTGGAAACCCGGCATGAAAACGCCTGCAACCAGCACCCAAGGTGCCATTGAGGGCGCAGAAAGGAGACTGAGCTTGGGGGTCAGCTTCAGGCACTGGCAGATTCGGGGGCTAGCATCTCTTCCCTTGCCCGCCAGCACCCCACTCTCTGCACCGTGTACATGGTCTGTTCATCCCTGGAGTAGGTACTGTCGTGACTTCGTCTGTTTGACAGAAAAAACTGCCGTGGCACAGAGAGGCAGGGTGACTTTGAAGTAGGGCAGACTGGGTAAATTTGGGCAGGATTTTTCATTCACTCGGAAGCCCTCGAAGACCTAAGGGTTCAGGAGACCAGGCATGCAATGCCCCAGGCGCGCTGCAGTGGTTCTCTTGGCTGTGCGAGCCGGGACGTTGTGTTCCATCACCGCGTCTGCGCTCTGCCAGGCTGACGCTTTTAACTGACTTCACAGGGACAGATGGACGCTCTGCTTGGGACGTGGTGCTTTTGCACATGTTAAGAAAGAGTTCAATAACAGGTTTGGGTACCTTTAGTGTTTAGCACAGCTGAGATAATCAGTGAGCTGTTGTAGCATTCCCCATCCTAAAGGGGCTCCGCGCTTGGCGGCTCTGCTAGCCTCCTGTGGGGCTCTGCAATCATTCCCTCCGTCCGCCGCCTGCCCCCTAGTGGTGAATGTGGGGACCACAGCCTCCGCGTCCTACCAGCGAACACGCTGAGGAGTCAGGCTCATGGTAGCCTCACCGCGCCATCTAGCGACTGTTGCTAGAATTTGGCAGAGCAGAATAGGAGTATGTGCTCAAGAAATGACGGAGACTGCTGCAGCTAGACCTCACTCTTCCCCTCCACCGTTCTCTAGCTGTGCGACCGCTGGGCAAGTCACCCAACTTCCTTAAATGTTCTTTTCTCTTGAGTAAATGGGCATGTATACATCTCAGAGAGTTTTGTGAGGAGTAAGATAACTGAATTTAAACGCCTAGTATAGGGTAGATGCTGGCCTCTCGTTATAAGATAAAAACTAAATTAAACACGTAATAAGTGATTACAAACTGAACTATCACTTTTATAGAAAGTAAGCAGTCTTTGGCTGTGGCAATGGCTCAATGAGTAAAAATATTTGCTGCTCAAGCATGAGGACTTGAGTTTGGATCCCCAGAACCCATGAAAGCATCTTGCAATCCTAGTGCTCCTATTGCAAGATGGAAGAGGAGACAGAATTCCTGAAAACTCATGGCAGCAGCGAACAACAGAGACCTACCTCAAGCAAGATGCATAGGCAAAAAAAAAAAAAAAAAAAAAAAAAAAGGTTTTTAATGGGGCTTGAGAGATGGCTCAGCAGTTAAGACATTTGCCTGCAAAGCTTAAGGACCCAGGTTCAATTGCCCACTACCCATGTAAAGCCAGATGCAGAAGGTGGCACACGCATCTGGAGTTTGTTTGCAGTGGCTAGAGGCCCTGGTGTGCCCATTCTCTCTCTTCTCTCTGTCTCTCTTTGCTTGCAAATAAAATATTTTTTTAAGTTTTTTAAACAAGAGAAAATAAACTATCATGATAGCATGGGCCACAGAGTGGGGAGAAAAACAAAAGTGATATTTTGGCTAATCTTAATGAAGTGAGGGGTCAAGAGGACATTCCAGCACAGAGGCTGACCTTCAGGAGAGACTGCTGCTCACGTCAGGACGCAGCAGACAGGGGATGGATGTGCAGAGAGTGGGTGGGTAAGGGCCCAGGTGATAGGTTGATGGTAGGTGGACAAGGACAAGTGTCTAGTAGGGAACACCAGAAAGGACTGAGAGGAGCCAGTCAGGAAGGACTCCACAGAACAGGAGATTCGTGAGCTGGGCTGTGATCTGAACAGTGAAGGACCTTGTTGGAGACTGGGCAGAGTACAGGCAGGACTGGAAACTCGCCTGAAAGGGAAGAAACCCAGTCATGTGAGCAGGAACTGGTATAGGGCAGATGCTGTGTGAAACAGCTTAAGGTGGCCTCTCTCTGTAGGTTGAATGGACCACAAACTGGCTACATTTGGTCAAATGAAAGAAGACATTAAAGTCGTCCCTGAAACCAATATTGACCAGGAACAGCAAAGGGCCACGGTGGTCTCCTAGAACTGTCACTTCCCAGCAGGCTCTGATGGGCCTGCTCTAGTCCTAAAGTTCTTTCATACTCAGCCCACCTGAGCTGAGCTACATTGACCTATCATGTCACCCAACTGGCTCCTCCTACCAACTGTACTTGGGGATGCAGCCACTTCTCCCACCACTGATAGAAAGCCAGGCAGGAGAGATGGCTTAGCGGTTGAGCGCTTGCCTGTGAAGCCTAAGGACCCAGGTTCGAGGCTCGATTCCCCAGGACCACGTTAGCCAGATGCACAAGGGGGCGCACGCGTCTGGAGTTCATCTGCAGTGGCTGGAGGCCCTGGCGCGCCCATTCTCTCTCTCCCTCTCTCCCACTCCCTCTTTCTCTCTCTCTCTGTCACTCGTAATCAAACAAATAAATAAAAATAAAAATAAAAAAAAGAAAGCCAGGCAGGATGCAGAGCCAATCCTAGGCCTGTGGAGCATCAACATGACCTAGAATTTACGTTCTAAAAATAATAATTCCCATAAATACATGTGCAAATGTCTAAAGTATGGAATTAGATTTTCACATGTGTATTTTGGAGGTCACAAAAGTTTCAGTCCAGAGGACTTCTGGGTAAGATGGTGGCATGTTAGCCACACCAAAGCAGCCTAGGGAGGGAAATGAACAGAAACACAGCAAAATACCCTCTTCCACTGAAAAGTGAAGGTGTATAAGTTATTATCAACCACAGCAGAGAAACAGGAGAGACCAAGATCTTCCAGAAAGGAGGAAAACAGCCAGAATCCCATCAGGGCACCAGCAGCCCCAACCCACAAGCCTGTCCGGCCGGCAGACAAGAGCAGCAGAAGCAGAAACAAAAGTTTCAGTCCACGATAACCCCCTTTAGGATATCTGAGTCTAGGAAAATGAAAACAAAGGACTAAGACTATCTGGTTGGTCATGATTCCAATTTGGTAACAGGAATAGGGATTAGAGATCACTCAGGGTACATAGAATCATCCTTGGTCAGCATCCCAATATTGGGGCATAAGTAGGGGACCAAGACCTAGAAAGAACCACATGGTTTTGGAAAATAAAAACACACTATAGCAGTTTGAATGTATGTTCCCCAATAGCTCAGGAGTTTTATTAAAGCTTATAACTTGGATTTCTAGCCACTTGACTGGAAGAGATATTATTGGGGGTAGATCCTGGGGTCCAGCCCAAAAGTATGTTTGGGGGCAGATCTGATTTCCAGCCTAAAAGTATGCAGGGTGCTTGAGCTCTGCCTGGGTTCCCTGTTGTTTGGCTGCTGGTTTGTGTGCTACTTTGTGGTGTGTGATGCGTCCCTCTGCTCGGATCTGTGAAAGGCGACCAGCTTCTACTGCTATCAACAAAACTTCCCCTTGCTCTGTAAGCTTCCTCCCATACACTGTGTCTTGTTTGGAAGTTCATCCCAGCAGCATGGAGCTGACTGCAACAATACTCCTCAATCCTGCCAGCATGTAGTAATCATTCAACACATTGTGAATTTGTCCCAGAAGTTATTCGTGCTTTGAAGAGCTTCCCCATGAATTATGCTCCAGAAGGACTTTGGATCAGATACAGGTTGTGGTGGTTTGAATATGAATGTATGCCCCCCATTTTCTACTAAGTTTAAGCTTCCTGCTTATGTCTCCAGCAGCCAGCTGGAGGAGGTGTTTCTGAGGGCAGAAGTGAATCCCAGCCCAAAGGTGTGGAGAGAGCAGTTTGAGCTCTGGCAGTTCGTGCTTGCTTGAGTTTAGTGTTTGCTGGCTATTTGGTAGTTTCTCTCTGCTTGGATCTATAGAAGGGTGCCAGCTTCTTCTGCCGTTGATGAAACTTTCCCTGGCTCTGTAAGCTGAAATATACCCCTTCCTTCCATAAACTGTGTCTGGCTGGATGTCCAATCCAACGATGTGGAGCTGACAACAACAGAAATTGGTGTCAGGAGTGGGGTCTTGATGCAGGTGAATCTGACCATGGGTATTTTGGTCTTTTGGAACTTGTGTGCTGGAGAAATGTGTCAGGACTTGGTACTTGTGACTGCAAAAGTGTCACAGTGCAGTAAGCCAAATTTTATGGGCTATTCTGGTGAGAGTTTCAAAATGCTAAATGCAGAGGGAATTGTGTTGGCCTATGAATTTTCAAAGGGAAAGGAGAGAAGGCAGAGAACTTTGTTGGAACTGGGCTACTGGTAAAGGCTGGTTTCATTCTGCTGCCCATGCCCAGAGAGTTTGAGCAAGATTGAATTTAAAAGTAATGAACTGGTGTGCTTGGTGGATGGTATAAAACTGAAAGGTAGACAATTTAAAGTTGGAAAATCCAAGCAAGTTTAAAGTTACAGACACAGAGACTAGTTTTAAGTTGCTAAAGCTACTATTGTTAAATGGTTTACCACCATTAAGGGTGGAATAACTGCTTTACATTGCAACAATAGAAAAAAATGCCCGAGGGTAATGTCCACCCAGGAAAGGCTGAATGAGTAGGAATGCAAATTCTTTTGAAAGGAGATGACCAAAAGGAAGAATTCTGAAGGCTCAAGGTCAAGATTTATTTCCACCTGGATTAAAAATGGCTGTGTCACTGTATGCCTGGTATTGGTTTTAGAAATGTTTAAAATACATGGAAGCAAGTCAGGAAGTGAGATGATCCAATTTGCTCCAGTTTACAGCTAGGCCTAAGTTTCAGTTTCCCAGAGAGGCAGACAAGACTTCTAGGAAAAACCATGAACAAAAGGCTGTTAGTCAACAGCAACCCTGATATGTGGCTGGGGAAGATAGCCGCCCAGGGGTCTGAGTCAGCTCCTGCAATACCTCTGGACTATGACCAAAAAAAGGACTTGCCTGAGATAGGGGGCTCCAGGGCTGAATCAGTTCCTGCAAAGTCTCTAAAACATGTCTACACATGTCCAAGGATGGTAAAATCTGGGCCACAGCCAATCAAAGGTGTACAAATATAACTGCTGCTGGCTTAGCCAATCACATTACAAGATGACCTAACCCTCCTAAAATTTCCCTAGCTGTGCTTCAAAGGGGCCTGCAAGCTCCTCTCAGAGTCACCATTTTGTATGAATGATTGACCCCCGCATGCTGGCTGATTCTGAAGAATAAACGCTCTTTGCTTTTACATACTATTTGAGTCCGGGGTCTTTCTTCAGTGATTCTCTAACCCTTACAGACATATACACAGTTCCAGGAGCCACTGCTGAGATGTGACATGTGAAGCAGGTTGACAGCTTGGTATTGGAGGCCAAAAAGGCCATTGCATGAGGATGTACCACAGTTTGCAGTGGAGACCCAATGATGTTTTGAATGTACTAGTTCTGCGCAATGGTTACTATGGAGAGCTGGTGGCTCTGAATGAAAGATTTCCCCTGGCTGCTCAGCCCAGCTAGAGGGGTGGAATTAGAAATCCAGAGACTGTCATCACTAGTTATGGATACCAGACTTGAACTAAAGGTGTTTCATGTTTACCTGATGGTTATTGATTTTACATTGATCCAGTCTCTCCTTGTTAGGCCTTATTACAAAATAAATGTTTAGTCTGTGACTATATATTGAAAGTATGTAACTTGTTTTAAACTTATATGACTCAGAGTTAAGATACAGTCTTGAATCTCAGATGAGACTTTGCAACAGAATTAAAGTTGGTAACCTTTAAAGTTGATCGAAGTACAATTTACACTGTGAGATATTCATAAGTCTGTGGGGACCAGGGGCAGAATGTGGTGGTTTGAATGTGAATGTATGCCCTCCATTGACTTGGGATTTTTAAAACTAAGGTTAAGCTTCCTACTTAAGTCGTCAGCAGCAAGCTGGAGGAAGTGTCACTGGGAACAATATGAATTCCAGCCCAAAGGTGTGGAGAAAGTAGTTTGAGCTCTGGCGTGTTTCATGCTTGTTCTCTTTTGGTGGTTCCTCTCTGCTTGTATCTATGAAAAGGAGCCAGATTTTTCCATCATTAATGGAACTTTCCCTGGATCCATAAGCTGAAATAAACCCCTTCCTCCAATAAACTGTGTCTGGCTGGATGCTTTTTCCAACAATATGGGGCTGAATACAACACAGATGTTAGGTCGAAATGGGCTTCCCAAAAGGGAGTCACCAAAAGAAAACAGGATGAGCCAGGTGTGATGGTGCACGCCTTTAATTCCAGCACTTGGGAGACAGAGGTAGGTGGATCGCTGTGAGTTTGAGGCCACCCTGAGATTACATAGTAAATTCTAGGTCAGCCTGGGTTAGAATGAGACCCTACCTCGAAAAACCAAAAAAAAAAAAAAAATTTGTTTGGGCTGGAGATATGGCTTAGTGGTTAAGTACTTGCCTGTGAAGCCTAAGGACCCCGGTTCAAGGCTTGATTCCCCAGGACCCATGTTAGCCAGATGCACAAGGGGTCACACATGTTTGGAGTTCATTTGCAGTGGCTGGAGGCCCTGGCACGCCCATTCTCTCTCTCTCCTTCTCTCTCTCTCTTCTCTCTCTCTTATCTCTCTCTCTCCTTCTTTCTCTCTCAAATAAATAAATAAAAATGATTTAATTTTTTATATAAAAAGAAAACAGGATGACTACAGGGAGAGGGAGATATAAAGGAATGGATCATCTACATTCCTCAAGAAATTACCCAACCATTAATTATGCCCCAAGAACAGAGATTTACCGCCCCTCCTTATCTCTCACCAGGTCACTTCTATTATCACCCTAAGATCAGAGATTTACTGCCCCCTTATCTCTCACCAGGTCACTCCTGGTCTGTCCATATGGTTAACGTAAAGAACAGAGATTTACTGCCCTAACAAAAAATTCCTCCCTTTCTCACCTTCCCCCAATTGAAAAGCCTACAAAGCCCACTATCTATAACCCCAAACTGACTTCTCCACTCTTGAGAGTCAGACCTGGCAGCTCATGTTTTTCCCAAATTAAAAACTTCCATTTTGCCTCAGAGTGGTCTCTGTGGTCCTTGGTCACTCCTGAACCTTACAAGAGAGACATTGAGTTAGATACGGAGATCTCTACCTATCCAACCCTATCTCCATGTCAGAGACACAAGGCAGACCCTGTAAAATGGGAATGCTGTGAAGAATTCTTTTGAATTTTGCTCAAGAATGAGTAGTATGGTTTGCCTGGACATGCTGCTTCAGTGCATGTTTATCTACATGAAACTCGAGTAGTGGATAGAGATGGTTCATTGGGAAAGGGACCAAATTTTGTGTGGTGAATACTACAACAGCCATGTTTGATGCCATATATATATATTGACTGAATGGCTGAGTGATTGAGTGAATGGATGGGTGGATGGATAGATAAATGGATGGACAAATAAGTGAATGGGGGATAGGTGGAAGGCAGGGTGACTTTTCAATCATCTGTCTTCCAATAAGATAAGAATTACTGCCCTGCTCTGCCCTGCTCCAGTGGTCCAAGTCAACAGGACCTTCTGGGAAAACAGAGGATTTTTATTTAATCTCTTTCAACAATGATGTTTATATTAGTATAAATGTAGAGTAATACTCAAAACAATAAAATTTAAGTTAAAAAATAAAATTGGGGGTTAATAATATATATGATTATGTAAAACATCTAATATGCATTTAAGGGGCTTTAAAAGTATACAGTAATGGTATTACTGTCAATAAGGACCAGTTTAATGATATCTGACACATTTTAGGTTAGTAATGATGGACTCTATATAATTAACTCATGATAAATAATTTCAGGATCTTCTGTTTCTCAAAATGATGCCTGTAAAGATCAAAAAGGATCAAAAGGATTCCTGCACATACACCTCCCATTTCTGCAAATAGTATGTGTCTATGAGTTTGTCATTTGTGCTATGTGGTGGTTTAACAGGTGACTCCCATAAGCTTAGGTGTTCTGAATGCTAGGTTCCCAGCTGATGGAGGTTTGAGAATTAATGCTTTCTGGAGGCAGTATATTGTTGGGGGCGGGCTTATGGGTATTATAGTCAGTTTCCCTATGCCAGTGTTTGGCATACTCCCCTGTTGCTATTGTTCACCTTGTGTTGGCCAGGGGGTGATGTCCACCCTCTGCTCATGCCATCGTTTTCCCCTGACATCATGGAGCTTCCCCTCAAATCTGTAAGCCAAAGTAAACCCTTTTTTCCCACAAGCTGCTCTTGATCGGGTGATTTCTGCCAGCAACGTGAACCTGACTGCAACATGCTACTTCACAGAAAAACTCAAAGCCTGCCCGACATTATGACTCAGACCTCTATTATGAGCAGAGTAACTTACCCTTTGTCTTGCCTCCACTCTTGTATTAGCTACTCTACTCCTTGTTGTGGCCAAATATCTGAACAGAAGCAACACAAAGAAGGAAGTGTTTGTTTCATCATACAGTTCAAGATTACAGTTCAAAGCAGGACATGGTGGCGCACGCCTTTAATCCCAGCATTTGGGAGTCAGAGGTAGGAGGATCGCCATGATTTCAAGGCCACCCTGAGACTACAGAGTGAATTCCAGGTCAGCCTAGACTAGAGTGAAACCTTGCCTCAAAAAAACAAACAAACAAACAAACAAACAAAAACCAGATTATAGTTTACCATGGAAGCTCTTTACCTCTGGAATGACCTTCCCACCGTGATGCCAATTTCATCAATTCACTGCTCCCAGACACTTCCTTGCTGAAAATATCAAATGGTAGCAGGAGCTGGTCACATTCACTCCATGACGAGAAAGAAAAGGGTGGTGAATCCAAGTGCTCAGGTAGCTATCTCCTCGGCTCAGCCCATGGAATAGTCCCACCCGTAGTTCAGTTGGGTGTTACCATCTCAACTAACCTGATCCAGTACTCCCTCACAGGCATGCCTAGAAGCTCATTTGCTAGGTGATCCTGGGTCACGTCAGCTTGACAACCAATATAAGCCATGAGAATTCTGATGGCTCAGAACTAAGTGTGGAAAAACGACCTGAAGTTTGACTCACATGGACCAACATTTTGAAGTAAGGGTCTGGGAGGGATTTCTGATCTTGCCCCATGTCTCTGACAGAACTTCTGGAAGAATCCCTGGAGAGAATGAAATGGGTGGCCTTTTGACACTTGCCATGCACATTATAACTATTAAAAGGATTGTCTTTCCAGAAAGACTCTGACACGTGGCCTCATTTATGTCCCGCACCTGCTAAGAAGGCTCGAGAGTTTCCTTTCACATGGGAAATCTAATAAAAAAGGCTTCCCTGTGACCTGCAGGGCCTCTATGATCTGGCTCCACACACTCTGTGAATTCATCTCTTATAGCACTACCTCCTCAAATTAGAGTGCAATTTGCCAAGTTTGATTCCTCCTTTATACTCCCCCAACCAGGACCTTTGGATTTGCTGGCCCTTTGGAACACTCTTTCCATAGTGATGCCAATATCTTCAATTCTCTGCTCCCACACACTTCCTTGCCTACCATATAAAACATAGTATGTCTCCCACACGATTCCCTTGACCTCACATCTTTTTCTTCATAATAATTTGACAACTTATTCATTGTCTATCTCCTCAACTAATAGTGAATAATCCAGGAAACTTGAAGAATATGTAGCTACTTATATTGGTTATCTACTGGTGTGTAATAAATTATCACAAAGGTAATGATATAAAATAATATGTTTATGATCTGACAGATTCTATGGATCAAGAATCTGGGCTAGGGCTGGAGGAATGGCTTAACAGTTAAGGCGTTTGCCTGCAAAGCCAAAGGACCCAGGTTTGATTCCCCAGGACCCACATAAGCAAGATGCACAAGGGGGCACATGCGTCTAGAGTTCGTTTGCAGTGGCTGGAGACCCTGACATGCCCATTCTCTCTCTCTCTCTCTCTCTCTCTCTCTCCCCCCCCTTTCTCTGTCAAATAAATAAAGGTAAAATATTTTTAAAAAGAAAAGAATCTGGGCTAAGGCCCTTGAGAGATTGCTCAACAGTTAAGGCACATTCTTGTAAAGCCTAGTGCCCTGGGTTTGATCCCCAGTACCCACATAAAGCCAGATGCAAAAGGTGGAGTTCGTTTGCAGTGGTAGGAGGCCCTGGTATGCCCTATCTCTTTCTCTTTCTTTCTTTCATCCTTCCTTCCTGCCTGCCTTCATTCATTTCTTTCTTTCTGTCTTTCTCTCTCTCAAATAAATAAATAATAAATAAATGAAAGAATCTGGGCTAAGTCTTTTCTTGGAAATGTCTCAGGAGGCTGAACTCAAGGTGTTGGCTACAGCTGGAAATAATCCAAAGACCTAATTGTGGAAGGTCTGCTTCCCAGCTTGTGTGGTTAGGAGCAGGATTCAGTTCCTCAGATGAACACGGTGTCTTGGTCTTGTGGACTGTTGGCCAGTGCCACCCTGGTTGACTGTCAAGAGCTCTATCCACTGGGCAGGGCACAGTATGGCATCTCGCTGCATCAGTGCATGAGAGAAAGTCAGCCAAGAAGAAGTCACAACTTACATAATATAATCCCAGAGGCCTCTCAGCTCCCCTGTTGTATCCTTTTGGCTAGAAGCAGGACACAGATCCTTGCCCACACTCAAGAGAAGATTACATAAAGGTATGACTAGCCGGAGGTAGGAATTTAGAGGAATGTTTTAGAATCTATCCAACACAGTACTCAGGAAATAACAAACATTAAACCCAAGGTCAAAAGCTGGCACTGGTGTAGGAGAGCTGTGAGATTCATCCTCATTCCCCATCCTCTCTCTCTCTGTATGTGGGAGGGGGGTTCCTTGCTATGCAGCCCAGGCTAACTTATAATTCTCAATCCTTTGTTTTTTTTCCCAACTTCTCTCTGATGCTTGCTTGCCAGGCTGGTCTGCAGGCCTGCATGAGACGCCCCAAGCTGTAGGATTCCTCCAAGAGAACTGACCCCCACACAAGCCAGACCCACCAAGATCACCATGCAGAGGCTGGTTCTTCTCCACCAGGACCCCTGGAGTTAGTGAGTTGAATACATCTCATGGAAGTGGTGTTCTTATTGAATGGGCACTGGACATTGATGAGGTCTTGCTGCTAACCAAGTTAATAATGCATCTAAAGAAAATAGTCATTGTGTGCTTGGGTAGGTTTCATCAATATGATCCAATTTTATTTATTTATTTGACAGAGAAAGTGGGAGAGAGAGATAATGGGCGCACCAGGGCCTCCAGCCACTGCAAACAAATTCCGGATGTGTACGTCCCCTTGCTCACTTGGCTAACGTGGGTCCTGGAGAATCGAACCAGGGTCCTTTAGCTTTACAGGCAAACACCTTAACCGCTAATCCATCCCTCCAGCCCCAATTTTCTTTTTCTTTTATGTGCATGTATGTGTAGAGTATGTATGTGTGTTCTGCCCTGTGCTCGGCACCCCCTCAGTAACCACCAAGGAGAACCATACACGTATGCAAGGGCAAGGAGCTTTATTTCGGGCTTAAGCTCCGTCTCTTAACTTCACCAAGGCAGTGGATCCACACAAGAGCCTTAAGCAGCAGCCGGGCAGATTTTTTATAGGGATTTAAACAAAGAAGTAGGGAATGGGTACATGATTGGTTGATTTCTTAGGACATTGGCAGCAAGGTTGGTGGGCGGGAGCTAGGTAACTAAGCAACCTCTGTTGCGATTGGCTAAACAAGCAGCAATAACATTTGTATATATTTTGATTGGCCGAGACAGGGAGGTAGGCGGGACAAATCTTTGGCAAGTCTCTTAATTGGCCGGGGCAGGGAGGTAGGAGGGACAAGTCTTTGGCAAGTCTCAGGTGTCCTGGGCAGGGGGCAGGGCAGCTGCCCCCTTGTTCCTTTGTTTAAACTGAAACTTTTAACTTAGGCCTAACCAGGGCAGCACTCTACTGAAGCCTGTCATGGCGTCATTCAGTTTCTGGGTCCTTCATGTGGGGTGGTATGTATGATGTAGCCATGTGCATGCAGATATGTGAACCCTGTGAGCATACATGTGGAGGCTAGAGGAGAACATTGGGTGACCTTCTCTTCTCATTCCCCCACATGTTTCTTCGCTGGAGGTGAGATCTCTCCCTCACGTCCCAGAGCTGCTGTCGATAAGCCCCAGTGATTTTCTAGTCTTCATCCCGTGGCAGACTGGATTTACAGATGTGCATGGCCGTGCTCAGCTTTTTACATGGGTTTGAAGATGGCAGTCTCCAGCCTGAGAGGCCCTCCTGCGTAAGCAGCGAGCACTCTTAACTGCTGAGCCATCTCCCCAGCTCCTATGAGTCAATTCTGAAAGGTCTATTATTTCAGAGTCTTCTTGTCTGGATGCTGGTAAAGAACAATGTCACCATGACAACAGAGATTCCCCATGCCCTGGCCTGAATAAATTACATATTTGTCTACAGAGGGTTTGAATGCATCCAGCTTATTGGGAATTCTTTGCTCCCTTTGGCAAATGCCATCGTTTCATGTTCGGACTGAGCAGAAGTCCAAATGCATCAATATTCACAATGAAGCCATCACCATTTATTAATAGAAACTTGATTAGTAAATATTGACTGATCCACAACATGTGCTAGGCACTCTGGGGACTTCAGGGACATTGCTGTCTGGGAAGCAGACAGGACCACTATGGTAACAAGTCACAGCCATTCAAGGCAACAAGAACCACACAGGACTAGGGCTGCATGTGGACCTGAGAACCGTAAAAAGACCCCTGGTGAGGAACCATGACATCATGCTGTGCAGGCTCCATAGCTGTAATTTATGAGGGCTGGACCAACTAGAGACCTAAGATAGGATCTGGGTAAAATACTGCAGGCCAACATTTTATGCTAACCCAATCAACAAATTGCTAGGTCACCTTGAACACTCCATTTAACCTCTCGGGCCTTGACATTTATCCCCAGTATGAAATGGGATAAAGGTTTTCTCCAGTGAGCCCTGGGGCCGTGGGAAACACCAAACCACTCTTTCTTTGTTTTTTGCAAACAAAGAAATGAGGTGGGCAAGAACAGGGCTCCCTTCTCTTTTATGTAGGGCAGACCTCAGGATGGGTCTCACTGGAGTGGGCAGGGTGTGACAGAAAAGCCTTCTTTGCTTGGAGAAACAAGGAGAGGCGGGGCCAAAGGAATTTTGGAGGGAAGCCCAGCTCCAGACACTGTTTCAGACCTGCTAGGCTACTGGGAAGGTGTCCCCACACAGTGGCCTCTATCAGGGGTACACTCTCTACTGCTGGGCCACAAGCTAGCAAGCCAGTCTTGTCCACCATGTGGGGACCCTAATTCCCTGTGCCTTCAGGCCACGCCCCTGGAGTGTAAGTGGGCTGTTTCATGGATGGCTGGGGCTTCTGCAATCCTGTGACCTGCTCCCTCGTCCTCATTCTCTTTGTCGCTTTCCCCACCCTCCCTGTCTCTCCTTGTGCCTACACTTTCTACCTGCACTTCCACCCCAGCTTCCTACCCACTCAAATGACCCAGCACCTTCTTTGTGGTTACTGAGAACAAAGGCCACCTCGCTGCCACCTCCTGTCATCCTGTTCGTGGATATTTAACATTCACTTTGTGGAGGGCAGTGGCTCCCAAACCTAGCTCGCCACTCGAGCCATCCCTAGACTTTCTGAACAGACCAGCAAGACACCAGAGTGAAACAAACAGTGTGCCTGGTCCCCAAAATAAAGAGGCACCCACTGTGGGGTTCTGCGTCTGAGAATGCAGGCCTTGGAGATTTGGCACTGATGTGTGCCTCTCTTGCCCCACTCACAGCCCAGCTCTGAAAACACATCTGTATGTGTGGGATTGAATTGCGTATTCCAGCCAGTGCCCTGGGGTGGTGACCAGCCCGCTTCAGGGCACAGCGGTCATTTTACACTCACCTCCTTGCACTGGTGGTGCCTGTTCAAGCCCCCCCTGTGGACTCAGGGCCAAGAGAGAGGAGAGGCAGAGTGATGGCTAGGAAAGGGTCAGCACTGGGAACCTTGTGTTACCTTTTAATCGTGAGCATGAGTTGTTAAAGGAAGTCCTTCAGGCAGAAGGAAAATGATATGAAACACAAACAGATCTAAAACCAGATTCCCTTCCTCTTCCCTTTCTACTTTCACATCTTTTTTTAAAATCTAGACTCCACAGAACAGAGAACACATGCAGAATACTTGTCTGAGTCGGAAGACTCGGAAAGGTCTGTGCTTTCACTTACCGTGATGATTACAAGTTCCAGTTCCATCCACTTCCTGCAAATAACATAATTTCATTTCCACGGCTTAATAAAGCTCATATATGCCATATTTCCTTTATCCACTTATCTGCTTTTGGAAATCTAGGTTGGTTCCATAATTTAGTTATTGTGAAAATGGTTAGCTGGGCGTGGTGGCGCACGCCGTTAATCCCAGCACTCGCGAGGCAGAGGTAGGAGGATCGCCATGAGTTCGAGGCCACCCTGAGACTCCATAGTGAATTCCAGGTCAGCCTGTGCTAGAGCGAGACCCTACCTCGAAAAAAAGAAAAGGAAAGAAAATGGTCACAATACACACGGGTGTGTAAGTATCTCTGTGACTTAGAAGCCTTCAGTAGTACTACCCTGTAGTAGTATGGGGCAGTTCTGTTTAGTTTTCTTGAGGAACCTTCACATTACTTTTTTTAGTGGCTAAACTAATTTATATTCCCACAGTATATGACTTCCCTTTTTTTCACATTCTCATTTCCATTTGATGGTATCCATTCTAACTAGGGTGAGATAAAATTTCAATGTAGTTTTTGTTTTCTTTTTCTTTATTTAATTATATATATGTATTTTTTGTTTGTTTGTGTTTTGAGGTAGGTCTCACTCTAGCCCAGGCTGACCCAGAACTTACTATGTCATCTCCCTACCTCTGCCTCCCAAGTGCTGGGATTTAGGGGTGCACCACCATGCCCAGCTTTATCCTTGTATTTTTGAGGCAGTCTCCTTCTAGTCCTGGCTGACCTGGAACTTACTCTATAGTCTAAGCTGACTTCCAGCTCACTAGGGACCATCCTACCTCAGCCTCCTTAGTGCTGAGAGGACAGGCATGCACTACCATGCTCAGTTTACATGGTTCTTCAGATCAACCCAGGACTCCGAGCATGCTAGGCAAGCACTCTACCAACTGAGCTACACCCTTTGCCCTTTAATGTGGTTTTGATTTGAATTTCCCTGATGGCTAAAGATGTTGAACACTTTTTCATGTTTTTATCAGCCATTTGGACCTCTTTAGTTTTTCCACTTCATTTGCTCATTTATTGACTGGTAAGTTTCAGGGGTTTATTTTTTGTGCTCTTTATATATTCTGGATACTAACCCACTGTCAGGTATATAATTGGCCAAGATTTTATTCCATTCTATAGGGTCTCTCTTCACTGTTGTTTCCTTGGTATGCAGAAACTTTTGAATTTTAAGCAATTTAGGGTCCCTTTTTTGAGGACACTAATCCCATTTATGAGGGCCCTGACATTGTAACCCTATAGCTCCTGTTAATTTTTCTAACTTTTTTAAAACTTTCATACATAGACAATATATCATGATCATACTTCCCTCCCATCAGCCTCTCTTTACCCCTCCCAAATACCCCTCCACTAAATCCCTTCTTCTTTTCAACAAGTCTTTCTCCTATTTTGATGTCATCATTTCCCCCCTCATATTATCCAGGTCTTGTGTAGGTAGCATCAACCACTGTGAGGCCACCTTGTGTCTGAAGACAGTAATGGAAGCAGTCCGCTCCTTCCTTTGGTTCTTACATTCTTTCTGTCACCTGAGCCTTAGAGGGAATGATAGAGATGTCTCATTTAGTACTGAACACTCCACTGGCACTTCTTCTCAGCACTTTGGTAAGTTTTGAGTCACCCCAGTGGTCACCACCATCTAAAAAGTTAGAGCAACATTAGTATATAGGCATAAACAGAAGTATTTAGAGGGCGGTTTGGTGCTTATAATACATCCACTCAGCTATACGACAGCAGTAGTTCCCCTCACCAGAGCCTATGAACTCCCCAGCCATAGGCTTTTGATTAGGTTTTCAGTACCAAGCATGGATTCTTTTTTGTGGAGCGGGCCTCAAGTCCAATCAGAGAGCAGTTAGTTTCCCCCAAAACAGACATGCCACCATTGCACCAATTGGTACACTTCGCCTAGCTGGTCAGCTATAAACCTTGCAGTGTCCACCGCTGGTTAAGACCACGGATGACTTTTCTTTCCCATCAGGTTACATAGCTCTTTCCAGCATCCCGACAACTAGTCAACAGGGCGAAGGCTCCCAGCTCAGCTCGAGCTTGATTTCTCAGAGACCCCACTTACTAGGAAACTAAGAAAACATCGTATTAAGCAATCCATGGCTCAAGGAAGAAATCAGAAAGCATTTTGAACTGAATATAAATGAAAATAGCACATCAGAATTTGCGGGATGAAGTCAAAGCCATGTGTTATGGTTACTTTCTTGTTGCTGGGACACACACTCAATCAGAAGCAGTTTATGGGAGGAAAGAGTTTATTTCAGGCTTACAGGTTTCCGGGGAAGTTTCATCACGGCAGAGGAAGCTGGCTTACTTCATCATACAGCCCTGGCAGAGAGACAAGAGCCAGCACTAGCAAGCTGGAGCGGACTCTGCACACCTTAGGGCTGGACTCCAGATCAGCCCAGGGCTCTGCCTCCTGAAGACTTGAGTGGGAAGCTTACTCTTTTTTTTTACTTTTAAAATTTATTTATTTATTTATTTTAGAGAGAGCAAGGGGGAAAGAGAGAGAGAGAGAGAGAGAGAATTGGCCTGCCAGAGTGCAGTCACTATAATCAAACGCCGGACGCTTGCGCCACCTAGTGGGCATGTGCGACCTTGCATTTGCCTCACCTTTGTGCATCTGTCTTACTGGGATCTGGAAAGTCAAACATGGGTCCTTAGGCTTCACAGGCAAGTACCTTAACTGCTAAGCCATCTCTACAGCCCAGAAGCTTACTCTTAATCAAAACTACCTGAGGCTATGGGGACATTATGTTCAAACTACCATGCCATGATTACAAGAAGAATCATCACACAACTGACTCCATTTGAAAATAAGAAAGGTCTAAAATCAATGACCCAAACTTCCACTTTAAAGACTTGAAAGTGGGCTGGAGAGATGGCTTAGCGGTTAAGCGCTTGCCTGTGAAGCCTAAGGACCCCGGTTCGAAGCTGGAATCTCCAGGACCCACGTTAGCCAGATGCACAAGGGGGTGCACGCATCTGGAGTTCGTTTACAGTGGCTGGAAGCCCTGGCGTGCCCATTCTCTATCTCTCTCTATCTGCTGCTTTCTCTCTCTGTCGCTCTCAAATAAACAAAAATGAACAAAAAAAATTAAAAAAAAAAATAAATAAAGACTTGAAAGTGTGGTGGGGAGAGAGCTGCTATGGTTTGAATAGAAAATGTTAAGGTTCGGTCCACAGCTGTGCTGCTATTTCCCGAGGTGGCAGAAACCTTAGGAGGTGTGGTCTAGCTGAAGGTAGTGGACCCTGGGAACACAGCCTGGAAAAAATATACCTTGTCCCTTCCTAGCTCTGTTCTGTCTCCTAACTGCCATGAAGTGTGCATCTTTGCTCCTGTGCACCCTCTGCCATGATCCACCTCACCACAGCTCTGACAGAATGGAGCCAGCTCTGAGGCTGAGCCAAAATCACTCTTTCATCTTTTATTTTTTATTTTTTGTTTTAATTTTTTGTTCATTTTTATTTATTTATTTGAGAGTAACAGAGAGAGAGAGAGAGAGAGGCAGATAGAGAGAGAGAATGGGCACGCCAGGGCTTCCAGCCACTGCAAACAAACTCCAGATGTGTGTGCCCCCTTGTGCATCTGGCTAACGTGGGTCCTGGGGAATAGAGCCTTGAACCGGGGTCCTTAGGCTTCACAGGCAAGCGCTTAACCGCTAAGCCATCTCTTCAGCCCTCTTTCATCTTTTAAATTGCTTCCCTCATACAAATGTCACAGTGATGAGAAGTCTAACACAAAAACAAAGTAGGTAAGGGAAAGAAAGTAAGGTTGGAGCAAAAATGAAACAAATATTAAAAAATAAGTAATGTTTGCCCTTGAATACTGAATAAAATTACTAAGTCTTCAGGAGACACAAGTTATCACCAATAGCAGGAATGAAAGCTGGGATTTCCTGTCTGCCTTGCTGGGTTTCTGTCTCACTGGGGTCTGATCTTCCCTTACTGTCCTCCTGTTCCTTCCCTTAAGAATGGGAATATTTTCCCTGAGATCCCGTATCTTGGAAGTAACTTGGGTTTTATTTTTATCTTTAACCAGGGCTCACGGCCAAGCATTTTCCTTGAGTTTCTGAGGAGGCTTTGCACTGAAGCTTTAAGATGCTGGAAGTTCTGGAACTCTGGAGACTCTTGCAGATGCGCTATATTCGGTTTGCACTGAGATGAGCCCTTAGGGACCAGCGGTGGAATGTTGGGGTTCAGCTTCTCATTGCAGGGACAAAAGGAAAACACCCGATAACAATCAGTTTAGAGGAGAAAAAGGGTTTATTTCATCTTTCAGATCCAAGTTACAGTCCATCATAGCAAGGGAGGCCTGCTCGCTGGAGCTTGAGGCAGACGGCCATATTCAGGCCGCGGTGAGCCAGTAGACAGCACTGAATGCTGCTGCTCAGCCGGCAATGTCCTTTCTGTACACGCAGGACCGCAGCTCTTACAGGGATACCATCCGCTGTTAAGGTGGGTCTTCCCTCCTCAACTAACCTCATCTAGACCGTCCCTCACAGGTGAGTCCAAGTCCTGTCATGCTGACAACCAATACAAATCATCACATATATGGTGCCCTTCCAAAGGCTTATACATTGAAGTCTTTATCTACAGTTGGCAGTGCTATGGATATGTAATTGAATCGTGAGTGTGCTAACTTCATCAATAGATTAGCCCATCGATAAGTTCAGAGCCAAATGGGCTAATAGGAGGCATAGCCAGTTGGGGTCAGTCACTGGATCAGGCCTGAAAAAGGTCATTCTTGTCCCCAGGCCCATCCTCTCACTTTCTTTGCTTACTAGCCACCATGTGGTGGACAGCTTTGTTCCACCATCAGCTTCTGCCATGATGTTCTGCCGCCCAGCCCAGCCCAGAAACATCTGAGCCAGCCAACCACAGGCTGAACCGTAAGCCAAAAACATAGCCTCCCTTAAGTTGTTTTCTTATTTTGTCACAGTGATGAAACGTGACTAACACGTCCCCCACACCTGTTCTTGTCTCATCTTGTTAAGAATTTTCCCTTCAGCTATTCCTTCAATTTGCCCATGCTGTTCCTCTCCATCAGCACAAGGTCCTAAACCACTGACCTGCTTTTTCTTTTCTTTAATGTTGGTAATAAAGCAAGTTTATTTCTGCAGAGGAGATGTTTTATGTTTATGTCCAGGAAAGAAGAGGAAACTCGGGTATTTGATTTCTTTCTCCCCTTTCTCAGAACTGGGTCCCTTAGCAGCAGCATGCATGCATGCATCTTCAGTGAGGACCAAAGATGTTGGGATCATGGAGGGTCAAAGTTACTCAGGCTCCAGGGTGGAGATGACAGATTTTCAGGGCGAAGACACCCGTGGTCAGAGGGGAGGCTGACTGAATGTGAGCAGGAGACCAGTCTGGTACTGGGGCATCCGCAACAAGGTCTGGTGCAGGGTGATATCCTTTGCTACCTGCTGCTTTTCTTAAGCTGTCTGCTACTTGCCAGAGAGGACCCAGGCATCTTGACAATAGCCCCTCAGGGCCAAAGCCTCCAAACTGAGAGGCTGCACAGACCCCACATGCACCCCGGCAACATCTTCAAAATGTACAACGCAGCCGCTTCACCCAGCACGTGGCCTGCAGCTCCAGAAGTTCCACGATCAGACTCTGGTCTGTCATAGGATGGCAGAAAACTTCTTGGTTGTCCGGACCCGTCGGAGGTCACTCACATCAATGGCCCCAGGAGGGAGGATGACAGAGAAGGCACTCTGAACAGTGGACAGTCTCCAGTGGGCTCCATGAACCCGGGACTAGGGTGTAGACATTAGAGAGGTTTAATAGAAACCTACATGGGGCTTCTCCACATCACCTCTCTGGGTGGACACAGCCACCACTGCCTCCTCCCGGCTCACTTGGGCCCAATCTGACCTGGAATTCACTATGAATTCTCAGGGTGGCCTTGAACTCACGACGATCGATTCTCCTACCTCTACCTCTCAAGTGCTAGGATCAAAGGCGTGCACCACCACGCCCGGCTTAGTAGTTTCAGTTTTTATCATTGTATGCAGATGAAATCATATAATGTGTATACTTTTTTGCTGGCTTTTTCCTACTTAGCACAATCGTTTTGAGATTCTTCCATACTGATACCTGTATTGATAATTTGTTCATTTTTATTGTTGAATATTATTCCACTGTAAAGATTGTTTTCTAATTTGCCTGTTGATAAAAATTGGGTTATTTCTAGTTTGGATTATCACAGATAAAGCTACTGTGAACATTTGTGTGCAGTAATGATACTTGCACCAGTGCACACATGCCTTCATTGCTCTTGTGTAACTAGCAACGGCATGGCTGGCTCAGTATATTACTTTTTGATTGGTGTGACAAAATACCTGATAGAAAGCAACCTAAGGGAGGAAGGGTTTACTTTGGCGCATGGCTTGAGACAATATAGTCTATCATGGCAGGGAAGGCACTGAGGCAGGAGCATGAGGCTGCTCGCTCGCATCTGGTAGGTCAGGAAGCAGAGAGAGATGAATACTGTGCTCAGCTAGCTTTCTCCTCTTTTCCTTTTTTATTCAGTCCAAGACTCCAGCCCAAAGAGTGGTGCTGCCCATAGTAAGGGTAAGACTTCCTTTATCAGTTAACTATCTCTGGAACATCCTCATAGACACATCCAGTGGTGTGTCTCCTAGAATTTGGATCCGAAATCCTACTAAGTTGACAATGAAGATGAACCACCATATTAGGCTTGTTTATCCTTTAAGACAACTGACAGACCATTTTCACACTGCTCATTCCATTTTACGCTCTCATCATCAGCAGTGTGTGGGAATTCCTCTTATCCCATATCCTCATTCACATTTAGTATATCAGCATTTGTAATTCTTGCCGTTCTTATAAGTATATAGCAATACTGCATTATTGCTTTAATTTGCATTTCATCATTGTTTAATGATGGGAGTATCTTTTGATGTCCTTATCTGTTTATCTTCCTCGTTGAAAAATCTATTAAAATGTTTTTAACTATTCTATTATGTTATCATATTATTGAGTTGTGAGTATTCCTTATATGTTCTAGACACAAGTATTTGTCAGACATACATTTTACAAGTATATTCTTCCAGACTATGGCTTGCCATTTTAATTTCATAATAAGGTTTGTTTAAAAGCAGTCTACTTCACCAGGCGCGGCACACGCCTTTAATCCCAGCACTCAGGAGGCAGAGGTAGGAGGATTGCCATGAGTTTGAGGCCACCCTGAGACTACATAGTGAATTCCCTGTTAGCCTGGGCTAGAGTGAGACCCTACCTCAAAAAAAAAAAAAGTCTACTGCTTATTTTATCTATTTTTTATGTGGGTGCTAGGGTTTGGACTCAGGTCTTCATGTTTGGAAGACAAGCACTTTACTGACTGAGCTTATCTCTCTAGACAATAGTAGTGTGTTTTGAAGAACAAAGTTCAAATTTTGATGATGCACAATTTATTTTTGATTCAAAGTTTTATTTTTGTGCTCTTTGTAAGAAATGTTTGACAAACCTGATGCCTCTAAAATTTGTTCCTAACATTTTCCAGAAGTCTTATAATTTTGGCTCTTATACTTAGGTCTGTTAATGTGTATAGTATGAGGTATGGGTATAGATTTGTCCCTGTATTTGATTTCAAATGTGTCAACATTGCTTACACTTTGGGTTACCTGTAAACCTTTGTGGAAAATTAGTTGACTTAGGGCTGGAGAGATGGCTTAGCAGTCAGGGTACTTACCTGTGAAATCAAAGGACCTAGGTTCAGTGCAACCGTGACCCACATAAGCTAGCTGCACAAGGGGACTTGAGGATCTGGAGTTCATTTGCAGTGACTGGAGGCCCTGGTGGGCCCATTCTCTCTCTCTCTATTTCTCTCTATTTCTCTTTCTCTCTCTCTCCCTCTCTCTCTTCCTTTTTCTCTCTCAAATAAATAAATAAAAATAAAAATATTTTTAAAAAGAAAATTAATTGACATATTCTTGTGTCTGTTTCTGAACTCTGTTCTGTTGATGCCTATGTCCAATTTTACTGCAACACTAGACTATTTTGGTTAA
This sequence comes from Dipus sagitta, assembly GCA_036346955.1. NCBI lineage: Eukaryota > Metazoa > Chordata > Mammalia > Rodentia > Dipodidae > Dipus > Dipus sagitta. Next base: position 33,291,227 of record CM070786.1, read on the forward strand.
GATAGCAATATAATACATCTTTTAATTTTTTATATTTTATTCATCTGCAAGCAGAAAGAGAGAGAGAGTAAGTGGGTGTGACGAGGGTCTCTAGCCACTACAAACACAGTCCAGATACATGCACCTCTTTGTGCATCTGGCTTTACTTGGGTACTGGGGGATTGAACCCAAGTTGTTATTGGACTGTGCAGGCAAGTGCCTTAACCAGTGAACCATCTTTCCAGCCCTTCTTTTTTTATGGGTTGTTATTTTAGAGAGAGAAGGTATCTCTATGTTGCCTATGCTGCACTTAAACTAGTGATCCTCCTGCCACAGTCTTCTAGGTAGCTAGGATTAGAGGTGTGCCCTACCATAACCATTACCAGTTACAACAGATGTGGGGGAACAGATGAAGGTGTAATTTCATTCTTCTTCATGGTGCGTGTCTGGTTTTGCCAGTACCACTCGCCTTTTTTTCAATTTTTTTTTTTTGATATTGTTGTAGTTACCTTTGCATTGCTGGACAAACATCTGACCAGAATCAGCTTATGGGAGGAAAGGGTATATTTCAGCCTTACAGAATCTAGAGAAAACTCCATCAATGGCAGAAGAAGCTGGCTCACTGCAATCGATCCATGCAGATTCACTACCAAATGTCCAGCAAACATGAACAGCCAGAGCTCAAACTTCTCTGCACACACCTTAGGGCCTGGACTTAAGAGCCACCCCAGTGATGTACTCCCCAGCAGGCTGCTGGAGACTTAAGTTGCAAACTAATAAAAAATACCTCAAGATGGGCATGATGGCACACACCTTTAATCCCAGCACTTGGGAGGCTGAAGTAGGAGGATTGCTGTGAATTTGAGGCCCACCTGAGACTACATAATGAATTCCAAGCCAGTCTGGGCTAGAGCAAGACCCTACCTTGAAGAACCACAAAATTAAAAAAAAAAATAACTGGGGCTTTGGGGGACATACACTCACATTCAAACTACCACAAATGCCTTTGTCAAAAATTAAGTGACCATAGATGTAAGGGTTTATTTCTGGATCCTCTATTCTATTCCAGTGGTCTATGTCCATTTTTATACCAATACTGTGCTATCTTTTCCACCATGACTCTATACTAAAATTTTAGGATTATTCCCATATTGACACTAACTGGGGAAAGTGTTAAAAACACATGAGCCTATGGGAGACATTTATTTTCAAACCACCTCAACAGAAAATTTCATTTCTTCCTTTCCTATTTTTATCCCTTGTCTTTCTGTTGTCTTGTTGCTATAGCCAAGACTTTAAGCACCATATTGAATAAGAGTGGAAAGAGACAGAAACCACCCTCAAAAGAAGGTTCTCTTTTCAGACAACCGAGGTGACCAGCCAAGAGACTCAACACTCACCATAGTGCTGAGAAGTGACAGTTCAGTACTAAAGGAGACATCTCTCACACTCGCATGGCTCAGAGTCCATTGTAGAAGCAGTGGCAGAAAGAATGTAAGAGCCAAAGGAAGGGGAGGAGTGCTTCCAATGCTGTCTTCCAGACACAGACTGGCCTTGATATTCATGACCTCACAGTGGCTGCTGCTACTCTACACAAGACCTGCATAAGAGGAGGGGGAAAATAGCATCAAAATGGAAGCGAGACTAGTTGGAACGAAGGGACTCTGTGGAGGGGTGACCTTGGAGGGGGAAAAGTTAGATGACAGGAAGGGATAATGATCATGGTATATTGTTTATATTTATGGAAGTTATCAATTTAAAAACCACGTTTTTAAAAAGTGGAGAGAGTGAGCAACCTTGTCTCATTCCAAATTTTAGAGAAAATGTTTTCAGGTTTTCCCCATTTAGTATAATGTTGGCTCTACATTTGTGACCTATAGCTTTTCTAAATTTATTATTTATTTATTTATTTATTTATGAGAGAAAGAGGCAGAGAGAGAATGAATGGGTGTGTCAGGGCCTTTAGCCATTGCAAATGAACTCCAGACATATACGCCACCATTTGCATCTGGCTTACATGGGTACTGGGGAATCGAGGCTGGGTCCTGAGGTTTCGCAGGCAAGCGCCTTAACTGCTAAGCCATCTCTCCAGTCCTTTCTATAGTTTTGAATTGCATTTCCATGATGACTAAAAGTGTTGAACATATTTTACACATTTATTGGATATTTGTGTTTCTTCTTTTGAGAATTGTCAAATTCATTTTTCCATCTTTTGACTTTGTGCCTTGTTCCTTATTTTTTTTTATTTTTTTTTGTTGGGCCTTGAGAGGCCCGGACGCGAGGCCTAGTGGAACTTCCTGAGCCTAGCTAAAGTTTGGCTCAGGAAGGACCTGTCTCTGGCCAGCTATGACTCAGCAGGGCGCCAAATTGCCTCTGGCCTGCTACATCTGCAAAAAAGTTAGAGTTCCCACGTGCGCTTAGAACCAATCATTTCAAAAGTCGCCATGTGCTATTGGCCCTTACACCTCATCCTTTCCTGAGATACCCGCCTTCATTCTCAACGCTATATAAACACCTGCCTGTTACAATAAAGCGAGATCCTGCTTCGACAAGTCTCCCGACTCAGTGTGGTTTCTCTCCGGTGACTAGGAGAGGGTCTGGGTCGTCGACACTCTCCATCCCGCTCAGCCCCAGGGAGAGACCTGCGGGACCGCCTCTCCTACAGCCCTACCTGCCGGAGGACCTGGCACTCTTTTAGTTTCTTGAGGTAGGGTCCCACTCTAGCTCAGGCTGACCTGGAATTCACTAGTCTCAGGGTGGCCTTGAATGCACGGTGATCCTCCTACCTCTGCCTCCCCAGTGCTGGGATTAAAGGCATGCACCACCACCCCCCAGCCAGTGCCTTGTTCTTTTGATGCTCAAGTTTTTGCATTATTTATGATATTCAGAATATTGATTAGATACTAATCCTCTGTCAGATGAGTGACTGGCAAAGATTTTCTCCTACCTGCAGGCTCCCTTTCTCACTGCTGATTGCTCCCAGTGAAGGAGCACTTGAGTTTGATACAATCCCATTTGTCATTTCTTGCTAGTTCCTGAGCTATTGGTGTTCCGGTCAGGAAGTCATTGCTTACTGCTGCATCTTGTAGTGTTTCCTCTATGTCAGTTCTTGCTGTTTCCTGAGCTGTTGACGTTCTGTTCAGGAAGTCATGGCTTACTGCTGCATCTTGAAGTGTTTCCGCTCTCTTTTCCTATAGTCATTTCAGAATTTCATATTAAGGTCTTTGATTCATTTTGAGTTGACCTCTTTGCTGGGTGACAGACAGTCCTCTACATGTGGATATCTCGTTTTCTAGAACCATTTTTTGAAAGCTAGCTTTTTCCAAGCTATGTTTTTGGCATCTTTGTCAAGCATCAGAGGGCTGTAGGTGCTTTGGTCTATTTCTATGGTTTTATATGTCTGATTTTATCACTGGTTTTGTCACTGTGGCCTGTGTATCATTTTGCAGATTTTTATGTCTATATTCAATAAGGCAATAGTGGATATATTTAATGACAAGGATTAAGGTCCATAGTTTTACTGTGTTGTGTCCTGTTTCAGTTTTTTTTTAATTTTTTTATTTTCATAATAACTTGTAGCTTCCCTTGTTTTCTCTTTTAAGTCTTTTTTTTTTTTTTTTTTTTTTTTTAATTTTTTTTTTATTTTTTATTTTTTTCTTTTTTTTTTTTTTTTTTTTTTTTTTTTTTTTAATTTTTTTTTTATTTTTTATTTTTTTCTTTTTTTTTTTTTTTTTTTTTTTTTTTTTTTTTTTTTTTTTTTTTTTTTAATTTTTTTTTTATTTTTTATTTTTTTCTTTTTTTTTTTTTTTTAATTTTTTTTTTATTTTTTATTTTTTTCTTGTTTGTTGGGCTTGGAGAGGCCTGGAGCGAGGTATGGAACTTCCTGAGCCTAGCTAAAGTTTGGCTCAGGAAGACCTGTCTCTGGCCAGCTATGACTCAGCAGGGCGCCAATTGCCTTGGCCTGCTACTTCTGCAAAAAAGTTAGAGTTCCCTCGTGCGCTTTTGAACCAATCATTTCAAAAGCGTCATATGCTTATTGGCTCTTACACCTCATCCTTTCCTGAGATACCCGCCTTCATTCTCAACGCATTATAAACACCTGCTGTTACAATAAAGTAAGATCTGCTTGGACAGTCTCCCGACTCAGTGTGGTTTCTCTCGGTGACTAGGAGAGGGTCTGGGTCGTCAACACTCACCATTCCGCTCAGCCCCAGGAGAGACCTGCGGGACCGCCTTCCTACAGCCCTACCTGCCAGAGGACCTGCACTTTTTTAGTTTCTTGAGGTAGGGTCCCACTCTAGCTCAGGCTGACCTGGAATTCACTAGTCTCAGGGTGGCCTTGAATGCACGGTGATCCTCCTACCTCTGCCTCCAAGTGCTGGGATTAAAGGCATACACCCCCCACGCCCATGTGTCTTTTAATGGGAGGATTAAGACCATTTCTATTTAGAGTTATTATTAAAAGGTACATACTATTTTCTATCAGTTTGTTGTTTTTCTAATGGTTAATTCTTTCCTTCTTCTCTTTTACCTACTTTTTAAAAAAATAATTTATTATTTATTTGAAAGAGAGAGAGAAAGAGCACACCAGGGCCTCCAGCCACTGCAAACGAACTCCAGACACATGCACCCCGTTGTGCATCTGGCTTATGTGGGTCCTGGAGAATTGAACAGGATCCTTTGGCTTTGTAGGCAAATGCTTTAACCACTAAGCCATCTCTCTAGCCCTAATCTACTTTTTTTTTGATAGGACCTATCATTCCCTGTGTTCTTGTGATATGTAAGTGTAGTTTCCATTTATTTCCGTATGTATGTTTTGTTGTTGTTGTTGTTGTTGTTTGGTTTGGTTTGGTTTTCTCAAGATAGGGTTTCACTCTAGTCCAGACTGCCCTGGAATTCACTATGTAGTCTCAGGGTGGCCTTGAACTCATGGCGATCCTCCTACCTCTGCCTCCCAAGTGCTGGGATCAAAAGCTTTCTTTTCCATATGTATGATTCCTTAAAACATCTTCTCCTATGTTGTCTTACTGGTCATGATTTCCTTTAGTTTATGTTCATCTTAGAAAATCTTTACTTTTCTTTAATTCTGAAGAAAAACTTTGCTGAATATAGTAATCTTAATTAGTCGTCATTTTCTTTTAGGAAAAACATAACTTCATGCCCCCTTGGCCTTTAGAGTTTCTACTGAGTAATCTGTATTTTTAACACATTTGCTATGTGTGTGTGTATGATGTACCTGTATGTATATGTGTGTGTGTGTGTGTGTGTGTGTGTGTGTGTGTGTATAGGCTATAGATTGACCTCAGTTGTCTTTCTCAATAGCTTTTCACCTTATTTATTAAGTCAAGGTCTATCATTGACCCCAGAGCTCACTGATTTGACTATTCTAGCTAGCCATCTTACCCTGAGGATCTGCCACTAATTTATATGTTTCTAACCTCAGTCCTATTGTGTGTGTATGTAATATATACATATATATATGTATATATATATATATTTTTTTTTTTTTAGAAGAGAGAGAGAGAGAGAAAGAGTGTGGGTCCTGGAGAATTGAACAGGATCCTTTGGCTTTGTAGGCAAATGCTTTAACCACTAAGCCATCTCTCTAGCCCTAATCTACTTTTTTTTTGATAGGACCTATCATTCCCTGTGTTCTTGTGATATGTAAGTGTAGTTTCCATTAATTTCCGTATGTATGTTTTGCTGCTGTTGTTGTTGTTTGGTTTTCTCAAGATAGGGTTTCACTCTAGTCCAGACTGCCCTGGAATTCACTATGTAGTCTCAGGGTGGCCTTGAACTCATGGCGATCCTCCTACCTCTGCCTCCCAAGTGCTGGGATCAAAAGCTTTCTTTTCCATATGTATGATTCCTTAAAACATCTTCTCCTATGTTGTCTTACTGGTCATGATTTCCTTTAGTTTATGTTCATCTTAGAAAATCTTTACTTTTCTTTAATTCTGAAGAAAAACTTTGCTGAATATAGTAATCTTAATTAGTAGTCATTTTCTTTTAGGAAAAACATAACTCCATGCCCCCTTGGCCTTTAGAGTTTCTACTGAGTAATCTGTATTTTTAACACATTTGCTATGTGTGTATGTATGATGTACCTGTATGTATATGTGTGTGTGTGTGTGCATGTGTTTGTGCATGTGTGTAGGCTATAGATTGACCTCAGTTGTCTTTCTCAATAGCTCTTCACCTTATTTATTAAGTCAAGGTCTATCATTGACCCCAGAGCTCACTGATTTGACTATTCTAGCTAGCCATCTTACCCTGAGGATCTGCCACTCATTTATATGTTTCTAACCTCAGTCCTATTGTGTGTGTATATAATATATACATATATATGTGTGTATATATATGTGTATATATATATATATATATTTTTTTTTTCTTTTTTGAGAGAGAGAGAGAAAGAGAGTTAGAGCCTGATGGGACTTTCTGCTGCTGCAAAGAAACTCCAGACACATGTGCCTCTTTGTGCATCTGGCTTTATGTGGGTACTGGGGAATCAAAGCCAGGATATCAGGCTTTTCAAGCAAGCGCCTTTAACCATTTAGCCATCTCTCTAGCTCCTATTTGATATATTTTTAAAAATCTTCCTTTAGGGCTGGAGAGATGGCTTAGCAGTTAAGCACTTGCCTGTGAAGCCTAAGGACCCTGGTTCGAGGCTCAATTTCCCAGGACCCACATTAGCCAGATGCACAAGGGGGCGCATGCATCTAGAGTTCATTTGCAGTGGCTGGAAGCCCTGGCGCACCCATTCTCTCTCTCTCTCTCTGTATCTGTCTTTTTCTCTCTCTGTCTGTTGCTCTCAAATAAATAAATAAAAATAAACAAAAAAATTTTTTTTAATCTTCCTTTAGTGATAGTCTGCTGAGGCCATACTGGAGTACAATGTTGTACTGTCTGGGACAGCATGGTGATGTTTTCTATGAGTTCCAGGAGAAAGAAAAGTAGGGTTTTCCTAAAGCACCAGGCTCAGAGGCTATCTCTTCAAGATGGCTCCTTTTAGCCCCACATGTTAACATTTAGTAATGCACAAGAATACCATGATGCAGTTTACAGACCAGCTAATTTTGGCCTGCTTTTTTGTTCTACCTCTGTTCCTGTGACAATTTTGCCCTCCTTCTTTCCCTTTCTGGTATCCCTCCATCCTAAAACGCTGCCAAGCCGCCACTGGCCCGGCCCAGATAAGCTCTTTTTTGCCTTCTGTTCTGGTTTCCCTCTAATCACCAGAGTATCTGGCTTTCTCCAAATCGCTTTCCAGTACGGATCCTCAGTGCACTCCCCAGGGCCACTCATCCCACTGGGTAGCACTGTCTAAGCTCTTTCTGCTTCGAGTCTGGGCCATGGGAAAGCTGCAAAGTGCCGCTGGCTTCCAATTCACCATTGGCTACACCCCTGGCATTGTTCCAAAGTATCAAGTCCCAATAAATCATTGTTAGTAGATATAAATATATTTGTCAATATTAAGCTGGTATTCTGTAGCCTTACCAAGCTCATCTAGGGCACACAGTAGTGTGATGTGAACTCCGAAGGGCTTGGGCCACCCTGCCCGATGGCCTTGCCAGCTGCAGCTCCCATGGCCCTTCTTGAGTTGCTCTGCTTGCTGGCCGTGCTTTTCCTCGGCACCTTGCACTTCCTGAGGTCTTCATCGCACAGCCTCATTAACTGCCTTCACATGGACAGTCCACTGGGCTCTCTACCGCTGCTACATGTGCATGGCCCTCAGAGCCTTCCTTTGGAATCTGGATGGACATTTCTTTGATCTCAACACTCTTGCATTCCACCCAGGCAAAACCAACATCACCTGAACAATGCAAAGGTCCAGTGCCAGCGGAAGCAACAGCCAGACTCCCTTTGGACCACAGGTGCAACAACCTGTCAGTGCCTGAGCAAGATGCAATTCATCCTGGATAAGCAACTTCTAGGCAGCCTTGTGTGAATACGGTCCTCAACTCCTCCTACTGTCCCACTGCAAATTGCTTAGCTACTTTCTTTCTTTCTTTCTTTTTTCTTCAAGGTAGGGTCTCACTCTAGCCCAGGCTGGCCTAGAATTCACTACGGAGTCTCAGGGTGGCCTCGAACTCATGGCGATCCTCCTACCTCTGCCTCCCGAGTGCTGGGATTAAAGGCGTGCGCCACCATGCCGGGCTTGGCTACTTTCTTATAGCTCTAATCATCAGAATCACTAAGCTCTGTTTACAGTGTTCCAAGATTTTTCTAGCCTGCGTCTCCAAACTTTTCAAAATCCCTCCAGCAAACCAGTCCAAAGGCTTCTGAATCACATAGTTAGATACAGTTACAGGACTAGACCTATCTTCGGTATCAATTTTCCGTTTTAGTAACTTTTTCGTCACTGAATCAGTTACTTTCTCATTGCTGGGACAAAATACCCAACCAGAAGCAGTTTAAGGAGGGAGAGGGTTTGTTTTCGCTTAGCGATTCTAGCAGAACCGCTAAGCGGGGCCTGCAAGGCATGATGGGAACACACATGCAGCATGACATCAGCAGAGAGAAGTAGAGACCACAGCAAGGCTGAGCTGTAACACTCAAGGCCTCCCCCTAAGCCCGAGTGACATACTTCCTCCAGCAAAGCTCTGTCTCCTATCCACAGCCTACCCAAACAGTGCCATCAACTGGGGATCAGGTATTCAAACATAGGAGGATATATGGGGACTATTTTACATTCAACCCACTACAATCACTGTGACAAAAATACCCCGGGGAAAACAACTCGAGAGAGGAAGTGATCTTTTGGGCTCATGGTTTCAAAGGTAGCTCTGATGTTTCTGAGCCATAGCAGAAGGACCCAGAGGAACGTTGCTTACCTCATGATGGAAGCAAACAGAGTAAGAGGGAGGGTCTGGGGAGAAGATTAACCCTTCAAAGTCATGCTCCACTCCCTGTGATCCACCTCCTTCAACTAGGCCCCCACCTACAATAGCCCATTCATCAGTGGGCTAATCTAATTCAGGACCCAACCACCGCTTAACAGCACTGGTGAGAGGGAGTGAGGTAGCTTTGTTATACAGTTTAGGGTGACTGGGGCCCTGAAAGCAAAAAACAGAACTATCTTTGTGTCTATCTTTGCAATCTTCTTACCTCTTCCCAAACAATCTGAGCCCCTCCTGGGAGGGAGGTCATTTTCCTAGAATTTAAATCTAATCCTGACATTGTGGTTGGTCAAGTTCATCCCTCAGTTCAACGCCAGGGCTGGCCTCTTCATGAGCCAGCCTCTAGCCCAGACCAATCTACTCTCACTGTGGCTCACCACAGCCAGAAGGCAAAGCTACGACAGTAAGGTTATAAACATACGTTTAGAAGGGGAGGGCAAGCTCTCTTAGCTACTGGTTCAGCACTCCTGATCCTCCAGGTTCTGGTGAGTCTCCCATCGTCTCCACCTGAGCTGAGCTGGGAGGAGGGGAGAACCCCCTGACCCTTGTCTCCCCCATCCTTGCCCTCCACAGGGCAGGATCTCTCTATACTTTCGCTTTTTTCTCTCTAATCTCTGTTCACATTTCTTCTAAGCCCACATGGGTTCTCAGACCACGGGGGTCCGGGGGAGGAGGATTCATTTGCCTTCCCTTCGTTTTGTACTTTCCTAAATAAATATAATAATTTAATAATTATTCTCAGTTTGGTTTGCCCAATTCTTTGGCTAAATACAAACACGAACCTAGAGTTTTGGGGTTTCTCCCCTAGCTTCACTACCAGCTCATGAGTTGTGTGGAGCATTTCATATCCAAACCATAACACTCACGTTTCTGGTATGTCGACTGAGGTCGGCGACAGAGGTGCTATTCCCTACAACAGGGGAGACAAGTTCAGATTGAGGCATGACAGAGCTTGTGGTGCTTTGAGAGGTCCAAGCTGGATCACTGCATAACAATTAGACGCTCAACAGTAAGGCTTGGGCTAGAGTCAAAGGATGTCATAACCCCACTCAACCAGTGTTTGTGACTATGAGTGACCTAAACACACTGACAGAAATTCACCCCTGCCTCCTGGGTGACCTTGACTGCAATTTTTGAAAAATTCAAAGTAACTGTGAAGGACTCAGGAACCAGATGGATGCCATGACAGGCTTTAGAGTCCTCAGTAGGCCTAAGTTTCTGTTTCCTGGCAAGATCTAAGTTTTTTTTATTTTCTGGTAAGGGTGGGTTTAACACTGGAAACTGATTATGCCATACATTCCTGTAGTCATAGATAAATTCAATTCCCCTAGATCCAGCCCGCCAACTTTGCCCGCCAAAATCCTAAGCCAGCCAGAAGAGTACACTGTTTAAATCAACCAATCATGTACCCATCCCCTTCTTCTATGTTCAAATCCCTATAAAAACCTTACTCTCCCACTACTCGGGTCTCTTGTACGGATCCACTGCGTTGGTGAAGTCAAGAGACCGAGCTTAAGCCCAAAGCCCTTAAGACCAGCTTAAGCTCCTTGCCCTTGCATACGTGTTTGGTTCTCCTTGGTGGTCACTGGGGGTGCCGAGAACTGGGCATAACAACTGTAAGATAAATCTGTTTGGCTTCTCTTTGGAGGTGGAAAGATGTTTTGATTTCCTTTCATCCTGAAAACACTGTAGTTCAGTAAAACGCCCTGAAATGTCTGGACAACTTGGAGTCTAGCCGTTATCTCGCTTTGTGAGAGACTTGGGCAGGGTGAGTATTCTTGGTCTCTGATTCGCTCTGGCTATAAGCTTCTGCACGAACTGTAATGACGTTTCAGCATCCTTACTCTGCTTTCTGGTTTCCTTTATTTTTATTTTTGTTTATTTATTTATTTATTTATTTTGGTGCTTTGGGTCCTAGTCAGACATCTGGGATGTTACTTTTCTGTCCCATGAACCCTCAGCTCCAGTTGCTATCACTCAAGTCACCATCAACTGCTGAAAGCTCTGCTGGGTTTCCTGTCTCCTCTCATCCCCTTTCGAATTGTCTTCTCATTGTAAAATGAGAGAGCTGCGCTCTTGGTCCATCCATCCATGCATCCAACTTTTATAAAGTACCTATATGTGCCAGACACCATTTTAGATGAAAAGTTGTCCTTTCATGATTTCTAAATGTGATTTGTGTGAGTCCATCTAGTGCTTCTTCCTTTTGTCCTTAGAAACATTTTTAAAGTAGGACTTGCGGTTTAGAGGACAAAAATGAATATTTAGATGTATGATTCATCAAATTACTCCAGTTTTTTGAGATTCTTCTGGCTCAAGATCAGGTTCAGAGCCCTCTTTTATTTTTACTTAATGTGGTTATTTTGTGTTCTGTTCTTCCAGATTTGCCTTTCTAATTAAATTTCACCAAGATAGATGGGAAAATGAGTTTGCCCTCCCTAGTTGCTCTCAGGAGGGAGAAGGGGCTTTCATAATAAGCCGGTTGGGGGTGGGGGCAGTGAGCACAGCTGGTAGTAAGGAAAATGAATCAGGCATGCATAAATGAGAATGGACCACCCTGGAGCTGGGAGGCCTGGGGACTGCTTTTTCTAAAACATATGCATGTTTTAGGAAGAGCCCAACATTGCCACAGGAATCTCAGAAATGACCTTCAACCTTTTGTAAAGTCCTGGGTTTGCCAGGTGTGAGGTTTTGTGCAGATAGACAATCTTTCCTCGGAGCTAGTTATAAATATCTCCGTCCGATGCTCTCTACATGAATTGACACTAATATCCTAGATCCTTTTTATCACTTATTTTTGAGTACTCTGTATTTTTTCCAAATTTCCCCAGGAAATGACTACTCCTTTTATAATCAGAGGAACAAAACCCATGGTAAGTGGCATTTACAATGATCATTTGGGTATTTTAGTAGGCACCAGAGAAATATTTTGTGTGGGCAAATAAGTTCAGCTGTAAAGCAGGGTTGTGGGGAGCCCAGGGAAGCCTCGGCAACTTAGAAACTGATTCCAATGAACCACACTGTCCCCCTCCCGGGAAATTGTCATCTGTCTGTGCCCTAGATTACTTGCCCTCCCCCATGGCAAAGTCACCTCAAGAGTAGGGGCAGAAAACACTGTTTTGCTAAATCCACAGTGCAGGACAAAGGAGGCTGTGCAAATATTTGTACGCTTTTTGCTCCCTGGCTTGACACTGACTGACTTGACAGCGAGCATCTGTGCTGGCTGCTCGCATGAGGCTGGGATTGATGCCACAGAGGTACCAAGTGGGAGTAGTGACCTAGCAGAATATTCATGACTTGGGTGAGCTGGGACTGTTTTCGTAAAATGGGCGGGCTCAGCTTTCAGTGAATGTTAAAGGTTTCCCTGGAGGCCAAGTTGTGAGGGTGGAAGGACAAAGGGAGTAGGCTGAAAGCAGGAGAGAGATAGGACGGCTGTGAGCCGAGGGCACTGCACCTGCTCTCTACTGTTTTGCCAGTCATCAGGAGGCAGTCAGTTGCTCTAGCAGATGAGTAACGACCATGAGAGTCACTATTTTGCAGAAACTAGTGTGCCCGGCACTGTGTTAGGGGTGTGGCCCACAGACTGTCTTGGGTTCAAGGGACAGAAAAGAAATCCAGTTTCTACTTTGCTTGGAGGAAAGTGGGGCATGGTTTGGAACATGCACTTGAGCAACCAATGTTATGCTGGTGTCTAGCACGGCAAAAGCTGCCTCTCCATTCTGCCAGAAGCTTCTCTCCCTGGTACAGCTTCCACAAGTGCCCACCTACCTCCTCAACACCCACAAAGGAAGGACGTTTCATCTGGACAACACGATGTCAGGGTTCTCAAACAGTTCCCAAACAGGCAACTTCTTATTGTAACAGGGGAGAGGGAGAAGGAAAAGAGGGAGAAGAGAAAGGAAAGAAGGGAAAAAGGGTGTGTGTGCATGACAGAGAGAGAAGAGGAGATAGGGGAGGAGAAGAGAAGAGGGGAGAGACAAAGAGGAGAGAGGAGAGCAAAGGAGAGGAGAGGAGAGAAGAGGAGAGGAGAGGAGAGGAGAGGAGAGGAGAGGAGAGGAGAGGAGAGGAGAGAAGAGGAGAGGAGAGAAGAGGAGAGAAGAGGAAAGAAAGAAGAGGAGAAAATGCACCCGAGAAGCAGGAAATCCAGAAAGAGAGTGAGGGCGGGCCAGGGCATGGTTTTTTTGGAAAGGGTTGAGAAACTGCTCTGTGAGGGAGGGGCCTCAGGTGGTGTGCAGAGGTGGCGGCTGGGGGAAAGATGACCTTCTCTTAGCTCAGGGGTATACTCAATTATCATAGTGGGAGGCAGCTCCAGGGTTAACATGGCCAGGATGGTATGGGAGAGAGAGAGAGAGGATGAATAGAGAACTCTTCGATTCTAATACAATGGTCTTGAAGTGTGTGTGTGTGTGTGTGTGTGTGTGTATTCATTCCCCTGTGGCAATCTTTCCCTTTTCCTTCCTTGCAGCTTCTTTGTTCTTTAAAAGTCCATAGGAGGGCTGGAGAGATGACTCAGAAGTTAAAGGCACTTGTGTGCAAAGCTGGCTTCCATATCCCAGTACCCATGGAAAGCCAGATGCACAAAATAGCGCATGTGTCTGGAGTTCCTTTGCAGTGGCAGGGATGAGTGCCCATACTTATTCTCCTCCCTCTCTCTTTCTGTCTGTCTCTGTCTCTCTCACATACACATAAATAAATATATACATATTTTTAAAACACCCACAGGAAGGGGAATGGGATGGCTCCTCTGGGATGAATAGGGAATAGTGGGGGTGGGGGAAAGCAGAGACAGAGACAGTGGTACTATAGGCCCTCAAGTCACCTTTCAATCGCTTGTGACAGTATGTCTGTCTGTATGTTCTCTGTGGCGGGTGAGAAAGTAGTCAAGAGAGAAAGCCAAGCTCCATGGGTTTCTGTGCTGGGAAACAGCATGGACAGGCATGCAGTACTGCCAAACAAAGCCAGACCACAGGCCCACTGGAGAGACTGGCACAGACACTGGTTTTCTGCTGGAATTAGAGCCTGGACCTGCTGGGGACTTGTGTGGACCTGTAAGGGTATAGCACCCTTGGTGGAAAGTAAAGCTGAGGCCGAGAATCCCTGAGAGTCTGGGACAAAGTCCAGGCCCACAGCAGACATGTCCTAAGCTTTCATTTCCATGAGCCGATCAATATTTGTTTGTTTATAGATAGGGCTATCTGCCATTTACAGCAGAAGGCATCCTGACCAACCTGTGAAGGAGCAGAGCTTGGGATTAGTGCAGGATAGTCAGAGGAGGAGACTGGAAGGAAGGAGACTGTATTAGATAACCTGGATGGTAGATGTCCTTGGGAGCAAGATGGGAGTGTGAGGCGATGCTTGAGGGCAAGATTGTGTGCCTGTGGATTGGGAAAGACCGTCATACTCAGGACAGTAAGAAGGCTGAGGGTGACACTGCATCTGGAAAGCAAGTTAGATGAGCAACTTAGCTAGTGTTCTGATGATACAGGGTTTGGAGGTTCAAGATGGGTCCCCCAAGTTTATGAACCCCAATTTTGTGTGGCGTTCCATTTTTAACAAAGAGTTGGGAGCTGGAGAGATGGTTTAACAGTTAAGGCTCTTGTCTATGAAGCCAAAGGACCCAGGTTCAATTCTCCACATAAGCCAGATGCACAAGGGAGCGCATGCGTCTGGAGTTCGTTTGCAGTGACTAGAGGCCCTGGCGTGCCCATTCGCCCTCTCCCTGTCTCCTCTCTATCTCTCTCTGCTTTCAAATAAATAAATAAAATAAAATATTTTTAAAAACTAACGATAAAAATGAACTCAAGAAGGATAAATTATGAATTATTAAGTTCATTTAGGGAGAAATTACAATTTATGGGGTTTATTTAAGGAAAATTGGGATGTAGGAAGAAGGCTAGAGCAGAGTCATAAACATGTGGAAGTAGGACACATGCTCTCATGTGAAAAACAGCATAGTACATGAGATTCATTTAAGAGAAGTTGAGGGTTTTTTTTAAAAAAATATATATTTAAAGAGGGGAGCAGGCAGAGAGAGAGAGGGAGAGGGAGAAAACAGGTGTGCCAGGGCCTCTAACCACTGCAAACGAACTCCAGACACACGTGCCACCTTGTGCATCTGGCTTACGTGGGTACTGGAGAGTCAAACCTGGATCCTTAGGCTTTGCAGGCAAGTGTGTCTTCACCACTAAGCTGTCTCTCGAGTCTGAATTTGAGGTTTGTAAGGCAGAGTAGAGCCATAAGCATGTGGAGGATTGTTCATAAATCTCACTTAGGAGAAATTGAGGCTTTCAAGAAAGACTAGAGTAGAGCCACAGGCATGTGGAAGGTAGACCTGAGGAGCAGGTGTCGGGAGCTTTAGAAGAGACACCCACAGCGTGTGTGCTTCCTCATGGAAGGAAGATGAGGGCAAACTGAGGGAGCGTAAGGAAGAACGGCAGAGGGAAAATATCCAAGCAGAGACCAAAAACTCAGATGAGAAATAAGTAATAAAGAGAGTTATGCCTGTGGTTATCCTGAGTTTAGAGAGATTACTCAGGTAACAGGCCTAGAGTTAGGAAAGGTATCTATGTGGTAAATGTGCAGTGTAAGGGAAATATGCATGTGGTAGATTCAGAGACCAGAGGAAAAACATACATGTAATTAAAGTGAGAAGTTACCCCAAGCTATAAAACGGAGGCAAGTAGAGAGTTATTCATACCAAGAAACAGTACTAGCCTCCGCCCCCCCCCCGGTAAGGGTGGGTGGGAGCCACTTATATGTATCCAGGCAGCTCAGGGTAAGGCCAGAAGAATCACAGAGAAATAGAGGGGGAAGGACACTCAGCACAGCCTTCATAGTGATTGAAAATGTATTTTTTTTTGGTCAGGTTCAGGCATGCAAGGGGAAGACAGGACTGGTTTGTAGATTTAGAGGGCCGATCCCAGGGCAGCCCACCTAGGTAGTATGCTAGACTGTGGGCAGCAGGGGGCACTGTAGCTAGTCTCATAGATGAGACAGGAGTTCCATTCCTGCCAAGGAGGGTTGGCATGTGGAGTGGCTTCTCCTGGTTATCCCTGGGCCTCAATTTCTAATTGAAACGTCCTATAAGAGGCTAGCCTTCTCCTATGTGTCCTTCACTGAGGCAGGTGCCAACTGGCCAGCAAAGCTTCCAGTGAACAAGGTATCCCAGACACCTGTGACCATGACTGGATTGCAGGGGATAAATGGAGTAGAGACCAGGGCAGTAGTAGAATTTGGTGAGGGATCTGCTGACTTGAGGTGGAAATCGGAGATAGGTGCAAGTATGGGTACAGAATCTAGGCAAAGAATGTGCATTTAGACGTCATCAATAAAGGATTGAGGGCTGGATCAAGAGCATGCCAGGCTCACACGAGGCATTGAGTTCGGATCCCCAGAAGCTACATGACACCGGATGCAGAGCGCAAAAATCAGCACTTCTTCAGCAAGATGGGAGGCGACGACAGGCGAATCCCCTGAAGTTCCCCTTGGGGCAAGCTAGTCTGGCTTATGCCACAGCAAACAAGAAATAGACTTTGCTTCAAGCATGGTGGAAAGTGGTCCTCTGACTTCCACATCTCTCTCTCTTCTACACACACACACACACACACACACACACACACACACGAGTGAAAGGTCAAGTGATGAACCCCTCGGCTCCTCCCAATAAATGGGGGTCAACAGTTAAACAGTGCCTGTTTTGCCCACGGCCAGCTGAGTGGGGCACACAGGGCACTCTGTAACCTCGAACTGGCAGTGAATGGCCTCTCTGACATTGGTCAGATCACTCCCACAAAGAAATCTTGTAGGAATCTCCGCGAGTGCGAGTCCAACCTTTGCAAGAAATGACCCAGAACTACCGGATCAAATATAACACAAACGGGCGTCTATGGGATCATTAACAGCGCTACAGAAAGCAGCAAGTGCTGAGGTGCCTAAGGGGGCTGGGGCCGGGGTCTGCGCCGGGCCGCGACCTTGACCCGGTGACTTGCAGGCCCTTGGGGACGGATCAGCAGCGAGGTCTAGAGTTGACACAGGCCGGATGTGGCCCGGGCCGGAAGAGAAGTCTAGGCTAGACCCGGGATGGAGACCCCACCGCAGCAACCGTCATGACAGTTTTGAGACCACGCTGGGGCGACGGCACTGGTGGCGCCAAGCCTGCGCACAGCCCCAGAGCACCTTCCCCAGCCCGGGCCGGCCTACGACTGTGTCCCGGGCCTCGGCGCGCCCGTGCGCCCTCCCGGATCCCCGGTCCCGCGTGGGGAGACGCGCAGCGCCCCGAGCGTCCCCTCCCCCCCGGGGAGGCCAGGCTGCGTTGGGACGCTCCGAGGCCGCGTCCCTTTGCCCGCAGCTCCGAGCGGGTCGCCGTAGCGGGCCGGGCGCCGCACCGCTGCCTCGCGGGCGGAGCTCGGGGAGCTGGGAGCGCGGCGGGGTCGGCAGGGGGCGCT
This sequence comes from Dipus sagitta, assembly GCA_036346955.1. Lineage (NCBI taxonomy): Eukaryota > Metazoa > Chordata > Mammalia > Rodentia > Dipodidae > Dipus > Dipus sagitta. The sequence goes on from CM070786.1 coordinate 33,308,550, forward strand.
GCGGCTCCCCGTGCGCCGGGCGGGCCAGCGCTGCGCCGCCCTCGCCTCGGCCCCGGCCCGGAGGCGCTGGCAGCCGGCGGGCGGGCGGGCGGGCGGGGAAGCGGGACGCGCAGCGGCGGAGCCCGGGCCGGGACCAGGCGGTGAGTACCCTTCGCACCGGCCGCTGTGAGCGCCGAGGCTCCGGGAAGGGCAGCAGTGGTTTCTAGGTCCCGGATCCCCGGTGGCGAGACTGAAAAGGGCGCCCGGTCGCACGAGTGAACCGAGGCGGGGAGACCGGAGCGGGCTTGCAATCACCCGTGTGTGAACCCCGCGGTTGAGCTTGTCGTCCCCGCCCCTCCCTCGCCGCCCCCAGCCTCCGACCTGCGCCCCTTCCCCTGGCCACTCCCCCGCGCGCTGGTGTCCCGGTCCCCGCCCTCCGGCCCTGCGCCCCTCTTCGCGCTGCCCGACGCCGGCTCGCCCGGCCGGCCGATCCCCAGCGCGCACCCCCGCCCCGCCCGGCCCCGCCGCCGGGGTGCCTCGGGCCTCCTCGCGCTCCCCGCCATCACCCCAGCCCGCTCCAGGGCAGCCTCCGCGCTCCCGCCACCCGGGTCCAGCTGGAATTCGAGCTGCGGGAGTCCCTGTCCCCGGCCGTCCCGAGCCCGCCCCAGGTAAGAGGCAACTTCGCGGCCTGCCCCGGGGGTGGAGCCGGCACCGCGAGCTACCTGCCGCTCCGGCGGCTCCCGGGAGTCCCCAGCCCGGGCCCGCGGCCGCCGCGCGCGCAGGCTGCCCTCCCTGAGCACGCCGCTCGGGATCGTGCAGGTAGACCTCGCTGTCTTGGCTTTTGCTGATGAACTTGTCGAATGTCGCGAGTCTTTAAAAAAGGAAGCCGGCTTTGTCACAGCCGCGCAAATGGATTGTGCGTGGAGCAGGTTGCTTTACTTTGCGGCTGCAGCAGGCTTTCAAGTTGCACCTGTGGACCTTGAAGGGTTAGCGGTGTAGGGGTGCGTGGGGCCATGTTTTCCCAGGACGCCCAGTGTCTGCGTGGAAAAAGGCAAGGATGCTTTCTCAGCATTCAACAAGTAAGGACAGGAGATCCGCGGGATCGGAAGTGTAGGGTGAATGACCTGGGGGCGCTTCGGGAGAGTTCCACCACTTAGGGTCAGATTGTTGCTCCGGGTGGACCCTAAGTGTGGAACAGATTGCCGAGAACCCGCCCCCCCCCACTACCCTTTGGGACGCGATGTGACTGCGGTCAGGCTTTGATGCAGCCCCCCTTCTCAGAGGTGTTGGTGCCCAGTCGAGACATCTGTGGGAAGCCGATTTAAAGCAGATGGCTTGGAAAACCTCCCGGTCCCTGGAGAGAGGTGGAGATGCTTGGTGACAGCCCGAAAGCCGGGGCCTGCATTCTCTCCATCCATCTCTTCTGGCGTCTTTCATTAAATCTTGGATTAAATTAATTGCCTATTCAAAGAAGAAACGTGTAGGCTGCAGGTGGGTCCCAGGGTGGGCCTGGCTTTGGAGCACACACTTTTAGCTTTATGGAAGTGTCCTAGCCTCATCTCTACCCCACCCTCTACATACACGGCTTTTTTTTTTTTCCTATTGATGGCTTCAGTAATAATTACTTCAATGTTCCTTTACCATAGAATAAATTACTAGCCGAGGACATAATGTGGCTCCGGATGGCCCCTGTGAGAGGTTGCACATTCCTGTGGGATCTCCTTGCGGTGATAGTGACAGGCTGTCAGGAGTCCCGCTGGCCAGGAGCACCTGCGCTGAAGCCATCTCTGTGGCCCTAAGACCGAGCCTATCCTCCCTCCCCCCCCACCCCAACCTGGTACTCAGTGTTTGTAAAGAAACGGATCCCCTTCTTGAATCAGACTGATTGCACAAACTATGTTTCTCCACTGTGCTACAGTGTTTTCAAAATGTTAAATCCTTAAATTCAACATAGTTCAATACATATGCATATATTAAAAATCGCTCCTGTTAGAGACAGATTCATTTGTGTGTTGGTGGGGCAGAGGGTGTGGGTGTGCCAAGGAGGAGAAAAGAGCTCAATTTCAGGTCAGGCTGTGACAGCTGGCCCTGTCCTTCAGCGGGGACTCCAGAATTTCTAGGGAGGAAATAGTTGTCCTCATCTCAGAAGTGGGAGAGGGAAGGTGATGGACACTGTGGCTGCCTGAGAGGTGGGACCGCTGAGGTTTGACCTGTAGACCCTGAGCTATGGCTTCGGCGTATTGGACATTCCTGATCCCTGGGAGGGAAACTGGGCCCCTTGCAGAACTCCACCGGACACTTCAGGTCGTGCTGTCCTCGCTGTAGTGGGTGCTGCCCACCCCAGAGCTGCTTCCCATTTCTGACACATTTTGCACACATTTCTGACGACGTGGCTTGCAGTTCTGCTGGTCGGAGGGAGGTCAGTGTTTGGGGGTGTGTTTTGGCCTGTCAGAGGTGGCTATGTCTCACTGGCAGAGCAAAGCCCAGCTCTTTTGCTGGTGTTAAAGGCCAGCCCAAGGGCAAGCACAGTCAGACGCCAGCTGCAGGTCCTCTGTCCCCTCTGCTCAGGAATCTGGGGACAGCCACAATGCATAGTGCTTCTTAGCTGTGGGAACCTGGGCTGCCCCTGGCTGTCATGAGCTTATCTTTCTCACCCAGACTGTTTCTGTCTTCAGGTCTGGCTCTTACCCAGAATTCCTGCAGCTGGCAAAATCAGTTTTCTAGAGGAGGTTTAATTAATGCCTGCAGTTTGTGAGTGAGAGAGAAAGGGAGTGGGAGAGAGAAGAACAGATGTTACTATGGGGGGGGGGGGCTGGAGAAAAGATGAAAGAATAGTATGGTTCAGAAAGCCTGAAATGGAGATTCCAATCCCAGGACCTGCCCCAGGTCTTAGTTACTGGGTAAGGAAGTGTGTCCACATTAAGGTGTGGGTGTACTGCTGGGAGCAAAATCACTAAGACAGAAAAAAATGGCCCTATGGTGACCCGAAATAAGGTTTGCTGGGCCTGCCATTGTGGTTTTTAGAAGGCCTGAAAAGCCAGCTGAGAACTGGGCTTGACAAGGTGGGAGAACACTCAGCTGTCGTAAGCGGTGTGTTTCTGTGGGAGCCGGTGGCTCGAGCCAGGTTGGTCTTGAATGAGATGCTGAGGTGTAAGTCCAAGGGAGTGTCAAGAGGGCCTGTGTGCCTGCACGTGTGGACAAAGGGGAGATTAGCTTTCTAGTAGGATAGAGACCGCTTCCCAGGCAGCCTTCTGAAGTCTGCCGGACAGCCTTGAAGATAGAACAGGGCCCACTGATGCACCTCAACCTCGAGCTACTGCAGGGGAGTCTAGAGGAGGCATCTATGAGCCCAGAATGAGTTGCAGTGTGTGCTCTAAGTCTGAAAGACAACAGAGCCATGATCACATCACTAAACCAGATGCTCTCCCTTTTCCCTTTATCCCTACAAACTGAATGGTGGTCTGACCTTTCTTCTATGGGGAAGCCACTGACTTGGGTAAAAAGATAAATTTGTGGGCTGAAGCTTAGTCAGTTTAGTGCTTTCTGGCAAGCATAAGGGCCTGAGGTTCAGATCCCCAGCACTCACGTAAATGCTGGATGTGGTGGTGCGTGCACAGGAGTAGAGGCAGGTGGATCCCCTAGGGTACCCTGTCTAGCTAGGCTAGTCCAATCAATGTGCTATGGATTCAGTGAGAGACCCTGTCTCAATAAAAAGTTAAGGTATAGGGCTGGAAAGATGGCTTAACAGTTAAGGCGTTTGCCTGCAAAGCCAAAGGACCTAGGTTCTATTGCCCAGGACCCACGTTAGCCAGATGCACAAGGGGGCGCACACATCTAGAGTTCACTTGCAGTGGCTGGAGGCCCTGATGCACCCATTCTCTCTCTCTCTCTCTCTCTCTCTCTCTCCCTCTTTCTCTGTCAAATAAATAAAAATAAATATTAAAAAAATCAAGGTGTAGGGCTGGAGAGATGGCTTAGCAGTTAAGGCATTTGCCTGCCAAGGCAAAGGACCCAGGTTTGATTCCCCAAGACCCACATAAGCCAGATGCACAAGGTGGCACATGCGTCTAGAGCTCATTTGCAGTGGCTAGAGGCCCTGGTGTGCCCATATTTTCTCTCTCAAATAAATAAATAAAATATTTTTTTAAATAAGCTGTTAAGAGACTGAAGAAAATGACTGGTGTCAAGTTGTGGCCTCCACATGCACGTATGTGCCCACACACATACATGCATACATGTACACACACACCACACCTCAATACATATGCAAGAAAAGTTCAATCTCTAATATCTCTAATGAAGGGAAGAACAAACCCACATTGATGACTAAAAGGCATCAGAAAAGAACTTGAACGGGTCTGAGGGAGCAGTTCCTGCTGCAAGGATACAGCCTCCCCACTTCCTTTTTGCTAGTTCATCTATCCAAGCATGCACCCATACACTAATCCCTTCTTCCCCATCCTCATCCATCTGCACATTGAAACACGCCTGTGCTGGGAGTTGTGGCCTAGAGGAGAACTTGGGGAATGCAGACATCTAATAATAAATGGTATCTAACAGTGGACAGTCTTACTTTCCCATCAGCTAAGAGTCCTGATTGGAGAAGGTCCTACTTGGGGCTGAAATCTCCTCTTCTGGAATTTTAGGACCTGGAATATTCTTCCCTCTTTTCCTCTGCTCCTTCCGGATAGTAGGAAACTGTAGGAACTGACACATTCTTTTGACGCTTGCAGTGTCGCGTCTGCACTGTGCACCTTCATGTCTCTGTTTGCAAGACGTCCTTTGTCATCTGCTTGCCACCCTGGTGCCCGTGTGACCAGCTTTCTCAGGGAGAGCTGTGGTCAGTAACAGAAACCAGGCCTTTAAACAACAGACCAAGAGCAAAATGATCGCATTTCATTTTGACTCCCTCTCTCTGCTCTCCTTCCCTCCTCTCTCTTCTGTTTTCAGGGAGAACCATCATTTATACCAGTTTACAAACTGTTTAAATGCTGTTTGTCCTCCCCCAATTATGTGGGGACATGTGCCTTTCTAACCAACAAAAACATAGCTTGCTTCCCTAAGCCTACTTCATCGTTGGATTCAACACTGACCTTAAGAGATACAATCATATCTTTTTTTAAAGTTTTTTTTTTTTTTTTTTTGATGCAGGGTCTCACTCTAGTCCAGGCTGACATGGAATTCACTATGTAGTCTCAGGGTGGCCTTGAACTCACAGTGATCCTCCTACCTCTGCCTTTCCAGTGCTGGGATTAAAGACATGTGCCACCATGCCTGGCCCAATAATAGTTTAACTATGAAATAAAATGAAGCCTTTGTTAATTTTGTCACTTGAAAATATGGGATACAGCTGGAAAGATACCTCATTGGAAAAAGTGCTAGCCATACAAGCGTGAGGACCCGAGTTCGACCCCCAGAACCCACTTAAGAAAAGCTAGGTGTGGTGGTGCTGTATTTGATCCTTCTGATGAGTCATACTTACTTAGAAATAGGGCAGTGGGGCTGTGGGGAGGTTAAAAGGCTTTCCTTAGACCCGGAGGTAGAGACACACACTTGATCCCAGCACTTGACAGGCCGCTTACAAATTCAAAGCTAGTCTAGGTTGCATAGTGAGAACCTATCAAAAAAATTCTCTTAAATGTTTCCCTTAGAATCAGATCTCCTGAGCAGAGAATTACTTATTGATTAGGATAGTCCTGCTGAAGTGGCTCATAACCAAATGTGATTACAGTCATTTGAAAATTGCAGGTGGCCTCTGTGCTGGAGTAAAAGGGAGTGTTGGCTTTCTTTAGAACATTTTTATTTATTTATTTATTTGAGAGAGCAAGAGAGAAAGAGAGAGAGAGAGAGAATGGGTGTGTCAGGGCCTCCAGCCACTTCAAAAGAACTCCAGACGCATGCGCCCTCCCCCCAGGCAAACGCCTTAACCACTAAGCCACCTCTCCAGCCCCTTTCTTTAGACCATTCTTCAAGGCAAACCCAGTAGTGTATGCATTGTGCCACCAGAAGCCTCCTAGAAGGGTTTCCCAAGCTTGTGATGTTGGGTTACCCATTGATGACTTCCTTCTAGGAGGGTCTGGGTTTGGTTGTGTATGCAGCACGGTGAAGTAGTTGGGTGTAGACTCAGGCAGGACTGGAAGTGCCATGCTGTTGTATGACAGGTGCTTTATCCACATCTCCACATCCTCCATGGTTAATGTTTTACTCGCTCTGCCACGGGTTGTCAGAGGGAAGTGTGACAAGAGACCATAAACTCAGTATTTCCTCATCTTTCCAGCACTGTTCTTAGTCCCAACTGACTAAGGAGCTGCCCAGCTCCTGTTTCAAACTGGTTCTTCGGCAGAGCCAGGAGCCCTCCAAACCATCGGAGACCCAGTTCTCTGGGTGAGGAATGGCATAGCCACCCTGAGGGCAGGTAGGGGACTAGCCAGAGGCAGGAAGTCACACCACCAGGCTACCTGTTCTGTGCCACAGCTGGGCCCCGCTTGACCCGAGACACTGGGTTGATAGGCTTAGCTTCACTGAGCAGTCCTGGGAAGGGAGGCCCCTCCTTCTCAGCCCTCACCCTTGCCTGCACTCTGCATCCTAGGGAGAGGCAGGCTCCCGTGCCTCTGGCCTCTCTAGCCTGTGCCACGTATGCTGGAGCTGCCAGGAGGCCCACAGCTGGGGGCTGGGCACGGGAAACCCTTTAGGACCTTGGGTGCTTTGGCGGGCTCCGGGGAGTGTGGTTAGCACACGCTCTTTGGTGGGGAAACTAATCATCAGCTCTCTTAATAGGCAGCCTGCCTATTTTTATTCATTTTTAAACTGCTGGAATTTGAAATGGATGAGGTTTGTCTTTAAAGGAAAAAAAAAAAACTAGCCCTATATTTGGAAAATACAGAAATGGCAAATGATGCCATTCATGTCTAGAAAACTGAATTAAAAGGGGCCACCTTCCTCTGGTCTGGAACTCTAACTTCTCTGGTTCTCCTCTTGATTTCCTTTGTCGCCAACCTGTCTGTCTCTATCCAAGTTCCTAATGGAAACACAGACCTGAAAAATCAAAGCTTGGGCATTTATAGTTCAAGGTCATGGCCTAGATGGTTCATTTTTTTTTCTTTCTTTCTTTCTTTTTTTTTTTTTTTTGGTTCTGTCTTCAAGGTGAAAAATTACTGTCTTCTCAGTGAAGAAAGTATATTTTAGGAGATGACTAACATCAGCAGGCACAGCAAGCCTGTCTCACCCTCACTCTTATCATCTCCAGCATTTCTAAGTTAGTGGCATATGATTTTTGCTTTTCTCCTTTAATGCATCCTGCTTAATGACTGCTGATTATCCTGCAACAGTCACATTAATTGATGGTGTTTAACGACCCTACTCACAGTAAGTAATTGCAGTTGGCTGGGCTAAGGAGGTGCTTTTTTTTTTTTTTACTTGCTTTCAGCGTGAAAAGTGTTTACTCAGAGTGGGTGTGCAGTGCCAGAAAGGGAGTTGGGAACTCCTCACCTGGTTGCCAGCCCACTGCCCAGTGCTCATAGCCCCCTGGGAATCAGTTCCCGGTGCACTCATATCGACTGCCCAACTTGTCGGGAGCCGTGGGGGCCAGAGACCTCATACTGCAGCTTTAGCTTCAAGGCAGGGAGTAGAATGAAACAGGGCCCAATAAAAATGGGTGAATCAATGCTGAATGGTCCCAAGCATGTCAGTGATGGGTGTGTCTGGCTGCAAGTTACACAAAACCCGGTTTCAGTGGTTAACCAACAGGTTAGCAATGAGATATGTGAAGGTAGGAGTTTGTTGGTTACCGCAGCTATTGTCTGTTCTAATCGACACTTCTGGTATCCCGTGGTCTTTTCTTAGTGCCCAGTGTGCTGTGGTTACTGCGGCAGGTGCTTCTCCATGCACAGCACCCATCCTGGTGCCCCCTCTCCCTTCCTCCCTTCACTCCCCCATACCTGTTCAGCACCATTGCTGACTCAGCGCTGAGTTCCCCAAAGCCTGGGGGAGAATACCAAGGAAACTGACATGAGTGTATAAAGTTGATAGGTTTTGTGGGGAGGGTAGGCTGTGGATGCTGAAGTTGTCCAATGTGGGAGGATATCACCTAGCATTAGGCAAGCTGGCTCCTTCAGAAGGAACGAGGTGCCCGCCACATCTGCACCTTTTTTTTTTTTTAATAAAACTTTCTTTTGGGATGGAAAGATGGCTTAGTGGTTAAGGTGTTTGCTTATGAAGCCTAAGGATCCAGGTTCAATTCTCCAGGATACATGTAAGCCAGATGCACAATGTGGCACATGCATCTGGAGTTCGTTTGCAGTGGCTGGAGGCCCTGGTGCGCCCATTCTCTATCTGCCTCTTTCCTTCTCTCTCAAATAAATAGATAAAATATATTTAAAAAAACCTTTCTACTGACAGCCTCCATACATGTAGACGATTATGATCTCGTCCCACAACCTCCTTTCTTACACCCCGTCCACTGAATCCCCTTTTCTTTTTAACTAGTCTCTCTTCTATTTTCATGTCATCATTTTTCTCTCTCCTATTATGCAGGTCTTGTGTACATAGCGTCAGCCACTGTGAGGTCATGAAGACCACGGCCACTTTGTGTCTGGAAGACAGTATTACAAAGGTACCTTTTATCAAGAAAGCAAGCAGTTTCCCTAGATACCTAGAAGACTGTCCTGCACATTTCATGGCTGGAGCTGTGTCACGTGGTTGCTCCCAGTTAGAAGGGCCGTGTGAATATTTAGCAGGGCACATTGGAGAGTGCTTACCACTGGAACAAATCAGATGCATTTCATGGCTCCAGTGTAGAAGACATTTAGTTTTTGCTCACGCAAGTCCAACATGCTCTTCCTGATGGCGGGACGACTGTCCTCCAGAGAGCTTACTCAGACACCCAGGCTCCCAAGGCTGCCGTGCTCATCTGTACCTGTCAGCAGAAGTGGAAGGAACATGGAAGTCAGTGTGGTAGGCTGTTAGGAGCCTGGCCCAGGAGTGGCGAACCACTGCTCCGGGCACTCCGTTGAGCTCAGTCACATGGCCATACTCCCTGCAAAGGAGGCTGGAAAACGCGGTCCTGTCATGTGCCTAGGTTGAAGAGAAGATGGTTTCATGATTAGCCACAGTTTCTGCCACACTCTCCTCTCCAGAATTAGGACTTCCTTAGCAATGAGAAAGAAGGAGTGAATACTGAAGGGCACCTGGGGTACCTCCTCTAGAAGGAAAGGCTGTGCTCAGAAGGCTCTGGTGTCAACTAGTATCCACAGGAGGAAATTGTCTTTCCTCACCTCTTACACCTTTCCAACCTTTAGGAAATCGCCAGATGGAAAGTCCCCATTATCCCAATTTCTTGGCCCAGAGCATTTTTTTAAAAAAACCTTTTTATTGACAATCTCTGCTGTATACACAATGAACCCTGATCATAATCTCCTCCCACCACTCTCCTTTGTCCCATTGCTTCTCCCCCCCACCCACCCCCCCCCCCCCGACTGAGCACTTTTATCAAGAAAGCAAGCAGTTTCCCTAGACACCTAGCAGACTGTCCTGCACATTTCATAGCTGGAACTATATCTTCTTTCCAATTAGTCCTTGTTCTATTTTGATATCATCATTAATTTTTTTGTTTATTTCTTTATTTAAGAGCAACAGACAGCGAGAGAGAAAGAATGAACGTGCCAGGGCCTCCAGCTGCTACAAACGAACTCCAGACGCATGCGCCCCTTGTGCATCTGGCTAACGTGGGTTCTGGGGAATTGAGCCTCAAACCAGGGTCCTTAGGCTTGACAGGCAAGCGCTTAACCGCTAAGCCATCTCTTCAGCTCTCATTATTAATTTTTAAATATTTTTTCTTTCCTTTTTTCTTTCTTCCCTACCTCCTTCCTTCCTTCCTTCCCTTACCCCCTCCTTCCCTCTCTGTTTTCCTCCCTCCCTCTCTCTCTCTCTCTCTCTCTCTCTCTTTCTTTCTTTCTTTCTTTCTTTCTTTCTTGTACAGAGAAACAAGGAGAAAGCAAAAATGGGTTGCCAGGCTCTCTAGCTGCTGCAAAGGAACTCCAGACGCATGTGCCACTTTGTGCATCTAGCTCTACATGGGAATAGAACCCAGGTCATTAGGTTTTGCAGGCAAGTGTCTTAGCCTCTGAGCCATCTCTCCAGTCCTCATCATTATTTTCTTTTTGCTCTCTTATTATGCAGGTCTTGTGTAGATAGCACCAGCCACTGTGAAGTCATGAATACAATAGCCCCTTAATGTCTGGAAGACAGTATTCCGAAGCACTCCTTCCCTTCCCGTGGCTCTTATATTCTTCTGTAATGGTCCGTGAGTCGTGGAGGATGTAATAGCGATGGTGGCATGCTTGTTATGGGAATACCACCTCTCTCTGATTGGATCTGAGGTCCATTCCATGGGAAGGAATTCATGCCTAGTACTGAAAAGCTAATCAAAAGACAGGGTATGTACTTAACAGCCTTGTGGGAATAGCACCTGGTCGATTATTGATTATTGTAGTAGCTGGAGGTTACCCCAGGGGAAATGACCATTAGTCCCCAAGGATCCTTGGAGAGCTCCTTGTCCTTGAGCATGTTAGGTTCCTGCCCGACATTCCAAAATTTCCCTTCTTCTTAGGTTTGATTCAAGTGTCTGCCATAAATTTATGTATTTTGAGTGTCACCCAGCTGGTGGCAGTTTGGGAACTGAAGACTCCTGGAGGCAGACACGGTGGGCTTGGCTTATGGGTGTTATAACCAGCTTCCTCTTGCCAGTGTTTGACACACTCTTCTGTTGCTGTTGTCCACCTGATGTTGGCCAGGAGGTGAGGTCCATCCTCTGTATATACCATCGCTTTCCCCTGTCATCATAGAACTTCCCCTTGAGTCTGTAAGCCAAAATAAACCCTTTTTTCCCACAAGCTTCTCTTGGTGAATGTTTGTCTCACCAAGGAGAAACTGACCACAAAGTAGAATTGGTACAGAAAGGTGAGATTGTTGCTGTTAGAAACATGACTGTGTGGCTTTTGGCCTTTGGGAATTGATTTGAGGGAGGAATGTGGAAGGATTTGAAACCTTACCCTAACAGACTCCTTGAAATGCTGCAAGTGCAGCTTGATGGACTGTTCTGGTCAGAGCTGAAAAACCTGAATGCAGTAAGAACTATGGACTGTGAGGTTTGGTTTATGAGGGTGAGAAAGAGCTTTGCCTGGACTGAGCTAGAAACAGTGTGTGAGAGACTTGATGTTATGCCTGTATCCTAAGAACTTGTACAGGGTTGCAGTGCATAGAAATGGGCTGGTGTGAGCAGAGGGATGTGGCACAGAAAAAGGTTGGGCCAAAACTGCTGCCCATTCAGCGGTAATTGTTTGAGAGATTACAACCTTTGAGATTGGGCCAGATGATCTGCACTGGAAGAGCAGGAAGAATGTGGACTCTTTGGAAGCAAGGGCCAGAATGCTGAAGGAGTTTGCTGTTTTCAAAGTTGGCTTTATTCCTCCTGGATTACCAAAGCCCACCTGATACTATGGAGTATAATAAATTCAGGAAAGAGAAGGTCATTGGATTTGCAAGGCAGTTTTGTATTTTAGAAATCGCCATGGGCAGTGTGAAGCGTTCTTGTAGGATTACCTGCATGGAGACCCAATGGAGCCATGGGTTGCAGTAGAGACCCAGTGGAGATGCCAGGACTATGGAATGGCTGCCAAGGAGAGCTGCTGTGGCACTGGAGGAAGTTTCCCAGGACCGTGAGTAGTCTAGTTGGCGGGGTGGAATTGGAACTCCAGAGACTTGTCACTGGTTAAAATTATCAGACTCAGAGACTTGTCACTAGTTAGAGTTGTCAGACTTGAAGCTATAGAGTTTGATGTTTTCCCTTGCATTGGCTCAGTATTTGTTTGCTATGCCCAATGCCATCCTTTGCAGTGTGAATGTTTATTCTGTGCCATTATGAGGTTTGTGTTTGTTTGTTTGTTTGTTTGTTTGTTTGCTTTGGTATTACAGCTCAGTTAAAAGACCTTGGATTATGAGGATGTTTGAACATCATTGGGATTGATAAAAACTATGGGGACTTTTAAAGTTGGGCTGAATGTATTGAATTTTACATCATGGATGGTTATCAGTTAATGGAGGCCAGGGGCAGAATGTGGTGGTTTGATTCAGGTGGCCCCCATAAACTTACGTGTTCTGAATACTAGGTCCCCCAGCTGGTGACAATTTGGAAACTGAGGACTCCTGGAGGCAGTGTACTGTTGGGGATAAGCTTATGGGTGTTACAGCCAGCTTCCCCTTGCCAGTGTTTGGCACACTCTCCTGCTACTGTTGTCTACCTGATGTTGGCCAGAAGGTGATGTCCACCCTCTGCTCATGCCATTGTTTTCCCCTGCCATCATAGAGCTACCTCTCAAGTCTGTAAGCCAAAATAAACCTTTTTCTCCCACAAGCTGCTCTTGGCTGGGTGTTTGTGGCAGCAAGGAGAAACTGACCACAGCAGGCCCCAACCCTTCCTCACATCTGGAGAAGAAGAGAGGAAAAAGCAGAGAGTAACCGGCCATGTCCCACTCTGACTCACTGAGAAATGCCTTCCTACTATTGCCTGCCGGTTCCTCAGTAAGCAGTGATGAGTGGCTCACTGATTTGCTGGGTTTATTCTTCAGTTGGCTGTAGTCACTGCGGCAGGTGCTTCTCCATCGACAGCACCCTTCCTGGTGCCCTCGCTCTCTCCCTCCCCCACACCTGCTGAGCTCTGCTGCAGCTCCGAGTCCCCAACCCTGGGGAGGCTGCCTAGGAACTGACATGGGTCTTTAATGCTGGTGAGTGTTGTGGGAGGGTAGGCCCTGGGAGTTGTTAGCCCAGTATTGGAGGGCATCACTCAGGGTTGGGCTCAAGGAAGGCCAGAGGAAGGTGACCTTGAGCTGAGTTCAAGGACGAGCAGGAACGGACCAGGTCAAGAAGGCATCTGGCCCTCACACAAGTCCAACATACTGTTCCTGTTCCTGATGGTGGAGCGACTCTGTTCCAAAGAGGTTACTCGGGCACCCAGGCTCTTATCTGTCAGCAGAAGAAGGCTCAGAGACCCCGAGAGCATCGTAGAAGCAGGAGAGAGTATAAGAGCTAGAGGATGCGAGGAGTTCTTTGAGACGCTATCCTTTGGTGCATTCCTGACCTCACAGTGGAGGGCTACCTCCATGACACCTGCACAGTATTGAGCCCATCAGCATTTTGACACAGATGATAGAAGAGGGGAAAAATGAGACGTCGGAATGGAAGAGGGGCTCCATGAAAAGAGGAGGGGTTCCCTGGAATGAGGGTGGGGGTATAATGCGGGTAATGGGAGGGATTTATTCAGATATTGAAATTCCCAATAAAAAGAAGGCATCTGGGCCAGGAGAGTGGCATGGACCCGGACACTGAGTTATTAAACAGGGCACATGAGGTTCTTAGAATACAGTGTGCCAGAGCTGGGGTGGGCCAGTGGGACTGGTCACTGGTCCAGCACCTCTGCTCACCAGCGCTTGAGGTTGCAAAAGGGGACAAGACACGTGATGGGGGTCCGGCCCCAGCTGCACTCGGGGCTGTGAGGGGCTGAGGCTGCCAAGTGCTTCTGGCCAGAGTCATGCGGGGTTTGGCTGCTGTGCTGGACTCGGCCTTGAAGGTTTGTGGGTGCACACGGAGGAAGAGGAGGATATGGGCCCTGTTGCTTGTGCTGTCACCTCTCGTGCCCCCTCCCTCTGTCTCCAGTCCTTGTCTGGTCCCTTGCCCAGGCATTACTCAGGCTGTAAAAATAGAGTCTGGCACCGGAGCCCCAGCCTGGAGATGGTGAGGAAAGCTGGAACTGTCAGGACGGATCAAGATACTTGTCGGTGAGGTATTTGGTGGAGCGCTTTCTCAGAGTCCTGGAGATGAGAGCTTACAGTTGATTTATGTTTTTCCCCTTGGACTCATACCAACACTTTGGGCTACTTGCTCGCATGTGACCTGTTTTCACTCGTTACTCACCCCCATCTCAGGCTCATTCACACATCCTATTTACACACTGACTCTGAAACCCACCCAGTTGGGGTTCACCTTGCCACACACTGGCTTAATCTGAGAAGTCAGGTCCCCTCTATGGGGCTGTTAGGTATGCCCTGCATTCCCTCAGGTGCTCCTGCCCCATGCCCAGCGGTGAGGGATGGACGAGCTGGGGAACAGAAAGAGGAACCCTGTGAAGGCTGAATGAACAGCCCGTCGCCCTTGGCCTCACATAGGTTGCTGTGAATCTATGGATAGATATTGGCTGGCTGGATGGTGTGCCCTGAGGGGTCCAAGTGCTATAAGGAATGCAAATAACGAGGAAGAGGAGGGCCAGCCCTGCCTGTTCTGCTCTACAGGTTGTATCTTAGTAACTCCCCTTCTCCTCAGCTCCAAGAAGTAAGTGCTGATCACACCACTAGGACGGGAGCTCCACCAGGGTACCCCCAGGTTCTGCACCTGAACTTGGCACGCAGCGGCCGCTCAGTAGCTGTGTGATGAATGAAGTGCAAAGAGATACGGACGGAGCTGTGAGGTGCTGACCGCGGCCCACCGCCCCTGCCTTGAGAGTTGCTTCCAGGACAGCACCACAGGAGGTGCAGCCTGCGGACTGTGTGATGTAACGTGAGCAGGGAGCCTGCGTCCGCCCGGAGGCTGGAGGTGCCTTCTGGCTGTCAGAGTTTGGCTGTGCTTCCGGCTGGGAGAACCTGCAGGTGTGTCCATCAGCAGCTTCAGAGTGACTTTAACACCCTTCCAAATCCACCCTGCCAGGCTGTGCTCGGAAACATCTAGTCGTCTCCTACTCCTGCGGGAACCTAGTTTGACCCCCAAATCCTCTGCATTCCTTGTTGAGCTGCCGAAATCAACCGCAGAGGGGCCGACTTCAGACCCCTCTGCACCACGGTGCACACTGATCCTCCTCAGAATGCCCACATCTGCCCCCTGTTTTTTGGTGTCACACAGCACCTGCCTCTTTCTTGCACCCTCTCTAGTCATCCCAGCAAATGCTGTTCCCTGTGCCCTGCCCCTCGTCCTGGAGACTTGGTTTATATAGCAGGTGAATGGGACCGCTTCCCAGCGTGAACCCCAGAAGTTTTGCTAAGCGTCGCTTAGGCTCCATGTTGCCTAGAGTATTGAAAGGGAATCCTGTTTCCAAACTAGTCTTTTTATAATTTATAGTGTACCTGCCTTGTGAGATCTTGCTTAACTGAATTGTTTTAAAATCACATCAGTAGATTTTGCAACACTTTCCCCATGGTTTTAAAGGTAATGCATATTCTTATAAATATTTGGAAGCTAAACGTAGTGGCATATTCCTGAAATCTAAGTCCTTGAGAGCCTGAAGCAGGAGATCACAAATTAGAGGCTAGACTAGGCTACAGAAAAAAAAAACCTGGTCTCAAAAAAAAGGCAAAGAAAAGATGAGAGGGAAGGAAAGGGAAAGGGAAGAGGGAGAAGGAGAGGGAGGGAAGGGAAAAAGGGAAAGCAGGGAGGGAGAAAAAGAGAGGGAAGGGAAAAGAGAAAACCTGGAATATGCACAAAGATATGTGAGAATGTAAGTTTTCTAGAATCCCGGCACCGTCTCTTCTTTTGGCACGTGTATGTGTTCAGAGGCATGTATGCAGTGCACACGCACATGTGTATATGCGGAGACCAGAAGACAGAACCCGACAACCTTGGGTGTCACCCTCAGAAACACTGTCCTTCTCTTTGAGACAGGGTCTCTCATTGGCCTGGGGCTTGTTGTTGGGGCTCATTAGCTTAGACTGGCTGGCCACTCAGCTCCAGGGGTCTGCTGGTGTCTGCCATCCCAGTACAGAAATCTGAGAATTGTTATGTGGGTTCTAGGGATTGAACTCAGGTCTTCATTCTTGGGAGGCAAGCACTTTACCAGTTGAATGGTCTCTCTAGCACACGTCTCTCACCTTCCTAAACAGCAGGAAGCCCATCTTCCAATTTCAATTTGTTAAAGAAAATTAAAGTTGCTTGTACTCATAGTCTCATAGTCATAACCCACTTATAACAATTAGGGTGGTTTTACCCTTTCCTGGATTTTTTCCTTTTCTTCCAGTGGCTTTTAAAGCATTTTTTAATTTCATTAAAAAATACATTTTAGCTGGGCGAGGTGATGCACACCTTTAATCCCAGCACTTGGGAGGCAGAGGTAGGAGGATCACCGTGAGTTCAAGGCCACCCTGAGACTACATAGAGAATTCTAGGTCATCCTGAGCTAAACTCAGACCCTACCTTGAAAAACTAAAACAAAACAACAATTTTATATATAGATAGATAGATAGATAGATATAGATATAGATATAGATATAGATATAGATAGATATAGATATATGAGAGAGAGTGAGAAACAGGCAGACAGAGAGCATGTCAGGGCCTCTAGGCACTATAACTAAACTCCAGACACATGCATCACCTTGTGCATCTGGCTTACGTGGGTACTAGGAAATCAAAACCTTTGGCTTTGCAGGCAAGTGCCTTAACTGCTAAGCCATCTCCCAGCTCCGAATTTTCTTTATCTTTATGATATCATTGAGATCAAACTGTATACAGTATATCTTAGCTTCCTTTTTACTTGTCATTTTTCTGTTATTACTAAGCACAGCATATTATGCAAACATATGAGTAAATATTGAAAATCTTTCCTATACAGCTCTACAGCTGAGATGACCACAACTAACTCTTGCCAAATCTTTCTGTGTCGGCTGTACATATTTCCTGAAATTTTAATATAAGTGTCAAGATAAATATAGGTGAGACGGTACTGTATGTATTATTGTGGTTCTTTTTGCACTCTCTCATTTTAACTTGGCAATATTTCTTGGGGGTTTGTCCACACCGAAACCTGCCTCTTCTTTTTTAAGCTGAATCATGTTTGAGTGTGTAGACAAACTGTAATTTTCCAGCCATTGCCCTATGGGCAGACATTTCAGTTCTCAGACTCTTTACAGTAACTCCCCGTACCTTGTTGGCATGCTGGAGTGTGTGTTTGTAGGATTATAGCAGTGTAACAGACCACCCATGTTAGAATGGAGGCAGCCCCAGTACCAGACCAGTGAAAACCGCCCTCCCCCAGGAGGCCTGAAGCCTGTTTCCCAACCACATCTACATATGTCCATTTCCCACTTTTGTTTCCTCTTTTCTGTCAAGTTCTTAGTTACACTGCTATAGGAAACTAAGACCTTGGCCAAACTGTAATAAACAGCTTCCTCTTCTAATTTTGGTTCCTTTGGAAGAGGGTGGGTTGTGAACCTGCGCCCATCGAGTAACAGGATAGGTACCTGTGGAAGGTAAGAGGTGTGTGTTTACTGTTTTAATGGAAACCACCACTCCCCTTCCTTTACCCACTGAGCCATCTCTGCAGCCCCACAAACAATGTCTCGGTTGGCCCTCACACATCAACACTAAGTAAAGGAAATTGTCCTCGTAATGGCTAACATTCACCAAGATAAATAGTCTTATTCTTTTGCTAACTTGAAAGGTGGGACATGCTATCTTAGTCTAAAAAATTATTTATTTGCAAGGAGACAGACAGAGAGAGAGAGAGAGAGAGAGAGAGAGAGAGAGAGAGAACATGGATGGATGAATATGGGTGCACCAGAGCTCTTGCCACTGCAAACTCCAGATGCATGTGCCACTTTGTGCATCTGGCTTTTTATGTGGATACTGGGAAACTGACCCAGGCTGGCAGACTTTGCATACAAGCTCCTTTAACTGCTGGGCCATCTCCCCAGCCTGCTATCTCATTTCTCAATGTGGATTTCTCTCTATCCTGGTTTTCCAGGCATCATATATGTATACGTATTGAAGAGCCTGGCAGGCTTGCACTTTTACACCTCCAGCATTCTTTACCTTTAATTTTAATTTTTTGTTTTTGTATTTTTAAGACAGAGTCTCACTGTAGCCCAGGTTGGCCTAGGAGTCGCTCTGTAGTTCCAGGCTGGCCTTGAATTCACAATGATCCTCCTACCTCTGCTTCCCCCATGCTAGGGTTCAAGGCGTCACCACCACTGTTTATGTTCTTGATCTCAAAAGATGGTGGGAGACAAGAAAAAGGAAAGAAAGGAAAGCCTCCGCCACAGCGGCACTGCCTGCAGAGAACTGGCACTGTGGCTGCCCAGGGAGTGGGTGCCATGCTGAGATCTGAACTCGGTGTTTCCCCGGGGGCTCATCTCATTGGTCATTGGCAGGGAGATCCCTAAACTTTCACCATGAGCTCTTGTTACCTATGAACATTTAAGGTCTTGTGTTAAACGTGAGGAACTTTGACCCGTCTCACATATTCTTTCTCTTGAAAATGCCTGGTTTCGTTTGCTCTTGTCTGGATGGAGGGAGTATAGTGGTGTTAGGGTACTTAACATTGGTAATGCCGATGCAAAACCTAGCTGTCATTTGCAATGGAATAAAAAGATAGTTTATTCTTAACCAAAATATGAGTGAGCGTGGCCCAAGAACATGCATTCAGCCTGCCTCAAATAAACATGTTCCGGTGTGGAAGTAGTTTCATGAAGTTTCTATGGTTACAGAACAAAGAGAGTCAGAAATCAAAGCATTTTTCAAATACATTAGTGGGAACATTAGGTAAGCAAGTTATAGCAGAGGGGAAATTTCTGCTTTCCAGTTGGTTACATGTGTTGTCTTGAATCAGATGTCCCCCATACACTCAGGTGTTTCGAATGCTTGGTCCCCGCTGCTGATGGCAGTTTGCGAGGTGGAGCCTTTCTGAAGGAGGTGTTAGTGGGGACGGGCTCTGAGGAGTTCCAGCCAGCTCCCTCCTGCCAGAGCTTGACTCACTCTCCGGCTACTGTTTTCCACCTGCTGTGGCAGAGGTGATGTCCAGCCTGTGCTCATGCCATGCTTTCCCCTGCCATCATGGAGCTTCCCCTTAGCACTGTGAGCCAAAATAAAAGCTTTTCTTCCATCAGCTGCTTTGGGTCAAGTGTTTTGTCCCAACAACCAGAAGGTAACTGCAACAGTAGATGCCAGAGGTTTGTGAGTAGATTTTAAAAGGTTTACCTAATAGCCATAAAGATGCTGGATCAGACACAGAGGTAGGCAGTGGATGGCTATGAAAGACAGCCCAAGAGGCTAGAGAGATGGCTCAGTGGTTGAAGGCACATGCTTGTAACACCTGACAACCCCAGTGCCCAAGTAAGCCAGATGCACGAAGTAGCAAATGCGCCTGGAGTTTGTGTGCAGTGGTAAGAGGCGTGCCCATACTCCATCCCTCCCTCCCTCTTTGTGCTTACAAGTAAATAAGTAAATAAATAAGAAAGCTTATAATGAAGACATGCAGGAGGCAGTGTGGAGTGGTGGGAGCACATTGAACTGGCAAGCCAGAAGAGCTGGCTTCAGATTCTAACTCTGCCCTGACCCACTGTGTAAGCCTGGGGAAGACAGATGCGCAACCTCTCGGACCCTGTAGTGTCTGCGAGTGTGGAGGATCTGGGGGTGGGAAGCTGGTAGAGCACAGGCCAGCAGTGAGAGGTCAGTTTCAGCTCCGTATGAAAGCAAAGTCTCTAAGGATTAGCACCTTTTAATAAGAAGATTGGCTGTACGTTTGGAAATGCTCTGATGTGCAGTCAGCTGTCTCTGTGCCAGGCTGTGTTCAGCAGTGAGCACAGGCTTGCAAGAGACAGATGCTTTCCCTGCTGGCAGGTGCCTTTGGGTCAATCCCAGGAAGCAGCCAGCCGTCAGGAATTTCAGCATGATCTTTTGTTTATGTAGTGATAGTCCCGAGCAGTGTCATGAAGGAGAAAGGTAGGGCGACAGAGAGTTAGACAGGGTGATGCTCTTTCAGTGGAGTTCAAGGGCAGCTTCACTGAAGAAATGACCTTTGCATTAGATCAAGGGATGGTCAGGAGTCATTAAGGTGGGAAGGGTGGAGGGGCAGAGGAGGGGCAGCATGCTGGCTGAGGGAGGCTAGTAGGGGATGATTGCTGGCAGCTGAAAGGGGCCTCTTGCGTTCATTATCTCTTTGCTTGTCATTCATCCATTCATTCACACTAAACACTGACTGAGCACCTGCCCTGGACCAAACGCTGCTCGTGACATTGGGGATACAAGTGTGACAAAGTTCCCAGCCTCTCAGAGCTCACTGTGGCTACAGAGCAAATCATACTTTGTAGTGTCAGTCTTAACAGACCCTAAAGTCCCCATGTTACCAGCCTGTGGTGCTACTGGGAGGCAGTGCATCTGCTAGGAGATGAAGCCTAGTAGAAAGTTATGTCATTGGGAGCATGCCCTTGAAGGGAGTGTTGGGATCCTAGCCTCTTCCTCTTTCTCCGTTTTCTAGACACGTGCTCACACCTTGATGTTTAGCCACCAACCCATGCTGATGAGGCCAAGAGATGATGACCCCAAACCTCTCAAACTGAGTCAAAATAAGCCTTTCCTCTTTTTTTTAAAAAAAAAATATTTTAAGCGGGTGTGGTTGCACACTCCTTTAATCCTAGCACTTGGGAGGTAGAGATAGAAGGATTACTGTGAACTACATAAAGAATTCCAGGTCAGCCTGGGCTAGAGCAAAACCTTACCTTGAAAAACCAAAAAAAAAAAAAAAAGTTATGTATATTATAACAGGTTATACTTGTTTATCCCCTTGTCCTGGCTCCCATTACCCTGGGGTCCCTCCTCAGTAGGATTCAGGTCATGAAAGTCTCACTCAGTCCCTGTGGGGTAGCAGGTGACTGGGCCTCAGGCTGTTCCCTCCCACTCTGTAAACCTTTCATCTTTTTAAGTTGATTGTCCCTGATATTTTGTCAGAGTGACAGAAAGTTGACTAATGCAATTATTCAAAATTGGTGCCTCAAACAACCATCATTTCCATTGTCCTCATGGTCTGGAGGTGGGTGAGGTCCAGCCAGCTCTTTCTGTTTTTTTTTTTTTCCAGGTAGTAACCAATCTGAAACCATCACCCACATGTCTAGTGACCTGACTCAGCTGGAGGCTAGAACAGCAGGGGCTATGTGTCCATCCCTGTTTCTGGTGGCCACTCATGTGGTTCTCCAGCATGGTGGCTTCGAGGCTCTAAAGCAAGTGAGCCACCAGCTGGCTGTTGTGACCTGCCCTCTGAGACTGCATGGCATCAACTCTAGCACATTCTGTTCATCAAGGCAGCCCCAGTGGTTTCACTTATGAAGCTTAGAAACCCCTTTAATGGGAGAAGTAACAGGTTTGAAAACACCCCACTCTCTTTCTGTGTTTGGGCCTTTTGATCCTGGCTTCAAACCTACCTACCTGTTGTGGTTTGCATATGAAATGTCCCCAGGTTCCTGTGATGAGTACTGTCACGGTCCTCAGCTAGCAGCACTATTTGGACAGGTTCTGAAAAGTTTAGAAGGTAGAGGCTAGCTGGAGGAAGTCAGCCACTGCGGGGGTGGAATGAGTCTTTGTGGGACTCTTATCTTGTCCCCAAGTTACTCTCTAACTTAGTCTCTGATTCTTATCTGCCTTACTTTCTCTTTCCTGTCCCCCTGTGAGGTGGGAACTTCCTCCACTACACGTTCCCAATTCCATGATGTTCTATTGAAGTCTCTTGAAACCATGAGCCAAAACAAATCTTCCCTCCCTAAAGTTCTTAAGTATTTGGGTACATCAACATAAAAGAAATGGGCTGGGGAGATGGCTCAGCAGGTAAGAGCACTGCTGTGCAACCGTGAGGACCTGAGTTCAATCCTCAGTACCCACATCAAAAGCCAGGCATGGGGCTGGAGAGATGGCTTAGCAGTTAAAATACTTGTCTGTGAAGCCTAAGAACCCATGTTCAATTCTCCAGATCCCACGTAAGGCAGACGCACAAGGTGATGCAAGCACGCGAGGTTGCACATGGGCACAAGATGGCACACGTGTCAAGTTTGAGTGCAGTGGCTGGAGGCCCTCATTAAAAAATCAGTGAAATGAAAATTTTAAAAGGCAGGTGTGGCACACACACCTGTGATTGCAGAGCTGAGGAGAGTGTAGACAAGATCCATAGCTTGTTGCTGAGCTAATCTAAATGAAATACAGCAGCTCCAGGCTCCATGAAAAACTCCATCGTAGAGATAAACTGGAAGAGTGATGGAGGAGGGCGTCTGATGTTCTCTTCTGGACTCCACATACACACATCCCCAAAGATGAATGAATAAATAAATATAACTGACACACAACCTGTCAGAGTCCTTCCAAGAAGGTAGTTTCCCCCCCTCCCCCACCCCAGACTGCTCCAGAGAGTGTCAGGTTTCACCATCCCTCCATCCTGTCTTGAGGGGGTAGGATAGATGCCCCTCCTGGATTGGCATCTAGATGCTTTCCTAGCTGACCCACTGCCCTAATTGGACATACATACTCAAAAGCTCAAGTCCCCAAGAAGCAAGAGCCTCCGGTGGGTCTAAGAGATGTGGGGAGTGGTAAGGACTTGAGGTAAGGCTGGACCAGCGGGGAGGGCCCTGTAGGCTGCAAGCCGTTAGTTGATATCCCTAGAGTATTATGAAAAATTGCTAGAAGGTCAGGGTTGATTATAGAAGATAGTTCATGGGAGAATTGGATTTTGTGTTGGGTTTCAAATTAATCTGGTTGAATGATTTGTCTAGCTTTCAAAGTATGTTCCTAGGTCAAAGGGAAGAAGCATAGGTCTCTATACTGATTGAGTTACTTATATCAAGGTCAGTGATATGGCATTCTGTGGTTAATTATCACTAAAATAGCAAGCAGAGCCAACATTCTGTGAGCAGCAGAGTTCACAGCAGTTAAGTTGCTGAACACAGTCTATAAGAACCGCTCCTCTCTTTGTGGGTCCCCACCACACACAACAGGACCCAACCTGTAACTCAGTCGAGCTTAGATGGCTTCTCAAACAAGTTCCTACCTATTGCTGGAACACTCATTTAATATGCAGACCAGAAAAGTCAGTTTAGAAACTCAATGTATGATGAGAATATTGAATGACTGCCTTCTTATTTGGCTAAACTTTGTGAAAACAAAGGAGTAAAAAAAAAAGGATCCCAGCTACCTAATTACTTCACATTCCCCAAACTACTTGTGTCAACAACTTCTTCCCTCAAGTTTCTCATTAAGTGCCGTTGACCTTGCGTCCTGTGTTTCATCACAACTGTAAGCTCAGCTGATCTAAGTGTTGGGAGTAACAGTGTTATTCTGCTTTCTCAGCTGGGTCTGTGTCACAGTGGTTTGAGCTCAGTTTTTGCCCTACTTGTCACTTATAAGTGCAGGGGAGCCAAGAAATAGTTTTGAGGACGTGTTTTGGGGGATACGTGACAGAGAATCCTTGGGTTCAGGCCCATGA
This sequence comes from Dipus sagitta, assembly GCA_036346955.1. NCBI lineage: Eukaryota > Metazoa > Chordata > Mammalia > Rodentia > Dipodidae > Dipus > Dipus sagitta. The sequence continues at coordinate 33,331,801 of CM070786.1, forward strand.
AGGGCACCGAAAGGCCCCCACTCTCAGTTCCTGGACAGCAGGTGACTCCTCAGCCTGTACCTGCTTCCTGGCCAGAGGCTCATTCTGTACTGCCTCTCCCACAGGGCGACGCTGCAGCTTTCGGAAGCATAGTTGAAGGACGTGCAGTCCCCGCCCATGGCCACTGGCAGCAGTGACAACCCAGAGCGTGCTGGTGCCCCAGGCCTCCTCATGACTGGGTCACAGCTGGGCAGTGAGAGCAGGATTTGCCAGAGCCCTGGGAGTGAGTGTGCCCAGCCTGAAGCGGGTCTCGTCAAGCAAACCCCCTGCAGTGGCTGGCGCCCACACTCCCATCCACGCATCCAGCCAGAGCAAAACTCAGTTTCTTTGCTTTCTCTTGCATCTGATACACATTGCACATCCATCTATGATTGTTAGGGAAAATATAACTTTTATCACCCAAGCCTTCATTATACACCACTTGTAATTCCAGTTTTACGGCTTGCCTATTCATGTTCCTTGACATTTTAAGAAAATTTTAATTGACATAGTTTGCTTGCAAAATAAAAATTTTTTTAAAGGCAGCTATATTTTGAAAGTGGCTTTGTGGTGAGCCAACCCTGCCAAGTGCACATTATCCTTTCTGTCGAGGTACTTATAGCTGCACTTGACATCCGAAAATAAGATGCCAGTTTCAGACATAGCATCTCTGAAAACTTCAGAGAGAGCAGAGTGGTACAGTTGGATGGAACTCAGACTTCTTCCAGAATGCCAGAGAAAAAAATAACTGAAAAAAATAACTGAAGCATACATGAAAACTCTCGCCTGATGCATTAGTCGTTGCGGTCTGTTCTGGCCATGACCTTGACAAGTTTAGCATGAAGGGAGGGAAAAAAACCTCAAAAGACGCCAGCCGTGGTGGCGCACACCTTTAATCCCAGCACTGAGGAGGTAGAGTGTGCAGAGGTAGGAGGATCACCAAGAGTTCGAGGCCACCTTGAGACTATGTAGTGAATTCCAGGTCAGCCTGAGCTAGATTGAGACCCTACCTCGAAAAAAACAAAAAACAACAACCAAGAAAAAAAAAAAAAACCCTCAAAAGAGAGAATAATTGGAATGTGTAGTTACACAAATGAAGAAAAAAAAAACTAGTATTTCACGGATTTAAAAATACAAAATCTGCAGATCATCAGCCTCAGATCCTTTTTGGAAATAAATAATTCATGCTGCATATTTTAGAAATGCAAAATGTGGAGTAGAAGGTCTTGTTAGCAGCACGCTCTGCTGTTTGTCGCTGCTGAATTATACCTGCGTCAGGCACCGCTGCTGGCTCTTAAACGTGTGATTATGACTCCGTGTGCTTTGATGGCTAGATCTGAAAAGTACCGGTGCCCTCATCAGATGACTCAGTTTGGGAATCACTTCTCGGTGTAATTGTGTGTGTTACCAAACCTCCCAGTGTGGGATGTAACAGAAGCCCCTCGCTCCCTGACTCCTAGTGGAAGCCTGTGTCTGCTCAGGCCTCCACCATGTCCTTCCTGCATGGGCCTCTGCCAGAAAGTGAACACTGATTGGTTTCACTCAGGTTTTATGGCCCATTCCTGTATCATCGATTGGTTTGGGCCTGGGCATTTGACACACTTCTGCCAGGGAGAGGAGGGAAAGTCTGTTGAAGGGGCTTCTGGGAGACGATTCTAGTAGAGATGTCCAAAATTGTCCCTTCTGCCGATCCAGGTATGGTTGGGATGTCTGAAAATGTAGCCGTCACTTTGTGACACTGAGAGAAGTCGGCCTTGGGAGAGGACAAACTCAGAGGGTTTCCAAGAGCACGGCGTGTAAAAAGATCATGGCTTCCTGATGATGTGCTGAATTCACCAACCTTAGAGCTGCTGTCCTAATGTTGTGACTTCTTGGTGTGTCTCACTGGGTTGGCTACAGTTTTCTGTTGCCTTTAGCCAAGCCATCTTTATGGCTACAAACAAAAGCCAAAACCAGAGGTTACCATGACCACGTTGCAATCTTATCATGTCTGAGACACTCCTGAAACGGTTCATCGCCAGTGTGTTGGTGCATGCTGAGTCATCCACCCCAAATGGCAGCCCCATGCAGTGGCCCCATGTTCCGAGGTGCTGATGGCATGTTTTAGATGGGGTATGGGTTTGACTACCTTAACAGAAGTAAAATAATGGTGGCTTTTAGAGGTTGTGAATTTTTGTCTTTAAAAACAAGTTGAGCTAGTGAGCAAGTTAGAAAATGGGTGGCTTTGTCCCTTGGGGTCACCCAGGGTTCTCTGTTTTGTGTACCAGGTCGTTATGTCTTGTTCCTGTCATGGAAAGCTGGTCATCATCATCCTGGTGTTTTGGAGCCTGGGAGGGTGTGGGAGAAGAAAGTTCAGGGTAGGTTGTGGCAGACAGCCTCCTTGTCATCTGGAATTGCCACGATAACTTGGTCACATGCTCACAAGTAATGCAGAGGAGTCTGGAAGATACTGTCTAGCTGGGTGGTCACATGTACCACTCACATCTAGAGGTGTCTGTCTGTAAGAGAGAATAGTCATATGAGACAGTTTGAGGCATCTGTCACAAAATGTGTCTGCCAAAGGGCACAGGAAAGACAGAGAAGAGTGCTGGGCACCCCTCTGCAGATACACAAACAATGCCATGTCCTGACCTTGTGGCAGGTAATGTCAAAACCTCTTCAGACTTTCTTTGGTAGTCTCAATGAGCAATGTATTGCTACAGTTTTCGGGGGAGAGAGCAGAGATAAAGGAGAAGCAGGGTAAGTGCCTGTTGTGAGGCTGCTGGGCATCAGACCATCTTGAGAGTCACACCTTACCCTTCTAAAGTGCCCAGTGGGCACTGGCTGCTGTGCTGTCTGCCTTACATGTGTCCACCTCAAAGGCCGAAGATATTCCCGTGGTTGCTCCTATTTCATACTGAGGCTCACTGGAGAGTAGAGAAGAGCTCTAGACCGAGGCACCTGACCCCCCTGAGTTCTTGCCCATAACTACCTGTGTGAGACTTTGGGGTGTGGCCAGATCATGGAATCAAGGTGCGGAGCACTGGGCCCAGTGTGACCCTTTATCCGAGGCCTCCTTGGGGATCTGTTTGCAGTACTGACCAGCACCACCACCCCTCCACACTGCTGGCTGCACCCTGGCCAGGAGGCACCAGTTGCCACATCTGAGCACGATAGTACCACTGGCCCTCCAGATGAGAGAGGTGCCTGGGAGAGGGCAGTCGTGGGGCAGAGTGCAGACATGCAGGGCACATACACCTCATGGCTCCTAAGCATTTTGTAAAAGGTCACTGCTGAGAGAGCAGGGTGGCTTCTGGACCTGCTCCTGTCCAGTGCCCCTGGAGCAGACCATGTATTGGAAAGAGATAAAGCCATGGCCTAGGAAATGCAGGTCAGTCCACAGAGTCTGCCTGGTCCTCAAGCTGTCACTGCTTGGTGACATGAATCCTGGGCTCAGACCCCCCTTCCAACTGCCACCTGCAGACCGATGGGCTTTGCACCGAGAGAGGCATGCTGGGAGGGAGAGAGAAGCGGTGGAGTGATGTCTGGTCCTGCTGACGGTAAGACTCCATGGGGCCAGTGGGTCAGATGCTTGCTACCCCCTGGGCACGGGGTCTTGCAGGGCCCCAGGACAGTCACCTCCCCTGGAGCAGATCCCGACAGGTCAAGCACCTGCGGAGGCTCTGGGCAGCTCACGTTCCTTCAGTGCAGAGGCTCTCTGCAGATGGCCCTGTTGCATGAGGCCTTGACTAACGCACCTCCCTTCCCTGGCTCTTCCTAAATGCAGCCAACAATCCACCCTCACCCCTAACACCCAGGACAGCCTGACTTCGCGCTACCCCTTTGGATCATTCTGTTTTTTTCTGAACTACAGTTACAAAGACAGCACTGCAGTCTGCGTCAGCAGTTCCAGAGAGCCAGCCTGCTGTCTCCCAGCCTGGTTACGACCTCCACGCTGCCCTCTTCCGTTTTCCCCAAGGCCTCAATTCCTGTGGCCTAATGGTTAATGTAGCCTAACTCATTACTTTATTGACCAAACTATAAGCTTACATTTTCTTAATTTTTTTAAAAAAACTATTGCTTTTTTTCTTGAACCTTTTTTTAAATTGCCACACTTTATTTACTTTTTAAAAAATTCATTAATTTATTTATTAGAGACAGAGAGAGGGAGAGGGAGATAGAGAGAGAGAGAGTAAGAATGGGCATGCCAGGGCCTCTAGCTACTGCAGATGAACTCCAGACACATGCGCCACCATGTGCATCTGGCTTATGTGGGACCTGGAGCATCGAACCTGGGTCCTTAGGCTTTGCAGGCATGTGCCTTAACTGCTGAGCCATCTCTCCAGCCTTTTCGTCAGCTTTTAACTTTGGACATACACAGAAGCAGAGGTCATATAATGACCTTCAAGGGTTTACCACCTTGCCTCCACAGGGGTCAACATTTTGCTAGTCTTATCTCATCCAGTCCCCTCCATCTTTTTTCATTCCCCTCTAATCCCCTAGAATATTTGAAAGGAAATTCTAGGTATTATGTCATTTCTTTTGTAACTACTTTAGTGCATGTCAGCTTTGAGACAGGTTTTGTTTGTTTGTTTGTTTGTTTTTTGGGTTTTCAAGGTAGGGTCTCACTCTAGCCCAGGCTGACCTGGAATTCACTATATCGTCTTAAGGTGGCCTTGAACTCACAGCAATCCTCCTATCTCTGCCTCTCGAGTGCTGCAAAGGCGTAAATAAGTTATTTTGAAATGAATGGATGAATTAGTTTCAGCTTTAGAATCAAGCCTCCTAATTAGCTGGAGACCCCTGGACTCTGACTTGGTGGTGTTAGCTCATAGCTTCCCACCCCGCATGCCGTCCTATGGCCCAGGCTTTCCAGACACTTCTGGAATCCATACATCTTCATCAGGCTTCAACTTGCTTTGGTTTTGTAATTAAACTCCACTCTGAGGTGACCTTGGAGAGGGAGGATTATCAAGATTCAGCTTTTACCTTTGCTTGGTTCATATTTAGTTTACAATTACATGACAGACTTAGACCAAAAAGATTATAACCAAAAAAAAGTCAAAGTATAGACTACATCCAAAGCATTTTTGTTATTTAATTTCATCTTTCTCTTCCTGGTAACTACTTTAGCTGCATAAATGAAAGATAGTTGAATGCATATTTTCTTTCAAGTAGCCATGGTTGTATTTAAAACCCTAAATTCTGGATCCTTTGAAGGGGGCCCTGGGACCAGAGTCTGTTGCCTGATGTGGCATTTTTAGCTCTTACAAGGAAAAAAAAATAGGGCAGGGCTTGGGCTCTGTAAACCTCTGGTGGTAGAATAGTAGCTTGGAAAATGCCTTTGGCATGTTCCTTTTTAAAATTCAGAAATATTGTTTACCATAATGTAAAGGGAACTGCTTATTAACTTATACTGTTTTCAGAATTGTATTCCACAATCTTTGGCCACTCAGATTCATGGTAAGGTTGAATGGAATCATCTGGATTTTCTGTTTGTTTCATAAGAAATTTAATATAATAATTCTGTTTCTGGATTTGAGATACTTTTATTATTTTTATCTGGGTTTAGCACAACACAGCTTATGCCCAGTAGGTACTGGCTGATAGGTAACTGTTTAGCCTGGACATCTAACTGTTGTCTCCACAGAAATATTTGAAGTCATTGGGTTTGATCATAATGCATATTGAATGAAGAATATCTCTCCCTTGGAAGGTGATGGAACCTGAGACATGCTGGTGAGTAGGAAAAGAGATCTAATTGCTCAGCGGCACCTCACCCTGCCAACGCAAGACTGAGTCATCTTCTGGATTTTATTTTCTGGGCTATGAGTGACAAGCTGTGGGGCTTTACTCTGGGCCTGCCCAAAGTCCTGCCTAGGGCTGGCCTGACTTACATGAGCATGACGGGCTATGTTAGACCCCAGGCTAGGTACAGAGCTCCCGTGAAGGGACATGCAGGAAGGTGGCAGGAAGGAAACTCGGGAATAGCCTGGCTTCTTATGTGGCTGCCTAAGCCTCCTACTGGGCATTGCCAAGGAGGAAGAGAGCTGTGGAAAACTGAGGCTGGAGTCTGGACCACAGAACTGGAAAGAAGCCATTGACTGGTAATCCTTGATGTCTTAGCATGGGACCTTACAAGCTGAGGCACGTGTTTTAGGCTGGGAAACCTCTGGCAAGGTAGGACCCAGCAACTGAGTTAAGGCTCCCATGGCTGAGGAGTCATGACTGTGGTACAGATTTGGCTGTCTGCCCTGATCAGTGAATAGGGAGGTAACTGGTAGGATGGCTCTGGAAAAGGAAGCCAAGCGTGGAGCAGCAGCCATGGTTCTGGAGAAAGGGGGACTGTTCTCTGAGATAGGTCTAATGTCCTCATGATTCTTCCAGGGCCAGAGAATCAGACATGGCGCCTCTCTGCTGTGTGCCCGGGGCTCTGCCCACTGCAGTGTCTGCGCCTCACCACCTCCCGCTCTTCATATCCTTATCCCCAGACTTATTTAAAAGTCATGAGTTCACAACTCAAAGAAGCAAAGGCAGTCACTTGTCAGGAGAGCTCGTGGAAAATAAGCGGCAGAGCTGGGAAGGGAATGTAGATTCATGGGCCTCGGGAGCCTCATCCTTTCCGCTACATTGGGGATCCTTTTAGTCACTTCCCCTGGAAAAGTGTCCCCGACAGAGTGATACAGAGACAGAGCCATGCACTTCAGTTCCCATACTGGACAAGCACATGGGCCTGTGTGCACACATACACCCTTTGACATCCTACGTCTAGTTGCACGTCAACTTCTTTAAATCCCTGTGAATTTGGGATTCTGTCAACTTTAAATTTTTTTTATTATTTATTCATTTATTTGAGAGACAGCGATTGGGGGAGGTGGGTGTGCCAGGGCTTCCAGCCACTGCAAATGAACTCCAAATGCAGATACATGAGCCACCTTGTGCATCTGGCTTACATGGGTCCTAGGGAATTGAACCTGGGTCCTTTGGCTTTGCAGGCAAGTGCCTTAACCACTAAGCCATACCTCTAGCCCTCTGTCAACATTTTAAAAACTGGACAAACAAGGCACAGCCCCCTTCTCCAAGTCTACTCTTGAAGATGGCATGTGTTGGTCCCGGGAGTCTGTCTCCCAGTTCCCGGGCTATGTGCACAACCCTAGGGTGGGATCATGCTGCTTGGTCCCCAGAGGACGTGGAAACAATGAGACTCTGACCATGCTGGAGTCTGCCCGAGTCAGGAAGGTTTTGGAGGTTTACAATGGACGTTCCCACTGCCCACAAACAGGCAGAGGTGACAGTCCAAAGACTAGAAGCTGTAAAGCAATTACATGAGCCCAGCCATCTGGTTAACCTGTCATACCCTCACTATTTTACATCTGAGCATAAATATAGCCTCTCTCCAAAAGCATTCAGCATTCTGAGGAACAAGATGGACAAGTAGAGGTTCACTTGCAGTGTGTACAGATGAGGTTATGGGTTGAGATCCTGGCTTAGAGTTTCCTGGAAAGATATAAGACATTGCCTCACTTTTTGTCTCAGTTACCTTTTGCTTTGCATCAAGCTCCCAAAAGTTACGGTCTCAAAACAGCAACTATTATATTTGCTTGTGTGTTATGGATTGGCCATGCGCTTCTTCCGGTCTGGACAGACTTTACTGACAGCAGTACCTGGTGTCTTGGCTGGAGCTGGATGTCCCTTGTCTATGATGACTTGAAGGCTGGCTCTTTGAAGACAGCCTCGGTAGAGGCTGCTCATCTTGGTTCCACATAGTCTGTCATCCCCTAGGAGATGACCCTAGGCATCCTCTCATGGGTGAAAGACCAGCCTCAATGCATAAGTGCTCTTCAAGTCTGTGCTTGCCACACATCTGTTGTGGCCCCTCTGACCAAAACAATTTTCTTGGCTAAACTAAGGATTGGTTTGGGATGATATTAAGTACGATGGGTACAGAGCAGCCCAGACAAATTGGAGGCCGTGACGACAGGGAATTCATTGTGATATCACCTGAGATCTGATCAGCAAGCAACAGTTGTTTCTGCCTGGTGCCCACCAGGATACAGCCCTGAGCCATGTTGTGATGAATCCCTCATGACAACGCAGTATTAGGTAAAATCATAGGTGCATGTGCAGAAGTTCTAGTGGCTTCTGCTAGTCACTGAGGTGGGAAACTGTGGTTGTTTGAATGAAACGTCCTTCATAGGCTCATGTGTTTTGAACACGTGGCCCCCACAGGGAGGCAATTTGGGAAAGCTGTGGGGCCTTTGGGAGGTGGAGCCTTATTGGAGGAGGTGTGTCACTGAGGGCAGGCTTTGGGATAATACAGCCCAGCTCCAAGCCTGGTACTCAGTACCTCCTTCCTGCTGCTGTGAAGATGTGACATTCCCCAGCCATCTGCCCTTGTCATACTCCCCGCCCCCCACCATGGTAAAACTTACCCTTGAAATTGTAAGCAGAAACAAACGCTGTTCTTCCATAAGCTACTTCCGGTAGGGTGTTTGGTCCCAGTAATGAGAAGGTAACTGCTACGGAAATATCTCCCCAAGGAGCTGGAGGCAGGAAATGATTAAAGGGCCAGATGGAGCCCAGTAGCCAAAGAAAGCCTTTGCCTCCTACTTGCAAACAATGGGCAACCAAGAAGCAGGTCTGCCGCCCTGAGATTCTGGTGCAAGAGACACTTCTGGACTCAAAAGGTGGGGAGGATGGTTTCCCTGGACCAGCACAGTGACCTTCCAGGCCCAGGGCGAAAGGCCTGAACACTGGATTTGAGGCAGAGCTACAGAGGGCGGGGTGGGGTGGGGAATGCGGACAAGAACACATGCATGTTGAGTACTCACTGACTCAAGAGGAGCCAAAGAATGGGGTCAGGAACTCCATTCTCAGCCCTGTTTCCCGGGAGGAAGGAATCAGTAACAAAGCAAAGCTGAGAGGACTTGTGTAGGCAGCACAGCGAGTGACAGCCATTTTCTTTGGGATGCTTGGTTATACTTAGAGTTGTACTTAGTCATGAATTTGGTCCTCACAACAACACCCTGGGATAATTAGTCCAGATTTCCAGATGGGATAACTCTTGCAGAGGTGAAGTAGTTGGCATTAGTCCCTGAGCTTCTCACATGTCTGACCTCATAGCCCTGAGCCTGTTCTCTGCACCTGGCTGCGGCAGGCCCCCACTAGGCCTGGCACCCATCAGCAGCAAGGCCTGTAGGGCCGTTCTAACAGTCAAGCTTAGAAAGACTGTGAGTGCCATGTCCCAGGCAGGAACTCCAGAAGATGCCCTTGTAGAAGAGAGCTAGAATGTCCAAAGATGACATCAGCCACAGAAGAAGATGAAGAGAGTCACAAAGAAAGTCCTAGCATACTTGGTGACACAAAGGCCCCAAAAGGATTAAATTTGCCCTGAATCTCTCTCTCTCTCTTCCATGATCTTGTCACCATCTAGTCACCCACACTCCTGTCATCCCAGTGGTGTTAGTTAGGTCATCTGTGGTTGTCAACTTGACATGATTTAGAATGGGAGCGAATCTCTAGTCATGCCTATGAGGGATTTTCTAGACTAGATTAGTTGAGGTGGGAGGACCAACCCTAATTGTGAGTGGCACTCTTCCATGGGCTGGTCCCTGGACCATGCGCAAAGGAGAGAGCCATGAGCACTTAGCATTCATCCCTCTACTTCCTGCCTATGGAGCGGCCATGTGATGCTAGATTGTGACTCCTCCAAGCTTTCCCCACCACGATGGACTCTACCCTCTGGAACTGTGAGCCAAATTAAACCTTTCTCCTTCCATAAGTTGCTTCTGGTCGGGTATTTGTTCGCAGCAACAAGAAAGTAATTGATGCTCCAGCCTTCTGGAGGCCGAAGCAGGAAGATGGTGAGTGTGAGGCCTAGGCTACATAATGACCCGTTTCCAAAAACATAAAATTAATATTTTGGTCATTGAGAGAATTAGCTCAATCAGGAATGACTGTGGTACTGAGGGGTCTGAAATGCATGGTGTTCAAAGAAGCACAGCCGTGTCACACTGTCCCACGTCAGCTGAACTGGATCTGTGTTAATCACAGGCTTTGACTCAAATGACCTTGTAGGTATTGAGGGAGGCACTGCAACCCACAGGGAAGAATTTTAGAGCTGCAGAGATTTCATTCGCATCCTGGAACCACCTTTTTTTGTTGTTGTTTTTGTTTTTTTGTTTGTTTTGTTTTTCGAGGTAGAGTTTCACTCTAGCTCAGGCTGACCTGAATTCACTATGTAGTCTCAGGGTGGCCTCGAACTCATGGCGATCCTCCTACCTCTGCCTCCCGAGTACTGGGATTAAAGGCGTGCGCCACCACGCCCGGCTTGGAACCACCATTTAATAACCTTATGCCCTCAAGTCTCAGCTTTTTGCGTGCACATTAGAAACACACACGCCTGCTCTGCAGGGTGTGAGTGAGGCCCACACGGATGACACTGGCTTACAGTGTGTTCAGTGTATAGTCCCCTCAGGAAATGGACTCTTGTGAGCAGTTTGATGTCCCTGGAGGATAAGAGGGGGTGCCGACATTCCACTCCGCTGTGGGGTGCAAATGTATTTTCGGCAATCTTTTAGCAAATATTCTTCTTTGCTAGAAAGCCTGACAGATCCCTTTATAAAGGAGCAGTGTCTTCGAGAGAGGGTGAGAAACGATGGGTGCAGGTCTCCCCAACAGATGTATTTTTTCACAAAGTGGCTCATTGGAATATAATTCACTCATCATGCCCTTTAGCAGTCATGCGATCTTCACCGCATTAGCAGAGGAGGTTTATCTGATTTTGTCTGTCAGTCCGTGGGAGATTGTGGAGGGAAGCATAATTGTTATAATTTTACCGTAGCTTAAGGACCTTTTTCTAAAGAAACTGGTTTTCAAGGTCTACTTAAAACCCCAGCGAGAACCAGGAAATAGACTTGATATGTAAGGCTGATAGGGTAAAAGTATAGTACTCTTCACTTTTTTCACAGATGGAAAATTTAGGGTTTCATTCAACATTAAAAAAGAAAAATCCAGCTGGGTGTGATTTTAATCCCAGCACTTGGGAAGCAGAGGTAGGAGGATCGTCGTGAGTTTGAGGCCAGCCTGAGACTTCATAGTGAATTCCAGGTCAGCCTGGGCCAGAGTGAGACCCTACCTTGAAAAAAGAAAAGAAAAAAAAAATCCTGTTGCACGGTTCTAATGTTGTTCTGTGAAATTGGAGTGGGTGGGTGGAGCTGCAGTAGACTGCTAGCTGGAGCTGACGTGGGCTCAGTGGTCCAGAATGAGAGAGCTCTGTAGCTAGCAGATGGGGCCGTTTGGCATAGGAGCAAATCCCCTTGCACACCTGTGGGGTGCATCGCAATGACTGACGCTTAAGTTATGGCACCGCTAAAGGAGATCAGGGTCACCTTAGCAAACTGCTCATCAAACAGGTTTGAAGATTTAAAGTTGGAGGTCACAGCAGTGTGAGCTGGTCCTTGTGAAAACGTCATAGCATGGCACATTGCATCTTTGACATCTCTCTTTGGGAATCCCATGTCTCTAAAACATGGTGACGGAGGACAGATGAAGCATTTGTGAGCTGCTTTCCTCTCTTCGCTGGTGGAAGTGTCCTCACTTGGGCTCATCTTGAGGCAAAAGACTTTTACCGCAGAATCCGAGATTGTTCGCCGGCTGGGGTCTCATGCCTCCCTGCCAGGAGACCCGGCTAACGGGATTATTTTCAGTTGACAAACTTGGCTTTTCCCCGTTGAAGCCTTGTTTATTGCCTCTGCTTTCTTCACAGGACTGGTTCCCGATTTGAGGTGAAACCATGAAGAGAAAATAGAACAAATAATAATGCTTTTCCGCAATCGCTTCTTGCTGCTGCTGGCCCTGGCTGCGCTGCTGGCCATCCTGAGCCTCAGCCTGCAGTTCTGTAAGTACAGCCTGGTGTGGAAGGGAAGGCTCGAGGGAGCACTTCATTGGGAAAGAGCGGGCCTGAGTTTGTGGGAAGCGAGGAAGCCCAGAGCTTTTGTTTTTGTTTTTAATGAGCAGTGTGGTTTAAAACAAAGGGGTCTGTTTCTAATTGGTATCCATAGTGGATGGTTGGAAGCAGGAGTCCTAACGTACTAGACAACTTCCCGTACCCTCTTTTAGCCACTAGCAACACGCTATCCACCAAGTTGCCTGATGTTTTTGTTTTTTTGAGGCAGGGTCTCACTATGTAACCCAAACTGATAACCCTTCTGCCTCAGTCTCTGGGTGTTGGGATTTCAGGCATGCGCCAGTGTAACCACACCTAGCCTCGTGATAGTTTCTTTGACTTCTGTGGAATGTCTGATTATTTCTAGTGTCTTTGTTCACATCCCCAAGGTTGGATCACACAGTGGTTGTGGTGGCTTGAATTACGGGGTTTCCCCCATCAACTCAGGTGTTTTATGAAAGCTTGTAAGCTGGGTCTCCAGCTGCCTGACTGGAGGAGGTGTCACTGGGGACAGATGCTGGAGTCCAGCCCCAAGGTGTTACTGCAGGCAGATCTGAGTAGGTGTGCAGAGACTTTTTGAGTTCTGGTGGGATCCTGCTTGCTGCCAGTTTGTGCTTGCTGTCTTTGGTGTTTGCTGGCTATCTGGTTGTTTGTCTCTGCTTGCGTGTATGAAAGCAGCTGCTACTGCCATCGATGAAACTGCCCCCCTGGATCTGTAAACTTGAAATAAGCCCCTCCCTCCCATAAACTGTCTGCTGTCGATGTTCATCGCAGCAGCGTGGCCCTGACTACTGCAGGGGTGCACTCTGACTTTCCCTGCCCCTGCTTGGTTCCTTGCAAGTTGGATGTCCATGTTATGTTCAGTCACCACAGGGCTAGAACTGTGTGGGGAGATTAGGTCACTGGTATCAAACCTGGGCCCCTGGGCGGCAGAGGGTTTCTATGAAACATCCTATGTGGCAAGGCAAAAACTCACTGGTAAAGCCAGGCCATGAGCCTCCCCTTCCAGCATCTTCCACCTGACCCTGTGCTCATTCTATGCCCCAGATCTGTGTACACTACAGCTGTCCTTCAAGAGTTCATCCTGGAGCGCAGATCCAGGCCCCAGTATCTCACTGGATGCAGCCCTGCAGTGGTGGCCCCCTGTCCCCTGTGGCTTCCCTCTGCTTGGCCTTCTCCAAAGAGCCAGACTCTCTATGCCCACTCCTGCCACCGTCTGTGGGCAAATTATTCTTTCTCTTCCCTCCTCTCCTTTCATCCCTTGCCTGTTTCCCTCCAAGAATCTTTCATGGCTCCAAAGGGTTGGCTGCTTCTGTGATGTTCGGGATGCCCATTCGCTTCCTCCATTCGCTAGCTGTGCTGGATCGACACTTCTCATTCTGTTTTATTTCCTGTTCAAAACTGGCTGCTCTGAGAGAGCAAGGATGGTGCCCTGTTTCCCTCCATATCCCAGGAACCCACATGGCCAGCACAAAGTAGGTATCTCTGGAATGTTGAGTGAATGAATCTGTGCTTACTGCGTAAGGCAGACCGACCCCTCCTCCTGAGCCTGCACCCCGGAAGCTGAGAAAGCATGTGTGCCATGCTGGGGACGGTGTCTTTCTGTCACCTACTGTTTCACTAACTCGCCGTGAGGAGTCGGAGATGAATGGTTGGCAACCATCACAGCCCAGGCTCTGGGGGGAGGTGGCGTTTTGGTTGCAGCGTGAGTGACAGAACAAGGAGCCAGGTGGCCCAGTGAGTGGGATGCAGTGACCACAGAGGACTGTGAGGAGATGGTACCAGCGGTGGGTGATCTGAAGACAGGAGGCTTGGAGCAAGCTTTCCCGATTCACCTACAGAATGACATACTGCCAGGTCTACCTCTCCTACCCATGGCAGGCCATCCAACAGCAAAGAGCATTAAAAATCCTCATTTTAAGCTGGGCGTGGTGGTGCACGCCTTTAATCCCGGTACTCCGGTGGCAGAGGTAGGAAGATCTCCGTGAGTTCGAGGCCACCCTGAGAATACAGAGTGAATCCCAGGTCAGCCTGGGCTAGAATGAGACCCTACCTCAACCCCTGCCCCCCCCCAAAATGCTCATTTTATCCTTCCAGAATTGGAAGCGGTCAAGAGAATGTGGCCATAGAAGTTTAAAAATATTCCAGATGGTTAATGAACTGCAAAATATAAATCTTTTCTAAAAAGTGTGGCTTGGCTCTCAGTAGTTTAATTGTTTATAGCTTTTCATTGGAAAGTTTCCATCATTCAGTGCGAGGTGGGATCTCCAGTCAGCCCAGAGTTGTATCCTGCAGCTCTGGCAGGCTCTGTGAGGTGAGTGTGGGCTACTTGTGTCTCGCTGCGTTTCTCTCGCATGAGCTGGTCTCTGCGTCACTGAATGGCCTTGTGTGTCTTGCTTATATAACTTGTGAAAGTACCTCTGTTTTAGGAGAGCCAGTTTTCAGCCACACTTTTTTAAGGAAATTTTTGCAGGGTGAATTGGCGTGGCTGGACCCGAGCTCTTTATTCTGGGACACGTTGGAGTTCAGACAGACATTAAGAAATGGACGTCTTTACTGTTCTTCTACTTCTAGGTAAATTGTAGCATCGGACTTCCCTCGTTTCTGCAGAAATGGAGTTGCCTCATTTACTTACTTGCTTTATTGGTTGCTATTGTAGTCTTAAGAAGTCATTGAGCTGTAATTCAAAGATTGCCATTTGAGTTACACTTGTGCTTTCCTTCTTATCGTAAGGTATATGTTCTTTTTCTTTATCGATTCTTTGACTAATTTGTGAATACCATGTTGGCATATATAATTATTTTAAGTAACATATTGGAAGTCATCAAATGAAACTTGTTTTTTGTTTTTGTTTAGCTGTTTGTTGCTTTAAGTAAAAAGCAGTTTTGTTTTCTGAAATAATTGTATATTGTATTTCATCTTGCTGATAGTTTTCTTTCTCTGGTGTTTTGGATGTGAAAGAATTATGACCCAGTTTATGATTCAGAAATGAGGTTGTTTAAATAAGCATTTATAAGCATTTTTTCTTCTGGGCCAGGAAAATGTGCAGTGAACCCACAATATGCTTATTAAGTGCTTATATATGTTTGACATTGTGGAAGTAGAGATAGTAGAGAAGGGACAGGAAAAAGATTGATACTGTTTATAGTTTCTTAAAATATGCTCATTTTAGATGACACTAATGGCTTATTAGAGGCTAATAGATTTAACAAAAAGTTGTGTGTGTGTTTTTTTTTTCTGTATTTTCAAGTCCTTGAAATACCTACAAGTAGGAAAATAACCTCTCAAATTGAAGGACTCTCTTACTGCAGCAGGGAAAGACTGTCAGGACGTGAAGACATGTGGCTCGTTAGTTATGTTCCTGCTTTGTGTGCTCCTTTTTTTTTTTTTTTTTTTTTTTTGAGGTAGGGTGTCACTTTAGCTGAGGCTGACCTGGAATTTTCTATGTCATCTCAGGGTGGCCTCGAACTCACGGTGATCCTCCTACCTCTGCCTCCCGAGTGCTGGGATTAAAGGCATGTGCCACCATGCCCGGTTTGTGTGCTCCTTTTTAGTCATCCACTTTTCCTACTTTACCTCAGTGTTTTGATTTTTTTTTTTTTTTTTTTTTTTTTTTTTTTTTTTTTGCTCATTTCTCCAAGTTCCAACCATCGTCCCCAAAATGGTGGTATGACAGGAAGGCACAGGCTCTGAAATCATGGCCTTGGATTTGAGTGCTGGCTTCCTCACTATGCAGCTGTAATCTTGTTTCTTCTTCCAGAAGACAGAGTTAATTTTTGCAGTTTTGCAAGCTTGCTGTGAGAACAGAGACTTTTGGGAAACTCTTGGCTCATGGAAGCCTCTGTTCTATAAAACAATAATTATTTACTGATCCTTTATAAAGTTAGTATGAGGGCAGAAACTTTTGGGAAACATTTTGGCTCATGGAAGCCTCATTTCTTCTATAAAACAGAATTAATTATTGTTGTTGTGCCATCTTGACTGAGAACTGAAACTTTGTGGGAAAACCCTTGTCTCATAGAAGCATAACCAGCATAAATCTTGTAAGCATGCCAGAGTCCCATCAAAATGCACCATCATCAGAAACCAGGCCCTCGGTATTCCAGAAGGCTGTCAGAGCTTATGTCAACTATTTGGTGAAGGAAAGTTTTTGAAATATATCATCCAATTACATGTTGGAGCTTCTGTGTGCATGTGTGTTTGTGTATAGAGTGTGTATGTAGTGTGGCATGTGCAGTGTTTGTGATGTGTGGTGTGTGCATGTATATTAGCAGATGTGTGTGCCCCATGCATATGTGTGCAGAGTCCAGAGGAGAACATCACTTGTTCTCTTACCACTCATCTGCATTCAGCTGACTCTTTCCTTCAGCCCAGAGTTACTGTCCACCAGCAAGCCCCAGCTCCTTGGGCCTCCTCCCCACCATGGACAGGGGTAACAAATGTGCGTGACCATGCCAAGCTTTTTACGTTGGTTCTGGGGAGTCATACTTGGTGGTCTCTGGCCTGAGAGGCCCTCATGCTTGAGTGGTAAGCACTCAGCAATGGAAACATCTTCCCAGCCCCATTTATTTGTTTTTAATCAGAGTGCATTAGCTGTGTTGGGGTTAATGTATACAGAGCATATGGTGCTCATATCTGGGGGTCATACTGTTGGGCAGGCCCCAATTGACTAGAACAGAATTATTCACTGCAGGAATGAAAGCCAGGATTGTCTTCAGCATGTGAAGAACCCTCGCTGCAGGGGGAATTGGACCTGTAATATGTGGCCCGGATGAATGTGGAGACACATTGGCATTAAGCATTGGGTGGAGCATCCTAGGAATAGTGCCATGCCAAGGTGGGGCGGGTGTGTGTTTCCCCACAGGAGTCTGCACGCTCTGGAGGGTCGCTCTCTGAGGAGCACAGTATTTGGCAGGGCAGGTGACTGGACCTGATCTCACTGTATGTCTTTAAACACCAAGGTGTGACACATTTCATCTCCTTAGGGCCAGGGGTGTACGCAGCTTTGTTCTCTATCAAACATTCTATCAGTTTCCAGCATGAGAGCTGGCTGGGGGTTTAGTCTATGTGGAGCCACAGGGCAACCCTGTCCAGTGGAGGGCCGCTGGGTGCAGAAGCTTGGAATACGGGTGCAGAGTGCTGGGCAGGAGCGGCAGGGGCACCGCGGGAGGAGCAGCCAGACCATCCTGTTACTAACCAGCCTTGGAAGCTGTTTACCTTCTCCAGGCCTCAGTTTCCTCCTCTTTAAAATGGGGATCGTGATGGCTTCTAACTGACAGAATTGGCAAAGGAGTCAGCCAGCCGGTATTACTAGAACTCCTGGCCTGGTGCCCAACACGGAACAATCCCGACATGTGCATTTGCTAAGTCAAACGAGTTAGAGATGATGATGGCAGAGTGGTGTGGAGGAAGGATGACGAGTGTCCTGTCTAGTTGGGGGAGCCAAGTGATATCTGGAGTCATCCCTGAGGGAGAGTCCGAGCTGTCTAAGCAGATGCTAGGGAAAGGTGTCCCAGGAGGGTGGAGGTAAGAATGCAAAGGCAGAGAGGTTGAGGGCGGGAGGTGCAGGTCACCTGAATATAGCTGTGAAGTTGGTCCCTAAGCCAAGGCCCACCTCCCACCGCCACTTGATATTCTGTAGGCTGGAGGGAGCCTCTGCAGCAGGGAAGACACCATCAGCTTGGCATTTTTGGAAAACATACAGTCCAGTTCTGTGTCATCCAGAATACAGACACCTGGGCACCTGGATCTGAGTCACCTGGGGACTTCGTTTAATGCATATTTCCAAACAGACAAAGTTTATGCCCCTCCCTATGGACTTGGATCTTGGTGGGAGCCAGCACCCCATTTGGGTGGTGTGTCATGGGAGCACTGGGAGGGTGATGCTGGGTGGTACAACTCAGAGGCCATTTCGCTTGTGTGGAAGTGTTGGCCTTAGAAAGAAGAAACAAGGTCGTAAGATGTCAAGGCATGCTCTGGGGCTTTCTGGGTACTTGAGAGGTGTAATGGGCCAGGATGACTCTCCGGTGACCCCCAGGACTCTGGCCCAGGCAGGCAGCAAAGGCTTTGCTCATCCATGCCGTCATTCGCATGCGCGTCTTGTCTTTGCCTGGGAGGAGAACGCAGCAGGCTGAAGGAAATGCAAAGTCCAGAAAATAGGGAGGACCGTGAGCCACGTAGAGCTGGTGGCTTCCCCGATCTGCACAGGGAGGCTCTGGAGAGTATCCTGGACAGAAAGGGAAACCAGACAGAGCCCAGCCACAAGACAAGCTGGGACTGGCTGCCCAGGAAGCACGTAGGGCTGCTGGAGGTGTCTGAGGACCAAATGGGTGGTACACAGTAGATCTCGGGGCTGGGGCCACTGTGTGGGACTTTGCGCTCACAGTCAGGAAGCCTAGACTTGGAGGACCTGACGCATGTAGCGGCTGCTGCAGACTACAGTCTGTGAACTTACTTTGTTTGGCTCAACCATTGATTTAGATTTTTACAAATTATTTGCCAATTTCATATAACCTTCCAACCTCTCATTTAAAAACATGTCTGTCCAGTACCCGAAGCGACCAGCCCCATCTTTCCCAGTCATGTTAGCATCTAAATTTTGCTGGGTATGGAGGGCAAAGAGCATGGAGGGCAGAAAGAGCGGGGCAAGGAGATGGACAGCGGCAGCCGGGTTAGATACACCATAGATGGACAGTCTAGGAGCCAAGGGAGGCAGGTAACCTTGGAGACGCTCTCAGCTGGGCAGCTGAAGAGCCACAGCTTATGGTGTGTGTATGTAGGTGTGCTGTGGTGCATGTGTGTGTCACTGTGGTGTGTAGCTCTGCTGGAAGGACTGTTGCCAGCAGAGCCTCCAGACCCATACTGTGTCCCTGTTCTGATGCGCTGCTTTGAGTCTGCTGTTCAGAAGGAAAGAGCACAGACGTGGCCAAGTCCTCCTGAACTAGGAAATGAAAAATCTGAAAGAAGCAGGGGGAGTGCCATTGGCCTTGGTTGTTCATACTCCTGTTTCCTTAGCCTCGGCATGATCTCTGAGTGCCACGTGTGTGATGTCAACTCTGGGGGACCCTTGGAGGCCCAGGATATATGGCAAATAGTGCCATTGGCTGCACTTTTTTGCTTGATTTGGGGGAATTTTCATTTTTCTTTTCCTTCTCTCCTACACCCTGCATACTCACATTTGCCTTCTCCCTTCCCTCTCTCTTTGTCTCTCTCTGATCTTAGAGGGTTTTTGTTGTTGTTGTTGTTGTTTTTGAGGTAGGGTCTCACTCTAGCTCAGGCTGACCTGGAATTCACTCTGTATTCCCAGGGTGGCCTTGAACTCATGGTGATCCTCCTACCTCTGCCTCCCAAATGCTGGGATTTAAAGGTGTGCACCGCCATGCCCGGTTGATCTTAGAGAATTTTAAGGTGACCACAGTGTCCAACGGTTCTTCTACAACCAGGACACAGGATTGTATAGACCTACCTACCTACATGCCTTAGAAGGTTAGCTGTCACCTATTCACTTAAAGTCCACATGATATATTTTATGTTAGAGACAGAGAGAGATGGTGTGTGTTTGTGTGTGTGTATGTGTGTGTGTGTGTGTTTAGTGATGCTTTAGAAGGATAGTTCTCGAGCTTATTATTAAAGGTCACAAGCACTAGTAAAAGTACTCAGTGAATTCTGGGGAGTACCTGCACATTCAAGTCCCAGTACAGAGAGAGACAAAGTAGGAGAAAAGCCACTGGATGTGTGAACTGGCATAGCCACCAAGCTGGCTCTGAGCCAGCAGGCGTGTGCACCGAGCCACAGGCCGGATCCCACTCCTCGCTGCCGTGTGAGGTGGGACGCATGCCCCTGCTGATGACCGTGGAGTGAAGGAAGGAGAGGTCATCAGGGGGAGCCATGATCTTCACTGCAGCCTCCCTGTGGGGCTAAAGTATCTGAAGAGGAGGCTCAGGAGGGGATCTGGGGAGATGGCTGTGTGGGTAAAGTATTGACAAGCAAATACGAGGACCTGAGTTCAGAGCCCCAGTACATATGTAAAATGCCAGACAAGCTCAGCACTGAGACAGGCAGATACCTAGAGCTTACTAGCTGAATCAGTGAGCTCTAGGCTCAGCAGGAGACCCCATCTTGAAGAATAAGGTAGAAGAAGATGGAGACACCTGCACACACATGTACCCACATGCATATGAACATGCATAACTCACACACACATGTGCCCACATGCAAATGAATGTGCATACCTAACACACATGTACCCACATACATATGAGCATGTCTACCACACACATATATGCCCACATGCATACCTAACACACACCTGTGCCCACATACATATGAACATGTATACCATGCACATATATGCCCACATGTATATAAGCATGCATCACACACACACAGGCTTAGGGTAAAGTCAAAGGGCCCCAGAAGAGAGCTCTGGTCTCACTATCCTGCTCACTGGCCTTCCCCAAAAGTGTCCCTGGCAGGCAGGGCTGCCCAGACAGGACAGAACAGGGACTTAGCCATGACAAAAAACTCTGTGAGTGAAGGGTTTGCATATCTTCATATCTTGTCTCCTTTCCCTTTGTTTCCTGAGGGACTGGAACCCAACCAGAACCCTGCCCCTCCCCTGTCCCAGGTGTCTGGGAGAGAGAGGGTGTGTCTAGCCCAGCCATACCCCTCCCTGAGCTGGCCTCCCATGTTCCAGCCATTGGGCCGCCTCTCCCAGTTGGCTCTACACAGAAGGTGGCCTGCCTGCCTGGTGGTTGAAGCACTGACTTGAGACACAAAAACGTGCTTGCTTCTCTTGGAGGAAAGGGGCTAGTGTCCAAGGACTGAAGCACAAGTTTAATCTCCGAAAGACACTCGTGTTAACTAAAAATGTGGAGGTGGGTGTTGTTGTTACCTTCACATTGCTGGGACAAGACGCTCAACCAAAAGCAGCCTATGGGAGGAAAGGATTCATTTTGGCTTACATTCTCGAGGGGAAGCTTCATGATGGCAAGGAAAAGACGACAGAGCAGAGGCTGCACGTCACCTCCTTGCCACAGCAAGTAGAAAGCAGCAGCAAGAAAGTGCGCCAATTTCTTGCAAGGGACAGCTGTCTATAACACCCCTAAGCCCACCCCCAACACACCTTCTCTAGCAAGGCTCTACTCCTGTGGTGGTTTGAATAAAATAGATGGCCCCCAATATATTCAGTTGCTTATTTGTAGTTTGCATCTCTAGCCATCTGGCTGGAGGCAATGTCTGGGTGGATCTTAAAGTGTGGTGATGGGTTTCAGGTTTCAATCTAAAGATATGCAAAGTGTGCCTAGCAGGAGTTCCTGAAGTGTGCTCTGGCTTTTGGCTTTAGGCTTGTACTGCTCTCTCTCTCTGCTTGGGCCTGTGAAAGCAGGCAAGTTTCTTCTGCTTTTATGGAACTTCCCCTGGATCTGTAAGCTCCAATAAATCCCTTCCTCCATAACTGTGCCTGGCCTGAAAGTTCATCTCAGTGAACCTAAAGCTGTCTACTACAGAACTTGGTACCAGAAGTGGGGTGAGATGAACCTTACTATGTGGATGTTGATCTTGTGGAACCTTTGCTTTGGAGGAATAGGCATGGACTTGGTGCTTGCAACTGAAGATGTCTTCTGGAGTGGTAAGCCAAGTTTTATGGACTATTCTGATGAGAGTCTGAGAATGCTAAGTGCAGATAACATTGAACTTCGAGGCTTGGCTTATGAGCTTTCTAAGGGGAAGGAAAGACTACAGAGGACTTTGTTAGAACTGGGCTACTGGCATAAGGGCTGGCTGCGTCCTGCTGCCCAGGCCCAGAGTGTTTGATCAAGGTTAAATTTGTAATGGACTGATGTGCTTGGCTAGAGATATTGGACTGAGAGATTTAAGATTTTAAGCTGGAAAACCTCAAGCAAGTTAAAATTACAGACACTGAGACTGGTATTAGGTTACTGAATCTGCTATTGTCAAACACATTAGCAATCTTAAGGAAGATATCCAACTGCTTTACATTAAAACAATGAAAAGGATGCCTGAGAAAAGACTATCATTGAAATACAAACACTTTTGGAAAGAGTTAACTAGAGAAGGAACCTGCTTTTCAAGGCTATGATTTGTTTCCTCCCTGAATTAAGAATATGGCTGTGTCCTGCACACCTGGTATTGGTTTCAGAAGCATAAAAAATGCATGGAGTGGCCGTGAATTGCACATGCTTCCAGGAGCTGCTGCTGAGATGCAGCATGAGGTAGGGCCTGATGCCCTGATAGGCTGAAAGGGCCTTTGGAAAATGTAAAGAGTGGTCATGAATTGCACATGGTTCCAGGAGCTGCTGCTGAGATGTGACATGAGGCTGGGCATGGTGCCCTGATAGGCTGAAAGAGCCTTTGGAAGATGGACCATGGTTTGCATGAAGACCTGAAGATGTTTTGTATATACCAGGACTGTGCAAGGGCTACCATCGAGCACACTGTTGGCCTGGGATGGAAGTGTTCCCGGGCTACTCTGCCCAGCTGGAGGGGCGGAATTGAAAAGTCTGGAGACTGTTAGTCTCTGGGTATATTGAACTTGAACTGCAGAAGTTTGATGTTTGTTTGATGGTGGTTGAGTTTGCATTGTTTTAGTCTCTCCTTGCTGTGCCTTATACCAGTTGAAAATGTTTACTCTGTGCCTTTATATGTTAGAAGTGTTTAACTTGTTTGATTTTACAGGTCTTCATATCTTAAATTGGTCAAGACTGTGGGGACCTTTGAAATTGAACTGAGTACAATTTATAATGTGTGATGGTTATAAATCTATTGGGGGCCAGGGGCGGAATGTGGTGGTTTGAATAAAATAGATGGCCCCCAATATATTCAGTTGCTTATTTGTAGTTTGCATCTCTAGCCATCTGGCTGGAGGCAATGTCTGGGTGGATCTTAAAGTGTGGTGATGGGTTTCAGGTTTCAATCTAAAGATATGCAAAGTGTGCCTAGCAGGAGTTCCTGAAGTGTGCTCTGGCTTTTGGCTTTAGGCTTGTACTGCTCTCTCTCTCTGCTTGGGCCTGTGAAAGCAGGCAAGTTTCTTCTGCTTTTATGGAACTTCCCCTGGATCTGTAAGCTCCAATAAATCCCTTCCTCCATAACTGTGCCTGGCCTGAAAGTTCATCTCAGTGAACCTAAAGCTGTCTACTACAACTCCCAAACTGTCACAGGTGAGCACCAAGCATTCAAAACACACGAGTTTCTAGGGAACATCTGATTCAAACCACCACAGTGAGTTTCTCTGAATGATAAGATTATGGGTGCTTTCTCCTTTCCTCCTCCTTCAGTTTATTATATTATTTATTTGAGGGAGAGACAGAGAGAGAGAAAAAGAGAGAGAGCACAAGCGAGCCAGAGCCTTCTCCCACTGCAAATGAACCATACACTTGTGCCGCTTTGTGCATCTGGATTTACGTGGGTCCTGAAGCAGGGAACCTGGGCGGCAGGGCTTTGCGTGCAAAGCACCTTTAAGTGCTGAGCATATCTCCAGCCCCACATTCTTTTTTTTTTTTAATTTCTTTCTTTCTTCTTTTTTTTAAAAATATTTATTTATTTATCTGAGAAAGAGAGGAGAGCAAGTAGACACGCCAGGGCCTCCTGCCACTGCTGACAAACTCCCGATACATGCACCATTCTGTACATCTGGTTTTATATGGGTGCTGGGAAATAGAGCCCAGGCCGTCAGGCATTGCATATAAGCGCCTTTACCCACTGAGCCATCTCTCCAGTCCCTTCTTCTTTTTATTATTACTATTTTTTAATGAAAAGCAAAGAAAGGTTTATTCTACATGGCTACATTCGGAACAGGAACAGATGAAGGGGCCGCTGACGTCATGTCCGTCTTGAGGTAACATGTGCTTTCGTTTTAAATAGACGAACTGTGGCAAGGGGCAAGAGGTCTGCTTAAGAAAGCGGTCCTGGTCTAGATGTGGTGCCCTTGACCATGGCCTCAGTTACGGTCCTGCAAGGTGATCTGGAGGTCTGGGGGAGATTCCACTTCAACTCCACGCTGCAGCCTTGCCCTCGTGGGTAGTTGCCCTCGTCCAGCAGTGGTCTGTCCTGTGAGCTTTGGTTCTTCCTAGAATACAAGGTGACTGCAGACCACGGACAACGACTTAACGCTGGGATGTCAGTCTTGAAGTGGGGGATGAGATAGGTTAGGCAGACACTCCTTGAGTGACTATCTTGTTGAGCACGAGATGCCAGGCTTTTGTCTTACATCTGGCTGCTTGGTGGGCCCGAGTGTGAAATCAGTGCTTTGTAGCAAACAGGCTTCTAAGTGCCTGTTTCAGCAGGCCAGCTTCATGTTGCTGTGAATGGGGGAGGGTTGGCCACTGTTCCCATTCAAGGGGAAGTCCATCCTGGTGGGAAAGGCTTGGCAGAGGAGTCCAAGACAGCTGCCACATTGCACCCACAATCAGCAAATAGAGATAAATGCTGTTCCTTTTCTTTCTACACATAAGTGTTGAATGCCTGTTTTAGGGTGAGCCCATGTTTATATGAGATATAAAGATCCCTTTTAAAAAATGTATTTTATTTTTCTTTATTTATATGAGAGAGAGAGAGAGAGAGAAATAGGCAGGGAGAGAAAGAGAGAGAATGGGCACGCCAGGGCCTCCAGCTGCTGAAAACAAACTCCAGATGTGTGCGCCCCCTTGTGCATCTGACTTACGAGGGTCCTGGGGAATTGAACCTGGGTCCTTTGGCTTTGCAGGCAAGTGCCTTAACCACTAAGCCATTTCTCCAGCCCAAGATCCCTTTTTTATTTAAAAAAAAAAAAGTGTGTTAACAATCTTCCAAGAGTGCTGAACTTGGAACCCTGCTTCTGAGTACATTATGTTCTTAGTCTGATCCCGGAGATCACAGAGTCACCCCTTGAGGTAGCAGGGGTTCTGTGAACCTCAAGAAATCAAATTTAAGAAATTGTACATGCAGTATTCTTTCAGGGTGAGGCTTACTAGCTTTGATCAGGTTCTCAAAGGTAGGAGCCAGGGACACCCAGGACACAGACGTGCAGGAGGCAGGGCCGGATAGTTCTATTTCAGTCTAGTCATCTCTGTTATCGCTACTTTCTGTCATGACTGGTCTTCACATCCTCAAGTCAATGGGCCTTAGGCCCCCTGAAGAATGTGAGGGTTCCCGCCCCCTCTGGGAGGATGCCACTAGGACTCAAATTCAGACCACCATGGGCATCCTTACACTCTGGAGTCAGTGGACTTAGGTCCCCGCAGCAGATACTGGTGGGGCTGGGGAGGCATCAGAGAGGAGACTGCTTGCATGTGTCCTCCAGCCCAGCCTGCCGTGGTCCACTGGCCCCGTGAATGCAGCCAGCTCAGCAAAGGTGTCTGCTGATTTACCTCCTGTAGTCACCATAAGACAACACTAAAATGGGAAAACATGAAAGATTGGTGGATAGTTCAGAAAGGGACTCAGGGGTCAAGTGTTACTTCGATTTTGTCTGCATAACCAAGTATCTCAGAGTCTTCAAATGTGGGCTTGACTTTCGCCACCTCACCTGTATAATGTGACCCCTCTCCCAGCCATTAAATGCAAGTGACCAAAGGCAGGTAACAGAACTGTGGGTTCTTTGTTGTGGTTTTGGTTTTTGTTGGCAATTACAGCAGGTGTTTTTTGTTTTTGCTTTTGTTTTCTGGCACAGTACAGGGTAGAGACAGGATGAGCATTTAAGGCAATTCAGTGGGCAGAGGAGTGCCAAGGGAATTGTGGGATTGACTGTTAGAACAAATCATTATCCCTTAACAGATGGATAAAGGAGAGAGGATTCCAGAGCTTTTTAGATTATTGGGAGAAAGAAATTGGAGAAATGAGATGTCAGGATGGGGGATGGTGTAGCTCAGAGAAGGTGTGATCTCAGATAAACTGAATGTGTTTAAGGGAATCTGAAAAGCTGCTAAATTTGGGGTGGCTGAGATGGGGATAGAGAGATTGGCTTATTGTACTTCCGGTAATGTAGACACTGTGGCCTGGTGTTCCTTCCTGATCCCACATCAAAGGGAAAGCCTTTTTTTATGAACTGGTAAGAAACACATTAGGGGGACAGATGTGGAAAAGGTATTTAATCTGATCCCTTTGAGTCCTAATGTGACTCAGGTACCTGATGAGTAGCCATTCTAGGTTCAAATGCAAAATGTCTGGGACAGATGTTGGCCCCAACTGATTCTTAGATGGTTTTGTCAGCGGTGTGACTTACAGGGCAACTGAGCCCAAACACGAAGTTGAGCCGACCCTTCAGCCTCATCACGTTCACGTTCACTGAGGCACTTGTGGTCCCCAACACTGGACTTCACTCGGCAGGTAGAGGAAGAGCTAATGGCCAAATCACAGCCACGTGGGGATGGTGGGAGGCGGAGATCTGGAAGCTGCCTGTGTCCCACTGCAAAGCAGCATCTGTCTTTCCTGTCAGAGTTCCTCGTCCGGCCTGCCTGGAGTCACTCCTGTCCCTGAACCAGTTAGCATAACAAGGACAGTGCTTTCCTGGAGGAGCAACATGGCAGCCCTACCAGGCCATGGAGTTTGCACGGAGGGAAAAGCTGCCCTCAAGGCAGGTGGGCTTCTCTACAGAAGGAAAGGAGGCATTTACACAGTGCTAGCTACTCCCACTGCTGCAGTGTCCATTTAAGTCTTTTGAGGAACCTGTGAAGGGGCTTGCACGCAGCCAGAGCCCGCGGAAGGAAGCCGGTCTGTCAGTTATTTCTTGTGATGCTCTGACCGCAATACCTGAAAGAAACACTTCAAACACTTGACTCCTGATTTCCGAGAGATTTCAGTTTGTCATCGTGTGGAAGGCATGGCCGCTGCTGGAGCTTGTGGCAGATGCTGGGTCCATGGTGGGGGGTGTGAGGCAGGGCTGTTCACATTGTGACCGACCAGGAAGCAGAGAGCTAGCCTGGAACAGGACTGGTTATGACCGTCAAAGGACTCCCCTGCTTCCCTTCCCCTTTCCAGGCTCCACCTCTGTTTTTTCTTATCTCCTTGATATTTTAAGTTTATTTTGTATTTGTAAGCTTTTTATTAATGACTTCCATACATATACACAATGTACCCTGATTATAACCCCCTCCTACCATCTTCCTTTGTTCCCTTCCTGTATTCCCCCTCCACTGAACCCTCTCTTCTTCTCAGTAGTCCTTCTCCTTTTTTGCATGTATAGTATGTGGAGTGTGTGTGGTATGTGCACATTTATGTGCAGAGCATGTGCCTGTGGACGTGGGGTCACCCAAGTATCAGTGTCCTCCCTTTAGCTCTCATCTAGGCATTTCTTTGAGACAGAGTCTCTTTGATCCCAGAACTCCACTTTTCCTTTATGAGCCCTAGTGATTCTCTGGTCTCTGCTCTCCATAGGACCGAAGTTACAGAAATGTGTGGGTGGCCCAAGTGTTTTCGTGGGGCCTGGAGAATCAAGCTTAGGCAGTCTCAGACCCTCTTTGGGCTCTCATGCTTCAGTTCTCTTACATGCTGAGCCATCCTTTCAGCCCCAAGGTATTACTTCCTAAAGGTTCCACAGTCTCCCAAAACAGCACCATCAGCCAGGGAACACATATTCAAAATGTGAGCTATGGAAGGCATGTCAGATTCTAGCCATGAGAGCCAGGGCGCAGTAGATTCTGTCCTATGCTGTGGACCAGCATCTTGAGATGCAGAGTTGAGCTAGGGCTGCAGAAACTGGCTTGGCACTCTAGAGGAGTGTCTATGCAAGCCAGTGAGCTAGCTACAGATTCCTGGGTTTAACAAACCTACCAACCCATGTGTTAATGTGGGTTATGATAACTGAGGTGACCTGAGGCCCGAAGGCTAGCCAGAGCATGCGGCTTTTAGCCTGTGCTGAGAAGTCACAATCAGGCCTTAATTTGGGGCCTTTTCTTCTGTCCTCTGTGGACCATTAGCAGAATAAACAAAACTTAAAATGACATCATCAGGGCTGGGAGATGGCTCAGAGGTTAAAGGTGCTTGCTTGCAAAGCCTGCCAGCCCATGTTCCATTCTCCAGTATCCACGTAAAGCCAGATGCACAAAGTGGCACGTGCATCTGGAGTTCGTTTGCAGTGTCAGAGGCCCTGGCACTTCCATACTCACTCACTCTTCCTTTCTCTCTGTCTGTCACTCTTACTCTCTAACTCTCTTGCTCTCTCATTTTCTGCTTGCAAATCAATAAACAAAGTAAAATCATCAGATAAAAACTCCCCGGGTTCACAGCACTGGCTGCTGGGCCAAGATTTGTTGATGAGGCCATAGTCACCTGAGGCCATTAGTGACCACTCATGGTGACAGCTCAGCATTTTCCTCCCTACCAGAGTCTCCACTGTGCTGTACCTATAACCCTAAACCCGGGCCAAGCATGTAGGAGGCACTAGGACTCAGAAGGCCACATTCCCGGTACTTTCTGTTCCTTTTTCTTACTAATACGGGTGGCTGGACAGCCAGATGCCTCAGGCACCAGCAGTAGTTAGGGCCAGAGCTTGCAGGCTGCAGGGCCTCAGGAAGGCCTTCAACACCCTGCCCGTGGTGCACTACGTGGCTGATGGTTCTCTGCCTAGGATGAGGGCCCAGGCTGGGAGAAGCAGAGAGGAGCGGTTGGCTTGTGGCCTCATCGCAACTGTGGCACTATCTGTCATCGTGTGTGTGGGCTCACGCTCTGGGAGCTGGTGGCTGGGGTGGAGAGAAGTGGTGTGGAAGGACCTTCACCGAGCTAAAGGAGGCATCCTCTGCTCGTTACCTTGTGATTGTGATAAGAAATTTGCTGGTTGCTTCTGAGGGTAGGGAGAGAGGCAGATTCCAAGAAAAGGCCCAAGAGGTGATATCCTATGTCATTTCTTTGAAACTGAGACCTTGTTGGCATCTTCATTAAATCATAGTAGATGTGTGGGCAGGGTGAAAGTGATGGCGGAGGAGACAAGGTGACTGATGGAAGTCTTTCCTCCTGTGTGGCAAGCACATCACAGAGAAGTTAGGCGGTTAGTCAGCAGTGAGCAGTGTCTGTTGGTCTTAGTGGCAGTGTAGCCCCTGGACTGCCATTGAGATTCAAGGGTTTTTCCACCCCACCGCGGAACTCCTGATCCTCCCTCCTATTCATCTGCCACTCTCACTCCAAACACCCTGTCAGTCCATTTCTGGGCTGCTGTCATCTGCTTGAACAGCAGCAGTTTCTTTTCTTTTCTTTTTCTTTCTTTTTTTTTTTTTTTTTTTTGGTTTTTTGAGGTAGGGTCTCACTCTAGCCCAGGCTGACCTGGAATTCACTATGTAGTCTCAGGGTGGCCTCGAACTCATGGCGATCCTCCTACCTCTGCCTCCCAAGTGCGAGTGCTGGGATTAAAGGTGTGCGCCACCATGCCTAGCTGGACAGCAGTTTCTAATTGTCCCACAGGCCACTGGAGTTGCAGGAGACTGGATGAGGCTTGTGTCCCAGAGTCCCCCAGACATTCTGTCTGCACCAAGTCTCCACTCCCTGTGCCCGGCCAGCAAGGGCCAGCCCCCAAGGGCTCATATGACAAGTGGTGCCAGGGCAGAGGCTGCCTCCAGCCACGAGGACCTGATCCTTCAGGCTCCTTTCCAACCCAGCCCCCCTCAGTGGACTGCCTGGTGGGACAACTGACTGGGTCTCCCAAGAATCTGAGATGGGTCTTGAGCCGGCTCACTAACTTCTGTCCACTGTGTTGGCTGTGTCCATAGCCACTAGCTACACATCAAGTTCTTACGCCAGAGAAGCCATCCCCACTCTTGGGTGGTGAGGTAACCCTGTTTCTCCTGACAATCAATGACAACAGTGTACGTCAAAATCACAGAGCACAGTGCTTGATGTAGAGCAAGCCTTCAGTTCAGCAAGCGCTTTGGGATGGCCTGTCCTCTGCCCGTCAGCCGTGTATACACATGTGCAAGAGACGTGTCTTGGCCTTCCAGCCATCTGGGGTGGTGGAGCGACAAACTCGGACAGACTGATTCCATGCACTGTGATGCAAGCCTCGCGCAGCAGGAGCTGGGTGGGCTTGGAAGAGAAGGATGTGGAGGCCACCGAGGGTCTTAGGTGCTTTGTGGAGGCCGTAACTCTTCCAGATTTGAGCAGTAACAGTCAAGAGGGCAGAGTGGGAAACAGGGGCATGAGTGACACATGCTGGCACAGGGTCTGTCGGCAATGTGAAACGATGAGAGGTTAGTTGGGGCAGGGTGAAGATCGAGCTGGGAAGCATCTCATTCCCCATGCCTCAGAACCCCTATGAATGCCTGGTTTCTGGGGGACTCCCCAGGTCCCTGTGTGAGCTGATACCATGTGTTGATGACTCAGAGGGGCACAAACAGCACCGGGTGATCTCGGCAAATTGAACAGTGGGCAAAGCCAAGGAGCCCCAGTGCCAGAGGCAGCAGAAGAAAGCTCTTTCTGGACACAGGTCCCCTCCTGTTCATGACCCAATCTGGATCTGTGGCCTGCAGATCTGCTCACTTCCTTAAGTGCCACCTGGGTCATCTGGATACAGCTGCCAGGGTTCCCAAGAGGAAGCCCAGGCACCCTCATCCTGTGTGCCCATGAGTGAGCCAGAGACACGAGGAACCCAGGCCTCTCTGTCCCCGTGCCACTCACTCATACGCTGCATCTCCTTAGCTGTCCCTTGTCCTGACCCAGGCACAGAGGAAGTGTGTCACAGTCTGGCCAAGGAGCCAGGATTTAATAGACTCCACAGACAGAAAAGTCAAACACTGATGGCGCCACCCGGCCCCAAGCGGGCAGCCATTAAGGTGCCAGTGCGGAAGCTGCTGTGCTAAGCCTCCCTGTAGCGAAAGGTCTGCAGACACCTGGGCTGGGCGCGGACTTCTCTGACACCTCTTGGTGCAACCATGGGCCTGATTCTGAGCTGGGAAGGGGTCGATTCTGAATGTTTATGATTGTTATTTTAGTCATGCATGGGAATGCATGCATGTATATTGAGACATGGAAATATGTATATTTCTGCACATACAGAATACACGTAACATAATTGCCATAAATACATATCTGTGTCTGTGGTGGGTCTATAAACCAATATAGATATTTATAGAAAAATAGCCTGAGACTACATAGTGAATTCCAGGTCAGCCTGGGCTAGAGTGAGACCCTACCTCAAAAAAAAAAAAAAGAAAAATAGATAAAAACATGACCCCACCCATTTCCTCCATTCACCAGAGGAGACTATCATGGCATCATGGTATGTCTCCTTCTCAACGTGTTGTTGGGCTCCTGTGTCATGAACAAATGCCTGCTCCTCCACATACAGATGGCTTTTATTTTTTTCTTGAGAGAAAGAGGGAGAGTGAGAAGGGAGGAGAGAGAATGGGCACGCCAGGGCCTTTACCCACTGCAGATGAACTCCAGATGTATATGCTACCATGTGCACCTAGCTTACATGGGTTCTGGGGAATCAAACCTGGGTCCTTAGACTTCACAGACAAGCACCTTGACTGCTAAGCCATCTCTCCAGCCCCAGGTGGCTTTTTCATCACACAAAGAGTATTCCATCAGCACCTAGTGACTTGCTTCATTGACTTCACTCAATTTATCTTTGATTCTTTCCCATTCTTTTTAACAGAGAATGTTCCTCACTATGGATATAACATTCTCTTCAGCTAATGATGGCTGTTTAGATATTACAGGCAGGGCTGCAGTGAATCTCCTTAGCCTACATCGTTAAGGGTGAAGACTGATGGAATATTTTAGAATAGGATCCAAGGCATCGAATAGTGAGATCAGCAGTAACACACACACATGCCACACAGTCCTTCTGAGAGGTTCTTCCAGTCTAACTGCCATCTCCAGTAAGTGGAGGTCACACATTTGCCAGTATTAGTATTATTGTTAAGCATGATTTTTTATTAGATATGGACATACTTAGTATGTAAACACCACATGTTGGTACCATCCTTTCCCTCCTCCCTTCCCCTTTTCTGAAGAGGCCTTCTTCGTTTGGGATCTGGGTCAACCCCATGGGTATTGTGGGTCATGCATTATGGGGGGTGAAGGTAATGTCTCGGTGCAAAAGGTCCCAACTTGTGGCTTTAACAGCCTTTCTGCCCCCTTTTCTGCAAAATTCCCTGAGCCATGCTGGGAGCATTTTAAGTCTATTTCAGTGATGGGCATTTAGGAGCCTCTGGATCTCTGGTTTGGTAGGTGTTGAGTATCCTTGGTGTCTGTCTCCATCACCCTTGAAGCATGATTTTTAACCTGATGTGGAGAAGCTCACATGCTACTGGTTATTCTGTTTTGTATTTCCTAGTTGTGATTAACTTGAGCATACTTTCATGTGTTTATTGACCGTTGGGATTTATTTTCCTGTAACTAGCCTGTTTATGTTTTTCAATGATCTGTCAGTAGTGGGGCCATTTGTTATATTGCAAATATTTTTCTCTTGGTGTATTATTTGTCTCTTATCTTTGTCTATGGCATCTGTTTGCCAAAGGGAAGTTTTAAATATTTACATAGAAGAAATTATGGGCTTCAAGCTGATTTAGACTAGTGATTGCTTTTTTGGTCTATTTTTGGATCTCTCTGTATACAGATATAGATAGATAGATGATAGATAGATAGATAGATAGATGACAGATAGATGCATATATTAGAGGTTATAATATATCTTAGAAGTTAACTAGATCATGGGCTCACTTTGCAAGCCCACCCCTCACGAGGTAGGTGGTGACAGTATGACTTACTATACAGGGATCACTGGAAAATGTGTGATGTTGCAAAGACATTTCCGTAAGTGAGAAAAGACTTGGGCTGTACTGAGAGAGGCTTTCCAGACAGGTAGATGGCTGGGGCAGCTCTAAGCTGTCATTCAAAGAACAGGGAGAGCCTCTTCTGCAGTCTGCGTGTGGCCTCTCACAAGGAAAAGGAGTGTGCTTGTGGTTAACTTGTCACTCCCCTTGCCTATGGGAGAGTCACATGTCCACCCTACCAGAGGGTGGGGATGCTGTGATTGACAGGTCAGCCAGGCCCCCTGGAGGTGGCACTGACTGACAGAAGGATAGGTCCCACAACAGATCACATGACCCACACTTGACACCCAAAGACAGTGTTGGGCTGGGCAGACTTGAGCAGAGAAGTAAGGATGAGTCAAGGCTCCATCCACCACACAGGTGTGCCTTAGTCCCAGGCTGTCTTCTATGACGGATGTCAAGAGGATTAGTGAGTAGACATCCAAGGAAGGACTCCGGGGCCCAACAGAGCACAGTTAGATGATATCAACTGAGGTGTGGCAGACGCCTCCACTAGCACTTAGCGAGCACCCAGTGAGCAATGACTTTCCTCCTTGTTACAGAGAGTGGAGCTGAAAGTGCCTCAGGCACTGGAGAGATGGCTTAGCGGTTAAGGCGCTCGCCTGCAAAGTCTAAGAACTCAAGTTCGAAGCTCTGTCTAGGTCCACGTAAGCCAGATACAAAGTGACACAAGTGCACAATGTTGCACATGCGCACAAGGAGGTGCACACATCTGGAGTTCATTCACAGTGGCTAAAGTCCTGGCATGCCATTCTCCCTCTCTCTTCAACCCACACCCCAAAAAATAAATTTAAAAAAAGTGACTTGTGATAAAGAGTTGCATCCTTACAAGCCTTTAGTTCCAGTAACTTGAGAGTGAAATGTTGGTTCTTCCTTATCTGCTGCAGTCTGGTTTGCAGTGCTGGTAGAAATCACCCAACAAGAGCAGCTTTCGGGGGAGGGGGGGAGAAGAGGTTTATTTTGGCTTACAGGCTCGAGGGGAAGCTCCATGATGTCAGGGGAAAACGATGGCATGAGCAGAGGGTGGACATCACCCCTGGCCCACATAAGGTGGACAACAGGAACAGGAGAGTGTGCCAAACACTGGCATGGGGAAACTGGCTTTAACACCCATAAGCCCGCCCCCAACAATACACTCCCTCCAGGAGGCGTTGATTCCCAAATCTCCATCAGCTCGGAACCTAGCATTCAGAACACCTAAGTTTATGGGGGACACCTGAATCAAACCACCACATTATCCATGCTAAGTGGGCCACATTTCTCTGAGAGGCCCCAGTTCTCTGCAGGCCCTTATCCCTGCGGAGGAGTCAGTCCACAGTGGGGAGCACTCAGAATAGGAGCTGACTTCCAGTTCCACTAAGGTCCACCCTAACTCTAAAAGAAAGAATGCCTACTCACAGCAATACCCATCCTCACCTCGGGCCATGGAAGCTGGCCTGGCACCTCCGTGACTGCAGAGTCATGACCCGTTCTGCCTTCCTTGCAGTCCACCTCATCCCTGTGTCCACGGCAAAGAATGGAGTGAGCAGCAAGAGTCGAAAGAGGATCATGCCCGACCCGGTGACGGAGCCCCCTGTGACGGACCCAGTGTACGAAGCGCTTCTGTACTGCAACATCCCAAGCGTGGCTGAGCGCAGCATGGAAGGTAGGCCCGGCGCGCCACCGCCTCAGTCCTGATAGCCTGGGATGGGATATCTGGGGGACTAGTTCTCCAAGCAGCCTCCCACAGTGGTACGAAGCCAGCTGGCCTCAGCTCACTGACGGGCAGCGCTCTGGTATGAGTTCCTAGGTCTTAGTGTGGTCCCATCTCTGACGAGGGCGCTGGCAGTGCCCATGCATGAGGGTGAAGTAACTGCCCTGAAGAAGAGGAAGCTGGTACAGTGAATGTAGGCAAGAAGCAGAGGCAGCCAAGGCCGGCCTCGGGGGCCTGTCCTCAGCTGCTCAGCCTTCAGGGTAGACTTGGATATACTTGGCATGCGCATGGGGCCCCTGCCGGAGTCTTGCCATAACAGTGGGCAAAAACTACCATTTCCCCATCGAGTTTTACTTTCCTGAACATGTTTCAGAGGATGGTGTGGAGCATGACTATTTTTGTCCTACCACATTTTGTGAAGAATTTAAAACAGAAGTCACGGTTTCCAGGATTTCTGTGGGCCCCGGTCTCTGCAGATGAGTGAGGCCTCGTGAGTCATCACACCCACACTCAGAACCTTCAGCCCCCAGCCGCATCCCCAGAACCTCCTGCTATTTTGAGGGGTCTGGGACATGCTAGGCCTCCTCACGTACCTCTGTCTCACCTTGTGAGGTCCTTCAACAGCCCCCAGTCAGCACGGTGGTGGCTCTTCCCACAGCTCAGGCCCCTTAATAGCTCTGCAACCTCTGGGTGGCCCCCACTGCCACCTCCTCTGATTCCCAGCGTGGACATGCCCTGCTAAAATATTGTCAGTTATCGAATGGTAACTAGACGTGCCTTTCTCTTGCAGGTCACGCCCCACATCATTTTAAGCTGGTGTCTGTGCATGTGTTCATTCGCCATGGAGACAGGTACCCACTGTATGCCATTCCCAAAACAAAGAGACCAGAAATTGACTGCACTCTGGTGGCTAGCAGGTAAATTGCACTTGTTCTACAAGTCATTTTTAAGAAGTCCGCTATGTCCTGTACAGTGGAGAATTACAAGCAGAGCCGTTGGAGTTCCCTGCCCTTCCAGTCACTTGCGCTTGTACACTGAATGCTGCTGTGTGCGTTTTCTTAGGGAAATTTTAACAACCATCTATTCACCCCAGACAGGGCACTGACCACAAACTAAAGAAATGATTCCACCCAAACAGCTTGGTGACCCCACAGCTTTATTGGGGTTACTTACGGGAGCATGGTGACTCAAAGGCAGTTGCACCACTAAAAAGCCCACCTCAGCAAGAGCGATGACTCACAAAAGCTGCATCTCCACGGCTCCCTGTGCCACCTGAAGGCAGCTCCATAGGAGAGCTCCTTGGCTCCTGGCAGTCCCCCGCGGCTCAGATCACCCTGGGAAGGGGCCTAGTGAAGCTGCTGACTTCTGAGCTTCCAGGGACTGCTAGGCCTCATTCAGCTTTCAGTGTCTTAGGAGCTTTCCTCCTCCCTGGCGGAGGGGATGTTTCAGTTGAAAGGAAGCAACTCACTATGCAATACATGCAGAAGACTGAGGTCCACAGGCAGCATAGAAAATACTCGGAGGTTGAGCCCAATTCAATCAGGTTCATACCCTCCAAGCCTGTTGTTACTCGGTTTGAGAAAACTGGGAGGTCGTGCGCTGGGTGAGGAGTCCTCCAGTCCAGAGCTGTCCCACGGGGTGAGCACGTGAGTCCCTTAGTTCCTCTGGGCCTGGCCTCCCACCTCTAAAGTGAACGGTGGTGCTCCCTCCATGGAGGGCTGGGGTGAGGAGTGAGAGGACTCATGAGAAGGTATGTTCACAATTGCAAAGCCCTAGGAATGCGTGAAAGTATTTTAGCCATTTAATTTTTCACGGCAATAGAGACAGCCTGGTCTTGGTTGAAAAGCCCTTAGGCTGAAAAGTAATTGACCAGAGAATGGAATCTACGTGTATGGAAATGGCATGGCCCTAAAATTAGAAGCACAGTTAGTAATAAAGGCTTTCTTGGCCTTGGCCAGCATGTCTGGGGCACATAGCATCCTGGGCAGAGCTTACTGCATGAGGCCAGGAGACGCGAGGAAGTGCCCAGTGGGGAAGATGTTATTTTGATGGAATGTTGTTGGAGTACCAGCCTTCCTGGGCAGGGCCAGCCAGGCAGCACCGTGGATTGCCTGCCTGCCACCTGGGCTGTTCTTTAAGGACATCAACCCAGGAGTTTCAGGTTAACTCGTCCCTCCCAGAGCCTTCTCACTGGCTGACCGCATGGGAGAGATGAAGAGAAGCGTTTTATGTATAAACCTTAAGGCTTTTATGTGCTCATCTCTCATGCTGGAGACTCCTGGGCTGGCCACCCGAGGGTCCGTGTCTTCTTTCCTGCCGTCAGAAAGTAAGGTGTGTGTCCTAGAGTCCCATGTGTTAGACCGTGTCCAACTCATGTCAGAGGACTCCGGACACTCTTCCCCCCTGGGACTGAGCCCTGACCCCCTAACCTGCTCAGACTTTCCCCTGAGATCCCCAGCTGCCCAGGACCCCACTTCTTACACAACTTTGTCCCTTCATGCCCTTGCACCTGCTGTACTCCCCTGCTCCCCATCCCTGTGCAGACTACATCTGTGGGGTCCCCAGGATCCCTCGAGACGTTCCATCCTCCAGGAAGCCTCCAAGGGTATGTGATACCCGGAGTGGCTCTGGCTGTCTGGAGCACCAGAACTGGCTGACTCCCACGACAAAGTGGGGTCATGCAGCAAGTATGTCAGAACACAGAGGGGAAGTCTCAGGGTTTAAAAGCCACCCTTCAGCCGGATTCGGGGCTTGGGCAAGGGTGCAGGATTCTTGTTATCTGGGCATTAACCCTTTGGTTTCTGGACCCTAAGGGGGGTGCTAGGATGTATAGGATGAGAGAAGCAGCTGAGGGAAATGGCTTTTCTCCATTGCACACAGCAGGGTCTCCATGCGTTTACAGCTGGTACAGCCCTACTATTGCCCATTGGCTAGATGTCAGGCTTTTGAACAGTCAGAGGAGAGCTGGGTCGATGCAGGGTGACCTCAGGGCCTCAGGGACAGTAACATGCTGCAGATCTAGCCACTTGCAGCGCCTGCTCTCCTTTCTCCAGTGAGGGAGGGGTCACATGCCCAGAAAGAGCATTTGATTATCTCAGCTTAGACCAGTTAGCTGTTGCTAGAAAATCACTGTGGGAACCACCGCCCTGGCTGTTCTCAGTGAAGGAGTCCATTGGCCACTGCCACCTGGCCTAGTGCAGTGACCTTGTGCTCAAAACCATGCATCTTATCTTCCCCAGCTGGGCTCCTCCCTCCCAGGGCCTGGCTATTCCCATGTCACTGAGCACAGCCCAGAGTCTGGCATGTGACAGCTGTTGGACTTGGTAGATGAGTTGGAGACCTCCATGAGGAAGACGGGACACGATCGCCTGCTGGGATCTTGCTGCCATGTTCCCCAAGATAGATTTAGCCTCAGCTGTGGAACCCCCTGAAGCTTTTAGAACCTGATTGACGTCTAAGCAAATCATTTCCCCTCTCTGAGCCTCTGCATGCCTTTCTGTTACCCAGGCAGGCGTACATCCTTATAGCAGTCCATTCCGTAACCCACGCAGGCATACATCCCCATAACAGTCCACTCCGTAACCCACGCAGGCATACATCCCCATAACAGTCCATTCCGTAACCCACGCAGGCATACATCCCCATAACAGTCCATTCCGTAACCCACGCAGGCATACATCCCCATAGCAGTCCACTCCGTAACCCACGCAGGCATACATCCCCATAACAGTCCACTCCGTAACCCACGCAGGCATACATCCCCATAGCAGTCCACTCCGTAACCCACGCAGGCATACATCCCCATAACAGTCCACTCCGTAACCCACGCAGGCATACATCCCCATAACAGTCCATTCCGTAACCCACGCAGGCATACATCCCCATAACAGTCCACTTCCGTAACCCACGCAGGCATACATCCCCATAGCAGTCCATTCCGTAACCCACGCAGGCATACATCCCCATAACAGTCCACTCCGTAACCCACGCAGGCATACATCCCCATAACAGTCCACTCCGTAACCCACGCAGGCATACATCCCCACTAGCAGTCCACTCCGTAACCCACGCAGGCATACATCCCCATAACAGTCCATTCCGTAACCCACGCAGGCATACATCCCCATAACAGTCCATTCCGTAACCCACGCAGGCATACATCCCCATACAGTCCACTCCGTAACCCACGCAGGCATACATCCCCATACAGTCCACTTCCGTAACCCACGCAGGCATACATCCCATAACAGTCCACTCCGTAACCCACGCAGGCATACATCCCCATAACAGTCCACTCCGTAACCCACGCAGGCATACATCCCCATAACAGTCCACTCCGTAACCCACGCAGGCATACATCCCCATACAGTCCACTCCGTAACCCACGCAGGCATACATCCCCACAGTCACTCCGTAAC
Source organism: Dipus sagitta (assembly GCA_036346955.1). Lineage (NCBI taxonomy): Eukaryota > Metazoa > Chordata > Mammalia > Rodentia > Dipodidae > Dipus > Dipus sagitta. Next base: position 33,370,618 of record CM070786.1, read on the forward strand.
CCACGCAGGCATACAGTCCCATATCAGTCCATTCCGTAACCCACGCAGGCATACATCCCCATAACAGTCCACTCCGTAACCCACGCAGGCATACATCCCCACAACAGTCCATTCCGTAACCCACGCAGGCATACATCCCCATAACAGTCCACTCCGTAACCCACGCAGGCATACATCCCCATAACAGTCCACTCCGTAACCCACGCAGGCATACATCCCCATAACAGTCCACTCCGTAACCCACGCAGGCATACATCCCCATAACAGTCCACTCGTAACCCACGCAGGCATACATCCCCCATAGCAGTCCATTCCGTAACCCACGCAGGCATACATCCCCATAACAGTCCACTCCGTAACCCACGCAGGCATACATCCCCATACAGTCCACTCCGTAACCCACGCAGGCATACATCCCCATAACAGTCCACTCCGTAACCCACGCAGGCATACATCCCCATAACAGTCCACTCCGTAACCCACGCAGGCATACATCCCCATAACAGTCCACTCCGTAACCCACGCAGGCATACATCCCCATAACAGTCCACTCCGTAACCCACGCAGGCATACATCCCCATAACAGTCCACTCCGTAACCCACGCAGGCATACATCCCCATAACAGTCCACTCCGTAACCCACGCAGGCATACATCCCATAACAGTCCACTCCGTAACCCACGCAGGCATACATCCCCATAACAGTCCACTCCGTAACCCACGCAGGCATACATCCCCATAACAGTCCACTCCGTAACCCACGCAGGCATACATCCCCATAACAGTCCACTCCGTAACCCACGCAGGCATACATCCCCATAACAGTCCACTCCGTAACCCACGCAGGCATACATCCCCATAACAGTCCACTCCGTAACCCACGCAGGCATACATCCCCATAACAGTCCACTCCGTAACCCACGCAGGCATACATCCCCATAACAGTCCACTCCGTAACCCACGCAGGCATACATCCCCATAACAGTCCACTCCGTAACCCACGCAGGCATACATCCCCATAACAGTCCACTCCGTAACCCACGCAGGCATACATCCCCATAACAGTCCATTCCGTAACCCACGCAGGCATACATCCCCATAACAGTCCATTCCGTAACCCACGCAGGCATACATCCCCATAACAGTCCACTCCGTAACCCACGCAGGCATACATCCCCATACAGTCCACTCCGTAACCCACGCAGGCATACATCCCCATAACAGTCCATTCCGTAACCCACGCAGGCATACATCCCCATACAGTCCACTCCGTAACCCACGCAGGCATACATCCCCATAACAGTCCACTCCGTAACCCACGCAGGCATACATCCCCATAACAGTCCACTCCGTAACCCACGCAGGCATACATCCCCATAACAGTCCACTCCGTAACCCACGCAGGCATACATCCCCATAACAGTCCACTCCGTAACCCACGCAGGCATACATCCCCATAACAGTCCACTCCGTAACCCACGCAGGCATACATCCCCATAACAGTCCACTCCGTAACCCACGCAGGCATACATCCCCATAACAGTCCACTCCGTAACCCACGCAGGCATACATCCCCATAACAGTCCACTCCGTAACCCACGCAGGCATACATCCCCATAACAGTCCACTCCGTAACCCACGCAGGCATACATCCCCATAGCAGTCCACTCCGTAACCCACGCAGGCATACATCCCCATAGCAGTCCACTCCGTAACCCACGCAGGCATACATCCCCACAACAGTCCACTCCGTAACCCACGCAGGCATACATCCCCATAACAGTCCACTCCGTAACCCACGCAGGCATACATCCCCATAACAGTCCACTCCGTAACCCACGCAGGCATACATCCCCATAACAGTCCACTCCGTAACCCACGCAGGCATACATCCCCATAACAGTCCACTCCGTAACCCACGCAGGCATACATCCCCATCACAGTCCACTCCGTAACCCACGCAGGCATACATCCCCATAACAGTCCACTCCGTAACCCACGCAGGCATACATCCCCATAACAGTCCACTCCGTAACCCACGCAGGCATACATCCCCATACAGTCCACTCCGTAACCCACGCAGGCATACATCCCCATAACAGTCCACTCCGTAACCCACGCAGGCATACATCCCCATAACAGTCCACTCCGTAACCCACGCAGGCATACATCCCCAAACAGTCCACTCCGTAACCCACGCAGGCATACATCCCCATAGCAGTCCACTCCGTAACCCACGCAGGCATACATCCCCATACAGTCCACTCCGTAACCCACGCAGGCATACATCCCCATAGCAGTCCACTCCGTAACCCACGCAGGCATACATCCCCATAACAGTCCACTCGTAACCCACGCAGGCATACATCCCCATAGCAGTCCACTCCGTAACCCACGCAGGCATACATCCCCATAACAGTCCACTTCCGTAACCCACGCAGGCATACATCCCCATAACAGTCCACTCCGTAACCCACGCAGGCATACATCCCCATAACAGTCCACTCCGTAACCCACGCAGGCATACATCCCCATAACAGTCCACTCCGTAACCCACGCAGGCATACATCCCCACAACAGTCCACTCCGTAACCCACGCAGGCATACATCCCCATAACAGTCCACTCCGTAACCACGCAGGCATACATCCCCATAACAGTCCACTCCGTAACCCACGCAGGCATACATCCCCATAACAGTCCACTCCGTAACCCACGCAGGCATACATCCCCATAACAGTCCACTCCGTAACCCACGCAGGCATACATCCCCATAGCAGTCCATTCCGTAACCCACGCAGGCATACATCCCATACAGCATCTAAACAAATAACAAACAGATCCAGCACCATGGCTAATCCCACAGTCCCACATGGTCATAGCCCAGCAGCAGGATACTACCCTATCACTTACCCAGCATGATGCCATAAGTCAGGCCGGGTCCATGCCTAACAGCTATCACGCATGGCAACCTTGCAGTATAGTGGGACATCCTGAGCTCCATCTTACACCGCTCCAAGCAGCCTCACTCCTTATCTCTCCGGTTTTCATATCGTCTCGTACTGCAGGAGCATACAGTTCATTCCTTATGCGAGATGGCAAAGCTTGAGTCTGTCCGTAAACCCACGCAGGCATACATCCCCATAGCAGTCCACTCCGTAACCCACGCAGCATACATCCCCATCAAAAAGTCCACTCCGTAACCCACGCAGGCATACATCCCCACAACAGTCCATTCCGTAACCCACGCAGGCATACATCCCCTTAGCAGTCCATTCCGTAACCCACGCAGGCATACATCCCCATAGCAGTCCACTCCGTAACCCACGCAGGCATACATCCCCATCACAGTCCACTCCGTAACCCACGCAGGCATACATCCCCATAACAGTCCATTCCGTAACCCACGCAGGCATACATCCCCATAACAGTCCACTCCGTAACCCACGCAGGCATACATCCCCATAGCAGTCCACTCCGTAACCCACGCAGGCATACATCCCCATAGCAGTCCCACTCCGTAACCCACGCAGGCATACATCCCCATAACAGTCCACTCCGTAACCCACGCAGGCATACATCCCCATAGCAGTCCACTCCGTAACCCACGCAGGCATACATCCCCATAGCAGTCCATTCCGTAACCCACGCAGGCATACATCCCCATAACAGTCCACTCCGTAACCCACGCAGGCATACATCCCCATAACAGTCCACTCCGTAACCCACGCAGGCATACATCCCCATAACAGTCCATTCCGTAACCCACGCAGGCATACATCCCCTTAACAGTCCACTCCGTAACCCACGCAGGCATACATCCCCATAACAGTCCACTCCGTATCCCACGCAGGCATACATCCCCACAACAGTCCACTCCGTAACCCACGCAGGCATACATCCCCACAACAGTCCATTCCGTAACCCACGCAGGCATACATCCCCTTAACAGTCCACTCCGTAACCCACGCAGGCATACATCCCCATAGCAGTCCATCCGTAACCCACGCAGGCATACATCCCCATAGCAGTCCACTCCGTAACCCACGCAGGCATACATCCCCATAACAGTCCATTCCGTAACCCACGCAGGCATACATCCCCTTAGCAGTCCACTCCGTAACCCACGCAGGCATACATCCCCACAACAGTCCACTCCGTAACCCACGCAGGCATACATCCCCATAACAGTCCACTCCGTAACCCACGCAGGCATACATCCCCTTAACAGTCCACTCCGTAACCCACGCAGGCATACATCCCCGTAACAGTCCATTCCGTAACCCACGCAGGCATACATCCCCACAACAGTCCACTCCGTAACCCACGCAGGCATACATCCCCATAACAGTCCACTCCGTAACCCACGCAGGCATACATCCCCTTAGCAGTCCATTCCGTAACCCACGCAGGCATACATCCCCATAACAGTCCACTCCGTAACCCACGCAGGCATACATCCCCATAGCAGTCCACTCCGTAACCCACGCAGGCATACATCCCCATAGCAGTCCACTCCGTAACCCACGCAGGCATACATCCCCATAGCAGTCCATTCCGTAACCCACGCAGGCATACATCCTTATAGCAGTCTTATAAGATCTAAATAAAATAACAGAGTCCAGCACATGGCCTAATCCACACAGGTCCCCACACTTGGTGACATGTCACTGCCTGCAGCAGCCTGGAACTAGCCTTTTCCCTTCTCCATAACAGATGTGGCCATGAAGTCAGGCCGGGTCCCAGGGCCTATCATGCAATCACTGCAATGGCAGGACCTTGTAGTATAGTGGGGACATTTCTGGAGCTCCTAGTCTTTGAGACCTGCTGTCCAAGCAGCCTCACTCCTTATTTCTCTGCTCCTGGTTTTCATGATCGTTCTGTATTTGCAGGAGCTGTTTCATATCCTTTATGGGAGATGGAAGAGGCTGTAGTAGTGTGTTTAATTACTACAACACTCCCCACTTGGTTACCTGTGGTTAGCAGCAGTCCAGGAAAATTCCAGAAATAGGTAGAGACCACATTCATACAGTGTTTATCACAGTGTGTTGTTCTAACTGTTCTGTTTTATTAGCAGTTATTGTTGATAATCTCCTACTGTGGCTAACTTACAAATTAATTAAGCCTTATTGTGGGTATCATGAACACTGTGTGTATATATATATATGGGGTTCCATGCTCACTGTGGTGTTAAGCACCTCTACAGATAAGCAAGTTCTACTGTACTTAGTGTTGTTTAATTCCATCTTTAAACACAAAAAGAATTGGCTTGTCATTACAAACATATACTTAGAGAAAGAGTGAGTAGGCAGGCAGTGTGTATACCCACTCTGGGCTATCTGGGCCTGTGGCATCTGGGTCCCCAGCAGTGACTCATGTGTTCCCAGTTACCACTTAAGGTTACAAATGAGTAATTTTGTGGCCTCCTGCTAGGTAGCAAGGCCTGTAGTGTGCCCATTAATCTGCTCCATGAAAGGGGACTGTCTGGCCAAACAGCCTGGGTGCTGGGGATTCTTAAAAGTCCATTGCCTCAAAATACCTCCCACGGTGCTACATCACATGGTGCTCAGTCTTTGTCGTAGAAGTTGCAGTGGATGCTGAGTGCTTGATTATGAGATGTGCTGTTTTAACCTTCCTGGTACTAGGTTCAGGCAGCATTAAAGTTATGAACCACTTATGTACCATGTTTTATAAATGACTTCAGTTCTCATGGGAAAACATACTTTTCCATATCCAAGGAAGAAAAATATTCTTTTCAAGCACTTACGCAGCACATTTTAGGTTTTTGCTCCTTTCATGTGCCAGGCTGATGAGTCGGGAGGTGGCACATGAGCAGACACGCAGATGTAACGGAGGAGCCGGCCCTGCGCAGACCTGGGAGCGGTGGAGGGGGCGGCAAGTGCGAGGGCCTGCGGCTTGCAGAGCCGGGCATGCGTGTGTAACAACAGGGCCAGCGTGGCCCGCCTGGAGGAGGAAGGGGCTGAGCGGGCGCCTGAGGCTTCCCGGAAGGCCGTCTGTCCTGCCCTCATGATCCACTTGCCTCTGGAGAGCCGGGTGGTGCTTGGTCAGCCCTTGGCGAATGACCACCAGCACAGGTGACAGCCTTGGCACCTTGGCAGGGAAAGGAGAGAAGGAAATGGAGGAAGAGCAAGTCGAAGTGAAAGTGGTAGCACAGTTGGTCAGAAGATGAGCAGCCTGGCTTGGCTTGGGACAGGGAGGGAGGGGAGAAGGTAGGGCGGGAGGCCACCCCAGACTCAAGGGACTGATGATGTGTGGAGCAGACAGAGAGCCGCTGCTGGGAAGTGGCCCCTCAGTGGTGAGACCCACCTGGGCAGTGCCTTCGAGGTCATCGCTCCAGTGTGCCGTGGGGCCTCGAGTGCTGTGCGTGGCCCTCTAGGCAGTGGCTCCAGGCGGGCAGGCACCGGGGGAGGGGGCAGTGAGGGCTGAGGTGCTGCAGCTTTCTCACAGCTGTGACGTGAAGCTCCGGCTAGAAGCTGGTGGCACACTTACACTGTCATGGGGTGGCGATGTGAGAAGACACTGCACTCGGAGTCAGAGCCCACATCTTTAAAGTGGCCTCCCTGGCCCCTTACTTGCTGGCCTCACCTGCCAGTCTCCTAACCCTCCTTAGGGGTTCACCTCCCACACCGCTGCCTGGGGACTCTGTGCTAGCTGTTCCTGTCCCCAGGAGGTGCTTCCCCCAGCCCTGTGGCCTCTCTCAAAAGTCAACTAGTGAATTCTACTTAGAACATTTCCATTAAATTGACAGGCCTCTTCCAGCCTCCACCTTCCCTGCTTTCTGCCACTGCAGCTGTTTCTCCCCCGTTCCTCCCTCCCTTTCCTCCTCTCTCTCTCTCTCTCTTCTCCATGCACACACACACGCGCACACACACACACACACACACACACACACACACACAGTGTTCACATGGAAGGAATGTAAGCCCTTTCCCTGAAAGCAGGGAGTTTATTTGTTCTTTTCCACTGCTGCACGTGCTCTTGCTCTCTCTCTCTCTCTCTTTCTTGCTCTCTCTCTTCCCTAAGACAAATATTTGTTGAATGAGAAAACGATGGAGGCTGGGCCTCAAGGACTCGGGCGGTGGAATCAGTGGGCTGCACAGCTAGGATGGGATAAAGGGGGGCCCAGGCTTCTGAAGGGGTGTTGCTGCTGGTGCAGCTGCTCTATGGGGCGAGAGAGGAGAGGTGTGGGAGGGAAGTTGTCACTCGGGGCCTCAGCTCTGCCTGGGAACTATCTTCAGACAGTCAGCTGATGGTTTCTGGTGGACAGTGGTCATGTAGTTGTGGGGCTCAGGATCAGTATCTGTCGATAGCAGTTGAGGCTGGGGCTAGAATGGTGTCAGCTAGAACCTGTGGAGTGAAAGGCCAAAACAGAGCCTTGGGAAATGCCAGTATTGTACACGGCCCAGAGAGAATAGGGGATTTGGGGGAAAATGTGGAAGTATTAGGTAGGAAAGAGGTCAGAAGAGGTATGTGGTGACGTCATAAGAGCAGAAGAAAGGACAATTGGTCACATGAAGGATGCAAAACGACCCAGACATCTAGACTGAGAAGTGTACCCTGGGCTTATCTTTTTAGAATTATTTCATTAAAAATTGGAACTAAGCTGGGTGTGGTGGCTCAGGCCTTTAGTTCCAGCACTGAGGAGGCTGAGATAGGAGGCTCATTATTATTTCAAGGCCAGCTTGGAGTTACAGAGTGAGTTCTAGGTCAGCCTGGGCTACAGTGAGACCCTGCCTTGAAAAAAATACAAAACTAAATAAATAAATAAAAATTTTTAATTTTAATTAATTAATTTATTTATTTGATGGAGAAAGATGGGGGAGAGAGAGAGAACAGGTGCACCAGGGCCTCCAGCCACTGCAAACGAACTCCAGACACATGTACCCCCTTGTGCATCTGGCTAATGTAGGTCCTGGGAAATCAAACCTGGGTCCTTTGGTTTTGCAGGCAAATGCCTTAACCACTAAGCCAACCCTCCAGCCCTAAATAAAATTTTTAAATGGAACTAGTGGTAGGATCTCACTCTAGTCCAGGCTGATCTGGAATTCACTATGTAGTCTCAGGATGGCCCCGAACTCACAGCAATCCTCCTACCTTTGCCTCCCGAGTACTGGGATTAAAGGTGTGTGCCACCGCACCTGGCTTAATCTATTCTTTAATTGGTTTTAGGTTGGTTTTTGCATGTATATGTGTGTGTGGTATGCATACATATTCATATGTGTGGGGGCGTCTGTGTGCATATGGGTGACTATGCATGTATGTGTGTGTATAGGTCAGAGGTCAAATTTAGTGTCTTCCTCACTCCCCATCTTAATATATGAGGCATCTTATTTGAGGCACAGTCTCTAGAGCTCACTGATTGGGCTAAACCAGCTAGCCAATGAGCCCCATAGTTTCCCTGCCTCTACCTCCCTGGTGCTGAGATTACATGCATGCACCACTGTGTTTAGCTTTTCAGGTCCTCATACTTGTGTGGCAAGCACTTTACCACTGAGCCATTGCCCAGCCCCTGGTTTGAGGTTTTAAAATGTGGTCTGAGTTCTTTTTTTTTTAATTTGTTTTGTTCATTTTTGTTTATTTATTTGAGAGCGACAGACAGAGAGAGAAAGAGGTAGATAGAGAGAGAGAGAATGGACACGCCAGGGCCTCCAGCCACTGCAAACAAACTCCAGACGTATGCGCCCGCTTGTGCATCTGGCTAACTTGGGTCCTGGGGAATCGAGCCTCGAACCGGGGTCCTTAGGCTTTACAGGCAAGTGCTTAACCGCTAAGCCATCTCTCCAGCCCATGAGTTCTTTTTATTTTCCAGATGGGTAAGCTTTTTAATGTTGTATCTTCTGATGTCAGTGTTGCTGGACTTATACCTCTCACTCAGCTCAGCTCACTTTGTGTCTTGGGTCATAGCTTTCTCATGAGTGTGTAGATTGACTGTGGGATTCTGCCTTGAGCTTGGTAGCATATATACGCATGAACAACACATGCAAAATGGTAAATAGGAGCTCTGAAGTGAATGACTTGAAGGTTGAAAGTTTTAAATAAAAATGGTTTTTATTCTCTGCTTTTAGAATGAAAGCAGATTTCTAAAGCAACCACAATCATATGAGTTATCCCGGAGAAAAATATGCTCTCAGGGAGAGGGCAGGTCCAGGCTGCTGTAAAGGAGACTCAAGAATACCTTGCCTTTGGCTAGAGAGATGGCTTAGCGATTAAGCGCTTGCCTGTGAAGCCAAAGGACCCCAGTTCGAGGCTCGATTACCCAGGACCCATGTGAGCCAGATGCACAAGGGGGCGCATGCGTCTGGAGTTCATTTGCAGTGGCTGGAGGCACTGGCACACCCATTCTCTCTCTCTCTGCCTCTTTCTCTCTCTGTCGCTCTCAAATAAATAAATAAAAATGAACAAAAAAAATTTAAAAAAGAATACCTTGCCTTAAGCTATAAAGAAGTTTATCTCTTGTGTGACAAGATTCGTATGACTAGGCCTCGCTTGGTCATATAGAACTAGAGGTTCCCTCCAGATTATTGCTTCCCCACCATCCAGAGATTCTCCATAGCTAACCTGGGGTGCTGCTTAGCCTAAATAACGGCCAGAGGGAAAGAAAAGACTGTGAGTATGGCCTAAGCCAGGAGGTGGGAGGCACCCCTCCTTTCCACTGGTGAGCACCGTGGGCCTCTTCCTCAGAAGTGGCAAAAACAGATTTCTGTGTCCAAATAATATCCTTACTACCAACAGCTTTTGTCATTAATGTCACCTGCAAGATCTGCATAATTATAAGAAACGCTATAGGAACCTACTACATTAATTGTTCCAGATTATGGAAGATGTAGTGTTTTCATGTAACATCTAAGGCTGGGATGCTCCCCAGTTGAATTCATCCCACGGCTTTGGAGCGTCATGTGCTAGGTATCCTCAGCGCTCCAGGGATGGAGCCATGCATGAGGCAGGCTGCGTCGGGGCAGTCAGACTCAGGTCAGATCTTGTGCCTTAGCTCTCTCGTCCTCCTAGGACGAAAAAGATACAGCGATTTGCCTTCTGTCCTGAACATATTTTTCTTCCACGAACCTTCATGTTTCCTTCCACCTCATAAAGTTGTAATGAGGGGACTTGGGGAGTAGTTCAGTTGTAGAGCACATGTTACATGCCTAGCATGTGTGAAGTCCTGTGTTCAGTCTCTAACGCTGAAAAAAGAGGAGTTTGTAATGAATACCAGTAGATATCATGGCACCATTAAGCAGCCAGATGCCCTGAAAACCTGAGACATCTCAGCAAACACATTAAGTAGTGAAATTCCGTTTCTAAAATTGGCAGCAGAGCTTTCTCTAAGATGTCACCAACCTGAAGTAATGGCCTAGAACAGAAGATCTGAGTCGTGTTGACAGATCGCCTTTGCCGACGTGAATTCAGACTGGCAGCCTCCTTGTCAGTCTGGACGTTTTATTTCCTAGTTTATAAACATTTATGGGCTTTAGCCACAGGCAAAATAAAATACTCTCTGTTTTTATAGAAAGACACAATTCCCTGAAGCTATCCAGGGGGATTTATTAGACTCTACTGCCTGTCAGCATTGGCAGTCTCTAATTTTAAAACATACTTTTTAAAAGATGGCTTCTTTTCAGCTTTATGTTCTCAAGAGATATAAATTAATTTTGACATCAAGTTTTAAAGTATCGCCAAAGTTAATAGGGTTTTCAGACACAGAGCTTTGCCATTAGAACAATCTATCTTTGCTTCTCTTCATGCAGATTCACAATGCATTTACTTGCGAAACTGCTCCGTATGTCCAGCTCTGTTCAGCTGGAAAATGCAGACACATTTGTGGCCCATTTTATTATTCAAAGCAAATGTGTGCATATTTACAGGTCATTTCAATATTCAGAGAAAATGTGTGTGACTCACAGGTCTTTTCTTTATTCAAGGAAACTATACTAGTAATATGAAAAAATAATTCTCGACTTAGCTTATATACCTGTGGCAGAAACAGATAGTCTCAGATTTCATACTTTTAAAAAACATTCATTGCAACCTCTCATTAAATGATGTATTTCATATGTAAAATGCCTAATGAAGTGTAAAGAGCTATGGGGATAGATCTGAGTTATCTTATTTAGTTGATTTTTCCAAAAGAGAGACTTCCCAGAAGTCAGAGCCAGTAAGGAGTGGGAGTTGGCTGGGTAAGGGTTGGAAAGATCTTCTGGGAGGAAAGAATGAGGTGTGGATTGTGCTGAGGGGTTGGGAGGTGGCCACAGTGCCATATTACAGGGGAAGGGCCCCAGGTGGGGGGGAGGGCCACACCCAAATGATAGGCCATGCATGGTTCTTTCCAGAATACGGCAACGTGGAAGGACAGCGATGCCCCAGAGTTGCCTTTGGCATTGGTCCCCAGCTGTAGAGAAGGCAAGATGAGAATGGCACAGTTAAACGGCAGGAGGCCAGGGTCCAGCCTGTTGCCACCCTGGAAAGGCTGCCTGAGGTCAGGTCCGAGGCCGTGTGGTGAGGATGAGAGAGGCAGAGATGGCGGAGCCATGGCGGAAGGATCTACAACCCGGGAGAGCAGGTGGCAGGGAAGGGAGAAACCAGGACAGCTCACAGCCTAGGATGTGACTGCTGTGGTATGTGGGCGGCCTCCCAGAGAGCTCAGAGGCAGCAGCGTGTGGGCCATGCTGGTAGAGGCCAAGCTGAATCTCATGGAGCCACATTCAGCAGAGGTTAGGGACTCGGGCTGACCTCACAGACAGGACTTGTGTGTGGAGGTGTCAGTGTTCAAGTCATAATGAAATTGGCATTTTAAAATGATCCAGCCAGAACCTGTTATTGGGGAAGAGAGGCCATGACACATATGAGGTTGTGCATGCTGAATGTCCGGGAGCATCCTAACCATTAATTCTCTGTGTTTTCTCCTTAGGAAACCCTATCACCCTAAACTGGAAGCTTTCGTTAGCCATATGTCAAAAGGATCCGGAGCCTCTTTTGAAAGCCCCTTAAATTCCCTTCCCCTTTACCCCAACCACCTCTGTGTGAGATGGGAGAGCTGACACAGACAGGTATGTGTAACTGATCTGGTGACTGTCCCTCCCATCCCCATCTCCATTTGTGGACGTTAGGAGCCAGTTCCCAAGGTACAGTATGTGGACCACATAGTGAACACGTGTGGTATGAGGTAGCTGTCTGGGGTCTTTTTGTTGCAGCTAAAAATCATGAGTAAGACAGAAGCTCTTTTAGTGCTGGGAGTCCCGGGCCCAAGCATTGTGAGCTAGAGGCATAATGCCCCGGGCTTAATCGGTAACAGCTTTCCAGCTGTTGTCTCCTCAGCTCCCAGCAGCAGCGAGGGCTGCAAATGGCTCCTGCTAGTGTGACCGCTCTCAGAGAAAGGCCTAGAGCACCAGGGCCGCCACCTACCAGCTCTCCCTGGGCCCAGGATGTCTGAGAGCCTTGCCACCCTACCCCTCCTGTGCCCCCTGCAGTTTCTCTTTGTTAGTTCTCTGCATCCTTTTAGCTTTCCTTAGCTCTCCCCGCTCCTGCATTCTTTCTCCTTCCTTAGCTGCCCTCCGGTCCTCCTAACTGCTGCCCCGTCCCTGCTGCCCCTGCCACGGCCTGGGTGGCAGCTGCTGCCTTCACCATTACTTCTGCTTCCACCGTCTTCATTTGTCAACAGCTCTGCCAACACTACCGATGACAGTGATCCAAAGTAGGCGTGAAAGCCCGTGCAGGATCCGATTGTGCCCAGCCGCACCAGGGAGAGGGTCAGCAGCGGCCAGAAAGGGGGTGTGGCTAGGATGTTTGCACTCACCCTAGCTGCCCTTCATGCAAATGAAGGGCTGTGCTTCCACCAATCATAGGCCTTCTCCTGGGTCACAGGGCAAGTGTCTCCCTGTGCCTGGGAAGATGGCTGCAGGGTCATCTAGAGTTCACTGAGGCTGGTCTCCCTTAGAGTTCAGCTCTCCAAGGCCAGGGAAAGACTGTCTGAAGTGGTCCCCAGCAGCTGCTGGACCATCCTCAGAATGACCATAGTGTCCAAAGCAGCTGGGCTGCCTTGAGCGCCATCCAGCTGTTAACTAGTCAAAGGGCTGCTCTGTTGACAGCTCCCCACTCCAGGGTGCCAGGCCCTGGGGAAGGGCCTGTCAAAGGGCTTGCTCCTGACCACTTTGATCATGCTCGCAGAGCATTCAAAGGGTGTTTACAGTAAACTTAATAAAGACTTAATTAAAAAACAACATTGTGCTAGCAATTCAACTAGCATCTAGCAGTATTTATTGGTCTTTAATAATACTCAACAGTATTTCACGATTCCAGTTGCTCTAGAGAGAGGTTGGTCCATCCTGTCTGTCTGTCTGTCTCATAGGGACTGGTACCTCAGGGAGACCAGAGGCTCCATGGGTTCTGATTAAGCATCTGCTTTATTTCTTTCTTTCTTTTCTTTTCTTTTTTTTTTTTTTTTTTTTTTTTTTTGAAGTAGGGTCTCACTCTGGTCCAGGCTGACCTGGAATTAACTAGTAGTCTCAGGGTGGCCTCGAACTCACGGTGATCCTTCTACCTCTGCCTCCCGAGTGCTGGGATTAAAGGTGTGTGCCACCATGCCCAGCTGCTTTCTTTTTAAAAAGGAAATTTAAATATTATTTACTTGAGAGAGAGAGAGAGAGGTGCAGATATATATAGAGAGAACTCTAGACACATGCTGGGGAATGGAGTCGGGGTCCTTTGGCTTTGCAGGCAAGTGCCTTAACCACTAACCCATCTCTTCAGCCCCATCTGCTGTCTTAAAATTAAAAATAGCTGTGTTGCAAAAGCAATACACCTTCATGAGGATAAATTACAAAATAAATAAATCAAAAGAAAGTACCACAATCCCACCCACAACATAGACACTTAATAGGGTCCTTTCTTCCAATGCTTATACATACGCCCACTTGTATGCCCCATACTTTTCTATGATTCATGTTTTCTTTTTCTTTTCCATTTTGACATTTTTATACATGCATATAATGTATGTTGACCTTATTCCCCCAATTTCCCTCTCAGTCCCCTTCTTCTTCCCCGTTAATGCCCATCTCTTATGCCTGGTTTTTCAAAATCTGTTGAGTTAAATTGGGGTTGCTTGCATGGCCATAGATAGAAGGTTTGCTGTGGAATAGGCAACTTAGTGGGGGGGGGGACACCCCTGGTGAACCTCAGTCCTCCTTTCCCGTCAGTCGTTCACTGCCATTAGCTCATCTGGGAGGTCCAGGGTCTCAGGAGTCTTTGCCCCATCCCTGGTGAAGGGTAGCCAGACTCAGTCCTGTGCAGGAAACCACAGCTGCTGTGAATTCCTGAGTGTAGTGGCCGAATCATATCCAAAAGATAGCATTTTACATACTTCCTCCCCAAACTCCTGATCCTAAATTCTTTCTGCCCCCTTTTCTGTGAGGTTCCCTGAACCTAGGAAGTGTGGTTTAGCTGTCATGTTTGAAGCTGAGCACACAGTAATCACTCACTCTCAGCAGTTTTTCCAGCTGCGTCTCTCTGCATTAACCACTGCCCATTGTAGTGAAAAACTCCGGTGACCAAGGCGTTGAGCAGTACTAACATTATGATCCCGTTGTTTTCACATAAGAATCTGTCATGATAATCTTTTCTGACAGTTAATGTTCAGCAGTAGCATCATTGTTCCTGCCTCGCACTGTGGCTTTTTGCTTATGTCTAAGGAGAGGCAATCCTAGCCCTGTTCAGAGATGAACTTTGTAAGAGAGACACCAATGAGGTCCTTGGGATTCATGAGCTCTGGCCAAGGGGCCAGGGTGACTTCAGAGGCCTGTTGGGAAACAAAGTCAGTAGTAGAAGAGGCTGAGGGTTCAGACACCTAGAGGAAATCATGCACCTGATCTTTCCAAGTGATATCTTATCGGCTTCATTTTCTTTTTTTTAATTTTTTAAAAATATTTTTATTTATTTGAGAGTGACAGAGAGAGAGAGAGAGAATGGGTGTGCCAGGGCCTCTAGCCATTGCAAACGAACTCCAGATATGATCGCCCCCTTGTGCATCTGGCTAATGTGGGTCCTGGGGAATCGAGCCTCGAACCAAGTTCCTTAGGCTTCACAGGCAAGCGCTTAACCGCTAAGCCATCTCTCCAGCCCCTTATAAGCTTCATTTTCTGAGGTAGTGTTACTTTAGCAATCATTTTTATAGTACTGCTTGTTCCTTTCTTACACACACACACACACTTTATTTGTGTGTGTCAGAGAGAGAGAGAATAGGCTTGTCAGAGCCTCCTGTCATTACAAATAAACTCCAGGTGCATTGTGCCACTTTGTGCATCTGGCTTTACATGGATACTGGTCTGGGAAATAGAACCCAGGCTATTAGGCTTTGCAAGAAAGTGACTTTAGCCAATAAGCCATCTCCCTAGCCCCTCCTTTTCTTTTTAATGGATACTTTTACCTGTTTTTAAATATCACTAAAATGTATAGTTCTTTTTTTAATTATGAATTATAAAGTTTATTAGCGGGAGAGTTAGGATGC
Source organism: Dipus sagitta (assembly GCA_036346955.1). Lineage (NCBI taxonomy): Eukaryota > Metazoa > Chordata > Mammalia > Rodentia > Dipodidae > Dipus > Dipus sagitta. The sequence goes on from CM070786.1 coordinate 33,386,131, forward strand.
AGAGGGAAGGCTAGCAGCAGGCTCAGCCTGGTTTGGGAAGGGGGAATGGGAGATGAAGAAAATTCTTCCTTCACATCTCCCAGGTAGAAGCTCCCGAGGAAGAAGTGTGTGTGCATGCCATGTGCCACCATGCCTGGCTAACTTTGTATAAAACTGTGTCATTCTCTACAGTAGTCATTTATAACTGAACTGTCACACCTATGGACCACCTATGGTCCATCAACTGTATCAAATTGTTGTTTTAAATTGTTTTCATTCATGCCCATTCTGCTCAAAAGGCCTGGCAGTGGCTGAACATGGGAAGGGGTTGTGACTAAAACCCTTTCTGGCCTGTCCTAAAGGGGCTTGAGGCTGCAGTGGGCCAGGGCACATGGGAACTGAGGTCCCGTGGAAGCTCATGCTGTCACAGAGACCCAGGGGCTCCCTGGAAGAGGAATCGCTCATCTGACCTGAGAGGAGCAGAAAGGTCTCTAGACAAGGTGGAGGAAGCCTGGTAGTGGCTGAGGACTTTCGAGAGCACAAACTGAGTCATGAGAACTTGGTTTGTGTTTGGAGAGGATGAGAAGGCCTGACTGTCTAGAACTTTACATGATAACATAGGAAAAGTAGTGGGAGCAAAGACTAAAAGCACAAAATTGGGCCTAGATGGCATCTCGATCTTTGCTTGACCACTTTTTAACTGAGTAGCACAAGGTCTTAAGTTTCTTCATAGTAAGCAAGTATGGAAATTAGTCATTTTATACACAGAGATGCTTGCATGTCCACGTTGGTTGCTACACTATCATTAACAGTAGCCAAATACAGAACCATCCTACATGTCTGTCTAGATGAGTGGTTAAAGAACATGTGTATATACAGAATGGAATTTTATTCAGCTGTAAAGAAGAGTGAAATTGTGACATTCACAGGAGAAATAGAAGTGGAAATCATTATGTTAAGTGAAATATGCCAAACTCAGAAAAATATTACATGTTTTATATTCAGAATCTAGCTATAAATTATGCATATAGGGCTAGAGGGATGGCTTAGAGGTTAAGGAGCTTGCCTAAGAAGCCCAAGGATCCAGGTTTGATTCTCCGGTACTCATGTAAGCCTGATGCACAGGGTGGTACATGTGTCTGGAGTTTGTTTGCAGTGGCTGGAGGCCCTGGTGCACCCATTCTCTCTCTCTCTCCCTCTCTGTCCCTTCAATAAATAAATAAATAAATAAATAAATAAATATTTTTTAACTTATGCACATGTGTATATACACACACAGAGATGGGGGGACATGAAAGTGGAAAGACCATGAGAAGGGAGAAGAATGCTAAAGGGAGGGTAAGGGAAGAACAAGAGGGTAATAGAGCACATGTCATGAACTAGAATGGGAGACTATTAGTTTCTTTCTCATTCCTGGGACAAAATACCTGACCAGCAGCTTAAAGAAATGGTTTGTTTTCAACTTAGATTGTCAGTGGGTGGAGTCCATCCTGGCAGGGAAGGCATGTCAGCAGGAGAGGGAAGCTGGTTCTTCACATTGTCAGGCAGGAAGCAGAGAGTAAACAGGAAGTGGGGCCCTGGCTATAAAACCTCAAGGCCCACCTCCAGAGACCCACTCCCTCCAGCAAGGCTCCACCTTCTGTAGGTCCCACACCTCCCTAAACAGTGCCACCAACTGGGGACCTAGTATTCAAACACAAGCCGCGGCAGGACATTTCACATTCAAACCACAACCTCCAGTATTGAGATAATGTCCTCTCCTGTCTTGCAGGCCAGACCAGGGTGAGCTTGCTTTTGCTTTGTGTCACCTTCTCTTGCCTCAAGACAGAGCTTTTTTCATTTTTTAGAAAGCTCACTGATTGTGCTCTGGTGGCACAAAACCAAACCCGTATTAAAGAGAAGCTTAAAGTCTTGCTTTCATTCATGTTCCAGCCGTCTCTTTTCTGTGCCTATCACCCCAGGAAGTCATTCACACTGGTTTCATTCACAAAGTTTCTTAATGTAAAATGAAAGTTTCTGGGCTGGAAAAATGGCTCAGTGGTTAACGGCACTTATTGCAAAGCCAAAAGTACCAGGTTCTAGTCCCCAATACCCACTTAAAACCAGATGCTCAGAGTAATGCATGCATCTGGAGTTCATTTTCAATGGCTAGAGGCCCTGCCATGCCCATTTTCATTCTCTCTCTTTCTCCTTCCCTCCCTCTCTCTTTCTCTCCTTTCAAATAAATAAAAATGTTTAAATAAAAATGAAATATGGATATCTGGGAGATTGTTCCATATCTCACAGAGAGCACGTCCTTGTTAATGAGCCTGGGAAGCCGTGAGGGACCAAGCAGGGTGTCCTGGGAGGTTAGTAGCGCCTTCACTGCGCAGTGTAAGGGAAACAGTCAGTGAGTAAGTGATCTGAGTAGTATGGAGGCCCTGGCCAGTGTCTCTCCCTGGCAGACCTCACAGAGCCATCCCTGCCCTCCGAGGACTTCTGTGTCCCTGGACAGGGAGGAGACGCTGTCCTCTGGCACATGCTGGGCACAGCCTAGGCATCAGGCTTTGAGATTCCTACTTCCTGCTTCCCCTGGGGAAGGGCAAGCCAGGTGGGGGGCGGCTCCTGACAAAAGCCATCCCCAGCTCTCCTCACCCCCTCACAGATACTCCAAGCTGACTTGTGCCCCTTCTTGCAACTTCCACCACATGATAGGGAAATGGGCTCTGTTCTGTCATCCCCACGGGTCTCAAACATGCCAGAGCTGGGTACAGACTTCACTTCCCCTTTGGCTCAGCTCACAGTAAAGGACAGCTTTGTGTCACTGTTGCAGGAGTCGTGCAGCATTTGCAGAACGGCCAGCTGCTGAGGGACATCTATCTCCGAAAGCACAAGCTCCTGCCCAACAACTGGTCCACAGACCAGCTGTACTTAGAGACCACTGGGAAGAGCCGCACCCTGCAGAGCGGGCTGGCCTTGCTCTATGGCTTCCTCCCAGATTTTGACTGGAAGAAGGTTTATTTCAGGCACCAGCCGAGTGCCCTGTTCTGCTCTGGAAGCTGCTACTGCCCGCTGAGAAACCACTTTCTGGAAAAGGAGCAGCGCCGCCAGTACCTCCTGCGGCTGAAGAACAGCCAGCTGGAGAGGACGTACGGCGAGATGGCGAGGATCGTGGACGTCCCCACCAAGCAGCTGCGGGCGGCCAACCCCATCGACTCCATGCTCTGCCACTTCTGCCACAACGTCAGCTTCCCCTGCACCAGAAGCGGCTGCATTGACATGGAGCACTTCAAGGTGATCAAGACGCACCAGATCGAGGACGAGCGAGAGAGGCGCGAGAAGAAGCTGTACTTGGGGTACTCGCTGCTCGGGGCGCACCCCATCCTCAACCAAACGGTCGACAGGATGCTGCGCACCGCCCACGGCAGCGTGGAGGAGCTCTTCACCCTCCTCTCTGCCCACGACGTCACTCTGTCGCCACTTCTCAGCGCCTTGGGCCTTTCCGATGCCAGGTTCCCAAGGTTTGCTGCCAGGCTGATCTTTGAGCTCTGGCAAGACAGAGAAAAGCCCACGGAACACTCGGTCCGGATTCTTTATAACGGAGTCGATGTCACATTCCACACCTCGTTCTGCCAGGACTACCACAAGCGGTCTCCCAAGCCCATGTGTCCTCTCGAGAACTTGGTCCACTTTGTCAAAAGGGACATGTTCGTGGCCCTGGATGGTAGCAGTACTAATTATTATGATGCATGTCACAAGGAAGGCGTCTAAAAGGTGCTTAGCATGGCCCGGTAGAGCCTGTGTGGAAACGCAGGCCTGGGAGGGCTGGTTTCTGGTCTGTCTGTCAAAGGTGTCAGTGTGGATTTTCTAAGGCTGCAGATAGTGTCTGGGAGCCATGCAGCTGGTTTAGCTAAACAGTGCGTTCCTGTAAAATGGTAGGTAAGTTGTTCAGCACAAAATGGCCAGTTCACACAGATAAGGTACTAAACACAACAGCCCGGTGTCACATAGAAGAACAAAATCCTGTTCTGTACCCAAAGTTGCCGATCTTACTTCATACTCTTTTGGCCTGCCATGGGACCAGCAAAACTCTGCCAATTTTTTCTTAGCCCTGGATATTCTTAACTTTGACCTTGCTTAGTGAAAAATGTCCCTAAGTAATTAGTCTAAAGCAACGCTTGGCATCTTTGTCTGAAAGGGCCATATGGTAAATATTTTAGACGGTGCAAACCAGATCACAGAGTCTCTGTCACAGCTACTCAGCCTTGCTCCAGTGACACTGAGATGCATAAAGGAGTGAACGTGGTGATGTTCACAGGCCAGACAAAACAGGTGGCAACCAGTTTCCGCTCACAAGCTGTCATTTGCTGATTCCCGATTTTTCAAAACAGACTCTGCTATAGTTGCACTGCCAGCACTTTGAGAACCGGTTGAATACCAAAGACTATTCAATGGGTCCTCCTGTCACTTCTGTACAAACACAGAATTTGGTCTGTATCTGACACAGTAACAGAACACAAGGGGAAGGAGACATCGGATCAGAATGAATTGTAGAAAATTATTAGAATAATACTTGATGTTCATGATGATTGTGGTACAAAATAGTTTAAGTGTGTTTTAAATATTTGTCTGTTGCAGTCTATATGCTAAAATTTTTGTATCCCACTTAGTATTTTTATAGTCTAGGAAAATATTTTCTGAGACCAGTTTTAGATGTGGTCTATCGGTTTACCGCACCGGCTTGATAGTTGGAAGGAGGCTGGGAGCTGAATTCAGGCACTTTTTTCAAAAAAAAAAAAAAAAATAGAAAAGAAAAAAGAACTAATGATGTGTCATTCCTTTTGACAAGCTACAGAATTGGATCAATTTTGAAACCATTTTCATCAATTTCAAATGGCAAATTCTGATTAATTTTTAAATGTTTGTAGAATAACTTTGTTACTTGATAGTTAAATGATCTTTGTAAGGTATATTTTATATATTAGGAGCTATTGTAACTAAATCTGTGACTTCTAGATTCATGGTGCTAGTTATTTCTGAAGACATGGAAATTCAAGTGGGCCTCTCCAGGGTTGCTCGCATTCCAACCGTTTCTCTTCATTTGTTTTTTCCCACAGTGTTGCATTTGAACACATCTGTTTCTATAAATAAATTTTTGAAGAATTCTTAGCCTGTTCAGCTAATGCTGTGTACTAATAAGCCACTCAAGTTCTTTCCAAGTGAGAAATGGTAGTTTTAAATTTTATCTTATCTGCTTTGTTTAATGCTGGAAAACATGTTTTCTGTTAAGTATTTAAAGCCCATTCAGGTTTCTTGCTCCCACTCAATCTATCAGACTTAAGGACCACTAAGCACAGCTTGAAGATTTAAAAAGAAAAAAGAATTTGTTTGAAAAAAATCCTCAATTTTTGAGTCTGTGTGTAAAAGTAAATATTTATTTATTTATTTATTTATTTGAGAGAGAAAGAGGTAGAGAGAGAGAGAGAGAGAGAGGGAGAGAGAATGGGCGTGCCAGGGCCTCCAACCACTGCAAACGAACTCCAAATATGTGTGCTGCCTTGTGTATCTGGTTTACATGGGTCCTGGAGAATCGAACTGGGGTCCTTAAGCTTAGCAGGCAAATGCCTTAACTGCTAAGCCATCTCTCCAGCCCCAAAAGTAAATATTTTGAATAAGAGCCAACATCAAAATTACAGATGAAGGTTTTACTTGCTAAGACATTGGAAATGCATAGGATTGAGTTGAGATACTTCATTCCATAGTAAGCTGAAGTTCATGGACTAATTGTTAGTTTCTGGGAAGTAGGCTAATGACTTCATTAATGACAGGGCTAAGGGTATACATATGTTTATAATTAAAATTAATTCATGAGAGCTGGACAGATGGCTTAACCATTAAAGGTGCTTGATTGCAAAGCCTAATGTCCCAGGTTGGATTCCCCAGTACCCACTTAAAGACAGATACATAAAGTGCCACATGCACCTGGAGTTCATTTGCAGTGGCAAGAGGCCCTAGTGCACCCATTCCTCCCTCCCTCCCTCCCTCCCTCTCCCTTTCTGCTTAAAAATAAATAGAAATTTTAAAACAATTAATTCTTGAATTCTAGAAAAATAATCAAACAGTACTGAGAAACAACTTCAAAAGTGAAGTTCACAGTTATTGGAGGAGAAAAAGAAAACTCAGATTCAACTCAGTTTTTCCTCCTCTACTCTCGCCACACCAAACAATCAATTCTGCAGCTATATGCCCTCCAATTCTGTCCTGAAATATGTGCCTGGAGATAGTATAGATCCCTCCGGTTGAGGGCTCAATCCTCAAGACCCTCGCCCCCACACACACAAACATTCTTCACAGTTCAGGAACAGGATCCCAAGCCCCAGGTGGTCTTAACCTGTGCCTCTGACCAACTGGCCATAAATTCAGATTTCCAATCCAAGTAGTTCATTATAAGGGATGTTACTAAGAATGCAAAGAGGCCTACAGAGATGTGGGGGGAGGGCGCAGAGTTTCCCTGCCCTGGCCTGCTGAGCCACCTTCCATTAGCCTCCATGTATTCAGCTCTGCAGAAACTCTGCAAACCCTGCCCCTTGGGTTTTTGGGGAGAACCCACGGCATAGGCATGATTGATTCAGTCATTGGTCTTTGGCAGTCAATGTGACCTTCAGCCCTTTTCCGCTCTCTGGAGACCTGGGGATGGAACTGAAAGTCTTACTCTCTGACCATGCCCAGTCTTTCTGCTGACCAGTTCCCACTTGGAGCTACCTAAGGGGCAGCCCACATCATTTGCTTTGATGTATGCAAAAAAATAAAATCCTGTTGTAGATGCCAAGGATTTTGTAGGGAAACAAAGACCAAATATTTCATAATATTGAATTCCTGGAGGTAACACTGAGCAATTCTTTTGTAAATGTTCCACGCATATGTATGAAAATATATAATTTTAAATAGAAACAATGTGATTGTATATCTATTCTCAGACTTTCTTTTTAAATTTTTTTTTAATTTCTTTACTTGAGAGAGAGAGAGGAAGAGAGAAAGAGAGAATGGGTGTGCCAGGGCCTCCATCCACTGCCAATGAACTCCATATGCATGTGCCCCCTGTGCATCTGGCTTACGTGGGTCCTGGGGAATTGAACCAGTGCCTTCGACTTAACAGGCAAATGCCTTAACCGCTAAGCCATTTCCCCAGCCCTCAAACTTGCTTTTAAAAATACGTTTTATTAACTTGTTTCTTTTAGCAGTGTGCCTAGAAGTTTTTTTCAGTAACTTGATCAACAGCACGTGTTCGAGAAACTTCCATCTTGAGACACATAGATGCATGGAGATAGCACTGAATGCCTCATGATACAGATTAGGGATTTTTTAATAACTCTTACTTTAAAAGCATGGAATTGAAATTAAAAGCCAACCCACTAAAACTATAAGACTTCCCACATAACCAAGCAAAAACTAACAATCATGTTGGTTTTAGAGCCCTCTGAGCAGAAACACTTTCACTGCGGGATTTCTCCTCTCCTCTCTCCCTCCTTTCTCCCCTCTTCTCACCTCACTCTGTGTTTTCCTCTGAGTGTGTGTGTGTTTTATATAGTCTCAGCATGTAGGCCAGGTTGGCCTCAAACTCGTAATCCCCCTGCGTCAGACTCCTCAGGGCTGGGATGACAGGCTTGCACCACCACTTGAAGTTCAGTATTCTTTCTCTGACTGCACTTTGAACAGAATTGAAGAACTTAATTATAGGCTATTAATTTTTTGCCCCCTTTGTGGTACTGAGAGTTGACCACAGGGCCTCATACATACTAGGCAGTCACTCCACCACTGAGCTAATCCCCAGCCCCTTGCCCGCCCACACACACACACACTTCGTTTTTTGGGGGAAAAAAATGTGACAGTCTCACTAAGTCTCCCAGGCTGGCTGGCTTTGAACTCATTCTGTAGCCCAGATAGGCCTTGACCTTATAAGATTCTCCTGCTTCAGCCTTCTGAGCACAGGACTATACCACCAGTCCTGCTGATAACAGAAATGGATAGGCTATCAAGCAGGCTGCTAAACCAACTTAAAGGTCTTCATAGGTGGTAAAATTAGGCTAGTAGACATAGGAGAGTCCTCTTCCTAGAATTTAAGGAGAGGCTGGGATCCTGCCTCATTGGTATGTTCATTTCTCTGAAACTTCAGGAAGCCTTTTGGACAGATTCAGCAGCACAGGCTGGGGTGGATATGCCCTAGTGTGTAAAACTACAACTTCAAGCAGAAAACACCTGGGCTGCACAGTACAGCTCTGGCTTCAACAGTGGCCAGCAGGGTGTGGGCCTGGACACCAGTTCATTCCCATGGCTCAAGACCACCAAACTGAGTGTGTGGATTGTACTCCTGTATTAACATGTGTCCACAACCCAGCTCGGGTGTTAAGGGAGCTTGTTCAAGAGGAATGAGCTGAACACATCAGAAAGGCTGGTCAGGCCCTCCTGGCCTCTGAAGCCCAATTCCTATTGGTGACACATTTTCCCCACACTGGCCATGTTGAGGAAAACGTGTCACTGATAGGAGCATGGCTCTCTCAGAGTTGCAGTGCCCTTCGAAGAGGATGGTCTTGGGCCTGGCTTCTGGATAACACTCAACAGAATCTTGCCTTTTGGCATGGGCTCCACATATCCACACAGCACTGGGAGAAATCCTATTCCTCTAAGACCCATGAGTAAGAGAGTGAGAGCGAGGTGGTCCTCTCCCAAGAAAGAGTTGACTTTAGAGTGTAACCCAAGTTGGCATAATACCAGTGAATGTTAAGAGCACTTGCCCTGATACACTCAGGAAAAGGCTAATATTCCAAGGAGGACTTTCCTTGCATTGTTATATTAATATTATCTTTGCAATAGTCCCATCTGATACCGTATTTGTTCAAGAATATCCGTGAACTAGTAAAACAGTGGGATTACAGCAGTTATAAATTTAAATGGTTAGGGAATATTCTACCGCTACCTCTGACCCTCTTGGCTTGGTATTTAAAAAAAAAAAAAAAAATTATGTAATTTATGTTTGCCATGCTATGATATGGTCAGCCACTAGGGGGCAGTATCAAATAAACTTTTTGTGTTCAAGGCCTGCTCTTGCATCTGAAGAAGTGGGACAGCTAAGGGACGTGTTTTAATAGGTTGACCAGCTGTCCTAGTTTGCCTGGCACTTAAGAGTTACCACTGATGGATTTTCAGTGCTAACAACTGAAAAAATCCCAGGCAAACTGGGACAAATGGGTGGCTCAAGCGTTACATACTGAGACAAGCATATTACGTCATTCCCATTTTACACACTTGCATATTGGGGTGACTTTTCTGAAACCTTATGTAGCTAGCTGGTGTACCACACAGCTGGGACTCCAGCTATATCCATTTCACTTGGAGGACCATGTTCTCAATCAGGATGCGTGATAATCCCCCCTCAACAATTTAAGTCTGTGTTGGATTACACGCAGTTCAAACCTGTTTGCAGTGGACTGAGCAAATAAAGACTGTATCATTTCCAGGAGATGCAAGATCCCATCAGGAACCCAGATTCCTACTGACATCTCATGAGTCAAAATGGAGGCCCCTTTGCCCACTTCCATTGCAAAGAAATCTAAGAAAATGAGGACTTTATTAAGCACATTGCTGTTCCAAACAAAACCATCTTCCACTTACTAAGGGAGTATGGATGCTGGGTACAAAACTAACAGTGAATGCCCCCTCTCCAAAGCCACCCAGATCCTACTTAGGGAATACTTTCCCCAGTTGCTGGCAGCATTAGGCTGCCAACCCTTTCAGGGAATTATTCTGATAAAGAGCACCACACCTCCTTCCCAGGGCAGCCACATACACTGACTAGTCAGAACAGGGACCTAGCGGGCAGGGCACAACAGCATGTCAGAGTTCTCGTGGAGGGCAGCAGAGGCCTTGTGACTGACTCGCAGCCTAGCTTCTGCCTCATCGGTCCCCTCACAGTGTAAATTCCTCAGCAAGCTTCCTCAGCACACACCTGTTTCTGAGGCTGCTTCCTGGGACTGACCTGCAGCAAAGGACAAGCATACTCTAGGGACCAAGGTCTCTGATTGCTTAGGCAGGAAATCTGGAGCCATTTAGATCCCAGTGAGTAAAGTAAGAGGATCTGAGTTTCATCCCCAGAATCTACATTTAAAACAAACTCACGGCACCAAAAAGTCAGGCATGGTAGGATAGGCAGAGATGGGTGGATCAATGGCCAGCCAGTCTCACCTAATTAATCCTAGGCCAATGTGAGACACTGTCCCCAAAAAGTGGACAGTGCCTGAGAAGCCATGCAAGGTTGTGCTCTGGTGTCCATATGCATGCACACACACATACATGAGCACATACATGAGCACACACACACCTCTTCATCACAAATTCCTCCTATCACTGCCTTGGTGAGGTATATCATTTTACTGCGGGCACTAAGTATAGTTGGCTCTCTGTGTCTGTAGGTTTCCACAATCTCAGGTTCTACCAATATTGGGTCAAAAAAAAAAATTGGGAGAAGACCTAGGGAGATGGCTCAGCAGTTAAGAACGCTTGCTGCTTAAGCATGAGGGCCCAAACTCCCCAGAAACAGGTAAAAAATAAAAACAGGGTGTTAGATGCCCATAATTCCAGTCTGCAGGGGGAAGAAACCAGAGAATCACTGGGGCTCAGTAGCTGAAATGGGCAACTCTAGGCTGAGAGAGACTCCATGTCAAGGAAGCACACAGGTGGACAATAGAGAAGGGCGCTTGAAATTCTCGTCTGGTCTCCACACTTACATGCAAGGCACACACACACATGCATACACCACACATAACACACATAATTCACAGCATCACACATACTTTATACATGCAAAAAAAATTGAAGAAGAAATAGTTTTTGTCCTGGATATGTACAGACATGTTTTCTTGTTATTATTCCCTAAACAATACTGCATAACGACTGCTTGCATATCATTCATATTGAATGAGGTATTACAAGCCACTAGAGAGGATTTAGGTATAGGGAAGGATGTGCATGTCATATTCAAATATGATGTCATTTCATAGAAAAAAAACACTTGATCATCCACTCATTTTGGTAGCTAGGGGTTTAGGAGTCCTGGAACCAGTCCCCTGTAGATATTGAGTGATGACTATATGCACAAATGAAGCAGTAGGGGCAATTTGATTCTGGACAGTCCAAAGCTAATGACAGGAGGGCTGTTATAACAAGGCTTACCATGTATTAGACATATAGCATGGGCTGGACACTGGGCTAAGCCTTCCACTGACATAGATTGTATATCTCACCGAATGAATAACTATTCAGAGGTAGACATGAGCCCAGAATCACACAATCAGTAGAAGGTGGCACAACCAGGACTGGGACATGGATCATCTTGGGTCGCAAAGTTTTTCCAGGACCCACAAATGCACATCACTTCCTCCCTCTATTTTCCATGACACACGGCTAATCAAAAGTCGCCCTTCTCCTTCCCTACATCCCTGTTGTGGATAATCCTATTTCCAGCCCCCTTTGTTTCTTTTTTGATTTTCTTCTCAGTGCAACATTTTCAAGAATCTAGAATCAAGTTTCTTACTGTAGATCATCTTGGCTGGGCTCTCCTGAAAGCAGAGTCTGAGGAAAAAAGCGTTACGTGTGGAGAGTTTAGTAGGGAATGGGTTTCCAGGAGGCAGGAGGAAAGACAAGGAACTACAAGCGAAGTCAATATAAAGATGCTTGTTGAGCAGGGTATCCTGTGGGTGGGTGGTTGCTCCATCCCATAGGACCTCCTGAGAAGCTTATGAAATATATTTCAGGATTATTCACACATGGTAAAGAAGGAGAAGCATTTATCCACAGGCTCCATCCACAGGGCATCTAAAAGCCCGAGGGTGGGAAGCAAGAGAAGTGAGATCCTGTCAGACCGAAGCCTGCATGGGCCAGCTTAGAGGTGGTGATTGAGATATGTGTGTGTGGCCTAAAGAATGAGCCATGAGCCGGGTGTGGTGGCGCACGCCTTTAATCCTAGCACAGAGGAGGCAGAGGTAGGAGGAGCACTGTGAGTTCAAGGCCACCCTGAGACTACAGAGTGAATTCCAGGTCTGCCTGGGGCTAGAGTGAGACCCCACCTCCAATTTAAAAATTTTTTTAAAAAGCCAGGCCTGGTGGCGCATGCCTTTAATCCCAGCACTGGGGAGGTAGACGTAGGAGGATCCCCATGAGTTCAAGGCCACCCTGAGAATGCAAAGTAAATTACAGGTCAGCCTAGACTAGAGTCAAACCCTACCTAGAAAAAAAAAAAAAGAATGAGCCATGATTTTGGAGCTTTATACTAGGTCAGGCACTGGGCAGTGCTCAATATGCATGGCCTTGATTCATCCTTAAAATAATGCTGTGACTTATAAATTGTTATTATATCCCCTTTTCGTTTCTTTTCCCATTTTGGAAGAGGCTGAGGGCAGGAGGAACACCACAAGTTTGAAGTCAGCCTGGGCTGTATAGTGAGTTTCAGGCCAATCTGAGCTTCAATGTAAGGTCCTATCTCAAAAAAAAAAAAAAAAAAAAAAAAAAAAAAAAAAAAAAGAAAGAAAGAAAGAAAAGTAAAAAAGAAGTTGTCATCATTTTTCAAGATGAAGAAAGACGCTGAGAGGATGCATTGCCCAAGCCTTACAGCAGGGAAGAGGCAGAAGGGAGCAAGCAGCCTGCCGCCCGTGGCCTTGCTCACCAGCACTCTGCACTTCAGTGAAAGTGCATGTGGCCACTGCTAGTAGATACGCGGTATCTCTCTGACAGCTTCAGATTGTGCATTCACGGCTCTTTAAATCAAAGCATGCCACTCCTTGTTCAAAACCCGTCCTTAGGCCTCCTGTGCCTTCTGATAAAGACGTATGCTCCTAAGAGCACCAGTAAAGCCCCCCATGGTCTGGCTCCCACCTACCCCTTCAGCTTTATTCTTTGTAATGAACACAAATGTGGAGGGCTTGCGTGTGAACTGCCGTGGATGAGCGTTGCCTGCATGCCTTGGGGAAAGAACAGGGGTCTTAGCATCACCGGGTAAGATGACAGCGTTGCAGGATCTCTGAGGGCAGTCACTTCCAGAGCGCCTGGCAAATCTTCCTGGGAGCCTGCCAGCCTCTCGTGGCTTTACTCCTCTTCCTTCCCCCTGCCATCGTGTGACACCTCAGAAAGGGAAAGAGCCTGGGATCCATGTGGACTATGTGCAACTCCAGCATAAGGCCTCAGATGAGACATCTAGGCTCTCCTCCCTCAAGGATTCCTTGTCGGAAAGCTGCATAACTTGTATGAGAGAGTGGACGTGCAGCTGCAGGCACGTGGCCTCTCCACATGGCAGGAGCCGTTATTGCCCCTGAGTGATTTTTCTTGTCATTGTTGCAGGTCACTGGAACTCTTATGTTCCCAGCCAGCCAGGAGGCTCATGTGCAGGCATTGAGTTGTATTTGGCATACCAAGGACATACAACTTGTCGGGCACATATACTCCTAGTTGGCACTGAAGACAATCGGAGCTGACTGAGGGCTTCCTTTGTGCTCAACATCGTTTGACACTATGGATGGACAACTCAGTTTTCTCTACAGGAGCTGGTCCCTTATCCATGGTTCCTTTCCTTATCAATATCGAACCTCCATATTTTCTGCTTAAAGCCACTTTTCACTGGAGAAGAAGCTGCTGGCCACCGGATAAGGAACTGGAGGCTCTGAGCCCCTGGACTGGCCCGTCCTTGGGTCCTGGAGCAGTAGCCTAGGACATGGCATGCGCCTCCTCAGAAGGGATAGCCTGTCCTCGTGCCTCAGCTCCGTTCCTAGCTCCAGGCAGACATGTGGGACATTCTAGCTCTCCCCATTCTAGGTTCACACAGCCCCCGGGCCCAATACTCAAGTTACTGCTGGGTCCTGGCAATAGTGGGCAGGAAGGGCATGTCTCCTAGTGGGCAGCCGGCTCTCTTGGAACCACGCATGTGTGGGCAGGATCTCCCCAGTATGGGAAGTCTTTCCAGGGAGCTTTCCCCAGAAGCTGGCCAGAGCCTGGGGCTCCCTCGAGTACATGGATGTGTACAGGGCGCAGCTGTGAAGGGTCCCCCACTCTGTCTTCTAGTGGCAGAGCCACCTAGCGCTGGCTCTGTGGCTTTTCCCCAGTCCACCACACTGGGTGAGGCTTTCTCACCAGCGCACTGAAGAGCCCTCTGGTGGCCCAGGAGGAGTGAGCTTGCCTTTCCACCTGTGTACAGTATCCACAAGCTTAGCATGGAGAGACTCACTGTGTCCCAGATGGTCACCCTCTAACCAGATGTTGGCATCTCAACTGTGCAAAACCAAAACCCAGCACTGTCAAGAACTGTAGAGAATGATTTACCAGCAGCAAGTAAGAAAGCACAGGAGTTATTTCCAAAGCAACGAATAAAGGAGGCATGGGGGTTTTATCTGGGGAAGTTATGCCTATTTATACAGGAAAGCATGTTAGGGGATGGCACATTCCTGAGCATGCTCAGCTAAAGGGTACATTCCTGAGCGTGCACAGTTTCATAGTTCAAGGAGGAAAGATGGTGAACACATTTTTGGCCATGCTTTGCTTAAGGTCATAGAACATAGAAAGGTTAAAATGATGGCTAGAAGCACTTTGGAGCATGCACAACTTGTATTTTAAAGATGGAAGACAGGAACAGACTGGGCAAACTGACTTTTCACAAAAAAAAAAAATTAACTGAAAAATGGAAATGGGCTGTAGAGATGGCTCAGCAGTTTAAGGCACTTGCTTGCAAAGTCTGATGGCCTGGGGTTGATTCTCCAGTAGTCAAGTAAAGCCACATGTACAAAGTGGCGTGTGCATCTGGAGTTTGTTTGCAGTTGCAGGAGGCTCTGTTGCACCTATTTTTTTTTTCTCTCTCTCTCTCCACTTTCTCAGGTAAAGGGCTGGAGAGATGGCTTAGCAGTTAAGGTGCTGCAAAGCTTAAGGACCCAGGTTCAACTCCCCAGGACCCACATAAACCAGATGCATAAGGTGGCACATTCATCTGGAGTTCATTTGCAGTGACTAGAGGCCTTGGTGGGCCCATTTTCTCCTCTCTCTCTCTCTCCCTTTCTCTCTGAAATAAATAAATAAATATTTTTAAATAAATAAAAAGCTTTGAAGGTGCATTAATACAGAAGTTTGCCCCAAAAGATGCCTGCCTTGCCTAGTGGCTAACAACCCCAACTTCTTTCTGTCCCACTGATGAGTCAGCTCTTTAGTCTTCTTGACAGCTGGCTCCCTGGTTGACAGACTAATCATTCAATTGACCTTCGGACTATTGGATCCTGATGGACCACTGTCTGAGTGGCTGGTTGGCAGATTCAGTTTCTAAGCTATAAATCATTTGGTTGACCTCCTGATGTCTAACTGACCTACTAACTTCATGCAACCTCTGACAAGCTAACCCTGACTGCACAGCTGACTCTCCAGATAGCCAGCAAATGACTGTCCCCCAGAGGGCTTGCTGTGATTTGCCTTGCTGACAGATGGGTGGGAGAGGAGCCTATGCCTGCCACATATTCTAACTCGCCTAGGAACTGGAACCCTTTCCTGTTCCCCTCCGGAAACACACCGGGATAAGCCACACCCTGAGCTGAATTTGAAGTCCCATTTATCTCACTCCCATCCTGCTGGGAAGGTGGCAAAGGAGAGGATAGGATAGATAAAAGCTGAGCTGGGTATGGAGTTTCCAGAGAGAGAGAGTTCTAAGCATATCAACCAGAGTGTGTTTGCATGTGGTCGGGGAGGCTATCTGTGTGTGTACATTTACACGCCAGTGTGCTCACAAGGTTTTCTGGTACTGTGACAGTAACTTCTAAAGACATTTGTTTGGTTCATGATTCTGGAGGCAGGAATGAAGGGTGAAGAGACCCCATTTGTGAAGGTCTTTTAGGGTCACAACATGGCTGAGGCATCCCCTGTTGAGAGGGCATATATACAAGAGCAAGAAAGGCAAATTCAAAAAAACATACATAAATTAAAAAGTCAAACTCCTTTTTTTTCATTTTAATTTTTTTTGCATGTGTATGTGTATGTGTTTGGTAGGTGTGCATGTCTGTATGTTTGGTTGTGTGTGTGAGACATGTATTGTTCAGGTGCTAACACACATGTATGCACGTGTGTGTGGAGGCCAGAGATTGACTCTGGGTGTCTTCTTCAATCACTCTCCCCCTTATTCTTTGAGACAGGGTCTCTTCTGAACCTGGAGCTCACCAATCTGGCTAGAGAAGCCCTCCAGTGAGCATAAATTCCTTGGCTCTGCCTCACCAGTGCTGGGATTACAGGCTCATGCCACCATACCTGACAATTTTATGTGGGTGCTGGGGATCTGAACTCAGGTCTTCATGCTTGTGCAGAGGCACTTTACCTACAGAGCCATCTCTACAGGCACCCAAACTTTTTTTCTGATTTGAAAGGCAAATGGACACATTACCATAGGCTATAAAGTAACAAATGAGTTTTGCACATTTAAAATGTTATGCACGGTGTCTGGAGAGATTGTTTAGTGGTTAAGGCACTTGCATGCAAAACCGAAGGACCCTGGTTCAATTCCCCAGGACCCACGTAAGCCAGATGCGCGAGGTGGCTCATTCATCTGGGGTTCATTTACAGTGGCTGAAGAGCCTGATGCACCCATTCTTTCTCTCTATCTGCCTCTTTCTCTCTTATAAATAAATAAATTAATATCCTTTGGAAAAAATGTTATGCCACACTATGGAATGTATTGAATAACTACTGGGCCTAGAAAATAAATTAAATCTGAAGGATTAAATCCAGTATAGCACCTATAGTACCTAATTTCTTAACTTTCTCCCAAATACAATGTTCTCTCAAAATCCAAAAAGAATGAAGATCATAAAAATTCCAATAATAAAAGTATACAGACAAAAGTAGAACTATGCCACTGTGGTGGCACATGCCTTTAATCCCAGCACTTGGGAGGCAGAGGTAGGAGATTGCCATGAGTTCAAGGCCAGCCTAAGACTACTTAGTGAATTCCAGATCAGCCTGGGCTATAGCAAGACCCTACCTCAAAAAAAACAAAAAGTGGGCTGGAGGGATGGCTTAGCGGTTAAGGCGTTTGCCTGAAAAGCCAAATGGGGTTCGATTCCCCAGGACCCATGTTAGCCAGATGCACAAAGGGGTACACGCGTCTGTAGTCTGTTTGCAGTGGCTGGAGGCCCTGGCACACCCATTCTCTCTCTCTCTCTCTCTCTCTCTCCCCCTCTTTCTCCATCAAATAAATAAATTAATTACAATTTTTAAAAAAAACAAAAATTTAAAAAACCCAAAAGTAGAACTGGACATACTGAGTTGGATTGGACTTGTAAGTTTAACCTGGAAGTCACTCAACTTACTAAACGTGAACCATTCACAAGAGTTCTGTGCACTGAATACTATACGTAAGGAGTCTGTGGATAATAAAATTTGCCATTAGGGTTATAATTAGTAATATACAATATTATTCCCATTAATTCTATCATAAGTTATATTTATAACAAAACTATAATTAAAATGTTTAAGACACTTGCTCATTACACACTCAGGCAGAGCAGGGGCATGTCTGTGTTTGATGGCTGAGCATACCCTTTTTGTGCTTTTTTATTTGGGCAAGCACATACTGTGTCTCCCAATATTCCAGGTAAATGCCATGCTAACATAAAGTCTCCAAAGGAAATAACTACACATGATGTTCCATACTGCTTTAATTAGGAATAATTACTATAAGAAAACAAATTACATTAAGCATAATTTTTTCAATGAGCTTCAGTTGGAGCAATTAAACAACAGAGATGAACCTTGCCATCTGAATTGTGGCAAAACTGGCAGTTTTTTGAAATCTGGAGGATGCATTAACAAATCCACAGACATAATCTCTCCTTACCTAAATAAGAAGACTTTCGTTGACTTAGGAGGACAAGCCTGGGCTTTTCATAGGACTGCAGTATGCCTCGTTGAAGCTGACAGCCCCTGGGAAAGATAGAAAGCAGGCAGATGAATTATTTGGTCAAAGCTCCTAACCCTTACAACAAACTTCTCTTCTTCTGGGTGGTCTGAAGCTTCTTCCTGTTCACTTTGGGTCCTGCCATTCTCTTGTCTGGAGTTAAATACACCTTTTGGCCTCAAAGATCAGTTTGTTTCAGTATCCTCTCATCAAGACAACCTCACAAATACTAAAACACACACCCTGGGCTGGAGAGGCGGCTTAGCGGTTAAGCGCTTGCCTGTGAAGCCTAAGGACCCCGGTTCAAGGCTCAATTCCCCAGGACCCACGTTAGCCAGATGTACAAGGGGGCGCACGCATCTGGAGTTCGTTTACAGAGGCTGGAAGCTCTGGCGCGCCCATTCTCTCTCTCTCTCTATCTGCCTCTTTCTCTCTCTGTCTGTCACTCTCAAATAAATAAATAAACAAAATTTTAAAAAAAAAAGAAATACTTAAAAAAAATAAAAATAAAAATAAAAATAAAAATAAAACACACACCCTTAGGTGGAGATTTAAGGTGCTACAGAGACATGGACACATGAAGTTTCATGTAGAGCTATATGTCAAACAGAACATGTGCCGTTACGCAGATGATACTGTTGCAGTTACCTTCTCCTTGCTGGCACAAAACACCTGACCAGCCGGGGCATGGTGGCACATGCCTTTAGTCCCAGCACTCGGGAGGCAGAGGTAGGAGGGTCGCCGTGAGTTCGAGGCCACCTTGAGGCTACATAGTGAATTCCAGGACAGTCTGGGATAGAGTGAGACTCTACCTTGAAAAAAAAAAAGAAAAAAACATTCTGACCAAAAGCAGCTGATGGGAGCAAAGGGTTTATTTTGGCTTACAGAGTAGAGGGGAAATGCCATCATGGCAGGGGAAAACATGGCATGAGCAGAGGCTGGATATCACCTCCTTGGCAACATCAGGTGGAAAACAGCAGCAGGAGAGTGTGCCTAGAATGGCAAGGGGAAGCTTACTAAAATACCCATAAACCTGCCCCCAACAACATAGCTCCTCCAGGAGGCCCTAATTCCAAAATTGTCATCAGCTGGGGACCTAGCAATCAGAACACATGAGTTTATGAGGAACGTCTTACCCAAACCACCACAGATACAGGCTGACCTTGGAATTCACTATGTAGTCTCGGGCTGGCTCCCAAGTGCTGGAATTAAACGTGTGTCACCATGCCTAGATCCAGAAGCTCTTTTTGTTGGCTAAATTTAAGCAGCCTTGAGGTCTAGAGTAAAGAGCTATTAGGAAATTTTCCTGAACTCATTCAGGAAAACACTGAATATCCTGTGGATCTGTCTTTCTGCTTCTGGCAGAGTTCTTTGTCTCCAGGTCTACTGACATTTCTTTGACAGGTCATAAAGTAGATGCTTTTTATCTTTCTCTTTGAAAATCAGCTTTAAGTTGGACCTCCTATGATAGCCATTAAATACACTCACCTTATAATTGAAAGAGGTGAGACTTTTGTTTCCCCTTTGTATAGAATATAGACAATAGGCAATAGTTGTAAAGCTTTACAAAGAAAATACAAGGTACAGCTGTGGTGGTTTGACTCCAAAATGACCCCCACTGGCTCATGTGTTTGAATACTTAATTCCCAGATGGTGTTGATATTCTGGAAGTCTGTGGAACCTTTAGGAGGTGGAGCCTTGCTAAAGGAAATGTGTCCCTGGGGGGTTGGGTCTTGAGGTGTTGCAGCTGGTTATAGCCCCTTAGGCCCCAAGGGACAGTTTAGTTATGCCTATGAGGGCTCCCATGCTGTTTTCTGTACTTCCTGCTGATGTGAAAATGTAATGCCTGGCTTCCTGCTCCTGCTGTGCCTTTACTGCCATAATGCTCTCTACCCTGTGGAGCTGTAAGCCAAATTAAACCCTTTCTCTTCCACAGGTTGCTTCTGGCCAGGTGTTTTGTCCCAGTAATAAGGAAGTAACTGATTCAACAACCTTATAAGAGCAACTATTTAAAGAAAAACTAAGCTGCTTGAAAAATAAGTACTCGTTGAAGTCATATCAATAAGTTTGATTTTAAAGGGTTTTAAGCAGAAGCAATGCTGTAAAGAATAATAACCACACTTGCCAGGCACGGTGGCGCACGCCTTTAATCCCAGCACTCGGGAGGCAGAGGTAGGAGGATCACCATGAGTTCAAGGCCACCCTGAGACTACATAGTGAGTTCCAGGTCAGCCTGGGCTAGAGTGAGACACTACCTTGAGAAAAAAAAAAAAAAAAAAAAAGAATAACCATGGTTAGAATTTTTCTTAAAGTTTAGCAATTGATGACTAGCTATTCCCATTACCACCAGCATAGTGTCCTTTGAGTTATGAGAGTAGCACATCTTGGAAAAAGTGCTTGGCCACATCTGATTTGTGCTCACAGGTTAAGATCATAATTAGGAGCATATGTATGTCAAAAATGTTATAATTGTGCTAAATTTAAATTTGAATGACACACACTTGATAAATCATTTTTAAGTTTTCCATTGTCAATGTGAAACACAGCTCTCACCTCAAAGGGAGTAAGCGACAAGTTTATTCCAGAGCCAAATACAAGTAGCCATATTCATGGCGTTGCTAGGGTCAGAGCGTGGGCCTTGGCAGCCCTAACAAGCCAGGCTCAGCCACCTATCCTCAGCAGGCCAATTAGACAGGTGAGTAATAGTGGAAAGAGTGAAAAGATGATTTATTCAATGTGGTGACATTGGGAAGAAGAACCAGAGGTCCAGTGATCCCTCAGTCCATCCTCCAGGTCCTGACATGAGGTTTCAGTTTAAATAAAGGGGAAAATGTGTGTATAACTAAGCAGTCCTGGTCAAGGTGTGGTCCTGCCCATCAGTGACCTATCATTGTCTCAGCTCTGTATCTACTGCCAAGTGGTCTGACGAGTTGTCAGAACTGGGTGAAACCTCTTTCTAGGAGACCTGGCTAGCACCAGGCTTCAGCCTTTTCCTTCTCACAACATGCTATCCCTAGAGAAATTCCTAGTCTCTGCCACCATGACCAGCATTTTATGTGGGCCCATTGTTTCATTGGTCTGGCAGACAAAGGGGGAGACCCGGATGCTTCTCGGGAACCTCTTCATTCCTGCCAGAATGGTTACAAACATGGCCAGAAACACATAATCAAGCTGTCCCAGATAACATGTTCCAAGGTGGAAACAGTCTCATGAAGTTCTTGCAGTTACAGAACAATAAAAAGGCATAAATCAAGGCTTTTTAACGGAGCATCGGATGGACACAGTAGAGCAAACAGACAATGTCTGCTAAAGGTCTCAAGAGTCTAAAAAGTTGCGCTTGATAGTCACAAGGATGTTAAGCCAGCCAGAGACATGGGCAAAGAATGGATATTAAGGAAACTAAAAATAACCCAAGATATTTTAACTCTAGATCAGCAACATTCCAACTCTTCACAATCACAAAATTCAGATCAAACATCTTTGTAGAATCTGTAACATAGGTGTCTTGCTCCTGGAAACTACAGTTCATAGTATTCTAGAAGACTTAACATGCTAGAGGATCATAGACATATGAAGACACTGGTATTATGGCTATATGAAACTTTTATTAATTTTGGCATGTATGTAGTGTGTGTGTAGTATGCAGGTATGTGTATGCATTTTCATATGTGTGTAGACGCATGCATGTATATAAGCCACAGGTCAACATAATGGAGTCTTCCTCAGTTGCTCTCTACCTTATTCTTTCAGACAAGATCTCTCACTGAAACCAGAGCTCACTGATTGAGCTAGACTAGCTAGTCAGTGAGCCCCAAGGGTTCCCTGTCCCCACTTCCCCAGTGCTGAGACTACAGGCACAGGCCACCATGCCTGGCATTTTATGTGAGTTCTGGGAAGCAGAACTCGGGTTCCCACGCTCCTGCAGCATGCACCTTACCCACTGAGTTCTGACCCAGCTGGAATTTTTACACTGGAAGCAAAACATATAAACTTTAAAGTTTTTAAG
Organism: Dipus sagitta; assembly: GCA_036346955.1. Lineage (NCBI taxonomy): Eukaryota > Metazoa > Chordata > Mammalia > Rodentia > Dipodidae > Dipus > Dipus sagitta. The sequence goes on from CM070786.1 coordinate 33,408,057, forward strand.
CCCTTTAAAGTATTTTATTTGTATTTGTATTTATTTATTTGAGAGAGACGGGGGCAAGAGGGAGAGAGAAAGAGAGAGAGTATGGCAAGAGAGACAGTATGGGCACACCAGGGCCTTCAGCTGCTGCAAAAAACTCCAGACACATGTGCCCCTAGGGAACACATGGGTCTTAGGGAATTGAAGCTGGGTCTTTTGGCTTTGCGCACAAGTGCCTTAACCACTAAGCCATCTCTCCAGCCCAAACACATGATTTTATTTTATTTATTGATTGATTTTTCGAGGTAGGGTCTCTCTCTAGCCCAGGTTGACCTGAAATTCACTGTGTAGTCTCAGGGTGGCCTTGAACTCATTGCAATCCTCCTACCTCTGCCTTCCAAGTGCTGGGATTAAAGGTGTGCACCACCACACGTGGCATTTTTTTTAAGTAGTATCGATGACCACAAGTAAACTTCCAGCCTGGTATTAGACACCAATTATCTCACATGTGTACATCTCTGTTTAGCCAGAAGTGTGAAATGGTCACTAAAAGAGTTCAGCCTGAACAGAAACTTAAGCCCTAATTTTGTTGAAACCCTGGCAAAATTAGCAGCAAACATAAACATTAAATTCCTCTCTTTTAAAACTAGCTCTTTTGTAAACTTTACTAGAAATAGATCAATATTCCTTAAAAAAGCTGTTTTGAATATAAAGCTAGCAAACCTTATTGACTTATAGCTAATCTAGTTGCATATCTTTTCTCATAAGATTTATTTAGAAGCTTCTTAATCTATGTGAAATTTTTGTAACTCATCTAGATTTTATTTTATTTTGTTTTATTTTATTTTGAGATAGGGTTTCTCTATCCTCCTATCTCTGCCTCCCAAGTGCTGGGGATTAAAGGTGTGGGCCTCCATACACATCTAGATTTTTTAAAAACAATCCTCAGACTGCTATAAAATGTTGCTGTCCCAGAAAGCAAAAGACACATATATGCTGTCAGTACCCTTTAAATTATCTGGTCTTCCCTTCTAAAATTTTGTCTTGAGATAAGGAAAGGAAAGATCATAAAATCAGACCTCTTGGATTTAAGAATTCTGATATTGATTTGTAAATAACAATTATAAAACTCTTTAGAATTTTAGTTTATGTCCAAACTTAGTACGTAGCCTCTAGTATGCAGCCTCCTTGATAGTTTTCTAAATATAAGTTGGCTAATTAATATATAAACTCATATCTATAGCCCAGAGAAATTATGGATGTCATTTATATATAATGGTACTGTAGTGGGTTGATTCAGGTGTCCCCCATAAATTTAGGTGTTCTGAATGTAGGTTCCCAGCTGATGGAGATTTGGGGATTAATGCCTCCTGGAGGCAATGTATTGTTGGGGGCTGGCTTATGGGTGTAATAGCCAGTTTCCCCTTGCCAGTGTTTGGCACACTCTCCTGCTGTTATTGTCCACCTGATGTTGGCCAGGAGGTGATGTCCACCCTCTGCTCATGCCATTGTTTCCCCCGCCATCATGGAGCTTGCCCCTTGAGTCTGTGAGCCAAAATAAACCTTTTCACCCAAAAGCTGCTCTTGGTTGGGTGATTTCTGCCAGCAATGTGAACCTAACTGCAACAGGTACATACTCATTTAAAAACCTATTTGAGATGTGAAAAATCTAAAGTGATTTTTTCCCTCAAAATCTTTTTTACCTAATGGTATTTGACATTTTGTCATACAAAGAATTACATGTGTTTGTGTTCAAAAATATCTGAAAACCCCTGAAAATGGAAATTGTCTCATTTCCATAATGTTGCATCTGCCAAGCATATTTACACAGTACCATATAATGTAATGTCTATAACAGATGGGTGGATACGTAGCACTACTTTACATATACCGTAAGAATATTTTTCTGTCATAAATGCACACTGCTACTAACATCATCTGCTCCCATCACTTCTCCTGGGACTACTGCCCAGTTCCCAAGTAGTCACAAGGATGGTCACAGGGTGCCTCTCCTGAAATCAACAAAAGCTTTCCACGCTCTGGAGACATTGCTCATCTCACCAGTGTGACTCGAGGGCTCTTTCAAGGTCGCAGTCCTATTCGTTGAGATCTGAGTGTTGCTCATCTGGAATCTCAAGGTCTGACCCACCTGCTGTCCTAGATTACCACATTTTGTAGTATTTGCCACGCATGGGAGGCGGAGCAAGCCTGCCACATCCCGCGCACGAATCCCTCCCCAGCCCACTGAAAGCCCTGGAGGCCAGGTTTCGAAGGCTAGCGAGACAGTGGAGTCCACGTCTCTTGCCAGGGCTCTACAGCAATAGAACCCGCTACTGGAAAACATCAAGGCGTCTGTGTCAAGGGACCAGCAGGAACTACGACTCCCAGAATCCTCTTGACTAGGACTCCATTTCCCAGAAATCCTCGCGGGGCCTCAGGCCCCGGAATTGCTTCCGATTGAAAGTGGAGGGTAGAGTGAGATTACCAGCTGGGAGGGCTTCTGAAGAGGCGGGAATCGGAGAAGCCCGGGCTTAGGGAGGAGGGGATGAGGTCGTGGCGCGAGCATCTGCGCTGTGCTGTGTGGCGGTTCCCAGCGGTGCCCTCCTGCCTGCCTCCTGTGCTGGTCCCCGGGTGTCTCTAGGAGGTAGAGGCTGGTTCTAGATGGTTCCCGGGCCCCCTTATCACCAGCCTGTGTCCCAACTGAAAGCAGTGACAGTCTTGTCCCTAGATCATAGGTTCCTCGTGTGGTTGCATAGCTCCTCCGCAGTGGCTGGAGGAAGTGCGGACGAGCTGTCCAGCACAGGCACGTGCAGAAAGGTAATGGTTCAGTGTGGGGTGCTTGCCCTGCGTGCGCAAGGACCTGCGGCTCAGATCCTCAGCACTGTGCCACGTTCCCTGCCAAGTACTGTCTGTGTGTATAACCCATAGCGATTCAGTTTTGTTTTCAATAGCTTAAGCAAATTGCACCCTTCCCCGGCCTTTCCTAGGGAGCGGCGGGTACTGGTAACGGTGTTTTGAGACAGCTTTGAAGTTAGTCATCAAGTGTAGCTTTCTCAGAGGTGCTCGGCACTTCTGTGTTGTTGCGTTGTTTCCCTGTGGAAGGTTCCTCAGATGATAAGGGACGGACAAGGTCAAAACTTTCCAACAGCCGGGGGTGGTGGTAGAGGCCTATGTAATCCCAGCACTGGGGAGGCTGGGCCAGGAGGAAATCTTTAAGGTCATCCTCAGCTACATAGTGAGTTTGAGGCCAGCCTGGTAATACATGAGAACTTGTCTCAAAAATAAATAAAACAAATTCTGTCTTCACAGTATTGCTTTGTTTCAATTGTCTTGACATTTACCTTAAAAACTTACCTAAAACATTTACCTAAAAACTTAAAACTTTTGGCACCTTGGTCTGAATGAATCAGGGCAGTGGTACCAAACTATATTTGCAGCAGTAGTTTTTAAGTATTTAAGTATATATATTTGCAAGCAGAAAGAGAAGAGAGATAGACAGAGGGAAAGGGCATGTCAGGGCCTCCAGCTGCTGCAAATGGACTCCAGATGCATGCGTCACGTTGTGCATCTGGCTTTGCGTGGGCACTGAGGAATCAAACGGGTTGTTGCTTTGTAGGCAACCACGTTAACAGCTAAGCCATCTCTCCAGCTCTGTATTTTTTTATTTTTTTTTGGTTTGTTTGTTTTGTTTTGTTTTTGTTTTTCGAGGTAGGGTTTCACTCTAGCTCAGGCTGACCTGGAATTCACTATGTAGTCTCGGGGTGGCCTCGAACTCACGGCGATCCTCCTACCTTTGCCTCCCAAGTGCTGGGATTAAAGGCATGCGCCACCACACCTGGATTTCCAGCCCTGTATTTTTAATATACTTGTAGAGGTGGGGCATAGGGAAGCTGATTTCACCTAAGAATGTTCTTACTGAACTGTACATAATATTCATTTTTAATTTTGAGCATCAAATCCATGTCCCTTTAGTATTCTGTGTGTCCAAGTGAGAAGTATTCATAAAGTAAGTCTGTTATATACTGAAGTCCTTTCTGAGGAGAAGTAATTCTGTGGTTGCTTAAGTTACTAGCTAAATTAGACTAGAAAACACCTTTGATTTGAACAACTGATAGTATGATTACTTGGACTTGGATACTTGGTAGATGTTTTCTAAAAAAAAAAAATGAACAAAGCTCTTAACTTGAAAAAAATGGGCTATTCAATGCCAATGAGAAGATTTGAGCTTCCAAGAAAAATAAGAGAATTATGCCAGGTGTGGTGGGGTGCACGCATTTATGCCCAGCACTTGGGAGGCAGAGGTAGGAGGATCGCCATGAGTTTGTGGCCACCCTGAGACTACATAGTGAATTCCAGGTCAGCCTGAGCTAGAGTGAAACCCTACCTCAAAAAAGAAAGGAGGGAGGTTGAAGAATACATCTGCCACCATGAGCTCCGAATATGTTTTGTTTTTTGATGCTATAGTTACCTTCTTGTTGCTGTAACAAACACCCCACCAAAAGCAGCTTATGGGAGAAAGGGTTTATTTCAGGCTTACAGGGGAGGCTTCTTCACGCCAGAAGAAGCTGACTGTCTTCATTTACGTCCATACCATAGAGACAACAGCCAGCACCAGCAAATAGGAGCTGGTTCTGAACACCTCAGGGCTGGACTCCAGATCCACCCCGAGTGACAGTCTCCTGCTAGAGACTAAGTACAGAGTTTAATCAAAAATACCTGAGGCTATGGGGCTGTTTACATTCAAACCACTTCATCTGATGAGCTGGAAAATTGTGTGTGTGTGAGTGTGTGTGTGTGTGTTTCACTAATGCATGATATGTGTCAACATTTGAGAGGATCTGAATAACTCAGTGTATTACATGCCTTTTCATGCATAACAAATTACCACCAAGCATAGTGACTTAAAACAGCAAACATTAGAGCTTAGTGTCACCCAGGTGGTTCTGACCCATGAGTTCTCATGCAGTGGCAGACAAATGTCTAAAAGGCTGTAATCACCCAATGGCTGTGGGCCAGAGGCCTTAGTTCCTCACTATATTGGGCTTTGAATATCTCACAGGGCTTTGAATATCTTCACAATATTAAAGCTAGTTTCCCCCAGAGCATGTGATTCAACAAGAAGGAGCAAGATAAAAACCTGAGTGTATTTTATGATCTACCATCACAAGTCACACTGCAATTGCTGCTATCACAAGTCACACTGCAATTGCTGCTACCGTCTGTCATTAGAAGCAGTATAACCCACACACAATCAAAAAGAGGGGAGTTAGGTTTCACCTCTTAAAAGAAGAATATCCATATAAATCTTTAAAATACTACATTTAGAAAAAAAGTATTTCCCAAAGGACCTGTGCATGATGTTATAATCATGACAGCTGTATGAAATATTTGTTTCCATTGTAAGATACAAGGTATACCAATATACCCATATAAAAAGATATACCAATATAAAGAGTTCATTGAGTTAGTTCTAGAATCTACATTGATACTAACCTTCAAGAAGCTGTCATTAAGGTGTTAAAGCTGGGCATAGTGGGTCATGTATATAATCCTAACATTCAGGAGGTGGGAAGAGGAGGACCCAGAGTTTCAGGCCATCCTAGGCTACATAGTGAGATCCTGCCAAATGAAGAAGGGAGAGGAGAAGTTATTTGTTGAATTTTGGTGTGTATCAAAGAATATCCACCATTATATGAAAAAGTTCTTAATTAAAATACACACACACACACACACACACACATATATATCAGGCCAACTTTTCTTTGTTTACTTTAACTCAATTGTGTCAGAACAAATACAGATGCTTAGAATCCAGCTGTGCTATATTAAGCCAAATCCTGAGAGAATTTTTCAAAAACAAAATCTAGTATGTCTGACCTGAGTGTGCATTTTTTTCCTCTAAAGAATTTTGTGGCCTAGGGAAATGGCTCAGCAATTAAAGATGCTTGCAAAGCCTACTGGCCTGGTTTCAGTTCTCCAGCACCCATGTAAAGCCAGACACACAAAGTGGTACATGCAGCTCAAGTTTGTTTGCAGCTGCCCATTCATTCTCTCTTTCTCTTTTTCTTCCCCCCTGCCCCCTTGCAAATAAATAAATATTTCAAGAAAAGAATTTTGTGCATGTTTCAGGATTCTCTGACCCCTGAAGCTTATTTGGATCACTTGGCTTGTAACCTGAGCATCCATAGACCTCCATCCACACCCACAGCCTCACCACATCCGTAATCTTCCCATTTTGATTCATGGCTTAGACCCTCTCTCTCTCTCCCTCTCCTGGGGTCAGGAACGACATCAGCATCTGTGATTTTCATCTCACGTGCCAGATTCTCTCACCTAAACTCTAAGGACAGTAGACATCTGGCTGGGTTGTCAGTTCACCACTTCTGCGAGCGGCTGCATTCTGAATCCTCTTTAAATCCATGCGAGGAAATTTTACAAGCGTCTTCCAAGTGACAGATTCTTAAACTGTGGGTCACGACTACTCCATGTGAGATCTATTAACTGCAAATAGGGGTCATAAAAAAAATTGGCAACAGCAAGTGGTTTCTGAATGCCCAGCAGCCAAAACTTTATTGAAAATCAAATGTGCAACGGATGCCAAGTGTCTCTGGCAGTGCTCGCTTGTGTTTCGTCATGTGCCCTCCCTAGCATTGGTTCTGGACACACGAGGCCCACACTTTGCAATTCACTAGCTGCCACATCATACAATGCCAACAGGCACTTCCTGCAACACGTCAGCTCAGACTCCAGACTATTTCAGATCATGAATTGCAACTGTACGTACAAAGTTTTCCATGCTTGTAGAAATACTGGTTTAATTACAGAAAACAAAGACTTGATATTTTCTTACCACACTTCCTTGGCATATATCCAGTTAGCATGCCTTTGGATTAGATTGTGTTAAAATGTTTGGTTTTTAAATTTTTCTGTTTTAGTTGTGGACTAGATTTCATAAATATATTCAATGGATTTCTAATGTGGCCCTACATCTACTTCTGCCATCTTGTACTGTGCCCTGTACAAAGTGGTGGTCTCCGCATTGATGATTATAAAAACAAAATACTGATCAACTTTGAAAAACCTTGAAGATGTTCCTTGAACACTGCAGTACTGAGTGTTCAGCCAAGATTTATTTTTAAAGTAACAATAAGCTGGGCGTGGTGGCGCACGCCTTTAATCCCAGCACTCGGGAGGCAGAGGTAGGAGGATCGCTGTGAGTTCGAGGCCACCCTGAGACTCCATAGTGAATTCCAGGTCAGCCTGGGCTAGAGTGAGACCCTACCTCGAAACACCAAAAAAAAAAAAAAAGTAACAATAAACGCAAGCACCCATCTCATTAGTATGCAAATTTGCTGTCACCTTTAACAAATGGTAAAATTATATGCATACCAAAGAATGGCTTTAAAATGTTTTATGATTTATTGTTAGTAAATAGTTGGCTTCTATACCTGTGTTACACACCTATATACCTGAGGTTGAGTGAAAATTTCTTGGGCAAAAAGGGATCGTAAGTGGAGACAGTTTAAGAAGCATTGCTTCAGGCCATTTTTCCTCTCTCCAGATCTGGCAGCAATATTTTTTGGGTCCTCAGATGGGTAAGAGCTCTCTCCCACCTCGGCATGGCATTTTTTTCCTTTTTGATCTTTCTTGGAAGCTGCACATTTTTAAAAATCCCTTCTCGTGTCATTTTTCCTAAGATCCATGTTTGGTTATTTGGGCTCCTGGGCTGCATGTGGCCTACATGGGCTTTTGGGTTCCTCATGGTGTACTTCTCTTCTCCTCCCTTTATCTTCCCTTACCTCCCAGTTTCCTCCCTTGCCCACTCCTTTGTAAGATCTGAGTAAAATGTGCTATTTTAAAAATCAAAAAAGGAGGAAAAGAAGAAGCAGGACTCATGGAAGCCAGATGCACAAGGTGGCACATGTGTCTGGAGTTCATTTGCAGTGGCTGGAGTCCCTGGCGCACCCATTCTCTCTCTCTCTCAAATAAATAAATTAAAAAAGTTAAAGGTGTCTATTTTCACAAAGCATATTACTAGATTATTAAAGAATAATAGAGTTAGTGAAGGTGTCAAAAAGATCCCTTGGGCTGGAGAGATGGCTTAGCGGTTAAGGCATTTGCCTACAAAGCTAAAGGATCCTGGTTCAACTCTCCAGGACTCACATAACACAGAATACACAAGGAGGCACAGGCATCTGGAGTTTGTCTGCAGTGGCTGGAGGCCCTGGTGCACCTATTCTCTCTCTCTCTCTCTCTCTCTCTCTGTCGCTCTTTCTCTTTCTCAAATAAATAAATTTTTAAAAAAAGAAAGAAAGAGTGGGCTGGAGAGATGGCTTAGCAGTTAAGCACTTGCCTGTGATCCTTAGGACCTTGGTTCAAGGCTCCGTTCCCCAGGCCCCACGTTAGCCAGATGCACAAGGGGGCACACGTGTCTGGAGTTCATTTGCAATGGCTGGAGGCCCTGGCGCACCCATTTTCTCTCTCTCTCTCTCTCTCTCTCCCTCTTTCTCTCTCTGTCACTCTCAACTAACTAAATAAAAATGAACAAAAAATATTTTTTTAAAAAAAAAAAAAAAGAAAGAGCCCTTGCACAGGATTTAATCTTGATGTAAATATAAATTGGTTTGGGTGTATGTTAGGCAATTTGACTATATTTATCAATGCTAAAATATGTGTGTGCCCCATTTGAAGTATTTGGGGAGTTGAAGAACAGTGGGGAAGTCTAGGAGAATGAGAAGCACTAAAGGACTGGGGGTTAAAGGAAGGGAACCTGGGTGTCAAGAAGGACTAGGGCTGATTCAGAGTCGGGGACCTGGCATCATTTGGAGGGGTTGGGAGAAATGAGGACAAATGAGATGGATTAGAAACAAATGAAGAAATTTGAGAGTGACAGGAAGAAATGGGGCTGGGGGACTAGCAGAGATAACAAATACAAAATAAACACAACTAGCTTTCAGTGGACTGACCTAAGGCCACTGGCAAATAGGACCTGTTGAGATTGCACAAGACCTCTGGGAAAGAATGAGGTTTGTTAGTAAACACTGAGTTTTGAAGTAGTACTACCTGCCTTGCACAGGTCTTTTGCCTCCTCTCACGTTGCCTCTGTTACAGCATTGTGGTCTACGTCCAGACAGCAGCAAGGGACCTTTGAAGACTCCTTAGCCTCTAGTGGTCCAATGGTTTCTATCTGTCTCTTGTGGTTCTTAAGTTCAAAAAATCACCTTCTTGTTACTGGGACAAAACACCAACCCAAAACAGCTTGTGGAAAGAAAGGATTTATTTCTGGATTACAGTTTCAAAGAGAAATTTACCATCATGGTGGGGAAAGTACGGCAGGAGCAGTTAGCTGGTGTCACATCTTCATATCAGCCAGAAGGAAGCAGAGCAAGTGAGCCGAGTGTGGTAAGTGGGGCTAGGCTATAACACCCCAAGGCCTAACCCCCAGTAACACACTTCCTCAAGCAAGGCTTCACCTTCCAAAAACGCCACAACCTTCCCAAACAGTGCCACCAACTGGGGGTTAAGTATTTAAACACATGAAGCTATGAGAAACATTTTATAGTCAAACGACTACATTAGGCATTTCAACTTCCTTTAGTAGGAACTTCCTATATTTCTTTTAGAACTTCAGGAGGCCTTCCCAAATCCTGGAAGACCAGAAAAGGAGGCTCTCTCTGATTTAGTTTATAGGCATGCTATAGGGTAGGGTGCAGGTCCCAAGTTTCTCCCATCTTCCTCTTGGTTTCGAGTGAACATTCTTTTAGTTTGTTTGTCCACAGGTTTTTGAGATGGTCTTGCTGTGTAGCCCAGTCTGGCCTCAAACTCAGCAATTTTCCTGCCTAGGCTTCCTAAGTGTTGGAATTTCAAATATGTGCCAACATGCTCAGCCTTGAATGGGCATTCTTTTAAGAGAAGTAGTGGGCCCAGCAGTCACTAGCTTTCTCTATGGTTCATGCAGTTTCCACATAGCAAATCACAAGACATCCAGAGAGGAAGAATCCTCAGAAGGGGTTCTCAATTGTATTGATTGTATCTTCCTCAGAGTTCTTACACAGAAGCCCTAACTCTCAGTCTTTCTGAATGTGAATATATTAGGAAGTAGAGCCTTCAAATAAATGGCTAAGTTAAAATGAAGTTATTAATCAGGTAATAATCTAACAGGACATTAGGGCTGGTCCTTTTTATTGATTGATTGATTGATACTGGGATTGAACCTAGGGCCTCACATATGCACACATGCAGGCAATCTCTCTCCTACTAAGCTATATTCCTACCCTCTTTTTACTTTTCATTTTGAGATAGAGTCTCATTAAGTTGCCAGGCTGGCCTTGAACTTACTCTGTAACCAACATTGGCCTTGAACTCATTCTGTAGTCCAGGCAGGCATTAAATTTAGGCATTCCTACCTCAGCCTCCCTAGTAATCTCTGGGATTGGAGACCTTCACCATCAGGACTGGCTTGGTCTCATACAATGAAGACACTTGGACTTACAAAGTTGCGCTAAGGATGTGTGCCACAGTGCAGAGCATATGAAGAGGGAGCAAGCAGACAATCATCTTCAGCCAGGAAGAGAGGCCTAGGAAGACACCACCCCTGCCCACGGCTTGATCTTAGACTTCTAGCCTCCAGAAATGAAAGGAATAACTTTTTGGTGTGTACACCACCCACCCAATCTATGGTACTTTGTTGTGACAGCCTTAGCAAGTTTAATGTAGGGGCCTTCATGTCTGCAGGTTTAGGGTCCTAGAAAACTAAAAATTAGTTCAAGCCCTCCAGTTAACTATTATTGGGAACTGTCTGGAAGTACAGAAGAGGATTCTGCAACATTTCCATACCAGTTTCTAAGTTTTGTTCAGGAAATGGAAGGCTTGCTCTACTTCAATGAGTCAGTTATCAATAGCAGATTGGTTAACAACAAAAGGTTAATCCCACAGATCTTTCATTTACCATGTCTTCTGACTCTGCTCAAGGATTTAGTTTAGTCCTTGACTTTGAGATTCCAATCTTTTTTCAGTTCAGGCCCAAGCAAATGAATTCCACACCAGTTCTAAGTAACTGGAATGTGCTGCTTAACAAGGAGGTTGAAATATTGGTGATTAACTACTCGTCTGAGACCAGTAGTTCCTATTAACTAGTTCCTATTCCTATTAAGAAGAACCATGAGGATGGACACACACACACAAAGCCTTGGAAAGGCTCTTGTTCTTTAGAACTCATTGTAAGGTCATTTCCTAAAAAGTGCTTTCTGTCGCCTTCATGGGAAACACTGGATTTTACCCTGTTCTGAGACCCTGAGGAACCTCATATCAGAAACCCTAATCTGTGGTTGTTGTTTGGTTGAGAATTTCCATGAATAAATATATTGTTCTTTGGTCACAATCTGGTATTTGATTAGTTATTTATAAACCTACATTTTCCATTAGACTGTAAGATCTGAAAGGAAAGGGATTGTGTGGTGGTTTGAATTAGTTGTTCCCCATAAACTCATTCATTTTGAATGTTTGCTCCTGGGCTGATGAAAACGGGGGAGGTGAAGCTTTGCTGGAGGAGGTGTGTTGTTGGGGGCAGGCTTGGGGTGTTATGCCAGCTCCTCTTTGCTAGAGCTCAGCTCACTCTCCTGCTGCTGTTTTCCACCTGCTGTGGCAAGGAGGTGATGCCCACCCTCTGCTCATGCCATGCTTTCCCCTGACATCATGGAACTTCCTCTGGAGACTGTAAGCCAAAAGAAAAACTCTCCTCTCATCAGCTGCTTCTGGTTGAGTGCTTTGTCCCAGCAATGTGAAGGTGACTCCAGCAGATTGTGTATTAATTATCTGTTTATCCTCTGGATTATCTGGACCATAGTGTATGCTCAGAAACAAACAAAACCAGGAGAACAGATGAATGAAATTATAAGTCCACATGTCTTTGCTGTAGGACATTCCTTCCAACGGACCTGAAGACCCGTCAGTCATTTCTCGGTCTTCACAGTGCTGGATATACAGGGCTATTATGGTTTAAATCATAAATGTCCCCCAAAGTTTCATGTGTTGAAGACTGTGTCCCTAGATGACGGTGCTACTGGGAGACTTTAGGAGGCAGGGCAGAAGAAGCAAGTTTGTCCAGAGGCTACGTCTGTATGTGTTCACTGCACAATGCACATCCCGAGTTCCCACGGTGATTTGTCATGCTCTCTGTGAAATGTCGCTTTGTCCAGCCAACTGCCCTTGATAGCCCTGAGAGCCTTAAGCATTTGCTCCCAATGCCTTAGCTTTGGAGATTAGATTCTTACGAGGTAAACCATTGCACCACTCACTCTAATATCCCTAAATTAACTTGAGTTGATTCTTTTTGCGGGGGGGGGGGGAGTTTCAAGGTAGGGTCTTACTCTAGCTCAGGCTGACCTGGAATTCACTATGTAGCCTCAGGGTGGCCTCGAACTCATGGCAATCCTCCTACCTCTGCCTCCCAAGTGCTGGGATTAAAGGTGTGCGCCACCATGCCTGGCTTTTGAGTTAATTCTTAACTAGTTCCCTTCTGCACAGGTGTCATGTAATGGGTTGCCTTTGTCTGGTTTTCCCCAATTTCCTGTGCATATGTGGTTTTCTGCTGGGGCTCTGGAACCGGGACCTCAGGCAGCCACACCAGATAAGTGTGGGCACTTGAGTTTCTAAGAAGCCTTTCCTGCTTTGGGTCTCATTGAACTGCTGTCCCTCCAGACACTCCAACCTAGAGTTATTCATGCTAGAGGAGGGAGAATGTTCTCCCCAGAGCCAGTTCTTGGGAGAAAAGAACTGTTTATATAGCCAGAGCCCCAAAAGAAGATATGAGGCCACAGCTAACGGTTAGTGAAATATTTTTCATCCAGTTCAGCCAAAGCTGTCCACGTCGCCTTTCTTTTCCAGGATTCCATTATTTTCTCTAAATTATCTTAGGCCAGACAAGAAGGTAGGATTTTAAATCAATAGCCTAATAAGCTTCACGAAGACCAAGTGTTTATCTGTCATTGATCCTCTAGCATCCAGAGAAGCGCTTGCCCAGCAGACTTGACAAAGGAAGGAAAGAAAGGAGGGAAGTAGAGAGGGAGAAATAAACAAAAGATTGATGAGGGGACATGAATAGAATGTTAATGTTATTTAGAAAGAATGTGTTTATAACTGTTTTGTTTATGAAATCAGACACATTATTACTAATACCTAGACTCAGTGAAGCATTGTAAGTTATTTTGCATAGTGATAAATGATAAAATAATGGTAGAAAAGCAGAATAACAACAAAGACTACTCTGTTGCTTCTGCATAAATAATGGCATTTCAGGATAAATCCAAAACTTCATAACTTTAACAGCCATTTGCTCTGTGTCTACGCCAGTTCTCAAAAGAAAATTAGCCAAGAGTTTTGTATTAGGTCAGCACACAGGTGTTTGGGGATGAATGCAAGCTGATGGAATTGACTATAACTGTTCCATTTGGTATTTAGAAAAGGTCAACTAATGAAAAATTGTGAACTGAGGAAATTTACTAAACTTCCTTCTGTTGAGAAAGATTAACCACACAGTAATTCAGCAAATGCACGGCAGTATTTAATCATCTGTCTAGAAAAAATAACTCTGTGTAAGAAAAGTAAGATAAAGGGAATTTGCTTTTTTTTTTCCTTTAGTATCAGTATTTTATTTATTTAGGATTGTACAGCTACATAATTCAGGTCCAGAAGCCAACTTTGAACAACATGGGCATTGCAAAAGAACACATACTGCAGTAGAGACAGAGGGAGTGATAAAGACATATCATTTTTATAGTCAAACCCTTACAACTATAATTGTCTGCTCAGCCACCCATGTATTAAAGCTCTCAATATTAGAAAATCACTACCATTTTATACTACTTTATTTGGGAATGGCATATTAATCATGTAACCAATGAGGAAGTCTAAAAGCATCTCTAAGATGTTTTTAAGATATTTTATTTATTCATTCATTTATTTGCAAGCACAGAGAGAGGGAGGGAGAGAGAAAATACAGACACACAAGGGCCTCTAGCCACTGCAACCAAACTCCAGATGCATGCGCCACTTTGCACATCTGGCTTTATGTGGGTACTGGGGAATAGAACCTGGATTTCTAGGCCTTTCCAGCGGACCTTAACCACTGAACCATCTCTCCAGCCCTCTAAGATGTTTTTAGATGCAAATTCAGAAAAATCTCCTTTGGCACCAGTTTTGCAAAGATTACGTTAATGAAATGTGTGGTTTGATGAATTGAAGAGTTCATAAGTGGGAGGGGCCTGGAAAAAAGGCTCAGCAGCTAAAAGTGCTTGCTTGTAAAGCTGCCAGGTCAAGTTCAAACTTTTGCCCTTTTTTTTTTTTTTTTTTTTTTTTTAGTTTTTCGAGGTAGGGTCTCACTCTGTCCAGGCTGACCTGGAATTAACTATGTAGTCTCAGGGTGGCCTTGAACTCACGGTGATCCTCCTACCTCTGCCTCCCAAGTGCTGGGATTAAAGGCGTGCGCCACCACGCCCGGCTTTGTTTTTTTTTAACATTTGTACTGCTATTGAACATATTTTCTGTTTAAATCAAAAATCTTTTGACTTAACTATATGTAAAAGGAAGTGGTAGATAGTATTACCTAAAAATAGTCCTTAATAGGAATCCTCTGAGAAACACGTTAATAGCAAAATGACACTGTTTCAAGAAGAATTCTGTGAGACACAGACATGTGGGAGAGAGAAGCAGCCGGACTCCTTAGAGCTCATGGGAAATGTTGGGATGAGTCATATGCTTGGGTTACAGTTTGGTCTTTGTGGCTTTATTTAAGAAGCAAGTTAATGTTTACGTGACATTGGACTCCAAAGTCCAGGCAATAAGGAGGAAAAGAGAGAAAGACAAGCAGTTTCTGTGTGGAGAGGCAGGAAAGTTGTGGAGAGAGTGTGGAGACAGTCACCGGCGAGAACGGAAATAGGGGGACAGGTTCTTATCTTATCATGGTTCAATCATCTTGTATTAAATTATAAAAGTTTATTATGTTGAGACCCAGCACTATGGTTTCTAACTCACATGGCAGTTATTCTTGTTGTGGTTTAAAAGAATAATCCTCTTTCCCATCGTCTTTGTGTAACACGATGCCTGGCTTCTCTCTGTAGCGATGTGTGATTGGGCTGTCTTTCCAATGATACTCTCCGTTCACAGGAATGAATGCTGTTTGGGCAACAAAGTAAAACTTGGCTTTGTGAGGATCTTTGCATCATTACTCTTCTCAAATACTTCCTTTCTGATCTCTCCTTTTTGGGGGAGGCAGAGGTTATGTCTCCTGACTTTGCTGTTAGGTCAAGCTTCGTACATGGTACCAGCTCAGGGCGAACAGGCTTGGTGGGCCCTTGGCTAGCATCCTGTTGGCTTGCTTTGAAGGGGGCCTTTGAACCAGAAGGGAAGACCTTTTACTTGCATTTTACAATTTTATGATGTGGTATTCTGGAGATATGCATGTTTATTTTATTTTTTTAAGATATTTTTATTAATGTATCACTTGCAAACAGAGAGAAAGAGAGAGAGAGAGAGAGAGAGACGGAGAATGGGCACACCAGGTCCTCTTGCCAATGTAAAATAACTCCAGATGCATGTGTCACTTTGTGCACCTGGCTTTATGTGAGTACTCGGGTATTGAACTCAGGTTGACAGGCTTTGCAAGCAAGTGCTTTTAACTGCTGACCCATCTCCCCAGTCCAAAGTGTACACATTTAGGTATAGTAAGAAACATTAAGTACCTGGGCACGGTGGCGCACGCCTTAAACCCCAGCACTCGGGAAGCAGAGGTAGGAGGATTGCCGTGAGTTCGAGGTCACTCTGAGACTACATAGTGAATTCCAGGTCAGCCTGGGCTAGAGCTAGACCCTACCTCAAAAAACGAAAAAAAAAAAAAAAAAAAGAAAGAAAGAAATGTTAAGTCCAGTGACAGGTCTCAAGTCATGCTCCATGAAAGGCCCGTGTGTTCCTAAAAGAGCGTCTGCAAAAGTGCAAAGGACCCTGAGGAGATTCTTCCTTGCAGTGGAAATGCAGAGTGAGATTCAAAACGCTGACGGCCTCCCTGTCGAAGGGGCCACGCATAACCCCTGAGCCTCTGGGGCACGGTGTGCAGAGTAACTTCCTTCCAAAGAGAACAGCGTGGAGCCGGGCGTGGTGGCACACACCTTTCATCCCAGCACTCAGGAGGCAGAGGTAGGAGGATCACCATGAGTTCGAGGCTACCCTGAGACTACAGAGTGAATTCCAGGTCAGCCTGGGCTAGAGTGAAACCCTACCTCCAAAAAACAAAAAACAAAAACAAAACAACAACAAAAACCGAAGGGAACAGTGTGAACAAGGGGGAAAACAGGAACTCTGCTGCTGAGAAAACTGACAAACGCTTACTCAGCCAGGTGAGCAGCGCCAACATCAACACGGATGACTCATGCTGACAGTCCCGTCAGCACGTACTATGTCACGACACCACATCACTCTGTGGTCTCCCTCTAAAACCCAGAACCCACTCTGACCATGAGAAATACATCAATTTTGAATTAAAGGAAATTCTATAAATACTTGACCATTGGTCCTCAAACTGTCTAGCTCATCAAAAGCAAGGAGAATATGAGGCACTTTCTAAGGCCAGAGCCTCAGGAGACATGACAGGTAAGTGTAATGTCATAACCACGATTCCTTCTTTCAAGGCAAAAAGGAAATTGGCTTAAAACTAAGGAAACTGAATAAAGTAAATAAATAAATAAAGCTTAGTTAGCTAAGAATAATGTTATCTGTATTGGTTTGTTCATTATGACAAATTTCCCACCTAATGTAGGATATTGACAGTAGGAAAAGTGGTATTGAGCATATGGGATTTCTCCATGCAATCTTCTGAACTTCCCTTTAAATCTATAATAAGACTAAAATTAAAAGTCTATTGGGGACAAAATAACACTGACAGCCACGGAAACCACTGGTTGGAAAACTACTGAGAGTCCGTGACTTCCTCTATTTCCCGAAAACTCTTATAACCATATCCAGATCTAAGCTCTGGGGGCCCCTGGTGGCTGTTGTCCCAAGGTAGATGGTGACAGTTTCTGGCTATACAATCTAGTGCTTGAAGTTGCTTCAAGAAGAGAAAGCCAGAGACAAAATAAGACAAACACTTTTTTTTGTTTTTGTTTTTGTTTTTTGTTTTTCGAGGTAGGGTTTCACTCTAGCTCAGGCTGACCTGGAATTCACTATGTAGTCTCAGGGTGGCCTCGAACTCACGGCGATCCTCCTACCTCTGCCTCCCAAGTGCTGGGATTAAAGGCGTGCGCCACCACGCCCGGCTTGACAAACACTTTAATATGCATAGTCACTCACTCATTCTTTCACACAGCCCGGTGCCAAGACAGTGACACCTCCCTTAGGTCCCCTCCTCACGTCTCCTTCATGGATTCTCTGTGTATCCATCCTCAAGGGGATGTTTCCCACACACTTTTATGCACATGAATGGCCCTACTTTGTTCTGACCTTGCTTATTTCAAATAACTAACTGCCTGATCGAGTGGACTCACCTGCTCCTCATTCGCTATCTTAGCCAGCCCACCCCCACCCAACTGCTTTTATGAGATCTCTCTTCTATTTTTAAAAGATGTGTGTGTGTGTGTGCAGGTGTGTGGCGTGTGTACATGTCTGCATATGTGTGTGCCCTCTGTGCATGTGTGTGGTGTGTGCACGTGTCTGCATATGTGTGTGCCCTCTGTGCATGTGTGTGGTGTGTGCACGTGTCTGCATATGTGTGTGCCCTCTGTGCATGTGTGTGGTGTGTGCACGTGTCTGCATATGTGTGTGCCCTCTGTGCATGTGTGTGGTGTGTGCACGTGTCTGCATATGTGTGTACATATGTGTGTGCCCTCTGTGCATGTGTGTGGTGTGTGCACGTGTCTGCATATGTGTGTGCCTTCTGCACGTGGTATAAACACTTGTCTGCATACATGTGTGGAGGTCGCAGGAGAGTGTCTGGTATCGTCCTCCATTAGTCTTTCTCAGGTATTTCCTTGAGCCAGAGTCTTTCACCGAACCTGGAACTGCCATATTTCAGTCAGACTGGCTGGGAAGTGAGCCTTAGCAATTCTCTTATCTCTGTCCCCCTTGGCACTGGGGTTAAGGGCACGTGTGGCCATGCCTGGCTTTTAACGTGGGCACTGGGGATGGAACTCTGGCCCTCAAGCTTCTACAGCAAGTGCTGTTAATCACAGAGCTATCGCTCAGCCCCTGAAACCCCTTTTCTAGGGAATGATATCACCGCTCACTCATGTCCCCCGATCAGGAACTCACCTTGAATTTCTTGCCCATCTCACATAGCCCCTCAGCTATCAGAGTGTGAAGATTCGTCTCTAAATGTTCCTTGGACCTGGGCCCTTCCTCCCACCTCAGTATCCCAGCCTCCCATCTCATCACAGAGACAGCCTTAGCCCCCTGACTCCTGCTTCCAGCCTCGATGGGTCCCCGCATGGTACACACAGGGATGTCTCTTAAAGAAAACAAGGTCTCACTGTGCTAAGGCTGACAACATTCCACAACGCTCTGTCATCCCTGGGATGAATCCGGCTTCTCTGCTTTGGACACTGTAACTCCCTTCATGCATTGCTATCTGCCGTCATCCCCACCTCATTCATTGTTCTGCCTTGTTCTCAAAGTCACTTCAATTCCCCCTTTCCCAATTTCTTCCATGTCCTACTCCTGCTTGGCCTTCCGTAGTCAACCCAAACTCTCTTTGAGAATGCTCTCTGAGCCTTCCAATGAGGGGTGCTCTTCAAATCTCCCCTTTAGTATCCTCACGTGTACCCCTCCCTAGCCCCTCACTATGCCTAACTCTGGCATGGCACCAGTTCATTCATTCAGCAGTTGACTAGTCTAAATACTAGAAATACAACCATGAATAAAAGAGGAGAAAACCCGTGCCTCCTTGGAGCTCTCACGCTTTGGGTACCGTGCACTGACTTTCCAGTCCCCTCCTTTGAGGAATAGTAGGCTCAGCACTCAGACGTCCAGCTGGAAACAGCAATGAAGGTCTTGGCCTCGTTTTTCCTTGTCCTTCAAGCTACTCAACGATAAAAATTAGAACAGTGCCTTCAGGATGCTGAGGAGAAACAACCAATTTGTCCTCTTCTCAAATCCTTCCACAATGTAGCTATTTTTATTCATTTCTATTTTTTTGCTTATTTTGGTACTGGGGATTTACCGCAGGGTCTGGACATGACAAGCACTTGTTCTATCACTGAGTTACGTGCTTGGCCTTTCAGCAGCACACATTTAGTGACACGTGGCTATCTGTTCTTCTCTGAGGGTCCTCCCTTGCTTCTGGAGGGAACCATACTGCCAGAAGAAGCACATGATAAATTCTGGATGTTCTTTGAAAATCAGCTACAGATGAAGCACAAACAATTTCATTTCTGGATCAGAATGGAAAAGCTATAAATTTCTGTATCGTGTGACGATTATGCTACGGGGCCAGAGACGGCATGGAGTGGAGCACAGGGGCGAAGACCCACAAAGCAGCTAGCTTCCACGTCGAGCACAAGTTGAAGGCTGCAGATGCTGCATAATACTGACGTGCTGAGAACTTGGCCAATGCATACCTGTAATCCCAGTACTTGGGAGGTGGAGGCAGGAGAATCACAAGGTCCCAGTTAGCCTGGACTACATAGCGATACTGTCTCAAAACAGCAAGAAAAGACACCGAGAAAGAGATAGGAAGAGAAAGAGAGAAGAGGAGGAGGAAGTAGAGGAGAGAGCAGAGAGGAAGCTAGAACATTATACAGCTGTGCCTCGGTATCCATGAAGGATTACTTTTAGTACTCTCCACAGAAGATCTGAGGATGCCCAGTTCCCTTATGGTGTAGTCATAAAGAATAATAAAATTATCTCATTTGCCAGAAAGGGGAAATCATCATGTTAAGCTAACTAGGGCAGTCTCAGAAAGACATATATGGCATGGGTTTTTTTAACGACATGAAAGTAGAAGAGACACTATTTGGAAGGAGGAAGGGGACCAGCGGGAGGGGAGACCAAAGGGAGCAATTGGCAAGTGAATATGGTCAGGTACATTATATACATGGAAATGCCATGAAGGGCTGGAGAGATGGCTTAGCGCTTCAGGCACCTGCCTGCGAAGCCTAAGGACTCATGTTCAACTGTGCAGGTCCCACGTAAGCCAGACACACAAAGTGATGCAAGGGCACAAGACTGCACATGCACACAAGGGGGCGCCCACGTCCAGAGTTTGATTGCAGTGGCTGGAGGCCCTGCTGTGTCAATTCTCACACTCTCATTCTCACATAAAAAAAAAAGCAGTCTGTTGGGCTTGCCTCAAAAAAAAAAAAAAAAAAAAAAAAAAAAAGGAAATGCCATAATGAAACTCACTATTTTGTGTAGTTAATATACTTATACATATACACCTTAAATTACATCTTCATTGCCTACTTAATGGGATGTCAATATTATGTAAATAATTTCTACATCATATTATTCAGGAAATGCTGACAAGGAGAGTCCGTTACTGAATGGTACAGAAGCAATGTTTTTGACTATTTTTGATCCTCTGTTGAATCTGAGGGTGCAGAACCTGTGGATAAAGAAGGCAGACTGATTTTAAGCTTTTGTTCCTTTTGTTTCATTGTTCAACCTTTAGAACACTTACTTTAAAAAAAATTTTTTTTGAGGCAAGCACAACAAACTGCCTTTTTATGTGAAAGTGAGAGAGAGAAAAAGAGAGAGAGAGAGAGAATTGGCATGCCAGGGCCTCCGGCCACTGCAATGGAACTCCATACACATGCACCACCTAGTGCACATATGCAACCTTCCCTTGTGTCACTGTGTGTCTGGCTCACATGGGACCTGGAGAGTTGAACATGAGTCCTTAGGCTTTGCAGGCAAGCGCCTTAACCACTAAGCCATCTCTCCAGCCCCACGTATGCTTTTTTAGTTAGAAAAGCTAGCTGGACCAGATATACAATGGAGAGGCAATGGCATGTTTACCTTGGAAGAGAGGCAGGTGACCCAGAGCTTGCTGAAACAGTTCTTCCTCTGGTGGCAGGAGGACCCACTCACTCAGCATCAGCGGCCCCAGGGAGGGCATCTGGCCTTCCCATCAGGTCTGAGTCACTGTCTGCCACCGCAGAGTGCCTCAGCCTGGATCTTCCGGATCAGATTTCTGGGAATTCAGAGCCCAATGCTGAGAAGTCACTGTGGCCTTCCCACAGGAGAGTCCCTTCCCCACCAGGATGTACGGTGCCTGTCCTTGTCCTTTTCTGACAGTGTCATTCTCGCCCTCCCTGTGGAGTTGTTGGAAATCATTCAAACTCTGGGATCCAAGGACCCGAGGAGAGGAGGCTACCCTCTGCGTTGTCAGGGGCTTAGTGTCATTTTGTCCCCCAGTGAAATGCCCCTCTCATGTCTCCAGATTCTTGTGAGGATGGAGGGAGTGTGGAAACAGAGGACCTTCAGCATACAACCGTTTCTCTTAGTGTCTGAATTTTTGCTAATTGCTCCTACCTCAACTCCACTGAATGTCTGTTACATCAAACCTAAGACACAATTTGCTTTTGCTTTTGCTTCCCCCCCCCCCCCAAGGCAGAATCTCACTCTAGCCCAGGCTGACCTGGAATTCACTCCGTAGCCCCAGGCTGGCTTCAAGCTCATGGCAATCCTACCTTTGCCTCCTGAGTGCAGGGATTACAGGTGTGTGGCACCATGCCCAGCATCCATTTTGTTTTTATATTGGGTGTGTGTGTGTGTGTGTGTGTGTGTGTCTACAAGTGATGGAGAGAAAGGTGAACGTGTGCTGTGTGGAACCAGATGACTTTCATCTCAGCTGGCAGCTGAGTGTTTGGGATGTTTGGGCAAAGACTTAACTCCAAGCAACCACTGGACAAAACCAGGGGCACAGAAAGAGAGGCAGAACTGGTGAGCCTAAATGTGTCACCATCACATTGTGTCTGATGAGGGAATGAACATCTTACACCATCTTCCCCCAGAAATTTCTGGCATCTCCTCCCTTCCATGTGCAGGTCCATCCTACAGACCCCAGCTTGGGAGCAAATCTCACACCTCACTTGAGGTAACTGTGTGCACGTGTGTGCGTGTTGATGGCTTTAGAGAAAGCTGGAGACCACCGCACTGTGGATGCCAGCAAGTCGCAGGAGGCTGGAGCTGAGGCTGTGGTCTGGCTGTTTCGCCTCCATGTGTGTGGGCAAGAGAAAGTTCCAAGAAGCCCTGGTTGGGTCATGAGGCTGCTCTCCCAGCTGTGATCACACATGCCTGGTGATCATGGGTTCTTGCCCAGAGAGGATTCTTCCGGGAAGGCCTGTGAGTCAGGACCCCCTGCAGTCCTCTGCTGCGTGACTTCAGATGAGTCACCGTGCTTCTTGATGCCTGACAAGTAAATGGAAGCTAATATGCAGCTTACTGTCAGCAGGCTGGAGGCCTGTGGCCCTTTGCAGAGGGTCAGTGTTGGTACACCCAGGTTCCCTCTGCTGACCCTAGGCGTTCTTGTAGGTTCATATCAAACACCACATCTCTCAGTTCAGGGTCTCGTTTTTGCTCCAACTTTGGTTTTCTTTCTCCTTGTGGGATTTTTTTTTTTCCACCCCTGAGTTGAATCACTCAGGGCCCTTAGTAGTCCCTTGAAATGCATCAAATATTCTTTTTAAAAATATATTTATTTGAGAGAGAGAGAGAGAGAGAGAGAGAGAGAGAGAATGGGTGTCACAGGGCCTCTTACCAGTGCAAACTCCAGATGCATGCATCACTTTGTGCATCTGGCTTTACATGGGTACTGAGAAATTAGACCTGGGCCAGCAGACTTTGCGAGCAAGCACCTTTCACTGCTGAGCCACCTTCCCAACCCTCCGTTTTCTTCACTTGTTGTTCCTTCCTATGTTCTCATTTGAAATGTCTTGTTACTTCAACCAAATTCACAGTCAACTGTTCCCCAGGTATGCCTTGGAAATACCCACCCTTGCGGAGGTGCCCCTCTTGTGTGAGTGCACGCCACCCCTCAGATTTCACTTTCTTTTCCTGTGAAAAGCTAGTATAATCTTCCTTACATCCCGGCTCCTCTGTGGTACCTGCTCTAACCACCCCAGCCCTCATTCCCTTCTCCCATCTCAAGCCTACGGCCTCGTGATACGCTTACAGCACCTCCCCAGTTGGCATGGGCTCTGAGTGACGGTGGTGTGTCTTATCTGGTCTGCCTCTCCTTTATGTTGGGTGTGGATCCCACACTTCCCTGTGTTCGCAGAGCTCAGGAGGCGCTGTAATATACACCCAGTACTCCATGTTTGCGCTCAATAAGGATGAAAGATCTGCCGCCCTGAGCGGTGCCCTGAATGCTCTTTCTTGGAGTTCCCAGACAGAGCCCCAGGTGGCATGGGGGTGCAAAAAGAAAGCCAGAGAGGTTGCTTGGCTGAGGTCTATTCTGTAGTAAGGTTTCAAAAAAAAAAATATTAGATTCATAATAAAAAAAGATTCTGTGCTAAAAGTTTGGAAATCTTTGTTATTGTTACATGGCTTCATCAGGTGCACCTACAGCACAGAGACATTATCGCAAAAGGAAAGATTTGAACCTAAAATGGGCCTCCTGCACCAACAAGAAAGCAGCTGTGGTAAGGGATTTCTTAAACAGTGAACTTGCTCATACCATCTAAATTATCAATGTCTGCACTTGGGGTCACAAAAGGCCACAAGCCATTGAGGCTTGGAGGGAGTTCTACAAGCAGCAACAGATCTGGCCCCTTCATAGATGGCTCTGCAGGCCTCTGAACATTCCAGGGGAGCAGGGTAAAGCCAGATCTCATACCATTGGCCCCAGTAAAGTCTTTTATGGGTGCAAAAGACAGAATCCTGCACGGACTGGCTCCATTAAAAGGGAAAACAGGCAAAGAAGACCTCCGATGGCAAGTCAGGCGTGGCCAGAGCCGGCAGTCCTGAGTGAGAGTCACTCGCGCGGCTGCTCAAGCCACCCTGCTTCGTCCCTGCTTCTCCTTTGCTGGCTCTGCTTGGCATCTCCCACTGTCTGCTCAGGCAACCCTCAGACCAGCCTTCCCAGGACCTCCTACTTCCGGTCTGCTGCCATCTGGCACGGGTGAGACAGAGGCCCTGCTGCCTTGTTCACCCCCCATTCGCCCTCAGCGGGAAGAAGGGGTCACCCTGGGGTCAAGCAGCAGCAAGCAGGTTGGAGCCCAGGCGGTCCAAGACAAGGGCAGTGGGTGGACAAAATACCGTAAGTTGCAGTGACCTCTTGCCCAGGGCCTGCTGGCTCTGCAATGCGCAAGCGCGGTGACGCTGCAGTGATAGTCCCAGCGCCGCCCCTCCCCCAGTGTCAGAATCCTGCTTCTTCCCAGAGCTGCAGTCAAGCTGCTTCCCACGGTAGGCTTTGCAGCAGCCTAGGGTCTGGCCAGCCAGCTTCTCAATATGAAGAAGAAATCAGAAAACGTAGGCTTCATACGTGGTAAAACTCAGACGGTGCTTATGTGAAATCATGTGTAATCAAAATGTTTCCTATAAACCCTTTACGTTACCCATGGGACGTGTATCTCTCAGTAAGTCTGTCACAGGCATTTTCCGCAGCACCAAAATAGGCCATAATTTTTTATTGAAAATCAAGCAGTATGATTGGTTTGTGTTCGAGGTCTTCTCTTCCTTCTCTTTCCTCCTCCTCCTCCTCCTTCTCTCCTTCTCTCCTTCTTCTTTCTACTTCTTTTAATCCGGGCTGATCTGGAACTCACTCTGTAGCCCATACTGGCCCCCAACTCACCATGCAGACAGACGGTCTTGTGTGGGACTCACTAGCCACAGGACAGAGGACTCAACGACTTCCCCTTAACAGCTCTCAGTCTTGTCCGACTGTTGTCCAATGGGGCCAATTTGTCTCAAAGCCCAAGCTGAATACAAAGATACTGGCCAATGCTTAGGCTAGCCTTGTTCTCAGAAGTATTCACAAGCTCTAGATGGGAGACCTCAAGCCAAGACCAACACTTCGTTTAAAACCCAGGAACTCGGGGCTGGAGAGATGGCTCAAGCATTTCATACAAGCAAGCATGAGGGCCTGAGTTCAGATCTACTCAAGTTTATGCTGGGCATGGTGGCATGGGCCCGTAATCCCAGTGCTGGGAGATGGAGACAGGCAGATGCCCAGGACAAGCTGGTTTGCTAGACTAGCTGAATTATTGAGTTTCACATTCAGTGAGAGATCCTGTCTCTATAAATAATGTGATCAGTGATTTGAGGAAGACCCCTGATCTCAACATTCATGTGCACACACATGCACCTCACCAAACATACACTTACATAAACATAGATATACACACACACAAAAACAACAACAACAACAATAAAAGCCAGGAGCTTCTAGCAAAAGCTATTGGTATATGTTTTAATAACTTTTGACCATTAATCAAATTTACCATTTTAGGAGCTGGGTGTAGTGGCACACGTCTTTAATCCCAGCACTCGGGAGGCAGAGGTAGGTGGATCGCCATGAGTTCAAGGCCACCCTGAGACTACATAGTGAATTCCAGGTCAGCCTGGACTAGAGTGAAACCTACCATGAAAAAAAATTTACTATTTGATGTGTTCAGATAGAACACAAGTTGGGCATTTCAGTAGTTTAAATATAGAAGGGGAAAAAAAGCACTTCTACTTGTGGGTCAAAAATGAATTTGTGAATATAACCTATGTGGGGTTTTGTGCAATTTCAATCTAGTGCTGCTCTGGGCATTTGGGCTGAGACACTGCTCTGTGGTATAGGACCTTCCCATGGGATAGGACACTTAGCAAGCCCTGGATTTCTATCTTTGCAGACCCTTGTTTCCATGTTTACTTACATATATGTATAAATATATATACAAGTATAGTAGAATATTCTTGGTATATATTTAATTTGCAACTTGAGTTTTTAACTCCAAAATATGTGTTGACTACTTTTTCATGTCAGAACACATAGAAATGCCTCCTTCTTTGTGACTTCTGCACAGTATTTTGCCACATTGATGGGTCTCCCGGTGAGATGTAAAGGAAATGACCACCCTGGACGAAGCATTGCCTGTGATCTAGGAGTAGGACCACATTAGACAAAGCTGAGGTCATTTTGAATCGTTCCCTTTGTTGGGTGACATTTCCTGAGGAGATAAGATACTGGCAATAAACCAGAGAAGTTCCACCCAAGTCTATCTTGGTGAGCCAGAGCATGGGGTGGAATGAATTGACTGGGGTTACTTACAGGAGCATAGGTGAAACAGAGGCAGCTGAGTCACCAAAGAATCCTCACCCTAGCATAGGCAAGGGTGTCTGACAGATGCACCCTGGAACTCCCCTGCCCACCTTGCAGGTGGCTCCACCACAGTCTTCTCTCCCCCAGCTAGTGTTTACTGCTTAAAAAACCTTGGGAAGGGACTTCATGAGTCTTGTGGCTTTCTGAGCCTCTGAAGTTCTGTTGGCTTCCTGGATCTTGTGAGCCTCACCCGTTCTCTGAGAAGGAATGCTTCATTCAATTCAGAGGAAACAGTGACACAACACTCTACCCCTTCCACTGGCTCTTACATTTTTTTTTCCTGCCCCTCTTCTCTGATTTTCCCTGAGCCTCATAGGGGGGTGCTACAGATGTGTAATAATTTTCTAGCATTTCTGGCTGAGCATTGGGCCAGTATGCCACAGCAACAGACATTTATTCTTAGTAATTTGACTGATTATGAGGCTTTGCAATAACCACTGTCCACTACAATAAAAAAATGAAAAAGACAGGGAAAAAAAAGTAAGAAGCTTCCTTGACCAATGCTGACAGTATCAATAACCTAGGGGCATAAACACTAATGTTTAGAAGGCAAGTTGACAGGCACGCATACCTGTTTAGCAAAACAACAGTAGTTTCCCCACAAGGGCCAGTGACACCCCCCCCCCAGGAACAGTTACCAAAAATGCATTTTCTCCTATGGAGAAGTGGGTCTTAAATCCAATCATAAAGCAGTTAGCTGTACCCATAACAGTTGTGCCATACTTACACCAGCAGGCACACCTTGTTTGGCACGTTGGTAGCATAGCACACAGGGTCAATCACTAAGCAGGACTGTCAGCAACAGTTCTCCCCCCGCAGCCTGCATAATATCTGGTACTATGTTAGCCAGCCAGCTTGATTTCTCCATGTCTTGCAGCCGAAGTGTGCAGGGTCTTTAGCAATAGGGACTTACCATCTAGTTCTGGCATGCAACCAACAGCCCTCACGTTTAGAATTCAGGATCTTCTCTAATCCACCACCCCAAGGGATGTAACCCACCTGTGGCACAGTAGCCTTATGGCTTCTTAGTATGCCTTCCCACTGTCCCCCAGGGTGCTCTTGTTTAAACTCTTTCACTGCTGTTTTTACTATCTTTCCCAATGCTTTCCCAAATCTGTAAGGTGCCTAGGGATTAGCACTATGTAATGAGTCCTTTCTACAGAGAGTAGCCAGCATCTCTGAAGGCTCAGCGCTGGCTGCTCCGAGCAAGGAAGCGGCAGTTGCACTTGGGATTTAGAAGCCGGGGAATATTTGAAAAACTATATGAGCAAGGACCAACGCCATTTGAAAAGATTCCATCCTTTGTGTTGGTTGTTTTGTCAGAGCAATATTGGGGACTATGGCATGGATGGGGGGGGGCAGCTATTCATCCAGCCCTCCATAATACTTATTTTCCATGAGTCATACAGCCTCCTCTTCCTGGGGTGTTGCTGCTGCCACAGGGCTATGGTGTAGCTTCCCAGCCCTGGTGGTCTCTTTGGGGTCAGCTCTCATTCAGGCTGGCCTGGAGCCAGGGCTGAGCAGAGCTATACTCTTGCCTTCCGCCCTGTAGTGGTTTGAATGTGCGGCCCCATAGACTCAGGCTTGGATCTTCAATCTCCACTGGGCAGAGCCCTCCTGGGGTCCAGATCTTGGAGTCCAGCCCCTAGGTGTGTATGGGGTGCATCTTGGAGTCCAGTCCTAAGGTGTGTGGGGAGCAGTTTGGAGGTCTGGGAGTGTTCTGGTTGTCGGGTACTTATTGGCTGTAAGATGGTGTCTAACTGTTATGAATCTCTGGAAGGGAGCCAGATTGTTCCACCACTGATGGTATTCCCTGGAATCTGTAAGCCTCAATAAACCTTGTCCTCCCATAAGCTGCTTCTGGGTCTGGTGCCTGTCCAGCAACGCGAAGCTGACTGCAACACCTTCCCACTCCGGCTCCCCACGTCTGTCCAGTGCTATAGCTGGTCACTGCCTCTCCAATGGCCACGCCTAGCTGTGGAAAAGGTCCTGGAATTTCCACCCCTCAAGTATAGTTTCTTGGGGGGGGGGCATATACCTAGACAGCAATAATCTGAGGTGATAAACTGCCCATCCCTAGAGAAAGCTTAATCTTTTTAACCCTATCACTCTGTCTTCCATTCTTTCGTTCACCCTTTGGTGAACTATAGCTCTGACGTCAGAGCCTTCCACAGGTTCACAAATGCAGCACTTCCCTTTCTGTCAACTCAGGAGTGCTGGCTCTACCCAAATCTTGCCACCACATCTGTCTTTGAGTGACCTGGACATCCCCTTCACCTGACTGCCCCCCTTTTCATTTCCTCATGACAGCTTCAGCACTTGGCATGCGAGTCCAAATCGCTCAGACCCACCAGCGCCTCTCCCACCCCCTAAGGAGCCTGTCCCACTGTGGGGTTCAACAAAGCCACGAAAACCTCAATACCAGTGCCAAGGTCCCTGCTGGATTACATTTTCCTTATCTCTCCTGCTATCACAGTCTATCAGGTCGGGTGAAGTGGGCATCAAACACTGTTTCTTGCATGCTCAGTTCCCTCGGTGGTGTCTGGCATCCCTCTGTGGTCTTCCAGTCCCTGACATTCAGGTAGACCTCAGCCAGCAATAACCAAGTGTGGCTCACATGTGGCAGCCCATTAGGGACTGAACTCTCGATTGTGTGGCTTCAGATTATGACGCCTTCATCCAGAGGAAGGATAGACAGTTGCACTGCTCAGTTTCTCTGTGTTAGCCGCACTCGGACCCATCCCATTTGCCCCTTGTCCTACTGCCCCATGGGTCAAGCTGTGAGGGACACTTTTATTTCTTATCTAAAAGTCCTTCCTGGGCTGGGGAGATGGCTTAGCAGTTCAACGCACTTACTTGCAAAGTCTGACTGTTCAGGTTCAATTCTCCAGTACCCATGGAAAGGCAGATGGACAGAGTGGTACATGCATCTGGAATTCATTTGCAGTGGCAGTAGGCCTTGGCACACCCATCCTCTTTCTGTTTCTCTCTCTCAAATAAATAAATAAATAATTTTTTTAAAAAGCCTTTCCCAATTCATAGTTTACTGTGTTGGGCAATTATGAAGGCCGCTGTCTGCATGCTGTATCATGGATTATCCCTTCCTCTAAGTTGAAGGTTGCACCTGAAATGCTTCTTCTATCTCTTCTACATCTTTCTCTCCCTTGTCAGCAACTTCTGATGGCTTCCAAATTTCCAGACCCCAGGAGGGATTCTTTAGCAAAGATCTAATCTTGCGTGCTCAGTTCCCTCAGTAGTGTCTGCGCTTCCTCTATTGTTGTCCAGTCCCTGATAGCCGGGGAGGCCTCAGCCTTTCTGCTGCACGCTGCAGCGCGAAGGAGCAACGACCCAACACCTCCGCGTCGTCCTTCCCTTTCACCTCTGCCACATCAGAAGCTCAAGTGGAGAACAGCGTCTGCATGTGTCACGCGGAGGACGGCGTGTGCATGTGTCACGCGGAGGACGGCGTGTGCATGTGTCACGTGGAGGACGGCGTGTGCATGTGTCACGTGGAGGACGGCGTGTGCATGTGTCGTGTGGAGGACGGCGTGTGCACGTGTCACGTGGAGGACGGCGTGTGGACGACGGCGTGTGCACGTGTCACGTGGAGGACGGCGTGTGGACGTGTCGTGTGGAGGACGGCGTGTGCACGTGTCACGTGGAGGACGGCGTGTGCACGTGTCGTGTGGAGGACGGCAGTGGAGGACGGCGTGTGCACGTGTCGTGTTGAGGACGGCGGTAGTGGACGTTTCACGTGGAGGACAGGCGTGTGCATGTGTCACGTGGAGGACGGCGTGTGCACGTGTCGTGTGGAGGACGGCGTGTGGACGTGTCACGTGGAGGACGGCGTGTGCACGTGTCGTGTGGAGGACGGCGTCTGCATGTGTCACGTGGAGGACGGCGTCTGCATGTGTCACGGTGGAGGACGGCGTGTGCATGTGTCACGTGGAGGACGGCGTCTGCATGTGTCACGTGGAGGATGGCGTGTGCACGTGTCGTGTGGAGGACGGTGTGTGGACGTGTCACGTGGAGGACGGCGTGTGCATGTGTCACGTGGAGGACGGCGTGTGCGTGTGTCATGTGGAGGACGGCGTGTGCGTGTGTCACGTGGAGGACGGCGTGTGCACGTGTCACGTGGAGGACGGCGTGTGCACGTGTCACGTGGAGGACGGCGTGTGGACGTGTCACGTGGAGGACGGCGTGTGCACGTGTCACGTGGAGGACGGCGTGTGCATGTGTCACGTGGAGGACGGCATCTGCATGTGTCACGTGGAGGACGGCGTGTGCATGTGTCACGTGGAGGACGGCATCTGCATGTGTCACGTGGAGGACAGCATCTGCATATCTTTTTCCTATTGTTTTTATTTCTTTATGTGGGCAAGCTCTTGCTGGGCAGATAGCTGAGCCTTAGTTGCATATCATATCACACACAGAAAAGGCCAGGCAATGGTCCCCACACCCTGCTTACAATCCCACCCCATATGTGCCACTTTGGGGACTGAATATATTCTCTAGTGCAGCAGCCATTTGGGGAGATCATCCCCATTTTCACAGAGAAGACCCCACTCTTCAAGGCTGCATGTCAACCTATGCCACATACGGGAGGATGGACATCCTAGATTCCTGTAGGGACGCTGCATCCTCAGATGGATCAGCCTTGATTGCAAGTCTTATCCCCCACAGCGGAAGACACACAGCTGTCACTAAAGCAAGGAAGCCCACCATCCCGTACCACATGGGAAAGGGAGTCCCCACGATCACTCCACTCACAGATCACGTTCAGTCGCATGTGTCATACTCATAGCAGGGGCCATGCAACTGTTCGTCCTAAATTTATCTTTGTTTCTGTTGTGTCTGTTTGAGTGTCAGTTGAGTTGCGTGACTTTTCCTGGTGACACGAACAAATGTCTGTTCACCCCAGGTAGGCACTGATGACAAGCCAAAGAAATGATCCCACCCATCTCACTTGAACCAGTAACTGAGATAATAAACTTAGAAGGAGCAAAGGTTTGTTTTAGCTCACAGTTTTGGAGGCTCCGGTCCATAATTAATTGGCCTTGTTCCTTTTGGGTCTGTGGTGTGGTAGCTCATCATGGCAGGGGGTGCATGGTGGAATAAAACTGCTCTGGGCTTTCTTTGTGGTCAGAATGCAAAAGAACAGCTGGGGAGATGGCTCAGCAATTAAAGGCACTTGCTTGTAAAGCCTGCCTGCTCCGGTTCAATTCCCCAGCACCCACATAAAGCCAGATACACAATGTGGCCCTTGCATATGGAGGTTGTTTACAGTGGCAAGAGGCCCTGGAAAAACTCATACTCTCTTTCTCTCTTCCTCAAATAAATAATTTAAAATATTTTAAAAATACTTTAAAGAATATTTTTAATTATTTATTTACTTGAGAGAGAGAAAGAGGCAGACACAGAGAGAGATTGAGTATGGGTATGCCAGGGCCTCTTGCCACTGCAAAGAAATTCCTAGTGCATGCACCACTTTGTACATCTGTTTTTATGTGGGTACTGGGGAATTAAACCCTGGCTGTCAGTCTTACAAATGAGTGTTTTGGGTGTTTTTTTTTTTAACCACTGAACTATCTTTCCAGCCCTAAAATATAGTTTTTTTAAAATGCAAATCCCCTTCAGGGAATGACCTAAAAACCCCATTCAGCCTCACTGGGAGGTTTCAGCACTTGTCAAGAGCGCCCCTCTGAGGGCCAAGTCCTGACAGGTCACTTAAGATCCAAGCTGGGTACTGGGTGGATTACAAACGACACAAGCTTATTTCACTTGTGGTTCTGGAGGCTGGAAGACCAGGCGCATGGTGACAGCATCTATCAGGGGCCTGAACGCTGGCTCACAGCATGGTAGGAGGTCAGCCTGCAGGAGAGAGAGGAGAAGAGTGAGAGCACACTCAGGTTTATAACAAAACTACTCCTGTGAGGGCAGCACTAATCCACTTACGATTCAATCACCTCCCAAGGTCCCACCTCCAAAGACTGTCAGAGTGACAATTAAATCTCACTGTGAGTTTTGCAAGGTACATTTAAACCACAGCAATAATTCCCTTCTTATAACTGTTTATTTTTATTATTTATTTGAGAGAGAAAGAATGGACATACCAGGGCCTCTAGCCACTCCAGACACATGCACTATCATGTGCATCTGGCTAATGTGGATACTGGGGAACTGAACTGGAGTCCTTAGGCTTCACAGGCAAGCACCTTTACCACTAAGCAATCTCTCCAGCCCAATAATTCCTTTAAAAAAAAACTAAATGAAACATAAAACAATTGTTTTCTTTTATGTATAATTATAGAGCTATGATTTGAGCACCTAATGCCACTTTAAAAAAAAAAATTTATTTATATGAGAGAGACAGAGAGTGAAAGAGGCAGAGAGAGAGAGAATGGGCATGCCAGGGCCTCCAGCCACTGCAAATGAACTCCAGACGCGTGCGCCCCCTTGTGCATCTGGCTAACGTGGGGCCCGGGGAATCGAGCCTCGAACCGGGGTCCTTAGGCTTCACAGGCAAGCGCTTCACCACTAAGCCATCTCTCCAGCCCTAATGCCACTTTTTTATTTTCAGTCCGTTCACAATGAAGCTAGCTAGTATTGTTAGCACCTGCATCAATTACTTTCTCATCGCTGGGACAAAATACTTGACCAGAAGCTACCTAGGGAAGGAAAGAGTTGACTTCAGTTTACAGTTCCGGAGGTAGAGTCCATCCTGGTGGGAAAGCTTGGCAGGAGCAGGAGGCTGGCTCTCAGGGCACATCAGCAGGGAGCGGGAGAGACAGACAGAGAACGGTAGCAAGCTGCAGGGCCGGTCAAGCTGCAACCCCTCAAGGCCTGGCCCCCCAGGCCCCCCAAGGCAAGGCTCCACCTCCCAAAGGTTCCACAACCTTCCCAAACAACTGAGGAGCAAGTAGTCAAACACATGAGGGCTGGAGAGATGGCTTAGCAGTTAAGCGCTTGCCTGTGAAGCCTGAGGACCCTGGTTGGAGGCTCAATTCTGCAGGACCCACGTCAGCCAGGTGCACAAGGGGGTACATGCATCTGGAGTTCGTTTGCAGTGGTTGGAGGCCCTGGCGCGCCCATTCTCTCTCTCTCTCTCTCTCTCTCTCTCTCTCTCTCTCTCTCTCTGCCTCTTTCTCTCTCTGTCTCTGTTGCTCTCAAATAAATAAATAAAATAAAAATAAAAATAACCACATGAGCCTATGGGAGACATTTTACCTTTAAACCATCAAAGCACATCTTCCTCAGCTCAAAATCTGCCTGAAGGTACAGTGCAGAGTAAGTGGGGCATGGGGTATATGTGTCAGGGGTGCAGAGGTGGGAGCTGGGAGCCCCTCACCTTTCTCAGCCACCCACTGTACTGTTCCCAGTGGGGTTCCTCTCTAGGCATCCCTTTCTCAGTCTAATTGCTTAGTGCCCACTGACACCCTCACCCCCCATATCACTGGTCCAAATGAGACCACTCCCATGGATTTCCCAAAAACCCTGCAGAGTCAGGGCCCCTCCCACGGACAACTTCTGGAAGACAAGGTCTGTTCCCAGAAGGGATACTGTGCAGTTGCTTGCCTAGAAAGACAGAAAATAGTTTTTTGTTTTTGTTTTTTTTTTCTCTGTGTATATCCTTAAAACTGAATGAGGCTTAACAACCTCGAAATGAAGGGTAGCCATTGGCTGTGGAAGTTTCCTAGTTAGCCCCTTCCCCTTTAATTTATTTCATATTTCTCCTTTTCTTCCTGCTACCCCAGGTTATTATCGTTACTTACAGTGACCTTTGTTCTTTGAAGGTGCAATTCCCTCGCAGCAAAACGTGAGGATACAAAAGGGAGCGAACAAGCTCTGGTGGTGCACACCTTTAATCCCTGCACTCAGGAGGCAGAGGTAGGAGGATCACTGTGAGTTCAAGGCCACCCTGAGACTACATAGTGAATTCCAGGTCAGCCTGGGCTAAACAGACACCCTACTTCGAAAAACAAAAACAATAAAAAGGGGGGAGCACTCACCACAGTTCCGGGTTTCCATTTTCTTTCGACTCAAAGTCTTTCCTGAGCCAAGGGAGGGTTAGGGAGCCGCTGAGACTCAGGGAACCAAGAAATGAGTCAGGGCCCGTGGGGCTCATCCAGGATCTCTTAGTGTCCCAACCATCAGACTTTGTTTGTTTGTTTTGGATTTTTTGTTTTGTTTTGTTTTGTTTTGTTTTGAGGTAGGGTTTCCCTCCAGCACAGGCTGACCTGGAATTCACTACATAGTCTCAGGGTAGCCTCGAACTCATGGTGATCCTCCTACCTCTGCCTCCTGAGTGCTGGGATTAAAGGCGTGCGCCACCACGCCCAGCCCCTAACCATCAGACTCTGTAAGGAGCGCTGGCTGAAAACGGCTCTGCTGCCTCTCCGCCTCTCCGGTTTCCTTGGTGGCTTGATGCTCTCCTCTAAGGAAGGGCAGGCTTTCAGCCTTCTCCACATGCCCTATAGATCTCAGTCTCTGGAAGAAGGTACTGTAAACTACAGATGTGTTATTCTGCCACCTGCCAGGTGGGAGTGAGAGAGGGAACGCAGCCAGCTGAGCACCTCCACCCAAGAGCTTCCTTCCTTGTGATGTTTCGGTTTTGGAAGGTTATTCCTTCCTGTTCTCATGAAAATGAGTAGAGCATATTAAACTTAGCATCGATTTCAAAAGTCACACAGATTGAGCTGTATTGCATTGACAGTCACGGTGTTTCAGGTTTTCATGCTGTCAAGTCCTTTGTCTTGCAACCACGAAAAATTAGGTACACTGATGGTGAGGACGGAGGCAAAGGAGATTTATCAAGAAATGAGTGAAAAAAAAAAAAACAAACCCAAAGCTTCAGGGAAACATGCTTGGAGTTTCAACTAGTATCCAAAGAAGAGGAAGCAAGGGAAAACTCATGCTTTCTGAGTTACAGCTCAGACAAGGGGGTAGGCTCAAAAGTGAGGGTCTGCTAGCAACTGCTAGCATGAAGGAAGGAGAGTCTTGGTGCATAGTACATCACAGCTTTAAGGGGAGAACTATTCCCCCCCCACACACCTTTTCAACATGCATTTAAGTGGACGTGGTCTCTTTACCAGGTGAGTGATTGACATACCTCTACCCTCTTCCCTGTCATACAAGGGAGAGGGGAGGTGGGGTCACTCCTTTGAGGACCTACCTCCCCAAGCCTGCTAATGTCTGGGAATGACGGTTGTGCATCACAGACTATATACACTCCTGGTGTTCATACTGAAGATAAAATTGAAGGGAAAAATGGCTTCCATATCCAAAAGTGGATGGTTGATGTACTTCCTGGTTTATAATTTTAAAACAGGCTGGAGAGCTCAGTGGGTAGAGTGCTTGCCGTGGAAGCACGAGGACCTGCATCCAATCCCCAGAGCCCACATGAAAGAAAGCTGGAGGTGGTGGCACACACTTGTAACCCTAGCACTGGGGAAGTAGAAACAGGGGGATCCTTTGAGCTCACTAGCCCGACAATCTAGCCTACTTGGCAAGCTCCAGGCTGATGAGGGACCCTTTCTCAAAAAGGGTGGTCAGTGGCTGAAGAACAATACCTGAGTTCATCCTCTTGCACACAAAACCTCATGTTGTTGGCATCTATATTAGCGATAGCTTATGGGCAATCTGAAAGTATAGGGAGAGCTTGAGAGGCGTACACGTGTGTATTTATATTATGCATAGTCCCTAAGGCATGGCGTACTGTGAGCAATACAGTGTGCATGGTGCCTCTGATGGTTGATGTGGAATGGCTCCAGCTGCTGCCCAGTGTGAACCAACCACTGTCAGAGAGCCCAGCAGTCTCCTCTAAGTGTGCCTGTAGCACATGATTGGGAATGACTTCCTGCTGTTGCTAACAGGATCTCTGATTCTCTGTCATCTATGTGGCCCCATATTAAATGTTCTGGTATATACACGTGTACTGGTTTCTGATGTTCTCATTCAACTACATCATGGTTGAACACATTTTTCTTTAACATGGATAGCTATTAGCAAATTCCTTAATTAGAGACATGGTTACCAACTGATTATTATTTCTGTCTATTTATTATGAGGGTAGTTCTTCTTCCTTTCCAAGTTATAATTATTCACTAATAAAACTTGTAAATGCCTAAATGTTCATGCATTCCACCATTCTGATCCTCAAAGTAGTAATTTAATGTTATGCAATATGTTTATGTTATAAATGTAATGGCAGCAGCGAATCATTAGCTGTGGTGGCTTCAGAGTAAAATGACCCTCATAGCCTCATGCGTTAATGACTAAGCCTCATAGGTAACTCTCAGCCGGTGAGGTCTTTGAGAAGTAGTCTTGCTGGAGGAGGTGTATCACTGGGGTCGGGCTTGTTGCCCCCAACTTGCCACACATAGAGTTCATCCTCCCTCTACTTCCTCCCTGCTGCTGTGGAGATGTGACTCCTGCATGTCTGCTCCCTTCACACTTTCTTTCCTGGCCATGATGAAACTTCCCCTCAAAACTACAAGCCAGAAATAAACCCTTTCCTTCCCCAAGCTGCTTTTGGTCAGGTATTTTATTCCAGCAACAAGAAGGTAACTGTGGGCTGGAGAGATGGCTTAGCAGTTGGGGCACTTGCCTAGGAAGCCTAAGGACCCATGTTTGACTCTCCAGATCCTACGTAAGCCAGATGCACAAAGGTGAGGCAAGAGCAAGGTCATATATTCCCACTAGGTGGCACAAGTGTCTAGAGTTCAATGGCAGTGGCTGAGGCCCTGGTGAACCAATTCTGTCTGTCTGTCTGTCTCTCTCTCTCTAAAATAAAAAAGAAGGTAACTGTTACATGATTCTTGTTCATAATGGAGCTATTTTTAGGAAATAGCCCACATTCATCCTAAAGCTGACCTCCAGCAATATTGTCATGGAGAAATGACATGGGTTAGGAAGATGTTCTGTATTTAAAGGCACTTGTTTGCAAAGCTGCTGACCTGGGTTCAATTCTCCAGTCCCCACATAAAAGCCAAACCCACAAAGTAACACATGTGTCTGGAGTTGATTTGCGGCAAGAAGAGGCCCTGACATGTCCATTCTATTTTTCTCCCTCAATAACTAAAAAAAAAAGAGAGAGAGAGAGAAAGAAAGAAAAAGAAAAAGTGAGAAAGAGGAAGGAAGGAAGAAAGAAAGGGAGGGAGGGAGAGAGGGAGGGAGGGAGGAAGGAAAGAGAGAAAGAAAGAGAGAGGAAGGGAGAAAGAAGAAAGAACCAGGTGTGGT
Source organism: Dipus sagitta (assembly GCA_036346955.1). NCBI lineage: Eukaryota > Metazoa > Chordata > Mammalia > Rodentia > Dipodidae > Dipus > Dipus sagitta. The sequence continues at coordinate 33,445,564 of CM070786.1, forward strand.
GGCTCACGCCTTTAATCCCAGCACTCTGGAGGCAGAGGTAGGAGGATCACAGTGAGTTCGAGGCCACTCAGAGACTTCATAGTGAATTCCAGGTCAGCTTGGGCTAGAGTGAGAACTTACCTTGAAAAACCAATAAATAATAAATAAATAAAAATAAAATAAAAAAGAAAAGAAAGAAAGATTTAAAAAAAAAATTTAAAGAAAACGCTCATCACAACTTTGGAACTTGGCAGTAACTGTATCATCCTTTTTAAGTGATTTTTATTCCATTGTCACCTGCAATGTCTTTCCTGAAGCCTTGCCTAAAATCCTTTCTGTGGCCGATTACACATTCAAATTGTATCTGGAGGGAATGCAACAGTAGACGGTCTTCAAAGGGACCTCAACTAAAGCGAGTCGCTTTGACTACCACCACATTTCTTCCCTCCCTCCTCATCTTACCCAAGTATAAAGGACCTACAAACTGCATATCGAAGAGGTAGGATTTCAAGCACGGGACCTGGTACTGTATGCACCCAGAGCGTAAATGAGCACCAGATGAAAGATGGGCAGTCTTCATGCTTGGTTTCTCCTGACCAAGACCCCAGCAAGAAAAAAGAGCATTCGAAAAGTGGTGACCGCTGGGCGGTAGTAAGGGGCTCTCAGCTGATAAAGAATTTCTGGAGCTCACATGGTGGACAGAGGAGTGACGGGAGAAGAAAGAGGATAAAGGAAGCCAAACAAACCTATATTGTGTGAATAAGGGTTGGAGGATAGAACTGAGAAAGAAATCTCAAAGTGCGGGGAGCTAAGCAATCTGTAAACATTAGCTGAGTGGGCACTGGGGCTAGAGCTACGGTGATTAATAAAATGCCTCGAAGGAGCAACTGACCCCTGGACAGCCACCTGGCAGCCAGATGGGACCATGGATGCCCCTGTGCACCCCACTGAGGAGAAGGGGAAACCCCTCGGCACCCTTGTTCTCCTCTCCGAGACCAGACTCCTGACAGGCTGGGATTCAGGAGAGCCCTAGCTAAATGGCTGGGAAGCTGAAGAGCTGCCAGGTTATTAGAGTAAAAAGAAAAGCAGCAGCAAATGGTTACACCGCACCGTAACGAGACCATTACATGTGAGTTCATCTAGTACCACAGCTCCAGGGAGAAAGTCAAGGCCAGAGGGGCTGTGTAACCAGAACCGGGCCAGAGACCTGACTCCGGGAGTCCCAACAAATTGGGTCTGGCCTCTTGCCTGGGATCAAATGGAAAAGTCATGGTGGAAAAGGCAGGAAAATATTTGACTCCAACGTCACATGTTGGGGGAGATGGAGATCAAACACGCAGCCCATCTTCGGGGAGCTGACATGAGCGTTAGGGTTAAGTAGAGGATGGGCTGGGGCAGGGGAGACATATGAGTAAATAAGCCGCGATCAAGCTAGTCTGTTTATCACCTCAGCCCCGGTGACGGGGCAAGGCCTTAGCATAGAGAGGATAATCGAGCTCCCGTGGGATGGTTGCTTCTGTAGAAGAGGAAACTCAGTTCCCACCACAGGATAATTGTTCCCACGTAGGGTGACCTCATTGTGGAGTGATCTGTCCATGAGGCTTCATGGTTTCTAGAATCCAAGGTGATTTCAGGTTTACAGCAGATGCTGGAAATTTTCAGTCACTCTGGGGTGGGGGGGAATCTGTAACAGGACATTGTCAAAGCTGGTAGTAAAATATCTTGGTTAGTCTCATCTTTGTGCTTTTAGTCTTAAAGGAGGATGATACGGGTTAGATAAATTAGAGCAAAGCAACTTTGTATCACCCGGTCTTAGACAGGCGCTCCTTGGGTAATTAAGATGTCTACTGCAGAGTTGAACAGGAATCTGACATCTGACAGGAAGTAAAGGAAACATACAAAAATAAGGAGACAGTTATCAGGCTTTGGCACTTTGTGGGCTCACATGAGAAGCTCATGTTTTCAGCTCTCCCCCCACCCCAACAAAAGCAGTTTCTAATTATCTGTTGTTGTTAGTCTAATTCACACAAGTAAGGGGCAAAGATAAATCACCACATGGCCAAAGCCTCAACCAAGTAGCAAAGAAAATTAGAATCATATAGCCTCATTCTGAGAGAAAGACAACTGAAATGGCCAAATAAGTGAATAAGAACAAAATGACCCAAGGGCTGGAGAAATGGCTCAGCAGTCAAGGGGTTTACCTGCAGAGCCTAATGACTCAAGTTCTATTCCCCAGTACCCACATAAGGGCAGATGCACAAAGTGATGCATGCATCCAGAATCTGTTTGCAGCAGCTAGAGGCCCTGGAGTGCCCATTCTTTCTCTCTCTCTCTCTGCCTCCCTCTGTCTCCTTGCAAATAAAAAAATATATATTTTTTAAAAAAAACGACCCAGGTCTTTTTATATAAATAAATATATATATATATATATATATATATATATATATATATATATATATAAAATTTGAATTTTTGGAGACTTTAGCTGTGCTGTCAACTTTGGAAAAAAAATCCATTTACCATGTTGAGTTGGCATTGTACAGAAATTAACAGACATATTGGTCTAGAAATGTTAAACTTAATTTTTTTCCATTTGTACAGGGGTAACGCACTGTATTAAATATATAAGGTCTTATCTACTTGGGTTTGATTACAGAAACTAATAAAGTATTCTCTAAATAAAAAAAAAAAACGACCCAAGGAAAAAGGAAACAGAAGGGAAGAAACTACCAATTAGCATTCTCAGAGAAATCTGAAAAGATATTACATCATTACATCATTAAAAAACAGGACTGATGAAAAAGAATACTCAAAATTGTAAAGTGCCCTTTGTTATTAAAGACACACTTGTAAAATGTGAGTGTGTGTGTGTATGTGTGTGTGTGTGTAACAGAAACTTTAGTATATAGATTTTAAAAAATACCCCAGAGAGAGGACAAAGAGATTGAAATCATAAGATAAGAGAAAGTATGGGCTGAAGAGGTTGTTCAGTGGTTAAAGGCACTTACTTGCAAAGCCTGATGGCCCAGGTTTGATTTCCTAGTACTCACATAAACCCAGAGGCACAAAGTGGGGCATGCATTGGGAATCTGTAGTGGCAAAAGCCCTGTCAGGCCCGTCAGGCCCATTCTCTCTCTCTCTACCCCTTGTAATAGATTTTTTTTAATGATAAAAAGAGGAGACATAATGGGTTAATACAAGACACTATGTGTTGTGGTTTGAATGAAATGTCTCCCAGAGGCTCATGTATTTTGAATACTTTGTTCCCAGCAGGTGTGGCAATTTGGGAAGGTCATAGAACCCTTGGGAGGTGGATCCTTGCTGGAGGACGTGTGTCGCTGGGGGTGGGCCTTGGGTTGATATAGTTCAGTCCCCTCGCCAGAACCAGCTCAGCTCTCTCTTTCCGCTTCCTCCCAGCTGATGTGATGAGATGTGATGCTCAGCTGTCTGCTCTGCCACACCTCCCTGGCCATGATGAGACTTCCGCTACAAACTTCAAGCTGAAATAAACCCTTTTCTCCCACAAGCTACTTCTTGTTGGGTGTTTTGTCCCAGCAATGAGGAGTACACAGAATGGAAGCAGACAATGAGAAGTAAAAGCTGAAAGATACAAGCCTCTTAAATATAGAATCATTACATCTGCACATCAGGGATAAAGAAGTCCTCTATGGTGTATGACATGTGTAATGAAAACTTAGTGTTTTCTAATGTCTATAACTATAACTATAGTGAGCCTAAGACTATGAAAATGAACAGCAGGGTTTACATTATTGGGACCATGAAAAACTACTGTTCATCGTAGGGTTAGCAATCATTCTAAGTGTATTTCTTTTCTAGTACAACCTTTGGTTGTTTGTTTTCCTGGAGTTTGCATTTGTCATTCTGAGAATCTCAGTCATTATTTTAGCCCCCAGTTACATATCAAAGTATCTATCAAATCCTCTTCTTTGCTCCAAGACCTCACATGCTCCAATTTGGACAAACTTTTCTCAAGACACAGGATCTTCACTATATTAAACTGCTTCCAGGAGCCTACATTTGTCCTTTGGGTTTTCTTTAATTCACTTTGGCATATCCTCAGATGACATCTTTAGTTTAAAAAAAAAAGTGTGACATATTATCTTTGCCCTCATAGTCAGTGGCCACACTTAATTGCTAACCTTGGCTAAGACTTCATTTTCAGATTGAAAAATCATTTTTTTCTTCAAAATCTAAAAGATTGCTCCAATGCTTTCTAGCATCCAGCACTGCTAAGGACAGATCAGGTATAATTCAAATACTTGTTTTGTGGATAAGAACATACTGTCCTCACTCATCCTTGTAGAGTGGGTACAACTAACAAGTCCATCATGTGAAGATATAGAGAGATCAGCCAGAAGAAATATCTCAAAAGGTCAGCAATGATTATTTCTATAGAGTGGGATGAGAAAAGATGGTAACTGTTGGTTGTATTTAGTATTTTTTTAACAATGAACATTATTATTTTGATAAAACTTTTTAAAGTATAAAATACAGGTTGTAGGGCTGGAGAGATTTCTCAGTGGTTAAAGGCACTTGCTTGCAAAGCCTGACAGTCTTGGTTCAATTCCCCAATAGCCATGTAATGCTAGATGCACAAAATGGTTCATGTAGCTGGAGTTTGTTTGCAGTAGCAAGAGGTCCTGTTGCATCCATTCCCTCTTTCTCAATCTCTGTTTCTCTCTCTCTCTCTCTCTCTGTTTACAGATAAATAAAATTTTTTTTAAAAACATGGGTTGTGTCAATGGTTGAACCTGGAACAGATCATTCTCAGCGATCTTACCCAATCACAGAAAAAAAATCGCCACATAGTCTCACTCATCTACAGCACCTAACCTGAATCTACCGAAGATACCTTACATACCCAGCAAACATCTCCTAGACTAGACACTAGGATGGAAGGGGAGGGAGAGGAGGGCATCAAAGGGGTGGGAAACACAAATCTAGACCCAAATGGCAATGGTACCATAATCTTCTACTTATTAAAAGACAGACCAAATGGCTGATCCTTCACCAGGCCCTTACAGGGAACACCTGAACCACAAGACACTGGAGAGGGTAAGATTAAGACTAACCTTAATCTCCTACATCTTCCCTCCCTCACTTCCCCTCTCCCTGTCTCTCTCTCTCTCTTATCTCTAACTCTTGTATATTAGTTATCTTTTTCCTCATTTTCTTAGTGGGCACTGACCTGTAACTCCAAGATCCAGCATGGGGCTATCATCCACAATGAGCTTTTGATCAGAGAGACCTACAAGGTTTCCTAAAAGACAGACAGATTTCTGTCAGAGTACTTGATGACCCACCAAAGGCTAGTGGTAAGACCCTGGCAGTTGGAAGAGAGTCAGTCCCCAGACAGTCAGCGCGTCTAGTGCCAGAAGGTGCTACATGGGCGACTGGGGGAAATTGACCAATATCTGTCGAAGCAACGCATGGTCTAACCTACTTAGCAGCAAATAACTTGTGATGCCCACACAAGTGCAGTGGTGGCACACAGCCATGGTGGGGAACCAACTGCTCTCAATTTGGCTAACTGATCCCCTCACTAGTATGGGACCCATAGCTGGAGCTGGGAAACAAGTCAGAACCAGATCCAAACGTAAACCCACTCTCCAATATCAAGCTACCATTAATTGTGGGCTACAAGAGGGCCTGCATGTATTAAATTCTCTATTAAAAAAAAAAAAGTAAGGGTTATCTCATTTGTCCTGGTGCTAACTTACTCTCCATTGGAGAATCTGCTTCTCTTTTTCAGATAGATGTAGATCCTAAGGAGAGAGCCACCCCATCATACCTCAAAAGGGCCCCGGCTGAAACTAAGAAAAATTGGAGAAACAAGCAAGGGGGCTGTTTTCCTGATGAACCGGATACCAGCACAAGGGGGAAGGAGATCAGCACAGAGAAAAATCAACTCCTACCAAATCAGAGAGCCAGAGCCTCAGAGGCCCCCAACACCTCATCACTGAAGCAGACCAAAAATGAACCCAACATGGCTCAGGGAAATTTTGCGGAAGAGGGGGCGGAAAGAATGTCAGAGTCACATGTTGGGTCATGATATGCAGAGACATTTAGCTTACCCATAACTGTGGGCTAACTCCACAATGCATGACCTGTATACCTCAACAAGGAGGGGCCAAGGGGAGGGGGTAGGTCACGGATGAGCCTAATAATGGTACCAAACTGACTGTATTTTCTGAATACAGAACTGACCAATAAAGAAAAAAAATGGGTTGTAAAACTATAAAGAAAAGCCAATTAAAAAAATCTCACATGGGGTTGGAGAGATGGCTCAGAGGTTAAGGCTGCTTCTGGAGTTTGTTTGCAGTGGCTAGAGGCCCTGGTGCACCCATTCTTTCTCCTTGCAAATAAATAAATATTTTTCAAAAATTTAAAAAGTCTCACAAAAGTCAATAATGTGTCATATTTGGGGGAAGGAGGCAGTTCTGCTCTGTACTTAGGCAAAGGACACTGGGAGCTCATAGAGGGTAGCTTTGCTGTTAAATGACTTGAGAGAAGTTTAACTAGTTTCTTGCTTTATACGTACTATTTAAATGATTCATGTATGTTTCATTAATTATTCTGATATTTATAACATTTTTAGATGTACATAACATACACATATTTCAAATGGAGCTTGATTCCAAAACTGAAGGTAACACAATGCCTACACATGAACCTGACCTGCCTCCGGTCTTAGTAATAGTTTACATTTTTAGAAAAGGACTTCCTGTCTTAGACTATTTGTGCGGCTATGACAGAAAAATCCCCATAGCGAGTGATTTGTAAAGATCAGAAATTTATTCCTCACAGTTTTTAACTTTTAAAATATTTTTATTTTATTTATTTGAGAGAGAGAAAAAATGGGTGCACCAGGGCCTCCAGCCACCACAAATGAACTCCAGATGCATGTGCCACTTTGTGCATCTGGCTTACACGGGTCCTGGGGAATCGAACAGGGGTCCTTTGGCTTTACAGGCAAGTGCCTTAACCTCTAAGCCATCTCTCCAGCCCCCCTCACAGTTTTAAGGGCTGCAGAATCCAAGACCAAGGTGATGTCGTCTAGTGAGGACTGTCCACTGCTTCCAAGATGATGATGCCTTGAACACAGCTTTCCCTTACAGACGAGATGAGAACTCTGTGACTTCACGTGGAAGGGCACAAAGATCCAACTCCACTCCCTCATGTCCTCTTATACGGGTGCTAACCCACTATGACCCTTTTAGGTTCTTATGACCTAAGCACCTTCCAAAAGTCCCCGCCTCCCAACACTGTTGCATGGGAGATTAAGTTTCCAGCTATGAACTTTGAAGAACACATTCAAACCTGTAGTCCCTCCCCGACAACCAACGGTCTTAGACAAGAAGCAAGTGTCACAGTGAAGGAGTTCCATAGCACCACACAGAGCACAAGGTCCTTCAGACAGGCAGAAGCCTCTGGCCCCAAATCCTTCTGCTCACCAAGGATGTTCCAACCCAGATCATCCCTCTCCCTCTCTCTATCACACTGTCCCTAATGCTCTTCCTCTCTCCTCCCTCTACCCTTTTCTCTCTCTCTCTCTAAATAAAACTCTCAATTTCTAACCCCACCCCGATCCTAATCCTTTCTTCTTTCAGGAGCCTCTGAACTCTTCCTCTTAAGGTTGTTATCTGTTCTATTTTTATACCCCTCATCTTGGTCAAAGAGAGAACTTTCCTTCCATCTATACTTTCTGGAAGGTAAGGAAAGAAGTTTTAGAAACTTCTTGCTGAAATGAACATCTACCCTCTTGTTAACAAAAGGAAGCCAAAAGTTGACGCTGGATGAAAACAGAACCAGTCACCTACCAATACATCCAGTATTTGTTTTCCAGAAGGACAAGGTGGAGAGGAAAGCAGGGGAAGAGAACGATGAGCTTCAACATTTCTGCATACGTGTCTCTGCCATTGGATTGCAGAGACCATGTCCCACACTGCTGAAGCCAGAACCATCCATAGGGCTTTACCAAACGCAAATGCTTGAATGAGTGAGTTCTTGACTATGTCAAATGAGGCATGGAGGGATTTTGAGGTGGCCCCAGATATCACGTGATAGTCCTAGCTCCCTGTCGGTTGCCATTGTCTGGGGTGACTTCTTGCATGCTGTCCTGGACTCCCCCAGCTGTCTTCAGTTGTTCCTCCTGCGAGTGAGATCTTGTAGGAAAACATGGTCATCCGCCAACTCCTGCAGCAATCCATAACCACTCTATGAAGTCAACACTGTGTCGTGTCTGATCTTATCCCAAATTTCTTCCATCCAGACCCTCCTGACTGGACTTGTTGATTCTGTAAGTCAATAATCCTTCACTCCTTCTTGCTAATAGGGTGGATTAAATCATATCCAACTATAAACCTCGTTAGAAGTTCTCCTGTGCAATATACACAATGTTTGCAGCTCAAAGCCAACTTTTAAAAGAATACCATAAGCATTATTATAAAGAAACAATTACTGACTCCCAGAATCCCTAACACATGGTATCTTGCATGGGAGCTTCCTGATAATCCTTCTTAAGCGCTTTTCTCAGTGTGCAATTCCCATGCTGGAAGCCCAGCTGCCTGTGTCTGAGCTCCCTGCTCAGTGTCCAATGCCATCCACAAGCTGGTCTCTCATTTTCCCTCCTCTTCTAGTTCAGCTGACAGAAATCAGGAAGTTGGATGGGCGTAGTTTTCCTCCTAGGACCCCTCACCCAGGGAGACTTCTTGGACTCATCCATCCCTGGGCTTTGGCTTCTCATGCTGCTCGTGGTCATGGTCAGTCAGGCCCTCTGTGAGCTTCAGGGTGCACTGGCGTTTCTCCCCGGCCATGTGGTGTCTTCCTCTGGGAAAGAACCGGATACTTCACTTTTGTCTCTCAGAATACCTGACTTGCACAGTGTGTGTTTCACAACTCCTAATGACTCAAAGAAACTCAATCCATGTGTGTAAGGACTTGCCATTCCCCATTACTCCTTAGGTAATTTTCACTGGACACTAGGTTAATTATTACCAGAACCATCTGGGTTTAAATCTAGGCCCAATACCTGATCTCTTTCTTTCTTTTACATTTAAATATATATATATATATATATATTATTTATTTACTTATGAGAGAAAGAGAGAATGGATGCACCAGAGCCTCCAGCCACTGCAAACAAACTCCAGACACATGTGCTACCTTATGCTTATGTGGGTACTGGGGAATTGAACCTGGGTACATAGGCTTCACAGGCAAGTGCCTTAACCACTAAACCACCTCTCCAGTCCTCTTTTACTTTTTTTTTTTTTTTTTTTTTTTGAGGTAGAGTCTCACTCTAGCCTAGGCTGACCTAGAATTCACTATGTAGTCTCATACTGGCCTTGAACTCACAGTGATCCTTCTACCTCTGCCTCCCAAGTGCTGGGATTAAAGTCATGCACCACCACACCCGGTGGTTTTTAAGTTAATGATTTTAATACATGAACATACTGTAATTTGACCACAGTCCCTTCCCATTACCCTCTTTTGTTCTCCTCAACTGTCCCCATTCCAGTGAAGCTCCTCTTCCCAAGCAGTCCTTCTTCTATTCTGACATCCATTGTTTTTGCTCTCTTCCTTCCTCTATGTCAAAATGTTGATGGGCTCAATATTGTGAAGGTCTTATGCAGGTAAGGACAGCCGCTGTGAGGTCATGCCTACAATGGTCAGCTCATGTCCAGAGGATAGTGTCCCCAAAGTACTCCTCCCCATCCTGTGGTTCTCCCCCCCCCCTTCTGCAGTGCTCCATGAGCTTTGGAGGGGTTGACGGAGATGTATCACTTAGCACTGAATTTCCAACAGCCCCTCGCTTTCAGCACTTTGATGAGTTTTGAGTCTCCTTAGTATCAAAGAGGAGTTTCTCTGATGAGAGGTGACGGCAGCACTAATGTTCTTTCTGCCAACTCCTCCACAGTGTTCCCTGAGCCCTGGAGGGTGTGCTAGAGATGTCTCAGCCAGCACGGAGCACTCAACTGTCACTTCTTCTCACCTTGATGACTCTAGGGTTTTCCTGGAAGTTACTGTCATCTTCTAAAAGAAGCTTTTCTAACCAAAACTGACAACAGCCCTAACCTATGGACATAAATATGACTATTTAAAGAGCAATTTGGGGGGCTGGAGAGATGGCTTAGTGGTTAAGGCGCTTGCCTGCAAAGCCTAAGAACCCAGGCTGAATTCCCCAGTACCCACATAAGCCAGATGCATAAGGTGGCACATGTGTCTAGAGTTTGTTTGCAGGGCCTGCAGGTCTTGGTGTGCCCATTCTCTCTCTCTCTGTCTCTCTCTCTCTCAAATGAGATAAAAATAGAGGGCAGCTTGATGGTCACAGCATGTTCCTGTAGCCAGAGAGCAGTGACAGCTTCCCCTCTAGAGCATATAACCTTCCAAACATAACTTACAACTCCGTTTTCAGGACTAGGCATGAATTCCCTCTGATGGAGCTGTTGGTCAGGATGGATTCTTATGATTGTTCTTGAAGATTATTTCTAAAATGAGGAATGCAGCACTTGGCAAGACCCTAAGAACTCTTGTTTCTAGTAGTGCAATATGCTCATTATCAGCTAAGCTATTCCTGCTGCATAAACAAGAAGGGCCTTCCAATGGGCAGAGGCGACAATGAGAGGAGAGGGGAGGGTACACTGGTCAAATCCAGGAACTCCTCTCTTCCCGAAGAGGAATTTCACAGATTACATTACATGGAGAAATGCCAGCAGTAGTTAGGAATTACTCCAGAACACTCAGGTGCACAGAATGTCACCTTTCTGGTTTTCTCTAAAATCATATTAAATTTGGTTTCAAGTTCCTCGTCCTCTGACGTTGGACCAAAGGTCAATATTATGATGACGGGGTCTCCTTGACCCTTCAGCAAGAATGCACAGGAGCCCAGGCCTTCCAGGCCCACGGAAGTGGGGGCTTCTTGACTGAAAAACAAAGGTGGCTGCATGGTATCCATTCTGCCAGCTGGGTCCTCTGCAAGGATCATGGGTGGGGGCCTGCTTGGCTCTTATTTCCTGGGCCACAGGTTATGACCCATGGAAACTCCCACCTAGGCTTTCAAAGCCAGAGTATCCAGGACCTCCTGTAGCTTACCTGAGTTCAGTATGATGAGACAGAGGCTTTGCCACCCTGGGCCCCTTCACTCCCCCTACACACATACATGTGCGTGAAGCCACACACACGCACACGCACACGCACACATGCACACACACACAGACGCACACATACACACACAGCGACTTCCCAGTCTTAGAGAATTCATCCACAGAATCGGGGTACGCTTCCATCGTTTAATCACAGCAAGTGTCCCCATTATCCTGAATGCTTCTCCTTAAGTTTGGATTTCAAACAAAGAGCGGAATGGAGCCCTATGTCCTGGGGACCCAGGAACTTCTCTGTCTTTGAAGCCCAAAGTGCTATTTACCCCCTGAGGAAGAGAAGCCAACCCTGAGCGTAGAATTCAGGCATAAGAAAAAATTACCTCGTCAAGCTTTGTTACTGATACGAGCAGCGCAGTCAAAAGGGTAAGACACAAATTAACTTCTCTGTGACTCTCTGTTTCATGGGCTAGCACTCTGCCTGTAAAGGGGCTGTGTGCATGTGTGGCAACTGGGGGCAGGGAGTGGCCAGAAGCATGAGCAGAGGAGACTTGAAAAGGCGAAAAGAGAGCTTTGCAGGATTCCCTTGCAGCGGCTGGATTAGGGCTGGCTTGAAGACCAGGACGGGAGCGCTGCCGCTGTGGCCCAGAGGCCAGGTGCCCTGAAGATGGTCTGCACCCACGGGGAAGCCACCATACAGCCTGCCAGGCTGAGAAGGTCCTAGTTAGGAGAACAAGAGAGAAGGGAGCCTTGCCAGGCTAAAGAAAGGCAGCCATGAGCTAGAGAGATGGCTCAGCAGTTAAGGGCACTTGCTTGTAAAGCCTGACAATCCAGGTTTGATTTCCCAGTACCCATGTAAAGCCAGGTGCACAAAGTGGCAGGAGGCCCTGGTATGCTCATATTCTCTCTCTCTCTCTCTCTCACACACACACACATATATATAGATATATGTATGTATGTATATATATGTATATACACACATATATATATATGTATGTATGTATATTTGTATACACACATATATATGTATGTATGTATATAAGTATACACACACATATATGTGTGTGTATAATGTAATGTATGTATATAACCCTTACCCCTTCTCTCTCTCAAATAAATAAATATTTTTAAAAAAGAAAAGTGGACATATTTGCATGATTTTTCATATGGATAAAATGCTACATCTATATGTACCCAATCTTACACTGGAGTTCAACCAAATAGCAAGGAAACAAACATTTTAATAACTGAATCTGTGAAAGATAGTAGCACCCCGTCCCTTACCTCTCCTTTCCCACAAAGCTCATCATTCCATTACATTCTACATCAAAAAGTAGTCAGACAGGGGGAACATAAGCACAGGCAAATATGGGAAATTAAAAAAAATAATTCTCACTTAAAGAATTAGGCCTTTCAAACACCATTGTTAAGATCAAGCTTCCTTATTTAGCTTTGTAAGCAACCAGGAAACAGTCACTAAAAATTATTTCTAGAGCTAGGCATGATGGTGCACACCTGTAATCCTGACATGAAGGACAGGCAGGAGGACAGCCACAGATCCAGGCCAACTTGGTCTACAAAGCCAGCCAGACTACTTAGCAAGACCCTGTCTCAAAAAAAAAAAAAAAAAAAAAAGAATATTTCCATGTAAGCCTCTTTGAAGTGGAAAATTTGCAAAGAAAGGTTGTGAGATTTCATTCACTATTCACCAAAATGACATTTTTAATGTTCACTTGATAACTCTGAATATAATGCTTCTATCTACTACAGAAAATAACTGTATATACCGTATTCTACCAAATTCTTTAAAATATGTAGATTGTAGTGCTGGGTGTGGAGGCTCACACCTATAATCCAATACTCAGGAGGCTGAGATAGGAGGATCTCCATGAATTCAAGGCCAGCCTGGGCTACAGAGTGATCCAGGTCAGCCTGGCCTAGGACGAGAGTCTACCTCAAAAAACACAGACATTATAAATGATATACTATTTATAACCAGTGTGTTCTACCACTGCTGTTCATGTTTAATCTTTTTCCTGTCTATGTGACAACTGTAGATATTCTCATGTTTTTTCCGTGTTTGCCAGTCAGGTGGGCAAACACCTCCATGTATTGGTCTCCATTTCCCTGATACTAATAATGTTGAATGCCTTTCATAGGCCATTGGTACTTTTTTGCTGTCTTTGTTCTATTTTTAATATATTATTGATTTATTTGCAAGCAGAGATAGAAGAGAAGCAGAGAGAATGGGTGTGCCAGGGCCTCTAGCCACCACAAACAGACTGCAGCTGCATGTGCCACTTTGTGCATCTGGCTTTATGTGGGTACTGGGGAATAGAACTTGGGTTGTTAGGTTCTGAAGGTAAGTGTCTTAACCACTGACCCATCTCTCCAGCCCTTTTTTTTAATTTTTTTAAGAAAATATTTTATTCATTTATTTGAGAGAGAGACAGGGAAAAAGAGGCAGATAGAAAGAGAGTGAGAATGGGCATACCAGGGCCTCCTGCCACTGCAAGCAAATTCCAGATGCATGTGCTATTTTGTGCAGCTAGCTTTACATGGGTACTGGGGAATCAAACCCATGCCATTAGGCTTTGCAAGCAAGTATCTTTAACTACTGAGCCATTTCTTCAGCCCGGTCATTGGTACTTTTTTCTGTGATTTATTTGTCTATATTCTTTGCCATTTTCTAAGGTGTTATTTGTTCAGTAAATGTGGCTATTAATCCTTTAGGCATTATTCTCTTGAGAATATTTTCTCAAAATATGACATTCATTCTTCAACTTAGTTTATGGTATCTTTGATCTTACACAAGGTTTGGGTTATCATGTAAAGAGATCTACTAATAATTTCTTATGGGCTTTGGAACTTCTTTTATTCAATTAGAAAAGCATCCATCATAAGATTAGAAAAGATATTTTTTTCTCTTCTGTTTGGATAATCTTTTTTGAAAGTTCAGATCATTATTCTAATTTTTTTAATTTTATTTATTTGCAAGCAGAGACAGATAGAAGAGAGAGAGACAGAGAATGGGCATTCCAGGGCCTCCAGTGACTGCAAATGGACTCCAGATGCATGCACCACCTTGTACACCTAGCTTTATGTGAGTCCTGGGGAATCAAACTCCACTCATTAGGCTCTGCAGGCAAGCCACCTTAACTGCTGAGCCATTTCTCCAGCTTTGTTCTAACATCTATTTATTTAGAATATAGCACAAGGGTTAAAGCATTCATCAAAACCACTCAACCACATTTGCCATGCATCCTGGAGAAAGAAGGAAGCTAAGCTCTTCCGTCCATCTGAATGATAGTGGGGAAAAGGAAGATGGTACCCAGCGTGGCAGTAGAGGAAAGGTCACTGCGGTATAACCACACAAGCCAAAATGGTCCTGCCTTGCAGCATTCTTCCTTGCTGATCCATGCTTACCACTGCGACTCAGAAACTGCAGCCACTATGGAGTAAGCAATGTAGCTGATAAGCTCGGTGTTGCTAAGCCTGCAGAGAGGACAAAGTAAGCACCACAGTGACTGTCAGTGAGTCCTGTCAGTCCAGAGGAGCACAGGGGCTTCTGCCTGAGAAGATGAGGGAGAATACTGGAATGGGACCCCAAAGGGAAATTCAGTTTTGGTAGACCAAGATGGAGGGACAGGTCATCATTCCAGGGCCAGGGGAGCACGGGAGCAAAAGCACAACCTGTGCTTCTAGAACATCTCACCACCATCACCAGTTGTCTGCCGAGTTGGGAATCTGTGGAGATTAAGTGAGGTGGAGGACTGGAGATGTAGGCCAGCCAGTGAAAGAGCACTTCCCTAGCATGCCCAAGGCCCTCCTGGGCTTCGTTGACACTACAAAAAGACAAGGTAGGGCTGGAGAGATGGCTTAGCAGGTTAAGACGCTGGCCTGCAAAGCCTAAGAACTCCTGCTGGAGTCCTGCAGATCCCACGTACAGCCAGACCCAACAGTGATGCAACCATGCAATGTCGAGCATGCCCACAAGGGTGCGCACGCATCTGGAGTGCATTCATAGCAGATCAAAGGCCCTGGCATGCCCATTCTCTCTCTCTCTCTCTCTCTCTCTCTCTCTCTCTCTCTCTCTCTTTCTCTCTCTCTTTCTCTAGACAAGGCGACCAACCAGGCAAAACACTCCTTGGGGAACTGAAAGAAGGAAAGATAAGAAAGAGTAGTAGAGAGGGAAATATGATCCAAGTAGTGATAAGCATGTATAGAAATGTCATCATGAAATAGCTTCCTTTGTATAAATTGATTGACACACAAAAAAAATTAAAACTAGGGGCTGGAGGGATGGCTTAGCAGTTAAGGCACTTGCCTACAAAGCCAACGGACCCAGGTTCAATTCCCCAGGACCCATGTAAGCCAGCTGCACAAGGTGGCACATGCATCTGGAGTTTGTATGCAGCAGCTGGAGGCCCATTCTTCTCTATCTGCCTCTCTCTCTCTCTCTCTCTTAAATAAGTAAATATTGAACAAAAACTACATTTTAGTCTGAGATTGGATGGAGAAAAGCCTTAAAGCCAAGGTAATGAATGTGTGTTTTATGTTATAGGTCATGGATCACTATTCAAAGCTCTTTTTAAAAAACTAGCTACCAGGTATGGTGGTGCACACCTTTAATCCCAAAACTGGGGAGACAGAGGTAGGTGGATTGCCATGAGTTTGAGCCCACCTTGAGACTACATAGTGAATTCCTGGAGATGAGCATGGCCAGTGATCAAATAGCACAGTGAAATAAGAATAAAAACAAGAAAACGCCAGGCATGGTGGCACATGCCTTTAATCCCAGCACTTGGGAGGCAGAGGTAGGAGGGTCATTGTGAGTTCGAGGCCACCCTGAGACTACAGAGTGAATTACAGGTCAGCCTGAGCTAGAGTGAGACCCTACCTCGAAACACCAAAATAATAATAATATTAATAATAATAATAATGATAATAATAAAACAAGAGAATGATACCCTACCTTGAAAAAACAAAATAAATAAATCTAGCTATATTGAAATATAATTCACTTACCATACAACCCACCCATTTAAAGTGTATAATTCACTGCTTGGAAAATGGCCCAGTGGGTAAAGTGCTTGCCAAACCAGCATAAGGACCTGAGTTCAAATCCCTAAAACCCGTATAGAATGTGGTGGCATGCTGGGGAGGTGGAGACTGAAGGATGCCCTGGAGCTGGCTGTGTAGCTAGTCCAGTGGAATTGGAACACTCCAGGTTCAATAATTGACCTTAACCTCTAGCATCCTCATGAATACGCATGTGGACCCATGCACATACTACACACATATACAAGAGTGTACAATACCATGGCTGTTAGCACAATCACAGATGTGATGACATGTGACCATCAGTCTATTTCAGAACATTTTCATCACCTCAGAAAGAAGCCTTAGAACCGTTAACCTGGCACCTTCCTAAGTCCTCATCCACCCAAGTCCTAAGCAATCACCTCTCTATTTTCCATCCCTGTAGATTGCCCTCTCCTGGCCATTTCATATAGCATGACGTGTCACTAAAGGCTTAAGCTTGCATTTTCCAGTCTTGCTTTGTAGAGAGGATGGTCTAGATGCCGAGTGGTGGGAGGGGCTGGAAGGTCCAGGAGAGCCTTGAGGAGGCTAGTCAGTACCTGTTGTGAGATCATCTGCGTGCTCAGCAACAAAGTTTTTCTTTGGGGGGGGGGGCTACAATTCTGAGCCATGAATAATAGCTCACTAACAGGAACATGCTATCTTACTAACAGGAAGTCTGGACGTGGGCAGGTCTAGAGTTGGCCCATGCTCACCAATGTTACTAGGGACCCAGAACTTTCCTCTTTCTCCTCACCATGTTAACACACTGGCTCTTTCCGCCTCACTCCTGAAAGATGCTGTTGCTCTTCAAGGCATCACCCCTTCATAGAACTGCACACAGAAGCATGCATCTGATGAAGAACAGCAAACTTTTGCCCAGTAAATGCCCCCGTAGACTTCCTTTTGGCTGCCTTCAACCAAGACCACAGCACATCTCCATGCCTTAGCTGCAGGGCAGGACAAGACGCTCACACCCGCTGTCGTCTTCCCCTGTGGGATCATGAGCTCTGCTAGTTGGCAGGAATCACAGCAAAGAGAACCTGGAATAACACAATGTTCTTAGTCCCCAAAGGGCAGACATTCCCGGAGATGAGCATGGCCAATAGTCAAAAGGCACAGTGAAATAAGAGTGTAAAAACAAGAAAAAGGTAGTAGACTGGCCATATTTTGTGCATGTAGTGAGCCTGTGTGCATGCATGCTCTTGGGGGGCACATTTGGAGGGGGCACATATGTCCATGTGGAGGCCAGAGGACAACCTTGAGTTTCATTCATGAGGAATACCAAAGGTCTCCTTAAAGCCAAAGTCTTTTGTTGGCCTGGAGTTCACCTGTTAGGCTAAATTCCTGGCCAGTGAGCCCAGGGATCCACTGTCTCCACTCCCCGTCCCCCAGCACGAGGATCCCAAGCTCATGCTGAATCATCCAGCACTTTCACATGGGTACTGAGGATTGAACTCACGTCCTCATGATCATGAGGCAAGCACTTTACAAATTGAGGCATCTCCCAGAACCTTGGTATGGGTTTTCAGGACTTCACAGGTAACCTTTAATTGCCACATTCTAGAAGTCCAGAGGTAGAAGCTATCAGAACCCAGAGCTTTGAGAAGGGAGCAGCAAAGCACAGGGACTTTTAGAACACAACACAGGGGTCTGGAGAGATGGCTTAGTGATCAAGGTGCTTGCCTGAAAACCCAGGTTCAAGTCCCCAGTACCCACATAAAGCCAGATGCACAAAGTGGCACATGCATCTGGAATTTGTTTGCAGTGGTAAGAGGCCTGCATGCCCATTCTTTCTCTCTTCTCTCTCTCTGCTTGCAAATAATAATAAATAAATTAAAAGATAACACAGGAGAGCAGCTTGGTACAAGGATCCAATGAGACATGTTTGTCACGGTGGTAGGACTCCTTTAGAAGGAAGATAACTTACTGAGATACTCATGTCAAGGTTTTGTTCTCACTAATCATAATAATAATCACGGAAGTTTAAATAGTGAGGTAAATATATATTCAAAATTAGAACTACATTTGTTTAACAATAAAGGTAAATGATGAGCCGGAGAGATGCCTTAGTGGTTAAGGCACTTGCCTGCAGAGCCTAAGAACTCATGCTCGAATCTCCAGGTCCCACATAGACAGATGCACAGTGCTGCAAGCACGCAATGTCACAAGTGTGCACAAGGGGGCACACGCGTCTGGAGTTCTTTCACAGCAGGTTGGGAGGTCCTGGTGCACCCATTCTCTCTCTGTGTCTCTTTTTATTCTCTCTCTCAAAATAAAAAGAGGTAAATTATTTTCACAGTCAAAATAAACCCAGAGTCCATAAATGAGGCTACATGCAAAACTTAAATATATTACTCATTTAAATATATATTATATGTACTGTCAAAAGGCCAGTGACTAAGTGGAGAATGACTGAGGATGTAGCTCAGTTGGTAGAGTGTCTGCCTACCATGCACAAGGTCCTAGGTTCAATCCCCAGCACCACATAAAACTAACAATGGGGAAGTAGAGGCAGGAGGATCAGAAATTCAAGGTCATTTTCAGCTACACAGTAAGGACAGACTGGGCTACATGACACCTGGTGTCAAAATAAACAGAAAAAAGTATCCATAAAGCAGAGACAGTATATATTTGTAACACATATTTCACATGTGCCTAAATAGTCTTTTTTCTAAAAAACATTGTTATTTATTTGCAAGGAGATAGAGGGAGGGAGGAAGGGGGGGAGATGGAGAGAGAATGGGTGCACCAGGGCCTCTAGCCACTGCAAATGAACTCCAAATGTATGCACCACTTTGTGCATCTGGCTTTACATGGGTACTGGGGAATCAAACCCAGGTCATTAGGCTTTGTACGCAAGTGCCTTAACTACTGAGCCATTTCTCCACCCCTTAAGTCTTCTTTCTATACAAAACACATAAAAACTAATAAGAGATTAACAAGTAATAGAAAAATATTAAGAATAACAAAAGACAGTTCATGAAAAAGTAATGCAGTCACTAAACTCACACAAAGCCATTCAAACTCACTCATAACACTAACACAGTGATTCCTGGTGTAGCACTTTCCTTGCATATGTCTGAACTCATGTAATTCTCAAGTAGCTCTAATAGATGAGGATTTTTATTATCTCTATTTGACAGATACCAAAAGTATCTTGGGCTCTTTTTTAAAGTTTTTTTTTTTTCTTTTTTCGAGGTAGGGTCTCACTGTAGCTCAGGCTGACCTAGAACTCACTCTGTAATCTCAGGCTGGCCTTGAACTCACAACCTCTCCATCCCTCTTGAGGCTCTTTTGTGTGTGTGTGTGTGTGTGTGTGTGTGTGTGTGTGTGGTTTTATTCAAGGTAAGGTTTCACTCTAGCTCAGGCTGACCTGGGATTCACTATGTAAGTCTCAGGGTGGCCTCGAACTCACGGCGATCCTCCTACCTCTGCCTCCCTTGTGCTGGGATTAAAGGTGTGCGCTACCACGCCCAGCAAATAAAAATATTTTTAAAAAGAGCCTCAAAGCCGGGTGTGGTGGCGCAGGCCTTTAATCCCAGCACAAGGGAGGCAGAGGTAGGAGGGTCGCTGTGAGTTCGAGGCCACCCTGATACTACATAATGAATCCCACGTCAGCCTGGGCTAGAACGAAACCCTACCTTGAAAAACAACAACAACAAAAACAAAACAAAACAAAACAAAACAAAATACAAACTAACAATAAATACAAATCAGTCTCACTTTATTTATTATTTATTTATTTGAGAGAGAAAGAGAGAGAGAAGAATGAGTGCCCCAGGTCCTCTAGCCACTGCAAACGAACTCCAGATGCATATGCCACCTTGTGCATCTTAAGTGGGTACTGGGGAATTGGACCTGAGTTCTTAGGCTTTGCAGGCAAGTGCCTTAACCACTAAGCAATCTTTCCAGCCCGAATCTCACTTTAGACAATGTATTTTGCAGAAATGAAAGTATAAAGCGATAAGGATATTTGCTGAAGATTGCTCTAACAGTGAAAGAATTGTTTTTATTTTTTGTGCACTGCGTGCATGAGAGAGTGTGGAGCCAGAGGAAGACTGTTTGTGTCAGTCCCTGCCTTTCTTCCTCATTTGAGGCAGATTTTTCTCTCTTGATCTCTTTCTGCTGTCGTTCTTTGCTGGGCCCACTGAGAGCTGCCAGGAAATACTCCTTCTCTTGTTTGCTTATTGTGTTTTGAGGTAGGGTCTCACTCTGGCCCAGGCAGACCTGGAATTCACTATGGAGTCTCAGGGTGGCCTCGAACTCACAGTGATCCTCCTACGTCTGCCTCCCGAGTGCTGGGATTAAAGGCGCGCACACCACACCTGGCTAGGAAATACTCCTTCTCCACCCCCCCATCTCACTGTCAGCATGGTGGGATTTCAGAAGCCCACCAGGGTCCAGCTTTTTACATGGAGTCTGGAGATCAAATTCAGGTACTTGGGCGTGGGCAGCAGGGCTTTACTGACCGAGTCACCTCCCAACCGCCAAAACAATCTTTAAAAAACCTCCTAGAAGCCGGGCGGGGTGGCACACGCCTTTAATCCCAGCACTCAGGAGGCAGAGGTAGGAGGATCAAGGTGAGTTCGAGGCCACCCTGAGACTATGTAGTGAATTCCAGATCGGCCTGGACCAGAGTGAAACCCTACCTCAAACAAACAAGCAACAACAACAACAACAACAAAAACTCCTAGAAATAATGTTTTGGTTCATCAGCTAAGAATGTTGAGCAACATATGATTAACGATACCAAGAATGAGCTGGATTACTCCCAAACACCAGTCAATCTTGTTCCATTAAAAACATTTTATTTGAATTATTTCTGTTTTTTTTTTTTTTACATAAATTTGCTACAAATTTCACACCTTCAATCAATAGAAAGACAACATCATGTTATTTATTTATTTATTTATTTTTAGATTAGACCTCACTGTGTAATCCAGGTGGCCCTGGAACTCACTATGTAGACACGACAGGCGGGCCTTGAACTCCTGGAAATCTTCCTGCTTTGACTTTCCAAGTGTTGAGCTCATAGGTGTGAGCCACCATGCCCGGCTCTTGGACAGTATCTATGATACTAAATACGGAGACAACAAAACAATGCTAGTAATTCCTAATTAGACAGTATTACCTGCAGAATTCTAATCCTGAACCAAGTTTTATGCATAGAAGTGAGACCCCAAGCATCAGACAGGCATTAAAGCCACACACAGACACACACACACACACACACACACACACACACACGATTCAACTCCTTAGAACACATAGAACTGAGCATCAGAAAGATCTGGAAACAAAGCAGGAAGGGCTAGATTTTATCTGAAAGCATATTTCACTTAGTAACTTTTAAATTTTTGTTAGTTTATTATTTATTTGAGAGCGACAGATAGAGCGAGAAAGAGGCTGAGAGGGAGAGAGAGATAAAATGGGCGCGCCAGGGCCTCTGGCCACTGCAAACTCCAGACGCGTGCGCCCCCTTGTACATCTGGCTAACGTGGGTCCTGGGGAATCGAGCCTCGAACCATGGTCCTTAGGCTTCACAGGCAAGCGCTTAACCACTAAGCCATCTCTCCAGCCCACTTAGTAACTTTAAAAGCATTGGAAAGTAACGTGCCTTTGAGCCAAGCAAACATAATCCACAAGCCCCGCACGTGCGCTGACACTTGCTGCAGTATGCGCATGCAGAAAGGGATGCACATCTGCAGTTTGGCCAAAGGAAGTTGCAGTTTAAGTCAGAAGGGTCTAACCCTGGCATGTGAATAGAGTTCAGCCTAATTAACCACCAAGAATGTTAATATGCACTATGGAAAGCGCTGACAGAGAATAGAAAGTCTTTTATTATACTGCTTTTATCATCACATGTGTTATTTTTTGGCCTTTTTTTTTTTTCTGAAATAGAGTCTCACTGTGGTCCAGGCTGACCTGGAATTCACTATGTAGTCTCAGGGTGGCCTCGAACTCATGGCGATCCTCCTACCTCTGCCTCCCGAGTGCTGGGATTAAAGGTGTGCGCCACCACGCCTGGCTACTTTTGGCTTTCTTTAAACAGGTTAAGTAAAATTTTGTAAAGGAATACAAGAAACCAAGTACTCAGCCCGAGCCTTCACAAGCCATGAATAAGCTGCCAGCTCCTTCCAGGTCCCATCATTCCCCTGATCCAGGGCTTCTCCATCCCAGCCCAGTGACGTTCTGGGCTGGATGAGCCGGCTGGGTGGAGCTGTCTGTTCCCAGCTTCTACACTCTGACGCAGCTGTGCCCCTGCCGCCATGGCGAGAGATGTCACCAAACATTCCTTGGGGGACAAAATCGCCCCTGATTAGAACCTGCTTCTCATCAGTGAAGAGAAACAAGGCCTAGTGTGAGCCTGAAGTGGAGGCGCCGGCTCCTGTTCCCAGAAGCTATTTGCCCTCAGAGCCACTAGAGGGGACACTCTGCTACACAAAGGACAAAAACAGCATGCAGGGAACCTCGTCTCTCTGGACTTGCTTGCGTTTCGGAAGCTCTGGCTTTAAAGAAACCGTCTTGGGGTTGGGAGTGACAGCCCTTCACTGTGAGGCATGAAGGGCTATTTGTCTTGGGTTTTGTCAGGGCTTTTTAGATATGGTGGGGAAGAGATGGTCTTTGAGGGGAGCCCGTGGAACTGGGAGAGAAGATGTCAAGATTTCTTCTTAGTCCCGCCAATTCCACACTGTGTAAGATTGATCAAGTCTCTTAACCTCTCCTGTTTTGTGCACAGAGAGCAGAGGCCATTGAGGCTGAGATGACAAGTTATTGTTTAAAGTTACTCAATGAGGGCTGGAAAGGTGGCTTAGCAGGTAAGGCACTTCTCTACAAAGCCCAAGGACCCAGGTTTGATTCCCCAGAGCTCATGTAAGCCAGATGCACAGGGCGGCACATGCAGCTAGAGTTCATTTGCAGTGGTTGGAGGCCCTGACATGCCCATTCTCTCCCCTCCCCCCCCCTCTCTCACACACATACACACAAATAAAATACTTTAAAAAATAATAAAGTTACTCAATGAGTACACTGTTCAAACAGGGAACAGGATCAGACCCATTCATTGATTTCATGGAGTAGTTGTGAGAATCAAATGAGATGGAGCATGTGAGAGTGTCTCAAATGACAGAAAACCCCACTTAAGTTCGATACGTGGATTTGCAAACACCAGAGGCATGAAAGGAGGTGGTGGTGGCGAGATGACCTGGGGCAGCGGGTCCACACTGCTAACAGAACGTGCTCCTTCTCCTACCGTGACCAATGGCCCCAAGTCCTTCATTCCTAAGAACCTCGTCCCTGGGCTCAGCTTCCAGCCCCACCACAGTGGACAGTGCTTGGAGGGTTCTCTGTTTAAACACCTTCATAAAGGGAAAGATCTACTCCAACGCTGTCTTTATCTTTTCCTTCCTTCCTTCCTGTTATTTAAACTTTTTTCTTTTTAAAATTCATTTTTGCGTGTAAATGTATGGCTGTGGAGGACACACATGTGCCAAGGGGTACATGTGGAGATCACAGGACAACTTCTAGCTGTCCATCCTGTCCTTCCACCTCTTCAAGTCAGGCTCTGTTGTATTTCTGCACCAGTGTTGCACTTACCTTCTCATGCTGGGACCACGCACCCGATCAACAGCAGCCGATGGGAGAAAAGGGTCTATTTTGGCTTACGGTCTTGAAGGTAGCTTTATGATGGCAGGGGAAAACATGGCATGAGCAGAGGCTGGGCATCACCTCTGCCACAGCAGGTGGAAAACAGGAGCAGGAGAGTGAGCTGAACTCTGGCAATGGAGAGCTGAGCTATACACCCCAAAGCCTGCCCCCCAACACCCCCGCAACATACCTCCTCTAGCAAGGCTCCACCTCTAGAATAGTCTTCAGCTAGGGCCCTAGCACCCAAATGTTTAAGGGGGAATATCTAATTCAAACCACCGCAGTCTAGCTGGCCCACAAGCTTCTGGATTCTCCTGGCTCCATCGCTCATTGCCACAGGTGCACTGTGTTCATAGATGTTTGCATCACTTAACGTGAGTGCAGTTCTGGGAAAGAGAACTCTGGTTGGCAGGCTTACAAGCAAGTGACTTTAACTGCTGAGCTAACTCCCAACTGACTTTCTGTACTTTTCTTTTTCCTTTTTTCTCTTTCTTTTCCTTTTCCCTCCCTCCCTTTCCTTCCTTCCTTCCTTCTTTCTTTCCTTTCTTCTTTCTTTCTTTCTTTCTTTCTTCTTCCTTCCTTCCCGTGGATCAAACCCAGGGCATTGTGCATGCTAGGCCAATGTTCTACCACTGAGCTATACCCCAATTCCTAACACTGTCAATTCAAACATCTTTAAACCCTGAATGACATATACTTCATAGAGGGAGACCTGGACCACATGCGTACTGTAACACTGAAACAAAAGCTTGACTGTCGGTGTACTTGGATATTTCTATTTTGCTTTTGTCTACTTTGTCCCTTGAAACTAATGCTGACCCACTAAATAACGGCTGCTGACCTGCAGTTTTTAAAGCATGGCATTGCCAGGCATGGTGGCTGCATGCCTGTAATCCTAGCTTTGGGAGGCATAGGATCAGGGGTGTGAGGACATGAGGAGACCTTGTCTTAAAAAAAAACACCCCCCCCAAAATACCTGACTGATGCTCCCTCAATTCATAAACCACAACCCCATGGGGAATACCTGCAACCCCACTGAAGAGTGTCCCCAGCAGAATGGGGGCAGGGACAAGGGAAAAGAGGGTACCAACACATGATGTATCCATATGAAATACGTTGTTAATGCTACTAATAATAATAAACATAAAAAACCACGATCTAGGGATATAGCTCAATTGTAGAACACCTGTCGAGTACGTGCAAGGCCCTGGGCTCAACCCCTACTCTAGCAGTGGCTAGAGGCCCTGGTGTGCCCATCCTCTCTCTCTAATAAATAAAAAAATATATTTAAAGAAAATAAGCCAGGCATGGTGGCGGCACACGCCTTTAACCCCAGCACTTGGGAGACAGAAGTAGGAGGATCGCCATGAGTTTGAGGCCACCCTGAGACTACATAGTGAATTCCAGGTCAGCCTGGGCTAGAGTGAAACTACCTTGAAAGAAACAAAAGAAAGAAAGTGGAAATGATTCAAACTTTCATCAGCTGATGGAAGACTGATAAACCGAATGACCTATATCCGCTCTGTAGAATATGATTTAAGTACAAAAAGAATAAGGCCCTGAAACAAATATTCTACAACATGGACATGCCTTGAAAGCACCATGCTAAAGAGAAGACAGACCCAAAAAAGCCACATATCGTGTGGTTCCATTTATGTGAAATGTCCAGAGGAGGCTAACACGTACAGTGTTTCTTTGGGAAACGACAAAAATGTAAAATGAGGTTATGAGTCACACAAGTCAGCAATAAACTAAACCCCGTGGAATTGTAACCTTTAAGTGGTTGGACTTTACGGTATGTAAATTATATCTTAATTGTGTTTTTAAAAGACTGAAAATGAGAGAAAGTGGAGGCAGCGAGTGGAGGCAAGTCTTCAGAGGAATTCCTTTAACTCTTAAATTATCACGAGGCAATTACACTGACTGTAGCCAAGAGGGGAGTTCTCCAGACGGGGTACAGACAAGGAGGTGCCTCTGTGTTGCTTCTCCAGGTCGATGGTCTGCCCAGCTCCCTGACTATTTTGCTGTTAGCACTAACCCCGGGTTGGGACCGTTTCTGCTTGCTTTCTTTCCCTTTTCTGTGTGCGTTGTCCTGGAGCCACGAAACAGAGAGAAAACAACCAGCTTCCGCCCCTCTTACTAGAGAAATAAGTGCCGGGCCTGTGAAGCAGGCGGGCCCGCGAGCCCTGGGGAAGGAGAGGGAGCTCAGCCGCAGAGAGGGAAGAGGAGAACACGCCAGCTTGCCTCGATGGCCCAGGGCCAGGCTCTGTGAGGAGGCTCCCCGTGAATGTGACCCGTGGCTGGCTGCTGCTCTCTCATCGGAAGATCTCCTCTGCTAATTCCACCTGCAAGGGATTCAGACCCCACCGAACAAGGGAGATTCTTCGGGGTGGTAACCAGCAGCTCTCAGCAACAAGGTAGCCAGTCTCCCCAGAGGTCAGTCGTAGACTCCCCGAACCATGGAAACGAGCTCCCCCGGACCCCCACCGAAAGTGGGCAAGAAAGCTGTTTGGCAGCATGGCTGAGAAAGCCCATGTCCCCCTTCCCCATCCCTCAAGGGGCTGGATATGCCTGCCTTTTGTCACTTGGAATAAGATGGTTGAGGGTTGTGGATTAATACAAACCACAGAACCGTAGGCCACACTGGAGCTGAGGAGAGAGCCCAGTGGGTAATGCGCAAGCCTCAGTACCCAAGCTCAGATTCCCAGAACCCATGTGAAGCCAGAGGCTGCGATGCTAAGATCTGCCACCCCAGCATGCCGTGAGCTAGCTAGCCCAGCACGGGGAGACCCTGCTCAAATGCAGCGGAAGGTACGGACCAACACTCACAGCTGGCCTCTGACCCTCCCACGTGTGTCATGGCAAAGGTACCCACGTGCCCAGCACACGCAAAAGAACACATACAACATAAGCCACATTGGAGAAGGGACTTCAGAGGCCAGCCTTATCTGGGTACCAGAGTTCCCTGGGAAAGTGCTCTCCTCTTGCTTTGCCTTGGCCTGAGCACAGCCAGGACCCCTGCTCTGTCCCGGAACACCGTGACTCACACTAGGGCAGAGAGAAGACATTGTTATTGTCAAGCCTAGATCCGCGTCTGTCTGTCCAGCCCCAACCCAGACTCTGAAATCACACAATTGTATCAACTCCCTTTCTGGCAACACCGCCGCTTCTTCCTTTCAGTCTCCCTGCCTGTCCAGACTGACAACTCTGTACCTCACCGATCGTCTCCCCGCCGCCCAGGCGTCCAGGAGGACAATGTGGGTGCTGGCTCCCCCTGAGGTGCTCTGCCCTGCTGTGATTGTTGGACCCTGCATGCGCTACACACGACAGGGCTATGGTCACCAGGCCTCCTTGGCTTTGTTTCAAGATCCAGCGTCTTCTGTCAGACACGTCCTCCTCAAACTTTTGCCACGTCTCAGTTCTGGTATTGGCCCATCAAGGGGGTGTGAAATCTGCCCAACTTGGACACACATTCTGGATTGTTCTGCCACGTCCTTGTAAGATCTTGTCTCAGGTCCTATCCTTATTCTTTCTTCTCCTGAACAGAATACATTAGTCAGTATTTCTTCATTCTCTCCAGCCACTCAGTGCACAGTGGTAACAGGATTCAAGATGAGATGGCCCAGGCTTGCGACTGATTCCCTGTGAGACTTCACCTCTCAGAGTACCCATTTCCTCATTCGTAGGACTGGGGAGCACGGCGTTGTGGTGACACTGTGGACAAGTGAAATAATCGTCACAAAGCACTTAACACAGAGATTTGGACAGTCACGGTAAGCTTTCAGTACATGTTTTCTACCATCATTCATTTATTCGTTCGTTCAAGTACTTACTGAGCCTCATGCCAGCCCTGGGGTATGAGTGCCTTAATTCTACGAGTGAACTGGTACTGGCACCCAAAGAGCAGGGAGCTGAGATCTGTGGAAAATAGGTATTGAGCACTGGGGGCTACTTGAGGAGGGTGACCAGGGTGAGTCCACCTTTCCACATCCCCTTTCCATGCCGCTGCGACTCTGAACTAAGGCGCGCACCCCAAGAAGGAGCTGAGACGGCCTGGGGGACCCCGTTCTTCTTCCTCCCTGCTCCCGCCTTACAGAGAGCAGCCGAGCCTCTGCGGTGCAGGAGGGTGATGCCCTGGGGGAGGCCTGGTCGAATCTGTCTGGGACTGCTCCGGAAGTAGGACGGGCGGCGGGGTGGGGGTGGGGAGGCAGCTGGAATGTTCTGGCCTGCTGCTGGGTGCCTTGCGGGAGCGTGAGAGAGGAGGGCCTCTCTGGACATCAAAGGTTCCTTTTGTCCCCTTGCGAGTGGCAGGGCAGCCGGGCCACTGGCGATGACTCAGGCCCGGCCCTGACGTCACCCACGCCCGGCCTCTGGCCTGCGTTTGCAGCCAGGAACCTGGCCAGGGAGTGGCACTTGCGGCCGCAGCCGATCCCGAGGCCACGGCCTTGCCCTGCTGCATCGACCCAGGGCAGGCGCACCTTGCCGGTCTCCTCCTCCTGTTTACGCCTCCAGGAGGTTCCACTTCCAAACGTAGGAAGCCAGAACGAGTGACACCATCAGAAAAACATGCGGAGCGGATCTCGACCAGGAGTGAAGAATTCAGAATCCAGAGCAAGAAAGCGGTTGTAACTCCTGAGGGAGTTGGCAGAGCCTCCGCCTAGAGTAAGTGAAGGCCACCCTCGCCCCCCCGGGCCACGCTCAGAGCTCCATCTTGCCCCCTGGCACCCAGGCCTGGCAAGGCCTCAGCCCAGGGCAGGGAGCTGGGACGGCCTTTGGAAGACCCTCTAAATACACCCCCAAGGGGCCTGATCTCTCCCTCTCTCTCTTTCTCTCTCGCTCTCTCTCTCTTCCCCATGGGACCAGACAAGTACCCACACAAAATAAATGCCCGTGCTGAAACCCCAGGGAAAAATGGCCCACGATGCCTTTGCCCAGGCCGACTTCATGTCTTGACTCCGCTTTCTCCACCCGCCAGGCTCCTTGGTGGTTTTAGAAGGAAAGCCAACATGTTTGTTCAGGGCTGTGCACTGTTTGCTTCCTGGATCATATATGGGGTGAGAGGCCGTCAGAATAAACTACGTTCCAGGCAAATAAGTACCCTATGCCGCCAAATGATGTTTTCACACTTAACCTGGCAAAAGGATGGTAGCTCTGGGAGGAAAACGTGCCCAGCCCTGACAGTTTGTTTCTGGCTGTTCTAGCAGATACACTTCTGTTATGTCATCATCTTGTTTTCAGGGAGTGTATTTTATTCCTACTCATCCCGTGGCCTCTGGTGCCCCGGCCTGCAGGGTTACAACAGAGGCCCGAGGAGAAGTCATCCTGAATGGGAATAAGCAAACAGACACAAGGAAGGAGACCAAGCCGAGAGTTTGGTCAAGGTCTCAATTTTTATTAGTACAGGAGGGTTTATATAGGGAGATCCAGGGAAGGAAGGCTAGTCATATAGCACGTAAGGAGAACCAGGAACTTGGAAGGCGAGGCCGCATGTAGCTCTTCTGGGAAGGTCCCAGGCGTGGTGTTCTGAGCACAGTAGGTCTTGCGATTTCCAGTAAGCGATTCAAGAACCAGGAAACAGAAACTCATTGCTGTTCATGGATGCCTATAGCCTAAAATGGCTGCTGTTTGGCTCGGGGCTCCCAACGTCTCCTCCCTTCTTTTATGCAAAAGAGGGGGAGGCCCGCTATTCAGCGGTGGGCTTTAACCAACTGGGGGAGTATTGACCTGACTCCTCCCGTGGGCTGTCATCTTTTTGTCCCACAAGCTTGGCCCTTGGTACCTCTTGGGGAGGGGAGACAGGGCCTATGTAATCATAACAGGTGTGGTACCAACCTCCATGCAAGTCAGGTTTTGCTCTCAGGGAATTCAGAAGCGGTCAAAGAAGGACCTTCCCTTGCAGCGCTCTGCCTCGCACTCATGTTGGTGCCCATATTGTGCCCACCTCGCTGTGAGCCGATATGCATAGGTCTGAATCCTATGCAGTCTTAAGGGAGGGGAAGCCTTTTGGCCATGAGACAAATAGACCGCAGCAATAGCAGAGGGGTAGAGGACAGTAGCATAGTGAGTGAGTACAGAATGCATGATCAAGGGAGAGTGGCAGCTGCAGGTAGGTCTTCAGTGGCAACACCTCGATCCTCCAGCTCCAGTCTGTGATAATGGACCTGTAAGGGCTGCATCTTAATGGCTTCAATCTGTTGACGTATAAAAGACATGATTTTATTTATAATAACAGGTCCGATTGTGAACAAGAGGATTAAGATAAGTAGAGGTACCAATGGTAACCAGGAGAAGAAGGGGGAGTTGGCCCAAAGTTGAGAGGAGGAGGGATCATATCGGGAATGCAACTCTCGACTAAGTGTTTGTAAATTTTTTATGTTTTCCTCAATGATTCCGGATTCATTGACATGGAAACAGCACTCCTCTTGGAGAGCCATACACGTTCCTTCCTTTTCTGCTGTAAGGAGGTCGAGAGCACGCCGGTTTTGTAGGGCAACTCTGGCCAGGGAAGTGATCTGTCTTTGGAGAGATTCAAGACTATTGGTGGTGGAATCAATCATCCGCTGTAGTTTTTCAGAAAGTTCGCTGGCAGAATACAAGGAGTGTCCCAACGCCCCGCCTGCCACTCCTGCAGAAACAACTGACGTGGTCAGGCTTGCACCTACCACCAATGGAAGGAAGGCTACTCTCTTGCGAGTGGTATGAAAGAGCCAGGCAAATTCATCAGGGCTAGACATGGTGAGTTGGGGGACCATGGATACCAGAATACAGGGTCCCGGGGTGGTGCTATTAATGCGAGTAAACAAGGTCTCATTGCACCAGAAATAAATCAGTGGGGGGGGGGGGATATAAGTTCCGTAGTTACAGAGGTGTTTTGTGTGCATGTAAAGTCAGTAGGTAGTGATTCGTTAGTGAGAAAGCAGCGCAATGTGAAAATGTTGTTTAGATGGTGAGAGAATAATGGGACTGGAGAGACAGGAGTGGTGTTATAGTGAGATTGGTTAAAGGAAAGGTTGAGGGTATAGGAAGCATTTAGGGGAGTTGCAGCAAAGATTGGACGCGAAAGGGAGGCACAAAGTAAACAAGAGGAGGCATTTACCTGGGAGGCATTAAGTAGATGGACGGCATATTGGAGGTATACTGGCCAAGAATCCCATTTTACCTTATTATTTTTGAGGGCAGAGTGGAGGTGGTGTTCATTTTCTATAATTAATTGATTTACTTGATTCTTGGAGTCTGCAGGGACTAATTGTCTATATATATATATTTCCTGTAGGGTAGGAGGACCAGCCATCATTATAGAGTTTGCCTGTGACTCCCTTTTCCCAGCGCTCATTCTAAGGGTCGGAGATAACAAGGGTAAACTCTTCTCCTTGGAGGCAGAGAATACCATTTTTGTTGATGGCTTCATGAATATTGCAGCTCCAATATCTACACCCTCCATAGGTGGATTCATAATTTATGCAACTGCCCTCATTGTCATAAGAAAAGCAGGCGTAAGGCCTATATGTAGCAGTAATTATTTTGGGAGTGATTTTAAAGGTGAGGGCTGTCTGGCACCCTGTAAGAGGGCAGCGCCCTGAGCCGATAAGGGTGGTGGAGTCCTGGTTGATGGGACCTTCCTTTACTTGAAATTCCCATTGAAAGACGGTAGCAGTAGTTAGGGGGACAGTGGGCAACAAGGAGCAGAGGAACAGTAGATGTCGGGGGTCGGCCGTTTTCATCCTGAATCTTGGGTATTGGAAACCTGGAAGAGAAAAGAGGGAGTTGCCTCAGGAACAGGGTGTTCTTGGGCATATATTACTGAGAACTTATAGGCTCGTTGATTTGTTTGACTAAACGTTCTGGTAGCCATAGTGCGGCATCATTTTGGGTATCGAACACACAAACTGACCCGCGGCCCCAAATGAGGACTGGGTCTGGGCCATTCCACTTCAGAGTCAAAGGATCCTTCCACATAGCTTTGGCGAAGGTATTTTTTGTGTTTGTATGCCAAAAAATGGTCAGCAGCTGAATGTTCTTGAGCGTCAAGGGTTAAGAAGTTTAGGACAAACAGGGCATGATGAAGGATGTTTTGGGGGGAGCCTTTTATGGGATATAAATCTCCTGTTTTTAATTTTTGGAGGGTATGTTTAATAATTTGATGGTCTCACTCAACAATTCCTTGACCCTGGGGATTGTATGGTATGCCTGTAATATGTTTAATTTGTAGTTGATGACAGAAATTTTGGAATTTTTTACCAGCATATCCAGGACCATTATCAGTTTTAATAATTTGGGGCTTTCCCATGACACCAAGGCAATTGAGTACATGAGCAATGACATTTTGTGAAGCTTCTCCAGCATGGAGGCTGGCAAAGATGAATCCACTAAAGGTATCCACAGTAACATGGAGGTACTTAAGATTACCAAATGAGGGAACGTGCGTTACATCCATTTGCCAGATCTCATTGGGAATTAAACCCCTAGGGTTTACACCCAAGTGGGGGACGGGTAGGAGGGTGACACAGTTTGTGCATTGTTTGGCTATCTGGTGGGCTTGTTCCCTAGTGATTTTAAAAAGAAGGTGCAAGGTTTGAGCATTAAGGTGATGTACAGAGTGAGCTGCTTTGGCCTGGGCCACAGGATTGAGCTCAACAAGGAAAGCAAACTGGGTGGCTTTGTCAGTCATGGCATTGCCTGCGGCTAGAGGCCCAGGGAGTCCAGAATGAGCACGAATATGGCCTATATAAAAAGGATGTTGCCTAGAATGTATGCATTGCTGAATGGAGAAAAACAGAGGGGTGGCATTTGTAGTGGGTTTTATGTATGGCACGGTTTCTAAAAGGGGGATGGATTGAGCAATATAAGCACTGTCAGTATACAGATTAAAGGGAGTATTTGGAAGTTGTTGAAAAACCTGTAAAACAGCAAAAAGCTCCACCAGTTGAGCAGAGTGGAATGGGGATTGCAGGGAAGTGGTTTGATTGTCTACAGTGAAGGCTGCCACTCCATTAGAGGAGCCATCAGTGAAAACTAGGGGGACGTGGGGAAGGGGTCGGGGAGAGGTTAATGTAGGAAAAACAAATGGTTGAATTCTCAGAAATTGGAGAAGCTTGTTAGCAGGGTAATGATTATCAAGGGATCCCTGAAAAGAGGTGCAAGATATTGCCCAGTCGTCATCATTTTGTATTAACCACTGGATTTGGGTAGTGGAATAGGGAAGAACGATTTTATCAGAGTCCTTACCAAATATTTGTCTGCTTTGGTCATGTCCAATTTTTATTTATTCTTCCACCCACGAGGTGTAAGGGGTAAGAACTTTGGGTGGTGAAGCAGGTAAATGGACCCAGAAGAGGGGTCCCTCCTGCCAGAACACCCCAGTGGGTGTAAAGTCAGTGGCACAGATGACCAGGAGAAGAGGCTCCTCATAAGAGATGAAAGTGACCCTTTGGCTCAGAGTTGCAGTCTCCACTATCTTCAGAGCCTCTAGGGCGAGGGCCGTTAATGAGCAGCCAGAGGCAGGGTCTGGGTCTCCTTTGAGGATGTCAAACAAGGGTTTAAGCCCTCCAGTAGTTAGCTTGAGGTAAGGCCTGAGCCAATTGATATCTCCTATGAGTTTTTGAAAATCATTTAAAGTTTTTAGATGATCAGTTCTAAGTTGAATCTTTTGTGAAAGGATTTTCTTATGAAAAAGTTCAAAGCCTAAGAATAAGTAAGGGGGGTTTAATTGAATTTTACCAGGAGCTATCTGAAGACCGGCTCTGGTAAGGGCCCTAGAAAGCTCTTGAGAGCAAGTAAGGAGTTCAGTGGGATCAGGTCCGGCCAAGAGAATGTCATCCATATAATGAATGATATACAAGGAAGGCCATTTATGTCTAAATGGATCTATAACTTGGGCCACAATTTTTTGACACAGCGTAGGGCTGTTGGCCATCCCTTGAGGCAAGACTTTCCATTGGAATCTCAGCATAGGGCCTCTAAAATTTACCACAGGTAAACTAAATGCAAAATGTTGACGATCCTCAGGGTGCAAGGGAATTGTAAAAAAAGCAATCCTTTAGGTCAATAATGATTTTACAATATCCTGCAGGAATTGCCACTGGAGTGGAGAGGCCTGGTTGTAGGGCTCCCATAGGTACCATGGCCTTATTAATTTCTCTAAGGTCCTGGAGCAACCTCCATTTTCCAGACTTTTTCTTTATAACAAAGATAGGAGTATTCCAAGGAGAGGTGGTAGGTTCAATATGGCCTGCAGCAAGTTGTTCCTGCACTAACATCATGGCTGCAGCTAATTTTTCAGAAGTTAAGGGCCATTGACCAACCCATACAGGTTTTGTTGTTTTCCAGGATATCTTATCTGCATGGGGTATAGGCATGTCAACAGCCATTAGGATAAATTTTTGTAGCCTATTCCAGCATGATCAGTCTTTATAGTAACTGGGATTGGCTCCTTTGTTCCCTGAGAATATCTGCCCAATCCTTGTCCTGGGCGGAAACCTTGATTAAGCATCTGGTGAGCTACCAACTCACTAGGGCTGCACATAATGAGTTTCACTTGAGAGAGGATGTCTCGGCCCCAGAGATTAATGGGCAGGCCTGTGACCACATAAGGTTGACGGTGCCTTGATTGCCCTCCTCATCCTCCCATTGAATAACTTCAGAACTTTGTAATGGATTAGAAGTTTGTCCTATTCCTTTAAGATGGGTCATGGAGGCTGTGAGGGGCCAAGATGCAGGCCAGTCTTTACTGGAAATAATCGTGGCATCTGCAGCAGTGTCTATAAGACCTTCAAAGGTTTTTCCTTTTAACCTTAATTTAAGAAGGGGTCTTGTTTGAGTGACTTCTTGTGCCCTGTAAATATCTGATGACCCAAACCCATGGGGGCCTCTCTTTTGTTTCTGGTAAGGCACCTTATCATTGAGGGGCAATAGTATTAACTGAGCAATCCGTTGGCCAGGAAGAATAGTAATAGGCCCCTGAAGGGTGGTAGCCATGACTTTAATTTCCCCAGTATAGTCATTATCAATGACTCCTGGAGAAATGGTGAGGCCCTGAGTGGTTGAGTGGCACGTCCTAAGATAAGGCCAAAGGTGTTTTTTGGCAAGGGACCAAAAACCCCCGTGGCAAGGACCTGAGTTCCCATCTCTGGAGTTAGTATTGATCTGGAGGCGGAACAGAGGTCCAGTCCTGCACTGCCAGCGGTTGTCCGGGAGAGGGCAGAGATGTCTCATTTTGG
Organism: Dipus sagitta; assembly: GCA_036346955.1. Lineage (NCBI taxonomy): Eukaryota > Metazoa > Chordata > Mammalia > Rodentia > Dipodidae > Dipus > Dipus sagitta. The sequence goes on from CM070786.1 coordinate 33,480,611, forward strand.
GTAGACTGGGGGACGAACCTGATAGCCCCAGGGTTCTGTCCGGGGATCATCTTGGGGCCCTGGGGTAGGCCCCGTGTCAAGTTTCCCTGTTTTTGTGGTAAGGGGTTTCCCTGGATATCCGTTTTGGAATGGCACTCAGAGGCCCAATGTTTGCCACGCTTACAACATGGACAGAGGGAGGAAGGAGGTGGGTGTGCAGCCCTGGGGGCTGTACATTCTCTGGAAAAATGACCTGGCATTTTACAATTAAAGCAATTTTTATTGTTATTTCCCTGTGTGAAGCCCTTTAAGGCAGCTCCTATGGCTAGTCCAATGCTGCAAGAGGCAGGATCCACATCGGCACATAATTGGATAAAATCAGAGATATTTTTGCCATGGCGGAAGGGGCGGATGGCTGCCTGGCAGGCCAAATTGGCGTTCTCAGAGGCGAGATGTCTTATGAATTCATTATCTGTTTCTTCCCTTCCCATGAGCCGTTCTGCGGCCTCAGTGAGGCGACCAATGAAGTCGCTGTAAGGCTCATTTGGCCCTTGACGTACCTTAGCCAAGGAAGTTACAACAGATCCTTTAGATGGGAGATTTTTCCAAGCCTTAAGGGCAGCATGTTGGATCTGTGAGAGCAGTCTAGGGGAGAACTTTGCCTGGTCCTGATTAGTATCATAAGGACCATTGCCCAAAAGTTTATCTAATGTCCAGGATTTAGAAGAGGATCTAGTGGACACATTGCGGCGGGCAGTGTCTTGACATCTCTCAGTATAATCAGCCTGCCAGAGGAGGAAATCTCCTCATGTTAGGGCACCTTTGGCAAGCATTTTCCAATCATTGACTGAAAGCCAGTTATCACTAAGGGCCTCTAGTAGGGACATGGTAAAGGGAGCAGTAGGTCCATAAGAGGAAACAGCACTTTTTAATTCTTTGATATGTTTAAATTTTAAATGGTGGTATTGCTGGGGTTTAACAATAATATTTTTCCTCTATGTGGCTCACTGTCATCATCTGAGCTGGAAGATTGTTTAGAGGGTTCCTCTCTTTCAGAGCCTTCCTCCTCTGAGCTTGACTGAGGCGGGTTGAGGAATTGGTTTTTGCTTTAACTTGAGCACGTTTTATAGGAAATGCATGAAGGGTTTTAGGGGGTTTGATCTTAGTTTTTATATGTCGGGCTGGAGCAGGGGCAGGAGAATAGATCTCCAGGTCCAGGTCATGGAGTTGTTTAAGTAAGGAGGCTTTTTCTTTTTTAACTGCAAGGAGGGTTTTTAGTGATTAGGCCTCCCGGGAGAGTTGGTGGGTCGCCTGTCGAGTGACAGGTCTCTACATCACAATCGAGAGTTACAGGGGCACAGAAGTGGTGTGGTTTAGGCCTGTGAAGATAATGTGGAGAATCTTCTATGGGGGCTGTAGGAGGTAGCCAGTCAGGGTTATGATACCTGGCAGCCTCATCCTCTAGCTCTGATTCCCCATCTGGGGAAAGAGGGGTGTCAATGGGGAGAGTAACTGTAGATTTGGAGAGAATAGGATAAATAGATTTAGGGGCAGGTGGGTCAAGTGGGTCATCCTCGGGCATGGAAACAATGATGGAGGGGCACTGAGAAGGGGGATCCTGATGGCAGGAGGTTAATTCATGAGTGGAAGGGGTCTGGCTAGGTTTAAGATTATTTTTAAGAAAGGATTCTCTATCCCTAACAATTTTTGAAATGTCCGGTTGGCACCGGTGGACCTGGAGGACATCATTTATTAAGTTCCAATAGGAAAAGCCCTGAACCAGGACTTTCTCAGGCCCAAAAGTCCTATAGTAATCCTTTAAACAATCTCCCCCTCTCCCCCATCTTTTTTCATCGATGGTGCCTTCCTGGGGAAACCATGGACATAAGTCTTCTAAAAAGAGGAAGAAGTGAACAAGATCCTTTTTCTTAACTTTTTCCCCACGAGTCTTGAGGGAGTCTTTTAAGTCCCTGAATGAAGAGTTCATGTTTACTTAGGGTCTGTCCCATGGTAGAAGGAAAGAGCAGAAACAGCAAGACCAGAGGGCAACGTTCCCAGGCCAGAGAACCGGCACGGGGGATTCCCCAATGGGCCTGACGCAAGCCTGTCCGCAAATTTAAGAATGCGGCGACCGCCCTAAGGGCATTTACTGGTCGGTGCATTACCAGTTTTGGCGGTTGGAAGAGAGGCTAGATAGGAGGTTTTTGCCAACGCCCGAACGGGCTGTCGGGATTCGCACAGGGAGCTAGGGGCCTTCAGCCAATGCCAGAGGGTAGCCCTGGCCAAGAGGCTTCAGTTGCCCTGTCGCTGTGTTGTGATTCCACACAATGGCGTGAACCGAAAGTAAAAGAGATGGAAAAGGAGTTTATAAGAATCAACAAATAAATCCCGCAATTCCTGTGTCTTGCAAATCTGACTGAATAATCTCCATTTAAATGGTTTGCCTAAAAGTCTGCATCGCTCATCTTACCTTAATCAGATCTGTATCACAGGCAGGCTTCCTGCGGTGATCGTTGTGCAAATCTTCACTTGCCAATGAGGCGGCGATTCAGGGAGAGGAACAGCCGTTCACTTGAGCGACGTTCAGGTTTCTCTTCGTACCTCGAGCCCCACATTGGGTGCCACTTGCCCCAGCCTGTGCGGGGTACAACAGAGGCCCCAGGAGAAGTCAACCTGAATGGGAATAAGCAAACAGACACAAGGAAGGAGACCAAGCCGAGAGTTTGGTCAAGGTCTCAATTTTTATTAGTACAGGAGGGTTTATATAGGGAGATCCAGGGGAGGAAGGCTAGTCATATAGCACGTAAGCAGAACCTGGGAACTTGGAAGGTGAGGCCACATGTAGCTCTTCTGGGAAGGTCCCAGGCGTGGTGTTCTGAGCACAATGGGTCTTGCGATTTCCAGTAAGCGATTCAAGAACCAGAAAACAGAAACTCATTGTTGTTCATGGATGCCTATAGCCTAAAATGGCTGTTGTTTGGCTCGGGGCTCCCAACACTCTGGGATATTAAAGACAGACACACCAGAATGTGTGTGTTTTAACCTCTCATCTGAAAACTCTTGGGTCGTTGCATAGCTTGTAATTTATAAGTCCTGGAAGTTCCTACTCGAGAAATTTAAGGGCTGAGGAGATGGCTCAGCGATTAAAGGCGCTTGTTTGCAATGCCTGATGGCCTGGGTTTGATTCCCCATTACTCACATAAAGCCAGACGCACAAAGTGGTGCATTCGGCTACAGCTATTTTGCAGTGGCAGGAGGCCCTAGCATACCCGTTCTCTCTCTCTCCCTATCAAATGAAAGTTTTTTAAAATTGTTTTCCCTCTCTCTCATCACACACACACACACACACACACGCCCCAAGAATGTATTCATAATAGCTGCAAAGAACGTGGACAAAGAAATCATACGTGTTTCCTGGCTGCTAAAGACATCTCCTGAATGAGCATCTAGTTTCTGTGTAGCTTACTTAGCAAAGAAGGTCTCTTCTTCCTAAATTCTGTGTTAAAATGATCGGAAAGTATATCTTAAAAACGGCCCTTACTTTGAAGGCAATGAACACAGAGCTTGTCATTTTTCTGGAAAACAGTGGCAAATTCCTTTGTGAGCTAACGACACTCTGAAATGAACTGCACACTTGAGCATGGTTTTGAGGTCTTACGTTTTATCTTTTAAATATATTTTAATAGATCAGGTTGTCTTGAAGAGAGGCTGTGCTAATCTGCTGTTCTTCCGGCTTCAAGATCCCAATCCTGTGACCGTGATTCGGTAAGTGCCATTTGTCCCTAGTGGGTATTTACACTTAATTCTACTAATAATTCTATGTTTTGTTTTAGGATTTTAAAAAAGGGAACAGTCACAGATACTTCCGCACACAGTGATGCCAGCTGTGTCAAGGAGGATATGTATCAGGATAGGCTGGTTGTTATCATAAACCCCGAAATGTACAATGGTTCAAACACAGTAGTTTATTTTGTGCTCGTAACAGTATAGGTTACTGAGGTAACTCGCTCTTGTGCATTCATTCTGATTCAAGGCTGGGGGTTTGATTCACAACAAAAACAAAAAACAATAACCAAAAAGAAACAACCCTGCCTTCACATTGACAGATCGAGCGAGGCTCTGCCTCTATGGCATGTGGTTTTCAAAGTCACCAGGGACTCTTCATGCCTCAGTGGAAGAAGTAAAGAGCATGAAAATGTATACCTGGGAGGCTTTTAGGGGTTAGAAGAGGGTACATCATTTTCCTCACATCCCATTGGCTAAAACCCAGTCACATGACTACATTTAACCACAGAGTTGTCTAAAAATGTGGTCCCTGGTGGGACATCCACTTCCCAGTGACAGCTGTGGAGAGTTTTCGGTAAAAAGGTAGTTCTCATTGTCATTGAATAGAAAGCAACTTGGAAATACTCAAAGATAAGGTTACAGGACGGAGCAGTGGGAGAAGTGAAAAATTTGTTGGAGGGCTAGGCATGGCGGTGCATGCCTATAACCAGTCCTAGCGCTCGGGAGGCAGAAGCAGGATGATCACACTCACAAGATCAAGACCAGGTTGGTCTGAGTGCTGAGGTCCAGGCTACCGAGGGGTACATAGTGAGACCCTATGGCAAAAAACAAAAGACAGATGACAGGTAACTCTCATATTAGATAATGCAGATTTCCCTAACTTACACCGTTAGTTATCACCTGGCTGACACATGGTGAGAAAGATGGAGGCAGGAAAACTTCTCTGAAGCTTAGAAGTTCGCATCAAGTGCAGCACAAAACCACAGTGAGAATGGGAGGGAAAAACCTCTCATTCCATCTCAGAGGAGGAAGTCAGTCTGTGACCTCCACATACTGTGCAGTGGCATATGCATGCCCATGTTCACACATGTAAACACACACACTTATACATTGCATACACGTGCCAATAAACAAACTGATATATGATTCTGGCTTTGAGGGGGAGACTGTTTTCAAAAAAATCTCATTCTAGCCCAAGCTGACCTGGAACTCTCTCTGTAGCCCAGGCTGGACTTGAATTTACAGTCATTCTCCTACCTCTGCCTTCTGAATGCTGGGATTAAAGGCATTCAGCACCACACCTGGCCTTAATTCTGTTTTTTTTTTTTTTGTTTTGTTTTTTAATGGAAGTTTCAGACATTTACTGAACTAACGAGAAGTAAAGCTATAAGCCCTACGTGGAGAACCCTTTAACTCATCATATACCTTATGTAAATTTTAAACCTTTGTTGGGAAATTTCAGAAACCGTATGTATGATAGGTGCCTTGTGAGGCCTCTTATTTAAAGCCTCCAAAAAAGATGGAATCAAGTCTCTGCCTGAGCTGCCTGGTACATAGCTCTCCAGCTCTGTGGTCACTATCTGGCTGAACAAATTACATGCTGCCGCTCGACCTGACAATTCTGGCTCCGCACCCACGCCCTGAAGAGCATGCATTGTCCATTGTAAAAGAAGTCCTGTGACTGGCCAGTTTGGCAGCGGCTCTTAGATCGCGGCTCAGCCCCCGCACACTGGGAATGGAATAGATAAATTGATTTTCTGCGACAACATCCCCATCACTGAAAGTCCATTTTCTAGGGTTGTTGGGGACTGAACAAGTCTATTCTTCTGGGGGCTGATGGAGCTGGTTTCAGAAAGTCGAAGGTGAAAGTATGCTGGGCAGGGTGACAACAGTACCTGCCGGAACCATGGAGACCCAGGAGTAAGCTGAGAGTAAGTTGAGGTGTCCAAGCTGGAGCTCACTGCAGATGTTCTGTTGCTTGAAGTCACAGCACAATAGCCTCCTAGGAAGGACAAAGCCAAAGGCCACAGTCGGGGAAGAAAGATGTCACGGTCCACTCATCTAGGAGATTGGCTATAGTTACATTGTCCTTGTGACACAATACCTGACAGAACAGCTTAAAGGAGAAAACGCTTACTTTGGCTCACAGTTTTGGAGGGTTAGTCCATGGTAGCTGGGCCCTGTGCACTTGGGCAGAACATCATGGCAGCAGGAGCGAGAAGAGGTTGAAAGGAAGATGCCAGGACAAGATAATTGCCCCAGTGACACCCTACTTCCTCCAGCTAGATTCCATCTGCTAAAGCTTCCAGAACCTCCCAACCAAATGTACAGTACATGAGGCTGTAGGGGATATTTTATATTCAGACCTTGATACCAGCTAACCACAGCTTGTTAATTTCAGCTGCCATGTGATAGGATCCCTCAAAGCACATAGCATGCCAAATCGACATGAGTGGTTTCTAAAATTTCTGGCTACGTAATGTGACAGAGAGAGGTGTGTAACCACCAAGTTGGGTGACCACAATTTCACTGTTGTGAACATTCAGTGTATGAAGGAAAGCCACTGATCCCCATGAACAGACAGTTAGGAAAGCAAGCAGGCACGGTAACCTCAGAGACAACATCAGTAAGACGAGATTGTGTACAAACTGCACATTTTATAAATATTTTGATATTTGAAATTTTCCCCAAAAAAGCATCAAAGCAGATCTCATGGGAAAATGATTTTCATGAGTTTGTTTCACCCTCATTTTGATTTTTTTTTCCAGTTTAATTATACTTGAGTTGTGTAAATCAAATTTGAGACTCTGTGGCCTTTTTAGGTCACCTGAAGAGCTTGTTTATCCATACTGGACAGTCATGACTGAGCACAGCACATCACATGGGCAGCACCAGGGCCAGCATTATAAATGTCCTGTTAATCCTTTTAGAGCATTTTGCAACAAGCCCATGTCATAGTCACTAAAACTAAGAAATCATGATAATTAGATTTTGTTATTTCTCACACTAAAATCCCCTAATTTCTTGTCAAGAACTAATTTGGAAAACACCACACTGAAGACATCGGGGTTTTGTTTTGAACTAAAGAAGCCTCTGGTTTTCATCAGAACTTGAAAGCTTCTTCTCACCTCCAAATTCGTGTTTGACCAACGCGAAATGCTGAGACCGTGTCAGCCTCAGTAAAGTGCTGTGTGGAGATTGGCCGAAGCAGGGTAGAACTGGGCGTGCGGTCCGTGCGCCCATGAAAGTAGTTGTCATAATCAGGGTCTGCGTTGGTATTTCTGCCTTTGATGTTGCTGTGAAGTGTCACTGGTTCAAGTGACTTTCATCTGTGATTCTCAGTCATGCCGTGAGCCAGGCGAAGCATGTGGTGTGGCTGTCTCAGTGCCCCTTGGAAAAGTCTGATGCTGGGCCAGAGGCCCTAGGGCTGCTGATCTCATTCAAGGAGATGTTGGGCACCAGCTTCTCTGGTATCTTCGAGGAATGTTGGATGAGTTGTCTCTCTGCCAACAGATGCTTCCTGGAATTCTAGCGAGGGTCCCAGTGCACTGGAATCAGGAGGCTTAGAATCCATGTCATGGAAGCATTGACCTTGGGTGGTGCCTCCTAAGCCATGGTTCACAGGGGTACAGTAGGCCTGTGGAGGTCTGTTGGGGGTTATCCTCCTTGTCTCAGATCCCCATGTGTCATCTTAAATCATGTCAAAAATGACTTTTTCAAAGGAATAAACTGCTGGACATCAGTAATACCAAGGTACCTCCTAAAAGTCGTAGCTTAATATTGACACAAGCACAAGCCTATTGCTTGCCACCTCTGGCAGTAGCTGGGCCATACTGAGCTGGGTTTTTTTTTTTTTTTTTTTAATTTATTGGTTGTTTCATAAAAGGGTTGAGCACATAGACCCTTTCTGCCCCGATTCTGCCCAGGGCCTTTAGTGGGGTCATTGTATTCATTGTGGGAACCAAGAGGCCTCAGTCACGCCCACCGACCCTGAGGTTCTTACAATCTTTCTGCCCCCTCTTCAAAGATGCTCCCTGAGCCTTGGTGGGCAAGATAGATATCTGATTTGGTGTTGCTTTCTCTGTTTTCATGAGGTTTGAGGGACCCCAGTGTCTTACAGACTGAGCTGGGCTTGTAAGAGCACTCTCTTCCTTGTGTTTTACTCTAGATGAGTCTTGGTGGTCCCCCCTCCTCTGCCTTTCAAGTGATGAGCCTTCAGGTGTGAATCAATATGCACTGAAGTTCCTCTTTTTCTTGAAAAAACAATATCTATTTAAAAAAAAAAAAGAAGGAAGGAAATCAGGGAAGGGGGATCAAGAAGAGAAGAAAGTCACCATTATAGCCAATAACCAGGATTCATTATAAATGTGGGCATTCTAGGCAAGTATTTTACCACTGAGGCTTTTGAATTTTTGAGATAGGGTCTCAATATGTAGCCCAGGCAGGCCTTAAATTCTCCTGTACTCCAGTGCCAAGTGCTCAGGATAAAGGCACATGTTATTACACCACTTCCAATATACACACTTTGATGGAGTATTGCTTTTCAGTTTTAATTTACATAGATGTTTATCTGTACACACACACACACACACACACACACACAGCTTTTGTCCTCTTGTGATGCTATAAACATTATTCCAATTCAGTAAGTACTCATTGAAAACATTTTTTTTCTTTTTTTGTTTTGCTTTGTATTGTATCTGGAGGCAAGATCTCACTACAGCCCAGGATAACCTGAAACTCACGCTGTAGTTCAGGTCATCCTTGAACCCATGGTGATCCTCCAACCTCAACCTCCTTATTGCTGGGATTAAAGGCATGTGCCACCATACTTCGCATGGAAAACACAATTTTAATCACTTCCTTTTCCATGTGTATATCTTAATTTATCCTTTTGTATCATTGTGTATGTGTGCATAATATAGTACTTGTGCGTGTGAGTGTGGGCATGTGGAGGTCCACAGACAGGCTCAAGTGTGGGTCCTATGTACATGTGAGTGCAGGCATGTGGAGGTCCAAGGACAGACTCAAGTGTGGGTCCTATGTACATGTGAGTGCAGGCATGTGGAGGTCCACAGACAGCCTCAAGTGTGGGTCCTATGTACATGTGAGTGCAGGCATGTGGAGGTCCCAGGACAGCCTCAAGTGTGGGTCCTATGTACATGTGAGTGCAGGCATGTGGAGGTCCAAGGACAGGCTCAAGTGTGGGTCCTATGTACATGTGAGTGCAGGCATGTGGAGGTCCAAGGACAGCCTCAAGTGTAGATCCTATGTACATGTGATTGCAGGCATGTGGAGGTCCACAGACAGCCTCAAGTGTGGGTCCTATGTACATGTGAGTGCAGGCATGTGGAGGTCCACAGACAGCCTCAAGTGTGGGTCCTATGTACATGTGAGTGCAGGCATGTGGAGGTCCAAGGACAGCCTCAAGTGTGGGTCCTATGTACATGTGAGTGCAGGCATGTGGAGGTCCACAGACAGCCTCAAGTGTGGGTCCTATGTACATGTGAGTGCAGGCATGTGGAGGTCCAAGGACAGCCTCAAGTGTGGGTCCTATGTACATGTGAGTGCAGGCATGTGGAGGTCCAAGGACAGCCTCAAGTGTGGGTCCTATGTACATGTGAGTGCAGGCATGTGGAGGTCCACAGACAGCCTCAAGTGTGGGTCCTATGTACATGTGAGTGCAGGCATGTGGAGGTCCAAGGACAGCCTCAAGTGTGGGTCCTATGTACATGTGAGTGCAGGCATGTGGAGGTCCAAGACAGCCTCAAGTGTGGGTCCTATGTACATGTGAGTGCAGGCATGTGGAGGTCCACAGACAGCCTCAAGTGTGGGTCCTATGTACATGTGAGTGCAGGCATGTGGAGGTCCACAGACAGCCTCAAGTGTGGGTCCTATGTACATGTGAGTGCAGGCATGTGGAGGTCCAAGGACAGCCTCAAGTGTGGGTCCTATGTACATGTGAGTGCAGGCATGTGGAGGTCCAAGGACAGCCTCAAGTGTGGGTCCTATGTACATGTGAGTGCAGGCATGTGGAGGTCCAAGGACAGCCTCAAGTGTGGGTCCTATGTACATGTGAGTGCAGGCATGTGGAGGTCCAAGGACAGCCTCAAGTGTGGGTCCTATGTACATGTGAGTGCAGGCATGTGGAGGTCCAAGGACAGCCTCAAGTGTGGGTCCTATGTACATGTGAGTGCAGGCATGTGGAGGTCCAAGGACAGCCTCAAGTGTGGGTCCTATGTACATGTGAGTGCAGGCATGTGGAGGTCCAAGGACAGGCTCAAGTGTGGGTCCTATGTACATGTGAGTGCAGGCATGTGGAGGTCCAAGGACAGCCTCAAGTGTGGGTCCTATGTACATGTGAGTGCAGGCATGTGGAGGTCCAAGACAGCCTCAAGTGTGGGTCCTATGTACATGTGAGTGCAGGCATGTGGAGGTCCAAGGACAGCCTCAAGTGTGGGTCCTATGTACATGTGAGTGCAGGCATGTGGAGGTCCAAAGACAGCCTCAAGTGTGGGTCCTATGTACATGTGAGTGCAGGCATGTGGAGGTCCAAGGACAGCCTCAAGTGTGGGTCCTATGTACATGTGAGTGCAGGCATGTGGAGGTCCAAGGACAGCCTCAAGTGTGGGTCCTATGTACATGTGAGTGCAGGCATGTGGAGGTCCAAGGACAGCTCAAGTGTGGGTCCTCTGTACATGTGAGTGCAGGCATGTGGAGGTCCAAGGACAGCCTCAAGTGTGGGTCCTATGTACATGTGAGTGCAGGCATGTGGAGGTCCAAGGACAAGCTCAAGTGTGGGACCTATGTACATGTGAGTGCAGGCATGTGGAGGTCCAAGGACAGCCTCAAGTGTGGGTCCTATGTACATGTGAGTGCAGGCATGTGGAGGTCCACGGACAGCCTCAAGTGTGGGACCTATGTACATGTGAGTGCAGGCATGTGGAGGTCCAAGAACAGGCTCAAGTGTGGGTCCTATGTACATGTGAGTGCAGCCATGTGGAGGTCCGAGGACAAGCTCAAGTGTGGGACCTATGTACATGTGATTGCAGGCATGTGGAGGTCCGAGGACAGCCTCAAGTGTGGGTCCTATGTACATGTGAGTGCAGCCATGTGGAGGTCCGAGGACAGGCTCAAGTGTGGGTCCTATGTACATGTGAGTGCAGGCATGTGGAGGTCCAAGAACAGGCTCAAGTGTGGGTCCTATGTACATGTGAGTGCAGGCATGTGGAGGTCCACGGACAGGCTCAAGTGTGGGTCCTATGTACATGTGAGTGCAGGCATGTGGAGGTCCAAGGGCAGGCTCAAGTGTGGGTCCTATGTACATGTGAGTGCAGGCATGTGGAGGTCCAAGGACAGCCTCAAGTGTGGGTCCTATGTACATGTGAGTGCAGGCATGTGGAGGTCCGAGGACAGGCTCAAGTGTGGGTCCTATGTACATGTGATTGCAGGCATGTGGAGGTCCACAGACAGGCTCAAGTGTGGGTCCTATGTACATGTGAGTGCAGGCATGTGGAGGTCTGAGGACAGGCTCAAGTGTGGGTCCTATGTACATGTGAGTGCAGGCATGTGGAGGTCCCAGGACAGGCTCAAGTGTGGGTCCTATGTACATGTGAGTGCAGGCATGTGGAGGTCCCAGGACAGGCTCAAGTGTGGGTCCTATGTACATGTGAGTGCAGGCATGTGGAGGTCTGAGGACAGCCTCAAGTGTGGGTCCTATGTACATGTGAGTGCAGGCATGTGGAGGTCCCAGGACAGGCTCAAGTGTGGGTCCTATGTACATGTGAGTGCAGGCATGTGGAGGTCCAAGGACAGGCTCAAGTGTGGGTCCTATGTACATGTGATTGCAGGCATGTGGAGGTCCAAGGACAGCCTCAAGCGTGGGTCCTATGTACATGTGATTGCAGGCATGTGGAGGTCCAAGGACAGCCTCAAGTGTGGGTCCTATGTACATGTGAGTGCAGACGTGTGGGGGTCCACAGACAGCCTCAAGTGTTGGTCCTTTCATCCCCCCCCCCCCGCTTTTTCTGGTCTTTTCTTTACTATTGCGTGGGCCAAGGCTTGCCCATGAGCTCGGAAGGTTCTCCTGTCTCAGACAGCCATCTTGCCCTCGGCACAGGGGGATTACAGATGCGCACTACTGTGTCTGGGTTTACAGCGGCTCTGAGGATTCGACCTCCAAGTCCTCCAGCTTGTGTAGCACGTGTGTCACCTGCTGAGCTTGAGCCACACCCAGTTCATCCGTTATTTTGGATAACTCCTTCTGTACCTCATAGGTAAAATTCCCAGACATGGAAACATGCAGTCAATGACCCATTAACGTTCCTAGCTGGCGAATTTGGTTCAGAGAGGTAATGTCTATTTCCAAACTTGGACCCCTTCAGTTTCATGAAAAATACATGCTCCTAAGTCCCAGAGGCATCAGGAGCTCTGAGAGCAGTCCCAAGAATATACATTTTAGTCCACTTGCCCTGTCCTTGTGTGTATCAGAGCTGGAGAACTACTCACTTGCTACATTCATTTCAATACACATTCCTTTTCTCCAACACTTAACTACACAGAAAAAAAGGCACCCTGAGTTAGTATATTGTTGTATTCTGTTTTGTGTCATTATAGCAAAATACTTCAGGCTGGGTACCTTGTAATGAAAATATATTTATTTAGCTCCTTGTTCTGGAGGTTCAAGAACAGGCAGCAGCATGTGCACTACTCTCTCAAGGACCCCTTGGTGAGTGGCATCAGTAGCAGAAGTGTGTGTTACATACAGAAGAAGAGGGCTTCCTGAGAGGTGCCAGACTCTCTGAGTTCTCAAGGGAACTAATCCCAACCCACAGGACCGGTATTAATCCCTTCTGTGGGTGGTGCCCTCGTGACCTAATTATCTTGCAAAGGTCCCACCTCTCAACACTGAGGATCAACCCTCTGGCTCGTACACTCTAGAGGACAAACCATCCCCAAAGCACAGCTTTAACTTAAAGGTTCCTCGTGGCTTCTGAAAGTGAGATATCTCTGTGTTTTTTTTAAATATTTTTAACTTATTTATTTTCAAGGATAGAGATTGGGAACGGGCACACCAGGGCCTCTTACCACTGCAAATGAACTCCAGATGCATGTGCCACTTTGTGCGTATGGCTTTATATGTGTATTGGGGGGTGAAAGGTAGCCCACAGGCTTTGCAAGCAAGCCCCTTTGACCATTGAGCGATCTTTCCAGCCCCTGAATTTTCTTGGTGTACTACAGTATAAAGATCATTAGATGGAGAGTCAGGAAATATTATTGTCAATATGAGATCACTAAGGCAAGCATAAGTCATTTACTTCCCAAAGGTCTCCCAGAGGTTTACTGGTAGAAGTTGAACTAGACAAAGGACCCAAAGTCACTTAGCCTCCTGGTAGCAGAGAGAAGCCACCAGGGAGAATAGTAGCTTCTAAAGCAACTCCTGGCTTCAGCCAGGGAACTCTTATCTGACCTCTGCTGGGCCAGGCCGTATCTTAAGACTCAAACGTACAGCGCAGAACCACGGTCATCTTGGCCACCCTTGTGAGGCTGGACGACTGTGAGCTCTGAAGCAGTGGCATCTACTGCTGGATTTGGGAGAACCCTGGGCAGTCATATGCACAGAGTATCCACAAGATACAGTCCAGCAGAACGAAGCATGGGGTGGGTCTGGTGTCAGAGACCACAACTGCAGAGCAGGGTCAGGGCAGGTACCAGGCTTAAATATACAGGTTTATTTCAAGTCAAGAGGCTTGAATTGGAAAGAAGACAGAGGGTGCATACCTACCTATTAAATGTGAAAAGTGATGTGAGAAGTAGGAGCACTGGGCCAGACATTAGGGACTTGAGCATGGGAACTTAGAAAACTATTGCAAAATGAGTCACAGCAGAGAACCTCATGAGCAAACACCAACCAAGCTTTAAAAATCCTCTCCACCTCCTAAGAGGAAGTGTAACTGTCCCTCGTCCCTGCACAATACAGCTGAAAACATCAGCCCACACTCGCTGGTCACCTGATAGTCTTTGAGAGTCCCGCTTCCCCTCATTCCCCTGCCCCAGCTGCTGAAGGGTCACCATCTCATCCATCTTTCAAGTCCCACCTCCACAGACACCTGTCTGCAGCCCCCAGTTCACGTCCAGGTTCTGTGAACCTCCATGTAGGTTCCACCCCTGAAATGACAGCTGATGGAGAGAAGAGGTTCGAGTCCGCAGAGCTCCTCAGCTGTGCGCAGCTCCAAGCTTACGCTCTGAGGCTTTGTCTGTGTCTCTGTGTCTGCACACCCCCACTGTCTCATGGCTGTCCTCTCTCCTGCTGGCAGCTTTCCTGAGTCTTCGCCTCACGCTCCAAACTTGTGCATGCAAGCTTCTGATAAGCATAGATTCTAGTAATGTCTACAGTCTCCCTTGAATCAGAAGGTTCAACTGATGGGGGTGATGGCCCCAGAATTGCTGTACCAATTCAGGTCCTTAACATGTTTGCCCTACACAAGGCCCATGTTCCTGTTGTCCTGCACAACCTTCTTGACTAAGGCACCTTCTGGTATTTAAAAGCATTTAATTAATTAATTAATTTATTTGACAGAGAAAGAGAGAATGGGCGCACCAGGGCCTTCAGCCACTGCAAACAAACTCCAGACGCGTGTGGCCCCTTGTGCATCTGGCTAACGTGGGTCCTGGGGAATCGAACCTGGGTCCTTTGGCTTTGCAGGCAAACGCCTTAACCACGAAGCCATCCCTCCAGCCCACCTTCTGATATTTAAATGATGTTCTGATTGCTCAGAAGGCTGAGCTGGGAAAGACTACTGGTAAGAAGAGTGCCACTATGTCTAACCCATGGGACATAGGCCTTGGAGTTCCACCCACATCCTGCCAGAAAGTCTTAAGTGTCCACAGAACAGGAAGTTCAAAGGCAAAAAGTGTTTAGTAGGTCCTGTGATTGGTAGCTGCCACTGGTGGTCCCACCATCACCTATCTGGCTGACCCTGTGTCCCACTTCCACTGTGAAAATAAGTAACCTTTGGTCTACAAAGCATCTACACAGCCTGCTCCAGGAGGTAGTGTTAGGGGCCACACCGGGCCCTGTGAGCCCCAGCTCCCCGGTCTCGGCATCCCCCATGCCACAGTAGAGTCGGCGTGGAAATTTCTTGCTGTGACCACAACCTGCATCTCCTCTACCACAGCTAGATGAGACCCTGTTGAAGAGACTCTGGGGCTTAACAGGTATTTCCAGAGAGCTTGGTCCATGGCAGGAGCCTGTTTGTTTGTTTGTTTGTTTGTTTGTTTGTTTGTTTGTTTATTTGAGGTAGGTTCTCACTCTAGCCCAGGCTGACCTGGAATTCACTATGTAGTCTCAGGGAGGCCTCAAACTCACAGCGATCCTCTTACCTCTGCCAGTTTTGATCACCCTTTCTATGGCTGAGAAAAGGTACAGATTTTCCAAGGCAGCCTTGTGGACTGAGTCCACCTCCTATGTGATCTTGGTTCCCTCTGTTGTCTTTGAGACAGAAAAGTTTGCAAATGAAGCAACGGTAGCAGGGCAGAAACTGCTAGGTCTAACACAGGTGATCAGGAGGAATGCCAGGATTTTATCTTCACTTCCTGGAAAGATTGGGACCATTGCTGCTATATTTGAGGTGTATGAGAGGGAAAGGTTTGAAATTCAGTCATGTTTAAAATGATAACTACTTGGTGTGTTATTTTTCCTCTTTAACTTTGGCATATTTGTCTATTTAAACCTGAAAAGGAAAACTCTCTCCTTATTTCATGGAGGGACTCCCACCTTGCAACTGTGCCCGTCACCCCGTCCTCACTTTTTTCCTCTGTCCTCACTGTGACATCAGAGTACAGCCATACCAATGGTTAGTCCACCCCGGCCACTTTACCTCTTTTAGTAAACTGCTTGTCACTGGGAGTTCTTACTCTCTCATTGTGGGGAAAAACATTAATGCCAGGGAGCGAGACACAAACACCCCTGACCATTAACAACTTTATTATAATTTTTTTTTTGAGGTAGGGTTTCACTGTAGTTCAGGCTGACCTGGAATTCACTCTGTAGTCTCAGGGTGGCCTCAAACTCACAGCGACCCTCCTACCTCTGCCTCCCGAGTGCTGGGGTTAAAGGCTTGGGCCACCACGCCTGACTAACAACTTTAAATATGTTATTTATTTATTTCCTTTTTTGAGAGAGAAAGAGGCAGATAGAGAAAGAGTGGGTACACCAGGGCCTCTAGCCACTGAAGATAAACTCCATGTACGGCTTTGTGCATCTGGCTTTACATGGGTACTGGGGAAATCAATCCTGGGTCCTTTGGCTTTGTTAGCAAGCAAAGCCATGTCTCCAGCCACATTAACAACTTTTAAAAAAACAATGGAAATGCCAGGGAGAGATGGGTACACAAAATAAAACTGACAAAATTCATTACAGTTCTAGTACAAAGTAGCCACCAGGCAGCTCTATGTTTCGGGGACAAGGGAGGCTGATTGGAGCCTGGCCCAGAAGCTGGGGTGATAAGCACCGTGGACCAAACAGGAGCGCGTTTCCTCTGTACATATTGTTTTCGGGTTTTTTTTTTTTTTTTTTCAAGGCAGTGAGTGTCTTGCTCTAGCCCAGGCTGACCTGGAATTCACTATGTACTCTCAGGGTGGCCTCGAACTCATAGCGATCCTCCTCCTACCTCTGCCTCCCGAGTGCTGGGATTAAAGGCATGTGCCACCACACCCAGCATGGTTTTTGGTTTTTTGAGGTAGGGTCTCACTCTACCCCAGGCTGACCTGGAATTCACTATGCACTCTCAGGCTAGCCTCGAACTCAACGGCCATCCTCCTACCTCTGTCTGCCTCCTAAGTACTGAGATTAAAGGTACGTGCCACCATGCCAGACTTCTGAACAGTTTTGTTATTAGACCTGTGTGTGTGTGTCAAAACATGTTTTTTTTTTTTTTGGATTTGAATATTAAAAGGATTCCAACAGGGAAAAGCAGCATCCATATTTTCTCTGGCCAAAGCTGCAGGAAGGGCCTGGCCCAGGCAAACTGCTTCCTTCCCCATGAGTTCCTGCCACTTCCCTTACCCCATAGAGACTGGCGCCACTGGACCGAGGGGCCTTGCCTCGAAGAGACTCAGCCTCCCCAGATGACGGTGCTCTGTCAGGAGCAACTGGGCAAACCTAGATGTTCCCCTCCCCCCATGCAGCGACAGCACACACGCGTGTTCCATCTTCTCAGTACCAGGCACTATAAACTCCTGGGTAGACAGATCTCAGGAAAGCTGGTACAGTGAGAGCTATTGGAGGCTCAAGGCCCCAAACTCGACTGTGAATCAGCAAAAGAAGCCCCTATACATCTATTAGAATAGCTAAAGTAAAAATATTGATGTTACCAAACCTGAGCCAGGATGTAGGAAAAGTGATTGTTTTGTACCTTACTGGCGGAAATGTAAAATGGCAAAGCGACTCTCGGAAACAGTTGACGGTTTCTCACAAAGGAAAACACACTTAACCTGTACTATCCACCAGACCCACTGCTGGATATCTACACAAGAGAAAGAAAGCTTACGTTCATACAACCTGCACGAAAATGATCACAGCTTTTTTTGTTATACCTAAAAGCTGGAAGCCAGCCAAATATGGGTTAGCAAGTGAATGGGTATATCCGCCCGTGGAAGACTGCTCAGCACAAATGCACACACTTCTGCCCACAAGTTAGTAGGTCACAAAGGCCCTAAGTTGGGAGAAAGAAAGCCAGTGTCAAAAGGTTACATGCTGTATAGAATATTCTCAAAATAACCAAATTACAGTAATTACAGAATAGCTCAGCGGCTGCCAGGGTTTATGGTTAGAGGAGGGGTGAGACTAACAGAGCGTTAGGGGGACTAGAACTGAGGCGAGGGGCTAATCATGTGTACTGACCTGTTGATGTTGACATGAAAACATGACAAGTACAGAGCACATGAAAGAAAGAAAGAAAGAAAGAAAGAAAGAAAGAAAGAAAGAGAAGAAAACACAGAAATTTCCAGGTATGGTGGCACATTTCTTTAGTCCCAGCACTTGGGAGGCTGAGGTAGAGAATCGCTGTGAGTTCAAGGCCAGCCTGGGGATTTAGAGTGAGTTCCAGGTCAGCCTGGGCTAGAGTAAGACCATGCATCAAAAAAATTTAAAAATTAAAATACAGAAATCAAATGAGATGTGTACCTGCTCTCATAACATGTCAGTGTGCTACTGTTTGTCAGCTATCAGGAGGGTAGACCACACTATTATATTTATTTATTTATATTTATGATATATATATATATATATATATATATATGTACAGATCTATAGATATAGATATGGATACCAGTTTTCCCTGTTGGAATCCTTTTAATATTTAAATACAAAAAAATAAACACTGACATGTCTTGACACACATACATAGGTCCAACAACAAAAACGTACAGAAGTTGGGCATGGTGGCGCGTCTTTAATCCCAGCACTCTTCCTATAGCACAGGCTGGCCTTCAAATTGCAGTCCTCCCGCCTCTGCCTCTCGAGGTTCTGGGATTACAGATTTGACCCGTACTATTGTTGTAACTTCTTACCTCTATGTTCTCCACAACCAACACCCCCAATGAGCAAAAGAAAAGAAAAAGTTATTAAAAGCAACCTTTCAAAAGCTTTTAAAAATAGGAACAGAGGAGGGTGTTCTCCACCCCGGGGAAGCAGCTCCGGCTGACTTAGCGGCCATCTAATGTGTGGTTAGGCCTCTCCACGTCCCGGTGGCCGGTGGCCGTGGAGCCCCCTCTGCTCTCCAGACAGCCTAGCTCGGATAGACTCACAGCCCAGCTATCCCAGGGCTCAGTGGGAACATGTCCTCTTTCCCCTCCCTGAGGCTGTAACTTCAAAGCTAGGTAAAGACCCCGAGATCTAAGAAATGGTGGCACAGTGAAAATCAGGACAAATCACCCTTCTCGGCCCTGCACGGCAATTTCATTTCCAGAATGGCGTTTTGTCTGCTCTGCCTTTCCAATAGATTACTCTCTTCACCTTCACCAAATGGCCCCTCCTTTAATGGAGGGAGATTAACCCTTCTTTGCCCCCTCTCAGTCTCATTCGGTCGAGGGCTTTCTTCTCACAGCGCTGCTCTCTGGGCTCCCGAGCACGACGGCTGCCTTCCCTTTGAAGCAGGGATGCTTCCATCAAACACCTTTTTGCCCGACTTGGCCCTGGAAAGATGATTTTGAAACTTAATTTATCGTGAGCCGCCTGGGTTTGCAGTATGGGATTGCACAACACGTGGGCATTTGGGTCACGGGGGACTCTGAGCTCACTTCCTCAGAACCAAGCTTCATGAAGCAGCGCAAGCTTTATTTACTTCTGTCCTGCACACGGGTCCTCAACATCACCAACAATCAAGACTCCACTTATGGGCTGAAGTCTGTGTGACATCCTGTCCGGAAGTGACAGTCCATTCGCATACGAGCCACTATCCCCCCATTGCTGGCCTCAGCCCCCGGTTTCCCAGCATGCCTTATTGATTTGGGGGATTTATTTCAAGACCCTATTCTGAGACGAACCTAGGTGTGCATTTTTCAGGTCTGGTGGTGAGTTAGCCATTAGGAAAGGAAAGGTGACAGTTTGAACTGCCGACTTTTCATAGTGGTAATGAACCTCCTAGTTGCACACCTTTTGGCTTCAAAACCATACTGAAGAATGGAAAATGAAACTTGCAACTTATTTTTAGCTGTTCATGCCAACTCATGAGATATTTCTTTGCAAACCAAATAGGATAAAAGTGACTACTACCAGCTAGGTTTAGAATGATTGGCTTAACATAGCAATCAAGCCTTGGAAAGTATCACAGACACTTGGTTGCAGGTAAGTTTTGACCAATATTAACTATTTTGATCAAAATTATTAAGCTTAAAAAATAAATTCATGGGATGGAGAAATGGCTTAGTGGTTAGAGGTACTTGCCTGCAAAGCCTGACGCCTGGGTTCAATTGACCAGCCACCCATGTAAAGCCAGACAGGCATTGGTTTGCAGTGGCAAGAAACCCTGGCATGCCTGTGCACACACATACATTCAAATAATAAATTTAAAATATTTAATTTTTGTGACTGAAGAGATGGCTTAGTGGTTAAGGCACTTGCCTGCGAAGCCTAAGGACCCAGGTTCAACTCCCCAGTACTCACATAAGCCAGATGCACAAGGTGGCACATGTGTCTGGAGTTCATTTGCAGTGGCTAGAGACCCTGGCATGCCCATTCTCTCTCTCTCTCTCTGTCCCTCTCTCTCTTTCTCTGAAATATATATATCTGCCGCTTTCTCTCTCTCAAATAAATAAATATTATATAATTTTCTTTGATAATAATTGAGAAACACATTATAAAACTCTTATCCTGGCATCTTGTCATTTTCATGTAATCTATAGCAACTTATTAAGCATCCAAGTGATAGTTTGGACATTCTCTTAAAAACTGAGCTTCACAGGCTGGAGAGATGGCTTAACAGTTAAGGCACTTGCCTGAGAAGCCTCAGAATCCAGATTCGATTTCCCAGTTCCCACGTAAGCCAGATGCACAATGTGGCGCTTGTGTCTGGAGTTCGTTTGCAGTGGCTGGAGGCCTTGGTGCACTCATTCTCTCCCTCCTACACCCCTTTCCCATCCCCCATCTCTTTCATAAGGAAATAAATAAAATATTTAAAATGATACCTTTGAAACACTAAACTCAGTTGAGGAAAATCGGTTAATCAAACAGGAGGCTTAAGAATGGGGAGATGGGGGCTGGAGAGATGGCTTAGCATTTAAGTGCTTGCCTGTGAAGCCTAAGGACCCAGGTTCGAGGCTCAATTCCCCAGGACCTACGTTAGCCAGATGCACAAGGGGGCGCACACATCTGGAGTTTGTCTGCAGTGGCTGGAGGCCATGGCGCACCCATTTTCTCTCTCTATCTGCCTCTTTCTGTCTGTCTGTCACTCTCAAATAAATAAATAAAAATGAACAAAAATATTTTTTAAAAAAGAATGGGGAGATGGCTCAGCAGGTAAGAGTGCTTGCCTCTTAACCACGAGGTCTTGGGACAGCCTAAGAACACTGAGGTTGGCTCCCCAGAATCCACATAAAAAGCTAAGCATGGGAGTTAAAAATCAGAGAATCTCTGGGGCTTGCTGACTAAAATAACAGCAGCTCAGGTTTAGGGAGAGATCGCATCTGAAGGAAGTATGTGGATGAGCAGTGGAGAAAGGCACCCGAAGCCCACGTCTGGCCTCCACCCACACATGAATGGCACACGCACATCTGCACACACTTGTGCACACACCACACACACTACACACACGACATACACACAGCAGACTCTTTGAAAAGGTTCGTCCATTAAAAGTGTGTTGAAGGAATATACATAGTATCCATTTGGGTTATCTGTTCAAGAAAAAAATGCTATTTATGAAGTTGATCTTATTACTCTGATTTTTTTCATTGATCATGTAGTTTACAATAGCTGAACAATCTATGTCACATCTGCTCATAAACATGGAATACAGTAGATGTGAAAGGAATCCATCTGTAACTTTCAATACAATGTGTGGGTAAACTATTTATTAAGGGCAAATCTGTGAATATGTGGTGCTGTGGATTAAATTCAAAACCTTGTGCATGCTGGGTGAGTATTGTATCACTGAACTACACCCCAGCCTAATTTGTAATATGGAGAAACTGGACTTCCTTAGAAATATATTGGCTTGTGTGGGCTGGAGAGATGGCTTACCAGTAAAGCACTTGCCTGTGAAGCCTAAGGACCCCGGTTCAAGGCTTGATTTCCCAGGACCCACGTTAGCCAGATGCACAAGGGTGCATGCGTCTGGAGTTCGTTGGCAGTGGCTGGAAGCACTGGCGCACCCATTCTCTCTCTCTCTCTCTATCTGCCTCTTTCTCTCTCTCTCTCTCTCTGTCACTCTCAAATAAATAAATAAAAATGAACAAAAAAATTTAAAAATGTATATTGGCTTGTATGGAAATGTAAGCTTTTATCATTTTGAATCATAAAACATTTACAAATTATGACAAGCCTCCCCTTAGTATGGTTACTCTGGTTTCTACTCTCAACTTCCCAACATGGCTTATTTGATTTTTCTTCATTATTCTGTCTTTTCCATCTGCTGGGTCCTGGCTGTCTCTAGTTGGTGCCATCCCAGGTACCCACAATTTTCAAGGCCTGGGGAGTAGAGACTAGTTCATAGAAACAGGAGTAGCCATGGCAACAAGGAGCCAGGAGGCTGCCTGAGACCTTCCCCCAGCTGTGTCTGCTCCACGCGATGAGCGACGCTAGACATGGAGCGTGGACACAGGAGGAGGTGTCTCCTCTTCTGATGGGCGGGTGATCCAGGCTTTGCATCAAGTACACTTAGGTTCAATCCTAATCTCTGTATGATAGCAGTCTTTATTAGCGCCTCATCTAAAACTGATGACAGTTAATACCTACTTTATAGGACTATTAGGTTAGAATTAAATAATATAGTTAAAACATTAAAATATGACTTTTGTCTTTAATCATCAACACCAAAAACTGAAGTTTCTTCCCAGATCTCAGGCAAGATGTACCTGTTAAAAGTAGGATTAGAATTTCCCAAAACATTTCAGCTAAAATATCATTTATTGCCATTGTTTTGATCTTTTTAGAATCAGGGTCTCTAGCCCAGGCTGATCTGGAGCTCATTCTGTAGCCCAAGACTGGCCTTGATCTCATCACAGTCCTACTACCTCAGCCTTTTGGGTGCTGGGGATTAAAGGCATGTGCCATGAGGCCTTTTTTTTTTTTTTTTTTTTTTTTTGAGACAGTGTCTCATGTGGCCAAGCTGGCCTCAAACTCAATATGTGCCTTAGGATGACCTTGAACTAATGATCCTCCTGCCTCCACCTCCACAGTGCTGGGATTCTAAGTGTGTACCACCGTGCCAAATTTATGTGGTGCTAAGATTTGAAGCAAGCATTCTACCAACTGAGCCACCTCCCTAAACCCCAAAGTCATTTTTTAATTTTATTTATTTGAGAGAGAGAGAGAGAGAGAGAGAGAGAGAGAGAAACAATGGACACACCAGGCCACTAGCCACTGCAAATGAACTCTAGATGCATGCACTCCCTTGTGCATCTGACTTATGTGGGTTCTGGGGAGTTGAGTGGGGGTCCTTAAGCCTCACAGGCAGACGCCTTAACCACTAAGCCATCTCTCCAGTCCCAAAGTCATTTTTAAAATGTTTTTATTTTTATTTATTTATTTGAGGGAGAGAAAGAGGCAGATAGGGATTGGGTGCTCAGGGCCTCCAGCCACTGCAAACGAACTCCAAATGCATCCACTGCCTTGTGCATCTGGTTTATGCGGGTCCTAGGGAGTTGAACCTGGGTCCTTTGGCTTTGCAGGCAAATGCCTTAATGGCTAAGCCAGCTCTCCAGCCCCCAAAGTCATTTTAATCATTGGTATATCACCACATTGCCTCCAGACCTGAATATGCTCAGACTCATTTTTTAAAATTCTAAGATTTTAAAAACAATTTATTTTATTCATTTGAGAGAGATAGAGAGGCAGACAGAAAGTATGGGCATGCCAGGGCCTCCTGCCATTGCAAATGAACTCCGGACAAATAAGCCACTTTGTGCATCTGGCTTTATGGCATACGAGGGAATCGAACCGGGATTGTTGGGCTTTCAGGCTTGGGAAGCAAGCAAGCACCTTTAGCCAGTGAGCCATCTCTCCAGCCTACCTAAAAATTCTAAGCTTTTTTAAGTGTTAAGAATTCAACAAAAATGTTACTTAATGAACATTTTATTTTATTTTTAAATTACCAATTGAATAGCCTAACTTGATAGTGAATTCGCCTGCAAATGTTGACTGTCTATACTAGCTGCAAAAGGAAACCAGCTGTAATTTTTAAAGCAGTGAATAGTGTAAAGAAACGTGCAAACCGATCCAAATGTTTATAAACCAATGATCCCTCTGGGACTCAGTGCCCTGACTTGATGTTTTTTTAAACGTATCGAGGCAAGCTTTGTTCATACTTGAATTACGTACTTTGCATAAGCCATGCAATTTAACATTAACCCACAGGACTAGAAATGAAATTAGCACCGCCTGCAGAACATGGACACCCCAAGCAAGCAAGCAAGAACGTTAATCAAAGGTGAAGACTCGCCCCTCACTGCTCACTGTCCTCCCGCTTGTGGTTACCACATTGCAGTCTTGGGGTGTCTTGTGTTTGACCGCTCAAGTAGCTGAAACAGGCTATAATCTTTTGTGGAAAAGGGGTTTTCTTTTAAGTTAGTGTCTGTGCATATATGCCTTGAGGATGAGGGACAGGCAATTTTTTAAAATGCTAAATGAATGCATAGGTCTGCTACTTGTAATTATGACAGAGCTTAAGTAATTCAAGCATTGCTTTTTTTTTTTTCTCTCAGTATGAAACAGGATTTACTGGTTGACAATGTCTGCTTAAGCAAGCTCATTCCCTCGGATTATTTACAACTAGAACTCACGTTTGTTTATCCCAGACAGATTTGGTAAATGTACCATGTTTGCTACTGAGTGTTTTGAAACATCACACACATACACACACACACACCACAAAAAAACCATTATATCGCTTTTAGCTTGTTTTGACAAAGGGTGGACTAGAGCACTCCACAGGGAGGTTTGGACACCCCTGTCATGACATCTGGTTTACAAGCACCACTGAGGGACCTGATCACACCCAGTGCCCTTCACCATAGAGATGCAAGACTACTCACTCATCTCCAGGGAGCCTGATATAGATTACTATTGTTGTCACTGTCATTTATTATCCAAGACAGGAGGGAGTGACTTAGTTCAGTGTGGTCACAGTGATCCCATATCATGTATTTAGCCTACATAATAAGTTGTGAATGAGTAATGTGAATGTCTAGTTTTCAAATGTTATCCATGGAAAATATCGCACCAGGTATTGAGTGTCAAATGCCTAGGTATTTGCTTCAACCTTCCACCCCTCTTAGAGGACCTTATTTTATAGGTGATCATATACAAAAATTGGTGTCCATAATTCAGCAGGAAATTCTCGAATTCCTGAGCCCATGGTACAGGAAGACTTGGCCTAAGGACATTCCATTCTAAGTTTCTGTCACTGTCACTGTTAGCTGGAGCTCCAAGAGAATGAAGCGGTGGACATGTTGGACCAGAAACTACTGTTTCCGTTGAATCATATTTATTTCTAGAGTATTTGTGAGAGAGAATTGTGTTCCGAGAAGAAGAGATCTTGCTGGGGATCAGGTAGAACCCACCATCTGGACAACCCACTCCACTCCTGCAGGCGAGATGTGAGCAGGGTGCTTTCCACTCGCTCACCTAAAAATCACTTCTGTTCTGAGGAAGGAGGTAGACCTCAAACTAGAACCGTGGGTTAAGTGCCCAAGTTAAGATGTTCAAATGGTTTTGTTTCTTTCTCCTTTAAATAATTTCTAGGGAGCGTGAATGTTTTGCTAACCTCATTATTTTTACAGAAGATAGTCACTGGAAAACTACCAGAAACTATTAATTCAAGCAGAAAGCCACTGAAAATATTAATTCTTTGTTGCATGTGTTAAAATTTAATTAACATTAGCATATTTGGTGATGTAATAGGCAGCTAAAGACTTTGGGAGAGATACAAAGAAAAATGCAAAGATTACACATTCAAAATCAATCTCATAGCATTTTATAAAAAGTTGGCTTATATCCAGGACCTAGGGGTATGATTTCTTTTAACAGAAAAAAATAAAGTGGAAGAGATCTATTCTGTTTTTTTTCTTATTTTATACAGCATGTTTAATTACATGGTTTTCTGCTTCTTAACCTGCTGGTCGGTCTCAAAAAAATTTTTTTTTCTAGCAAGCTACGATATTTTTCTCTCTGGAGATGTAGTGATGCTGGTTTGTAGCAAAATAGTATTTGCTTATTAGGCATTTCTTTTAAATCCTGAATAGGCGTCCCTTTCAACAGTTTTTGTCCCACATGTTAAACATTTCATTGCAATTTGAGCTTCAAATGTGTGTGTGTGTGTGTGTGTGTGTGTATTGGGGGGAGAAATGAAAGGGTGTGTGTGTAAGAATTCTTGAAGGTTTTTTTATTTAAAAAAATTAATTCCTCGTGCTTAGGAATTCAAGTCCCTAAAGAAGGTGGCCCCGGTAGTACAAGTGGCCAAACCAGATCTCATCAATCTTGAGCAGTGGGGGAGGTGGCATTGAAGAAGACATGAAATTCGGTGTTTGAGTAGATGGGATTTAATTTTCGAGAAACATTTCACTCGTAAAACGGACAGCAACCCAGTGTCAGCACTGACCTCCTAATGTCAATGTCATCGTACAAGCGTAGCTAAAACAAGCCTCAAAGTAAAACAAAGAACCGTTGCTTCTCAGCACAGCACCACTTCTTCTCCTGGTAGCCTTTTGGCATCCCTATAAATGGCTTGTTCCTTTAAAATTTAGCTCTTGGGAGGGGAGGGAGAAGAAAAATCATTGTGCATTTTCTATGTTTAGCACACGTATAGTATGCTTCCGTAAAGCTTACGATTATCGAGGTCAGGATCCTAAAGATAGCTTATTGTTTATGATGGTCAGATGTATATCCACAGGAACTCAGCATCAATTTCTTTTTCTGTACTGATTTTATCTAGCATCTAGTTTTAGGAAAAATTCATTCCCGTCTTCATCCAGTTCTATCTGCGGCGGTATCTGCTGTTCTGTACTGCAGATACATTTAGCAGGATACATTTACGCTGACTGTGGTTAAAGGTTAGAGAACGGATACAGACAACTGATCATGCATCCTTCTGCAAGCCGGCTGGCATTGTGGGATTTTGAAAAATAATCTACAAATGCTTTGCCCTTTACCAGAACTATTCTCTACTTTGCAATAGCTTAACAGTTTTGATTTTTTTTTTTTTTTTTTGCTGTTGTTAACAATTTTATGAAATTAAGTCTATAAAATGCATCCCGGACCAGATACATACTGTACTGCAAGCTTCCTTCAAGAAGAGGATATGACAGTGCTCGCTGAAGCTTCTTTTCTTCCTTCCTTAGCAAAAGGACGGCGTGGTGCTCAGAAGCAGGATACACTGATTGTGCAGGAGCTCTGCTTAAGTGCATGAAATGCCTTCTACTGTCTGGCTGCAGAATTTGGAGTTTGCTAAACAGTGTTTAGTGATTGGCTTCATCTTGCATCACCAGTTGATGACATTTTTTCTTTGTTCCCTCCTACCCAGTTGAACCAAGACTCTGAGGCTGATATGCAATGTCACTTACAACATTAATCAGATACTGCATTTAAGGTGAGCTGTCTCCTGCCTCCTCCTTCCCTAGTGCTCGTGTGCTGCATGTAGCGCGTGTCTTGCTTCTGCGAGCCTAAGATGGCAGGCAGGATTAGCCGTGCTGGGCTGTGTGTGCATGCTGTGTATAGAATTCATTACACGTTGCCTAGTATTTCAGATGTGAGTATGTAAATGCTGTGTGCCATATCATCTGGTAGCGAAGACTTGTTTTTGCCTCATTACAGCCTTAGATGTTTCGACATCACCTTTCATTTCTGGTGCATTTGCTTCTGGATGTTTGCTTTGCATCACATTCAAAATATGTTTTTGCCTTCTTGTTGTTGTTTTTTTTTAAACAAAGCCAAATAAACCCCACAAAAACCCTAAAACCAAAACAAGAACAACAAAACTCTGCTACCAGATGGTGTCTCCCCTTTCTTCTTGCATTTGCTGTCTTTTAAATAATGTATGTTGTATTGTTAATTAATGTGAATATCAAATTAAACACTTGAAACTTACATGTTTATTATGCAGGTAGGAGGCCAGGTGGATTCTATTTTTAACTCTCATGCACTCCATCGTGTGCAAGCGACCTGGGTTCTCACATTTGTATTTTCGGTGCTGCCATCGGTGGTTTGATTTTCAGCAAATGTGACAGTGGCCTTTGCAGTGGTCAGCTCCAAGCTTTGAACTCTCAGAGGAGCAAGGGGAAAAAAATTCAACACACTGCCTCGTTGGTTGCAGCCTCAGAGAAACCTTGGATGAGAAACTTCTTTTTTCAGTCCTGTTTTCCTGTTGATAAATTCAGTTCTCGTGATCACAGTACATCCAAGCTGTTCTGCGTGTGATTTTTGGTGTGTGTGACAATCGCATCTAAAACTTGTGAGCAAGAAGACGGAGAAGTCAGTTGGTCTCCATCGCCTCACATAAAGATGGCTGAGTGTCTTGTCGTGCTAGCACTGCATTGAGGGATACCACAGGTAGGCTGAAATTTGCATGCATTATAGATTTTCTGAGCCATATAGCAAGAGCATTAGATATTTTAAAATGACTTTTATAATTATAAAAAATAAGATAGTTGTAATTTACGGGGGGTTATTAAACTGGATAGCCTCCCCTATCCAGGTACTATCTAAAGGTGTAGCTTTTGTAAACTTACAAAGTTGTTCTGCTACAAAAGTGAGATGATTCCTTTTTTAAAAAAAAATATCAGTTATATGATAGGTGTGGCGCCACTAGACAAAAGAATTTTTTGAAAAGTCTGATGATTCAGCTCCATTTTAACTTGAAACTAAAAATAAATGGGTTTCTGGAGATAATTTCCAGGAGCGCAAATAAACTTAGTAAGAAATATCAAAAATATTTAAATTTTAAGAAGCGGTCTTTAAACGTGTTGTATAAAAGATGAAAATTAAAACACATTCTTCTAAAATTAAATCTTTTTTGGTAATATAAAAGGGCAAATACACTATTTGTGTGTGTATGTATATATATGTACATATATATGCACATATATATATACATACATACATACATACATACACACTTGTAACTAGGGGAATGGGGAGCTATGATTTTTAAAAGGAGAAGTATTAAGTTTAGATGACCCTCTTAGAAGAAATAGAGCTTCACTAAATGAAATAGAGCCCCTTGAATGGTTCATTGCAGACATATAATTATGGTTCTATAAATCTAAAAATGTGGCATTTTTCAAAATAATTTCATGAGCTCTTTCCTTTGAGCTTAACTTCTCAAATATATTTTAGTTTCAAATTAACACCGGGCAGGAACCTGTTTCCTTGGTAACCAAATCGTATTTTAAAATGCAATAGCAGATATGCACAAGAGTCTTTTAAAAAGGAAACAAATGCTTAATGAAAAATTTTACAGTTTTGTTTCCTTTCATATAGACTCTCAACTGATTTTAGTCATTTTAAAAATGCGGTGTTCAAGCTTTAGAAGCTAAGCTCTATTTCTAAATATATATGTGTGTGTATATGTATATAGATAGAGAGAGAGAGAAAGCTTGCACAATGACAGCTTTCTTCCTCCTTTGTGCTCAGTACTTTCAAAATTAAGGTTTTCTCCACAATATGCTCCAGCATGCAGGTCAAGGTTTGTGTGCAGAGGTGTACTTTCATTACCACGAATTCGTCAGCGCCCCTGAAACAAAGGGTATTACAAAAATCCTGAGAATCCACCAATGCCTTGGCTCCTACCTTCCCAGCCCTCCACGCTAACCTCTGAGCTCAAGGTAGACATGGACCCAAACACAAACCTTCCCTCCCCATGACAAGTGCACACTGAGCCTTGATGGGAGCGGCTCTGGAGACGTGTTAGGCTCGGGGGTAGATGCTGCCAACTTGAAGCCTCCCCCAGGTTTGCTCCCAGGTGAAGAACTTTGACATTCAAACCATCTGTGGAAATAGCTGCTTGAGCCTAGCAGTCTGTCTAATTTCCTACGGCATTATCTGTACAATGGAGTCTCGTATGTGTTAGGGAGGTTGCTCTTGTTCTTGTTATTGTGTTGTTTTAAGGCCAACTGAAGTATTTGTTTAGAATCATTCTGTGGCTCAATTATATCAGAACATGATTCATCTCCTGGTGATTTCATGCTCTGGGTTTGCCACGAAATATCCTTCCTTCCTGCAACACCTTCTTTTTTTTTTTTTTTTCCTGAGCTGCTTGGGAGCCATTTTCCTTTTTGCTTGTAACTTAAAATGACAAAGTACATTTTGAATATGCAGTCCCTTAGATAGTAAGCTAAAGGAAATGTCCAACACCTGATTCACTGTTGCTGTTTATTTTAAGACCAGTAGCATTAATAGTTGTAGTAGGGTCAGGTTTATTGTCATTTCCTCTTAAACAAATAGTGATCTACATAGACATTTGTAATTAAAACACTTACTGTTCATAAAGATTACAACTACACTGTCTTCTACTTTGATAGGCCAGTACAAATTAATCATTTCAAACACATTTGAATCTTAATTGCAAGATTAGATAGATGGAATGCAATTGTTTTTACCATAAAATGAATGCCCGACACAGTCCACATTTATAGAATTGTCAATCCTTTTGTTTTTAACTCAAGCATGGTTGCATCATCGTGTAGATTTTCATATCTAATGACTTTTTAAGTGACATTATTCATTTGTGTCGCTCTTGGACATGCCTAAAAGAATTATAAATAAAATTCAAGGATCCAGAAAGCCAAATATAAGACTGTTGGGAAATATATCACACCATTGTCACTCTAATAAATAGACCAGTGAATGGAAAAATAATTATTTAATACTTTGTTGTGTTTTGCCTTCGTATTTCACAGTACTGTTTACAAGACACAAAGCTTTTTCTAAACTTACACATTTACAATTATTATTGGATTTCCTAGATAAGCTGAAAATGTTTCCTGCCGATTAAAGATGGCACTTACCTCTTCTCAAAGCTTCAAAGACTAGGCTTAACCCACTTACACTTCTTGGCTAAGGTGCTTGCGCTAGGCAGGCCAGAGCAGGTGCGGCAGGAAGACTGTGCAAACAGCCACTTTGTTCTCACCCAAATGAAATGAGAAAATGTGTGGTTTTCTGCCTGAACGATTTGTAGTATAAAATTCTCAACTCTTCTTTTTCTCTGGGGAATAGAAGATGTTTGCCCAAGCTTTAACTCAGTGGACATAGGCGATTTCACCTCTTGCTCCTGCAAGGGTGGTGAACTTCCTCAGCCATTTCTGTGGCCATAGGTGGACTGCTAGCCAGACTGTGACTTTACAGCCTCTTTATTGCTTGACGTGTGAGAAAGATCTAGAAAATGCTCTAGCACCTTTCTCCTAAGTACTAAGTTATGCTGCGTCTTTGAGTTTCTTGTCCTATGTGGCTCATTATAAATGGTTCCTTTCCATAGGAAATGCTCTTCTCAACAGCTTTCTTGGTAATTAAACACTCAGCCCCTACCGAGCACCTTTAGACATATTCCAGAAGCTGGAAATGCAGTTGTGAATAAAACAGCCAGAGCTTGCTTCTCATGGACCTGCCTCTAGTATCTGAGGACAAAAGGCAGAGAAATGATCAAAAATTAATATGCAAACAAGTAACTAAAAAAGACAAGTACAAAGAAGGAAAGGTAGCTGGCAGCGGCAGACTGGGGAGGGCAGGGCGACACGTGCCTGGTATCACAGCACTGGAGAGACAGAGGCAGAAGGATTTTGAGTTTGAAGCCAGCCTGCAACACAGTGAGACCTTGTCTCAAAGACAAGGAATTAAAAATAGCAATTAAAAAACAAGGGTAGGCTGGAGACGATGACTCAGTGTCATCAGTGTGTTAACAGGCGCTGCTTGCAAAGCCTACTGGTCTGGGTTCGCTTCCCCAGTACCCACGTGAAGCCAGACACACGAAGTGGTACATGCATCTGGAGTCCATTTGCAGTAGCAAGAGGCCTTGGCACACCTATGCTTCTGTGCTTTCTCTCTCTTTCTCTCTCTCATCTCGCTTGCTCTTACATACACCCAAATAAATAATGTGTTTTTTAAAAAAAAAAAGCAAGAGTGAGGGCTGGGAGGATGGATCAGTGGGTAAGAGTGCTTGTTGTGTAAGCATGAGGACCTGGGGCTGATGAAGACAATCAACTGGTCTAATTTAAAACAAAAATAAAAAAAAAAAATAACTCCAGCTTCAGTGAGAGACTCTGTCTCAAGAAAGTAAGGTGGAAGAGCAACAGAGGAAGACAGCTGATAGCTCCCTCTAGCCTCCCCATGTGTGTGCACAGGGCACACACACTGCAGACGCACAAGTGCACACGCCACATGTACTGCACAAACACCCTGTCCCCCTAGAAGAGCAAGGGTGATGTGTGGTAGGGAGAAGGACTGTGGAGGTTTGGCCTGAGAAAGCCTTCTCGGAGCCATGACACTGGAGGGCAGCTCTTCATGATGTGGAGGCCCCAGCCAGGAGACTGCTATAGCCTCGCACTGCAGTCTGGGCTGTGCGGGCCCGTCAGGCTCTCAGAGCCAGGTCTGGCAACTTCACGGTTGCCCTTTGCTTAGGCAAACTCCTGCCGTAAGAAGGCGATCCCTTGGGCTGGTTTCAGCATATCAAACACCAGATTTGGGTGCCAGTGGGGTCATTACCTTTGACCCCATCAGCACCCTGAAATTGCCTGGGAACATCTACTGAAACTCCAGCCATTACAGTCCCTGGCAGTGATGAAATTCTATCACCAACTCAATGCCAACCCAAGAAAGGCCCCTTAGAACAAGGACATTTCTGGAAAGCCTTCTGTTTTGTTTTTTTCCGAAGAACTCTGGAATTTAAACTCATGGCAAAACATTGAAACAGCCTGTGGTGGTTTGACTCAGGTGTCCCCCATAAACTTAGGTGTTCTGAATGCTAGGTTCCCAGCTGATGGAGATTTGGGAATTAATGCCTCCTGGAGGTAGTGTATTGTTGGGGGCAGGCTTATGGGTCTTAGACCCAGTTTCCCCATGCCAGTGTTTGGCACACTCTCCTGTTGCTATGGTCCACCTTATGTTGGCCAGGGGGTGATGTCCACCCTCTACTCATGCCATCGCTTTCCCTTCCATCATGGAGCTTCCCCCTTGAGCCTGTGAGCCACAATAAACCTTTTTGTCCCCACAAGCTGCTTTTGGTTGGGTGATTTCTACCAGCAATGTGAACCTGACTGCAACATAGTCGTTTGCATTTTTATATTTTTATTTATTTATTTGAGAGACAGAGAGAAAGAGGGGAGAGAGATTGGGTGCGCCAGGGCCTCCAGCCACTGTGGATGAACTCCAGATGCATGTGCCACCTTGTGCATCTGGCTTACATGGGTCCTAAGGAATGAAATCTTGGTCCTTTGGTTTTGCAGGCAAGCACCTTAACTGCTAAGCCATTTCTCCAGGACCCCCATTTTTAAAAAAATATTTTATTTATTTATTAGAGAGAGAGAGAGAATGGGTGTACTAGGGCCTCTAGCCACTGCAAATGAATTCTAGATGCATGCACCATAATGTGCATCTGTTTTATGTGGGCTCTGGGGAGTAGAACCTTGGTCCTTAGGCTTCACAGGCAAGCACCTTAACAGCTAAGCCATCTCTTCTGCCCCATTTACTTTTTTTTTTAAAGGCAAAATGCCTGCAGCTCATCTTACGGGCAGTACTTGTCCTAAAATCAGTGAAATCAGTGCAGATATTTTAGGTTTCACTAAAGCACTTTGGCTCTGTAGTAGGTCTTTGTTGGTGGCTTCTGGAAGACCTTACTGTGTAGAGTGATTTTTCTCTGTTGTAGTAAAGAGTAACGGAAAGTTGTTTTTTTTGTTTTTTTTTTTTTTTTTCTGGTTATTTGAGGTAGGGTCTGGCTCTAGCCCAGGCTGACCTGGAATTCATTCTGCAGTCTCAGGGTGGCCATGAACTCAGGGCAACCCTCCTACCTCTGCCTCCCTAGAGCTAGGATTAAAGGCATGCGCCACCACGCCCAGCAAGAAAGTTCTTGAGAGCCTTTCAGGTTAGTCTGGTGACAGGGGTCAGAGAAACAAAGGATAGGGTTGCTGTACAAATCAGACACTGTCAGCCTCTTCAGGGCTTTTGAAACATTTCAGAAGCACTTTCTTTAAAATATTTTATTTTTATTTATTTATTTGACAGAGAGAGAGAGAGGGAGAATGGGCACGCCAGGGCCTCCAGCCACTGCAAACGAACTACAGTTGCATGCGCTCCCTTGTGCATCTGGCTAATGTGGGTCCTGGAGAATCGAACCAGGGTCCTTTGGCTTTGCAGGCAAACGCCTCAACTGCTAAGCCATCCCTCCCGCCCTCAGAAGCACTTTCTAACATTGATTCTTAACCTAGCAGGCTCATACTTTGCTGGTTTTCAGGCTAATCCCACTGCAGGGAGGCAGGTTTGTTCTGGCTCTGTCATGGGAGGAGTGTACTGCAGCATGCTTGGAGCGTTTGATGAGCATCTACTAGGTGACAGAAATTGCTGTCAGCCAGGTGGAACAGAATAGGACAGGGTTCCCATGGGGCTCCACCCAGATTCCCACACAAGGCTGGAGCTGACAGGGCCAGGCACACTATGAGTCCTCCCTGTTGCAGAAAGAAATGCCATTCTCTTAGTGACCTTTGTGACTGCTCCGCATCTTCAGTTTGGAGGCAGCTCAGCCAAGGACTCAGCGAGGACTGTTCCTCCCTCAGACTTTGTGTGGTTCCTTCATCACCTTCCCAGGACGTGCTGGCTCCTAATCGGCCGCCGCATGTCTGGCTACCCTTCTGCAAGCTGGTCTTTGTACAGTGCCAGCTCACCTCAGTGGCAGCTGCCACGTTTGAATTCATGAGCAGGTGTGAGGTGAAGAAGCCCTTGAATGCAAAAATGTGCATTTGTGATTCCGGCTAGAAGCTTCTGCCTTCTTACCTTCGTGGGCTGACAACTGGGTCTCCCAGCTGACTGACTGTTCTACAGAAAGCTTTCTGGTCAGCAGGTAAGTCAGAGAGCTGGTGCCAGGCTCCAGCATGCCACTGCCATGGCCTAAACGTCTCACTGACCAGAAACTGCTCTTGTGCTCATACAGCCAGTTCTGCAGTTATTCTTGGCGGCTCCCTGGCTTCTGTAGCTATTTCTGCTGCGTGTTAGAGGCCGGCACTTGTGTCTGCGCTCCCTGTGCAGGGAGCTTGCTTTCTGGTGCTGCCTTGTTTTTAAAAGTGCCCGTATTGGTGGCGCACGCCTTTAATCCCAGCACTCAGGAGGCAGAGGTAGGAGGATCGCTGTGAGTTCAAGGCCACCCTAGGACTACATAGTGAATTCCAGGTCAGCCTGGGCTAGAGTGAGACCCTGCCTCAAAAACAAAACAACAACAGCAACAAAAGCTTGTATAAATATTCTCTTTGTGTTCTTGAAAGGCAATGGAAGCTTTCATTATTTGCTTTACATAATGAAATAACTCTCGTCCTTACCCATGATCACAGTCGCCAAATGGATATTTTGAAATTTCTTTTCTGTTTTGCATACTAAAATCTCCTACCCCGTCTGAGGCCTTGCTCTAATTAAAGCTTCACAGTGCTGCCCGTCTTCCCCGGAGCTGAGCGTGACGCACAGTGCCTGCCCCAAGGGCCTTACAAGCCAGTGAGACGAGAAAACAAAAGCCACCAGCTGAGAGCGTGGTTAAATCCCAGAAGGGCAGTGCCCTTGTAATTCCCGCCTCCCCCTTGAGTTCTCGAAGGAAAATGGAGGCTCTTTAGCCGGACAGGAAAGAACCACACCATGGATTCTCCAAAGTACGCAGGGTCCCGGGGAAGCCATGTGGAAGAGAATGCGGTGCCTGCCTGCGAAGCAAAACGGGGAGATGCTGCAGACTGCGAGGGCAGCAAAGGGGAAAGTGGGGAGCAAGACCAGGAAGCAGAAACTGAAGAGCAGCTAGGGGACAGCTGGGGCACCAACAGGAGAGGCTGCTTTGCTGTACCCCAGAGGTTCAGGATGCGGGGGGAGGGGGAGTGGAGAAGGAGAGCCCATGAATGTTAGCTGCAGACCCGCTGCGGAGAGACTGGGTGCTGTGCCGTCCTGTCTGGCTTTGGTCATCTTGTTGGCCTTGTTGCTTAATTGTCCTACATAGCCTATTGTGCAGAACCTTCTGATGAGCGTCCTGAAAAGTGATTAATCCCAGAGCCTAAACAGTCTCCAGTTCTGTCCTAAGGCTCCCATTCCGCATGCTCCAAATACCTGCTTTAAGCTGCAGATTTGAGAAATTCTTGTTCCTGGAGTCATACTCCTCTGCTTTTAGAGCCCCCAAAGCCTGTTCCTTCCCTCTCTCCCTTCCTCATTTCTTCCCTCCCTCCCTCCCTCCCTCCCTCCCTTCCTTCCTTCTTTCTTCTCCAGCTTGTGTGGTCTGAGCCTCTCTTGAGCACTCCCAGGGGCCATTGGAGTTGTCTACCCATGCCAGGGTGGCAGGCCAGCATTTAGTGCACTTCTTGCCCAGCTTGTCCAAGAATTCAAAGCAGACTTTTTTTTACTTGCCTTGGCACAATAGATGCTTCTTTCTCTCACTGAGGGGCTATGAACAGAGAAATTGTACCTTCTAGAGATCTTTTTGGGGAGCTAGATACAAGCTCATGCTTGACTCCTAGTTCGTTGCTCTTTCCGCTTAACAAGCTGCTTTCGAGTCCGGGGGGGGGGGGGGGAGCCCAGCCCTTGCTCTGTAGAAGTTCAGATAAGGAGTATCTCAGACTTTTTGATGTTACAGAGCAAGATTTCACTGGGATAGCATTCTTGCCTAGCATGCTAAAGCCCTGAGTTCGTGCCCAGCACCACCAAACAAACAAACAAAATTTAAACAAATTGCATTTAAAGATTTAATTGAGGCTGGGAGAGATGGCTTGGCGGTTTAAGATGTTTGCCGGCTAAGCATGAGGACCCAGGTTTGATTCCTCAAGTGCCCACATAAGCCAGATGCACATGGTGGCACATGTGTCTGGAGTTATTTGCAGTGGCTAGAGGCCCTGTCATGCCCATTATTTCCCTTTCTCTGTCTCTCCCCTCTCTTTCTCTCTAAAATAAGTAAATAAAATTAAAAATATTTTTAAAAAATATATAATTGATTTTTACTAGAGATTTATTCATTAGGCAGACCCCATCTATAAAAAAGTAGAAAGGTAGCCGGGCATGGTGGTGCACGCCTTTAATCCCAGCACTTGGGAGGCAGAGGTAGGAGGATCGCCAGGAGTTCAAGGCCACCCTGAGACTACAGAGTTAATTCCAGGTCAGCCTGGACCAGAGACCCTACCTCGAAAAAACAAAAAACCTAAAAAACAAAAAAAAAGTAGAAAGGTGGGCTACAGAGATTGCTTAGTGGTTAAGGCACTTGCCTGCACAGCCTAAGGACTCATGTTTGACTCTCCAGATCCCAAATAAGCCAGACTCACAAAGGTGAGGCAAGTGTAAGGTCGCACATGCCCACTAGGTGGTGCAAGCATCTGGAGTTCAATTTCAGTGGCTAAGGCCCTGGTGCACTGATTTCCTCTCTGTGTCTGTCTCTTTCTCTGTCTCTCTCTCGCGCTCTCTAAAATAAAAATAACAAGAGAGAAAAAAATCGAAAAGGACCATCCTGGCTTTGGCAGATCAGTGGGGTTTATAAGGTGGCTAGAGCAGGAACAAGGAAACAGGACGGCACAAAAGGAGGACTGGCTCTTACTAGGTTAAAACAGAGGAGACTTCCTCATCATGCCACTAAAACTGGCCTGTTTGGGGATTGTCTCTACTTGTTTCTCAGAAGATCAGACAAACAATATAATTCCAGTTTAGTGGTATAGAATGACTCCAGTTTGGTTTGGTCTGTTGGGGTCCAGTGCAGGAGGTTAGGTCACATCAGTGGCTTCCCAAAAGTTTTGTTTAATGGTGGGTTCAGGCAAAGATGAGGAAATTGTCCAGGTATTTATATAACAAGGAAGAAAACAACTTTTGTATTGATAAAACTCATACAATATTAAATATAATAATCATGATAGATATGACTGTGATTGTGTCTCTATAATGTTTCATTTTGAATTTCACAATTTTCACATCATGTAATAGTCTTCTTTTAACTCCCCCCCCCCCACCAGTCACTTAGAAATGTAAAAATCAGGCTGGAGAAATGGTTTAGTGGTTAAGGTGCTTGCCAGCAAAGCCAAAGGATCCAGGTTCAATTCCCCAGTAAGCCAGATGCACAAGGTGGCTCATGTGTCTATAATTCGCTTGCATTGAGGCCCAGTGCACCCATTCTCTCTATGTGCTTCTCTTTCTTACTCTCTCAAATAAACAAATAAAATATTAAAAAATAAAAATATAAAAACCATCCTTAGCTTGTGGACCACACAAAAAGAGGTCATAGACTGAATTTGAAAATTCTTTCTTTTCCCCCTTTCTTCTTTACTTTCTTTCTTTGAAATATAGTGTCCATATGTAGTCTGGGCTTGCCTCAAAGTCATGACCTTCTTGCCTCAGCCTCCAGAATGCTAGGATTACAGGCATGGACTATGATATCTGGCATTGAAAATCCACTTCGTAAATTATAATCTGCTGATCTGGGGACCCACTGGCCAGATCTAGACCACATGTATGCTTTACTTTCTATGGTATATATGTATGTGTGTGTGTATACATACACACACACACACACACACACACAAATATTTTTTTGAGGTAGGGTCTCACTCTAGTTGAATCTGACCTGGAATTTACTCTGTAGCTCCAGGCTGGCCTCAAACTCCTCCTACCTCTGACTCCCTAATGCTGGGATTAAAGGCATGTGCCACCACACCCACCTCCTAATAATATTTTAAATTGAATGTTTTTTCCTTTCTAATTGTATTACTTCTTTCTCATTAAACTAATATATACAGGCTGTGAAATAAGCTGGAAAGTTATGTTTTCATATTTATCATTTCAATCATTCATCTATATAATACGGTAAATTTTTAAAAATATTTTTATTTTTATTTATTTATTTGAGAGTGACAGAGAGAGAAAGAGGCAGAGAGATAGAGAGAGAATGGGTGCACCAGGGCCTCCAGCCACTGCAAACGAACTCCAGACACGTGCACCCCCTTGTGCATCTGACTAACGTGGGTCCTGGAGAATCAAGCCTTGAACTGGGGTCATTAGGCTTCACAGGCAAGTGCTTAGCCGCTAAGCCATCTCTCCAGCCCCACAATATGGTAAATTTTTTAATAGTTGAGACAGTACTTTGTAGACACAATGTATACCTTCCTATCTGCTTAATACTGTGGAGCCAGCATTTTATATCGTAAAGCCTTTCACAAAGAAGCCTTTGAAATTTTGCTATGAAAATCTTAAACATATGTAGAAGCATGTCAATTCTGTCACTATTTTGAAGCAAATCATTTCATCACTGACTCGGTATAATTCTAAAAAACACAAATTCTAAGAGAAAACTTTGTCTTAGAAAAATATACTGAAGGATGTAGGACTAAAAGAAAGTAGTTCAGGACTGGAGAGATGACTTGCCTGCGAAGCCTAACAACCTAGGTTTAATTCCCCAGAACCCATGTAAAGCCAGGTGCACAAGGGGGCGCATGCGTCTGGAGTTCATTTGCAGTGGCTAGAGCTCTCTCTCTCTCTCTCTCTCTCAATCTCTCTCTATTTCTATCCCCTCTGTAACTCTCTGTTTGCAAATAAATAAATAAAATATGTTTAAAAAGAGAGAATAGTTCGAAAGCATGGAGGGAGGGATGGGGGGATGATGTGGTAGAAGGAAACCAGGCTGTCATGTGCTCTCCTCGCAGTTCTCCTGAATGTTTAGAATATTTATAAATGGAAAAGCATTTCAACTGCGCATTATTTTAAAATATGGATTACTCAAAAAATAACCACACAATGCCATACCATAGTGCCAAATACCACTACATATATTAAACTTGTCTAATTCAGTCATTTAGCAATTTATGCAGCCAAAGCACAATTCCAAGTAAGTTCCCCCTAGTGTAGTTGATAATCTCCTCAATTTCATTTACTCTACATGTTTCCCTCCTTCTCTGTCATCCTTGAAAACACTATTGGTATTTTTTTTTAAAAAAAAATGGTTAAAGACAGTTGCTTGCAAAGCCTACTGGTCTGGGATCAATTCCCCAATACCCACATAAAGCCAGATGCATAAAGTGGCACATGCATCTGGAGTTTATTTGTAGTGGCAAGAGGCCCTGGTGCACCCCTTGTCATTCAATTCTCTCTCTCTCATCTCGCAAAAAATAAGAAGAAATAAATACATAAAGAAATTAAACAGAGCACAGAATTTTTCCCAGTTAGAAAGCGGAGTAGTGCAGCCCTTTGTACCGTGTTCTATGCCCCCGTCTGCCTCAGAAATGTCCTGTAAATTGGCAGTTATGGTTACAGGCTTGATCAGATTCACAGTCTTTCTCTTTTCTTCCTCTGTCTTTGTCCCTCTTCATTTTTAAAAAATTTTAAATTTATTTGGGAGAAAGAGGCACAGAGAGGGAGACAGAGAATGAGCTTTCCAGGGCACTCAGCCGCTGCAAACTCCAGATGCGTGTGTGCCACATTGTGCATCTGGCTTACATGGGTCCTGGGGAATCCAACCTGAGTCATTTGGCTTTGTAGGCAAGTGCCTTAACCACTAAGCAATCTCTCCAGCCCTCTTTTATTTTTGTAGTCAAAATTTATAGATGCTATGTATTAGGCTTGGGGTTTGCAATAGAGGACCAAGAAGCAGCTTGTCATATCAGGAGGCGGTCTCAAGCGTCCCAGGATAACATGGCTAGGTGTGAGGAGAGCGAGGCGGGGCTAGGTAGAGAGCTCTGGGATTCAAACACTGTATAAAGATCTTGATTTGGCACTTCATTGGAATATTCTACACATCTGGCATTCCCATGTGACAACAATTAATCTGGGTCTGGTAGGGACACCCAACACCCACTCCGGGTGGGATAGGAATCCCCCCACAGACCTTGGTCCTGTCACTTAGGATGCACACACACAGTCATCTTCCAGGACTCCAAAGGCATCAAAAACTGATGCCCAGTTCCAAACAAAGCCTCCTCAGAGACAGTGTCCATGTCAACACAACGTGACACAGGAGACAGCGGCCATTCAGGAACGTGGTGGAGATGAGAGAAAGTGCCACGAGACAGAGATGGCCACAAAGTACCCGAAAAGCAGGAGATAGCAGCCATAGGAAGGAGGGCTGAGTGACAGAATTTGGTGAGAGCCATCAGGATGGGGAAGAGGAAAAACGTTCACCACGCCACTGCCTAGCAGTGAAAGAGGCAGAGTAAGCAGCAGACCCTGACATGTAGCCAGAAACAAAGAAAGCAAGGAGGTTAAAAGTCTTCTTATTTGCTGGTATTATGATATTAAAGCCCTCTGAATAAAACTTTGGCCAGTCAGTGTTAAATTGACCAGTAGTCTGAGTCAGAAAGTACAAGCGGACCCTCATAGCGTAACAAAAACTGCGTGGAAATGAAAAGAAACGAGGTAGAAACAAGGATTGCTACCTGGAAAAGGATTAGGAGCCAGGCTGTGAAGCTGAACAGGTAGAAATTTAAGAGAGGAAAAATTTGAAAGTCTTAAAATTTTTTTCCTTTTTAAATGTATTGAGTGAAAATTACAGAAAAAATTATCACATTTAGTTGTTCTGAAAAGAAATTTTTCTGTAAAGAAAACCTTTCCAGAAAGGAATATAATTATGACAAGGTGGGATGTTCCTGGAAATTTCCAGATAGTTCCCCATACTTAAAAGAATGATTAAAAGAGAGAGTCTGCAACCGGTTATGAGGAAGGATGGAAAATTTTGAAGGACTGGCTTATTATGTAAGTTTTCGACAGTGGTGTTTAAAACTGTTGCTGTGATATTTTAGTTATTAATAACAATTGGGGAAATCTACTCATTTCTCAAGAAACATTTGGCTCCAATGAGAAGGAAATGTCACTGTTTGTGAACGTCCCAGTGGAAGTTAGAAGCCATTTACTTGCTAAGCCTCTTAAGAAAGCAAGATAACAAGGGAATCTGGTAACAGATTCACAGGTAACAAGCTGTCGACAGCTTTTGACCAAGGTGCCACCTTAACATGCTAGCACAATGAGAGAGAGGACCTGGGAGTCAGACCTGTATGAAGTCCTCTTACATCACTCACCATATGATCCCAGCAGATTACCTATGGAAATTTTCTAGACCATAAAGGTGCTTTCACACACACTAGCTGTTTCTCGCTACTGGAATGTTAGGAACTCTGAATACTTGGGGTGGATGTAGTTCAGTAGCAGAACATGTCTAGGGCTCTGGGATCCCAGTGCACAGTCACGGACACACATGCAGACACATACTTGCGTGCGCGCGCGCACACATACACACACACACACACACACACACACTCAGTGGCACGATAGTGCATGATGCTCTAGGTTTAGTCCCTGGCACTGCGACAACAACCAAGACCCCTAACTCTGACCAGTTAACTCTCAACATTAGCACCCCCTACTCTGCTTGCAGTTACAGAGAACTTTCTATGTGCTAGGTACTGTTGTATTTCCCACATATTATCTAATTCTCAAAAGCCCTAGGAGGAGGGCTGGAGAGATGGCTTAGAGGTTAAGGCGCTTGCCTACAAAGCTAAAGGACCGAGGTTCAATTCCCCAGGACCTATGTAAGCCAGATGCACAAGGGGTCACATGTGTCTGGAGTTTGTTTGCAGCAGCTGGAGACCCTGGCATGTCCATTCTCTCTACTTTAAACAAATAAAAATAAAATATTTTTAAAGCCCTAGGAGGTAGGCCCTAATATTATTAGAATTTGCTCTGAGCTGAGGCCTCAGAAGCAACAAACTTGGGCTTTAAACCCAGGCAGGCTGAATTCAAAGGCCAGTTCCCTTACTGGCCACCTCCCGCCTTCCCATCACAGGGAGGGAATCGCAGAGAGCAACAGGCCATACGTGTTCCTCCCAATCTGTGTGCTTCAGGCTCCTCAGAGGATTTTGAATCATTTTGAGAGTTGCCAGAGTCTCCGTTTG
This sequence comes from Dipus sagitta, assembly GCA_036346955.1. Classification (NCBI taxonomy): domain Eukaryota; kingdom Metazoa; phylum Chordata; class Mammalia; order Rodentia; family Dipodidae; genus Dipus; species Dipus sagitta. The sequence goes on from CM070786.1 coordinate 33,523,163, forward strand.
GAAATATACAAACACCCAATTAGAACATGAGGCTTTTGTTTGTTTTTTAAGGTTAGGATCCACTCTTACCGACAGGTTAGCTCTGGAAGCTCTGATTGACAGTTATGTAGACAAAGGCATTGTTGCAAGATGTTTTTGGAGAGGAAAGATGAGTCACTACTTTGTAAGTGCAGTTTAGCGGAGTTGAACTTTCTGAATGTGTGGCTTCTGGACAGAGAATCAAGGGTACTTGGTATTGAGAAGTCTGAGGCACTGCTAGTGCACAAATGTGTATGCATATTGCCCAACCTGTCAGCTACCGCAACTCTGCCTTCATTTTTAAATGCTTTTTTTTAACATACGTTTATTTATCTGCAAGGAGATAGACTGCAAACGAACTCCAGATACATGCACCACTTTGTGCCTCTGGGCTTTAATGGGTGCTGGGGAATGGAACCAGTGTCTTTAGGCTTTGCAGGCAAGTGCCTTGATCCCTGAGCCATCTCTGTAGCCCGTTTTCATTTTTAAACAGGGTTCTTTTCTTTGATTTTTTTTTTCCCCCTGCATCATTAAGAATGTTTTACTTTGCATTCGTATTGAGATCTACTTAGTTCACCAAAATGATGTCATTCTTACCACTCAGCCAGGAACTGGGTGCAGACTCACAGGCTCAGTAGTCCAGGCTAAAAACAGGCTGTACCGCAGGCAAAGAATAGGCCTTTTCATGCTTTTAACTTACAGCCTGGGAGTGAGTCCTTTCCAGAGTAAAACTTGTAATAAGCCTCAGTACTATCAGAACACAGGGAGGGTGGGCGATTCAAAACAAAACAAAAACTCTTGCACGTGAACAACTAGGCGGCAGTTAGTGCCACAAGGTGAATCTGTGGCAGGCTTAGAAAAATACCCGAGTGCGCAACCCCTGGATGGTGGCAAAGGATTCCGGCGGGCAGTGCCCTTTCTTTAAGGAAAAGGGCTGGCTCGTTAGCGGAAAGCAGTTCTTCTACCCCGTTGGGAAGATCAGTCTAGGCCTCTCCCGACAGGTGACTGTTCTGTTCCTTTGCGGCTCAGACTGCACAGGACTTCCATGCCTGGCCTGTCGCGTGCCCAGGGCCGGCCTCGGCCCCGCAGTGGCCATCGCCCTGGTCCAGGCCCCGCGTCCCCGGGGAGGAGGCTCCCGGGGCCCCGCAGCCCCCCGGCGGGTCGCGCCGCCCTCCCAGGCCTAGTCCTCCGCGCGGGTCCCCGTCGCCCGACCTCTTCCCGGTCGGCCGGGCCGCGTCCATTTTCTGGGCGGCGCTGTGCGGCGGCCCGGCTCGCGGGTCCGGAAGCGCCATGGACCCCGCGGGGCAGCGCGCCGGGCGGCCCGGAGCGGAGCTCGGTAAGTGGGCCGGGCGGGGCGCCGGGCAGGGGTCCCGCGGTGCCCGGCCGAGCTGCCGCGGCGCCCGCAGGTGCCCCGGGGCCGGCGCGGGGACGAGGCTGGCCTCAGCTGCGGGCGTGGGCTGCGCGGTGGCCGCCGGGGGCACCTGGGGCCCCCGGGACGCGCTGGGCTCACGTCCTGCAGGCTCGGAACTGCGCCGACTGTCGCACCTCCCTTGCCCGGGATCGCAAACCGACCCGAGACCGGACCCCGCGGCATCGGGATGATTTCCGGCTGCAACACCTAGCCCGGGAATTGAACGGGACGTGCAAAGGCAGAGCCCTGCCCCCAGGGGTTTGCAGAGCCTTAGCCGCCGACTCCTGCAGCCGTTGCGCTGTCTGTTGGTACAACACAACCGCGGCTGCTAGACACCTCTTTGCAGGGTATCTAATAAGTCACCCAAGAGTTTAGTCCGTCCCCGGCTCCGCTTTATAACGCCTGCTCTGCGGTGGGTAAGTGCCTAATTCCATTCTGGACTTTGGGCCTAATGGAATAGCCCTTCTGGAGATCCATTATAGATGATATGCGTTATGTACTGTATGCGTATTTAAAAGGTTAAAGACTTTTTTTTTTTTTCCTAATTGCGAAGCTCTCTGTTTGCTCCGGGTTTCTCATGGCTGGAAAGAATGGGGGTTTGTCGTACTTTAAGAAAAACTCTTAGTGAGTTCCTAGATCTGTGATCCAAGAGCAATGTTTTGCTTTCTTTTTCTTTTGCCTTTCTTTCTTTCTTCCTTTCTTTCTTTCTTTCTCTCTCTCTCTTTCTTTCTTCTTTCTTTCTTTCTTTCTTTCCTTTCTTTCTTTTTCTAAATAGCCCTGGCTGGTTTAGAACTGACTGTGTAGCCCAGGCTGTTCTCAACCTTGCAGCGGTATAGCCAATTGCTGGGATTACAGGCCTATGCCACCATACCCCACCAGAGCAGTGGTTTTCTAAGAGCTAAGAGCGAACACATACTCTAGAACACTTTAGAATTGTTTCATAGGTCACTACTGGGATATTTTTTTTTTAAGATTTAGAATATATGATATATTAGAAATGAAGGGAAACAGCATGCGTTGCACATAGTAAGAGTACGTATTAATTAACCGTTTGGCTCTCAGCTTATATAATGTAACTTCAAAAAAAAATGGTCACTGTCCAAGAAGCTTTTAAAACCTTGATTTACTGGTTTAGTGGTCCAGATTTTATAGTCAAGTTAACCTGGGTGGGAGTGCCACTCATTTAAATTAGCTGAGTGACCTTGAACAGGTTCATGACCTCTCAGAGCTTCTGTGTTTGCAGCTGTAAAATGGGGAAACGTTCCCTACAGCTGGGGGGAGCTTTGGAGATTACTCCAGGCCACTTGATGCACACAGTAGGTGTTCCATACATGTTAATTACTATTACCGTTGTTGCTGAAACATGGAATCCTGGCAGCTGGTCATGGGAACTGCACTTCTTTTCTTTTTTTAGACCTTGATGTGGAGGAGATGGAGGACTCAGAACCAAGGATTTCCAAGTGATTTCTTCCAAACCACGGAAACTAACTCTGTTAAGGCTGGTCTGTTCTAACTGAGGTAACTGAATTTGTGTCCTTCCTTAGTCTACATGAAATAGGAAATGGCTGTTTTTGAAGGACTGGGGCGTGTGATTCATGATAAGATCCACCAGGCTTGTGCATTACAAAGTTTCCATGACTCTCAGACGCTCCGCTGTTAAAGAGACACAGTGTGCAGGGCCGCGGCAACGAGGGGGAGCTAGGGAACAGGGCTTCACAACAACTGGGTTTTCATTTTCCTTCTGCTGGCAACTGTCAGGGGTGCTTTCGTACATGTCTTGATAGACCTGTGGCTGCTTGAAGTTGTAAGGACCCATAGACACAGAGTTTCCGTGACTTTATCACGTCCCCATGAGTTGACGTCAAGGCAGGACTCTGTTGCCAGTCATGCAGCCGGCTCCTTGGCCTGCTGGAGAGTGAGCCCCGTGTTAGTCTAACAGTGCATAAGTGTGACGAACCTCTGCTGAGATGCTTGCAAGTCTCACACCGCAGCCCAGCCTACAAGCTTTACCCCAGAGGCTATATACAAAGTCCTAGAGGGGACAGTGACAGCTTAAACTACTGTGTCCAGCAGTTGTGTACCGAGATGTGTCATGGAGGGCTTCGCATCTCATCCTTCCTTCGTGGAGTACATTCTGTGTTCAAAGTGCTGTGCTAGGACCACAAAGTTGAAAGCAAAGTGCTTGCCCTCCAGGACTCTGCCACACAAAGTTTACCTCAAGTCCAAAGAGATAAAGTTGATGGGCAAGGTGTCTTGCTTTCCTTTACCTGTGTGTCTCCAGTGGTGATGAAGTGGCAGCTGTCATAAGAACAGATCACAGTAAAGGACATTTCAAAGGTCTTGCATGTCAATTCAAATTTTCATTTTTTCCACTTTTAATATATCCTTCCATCCATTAGACTTATGCTTTCAGTTTATAAATAAATCAAGAGCCTCTGGATCCATTTTTTATTTAACTTGTATAAGGTATTTGGGGGGCTGGAGAGATGGCTTAGTGGTTAAGCGCTTGCCTGTGAAGCCTAAGGACCCCAGTTCGAGGCTCGATTCCCCAGGACCCACATTAGCCAGATGCACAAGGGGGCACACGTGTCTGGAGTTTGTTTGCAGTGACTGGAGGCCCTAGCGCGCCCAATCTCTGTCTCTCTCTATCTGCCTCTTTCTCTCTCTGTCTGTCGCTCTCAAATAAATAAATAAATTTAAAAAATAAGGTATTTGGGTATTCAAATAGCTTATTTTTTGTTTGTTTGTTTGTTCTGAGGTAGAATCTCACAGTAACCCACGCTGACCTGGAACTTTTCACTCTGTTGTCTCAGGCTGGTCTTGCTCAAACTCATAGGGATCCTCCTACCTCTTTCTCCCAAGTGCTGGGCTTACAGGCATGTACCACCATGCCCGGCAGCTTATGTTTTTATAATTATGATATTAGTCCTGTCCTATATTTTAGCAAGGAATTATTTACTCAACTGTTAATGATTTTCTCTTGGTCATATGTTGAAATATCAGCTCTATAGATGTTAAAGATTGGTTCCTGTCACTTACATTTCCAAATTCTTAAAATGGTTAGGAATTTCAAGCTTCTCTTTGAAATTTTCATTTTTCTATTACTGTCACCAGTGATGGGGGCCTTTTTATTTACCTACATAATCCACAGACAAGAAGAAAACAGTTTGGCAAGAAGACTTTCTTCCATTCAAAAATACTCTTTTAGCTTTGTAGGCCAGGGGACTATGAATGTTTAAAGTAAAGCAGCTGAAGAGATACTTTGTTTGATTTATATAATGGAAAGTTAGAGACAGTGCAGAGAATTGCATTAAGCAATAGAAATCAGATTGTAAGACTTGAATGCTGTTTTATAACTTAAGTCCCAAATAAAAACAAAGGAGATGTGAACATGTTTTGTAAACTTGAAGGAGTTCCATAAATGTTATACGGCAAATCCTCAAAGTTGTTCAGTAGCCACCATAAGTATGACACCGTTAGAATGGGGAAGTTAGCAACAAAAGACAAAAATAGAGATCCCTTCCCTCTCAGACCTTATACACATTATTTATATAACACACACAGCATATATTTTAATATACAACTATATATAATGCATTCACATATATAAATATAATATATGCATATACATATATGAGAGTGAGCATACACACCATGATATAAATGTAAAAAGAGATTATTATGGTAATTTTAGGAAGGATTTGAAATAGGAATAGAGCAGGCTTGAGAAAGCATGGAGTATATTCAGGGAAAATTGTCAAGTCCAGTTGAGTTAGAACTAGTCTCTACAGGTGCCCAGGAGGAAATAAAACTGGAAGATATTTGGTACTAAACAATAATGATTTTGAATGCCAACTAGGAAATTGGAATGTATTAATCAATGGGTGTCATTAAAGCTATTTGAACAGGGGAGTGTCATATGTCTTAGGAACAAGCTCTTATGCATAGCTTAGGGGAGGTTGGGAGGAGTTACAAAGAGACAAGGTAGAAGTTTCTACAACCTTCCAAAGGAAGAGGGAAAGTGGGCTGAGAGCAGCTGAAAATCTACCCGGGATAATGGTTGGTGAGGTTGGAAGACCTGGCAGTCCACCGTCTCTTGGGGAAACAGCAGCTGATGCTGGCGCTGCGTCCCCACAGTCACGGCGCTACGGGAACCTGAGGGAGTTCCAAGTCCTGAGTCCGAAGTGCTGAAGGACGCTGTCTGCCACGACGGATGGGCTCCGGGCTCCACTGGAAGGCCAAGGCTGGTTTGGGAGCCACTGGTATTTACGAAAAAGTCAAGAGGTGGTGGAAGAGATGAGATTTTCCAGAAGAGTATGCAGAGAAAATGGTTGAATATGGAGCCTTTTGATAAAAGAGAAAGAGGGAGCGAAAAGGTCTGAAAGAAGAGCAAAGAAGAACCCCAGCGGAACATGACTTCAGAAGTACCTGGAATGAGGTTTTCATCCAGCCTTGGAGTGGGAGGCATGGGCTCAAGAAGACCGCTGGATTACAAGCAGTAGGCTATATATTTGTGTTTTCCTATGTGAGGTTATATGACATGACTATTAAGTAGTTTCATTTGCATAAGTTCACAGCTTTCACAAATCAAGAATAAATCTTGCATAAATCACTCCTAAATTTGACCCTAACATGCCTCCAAACACACTTGTCATTCCTGAAATTCAGGCTGTTAAATGTGGTTTTATTAGTAGTCTGAACACTGTATTCCATTATCAGCAGGCAAATTAAAGAATATTCCTTAATAGAATGAGTGTTTTAAAAGCTATCTTTCGGTTGATATAAAAAGCTTCTAAAAGTAGGGACCGGGGAAATGGCTCAGTGAGTAAGAATGCTTGCTATGCATGAAGACCTGAATTCCACCCTAGCACCCACATAGAAATCCAAGAATGGCTACAACTTTCCTGTGACCTCAGCGTTGAGAGGGGCCGAGACAGCAGGATCACTGGGCATCCCTGGTCAGATCACTGTTTCATTTCAACCTGAGCTCCAGGTTCAGTGAGAGACTCTTATCAAAGTGAAGTAAGATGGAAGAGCAATAGAGGAGGACACCCAACCTCTAGCTCTGGCCTCTGCAATTTGCACATCTGGGTGCACAACAGGGTGTGCACATCTGCATACACATGTCATACATACACCCCCCATACAAATATGCATGCATACACACACACACACACACACACACACACACCAAAAAAAAACTTGCTAAAAGGAACTCAATTCTATTGTCTTTTGTCACATAGCTATTGTATGGCATGTCTATTTTCACAAGCACATGAACTTAAAACAATAAAGTGAGGAGGCTGAAGTCAACAGTCTCACATACTCACTGGGCCATTTTCCAGGCTTGTAACATTAAGAAACTTCCTATAAGCCTAACTTTTTTCATCCATACCTCATATAGGTTTATTTTGAAGGTTGAGTTACAATTTGGTGAGTAACAATACCATGCTAGACAACTAGAAAGTTTTAATTCCCTTTCCCTCACAACCTTGTATATACATGGACATTTTTATGCATGATGTGCATCTACATACAAAGTTTTATCTTCATGACTCAGTTTTGAAGTTATCCCATTATACTGGTGAATTCAAGTTCAAGGGATCAGCAATTTAGTATGAATAAGAATTCACTTGGAGGAAGGATGGGAGCTCAGGTGGTAGAGTACTTACCTCACATCTGCATTCAGTCCCCAGCACCACATAAAATAATGTCGTGACACAAGCCTATAAGCTCAGCACTCTGGAGGCAGAGGCAGGAGAAGCAGGAATTCAGGATCATCCTTGGCAGCTACATGGTGGGCTCCAACCAGCCTGGGCTTCTTGAGACCCTGTCTCAAGCAAACAGGAATTTACTGGGGAACTTGTCAAAATGTAGATTCCCAGATGAGTATTGTCACAGCTTCTGATAAAAATTAACAAATAGGGATGGAGAGATGGCTCAGTGATTAAAGGTGCTTGCTTGCAAAGCCTGTTGACCTGAGTTCAATTCCCCAGTACCCACGTAAAGCCAGTTACACAAAATGGTGCATTCAACTGGAGTTCATTCACAAGAGGCCCCAGCACACCCATACTACTTTCTCTGTGTCTACCTCTTTCTCTCTGTGTTTCAAACAAATAAATAAATAAAAATAAGTTTAGAAAAGATTAACAGGGCTGGAGAGATGGCTCAGCAGTTAAGGAACTTGCCTGCAAAGCCCAACGACCTTGGTTTGATTCCCCAGTACCCACGTAAAGCCAGATACACAAAGTAGCACATGCATCTGGAGTTTGTTTTTAGTGGCTAGAGGCCCTGATGCACCCATTCTCTCTATCTCTCTCCTTACTATCTCTCTCTCTGTTTGCAAATAACTAACTAACTAAATAATTAATAAATAAAATAAAGCATTTTTGAAAGATTAACAAATAACAGTTTCTTGGAAGCAGAGTAAGAAATAAACCTGAGACTTGTATACAACATACAAATCCTCTTTTGTGTAAAGATTTTTAAAAATATTTTATTCTTTGTTTATTGGAGACAGACAGATAGAGAGAGAGAGAGAGAGAATGGGTGTACCAGGGCCTCTAGCCACTGCAAATGAACTCCAGATGCATGTGCCATCATGTGCATCTGGCTTACATGGGATCTGGAGAATCAAATATGGGTCCTTAGGCTTTGCAGGTAAGCACCTTAACCGCTAAGCCATCCCTCAGCCCTTGAGTAAAGATTTTCATTAAAGACATGTCTATGCTCAAAAGTTTTACATGTATATCATTCGTATTAATGGACTATACAAATGGGTTCATATTGTGAACAATGGTATTATCCAACCCCTTCATTGCTATCTGCAGTGGATCCAGTTTTACTTGTTGTAGAGTAAGTGTTGACACCCTGTCCCTGTGCCCAGAGTTTGCAAAACCAGTGTAAGTTTACATATTCATAATAATATCTTTAGCAACGGCAGCAGTGTATAGTCATTCCATTGAAATGTTCTGATGAATTTATCTGACTGTCTGGTGGTGGCTAAACATGTCATATTATTTCCCACATTCTCTTACATCTTACAATCATAGAATTTTTAGGCCACAGTTCATCTGTCCCAACATCATCTTAGATGAACTATTAACCGTTTTTCTTCCTAGCCCTGGTGCTCTGCCTATTCACCAAAATTATATATATTTACATGTTGGTGCATAAACTATGGAGAATACAAAACATCTAGATTGCATACATTATGCTTAGCTTCCCTATACATAATTTAAAAATCAGATGACCTAATTAAATGTTTATTAAAACTACATTGAGTAATGTTGAGGTGTCCACATCCTGTTGACAGCTTGCTTTTGGCTGATGCCTGCAGCCATTCCTAGAAGCAGGGTTTCATTGTCTGTACCCACAGCCCGAAGCAAGAGAATGGAGCTAGTCCTCCCTATGTGCATAACCTTAGCCACCCAGAACCTCAGCCAACCTAGCTGTAAGGACAAGCTTGGCAGCTGCAGCTACAATTGAAAAGATGAGCATTTCCGGTCCCAGGGGGCTGCCTGACCCCAAAGATCAGCTTCTCTCCGTACCCCAGGGTGCCCCTCCCAATCCAGCCACATAGTAGGGACACAAAATAGGTGTTCTTGCCTTAAACTCAGAGACATTTTTGTTACTGTAACCTCCAATTTTTTTTTACAAGGGGCAAATGGAGCAGATACAAAAATTAAACTCAAATTTGTTCAATAAATATTTAATGTGTTATGCCAGACCCCACCTTGTGTGTGTGGGGGGGGGGTCTCTCTGTGTCCCTAATCTGCCCTTATCTGCTATTAATATGCTACTGCAAACTTTGCTTTTACAGTAAAAACACCCATGGATTTCTGCACCAAGATCTACTTGGCTAAAATGTCCCCTGAAGAAAGCTTGAAATAGCCCAGGGGTGCTCAATAACTTGTTGGTCACCCTGTCAGTTCTAAGGAACTCCACAGGGGACGGAGGAGAGTCCAGAGCTGCTCCAGAGGTGGGCTTGGGGGACGCAAAATGCCTGGAATTTGTTCCCAGCCACCCTGGGAAAGAAAGTTGTGATTTGAGTGGCTCAGTTTTCTCGTCTATAAGCAGAGGTTTGGCTTCATGATGGCTCATTGCCTTTCTGCTGTTAAGATTCACTAATTCTGTTTGCTCTCCAGCAAAAAAGCAGGGGTTCAGTCTAAGATCTGCCAGAGGGTCCCACTTCCATAGCTCCCTCCATCTGCCATACCTACCCTCCCTCCCTCTCTCTCTTTTACTCTCTCTCTCTCATACTAACACCAGCCTGGCTTTGGTTCTGCCCCTGTCCTATACACACATTAAAGGAAAGGGTGTGAATGTCTACTTTTTAGGAAATGAAGACTATTTCAGAAAGTCTGGGACTACTTGGGAGTCAATCAAACGATGACACATGTGCAAGGAAGGATGAGTATCATGTTTTCAAATGGCACAGCTCAAAAGAACCTTAGAAATAAACTAACCCAACCTCTTCACATTCCAAATAAGGAAACGAATCCAGAGAAGCCATAGGACTTGCTCAAGGTCACATAGTGTCAGTGGGAACAGAAGCCAGTATCCCATGTCCAGATAGAGGCAGGCTATTAGAAGGCAGGAGATGGCAGTCAGCAGTGAGGTCTAAAGGGCCTGAAGTGTCCCATGAGAGACAGCAGACTAAGTAAGCGCTGGATGCCCAGAAGACACACTGTCAGCACCAGGATCTGGAGCTGCTGGTCTAGCTGAAGCATTTAGATTCTTGCTAGCTAAAGTAGTCAAGAACATTTATGTTTTAAAAATTGGGAGAGGCAATTTAAAGCGTCTATGCACTGGTTAAGGTATAGCTCAGTGGTAGAATGCTCACCAAGTACAGGCCCCACCACTGAAAAAAAAGAGGGGGGCATTTTCACTCTTATGTTATGAAAATTACCAGGCTATGCTGTAATTTACTTTTGAAAGGAACTAAACATTTTCTCAAAGAATATTACAAAATCTCAGTATGCACATGCCATTTTGCTGGCCAGTACCATGTCTGCGTTCATCCCAGGGTGCGTTGTCATGACAAATCCAGTGGCTCTGTTAAGTCCTGGAAGGACATCCTGAGATTATTTCAGCAGCAAATGAAGGCGGCCTTTGTGTAAGGTGAGACGGAGACGAGCTGTCACTTCCTGCATTGTGAATCAGATGTTGTTTCTAGACTGTTTCGTGGGTTGTTTGTTTGTTTGTTTTTGTTTTTCACAGTTAGAATGATTTCTGTTTATAGTCACTTACAATTAGACAGTAAGACCACCAATTCAGTAAAAACGAAGGTGAATATTATCTAGCCAGGCAGGGGAGACCTGTGTCCACAGTCTTCCCAAGCTTACCTGTGTTTTGGGGTGATCTAGAAAGTTTCTGATCAGCTCTAATAGGACAGTGATTGGCTCCTAATTGTGAGGATTTCCTTTTTTCAAAAAGGCTTGGTCTGAGAGTAGGGAGATAGCTCATTTTGTAAGGTGCTTGTTGTGCAAGTATAAGAACCTCAACTTGGATCCCCAGAGCTCATGTGAAGTTGGACATGGCCGCATGTCTCATCCCAGCAGGCCCACAGCAAGGGATGAGGCAGAAATGAGACTCCCCAGAAGCTGACGAGCCAGCCCCTGACACTGGCAGCAGGAAACAACAGGGAGACCCTGTCCCAAACAAGGTGGGCAGCGAGGACTGGCACCCAGGGCTGTCCTCTGACCCTGGTATGAGCTCAGAGAGCGAATTTCTGCTGCCTCCATGCCATGCCTTTGGTGCTCTTTGGTGGGAGGGGTTAAGTGTCACAGTCGCACACTCTCCTGGGCACTTGCTGAGTCCCACCTCCCGAGGCAAAAAGAAAAAAAAAAAAAGGTCCACCTTTGCTTTCGCGGGAGGACATGGAAGGACGCTACGAGGAGGCCGAGACACTAGGATTGCAAATACGACTGGCACTGAAATGAGGCCCGGGCCCAGACTAGAGCCGCCCTAAAGGCCGGGTGCTGACTGAGTGAGGAAAGCAAAAGGCTGACCTTACCGCTGCCCGGGAGGCCTGGCAGGGCCGGAGGGCGCCAGGCGCATGCTCTGCAGGTTAGTTCACAAGCACAGTCAGTTACGTAGAGACACAGTTCTCCCTAAGTGGAAATACGCTTGCTTCTAAGTGAATTTCTTGCTCTCTTTTATTGTGTATTTAATGTTTCCATGTTCCATTTCTGTTTTTATTTTTTTTCATTTTCAGAAAAATCAAAAGTGTGTTTTGTTTTTTTTTTTGCCACATTTGAATGATTTATCTTAAGATTTTCTAGAGAAATGATTTGTGTTTCTCTTTATTTTAAGCAATGTATTTGTTAAGGTCTGTTTTTTTTCTTCTTTTGTGAAGTTTGGGTAGAAGTCTTTCTTCCAATCCTAGCAACATTAAAAATGACGTACTTTTTCCCCCACGAGGCTCCCGTGCTCAGGGAGAATAAAAGTTCTGGAGATTAGTCATTGTGGTGCTCGGCAAACAAATACTTGGGCGGCGTGATTTATGTGCCTAGTGGCAAAAGGAAGGTTCCGAGTGACTCTAGCCCACAGCAGTGTGAGAGGTAAGTGCGTGTGTCCCCAGAAGGAGGTTGTGTGCAGGCTGACGGGTGGCCATTTTCTGTGAGCTGATGCCAGGGTGGAGCCCCGCCCCCTGGGCAGCCTATGAGCATTTGTTTTCTGAAATGAAAGCAGGGCAGAAAACTCGAGCTGTTCACAGCACAGCCTGTATTTGGTTGTTTTTTTTTTTTTTTATGAGTGCATTCCAAGCATAATTTTTCTAAGCAGCACATTATGGGTTCTCTGTGGTGGGTTTGGGGTTTGTCTGGGGAATTTTACTTTCTTTAATAGAAAAAGTTTACTCCTAAGCAGGTGAGTGGGGGAACTACTTAGATACATGCCTAGTGCCAAAAACCTTCATTCCAAGTTGTGTTGTTGAGACAGGGTCTCATCATATAGCCCAGCCTGGCCTTAACTCATTATTCTCCCGCCTCAACCTCCAGAGTACTGGGATTACAGGCACGCACCGCCATGCCCTGCTGCATCCCATTTGAATTAAATGACCTTTGGGATGAAACTGGCAATATATTTCTTAATAATCTTTCTCTGCTTTCAACCATTTTTTTCCTAGTTGATTTTTTTTTTTTTTTCTGCCTAAAGCATTATGCATGCAGTTGTCAGGCTGGCCAGTGTTTTTGTAGCCTTTCCATGGTGGAAAAGGCCCGCGTCTCCCTTCCCCAGCCCTGCTACTGGTAGGCTTGCTGAACAGCCCTTCAGATCACTCATGCCTCCAAATGCTAAGAGGTAGCTCTCACAACACCTGGTGGCCTCAGAGAGCTGTGCCATCTTGCTTGGTCTCCCTCCAGAGATCACAGTGCTGCCAGAGGTGACATCTGACTGGAAATGTGGAGAGGGGATTAGGGTAAATATGGAAGAAGGAAATGGGTGTGCAGGGGAAGTATGAACATCAGGGCCCAGGCACAGACAGCTGATGCTGCAAACTGGCACTGAGTGTCTGGAACCTTGTGGAAAGCCATTGCAACTGAGAGGCAGGAAGGAGGTAAGGGCAGAGCAGGGGCAAAGGTGCCAGCAGCCTTACCCCAGCAAGTCCCCATGCACAATGGCCACTCAGTCTGTTCTCCAGGCCAAAGGAATCAGTTTTGTGCCCCCTAGAGAAGAACCGGCCTCCTCGTTTGGCCTTCTTTGCTCCGTGAAGCAATTTTGAGGATGCCTTGTCAGTCTTGTGTCTCAGTGGCTGTGTTTCGTTGTGCCGCCCCATTATCTTGAAGCCCTGACCTCCAGGTCCCATCTGTATGCTCTTTTTGGCCTTGTCGTATTTATGGGACACAGAGATACAGCATGATGTCAACTCCGTACTCTGGCCCAGTGCAGAACTACTGATGAAGGCCAGGGTATTGCTGTGGTGTGATTGCCCTCCTGTTACGTTATCTGTTAAAGATGAATACTAGGCTCTCTTTTAAAAGGAAAGGCGGGGTCACTCTGATGGTTTGCTTACCTTCTTCAAGCTTGACCCAATCCCATCACTGACGTGGCTAAGCAAAGTGAAGAGATTGCTCTCTGCACTCTGCCTCCTAGGATTCTTGCGCTGAGAAGTTTCCCCTGTGGGAATGAACAAACTGGAGGGATCCTTAAGCAGTATGTTACCCAGACATATTCCATGTGACGGTTTCGAAATAGAGCACTTCAGTAATTCTGTGAACTTGAACACTGACTTCTTGTACTTAAATTTTAGGGGAAGGCTGGAGAGATGGCTTAGCAGTTAAGGCACTTGCTTGCCTGCGAAGCCTAAGGACCCAGGTTCAATTCTCTAGTACCCACGTAAGCCAGATGCATAAGGTGGTGCATGTGTCTGGAGTTTGTTTGCAGTGGCTAGAGGCCCTGGCACACCCATTGTCTCTCTATTTGTCTCTTTTTCTCTCAAATCAATCAATCAATCAATCAATCAATAAAATGTTTAAAAAAACATAAATTTTAGGAGAAAATGAATCACTGTATAAAGATTAAAATTTTATAGACAGAACAAAATCTGATTTATACTTAGCATTTTATATATTAAGGTCTAAAACTCATGTACATGTAGATACAGAAAGGTAATATGAACGTAAATGTGGGCTAGGTGTACAGAGACAGGGCATTGTTGGCCTGTGGCAAGCTGGAGAGCATTAGACCTCTCTAAGATGCTGAGGAAGCCTGCTGAAACCATTCTGCTGCCTGCTGCTCTTAGCTGCAGACCATTCCTGCCTGCTGGAATCTGCCAGTGAGGATTCTCACGGTCCATAACGTCTTCTCCAGTAGAACATCCGGCTTAAAGCTGTCCACAGCCCAAACCAGAGGAAATGATAGCCACGGAGCCTTCCTTCTCCATGTCACTGCGTGTAACACAACTGCTATATAAACTGTGCCCCTTTATATAGACAAAATACGTGTGTCTGCAAGGTTAATAACAGAAAGCAGCATGTATGGCCAAGGATATCTGGAGAGGCATCAGATATAATAACCTTTATTAAGCTGCCCAGAACTGAGTGAAACAGGAAGAACCAATCAGAAGAAGCCTCTCCTTATCCGGGTATGTCACTCTGGGTGCAGCTGAACGGAACCAAGCCCACAGAGGCTGACTTGGATGGCATCAGGCGACAGGTGACGGCAAAGAACAGCAGGCGTATCTGATACATACTGTCTATGGACTTGGCCTACTCAGTCCAAAAAAGATGTTTTCTGAAATATCAAATAGCAACTTCTCAAGGAGTCCTACATTGGGACATTGTGAGACTTGTCCTCTCCCTCTCCATTGACACTTTGTTGACCTTCTGAGCACTCTGGAATGTACAAGGCCTTTCCTTCTAAACCACTCCCATTTCCGTCTTGGAGCCAAGTTGAGTTATGAAGCCTATACAGTACTCAGCACAGTGCCTGGCGTGTAGAAAGTGCTCAGCAAACATTAGCTCTAGTTATCTTGGCACCATCGTGATCTCCATTATAACTGTTATCATTTTGCCAGAGACAAGGAAACATGATTTTCTTAGATTCTGTCTGAACCACTTGTTTAAGGTGGTCCTCCACCACCTCTACCCACATCTCCAAGACATTTATTATATTATACAACCCTGGCAGCAGAGACAAGTTCTGCCACTATAAGTAGTGGCTATTGGATTCATGGCATTTTTTTATTATTTTTCTTTATTTGCAAGCAAGAAGAGAGGCAGAGGGGATGGCTGTGTCAGGGCCTCCAGCAACTCTGTATGTGCCACTGTGCCTCTGGCTTTATTTGGGTACTAGGGAATCGAACCTGGGTTGATAGGCTTTGCAGGCAAGCACCTTAACCTCTGAGCCATTTCTTTGCACCCCTGCCCCAGGAGTTTTATTAAAGTTTGTAACTTGGATCTGCAGCCACCTGGCTGGAGGTGTCACTGGGAGCAGATCCTGGAGTCCAGCTCTAAGGTGTCATTGGGCGTGGATATGAAATCTAGCCCAAAGGTGTGCAGAGATCCAGGGTGAGCTGTGGGGCAATTCTGCTTGCTGCCAGTTTTGTGCCCACTGTTTTTTTTTTTTTTCATGGGGGGAGCGGGGTTGGTGTTGCTGGCTGGTGGTGTTTTTTTATTTGTGTGGATTTATGAATGGGAGCCAGCTTCTTCTGCTTGGATCTATAAGCTTGAAATAAATCTCTTCTTCCCCTAAATTGTGCCTAGTTTTGATGTTCATCCCCAGCAATGTGAAACTGACTACTACAGGGAGCAGCTATGGAGTCATTCTGGGTAATTGCTCGAAGGGTGTTGACCAGTGGGAAGCCATCAGTCAGTGCTGCAGTGGGGTCCTGGTGTGTGTTACTCTGTGGTCCTTGGACCTGCAGTGATAGAGGCACAACCTGGGAGTCTATTACAAATGCCAGTCCTTGAGTCCTACCACAGACCCACTCACTGCAAGGCACAGTGCAGCTAAGATCCTTGTGACTCACGCATGCTAACATTTAGAGAGTGTTTCTATAAATGCTGCAGCGAAATGCAGAGACAGACTTGCATAGAGATTGGCCTGTACATGTTTGCCAGCCTACTAGCTAGGACATGTGTGGGGCAGTCTTTGGAGGCATGGGTTGAATTCTGCAATAGAAATATATGCTGGGGTGACTGACCACAATAAGAATTTGTTTGTAAAGAATCTTGCAGCAGGGTTTCCAAGAAGAGAAATTTCTGTCTGAAGGGACGGAAAACCTTTTTTTTTTTTTTTTTTAAATAGGACTAGGGAAATTGCTCAGCAATGAAAGGTACTTGCTTACAAAGCTTGTCAAGTCCAGGTTCGCTTCCCTAGCACCCACATAAAGCCAGATGTAATCCAAAGCTTGTGGCTGTGGCAAGAGAACGTGTCTGAGAAGGTGGAGCTCAGATACTTTGAGGTTGTCCTCTGGCCTCTCCATGCAAGCCATATACATACATACATACATACATACATACGCACATGCATGCAAAATAAATAAAAGTAAACCTTGTTCTCTGTGGGAACTAATATAAACAATTAGAATGAAGGACTTTAGTGGGGAAATGTGTAAATATGAGGGGTGAACCACTCTTACTGAAGATGTTTGGGACCCTGGCAGGTGGTGAGAAAAGAAGCAGAGCTAAACTTCCGTGTTAGTAACGGGCAGCACTGCCTGACCCTAAGGATTAGGGAAACTGTTCATGTCCGAAATAGTCCCATTCTTCCCTGGTGGCTTGTTGCCTGACTGCAAGTACCTGGGTGGGAAGAAGAGAGTTACATATTTTGTAACAAATTAATCCAATTTAGATAAACTAAAAATCTCTTTAAGTCCTTCAAAGTTCTTGCCTATGTTTTCAAAGTAACATAATCTGTCTGTCTATATGTATGTCTCTCTCTGGGTTTTGTTTGTTGTTTGTTTGTTTGTTTTGTTTTGTTTTGTTTTCCAGGTAGGGTCTTGCGCTAGCCCAGGCTGACCTGAATTCCTTATATAGTCTCAAAGTGGCCTTGAACTCATGGTGATCCTCCTACTTCAGCCTCCCGAGTGCTAGGATTAAAGGCATGCACCACCACTCCCTGCTGTCTCTGGTTTTTTGCAAGGTAGAGTCTCTCTCTAGCTAACCCAGGCTGACCTGAAACATACTCTGTAGTCTCAGGCTGGTCATGATCTCACAGTGATCCTCCTAAGCGCTGGGATTAAAGGCATGTGCCACCATGCCCAGCTTGTGGCTTTATCAATTTAAAAAAAAAATTATTATTTATTTATCAGAGAAAGAGAGAGAATGGGCATGCTAGGGCCTCCAGCCACTGCAACCAAACTCCAGACGCATGCACTACCTTGTGTATCTGGCTTCACATGAGTACTGGGGAATTGGACCCAAGTCATTAGGCTTTGCAGGCAAGTGCCTTAACTGAGCCATCTCTCTAGCTCTTAATGTTTTTTTTTTTTTTTTTAAATTTCTTATCCTGCTTAGTACCTTCAGGGCCTTTACCTTGAACACTTAGTAGTATGGTATCCTCCAAACAGTCCCAGGCTTGGGAGTGCTACTGTGTATCTGAGTTCCCCAATTCTTCCTTCTCTTCCTTCTTACAACATTTGGGGAACTTAGCTCACAGTTCTAGGTCTATGTCCCTCTCTCATTCATCCACATGAGTCATTGGCAGGATAGCTTGAGCTGGCTGAATGGTGGTCTGTCCACAGCCACAACCTGGGAGTGGGGCTTTACCTGGAAAAAGAGTCTTACAGACATAATTAAGGATTTTGAGATGAGATCATCCTTGATTATCATCAGGCAAGCCCTACATCAATGACTAGTGTCCCTGTAAAAGACACACAAAGGAGAGACATGTAAAGAGAAGGCCAGAAGGCAAGGCAGAGGTTGGAGTTAAATAGCCATAAGCCAAGAAAAGCCTGAATCCACCAGATGCTAAGGCAGTGAAGGGGGATTCTGCACATTCCCCAGTCTTCAAAGAGACCTTGTCCTACAAACACATTGGCTTAGACTTCTGGCCCCTGGTGTTGTGAAAGAGTAAATTACTGTTGTGTTATGCGTGGTAGTTTGCTACAACACCCATAGGAAACTAGCTCAGTGCCCAAGTCCATCCT
This sequence comes from Dipus sagitta, assembly GCA_036346955.1. Classification (NCBI taxonomy): domain Eukaryota; kingdom Metazoa; phylum Chordata; class Mammalia; order Rodentia; family Dipodidae; genus Dipus; species Dipus sagitta. Next base: position 33,541,186 of record CM070786.1, read on the forward strand.
TGATCCAGACGCCCCTGGGCACTTGTTAAACACTTGTTCACTTGTGAAGCCTTACCCCTGGCTATTCTGCTCCAGGGTGGCATCAAGAACTAAAATTTACAGGAGGGTCTGCCCATTCCTCTTAGGCGCCACACACCTGCTTTCCTTGGGCAGAGGCCATGCTCACACTTGCAGTCCCTGGCCCCATGTCAGTGGACTGCACTGCTTCCTTGCAGCAGCCAAGCCCGCTATGGATGTCCAGACAGAGTGGCCTGCCTTTCCCACAGGCTACTAGAGGGAGCCAAGCTTCCCTCTCCCTGACCTACTGATGGCTGGTCAGCCATCCTTCCCTTTCTCTCTGATTTCCAAGAGGACAGTTCTCCCATCCAGATGGCTGTCAAGCCTTTCTCTTTCATTTCCTCTGCCTCCTCGCCTTCTTTCCAGAATCTCTGTGGATGGCTCCCTCTCATCCGTCTACTCCCAGAATGGCCGGTCTGCAAATTTGTTAAATCACTCATGCTTAAAATCTTTGAAATGGCCAGCCATTCGTGCTGGGTGGAGGTGGATTAGAATCACCTGGGGCTTTTAAAATAATCCTAACATCCAGACCCCACCTAAGACCAAATCCCAACTTGAGTTGGGTCTGGATACTGGCGCTGTGGCAGGTTCTCGGTGGCGTTCCTATGGTGAAGTTAGAGGCAAAAATCTACAGCGCTAGAGGAGAAAGTCCAAGTCGTCATGACTCTTGAAACTCTTCCTGACTGGGGCCCGGCCAGTCTCCCTCCTCATCTCCCATCAGGCCCTGCACCCCCCCCTCCCGGGCAGCTACCACCCCCCTCTCTGTCCTTCATGAGATGTAGCATATTATTTCATGCCTCCTTATGTTGCTTAGCCCTTTGCCCAGAATGGAATGCCTTTCCCCCACTTGGGTTCCAAGAAAAGTGTTCCCTATCCCTCAAGACTCAGTCCTCTCTCGGTTCCTTGACTTACCTTCCCCAAACTCAGTTCAGAGCTGCCTGCGCCAAGCCTGGATGCAACCCCTGATCAGTACATGGGAGCTTCTGCAAACCTGTCCCCTCCTTGGGTCTGAGGGTTCCAGGTGATGGCTGGATGAGGAAAGAAACCAAGGATTCAAAAGGGCCAAGGGGAAAATAGTTGTGTTTCTTTCCTTTATACCTTATCAGATACTTGTTAGGAAAACAAAACTCTACTTGATTTTGGTGAATGTTTTGAAAATGTATCATTAGTAGCAAGATGCTATACTATTGATTGAACATTTGCTGGCTAAAGTCTATTAGTTCATTTAATTATTACAATAATCCTCTTAGTGGAGCTGGGAAGATGGTAAGCTCAGTTAAAGGCACTTGCTTGCAAAGCCTGCTACTGGCCTAGGTTCAACTCCAAAGCCACTCACATAAGCCAAACACGAAAAAGGCATAAGCCTCTGGAGCCTGCCGCAATAAGAGGCCCTGGAGCACGCATGCATGCACATGCACGCACACGCACACAGAAAGTGCAAATAAATAATGCAAAAGTAACCCTCTGAGGTATGCCTCACATTTAACAGAACAAATTAAACAGAAATACTGTGTGACACATACCAAAATACATAAGTGACCACTTAGTAACGTGTTGATGATGTACAAGCTGACCAGAGGAAATTTGTTTAATTAATAAATAATTAAATACAGCTAGTAACAATGTTGATTTTTTTCACTTGGTAAGTACATGTTTGACTCAGAATCTAGCATAATACCAGCCAGGACATTAAACATGCCAATCAAAAGAGGAGAAGATGATGGTTTATGTTTATGTTGAGATCACAGAGTGAGTCTTCCATTTAAATATATTAGCTGCTAGTTTGAAACCTAATAGTACTTAAAAAACTTCAATAAAAACGTGTTTTAAATGGGAAAAAAAAAAAAAGAAACCTAATAGTACAAGGTCAGGGTTACAATCACAGCCTTGCCAGCTATATGCCATGTGGTGCTGGGACTTCAGCTTAACTTTCCTGACTGTCAGCGTGTCCTTTTTGAAATGGAAATAATCATCTCCCTAGTGCAGCATGGTGTGTAGGAAAGCGAGTTGTAATGCGGCAGAACCAAACAGGAATAAGGCTGGGTAAGTTTGCCTTTGTTCTGTGTTTGGGCCCAGAAAGCTGGCCTTTGGGAAGTGTTCTGGGTAAACGGATGTGGGGGCCGAAACAATCACAAGCTGTCTGAATTCCGTGCCTGGGTGGGGCTTAAGGATGCTGGGATGTGAGCCCAAGAAAAACAAATGGGGTGAGCTGCTTAGGTGAATGAGGGAATGGAGGAGAAAGGTTAGAAAATTCATGTTGTGTTTGTTGAAATCACCGAGTGGAAAGAATGTCACTGGTTAGGAGTTTTGCACTCAGTCACCTGTGACTAAAGACCAATCCAGAGACCACACACAGGTCAGCTAGCTCCACGGGGCTAGAAATTATGTTCCCAGCAGCTCTGAAGTTTTCTGGATCTGAGCTCAAGAACTCCCTGAGTGCTGAGTGTCTTCGTTCTAAATGCACTGGTGATCAGACATGGCCACGTGCTGATAGTGCACCCTCATCTCCTTTAAGGAGGAAATTGAGGTTTTCGCCTTCTTGTTCTACAAGATTGAGAGATGTGTATCAAGTAGCCGTCAGTAAACAGGACTAATCTTCAAATGCAATTTGAGTGAGAAGAGTGTCCATCATTAGATATACCATTATGCCTTTGGTCACAGATGTCACCATCCTAAACTGGAACAGGACTCGGTATAGCACATTTAAGCGGCCAGTGGGTGTATTTGACAATAGTATTGGCATTCTGAAATATTTCAGCAGGCAGGCAAAGGATGGACCCGGCAAACAGATTCAAAATGAATAAGAATCAGCAAGTAGAATTTGGAGAAGGCAGCAAACAAGGAAAGAGAGGCGCCCACACTCCTCCGCTAGCAAGTCTCCGCACTAGAGCCAATCGGCTCGCTTCTATTTGTGCTCTTGTGAGTCCTTATCTCCAGTGTGACTCTCCCAGCATTACAAGCATTGTGGGCTCCCTTTTATGGGCTAGGAGGCCTGCTTAGTGGGGTGAAGTACTTTCCAAAGTCACAGTGGAGTATGGTCCCAATAGTTGCCATTTGCAGGGCATGGGACAGGAAGGGCTTTGAAACTAGAAGCCGCGGGCTGGAGAGGCGGCTCAGTGGTTGAGGCACTTGCCTGAAACTAGAAGCCTAGAGACCTGTTTTGGTCATGCTGGGAGATCCTCGGCTTCTCTATAAAATCCTCTTCACAAGGGAATGGCTGAAGGAATTAGAGATGTGGAACCGAAAAGGGAAAACCGGTCAAAGGGCTGTGGTGGGCAGGGGCTGCAGCTCACCCCCATGATGGCTCTCTCTGTGGTGGGGGGAGGACTTCTTAGGATGTGGGTCCACATTCTCTGGTCTGAGCAGGCTCTAGGATCCATGAAGAATGAGTTCTAGAATGTGTTCCACTCATAGCCATGCACACTTGGCCTTGCTTGTCTAAACAACCCCATACTCTGTGTTCAAGCAATGTTTGCTCGTCTACCCTGAATATCTGAGAAACATTTGGGGAGGGGGCTGCATTTCCCAGCTGTGGAGACCTGACAGTGTTTCTGTGGGTGTGATCAGCACTATCTTGTAGGCACCCTCTGGGAACTGGAAGTGGGCTTTGGTCATCCACTATGAAGGAACCCCAAATGCAGCCCTGAAAAAGTAGCCACCAGGCAAGGGCTTTGCTCAAGGGACCATGTCTTTAAGAGAAGTGGCCTGCTTTCAAAGTCAGGAACTGCCTTTGGGAACTGACTTTTATGACTCAGGCCCAAACATTAAGCCCAGGTCAGCTGGAAAAGCAGAATGGAGAGGTTCAGTGGCCAGGCCTTCCCAGATGTTGGAGATCAGCCCATGAGATACTGTCTCCCCGGGGATGGAGGCCTAGAGAGCGAGCCCCCCTGCTCCAAGCAGCCCTTCTTCCAGCTCAGGACAGTCCTCTGCCCTGCCTCTGCTCCTTGCTGCTGGCCCTGGTGACACTCAACATAACTCACCTTATTGCATGTAAGAGGATGGAAAGATGGAAGGTGTGAAGAAAACAGCACACTCCTGTTATAAAATGCTTGGATTTCCGCAACACGGTCTCCTAACATCCTGGCAAAGCCAAGTGCACCCATATTCCTTTGAGTCAAGAAACTGGGTAATATGCTAATCTGGAGCAGTGGTCTGAGAGCCGTCTGGCCCAGCCCCTTTACCTAGATGGGAAGAGGCAACGTATGGGCCTATGGAGGCGCTCAAGGGGTCAGGCTCCCCTCTGGCAACTCAGACTCTCCTGTGTCTGGCTAATCTTTGCAGTGAGGGTGGGGGCAGCATTGTCTTTAATGGACATGCAAGTCTCCCTAAAACAAAAGACTCACTAATTGTGGATATGTTGGTACATAGTGATTGACCGTATTTCTCATAATATCCCATCATGATGCATATACTTATTCTTTGAAAGTGGTTTTCTAAGTGTATCACTGGATCAAAAATATTAGTATATGCTCCCTGAGCTCTAGTATGGGAACTCTTATTGTACTCCTGTTTTTTTAAAAAATAACTTATTTACTTGAAGAGAGAATGGGCACACCAGGGCCTCTAGCCACTGCAGACAAACTCCAGACACATGTACCACCTTGTGCATCTGGCTATTGAACCTGGGTCTTTGGGTTTTGTGGGCAATCAGCTTAGCCACTAAGCCACCTCACTAGCCCCTCTTTGAGTCAAACCTAGCCTGAGCCCTGCAGTTATGACTATGCCAGAGCTCATCTCTCCCGAACTTCCAGGAAATCCCAAGGACTGAGGATCCCTAGTCCACTCTTCATCTCAGCTTCAGGGGAACCCCCACCTGCTTCAAGTGCTAAATCAGTTGCAAGTATCACAGATGGACTGGAAAAAAGAGTTGTAGGTATTGTTCTGTTTTCCGGAACTTTCTGGAAAATTATCAAGGTAAAAATGATCAACTGACATCAACAAAACAGTAACGAAAGAGATCAATATGGGGCTTGTAAGGATCTGAGAATCACTGAAGAAAGACCCTGGACTCAAATAGTATGTAAAAACAAAGAACATTTATTCTGCTTAATCAGCCAGCATGTGGGGGGTCAACCATTCATACAAAATGGCGACCCCGAGAGGAGCACGCAGGCCCCTTTTATGCACAGCTAGGGGAATTCTAGGAGGGTTAGGTCATCTTCTAATGCGATTGGCTAAGCAAGCAGCAGTTATATTTGTACACCTTTGGTTGGTTGTGGCCCAGATTTTACCATCCTTGGGCATGTTTAGACATGTTTTAGAGACTTTGCAGGAACTGACTTGCGCCCCTATGCGGCTATCTTCCCCAGCCACATGTCAGGGTCCCTGTTGATTAGCAGCCCTTTGTGGCTTATCCCAGAAGTCTTGTCTGCCTCCCTGGGAAACTGAAACTTAGGCCTAGCTGTAAACTGGAGCAAATTTGATCCTCTCATTTCCCCCCTTGAGATAGGTTCCATCTCAAATCCTTGAGAGGGGTCTAGGGGTTCATATTGGGACTTTAATACCAAAAACTGAATGGTAGATACGCATTTTTTGACAAACCTCATGAGAGTGTTAAGGATATAGGCCCACAGATGAGGGCGAGTAGCAACAGCATCAGGGGCCCTGTCACTGCTGAAGGAGGGTAGTGAGCCAAGGGGACCAAGTTCCAATAGGGGCTCAGTGGGATGTGGAATTAACAATAGTCCCTGTAGCCGTGTTAGTAACCACCCATGTGAGGTTATATGGCACATGAGAGTTAGATCCAGTAAGGGCCAAACCCATAGCAGAGATCAAGATCAGGATTTGTAAAGTCTTAGCTTTAGTGGGTCTAGTGGGTGGGGCTGAATCTTCCATCCTTCTGAAGTCAAGTTGTCAGGAGGCCTCTCCTGTCAGTGTTGCAACTGTTGAGTGGTCTCTCGTCCCACAGGTTTGATGTGGGAGTGATATATCTAGGTTCTGACTCCGGTCAACCTTCACGGCTGTGGGCGTGGTCAACATTACAGTGTGAGGGCCTTTCCAGCGTGGCTCGAGGGTCCTGATTGTGTCTTTTAATCCAGATTTCATCACCTGGTTCAAAGCAAATGGGGGTTAGGAGGGGGAGCTGACTCATAGATTTGGCGTATATCTGGCCAAATCTGTTTTTGGACCTTATGGAGAGCTTGTAGGGATTCCAGGAATTTCTGATGGTCAAATTCTGCAACGATCTCAGGTTGAAGATTAGGCAGAAGGGGAGGGGGCCTCCCATATAGTATCTCAAAGGGAGTTAAGCCTAGGGTAAAGGGGGTGTTTCTAGCCTTATACAGAGCATAAGGAAGGAGGGCTACCCAGTCACCACCAATTTCTGGGTTAATTTAGTTAAGGTGTCCTTTAAGGTCCGATTTAGTCTCTCTACCTGGCCTGAACTCTGGGGATGGTAGGCACAATGAAGTTTTCAATCTAACAAGTGACTGTGTTACCTGAGATATGAAGGCAGGCCCATTATCAGATCCCAACAATGAAGGCAGTCCATACCTGGGGATAATTTCTTCTAGCAGCTTCTTAGCCGCTATGGTGGTGGTCTCTTTCTTGGTGGGGAACGCCTCCACCCAGGCTGAAAAGGTGTCCTCAAGATCTAAAAGTTACTTGTATCCATGTAAACCTGATTTGACTTTGCTGTAATCTATTTCCCAGTTTGCGCCTGGTCTCTGTCTGCGTAGCTGGTTTCCCGGGGCCTTTTGTCCTACAGTCAAGGGATTTACTGCCTTATAGGTGGGGCACTGGGAAATGATCTCACTCACTAAGGGCCTAGGTGAAAATTTTTGTAGTTAGCGTTTCTCAGCAGCTCCTTAAGTTTCCTAAGACCCAGATGGGTATTTTGCTGAATGTGATGAATGAGCTGTTTAGCAAATTCTAAAGGGAGAATTATTCGGCCCTCAGCTGTATGGAGCCATCCTTCCTTTCGAAAGAGTCCTTGGCATTTGGTTAGGTCCTCCTTATCTTTCGAGTTGTAATGGGGAGTCGGAGGGAGCCCTGGTGGAACCATAGCTGCCAAGGCTGTGGCTGTGGAGTCTAGTGCAGCCTCTTTTGTGGCCTTATTGGCCAGTCTGTTCCCTTTTGTTCTTTTATCTTCCCCCTTTTGGTGGCTCAGGAAACAGATGATGGCTATCTTGAGGGGCAGCCATATCACCTCTAATAGGGCGAGGATCTCATCTTTATTTTTGATGGTTTTTTTCCTTCTGCCGTGAGCAGCCCCCTTTCCGTATAGATGAGCCCATGGCCATGAGCCATGGCAAAGGTGTATCGGCTGTCCGTGAAGACGTTTGCAATTTTGTCTTTGGCCATTTTAAGGGCCTGAGTCAAGGCAATTAGTTCGGCCCTCTGAGCCAAAGTCCCAGGTGGTAGGGCAGAGGCCCATTCTACAGAGTCAAGAGTTACTACCACAGCGCCCACATACCCGAGCCCATCTTGCATGTAACTGCTCCCGTCTGTGAAGTAGTCCACCTCTGCATTCAGCCAGGGCATGTCTGTCAGGTCCCGCCTTACATTTTGGACTTGGTTCAACATTATTGAGCAGTCATGTGTAATGTCCTGGTCTGGGTCCGGCAGCAATGTGGCTGGATTGAGGGCTAAGGGAGAGTGGTATCGGATGCAGGGCGGGTTAAGAAGCAGACACTGGTAATGCACCTGTCTGTTATTAGAGATCTGTCGATCTGGGGGATTCTTGAGAATTCCTTCAATGGCATCTGGGGTAATTATGATCATTTTCTGTCCCATAGTAATCTTGTCTGCATCCTTAACCAGCAATGCAGTGGCTGCCACAATGCACAGGCGGGCTGGCCATCCTTGTTCTGCTGGGTCCAGCTTTTTGGACAGATAGGCTACCTGTCTTTTCCAAGGGCCTAGAGTTTGAGTCAGCACCCCCTTAGCTATGCCTTTGTTTTTATCCACATACAGGTGGAAAGGCTTATAGATGTCTGGTAGGGCCAGTGCTGGGGCCTTAATGAGTGCCTCCTTGAGCTGGTGGAAGGCTCTGTCCATCTCTGGAGTCCAGTCCAAGGCATTCTCCTTCCCCCTTGTGGCCTCATAGAGAGGCTTAGCAATTTCCGTGAATCCTGGCACCCAGACTCTACAGAATCCCACCCAGCTCAAGAACTCACGAATTTGTTGTCAAGTTTTGGGAGGGGGATACTGAGGATCGTCTCTTTCTGGGCCTGAGACAGCAGCCGTTGAACCCCCTTGAGTATGTACCCTAGGTACGTTACCTCCCTCTGGCAGAGCTGTGTCCGATCGGCAGACACTCGATATCCCATCCGGTCCAATTCTCTGAGCAAGGCGCCAGTTGCCAAACAACTGGTTTTTTCGTCTGGGGCAGCTATAAGGAGGTCATAAACATGCTGTAGAAGGGTTATTTCGGGGCGTGCCTGATGGTACTCACCCAGGTATTCATAGAGTGTCTCATCAAAGATGGTGGGAGAGTTCTTAAACCCTTGTGGTACCCTACTCCAGGTCTGCTGTCCATGTCGCTCCATTCAAAGGCGAACAAGGGTTGGCTATCTGGAGCCAGTGGCAGGCTGAAGAATGCGTCTTTAAGATCCAACACCATATAGACATCCCACTCAGGTGGCAAGCTGCTCAGCAGGGTTTATGGATTGGGCACTGTGGGGTGAATGTCTTTTACTCTTTTATTAACTTTCCTTAAGTCCTGCATAGGTCGGTAGTCATTGGAGTGGGGTTTTCTTATCAGCAGAAGGGGGGTATTCCAGGCAGACTGGCAAGGAATTAGTATCCTTTGTTCCCAGAGTTGGTTATGTGAGGTGTTATCCCCACTTTCGCTTCCTGAGACATAGAGTACTGGCGGACTCGGGCAGGACTGGCATCAGCTTTTAGTTGTACCAAAATTGGGACCCGATGTTTAGCTAGCCCCACCTGAGTTTTTTCTGCCCATACTCCTGAAACTTTCTCCTATAATTTTTCCAAGTCTGGTTCCTTTCTTCCTCTGCTTTCTGGGGCAGCCATTCTTCCAGTGTCCTTTTTTTTTTCTTTTTCAGTAAGTGCACTAGTCTTTTTAGAGACAGTGTTGTTCCCTCCTTTTTTGAGGGGTTTGTTTGTCTTTTCCCCTTTCATAAGCTATATCTCTTAATTCTCAGGAACCAGATCTTCGTCTCCCTGTAGCCGCCAGTAGTACTCTGGCAAGTCCATTTGTTTGCCTGTCTTCTGGAGTCTCCCTATTGTTGTAGACCTTTTCTGCTATGGCTATGAGCTCTGCCATTTGCTTACCCAGGAATCCATCCAGTCATTGGAACTTTCTGCGGATGTCTGGCAGCGACTGCTTGACAAAAGCCATGTTCACAGCGGACTGATCTTCCTTCGCTTTAGGGTCGAGGGGTGTGTAAGTCCAGTAGGCCTCCAACAGTCTAGGAAGGCCGCTGGGGAAAGCTGCGTCAGTGTCGGCCTGGACCGCCGCGGGCTGGCCACGTGGCCCTGGAACCGACTTTCGCGCTGCGGCCAGCGTTCGTTCTCTTTCCTCCGTCGTGAAGAGCGTCTGCAAAAGCTTTAACTTGGTAAACGGTGGGAAGGTGGAAGGTGCCTCCCTCCGGCCATCCCACATTGAAAGTCAGCCATGCATTCCTGCCAAAGACGGTTAGTTTTCCTGGCCGTACTGTTAAACCCAGAGTGTCCGCCGGGCATGGGAAATCCTTGAAGTATGACTGGACTAGGTCCAGTGGGGTGGAACTCGCCGCTTGCCCCATGGTGTCTCACAAGAAAGAAGAAAAGGATGAACAAGACACAAACATACAGACCCAGAAACAAACCTCCCGGGGAGTGAAAAAGAAACCAAAATGATGCTGACTGCTGACGGCGGCCTATCCCGTAAATGGGATCCGCCAGACGGGCGCAACCTGTCAGTATCTATCAAATCCAGAGTCAGACTGGAGCTCTCTGGCTCCAACAGATGGGGGCCAGAGCGTCCTCGGAATCCCCTGGCCCGGAGGTAATAATTGGTGCATCTACCTGACCTTCGTGGGCCTCCAGATTGTGTCCGGACATCAGATCTACCTGAAAAACAAGGAACAGAGCAGAACAAAGACACACAGTACAGAGGGGCACCCCAACTCACCGATCAGCAAAGAACCAGTTGCTCCCCTAGAAATGCTCCACTATCGAGTCTGGGGGCTCTCCAGTGATCCTGGGACAAGCCCCCAAATGTGAGCGTCCAAGAATCGCTTAAGAAAGACCCAAGACTCAAATAGTATGTAAAAACAAAGAGCATTTATTCTGCAGAATCAGTCAGCATGCGGGGGTCAACCATTCATACAAAATGGTGACCCCGAGAGGAGCACGCAGGCCCCTTTTAAGCATAGCTAGGGGAATTCTAGGAGGGTTAGGTCAGCGATTGGCTAAGCTAGCAGCAGTTACATTTGTACTGTTATGCCCAGTTCTCGGCACCCCCAGTGACCACCAAGGAGAACCAAGCACGTATGTAAGGGCAAGGAGTTTTATTTCGGGCTTAAGCTCGGTCTCTTGACTTTACCAACGCAGTGGATCCGTATAAGAACCCCGAGTAGTGGGAGGGTAGGGTCTTCATAGGGATTTGAACATAGAAGAAGGGGATGGGTACATGATTGGTTGATTTAAACAGTAACTGCACTTGTACTCTTCTGGTTGGCTTAGGATTTTGGCGGGCAAAGTTGGCAGGCTGGGTCTAGGGGAATTGAACTTATCTATGACTACAGGAATGTATGGCGTAATCAGTTTCCAGTAACTGTTAAACCCACCCTTACCAGAAGATAAAAAGCTTAGATCTTGCCGGGAAACAGAAACTTAGGCCTACTGAGGACTCTGAAGCCTGTCATGGCGTCCATCTGGTTCCTGAGTCCTTCATGTACACCTTTGTTTGGCTGTGGCCCAGATTTTACCATCCTTGGACTTGTTTAGACATGTTTTAGAGACTTTGCAGGAACTGACTCAGGCTGCTGTGTGGCTATCTTCCCTGGTCACATGTCAGGGTCGCTGTTGATTAACAGCCCTTTGTGGTTTTTCCCAGAAGTCTTGCCTGCCTCTCCAGGAAACTGAAACTTAGGGCTAGGTGTAAACTGGAGCAAATTTGATCCTCTCAGGCTGGGGAGATGGCTAGATGGTTAAGGCACTTGCCTGCAAAGCCAAAGGACCCAGGTTCAACTCCCCAGGACTCACGTAAGCCAGATGCACAAGGGGGCACATGCATCTGGAATTCATTTGCAATGGCTGGAGGCCCTGGTGCACCCATTATCTCTCTCTCCGTACTGTAAGAGTATAAGAATCGCTGAAGAAAAACCCCAGACTCAAATAGCATGTAAAAACAAACAGCGTTTATTCTGCAGAATCAGCCAGCATGTGAGGGTCAACCATTCATGCAAAATGGCAACCCTGAGAGGAGCACGCAGGCTGCTTTTAAGCACAGCTAGAGGAATTTTGCCAGGCTTAGTCTTTTCTAACATGACTGGCTAATCTGAACAGTAACAGTACTTGTATTCTTTTGATTGGTCCTAAGGTTTTGGCCAGCTAGGTCTAGGAGAATTCCAGGTGTTGATCTTTAAAATGATTGGCTAGGCAAGCAGCAGTTACAGTTGTGCATCTCTGATTGGTTGGGGCAGAAGGCACGAAAGGGCCATGTCTGGGCATGTCTGGGCATGTCCAGGAACTGACTCAGCCTCTGGGCGACTATCTTCCCAGCCACATGTCAGGGCAGGTCCTTCCCAGAAGTTCTGCATGCCTCTCTGCGAAACTGAAACTTAAGCCTAGTTAGAGAGGTGCCTTACTGAAGCCTGTCATGGCGTCAGTTTGGTTCTGTAATCACCCTGCCTATTTCTGTATCTCACTTTCTCTCTCTAAAAATAAAATAAAATAAAATCTTAACAAACAAAAAAGGATCAATAGAATAAGATATGACATTTAATCTATATTATCTCATCTAGTCATCATAAAAAGTAGTTTGTGGGCTGGAGAGATGGCTTCACTATAAGGTGGTTGCCTACGAAGCCTAAGGGCCCAGATTCGATTCACCAGTACCCACGTAAACCAGATGCATGGTGCATGTGTCTGGAGTTTCTTTGAAGTGGCTAGAGGCCCAGGGACACCCATTTTCTCTCTGTCTCTCCCTATCTATCTTTCTGCCTCTTTCTCTCAAATAAACAAAATATTTTTAATTTCTTAGAAAAATTATTTGCACCATTATATCCATGTTATAGATATTAAAAACAAAACAAGTCTTGAATGTTAATGAAATTGTCTGAGTTGGTACCCCAGTTAGTCAGCAGGAGGGTAATGCAAGCCCAGGCATTGTAAACAAAGGCCCAACCTTATCCTCAGGGAAGAAAGATAACCAACTATGCAGGAAGAGAAAGGCTGGTCCAGCAGGGCAGGAATATTTGGAGTCAGGTATCCAATTACACCTAATAGTTGCTAATAATTTTAATCAAAGATTTTGATGGAAGCTTGGACCATAAAATAAAACAAAGCCCATACATATGTTAATCTGAACCCAAATATTTTATTTTTTTACTGAACAAATACAAGAAACTAATGAATCTATTAATACTTAAACTGAAAATTTCTGAAATCAAAACTCAAAAATATTATCTAATGTAAATCATAGCTAAACTGATATGATCTTAGGTTCCTAGTTTAAAGCAATAGCTAAGGGATCCCAAGACTATGCTATAAAAATCCCCTCTGCATGAGGAAGAAAGAAACAGACGAGGTCTGCCAGGAGTCTGTAAGCATAGTACCAGGGTGATAGGACACAATGCAAGGGAAGGGAAGAGGAAGTGCCCACCCAAACAGGCATATAACCCTAAATAGGTTTCCCCAAAAATTTATAGCCAAATTTGAGTGACTCTCATGTCATAGAAATTTATTGATAATGTAAGTATTTATCTTAGATTACTTTGGCCTCTTTCCTAACAGACTTTTTACCAGAACAGCTAATAAGTAGTGAACTGGAAAAAATTAAAAAAAAAAAACAAAAACTTTTATTTATGTATTTTCAAACAGAGAGACAGAGACAATATGGGTATGCCAGGGCCTCTTACCAATGCAAATGAACTCCTAATGCATGTGCCAGCCTGTGCATCTGGCTTTATGTGGGTATGGGGAAATGGAGCCTGGACCACAGGCTTTGCAAGCAAGTGCCATTAACCACTGAGCCATCTCCCCAGCTCCGAAAAGTTTTTAAATTGATAATGCCTTTTTGCCCAGGCCTAGAAGAAATGCTAACAATGCCAGTAAAGAAAGAAGTTACGGGCTAGAGAGATGGCTTAGTGGTTAAGGCACATGCCTGCGAAGCCTAAGGATACAGGTTCAGTTCTCCAGGTCCCACGTAAGCCAGATGCACATGGTGGCGCATGCACCTGGAGTTGCTTGCAGTGGCTATAGGCCCTGGCATGCCCATTCGCCCCCTCCCCCTTCTCTCTCTGTCTGTAATAAATAAATAAATAAATAAAAATTTAAAAAGATATTTGTTACTACATGTCCATGTAATGCTGTCTAGATTGAAGAATGGTTAGCAAAGCTCCTGTGTGGTATTTAGCACTGTGTGTGCTCTGGGTTCAGTGAAATAAGACATTTGTCCCTGCCTTTGAGGAATTTCACATTCTCTAATATTTGGGCATGGGATCAAGGCTTAGGTAGTACTTGTTCCTGCTGACTTTGGCAACTAACAGTAATTCACTGGCAGTAGTGACAGCAGCTAATGTGTATGGACACACCCTATGCCAAGAACATTTATGGATATTGTCGTAGACTTCTCATATAAACCTGCTGAGTATATTCTGCAGCCAGTGCCATTTGACAGGTGAAGACAGTGAGGTACAAAGAGTTTAAGAAGCATGCCTAAAGTCTTGACAGACACAACTAGGACTAACTGACACCAAGGTCGGGCTCTGTACCATAGTCTCCCTTCCTTAGATTGAGTCCTGTCTTGTGACTGGACTAATTCGGTGCTTTGGGGATCTCTCCATTCTCCTAGATCAGTGCCGTCAATCTCCCCACCTTTTTGTGCCCTCTTCTTATGGGAGCTCCTGCATTACATGCAATAAATGGTGGGCCACAGACATTTGATAAGTATTATTTTGAAACAAAAGTAGATGAAAATAAAACTAAAATAATATCATCTGGGTGTCATATGCTACTGTGAAGTTTTCATTTGTAAGAAAATGAATGAAAAGTAAAACATTATGGAAAATACTGAAATTCACTTATTCTTGCCAGAGCCACCTTGTGGTATGGATGACATCTTTGAGCATATTAGAGAAATGGCCCCCTCTGGCAGGCCAGGGAACCTGGTGCTAGGCCAAGTAGAACATGGGGGTTCCCCACCTGCTGCAGGACAACCACATCATAAACTACCCTGCACACAGCAGCTTTGCTGAAGTCTACGCTACAGTCTGCCGTATATATACTGGGGGAGCAGAATGGGCTGATATCTTATGAGCCCCTGGTATTTCGGTCACGTACATGTCACTACATGCAACCGGGAAGACATGAGATCTGTTTATTATGTCTTCATGCTCCTGAAGTTGAAATGGAAAGTGTGGTTTTTTTGAGTCACCCTTTGCTTCGAATCCTAGCTCTGCCATTCACAGGCTCAGGGATCTTAAGCAAGCTCCACAGCCTTTCTGAGGTTCAGCTTTATCACTGGGAAAATAGGACTGCCGTGAGGCTTATGTGGGGTGATGCACGTGTGGTGTGGAGAGCAGTGCTGGGACACAGTATTTGGCTATCATTCTTGCATGCTCTTCCTCCTGTCAGTGAATGAGTGGCAGTGGGGATTTTGATGTGTTTGTGAGAGATGAGACTGCCACTCTAACCCTTGGAAAGGCTGCCCAGAGGGCCTCCAACATAAATAAGCAAGAGACACCATCACCCGCTTCCTTATAATAAAGCCAGAAGCTAGGCCGGCTCATGTGTGCTGTATGTCAGTTCGTTTCTGGCAGGGTGCGGAAAGCTGGCTGGACCCTGTCCCCCACACACCGCCGCGGCAGCAGTGACATAGCCCATCTGATTGTTTGGGAGGTCCCACACCAGGTCTGCCATGCTCATGTGCTGAGCACCACCGCGGTGGGTACGTATTACCGTGCCGTCTCCATCCTGCTGCCCGTGGTGGTCTGATGAGGGGAGAAAGCATGTGTCTTGAGAGTGAGTCACATGCAGGGCAAACACAAACATCCACAGTTCCATAGCCCACAAGTAGGTCATGGGCCTAGCACCATCTCCAGTCAGCTGCTCAGGAGAGGAGGCTGGGCGAGGGAGAGGATGCGGAAGGATTTTTAAAGTGGGTACAGGCGGTAGGAAGCTTTAAGAATGCCAAAAGGAGGGTGTTACATGGAAATTAAGTTCTTTGTACATACCCTGCATGAAGGCCTGACACTACATGCATGTGCCACCAACTTCACACTTTTAGTGGTAAAGCAATTAATTTTTTGAGGTTTGTTGCCAGTTCAGTCTCAGTACCTCAGACAAAGCCCCAGTCTCTGGCTCTGAACAAATCATATCAGTAGAGCCTGAAGTATTGCTCCTTTCCTTCAATTGAGCCAAAGCAATTGCAGTATTTCACACTGGGTATAAAACAGCCTCAGAGTCTTACTGTGAAAGGCCTTATAGCCAGCTGATAGGCTTTGGGGAAGTGATTAGCTCACCAGGGCAATTTACCTCATAGTAAATTAAGCATTGATGAATTCATACTTGGATGGCAATGAGAGAGAGTGGAAACAAGGAAGTGGAGCCTTGTTGAAGGAAGTAGATACTGGGCACATGTTCTGGAAGGGTCTCTATTGCCCCCTTCCCCCTCTTGTGCTGCCATGAGGTAGGCAGCTTCCCTCTAGTATGTTCTTCTGCTATGATAGCTCTACCTTACCTCTTATACTGTAAGCCAGAATAAATCCTCCCTTAAAGTATTTTTCTTACGTATTCTGTCACAAAGACTAGAAATTGACTAGCACAGTAAGCATTAATTTTCGGTGTTTAGAAGTGTGTTTTCAGTGTAGGCAAGAACATCTTGTGGATGGTGGGTAGCACTGGCTTCTTGTTGGCAGGATGAACCAGTGTGAACTGTGATGTCACAGTGTTGCATGAGTCTGGGTGCAGAGGGTTCAGGTAGGGTGGGGAGAAGCAGGCTTGAATTCAGATTGGCTAGCACCAAAGTAGCAGCCGCAGCTCTGTCTGTTGCAGGGTAACCTGCCCTTGCCACTAATGGGAGGTTCACGCTTGCTCAGAAGCCACAGCAGAAGTGCAGCAGGTCTTCCCTTTATCCACCCCCAGGGCTGCCAGTCGGCTGGGAAAAGTAGGGTCACCTTCCTCTAAGTCAGCGGGCCCTTAGGTTCACCAGGAAATGGAATTTGCCCCTTGAAACTAATTCTTACTAGTCAGCTCATCTCTGCAGTGAGGAGTGTCAGGAGATGAGACCCTGTCCAGGGAGACAACATTGAGACTGAACATGCCTTCGACATTTGGGGCTCTGGCTGTGGGTGGAATTTGCCTGAACAAGGACCCAGCACTCCTCGGGCTTAGGAGGTCTGTAAGCCTGTTTGCCAGGTTTCTCAAGCCAGCAGGTGTCTGGGCAAGCTTGATCCTGAAATGAACCCAAAGTACACAGGCTACCCTAAACACTGCTGCATTTCCAAAAGTGGGGAAAAAAAAAAACCCACAGGCCTATTCCCCACTTTCATCTTCCCAAACAAGCAACCCAGAACGTTTAACTGGGCCCATTGCATCATTCACTAATCTGACAGTACGCGTTCTCACAACCTGTGTGCACACAACTGTGAGTCTGGAGGCCCCTTGTTTACCTCTTCATGATAATGTCTGGGGTTGTCCCCGCCCCGCCCCGCCCGCTGTGGAGCACACTCAGCAGCTCCTGGTGTGGGTTGAACTTCCCTTGTCACACTGTGTCACCCTGAATCTGACAGCTTCGGCGCATTGCAGTCTGATACACATGGCTGGTCTGGGCCCCTTTGGGCCACATTTAGAAGACAAAATCAAGGGAATGTTCTCTTTCTTAGACACAGCTTGGCTCTATAAAGGGCTTCTGTTTTGTAATCTGTTTTCAAGATCTGGTGCTTGTGTTTCTAACACCCCATCACGTGAGATCTGACGTAGACCTCACCATGACTGTGAGCAAATGTACTGCAAGGATGTGTGTGGGATGGTGGAGCCGGCTCTCTGCAGCAAAATGCCCTTTGTCATAACATTTCCACAGGGCCTGGCAAACCCGCACGGCGACTCCGCTTCCATGAGGCCTGCACTGGCCCCGTATGGAATGTGAGCTTGACTTTTGCAGGATTCCAGGTCAGTATCCTAATACACGGCGTTCTTTTTTTAGTTAGGGTTTATTCCTAAGTTTCTTTTTATAGACAACCTGCGACCTACAGTAGAGAGGGGAGAAAGCTGTTCTGTCGATTCAACTCTATGGTTTGTCTTAGGAGCGGAGTGGCCACCATGCGGGCAAGAGCTCCTGCCTTCTCTGATGGAAAGATTTAGAGGAATGGGGTCCAGCCTGGCCCTCAAGTCCCTTGGAAGGAGTGCTTCACTCTCTGTCCTGTCTTAAAGATTTACCGACAAAAACACATCAGATTCTATTATCAAATCCTATAAAGATGTTGAGATTATATGGGAGCTATCGTTTTAAGTGTTTTAGTGTCTATGTCTGTGTATTTTGGTAGAATTGTCTTAACTAACCAGAGGGCAGGAAGTTTTAATTATGCTAGTCTGGGAAGAGGTGGTCAGATCATTGCCAAGAATTATCTCCTTGTTTTCAAACCCAGTCTCATGAGTGAACCAAAGGGCTGAAAGCACCGTCCTGGATGTAAGAATTTCTAACACAGGAATGGGTAGAAGCATTTGGGAAGGTAGATCATTCATTCATTCTTTCTGTCTGTCTGTCTGTCTCGATTCATTTGAGAGAGAGATTGAGAGAATGGGCACGCCAGGACCTCCAGCCACTGCAAATGAACTTCAGACACATGTACCGACTTGTGCATCTGACTTACGTGGTCCTGGGGAATTGAACCTGGGTCCTTTGGCTTTGTGGGCAAGCACCTTAACTGCTAAGCCATCCCTTCAGTCCCAAGATAATTCTTGAGACTTGGAAAAGAAGAAGCAACGAGTAAGACATTGTACAGGTAGGATAAAGATGGGAGCCCTGCAAAGCAAAAGTAGCTTTCACCGGCGAGTGCTATGCAGAGGGCTCTCGGTCCTCTTGGCTTTTTAGCCATAACTGAGATTCAAAAGAATTCAACTCAGACATGGAAAACGGTGTATCTGTGCGACTGTGAGCTTGTCGACCTGCGGTTCTCTGTCCTGCGGTCTCCCCTTCCGTCTCTTGGGATTTCTGCTGTTTTACCTCTCTTTCATTCACTTTATCCTTAGTCCTTTTAGGATTACATATGATAATTTTTTAAAAATATTTTATTTATATTTATTTATTTGAGAGAAGGAAAGAGGCAGAGTGAGAGAGAGAGAGACTGGGCACTCCAGGGCTTCCAACCACTGCAAACGAACTCCAGATGCATGTGCCACCTTGTGCAGCTGGCTAACATGAGTCCTGGGGAATCAAAACAAGGTCCTTTGGCTTTCCAGGCAAACGCCTTAACCGCTAAGGTATCCCTCTAGCCCTACATATGATAAATTTTTAATTAAATAAAATAATTTCCTGGAAGTAGAAATTATTTAAGATTATTGTGAGCATTGTCTTACTCATTAATGCAGTGGTTTCAAATGTTTTGGTCCCAGAACTCACTTATATGTTTACAAACATTGAAAGCTCAGGATGATGAGATAACTCAGTGAGTAAACTGCTTGTATTGCAAGGATCAAGACCCGAGTTAATTTCCCAGAACCCACATGAAAAAGTTGGACATGGTAGCAGTAATATGTGTTTCTAATCCCAGAGCTGAGGAGGCCTAGACAGGTTGATGCCTTGGATTCTCTGGCCAGCTAATCTAGCCTACTTGGTGAGCTCCAAGCCAGCCAATGAGAGACCTTGTCTTTAAAAAGATGCCTGACGGGCTGGAGAGACGGCCTAGTGGTTAAGGCGTTTGCTTGCAAAGCCAAAGGACCCCCTGTTCAATTCCCCAGGACTCATGTAACACAAATGCACAAGGGGGCGCATGTGTCTGGAGTTGGTTTGCAATGGCTGAAGGCCTGACATGCCCATTCTGTCTCTCTCTCAAATAAATTAAACTAAATTATTTTTTTTAAAAAAGAAGATGACTGACAAGCAGATCACCATGAGTTCCAGGCCAGCATGTTGATTTACAGAAAGTCTGGCTCAAAATAAATAAATAAATAAAACTTCAAGTAAGCGGGGCATGGTGGCACATGCCTTTA
Organism: Dipus sagitta; assembly: GCA_036346955.1. Taxonomy (NCBI): domain Eukaryota; kingdom Metazoa; phylum Chordata; class Mammalia; order Rodentia; family Dipodidae; genus Dipus; species Dipus sagitta. The sequence continues at coordinate 33,560,566 of CM070786.1, forward strand.
ATCCCAGCACTCAGGAGGCAGAGGTAGGAGGATTGCCGAGAGTTCATTCGAAGCTGCTCCGAGACTACATAGCGAATTCCAGGTCAGCCTGGGCTAGAATAAAACCTTGCCTTGGGGAAAAAAAAAAGTGCCTAAGGGGTGATACCCACAGTTGTCCTCTGGCCTCCTTTTGCACGTGCGTGCAAACAAAATATTAATAATAAATAATAATAGATACGAAGAGCTTTTGTTTATCTGAGGTCAATCAGTATTTACTAAATTCTCAATGAGTGTTTAACAAACTCATGCAAAGTGACTGGTCATCCAAATTGCATGATAAAAATAACATTTTTGGGCTGGAGAGATGGCTTAGTGATTAAGGTACTTGCCTGCAAAGCCAAAGGACCCAGGTTTGATTCCCCAGGACATAAGCCAGATGCATAAGGTGGAACATGCATCTGGAGTTCATTTGCAGTGGCTGAAGGTCCTGGTGCACCCATTGTCTCTCTCTATCTGCCTCTTTCTCTCTCTCTCAAATAAATAAGTTTAAAAAACAAATTTAAAATAATTATTTAAAATGACTATTGTATAAGACAAAAATAGAACAGTGGTATTGTAAGTTTGGCATAACAGAAAAACCAATTGATTTTCATATCTATGTTGGGTGGGTTGAGGTATATTAAGAACATCCAACTTCACACAAGTGGGTAGTGGACAAGAGAGTTGTTTTTTTCATGAGAAAGAGAATGGGAGAGTGGAAAAAATGGACGTGCCAGGGCCTCCAGCCACTGCAGTCAAACTCCACGCATGTGTCACCTTGTGCATCTGGCTTATGTGGGATCTGGGGAGTTGAACATGGGTCCTTAGGTTTTGCAGGCAAGTGCCTTAACCACTAAGTCATCTCTCCAGCCCAGACAAAAGAGTTTTTTCAGTTAACTGTGGTTATATTTTTTTTCTCTTTTGGTATCGCATCAAATTTGAGCCAGTGGTGATTTTAGTTACAACTTGGAATCTGAAGCCACATGAATGAGCCTTTCATACTTGGTTATATTTAAGCCTGCCAGTTCCTTTTTCACCTTGTAGGTAGTGCTTTATTTAAAAACAAAGGGGGGCATGGGCATTAGGCATTGAAAAATACTTGTCCTCTGAATATCCAACAATCATTCTAATTGACATTCCATCAGCCTCATTATAATAATCACTCTTTGGGAAGTGTACTGTGGTAGATGTAAGGTTCTAAAATTGTAGTTTTTATTTGAAAACAAAATTTTATTACTGGTAACAAAATAACTATGGAATGACTATTAAAATTCTATGAAATGACAGGCTTTCTTAGTCCATTTTCAAGAAAATGATCAATCAAATATACGCAGGAACCATAGTTACTCAGATAAGAATGGTGAGCTGGGGCTGGAAAAGTGGCTTACTGGTTCAGGCACTTGCCTACAAAGCCGAAGGACCCAGGTTTGAGTCCCCAGCATACACATAAGCCAGATGCATAAGGTAGCACATGCGTCTGGAGTCCATTTGCAGTGGCTGGAGGCCCTGGCACACCATTCTCTCTCTCTGTCTCTTTCTCTCTCTCTCTCTAACAAGTAAATGAATAAAAAGTATTTTAAAAAAATGAATGGTAGGCTGGAGAGATGGCTCAGTGGTTAAGGCATTTGCCTTCAAAGCCTAATGACCCCAGGTTCAATTCCCCAATACCCACGTAAAGCCAAATACACAAAGTAGAGCATGTATCTAGAGTTTGTTTGCAGTGGTTAAGGCCTTGGCATACCCATTCTCTCTCTCTCTCTCTCTCTCTCTCTCTCTCTTGCAAATAAATAAATAAAATTCTTTTATAAAAAGAATGGAGGCTGGAGAGATGGCTTAGTGGTTAAGGCATTTGCCTGCAAAGCCTAAGGATTTAGGTTCAATTCTCCAGGACCCATGTAAGCCAGATGTGCAAGGTGGCACATGCGTCTGGAGTTCGTTTGCAGTGGCTAGAGGTCCTGGAGTGCCCATTCTCTGTCTCTCTCTCTCATAAATAAATAAAAATAAATCTTTTTTTAAATTAACAATTAAAAAAAAAGTATGGGCCTGGCATGGTGGCACATGCCCTTAATCCCAGCACTTCGAAGGCAGAGATAGGAGGAGGATCACTGTGAGTTCAAGGCCAGCCTGAGACTACGTAGTGAATTCCAGGTCAGCCTGGGCTAGAGCAAGACCCTACCTCAAAAAAACAAAAATAGATAAATGAATAAAGAAAGAAAGAAGGAAGGAAAGAAAGGTATCCCATGGGGAAAAATTGGCTAGTTTAGCTCTCCATTCAAAGAACCACCTAATTGCCTTTTTTGGAGTCAGTCATTGTGGTTCAGTGTGCACATGAATTGTTTTACACTTCTCATTTTATCATACAATATTTAAATGCCGACCATGTCAATGTGAAGGGTTCATAAAACGAATGATGTTTTGTTCCTTCAGTTGCCTATCACTGGCTTGATGCCTCCTGAGGTGCCAGTTTTACCCATTCTGCTTTTGCATCATCACCATGCAGCTCAACATAGTAAACAGCATCGAGAATATTTCAGTAGTATTATGCAGGCAGTTGTGACCTCACAAACCTAGAAAAAAGGGCTCATGATAAGAACTCAGAAGCCTGAGAAACCACCTTAAGGACTGACAGACAAGAAAGACACTAGAACAAAATTGGCAACAATTAATTTTTACTTTCCTTATCATCTTTCTCCCTCTAGAGCACACTTGAGTTCACTTTGGTTTGAATTTTAAGGCTCTAAATCAGGAAGTTCTGTTAGCACAGAATGTTCTTGGTGAGAGCCAGTTCCTGTCTGCTCACCATCAACATCGTCAGCACACGTCGTGCTGTAGGTACAGAGTTGCCCTGCCCAGGGAGCTCCTAGGGAAATAGCCACGTGAAACATCCCAGTACCATGTGCTATAGCAACAGCATGAGCCCCCAGCCAGAAACCCAGAGGAGGCTGGCTGCCCACATGAGGCAGAGGTGGGAATATCTGGAAATGGACAAGTTGGAAAGCTCTAGGCTGGAAGAGAAACAGAACCTTAAGAGGAGAAGTAGGTTCCTCCCCCCTAAATCTTGATGTAAACAGAAATGTGGGCTTCTTCCAAAGTTATGAGAGAAAGCTCCCGTGACGAGGGAAGCGTGCCGGGTGGGCTCCGTGTGGGGAGTGCTGGTCGGGATGGGGAGGGGGACTGCTGCTTTCCTTCACACCTGTCTGAACTGTCTGAATCTCTTACCAGAAACAAGGTGTATTTTCTTATTTAAAGGTAGGTAGTTGTGAACACAGGTATAACAAAGCCATTCTGTTAATCCTATTTAGCTATTTATTTACTTTGAGATAGAATCTTACTATGTAGCCAAGGCTGACTTTGAATTTATAAGCCTCCTGCCTCAGCCTCCCAAGTGATGGGATTACAAGTATATACCACCACACCTGGCCTTAAAAAGTCATCTTAATAATCAAAAGTATCAGATTTTGGTGCCCGTGTGTGCATCGTATATACATGTATTTGTCAGTGGTGTGGAAGAAGACAGAAGCCGCAGGGAATTCCAAATATCCCGATGGACTGGCATTTCCCCCATGACATCTGTCTGAAAAATATTTCACATACTTACAAAATATATTTTATGTTAATACTGACACTGAATTTTATACTGAATTTTTCCAGCTATGGTGGCACATGCCTTTAATCCCAGCAATAGGGAAGGGTAGGAGGATTGCTATGAGTTTGAAGCCAACCTGAGACTACATAGTGAATGGGCTAGAGCAAGATCCTATCTCAAAAAAACAAAAAACAAAATCCTGAATTTTATAGCGCAATATACTATATATGTATGCATATGCTGCCCACTGATTCTGATTTTCTGGGATACAGTCCAGTGCAGACTGTTTCCCTGGCACAGTTGCTAGCTGAACCTCATTGCTCTCTCTAGTGTCCTGTTTTGGGTATTGAATTATATATCTGTTCATATAAAACAGAAGTGAAGCATATGTTCATATGTTTTATTTAGAATGTATTAGTATATGCATGTGGATATATATATATTTGTGTGTGTATTTACATATTTAAAAGATATTGTAGGAGCTGTGGAGATGGCTTAGCAGTTAAAGGCACTTGCTTGCAAAGCCTGTTTGTCTGGGTTTGCTCACAAATAAATAAATAAATATAGTTTTTAGACAGGCTTGGTGGCACACGCCTTTAATCCCCTCATTGAGGAAGCAGAGAGGTAGGTGGGTCACTGTGAGTTCATGGCGAACCTAGAACTATAGAGTGAGTTCTAGGTCAGCTTGGGCTAGAGTGAGACCTTGCCCTGAAAAAACAGTTTTTTAAAAACGCTTGCAAATAAATAATACTTTAAAAATAAAATAAAAGAGGGGCTGGAAGGATGGCTTAGCAGTTAAGGCGTTTGCCTGCAAAGCCAAAGGATTTAGGTTCGATTCTCCAGGTCCCACGTTAGCCAGATGCACAAAGGGGCGCATGTGTCTGGAGTTCATTTGGAGTGGCTGGAGGTCCTGGCACGCCCATTCTCTCTCTCTCTCTCCCTCTTTCTCTGTGAAATGGATAAATAAATAAATAAAATAAAATATTTAAAAAATAAAATAAAAGATATAAAATACTAGACCACATAATACAAAAACTTAGGAAAAGAGTAACATAAGTCAGATGATGACAGGTATCTAATTATAATTTTTTAAATACTGGCTCACCAAAATTTTACATCTAGAACATTTCATTTTATGCTTATCTAGTCCATCTTACCACCTTAGTAACTTATTGCACAAAACCTTTTAGAAAACATTTAAGAAATTACATGTAAATTTCACCTTTTCTCTTTTTTCTTTTTTTTTTTTAGTTTTTTGAGCTGACCTGGAATTCACTATGTAGTCTCAGGGTGGCCTCAAACTCACGGCGATCCTCCTACCTCTGCCTCCCCAGTGCTGGGATTAAAGGTGTGTGCCACTATGCCCGGCCCACCTTTCTTTTTAAATGTTTTTTAAATTATTTTTTAGGGGCTGTAGAGATTGCTCAGTGGTTAAAGGTGCTTGCTTGCAAAGCCTGACAACCCTGGTTCGATTCCCCAGTACCCACATAAAGCCACACAAAGTGTAGTGTGCATCTGGAATTTGTTTGCAGTGGCAAGAAGCCTAAGTGTACACCCATTCTCATTCATTCTCTCTGCGCATCTCTCTCCCCCTCCCTGCAATCAAATAAATAAAAACTATTTTTATTTCTCTGAGGAGAGAGGGAGAGAGAGAGAAAGAGAGACATGTGCCTCTTTGTGCATTCATCTTTATGCAGTTACTGAGGAATTGAACCCAGGTCTGCAGGCTTTTCAAGCAAGCTCCTTTAACCCCCTGAGCCATTTCCCAAATCTCACCTTCCTGACTTAAACTTTTTGTTCTGAAATCTGTTGTGGGCTTTCCATTGGCAAGAGCTCCTAGGACTCCTATTTAAAGTTATTCTCTATGAAGAAAAGGAAATTGCTATAAAGTAAGTTACATTTTTAATATGTAAGAATCCTAGCTTGTGTAACAATGACCACCCTCCATGCCCTGGATAATTTTCTAAGCCTCGGTTTTCACTGGGGATGGGACCATCTTGCATTATGTCCTTTTAGATGTGTGGGAGCCTGAGTTATTTTACTTCGTGCTCTTATCAGTAGCATGAGCTGACCCTATGAGCAAAGCCGCTTGGAGATAAACTCTGGGGCTGCGCTGTGTGTGCAGCTACTCGGTGTCAGTCCTTCTTTCCAGACAAGTGACAGCCCCAGGATCACTCAGTCTTCCTGATTTTCAAGAAGAGAGCACACTGACATTTTAAACCTTAGGAGTTTTTCAACATTTGTTAACTAAGTTTCTCAAACACATGGTCTCAGAAAAGATGTGGATCAAACCCAACCTTTGGGGACTGCCGAATAAGCTCGACTACCCATAATGGCTCCGGATGATCGCTTCCTCGCAGCCATGCTCTGAGGATATTTATGATGAAACGGTGTCAGGTGGAGGACACCACGGTGACTAGAAGGGATGTTAGCATCCAAAAGTCCGTCAGTTGCCTCTTCAAGTTCCATCGCTTTTCCAGTTTGCATTGCAGACTTGGATTCTTTTGTTTCAACTTTTAGATGATTAACTTCTTGAAAGCATGAAACTTACTCTGTCTAATTTTTTGCCTGAAGTTCTTTTTTCTTCCTTTGTCCATTTCTTCAGAGCTCCATTCTACCCATCCAGATCCCACAATCCTACAAAAGTCATTGCCTCCTACAGAGATTGGAAGTCTCCCTCTGTGGTGCTCTGCCTGAGCCATGCTCCTCCACACACCCAATGCCTTTTCCCCTCCACACTTCCAGGGTGTCCTTGTTTGTTTGTTTGTTTGTTTGTTTGTTTTAGATAGTGGCGTGGGGGCCTCAGCCACTGAAATCAAGCTCCAGACACTTGCGCCACCTAGTGGGCATGTGCGACCTTGCATTTGCCTCACCTTCATCTGGCTTACATGGGATCTGGAGAGTCAAACATGGGTCCTTAGGCTTTACAGGCAAGCACCTTAACCGCTAAGCCATGTCTCCAGCCCTATCCTTGTTTTAAAGCGTTTTTGGACAGGTTCTATTTTTCCTCTCTACACTGCAAGCCTGTGAAGGCGGCGTGCATGTCTCTTCCAGCCCTCGTGTTGGTACCTGCCCTGAAGCCTAGTTCTGGCCTCTGAGACCAGGTGGGAGGGAAACTCAGGGTTTATTCTTTGTGTGTTTCCAACTTGGTACCATGTGAATATGTTACTTGTTCACAAAATAAGATATAAATTTAGATATGGATGTCAGGGTCTTACCCCAACTGTGCTAAGCCAGAATCTGCAGAAACAGGGAGAGAGCAGCTATAAATCTATTGTGTATTAAAGCTATACTGTGTTTAAGCTCCCCAGGTAGTTTTTGAGGCATATCCAGGTTTGGGAACTCCTGTCTTAAATATACGACGAAGTGGGATAAGCATTTGATCTGAAAGAAGAATGTTTCTACCTAGCACTTGCTGAATAAATAACTTTTGAAAGAATTAAAATAAAATTTTAAATATATATTTTTAACTATTACCTGAGACCCTTAATGAGGAGATGAAGACATGAAGAAATGTTTAAACCAGAGTGGGTGTTTTTTTTTAATATTTTTTATTTTATTTGTGGGTGCATACCAAAGGTTTCTTGCCATTGCAAACAGATATTTGATGCTTGTGCCACTTTTTGTATCTGGACTTAGGTAGGTGCTGGGAATCAAACCCAGGACTGGCAGACTTTGCAAATAAACACTGCTGAGCCATCTCCCCAGAGCTAAGATACATTTTGAGTTCAGATACCACTACCACCTCACAAACACTCCTACCTGACTGTCTTAGGGAGCAAAACCCTCTACCCTTCCTCATGTCTAGGATGTCCAGTTAGTTGGTCTTTCACCCCTCAGCTTAACTTTCCTGTAAGCCTGAAGCAGTTACCTTCTTGTTGCTGGGACAGAAACCTAACCAGAAGCAGTTTTGGGATGGAAAGGGTTTCTTTTGGCTTACAGTTTCCAGGGGAAGTTTCTTCATGGAGGGAAAGCATAGTAAGAGCAGATAACAGAACATCACATCTTGTCACATCACCTGGAAAGAAACAGCTAAAGTGAGCTCACTAGTGAACACCCAGTAAGGGTGGGCTCCTATGTTTCAAGGTCCGCCGCCAGTGACACACTTCCTCCAATAAGGCTGCACTTCCCAAGGGCTCCACCAGCTGGGGATTAAATATGAAGCTTTATCCTAAACACTTGAGACTATGGGGGACAGTTTACAATCAAACCACTACAAAGTCTCTTTGCACACTTCAGCCTAATGCTTTTGTTATTCAAAGTTGATTAGGACTTTCCATGCTTCCTGTAATCTACAGTGTAAATGTACTGTGGGAAGTGCTGTAGAGCCCTTTATTGATCCACATGGCGTCTCCTCCAGGTCTGTCTGAGTCAGCAAATATATGCAACGCCTGCTGTGTACCCCACACTGCTTCAGACTCTAAGGACTGGGTAGCCACACCCTCTCCTGCCACAGTCCAGACCGCTGTCGGTCTCTGGGTGCAGTCTACTCTCTTCGCTTTTGTGTGTGTGTGTGTGTTTTCCATGGGTTCTTTCTGCTCAGACATCTTTCTGTTTTGTTTATTCATTGATGTCAGGCATTCCAGGGTTGTGTACACTTAATCTTCTAACATTTTGAACCAGTGTAAAGCATGCCATCATGAATTCCAGGTATTAGTTGTTCTTCTGCACAGCTCTGAGCTCTTTTTTTTTTTTTTTTTTTTTTGGCTTTTTTTTTAATTTTAGAGAGAGAGAGAGAAACAATTTTCGTACCAGGGCCTCAGATGCTTGTGCCACCTCGTGGGCATATGCCACCTTGTGCTTGCCTTACTTTTTGTGCATCTGGCTTACGTGGGCTCTGGAGAGTAGAACATGGGTCCTTAGGCTTTGCAGGCAACTGCCTTAGCCGCTAAGCCATCTCTCCAGACCCCAATAATTCTTTAAAAAAAAAAAAAAGAGCTCAGGGCTGGAGAGATGGCTTAGCAGTTAAGGTGCTTGCCTGTGAAGCCTAAGGACTCATGTTCAATTCTCCAGATCCCACGTAAGCCAGATGCACAGTGATGCAAGGTCGCACAAGTGCACAAGGGGCGCACGCACCTGGAGTTTCATTGCAGTGGCTGGAGGCCCTGGCATACCAATCTTCTCTCTCTCTCTCTCTCTCTCACTCTCACATTTAAAAAAATCAGTCTATTGGGCTTGCCTCAATTTTTTTAAATTTTATTGGGAACTTTTAACATATGAACATATGCCCCTCTCCCCCACCCGGATTTCACTGAGGGTCCTCCTCAGTGGTGTGTCTGTAGTCACTATGGGATCGTGGCTGCATCAGTCAGTTCCTGTGGGGAGGATAATGCCCTCCGGCACACCTTTCCACCTTGTGGCTCTTACATTCTTTCTGGCTCCTCTTCTGCAGTGTTCCCTGAGCCTTAGAGGCTTTGTCATAAGTCTCCTTCAGTGTTGAGCTCTAGGCAGCCTCTGGATTTCTGCTTTGATGAGTTTTGAATGTCCTCAGTGTCTGTCATATTTCCTTACAGAAGGTTCTCTGGCTAGCCTTGAAAACAGCACTCATATTTGATCTCCCACTTCCTCTGTGATGTTTCCTGGGCCCTGGTGGGTGTGACAGAGATGACTTTCTTGTGCTAGGCACTTGGTTTTCTCTTGTTATTCTAATGGGTTTGGGGTCTCTCTAGTATTTGTTGTCATTCAAAAAAGCAGGTTCTCTAACCAGGAATGAGAGCAGCACTGATCAACGGGATAAATATACACATTTAGACGACTTTTTGATAAACATAACCTCTCCATTTAGCCAAACACTGGAATCTTCCTCTGGCTCTATGACCTTCTATGCCATGGGCTTCTGACTTGCTTTTTAGTACCAGGCATGAATTCCCTTCCACTGAACAGGCCTCAATCAGAGCAGTTGATTATCCCCCTTATATGTCACTGTTGTGCCAGTGGGGACATCTTGCCTGGCTGGCTGATTTCGTAGGTTGCAGGATGCACTGCTTGTTCAGACTTAATGACATTTATCCCACAGCAGCTGAGCTCTTTGAGAGCAGAGACTTAATTAACCCCACTCCCCTCCATAGCTGCAGCATCCAGGTGTCATTCCTGACCTGTTCAGGATTAACGTATTTGCTTTGCAAAATTAACAGAAAATTGCTGGGTGTGGTGGCGCACACCTTTAATACCAGCACTTGGAAGGCAGAGGTAGGATGATCACTGTGAGTTCCAGGCAAGCCTGAGACTACATAGTGAATCCCAGGTCAGCCTGGGCTAGAGCAAGACCCTACTTCTAAAAACAAAACCAAAATAATAGAAAACTGAAGGTGCACATGGCAAGAAGGCAAATCAAGACGCTATTTGATAACAGTTTTTGAAAAGGCTTTGCCACCCCAAGGTAGATACTCGCCTGAAAGATGTTGCAGCTAGATTTTCTAAAGTTATAAGAATGTTTTAGTGACATATATAATGATACTTCTTTTTTAAAGTTTTATTTCATTTATATATTTGCAAGCAGAGAAAGAGAGAAAAAAGAGAGACAGACAGAGAGAATGAGCACACCAGGGGCTTCATCTGGGGCAAGTGAGTTCCAGATGCATGCACCACTCTGTGCCTCT